>JARCFY010000004.1:125997560-128845894 GCA_029233225.1 Lepidodactylus listeri
TCCCACTCTTTCCAGAAATACCAGAAATGGACGCAGAGACCAGTTTCAATTAGAAATGGTTTCTTTACTAGATGATTCTTCACACACAAACCATATACAGTCCCACACTCACACAGCCTCACACATTACACAGAACTAGGAAAAACAGATAGATAAAAGACATTTGCATTAGCAGATAAAACGTTGGTATCTACATTGAGGGTGATAATTACCTGTCTGGTGAGATGATGCATCCCAGTAGGAAAAATGATAGAGACTAAAAGAGATTAGGGATCGTGTCCTGAGCTGGGAAAGACACATGGAAACTGGCTGCGCAACAAAGAGTCTTACGGGACAGGGTAGGGTTCAGAATAGAAAAGCTAGAGAGAGAACACGTTGCTGGGTGTCCTCTTTTATTAGGGGGCTCTGAGGGAGGGCTTACCTGGACACCTCCCTTGAGACCACCCCTTGGTGGTCCACTCCAAAAGTCACGTCTGCAATGGGGAGGGGGCTTAAGGAGTTGGGCAATGTTAAACTCTACCTGAACTGTGACAGAGACACCTGGAGGGCTGATGTGACTCATCGGCTAAACCCTTTGTTTTGTTGATTGGTTTTATTGTCTCAGAGCTGCAGAACCGGTTTTTTGGCTGGCCAAGTCCATTGTCCACAGAAGGCAGGAAAGAGTCTTTTGTACCTTTGTAGCAGAGAAGGTTGGGGAGGGGGGCTGCCTGCGTGATGAAGAAGGGCTTCTCTAATGGCATCTGGAAGCACATGTTCAAGCCACAGTGGCAAGTGGCTGTTTCTGTGTGGGTTTCTGTGTTAAGGAAAGTCTCTGGGAGCTGGTGACCTTGGGAACCACTGGCACATCATCTCAGGCTTCGGCTGATGTGTGTGTACAGCTGGCATCACAATCTGGTCACACTACATCTCAGTCCCTCTTACACATTGATCAACACAGTCCATTATTAACACTTACAGACTTTGCGTCTATAAGAGTGCATAAGCACCTTGCAGGGCAACACTATACCATGCTGTTACAGTTAGGGGTGCTGCGAAGAACAACTAGGATCCTGAAAGTGAAGGTGGACACATGTTCTATGGTGCCTTAAGGGGCAAAAAAGCTCCATGACTATTACAGTAGATTTTAACATATATTTCAATAGCTTTGTATAAATTATCACCACGCAAATTTAAAGTTGACTAGTCAACCACACGACAAAGCCCTGCATCGACAGCCATCTTTTTTCATGGTAGGTAATTTTGTGCTATCAAGTTTAATGAATATCTCAGAGGTGAAACCTTCCTCTTCAGTAGCTTCTCAGGCATCCAGCACTTCTGCTCCTTCAGCTGATTGGCTCATTAGTTCATTCACATGATCAGGACAGAGGGTGTCTTCTTTCAGAAGACAAAATCCAATTCAGGTGATGAAAAAAGGACACTCAACGGTCGCTGTTGAGATTGGAAGTGGAAAGAAAGGAAGACATATTTCTTCCACTCTAGGAAAGACGGCTCCAAGAATAGGTTCGGCTGCTACAGATGTTTTAAAAAAGAAGAAGTTGATACCAAACCTTCACTCATTTGTCAAATAATCATCTCCTCTGCATTCAAGTTCCCTGTTCTGTCCTGATTGCATGGTAGTCCTGTTGCCCATGGTACGTCACTCCACTTCACTACCGGTATTTTAGTTGACAGGCATCTGTAAAAAGCTACATCAAGGTTGAGTACAATCCAAAAGCCGCTGTTACAAATTGGTAAAAAAAATCAAGCCTGTTACTTCTTCAGTGGCTTTAACAAGCACTTCTTCTCTTCTTCAATTAAAGATTACATGCAAATGCCATCAGTAATCATTTCTGGACCATAGGGGATTTTTTTTTTTTTTTTGCTTCTTGCAGTACATTTCCCATAGATTTCATGTTGATTGTTTCAAAGGTAGCTTCCACTGCCGCACAAAGACCTACTGCAGTAGTGGCAGATGCCTAAGCATTGTTTAGTGACACCCCCCCCCCCTCCAGCTCCCTCCACTGACTCTCTGAGAAGTTAAACTTCTAAAGGAGGAAGAAACAGCTGCTCCTGGACTCTGGTGCGCATGTGTACCATGGGTGCATACGAATCCCTAAGGGACCAGGTGGCGAACTGTTAGTCTGTGCACAGACTGCAGCTGGTAAGTTTCCCTTTGACTGGTTGAGTGTGACAACATTATAGGACAAACAACTCGCAAACTTGTGGCTTTGCAAGCATGGCACCACAGACCCAAGCTGTGCCAATTAAATGGTGCACATTGCTCAATGTCTTTGAACCACATCTATTTTGTAACTGCTGTCAGAACCACTTTGGAATTTAGCACTTTTCACATGTTATTGTTGTCGCTGTTGTTTTACTTGTCATTCACACATCTGCTGCAGGAGGGGTTACTGAAGAGTAAAGATGGCACAGTGTACAGAAAATGAAAGAGAGCCCTTGGCAATAAATTGCAAGGTGCATTAGGGTGCTCAGGTGAGAAAACATACAGAAAGGTCCTTATTGTCATTTGTGTAGTGTTGGATGACAACTAATAGTTCTTACTAGTGCCTCAGGCTCTCTTTGTTGGACCTGGCAAAGATTCCTGTACACCTGCCCTGAAACCTCTGTTTATATCAAAGCTGCTTGGTAAAGCCAGCCTTTGTTTGCTGAGTCCACCTCTCTATCTGCAGGGGTGATTTTTAGAAATTCTGGGATCCTGGGCAGAAGTCCAGGGTGGGGGCCCAGAATCACTGCCACCACTACCCCACCGGGGCCAAGGAAGGGGTGGCCCTCACCCTGTGTCAGGTGTGTGGGAGCCCCCACTGCCATTGGAAGTCAGTTGCCGAAGTCCCATGTACATGTAGTTGCTGCCATAAGGCTGCTACCCAATCCCCAGACAGGGTGGGCATGAGTGGTGGGAGGAGCCTGCTCTTCTTCTTTTCCCTCCTCCTTGGAGAGCTCCTCCCAGTGTGGTGCACAGGGCAGCTACTCCGTTGCCCATTGGCTAACACCACCCCTGTCTCTTGGCAACCTGGTACAAAAAAAGGTTGCTCAATCTCCTAACCATAGTTAGGAGGGAACTTCCCATGAGGCCCCATGTTTATCTTTCCTCCTTCCATCGCCCCTCTGGCATGAGGATGTGCCCCTTTTAGCGCAAACCACAGGGCAGCGTTAGTGATTTTCAGTGTTCTCTCTAACCCCAGTTTGTTTGGAGCAGATTTGTAAACTGTGATTTGGCAATAACATCAGTGGCTGACATGAAGGCTAGCCATAGTTATTGAAAATACTCCTTTATATGACATACTAACTCTGTTTAACTCCAGAACTGAGAGGGAGGAGCAAGTGCAAGCTCAAGAGAGAGAGGTGCACAAGCCTTGGACCACAAGAATGGCAAAGCTACCAAAACAGGGAAACAGAAATGAGATCCATTCTAAAGTGGGTATCCTGCGCAGACAAAGCCTACGTGTAACGAGAAGATCAGAACTGTGTGGGCCTAACTTCATTTTGTAAGCCCATCAAATGTCAGCACATGGGATAAAACTTGGTATACAGGCATACAAGTTCTGAATCCAAAATGTGTAGGTCCAAGAAGTACAATCTTTATATGACATAAAAGAATACAAAAATTACATGCTGCAAGCTTATTCTTCTTGGACCCTTACGTAACATCCAATATTTGGATGGTGGGCAGTACTGGAGTACCACTGCAGGAAGAGCAGTTGAGATTGATTCCTTGAGCATGTGTTGTCATTGAACATCATAGCACGTGGGAATCTCTTCCACTTCTAAACGGACCAAACACAACACCAACTGAAATAAGAATTTAGACTATTTTGCAATCAAGAAATTCTTTACCATTACAATTCTCCATTGCATAACCTACCTTACTCTTTGGCCTTTATTTCTTGATAGATCTTTGCCTTCACTCCTTCAACTGTTTCACGTTCGGCCATTCTGATGTCTTGTGCTCTCTCCTAAACAGCTTGACCTTTACCCTTTTGCTGCCTCTTATTCATGGAGTCCCTTCTCTGAACACATACAAAACCTTCCCTCAAGCTCATTTTTTATAACAGTGATCTTCAACTCATACATTGGGTGCCTTGTGGAGCCCCTATCAAGATGCCTTTTGTGGTGCTTTCTGGAAGGTTCCTGCTCTTACTGCGCATGTGTAGGGAGCAAGTATGAAGCTCCTGCAGAAGGATGGTGAACTGGAGTCACTCAGCAAAGGAGAGGATTGCTCCATGGCTCTGACCCTTGACTTGTTCCTCACTGTGGTACACCTCTTACTGCTCAGAAGTGTTCCTATCCTTGCGTCTCATAGCCTGCCCTGCTGCTCATGGTTCAGGCCTCACCCCTGCTGTGAGCACCACTCTGTGTCCTGCCACATGACTTCTTGTTGTGTGCTTGCAGCAATAGCGCATCCTATGTTTAGCAGGTCCCCAGGTCTGGAAAGATCAAAAACCACTGCTTTACATGAAGCCTTTGACTCAACTAAGTATCTCTATACTTCAAATGAACTGAAACACAAGTACAATATAACTGCATTTACTCCCAGTAATTCCTCTTTATCCTTCACAGCCCCATTCCTTTCCTCGGTTGTTCTTCCCACAAAATTGAGACTTCAAACTCCTCGGGGCAAAGACATGTCTTCTTTTTCTTCACCATGTGCCTCTACAAACAAACATGTACATTTGCCACAGTACACTTAAAATACATCTCAAAAGCAGAGCTACCCAACAAAGATTCCAGACTGATATTCTCCCTAGTTCTTTTTGTTAGAACTCTTTTCTTGTCATCACCAGCTTTTCCCAATGTAATGCCTATTTCAGGCTCTTTCTAGGCATGCTAAATAAATACCTCTGGCAACACTGGAGAGTCAGCGAGGGCTCACTTGAAAGGATGCCAAAATCTGTTGGGAAAGATGCTATGAAAAGTGCCCCGGTCTTGTTAGTGCTCCAGACCTTCCAACGCGACGCAACCTTCCTGTACCCACACATAGCGTATCCATATGTTGCAGAGGCACATTTAGAAAAGAAACAGAATTGTGGAGGGAAACATAATGAAATCTGGGTTGAGCTCTTCACCCAGTAAAAGCATTGTTAGGAGCAGGAATGACAGCAAAAGGGGGAAGGATAACATATGCGCCTTCCAAAACACTCTACCGCTTGTTATGGAAACCTTGTTAACAGATGAAAGTGACAGGTGAGGTTCAGCAAAGGCAAAATAGCACATCCATGGCATTGTTACTGCATAGCTGAAGGGGGAGAAGAACCATCTGGGAAAAGGGGGAGAATGTACAAGGAAAGCAGATATTTTGCAATCTGCATCTGATATCTCAGGAAGTAAACAAAGGTAGGAAGAACTGGCCATTCCTGGAACAAAACCAGTGTCACACTGGAGTGATGGAAACCTCTTATTCCTAGTCTTCTTCTCTAGGAACCAACTTCTTCCTGGGAAATAATTCATTCTCTGCAGTCCAGGATTCTTGCTCCCCCCCCCCCCCATGGACCATTCTGCAATGGACAATGTACAACACTCTAAATAGATGGCAGAGACAGCAATCCCATTTATCTGGTGACTGGATGGAACCTTTGTATCTAGGACACATCAGTTCAAATGTCAAACAGCAAATCACTGTCTCACCGTTCCATGTAAACACATGAAGCTGACTTACACTAGGTCGGCAGCCTGAATCATAGGCGTCAACTACGGGGGGGCTTGAGGGCTCGAGCCACCCCCAAAATTTCCCGGGGGGGACTGGGCCCCCCTGGGAAAATGGTGCGCCCTCCACTGTGCCTCCCTTGGCCCTTCCTAGGGCCACCATCTCTCTCTTCCCCCCCCCCCCCAGCCTGGCCACTCCGACCCTCCGTCCGTCCAGGGGCCAGCTAAGTAAACGCCCAGCTGGCCCCTGGACGGATGGAGGGAGGGATGGAAGCAGGAGCGGTCAGGTGGGGGGAAGGTGGCAGCAAGGACATGGTCCTGGCGGGCACGCCCACTTCGCGCGTGCACAAGGAAGAGCCCCCCCCCCGAGTTTTTAAACTCTATGCCCCTGGCCTGAATGGTCCAGATTGGTGTGAGCTTGTCAGGGCTTGGGTGCTAAGCAGGTTTGGCCATGGTCAGTACTTGGATGGGTGGTCACAGTTTCTATGCAGAGGCAGGCAATGGCAAAACACTTATGCTCATCTCTTGCCTGAAATGCCCCATGAGGTATTGGGTTGCTGCTCGATGGCACCTTCTTTTTCTTATATACTGAGTCAGTCCATTGGTTTATCAACATCGACCTTGTCTACTTTGACTAGCAGCAACTCTCTAGGGTCTCAGGCAGAAGTCTTTCTGTCACCTATGGGCCCAAATTGAAATAAATAAACAAACAAACTATTACCTGATCCTTTTAATGAGAGATGCCATGTGCCTCAGATATTCTGCCACTGATAGCCCCACCCATTTTGTCAAGCAGAGCTCCTGTAAAACCCAGGGAATAGAAAGTCCCATGTTATCCAGACCAGTATATAAGTCTGCCCTAGGGCTGCCAGGTCTTTACCTGCTGCCGATGGGGAGATTTGTGGGGCTTTCCAGGAGTGGGTGGGGATGTCATCGATGTGATGACATCACAGCTGAAAGCGACATCATCACATTGGCAATGTCAGAGTGACGCTCTACTTTTGAGGCAAAATTCTATGGTAAAAATAGCTACAAATTATAGAGTTTTGCCCAAAAAGTACAGTTTGACCCCAACATGATGATGTCATTTCTAGAAGTGATGTCATCCTGTCAACAATATCGCCAACAGATTTCTTTTGGGGGGTGAGGTTTCTCCCAACAGCTAGGTGGCTAGCAGTGGGCCCAAGCCCGCAAAAGCAGGGGATCCCCAGCCCCCACCTGGGAGCTGGCAAGCCTAGTCTGACCTCAAAGCTTACAGAGCACACACAGTACCACATGACCTCTTTTTAGCCTACTCTGTGTTTAAGAAACTTCCATACTGGTCTGGATAGTATCCCTACAGCTCTTTCCTTTAGCTGAAGCCTAGTGGTGAGGTAACGCAGAATCCTTTCCCGGTCCTGGACTCTGAAACTGATGTGGGTTCACACATCAATTTAGTTGCTATCTGTGAAATACATTCCAATTCCGAAAAAGGAGACATCAAAGACCACAGCAACTACAGGAACACTACTTTAATTTCTCATGCAAGTAAAGTGATGTTCAAAATCTTACAAGTTCAAAATCTTACAAGTTCAAAAGACTATTACCATATATGGAACAAGAAATGCCAGATGTTCAAGCTGGATTCAGAAAAAAAGGGGATCATAGAGATCATACTGCAAATTTACACTGGAGCATTGGAGCATATTGGAGCATACAAGAGAATTTCAGAAGAAAATCAGCTTCTATTTCATAGATTACAGTAAAGATTTCAACTGTGTGGCTCATGAAAAGCTATGGTTGCCCTGACTTGGATAGCACAGGAAAGCCCGATCTCATCAGATCTTGGAAACTAAGCAGGGCCAACTCTGGCAAGTACTTGGAGGGGCGACCTCCAAGAAATACCAGAGGCAGGACACAGAGGCAGGCTAATCAAGCCACCTCTCTGAAAAATGTCCAAGCCCCAGTAGGAGTCACCAGAAGTCAACCATGACTTCCAGGCAAGCACACAAGAACACGCACAGACGCACAGAATTTTTTTTTAATGAAAAGCTATGGTTGGTTTTAAAAGAAATGGGTGTTTCACAACTTCTGATTGTTTTGATATGCAACCTGTACTCTGGACAAGAGGCTACTGTTAAGGCAGAATATGGAGAAACAAAATGGATTTCAACTGACAAATGTGTCAGACAAGGAGGTATTTTATCACCCTATCTCTTTCAATCTATATGCAAAACATATCATAAGGAAAACTGGGTTAGAGTTAGATGAAGGTGGAGTGAAAACTGGTGGATATGCAGTCTGGACACCACATTAGAGGCAGAAAAGAGTGAAGACTTGAAATGACTACTGACGAAGGTTGAAACAGAAAGTGCCACAGCAGGATTACAGCTGAACATCATGAAGAAAAAAGTAATGACTATTGAGGAATTGCACAATTTTAAGGCTGATGATGAACAAAATTGAAATTGTTCAAGATTTTCATTTCTTGGCTCCATCATCAACAAAAAGGGAAAATGCACCGAAGAAATCAGAAGAGTGAAGCTGGGAAGGGCAGCTATGAAGGAGCTAAAAAAGATCCTTGAATGTAAGGGTGTGTCACTGGCAACCAAGATCAAGTTAATTTATTCCATAGTGTTCCCCATTACTATCTATGGACGTGACAGTTCGACAATGAAGAAAGCTGACAGAAAGAAAATAGATTCCTTTAAAATGTGCTGCTGGAATACCATTGACTGCCAAAAAGACAAATAAGTGGGTTGTAGATCAAATCAAGCATGAACTCTCTCTCGAAGCTAAAAGGACCAAACAGAGTCTATCAAACTTTGGTCATACTGTGGGAGGACTAGACTCACAGGAAGAGACAATAATGCTGCTAGGAAAAGTTGAAGGCAACAGGAAAAGAGGAAGACATAACATGAGTCTCAATCGAAGAGGCCATGGCCCTCAGTTTACAAGACCTGAGTAAGGCTGTTGACAACAGGACATTTTGGAGGTCATTAATTCACAGAGTTGCCATAAGTTGGAAGCAACTTGATGGCACTTAACACACATGCATGCCTGTGAAATGGGAATAATAATGCTTTGCCTGGCAGGAGAGGCAGTGGACATCAAAATGCTGTCTGACAATCTTTAAAAGCATAGCAAAATATAACTCTGTTTCAAAATGGTCACTTGACATAGGTATTAAATGTTAGTAAAACAGTGTGGGAACATAAGCATATTATTAATAGTAAGCCTCTCCCAAAGGTAAAATTCATCTTAATGCCGGGGATCAGCAAGTCAATGCAATGTCTCAAGCACCACTTAAATCCTTGTTGAGGATTGAAGTGTGACTAAGAAATGCATACGTTTTATACAGAGCTCTCTCCGACATCCACTCCAAATACATCAAAGTGCTTAGCAACCAACTTCATTAATCATGCCCAAAGTGCCAATTTTTAAAATTTGTTTCCGAAATGTCACCTGTGGAAAACTTTGTATACTCTTCTAGCAATATCCAGATGGTCTTATATATTCCGTGCATGCAAGTAGATATCTTTCACGAGCAACATTACCAACCTTGTCTCTCTACATGCCAAAATACTAGCAACAGTGATCTATATTCAGTAACAGAAACCAAAACTATATGCCAAGAACCCTCCTTCATTTCCAAGACAATCAGCATGTTGCAGTTTAAGTATACAGTTCCTCCAGCCAGTAGTTGGTGCTATATCATTTAATCACTGTTTAGTTAGGACTATGTTTCCATTTTGTTGGACTATTCTGAGAAGGATCTGGAAAGTTCAGTCATATCTTGTAATATGCTTCTGGCTGACTTGCAATAATATAATAAATTAAATGCTAGGAAAATGTTCATTGTCCATTTCTCTTTTACACTAATGATTGTTATAGAGAACATCCACTTAGAAATGTTTTGCTGAGAGTACATGATGTGCATAAATAAAAGCTGATTTATTTATATTGGAACAATCGAATAATAAATCTAATTCTGAACCTGGTCTCCAAATTCAGTCCCCAAAATCTGCACAACCAGGCCAGGTTCAGTAACTAGAAACGTTTCTACCAATCTGGGGGAAAACACAAGGTTTGTGAAATAATTTTCAACAAGGAGGTGAATTTTAAAAATTAACATTTTTGAAATAGCATAATCTCACAAGATTACCTCATGAGACCCTTTGCAACTATTTTAGATTGCCTAGACAACCATTAGGGATGCTAGCCTCCAGGTGGGACTTGGGGATCCTCTGGAATTACCACATCTCCAGACTATAGAGATCAGAAGTAGTAGAGAAAATTGATGCTTTGGACTCTATGGCATTGTACCCCAGGGAGGTCCCTGTCTTTCCCAGGCTCCATTACCAAATCTCCAGGAATTTCCCAATCTGGTAACCCTACTGTGCTGTTTCAGCTGTTGCCATGGAGTTTACACACTGAAAGCTGTAGATGTAGTCAAGAAATCAAGAGTCAACAAACAGAGCCAGAGGTCAGAGAGCTGGGAATTCCTTCTAAAGTTTCAGGGTTCAGGAACAAGGAGTGGTTGCTACACATGCAGAGGCAGGGGTGGAAGGGAGCTTTCCAGGAGTGGGGGGTGGGGGGATGTTGCCACGAGTGACGTCACATGGAAATGATCTCATCACACCGAGGATGTGCTTTTTGGGGAAACTCTATGGTAAAATTGGGATCAAACCATAGAGTTTTGCCACCAAACCAGAGCATTGTTGCATGACGTCCCCAGCATAATGATATCACTTTTGCATGACACCACCATATTGAGGACATCACATGGGGTCATAGCTGTTGGTTGGGCTTCTTCCTGCTGGCCAATTGGCCAGCATCGGGCAGGACCCCGCTAATTCGGGGGATCCCCTACTCCCTCCTTAGGACTGGCAACCCTACGGGGAGGCAAAGCCACAGAGGTGAGAGAGAAGTAGAGTTCTGAGGAGGGCAGTTTCCCAGGAGAAATTTTTACAAAATAGAGCCTTGTCTTGAAGAATAAGAAGAGTAGGTTTTATACCCTGCTTTTCTCTATCTTAAGGACCCTTGAAGTGACATACAATCACATTCCCTTCCTCTCCCCCACAGGCACCTTGTGAGGTAAGTGAAGCTGAGAGAGTTGCGAGAGAACTATGACTGGCCTAAGGTCACCCAGCAGGCTTCCTGTGGAGGAGTGGGGAATCAAACCCAATTATCCAGATTAAAGCAAAGGCCTGGCATACCTAGAAACAACACAGAGGAGCACCAGCTGGAGAAGACAATGAGCTTATGAATACATATGACTTCTCAGGGGTCTCCTGCTTGTACACTCTGAGAGACCATACTTATAATGTACGACAAAGCGGGCTGGTGTATGAACAACATCAATGGCACAAAACCTTTTCCTTTAAAAATACTGAACGTTCTGTTATTGCTGCTTTAAAAATAACAGTAATTATTTATTCTGTGCAGTAACTTTTCTAGGGTTTGTGTGAGGGTTTTTTTTTAAAGTCACAACACAACATTTTTAAAAAAAATATATCCTCATGAAATTTTTGCGTTTGAGTATAACTGAGAAAGGCTAACTCTATGGGAGGAAGAGAGGCAAAGTGACCTCATACCTCCCATCTCTCTCTTGCTCTTCCAAATCACCTCAGCATCTCCCCCCATTTGCTGCTTTCCTCTCCCATGTACAAACGAACTAAACCTTCTCCACATGTCATGGTATTTTTCCCCCTCTTTGTTTTTAGCTAAATATTTTAAAATCTCTTTTTCTAGTTGTTCTTTACACCCCCTCACCTTTCCCCTCCTATCTCTCCTCAGGGATCCTTTTTTTTTTAAGGTTTCCATTTTTAAATTGTGAGGTTTTACAGTAGTATTGAATTTTATAAATATCATGAGCTCCTTTGGGAAGTCCAGTCAAAAAATAGGTTAGAAATCTTTTTTTGGTTTTTTTTAATGCAAGGTTTTGTACAAATAAAGCATAAAAATATACCCCAACGCATTTCTTATAGTAGGCTATATTAACAAATGACATACATACATACATACATACATACATACATACATACATACATATGTGTGTGTGTGTGTGTGTGTGTGTGTGTATGTGTGTGCCAAAGTTTTGTCTTCCAAAAACCACTGAAAGTTCTTCAACTCTTGATAAAAATAAGATTTGTCTTTCTCCCAAGTTGAAACCCAACTTGGGTGTTTTTTTTTTTTTTTATGATTTCTTAGTTATCTGCCATACTTTTTCATTCAATATATATTTTTTAAAATCCTTATGTTTTGTCCTCCTCCCTGGGGCAGGGGAGAATAATTTAGCCAGCTGTTGTTTTAATAACAGTTAAAAGGTTCCTTGCCATAGTTCTTGGAAGTGTGCTAACAGATTTTTTGCAATTATTATGCCAGTTGCCTGCTTAATTTCAACAATGATCTTTCTCCCAAATTCTTGGATGACTGGAAAAGACCACCATGTCGGCACGTCATCTGTTGACAATCCTCCACATTTCCAACATCCTTAATGATTGACTTCATAGAGTTTGTCCTGTTTATGTGGCATTCAGTAGCACAAGTAAGTCATTTTATTTTTAAAAAACACAACTTTCATGTTAGTACAAATTGCATTTGCAGAACCTGTGACAAAAGTTACTTCCCACTCAGTTTCCGGTTGGGAGAATGGAGGTCTGACACGCTTTGCAAATGCGCAAGGCGGACAGCGGCTCTTCCTGACAGCTTGGGTGGGTTAATCCACCCGACGCAACCTCACACAGGTAGTGTGAGGACCAGCAAGCAATATAATCCAGGTTTGAGCAACCTCGGTAAAGGGAAAGCCTCGGAGGAGACTTTTCCGACACCTTGAGCACTGCAGCCGAAGAGGATTTTTGCGAGTATCTCTAAGGAGCCGAGCTGAGCTGATAAATTCAGCATAAAACCTCCAATTCCCCTGATTCCTTGGCAAAGAAGACAAAGTTTAAACGTTGGGACCACATCTGAAGCGAAGTAACAGCAAAAGGTAACGGGAAAAAAGTTTTTTGCCTTACCACTACCGCGTTTTGAAAGACGAAAAGCAGATCAGGTGAAGCAATAGACTGTGGTAGACTGGATGAGAGCAGATTTGAAGCGCTAAAAAGCCGAATTTGAACTTAAAAAGCCAAAAAAACAAGTTGTTTAACATTCCTGCGGTTAAGAAGAGTCGGGAGGGGGAGCCAAGCATCGCAAGACAAAGAGGGAGAAGGGAACCAAGCATCGCGAGATTAAGATGTGAGGACTGAGTTAGGAAGTGACGGCTAGAAGAGCAGACAAGAAGGGAAAAGGAGAAGAACCGGAAGAAGGTAAAGAGGACTCTAAATATTGCCGGACCAGAAAGACCACAACAGGAAGTGACGTGCAGAGAGCAGGCAAGTAAATAAAAGGAAGGGACAAAAGGAAACTATGGCAAGCCAGAAGTAAGGTAAAAAGACTATAACCTTTGACATTTACCATAGAGAAGTCGCGCCCGCCATTTTGGATTTACAAAATTTTTAAACTGCAATATCTCAAAGATTATATAACTTAGAAGGCTGAAACCAACATAATTTGACTTGGCAAGAAGAGCTTGTTTGAATGCACTAATCGGTGTTCGACTTGGAAAACAAGATAAAATCGATCTTTTTTAAAGAGACAAGACGGACCGCGGACTAAGATCGAGAGCAGCTACATGGTCCTCTCCTACAATGGCAGCAAAAAAAGAAAAAGAACTACTAGCCGTTATGGAAGCAATGGAAAAGAAAATGTTAGACACTATAGGAGAGGTAAATGTTAAAATGAATAATATAGCGGCTCAAGCAGATAAAAATTTCATGGAATTAAAAGCAGAATTTCAAAAATTATCCACAAGAACACAAGATATAGAAACTAAAGTAAAAGAACTGGAAGAAAGCACACATAAGACAATGAGAGAGAGTGAGAGGATGGAAAAGATGATGCATTATAAAGATATGCAAAACCATCTGAGATTTCGAGGGATTGAGGAAAAATTGAGTGAAGACATTTTTACAAGAATGCAAGAAGCAATAGCAGATTTTCTACAAGAACAGGAAGAAGTTGTTAAAGAGCACATGGATCTTGTTTATAGAGTTAATTCTACATACGCAAGAGACAAAAACATACCAAGAAATGTGGTTGTCCAATTTACAATGAAAAGAACAAAAGAACAAATCTACAAGAAATGCTTCACTGATCCTTTTGTAATAGATGGAAAGAAAGTTATAGTAATGAAAGAATTGCCTAGAGCAATGCTGCAAGAAAGGAAAAAATTCAAGCGTCTGACGGATAAATTGAAGGAGAAAAAAATCAGATTTCATTGGGAAATACCTCAAGGACTAAGCTTCTATTATGGCAACTCCAGAGTAGTGATTAAAAATACAGAAGAAATGTACGCATTCCTGGGAGAGAATAAAGATGACTTTGGCGATATTTAAGAATATATCAAGATGGATTACAAAGTACTTACATGGAATGTAAATGGACTAAACTCACCTCAAAAACGTAGAATGGTAGGTCATTGGCTAGAAAAACAAAAATGTAATATAATTTGCATACAAGAAGCTCATCTTAAAAAACAAGACCATAAATATTTAATAAGGAAAAAATTGGGAGAAGAATTTTATTCTTTAGCAAGTAATAAAAAGAATGGTGTTGTAACATATGTCAAAAAAGATTTGGAACCTAAAGTAATATTTAAAGACAAAGATGGAAGGTATTTAGCTACTGAAATTTTACTGCAAGGACTGAAAACTTTGATTGTGAACATTTATGCTCCGAATGGAGCCAAAGAAATTTTTTTTAAAGAACTTCAAATGGAATTGGACACTGTAAACTATGATCAAATTATGATGTTAGGAGACTTCAACGGAACTGTAGATAATAAATTAGACAGGCGCTCTAAAAGAAAGGATGAGACATTAGGGAAGCTTCCAAAAAATTTTTTTGAACTGATAAAACAAGAGAAGCTGGAAGATATTTGGAGGAAAGCTAACCCACAAGGAAAAGATTTTACTTTTTATTCTAATAGACATGACTCACATTCAAGAATTGACATGATTTGGATGACTACTAATTTAACCTTTAAGACAAGAAAAGTGGAAATTCTACCCAGAATAATCTCAGATCATAATCCGTGTTTATGGACAGCTGGGCAGGTAAAAAAACAAAAAAGATGGAGAATAAACGAGGACTTACTAGACAATCAAGAAATAACTAAAAAATTACTTGAAGAAACAGACCTATACTTCCAAGTAAACATGCAGAAAGAAGTGAAAATCCAAACCGTATGGGATGCATATAAAGCAGTGATGAGAGGACTATTGATATCACTAAATGCTAAAGACAATAAAAAGAAGAGAGAGCAATACGAAAATATTCTACAAGCCATTAAAACAAAGGAAGAAGAACTGAAGAAGAAACCAGGGAAAAAGAAACTGCAAAAGGAAATCTGGATGCTACAAGATCAAGCAAAAGCTATTCTGAACCAAGAGATGTACTGGAACTTAAAAAAACTTCAACAAAAAGCATTTGAAGGTGCAAATAAACCCGGAAAATACTTAGCATGGCAAATAAAGAAAAAACGTGAAAATAAATTTATCACTAAAGTGATAAGAGATAACATTGAGATAATAGATAACAAAGGAATAAAAAGAGAATTTTTAAATACTATGCAAAACTTTTTAAGAAGGAAAATAAAGACAGAAGAAAGATTAAAGAATACCTGCAAACATTAAAGTTACCAAAACCAACAGAAAAAATTAAAGAACTATTCAATAACCCAGTATCATTACAAGAGATTAAAAATGCAATAAAAGACTCAAAATTAGGAAAAGCGCCTGGACCGGGTGGATTTACAGCGAAGTTTTATAAAACGTTACAGGAGTCAATTTCACCGGTGTTACTGCTACTGGTGAACGATATAGGAGTTACTGGCGAGGTACCAGAAACCTGGAAAGATGCATCCATCTCACTGATCCCGAAAGAAAATCAAGATTTGACTAATGTTGAGAATTATAGACCGATTTCTTTACTGAACAATGACTATAAGATTTTTGCTAAAATTATAGCGGATAGATTAAAAGAGCACCTTAAAGAGACAATATCCACCAGAACAAGCAGGATTTTTACCTAATCGACAAATAAGAGACAATCTAAGAGTAGTAGTGGATGCCATAGAATACTACGACAAACATCCTGAAAAGGAAGTGGGCTTTTTCTTTTTAGATGCAGAGAAAGCGTTTGATAATTTAAATTGGGATTTTATGTTTGAAGTTTTAGAACAACTTGAGATTGGTGAATATATGCTTAACCTCATTAAAGCAATATATAAAGAGCAGAAATCCTCTTTAATAATTAATAATGAAAAGACTGACGATTTTAAAGTTGAAAAAGGAACAAGACAAGGATGCCCACTTTCGCCGCTGCTATTTATTTGGATCTTAGAAGTTCTACTGTTAAACGTGAAAGAAGACAAAGAGATTAAAGGCTTAACAACTAAAGGTTTTTCTTTTAAATATAGGGCCTTTGCAGATGATGTGATGTTTATAGTGGAAGACCCCATGTCCACATTACCATATTTGTTACAGAGAGTAAAAGAGTTTGGTGACTTAGCAGGATTTTATGTAAATAAGAACAAATCGAAAGTAATGTGCAAAAATATGTCAAACAAGAAACAAAATGAGTTACAAAAACTTATAGAATGCGAGGTGGTGAAAAAGACAAAATATTTAGGTGTAAACCTAACAATGAAAAATATTGATCTTTATAAAAATAATTATGAAAAATTATGGTTGCAAATTATGCAGGATATTTGGAATGTATTGAATTTGTCATTGCTGGGTAGAATTGCGGTGGTTAAGATGAATGTGTTACCATGATTAATGTTTTTGTTTCAAACTATTCCAATTGTGAAAGATGTAAAAACATTCAAATGTTGGCAGAAGGAATTGTCCAAGTTTGTGTGGGGAGGGAAAAAACCAAGAATTAAGATGAAAATAATGTGTGATGCTAAAGAAAGAGGAGGGTTTCAATTACCAAACCTAAGGTTATACCATGATGCAATATGTTTGACCTGGGTAGGGACATGGACTATGTTACAAGATAGAAAGTTACTGTCCCTGGAAGGTCATGATTGTAGATTTGGGTGGCATGCATATCTATATTATGGTAAAACAAAAATGGACAATATGTTTAAACATCATTATTTGAGAAGAACACTAATGGATACGTGGACAAGATATAAAAACTTTTTCTCAGAAGAGATACCTATGTGGATTGTACCCGCAGAAGTTTTACATCCAACATCACGGCACAAAGGACAAGATTGGTTGAAGTATAGAGACTTATTAACAAGACATGGTAAAGACTTTAAATTGAAGAAGCAGCATCAGATGGACTTTGATTATGGTTGGCTAAGATAAATAGACAAATATATGATATGTATAGAAGTGATAAAAATACACGGTTTTAGGGGGAAAAAACAATGAAATAGAACTAGTTTGGGAGGAAGGTGGGAAAAAAATGATTTCTAAAATGTATAAGGTCTTGCTAAAATGGTTTAATGCTGATGAAACAGTAAAAGAACAAATGGTAAAATGGGCGATAAACTTTAACAAAGACATTGAAATGGAATCTTGGGAATTTTTATGGAAAAATGCTATGAGTATATCTACGTGTTATAACTTAAAAGAAAACTGTTTTAAAATGATGTATAGATGGTATATGACACCAAAAAAAATTGCAAATATTGGTCAGAATATGTCTAACAAATGTTGGAAGTGTAAAAAGAAAGAAGGTTCTTTTTACCATATGTGGTGGACTTGTGATAAAGCAAAGACTTATTGGTCAAAAATACATGCAGAAATGGAAAAAATCTTGAAATGTACATTTAAGAAGTTGCCTGAAATGTTATTGCTTGGACTTAAATTAGAAGAGATAAATGTTAAGAAAAGGACAATAATATGGTATATGATAACAACAGCAAGAATGGTGTATGCACAAAATTGGAAAAATGAAAAAATACCAGAGGTGTGGGAATGGTTGAAAAAATTGTTACATATGGCTGAAATGGATAAATGGACTAGAAAATTGAATGATCTGTACTCAGAGACCTTTTTAGAAGATTGGAAAGATTTGAAAGAATATGTTGAAAAATACTGGGATATGAAAAATTGCATTTATACATGGTTATAATAATATAAAGTAATAGAATTAGAGTATATGAATGTATTAAGATAATTGGATAAAGAAGTTGTTTTTTATTTTTAGAATTATATAAGAATATAGAAAGTAAGAATTAATATATAAGTATTTTTAAGAAATATGACCGTTACCAGAAATGTAAACATAGATATAAGTATTACTATTTTGGATAGAGTGGAAAATGTGTTATGCTTCAGATGTGGTGGGAAACCGTTAATACAAGATCAAAACAAGATTATACAAACAGAACAAAACGTTATATAATATGGAAAAATGGATTTGTATAAGATAAATGTATTATTTTTAATGTTGGGAAAAAATAAAAAAAAAAATTTTAAAAAAAAAGTTACTTCCCACTCAGCATCTTTATATTACCATTCAGCATTTCTTAACGAAATTCCCTATTGCCAACAGACAATGATTAAAAAGTGGGATAAAAATCTAATAAACACTGAACCTTTCTACACTTCACTGAATCTCTCTTTTTCACACACACACACAAAAATCTTTTTGCCTCCTCTAAAATCTGAATGGGATCTCTGGCTCTGAGGCAATTTCCCCCCCTGTTTTTTGAGACAACCATTTCCATGTCAGCTCCATTTCTCACAAGAACCACGTCCTAGTGCACTGTAGTGGTTACTCTGCCACAGAGGCTTTCTGGGTAACCATGGGCCAGTCATACACACTCTCAATCTAACCTGCTGCACAGGGTTGTTGTGGGGATAAAATGGAGGAGATGAGAAAGAAGTAAGCCGCTCCAAGTCCTCACTATTCTTTCAGCTTTCTCATCAGTAATATGCGGATGGCCTAACTTACAGGGTTGTTGTACATATTGCTTATATTAGGTAAATGGAGTGTTTTCAGTGGGCATATTGGAACAAGATATAATTCAGCAAGGATACATGCATAGAAAAGTGTGGATATGGGGGCTTCCAAATGGAAGAAAAGGGGAAATGGTGTCAAGGAATGGGAAAAGTGGAAAAGCAAAGGGGGCTTTCAGGGAAAGAAAAAAAGAAATAGTATATTGCCCTTTTCTTATTAAAATCAGAGATTATGCATTGGACAGGATAACATTTTTTAAAAATATTGCCATAAAACTGAATTACTGTTAGGATCAGGGGTAAGAACGTTAAACACTTTAAAAAATTGTTTTGCTTTGCCTGCACCCAAAATAAGGTGCAAGTAGGTAAATGTTAATGAGATGCATCCATGAGTTTCATTTAATATGGCTGTCACAGTAACTGATTGGTATTGTAGATGGGCTTCCTGCTATTTATTTGCACAGAGGATATGATTGTAGATAACGTTACTGCATGTGCATTAATTTGTGTACACACTCATGTTTTTAGGTACCACTGTAGGAGTAAAGGTCCTGTAGAAGTAAAGGGGCTAAGATGACAAAGGCTCTTCTGGTACTTTAAAGACTAATTTCTTGCAGCATGAAGGGCTTTTGTAAGGCTAGTTAAAACATGTATTTAGCACATAGTGACTTGCATGTGTAAACAAGCCACTGCAGATGTCACGTCATATGTAAAGACTTCCACAGTGCCTCATATCAGCTCAGAATCCGATGACTTTGCCCTGACCTGGATAGCCCAGGTAAGCCTGATCTTGTCAGTTCTTGGAAGCTAAGCAGGGCCGACCCTGGCAAGTATTTGAAAATGCAACCTCCAAAGAATACCAGGGCTGAGACCCAGAAGCAGGTAATATCAAGCCACTTCTCTGAAACGTCCAAGCCCCACTAGGTGTCACCAGAAGTCACCACGACATCCAGGCTCGCAAACACACACACACAAATACTCACCCCCCAAAAGGATCCAATGACTTTCTGTTCACATGATCATCTTCAAGCCATCAAATGTACAAGAATCGAGATATTCACAGGCATGTGTGAAGAAACCTTCAAAATAAAAACCTATGCATCCAATGTATTCAATGCTGGGGAGCTAGTAGCAGGGGACTACCAATATACCTTGCCTGAGGGCTTGCCTGAGGGCTTGCCTGTGACTTTTGACTAGCCACTGTTGGATACATGACCCTGCAACAGATGGATCATGGCTCTGATCCAGCACGGCTACTATTAAGAAATTACTTAAATGTGGTACTCTTGATGGCAATAAACTTGACAATGAGTGCACGCCAGAAAAAAGACTTATTAAAGGATTGTAAGGATTATAACCCTGACCTAGATGGTTCAGGCTAGCTTATCATCAGATCTTGGAAGCTAAGCAGGGTTGGCCATGGTTAGTACTTGGACGGAAGACCACCAAGGAAGTCCAAAGTCACTACACAGAGGCAGGCAATGGCAAACCACCTCCGAACATCTCATGCCTTGAAAACCCTATGCAGTAGCCATAAATTGGATGTGACTTGAAGGCAATTTCCACCACCACTAGGGGAAAATATGCATGCTAAAGATGGTGCAAGAGATAAAACAAGGAAGTTACACAGACCAGAGGGGTAGCCCTGTTTTCTGCAGCAAAATAAAACAGCGGTCCAACGACACCTTAAAAGACTAACAAGATTTATTCACACCTAAAATTTCATGAGTCAAAAGCAAGGTCGCTTCACCAGATGCATGGAATGTACATGTAAATTCTGGGATGTAAATTCCAGGTGGATTATATATTTATCCTCAGAGTTACAAACAACAGAGAGGTACATGTGGGGAGATGTTACAAAGATAGCCCAGTCTGAAATAACACCCATGCAAAAACTCTCTCTCTACCCCGGCTTCAACAGAGACTTGGGTATCCTCACTTTAGGTGCTTTAGCACAACATGACTTGCCCTTTCTGGATCTTACCATGTCTCCCATTGGATCTCCCTTGTTTAGAACTGATTTTATGTTTATCCTACTCTGCCTTTCTTCAGCACTCAAGCACGGTCCTCACTAGGGGTGTGCAATTTTGTGTGTGTGTGTGTGGGGGGGGTTCAATTTGGGTCTGTTAGATCTGAAAAATATCAGTATTCTCAAATATTCCCAAATACCAGTATTGGTATTTTACTGGTATTTTGGTAAATAAACAGGAAACCCAAATTTATTCAGCTCCATTATACCCCATGGGGACCATCTCCATAGGGTATAATGGAGAATTTCACTCACTGAGTCATACTGCTGCCATGCAACTTGGCAAGTTTTTAAGTTTAAATGCATTCCCTTCCCTCCCAGAGCTGTGCTGCAGCACAACTCCATGTGTGAAAGGAAGTGATTTAAAGTTAAAATGGCTTCCCTTCCCGTCCAGAGTCATGGGAAGGGAAGGCATTTAAACTTTAAATCACTTTAAATCACTCATGGAGTTGCGCTGTAGCTGTGGCACAACTCTGGGAGGAAAGGGAACTTTTTGAGTCATACCAATGTGGTGGCAGGACTTGGTAAGTAGCTGTGCCCACATAAAAGCTGAATAATATCGGCTTTAATTCAGGTGGGGCTACTTCAGTAGCCAAATACAGATCTCTGATAGATTTATACAGGGGCATTATGATACTGGCTGATTTGTTTTCAATCCCCTTCCTAATAATTCCCAGCATAGCATTTGCCTTTTATATTGTAGTATGAGTTGACTTTTCAGGGAGTTCTCTACCACAATTCCAAGAGCTCTCTCCTGGTTAGTTACCACCAGTTCAGACTCCATCAATGTATTGTTATTGTTAGGATTTTTGGCTCCAGTGTGCATTCCTTTGCACTTGCCTATGCTGAACCTCATTTGCCATGATAACGCCCACTCACCCAGCCTTGACAGATCCCTCTGGAGCACCCCTTGTTCTCACCACCTGAACAACTTAGTGTCATCTGCAGACCTTCTCCCTTCATTGCTTACTTCCATCTCCAAATCATTAATGAACAAGTTAAAAGGCATCAGACCAAGAACTGAGTCCTATGGTACCCCACTGCCTACCACCTTCCACTGTGAAAACTGCCCATTTATACTCAGTGTCTGTTTCCTGTTAACCAGTTTTTCATCCGCAAAAGGACTAGCTCTCTTATCCCATGACTGCTGAGTTTACTTAGGAGCCTTTGATGAGGAACTTTATAAAAAGCTTTCTGCAAGTAAACATCTTTCTGGAAGTAAACAACATCTACTGGGTTACCCCTGTTCACATGTTTTCTCACTCCCTCAAAGAAATCTAAAAGGTTAGTGAGACAAGAACTTCCCTTACAGAATCCATGATGATTCTTCCTCAACAGCTTTTGTTAATCAATGTGCCTACTGATTCTATCCTTAATAATGGATTCCACCAACTTACCCGATATGGATGTTAGACTGACCAGCCTGTAATTTTCTGGATCTCTTTTGGAACCTTTTTTAAAGATGGGGGTTACATTAGCTTACCAGTCCCTACTATATGGGAAGGATAAACACAGAAGAGTTTAAACAGTACCCACCCACCATCCAGAATCTAAAGGTGAATAAACTATGCCCATCATAGCTGGCATGGTAGCCACAAGCTTACATGATAAGAGCCATCAAAAGGAAGAGAAACCAGCAAAAAGAACAGAACATTCAAAGGTCTCATCTCCTATAATACCTCTTAGATGGCAAGATGGTCCTCCATCATCAAATCTCACCTTTGCCAGAAACATTGGCTGAAGTTCTATGGGGGACAGGGGAAAATTCCTCTGGATTCACCCTTTGACATTTTGGCTTCCTTCACTAAATTCTTTCAAGGTGCCCAATAGTGGAAATGTATATAAGAGGCTAAATTCTGCCGTGCATCCACACTGAACTCCAAGGGGTGGTACAGCTTGGAATTTGGCCCAAGGGCTTCTTAATAAAAGCGGCTGTTCACCATGCATTATTCAAGCGCTACATTATTCCAGCCCCCCAAATAGGCAATGAGCTGATTTATTTACACAGCGGGTGCCATAACGGGATGAAATTCATGAACTGCGGCTTGGCTTGCACGAGTTTTCTAACTGTTGCAAGCCAGACTGCATTAAATACATTTGTGTGCCAGAAGCAAAAGGTGGAGCGTTACAGATGTAGCAAAACATCCCTCCCATTTGTCATAGAACAATATAAAAAATTGCTGAGTGAAAGGGATCCAAGTCCCCAAAGTAGCTGATAGTGTGTTTGCTTCCTACAGCTTCCACTACAGCATTGCAAGCCTGCAAAACTGCCTGAAATGTTTTCCATATGCTTACCATGTGACAAGTCAGAGATAAGCAGAGATACGCTAAAAAAGAGCTGAGGTCACGGCTGAATAAGGGAGCTCGTATTTAAAAGCACCACTCTCTCTTCTTCATTGCCCGAGACTTATTTGAAACTTAAGTCAGACCTGCATTCTGCATTTTTCAAAATCCTTTTGCTAACGTAATGGTTTTTGTATTTAACTTAGAGGGACAATGCTCTCAGTGTTGATTTGTCTGCCAAAATAATTCCAGAGTGCTGGCCACAAATCAGCAGTGCATTCAGAAGATCTGGAGGCACATTTTTTAGGGTAGCCACTCTAGTCACAGCTGACACTGGCCTACAGATTGCTAACTGAGAATCAACTATACAACATACCAGGTCACAGCCAGATGTACGTTGGGGGAGCTTACCTTAAAAAGTGCCTATTTGCTCAGTTCTGTGAGAGGAGAGAAGGAACTTCCATTTTCCCTACCACCTCACTTTTGCCAGCAGAAAGCAAGGCAGGGGGCAGGCTTTTAGCCTGTTTACTAGGGCTCCATGTATCCCAGGTTCATGGAGCCAGGGAGAAATGGCAAAAAGCCACCCTTGCTGCCCTTTCTGCTGGCAGGGGAGGAAAAACAGAAGCCCTTTCTCCACCTTTGCAGTGCTCCCTTGCAGCGTCAAGCAAAATGAGCATTTTTAAGGTAAGTTCCCCCAATGCATGCCTGACTTAGGCTGAGGACAGACTGGCGCTCCAGCACACCACGGAAGCGGGGCGGAGTAACCTGGGGGTGAAGTGTCCCGGAGCTTGCTGTTTGCACTGCACGCAGTGCAGCGCAAGCAGTCTGGGGAGGAGGTGGTCTGCAGCGTTCATACTGCAGGCGGCTCCTGGTGGTAGTGGCGTGGCATGTGGCTGTGTGCTTCCGTGCACGTTCACACCCGCCAGAAGTGGGAGGAATGCGCGCCCAGCCAGCTGGCCACCAGTTTAACCTGGTGTACGGCTGCTGTGGGAGCACAGCGCCACAGGACCAGGTAAAAACGGCACGGCTCCGCCAGCCAGTGTGCACAGGCCAGCCTCCTCCGCTTGCAAAGCGGACATAATGTGGGCCAGAACGCCAGTCTGTCCTCAGACTTAGGGTTGCCAGGTCTCTTACCGATTGCAGCAGGAGGGGGAGAAGCTCCCAGTCCAGGCCATTCACACATGCGCCATGATGATGTCACCCAGAAGTGACATCATCACACTATGTGTGTCGCTGGTGGACGCTCTAGCATTCAGTTTGAAAACCCTATGATACCATAGAGTTTTCAGGCCAAATGTTAGAGCCCCCCCTGGTGACGTG
This sequence comes from Lepidodactylus listeri, assembly GCA_029233225.1. Lineage (NCBI taxonomy): Eukaryota > Metazoa > Chordata > Lepidosauria > Squamata > Gekkonidae > Lepidodactylus > Lepidodactylus listeri. The sequence continues at coordinate 126,021,837 of JARCFY010000004.1, forward strand.
CCGAGCATAATGATCATGCCAGGCACATTGGCCTGATCCAGGCACTTTGGAGGCAGGGTTCCCTCCACCTGCCGGATCTGGGCTGACGGGTCGAGGGCCTGTTGAGCGGGCAACCCCCCGCCCCCCTGGGGGATCTGGCAGCCCTAGCCTGACTGCCAGTTCAGTCACATACCCATGACCTGGCACCTGTTGTGACTATCATGTAGCCTCTAGACTTACCAATCTCCAGGTAGCACCTGGAGCTCTCCTGCTATTACAATTGATCTCCAGATGACCAAGATCAGTTCCCCTGCAGAAAATGGCTGCTTTCGAGGGTGGACTCTATGGCATTATACCCTGCTGAGGTCCCTCCCCTCCTCAAATCTGCCCTCCCCAGGTTCCACCCCCACAATCCCTAGTTATTTCCCAACCCAGAGCTGGCAACTCTATGTAGCCCTGAAAAGGTGGAACACAGACAGCACTCTCCATGGCTAAGCATCATAGAGGAAAACTGACAGTGGTAGGTAGACAGGGTCTTTGCAAGGAAGTTGATCTCTCATTTCCAATCCATCCGCTGAGGATCCCTTCATAAGCTTCCAGGGAATTCCCCAGAACACAGTTTGAAAATCATGGGGCTCAATATGTGCCTTAATTGATAAGAACCCCAGAGCTCATCAGTTTTAGAAATTCTGTCGTCCTCGGACAGTATCTGGTGAGATGGTCAAGAGTACTCTGGAAGAACATTAATGGTTATATTTATCTCCTGTGTTTAATCATTTTTAAAAGGTTGTTTATAAATCTGTACCTTGCTTCCTCACTTCGTTTGAAGCAGCTTTCAATGTTTTCAGTTGAGAGGTTCTGGTGATGTCACAAGAAACTGCAGTACTAATTGTACTACATCACACATGACACCTGGAATTACAACATACAAGTGGAGAAACCCACAACAGGTGGAATTGCCAACCTCCAGCCAGGGCCTGGCGTTCTCCTGGAATTATGACTGATCTCCAGACCAGAGATCAAGTCCCTTGGAGAACTCTGCAGCCTTGGAGGGTGTCCTGTGTGAAATCATATCTGCTGAGATCCTTTCCCGCCCCAGGCTCTGCTCCCAGATCTCCTGGAATTTTTCTACCTGCAGTTAGGGTTGCAAGCACCTCAGCTGGGGTGGGGGATCCTCTACCCCCACCTCTCATTTTCTTCTTGCCAGTCAATGGTGGCAAGAGAAAAAAATTAAAAAATGGCCAGCAGGTCAATAGCACTTCCTCCCTAGGATTCACTGGAAATTCTATTGTGACTCCTAGAGAGGTGTGACATCATTTCCAGGCTTTCCCCAAAGTGACATCATACCACTGCTAATGGCCGCCACCCCCAGCTCTCCTGCTAGCCTGGCATCCCTAGAGGAGGGGAGATCTCATTCTGCCCTACTTCACCAGTTCCTAGCCCTAGGCTGTATCAGCTCAACATAATACAAAACATACTGTGATGAGTTTACTAGGAATATATATAATTCACCATACATTTACAGCTTAAATATCAACCGAGAAAACCAAATTACAAAGCACCATTCAAGTGCATTCCACAAAAGCCATATGTTATAAAGTCCAGTACAAAACCATTCAATCATTCAATTCCTTGTCAAATTACAGCTCATATAACGGATCTTCTTATGTTCTCCCTACTTCTTTAGAGTCTTCAGTTGCAACTTTAAAAGTGTCTTCTGCTGCTAATTTCTTTATGTATATAACAGCTCACGAGGTCCACTCATAGAGATGTGATTCAGCTTTTCCAAATTCTTATATGAGGGCACCACCTCTTCTATTTCCCAAAGGCAGACAGTAATTTTCAACCAAGGCAATAGGAACCTTCCAAACTCCAGTTCTCACAACTGCATGTTCCAGTTTACAGAGAAGCTAGTATTTAAATCCGTTTCACAGACCGCTTTGTCAAAGATGGAACAATTCAACTGTCTTACCGCTAACTTCCACTTTCACATCCCACTGCAATCAAAATTCTTACCAATACACATACCATATCAAAAATTCACAAACTAGACATGCATTTCAATTATACTTACCAAAATACCATGTAATCTTACACACAAGACCAACATATTTTTCTGCCTCACATACCCTTGCAATATCAGTATGAATAGGATATCCTCAACGAATCCTTAATTCATTTCAGCTGGTACACTCCAGCAAACACCTTCTTAAAGAGAAAGGTCCTTATTATCACATGGATTAGTGCTGAAAGATGGGAGACTGGGGTTGCAGTCACAAGTGCCAGATAAAATGGGGGGGGGGGAGCAAAGCTATTTCCTCCAGTGGAATTTGACCCACAGTTGCATGATCACACAGATTTTTGAAGCTGTGGTCACAGCCCGCCACTGATCAGACTCAACCATGGGTGAGTCGGGAGTTTTTGCTGTTTGTTTCCAATGCACTTACATGAGGAATCGAATCGCACCTCCACACTGAAGTCCCCTATAGAGTGTGCGGGAGTGTGCATTGATGTGCATACTGTGAAGAGGGGGAACAACGGCACAGAGTCAGGATGGCCTGATCAGATCATCCCAACGCCATGAGAGCATGCTGGAGTGATCAGACATGGGAAAGTTCATCTGTGGCCCATAGCAACCCGTTTGCTACCAGACTTTCCAAGGTGTCTTTTAACTCAGCTTCTGCAGCAGAGCAAACCGGGTTGCCGATGGCTGCGGGGCACTTCCCAGATGTTGTTGTCTGATCACACTCCTTTAATCTGCCCAGCACTCACACCTAAGTCGGGGCTAACTGTGTATGTGATCACAGCCCATGTTTGCCAGATGATTGGCAGTGTCTCGGGGCTGAATGTATGCAGCCACTACTGATTATCTAGATGGTAGGGTCTTCAGCCTCTGCCTGCAGTCTTCCCTATTTCTCTCTCCTCATCAGCTCTTCTTTTCCATCTCCATTGTTTTTATTTCCCCTGGCCCAACAAGCTGCTCACCCCTTCCAGTTATTTCTCTCCCTCATATCAGCTCTCCTTCTCTCCTTCCGCTATTTATATTTCTCCTTTCCTCCACTCCCGTTTTACCCCTGTATTCAACTTCTTAAATTGTCTAGCACCAAAAGTCCCCCCTCCCTCAGCAAAGGTCTATGAATATTCAGATGTGTTTTTTTTAAGTCCCTCCATTTTTAAAAGATATTTTTGGTTTCCCCAGATTTGGGGGAAAGTCTCCTCTTATCTGTATGTGTTCCCTTTGTGTAGATGTTTTGCTCCATACTCTGACGTGTAGTTACATACAATCACGTAGATTTGAAAACATGTACAATTCACCACACAAGAAAATAAAATTAGCAGAGAAATCAACTATGTGCTGAACACAGAACTGTATAGACATAGTTGAGCTGTCAGGGCACGATTATTGCCTCCCATCTCTAATTTACCTGTGCAGCAGTTAACACAGACAGACATACTTAAAAGAAGAGACTACGGGAGCAGAGGTCCATGAGTGGACATTAGCCACAAGGTATAGATAGGAACTCTTGGTCTGGGACAAGTGATGCTCTGTATTCTTGGTGCTGGGGGAGGGGGCAACAGTGGAAGTGCTTCTAGTATTCTGGCCCCACTGGTGGACCTCCTGATGGCACCTGGTATTTTAGGCCACTGTGTGACACAGTGTTGGACTGGCCTGGCCACTGGCCTGATCCAACATTGGCTTCTCTTATGTTCTTAAGGAGCCATCAAAGTGTGGGTGAGCTGACTGCCTGCAATCTGGCAATCCTATTAAAAAAAACAATAAAACAGCACCAAAAGCCCAATACAGTAACACAAATATAGCCAACAGCATCTTATTGCCCAAACAGCTAACGACCGCAAGCGAGAACACATGCTGCAAATGCTTCCTGGAACAAAACAATTTGGCATAATTTCCAATATCTAGCCAGAACGGATGCTCAACGAACCTCCTCCAGTAAACCATTCCAGAGATTCAGTGCTATAACAGCCATTTTGCAAATACCGATGAATGGTAACTGATGGAATTATCATTCATATGTTTATTCAATCATAATTTCCTTCTCACCTAATCATGTAGGTTTAGAACAGTTCATCAATACACCTTTCCTCCATTTTTAACTTTTTAACCATTTTGAGAGATTGCTACACTCAAGGTAAGTCAATCAGTGCCTGTTGCGTGGGGTCAGATATCAGAAGGGTACCAAAGCAGAGAGACATATGGACATAATTAATAGGATGTCATAAACTTTGGTAGGTATCCTAGACTGGCCAGTGAAGAGGGTTAACATTTGGAAAATGTTAATGCAGTTGATGGGACAAAGCTAGGTTTGCTAGGATGAGGCCGGCAACAAGTGGGAGACTAACCTGGGTGGATCCCTCACCAGTGAGCTAATGATGTAATTTCCTGTGTGACTGGAAGTGACAGCACTGAATCACCACTGTACTCTAGCGTTCATCCAGAACTCTGTGGGTAAACCAAAAATTTTTGGCTGAATGCTAAAGCATTGCTGGTGACATTATCACTACAGGATGTTGCTGATCACCCCACTCCACCCGTTTTTTCTCCTGTTACCCAACTAAGCAGCAGGAGGAAAGGATGGTAAGGGTCAGGATGTCTCCCTCCATAGCAGAAGATCTGACAACACTGGACAAAACCACTGTTCCACAACACCAAGTGGAAGATCAGCAAACTCTTCTGGTTTGATGACATCCCTGTCAAGTGCATATGAGCTGTGCTATTCTTTCCCCTCACTGCCTCTCATGGGGAAATGGAAGTACCACAATAATTGTAAGACTGGACATATTGTCACATATTGCTAAATGTTGAAAATAGTTTCAGCTGAATTAATTACATTAGTCATATTAAAAGCATGAACTGGGTTTTGATTCTTGCCCTAAAACACAAATGATCACATGTGCCACGAAATTTCATATGGTGGGGTGGATCATACTTCTATCCGTCCATTGAGCAAAGCTTATTCATTCGTTTATTAATTAAAGTATTTATACCCTACACTTTCCTTTTGGCTCAAGTTTGAAGCCTTCCTCCAGCCTGAAAAGCTGTCCTCCAACTTAAGTGGCTCTTCTGTTGGAGGAACAGCCTCATAAATTGGAGGAAGGCTACGTAGAGGATGTTTGGACCCACCTTAATACTTCAGCCTTGAAGAAGACTGTTGACATCTCTCTCGGATGAGAACCCAATGATTTTGCTCTTTACCTGATGAGTGAGATTCCCATTCATTGGCCAGCACAACCTTGTTTTATGGTTAGCCAATGGATTCTTCCAGACTAAATCTTCCTTCAGCCAAAATGTTTTGTGCAATAATTCATTGCAATTTTGTCTACTGCAGGGAAACAAAGAGGATCTGAACCCAAGAGTGATTCGCATGTTCAGTTGGCACCACTTGCCTGTAATTTCCAAATCTCCCTCCCCCCATTCTAAAACAGATTTTAGATGTCTTTATCCCCTGAGCTTCATTAACAGAGCATGGTCGAGAATGCATTAAATATAGAGACTGAAAATTCATAAGAAATACAAAAAGAAAAAAAGAAAAAGAAATAAAGGATCAAAAGAGCCCTTCTTCAGGGAAGAATCGCCCAATCCATATCACACTGAGTAATTCTGGCCACACGATAAGGAAGACAGACCTCCCACAGCATTTTTCAACTTCAAGAAAAGAAAAATTTTAAAGTCACAAAATGTTCTTATGTTTCTTTGATTTTGCACTTGAATTGCAATCTAAGAATTAGAGGTTTTTGAAAAAATATATATATACCCTTGATCTTAACCTAGGACAGAAATATAAATAGACTGCCATGCACTGTAGCCACAAAACCAAAAGACCATTTCACTGTTGAGGCTTTCACGTTAGAAAATTTCAAAGTTTTAATGAGCCCTTTAGGAAAAAAAACCCAAACCCAACATCCATGACACAGGGGGATGCTTTTGTTTCAGATTAGAACTTTATGAATCACAGCCAGGGCTGATCCACAGATATGGAGATGACCCCTTGCTATCACTCAAGGACTTTTGGCTGAACATGAGAACAGACTCCATTCTGTCTTTACTTTTTGATCTGAAGAATGGGCTACGCTTGCATACTTTCAAAAATGTGCACAATAAGGTATTTTAAAACGATTCCTGCATATGTACTGTGTGAAATCGACAAATACATGGTTGTGAACATTTATAGCACAGATTCCTAACTTAGTTGAACCTGTGGGAACTTCCGGAATTTTGAAAACAGGTGTTACAACAAAATTGCTGCCATGGGGGCTGGCTCCAATCACAGTGCATTAGACATTTCCACAGAACGTCAGGAGGTTCCAGCCCAACCATCTTCTTATGATGAAAAACATCTGTTTCCAAAGGGATGTCTCTTGCAGAGACAAAAGTAAATATGGTATAGGTTCTTCTGAAGCAGCTCCCAAAACCACTGAAGTGCTTTGTTTGGTGTAGTGGTTAAGTGCGTGGACTCTAATCTGGGAGAACAGGGTTTGATTCCCCACTCCTCCACTTGCACCTGCTGGATGACCTTGGGCAAGCTGTAGTTCTGGCACAGCTGTACTTGGGAAAGAGCAGTTTCTGTCAGAGCTCTCTCAGCCCCCACCTACCTCACAGGGGAGGGGAAGGGGAAGGAGTTTGTAAGCCGCTCTGAGACTCGCTTGGGTAGTGAAGAGAGGGGTATATAATCCCCTCTCTCTTCTCTTTGGAAAAAAAACGCTTTGAAAAAAATTATACAGATACTAGGAACACACATCAGCAACCTGGACACCACATGGGGGATCACAGATTTATAGCACCCATGAACAATAATCAGGGAACTTGTATCAGTCGTGACTTCCTTTCCAGCATACACATGATGGCACACAGATTTGCCTTTGTGTCCCATTCTAATTCACTTAATTTCAAGTATATGTGATTAGGATTACAGCCTAAAATAACCACTCCCAATGAACATGCGCTAGCAAGTTTTAGCGCCCTCTATCCATGGAGACCTAGTTGTGTGAGTGGTAGCAAGTGATATGCAAAAAAGAATGCTCAGCACCTTCACCAGACTGCACTTCCCAGGGTTTCATTTCCCTCATTTATAATTCCCCTTTCTTGCCAAGACTCAAGTTGGATTACACAATTTAGAAAACAACCCCATCAGACAGCACAGGATATCCATCAGTGCCACAGGACTGGGATCACAGAACTGGAAAGCAGTGCAAACAAACAAAAGAATTGCCCAAGAAATGACCTGCCATAATGCAAGAAGTAGGTTACAAAGGCAGAAGATAATGCGATAAAAGTAAGGTGATAAACACAATAAACAATCCTATCTAATTCTAAACCTGGTCCCTGTGAAGGATGATTCCACCCAGAGAATGGGGCCAGGTACAGATGGGGTGTATTTTTCTACACAACTGAGGTTTGCAGAAAAATATATAAAAGAATTTTTACAATAATGATAAAGAAAATTAACATTATAACAAAAATACCAAGATCTCACAATGCTACGTCATATATCTTGGCTGGCATTTTTTCAAAGGGAAAGCACCTGTGTGGACCAGAAGAATGGGTAGGCAGGTGAGAAGCTGGAACTGTGGTTCCAGCCAGCAAGACGAGACATGCAGGGCAGAGACCTACGTCATATTTATGCCGCTCTATAAAGTGTCACTGTGAGAGTCTCTGTGTGCCTGGAGAACATTTTACCACCATTAGTTCTGCACTACCAGGTGGTCCTCACCTCTTGTACCCAGTCCAAAACCTTTAACATACCACATAGCACCATCATAACCACTGTGTCAAAGCCATTCAACACCACACAGTCCTCTGTGGTCTGCTCCTGGGAGGCATACAGAATGCTGTCAGTAAGTTGCTCTTCCAGTTTATGGTCGATGTCAGCTGCACCCAGATTCCCCATGGTCTTCTCAATGGTCTCCATGACCATTTTCCTGTACTGTCCAGCCTCATCTTTTAGGTCATCCACAATCCTGCAACTACAGTCATTCCTCACAAATCTTTCATCCTTGGATATGGCTTTGATATAGCTACTTGAACAAACCTGCTTCAGATGACCACTTTGTGTGTCTTTATTTTTCTGATCCTCCTTCAATCATTCTGTCTTGGCTGCACTGCTTGAGTCACTAGAAATCTTCTGCTTCTGCATAAGGGATGAAATGTGGACCTTCTGCAGGTCCCTGTATATCACTGTCCTACCCTTGGGATATCTGAGATTTCCTGAGGCATTGTGAGATTTTGTAATTTTATGGATCTACAAACCCCTTAACTTCACTAGTATATGTGCAGGGGTTAATTTACCATGAGTAGGTTACTTTTTCTTGTCTCGAGGTCAAGCCCATAGCTACAGTGGGGCATTTAGCGGCTCTGCCCCTTCAAATGTGAGGCATGCCCCACAACAGCTGCTCCCCCTCCCCTCTCCCACCTGCCCCTCTCCCACCTCCTCCTGTGACATTAAAAGGGGCCTCTGGCTGATTGGCAGAGCACATGGCCCACCGATTAGTTGGAGGGGCCTTTAAAACTTGCAGCTGACCTTCCCCTCTTCCAAGATGTAAAGTGTTCCCTTTAAATGGTGTTTTTCAAGTGGGGGCGACCTGTGCCTGAACTCCAAGGGGCAAAATTGCTGCCTGGAGTTCAGGGAAGGCATTCAGCTGCCCCCTCCCCTCCCTCCTCCCTTCTTCCCCTCCCCCCTCCCTTGCTGCCCCACAACATTTTCCCATGCCCCACCAACCCAAGATTTCTGGCTACAGGGCTGCTTGGGGATACATGGAATACATATAGAATCAGGTGGTATTTGGGTTTATTCATTCTTAGAGCCAAATTCCAGGCAAATGGTCAAGTTAATCTGCTGCAGCCCAAATAACAGCCTGGTGATAACAACTGACACATCTGATGAAGCAAGCTCTGAATCACAGAAGTGTTAGGTCACAACACATTCATTAGAATTAAGGTGCCACAAGACTCTTTGCCAGTTTTTTTGGCTTAAAGCAATGGCAAACTCTGGCATAATGGTGCCTTCTTCCATAGATTTGGCTTCTGCCTGTGGTGATAGATGCTGGGCATTTGCCAGGATCATGTCATGTGCCACAGAATGCACGACTATCGTTGTGAGATATTCAGGGGCTCATCGCCACTCTTAGATGATGGTATCTGCAGATTCATTCCTGTTAACATAGCACATGCTTTTTGCTGCTGATGGGTGGATCACCAGTGTGAGTGTTAGCATTTGTTCACTAACTCTGCATGTGTCTACAACTTCTTGCGGAGTCCAGCCTTTTCTGAGCGTGCTCATCTGTGTTCCTTTGTCCTTAATGTCTATAACCAGTCTGTCTCTGATCAATTTTTCTTTTGAGGTGCCATATGCCCATGAAGCTGCTTCTTTGCACAGCCTGGCAATCACAATGATCTGTGGTTTCAGAAGGTTCTTGTTCACATTTGCTAAAGGGGTAGAGCTTATATATTATACTAGCAGGAGGTTCAAAATGCTTTTGTACTGCTTCTAATTATTTGAAGAGGATCTTCCCTGTAGAGCATTTGTTTTTCAGGACTGGAAACCATGCACTATTTGTTTGTTCCGCTGACCATTTTTTCCCTCTTGAAAGCAGTGTTGATTCAGCCATTTCACTTCTGACATCATGTTTTAAATAGCGACCTGATTATTTAAATACAGGTACCTAGTTTCAATTACATAGGTTTTACTGAGCATGCTACAGGATCTCAGGTTGCTTTTCAGACTCTTCCCTTAGTTCTCTGATCTGGACTTGTACAAGCCAGGAAAGTTTGAGTTCCAGAACCTGCTGCTGGAAGCGGAGGGGGGCTACCAACACACAGGGAATCCACAAAGTACAGTCATGATTTACCTTTCTGCCCTTTCTACTAAATCAACAAATTCATCAGTTTATAGGATTTGCAGGAGAAAATTCTTGGTGAAAAGTTCCTTCTGTAATAAGTTAGCAGTATAATCCTAAACAGAGTTACGTCCATCTAAATGCATCAGGTCAGTGGGCTAAAAAGGATGTATCTTCGGCTTAGAATGAGTGTAGGCAATACTTTGCAACAAAAGAAGCTGGCAAACTCATGAAAGCACTGAAAATAAAATGGGGGTGGGTAGGTAGTTTTCTTGGTGATTTAGAGTCATGCTGAAGGTCAACAGCACTTAGGAAGGACAGGTAGAAGGAGCACAAGCTACATTTATGGCTGCTTCCAAACAGCAACGGGGTTCTTGTTACTTAGGGTTGCTATGTCTGAGTTGGAAAATACCTGGAGATTTTGGGGGCGGAGCCAGGAGAGGGTGGGGTTTTGGGAGGGGAGGGGCCTCAGCAGGGTACAATGCCATAGCGTCCCCCCTCCAAGGCAGCCATTTTCTCCAGGGGAGCTGAACTTTGTCAGCTGGGGATCAGTTGTAAAAGCAGGAGATCCCCAGGGCCCACCTGGAGGCTGGCAACCCTATTGTTACTGCTGTGAATGTAGAGAGGCCTTCACATTCGCCCTCACATATGGTGGGCAGTGGTATCTGGTACCCACTGGAGCTGATGGGGCAGAGGGCAGAGCAATCAATGGTAGGCAGCGCCAGAGCTAATTAAATCTGGTTTTATCTCCATTCTCCTCACTTGCAATGATGCTTAAAAAACTTAAGTAGTACAGTACAGTTCCATATGTGCCAACCTAATGGAGGCTGTCCATGGGCTCTTGAGTTTACAACAACAGTAGGAATACCCAATGCAGGGGGGAAAAAATCCCCTTCTAAAACCCACTACCAGATGCATAAGGTGTATAAGGCAACAAAGGATATGAGTACTGCAGGTCTGTTTCATCCAGAATTCTTCAGACTCCTAGGTCAAGATCTTTCTGTCCATTTGTAAAGTATCCATTTCCATTTAACTAACCCTGCATTTAATATAGCGAAGCACTGCAGATTTGCATGCATGTGTGAATAGGACAACTTGACAGCAAGCTTGAGAAACTGACAATTTAACTGGCAAGTCTTCTCTTGCTACAGAGATCAAAGGCACACCCAGAAGAATGTGAAGCGTGCAACAGGAGTGTATAGAGAAGCAACAAATATCTTAAGCAAAAAGGCAACTTCTTAGTGTCAGCTGGAGGAGGCAACTTTAATGCTGTTGTTTTCAACTCACTTCAGCATTGTACAGCATTGTGCTTCAAAATGCATTTTGAAGTAGGGCTTCAGTATAGTATCTCATTGTATGGTCAGGTTGATATGGAAGCAGGTGGTCCTGCACTTTGAACTTAGTGGGCAACTTGACCACCTGTCCACTCTTAGTTTGTACATCTTCAGTTGGAGTGTCAATGGGTTGTAACCATCTTCATGCTCTTGCTGGTCTGGAACTTCATGAGATCTTTCCTGGGATTACCTCATCAGGAGTTGCATTAAGTTCTGCAGTTACTGAGGAGCAATCTTTTCTCAGATGCTTCCTATTCCTCCTATATATGTGTCCAATTGGTGTTTCCACTCTATAAGAACATGGTTCGGCTGTTATGACCAATGCTGGTACCTATACTGCATGTTTCTGCATTCACATACTCTCCTGCTCTCTTAGTGATGGAAGAAGCACAATCCACTTATCATAATACTTCTTTTATTGACACTGGGAATTCTTTAACTTCTGAGGAACATCAGTCAGTAATCTGAGTGCCAGTGTTGCTGACGTGGACGTCATAGTGTTGCATAAGCTGTGCAGGGTCATATTCAAGACCTGAAACAGGAGTTTCTCAAACTGAGTAAAGCCAAATTGAGAGCTGAACCATCTATTTAAAATTTTTGAACAGATGTTTGATGGTTTGGACCATACATTTGGCCTGGCCATTGGCCTGGGGGTAGCAATGAAGATGCCCAGTCAGAAGCAAATTGTCTCATCACTGCAGTAGCCAAAGGAACATGGTCACAAATATGTTCTTTAGGAATACTGTGATTTAAACTTATACCGTAAATTAAGCTTAACTATAACCACAATTACAAATAACATAATATCAAAAATATCAAAAATAACATAATATCAAAAATAACATAATATCAAAAAAAATGAATAATTACACAGGAGAATGAAACAATCAAACAGTAAGACTGAGGTAATAAAATCATGAAATTTTAAGACTAAATTTAGTCATAAGATTAGTAGTCTAAATAAAATCTGAACTGATACAATAAAACCTGAGTGGAAAATTTTAAAAACTTAAAATTGAACTTTAGTAAGATCAGAAGTCTGATGAAACAGATAGTTTTGGAACAGTTTGATGGCATTTCAAGGAGATTACAATTGTTAAGTATTTTGCTACTGAGCCAGTTACGTCAGGATTAATGTCTGCCAATAAATGAGATAACACCCATGACTCCTGAGGAAGGTGGTATTTAGACAGGATCGGGGAGATCCAATAAGACCTAAGAGCTGACCATTGAGAACAAAACAGTAAAAGATGCACCAGCAACTCCAGGATATCTGGAATAATAATCAATGAATACAAGCAAAGTTGGCATTAGCAAAGCCTGAGGTGGGGCAGTTGCTGGGGCCCAGGGCTTCTGGTAGGGCTCACTGCCACTGTCTCCCTGCCTGGGCACCTCCTCTGTCACCTGCCTGTGTGCCCTTCCCACACCCACTTAACTTGCAAGCATTCTGCCACCAGCACTCCTAGATGCAGGCAGTGAAGACAGCTGTGAGTGCAGGGGCAGGTGAGTACAAGTGCTGGGAGAATGCACAAGCAGGTGGGGACATACAGGAGGAAGGGAGAAGGGGGCTGGTGGAGGGTGGAGGGGCCTTGGCGCTCTTTGCCCAGGGCCCCACAAAAGCTGGAAACAGACCTGCCTGGAGCTGGAACCACCCAGTCCAGCACCTTGCCCAAGACTGGAAGACTGGAGACTGGCTGGAACTTCTCCATATTAGGGCTCTGGTAAAGTTTTGTTAATGGGCTGCAGTGGCTCAGTGGTTAAGATGCTGAACTGCAGACCAGAAGATCAGTAGTTCAGCAGTTTGAGACCCAAGTGCCACATGATGAAAAAAGCTCCCATCTCTGGCCCCAGCTCCTGCCAACCTAGCAGTTCAAAAGCAAGAAACTGCAAGTAGATAAATAGATACCACTTCAGTGGGAAGGTAACAGCATTCCATGCGCCTCGGCATCTAGTCATGCCAGCCACATGACCACAGAAACGTCTTTGGTCAATGCTGGCTCTTTGGCTTGGAAACAGAGATGAGCACTGCCCCCCTAGAGTTGGATTTGACTGGCTTTCAAGCAAGGGAAACCTTTACCTTTAAAGTTTTGTTAGAGCAGGTCTAATCATTGCCTCCTTTTCAAAAAAGAATATTTTATTATTTTTCAGAAGCAAAAGAGAAAAATAGAAAAAAGTAGACAATACATAACAACACAAGCAAACAGAAAAGGGAAATCAACATACAGCAAACATGAAGTATAGGTGGCCTAGGGTGTCACCCAGAAGTGATATCACATCCTTCCAAAGCCCATCTCCCCAGGCGCAACCTAAAATCTCCCTGCATTGGCCAAGGTAGTGTTGGAAATCCTACTGTCAATTGAATTGCTAGCTGGCCTTCAATGCAAAATCTGGATTGGCCAGATTTTTAGACAGTGAACAAATCAGTAGAGCAGATTAGAAAACTGCAGAAATCTTGGACCCAGAGATTAATTGAAGACAGGCATGCATGTTCATCCAGCAGATGTTGCTTGGCTTTTCCTAATACCACAAAACTACACATTTTGTATCACAACTATGAAATGAAAGCCTTTGCTTAAGAAAACTAGCAGGCTGCTCCTCCTCTGTGCCATTATTTAAACTAGGTGATTGTTGAAGAAGCCCCAGTTGTATAACATTCTGTTGGCCTCATCCTCACATGCAATGTGTTCCTTGCAAGGGAGATTTATCTTTTTTAAAAAAGGAAGATAACACTTTCAGACTCTTTTTGAACAATGTGAATTGGGGGAGAGAGTCACAAAGAGGCATACGGTGTATGAAGGAGGCAAGTCCCACCACAACCAAGTCCCAAACGCTATGTCCTAAATGGGGTAATTAGTATGATGTTTCATCAGTTCCTTCCAAGTTAAACAACTAGAGTAAGCTTAATCCTCTGCAATATGCTGTTCTTACTGGTATCATGCAACAAGCCAAAGAAGTGATCTGAAATGCGTCTTTGATGAGTGCTATACCAATGTATCCTCCTTACAGAAGATAAAGAGTTGGACCCAGGTTAAATTTTCCAGTAGCATAATGGAAATTTCTTGCCGCTTCCCATACACTATAGCCCACTAACCTCTGTAAAATGATACTCGGGGGGGGGGGGGGGGATTAGGGGACCTTGAGGAATGATGAGGAGCAGCAGGAAGGGGTAATCAGGAGAAAGTACCATTTTAGTCTGGATTCAACCCACTTCCACATTTGCTGTTTAAATTTGGACTCCTGGTTTTATACAAATAAAGCAGACTTTTTAAAAAAAAATGTGTACAGGAAAGGCAGTGAGCCTGAGTGGAATATTGTCAAAGCAATGTGCTCTTTGTAGTACCATATTTCCATTTTCTGTGTTACCCATAACCATGATGGTCTGGAGGTGAAATATTGTTTTGCTTCAACGCCATCTGTATATGTTTCATCTAATTCTGTGATTATTTATCTTGGTAAGATTTTTTTCCCCCACTGAGGCAGCTCTTCAGATTTCGTTGTAAGTATATTTCCTGGTAGTGGATGATAATGCTTCTTGCCACTCTAAGGAGGGGATGGATCAATTTTGTCTGGCAGTAAGACAAGTTAGTATCTTCAGAAACATATTTAAAGAAACTTGTAACCATCCACTTCACAGGTCTTGGGTCATCAAAAGTTTTACCTTTTGGAAAACTGCTTTGTTGCTTTTCTCCAGGAAGAAGACATAAGGAATAGGTTTGTGCTTCTGCACCATTGGCAAAAGACACATGGAAAGGGACAGGGAGAAGAAGAGGGGGTTTCTGCCTAGGTTTCCCTGCCATATCGTTGGCAGAATCCTAGCTGTGCAACAGCTGAACACCACTTGCTGGAAGACACCAGGCCTGGGCTTCTCAGAGAGACATCTGGTTAGCCAAAGCGTGGGGAAAGGATCCTGGCCTACATGGACTGAGTCTGGTCCAGTAGGGCTCTATTTATATAGCTGAGAGCCTTTAAAATATGGAATATTTGACAAAGCAAGCAGATATTCCTGATGTAATTAATAATCTATGTGGTACTTTTGAAAGATCTTTTGGTATTTTTAATATTGGGATTAAAATGGAAAAAAAGAAGGCAGGGCAAATATGGTCTACTCACTACTTAATGTTTATATCTAGGATTGCGTTTATGTATTGCAGTTAAATTTATTGCTTAATGAGGTAACTTTTGTTATTGTGTTATATAGCATTGTCCCGTCTTGTTCTACTTATTTTGAGAAAATGAAATAAAGTATTTTTACAATAATAAATATTTATATCCCATATTATCTCCTTAGACCGGGGCTTCTGAAGGTAAAGGTACTGAGGCTTCTGAAATTCTTTTCACCTGGGACTGTCAAGAAGAAGATGAAGAAGAATGGTTTCTATACCCTGCTTTTCGCTACCTTAATTAGGATTGCCAGGCATGATCGTTGCACCAGTTTCGGGGGCAGTCTGAGAGTGGGTGGTGACGTCCCCCAATGCGATGACGTCCCATGGAAGTGATATCATCACACCGATGACGTTGGGAGCAACACTCTGCTTTTTGGGCAGACTCTATGGTTAAACTTGGGCTAAAACCATTAAGTTTTGTCCAAAAAGCAGAGCGTTGCTACATGATGTTGCTGATGCAATGACATCCCTTCCGCATGATGTTATCATTTTGGGGACATAGCTGTGCAGCATCGCTATTCAGGGGTGGGGCTTCCCCCACCGGCCAGCTGGCTGGCAGTAGGCAGAAACCCCTAAAATCAGGTGATGCCTGGACTGGGGGTCTGGCAACCCAAACCTTAAAGAGTCTCAAAGCATCTTATAATCTCCTTCCCTTCCCACAACAGACACTGTGTGAGGTGGGGGGGAGGGCTGAGAGAGTTCTGAGAGAACTGTGACTGGCCCAAGATCAACCAGCAAGCATCATGTGAAGGAGTGGGGAATCAAACCCGGTTATCTAGATTAGAATCTGCCACTCATAGCCACTACAACATGGAGCTAGATCAAGATGGGTAGCTCTGTCTGTAGCAGTAGAAAAGAGGTCTTTCTGTGGATACTTTCTGTCCCTAACCTTTGAAGAAAAGTTATAGCTAACATCAGCTTTTTGGAAGGGATTTGGTTCACATTCAAGAAGATTGTTTAAAAGCGGGGTCTTGGTACAGGTATAGGGTGGCCAGGTCTCCTTTCTTCCCCACTGTGACTCAGTGAGCTGGCAGGGGCGGGGGGGGGGGGGTGGGCAGTTGCTGACATCAGCAACATGGTGACATCGCATTTGGTGCAACTCAGAATTGGCGTCACCATGTAGGGGGTGACACTCTAGCATTCCCCCCAGACCCTATGGTTAAATCATAAGGACTTTTGGTGAAAGCTAGTGTCACCGCTATGTGACAAAGTCACTTCTGAGTTGTGCCAGAAGTGACATCACTGTGTAACTAGCCACATTGCCAAAGAGGCCTTCCCCATGCTGGTAGGTCTCCTGCTGGTTGCCATGCTGTACAGATAGCCAAGAAGGAGCCTCATGCTAGCAACCCTGTGTAGCTACCAGTGGAAACCCACGCTAAGCTAGTTTAAGCTGCTGTAGAACTATGTATAGCATTTAATGAAAGGGGGCAGATTTTCCAATCAAGGATGTGCAGGGAAGGAGAATGATCTCCTAAGTGGCAATATATTTATTTGATCTCTTGCAGATATAGATGTTTATTCAGTTTGGTTCATACATGCATGAGCTTACCTCAGTTTTTCATTGTCTGATTCTTAGCCAAATGTATGAACCATATAAAACAGGAACAGATAACTCTCTGGACCACTGATTCTTAAACAGTGGTACAGCAGCCAGAAGTGCACTTGGTCACATAGTGGTTAACATATAAGTGTTCATAGTCTCTAATTAGTTGGTGGCAGCTACAGAAAGAGCTTCTGGTGCACGTGGACATGGACACAGCATTGTACAGAAAATCCAGAAGATACTTGTAAAAGTGTGGAATCTCTCACCATTCACAATCAGTTTTTTTTTCTTTTCCTGCAAGTGAAACCATGGAGAAACCTATTCTGTCAAACCTAGCTGGAAACCTTTCACCACCACTACATGAGCTGGAAAAATCTGCTTTATGTGCTGAATATTCTCCATGGGCTCCAGATAAGTTACCCATGAAGTCAAGGTGACATGAACACCATTGATCAGTCTGGGTGGCTCATTCTCATAAGCAAATTGATGCCATCCAGTGATGATGAAGTACATGTGAACCAGTGAATATGTATATTCTGTAAAAGAGGGGGGGTTTCTTTAATGGCTTGATTGAAAAAGCCCACATGCTATCCCCCCCCCGTACCTTTCTTCTACCCGTTGTGTTCAAAAGAGCAGCAGCAGCCTGCCTCTCAGCTCCCAGTCTACACTTGATATATTTTTCTCTCTACCTTGGGTATCGTAGAAAGCCACTGAAAGATGATTCAGCAGCCCACAGTCCTGCAGGTGTGGGTTGGCTAAAACAGCAGTATTTCCTTCAGCTCGACAAAAGAACCCTGTGAATTCCTTCTCCGAGATTCAAAGACTTTCCCCAGTCACTTACTTGTTCAAAGTCAGCTAGGAGATAAGGGAGGAGGGCATTACTTTCCCCTGTTATCTCTTCACAGACAATGAACAGTAGAGGCAACCACTGCCAGCTAACCCACTTTTCTGGAAGGACACAATTCAGATATTCAGCCAAAACCACAGAGAGAGAGAGAGAGAGAGATGGCCCATTTGCAAAGGCAAGCATTACAGGAGTGTTGCAGAGGGGTTCCCTGAAAGCTTTGCAAAAGGGACGCCATCAGAAAACAGTATGTGAAGGGCACTTTGGTATGGAGTTGTCCAAAGGAAGGTCCGGGGCGTTTCCTTGTGGCCACAAATTAATATGAAGTTTAAAAAATAGTAATGATAATATTAAGCATTTAGATAAGAAATTAAGAGTGCTCATCTACATGGAATCAGTAATCTTTGCTCCAGTCATTACGGTTATTGTCTTTATTTTTTTGCAACTGGAGTCAGAAACATTATAATTATCCCTGCATCGGTGCTTAGGTTGATGGAACAGTGGTTTGCCTAGGCTCCCTGCCTCTAGAGAGTTTGTGACTAAGAGCCTCACACATCTGCCCCAGGTTCTGTCAATGTGACATGATCAAGGAGTTCCATTCTTGGAACTTTAATTTCCAGGTATACACAGACCCAATTCAGATCAGTACTGTGGTCACAGGGAGAGGCAGGCATATGCTTTCTCCCTGTGCCACTTCCCCAGCTCGAAATGGCCATGGGGAGTTGCTATTTGCCCAAGGGAGGAACTTACTGTACATCAGTACATACGTAACCCACAAAAGGGCAAATAATGGATTCGTGAAGCTGTTTCACCACAGAAAAGCATCACAGGGGGAAGGCTTAATCCCCCTCTCCCCATGTGTCACAGTCCCAATCTGAATCAGGCCCATATGCTCGTAGAAAAAAGTTCTATGCATGGAATTCCCACAGCCTATTATCTAAGCAGAAAACCACTGTGATATCACTTATAAGATATCAACAATAATAATTATTAACTTTTAAAAGGGAATTTATATGCAACTTCTCCAGCAACCTGCTTGAAGTGGCTTTTCAAGTAAAAAACAATACCCAAAAGCCATAACCACAATAGCATAAATTTAAATTATCAGTACCAAAAACCAAGTCATAAGCATAGAAACAGCATAAAAACAAAGAACAGCCTAAAATGATATCCATAAAACAGTTTCCAGGCTAGAAGCAGACAATAAAAACAGCTTTAAAATATTTCATAAAACCCCTTAGTTAAACCCTGGGTAAAAAAATACATGTTTTGGGCTGGCACCTAAAAGAAATTATGATAGGCACCAGGTGCTTCAGTTTCAGTTTATTGTTACGGTCCTTAGAGCAGTCATAGGCACTAGGTGGGCCTGAAGAGGAGGTGGATTCCAGAGGTAAAAAATCACTGCTGAAAAGGCCCTGTCTCTAGCTGCCATAGGGTTGCCAACCTCCAGGTGCAGCCTGGAGATCTCCTGCTATTATAATTGTTCTCCAGACCACAGAGATCAATTCCCAGGAGAAAATGGTTTCTTTGGAAGGTAGACTGTATGACATTGTACCTGCTGAGGTCCCTCCCCATCCCAAACCCTGCCCTCTCCAGGCTCCATCCCCAAAATCTCCAGGTATTTCCTACCCAGAGCTAGCAATCCTAAGCTGCCACCTGCCTTATCCCTACCTAGAGAACAGGGTTTGGAAGATAACTAGGAGGCTACACAGGAGGGGAGTAGGTGGTCCTTCAAGTGCCCTGGCCTCCAACCAGTTAGGGCCTTCAAGATAAGATCTTGCTATCTGATGGATATCAAATGTCCAAACCAAATGCCACTGGGTATCAAATACAAATATCTACTATTAAGAGAATATACAAGCAGGTAAGAGAACATCTGGAGAAGGTTCATCACCAAAAATCCAAGAGGAGAACTGAGAAGAGAAATTATGGGACCAGATTTGTCTCTACTCACATTTCCAGCCACTACTCTACAACACATTTTGTACAGATTAACATCGCCAATGACTACTGCCACTTCATTCATTTATTTCATTTTCCCCTAACTTTCTCCACAGTGGAGATCCAAAGTGGTTTACATCATTCTCGTCTCCTCAATTTAATCCTCATAACAACCAGCCGGTGAGGTAGGCTAGGCTGACAGAATGTGACTGGCCCCAAAGCACTTAGCTAACTTCTATGGCAGAGAAGGCACATTCGAACCTGGGCCTCCCACAGCCTAGTCCGACACCCTAGTCACAATCCCTTGTTGTTCAGTTGCACAGTCCAATTCTTCATGACCCCATGGGCCACACCACACCAGGCCCTCCTCTCCTCCACCGCCCTCCAGAGCCTGCTCAACTCTATGCTTGTCGCATCAATAACACTGTCTAACCATCTCATCCCTTGCCGTCCCCTTCTTCTTTTACCTTCAATCTTTCCCAGCATCAGGGGCTTCTCCAGTGAGTGCTCCCTTCTCATTTGGTGGCCAAAGTATTTCAGCTTCAGCATCTGCCCTTCCAGGGAACAGTCAGGTTGATTTCTTTTAAGACTGACAGTTCTTTATATTATGATGATGAAGGACTACCAAGCTAAAATGACAAGACAAATTCCAGCTTTGACAACTCTGGAGTCTATAGCAGAGTACAGATCTGAACCCAGGCCTCCAAAACTCCACACAGCATCAATTGTACTACACATGAGAGATCAGAGTGTTGGACTGGGGAAACTCATTTGCCATGAAAATAACTTGGTGACCTTGGGACAACTGTTTGCTTTTAGTCTAACCTACCTCACGGGGTTCTTGTAATGGAAGAAAAAAGACCCATGGTATACTGGCCCTGAATCTCATGGATGAAGGGCTGGATTTTAAAAAAAATGTAATAGATACATTCCTTCATTCATTCCCTGCTTTTCACCCACACTGGGAAATCAACATGATTTATAGAACAAATATACAACACCACCACAATCTGAAACAGAGATGTACAGACAGGCAGGTAATCTAATAAGTAATACAATAATTTTAAGAAGCAGCTGTACAATCCCTCTGACCATCTAAAACATTGCATAGTAGTAAGAAAGCTTTTCGAATGAAATCGAATGAAAACATTGATGCTTCCGTTGCTCCTGTTAAAGGTTCCCCCTTAACGGGCCAGCACACCTACCTGCAGTTTTGCATTTTGAGTATACCATGCTAAATCTGCATAATGCTGTATCTATTGCAAAGCACAGTAAATTCACAGCTATGTTTGCCCATGGTACTTTGTTTTAGTCCAGCCTGTACATTACATGGTACAATATTTCAGCAATGTGCAAGTAACCCAGACTTCTGTTTTGAGAATATCTTATAGGAAAGAGTTGCCCTACAGAAGGAACGGGGGCTATTTATGGCTGACAATAACTCAGTGTGAGTTACAGAATTGCAGCCCAGATCCTAATGGGCTGATTACCCCTTCTGCCGAATCATCAGTAAAGATATTAAAGAGAAGCAGCATGTGATCTTGCAGTAACAGCCTAGGTGACAGCTCCATCCCAGCCCGCTGCCACTTCTTACAGCTCCTTGTTTACAGAACCTCAGACAGCTCTAAGCCCATGTGACAATGCTCAAGGCCAAGTGAAGTCGAATTGATTTTCTAGGATTGCCAGGAGCATCTGCACCATTCCTGCTTTTACTCTCAAAGAATAGTTTTTAACGGTGGCAATCGTGAAAGGCAAAATAAAAGGTAACAATCACCCGGGTCTTTGTCTGCATTCGGACTTCTGGCCATGAGTCAGTGTCCAGTGGAAGCCATTCAAACAAAGCATCTGGTCCCGAGCATAAAAGGGGTGGGAAGATGTCACATTTTCAGAACAGTGGCAAAGGTTTCATAATGCTGTCGCTGCCCTCTAAACATTGGTTACAGAGACTGTCTTCACGAAACACATGCATAAGCCTATGATGGCATTGTCACACAGCAACAGCCAGCCATCATACATCAATCTGCAGCCCCTACTGCCTTTTGAGTTAATTTCATTTGTTCATTTAGATCTCATCAGATCTCAAAAGCTAAGCAGGGTCAGCCCTGGCTGGTATTTGGATGGGAGACTTCCAAGGAATACCAGGGCTGTGAGGTAGAGGCAGGCAACGGCCAACCACCTCCAAACATCTCTTGCCTTGAAAACCCTATAGGGTCACCATATATCAGCAGTGACTTGACAATACTTTCCACCACACCACACTTTTCCTCCCTGATAGGGACCTGAAGGAGCTTACAGCATCATTCTCCCGTCCTCCATTTTATCCTCACAAAATCACCCTCAGAAATAGGTTAGGCTGAGAGAGAATGACTGGCCCAAAGTTACCCAGTGTCAGAGTCCAGGTGCAAGCCCAGTCAGAGTTCAGAGTCAAGATACAGTCTAGAAGAGAGAGCAGGGTCCAATTCAGAGCATGGTCCAGAAAGCAAGGTCTAGCAGTCCAAGGTCATATATATCATGGGCATGGATGAGGATGAGCTGACTGAGCCTACATAAACCACAGCTGGCAGCAGAGGATAGCTGGCAAGTGCCCGTAACAGCAGTATTCATACCCGGCTCAGATAAGAAGGATGAACTGCAAGCTGAAAGTCCTCCTGACTCACCCCCACGTGTGACTCGTTTAAGGGAGCGACTCTGGCAAAACTTAGCAACCAAGCAAAGAGAGGCCAGGCTACAAGGGAGGCACTCAGCTAGCCCAGAGTTTTAACAGGAGCCTGGGCAATCGTGTAGGTGGCTAATTGGCAACAGCATTTAACTCCACACTCTGGGCAGTATTCTTTGTGGGAGCAACAAGTCAGCTTCATGCTGCTTGCATCCACTTCAGCTCTTGCACCTAGACCTTCAGACCCCCCTGACTTTGGACTTGGCTCTGTGTTCCTGGTTCCTGACCTTGGCTTGGCTTTTGATGCTGCACTGTCTTCTTGGCTCCTGACCTTGGCTTTTCTGGACTTCCTTTGACTGGCACCCCAGCCCGTGACAGTATACAGGATAAAGCAGGTCTGTTATCTAAATCCAGAGCCAGTCCAAAGGTCAACAGAGTGGAGCAGAATCAGGAGCTGTGGTCACAGAGTCCACCTGGTGGTGACTTCTTGCTTCCACACCAAGCAGTCTCCCTTAACTGGCTTTTATAGGTATCTGGAAGTTCTTACTTGCAGCCAAGTGCTTGGGAGTAGCCTTGCATCATCATCAGCAAGCAGCTGGCATCAGGCCAGGAGACATGTGCTTTGTCTTCTCTCCTGGAGCTCCATTCTAAGCCCTTGTCTCCGGTGCTCAAAGGGTGTGGGTAAAACTGAAGGGCTGGTAAGGACCACCTGCATTTCATCTGTTGGAATGGGGCTGAAAGGTGCTGATAGTTCTACATCAGCTGTTGGCTGTGAACTCTGACAAGCCCACAGTTCCTCTTCATTCTTGCTGGATTCTGCTACTTCAAGCTGGCTATGCAGGACTCCTCTCCTTCTCACCTGACTGAATCATGACACCCAGCAGGTTTCCACAGGAGACTGAAGAGTTGAATATAGGTCTCCCAGATGCTAGTCCAACACTTTAATCACTACCCCATACTGTCACTTCTCAAAGGAAAACATGAGGTTCCCCCAATCACATCACACCATAGGAGAGTGTTTTGGAATAGACAAATGGCGGGAGAGGGAAAAGGTTAAGGAGCCATGAGAAGCAGTCCATATCAGAGTGTAAATCTGAACCCAGGTCTCCGAAGCTCCATGCAGCACCAACTATCCTAAGCTATTTGTATTTTCATCCTCAGCAGCCTTTTGGCACTATTATTTATTTAGAATATCTATAGGCTGCCCCTTCAAAGACCTGCTTGAGGTAACAAGCACAATAAAAAATTTAACAGTTGCAAAAATTACAAAACATGTTATAACAACAATGTACTAGTTGGAGGGATTTTTAAAAGAATTTTTAAAACATTTTTAGTTATTTAATGACTTGCTTCATTTTGTTATTGTGCAAGGAAAGGGGGAGCCTGTTCTAGGTATAGTTTTTGCAGCGCTGAGTTCTTCTCTTACAAGCAGTATCAAGACATCTTATAGGACTTCCTTTACTTTAAGGGTACATTTTTACTTTGGATAAAAAGAAGTCACTCAGCAATGTGACAGCTCAGATGGGTATAATATCCACTGCCATCAAATCAACGTGGATAATTTGAGGCTATAGATTTCCCTTTTTCAAAGGCATAACCACCTTCACATACTTTCATTTTTTTAAAAAAAGTTCTTTTGCTTTTAAACATTAAAAGAATTTTGTGTCAAGAAAAAAAAGAAAGCACCAGAGAACTTCAAACTTAAAATTCTAGAATGCTCTTAAGGAAAAAATGTTCATCTCCTCACCAGAGCAAAAACACAACGGTGGCTTAAATTGAGTTTCATGGCTATATAGAAGATACTGCTGAGATTCCAGAGAGGGATTTCATCCCCTTCATTCCATAAAGGAATGGACATTAGCTATCAAAGATAATTTCCTATGAGATATTTGTCTGAAGTGTACGTATTAAATGTCAGTGGTTTTTCATTATACAACTGGGCCATTTTGTGGTTCATTTTGCTGTAGAATCCAACTTCCATACAAACACTGATGGACTGTCTCAAGCCATCCCTATCAAGTTGGAAATTATCACTCAGATTTTAGACAGATGGGAAGATCTTATTGATTTGGCTAAAAGCTGTATGCTAAGATGTGATAATACAGGTTTATAAAGTTATGCATGGAATAGGAAAAAGCCAGTAGCTTACAAAGTAGAATTTTTGCTCACAAGACTCCACAGCTTAGAGGGGGCATTGCAAAGGTAACAATCTACAGAACTGAAGACTGGGTGAAAACAGAGGGTAAGGGAGACAATGCGGGACTTAGCCAGCTGGGATGGACCTGATACCCAACAAATTATTCCATTACAGCATAAACATATGGGTGCATTTCTATACACAACCATTTAGGGGACAACTTGGTACATACATAAGTACCATCAAGTCAACTTATGGAGACCCCAGCAACAAGCTTTCAAGGGAAATGAGAATCAAAGGTGGTTTGCCATTGCCTTCCTCTGCAGAGTCTTCCTTGGTGGTCTCCCATCTATGCACGGATCCTGCTTAGTTTCTGAGGTTTGATGAGACTGGGCTACACCATGCCACCTTCCTTCATGACAACTTGGTAGTTATATGTGAAAGCTATTGATAACGTTGACCAGGGAAGAGATAAAGCTCTAGCCCTGCATATGGTAGCTGGAAGGCTTTGCCTTTTCTTTCTAAGATGATTTCTCTTTATTTTTTGAGAAGAGAGGTGGATTACACAACAGAGGCTTCAGTCAGTGTCAGGTTATGTTTTATGCTGAACTGATGGCAAGGGAAAGAAATGCTCTTCTGTTTCAGGGTTCAGCCTTCCAGCACTGGACAACATAGATGAAAACCCACCAGTCTCCAAGCTATTACCTGCATTTTGAGGCAATGTATAGAACATGTGAAAAAATAAGGACACGGTGCTATAGATATATGTGAAAAATATCACGAATCTAAAATATAAGCATCTGGGAGCTTCTACGCAGCCCCTCACTGTATCAACATCAGAAGGAGCCGTTCTGATTGTTGTCACAAAAGGAAGAGGGAGAGAAGCACAGCCTGCTGAACATTTAGAGATATAAAGCTTTCATATCCCCTTCAGTCTTCTTTCCTTTGTGACTTCCACAGGATTTTCATTTCCAGAGATATTATGCTACTTGCTTTCAAAGGAATTCAATATCCCCCCCCCCCCATTCAGCGAAGTAATTTCACAGCAAAATACCACAGAGCAATGTCCTGGGTATTCATTTTACCAAACCAATCTCACAAAGTCAAATTGCGTTGCACAGAAGAGGGAAAGGCAGGGGCATGGTGCAAAAATTTGGTGAGGTGAACATTCCATGGCCAAGCTGCTCCTCCATAAACTGTGGTGGACACTCAAATGGAGAGTAGACATCAAGCGAGCAAAATGTTCATGGGACTATAGCTCTGTATGGTTTTGGTTTCTGATTGTTTAAAAAGAATTGTACTAACATTATTTGAAGGTATTGCTTGCAAGCCCAGCAACAGATTATGGCTTCATATCCCTGGGCCTCTCAATGAAAATTGTACCTCGGTAACCAACACAATTATTATTGAGCTGATTTGCTCCTTGTTGTTTTAGAAATTCGAGGAGAAAGCTTGGAGTCTAAGGTGAAAGGAGATGAGATACTTGCTTGGATGCTTCTGCGCAGATAAAAAGCTAATCCTGATAAAACCAAGCCTGAAATCCTTCCATCTCACATAAAGTCAAGGTCAGGCACTGTTAGACAATCAAGGTTAAAGCTACACAATTTTCTGGATGGGAAAAAGAAAAAGAAAAGCCTCCTGTATTCATGTGCTTCAACATATTTATGGAATACAGGAGGTTTTTTGTTTTTTTCTTTCTCAGTTCTGTTCATTCAGGGTGACAGAAGAACCAGGAGCACAAGGAGGCCACAATCCAACATAGTCAAATGTGCAAAAAAATGTTAATTTTAATGGGGCTGTAAGCCTGTTCAGCTTAGAATGCGGCTATCATCTTTTGTTACCATCCACCCTTCTGACCTTGAAAATGATTTCCCACCAAATCCTAGGCTAGTAATGAAGTTTAGCACTTGTGTTGCCCATTTCAGGAGTGTAAGGGCATTTCATGGACATTATCTCAATAACCCCTATTATCAATGTACAACAGGGCCAGGATGATTATAGCCCACCCAAGGATGGGATTCCATATGGAAACATGGCCACAAAAGTGAGCTGTGTAGCTCAATGGGTGGGCAAGCCCAACTGAATTTCTGGCCCCTTTCTTAGCTTCAGGACCTCCTCTAACCTCATTCTTTTTTGTTGCCAAAAACTGCATGAACATAAGCAGGTGATGCTTTTTCCATCGCTGATCCCTATTTATTAGAACTGTTTACATGAGAGAGAGAGCACTAAGGAATGGCCTACTGGCTGCTGTTGAATCAATGGTCTGAGCCTACAAACAGGGCAGAGGAAGGTCCTTTGTGTATTACAGACTTCCAGCACGGCTGTGCCATTTTTCTTCTGCAAATCAGCATTATGGTTCCACATGACACTTATCAAAGCATTCTGTTCTTGCCATTCCAAAGACCAACACTGACCTAGAAATTATTGACCTAAGAAATATGGCTGGAATACCAGGAAACAACATTTGGGGGTGACTGGGTTCCGGAGTACTCCCTGGAACATTTCCCACCTTGGTGTCTGACATGTTACTCTCTCCCCGGGCTTCTGCAACTAGCCAGCAGGTAGGTGAGCGTGGTCCAACCCCACTCAGAGGGGGGATTCATTTTGTTCAAGGGAAACCCAATCTTCTCTGTAGGGACCCTTCACCGCTCCCCAACTATCTTAAGAGCTTGGGGATGGGGGTTCTCCTCTGGTAGCTGCCACCACTTCCTGGAGTTCACCCCCTCACCAGTTTGATGCCAGAAGCACCATCAAACAGGGCTGTTTGGTAATGTGGCACTCCACCACATCGGGGTGGAGCAAATGGGTATATGAGTAGATGATGTTCTACAGCTGCCGCATGAACTCACACCACCAGGGCTCTTTTTCTAGCAGGAACTCCTTTGCATATTAGGTGACATATCCCTAATGTAGCCAATCCTCCAAGAGCTTACAGAGTTTACAATCCTCCAAGAGCTTACAGTAGCTCCTGTAAGAAAAGCTCTGTAAGCTCTTGGAGGTTTGGCTACATTAGGGGTGTGTCGTCTAATACACAAAGGAGCTCTTGCTACGAAATGAGCCCTGCCCATCACCCTTGACCATTCCATCCTTCTTCATTCTTCTGGTAGCCCCTTTCCAGTCCAATCCAATGAAGCACTGATGCTGTGAGCCTCTCAAATCTTACTTTACTCCACTCACAATATCCATTTTTTTCTTGACTTGAGCACCACATATGCTTGCATTCAGGGGTCATTTGGGGCCAGAGCAGTGCTTCACCAGCCCAGGAGTGGGCACTAGGGCAGCCATGGGCCAAATCAGATTCTCTGATCTGATTCAGCCTGCCGCTAAAATTCGGCAGAGGCTTAAAAAGCGACTGGAGGGGAGGGGGGTTGAGGGAGAGGTGCCAAACTTACAGGGTAGCTGCTGGAGCATCTCCTCCAAATACCCACCATGTTTCAAGAAGATTGGACCAGGGGGTCCAATTCTACGGGCCCCCAAACAGGTTGCCCCCATTCCTGCCATTGTTCTCTATGGTGGGAAAAAAGTAACATTTTTTCTCACCATAGAGAACAATGGAGGGGATGGGGTAACCTGTTTGGGGGCAGTCCAATTCTGCAAGTTTGGAGCCTCTCCCTCAAACCCCGTCTCCTCCAGCCCCTCATATAACCTATGAGTTTTTGCCATTGACTTCAATGGCCCATAGGGTATAATGGGGCTGAAACTGACATTCGGCCTGCTGAATGACTCTGGAATCCACTTGCATTGCCGAAACTGACATGCAGGGGTCATTCAGCAGCCGGAACAGATGTGGCCTGCTTTGGCTCGATCTGAATCGGGCCAAAAAATTTTTATTTGCACACCCCGAGTGGGCACAAATGGCAGTGGTGGTAAGCCACTCCCCCAGCAGGCCCGTGAAGAAAGTGAAGCGAGAAAGGGTTTAAAGTTTAAACCCCTTCTGTTTAGTCGCGCGGCAGTGGCAGCATGATCTTTCCATTGTATTCTATGGGGCCCTTCTCACTTTGCTCCCCCCCCCCCCGGCCTTGGCAGGCCAGCTGGGGAGGGGAAGGGGAGGCTTTTGAAGATTCCCCCCCCCTTTTGCTTCTCTTTCTGACACACTTCTGATGATGTCAGGGGGCATGGCATATGCCAATGAGTTATGCTAACATGTATGCTAATGAGCTCCTGCACCTCTTTTTCTACGAAATGACCCCTGCTTGCATTTGTAATATGCTTGCAGCTTAAAATTAGAATATTTGCCTCTGCACCAATCACCACGCAGCTGGAAGGTGCTGTTGGTGCATCCTCAGAACTTATTTGATTGTTGGGGTGGATCAAAACCATGATTTCAGCTCAAAAGGACTTGAAAACTGCCATTCTCACCAACCCTGACACAAAGTTGTGCTGGGGAAGCTTGGGTGGAATAATTTATGCAAAAGACTACAGCTGATTGCCCTGTTTAGAGAGCCAGCCTCTCTGAATAATTATTCTATACTCCTGTCTTCAGAAAGTAAGGTTAATGGTGCGAGGAGGGGGAGGACACAGGGCACAGAGTGTATGTGCATGCAGATTTTGTTAGTGACCCATACACAAATCCCTGTTGAACACATTTGAGTATACAGCAGTGATGCTCACACAAAAAAAACCATTTGGGAGGAGCATGGTGGACAGATACACTTGCTCCTAGACATCTGAAACTATTATATAAGGTAGGGTAGATGGAAATGGAGAGTAAGAGGCTATTACCTTGCCTAAGATCACCTAGAGAGTTCATTTTCCCAGCACAGAAATCCTTCTCCCAGTCTGATTGCCACCCCAGGCCTCACGTGGAGCACATTTATTTCAGAATCTGGTCTTGGTTTTAAGACAGGCAGGGTTTCATTAAGAAATCAGAGCCTTGCCTTAAAGAAGGCCTTTTCCCCCCAGTTTACTCTGTTGCTCTTTCTTCCCACTGGACCCTTACAAATGCCTCTGGTTGTCTTCCACAGTTCTACGTGCCAGGATTATGAGAGTGAACAAGGCCCTGCCTTGGCAAGCTTTCGGATGACTTCCACTGGAGCTGTACACCCTGTTACTGCCTCTCCAGGGACATAAATTACAGGAGCCATAAACAATACAGAGTGACTAAATTACTGGCTTTTTAAAAATCAACCGTGCATTGGTTCCGCGAGTCCCTTGCAAATAGAGAATGCTCTTCATGCACACTGGGAGAAGCGACATGATTGTTTTGCTCAGTCTGTAATGCCCAATGATAGTAAGAAGAAACCAGCAAAAAGCAAAAGTTGATAGTTCTCAGCGGAGGGGAATGTATGGTACTCCCTCTTGCCTTTGGATGCCCCAAGTCAGGGGTGGCCAAACTGTGGCTTGGGAGCCACAGATGGCTCTTTCACACATATTGTGTGGCTCATGGTAGGGCAGCTAGGGAAGTGAAGGAGAGGCATGCCTCCCCATCAGTCTTCCCTTCCCCAGCCAGTGCTCTCCTTCCTGGATAGAGGCAGGGGGGAGCAGAGAAAGAAAGCAACTTTAACTTTAAATGCGTTCTTAAAGGGGCCCCCCCCAAGCCTACAAATATCATTGGACAAATAAATATCATTATCAATATCTATTTTTACCTCTTTTGTTTTTATTTTTGGCAGTCTCATTTAATGTTAATAAAAAGCAAAAATCGCATATTTTTCAATAATTCATGTCATGCGGCTCTCAAACATCTGATGTTTATTCTATATGGCTCTTACATTAAGCAAGTTTGGCCACCCCTGTCCTAAGTTAAAGCCATGGTTGTTTTTTTTTTTTTAAAAAAGAGCTATTTTATACTTTTTGCAAATCTTGTGCTGGACTGAACATTATAGGAAAGGCACACTGGTTTCTGTCTACATATACAGATATGGAAGAATAAAAATCTACAAGTATGCATACTGGCCTTGCATTTTCTACAACTAGCTTGTTTTTATTCAGCTTAAAATAAACACACACGGACACACACACACATACAATTATCTTTGGTCTAAAAGCTTATGTGCTCAGCAGGGAGGGCGGGATATAAATCAAATAAATAACAACAATATGTAGACTGCCTTGAATAAATTTTTGGGGGGATTTTTTTGCTCAAGAATCCCAACGTTTCCTTCTGCTGAAAAAGTGTTCAAGAGATCTATAGCTGCTGTTTCCAGACTGCTGGTTTACAAAGATCTTCCTGTTCAGAAGATAAATGAATCTAGCGTGATTTTTGAGCTTATCAGCTGCCATTTAACATCTTTTCCCTTTGATTCTTTTCATCTTTGGTTCCTGACAGGGACGCTAAAAGCACTATCCTAGGGTTTTGTATTAAACATGACATCTGATTTCTGAACATTACGCAAAAAACTCAGCTACGTGATCATAATCATACAGGGGAGGGGGTACAGCTAACTGGTAGAGCATCTGCTTTGCATGCAGAAGGTCCCAGGTTCAATCCCTACCATCTCCAGTTAAAAGAATCAGGTAGTAGGGGACGTGAATGACTCTGGAGAGCAGCTGCCAATCAGAGTAGATGATGCTTATCTCGAGAGACCAGTGTTATGACTTGGTACAAGGCAGCTTCATGCATGATTTCATACTGGTCACAATACTAATGTGCAGGTTCAAAGGGAGGTAGCATATGGTGCTGGAAAGCGGTTCCTGAACTCACAGGATTCTGCCTTCTTGCTGCCTTATTCATAATTTTGTGAAAATCAAGGCACAGTCTCAAGTGCAAGATATACTACATGTGTCTACATGCAGTGATCTCACAGCAGTCATGCAACAGCCATTATAATGGCCATGGTTCTTAAAACTATGTAAGCATTTTAATTTTGATTTTGATAAAACCTTCCCATCAGAGGTGGAAACTAAAAGTATAAGTAGTTTCTAGGGTGTTTTTTTCTTTCCAGTACTAACAATAGCAGGAGTGGGGGTCAGTTTCAATAGGAATACTGGGGCGGAAAGATTAAACCCCCTCTCCCCTATATGCACGGTCGTCTTCTGAACTGAGGCCATGCAAATGTACTTTTTAAAAATGCTGGGAGTGTGCAGTCACAGATCTCACAGCTTCTCAGCTAGTTTGACTTGAACCAAGTGTACTGATATAGCCCCAGTGCAATGGTAAAGAGCATAAACTGAGCTCTATCAGGTGGATGATCTTAGGCAGGTATTCAATATCACCTTTCTATCGCTGGCCACAAAAATCAACATGAACAAAAAAATTATTCCACTTGTAGAAGTTGCTCAGACCTGTCACATTCAGGGCTAAGCCTGGGATTGTTGCTCTACCCAGGGTTTCCAAGGTACACAAATACAAAGAAACAAGTAAAGCAAGATACAAGAGCAAGGTCTACAAACCAGTCTGGAGTCAGATGTCCAAAGGTCCAGTCCAGGGGTCAGGCTTGGGAACAGGTGCAGGATACAGGATCAGGGTCCCAGGCTTCAGGAGGAAGCACAGGTTACCAGCAACAAGATACAAGGCAGCAGGGTCAGGGTAGCACTCTGTTTGCAAAGCAAGTCAACACAAAGACTGATTTCACACAAGCCACTGCTCCACCCCCACTCTTCCCTTTCCTTCAATTGCACACATCAATTTCCCATTATGTGCTCCATGGCCGCATTTTGACCTGCAGCTTTGCCCGATTTCCTCTGCGTCTTCGTAATCCTATTTTTTGAGGATCTAGAAGACACGGAGATCGGGTGAAGCTGTGGGTCAAAATGTGGCCGTGGAGAACATAATGGGAAGTTGACTCGTGCAGTCGGGGGAAAGGGAAGAGCAGGGGCGGAGCAGCGGCTTGTGTGAAATCGGACACAGTGAAATGGCAAGCAAGGTTACTTCTACATAAGCCTTGCTCAGCATGTTCCTTTTATCTGCCTCTTTTGCTGACTCATTCCCCTGAGGCCCAGGTGCCGCTCCTTACAGTTGTGTTCACCTTCCTACAGGCGCAGGTCTTTTACTGTTTCCCTATCAGCCTGTCAGTCCTGGTCCTGCAAGGACTTCACTCCATGAATTAATGCTGATCATTGCTGAACTGCCAGATGGGTGCTTCATGGTCTCTCCTGAGCTGTCAAGCACTTTCTCCTCTTTCTGTCCCCTGCTGGCTCTGTAGAGGCTGGCCTTAGCAGCCTCTCTTTCTTCTCCTCGACAAAAGAGCAGCCCAGCCATGACTGGAAAGTGTTCTCACTTCCCGATGTTTCCCCTATTGGGTCTGCTGCCGAATCCGGCTGCTGTGGTGGGGATTCCATCAGTGTGGGGCCCAATTTTTCCAATTCCTCCTCTGAGGAGGATGTGGCAGCTGGCTGGCTCATGACAAGACTATTGAGGGGCAGCTTGCAGGACTGATTTGGTGCACAGATGACATCAACAGGATAGGAAGACCTCGATCAATTACAGATTTTGTGATGGAACAACACAAAGAAGGAAAGGATGGTCTATGAAGCCTGTAAGTTTCCAAAGTTTTTTTCTTGGGACACATCAACGTCTGCACCAGACTTTGCAAATGGACTGATACATCATGGGTCTTGTCTTAGGGAAGGGGTCCAACTGGAAGATCATGGGCAGCCATCTGACATCATCAATCTACAATATTTGCTTTTCAAAATCTTTGTTGCCAGTCATAGTTCAGTTTCTCTCCAAGAATGTGCTTACTTCAATGCAGAGCTACTTCTAAGCCATGCTCAATCAAACTGAGAAGGGAGGGGTGAAGATAAGTCTGACCCTTTTAGGCACAGATTTTCTTGCTAAATGCAGGACTGGTCAGCATATCAGATGGTAGTCTTGCTAAAAATATACCATATTTAGCAAAGCTTAAAGAAAGCAGTACAAAATCTCATGCACAGGGCAATCCTATTTTTAGTGCACATGGCTTGCTTTCAGTTCAAGCAGAATCAACATGAAACTAGAATAACAAGTGTATGTATTCTGTAGTGATGCTACAGATCCCATAAACACCACCAGGACAAGGATATCAATTGTAATTTTTTTTGTTACACTGGTTAAAGTCAAAAAATACTGATACAATCAGAGAAAATATTGCAAATAATATGCAGCACAATGTGTGTGTGTGTGTGTGTGTGTGTGTGCAGAAATTGGATCATGTACTTTGCACCAGCTATCTCATTGCATGCGCTAGAAACTAGGCTAGAAACTACTTTAGGCTCAAAAGGTGCTTCTCCTATGCTGTAAATCATATGAAATACATTGCAGAAAATAAGCACAACCCATCTCCTAGCCAAGGCTTGGAACTCATGCAAATTGTAAGATATGCAAATTAAACAGCATCCTGACTCGCAATGCATAGCTATGGCCATGCTTGGCTCTAAACTGACCCACCTTGGCTGGCATACGGGGCCTGCATCATCAATTAACTTGATGCATATGTGCACACATTCAGAGCCACGGGACATAAGGTTGGTTCCCAAAAATTGTTGTGTGATATATTGCTGTCTCTGTCTTTAAGCATACATTATCTCGCTTCTGTGATCACTGCATCCACCCCAAGCACAGTTATGTTTTTAAAACAACAGCTTCTCTCGGCCAAAAGCCAAGAACTTGAAAATCAGATCAGGTCCATCAGCACCATTCAGTATTCCACTTTATAGTAATGACATGGGAACTCTGAAAGGATCGCTCCAGGGTGGGTAACATAACTGCCAATGAGGTTCAGGGTGAGTAAATGGAAAGCAATACTCTTGAGAACAATAGACACTGATGGGGTTCAACTCTGAACTGAAAGTAAATAATCAGGAAAGAGACCTTGGGATTGTGGTGGCCTCCATGAAAACAACAATTCATTGTGTAGAGGAACACAGGAGATTATTCGGAAAGGGGTTAAAATTAAAGTAGCTAACATTCTGTTGCCTTTATAAAAATCTATGGTGTAACCACATTTGGAATACTGAGTCTAGAGTTTTGAATGCCATACCTGAAACATCAGAAAAGGGCAACAAAAAAGGTTCAAGGAGACCTTCCCAGTGAAGAAAGGTTAGACAATATATAGGATTGCCAACCTCCCAAGCAGTGGCTGGAGATCTCCCACTATTGCAACTGATCTCCTGGTGACACGGATCAGTTCACCTGGGGAAAATACCCACTTTGGAAGGCAGACTATATGACATTATACCCCATTGAAGGCCTACTCCTCCCAAACCCTGCCCTCTTTAGCTCCACCCCAAAAATCTCCAGGTATTTCCCAGCCTGGAGCTGGCAACCCTAATAGTATGAAAGTTTTGGTTTTCAAAAGAAAAAAAACTACAGAGTACCACTAGGGTTGCTGGCTTCCAGGTGGGGCCTGGGGATCTCCCACTTTTACAACTGATCTCCAGCTGACAGAGACCAGCTGCCCTGGTGAAAATGGCTGCTTTGAAGGGTGGACTCTATGGCACTGAACCATGCTGAGGCCCCTCCCCTCCCCTCCCCTCCCCAAACCCCACCCTCTCCTGGATCCACCCCCAAAGTCTGCAGGTATTTTCCAACAGAGACTTGGCAACCCTAAGTACCACTCAACAGAAGTTTATAAAATAGCATGAGGCAGAGAAATTAGGCAGAGAGAAATTTCTTAAAACGTTAAGTACTCAGGGAAATAGATGCGCTAAGCCACAGGGTAGAGGAATTTATTTATTTTATATCCCAACTTTCTTCCCAGTGGGGACCCAAAGTGACTCACATCATTCTCTTCTCCTCCATTTGATCATTAAAAACAAAAACCCTTCTGCAGCAGGTCAAGACTAGTAAGTCAAGAAAGAAAGTAGTTGTCACACAATGGCTGAATACTACTGGATTTATAAAAGGTGGTAAGGGCCACTAGCTTAGGTAGTTTTAGAAGGAGATCAGGCAAATTCAGGAAGAACAGGTTTTATCAATGGCTAATCATCCTGATCTGGATAGCTCAGATCTCAGAAGCTAAGCAGGGTCAACCCTGGCTGGTATTTGGATGGGAGATCTCCAAGGAATACAGGGTCATGACACAGAGGCAGGCAGTGGCATCTCTGAATGTCTCTTGCCTTGAAAACCCTACGGGGTCGCCATAAGTCAGCTGTGACTTGACAGCCCTTTCTAACAATAGCCATGATAGCTAAATGGAACTGTATGTAGTGAGGATGCTATGACCATGAACTTAATGGAGAACATACCATCTGAGACAGCTGTAATAACTCATATAATAAGCCTCAGTTCTATTCACTTCACTGCTGCCTGACTTAAGCAGCTGCTAAACAGCTTTGTGGCTGTACGGTAGCTGTGGTGAACAAGTTTCATCTCCTTTCTGCCTCGTGGGCATTTTTGCATCTGTGTATAGATGAACTTTCATCTCTACACAGGTTATAGACAGTGAGGTGAGGAAATTAAATGATGTGGGGAGGACTACAACTCCCATAAGGCTGTGGGAAAACACATACCAGAAACAGCTTCAAATGGTAAGTAGGGTTGCCAAGTTGGGGTTGGAAGATACCTGGAGACTTTGGCAGTGGATCCAAAAGAGGGTGGAGTTTGGGGAAGGGAGGGGCCTCAGCATGGTTCAGTGCCATAGAGTCCACCCTTCAGAGCAGCCATTTTCTCCGGGGGAACTGATCTCTGTCAGCTGGAGATCAGTTGTAAAAGCGGGAGATCCCCAACCACTGCCTGGAAGCTGGTAAGCCTAATGGTAAGAGTTTTTAGACTATAACATTTATTTATAAACACTGTCTGGCTAATCGGTTAGCTTCCTCATTGATTAAATAACGTGGGTGATTGGCTAGCTCACTCTCTATTTACAATGGGCTGCCAAGGAAAATACAGCAATATTGAGTCCAGCAGGGGGACTAGAAGTTCCACTAGGCTGTGTGAAAATGTGCATACATGAAATATTACTGATTGCACTCTACTGTACTGTTTGGATATGAGGAAAGTAACCCATTGGAATACACTCAAGCTGCTGACGAACAGCCGAACTGCTCAAGAAAAAAATTAACTTCCAACTTGTGACAGGCAAGCAGAATGGAAGGAGTTCAAGCATCCCTACAGTATACTTTAGAACACAAGCTGCTGAGGGACATACAACAGGGGATAGTTTTTGCCTTCATGCCTTCTGTTTGTGGGCTTCCTGGAAGCACCTAGCTGATGAGCAGTGTTCCCTCTAAGCTGAGTTAGTGTGAATTGGCTCACAGTTTTTTAGCCTCCAGCTCACACATTTTTGTCTTAGTTTAGGAAGGATGGCTCCAGAGCAAACTTAATTTATGCAGTAGCTAAATCGCTCGCTCACTAATGTCAGTAGCTCACAAAACAGACTTTTCACTCACAAGGCTCCACAGCTTAGAGAGAGTATTGCTGATGAGCACCTTTGAATAAAACGTTGTTGGTCTTAAAGGTGCCACTGGACTCAAACTTTGTTTTGCTGCTTCAGACCAACATGGCTACCCATAGTTAGAGGAGGAAATGATTGGATTTTTACCCTGCCCTTCACTCAGAGTCTCAGAGCGACTTACAATCTCCTTTCCTTCCTCTCCCCACACAGATCTTCTGTGAGGTAGGTGGGGCTGAGAGAGCTCTGAGAGAACTACTCTTGAGAGAACAGCTCTAAAAGCCATGACTGACCCAAGGTCACCCAGCTGGCTGCATCATGTGGAAGACTAGGGAATCAAACCTGGTTCTCCAGATTAGAGTCCGCCACTCTTAACCACTACACCAAACTGAATTGAAACCATGCTTCCATGTGGGGTCTGAATTGTGCTTGTGAATGACAGCTGAATGTGTGATCTGACTCCACTGAAAAGTATTGTTTCACAGATTACAGTATGTGGTATGGAAGTTTTAGCTGCTGTCCTATTGAATGCGATGGCCCATTTCCACATGCAAAGCCATCACTGGTGTCTTTTGCACCTATGGCCGCTAGGTCAGGGAAGTCTTGTTCTTAGGCAGGATTCTCTACTTTCACGAGGTAAGCACCAAATAATCCTTTCTTTCCCCCTATTTTTTATTTCTGGTTGGTTGCTGTTGTTTATCAGAGCTTTATATGTATATTACAAAGAAGAAACAACTCCACCAGGGAGGCCAGGAGCATGTTAACTATGAGAATAAAAACAGTTGTCATAAACACTCTGCATCTTAATGCCAACCGCCAGCCTTTACGTAAGATTAATTAAAGAACAGATGTTCTGTCATCGCCTGTGTTAGGTATGGTTATCTTTGCAATTCCAGCTCTTCCATGCGCCGTGTGTTAATTTGCATTATTATGCATTTTGAGCCTGGGGCATGAGTGGTGAAGTGGTAAACAGTAGATATACATACCCAAACTATATTTCCAAATGCACTTTTCCCCTCTTAGGGCAGCAGCTCGTTTACATGCCTTTCTATTTTCATAGCCAGACTCTCCCTCTTTTTAATTTGCTTTTGACACATTACATGGCGGCAGGACGGAGAGACAGATGCATTCTGACGCAAGCATGCTTTCATGCACACAAGCAAAGCCTTCTAAACTAGACTCTGTGTACAGTAAGCCACATGCAGAACATTAATAGTGCATCTCATATCCTATTCCTAGGACTGTTTGTTTGTTAATCTTAATGCAAGAATGAAGTTTCTGACTAAATTCCCTAGGTTTTTATTTTTGTAAGGGTTGCACACCAGCTATGCTGAGGCACTCCGGGCTTTTGTAGTTCAGAATCCAAGACTCAGAACTGAATTCTTTTTTTTTCCCCTTAAAATGCAATCGCTGGAAACTGGTAGTCTGAAAACTTTTCAAGCAGTGATCAAAGCCGGATGTGAATTAATTTGTCATCATAACAGAGCTCTGCTTGTGAGTCATTTCAAGCCACATCTCAGCAAAAAGCAATAACTATCTGGGTTGACAATTTCATTTAAAAGGAGAGAAAGCCATACTTTTACTTTTCTCTCCCTTTCATTGGTTATCTTGATTTAATGAACAAACACATCATCACCATATGCTCCAAATACCCGCCTCAGCATTAGTTTCTCAGGAACCGTCTTGGAAAAATGCCAAAGGACAGAGCTTGAAAAGATTTTGAAAGGCAGTTACCGTAACCTGGGAAAACAAATCCACTGGACATTAATTAGCTGACAATTTTGTTAGAATGTTAATGTCAATAAATAGCCAATAAATACTTAATGACCTATGTTGGAAAAGTTTATATTAAAAGATAACAAAGCTAATTTGGTGAGCCGCTCAATTTCCTAACCCTGATATGACATGAAATCACTACAGTAGGTCATAAATATTGATGCAAGTGTTCACCCAGGCCTCATTACAAAATGATTAGATAAGGGTGTTACCACAAACAACATTATAAGCCTCACTTACTCGTAATTCTGTTTCCTGTGGCCAAAAATATGTTTAACAATGCATAACCTTACCCTACCCAATTATCTTCATATCAGCACTTGGTAACTTGTGCCTAGAGATGTCCCTCACAAACTGCAGAGCAAGAACCAGCGTGTCACATAAATGCGCCTGCTTTAACTCTTTAACTCCTGAATCACACGCAGTTCAAAATTGGAAACATGGTTTTAGAAGGTAAGCGGTGGTGGCTCAGAGTATGGGTCAGCCTTGTGTGTTCTGCCTTTACCCAGCCCTGGTTTTTATATATAACACTTTACATTATATCATATATAAAATGATATATATTTTCTTGTGTAACTGGCAACTTACTACCAGCTAAGTCAATAGGTGGGAGTAAAGGCAGGGAGAGGTGGGCTGCATGAAAGGGCCTTGGCTATGACTGCATTTCTCTTTGGCCACCTTGACAGATGGCAGGGCCACATCACAGGATGCCGAAGTCCAGGCGCGACCTTTGATTTCAAATAGCTGAGAAGGTAATACAGTCTGTTGTGATGTTAGGAAAGGAGGGGTTTCCCCAATCAAAAATATAGTTCCTCAACAGGGGAAAATATATAGGCACAAGGGGGGGGTGTCCATTTTCCCACTCACCAAAGCTTAAAACACGCACATGACCTATGTTGAAAAACTTATAGCAAGGCTAATATGGTATGTGTGTGTGTAGATTTTCAGTCAGAGAAATGAAACCCCTAAGGCCAAAGTACCCTCCCCAGTTCTAATGACAGGACCTCAGCATTATGTATAGCTTGATACTAAAAGCATGGTTTTAAGGATAAACAGTTGGGGGGTCAAAATATGGGACAGTCTTGGGGCTCTATATCAACCAACCCTTGGTATTAATATAGAATGCTATATTCCCACCCACCCCAAAGCAGACTTCTTTGGAGGTAGGGTTGCCAGGTCTGGGTTGGAAAATACCTGGAGACTTTGGGGGTAGCAGTTCGAAAGCAAAACATTGCAAGTAGATAAATAGGTACCACTTTGGTGGGAAGGTAACAGCATTCTGTGCACCTTAGTGTCTAGTCATGCCAGCCATGTGAGCACAGAAACGTCCTTGGACAGCGCTGGATCTTTGGCTTGGAAACAGAGATGAGCACTGCATCCCTAGAGATGTATCCGACTGGCTTTCGAACAAGGGAAACCTTTACCAGGAAAGGGTGGGGTTTGGGAAGGGGAGGGGCCTCAGCATGGTACAATGCCATAGAGTTCACCCTTCAAAGCAGCCATTTTCTTCAGGGGAGCAGAGCTCTATCAGCTGGAGATCAGTTGTAAAAGCGGGAGATCTTCAGGCCCCACCTGGAGTCTGGCAAGCCTGTTTGGAGGGGAAATATAGTATTTGTTCCTTTTCTACCCTATAAAATGTCTACTTTGTTTGAAGTACTTGTAAAAGTTAATTTTTGGTGACATGAATGGAAATATGAGTAGGATAGAAAAAGTGACTAGTTATGTTGAAGGGCCCAGCTTGCTGAAAAGAGAGAAAATGAGCCAGACTTCCCATTTCATTAACCTAATTCTTCTAATACAAACTCATAATTTATTGTCTACTACTATTTACCACAAGATGGTTCAAGCCAAATTCCTTTTAAGATTAACCAAAAAAAACACCTCACCACCATACTTGCAGCTATAAGCCGGTAGAAAACCTCAGACATCCAGTCAAGTTTATTTTATATGTCATACCTAAACTAATATTTAGATCTTGAAAAAAATGACAGGTCTGTCAAGGAACTGACAAAGTTCCATCTTTTCTGAGGGTAAGTTTTATGGAAGCAAGCGAAAGATGGAGTGTGGTTGCCCAGGTAAATGATATACTTATTTCTCACTGTCTTGGGAGTCATACAAATGATGTCAGCACAAAAGAATCATTCACACATGTTAGACTTCTACAATGGCATCATTTCAGAAAGTCAGTGCTGCAGAGATGCCATTCTCAATGATCCTTGCTGTTCTGTTTCCACACTGGAGAAGACAAAGAATGTACCCCCACCCCCAAAAAAGGAATGTTGGTCTTTTCCCAGGGACCACTTCTTGTTATATTGCACCTTTCTTTTGAAAAGCTCAAAGTGGCATTGTATAGCCCTAACAACCTGCAGTAATTGTCCTACTCAGAGGCATCCATAGCTGAGTGGAGACCTGAGTGGATATTTTACAGCCAAAACAATAGTTTACCAAAAAATCAAAAAATTAACATAACTTTCATTTGTGCCACTCACATTTCAAATGCATCCAATGGAATGAGAAACTTAGCCTCTGCAAGATTTGGGCACTTGTTTGTGCATCTAGATTGCTTTCATTTGGGAGGTGTTGAACAGGAGACGTAAAAGACCAGTCATAAAAAGCTGACAAACAACAAATGTCATTGCATCTCAAGCCAGCAAATATTGAAATGGTGTGTCAATATAAAATATGCCCCCAAAATATTTTTCAGAGTATCACTATCAAATATTTCGAGGATACTCTAATATTCAGCAGATATCTTGAGAATCTTTAATATCAACATTCACAAAGGAAAATAATTAGGAAATTTTGTTTCACTCTACAGATTTGAAACGAGAATATCTCACATCCAAACCCAACACTGTAACTGTTACAGTACCCCGACTTTCTATCCTTAACCTGAACTTAAGCCTCTGCCCTATGTCCCCAAAGGCACTCACAAACAATCATAAAAATATAAACTACAAGATAAAAATGCTGCTTAAAAATCCATAATAAAATAATACTAATAAAACACATAGGAGACTAAAACATGTCCACTATCTAAGATTTGGAGGAATAAAAATACTTTAATGCAGCTCCTCAAAGAAAGCAAAGTCAGGTCCATGGAAAAGTCACTGGGGAGGTTATTCCACAATGGGTGCTACCACAAAAAAGGCCCTGTCCAGGTCATCACCTGACTAATGTCAGAAGTTGGAAAGATCTCACAATATAATCCTAAGAACACTTTCCTGAAGAAGTGAGCAGTGACTCATGATAGTTCATACCCTGCCACAATTCTTGTTAGTCTTTAAGGTGCTACTGGACTCTTGCTCTTTTCTACTGCTACAAAGAGACTAACATGGCTACCCATCTTAACTTTCCTGGAAGTAAGCCCCTTCGAATAGATGTGAATAGGATTCTGAACAGAGTTGCTCGGGATGGTTAGAAGACTATGTCAAAGAATGGAAAGTTCATAAAGGAACAGGTAGTATTTTTGTTACTAGACCTTATGAGCTGCATTCTCTGCCCCCCATTACTGCATGACATCAGTAGTATCTATAAAACCATCATAAAACTATATATTTGATACAAATACAAAACAATCAACAAACATGAAGTTGTCGGAGTTTCCGGTCAGAGGAATGGAGGTCTGACACGCGTTGCAAATGTGCAAGGCGGACAGCGGCTCTTCCTGACAGCTTGGGTGGATTAATCCACCTGACGCAACCTCACACAGGTAGTGTGAGGACCAGCAAGCAATATAATCCAGGTTTGAGCAACCTCGGTGAAGGGAAAGTCTCGGAGGAGACTTTTCCGACACCTTGAGCACTGCAGCCGAAGAGGATTCTTGCGAGTATCTCTAAGGAGCCGAGCTGAGCTGAAAAATTCAGCATAAAACCTCCAATTCCCCTGATTCCTTAACAAAGAAGACAAAGTTTAAATGCTGGGACCACATCTGAAGCGAAGTAACAACAAAAGGTAATGGAAAAAAGTTTTTTGC
Organism: Lepidodactylus listeri; assembly: GCA_029233225.1. Classification (NCBI taxonomy): domain Eukaryota; kingdom Metazoa; phylum Chordata; class Lepidosauria; order Squamata; family Gekkonidae; genus Lepidodactylus; species Lepidodactylus listeri. Next base: position 126,064,289 of record JARCFY010000004.1, read on the forward strand.
CTTACCACCGCCGCGTTTTGAAAGACGAAAAACAGATCGGGTGAAGCAATAGACTGTTGTTGATTGGATGAGAGCAGTTTTGAAGCGCTAAAAAACCGAATTTGAACTTAAAAAGCCAAAAAAAACCCAAGTTGTTTAACATTCCTGCGGTTAAGAAGAGTCGGGAGGGGAAGCCAAGCATCGCGAGACAAAGAGGGAGAAGGGAACCAAGCATCGCGAGATTAAGACGTGAGGATTGAACCAGGAAGTGACGGCTAGAAGAGCAGACAAGAAGGGAAAAGGAGAAGAACCGGAAGAAGGTAAAGGGGACTCTAAATACTGCCGGACCAGAAAGGGGACTCTAAATACTGCCGGACCAGAAAGACCATAACAGGAAGTGACGTGCAGAGAGCAGACAAGTAAAGAAAAGGAAGGGACAAAAGGAAACTACGGCAAGCCAGAAGCAAGGTAAAAAGACTATAACCTTTGACATTAACCACAGAGAAGTCGTGCCCGCCATTTTGGATTTATAAAATTTTTAAACTGCAATATCTCAAAGATTATATAACTTAGAAGGCTGAAACCAACATAATTTGACTTGGCAAGATTAGCTTGTTTGAATGCACTAATTGGTGTTTGATTTGGAAAACAAGATAAAATCGATCTTTTTAAAGAGGCAAAACGGACCGCGGACTAAGATCGAGAGCAGCTACATGGTCCTCTCCTACAATGGCAGCAAAAAAAGAAAAAGAGCTACTAGCCGTTATGGAAGCAATGGAAAAGAAAATGTTAGACGCTATAGGAGAGGTAAATGTTAAAATAAATAATATAGCGGCTCAAGCAGATAAAAATTTCATGGAATTAAAAGCAGAATTTCAAAAATTATCCACAAGAACACAAGATATAGAAACTAAAGTAAAAGAACTGGAAGAAAACACCCATAAGACAATGAGAGAGAACGAGAGGATGGAAAAGATGATGCATTATAAAGATATGCAAAATCATTTGAGATTTCGAGGGATCGAGGAAAAATTGAATGAGGACATTTTTACAAGAATGCAAGAAGCAATAGCAGATTTTTTACAAGAACAGGAAGAAGTTGTTAAAGAACACATGGATCTTGTTTATAGAGTTAACTCCACATACGCAAGAGACAAAAACATACCAAGAGATGTGGTTGTCCAATTTACAATGAAAAGAACAAAAGAACAAATCTACAGGAAGTGCTTTACTGACCCTTTTGTAATAGATGGAAAGAAAATTATAGTAATGAAAGAATTGCCTAGAGCAATACTGCAAGAAAGGAAAAAATTCAAGCGTCTGACGGATAAACTGAAGGAGAAAAAAATCAGATTTCGTTGGGAAATACCTCAAGGACTAAGCTTTTATTATGGCAACTCCAGAGTAGTGATCAAAAGCACAGAAGAAATGTATTCTCCTTGGAGAGAATAAAGATGATTTTGGAAATATTTAAGAACATATCAAAATGGATTACAAAATACTTACATGGAATGTAAATGGACTAAATTCACCCCAAAAATGTAGAATGGTAGGTCATTGGTTGGAAAAACAAAAATGTAATATAATTTGCTTGCAAGAAGCTCATCTTAAAAAACAAGACCATAAATATTTAATAAGGAAAAAATTGGGAGAAGAATTTTATTCTTTAGCAAGCAACAAAAAAAATGGTGTTGTAACATATGTCAAAAAAGATTTGGAACCTAAAGTAATATTCAAAGACAAAGATGGAAGATATTTAGCTATTGAAATTTTACTGCAAGGATTGAAAACTTTGATCGTGAACATTTATGCTCCGAATGGAGCTAAAGAAATTTTTTTTAAAGAACTTCAAATGGAATTGGACAATGTAAACTATGATCAAATTATGATGTTAGGAGACTTCAATGGAACTGTAGATAATAAACTAGACAGGCGCTCTAAAAGAAAGGATGAGACGTTAGGGAAGCTTCCAAAAAATTTGTTTGAACTGATAAAACAAGAAAAGTTGGAAGATATTTGGAGGAAAGCTAACCCACAAGGAAAATATTTTACCTTTTACTCTAACAGACATGACTCACATTCAAGAATTGACATGATTTGGATGACTACTAACTTAACCTTTAAGACAAGAAAAGTGGAAATTTTACCCAGAATAATCTCAGATCACAACCTGTGTTTATGGACAGCTGGGCAGATTAAAAAACAAAAGAGATGGAGAATAAACGAGGACTTATTAGATAATCAAGAAATAATTAAAAAATTACTTGAAGAAACAGACCTATACTTCCAAGTAAACATGCAGAAAGAAGTTAAAATTCAAACCGTATGGGATGCATACAAAGCAGTGATGAGAGGACTATTGATATCGTTAAATGCTAAAGATAATAAAAAGAAAAAAGAGCAATATGAAAATATTCTACAAGCCATTAAAACAAAGGAAGAAGAACTGAAGAAGAAACCAGGGAAAAAGAAACTGCAAAAGGAAATTTGGATGCTACAAGACCAAGCAAAAGCCATTTTGAACCAAGAGATGTACTGGAATTTAAAAAAACTTCAACAAAAAGCATTTGAAGGTGCAAATAAACCCGGAAAATACTTAGCATGGCAATTAAAGAAAAAACGTGAAAATAAATTTATCACTAAAGTGATAAGAGATAATATTGAGATAATAGATAACAAAGAAATAAAAAGAGAATTTTTTAAATACTACGCAAAACTTTTTAAGAAGGAAAACAAAGACAGAAGAAAGATTAAAGAATACCTGCAAACATTAAAGTTACCAAAACCAACAGAGAAAATTAAAGAACTATTTAACAATCCAGTATCATTACAAGAGATCAAAAATGCAATAAATGACTCAAAATTAGGTAAAGCACCTGGACCGGATGGATTTACAGCGAAGTTCTACAAAACGTTACAGGAGTCAGTTTCACCGGTGTTACTGCTATTGATGAATGACATAAGAGTTACTGGAGAGGTACCAGAAACCTGGAAAGATGCATCCATCTCACTGATCCCGAAAGAAAATCAAGATTTGACCAATGTTAAGAATTATAGACCAATTTCTTTACTGAACAATGATTATAAGATTTTTGCTAAGATTATAGCGGATAGACTAAAAGAGCACCTTAAAGAGACTATACAAACAGAACAAGCAGGGTTCTTACCTAATCGACAAATAAGGGACAATCTAAGAGTAGTAGTGGATGCTATAGAATACTACGACAAACATCCTGAAAAGGAAGTGGGCTTTTTCTTTTTAGATGCGGAGAAAGCGTTTGATAATTTAAACTGGGATTTTATGTTTGAAGTTTTAGAACATCTTGAGATTGGTGAATATATGCTTAACTTCATTAAAGCAATATATAAAGAACAGAAATCCTCATTAATAATTAATACCGAAAAGACAGACGATTTTAAAGTTGAAAAAGGAACAAGACAAGGATGCCCACTATCGCCGCTGTTATTTATTTGGATTTTAGAAGTTCTACTGTTAAATGTGAAGGAAGACAAAGATATTAAAGGCTTAACAACTAAAGGTTTTTCTTTCAAATATAGGGCCTTTGCAGACGATGTGATGTTTATAGTGGAAGACCCCTTGTCCACACTACCATATTTGTTACAGAGAGTAAAAGAGTTTGGTGACTTAGCAGGATTTTATGTAAATAAGAACAAATCGAAAGTAATGTGCAAAAATATGTCAAATAAGAAACAAAACGAGTTACAAAAACTTACAGAATGTGAGGTGGTGAAAAAGACAAAGTATCTGGGTGTAAACCTAACTATGAAAAATATTGATCTTTATAAAAATAATTATGAAAAATTATGGTTGCAAATTATGCAGGATATTAAAAAGTGGAATGTATTGAATTTGTCATTGCTGGGTAGAATTGCGGTGGTCAAGATGAATGTGTTACCACGATTAATGTTTTTGTTTCAAACTATTCCAATTGTGAAAGATGTAAAAACATTCAAATGTTGGCAGAAGGAGCTGTCTAAATTTGTGTGGGGAGGGAAAAAACCAAGAATTAAGATGAAAATAATGTGTGATGCCAAAGAAAGAGGAGGGTTTCAACTACCAAATCTAAGGTTATACCATGATGCAATATGTTTGACCTGGGTAGGGACATGGACTATGTTACAAGACAGAATGTTATTGTCCCTGGAAGGTCATGATTGTAGATTTGGGTGGCATGCATATTTGTATTATGGCAAAACAAAAATGGACAATATGTTTAAACATCATTATTTGAGAAGAACACTAATGGATACGTGGACAAGATATAAAAACTTTTTTTCAGAAGAGATACCCATGTGGATTGTACCCGCAGAAGTCTTACATCCAACATCAAGATATAAAGGACAAGATTGGCTGAAGTATAGAGACTTATTAATAAGACATGGCAAGGATTTCAAACTGAAGGAGCAGCATCAGATGGACTTTGATTATGGTTGGTTAAGATATAGACAAATATATGATTTGTATAGAAGTGATAAAAAACACGGTTTTAGGGGAAAAAATAATGAAATAGAACAAGTTTGGGAGGAAGGTGGGAAAAAATGATTTCTAAAATGTATAAAGTTTTGCTAAAATGGTTTAATGCAGATGAAATGGTAAAACAACAAATGGTAAAATGGGCGATAAACTTTAACAAAGACATTGAAATGGAATCTTGGGAATTTTTATGGAAAAATGCTATGAGTATATCTACGTGTTATAACTTAAAAGAAAATTGTTTTAAAATGATGTATAGATGGTATATGACACCAAAAAAAATTGCAAATATTGGTCAAAATATGTCTAACAAATGTTGGAAGTGTAAAAAGAAAGAAGGTTCTTTTTATCATATGTGGTGGACTTGTGATAAAGCAGATTTATTGGTCAAAAATACATGCAGAAATGGAAAAAATCTTGAAATGTACATTTAAGAAGTTGCCTGAAATGTTATTGCTAGGACTTAAACTAGAAGAGATAAATGTAAAGAAAAGGACAATAATATGGTATATGATTACAACAGCAAGAATGGTGTATGCACAAAACTGGAAAAATGAAAAAATACCAGAGGTGTGGGAATGGTTGAAAAAACTGTTATATATGGCTGAAATGGATAAATGGACTAGAAAATTGAATAATCTCTACTCAGAGACCTTTCTAGAAGACTGGAAAGATTTGAAAGAATATGTTGAAAAATACTGGGATATGAAAAACTACATCTATACATGGTTATAATAGCATAAAGGAATAGAAATATATTATATGAATGTTTTAGTTAAAATTAGACAATGAAGCTGTTTTTATTTAGAAATACATAAGAGTATAGAAAATAAGAATTGGTGTATAAGTATTTTAAAGATATATAACCGTTACCAGAAATGGAACATAGATATAAGTATTACTATTTTGATTAAAATGGAAAATGTGTTATGCTTCAGATGTGGTGGGAAACCACCAAAACAAGATAAAAATAGAATGTACAAATAGAACAAAATGTTATATAATATGGAAAAAGGGATTTGTATAAGGTAAATGTATTATTTTTGATGTTTTTTTTTGAAAAATAAAAATTTCTTTACAAAAAAAACAAACATGAAGTTGTCAATTCAATACAGTCCACAAAGCCGTGAAAAGGAAAACCCGGAACACTATCACAGTAGCAACAAGACTCCGACAAACCAATGGGGACTGCTCTTTTTGTTTTATTCACTTTGAACTCAGGGATCTAGGATACTGAACGGGATGCTACATTTTTAAAATTAAAGACATAGTGTTGGATGCAATGGTTTCCCTTCCACTAAGAGAGGAATCTCTCATTGAAAGGAATAATCCTTCCACTGGAATGAGACTCCTGTTGAGGGAAGGGAGGCAGTCGAAAGGAATTCCTTACTTTGAAGAAGAGAATCAATAGATTCAACTTCTAAAAATCAGCAATGAAAGAAACTCTCACAGAAAATAAAATAAAATACATTCCCATTTAGATATTAGAGTTCCCAACTAATTAATCCCTTTCCCTCTCCACCCCACTCTCCACTAGTTTAATCCTGGCTACTGAAAGCCAGAACAAACAGAAGAATAATTGCAGACAATGCTCAAGTGTCATGTTTCTTGAGTCTTTTTTTAAAAAATCATAATGGTAAAATACCACTTTCCTCCCCTCGGCGTACGGACTTAGTATGAACTAGAAGATATTCTTAGAGATTACAAAAGGACACTGTGATTTCTTAATGCAAGTCTACATTGCACAATTGATTTTTCTGGGCTATTTAAAATGAATAAGCATGAAGAGCGGTCATTTACATTGAACTCTTCAATACATTCCCACCTTATGAAAAGGGAAGTGTTGTGTTTAACAGCATAGGATCAGAACTTATCTACATAAGATGATGGATCAGCAAGAGATTGAATGTTCGGTTGCAGAGTCTCCAGAAGAACTCGAGGGAACTGCTTTATTCAGGTTGAGTCAATTTCATATTCAATACTACATGAGGGGACCTGCAACAAAAAGTTGCATAATGTGTTGTTAGGACTGCCAAGTCCCCCCGGGGGGGCGGGGAATACCCCGCTAAGGGGTCCCCAATCCGCTGGCCCGGATTCGGCTGGCGGGGAACCCCACCCTCGAACTTGCCCGATCGTGTCGACTGCCCCAGCATGTTGACATCACCCGGAAGTGATGTCATCATGCTGGGGACGTTGCCGGGGTGATGCTCTAGCAATCTTCCCAAAACTCTATGGCATCATAGAGTTTTGGGGCAATTGCCAGAGCATCACCCTGGCAATGTGCCCAGCATGATGATGTCACTTCCGGGTGATGTCATCATGGCGTGCGCTCACTTCCCCACCATCAAACAGGTAGGACTTGGCAACCCTATGTGTTGTGGCCCTACCTCAGTCTTTGTTGCAGGCAGTCCTCGCAAGGAGCTTGTACGGAGGGGGGATTCACCCACCTTTTTCCCCTCTCCCCCCCTTTATTGTCAAAGTACCCTCCTCTTTCTTTCTGCACACACCCCTTATTTACTAATCTTCTTTCATGTCCCCTTCTCCTATCACCCCTTCCATGTCAGCTTTCCTCCCTACCCCATTCTCTAGCAATCCTTTCTTACCCCATTTCTCCTCCTGCCCCTTATATGTCTCACCCCCTCTTACCCCAGCCCTTCTCAATGTCCTTCCCCCCACCCCCTCTTCATCTGCCCCTCTTTCCCTCCACTATTTCTCTACCCCCCCATCTCCCCTTCCTCTTTCTCTCCCGCTCCCTCAATCTCCCATTCTTTTCTTTCTCCCCCCAACAGACAATTCTCTGTTCTTTCTCTGTCTCTCTCTCCTCTCTCACAGAACCACACTTCTTTCTGTTTCTCTCCTTTTGCAGCTGCAGGCGAGCAAACATCCCCAATCTGGATGCAGCAGGGGGGGTGACAACACAGGCTTTGCCTCCTCGCACTTCAACTGATGGCTGCAGGGCTAGTTTGGGCAGTGGCGGCAGCAGCAGAGGGCAGGCTAGCTCCCAAAGAGGTGTCGCCGCCCCTTTGGCTCCCTTGGCCAACTGGCTGCCCTCCCTACCCGGGGGTGGCACTGGTTGCCTTTACTCAGCAGTCCAGTGCCCAAACCTGCTGGCTGAAGCTATAGTCTTCTTTGCTGGCGGTCCTGGCAAGGGCTGTCCCAGTGGCAGGGCACACAGCTATTGCGGCAGCGGCTCCCCTCGCAGCTCCAACAGCTTTTCCCATGCTTCAGTAAGTCCTTTTTCTGTGCTTGCGCTGAGTAAGCAGTTTTACTTTTGGGGGGACTTAAGTATCCCCATATACTTTTCAAAACATTTTAGATTTTTCTGCAAACATGGGGACTGCCCCAAGTTTGCTGAAAGATCTGTTTACCCTCCATGTGACCCAGATCCACAGAAATTAGTATCCACATACAGAGAGGACCTTGGCTATTAGATATATATTCATCCATTCATTTACATATTTACAAAATTTATATCTCCCCTTTCTGCCCCTACAAAGGCCACCAAGGGGCCTAACAATTTAAAACATACAAGATAAAATTGCATTACAAAACCATTGAAATCACCACCCCAAACACACATCATTATAACATTTTTTAGAAGAGTTAACAGAGTTAAAATACAACCAGAACATAAAAACATTGGCCAGGAAGGAGGAATCATTTTATTTAGTGTATATTTAGTACACCTTTCCTCTAAGAAGCTATACATTGTTTTCCCCTTCATTTTCTCTATGCAACAACCACGTGAGTTAAGTTACAGTGGCCCTTTTCGCACTAGATCTTTAATCCTGGTTCAACGCTGTCTCCTACTAGCTATTCTGTACTACACTCGAGTTCACCCCTCTTTTTACCCCAAGTTTTTGTCAATTCTGCATTACATTGTGGTCACCCCGGGTTTGGACTGACGTTGCCCGGGGGTATATGGATCCCGTTTTGCCAAGGGCTTCCCTCAATCTGGCCCTGGTGCAGATTTAAGTGTAGAATTTTTAACTTGGTTTCAATTCTCCCCACTCCTTTCCTGCCACACCTAGGACAAACACTCCTGTTCGCAATGCAGAATTTATAACCCAGGGCAGGCAAGCGAATTGGAGTGGGACAAAATTAGCACAGAAAACAACAGATAAACAGAGATAGCTGCAAGGTAAACAGCCGCAAGTCAAACACAAAGAAAACCCGAGGTGAGGTCCAAGTCCGGAAAGGACTAGTCACTGGCTTAAGGTCATCCAGCAATCTTCCAAGACAGAGTTAAGATTTGAACCTTGGTCTCCCAAGTCTTATAGTGCAATCATATGCAGAGTTATTCCAGTCTAAGCCCACTGATATCAATAAACTTAGACTGAAGTAACTGCACAGAATTGCACTGGAGGTCTGACTCTAACTAATATAGCCCAATGGCTCTTCTGTACTGCAGAGGTTTACAGTAACTGCCTGTGCATACTGAAGACCAGTTACCTTGCCAAGCAACCGAGCTGCCAGACCCTCAGTTGAGGTGGGGGATTTCCCTCCCCCCCCCCCCCCCCCATTTCCATTGCCTGCTGCCAGTCTGAGAGGCAACAGGCAATAGCTTCAGCACCATGTCACTTCTTGGGGAAAAACCAGAAGTGACATAGGGTGGCCACAGTTGGTGTCACAGGCCCCCCTCCATATCCCTGCCCACAGCCATCTTGCGATTGCCTAGCAACCTGATACCATGTTCCCCATGTGCCTACTTTGAAGTTGCAAGGAATGCTGGGACAGACCTTTCAGATCAGATGATCCTGCAACAGTATCCTCTTCAAGAACTCCTTGGCTTACCAGAACACTTGAGTAAGCATGGTCTGCTCCGACCCATCATCTTTGTTACAGATTGGCCAGTTCCAATACGGACCATGGAGTATACGCTTTTTTTGTACCGAAAGGAAATGGTATGCTTCCTGTCTACTCTCATTTCCAGCACTCCGTGCTACCTTGTGGGTTTGAATTAACCAAGACTAACACTGGAAGAAGGAAGTGAAAGGGATGGAGCCTTACAAAGAAATCGGAAGCCACTTCATCTAACCAAACTCTGGTATTGTGTGCTTCGACTGGCTCCATGAAAGGTTCAACCTACTGTAAAAGTCCACATCTGACCCACTACACAACCCACTAGTACTGATGCTATAAATGTAGCTTTATTCTCAGGGCTACTTCACAGATAACACTTTTCAGGTGTGCAGAGATGTTACATCAAAGAAAAGAAACACTAGTACATAACACTTGTCAGGGAGTTGCTCAGCATGATGTGTGAAATTGCCCTCAAATGCATGATGAAGCATTTAGTGGATGTCTTCATTACTAGCCAAACCCTCAGCCCTCATGCTTTGAATATTGTGTGGTTGCGTTTCTTGGTCCTGAGGCCCTGGCACCTGCCTCTGGATTCCTTGCCTTTAGTTCTGGTCTTTTCTTCTTGGGCTGTAAACAGCCAATCCTTCTGAGAGAGCAGAAACATCCTTTTCTATGATGTATACATCCACATTTCTCTTGACTTGCTGGCAAAAGAGGTTTGGCATGATTTTATAAGCACAACAAGGACAATGATAGGCCTATCACACAACTTTCCAGACTTCGAATAATGCTATTGTCTGTTTCCAGACTTAATGTAACGGCTTCTAAACCATCTTTCACCTGATTCCTAATCTAATCTGACCTTGGGCCCAATTCTCTTGGCATCCCCGTCTTCCTTCCTTCAACCACATCCAGTAGCCAGTGTGTTTCTGAAGTAACACATCCCAGCTAAAAACGTAGCTGTAGATAATACTGGTTGCTTGTCAGTGCTCTTTTTCATTCTTTCTTACAAAAACTTGATGCGTCTTCTGGGGCTGGATTGGCAGTAGTAGTGCGCGGTTTCATTGTTCCTCTCACAATGTAGTTTCAGATGAATGGCTCCGTTAACTGTCAGTGCCGGGGAAAGGCCACACACTATGGCATTCGTTTTGCTGTCTTTCCAGCAATATGGAATTTTATAAAAATGGGCAAAAATTTACAACTTGCATTGCAATAGTTCTGACTGAGAGGCATAGCAGGCAACTATTGTGTGTGTGTGTGTGTGAGAGAGAGAGAGAGAGAGACTTTATGAATGGTGGAGTGGTGCAGTCTAAGGGCTACCTTTGCCAGGATGCAAGGGGAGCCCCACGGGTAAGGGGGGAGGCCATAGTAGAGTTGCCAGCCCCCAGGTGGGGCCTGGAGATCTCCCATTTTTACAACTGATCTCCAGTTGACAGAGATCAGCTCTTTGTCAGTTAACTGCCATGAATTCTTTTCAATAACTGTATGACTGCTACAAGGTGTATTTACATGGTCTCTGAAAAGGTTAGAGCCAGTTCGCCGGCAAGGCGGGATAAAAATGAAATAAATAAATAAATAAATAAGGTTATTGGCTTTCATGTGTTTTACCCTCATGATTGGTGACAGGTCCCGCCCAGGAGTTCTCAACGGAGCCATGACTCCCTCCTCTGGAATGTGTGCTCTACTCCGCTCGCTTGCTTGCTTGCTTGGTTGCTTCGCTTGCACATGCCCGGCTAAGTTACTTGCTTCTCCCCTGTTATCTCTTTTGCCCTGTCCTTGAACAGGAGTGCTAGCAGTTATGTGTGAGCCAAACTCACCGGTATTTTGTATTCTTCTTATCCATGTCTTGAGAACTGAACTTTAGAGATGTTCAACATCATTATTCTCTGGGAACTCCTTTTCCCGTGTTTTCTATGGGAACTTCTGGCCAGTATATTTGAGCGCCTAAAATCCTGCCTAGTGATTGGTAGAATATCCTTAAACCATATTTCATATCCAGTATATCAATACCTGTAATCTCTAAACCCAGTATTACTAACAGTGAAAGTGTTTGACTCCAATGATCTTCTCTACAAATAAAGGACTTACTGCTTAAGGAGACCTGTTGTGGACTATATCTTTTGGGACATTCTCACACTCTTCTGGAGGAAATGGCTGCTTTGAAGGGTGGACTCTGTGGCATTGTACCATGCTGAGGCCCCTCTCCTCCCCAAACCCTCCCCTCTCCCAGATCCACCCCCCAAGTCTCCAGGTATTTTCCAACCCAGACCTGGCAACCCTAGGCCATACCTCTGTGGTAGAGCAGAGGCTTTATGCATAGAAGATAAATCTCCATTTAAAGCATATCAGATAGCTGCCTGAAGCCATGAATAACTGCTTCCAGAAACAGTAGAAAGTAGTAGTGGGTTAGACAGACCAACACTATCACAGGTAGAAGCTTCATAAATCTGGGACGCGTTAAAAATGTGAAAATCAGTGGTATCCAACCTTTTAACAAGTATGTTATAAACGAAGTTTAAAAAAATAGCATCACACATTATATGCACATTATAATAGGTATACTGTAATATTTCTGGGTCCACAAAACAAGGAGTTGCATAAAACAACTGGGACTCTCTCTGTTTGTATCAGGCCCCAGGCATCAAGCAAGCCACACCCTGGATTTGATCTTTGGGATGGGGGATAAATTTGATCTTTGGGATGGGGGATAAATGTGGATCTAGATGCCACTGATGCAGTGCCATGGTCTGACCACTTTGCCCTGAAGGCCCAACTGAGTATCCCAACCCCTTCCCCCTGCTTAGGTGACGAGCTGATTTATGCTCGCCCATGGAGACTAATGGATCCAGTTGGCTTCCAGAATGCTCTGCAGGATCCAGTGCTGCCTGGCAACTTGTTGGATGCCCTGATAGAGGATTGGCATAGCTGTCTCTCTGAAGCCATCAATGAAATTGCTCCCCAATGTCCGCTTCGCTCCCATACCAAACTAGCTCCGTGGTATACCTTGATGCTACGGAGGATGAAACAGGAGTTGAGATGGCTAGAACAAGTGTGGCAGCAGACTTGTGACAAAGCTACAAAAATTTCTTATAGGATGTTTATGAAATCCTCTGAGATAGCAGTGAAGACTGCAAAGAAGGGAGTTCCACGCAGCCTCCATTGCATCCGCTAGCTCTCGCCCAGTTCAATTATTTAGAATAATTAGGTCTAACATCTCTCCCTCAGGGGATGCAAAAAGATAATAATTTGGTTATTAGTGCTGAGGCTTTTGCGAGCTATTTTGCAGATAAGATCTTATTGCTCTGCCAGGAACTGCCAGCCACTACTGAGACAGTACAAGAACTGGAGGCCCCTTGGCCATCTTTTGGTCCAGTAATGGACCGTTTCAGCCGACTCTCCCAGGACAAGGTTGACAGGATCCTGGGGGCTGTGAGGCCCACCACATGCCTCCTGGACCTGTGCCCATCATGCCTAATGAAAGCCAGCCCTGATGGGATATGGGCCCCACGGCAGATATCATCAATTTGTCCTTGAGTTCAGGGACTTTTCTAGTGGCTTTAAAGGAGTCTGTGGTGCGACAGCTCCTAAAGAAACCATCTCTGGATCCCACTGATCCAGTCAACTACCGACCAGTTTCAAATCGTTCGTTCCTGGGTAAGATAGCTGAAAGAACAGTAGCTGAACATCTCCAGGCTTTCCTGGATGACTCCTCAATCCTCCTCTGATCCAGAAACTTTAGCTGGTCCAGAATACAGGGGTGCGTGTTCTGACAGGAACATGGTTAAGAGCACACATACATCTGGTGCTCTGCCAGCTGCACTGACTCCCAGTTAAATACCGGGTCAGGTTCAAGGTCTTGGTTTTAACCCTTAAAGCCCTATGCGGTCTGAGACCAACATACCTGCAGGACTGTCTCTCCCAGTATGTCCCCAGAAGAGCATTATCCTCGATGGACCAAGATCTGCTGAAGGTTCCCGGCCCTGAAGATGTCTGCTTAGCCTCAACCAGAGCCTCAGCCTTCTCAGCTCTGATGCTGGCCTGGTGGAAATCTCTCCCTATTGAGATCCAGGCCCCGTGGGACGGAATGCAGTTCCACAGGGCTTATAAAAGGAGATGTTTGGCCAGGCCTATGGTTGAGGCAATGGAACACTATTCACTTAGCCTCCCCTTCCCTGTACTGCTTGCTTTGCTTGCCTGGTATGATCTATGTCTTCCACCTGCCCCAGCAGCATCGCATGCCATCCATCTGCACACATTTGGGGGTCTGTACGGGACCATCTGGAGATGGAAAGATCAGACAATGTCATCAACTGTTATTACTGTATTTATTGATGTGATTTTATTATTGTTTTGTTGTTACTGTTAATGATTGATTGATTGTTTTAGAAGTTATTTTCATTCATTCCTTGTTGTAATCCACCCTGAGCCTGCTAGAAGCCCAATAGAATAAAATAAATAAACTTTAAGATAAACAGCAAATGAAACACCTTGTATACTGTGTTTTATAATACACTCAGTTCATGAGATCATAGGGTAAGTTTACAAATTACCAGTTAGCACTGTAAAATATTTAAAAAATGTCTCTAAAACTGTAAATGTTGTCACTACATATACAGCCCATCACGCCTTGATATTAGGGTTGTAAGCTAAACACTGGGGTCACTAGCAGGAGCTTTGGGGGCATGATGCTGTGATGTCACTTCTGGTTCGTACTCAAAGTGACATCATGACACTCTAAGAATCTGCTCATCTTTATCATTTTGCCATAGAGGTGTGTAAATTCCCAGAGACTTGTGATGTCAGGTGCAAAACAGAAATGATGTCATGGAACGTCATGTCGTCAATTCAGGTTTGCACCCAGAAATGGTCACAAGGCTTTAAGAATTCATCCCTTGTTTCCTTTGCTCTCCTCCCTTGGCTCCCACTGGAGCCAATGAGCCTGGTGGATGCTGTAACCCGGGGGTGGGAGTTTGCCTGCCGCCCCAAGGAGGATGACAACTGAGCGAAGGTGCAGCCTAGCAGGAGTACGGACAGTAGGAGTACAAACTGGTCTGCAGGCTATCATGCAACAATCCAGGCAAGTCACTATCTAGTCATACATTTTGATCCTGTCCTTTCTCCAACAAGCTCAAAGCAACAGGAAGAAGAAGAGATTGGATTTATACCCCGCCTTTCACTCACTTGGAGTCTCAGAGCGGCTTACAAACTCCTTTCCCTTCCCCTCCCCGCAACAGACACCCTGTGAGGTAGGTGGGGCTGAGAGAGCTCTTTCCCAAGCTGTCTGTGAGAGAATAGCTGGTACAGAGCTATGGCTTGCCCAAGGTCATCCAGCAGGTGCAAGTGGAGGAGTGGGGAATCAAACCCAGTTCTCCCAGATGAGAGTCCGTGCACTTAACCACTACACCAAACTGGCATACTACTGTCCCCTCCATTTTGTCCTTACAATAAGTATGTGAGCTACATTAGACTGAAAGTGATGGGTGGGCTTTGTGGCTGGGATTACAACCCAGATATCCCAAGGCTTAATAGGACATTCTAGCCACTACCCTGTCCTGGCTCTTATGACCAACTAGTATTGGTCAACCATACTCTAAAGAACCGATTGCAGAATGATGGAATAGACCTAGTGCTGAAAACTTGATCAGAAACAATGGAAATGCAAAGCAGATTGAAGGGAGAAGTTCCTGCTAAATATCTGTTCCCAGTTTTTAAACGCAAGACTCATAAGCCATCTTAAACAAGGCAGGCCATTCCACACAGGGCCTAACTTTCCAGAGAGGCAATGATATTTTCCTTATGAGACATAATGCTCCTTCTCCCCTCCCCCCCATCAGAGCCTTGAATATCAGTATATAACTGTGCCTGCTGTGTAAGTGATCATAGTGTATGTAATGCCACATCTCCCTTGGAGGATTATGGGTATGTGGACAAAATGCACCACTGCTGAGCACACCAATTTCAAATTGCTAGCTACACCCTTGGCTAACACCAGTGTTTCAAGTCACAAATCTAGTGTTGTTACATCAAAACACTTGGCCAGAATGCCTCCCAACCTAGACAGAGTAATTTGTTAACTGCTGTTCAGAAGAACTGATGGTGTGCACGTTGTGTGTGTGTGTGTGTGTGTGTGTGTGTGTGTGTGTGTGTGTGTTTCACTTGGATTTTGCATCGGACTCCCCCTTCAATACCTCTGATGGAAGTACCAGTATCACCTACAGACTATGTAACTGCCAGCTTTAACTGGTCAAACAGGTAGGTTATTCATTTTAAATCTGGTTTGACGCCAATATTAATTGATGGGGCTAATAGTTAAATAGCACACTTTTTTTTAAAGCTATTTTGGTTCTGGTGAGTAACTGTATTGGCAGAGCCAGAATAAGACATGCTGAGGTCCTAAACTGCATCGAGTTCAAGAGGCTGCATAGTACTACTACTACTACTACTACTACTGCTACTACTACTGCTACTGCTACTGCTACTACTGCTACTCATATATGAGATCCTAAACTATAGCTTATTTACCATGTGCCTAAATTCAGCTCTGTGTATTGGGCTCTGAAGAGTTGAAGTGGGAGCCCTCCTTAGCAGGTATTAACCTCCCAAGGTTGCTAATCAGAGAAGGAAACTAAAAGCCTTTTCAGGTAGGACTCTTGCAAAAAACTCCAGAAACCTTGTGACCTCTTGAGGTGACACCAGAAGGCCCATACAGCACCAATGTCTGATATAAAACCACTGCCTTTACTGGGCAGCACAGCACTGAGGGAGGCCAAGAGGTTATCCTAGATTGTCACATGTTGCCAACACCAGGATGGGAAATTCCTGAAGGTTTGGGGGTAGAGCTAACTTTCCTTGGGTTGTTTTTTCCCTTTCAACCTAGCCTGTCTCACAGGATTGTTGCAACAATAGAAACCATGCTCCAAATACACACATATTGGTTCCAGTCTCTAGGTAGCCTTGTGTAGCAAGAAAAGTACAAGTAAAAAACTGGACAAAAAAATAACAATAGCAATGGCAGAATAATAAACCCTCATCTAAAACAGACAACAATACTGATAAAAACCCAAGCAAATAAAAATACAAACACAACAGGGCTGGGAAAATAAAAATAAAAACTAAGCAAGTACAAAACAGTCTTAGAAAACTCATTAAAAGCAGTTGGATCCAGCAATAGAAGGGCAAACATCTTAAAATAGCAACAACAACAAAACATTCAGACCCCTTCAGAACAGAACACTCTTCACCATCCTGTGGCTAGGGTTGCCAACGTCTAGATAGGGACTCAAGTTCTCCCAGAATTACAACTGTCCTCTAGACTACATAGATCAGTTCCCCTGGACAAAGTGGAAGCTTCAGAAGGTGTGAATGCAAAACCCAAGCACACAAGCCATCAAGGAATTTACAAAACAAAATAATGTGCAACGCTGTCCCAGTTAACCTGTCATGCTCTAAGTGGCAACATATTCCTTCCAGTCTTATCAGTCCACTTTATTGTTCTCCTGTAATAAGAGATGAGTAACAGCATGAGAAACTGAGAAATTTCCAAATGTGATTTTAAAAAAACGCACCCAAAAACATGATTTCCATAATCATTATCTTTACTTAGCAAGTAAGCCTCTTTTTTTAAAAAAAAAATCTAATTCACATTTGCAAGCAGTTACTCAGCTCTGTATGACTTCAAGCAACGTTACGTGCGTATGAACTGGCAGTGGCTGTTCTTTTCCTGCTTGCTGTCTCTCACCACCACCACCACCTTGCGATGCATGCATTTAGAACTACTGTGCAGTTGTTTGTTTGTATCCTTGTTGGATGTTTAAGCCTGAACAATACTGCCATCTTCCAGCTCTTCCCCAAGGGAAAAAGCCGATGAAGGAGACACAAATTTGGGAGATTTTTTTTTAAAAAAAATTGAACAACATAGCAACCCAGACTTCCTAGGACTGAGCATCTTTATATTCCCCCCCTCGGCTAAATGATGGTCACTAATTCTGACCAAGAAGTAGACTTGGAACTGTTTTGGCACAGTATATCACTTTCACTGTTCACTGTTCCATGAGGCTTATCATATTGAATTGGGCCAACTGGGTTCACTATGCTGACAGTGTTCAGCAAGGGATGCCCCGGAACACGAACTGAGGCACATGATCTGAAAAGAATGCATAGGCCTGCTTCAGAATACAGACAGAGGAATGCCCAATTGAATGTATTCAAACATGCATTCCTATACCTGCATTAGACAGGAGTCCATATGGCCCATTTTAAGGCCATCATACTCAGGGCACGTTTTCAGGGTCTGAAAACCACCAGTTATTAGACTTAGCCAGATGCTTCTTAGCAGAGAGATTCTACTACTGCTGCTAAATGAAGGATACTGCCGCAACTCCAATGGGCAGCCTAGTTACCTCTATGGACAATACTTGATGCTGTTTGCCCATGTCACTGACGTGGAGGGGGGATCTAACCATTGCCAGTTGGCATTGGCAGAGTTTAAATAGGCAAGAAAGTGGAGCACCAACTGTTTAAAGAAAGATAAATTGGTTTATTAAAGAACAAACTTTGACAGAACAGAGAGAGAGCCTAATTATCTAACTAACTGCTGTGAGAGGAATAAAGAGCAACAGGAAGCTCTGCAGGAGCAGGAAGTCTCCAGAGGAGCCAATCAGGAGCCAGGAAGGACATAATTTGAAATTGTGGGCAGTCCCTAATCTAGCCATGCTGACTACCAGTCCTTCAACTGTCTCCCTGTAGGGTGATCTTCAGATCTTCTTCATGCACTATAGAACTTTGCATATTCCAACAGTTGGCACCCACATTTCTGATCAACTAGGCCAATGATTTGAAGGGGGAACATGAGACAGACCCCTCCTGAGGCTCTCTCACTAGCAAAAAGGTGAGAATTGGCCAGGCAGCAGGCATTTCCCCACTCTGCCAGTCCTCTGTTTTAATATCCCAAAATGTCAATCAGGCTTTCATTGCCTTCCAGCAGCACAAAGTTTCACTAATAAACCAAAATTAAATTTTCTAAAATTTTCGTTGCACCTCTCTCCCCCTTTTTCTCCATTTTAATGGCCTCATTCTGGAGGAGTAAGAGAGAGATGAAGGAATGGTGTCTCTATTTTTTTTACCTGGTTAACAAGCTCCTATTACTGTTAATGGACATCCTAATAGTCTGGAGAACAAAGACGGGGGGGGGGGCACGGAGAGAGAATGTGCATATAACTGCACGGGGGAAAGACAGGAGAATCTGCAAATTGAAACATGAAATTTGCTTTGCTTCCTCTCTCCAAATGATTTTTCTAAATGCATCTGGGAGGGGGAGAAAACCCCAAATGTCAGGAGGTGATAAAAAAGAAAAGAAAGAAACAGCAATGCCAGTGGATTTCACTAACAGAATCAAATACATGTAGAAGGTATTTCGAAGAACAAAGGGCTCTGGAGGAATGGTAAGACCACGAAGCAAATTAAAATATAAGAAATGGAAAAGGAGCCTCATATGAAGCAATGGGGGGGGGGGGGGATTAGACCACAGATAAAAGGAAATTAGGCTTCCTAAACCCTGACATGGGGTATCTCCAGAACGGAGACTGCCACCAGAAGAATCACTGATTTGCGTCTCAGATGCAGGATTTCATGTCACTCAGCTGTTACCACAAACATGCTTGTGCCCTTGAACTGTAAAAAAATTAAAATGTATATCTTGTAAAGTGCCACATACAGCTGAAGCATCAGAATAAAATGAGGTTCTTAACAGAGCAGATAATGTGGCTATTTGGCTAGAAGGAGGGCCAGAGATCTATAGAAGTGGGTTTCAAATGGCCATGGAAAAGAAACATACCAGAATCTCATTAATCTTCCATAGCAGGGAAGGAGGCACAGTCTGGATTTAACAAGATGTGTAAATTAACTATCACTAGAGACGGGGATTGGTGGGGATGAAATTATGTAGCGCCCGAGTTCAAGGAGGCAGGAAAGAGCTGCAAAGTTCTCCAGCCTGGTGATCATCATTAGTCAGGGTAATTAACCACAGGAGCAGATTGTCAAAAGATGTGAATGATTCCCCAACACTTGAAGGTTTCAAACACTAGAGCAAGGACTTGGAGAGGGGGTGCATATGACAATTTATTGCACTAAGAACAGATTGAAGACCTGTTTTTTTTTTTGCTGCCAATTAAATTATTGTACTGGGTTGTCAAAAATAAATAAATAAATAAATAAATGGGTGCTATTAAAGATAGGCATGAAAGTAAACAGGAGAACATGTATTAATTCATTCCAATTATTCCATTCTTGGAAAAACGTCATATGTTATACAGCTAGAAGGGATCTACCAAAGCCACTCATTCAGATGTCTCGGCATCACTTCCAGTACAGTCATAAACTTTACACCCTTCGAAGTCCTCTGAAGCCAATTAAATGAACAAATCTCGGGCTTGTGACCTCCCTCATTCACCCTCACCTTGAGCACTCTAAATTCTTACTCCCTTTCCTGGTTTGCAGCAACCCATACATCTGTCATGGCATCCTAACTGTGGGCTGGTTTGTCACAAACCAGGAAGGCAGGGAGAGAACTTAGGAGAAGAAGAAAGAGCTTGCGTGTCTGAGGCTCAGTTGACATAAAGTCAAGCTAGGGTTTGATGTTATACCTGAACCAACTCAGTGACGGCAATACTATTGCTCACATGTGCAAGGAGACCATTTGCAAATGAGAAAAGAGCTTCTATCACTTTAATAGAACTACAGAAGACTTACTTGAAACCCTTTGCAGACAATTAAATATGGTGGTAAATCAATGAGGAGGGGGATGTGGGACCTGACATGCCCACTAGCATGACCCACCTCCTGATTTCCATGCATTGATTGATTGTTCTGCAGAGAGGTGATGCCCATAGGTTTTCCACTCAATCTGAATCTTGATTCCCCCTCCCCCCCGCTTATGGTGAAGGGACTGGACAAGCTCTGTGCTGGTCAATACATGGAGACCAGGGTCAAGTCCAGCAGTCACAACGCCAATACCTTTCTCTGCACACTGATTTATTCACATCAGGTCATCTGTATTAGGGATTATTGTGGAGTTTATTTCCAAGGAAGTATGAAATGCACCAGGCTAGAAGTTTCTTCTCTCATTTCTCAAGACAGAAGCTGTACACACGTTCTCTCTTGGTCTACATCACTTTTCCTATGCTGAACTGGGAGCATGAAAGGTGGCATCGCTTCTTACCACACAGGTGTTAAACTTGGGGGGGGGGGATTCTCTGGGTAAGCTGATGGAGGGAAGACTATGGTTGAGCCATGATTAAGAGCACTGTGCCCTGAGTGCCTTCACCAGGGAAAGTTGGCCAATAAATTGACTATCACAGGCTTAGAATGTGACAGTAGTGTCGGAAATCTGACTGCAGCTCATGGGTCATGGTTCAAAACTAGCTCATGGTTCAGACTGCACCAGTGGCACAACATCCATTGCACCGGGTTCTAAGACTCAAGAGCTCTCCTCACAAAGGGACCCTCCTGCTGTGTCTGTTGCAGTTTTGTTTTTTAAGAGAAGGAAAAAGCTGGGGAAAAGGTAATTTCAGAGATTACAAAGCAATGAACTCAGGTTTATTACCAAGTATACACTGCATGATAAGTTTACCTTTTGCTACATGTGTTTCAAAAATCCATTTGTCATTTTCACATTTTACATTTTTAGGTATATATAAATGTAATATGTTTAAAGCCCTAGGACCTGAGTTATCCTCTAATTTTATCAATCCTTTATAAATTTTATTGAAGGTCCACAAGGGCATTCTGACAAATACTAATATGCTCACCAAATTTTGGAAACACAAAAGGAACCATTAATATTGATTAATAATAAGGAAAGGAAAGCTCCTACACCAATATGATAATTTAGCCCATTACTCCTATTTAATCAGGGATATAAGATACCCAGAACAATTTTATCAAATGGGATAAATATAAAAATTGCCTTGTAGATGCATCTGATCCAACTGCATTCATTTCTAAGTAGTTAATACCCAAGTTTATATGAACCACGAGTATGGCAAAATTTACAAAAAAGAAAGGGGATAATATAGGATTAATGTTCCAAAACAGAGGGAAAGCATTCAACCAGGTTAAATAGAACTTTGACTTACTGGGGCAAGTGTTGCACTATATTCTTGGTGCTTGAGGGGGTGGGGCAATAGTGGAAGGGCCTCTAGTGTTCTGGCCCCACTGCTGGACCTCCTGATGGCACCTGGTATTTTTGGCCACTGTGTGACAGAGTGTTGGACTGGATGGGCCATTTGCCTGATCCAACATTGGCTTCTCTTATGTTGTTAACTTTATTTTAACTTTTTATCATTTTAACTTTGATGACACTATGGCACACAGCACCCAGAAGCCATGACACGAATGATAGAGTGGCTCTCACACCAACTGGAAGCGATTTGGCCCATGCTGGAAGTGTCACAACCATGAATTTCACAGAGCAATGCATATAATCCAACAGGGGAGCCCAGGGGAGCACATGCCCCATGCAGATAGGAAGCAGATGGGGATTGGTTGGAGAGCCAGGAGGTGGCTCTAATGGCAAGGGAAGGCTATTCCTACAGTTGCCCACTACCCAACAAGTTCCAAGAAAGCATGAGGGAGATTGTCTTCATAAGTCACTAAGGTTGCAGTAGTGGTTTAGGGAAGCAGAGCTGTCTTAAACCCAGCGGGAAGAGAGGTGTAAGGAAACATCTTCCTCCCCTTGATTTTGATAGACCACTGCTGCTCTGATGAGGACTGTGATGAGGTAAACTCTAACACTGAAGGGGACAGGGATTGGGGCACCCGGGGGGTTATCAACCCAGGACTAGGAGCTGTGTCCTCTGAGGCCACATGATATCTGGCTGGAAACACAAACATATTTATAAACACTGGCAAACCAATTTATGAACAACCTAGTGCTAACATTACTGATCAGGAACCAAAAGATCTGGGGAGTTTAGGTTATACAGAAGAACTAGACAAGGCTGTCTTCCTGCAGAATAGAACCACAGGCTATCATGTTTTGTAGCAGTATTTAGATAGGACAGCATGAGTTTAAAATCTTTGGGCTGATGTTTTTGTGATGGTTACAATACTAAACTGAGCTTCATCCCTTACAGAAGTATTAAACTGTGTGGAACAGTTTGGGAAGATCTGAGTTAACAGGTATAGATCCAAAACCACAAAAAATTCTGTGTCATACCTTCTATAAGAACCAACCAAAATGACTCAAAACAGTCTGCAAACTTCTATGTTCGCCAGAACGACTCATCTTGCTGGATGTGACAAAATTAATGGGGTGAGGGAAGCAGATATTTCAGGTCACAGTCTCTGTTTATTTATTCAAAACATTTATTAGTTGCATTTCTGCTGTATAGGAACTCAAGGTGGTTGTACAGTGCAAATACAATAAAATACATTTAAAAAAACACAAATTAAAATCAACTATTTAAAACTGCTAGTAGGCAGAAGAAGTAAAACTAATCCAATGCCATCATGAATAAAACCATCTTCAGCTGCCTCCTGAAGACATAAGGTGAGGGGGCCATGTGCATCTCTCTGAGGAGGTTATTCCATAATCATGGGGCTGCCACTGAAAAGGTCCTCTCTCGTATACCCACTAGATGACCTTCTTTGGTCAATGGGACAGTCAAGAGGGCCCCTCCCTGTCATGGAGAAGACTGGATACCCTGGTCCCAAGTAATGCTCCTTCTAAGCTGTGGAGTCTTGTGAGCAAAAATTCTACTTTGTGAGCTCCTGGCATTAAAGTTGTGAACAAGCGATTTGGCTATTGCATAAATTAGTTTGTTCTGGAACCATCCTTCCTGAGCTAAGACAAAAATGTGTGAGCCAGAGGCTAAAAAACTGAGCTAGCTCACACTAACTCAGCTTAGAGGGAACAGTGGTCCCAAGCCAGTCAAGGGTCAAAACAACACCTTGAATTGGGCTTGGGAGTGGATCAGAAACCACTGTAATTGCTGTAGTACTAGGGCTGGGTAAGTGATCCCAGTAACTAGGATTCTGAACCTCCAGGAGGTGGCTGGAGATGTCTTGCTATTACAACTGATCTCCAGGTGACATACCTGGGGAAACTGGCTGCTTTGGAAGGTGGACTCTATGGCATTATACTAAAATGCCGATTTTACCATAGTTTTGCCCAGAATCAAGAGCATTGCCCCCAACATTGCTGAAGTCACTTCTGGGTGAGGCAGAAACATCATGTGCGATTCCACTGTTTTGGGGAAAAGGGGAGGGACATCACTTCCCACTCCCGGAACATCCCCTTCACACACACACACACACCGCCAGTGGGTGAAAGGGACCTGGCAACCCTACGGCCCCTGCTGCACCCAGTACAAACACTTATGATGAACTGATTGCTCTACTGAAGACACATTTTAGCCCAACACCATCTGATACTCTACAGAGGTCCTATTTTTTTAAGCATCAGCGAGCCAGTGAAATATAGCAGAATACATTGCAGAGCTCCATCACCTTGCCAAACATTGTAAATCTGGGGATCTTCTGGAAGGATTGTTACAAGGTCAGCTCATCTGTGGAGTTAAGGATGAGGCCATCCAATGGCATCTCCTCTCTGAATAGAAACTGCCTTTTGCTGCAACACAGCAACAAGCATTAGTAGCTGAAGCCGCTTCATGTAATGTCAGAGAAATTCATAACTAAGGAGCTGCAGAACGAGGCCAGGACCATTCTGACCTAGAGCTCTAGAAACAGCATAGTTAAGTACTGTTATTCCTTATTCCGATAGCCAAGTCACCTGCCCTACAGTTACTGGTAATCAAGAGGCCTTCAGCCAAATGGAACTGGGTGTTTCTTGTTTGCTACACTACACAAAAGCAACCCTTCCAGTAACTAGCCCCGACCAGCAGTCTAGCTACAACATGCTACCCTAGCTGCAGCTTCCAAGCACTCTTCAAGACCTAGTCTTGTCAGCAGGCAGATTTAAAATGCTGCTGGTGTTGTGTTACATCCCTGGCTTTCTGGGAGCAGGAAGTACCAAACAGATTCCTCTGTTAGAAATATGAAGGCCAGCAACAGTCTGAATATCTCTAACACCAGGCAAGACAATAGATCCCTCAAATGCTGAGAAGCAGAAGAAATGCATGGGAGTTCTTGTATAAACAAAGCTGGAGGTAAAATTAAGGTGTTGCCCAACTGAAGCCAAAACAGGTAGCATTGTGGGTGAAATCCCACAGTGTCTATATCAGCTGAACTTAGGTATTCTCAGAAAAGAAATAGAGAAAATACGTAGGCAGCTGTGTAGGTCCAATGCAAAACCAAGAACAAAATCCATGTAATATTTTTCATTAGAACCAACCAAATGTCAGAGTGTTACAAAATCTAATGTTTGAATCACTTCAATCTTGTTTTCGCAATGAATTCAGCAAAATATCTTGGAATTAATCTTTTCCTGAACATAGAAGACCTCTTTTTCTGAATGAGATCCATAGTCCTCAGTTACTAGATTATTTGGGATGAGGAAGGTAGCAGTATTAAAATTTACTACACTTATGATTTCTTTTTTCCATTTGGGGAAAAAATGGTAATGATCATAACTCAAATGAAGACAGATGCATCCAAGTGTTTATCAGTTTATATTACAAGGGTGGAAAATGCATTCCTGAGAGTGTTTCTTGGAAGAAGTGGATAGTCTAGAATGACTTTAACTTGTGTTAGGCCAGGCTTTGGGATGGAAATTGTATTGGGTCACCCTGGCTGATGACCTTCATTTGGTAACTTGTGATTCTCCTGGACCTCTCAGCAGCTTTCAGTACCACGTACGACAATATCCTTCTGGACTGCTTGGCTTGAGGTGAGTGTTAGGAGTTGCATAGTTCAGTATTTCCAATTCAGAAGGTGGTACTAAGGAAGAATGCTCAACCCTCTCGCATTTGAAATACAGGATCCTGCAGGATTTTTTTCATGCAGGTGTTTTTTGATTTAGAATATTTATATCCCACTTATCTCCACAAACTCAAGGAGGGTAACAAAACAGCAAAAAGTACAAGAAACAGACATCATGAAAGTCCAACAAGGTTAAAACAGTACACAGTTAAACACAGGCAAAAGCCGGTCCAATGAGTTACACATGGCTGAAACAGTTCACCCTCCACCAAATGCCCTCTGGAACAGAACAGTCTTGTATAACAACATGAAACCATTGCAAGAGACCATCAAAACATTTGTTTTTGTATCAGAACTAAACCCAGCTCCACTTCTTTTTCAAGACTGATGCACAAAAAAAACCCAAGGATGTCCTCAACCGGACCCTAGAGTCAGGAGTGGGTGGATGAGGGCTATAAATCTGGTCCTGCCTTCAGAGGAAGGATTTGGCTACAGTTATCCATGCTCTGATGCAATTCCAGACTACTGCAATGCATTCTGTGTGGTGCTGACTATGAAGACAGTCTGGAAGCCTCAGCTGCATCAAAACAAAAAGGCAGCAGCTAGGCTACTATAGCATACTGGCTTCGCTTCATGATGCTCGTTCATACCTATAAAACCCTACATGACCAGGGGGCCTGCATACCTGAGGGACCACCATTCTCCATACGTTCCCAGAGAGTACTGTGGTCAGGATCACAAAATCTCCTTGTTCCCCCCAGCCCTAAAGATGCCAGGCTGGCTATAACTAGGGCTAGAGCTTTCTCAGTGGTGGCCCCACTTTGGTGGAATGAGCTCCCAGAAGACATCAGGGCCCTCCGGGATTTATTACAATTCCACAGGGCCTGTAAGATGGAGCTCTTCCACCAAGCATTTGATTGAGATGCTGCATCTAATTGTCTAACATCGACCTAGGAACCTGTGTCCTACAATCCATTCTTGACTGCCTGCTCATAACATCTGTGCCCAGGTTAATGATCTATAGGTTATGGAGCTAGACACCAGCCTCATATTTACTGCTGACCAGATTCCCCATTGTGGATGATCATTAAGGACAGTTATTCCGCCATTGTATAAAGGTAGCACCTTATGAATTGTTTTAGGATTCTAATTTGTTTTACTGTTTTAATGTTTTTACGATACCAGTAGACCTGTAAGCTGCCCTGAGCCGGCTTCAGTGGGAAGGGAGGGGTATAAATTAAATACATACATACATACTAGCAGGTGTTCCTAATAAGGAACACAGATGGTCATTTTTGAAAACTTTATGCTCGCTGACAGTTTGCTTCTGAGCTCAGTTAAAAGTGTGGGTAGTGACCTACAAAGCTCAACATGACCTCGATCCAGGGCCTCTCAGGTTCTCAACTCTGCCTGCCCAGTGACTGAGGTCATCATAAGCAGTCCTGCTGTAAGTACCCCCATGTTCTGAGACCAGGTGGATGGACACAGCTTTTAAAAGTCTCCTGTAACACTGCTTTTTGGATATTTATTTTGCTCTTTTAATGTGTTTTATTGCTGTGGTTTTAATTATTGCTGATGTTTAGGTTGCTTTAGTGGTTTTTAGTATATTGTTTTTCTTTTCGTACTCTGATACAGTAATCTTGAAAGGCAGAGGTAGAAACATTTTTAAATAAATAAATATGGGGTTTTGCAATTAATTTGTTTAAGTTCTCTAGAACTCTGTGGCTAAAAATAGCCTGTGGCATGTACCAGAACAAGATTTTCTTTAATTGGTACTATAAAACCTGTTCATTTCTATGTGACACTGCCCATTTAGCAGTCACTATCAGCATGGGAGAAATGTAAGAACAAAAATCTAAATCCTGAATTATAATTATTGTCCTTTGTATTACAAAAGATATTCTCATAGCTGGATAGTAAATGACAATATGTGCAATTGCCAGTACCAATATTAATTGATTCCAGTATTTTGAAGAGAGACTATTAGATACCATACACCAAGAGAGAGGACTCAGACAGTATATGTGACATGAGTTGGGTTGGGGGTCTTGTTGAGTGCAGAGAGACAGGAGAGAGAATTTTCCCCGAAAGCATTTGAGAAAGTTATTGTATAGTAAGGCCAAGAGAATAGTATTTCATAATTGGACCAGGTAAATGGGCACAACTTTATGCCAGTGTGGTGTTGTGGACAAAGCATCAGACTAAGGACTGGCTGTACCTGGGTTCGAATCCCCACTTTGCCATGGAAACTCACTGGGAGACCTTGCTCCAGTCACTCACCCTCTCCCTCAGCCTCATCTACCTCACAGGGTTTTTGTGATAATGAAACTACAGAAGGGAGAATGTTATAAGCTGCTTTAGGACCCCATCGGAGAGCAAAGGGGAGTTAGAAATTAAAATGGAAAAGGATGGTCAGTGTGACAATCCCAAGAGCCAGATCTTCACAGAGAATCTAGCAGTACCTTTTTATGCCAGAAGATCTAAATGGATATAGGCCATAATTTCTAGTACATTTAAACTGAATAGAAGCAGATTTCCAGTTCATATACTGGGCCCACACTAAAACAAGAGATTGGGAGGGGGGGTTAATAGATACGTTCAGGGGTCCTTTTGTAGAAAAAGAGGTGCAGGAGCTCATTAGCCTACCTCATTAGCATATGCCACATCCCCTGACATCACCAGAAGTGTGTCAGAAAGGGAATGTCAGTTTCAACCCCATTATACCCTATGGGCCACTGAAATCAATGGCAAAAACTCATAGGGTATATGAGGGGCTGGAGGAAAGGGGGTTTGAGGGAGAGGCTCCAAACTTGTAGGGTAGCTCCTTGAAATACCCACCAAGTTTCAAGAAGATTGGACCAGGGGGTCCAATTCTATGGGCCCCCAAACAGGTTGTCTCATCCCCTCCATTGTTCTCTATGGTGGGAAAAAATGTTAACTTTTTTCCACCCATAGAGAACAATGGAGGAAATGGGGGCAACCTGTTTGGGGGCCCGTAGAATTGGACCCCCTGGTCCAATCTTCTTGAAACTTGGTGGGTATTTCGAGAAGAGGCCCCAGCAGCTACCCTGCAAGTTTGGAGCCTCTCCCTCAAACCCCCTCTCCTCCAGTTGCTTTTAAAGTTGCCACCGAAATTTGGCAGCGGGTTGAATCAGATTAGAGAATCTGATTCAGCCCGTGGCTGCCCTAGTGGCCACTCCTGAGCTGGCGGAGCTTTGCTCCGCTTCGCTCCGGCCCCAACGAACCCCTAGGTATGTTTGTTAATAACCAGTGATGAAATTCCTGTATAGTTTTTTAGGGGTATCTGGATAGGTTCTGGTGGTCTTTACAAATTTAATATTTGAAACTAAACTGAAAGATCAAAGATACTGGCAGTTTTCAAATGATCTCCTATTTGTTCCCTCTGTTAAAGAATTAATATATCAAAAACGAAAAGATGTGCCAAGGGTGGAAGATTACAAAATTGTCAAAAACAATTGGATTTGTTTAAATTAGAATTAGGAATGAAAAAATGGCAACATTTTGCATTGTTGGTCTTTTTCATAAAATTCTGTAATTTGGATCAAGATGTTTTGCAATGAATTGGAATAGCTGACATATACACACATTATTTACTTTAATTTGCATTTGTGTTTGTTATAATGGTCTATTATTCCCTGCTGGGCTAACTGTAATTTTCTTTGCTTTGAGGTTAAATAAATAAGTAAAATGGGAGGGGGGTACGAAGGCCCAGAGAGGGACACAGAGAAAGAATGTACAGACTTATGATAAAAATATAAAAGTGGGACCTGTATTGCTGGTTGAGATTAGTTATAAAGGTTTCCCAGTTTCTGAAAAGACTGAAGTGAAGACTACTAATATAGGAAATGCATTCATTTAATGCAAACTATAGAAAGAATTTGAGTAATTAATTTACTAGGAAAAAATGGACAAATGTTTGTTATAGGAAGAGTTTGCCTAAAGATGGTAGAAGTGCACGTCTGTTTCAGAAACAACAACAGCGACTCAGAAAATGGCTGGAATTCTTTGAATACCATTGAATGGCCACCAGAGCAGACAAAAGACATGGAATAGCCTTGGTGTTTCAAAGTATTCAGCAAGGCTCCGTCTTTGAGATGAGTGACCTTAAAGAGCTAAGGATAAGAACAGAGGGGGAGAGCTGCAGAGACAACACTCGATTTAAGAACAAAAACCACAAGGAAGCTGCAAATGTAATTTTTAAGGCAGAAGAAGTGACCAGGTGGGAACCATCTAACCAGTGCAGGAAAGTTTTATTTTTTTGTTTTGTGATTTATATAAAAGATTCTCAATGGACAGATTCAAGCCTGTTTATCTCTTTTGCTCATTCCAAACAGTTGTGTGTTGGTATCTGCATGACAAGATTCTCCAAATGTCCCTGAATTGTTATTTGGAGAATAGACGAGATGGTTTCTTTCTTGAATAACTATTTAAAATTCATTCTTTTTGAGAGGCAATGAAAACTGGCAACGTTGATTGCTTAACTGTGATCTGTGTGACCACAGAGAACTTGATGGCTCCATGCCCACCAAAAGGACATCGAAACAGTGTCATCCGCATATTTATTTTAAATATCTATACCCCCTTTTCTAAAACTCAGAGTGTTTCCCAAAATAAAAACATTGATGTAACAGTGTTTAAATTGAAACCATCTGAAATTTAAAAACTAAACCATCTGATATTCAAAAGCTTATCATCAATATTTAGATATTACTCCTTTTAACACAACCACCCTCCTCGGAGCTATACAAAGGCCAACTTTAAAAAAAAACCAAAGATTTTACAGGCTTTCCTAAAAGCTAACACAATTCAGAGGTGTGTAACTGACAGATGGACAGCACAATCCTCTTTTTTACCTTCAACACTGTGGAAGTGATTTCCATGTTACACCAAAATATATTCGTTTGTAATTTTTTTTAAATGAAGAATATGGGGTTTTTTTAATGGCCAGTTGACTGAGCATGTTCATTGCCCTCCAGCAGGTATGTAATGTTAAGAGCAGTTAAATACCAGTTTCAAAATGAGTAGAAAAACAGGCAGAGTGACAGGAAACTGGCCTGATTGATCTGGGGTTGCCAGAACTGTTTTTTTGGGGGGGAGGGCGTGCTGCAGGATGATGTTAATTGGCATCACTCTGATGCTGCGATGTCACTTCTGGTGTGAACCTGGAAGTGACATCATTGCACTAAAGCAGGAGTGTGGAGCAGGAGGTCTCCAACCAAAGTGGGAGACCTGAAGTCTAGATCAAGCTCTTCAAGGGTGAAATTAAGTTAGGGGATGCAAGTCATAAGGTGGCTTCTTCCCTGGGAATCCAGAAGGCCACAGACTTATTACTAAGTATGGATTAGGAAGCTCCACCAAACAATAGCCTTTCTTTGGGCAAAACAGGTTTCACAAGGGGAGCAATATCACTGTCTCCAATCACTATCTCTGTGTGACCATACAGACTCTTCAAATACTCCCCCTCTTCCACATGCAGCTACTGGGTGACCTTGGGCAAGCCACAGTTCTCTCAGAGCAGTTCTCTCAAGAGCAGTTCTCTCAGAGCTGTCTCAGCCCCACCTACCTCACAGGGTGTCTATTGCAGGGAGAGGAAGGGAAGGTGATTATAAATCGCTCTGAGTGAAGTGTGGGGTATAACTACAATCTCCTCCTCTTCTTCTTCTTCTTCCATGCTTTTTTTCTGTGCAGCTTTACATACAAGATATCAATTTCCATATAAAAATCAGTATAACCAATTTCAAGAATAAATTCAACAGTGATCCTTCACTCACTGAGTAGTGAACATGTATGTGCGAACACAGGGTATTACTCATCAAAAAATCAATTGATTTATACATATGTATCACCAAGTATGTTTAGAAGACAAGGTCTTGAAATCACAGCTTGAAATACACACACACACACACACACCCAATCAAGCCTGGTGAGGAATTCTGGAGAATACAAAAACTCGCCCATGGCTTTGTGAAATTCTGGTTGCTCCTCATACGACATGGCTTTTGTTTCGGATTAAGCTTTGGGCTAATATGGCTACTTGAAGTATCCTCCTACAAGGACACAGTTCTTCAATATAATGACACACTCTGCCACAATGGCCCTGTGCAGTAGGGTTGCCAGCTGTGGGTTGGGAAATACCTGGAGATTTTGGGGATGGAACCTGGGGAGTGCCAGGTTTGGGGAGGAAAGGGATCTTAGTAGGGTATAATGCCAGGAGAAATGATCTTGGTCAGCTGGAGCTCAGTTGTAATAGCGGGAGATCTCCAGGTGCCACCTGGAGGTTGGCAATCCTACTCTGCAGACTTCCAGATGCACATATTGGAAGAATATGTATCTCCACGATGCACCCAATATATGTGGTCACCATTTCATGTAAATTGGGTGATGCACTGATATTCCATGAGTGCACAGCTTCCACTCATGCAAAACAAGAACACTGGAAAAATCAAGTTACTGGTTCACATTAATGGAAGCTGTAAACACATGGAAAACCCACACATTGCCAGTTCATATGAGATGCATCTATTATGTGCAATTGCCATCACAAAGACCTGCACACTCCTCCTGATACGCACGGCTGTGAGAGTCCTGGTTTGCATAAATCAAACAAAGACCTGTGCTTGCCCTTGAGCAAGCGCAGGTGTTTACCCGCCCCCCCTGCTCGCCTCCTCAAATGTGATCACGAGGGTGGGGGAGCCTATCATGGCCCAGCGTGGGACTGCTGACCTACCAAGGATGACTACCTGGGAAGAACCAAGGGCGACAGCCATTCTGACCAGTCCAGCCATAGACAAGCTTCCTGCCCGCCCGCCCTCTTTTCGGACCATGTGGGATTAGCCAGTCACCTGTTTGTGGGGCTGAGCAGGAATTTTTTGGGCCTCACTCAAATTGGACAGGAGCGGGGGACCTTTTTTGCCTGCTTCACACAGATGGGCGCAGCATAAATAGGCCAGATAACTTGGTTAGGCCCTTTCTGGGGAGGCAGGAAAGCATGGGTTGAAGGGATTTATTAGTGCTGGCAAGCACCCTGAGATAGCAACGACAGGAGGGGCTCTCAAACTGGGTACCTAGTGGCTTAGCAATCCAGGAAACCTGGGTGGGGGCCTCTTCGAGGCTGGGGGAACATATGACAAGCCTTAAGGCTTAGCAGTCATGGGCTGGGAATGTGCTCCTACATCTCCTACACACACTGGAAGCACGGGCCGTGATGAGTGGGGTACGGAAGGCTTCCGGACCCGGCTCGGAGCCAGGGTGGGTTTCCCCTAAGGAAGCATGCTTGGAGCCGCAATGTAACCTGTGCTTAATGGATGTAATAGATGCAGATCAGCTTAAGTGTAAATAAATTCCCAGTTAACCCACAACTTGTCTGGTGTCTCATTCAAGGGGGGGGGGGGCAAATGCCTTCAGAGAGCCACTGTGCCACTGCAAAGAAAAAGGGGAGAAGAGATTATTTGCCATTTTTACTTTTCCCCATCAGGTACAACAGCCTATGAGACTGGCACAAACCTCCTGTGTTGACGCTTCACCCCGACTCCAGAAACACCCGAACTTTACACAAGCATTCCTGTCTTCAGCCATCTTTGTTATTCTCCCTGCAGTATTGTAGATTCAAAAGCACTGGAGAAACCGGCCATTTGCGAAAAGCCACATGGCCTTGCAAAGTGAACGAGTTTTTGGTCTACTGGTGCAGCTTTATCCAAGAATGTAGCGTGCATCATCTTGTGGCAAGACAGATGTGCCACTTTCTGCTGAAAAAGGCAGAGTGGTGCTGTGCAACAATCAGGAGACTTTGAAGGAATGTTCCCCCCAGCAACCTCAATTCCACTCTACCTATAGCACTGCAGAACACCATCAAATCAAGCAAGCAGGATTCGGTGGTCTAGCAGAACAGCATAAAACATAAATCAAGAATGATGGCAGTGTTGTTAATACTATAATGAAAATGCTGATACAATCCTAATGTGAATGCTTGCTGGAGATGGCAAGGTATCATTTAAGGCATGTTTGCAAAATCTGAAGGAACCCAAATTGAGTTGATCACATAGAGGTGAAAACAAAGAGCTGTGAATCAGGCAGAATGACTTAATGCACAATGCACTGATTCAAACTGAAGGAAAAGAAAATCTTTATTCTGGCACCGCGTTTGTTCTTTATGTTTCAAAAGCTGGGGAAAGCAATCAAATCCATGGAGTTTTCTTCTTCAATGAGTTCTATTACAAAAACTCAGTTGGTTCAAGATTTATTGATCTGGATCAAGAATGAACTTCACAAACTCATACCAATGAGCCAACTGGTTGTAAGACCATATAAAATCATTACACTTCAGCACTTATCAAAATATTTCCCCTTCGGCTGTATTCACACTTAACTCTTAACACTTCCACTGCTCCCTCCAATTGCCCTCCCTTGATATTTTTCACCATTAACTCCTACAGCATCCAAACACAATTCTATTTCGTCCTCACGAAAATAAAGATGGCATGATATGAACAGCAGAAATATTGCTGCAGATTTTTGTTGGAGGAAAGGTTCAGCAAGAAGCAAAGGCAGTGTATTTGTTGTATTTTGTAGGACTTTAGATCTCATCTAGGATTTCTGTAAGTGCGGGGTGGGTGGGTGTGAGATTCACCCATTCCCTTCTCCCATGACATCTCCAAAGACCCCTCCCAAATGTGGCTCGTGGGGGACAAGGGACCCCAAAGAATAGCCTGGGGGAATCGAAGGTCTCCTATTGGAGGAGGGGATCAGTTAAAACTGCCCCTGTGCCTTGCATCCATTGAAATTCTAGGCAGGATTAGGGTTGCCAGCTCCCTGGTGGAGGTGAGGGTCCCATCGCCAATCATCTGGCCAGTGGGGGACTTACCAGGAAAGAGAGGAAGGCCCAGGCAACATGGCAGTGTCACTTCTGGCATACACATGAAGTGACATCATCACACTGGCAACATCTGGATGACACTCTGGTATTTAGACAAAAACTCTATGGTAGAAACCATTTTTATCATAGAGTTTTTGCCCAAATACCAGTGTCACGAAGACATTGCAGCTTGATGTCATAACTTCCTGACCGCACTAGAAATGATGTCACCACATCGCCGGGGCCTTCCATTATCTCCTGGTAAGTCTCCCCACCCCCCCAATCCCCTGCCAAAGGTCAGGACGGACCTGATAATTATATGTATTATAATAAGGTTAACACAAGAAAGGTTTCTGTGCATCTATTTCACAAGCTCATTTAGTTGTTTATAATACAATTTAGTGGGTATGTAGAAGCAGAAAGTTGGTCTGTTTAGGGTCTGATTTTTAAATAAATCTTTGGAAGGCAGTTGAAGACAGTTTTATTTGGGACTCCATTTGGTTAAGTTTATTAGAAAGCCTGAGCTGTGATTTAAAAATTTTGGTTTTTATGTTCTTGATGTATTTTATTCTGTATGTTTTAACTATGTTTGTAAGCTGCCTTGAGCTCCACATGGAAGAAAGGGGACTAATAAATGTTTGAGAGAGAGAGAGAGAGAGAGACCTAAATATCTAATAAAAAATAAGAATGCAATAAATTCAATACAAAAAGCTGAAATGCCTCGAGAATAAACATGGTTCTCTGCAAAACTTCATTGTTCATGGTACAAGAATGTCTATTGCAGTTTTTTTAAAAATACAGAATATTTCTGAGCCACTATCTGCTGATAATTTAAAAGTGACAAGGCTAACCTGAATTCTATTTGATTTTGAAAATTTCATTAACACAACATATACAATCACTCATGTTTGTTGAGTCGAATACATACCGTATTTTTTGCTCCATAAGACTCACCTTTTCTCCCAAAAAAAGTTGGGGGGGGGGGAAGTGTGTGCGTCTTAAACCCCCCTCACCTTTCCCAAGCCACAGCACCGAGCGGAGCTAGGTGCATCTTATGGTCAGGTGCGTCTTATGGAGCGAAAAATATGGTAACTTCAGTGGCATTCTGTAACCACTTGGTATAATATTCTGGGATCTAATGCAAAGGCCCAGGATTCCAATTTAATTCAGAGCCTGAAGAAGAAGAAAATATATAAACAAGACCTAGCATTATAGTGCTCCAATCCCTTACTCTAGAATAATAGCAGAAATGTTGTTGGGCAAGAGTACAGGACAATTGAACGTCTTGTGAATAAGCCTTGGAGTCCTCTCTCCCCGTCACACTTCCAGACTGCTTGATCCAAGCTGGCAACCTATGGCCTGCAGTTTCCCCCCAAGCCAGAACTGAAAACCACGATCAAGCCCATTGACTGCAACAGATTTAGAAATGGGTAACTCTGCTTGGGATGGCACTGTTTCTGTAGTGAGACTAGATGCAGAGGACACCTTCATTCTCCATTCAGTAAGGTTGCCAGATCTGGGTTGGAAAATACCTGAAGATTTTGGGGGTGGATCCAGGAGAGGGCAGGGTTTGGGAAGGGGAGGGGTCTCAGCATGGTACAATGCCATAGAGTCCACCCTTCAAAGCAG
Organism: Lepidodactylus listeri; assembly: GCA_029233225.1. NCBI lineage: Eukaryota > Metazoa > Chordata > Lepidosauria > Squamata > Gekkonidae > Lepidodactylus > Lepidodactylus listeri. Next base: position 126,099,943 of record JARCFY010000004.1, read on the forward strand.
CCATTTTCTCCAGGGGAGCTGATCTCTGTCAGCTGGAGATCAATTGTAAAAGCGGGAGATCCACAGGCCCCATCTGGATGCTGGCAACCCTGCCATTCAGGAAGCCATGTAAAAAAAAATGTTTTTAAAATCAAGAGCATTTGGTGGAGGGTAAATTGTTTTAGTAGATGGAGCGCTGCTTTTTTTACGTCGTTGGTTGATCTGTTTTTATGTATTTGCAACACCGTCTCTTTATTAGTTGCCTGAGTCTAAGCAGGTAAGGTAAGCAGATATAAATATAATAAATAAAATTATTTTTTAAGATTGTGTATGAAACATCCTTATACATGATCCTTATAGATTTTTGAAGTGCCATTTTTTAATTTATGGATGTAGATATTTACATCCCACTTCTCTCTTTAGCAGAGACCCAAAGTGGCTTACAACATCATTCTTCCCTCTTCCATTCTATCCTCACAATACCAACTCCGTGAGGCAAGAGACTGAGAGAGACTGTTCCAAGGTCATCAGGCAAGCTTCCATGGCAAAGAAGAGATTTGAACCTGGGTCTCACGGCATCTAACCTTACATTCTGACCACTGGGCCACACTGGTTCACAAAAAGTTGACATGTACCCTAGTGCTCAAAAGAATGTCTCAGATCTTAGGGCCGTACTGCTTGTTAAGTTTTTTGGCAGGTCAGGTTGGGTTCCATGGACCTGACTCGGTTTTTCCACAGTCACAGAGCAGCTGTGGGAAAGGCATTTTTACAATCTGAAGGAGCCCAATTCTGCTAGAACTGGGGGGGAGAGACCTGAAAACTATTGGACAAAATGGATCTAGTCTTGCTTGAATACTGTGCATCAGGCACTGCAAGACTCTGAAGCCATTTGTTAGAGGGGGGAAAAACTATAGGCATGGCAAGGGAAGAAACAGACACTGGTGCCAGAAACTGTTGATGGTTGGGTGCCAGAGACACAGTCCCACCTCACTTCCTGCTAGAGTTGCCAATCTCCAGGAGATAGCTGGGGATTTCCTGCTATTACAACTGCTCTCCAGGCGACAGAGATCAGTTCACCTGGAGAAAATGGCAGCTTTGAAAGGTGGACTCTATGGCATTGTACCCCGTTGAAGTTTCTCCCCTCCCCAAACACCACCCTTCTCAGACTCCACCTCCAAAATCTCCAGGTATTTCCCAACTCGGAGCTGGCAACCCTACTTCCTGCTCCGTAGCTTCCCAGTCACTCTGTCTTGTAAATGTTTTGATTCTCCCTGCTTATCTAACTGTTCCTTGGCCTCCCTGCTCTCGCCCAGCTAAGACCTGACTTGTCCTTAATCTTATGGACTGGGGCCTTGGCCTCAGCTCCTTGCCTGCCCTACAAACTCAGCTTGTCTCTTCTGCACAGACCACCCAAATTTAACTTCTACCTCAGCCATTAATCATCTGTCAATAACTCCTAGCCTGGATGAACTCGTAAACAAGGCCAATGATACACAGTCTAATCTACTTGGGGAAATAGCAAAAAAACCAAACAAACAACCAATACGGTCAAAAAATGGAGGTGTCACATTTCCCCTTCCTAGTGAAGCCCTAAACATCAGTAAGAGATCTTTGCTTACAGTACACTGAACTGCCAGGGATTTTGCATAAAAATTCATGAGAGACAGTATCTATTTCAGCTACAGCAGAGAGCAGAAACGGGGAGGGGAGGCAGTAGTACTGGAAGAAAGTTTGTGCCTTACCATTCAGACAGGGTTCATTTTGAGTGATGATTGCAAACCAGCCGTGGAAATTACAGATGCTCCTCTGCCCACTGTTATTTTGCTGCATCTCCAGTAATCGCCAGTGATCATTTATAACAGCGTGTCTGATGACTTTCAAAACATAACTGGAAAGGATACTTCTGTGGAGAGCAGGGGCTACTCAAAGGAGAAATCAATCTCGCCTGCTCGGGGAGGCAACTTCATGCTGCTGTTGCTATCAGACAACGAGACATTTCGACAGACAAAAATAGGGACTGGGAGAGTATTGCTCTTAAAAGACGCATTCCAGCCTGCTGGATTCGGTGCGCTGGAGCGGACGGAACTAGAACATTCTGGTCCGTGCCTTGAGATCAAGAGAGAAATGATGTGGGGGGGGGGGAGCTTATCAATGCATTTATTCAACCAGCAATGGATTTAGTAGAAAGAACAAATGTAACTTTAGAAGCTGAGACTATCCCTTGTGCTCTCAATCCACAGAGGATGCATGTCAATTCAATCTGCCCAAGTGACTCAGCCAGGTTTCTTCAAGTCCAGCCAGCTTCTTTCCAGCTTGTTGGGTACTGCGTGCTCTCCAGGACAGCATCGTTCTCCCGGCCATAATCGCAGCCGTTATGACAATCCCAAGTGCCACGGCTGTCTGGCTAATTGTTTTCTACAAAGCCACGTGGCATAGTAAAGATACTCGGCACTGATCCCATAGCATTGTTGGGAGCACAGTTCTGTTTTAATTACAGCTTGTGAGAACGCACATTGCTTTGACTGTAGAACACTGCAATGGATAGTTCTAAAAAGAAATAAGATATATGTTTCTTTGCAACATCTATATATAGGCTGTTTCTTTTCCCTTTTGCTATGTTGCTGCAATGTTCTATGATTTCCTTAACCGTTCTTACATATTTCCCTACAGGTAGGGTTGCCAAGTCCTTCTGACTTACCGGGGGGGAGTCCTCCTGGGGCCGGGAGCTTCCCCGGCGTGCGCGCTTGTGCGCGTGCCATGATGACATCACCGGGAAGTGATATTATTACGTTGGGGGCGTTGCCAGGGTGGCGCTCTGGCAATCACCCCAAAACTCTATGGTATCATAGAGTTTTGGAGCGATTGCTAGAGCGTCATCCCGGCAACGTCCCCAACGTGATGACATCACTTCCGGGTGACGTCATTACGCTGGGGAAGTTGTCCTGACTGGACGACTTCGGGGGTGGGGTTCCCCCCGCCGGCCGAATGCTGGCTGGCGGATTGGGAACCCCTGTAGCGGGGGATCCCCCGCCCCCCGGGCTGACTTGGCAGCCCTACCTACAGGGCTCATTTCGTAGCAGGAGCTCCTTTGCATATTAGGCCACACACCCCTAATGTAGCCAATCCTCCAAGAGCTTACAGAGCTCTTCTTACAGGAGCTACTGTAAGCTCTTGGAGGATTGGCTACATCAGGGGTGTGTGGCCTAATATGCAGAGGAGCTCCTGCTACAAAATGAGCCCTGTTTCCCAGGACCTAGATGAAAAAGAAGGTTACAAGAAGGTTCTTTCACATTTTATCTGAAAAGTTATATATATATAAAAGCCCTATGTGTTTTTGGGTCCCCCATATCTGCCCTCGGTCCTTCATATCTGCCGGACTACCTGTCTTGCTACGGTGTGAAGCGACAGCTTCACTCATCTGAGCAAAGTCTTCAGAAGGTGCTACTACTACCCTGGCCTGCAGATGATAAAACATTTCTCCAGTCAACTGCTATTGCCCATGTTTACCCATATTACTGATCTTGGAGTGGTATATCAGCAGTGCAGCACATTTGTCCATCTTGTCTGTTTTCCCAACCTGAAACAACCCTGGAGGACAATACTTGCCACACTGGGGGAAACTGCTGGGCTGCATACAAGTTTCCCTGAAGAGAAAAACAATGGTTCACTGGGGCCACTGCAGGTCAGGAAAATGGTATGAGGGGAGGCTTAGCACCCTCTTCAAATTGGGCCCACCTGTGCCTGGGAATTATATTTCTAGCTCAAAAGAAAAAGAGTTGGTTTTATACCCTGCTTTTCTCCACCTTAAGGAGTCTCAAAGCGGCTTACAATCACCTTCCTTTCCTCTCCCCACAACAGGCACCTTGTGAGGTAGGTGGGGCTGAGAGAACTGTGACTGACCCAAGGTCAAGCTGGCTGTATGTGAAGGAGTGGGGAGTAAAACCAGGTTCTCCAGGTTAGGGTCCACCACTCTTGACCACGACACCACACTGGATCAAGAACTCACAGTGCATGTCTGATAGCAGGGACACGGGGAGAATGCAAGGAAAGCCCTACATGCAGTGAAGATAGAAGTTTGGTGGAGGACATTCAGTTTTTCAGAACATATTGGCTAAAGTTTTTTAAAGTGGTTAGTTTTTTAAAAATAAATAAATAAATAAAGCAAGGGTAGAGATTCCTGAACTCGTTGAGCCTATGGGTAGAAATGTGGGTTTGGATATGTCTGGTCTGAATATATACCTGAAAAGTACCTTATTGGTATTTTTCAGGCATATTCGGGTATCCAGACTGATATTCAGGATTCTTGGAATAAATACCATTATATTGGTCCTGATTCCTGCATACTTCTGGAAATATTTGAGACTATTTGGGAACATTCAGAACTGGCATTTTAAGGGTCTGAGGCCTGTTGTTCTTCTATGATACATGTTTCCTGGGCAACGGGAGGGAGGGAGGAGGGAGGCAGCTCTCTCCAGGCACTGGGATCAGATGTTAAGGGGAAGCACTAGAACTGTCTGCCCAATCATGATGACTCTCTCTGAGCATGGGCACGGAAGATCAAAAGAAAGCCTGGATGCAACTTGACTCCATTTCAGGACAAGGTTATTTGGAGTGTGCTGGTGCTGCTCTGGTCTGTTTCTGACTGGGATTAATTCTGCTGCCTGCCTGGGAAGACCACCTGGACATCTTCAGGACTGGTTTGCACACAGTGGACTTTGTTTTAAAATACAACTTAAAACATCATTTCAAGTTTTTTCTGTTTTTGTTTTGCCTGGAGGGGGCTTGGTTTTCTTTCTGGTTCTTTATAAAATTATTTTTCTTACCTTTGTTTTTACGCTGTTTTTAAAAGAGTTTAAATGGCTCATGCTGTTTTGTTGGGTCCTCTCCTCTCAGCTTTAGATTTTTGACAAATTTGTATTTGAATCTGGGGTCTGTGACGGGAAGGATTCCAAATTGTTACTGTTTTAAAACATTTATCTTTCAGAATTCTTGTTCTTCTATAGTTGCCTTAAAGAGCTTTCTGGTGGTGTTTATTTGGAGAGTGGTTCATAAAGATTTCTGGTATCCCTGTTGGTTTTGAAAATGTTGTAGCAGGTTCTGAAGGAAATTTTTGCTTAGGTTTTAATAAGAGTTAACTGTAGGTGGTGTTGGAAAAGTACTGTCAAGCTGCAGATGACTTATGGCAAGCCCATAGGGTTTTCAAGGCAAGAGACAAACAGAGGTGGTTTGCCATTGCCTTCCTCTGCGTCATGACCCTGGACTTCCTTGATGATCTCCCATCCAAATACTGACCTGGGCCAATCCTGCTTAGCCTCTGAGATCTGAAGAGATCAGGCTAGCCTGGGCCAGGTCAGGAATAACTGTAGGTAGGGTTTAGAAGAAGAAGAAGAAGAGATTGGATTTATACCCCGCCCTCCACTCCCCAAGGGAGTCTCAGAGCGGCTTACAAACTCCTTTTCCCTTCCCCTCCCCACAACAGACACCCTGTGAGGTAGGTGGAGCCGAGAGAGCTTTTTCCCAAGCTGTCCTTGAGGGAACAGCTGGTACAGAGCTATGGCTTGCCCAAGGTCATCCAGCCAGGTGCAAGTGGAGGAGTGGGGAATCAAACCCGGTTCTCCCAGATTAGAGTCCGTGCACTTAACCACTACACCAAACTGGCTACACCAAAATTTAGCTAATTTTTTAATGAATTTCAGCTTAGGGTTCACTGTTCTCAAAAAATAAGTCGTCTTTGGCAGTGTTCCCTCTAAGCTGAGTTTGTGTGAGCTAGCTCAAGGGTTTTTTAGCCTCCAGCTCACACATTTTTGTCTTAGCTTAGGAAGGATGGCTCCAGAACAAACTAATTTATGCAGCAGCCAAATCATTTGCTCACAACTTGAATGCCAGTAGCTCACAAAGTAGAATTTTTGCTCACAAGACTCCACAGCTTAGAGGGAGCATTGGTCTTTGGTTAGGCTTTCAAAATAATACTAAGCCAGCTTGTTTTTAAAAAACTGCAGCATAGGTCTACTTTTAAACATAATCATCCTGGCTTGTTCTCTTTGCGCAGGAGGAATAGCCTGAGCTGCCCTTCGGGCTGAACTTGGGGGGATGAGAGTCTTTGGGCTCTCAAGTTCACCCCAGGGACCCAGAGACTGCTGGAGGAACTAGAAGAGAGACTGAAGGCCTCTTCTCCAGTCCCTCAATAGTCCAGCAGGCCTTCTGAGAAGAAAGAGGAGAAGAGGTTGGAGGGGACACAAGAGGAAGAGGTGGAGTTGAACCCTGAGGTGCTGCCATCTCAACCCCTTCTCCCTTGAACGTCTCCTTATGCCCACCTAACACAGTGTTTGTCCCTTTCCCCTCAGAGCAGGTGACTCCAGTGGTTCCCACAGCTGCTAGTTAGCATGGGTGACCCAATTCCTCCACTGTCTGGAAGCAATTCCAAGCAATGGAGGGTCCCCATTTTGCACAATGCCAGCTGTGTAGGGCTAGGATCAATCAAGGGAAAGATCTGGGTAATCTCTCAGTGACCGGGTTCAGGGACCATTTGACAAAGCACCATGAGGGAGTGGAATTTTGGAATTCATGCCCCCCCCCCCCATTAACTCTAATCCAAATTCCAAAATAATATGGAGGGACTCAAATACCTGTATGGAACCTGTTCCCAAAATCTGAATCCAAAAAGATCAATTTTTTCTGGTGTACATCTCTGCTTATAGGCACATCAGGATATTTGAGAATAAAGAATAGGCACTTCCACAAAATGGCTGCCATGAGGGCCAGGGTTAATTAATCACAAAATGGCTACCATGGAGTTCCGGGGCCAATCACAAAATATTAAGGGGGGAGGGGTTACAAGGCAAGCATCCTCGTACAGTGGAGGAAGATGTTTCCCAGTAGGTACTCTCTCCAGACACAAATGTAATGCCTCCTGAGAAGCCCTTCCCAGCAGGGTTCACCAAAAAAGGCTAATGACCCTGTCTACCATCAGGGAGTCACTTCTTCCCAATGGTTCAGGACTGCCCCACCCTGGAGCACCAGAGAATTGCCAATTAGATAATTTATTACTGTATTTTACTAGCTTGACTAGTATTTGGATTTCCTGCTCTGGGCACCAAAATGTCCTCAGGCCATCTCTTGAAGTATGGGACAATTTTTTCTTGAAAGGTATGGAAAGATACAGGGATGTTGAGAACCAAACACCACAGGCTCCCAGGTAAAGGTTCCATCTGACCACCCAGACCCATAACAAATCACTAATCATGGACTATCCATCTCCATGGCCTTGAGTGTGACTAGGGCCGAAGACAGGCCGAAGACAGACTGGCCGTCTGGGCCGCTCTGCCTCCGCTTTACAAGCGGAGGCAGAGCGGCCGTCCAGACGGCCGCATCTGGCCCCAGGAGGCGGCCCGGACGCATCGCGTCCGGCGCCGCGCTCCTAGCGCACCAGCCGAGCACCACTTTAAAGTGGTGCTCGGCTGGTGTGGGGCAGCCCGAGCGCGCGTTCGACCCGCCGAAGCGGGTGTGAACGCGCGCGAGCTGGGGCGGCCCCGCTGCGTTCCCTCGCCGCTTGAGGAAGCCGCCCGCAGTGTGATCGCTGCGGGCGGCTTCCTTCCGGGCGGCGTGGGAACGCCACGGGGCGGGGGAAATTCCCCCGCCCCATTCTGCCGCGCCAGGAAGGCGTGGCAGAATTCAGGTCTGTCTTCAGCCTAGATCTCTCCCTCAAATTTTGAATCTAGTCTTGGTCTTGCTCAGATATTATAGCAAGAATACACTGTATAACATCCAACTACAAGGCTGTTCAATTTGATAATCCATCCAGAGATGCTTCCAAGACTTTCTTCATTTTGTATATACCTAACCCCCTATTAATACGTGTGCCACAGCCTAACCATTTATCTACAGTATATAAAACTATACTACCGGGGGGCAGGGAAAATGTACATCTCAATAAATACCAGTTATTTACAGAAGGTACCTACAAAAAAGAAAACTGTTTTTACACAACTGTCAAAAAGAATATATACAAAATGCAATTAAATCTTGTTCCTGCATAAATAGATATTACAATGAAGCTATTAAAAAGTTAATGCACTTGCCATGGTTTCTATAGCTTAAAAAGACTATTCTCCCTCTGCTTATTTTACCTATAATAGAACGTAATTTATTTTCATTACTGCTTGCCCCTCTATGCTCCCGAAGGTTTTGTTTATTTATCAATTGTTTGCCCAGGTTTTGTTTATCAATTGTTTCCATTTCATTCCTTGAAAAAACTAAGGGTGGCATACAGAATGCTCTCCCATTTTTACAGCTGCAGTGTGAAATTTAGGCAAAGATAGCTGTGTGGCTCACACAAAACCCACATTTTAATTAAACAACCCCAGTTAGTGTTGCAGGGAAAGCAGGGAACACGGTGGAGTGAGTGGTATCAGTAGTTAAGGGATGTTAAACCAGGATCTGAAACCATGTTTTATTATTCCCAGTTAGTCTTAATTACAGTTTCATGTGAACGAAACATCCTGGCTTGTTCTCCTTGCCTCAATACACACCAGGATACTAGATTGACAGCACCAGTTCCAGGTTTTGGAGGGACATGGACAAAGAGTGCCCAGGAGCCAACTATCAGCCCCCCCTTCTCCCCACCCATCCATGATCCTTCCCCACTGCTCACGAGCTCTCCCCCCAACAGTACGCACAGCCACTCACAAGCCTTTTCCCCAAGAGTGCCAAGCAGTGAAAACAACTGGAAGTACCACCATCATGGCTGTCAGGAGCTTAGATTATGGTGCACTCATGAGTAGGCAGGGGAATGATGTGTGTGCAAGCAGCAGGGGAGGTATGAGGGAAGCAGGGACTGGTATAGGGTTGCCAAGTCTGGGTTGAGAAATTCCTGGAGATTTGGGGGGTGGAGCCTGGGTAGGGTGGGGTTTGAACAGGCAGGGGAACTCAGTGGGACATAATGCCATAGAGTCCACCCTACAAAGCAGCCATTTTCTTCAGATCTCTGTTGTCTGGCAATCAGTAGTAATTCCAGGAGCTCTCCAGTTCACATCTGGAGGTTGGCAACCCTAGGCTAGCTGCATTGGGCCTCACCAATTTCCCCACCTCAAGATGGGCTCAGCAGGGGAAAGGATGAAGGTGATGAAACTAACCAGGATTTGAGCGGTCCTCTGTAAACTAACCATAGTCAAAACAAACCCTGATTTCATGCTGTGTCTGAATGGAGCCAGTGTTCCATTCATCATGCCAAACTGTACTACAGGGTTCCAAACAAATGGCAAACTATGATTTAAAGCTGCTTGTCTGCTTTTGTGGTTCCATCTGCTTAGCAGTCCCCTCTTAAGACACAGTGCTTTCTACAGACAAAGGACTGACAGAAACTAAGGTTTGCCAGTTCAAATAACCAGAATTAACATAAATCATGGGGGAGCAATCAAAAAGTGTTCATTAGGTATATTTACTTTAACACTTTTTTTAATCCTGCACTTCTTTCTTGGAGTTCAAGGTGGCATGGCTTGATCTCTTCTCATTTATTTTACCCTCACAATAACCCTGTGATGTAGATTAGGTGGAAAGAGTTAGTGACTGTCCAAAGGTCACCCAGTGAACTTCCATAGCTCACTGTGGAACTCAAGCCAACACTTTGACCACTACACCAAGATGGCTCTCACATCCGTTGTGGTCCCGAGGTCCCTGGAATGCTGTACCATATAATTTATTTGAATATAGTGACTGGCCATCTATTTAGAGTTATTCACCAGAATTCCTGGAGCACAAGCACTGGGATCAGTTCCCATGTAGGTTATTCCAACTGTAAGTAATTCTTAGACATTTGCTCATGTGAACTATGCTATGGGAAGTATTGCAATTTGAAAATATTTTTTTTAATCCCCTTTGCCCCCTTCCATGAGCAAAACTAAAGTAGACACTGAAATAATGTTGGTGAGGGAGAAATCCAAAAGACAAACTATTTAATAATAAATATCTCGTCTAAAAAAATTATATACTCAGAATGGGTTCAGCAGCAAAGTAGCAGCTGCTGTGTGTTTTCTCCCCCCTACGACTGATTAATATGCTGATCAGATTCTCATAATCAGGAATAAGAGCCATTAATCTGAAAATATGAGCACTGTTAGCAAGAAAGAAATACTTAGTTCAAAATGTAAGCTAGATGGGTTTTTTTTTAAAAAAAAAAGCATTGAGCTACACAAGTTCAGGCAGCCGCTACACACCATTTTGGAAGTGATTCTTAAACTGGAACCTAAAGACTAAGATGGACCAGTTAGTAGAACACAGATGACTTAGGACACAAATCTTAAAACCAGCCTGCAAACTGCTCAGCATTTCCACTAATACCCATGCAAGCATAATGCAGAGATACACCAAAGAAGAAGGAGATTGGATTTATACCCCGCCCTTCACTTGGAGTCTCAGAGCAGCTAACAGTCTCCTTCCCTTCCTCTCCCCACAACAGACACCCTGTGAGGTAGGTGGGGCTGAGAGAGCTCTGACAGAACTGTGACTAATGCAAGGTCACCCAGCTGGCTGCATGTGGAGGAGTGGGGAATCAAACCCAGTTCTCCCAGATTAGAGTCCACTGCTCTTAACCACTACACCAAACTGGCTCTCAAAATAGCATGGATATAAACAAAATACTGCTGTGCTGGCCCTGTACCAGTGTGACCTTGGCTCTAGCCTGGCTAAACCAGCATATGGGCCAGAAAAGAGAGGAGGTCTCAGAGGCATGCCAGTAGAAGAAAGGGGTTTATTTAGTAATCTAAGCCCCCTGAGGCCACTTCTGGGTGCTGGCATACCATTAGACCAGTGAAAAAAACCAGCATATATAAAATTGTACCCACTGAATTCAAATGGGTACGACCAAAAAACTGCCCCCTCTTCCACCTGCCATGCACACACAGCCACAGAACAACTGAGGACACCAAGTTCTTTCATGCTAATAATGCACTTCCAATCTACTTTGCAACTGGATTTTACTGTGTGAAATGGCAAAATGCACATGCAAACAATTGCTACAGTGCACTGAAAGTAGACTGAAAGGGCATTCTTCAGCATGTGTGAAAGTGCCTTTAGTCTGCAGCCAATCACAGCTCTCCTGAGCAGTATATAAACTATTTATTTATTTCACATCTGTATCCTGCCCTCCCCGCAAGCGGGCTCACACAGGGATACATTAGGGTTGCCAAGTCCGGGTTGGAAAATACCTGGGGACTTTGGGGATGGAGCCAGGAGAAGGTGGGGTTTGGGGAGGGGAGGGGCCTCAGCATGGTACAATGCTATAGAGTCCACCCTTCAAAGCAGCCATTTTCTCCAGGGGAGCTGATCTCTGTCAGCTGGAGATCAGTTGTAAAAGCGGGAGATCCCCAGGCCCCACCTGGAGGCTGGCAACCTTAGGATACATATATCTTCAAAGATAGGCCATGCACCAAGAAGCTACTACATCTCTGTGGCTGCTCAGTAGAGCATTCAGATTTTCTGTTGCAGCCACAAAGGCTAAATATCTAGGGTGAGTTTGTGGATTCACTTAATGTTACAGATGACAAGGAATCCATCACAAGTTCACTACCACTCAGTTAGGCTCCCATTGTTGCTTTATGGCCTGAGGTAACATTCTAGGGCAATCACTGATATTGTGTATCCTTATCTGCTGTAGAAAATAAAAAAGGGAACAATTCCACTGTGCTGTGTTGACACAATCTTTCTTTAGTGCCAGGTGGACCCCAGCACACCTGAAAATGTGGATCTCCCAAGACCCAACTGCTGTACCAGGAGTAGGGTTCCCATTCCCCAGGCAGAGGCAGGGAATCCCCTGCTTTTTGGGGCTTCTGCTCACCACTGGCCAGCTGGCTGACCAGGGAAACCCCACCCCAAACAGTGACGTCGCACAGAAAGTCCCTGATTTGATGGCATCACGCAGAAGTGACATCATCACATCAGGGACATCATGTAGCGGCACTTTGGTTTAAGAACAAAACTCTATGGTTTGATCTGGATTTTACCATAGAGTTTTGCCCTCAAATCAGTGCATGTCACATGGCATCCCTGACACAATGACGTCACTTCTGCATAACATCACTGTGTCAGGGACATTGCTATGCAAAATCATTGTTTGGGGGTGGAGCCCCACCCCGCTCCTGGAAGGTTCCCTCCCACCCCCGCCAGCACATTGTGGAGACCTGGCAACTCTAACCAGGAGCTAGAAACACATAGCACCCAGTTCCTCCTATCATCTGCTAGCTGAGCTGTTGGTACAGCTTCAACCAGTCTCAGACACGAGCTTCTTTGGTTGTCATACTACTACTGGGTTATTCAATATTCTGTCTCTAATACATGCCTGGAATTTGATGGGGCTCAGATGCTTGTGAAGAACACTAGGGTTGTGCAGGCTACCCTCTCTCTTTCAATTCTCTGGAACTCTGGATTACATATTTAACATATAATATTTAAAGCACTCCACCTTGACTCTCTTCAGCGGGCCTAAATAGAACCCCCACACTGAGAAACAGTGTATCTCTGAAAACCAGGTGCCGGGGACGTACAACAGGGGAAGATCATTGCCTTCACGCTCCTTTACAGACTTATGGCCTGCCATGGATATGACTCAGGACCTTTGACCTGATCCAGCATGGCTTTTTGTATGTCTCTGTGACAACATAACATTCTGACAAATTTTCAGATTGAAAATTTGATTTATGATCTTCAACAGTTCTGTTTTGGTGCAGTGGGTTCTACCACACCAAAGAGAATTCAGTGGGATTATGCTACAAGGTAGATTCTAATGGCTGAATCTAGCCAGTGCTTTTAGAGTACGTATGTGTGCAAATACTGATACGTACACGCAAATCTTTGTGTGAAGACAGAGCCCAGCCATCATCATTACAACTGATCAAGAGATGCATTCACAGTAATGATTACATCAGATCTGGTTTAGAGTTGCCCAACAGGATGTGTCGTGTAATCTTCCATGAGACGGTCCAGTCACATGAGGTTAAATCCAGTTACGTGGACAAAGAAACACACACGGTGTTCAGCATGGCCAGGTATTTACAATCAGAAGAGACAAGCAGAAAGGCAACGAGAAGGTGACGCAACCAGCAGCAAAGTTATCCTCGTGCTGTTCAGGAGTACAGATTGTTTTTGCTGTTCTCCGTCTCCTTGACTACACTGCTATGAATTATTTATCAAATGAGCAATTAAATCTCAAACCGTGAGGCTGATCTTCTCAAAAGGCTGGGTGGGACTTGAGGGCACTATCATGCTTAGAATTCTTTGACAGTGGCAGACGTCTGAGCTGGCCATCCTAGGAAATATGGACTTCTTAACTTCTGACCTGAAGTCAAGGAGAGTCCCATTGTATTATCTGTCATTTAAAATTCTGCAGTAGACATCCCAGTTTCTGACCAGAAAAAGTTCCAAGAGTGGCTCTACCAGATTTAGCTTCCAGAGGATGAAAGAGATTTATGGTGTTTTTTATTTATTTCCTGAAATAATAACAATAGCAACAACAACAAACAGAGGATACTGGCAGCAAACAGACACACTTTTTGCAAGCAGCAGAATCCCGACAAGCCTGTGAAACAGCCCCCAGAAGCTGCACCAGCACCTCCAGCTAAGAGGACCTAGAAACAAATGGCTCTTAGATCTATCTATTCAAATCCAAAACTAGAGACTCTACAGAAATTTGCACTCCATGCACTCAGAGGATGAGAAATAAAACTGGAGTCCAACCACACCTTATAGATTAACAAAATTTATTCCAGCACAAGTTTTCAGAGTCTGAGGCTGCAGTTACACACACTAAGTAATCCACTTTCAGTGCACTTTCCATCTGGATTTTACTGTGTACGAACAGGCAAAATCCAGTTGGAAAGTGCATTGAAAGTGGATGGAAAGTGGATTATTTAGTGTGTGTGACTGCAGCCTGAGTGGGTGATCCCCCACTAGACCTTAAATCCTGGTTCAATCCTGTCCCCGAACTTACATTCTACACTATACTCAAGTTCACCCCTGTAATTATCTCGGGGGGGGGGATTGTTTCCACATTACATTGAGGTCACCTCGGTTTTGCCCCACACTTGTCCCGGTATAAACAAATGCTATTATAACCAGGGATAAATGCAAGGTATTATGTCACGAGTTGAACTCTGATAAAACCAGGGATGAGATCCAAGTGCAGAAAGGACCAGTGTCAGCTTCCCTTAACACTCCTCTGCAGGGCATTTTTTTGTAGAAAAAGCCCAGCAGGAACTCATCAGCATAATAGACCACACCCGACAGCAGAAACTAATTAGCATAATAGGCCACACCCCTGACAGCACAGCTCCCTCCCAGGATTGGCTTCCCCAGGTGCTCCACGGCTTGCGCGGCACATGGGGAGCCCGAGGGAAGGAAGGCAGTTTCTGGGTCGGCTTCCCCAGGTCTGAGGAACCCAAGGAGGGGAGGCAGTTTAAACTGCCTTCCCTCCCTGGATCAGCTTGGCTTCCCCAGGCACCCCGCAGCTTGTGAGGCGTCTGGGGAACCGGGGGGGGGGGAGGCTGTAGGTGTGGCCAACTCAGAAGCCAGCCGGAGCTCCATTCCTGTGCGTTCCTGCCCAAAAATAGCCCTGCCCCTCTGAAATGCAAAGTAAGAGCTGCAGCCTCCAGAAATCTTCTCTAGTTCTAAAGGTGGATCCAAGTCACAGAAAAACTGCTCCTCTCCTCCTCCAGTTACTCCGCTGTGACAGTGGGGGCAGGCTGGCTGGACAGACGGGTCTCCTGCCCTCGTACCTCACATGCTCCAGCACTGACTGAAGTAAACTAGGCACAAAAGCACCCAAAATTACTTAGAAGCTCCCGGAACCGTTTCACAACTGAAGGCCATGAAGCACCATCTCCTCAACTCCACAGTCCCCCAGACGTACTATTTGCCTTGCAAGGGGGAAGACACACAAGCACTCCTTCCAGCATAGCCAACAGCAGCTCCTGGGGAAAGAGAGAGAGAGATTGGAGATTGCAAAAATGGCACGAAGGAGACAGGGCTCAATCTCATCCTCCCATACCATAGTCCCAGTCGGAATCAAGATCCCTCACAGTTGCTGTTTACCAAGAAAAGAGACACTCAGGAGATCCATTCACAGATTCTCCCAGAGTCTCGTTTGGTTCCAGTGTGAGAGTTAACCAGCCTGCTTTGCAGGATGATGATTGCCACTGACTACAGTGACAGAGAGAATTGGATTTCTTCCTCTTACAGGGGGTTAAAAATCACTAACTGAATCATGTCTGGTAAAAGAATATAGCAAAGGCACTGACGGCATAGAATGGGGTCCATGAAAACACAGTACACTAAAACCCAAACATACTGGTAGCTTTTTGTCCTCAGCAGTGCTGATTAGCTTGAATTAAGTTGTTATCACAAAGTGGCACAAAATAAATGAGAGGACAGACTTCTGTTAAGTAAACTTCTGGGGATGAAGAGGATATAAGATTCATAATGAATTTTTTCCCTAAACATGGTTGGGGAAGCTTCCAATATGCAGTTATTTCATTTATACTTCTTCTTTCTCTCACGGTCATTTTCCACTCCTTCATGTTATCCTCAAACAACCCTGTGGGGTAGGTTAAGCTGAAGGGACTGGCCTAAGGTCATCCAGCAAGTTTCCAAGGCAGAGTGGGGATTTCAACCTGGGGTCTCCCAGATCCTTCTCCAACACTCTAACATAAGAACATAACAGCAGCCAATGTTGGATCAGGCCAAGGCCCATCCAATCCAACACTCTGTCACACCATGGCCAAAAATACCAGGTGCCCTCAGGAGGTCCACCAGTGGGGCCAGGACACTAGAAGCCCTCCCACTGTTGCCCCCCCAAGCACCAAGAATACAGAGCATTACTTGCCCCAGACTGAGAGTTCCTATCTATACCTTGTGGCTAATAGCCACTGATGGACCTCTGCTCCATATCTATATATTAATAGCCAAGTGGCCCCCTCCATGCAGATATCTAAATCCACATGGAGGGGGCACTTGAGGGGCAGGAAGATTTTTCTGCACACTTGGGGGACTCCCCAGGTGTGCAGAAAAATCCTAAAAGTAAAAAAAAACCTTTGGGGGATATTTAAATCCCCTCAAAAGTAAAAGTGTTCCCTGCGCATGTGCAGAGAACGCTTTGGCCATTGTGGGGGAGGTTCAGTGGGCCGGCGGCTAGGAGCTGCTCAGGCCTCACTGGTGCTTGGGGGAGGGGGTGGGAGAAGCCTCAGCGGGCCTCAGGCCTCGCCACTGCCACTGGGAGGGGGGGAGAAGCCTCGGTGGGCCTCGCTGCCACTGCTGGGAAGAGGGTGGGAGAAGCCTCGGCGGGCCTCGGGCCTCACCACCACCGCTTCTGGGGAGGAGGAGGGAGTGGGAGAAGCCTCGGCAGGCCTTGGGCCTTGCTACCACCACTGGGGAGGGGGTGGGAGAAACCTCGGTGGGCCTTGGGCCTTGCTGCTGCTGCTGGGGAAAGGGTGGGAAAAGCCTCAGCAGGCCAGTGGGTGTGTGCTGGGGGGAGGAGGGAGAAGATTCACCTGGTGCCGCTTCCTCCTCCTGTGGAGCTCCTCCTGCTTTTGCAGGCCAGGAGCTGCGGGGAATACTCCCCCCGCGAGTATCGCGGGTCCCCCTTCTTGTGTTTATCTAATTCCCTCTTGAACAATACACCATGTATTTACCCAAAAGGTAAACAGCCCTGAATGTAAGATAAGCTCTCTTAAAAGGTTACATACAAAAGGATTTTAATTTTATTCTTTTATTTAAAATATTTTTCTTTGCCCTATCTCCTCAGTATCAAGGCAGTATATAAGTTATACAATATAACTATAATTTATATGAGAATATAAGATGGCCTGCTCTTTTTACTACAGGCAAGTGGGGGAAAACAGTCTTTCTTTCAGGTAAGTAGGATAATCTAATAATAAAAATGTGGGTTTCATTCAGCAATAACTACTTGGCTGGATTAAGCAAAGGCTAGGCCTATAAAATAAAGAGATAAACGCTATAAAACAAACAGATAAGAGTCTGAAAGTGCAATCCTAAACAAAGTTACACCCTTCTAAGCCCATTGACCCCAATGGATTTAAAGGGGTATAACTCTATTTAGGATTGCACTGTCAGAGTAATTTTATGCGTGAGACTATGTCATACAAGAAATAACATTTTTACATTCTTCCCCACATTATTAACAATAAATGAACTTTTAGCAAATGGAAAATGCCATAGAGACATGGGAAAATTCCTGGAGCGTCACCATGGAGGCCATTTTTCGGCCATTTGACAAATGACAAGCCTACCATCATTAGGACAGATGAGTGTAGAAACTGAGGGGAAGAAGTTACCCTCAGGTTTCACTTTGTTAGTAGCAGTGTGACTAAATGTATTAGCAGTTCAGCTCTCGCCTCTGCTAAGAGTTGCCAGGTCCCCCATGGCCTCTGGGGGTGGGGGTTGCCAGATCCAAGGTGGGAAAGTCCTGGAGATTTGGGAGCCTGGGGAAGCCTGGGGAAGACAGGGACCTCTGCTAAGGAGCAAGATTGGAGTCCAGCAGCATTCGAAAGTTTATACCCTGGAAATCTTGTTGACCTTAAAGGCGTTCCCGGACTCGTATCTTGCTATGCTACTGCAGATCAACATGGCTACCCACCTGAAACTCTACTAGAGATCTTCAGAGGAAAGCCTCTAACCTGCCAGCCTCACCCTCCTATTGGTAATGTGGAGATGATGACAGTAATGACATACCTTACAGGCTGATATAGTATTACTGACACTATATACACGGTGTGCTTTGAATGCTCAAAAGCACTATGCAGGTAGGATTATGGATCTGTATCAAAGGTCTCTGGTCCAGTTCATACCCTTGCAATTCCAGCAATCTTTAGACAGCAGAAGAGAAGACAGGAGTTCCACCTCCCCTCCACATACATAAATGTTTTAACCTTCCCCTGAAGAAGGATATAGTTCCTTCAACATGGACTGATCAAAGAACCTTCCGTAACAAGAGAGGGCAAAACCCATCAGCTCCAATTGTAAGGCGTAAGGGCTCTGTCCAATTTTCTTCTTGTTCAATTACAATCTTCCTCTCCCAATCTTCATTTAAAGAATGCAAATTCCATATTCAAAACAAGACCTCTTAATAGAGAAGAACAATTTCAGCTAACACTGATACTTCCATCACTGAAGATATTAGTGTTTTGCTTATCAAACACAAATGATGGGGAGGAAGGGGGGGAGGAAATTGCTGGCTTCAAGATATTAGAAAAAGTCACCCCCTCCTTTGCTGTAGCTAAGCAAACATAATGATGTTTCTTTTTTTCTTTCAACGAAGAAAGCATATATTATCCCGGAAATTTATATAGGCTGATTTGGCAGCCTTTTCACAATTCCTTGGCCTGTAGAATATCATCTCGGTGCAGATCTGTCTCAACTGAAATATGAACAGATGCTGTTGGTTATTTCGCTCCCCATTTAAAATTAGCAAGCCAGACAAGTACAATCTGAGATTTCATCAGAAAAACGCAGTCTGAGGTTCCATCAGGAGCAAGTGTGCTCAAGGACACTACATTGCACTGGTACAAAAGCAACTGGCGAGGACAGCCAGAGCCGATACGTGCAACGATCAAGCAAGGTGGTCCTTCAAAACTACTTAGGACAGCAAAAAACTACTGTTCCCAAGCAAATGGTACTCTATGGAAACTCCATCAGCAAGCCAATCGTGGAGAAAAAAGAGTGGGGCCTCTTCTTCATGGAGAAGTTGTCACGCTAGGAGTCATATTTCTAGGACAACGTACGATGGAAGTTTTCCAAGCAACAGTTTCCATTTATCACATAAATTGATGATGAACACAGACCTGTTGGCAAGACAGATTAATTGCTTAAATGGCTTTGTTTTCATTAAAAAAGGAAGATACTGGCATTTTCTAGACTGCAGCTGCTTTTCGGGCTTTCATGGGTATTGTGGTGGTTCCAGTGATTGCGCTATCAGTGTGATCAGTTCACACTTACATGGTTTTTTTTCATTTTTCCCCGTCACAGTTCCATCTGTTCATCTTCACATGGAAGACTGGTTTTCGGGGGGGGGGGGTTGTGCATGCACTGAAGCATTGCAGTATTTCAGCAGCCTCAAGAGGCCTGCACAGATCTTCATTAAAGTACATTCCCCACCCATCCCACACCAGGGGCGTAGACTTTGTAAATCCCGGGGGGGGGGGGGCTCTTTTGCCTGGGACCATGTCCTTGCCTCGGGGCATGCGGGGGGGGGGCGCAGATGAGCGCAGTCTCGGCGGCGCAGGACCATGTCCCTGCCGCCTCTCTCTCCCCCCCCCCCAGGGAGGCAGGAGGGCAGGCTGGGGGTGGAGGGCAGCTCATCCCCAGCCAGCTCAGGAGGGCAGAAAATCCTGCTTGCTTAATTTTTTTTTTTAATAAAGATTTTATTATTTTCAAGTAAGAAAAATAGACAACACAGATATACAAAGAAAAAAGAAAACATACCAGGAATTTCCCAACCCAGAGCTGGCAACCATTAATAAAAGTTCCCACTTTGCCGGAGTCGCTGACAGTCAAGGAAGACACTGCTGATCAATACGGACAAAGGGTCCGACTCCATAAAAGAAAGGGCCAGATGTTCATTTTATACTGCTTGATCGTTGTCACTGCTATATGTAAGGAAAATCTGGGCAGCCCGTGCTGATCCCAAAAGCTGTAGAAACCAGGCCACCCAGACAAGAAGGGTTGAATCCTTTCCAGAACATCACTCATCATAAAATTAGCACATAGTGCAGAAGTTAGTGTCAGCCTAGGATCTGGGAGAATCCCGACTCTGCCATGGAAACTTGCTGAGTGATCTTGGGCCAGGTACACACTCGCAGCCTAACCTACCTCACAGAGAGGTTGTTGTGAGGATAAAATGGAGGAGAGGCAAATGACATAATCTGCCTTGGGACCTCACTGGGGAGAAAAGAAATTGGATTTATACCCTGCCTTTCACTACCCAAAGGAGCCTCAGAGCATATCATAGTCTCCTTTCCCTCCCTCTCCCCACAACAGACACTCTGTGGGGTAGGTGGGGCTGAGAGAGCTCTTTCGAGGACTGCCCTTGAGAGAACAGCTTTGAGAGAACTGGTGACTGACCCAAGGTCACACCAGCAGCTGCCTGTGGAGGAGTGGGGAATCAAACCCGGTTCACCCAGATTAGCGTCAGCGCTCCTAACCACGACACCAAACCCTTCTACAAACTGAACATGATCAGCTAGGGTTGCCAACTCCGCGTTGGGGAATTCCTGGAGAGTTGAGGGTGGAGCACGGAGAGGGAGCTCAGAGGTGTAGAATGCCTCCACATTCCAAAGCAGCCATTTTCTCCAGGGGAACTGGTATGTACAGTCTGGCGATCATTGAAATTCTGGGATATCTCCAGGCACCACCGGGGGGTTGGCAACTCTACTGCTGCTGCATTTGAGAGATGACTGCAGTTGGGAGCAATGTTCCCTCTAAGCTGTCTTGTCTCTTTTTCTGAAAATAATAAAAAAAGTATTTTTAAAAAAATAGGCTTTGGAGTCTTATGAGCAAAAATTCTACTTTGTGAGCTACTGGCATTAAAGCTGTGAGTGAGTGATTTGGCTGCTGCATAAATTAGTTTGCCCTGGAGCCATCCTTCCGGAGCTGAGACAAGAATGTGTGAGCCGGAGGCTAAAAAGCTGTGAGCTGGCTCACATTATCTCAGCTTAGAGGGAACATTGGTTGGGAGTCAGTTAAATGTTAAAAAATAAAGGAGAATTGGGAGCTGGGGTGTGTGTGTTGATCTGTCCCCCTCCCCCGCGCTTCTCGTATCCTGGAAAGAAGGCTCTCACCGGCTGCTGCCCAACTGTCCTTTCCATTTCACACCAGAGAATCCTGGGAGCTGTAGTTCGCCGAGGGAAACAGCAACTCCCCGGCTTCCCCGCTCTCTCCTTTCCTGGAACTACAATTCCCAGAACCCTCGAGGATCCTTCCCCCCCCCCACCACCCCGTTGTCCTCCTGCGTTTCAATGCTTTCCTGCCTTTCTCCCGGACGAGGCTCTTGATGGCTCCAGCCTGCGTATCCCCTGCACCCGAGGGCGACGGCCTGCCTCCCCCCCTCCCTTGAGCCGGCCCAAGGAGCCCCGTTCCCATTAACCGGCGCTGAGCACGATGGCTGCTGATTGGCCGCGCAGGAGGCAGCGCCTCGCCATCCCCCCCCCCCGCCGCTCCCCCGCCGCTCCGTCCGAGTTGCTGCCGAGGGACTCCTGAGGGGGAGAGCCGAGCGGACCATGCCCCCCCACCTCTCTACCCCCCCCACCCCAGGGAGGCAGGAGAGCAGGCCAGGGGTGGAGGGGGCGCTCCATTTTGCCGGGGGTGGCTGAGCCCCCCCCGGGAAATTTCGGGGGAGGCTCGAGCCCTTGAGCCCCCCCCGTAGTTGACGCCTATGTCCCACACCATCATGCTTCCAGAATGAGCCTGTCCTGGAACACATGGGCAGGGCATGATCCCCTTACATGAGAGCAGCCCCGCTGGCTTCAGTATGTCTACTCTGGTGTAAACTGGGGGGTGGGAATGGGATACAGGACATTCAAAGTAGCCAGAATATTGGTTACTCTTCCCAAGGTTTATGATTAATATGTGTATCTTCTTCAGTCTCTCCCTGCACTGTTCTGGTAACCATCTCAAGAGCCAGTTTTTAAGGAAGTTGCAGAATTCTCTTCCTCCCCCACCCCCCACCCCCCAAGATCACCTTGAAGATTGACTCAAGTCAGCTTCCTGTATAAGTGGAGCTGCAGGAAAACTAGTTTAGGAAAGAATGGGGAAAAAAACGAGGAAAGACCAAGACAGTACAGGGATGTTAACAATGTTATCTGGACATGTGTGTGTGTGTGGGGGGAGGTAACATCGGGGGGGGGTGGAACATTAAGGCAATCTGGAAAACACCTCTGTTTTCAAAATTTTAACCTATTTGAAATGACTAGGAACCCCTGTCTGTATTACAATTTAGGCATTATTGCACTTTAACCAGTGGTGTGCTGGAGCCGGCTTGTACCGGCTCTCAAAAGCCAATTGTTAGATTTTCACAAATTTTCATCCGGCCCTCAAAAGCCAATTGTTAGATTTTCACAAATTTTGAGAGCCGGATGAAAATTCTTCCACACGCATGCACCCTTGGGCTTTGCCTCTGGTGACACCAAGAATGTGCCAAAGCCTACATACCATACTGAGAGAGAAGCTGTGAGGTCATCAAAATGTGGCTACATGTCACATGTAAACAGATCCCTCACCGGAGTGAGTAAAGTTTTGTGAGGCACACAGGGTTGTGCGGCTGTCCTGGTGTGTAGGGAAAGAACTGCTTCTGTCCCCCAGGGACTGTCTAGGATGTCAAAACGGAGCTGGAAATGGATCCTGTCCCCTTGTTCCACTCACTGATGGAGGGCTGGAGAGAAAGCAGGCACCACTATATTCTTCCTTGTGGGGGGGGGGGGGGGGGTGGGCCATGGCAGGGCAAAGCCAAGTGTTCATTCTTCTATGAAAAGAATAGTCCTTACCTCCACTCCCATGTATTCAAGATATTTAGCTCCTCCATTTCATCACTATAACATTACACAATATATAAAAACAATTTGGAAACACTTGGTTGGTCCTATAGTAGTCCAAGTGGAAAAAACTCATGGGTACACACATGAAGAAGCCTTCTACTAAAACCAGACCACTGGTCTGTCAAAATAAGTATTGTCTACTCTGACTGGCAGCTGCTCTTCAGAGTTTCAGGCAAGACGTCTTTCACCATCACCTGTTTCATGGTCCTCTTAGCTGGAGATGCAGAGACTGAACCTAGGACATTCTGCACACATCACACTCTACCATCATGCACGGAGGCAGATCTTCTTTGCCCCCCCCCAAGCAGGCCCCTGCAGGTCCTCAAAAACCTGTACCAAGGGACAGGGGACCCTTGTAAACAACTATACCGTGGAACAGGAGCTGTGGTAAAGGGGGGGGGGGGGAATCAGGCAAAATCCCCTTCTATGCTCTTCCAACAGAAATGCAGCATAGTGAATTACTCTTCCACTTGCACAAGATGGAGGTGGGGTCATTTTATCCAATCTTGACTGAACTCCCCCCACCCAACATACCACGGGGCATTTTGGTTACAAAGGTCTGTCCCTCAGCAGAGAATTTTCTTGGCCAGAGGTTTGTGCATGTCCTGAAGGATTGGGTATCACAGAAAAACCAACAATATGACCTCTTTCCACTTGTACTCCAACCCACTGTTCTTTCCCTTTTGGTTCATGAGATAGATAACATTTGAGACATAATCATGATTGGGACAAAGCCAAGAGAAAGGAAGAAAAAAATATATATTTGGAAGGGTATCTCAAAGGCTGATTTTAGCCACTTTTCTCCCATAGAAACTTGGATAATGTTAAAAACTAATGCCACTCTATTCACTTCAAGGCAATTGCTTTTCTTATTAAAAGCTTCTATGAAGGATGGCTGCAAGCAGAGGAAGGTAGTCTAGCTAAATAGATCCATTTGCAGATTTTAAAAAAATAATAAACTGGTAAGGCATTTGGGAAAGGAAATAAATGGCAGGGAACAAGACAATCTGTTCTGGGTTTAGGGTTTAGAGAAGCAACAGGATCCAGGGCAAAGTTGGCTATTTATCATCAATCATCTTCATTGGGCCATGGACCTAAAATAGGGGTGATAGGGCATGATTAAGACACAACATCACTCCTTACCTGGAAAGCTAAATGTATCACAAAAATTGATGAATTGATGGCTAGGTTGAAGAGATGTCAGTTTTGGCAGTTAGGGAGTGAACTATGTACAAACCAAAGAATAAAACAGACACTTTACTTTTCCATCTGGAAGGGATTCAAGAGAGATGTATCCATAAGAGACGCCTTCCTAACCACCTAGTAATACAAACAAAAAGGAAATACCAAACAAAAGCATTACTACAGTATCAGTTGCTGTCCTCTGTTGTCCCGAAAACATCACCCCAAACACCTTTTCCCCCTCTCTGCTCTGTATTGGCTTTTTGGTATTTTTTTTGTGGTTGGTATGCAACAAAACTACGTCTTGATTAAGCAGTATAATTTAATACCTCTGTCAAAGTATAAAAATTAAATGTATTTCTACAAAGATTCCCATCACATATGATTATTCTCATAATGAGAAGGGATTTCTTAGTCATGGGCTTATTTGTGCTCTCACAGAATTGTATTAAAAGGAGTCCATCTTTGTCTACACGTTGCTACATTTCGTACATAACATAGTGCAATGACCAATCAACACATGCCAGTAAAGACTTCCATAGCCTATAGCACATGGGGAGAAATGGTCTACTCAGAAGTAAGTCCAAATGTACTCCATGAGGCTCAGTCCTGGGAAAAGGTTCTTAGGGCTGCAGCCTTAAATCATTATTTTGAAATAAGGTTGCCAATTCTGGCTTGGTGAATTCTGGAGGTTTCAGTGCAGCCCCTGGAGAAGGTAGAGTTTGGGGAGTGGGGGAAGCTCAGCAGGGTTGTGATGCCATAGTCCACCCTCCTGAAGTTGCCATTTTGCCCAGGGACATTGATTTCTTCTACATTCTGGAGATCAGCTGTAATTCCGGAAGAACTATATTTTACTTATTTATTTTATTTATATCCTGCCCTCCCTGACAAAGAAGGCTCAGGGCAGCTTACATAGAGTTTTATTAAACAGATTAAACAGAGAATTGGATAAAATATAAGTACAGATACAAATATAAAAAAAACACAACATAGAGTGCTAGTGCATATCATATGGTGATGGCAAGGCATCAGTAGCATAAGGGTACAGTCAGCAGGCAACTCAGTCTGGGTCATATTGGCGTATACAGGCTGTCAATGGTGGAATTAATGTTGGAGCCAGGGCCTCACTTGGTTAAGTATGGTTCACTAATCAAACGCCTGGTGAAAGAGCTCCATTTTGCAGACCCTGCAGAACTGTAAGAGATCCCGCAGGGCCCCGATGTCTTCCAGGAGCTCGTTCCACCAGTACAGAGCTGCCACTGAGAAGGCCCTGGCCCTCGTTGACACCAGCCTGGCTTCTCTGGGGCCTGGGAGGGCCAAATGATTTTGGGACCCCGATCGTAGTGCTCTCTGGGGAACATGTGGGGAAAGGCGGTCCCTCAGGTATGTAGGCCCCTAACCATAAAGGGCTTTAAAGGTAAGAACCAGCACCTTGAATTGAATTTGGTACACTAGAGGCAGCCAGTGCAGTGCTTTTAGCACAGGCTAGATGTGCTCCCGCATGGGAAGACCCAACAACAGCCTGGCTACAACATTTTGCACCCTCTGCAGCCTCTGGATTTGAGACAAGGGCAGCCCCATGTAGAGAGCATTACAGTAATCCAATCTCGAGGTGACCATTGCATGGATCACTGTTGCCATGTCGTTGTGTTCAAGGAACGGAACCAATTGCCTAATCAGCTGAAGATAATAAAAGGCAGACTTCACAGTGGCTGCTACCTGGGCCTCCATCATTAGGGAGGCATCCAAGAGCACTCCCAAACTCCTGACCTCCGGCGCTGGCACCAACAGTGCCCCATCGAAGGTTGGGAGTGGGATCCCTACCCTCGGGCCATTCCGACTCATGCACAGGACCTCCGTCTTTGTCGGATTCAATTTCAGTTGGCTCAGTCTAAGCCAACTAGCCACAGCTTGCAACGCCAGGTCCAGATCTTCTGGGCTAGAGTCAGACTGGCTGCCTGACAACAGATAGAGCTGGGATTCATCCGCATAGGCGACATCCCAGCCCATGGCCCCGGGCAATCTAGACAAGGGGGTGTATGTAGATGTTAAATAACATTGGGAAAATACTGCTCCTTAGGGCACTCCACAAATTAGCAAGTGTCTTCAGGACAGCTGTTCCCCTAATGCCACCTTTTGTCCCCGACCCTGAAGGAATGAGGAAAGCCACTACAAGGCAGACCCCTGTATCCCAGTGTTTGTGAGGCGGTGTATCAGTAGTCGGTGTTCGACATAGTCGACTGGTCCAACAACAGCAACACTGCCGAACCGCCTTGATTGCCAGGTCCCCCACAGCCACCAGTGGGGGATGGGAGGGGTAGAGTTGCCAGATTCACGTTGGGAAACTCCTGGAGATTTAGGGGTGGAGCCTGGGGGAGAACGGGGACCTCAATGGGGTACAATGCCATAGAGTCCACCCTCCAAAGCATCCATTTTCTCCAGGGGATCTGATCTTTGTAGTCTGGAGATGATCTGTAATTCCAGGAGATCCCCAAGTCCCACCTGAATGCTGGCATCCCATAGGTCCTACCTGGAAACTGGCAACCTTCTTTTAAAAGAGATGACATGCATCCTTATGAGGATATTACACTTGGAATACTAGATAGTTGTTTTCAGTGGCTGCTTCCAATGGAGGTTTTGCTCAGGTTTTGTAGACGAACTGAAATGAGTTCTTTTGGAGCATCCATACAACATTGTCCCTAATCATCCACTTTCCAGGATTCTCCCCTGCTTTGCTGAAGTCTTTTTCAGCCCTGGTTTAGTACAATCTTTGCGGGAAAAGTGAAATCAAGGCATGTTTGTATGCCATGTGGATGGGAAAGGGCACATTTTTTCAGGTTCTGCCTGTTCCAGCACCATTTTCCTTGCCTCAGACCTCTCTCATAAGCACCATTTCCTCTCACCATCATTGGAGGACCATTTTTAAAAACTGGCAGTTAATATGTTGCTATACATTATAGCATAACAGTCTACCTTAGAGGTCCCCAATATGGTGCCAGTGGACACCGTAGTGCTGTCACTGTTCCCGGCACCCGCCAACTGTTCTTGGAAAGTGGGCAGGGCCAGGTGGGACTTTTGCCCAGCAATGGTTCTGATTGGCCATTGGAGATTTGATTGGCTGTGCAGCCTGCTTCAATGGGGAGGACGGGGTATCAATCTATCAATCAAACAAAGAAATGTTCCTTCAGCAGCACCTAACACCACAGCACAAGGGTCTTCACTGTGTGACGGGATGTAATCTGTGGCAGCCAGGGCTTTTTTTGAAGAAAAAGCCCAGCAGGAACTCATTAGCATAATAGGCCACACCCATCAGCAGAGACTCGTTAATGAATAAGCCACACCCCTGACAGTGCAGCTCATTAGCATATTAGGCAGGGGGCTGGGAAAGCACAGGGCAGGCATGGAACTTGCCTTCCCCCCCCCCCAGCTTCTCCGCCCCACTTCAGCATCGCCTTTCTGGTCTCCTACCTCCCCCTCTGAAAGATCGGGAAGGGAAGCAGGCATGTTTGCCTGGCTGCCTTTCCTCTAAACTGTTTTTGTTTCTTCCTCTTTATAGTTTATTATATCAAAAATTAGTAAATGAAGTAAAGGGACTGCCTGCTAGAAGTGCATAAACACTGTGATAGAAGAATTTATTATGGCATACGCATAACCTTTTGCAAATTAGAGTGCGCTTCAACAGAAGTATGGAATGGATACACATGTATACACAGAGAAAGCATTTTTGTAGACGTTTTATAAATGTTTTCATGGCCACAAAACCATGCAACACAAGGGGCATTAGGAAATACCATATGCCACGTTTCTGTGCAGAGCTCAAATATATTCAAAACTAAAACAGCATGGTCAGTTCCCAACTAGCAGCCAGCAATGGTAAATTAGCACCTGTCTTGATAATGGAGAATGGGGGCAAAATACTGTATGGGTTGAATCTGGCAGATCCATTGCACTAGTGATAGCCGTTTCCACTGTTGAATGGTGCTTTTTCTCTGATGCAAGAGTCTTTGAAGACTCTTCATGCCAGGGAAGGGGAGGCTCTTCATGCCAGCAGAAAGTGCCAGAATGGATCTGCAGAATCCAACCAATGTCTTAAACCTGAACAACAGTGGAGAGAATATTTGGAGGCCATCGGCAGAATTACGGCTGCATCACACGGGACTACAAGTCTCTCTTCCTCTTCCATATAATTGCCTTCTAGATGTAACTATCTCAGGGGTTAAGTCTCCAGCAATTAGGGAAGGAAAGGCTAGAGTTGCCAACCTCCAGGTGGTCCAATATAATAGTGAGATACACAGTATGTGTATAAACAAAAAAGAATTAGTTGTGCATGGCATCAACACCTATTTTAAAAATCAATAAATAATTATAGAAAATCCATCTACAGACAAACAAACCAGTTATACAATTTTCAAATCCTAGACAAAATTATTAATACAGTATACAATTCATAATCAGAGCATAAATGATTAAATTTAAGTCTTATATATGGCTCACAAAGTCCAACACACTCCAAGGTGATCAGGCCCTCCCAATAAACAATATGCTTCACAATACAAAGGAGGAAAACTAGCTTCCAGAAGATATCTACTCCAGCAGTTCCAAAGAGGAACACTGGAACGGTTCCAAAAGAAGTACAGGATTGCCAGCTTCCTCAATATGCTCCATGCTTCACCAATATGGCTTTATCAAGTTGGAACCAATGACTTGAAAGATATCACTGAAAATCAGTCTCAGCGTATTCAGTTTACAATATCAATTTCAAAATGGGTTATTGATTTTCAGAGTTAACCTCCAGGTGGTAGCTGGCGATCTCCCACTATTACAACTGATCTCCAGGCGACAGTGATAAGTCCACCTGAAGAACATGGTCGCTGTGGAAGGTAGATTCTATTCCATTACACCCCACTGAAATCCCACCTCTCCCCAAGCCCCTCTCTCCTCAGGCTCCACCCCCAAAATCCCCAAGTATTTCCTAACCTGGAGCCGGCATCCCGAGGAGAAGCCGAACCTGATGATCTCCCTTGTGCCAAGGTTGCTCTTCTTCCTGCATGAACCATGGGAAATTTGCCAATCTGTTGCATGCCGCAGGAGCCCAGAGATAAAGCTCATCATCTCTGCACATGAAAGAGGCCACGCTTGGGCACCAGAGAAATAAGTTGAGAGTGAAATGACAATATGACCAGCTAAGTAATGCTCTTTATAATACTACCCTAAAGCAATACGAATCTCACAGTCAGTAGCTGGCGAACATTTCAAATAATAATAATGCCAGTGGTCTGCAAAAGAGACTCAAACGTTCCCCAGTGTGCACAGTGCAGGAGCATGAAGGAGCATAAAGATGATACTGCAGTTAAGATGCAGGATAGTGTATATGATGAAGATGTCATTTTAGTCTAATGCCGAACAGCTGGTTGTTTCTGGGGCATCCATTTAATGCTTTGGTGGGCTTCAGAATGCTCTTCTCGGGGTAGTTATATGGCAAAAAAGCTGCAAAACCATAAGCAGGACTTTGTGTTATATGGTAGATTTGACAACCAGGGACCCTCACAAAACAGCACAGCAGAAATTGTAAATTACACTTTCAGACATAGGGTGGTGAATGGCTCGGAAACAAAGTTAGCATCTCCAACATGAAGCTTGAAATATTCTCTTGAGCTATACTAGGGATGTTAAAAGGGACTCTGGTTATAATCCCTTTCATTCTCCATAAACTTAAACGTGCATATGCAGATTTTTCTCCCACATGTTTGTACCTACCAAGGGAAATGGCTGGATCTGCCATGATCAAAAGGGCTCCTGTGTTTACAAACAATGAGTTGGGTCCCACAGATCCAATGGGGTGATTTTCACAGGGGGCATGATTTTCACTGACTCGCCTCTCCTGTGACAGACTTCTGAGCCCCCCACCCCGGATTCTATTCCCTACCCCTCAGGAGCAGCATTTGGGGGGATGTTTCGGACTGCAGTATGGGGTGTGGGGAGTGGAGAAGTCATGCTCCAAAAATGGAAAACCTTCTGTGAGTGGAGATTTTCAGCAGGATCCAAAGCTAGTCAGGGTCCCATGCAGCTACTCAAATCAAACAAGAATTTTCCTTCATTCAGACAATACCAGGTAGGAATATGTATCATGGTGTATGTGGGTGTGTGGGGAGTGGTATTCTTCAGGAGTGAACATAAGAACACAAGAGAAGCCAATGTTGGATCAGGCCAGTGGCCCATCCAGTCCAACATTCTGTCACACAGTGGCCAAAAACACCAGGTGCCCTCAGGAGGTCCAGCAGTAGGGCCAGGACACTAGAAGTCCTCCCACTGTTGCCCCCCCCGAGTGGTATTACCACAGCCCCTTTCAGACCCTCCAGATGTTATATATTCCCCCTGCCTTCTTCAGAAGAGCTCAAGGCAATATGCAACCCACTTATACTTCACAACATCTCTGTGAGGTAGGTTATGGTGACAGCAACTTGCTCTAACCCTCTCAATGAGTTTCAGGACTGATCAGAAATGTGAATCCAGGGTCATCCAAGTCAAGTCCGACACTACATTCACTGCACCAGTCTGGTTTAATATCGATAGCAAAGTTATTGACCTCCTTTGACAACATATTGACCTCCTTGTTTTCAGGTAATTAAAAAAAAAATAACAAAAGAGATGTGCAAACCCATGATTATCATTCCATACAAGTGACAGAGCTAGAAATTTCCAAAGTTGGACTGGGTAGCTTCATTGGGTTGTATCCAAATGCTGGCATACTGCCACCAGAGAAGCCAACCTCCATTTTGCCTTAAATCCTATTTATGAAAGCCCCTGAATACCAGGAACAAAATTTTAGGGGGTTTCGACGGGCCACAGAAAGAGGGGAGAGGTAGGGAAGTCCCATTCTGTGAGCACCATTCTTTGATTACTCTGGGTATCCACCACATTCAAACATCCAACAAGAAGTGACCCCCTTTCTTTCCCGAAGCTTCTTGTATGCCTGCAGAGTTAATGAGCCAACAGAATTATCTTCTCAGCTGCCTCACATGACATTGAGTCGTCTCTTCCATTTTGCGCCCCCCCCACAAAAAAACACCCTCTGATATGCCTCCAAAACTTCAACCTTGTCTCTGTCTTCAAACACAGTTACTTTTCCTGCATCCCCAAAGCCTTAGATCAATTCTTTTCAAAGGAGGAACATATTAATAGCATCCTCTATAGTCCCTCTAGGATGCGCTTAAGTCTCACTTTGTTTTGAATCTTTGCAGAGCCCTAAGAAAAATCTCATTTCCATCAAGTGATAACTAGTACTGCTTTTTTCTGCCAGTTAGCTGGTGTGTAAGAGTACTTCTGGATTCTAAAACCATACAATTCAGAATGAATTCAAAATGAACTTTACAAATATTTTACATCCCTCTTATGGTTAATGCCAGCCATGGTGACATACTATCTACAAACAGGAGAACATTTGTTGGGAAGAAATGACGAGCAGTCATTCTGGAAGTGCTGAAACGACTGAAAAGGGCTATTTCAGATTGAGACAAGAGGTCAGGAACATTCTGCGCACTCAACACTGATGCAAGTGAGATATGACACAGGAGTGTGCTATTCAAAGGAACGGAAGCCAAAATTCCTACTGAACATGCACAAGATTTTGGACACGGCCAAAGCAGTTCTCTGAATCCAGGTCAATAGAAAAGTAGCTCTGAAAATGGCAACCCAAACTTGTTAATCTAGAAGGATCAAGAGAATTCATCCATTAGCAGGACCAGAGTAGGAACCGCTTCACATGGTCCACTCCCAGAACGCTCCAGATAATTTAACATTGGCACATAAAGTGGACCGGTAAACTGCTTGGCTGATCTTCAGTCATAACAAATGTTGATGATACTGTTCCAATATCTGGAAAGGAATCGCAAAATTGCCTGAATTATGTAGTTCTCTCCCATTCTGTGGGAGAGTAACTTTCTCACCATCGCCTCCTGCTGCGACCCCAAATTCATCCCCTGAAATGCTGCTTCTGGTGGACATAGGAACCCTTCCCCTCAACCAAGGAACAGCATTGCAAGGTGCATCTGGGCATGCAGCAGGCAGGGGAAGGTGAGAAAGTAGTGCCACGTGGACAGAAATCTTTGCATTCATGGACATGCTTCATAAGATATACCTCCATCATCGCTGACTCTAGTATGAGGGGAGGAGACCACATCATTATTTATTTACTAGAGGACTTCTAGAATGCCTTTCCACACCCAAAACAGCTTTTAAAAACAAAACAGAACTAAAAAATCATTATAAACTATGATGCCTATTTATTTATTTATTTATTTATCCACTTGGTTTATACTCCACCTGTCCCCTTCAATGGGAACCCAAAACAGCTTACGGTGTTCTCTCCTCCCACAACAACCCTGTGAGGTAGCAGTAAAAAAGAGCAAGAGTCCAGCAGCACCTTAAGGGCTGACAAAATATGTGGCAGGGTAGGAGCTTTCGTGAGTCACTGCTCGCTTCTGCAGATACCTGGGAGGTAGGTGAGGCTGAGAGTCTGTGACTGGCCCAAGATCATCCAGCAGCTGCAAGTGGAGGAATGGGGATTCAAACCTGGGGTCTCCAGATCCTAGTCCAACACTCTAACCACTACACCACACTGTCTAACTAAAGACAGCAACTAAAGAAAGGCCTTCTTGAATTAATAAGTATTCAACTGAAGTTGGAAGGGCTGTAAGGGGGGGGGGGCACAGAAACTCCTGGGGAAGGGAGTTCCACAGTCCAGGACCAGCTGCTAAGAAGACCATTATAGAAGTCTCACCAAACATACGTACAAAAGTATAAGCGGCTATAATAGAGCTGGACAACCTTGAAGAATAGACGAGAACACATGGATGAAGGTGGCCCTTCACGTGATTTAAGTCCAAGCCACTAACACTTTAAAGGTCAAAAGACAGCACTTTGAACTGAGCCTGAAAACAAACTAGAAGGCAGCGTAGTTGGCATAACGTTGGTCTGAATCATTCAGTTTGGCAAACCCAAATCAGCTTTTGGGCTGCTGTGATTTGAACCAGTGAAAGTTTCTGGACAGTCTTCAAGGGCAGCCCCACATACAGCATGTTACAATTGTCCAGTCTGGAAGTTACCAAGGCATATTAGACAGTAGCCTGGTTGGCTTTCTGCAGGAATTGCTGCAGGTGATGTGCCAGCCTAAGCTGGTAAAGAGGTCTCTTGCCAGCTCTGCTACCTTGTATATCAAAGGGCAGAAAGGAATCCAGGAATATTCCCCCTACCGAGACTATGAATCTGCTCTTCCAGTGATGCTACAGAGCCTCCCAGGATAAGGATCTATTCCTGCATCAGAATTATACCCAATGCACAATACTTCCATTTTAATTTTGATCAGGTTTCAACTTGTCTATCCTTATCCAGTCATCCCTGCCCCGAAATTCCAGTTTACCGCATTCTCCATCTCACTGTAATTAGGTGGAAAGAAGAGAGAGAATTGATTGTCCTCCCCATACTGATGAAAGGTCACACCAAATATCTAGATCAGGGCTGTCAAACTCCTTTGTTACAAGGGCCACATCTGACATAAATTTCACTTTGTTGGGCCAGGCCATGTGTACCATAAAACGTAATGCCAGGTACCGGAGATAGAAACTGTGTAAAGAACAGCAGCTGGTAAGCTCCGAGTTGGTGTAGCCTTACTGCAAGGCCCTGTGGGCTTGGGGGGGGGGGGGGCGTGCAGAGGAAAACTTACATAGGCAGACTGGAGAGGCAGCAGGGCAGCACTGGGCAGATGCTCCCACGATGTTTGACCACTGCAGACTAGATTGCTTTGCCATGCCGAAGTCACAGTGCTGTGGCTCTGCCCACTCCCCCCCCCCCCACCAGAACTCCCTCTCTTGCACCAGTTGCTCATTGGCCACATAAGAGCCCTGGACGGGCCAGTTCCGGCCTCCAGGCCTTACGTTTGACACCTCTGATCTAGATTACCTCTCCCAGCAGTTCCCCATGAAGGTATTAAATGACATGTGAGATAAAATGGATCCCTGAAGAATCTCCTAGCCCAGTGTTCTCCAACACAGTGCATCAATGTGTTCTGAATGTCCACTTGCCTTGTTTGGTCCGTGGTTTATAGCGACTCTTGTTTCCTTTGACCACAGATCTCTCTTTCCTCTCCTCCCTTTCCAAGACACAAATATTCTCTGTTTCCCTTGATTTCCTACCTAGTACTGGAAAACAATTGTTCCCCTTGGCATGTTTTCTTTCCATTTTGCAGATTTAGCCTGCTTTCATGAGAAAAGACAAGCAGACTGAGAGGAAGGAAAGTGACATGTGGAACAAGGAGATGCATTCATTACAGCATCTTCCGGGGAATCACAAGATAAGGGTCCTGTACCTGTGACAACAATGCAAAAGCGAAACAAGCATCATGGAAATCCAAACACAGTTCTTGCATTTGCTACTGCTTTGACCGGGCTGGCACAAGATGGACTGAGACTCCATGATTACAACCTCTATTGATCAGTGCTAGCTAAGCAAGGATGAGTAGTGAAGTTACCACATTAAAAATCTATGAAGAATCCCCTCTAATAATTGTAAGGGGGGGGGTCACACCTGCCTATGAGCCACTCCTAAAGGTTTGGATGAGGGTCTCCAAAGGACTCCAGAGAGGCACCCAACCTGGCACAAGGGCTGCAACCTGAAGGGGGAAATATATACCCCTCCACCATTTCATGTTTGCATAGAAGAACTTTCTGCTCACGCATGGGGTTGTTTGGATTCCAGCCAACATTTCTAAGCTCATCATCCTCAGTTCTTACAAGCAGCAGATGGCTGTGCTTACAACTGAAGTGTCCAAAGCTTATTACATAGTTGTACTGTAGTTTTCGAATTCTTTTAAAAATCCAAAGGAACCCCATGCACCTAAGATTAAGAAGTGGCACTACAACAGTATTGATCCATTTGAGGTTGACTTGCCCCCATAGACGGAAGAAAGAGTCAGACAACAAACATGGGATTAACGGCCACTTTATTTATTAACAAAAACATGGCAAGGGCTTAACCTAACAAGCGGCATGGCCAAGGCCTGGGGTTACTATTAACCCCACCCTTGCCCTAGTATGGGCAATGCACCTGGCCCCCGGGTCATAGCCCGCTATAAGCGACTCGAACCCCAGGCAGCCCAGCCTTGGAACATGCCTTGATGATCCCTCACACACAGCCACAAGGTCAGTGCTGAGTATCCCTCAACAGCACCCCAAAAGGCAGCCTGTTCCCCTCATCCCAGGCCGCAGGGCTGCAGTTAAGATCCGAACAGGCCCCTTTCCCACCAGGGTTGCTGATAGGTGCTTACCAAGCCGCGACAACTATTTACTAAACTTCCGCCAGAGCAAGGGTCAAGCCTCTGCTTAGGCCCCTTCACCCACTAAACCCCTAACACTGTTAACAGCCCTTGCCATAAATCCTTAAGATATCCATACCCTGCTCCGACAAATGAACGCCGTCACCCCTATATAACTCGGCGTGCGTAGCCCTAATAGCCGGATGGGGTATGAAGTGGCCACCACCCATTACTAAAATGCTCCTAAATTCCCCGTTTACCTTACGTCTAGCCCGCTCAATTCGCTTAGGGTCCAAGGCCCATCGCCAGTCCCTTTGCAGAACCATGGCCAACCAAACCACTGTATTCTTAGGCCATCGCCTTTTAATAACGTTAAAATCCTCCCTGGCTTGTAGAACTAATGCCTTCCCTTTCAAAATTCCTAAATCATTACCCCCTAGGTGAATTAGCAATATGTCAGGAGGAGCACTGGCATTCAAACCATATAATAGTTGGAGTAGGCCCACCCAGCACAAGCCATGGCGTCCCCTCCATTCAACAGTGGCCCATCGACTTAGGCCCAACTGCGAACCAATGGCTGATCTGTTAGCCTGGTGAGCAGCCCAAAAAATGAAGCTGTGCCCGCAGATGAGAATGGTTCCCCACCTGCCACAAGACACAGCACCTGAAAGGAAAGGACAGTCAAACACCGGGCCGAAAGAACAGATCACCACATGGCCATTGAATGCACATATCCTTTGTAAGCATCGGATCTCCAACGTCCTATGCGCTGAACATCCTCAGCTGAATAGCCCATAGCTGCCGCTGTGGAAGCCACTCCAATGCAAAAGGAATGGGTCCCAAACTTTACAACTGATAGGCCCAGCTTCCCCAAAGCCAGGGAAGTAACAACCTTTCCCCTTCTCTCCCTTCCTCCTAGCAGGGAACAGAGATTTGGAGTTTAGGCTAGAATGGATCCAGGAATAATCTCCAGGGAGAAGCCCTAGGAAGCACTTCTTTGACCTGGGCTGACCTAGTCAGTGGGTGGAGAAACAGATAAGATAAAACAATTTCTTGCAGCAGGAAGGAGGATTTTTTTTTCCTTCGGTGCTGAGTCCATGAGTGCACACAGACTGTTCTTCTGGGAAGGCAGACACTGACCATGTGCTCACCTGGAGAGCTGAAGGAAACTTCAAAGTAATGAAACTCTGTAGAGATTTGTAACTTCTTAAAGCTAAAGAACCTGTCCTATATTTTAACATCTAATAGGGTATGTATAGAGACAGGGACAGAGGAATTGCATTTTACCATATCTTTTAGATCCCTTGCGCAGTCTGGTGCTATGCTAAAGGAACATTTTCAGTCTGGTGCTATGCTTAGGAACATTTTCTTTTTAATAAATACTTTATAACTTTTGAGGCTGGCAGTGGTTCTCTGTACCACATGGACCTTCACCATCTCAGACACACTATTTTAAAAGGAGTGCCAGGGGGACAGCAGGCAGTTGGCAAGCAGCTATTGCTCCAGGGGTGCACAAGGCAGTAATCTGTCCCTGTGGTGACCAGGGCTGGGCAGGGGGAGACACAGAGGCAAGGCCTCAGAATGTAGAAGTGAAGCTGGGAGTCCTGACCCTCCCAATGGGTAATTCCTGCAAAAGGTCAAGTGATGGTGGCACATTACCAGAGATAGAGTAAAACCTCTCTAGGTGTTGGGAAAACCAGGTCATGGCAAAAAAAAAAAGGTAGGGTGGAACAGGTCCTGCAGGAAACCAGGCTGAACCATGAAAGCATTAGATTTTTAAAATATTGTATCTTGTTGCAGAATTCTCCACTGCCTCAAGGATCAGGAAAATCCCAGGATACCTGCTACAGGGTCAGTTTCTTTGTAAGCAGACTTTACTGGAGACTTTGTTTTTGTAATTCTCCTGCGAAATATGTTTGCCATCCTCCAAATGAGGCCTGAAGTTTTCCAGGAATTGCGACTGATCTCTAGACCACAAAAATCAATTTACCTGGAGAAAATGATTGCATTATACCCCGCTGAGGTCCCTCCCCTACCCAAACCCTCAGGCTTCACTGCCCAAATCTCCAGGAATTTCCGAATCTGGAGCTGGCAACCCTACCAAACATGCAAAACTGAGCATGTGTCTTGTAATACAGCATCAGTTCCCCCCTCCGATACAAACACAACATCCCTGTGGATTCCCCTATCTCACTCCCACAGCCTGCTTTATTGCCAGTCCATGGCAAAAAACGGTTGTCTCCTCTCTCATCAGACAGGCCGCGTCAAGCACCTAGCAGCCACCAGCCACGAGAAGTCACCAATTCTCATGTAAGCAAGCAAGCATCTTCTAGCCATCAGTACCCAACAAGGAGGCATCTTTAGTAAGCTGAAACCCCCAGTCATTACAGGGGGGGAAGTGGCAGAATCTAAGATCAGATTGAATCCAGAATGCTACACCTTACAGGCATTTTGTACATGCTCACAGTTCCTAATAATTAGTTTGCATAAAAATATCATTACTAATTGAAAAGATCTTTAATAATCAGACAAAATACAAAAAAAAAATGGGGGGTGGGGAGGATGGAAAACCTGGTCCATGCAGAGAACACTTGTCAGACAAAAAGCATTATATTCCTAGGGTGGGCTGCAGTTAGAAATACAATGCAGGCAGCACAGGCAAATATATTGAAAAGTCTCTGCATGCGTGCACACATCCCATTAATCATGCATTTTTTTGCAGAGGGATCATTCCAATGTAGGTAACAATACGGATATGGAGAGGTGCCTGCACTGCAGAAGAAGAAAGAGAAATGTGTGGATTTCTGCCATTACGTCGCTTTGCATCCACAGCATAAAGAGAATGATAAATTGATAGAGAACGGCAAGAAAGAACAACAAGGAACCATCACAGCTGATACATGCAAATTAAGACTCATGAACAGTGTGGAAATGACTCAGACGGGCATTTACTGGGGCTCAAAGTGGTGAATTCTCTTTAAGGGAAGAGTTTACACATTAAACAAGCAGGGTTTGCAGTTTTAATAACTGAGATAAGGGGTTTGTTAATGCATGAATTGCTGCATTAAAATAAATCAATACGGTAAGCACTCCCCTCCACCAGTTATCAACACGTGCAATTTAAAAACTGTAAACCATACACAAGAAGGTAGCAAATTAAATGCATTGCTTGCTTTATGAATCCTACATCAACACTCTTTGGGCCCACTTTTTTTTTTTTTGCTGTTGCAGAAGCAAAAGACTCAACTTCATGTGACCACGAGGATTTTATCAGCAAACTCCTCCCTCCCCCAACTCAAAGAAGCCATTTAGATCTTATAGCTGAGATCTTGTAACTATGTAAAGAAGGCAACATGGCAGAACATAAATTAGTGCTACCATTAGGTAGCACAGTTTCAGGTGAATAGCCGTGTTAGTCTGTAGTAGGAAAACAAAACCCAAGTCCAGGAGCACCTTAAAGACCAACTACATTTCCCAGTGTATAAGCTTTCTGAAGTCAAAGCTCAATTCATTAGATACAAATGAGAATGAAGATTTGTCAGCCCTAATATCCAGGTCAGAAGGAGAGGTGTTAGCAAAGAATGGCCAGTTAAAACTCAGGATGCAGAGGTACAATGCAAAATATAATCAACTTGGCTAGAGCAAAGAGATACACATAGATGTGGGAAATGCAGAACATTAACACATGTAATGAGATAAGGATCCTATGTCACTATTCAGTTCAGCGGATTCCATTGTCCAGAACTTATTAATGAATTCTAGTTCAGCGATCTCACATTGTAACCTCCCTTTGATGCTTCCCTGTAAGAGAACTGCCACTCTTAGATAAACAATGGAATGTCCTGGAAGATTAATCAGCTACCCCAAAGTATCATTCCTTACAGTTTCAAGTAAACATCCCCAACTAGGACCCAACCTGCACACCAGCCTTCATGTTTTAAATCACAGCAAAGGAAGCTGCACCCAATGCCCTTATTCCAAAACAGGATGGAAAGAAAGGTGGATTTATAGCAATAGAGCAAAAAAATGCAGAGATTCTCCCTTATATGAAGTACCAATTAATGGGGTAGGGGGGCTGGTTCAGTGGTACAGCAACTGCTTTCCATGCAGATGGGTGATGTGAAAGACCTGAGACCTTGGAAAGCTGCTGACAGTCTAAGTAGAGAATATTGACTTCCAGGGGTCCTTTGGGGCTGGAGCGAGGTGGAGCGAAACTCTGCCAGCTCAGGAGTGGCCACTAGGGCAGCCACGGGCCGAATCAGATTCTTTGATCTGATTCGGCCCGCTCCCAAATTGCTGCCGAAATTCGGCAGCAACTTTAAAAGCGACTGGAGGGGAGGGGGTTTGAGGCAGAGGCTCCAAATTTGCAGGGTAGCTGCTGGGGCCTCTCCTCGAAATACCCACCAAGTTTCAAGAAGATTGGACCAGGGAGTCCAATTCTACAGGCCCCCAAACAGGTTGTCCCCATTCCCTCCATTGTTCTCTATGGTAGGAAAAAAGTAACACTTTTTCCCACCATAGAGAACAATGGAGGGGATGGGGCAACCTGTTTGGGGGCTCATAGTATTGGACCCCGTGGTCCAATCTTCTTGAAACTTGGTGGGTATTTCGGGGAGAGGCCCCAGCAGCTACCCTGCAAGTTTGGAGCCTCTCCCTCAAACCCCTTTTCCTCCAGCCCCTCATATACCCTATGAGTTTTTGCCATTGATTTCAATGGCCCATAGGGTATAATGGGGCTGAAACTGACATTCCCTTTCTGACACACTTCCGGTGATATCAGGGGACATGGCATATGCTAATGGGTTATGCTAATGAGCTCCTGCGCCTCTTTTTCTATTAAAGAACCCCTGTTGACTTCAACAGACCAGTGGACTGACTCAGTATAGAGCAGCTTCATGTGTACCAGATGGAGAACTGTATATTGGAAATAGAAGGAATCTGCAAGTCTCCCCTAAGGTCACATGTGCCTGTAATATTTGAAAGAGGTCCCATTCAGACGGGCAGCTAATCCCACCATTGGCCCTGATCTAATTTGATCCCGAGCTTTCTTATCCAGTGTTGCACGACTAGACAGCTCCCCCGTGAATCGCCTTACTGCACGTGGACTCCACAGTGGATTGTCTAGACGGCATCCACCTGAAGGAGCTGAGCAAATGCCCATATGTGCCTCAATGTCTACTTGTTTTTCCCGTGCATGTGCGGGGTTGAATGTTAAAAGCACCACCAGTGGTACCTTCCTCTAGGTACCATTTCAATTCACAAAGTTCATAAGTTTCACGGGCCCTTCAGAAACATGAAATTGTCCGGAACATTTGAGCAGTGCTCTGCGGCCATCGCTCATTTATGTGTTTATGCACATACTACTAAGAATTTTTTTAAATGGTGGCCGTTCGGGGTGGTTTGGAGTCAGAACCATCACCCTCCGATGCTGATTGCATTCTGGAACAGGAGAAAGTCCGCCACTGGCCCATCGGCAAGCTTTAGACCAGACTTTCACCACTATCTTTTTAGTATGGCTCCCTGGCGGGGATCAACGGGCTGGTCACGGCAGCGGCACATTTCCCAGAAGTCACTGTCTGGATGTGCCCTTTAAATCCACCAGGCACACGTAATTGGATCAGATCTAAAGAGAGAAACTAGGGGCCAAACTAGATGGAATGGCAGCCATGTCATGTCTAGTTTGGCCCTAGGAATCTATTTTGCAAGCTGTTAAGTCAGTTCACCTATTAAAGTTGTGTTCTGTTCCATGGCAAAATTCTTACTTCTTTATGGACCCTCAAACACTACAGAATTAATTACTTGTGTCCCCAACCCCAACCTTGTCTGCATCTGGATCCACTCTAATTTTAATGCTGTGATGGTTAGCCATTTTATCGGTTTGCAAGCCACCCCCCCCAACATGGGATAATGTATTCATAAATACTAAATATATATAATGTTGTTTGGGGTGACAAACCACCATGGGCTTCTAGCAAAGCCTTCCTTGCCTGGTGGCTCCATGATGAATGGGAGCTGCAGAACTTTGTCCCCCATTCTCAGCAGCCCTAAAGAAGAGAAAAACTGAAGGAAATGAATAGGGCTACTAAGATTCCTGGGTATATAAGCAGCCACATGTTTCCATAGGGACACAATGTGAACTAGCGTACACACAGGTGCATCCGGCAGCACCTTCTCTGTTTTCTCTCATCAAAGTAATAGCTCCTGTCGATGTTCCTGCCTACAGATAGCTAAGGAGAATCAAGACCAACCAGAAAACTTCTTGCAGGTTTCTCATTAAGGAAATCCTTGCAAGACACAGAGAGAGTTCTCCACCGGTGATTGGGTCTTTAGGTTACAACAACCTGACTGCCACATTTTGCAGGATATGCTGCATGTGATTTGAAATCTGTCCCCCGGGATTCAGATGACAGGGCAACTTACAGGAAAACTGGGTGATGTGGGGGAGAAACATGACTTGTAATTTCTGAAAAAGCACCAGTTCTCAGCCCGTGCTTCAATTTCACAAAGAAATAGTTACTTTGCCGGGTCTCTTCTTGAGGAAATATGCCTTAGGCAAAGCTTAAAATGAGCCTCTCCACCCCCACAAAGGTTTTACTTCACTGGGGTATTTGAAAGCAGGAGACACAGAAGTCAGCTGAGTGAACAATCTTGGTAAGCCCACATCTAATACTGGCAAGTCAAATCTCCAACTGCCCCATTAGCTAAGTAGCTCTAAAGGAGCATTAGTGAGATGAACTACTCCTGCCTTCCATCTGAGGTGGTGATCTTGAGCCAAGGCTGTCAAAAGGCTTCCCGCTTCCAAGAATCTGAAGAGAGAGTTCAGGCAACTGCTTATCTCAGCAAATTTGGCTTTGCGGGGGAGGGAGAATGCCACATAACCAGGAAAATAAGAAGAGATCTCGTATCATTAGTTCTATGCAGGAAGAAACTTATCTTAAAACCTTGCCTGAGGTTAGATATACACAGACCTTTCTCTCAATGACAGGAGATGTCTCTTATCAATCTCTTTTGCCTCACTTTGGGTGAATTTTACTTCATCTACAGTGCTTGATTCAAACACGAAGGATTTATGACCTAGGGATTTTAAATTGTCCTTATTCTTTCATGGTGTCTTTAGAAAAGAAGCATCTTTGCCAGGTTATACGTTTCCACACACCAACAAAGCTTTCTGGATAGTGATTATTTTCCATACTCTGTACACATTTTTCAAATTATAGAAGTTACAATTCCTCCACATTAACAGAGACAGTGTACGAGGCCTGCCCTGTTTCTCTGGCAGCTAGTTAAGAGAGTGTAAAGGTAAGCAAAGAGAACAAAACGTCCTGAACTTCAAATAGTCAGACGAGCCGAGCTTTCCTTTCAGGGTGGTTCTTGAGTAATTCTGAAGGGCAAGAGACTTGCTCTAGATTTACACCATTCTAACAGACAGAAGGATTTGGTCACAAGCATTCCATGATTAGAAACAGCACAGAGTTCTTTCTCTCCCTTCACAGATTCATCTGACATTTTCCAGTACAAAACCAGGTTAGAAAGAATGGATCGATCTTGCTTAGCTGGCTGGTGCCATTTCAGTTCTTGCCTTATCAAAGCTACAGGACTAGTCAAAATGGCTATTTAAAAAATTATATGGTGGGAATGGCCCTGACTCTTGCCAAGTGCCTCAGTTACAATTGCCTTTCCCATGCTGCTCAAGCAGTTATTCCACTTCCAAATATTATCTATATTGCTCTTGATCCGCCAAACAGAGAGGTGCCAAGGAAAAATCTGATGATATGTGTCAGCTAGGAAATTACAGCAAAATGGCGACAAGGTTGTCAGGATTGTTCTGGGCTCAATGAATAATCTGGGGAGCACTTGACACGGTTGTAAAGCTGAGGCTAAGCAGATGTGGGCCTGATCAGTGCTCAGAAGGGGAAACCACCACAAGTAGCCCTGAGCATTCTAAAAAAAGAACACGATATTAACTACGAGGATGAGCCTTCCTTACATTGGGGTCATTGGCTATTTCCATTTCAAAAAGTTAAAAATCAGCAAAGCCAATTTGTCTTGTAGGAAATGCATTTCCCCTCCTTTCCATATGGCCTACAGGACAGAACTGCTAAGAAAGGTTTTCCTGCAGTTTGGGTGCTGAACTGCAGTTTCTCTGAGCTCCTTTGTTTTTTGTCTGTTGTCTTTCTGTGTTTCCTCATTGTTTCTCCATTCACATTTTTTAAAATCAGGTTAAAGGTTGTTTGTGACAACATGGAAGAATGACGAGGAAAAACAGAAAGACAAGAGATGGAAAAGGAGGAAGTGAGGAAGCTTGGAGAAGAAACGCTGCAGTCCAGCTCTGAAGCCACTGGGCAACCTCCATGGGGGAAAGACCCTAAATTAACTCATCTTATTACAACCATTTGTTCAAATTAATATGAACAATGGGAAAATACAATTTTACCCCATATGACCTTTCTTAAACTTGCCTCCAATTTGTCATGTATTGATTAGTTCACATGACAAGGGGTGGATAATGGACATTTCCCCTAACTGTGAAGGTATCTCCCCCTCAAAAGGTGGGACTTCGGTACTTGGGGGGGTCTAGTTCCTGCAACTTTCTCATCGATTTCTGCAAAGGGGGACAGATGTATGTTCCAACTTCCCCCGTTTACCAAGAACAACATAGGAAAATCCCAGTCCTGCTTGCCCTTTTACCCTATTAAGTCTTTGTCCCTATTTTGTTTCTAATTATTTTGAGTTGTTAGAATTGCCATCTTTCAGGGTTCTTCTCTCTCCCCAAGGTCTTCAGAAGCTAGATCTGTATAGGGGGTATTCAGGGATGTATTTCCTCTCTAGCGCACATAAGGTAAAGATAAAGGTTTCTCTTGCCTGAAGGCTAGTCAAATTCAACTCGGGGGGGGCATGCTCATCTGTTTCCAAGCCAAAGAGCCAGCGCTGTCTGAAGACTTCTCCAAGGTCATGTGGCTGGCATAACTAAACGGCAAGGTGCACAGGGTGCTGTTTCTTTCCCAGTGAAGCAGTACCTATTTATCTACTTGCAATTTCTTGCTTTCGAACTGCTAGGTTGGCAGGAGCTGGGGTCTGAGATGGGAGCTCACCCCGTCATGTGGCACTAGGGTCTCGAACTGCCAAACTACAGAACTTCCAGTCTGCAGCTCAGTGTCTTAACCTCTGAGCCACCGCTGTGTCTTAACCTCTAGTGCACATACATGAACATTAAAGTGCCACTTTACATGACAGTCAACCTTGTTTTGAACTCTTGATAGCATCATGAAGGACAATTTACATTTTTGTAGCAGTATCTTTAACCAAAAGAACAATTTTAACTCTGTTCAGGACCGGCTATTACAGAGTAATACAGCACATGGCAGATGGAGAAGAGCCTTCAGCAATATGGAATGGAATGGCTTTGGTATGAGAATTGGGGCATTAACAGAGCATCCCTGTTTACATCTGTGAAATGTTGTACA
This sequence comes from Lepidodactylus listeri, assembly GCA_029233225.1. Classification (NCBI taxonomy): domain Eukaryota; kingdom Metazoa; phylum Chordata; class Lepidosauria; order Squamata; family Gekkonidae; genus Lepidodactylus; species Lepidodactylus listeri. The sequence continues at coordinate 126,144,465 of JARCFY010000004.1, forward strand.
CATGGTATGATTGGGGAACCCAGAGATCATGCTGCTGGAGCTATTTTGCAGCTGAAACAATCCTTTTAAAATTAGATAACAGAAATATTAGGTGCCCTGTCCCTAAGAATGAGGAATTTTTTTAAAAGCTAGCTTTTAAACAACACTTAGAAATGCTTTTTTTATGTTCTGAACCCCAAGTGATCTGATTTCTTCATAATAAGCCTACTTTTATCTCTTACACTAGATTTTTCCCCTGCCAATTTTAAATACCTAGATTTTCTATTCACGTAGGTACTCTTTTCCAATATACTCCTTAATGGATTCCTATCCTTGTGTGAAAAGTTGAGATGTCCCCCCAAATACGGAAAGGCCTTTTTAATAAGGACAGTGGTATTCATAATGCGGCATTCCAAAATATTAACCAGGGTGTCCTCTGAAAATGCAAGGTTGGGAAGTTGGTTTAAAAAAATCCTTCTTGGTACTCCCACAATGAGCATGGAAAAAAAAGTAATAGAATAAATATTCAGTGGACTCACATGACTCATGTAGAAACATCACACAATGTTTACAGTATTAAAATATCTTCAGCAAATCTGTGATCCATCCCCAGAACAACTAATTAATTCTTCTCCATCCAACTACTGCTCCGTGTAAAATCTGCCAAAATCTATTGCTCATGCTAGGCAAGTGTGAGCCAGTTCGACGTAGTGGTTAATGTCAAGCTAGAATCTTTTGGATTCCCCATTCTGCTATGAAGCTCAGTGGGTAATCTCCATTCAGTCGCTCTGTCTCAGCCTAAACTATTTTACAAAGTTGCTGAGAAGACAAAAAAGGAAGAGAGGCATAGAACCCCTAGGAAGAGGTGTAGAATGAAACTAGATAGATAACTAGCATATTAAAAGTTCTACTAAACTGAGCGCCGGTTTATTCATTTCCTAGAGCAGGTAAAAATCTTTCAGCCATGTTAGATCTCATGTTTACACCTCCCTGGAAACCCTTTTCCCTACTGGAATGTGTGTGGCAATGGTAGTACAGTGCATAATCCTCTGATCCATCCCACCCCTGATTTATAGGTGGAAGACTATAGCTGCCACCCGGAGCAGACTGGTGGGGCCTGGAGTTCTTCTGAAATTACCACTGATCTCCAGACTACATAAGAACACAAGAGAAGCCAGTGTTGGATCAGGACAGTGGCCCATCCAGTCCAACACTCTGTCACACAGTGGCCAAAAACACCAGGTGCCATCAGGAGCTCCACCAGTGGGGCCAGAACACTAGAAGCCCTCCCACTGTTGCCCCCCCCCCCAAGCACCAAGAATACAGTGCATCACTTGCCCCAGACTGAGAGATCCTATCTGTACCTTGTGGCTAATAGCCACTGATGGACCTCTGCTCCATATGTTTATCCAATTCCTTCTTGAAGCTGGAGGAAATGGCAGCTTCAGAAGGTGGACTCTATGGCATCACGTCCCGACTGAGCTCCCTTCCTTCCTCAAGCCCCATCTCCCTAGGTTCCCCCCCCCCCCAATCTCCAGGAATTTTCCAAACTAGAGTCGGCAGCCCTACATGGGAGACATTTCTCAGTGAGAGAGGTGGGCCATGAAGGAAGTAAAATAAATGTGTGCATCTTTCATCAAGCACAAGACACTTTTAAATACCTTTCTTCTAAAATAAACTTATGGTAGAAGAAAAATAGGAAGTATTTTGTTTCAGCATTTCAGAATTATTTTGCACTGAACTCTATTTTCCTGTATAAATGCCCACTAACAAACCGATAAAAGGTAAAGGTAAAGTTTTCCTTGCTCAAAAGCCAGTCGAATCCAACTCTTGGGGGTGGTGCTCATCTCCGCTTCCAAGCCGAAGAGCCAGTGCTGTCCGAAGGCATCTCCGTGGTCATGTGGCTGGCACATGGAGGCATCCAGAACACTGTTACCTTCCCACTGAAGTGGTACCTATTTATCTACTTGCAATTTCTTGCTTTCAAACTGCTAGGTTGGCAGGAGCTAAGACCAGAGACGGGAGCTCACTCCATCATGTGGCACTAGGGTCTTGAACTGCCGAACTACCGGCCTTCCAGTCTGCAATTCAGAATCTTAACCTCTGAGCCACCGCAGCCCTTCTAACAAAGTGATAGCAGCCCTTAAAAGAATACCTTCTGTAACAGACTTTGATATGTATTAGGGTTGTTAGCATAAGACTAGCAACTTGAGCGGGGGGGGGGGGGTTCACCAGCAATATCACTCCCTGTGCAAATGATGTCAGTGCATCGCCAGTGACACTCTAGCAGTCAGCCAAAACTCTATAGTTTAACCATGGAGTTTTGACCACATTCTAGAAAATCACCAGCAACACACTGGCATCACTTTTGATCACAAAGGAAGTAACATCAATGTGTCAAGATACTGGGAATCGCTCCCCCCCCCCCCCATTACACTGCCATTTTTCTCCCCCAGCCCAGCTGAGCAGTGGTGGGAAAATAGGAATCCTAATATAAATATATATTCAGTAAGCTTTCTTAAGGAAGAACAGGGATTAAATGGCTACAGCAACTGCATCTACGTAATTGCATTCTTTCATTGTGAACTCTTTTTTTGCGCTATTATGAAATTTCTATGGTTTTATACATTTATTCTAAACCAGTATAGTATAACGATTAGAGTGCTGACCTAGATACAGGGAGACCTGGGTTTAAACCCCTGCTCCTTACTGGATGACCCCGAGTCAGTCATTCTCTCTCAGCCTAACCAAGCTCATAGAATTGCTGTGAGGATAAAATCAGAGCACCACACACACTGCCCTGAGCTCCTTCAACAAAGGATAGGATAGAAATGCACTGAATAAATTTTAAAAATCAACATTTGTAATGGGTTTTTATTTTAGTTGACAGCTCTTCCTACTTTTTGGCACTTGTAGTAACTTCTAGGAACAGTTTTCCACATCTGAACTAGGCTTCAGTTCTGATAGTACCACCACCATCTTTACCTCAGCTGAAGAAGAGAATGAGAAAAGTGCCCACATTTGTCTGGGTTCTTTCTTCACAGAACATGTAACGTCCAGGCCTGTCCAATACTTTGTCCATCTTGGTTCTTCCAGTGGGACAGTTGGCCTAAAATGTACTCAAACTAGCCACACATTTAATGAGATTTCCTCTGCAGGTAACAGAGGAGGCTCCAATTACACTATCCGAAGGAGCAAATTATAGCAAGAGGCACCGAAGCTAACCCTCAGATGACATCCTCAGTATAGATCAGGGAAATCTCTCATTTACTCCAAAGGGAGGATTAAGTACAAGGGGACCTTTGATTGAGGCCCTATATAGAGAAATAACCTGTAATATTTTCCCTCGCATAAAGAAGCTGCTCATTCAACTTGAGTTATTTCATATCCCCTGGGTTGTTATAGTCATTCTGCCTGACTCTTGTACATCTTCTAATGAGGGCCAAACGTAACTCTGCTCGTGAGAAGAAAAGGCTTTGCGTCCTTCTTTGGCAGCTGTTTTATCCCAAAGCTTTCTAGTAAATTCTTGGTGTGTTTTTTTCCCCTTCAATAGCAAGCAATGCACAATCAATACAACTAAGCACCATATTGGAAACTCAAGGTTCTTAATAAAAAAAAAGAAGCCCAATCTCAACTATAAAACAGCGACAGGAGCCAAGGCCTTCTATTCACTAACATCAGAGAAAAACTCAGACCTTAGGAAAGAAAATGCATTGTAAAACTAAACACCGCACAGTGCCATACATGCCATTTCCACAGACCCTTGTACATTTCCCAAAGGTTTCAAGTGTGATTTTTTTCCCCCTCCCTTCTCCCCTCAGTTCCTAGACAATGAAGCCTGGTTCCCCACTGGAGTGCTTTCAGACTGTGGCTGGGACAAACGCCAGGCACGGTTCCTGTAAGACTTCAATGTGTGTCCCTCCTTGTCAAGTTCCATCCACGTTTTTGCAAAGGTTTTTTTTTTCCTGATCTCCAAGAGCTGAGAGATCAAAGAGGTGTCAGCAGGCGAGTTTCTCCCCCCCCCCCCAATTTAAAACTGTCCTGTCTAGTTACCTTTGCAAACTAAAACAAAACGTTGGATGTTCCATGTGGTGAAAGGCTATATAGCAGCAGTGCATTCAGGGGTTGCTGGAATCTCACACTTGGGCTCTACCCTAATATTCAGCGGGGGGGGGGGGGGGGGGGGGGGTATTGTGAAGTAGAGCCAGAAAATTCTTAGGAAGGAATCCAGTCACTCGCAGAGAGTTCATCACCCATAATGTGGCTCATAAGTTGCAACTTATGAATGTACCACAGTAGAAAACTGGAGGTAGGAGTCGCCCCTGCCTTGAGCTTCCCCAAGTGACCTAGAATCACTTTTAATTTATTTTTTTAATTATCAGTTCATTCTTCATCCTTACCAATTTTGGGGGAGGATTTTGGGAGTTTTCTTTAATTGCTCAGAGGCAGAGGATTGGTTGATTTCACAGATGCTAGCCCACAGGGTTGCCAGGTGTGTCCCCCCCCAACCACCTATGGGGGATGAAAGTAGGGTTGCATTATCCAGGTCAGAAACTCCTGGAGATTTGGGAATGGAGCCTGGGGAGGACAGGGACCTCAGTGAGGTACAATGTCTTAGAGTCCACCTTCCAAAGCATCCATTTTCTCCCGGGGAAATGATCTCTTTAGTTTAGAGATTAGTTGTAATTCTGGGGGATCCCCAGATCTCACTTGGAGACTGGCAACCCTCATCCGCAGCCAGATTTCCCCTTCTGAACCATGTTGTGTTGAAAGCCTGCCAAGCTAGGAAATGGTGACATTTTGGTGTTTAAGAACTCACCATGGGACAGGAGGAAAATAATGTATCTTTGTTTATAAAGCACCAAAACCGCCTTTTGCCTCTGCACAAATATTGGATCCTGGCTTCACTCTGGGCTTCAAGACACTTTGCCTTTCTTTCAGAGTAAAAGATTCTTCTTTTCCTGATAACAAAGGTCAATGGTAATGGACAGAGAGACAAGATATGGCCAGATTTCTATCAGCTATTATCTTTTCAAAGTCTGATTAAAAGAAGCATCAAGTCATTAAAATCCTTTTTGCATTTTAAGCATTCCCTGAGAAAGGGAGGGCATCATGTTTAATATGCTAATGTAAGGGTCAGGAAAAGCAAATTCAAATCCGGATGGTAGTTACTCATTATCCTGAGAGATTCTGGACAAATGGTTCCTTCTCTTCTTCCTTCCCCAAATCTGACACACTTATGGGTTTTTTCCAGGTGGGGAGGTAAAGATGCTACTTGGTGGGATAATTGTTAGCATCATTACTACACAGTGCACCATTTTAATAATTAAACAGTTTACAAAAATTAACATTCCACAGGCAGCGGGCACTCTCAGCTGCAGCAGCAGCCAAGTCTGGAACCCCGTCCCCCTTTTAAACTCACAAATTCCCTTCTTCTGAAGATGTGCCAAAGTCTGAGCCTGACCATCTTCCAGAACATTAAAAACTTTTCATTGAGGCTTGCTTTCAGAAGCCAGGATTAATCCAATGGGGAGAATAAGTATTTATCACTTTTGTTTTACCTATGCTAACATCTGATTAACTGAGCACTCATTCATGAAAGCTTAGGCTGGTATAAATTTTGTTAGTTTTCAAAGTGAGTCTGCTGGACTTCTGTTTTATTTTGCAATTACTATGTTAACATTTCTCCTGTGTGCCAGTATAGCTTAATAACGGAGACACTGCCATAACTGTACTTATGCAACTCACTTTCTCTCAGTCTCTCAATCTCAATCAAGAGGAGGCAAATATGACCAACCTACTTTGTAGAGGATTACTAACTTCCCAGTGGGACCTGGAGTTCTCCAGAAATTACAATTAATCTCCAGACTACAGAGATCAACTCCCCTGGAGAAAATGGCAGGTTCAGAGGATGGACTCTATAGTAAGCTATAGAGTCTTGAAGAAACCAAAGTCCTACAGTGGCTACAGAGCATGGACTTCCACTAGACACTAGAAGAAACTGACTTTCCCTTGTAAAGACGCTATAGGCCAGAGACCAGTTGAGAGAGGAATATGAGGTGGGAGATTTAAAATTTGAATTTTGGTAGGAAGAAGTGACTTCACAGGAGGGAAAGAACTGGAAGATTTGACCTTTGACCTAAAAGGGTCATCACAGGGTATGAGAGTACATGACTGCTGAACTCCTGCATTTCCCCAAATTCCACTGTCCCCAGACACTGCCCCAAAATCTCCAAGAATATCCCAGGTTGGAATTGGCAATCCTAACCTTTTAAATTTGTTGTAAAGATTTCAGAGCTAATGATTATGAAACACTTTACACACATGCTAGCATTTATTTAAATATTATTATTAATTTCAAATTGTACATTGTACACGTACTCTTGGGAAGAAGAGGACACTGGGATGCAATGAAAAAGTTACAAGGTTAATAGGAAAGAAAAAGCAAGATCTACAAGACCAAGGGAGGAGGTAGCTAGAAGGGCAGGAAGGAATCTTCTATGAAACACATGAGACTGCCTGAGTCTTTGGGTGGGATTTATTAGGAAGGGGATACAGGAGAGGGCTTCACAGTTTGGAAAGTCAAAGAGGTGGGTAGGATGGAAAGTGTGTGGATGGCAAATAGCGTCTCCGTTGACATGGAGTCAAAGAGGAGAGTATAGAAATGGAATGGTTAATGGACATTTATTTATGGAACTAGGGTCGCCAAGTCCACCACTGGGGGATGGGTGTGTAGGGTTTCCAGATCCAGGTTGGAAAACTCCTGGAGATCTGGGGGTGGAGCCTGGGGAGTACAGAGACCTCAGTGGGGTACAATGCCAGAGGGTCCACTCTCCAAAACATCCATTTTCTCCAGGGAAACTGATCTCTGTAGTCTGGAGATGAGCTGTAATTCCAGGAGATTCCCACCTGCAGGCTGGCATCCCTAGATCATGGAACCAAGATAGAAGGTTAAATGAACCATAAGATGATGCTATCTGCTTAGCAGCCTGCAAAAATACCATAGTACTCCAGCAGTACGTTCTGCTTCCACATTTATATCACCGTAGATGCATTCACCTTACATAATGGCTGGGAAAGAGGGAAGGCATTCAAGCCACCACCAAATAATGGAGCTTTCAGTCCCCATTACTGTCTTCTGCAGGGCCACGTAGGCTCAAAAAGAAGCTTCTGTTTGCCAGACATACACATTCAGACACCAGGACAAACTGAGATTAAACAGAAGTTCATCAGCATTGGGCACAAACACAGCTTGCTTTCTGTGAACGCCCTTCCCTTGCTCTTCCCTCCTCATCTTGTATGCAAAGCTTGATTCAAAACTTCTCACTTTGATCAAGCACCAATTTACTGCTGTTTGTTACTTCCAAAAACATGGATTTTAAACTGGGATTAAATTGAGGTTTAAAATTAAGGTTAGTAAACATGAAGCCTGAAGCTGCATGATACCAAATCAGAGACCATTGGTCTTTCAAGATCAGTGTTGTCCACTCTGACTGGCAATGGCTCTCCAGGATCTCAAACAGAGGTCTATTATATCACCCACTACCCTGATCTTTTAAACTGGAGATTACAGGGACCACATTCTACCACTGAACCACAGACCCTCTCCTAACTCTAGTTCATACAATAGCTGCAATCAGCACTACATGTAGCCGGGACTTCCTATGGCAGCATCAAGAATTTAGAATTTTAATTTAATTATTTTAGATGCTTTTGTCTATTTTTATGCCTAGTGCTTTGATTCTATCATGATGGTTTAATGTTTTATTCAGGTGATTTGATCATGATGATGTAATGTTTTATTCAGGGGATTCAGGAGAACAACCATATACACACACAAAAGAGTTTCTCTAAGACCAGAGAAGGTTCTCATTAGGGAGCTCTAAACTTCCCTACCTGAGATCCACAAAAACATTAAGAAAGGTTAGTAATAAACCTTTTCAATAGGTATCACCTGCCTTTCATTTTTGAGTGTCCAGGGATGGTGAAGAGACTCTCTAGTCAGCGAGCAAAGCGGAACAAGAGGAGCTACTGAGTTATGCCTACAAAAAAATGTCAGGGCAAATTGGGCAGTTCAACCAGGGACAAAATATTTGAAGAGCCAAAGGGGAAGAAAAAGGAGGGAGGTCCCACATATCCTTGGCACTTGTCACACAACCTACGAAACGTCCACACAGCAGTATATCTCCCTCTCACACATTTTTATCCTGCCGTCTGCTTTATCCTCACAATGCTTCTGTGAGGCAGGTTAGGCTAAGAAAGAGTGGCAAGAATTTCATGGTTTCGTGGATGTGCAGGAATTTGAGCCTGGGTCTCCCCAATCAGTCTGACTCCCATAGACATTACACCGCACAATTTCTATATTGATAACAAATATACAGCCTCCAATTTTAAAAAGTCAAGATTTCATAAGTAAATAGATAAAAAAAATTGAATAGAAAGTTCAAAAGGCATTTGTGCACATATCCACTCTTTCCGAAAGCTCTCTGCAGAGTAGAAGGGGATTATGTGCCGAGATGAACAAGAGACATAATCCAAGACGAAGGCAAGCAGGAATCAGTTTAACGTCAACAGAGAGAAGATAGCCTGGGAAAATATTAAAAGATCAAGGAGGAAAAATATTTGGAAGAACATTGCTTGATTAAAAACAGACTCCATGAACGTCTAAAAAAGAAGATCCAAGACATAGTCAAAGAAAACCATCAAGAACAGCATATGGTAGGTAGGATTTGGTACCTTATGGGAAGAACGTTCCCTCTTTGCCAGTTTTCTCACTTATTAACAAGGGCCACTATCTTCTTCCCCAGCTCACATTCACTTCAGAGGGGCTAGAAAGGAGGACTGCCCAGTGGATTGTGTTTCATGGATCACTTTTGTCCATCCCACACCATGTTACCCTTAACAATCACCAGAAGTTGCTCCCAGAGGCAGCTGCCTCACCTAGCCTCATGTTAGAATCACCTCAGTCAAGCAAAACATAACTTATCTAGAGGAAGGACTTTGAACCTCATCTCTTTAGAAAAAGCAACATGTTCAAGTAATGGCCTTCAATGGCCCAAGCAGAATCCAGAGATTTCCCAATGAACAGCAAGAAAGACATCTTAGCCTTATTACAAAGAACGCCTGATCAACAAAAATCCAGCTAGCATAGTGTAGTGGTTAAGAGAGGCAGACTCTATTCTGGAAAACTGGGTTTGATTCCCCACTCCTCCACATGAAGCCTACTGGGTGGCCTTGGGCCAGTCACAATTCCCTCAGAACTCTGTCAGTCCCACCTGCCTCACAAGGTGCCCATTCTGGGGAGGGGAAGAGAAGGCAATTATAAGCCAATTTGAGACTCCTTAGGGTCAAGACAAGCAGGGTATAAAAAACTATTCTTCTTCTCAGCTAAAACACTATGGAGGAATCTGGTTTACAGTTTCTCAGCATTGTGATGCCCAACCAAAAGATCATTCCCCACTGAAAATGGTTTGATCCAGTTAGTACCATCACCCATCTTTCATTCACAAGGCCGTCTTATGAGGAGAGATTGAGAAGTATGGAACTGTTATCCAGAGAAGTATGGCAATGTTGCACCAAGATCAAGATTTGGTGGATAAAACCCCTAATTCTTTAAAAAAAAGAAATGTAGACCCATGAGGTAACAAGCAGAAACAAATGCCATTCTATGACCCCAGATGTGAGTTCTGAGGCAGAGCATTCATTGCCGCCCACCTCCCATGTTAAAGATACAAACTAAATAATACTTGGCACTTTTCAACTTAATAGTAGGGAAGGCTGTGGTTAAGCTAGGCTTTTTAAGGAAATAAGCAGTGCAATTTTAGGTAGAGTTCCAACCTTCTAAACCCATTGAAATCAACAGCTTTAGAAGGGTATAATTCTGCTTAGGACAGCACTGAAGGTCTACAAATCTGATAAATGAACGCCCTAACATTATAGATGCCATGAATTTTTCCACAACTGTGTTTGACAGTGACAGTTGAGCTTACTGTATTCAAAGATGTCGTTCAGATGGGAGCCAGTCACCCAGCCTGTTCTATTCATTTCTTATCAAACATCCAGGAATGGCTGCCAAACAAGTTTGCAGTGGGTTTTGCAAAACTGCACGTGTGCAAAGATGCTGCCAGTTCAAATTGATTGGCAGTCATTATCCTCACTAGGGACTACTCAGACGAACACTGAAGGTAGGATATTAAAACACAACATTTATGACTTTGTACGGCGGATTTAATAGTCTCCTTAAACAACTGCCTGTGGAGTGTAACAGTTACACAGCAAGGGCAGGGGTGGGTAGCAGAAATCAGTCAAGCTGCATGAGAACATGCATGCACGAAAAGCCAATTGCACCGTACTGCATGGTTAGGAAGGAGTAAAGCAATGTGCCAAACAGCCACAAACAGGTCAGGGAACAGCTGAACTGATAACCGACAAATCAGGTCCCTGTTTGCAACTGAAAAACAGGAGGTCAGCTGAACCACCAGGTGTTCAAGCTCTCACATCTACCCATTAGAACCCCATTAAAGTTAACTATTCAAAGTACGAGTAAGATATTAGAATATTCATTCTGGAAGAAAGCTCCTCCTAACATTAACAGGCTTGACTTTAAACTGCTTTTATTTTCCTTATGAAACAAACATAATATTTTAAAATATTTTAAAAGCATACTTCTGTCAACCATTCCTGAATAGATGGGAGACTGTCCTTCTCTATTACAATAACAGGTTACAGTATTAATTCCATTAATGACTTTGCAATCATATGCATAGTTATTCCAGTATAGCCCCATTAAAATAAATTGATTTAAGTGGGAGTAAGATGGCACTGTAATTCCCCTAAGTAGAAGCATTATGGATGAGGCCTAAGTCACTGTTAATACCCAATACTTCTAGGATATTTTATTTCTGAAGCTGCCTTCTTAATTGGCATTCCCATTTTAAAAGTTCCGTATCTCCTAGGGTTGTGCCTCTTTTTTGTGGCCTTGGTCCTTTATTATCTTTGGAACTGCTTACCTCATTCTTTAATAGGGTTGCCAAGTCCAGGTTGGAAAACACCTGGGGACTTTGGAGGTGGAGCCAGGAGAAGGTGGGCTTTGGGGAGGGGAGGGGCCTCAGCATGGTACAATGCCATAGAGTCCACCCTTCAAAGGGGCCATTTTCTCCAGGGGAGCTGATCTCTGTCAGCTGGAGATCAGTTGTAAAAGCGGAAGATCCCCAGGCCCCACCTGGAGGCTGGCAACCTCATTCTTTAAATTGATCTTGCCTATACTTTTATTCATCTTGACAAAGAGCATTGGCAGCCATGTTGGTCCCAGGGAGGCCTAAGAAGGGAAGGCTGTGAAGGGCCATGCACCCTCACAGATGTGTCCTTCCCCCTCAGGGAGTCAGATCCCACCCCCAAGCCGGCATTGAGCAGAGTGATCCCCCTGTGGAAAGGCAGGCAGTTCTAACACCCCTGTTCACCTCTCAACCCACTCCTCTTCCTCCCATGTTCATTGGGAAACATCCTTTTCTTTCGTCTCGCACCGCGACGGTGGATTATGAGTTTCTGATGGGACGGAAGCAAAGCTGCACAACTTCAAACAAAACCTTACTCCAGCCATCAACGGGTTGCTTACAGGGAAAGAAGAAGAAGAGCGAATCTGGAATGCATAACGGATGAGGGCCTAAGTCACTGTAATACCTCATACTTTGTTGGCCAAGCTCCCTGCCTCTCCCTCCCCTACACTGCAGCAGAGTTTTACAGCCATCCCCACCGGCCAAAACAAGAAGCGGTCACAGAGAGCTCTTGACCCTGCCCCACCTATGCTTCTGTTTCCCTTTCCTCTGCTGGATGCCCTCGTTGTATAGCATGTGGGTCCCAGACACAGTAGAATTAAAATCTACATATAGTTTGCTTGTTTTTTATTTCAATGAATTCTGCTCCAGGTAAGTCTACCCTCCATCCCCCACCGGCAGGTTTAGCCCCCTGTTTGCCCCCATGAGAAAAAAATTCTGACTACAGGGCTGGTTGGTCCCATTGCAAAACCCATGCCTTGTGTTCCTGAAAGGCTGCCTCTCCACTAATATCGGAAAACCTAAAGTCATATGAGAGGAGTCTTTGACAGGCTTCTTCCCCACCTGATACATGAAGCTGCTTTATACTGAGTCAAACCCTTGGTCCATCATGGTCACTTCTGTCTACTCAGACTAGCAGCAGCATTTCAGGGTTTCAGGTCAAAGTCTTTCACATCATCTAGTACCTGATCCTTTTAATTGGGGTTGCCTGTGGGGCTGCTAGGTTCCCCCCCCCAACCCCCGGCAGGGGATGGAGGGTTGGGCTGCCAGATGCAGGTTGGGAAACTCCTGGAGATTTGGGGATGGAGCCTGGGGAAGACGGGGATTTCGGTGGGGTATAATGCCATACCGTCCACCATCCGAAGTATTCATTTTCTCCAGGGGAACTGAGCTCTGTAGTCTGGAGATAAGCTGGCATCCCAAGCTGCCTTGGTCCTTCTTCATCCAAAGCTGGCACTCTCACACTGAGTACCTGAAAGTTGCCTGAAAGCATGGCCCAAATTCTGGAGTGGGAGATGCAAGGAAGCATTCATATAAACCAGAGGTCCCCAACCTTTTTGAACCTGCATTTGGAATTCTTACATGGCATGAGGGCGCAGCCGAAGGAGGTGAAGCCAGCCACAGAATGATTCCCACAGCTTAACTTCAATGATACAGTGTAGGTCCTTGTGCTGTGGTGGCAGCTACTGCCAAAGCAGCATTTGAAAAAATCTGCACAGCCAATCAGATCTCCAGTGGCCAATCAGAAGCCTTCATGGACAAAAGCCCTACCTGGCCCCACCCACTTTCTAAGAACACTTGGTGAGCTCCAGAAAAGGTGTCGGCAGGAGCCGTGGCACCTATGGGCACCATGTTGGGGACCCCTGCTAAAGCCTCTCCTCCTGCATGACCTCAAGGGTCCTGTATCATCACCACATCATGACAAGAAGCCACACTGCAGCAGCTCCCATGCCTCTGAACCCATGCAGGAACTTTACAGCTCCGATCCAGGGCTGTTATTTAGCAGCACTTTCTCTCCGTTAAACAATCTCCATTCGAACCACCACTACCATCCCCAATCACAAATCCAAACATTTTTCTTCCACCCCTTTTTTAGAGGAATGGAATCTATTTTCTCCCCCTTCTGGATAAGATACCCTTACTTTACTCAGGCACAGCCTGTGGCTCTTCTACAAAGGACACGGGCGGGCCTAAGAGGCGTGTGCATATACAAAAGAATGAAATGACATTACAGAAACATTGTCCTTGTGAGGAACGAGGCAGGCCTTACAAAGTAGGGTGGTAGCCCACTCCCAGCACCTGTTGAGAAGAAACAAAAGCCTCCAGATAAAGTGCCTCAGGGGTTAAGAACTTCAAAAGAGCCCAGTGTGCAGAGGCTGAAAGGGAAGAATGATAAAGAGCCTGTAACATTAGATCTAGTCTCTGTGCAGGGGATAATCTACTCGACTAGGAGCTTAATCCCAAAGAAGGGTCTCTGAAAAGGATAAAAGGGACTCTAGGAAAATGGGGGTGCACCTGCTTGGCACACAATGTATCTAACTGAACCCCAATACTGGATACCAGTCAAAAACTAACCATATATCTGCTAAATGCCTAAACAGCATCCTATTCATACAATGGCATTCAAAAAACCTTGGGTACTGTACCCTTGTTTCTTCTGTCATTTAAAACAATTGATCTGGTCACATCCTTTAAGAGGTATACGGAGTCTACACATGGCACAAAAGCAAATTCTTGCTCCATCCAATTTAGGGATGCCATCCCCCAGTTGGGGGCAGGGGATCTCCTGGTTTTTCGGGCTCCTGCCCACCGCCAGCCAGTTAGGGAGAAATCCTGCCCCCAAACGCAACATGCTGATGTCACATGGAAGTGACGTTATCACATCGGCAACACTGCACAGCAACACTCTGGTTTGGGGGCAAATCTATGGTAAAATCAGCCTCAAACCATAGAGTTTGGTCCAAAAACCAGAGCGTCTAACCCTTCAAAATGGAGAGTAAAGATAACACAGAAAACCCCAGACTGGAAATACATGATTTGGACTTAGGGCCAGCATCAGCATATCCTGAGGTGGGGGATCTGCCAGAGCCCAGGAGCATAGGCGTCAACTACGGGGGGGCTCAGGGGCTCGAGTCACCCCCGAAATTTCCCGGGGGGGACTGAGCCCCCCCCGGAAAACAGAGCACCCTCTGCCGCGCCTCCCCGGGCCCTACCTAGGGCTGCCACTGCTGCCTCTCTCCCCCCCTGCCTGGCCACTCCGTCCTCCCTCCGTCCAGGGGCCACCCTGGCAGACAGAGGGAGGGACGGAAGCATTAGTGGGGGGGAGGCGGCGGCAGGGACATGGTCCCGGTGGGCGCGCACGCACAGAAGAGGCCCCCCCCGGATTTTCCAAACTCGACGCCCCTGCCCAGGACGGCCCACTACTGACACCCCACGCTCTGTCACGAGCTGGATGCCAATAGGACAGGAGTCAATAGGACAGAAGTCCGGGTCAGTTCGAGGTTAAGCCGAATCAGGAATGAGTTGCCAAGTCCAAAACACTGAGCCAAAAGCAGAGTCAGTCCAAACCAGGGTCAAAGAGGGAAACTCATGAGTAAACCAGTCCAGGGAGTCAACAGAGCCAAAGTCAAACAAAGCCGGAATCACAAGCCAGAGGGTCCAGAATCAAGTTAGCTATCACGAACTGAATGGGTGCAGAGCTTAGCCAAGAAGACTTGTTGCTAGCACAAGTTGGTAGTATCTGTGCTGTGCCTAAATACCCAGCCACTTCCTGTGCTTGTTAGCAGCTGGCTGAGAGGTGCCGGTTCCTTCTAGAACTCAGGACTTAGTGATCTGCGACCATGCATGCGTGCCTCTTTCCTTCTTGCAGCTAAGTCTTGCCTGCATTGAGACCTTAAGACGTTCCACCGAGGAGGTGAATCAGGTGGACTTGAGCTTAGCTGTGGCTCAGCTGCTGCTGGTGCTGGGAAGAAACCCTGGGAGGTGCTTGCTTGAGCCTCATCTGGCTCAGGTGGAGGCTCCTCTGGAGCTGGGAGCTGATCCTCCACTTCACTTAGGTCCGCAGGAGGCAGATCCTCAGAGGTACTCATGACAATGCATAATCACTTGCTAGCATTCACGACTCATGGTCCCAGATGCTCTCATTGCTTGTACCACTGGGGAGGGGCTGCATGTAGTGCAGGCAGCTGTGAGCACCGGCCGTGGGAGGGCTTGCAAGGGGCAGAGGAAGGACACACAGGCAAGTGGGAGGGATGCGGATGGGTAGGAAAGGAGGAGGGTGTGAAAGGAGGAACTGGGGTAAGAAGAAGAGGAGAGGGTGCCCCTGGAAACTCTCTGCCTGGGCCCCAAAACCTGGAATCAACTCTGTTTGGACTCAATAAACTTAGGCCCCATTGAAGTATAAATCCCATATATGGATGCACAATGGGCTTAGAGTTGGGACAGCTGCTACCAAGAGGCTGGATGGATACAGTCCAAGTCATCCTCAGCTTACAACATAAACCTAAAAGAGTTACACTTCTAAAGCTCATACCTTGAATAAAACTTTGTTGGTCTTACAGGTGCCACTGGACTCTAAATTTATTATTCTTCTAAATCCATTTAAGTTAGTGGATGTGGAAGGAAGCAACTCTGTTCAGGATTGCACCATTAATCATTCAGAAGCCCTTATGCCACAACTGAAAGGAAACCTTAGTTCTGATAATTTAGCATATTCATCCCTATTTTACCCTTGCCTCATTCTCCTCTCTCCTTATTTTCCTCTCCTTCAAGTCTAAATTTCGATGGTTAATTCTTCTGAGTAGGGATTTGCCTTTGTCTTAGATTAAACCACATGGAGCTTTCTTATTCTGAGTCAAACTGTTGGTCAACCAAGGTCAGTATTGTCTACTGCCTGAAAGAGGCTTTCCAAGACTCAAAGTCAAGGTATTCCATATCAGCTTCTATCTGATCTTTTTAACTAGAGATGCCAAGAATGAAACTTGCAACCTATTGGATGCAAAGCAGAGACTCTTTCCTGAGTGACAGCTCACAGTCTCCTCTTAGTGGTATTAGGGTTGCCCAGTCTCTCCTGGCAACCAGCAGGGGACTGGGGGGAGGCCTAGGCCTTGTTGCTGGTGAGAAAGAGAAATACTTGGACGTTGTCAGTGTCACACAGAAAGTGATATCATCACACCAGTGATGTCCAGGCAATGCTCTAATATTTGGGCAAAAACTCTATGGTGAAACTGGCTTCTACCATAGAGTTTTTGCCCAAATACTAGAGCGTCGCCGGATGTCGTTGGTGTGATGATGTCACTTCCTGTGCACAGCCGGAAGCTATTTATTTATTTTATGTACATCCCGCCCTCCCAGCAAGCGGGCTCAGGGTGGGTTACAAGATCACATAAACATCATGACAATAAAGTATCAAATTAAAATAACACATAAAAATTCAGAGGATAAAATTCAAAATTTAATACCAGAAGATCAAAGAACCAGAGTGAAAGTAGCCTTGGTAGTGACACTTGGATCGAACCTTCAAGGCGGTGTTGTCAGACATCATGCCACTGACCATAAGGCCTAGGTCTTCTCCTTTCTCCTGGTAAGTCCCCCCAATCAGCTGCTGGGGGTAGGGCCTGATGACAGGGAACCCCTGCCTCCACCAAGCGGTCTGGCAACCCTAGTGGTAGGGCTCTCTAGGGAGTCTGGTCGAGGTCTTATATTTCCTGATCCTCCTAACTGGAAATGTCAAGGCTTGAAACTTTTCATGTGCAAAGCAAATATCACTGAGCCACAGCACCTCCTTCAAAATATATCTACCAGTACACTTCTATCCCAGCCTTCCTCTAAAGAGCTCATGGCAGCACACTTTCTATGCTTTTTGCCCTCTGTCCTCAAAACAACCTTGTGAGGTAGAATAGACTGAGATAATGCAATTAGCCCCAGGTTGCCCAGCAAGCTTTATGGCTCACTGGGGATTTGAACTCATGTCTCTCAGATCCTAGTTCACAACTCTAACTACTATAATAGCTCTGTAAAATGTCATATAGTGGTACGCTATAAACGAATGACAACTTTCTGGTACAAGGGAACAAAAGTGAATGTCAAGCATCCATGATCTTATGAAAATCTCCACAATAGATAGCATTTATCTCTTTTGGTATCTGGCACACCTCCATTTCTAAAAGATCAACCAAGCCAAGTTGGCTCAGTGGCAGGGTACAGAAAATCTCTCACATGTCATGAGCCAGACACCTTGGGAACCAAGTAAGAGCTCATTATTGAAGAAAGGAGTTTGTAGACAGCAGCCAAGCTTCAGAAATACTTGGGGTTGCCTGGATTCCAAAGACTAGCAGTGGCTGTTTCCATTCTAATTTCACACACAAAAAATTCTCCTCAGTCCAGCTGTGCAGTGGAAAGAAAACACAGAACACACACACTCTCCCAGGGAACCAAAGATTGGGATGAACCTCTTCCCCTTGACCAGAGACAATACTGGGAAGCGTAGAGAGACTCCCTTGGCAGTCTACAAGGTATAAATCTGGCCCGGACTTATGTCCCAATCTCATCGGCCGCTGCCTCTCACAGAGAACTGCACTTCTTCTCAGACGCATCAACCAAGGCGATAGCAGCAGTAGCATACCTCAGGGTCACTGGCGGGGAGAGTCGTGTCCACGTGGGATTCATCATGGGAAAGGCTAAGTTAGCACCACAACAAGGACACACTATTCCAAGGTTGGAACTGTGCAGTGTTAGCTGTGGAGCTGGCAGACTTGATACAGAGATAAATGGATGTCCAGTTCAAAGCCACAACCTTCTACACAGAAAGCAAAGTGGTGCTAGGCTACATACACAATCAGAGCCGGCGATTCTACGTGTATGTGAGCAACAGAGTGGAACGCATCAGACAGTCTTCACGTCCGGAGCAGTGGAGATATGTTCCCACGGATCAAAATCCCACAGACCATGCCACGCGTTCTATTCCAGCATCTCAGTTAGCTGAGTCAACCTGGCTGAAGGGCCCTGAACTCCTTCTCCATGCCGACAGACCCTCGCAACAGGAGAAAGAGCACCACAAGCTCCTAGACCCTGATGAGGAGGCTGAGCTGCGGCCTCAAGTCGTTAGCATGGCAACAAAGACTGAGACAAGATGCCATTTGATCAAAGCATGACACTTTGAACGCTTCTCCTGCTGGACATCACTTGTCCTAGGAATAGCACGTATCATCCACTATGTGTATCGCCAGAAAACTGAGCTGACCCGGTTAGATGAGCAACGTTGGGCAGAGAAGCTCATCCTACGCAGTGTGCAATGTGAGTCTTATTCACAGGAGCTTGAGTGCCTCAAGAAGGAGAGAACAGTACCAAAAACCAGCCCCCTCTTCAGGTTGAGCCCCTTCCTCGATGACGATGGGCTACTCCGAGTAGGGGGACACTTGAATATGGCTGATGTGGTACCTGCAGTGATGAATCCAATCATCCTCCCAGCTCGACAGCACATCACCCTCTTGATGGTGTGACACTATCACGAAAGGGTCCGTCACCAAGGACGGCACCGCACAGAAGGAGCCATCAGGGCAGCAGGCCTTTGGATCGTTGGAACGAAGAGATGCATCGGTGCGGTACTTCAGAGATGTCTACAGTGTCGTAAGCTCAAGGGGCTCTATCAGCAACAGAAGATAGCCAATCTGCCACCAGACCATCTCAGTACAGAGCCCCCATTTACCAATGTAGGCCTCGATGTGTTTGGACCCTGGAGTGTGGTGACACACAAAACTAGAGGAGGGCAGGCCAACAGCAAGCATTGGGCAGTGCTCTTTACATGCCTGAGTATCCAAGCTGTCCACATCGAGGTAATCGAGTCCATGGATACCTCCAGCTTCATAAATGCCCTTAGAAGATTCCTTGCCATACGTGGACCTGTCAAGTTACTCAGGTCAGCCTGTGGCACAAACTTCATAGGAGCATGCAGGGAGCTGAGAATAGCCAGAAGCACCGACCTTGATCCCATGCTCAGCAATTATCTGAGTGCCCAAAATTGCATATGGATATTCAATCCTCCCCATGCCTCACACATGGGAGTAGCGTGAGAGCGCATGATAGGTATCTAGAGTCCATGTTGGCAGGATTCTAGAGTCCATGTTGGCAGGATTCTAGAGTCCATGTTGGCAGGATCACCTTCCCTCACACATTGTCTACTCTCCTAGCAGAAGTCTCTGCCATCATCAACGCCAGACCCCTGGTTCCAGTGTCTTCAAATCCTGAGAATCCTACCATCCTGACACCAGCAACCTTGCTGTCACAAAAAACAGGCGAATGGCCGGCACCCCAAGGCCAAAGACGTGTTCAAACAGCAGTGGAGGCAAGTTCAACTCCTTGCAAACACCTTCTGGAAGTGCTGGAAGCAAGAGTATCTTCCGATTTTACAGAGCCAACGCAAGTGGGAAGAGGTCAAGCCTAACCTGCAGGAAGAGGATGTAGTGCTGCTGAAGGAGAAGGATGCACCCCGCAACTTGTGGCCTATAGGACTTGTAGATCGAACCTTGCCTAGTGAGGATGGACTGGTCCACAAGACTGAAGTCCGTGTCGTCACATGCGACAGCTCACAGGACCACCCCTGGCCAACCAAGACTTTCACCAGGCCAATCGCTGACGTGGTCCTGCTCTGAGCCAAAGAAGAACTTGAAGACTGAAGACTCAAGTTTTGCATGCCTCATTTCTGTTTAGAACACAGTTAGCAGTGTAGCATGCTAATTATGCATAGTTGTGGTTATAAGGGTTCATTAGTAATGCATGTGGATAGTGGAACCCGTAGGATTCCACGGCGGGGAGTGTGCTGCCCCCAGTCAGCGTTAACCATAGTTAGTGAAGCTGCTGTGTGTATCTTTAAGTCAGCAGTTGCTTCTAGGAATTGTAGTCCCAGCTAGCCCCCTCTCTGGTTGGCTCATCAGATAACTTCCTGGCTCATCAGGTAACTTCCTGAGCCATTGGCGCAAAAGGAGTTTTATAGCTCTTCTTCCTGCCATTGTCTAAAACTTACCTTAAGGAGAGAGGAAAGCCATCCTTTATTCACCACGGCGAAGAGATTTGAATTGCATCATGGGACTTTCTAGCCAGCTCAGTAAGTAAATGATCTAACTGAATGCATGAAGTTCAATAAAAGATGATTCAAGCTTATATGGTTGTGCGTTGACACTTTCTAGAAAGGCGCTCAGTTCAAACGGAGCTGCACTGAGCACTGGGACAGCAAAGGACCTCTCTGCAAAGCCAGCCAAGGACACCTGCACTGGCCTGATCTTTTCAACCTGGGTTTACAAACCAGACCAGGAACAGTTTCCATACTCATGGGCTGTGTATATACACATATTGGATGATGCGTCCAAAAATATTCCCATGGAGATAGCAGTTAATACAATTTTACCCTATATGCTGCCTCTCCAGAGACTTGCCCAAGGCAGATTACAACTAAAACAATAAAACAAGGCCAATAAAAAACATACCACAGCCACCCTGACCTGGATGGCCCAGGCAAGCCCAATCTCATCAGATCTTGGAAGCTAAGCACAATCACAAATTAAGCAGTTGAGTTTCCCGCATTTGGGGAAATCACAGGGGTCAGCACACCCGGAGTGCAATGGATGAGCCTCACCCTGGGAAAACCTCCTTCGTGATCAAGGGAGACCTCCTTGGAATACCATCAGTCAGGACTTTATTCAGCCACCTCTCTGAATATCCTCCAGGCCCCCAGTAGAGGTCAGTCACCAGAGGTCACCGTGACTTCCAGGTTAGGGTTGCCAGCCTCCAGGTGGGGCCTGGGGATCTCCTGTTTTTACAACTGATCCCCAGCTGACAGAAATCAGCTCCCCTGAAGAAAATGGCTGCTTTAGAGGGTGGACTCTATGGCATTATACTATGCTGAGGCCCCTCACCTCACCAAACCCCGCCCTCTCCTGGCTCCACCCCCAAAGTCTCCTGGTATTTTCCAACTCAGACCTGGCAACCCTGTTCCAGGTACACACACACACACACATGTACATATGAAAAATACCAAAAAAAACCCCTCAAAAAACCCAGAGCCAAGATCATTTAAATCAGGGGTGTCGAATTCATTTGTTATGAGGGCCAAATCTGACATAAATGAGACCTTGTTGGGCCAGGCCATGTGTGTCATAAAATGTAATGCCAGGTAGCGGAGAAATAAACTTTATAAAGGACACAAACACAAAGGTTTTTAAACTTAAAATAAAAAACATGCTTAAATCATTAGCATTCTTGCAATATTTTGTTTATTTAATAGTATCTGATAACTGACACCTCTTGTTCTGAATTATTGCATCAAATGTCTGTGCTGTTGCCATCTTGAGTATGCTGTTCAGGTGTGTATCTGTAAGCTGCAAACCTACTTTTGATTTATTTACATTCACCACAGAAATCTCATGCTCAGAGTTCTGAGTCTAGGACCCAGGGAAAAACATGAAAGGGCTGAGCAACTGAGAGTCTGGCAAAGCAAGCTATGATGCAGCAGCAGCAACAACAGAACTGGAAGCAGGAGATGGCCAGTTCCAGCATGGGCCTGATGGAAGCCCTCTGGTGGCCTGATCCGGCCCCCAGGCCACAAGTTTGACACCCCTGCTTTAAATAGTGTTTAACCTGGGACTTTCTACAGACCAAAGTATATGCTCTACAACTAGGTCAAGGCCCCTGACATGATAGAATTTATATTTGTCCTGTAAACTTATTTTATATCTGACCGCATCTGACTAATACACCCACGGTAATTGGTATTCAACAGCTGACAGCTAATGAGATTTCCCCATCTACACCTTGCCAACATCAACATAAATCTTAAAGCACTCAAACTCTGAGATTCATATTTCAGATCAAATGCATATTAGGAATTTGAAACCTCTCGTTCAACATTTGAAAAGCCAAACTTGAAAACATTTGGGGTATTTGTGTGTAATTCTTTTAGCTCAGAACCTGCCCTGTTTAAAGAGGGCATGCCATAGTTATTGTATAGACGGCAAGGCAGTCTGTGCCCCCAATAGTCTTTGATGCCTAGGGTTGCCAGCTCTCCACCCCGGCCACCCACAGGAGATGGGGGAGTAGGGTTGCCAGATCCAGGTTGGGAAATTCGTAGAAAATTGGGGCTGGAACTTGGGAAGATCTGTAACCTCAGTGGAGTACAATGACATAGAGTCCACCCTCCAAAGCATCCATTTTCTCCAGGGGAACTGATCTCCGTAGTCTGGAGCTATAATTCCAAGGGATCCTCAGGTCCCAAGTGGAGGCTGGCATCTATGCCCTTGACAGTCTTTGCTACCATCTTGAGAATTCTTACTTTACTTCTCCTTCCTCCTGGATACACATTCACAGAGCTTTCCAATGTGATCCTCGTTGCCGACCCCGTTATTCTTGTTGGCTTAGAGGACGGCTGAGATTGCTTCTGCATCTCCCCTTTCTTTAGATGTTCATTCTTCGGCTACTGCGGAACATGTTATTTAAATATAGAATGTTTTGTTCATGTGGCCACCAAGCTGTTCCTGGAGTCAGCATCGGGTGGGGGGGGGATGTCGATTCAAAGGAATTACCTTGCATAACAAACCTGTAATAGCATGCCTGCTCTGGTTCACATGGGAAACAGGTGAAAGCCATTTAAATGACACCCTCTTTGTGTATGCAGAGAAAGAATTAAAACAAGCATAACAGGAAAGTAGACAAATGCGGCTGACCAGATGGCCTCGGCTTGCTCATATTGAAGAAATGCAGCCATAGACGCTCTCTTCTTCCCCCACTCCTGATCTCCCTCTCTTTGTAATCTGGGACAAGTACTTTTTCTTATGAATCGCATTGTTACTGTGGGTTTTTGAGGGTGCTGTTGGTATCTGAAAAGATTTCACTCGGCTGAAAATAAAATCAATGTTGTACTTGATAGGAAGATGGAATAAGACCCCAGATGTAGGAGGCACGCACATGCACAAATTTCCTTCTCGGGACTTTTTTCTCCCTCAAAAAAAAAAATCCTCTCTTTTAACACAAGTCGGGAATCTTCTGAGCATTCTTCAAGTCTAAACTCCAAACATTTCAAAATAGCACAAAAGGTATGACAAGATGAAAGAAATTGTCCACAAATAGACAGCTAGACAACTAGTTAGCAGCTGTCTGCTTTTCTTCAGGAGGAAAAAGAAGTTTATTTTTCTCATTCCTGAAGGAGCTGACTGCAGATTCTCATGTGCTGGCATAAATCCGATCCTGTTTATAATAAAAAGGGAGAAGGCGGGGGGGAGTCTTCTTAGGAGCCCAGGCGTAGCCTTGAACTCGCTTCAAGGCATGGTCCTTGCGGAGAAGCATACCAAAAGCCATCGTAACAGTATAAAAGGGTATTGTTCATTTTTCAGCTTCAGTGGTCTGAAGTTTAATGAAGTTCTGGTGTTGTATGGAAGCAAGGCATTTCTTTTACAATAAAGTTTTTAATCTTTTAAATATATATATATACAGGGAACAGGTTTCAGGGTGATCCTAACCAAGAGTTAACCCTGTTGGATGGGATAAAATTCTGCCAATGTTGCATGATGCTACACTTGCAGAAAAAAACTGATGCTGGGAAACCATCACCCACATAGCCTTTTTGCTAGTGGAATGCTACTACACAAAGCTGGTGCATGGCTGTAGAACAGCAGGTCTTATTTGGAAACCTAGGCTTTCTCAGGAGTCACTGCTGATGGTGGCATCATATCATACCTGCAGAAGGGGTGGTATACCTTTAAATACTATCAGAGGAGTCGAAAAACCCAGGTGACTGACCCTCCTCCCTCTCCACCCTCAAAGCCTCAATACAAACAGGGAGGTAGGGGCTGCAGTTCAGTGGAAGAGCATCTACTCCGCATGCAGAAGATCTCAAGTTCAATCCCCCATGTCTCTACTGAAAGCGGTTGGGTAGCAGATGACAGGAAAGACTTCCGCTTGAGACTCCAGAGAGCCACTGCCAGCCCAAGGACACAATACTGACCTCGACAGACCAACAGTTTGACTCAGTTATCAGTGTTCTCATGATATGACTCATGAAACTGCTTTATACTGAATCATATCCTTGGTCCATCTAAGTCACTATTGTCTACTCAGACTGGCAGCAGCTCTCCAGAGTCTCAGGCTGTTTTTACATCTGACTTTCCCGCTGGAATCATTCTAGTTCCAAAAAAACCTGCCCACACTTCTGTGCAGTGTGAAACCGTGCTGCTACTGAAATGTCCACATCTACTAATTGCCCTCCTGTGGTCAAGCTAGTATTCAACCAGCTTGATTCTGCTTTAAACAATTGCTGTTATTAGGGCACTTAGACCCCCTGGAGTGAAATTTCACACCACTGTGAATTCAGCACAGGAAAAGACAGCAGTCAAACTACTTTAGAGGGGAGGTGTAAAATGACCCTCAGGCAGAGGTCTTTCACATCACCTGCTGCCTGATCCTTTTAGCTGGAGATACCACGGATGGAACCTGGGACCTTTTGCATGCCAAGCAGATGCTCTTTCACTGAGCCACAGCCCCTCCTGATAGGACTCTAACGACCAGTAATTATCACACATCCCTACAATGCTTTCCCTTTTCCTCCCTGATTTTTCTAGTTAGCTCTTGTATGTGTTTGCTGTGTACACCCTCGTTTTATCCA
Organism: Lepidodactylus listeri; assembly: GCA_029233225.1. Classification (NCBI taxonomy): domain Eukaryota; kingdom Metazoa; phylum Chordata; class Lepidosauria; order Squamata; family Gekkonidae; genus Lepidodactylus; species Lepidodactylus listeri. Next base: position 126,169,143 of record JARCFY010000004.1, read on the forward strand.
GTTTTTTATTTCATCCAATAAAAACCTTTCCTGTAACTAACTGCCTGGTTATTTCCAAGAGTTCTCATAGGGACAAATCCCTGTATACATAGGCCCATAGCTATGGTGGGGCTTTGGGGGGCTCCGCCCCCTTTCTTAAAGGCACAGTCCCACAAGAATTTCTCCAGTAAATGCTTTTTTCAATCATTTAAAAACATGTTTTAAAAGGTGCACACACCTTTAAGCAGAGCGGGTTCTGTAGTTATCTAATTTCCGCACTGACCAAGGGGGTTGGAGTAAGTGACCTCTAGGATCCTTTCTGACTCTGTATCAAGAAACTGGTCTCCTTTAAGAGAGTTTTTCTTTCAGAGAGTTTTCACAGATTGTAAAAGGGAAGCTAAGAGTATTAGCTTTCTTTATTATAGAAGTCATCACCCCCACCTGCCAGCTTATTATTAGAATTATTGCTTAGGCTGGCAGAAGTTATTAACTTGCAGCAGCTGAGAACTGTCATCTGAAGTGGTTGACAGCTTGCAATTGAGACCGTGGTCACACGGCTCTTTAATGTGGGAGGAACTGCTATTTCCTCCTGCATTTAAAGGGACCATCCACAATGGCCGGGAGAAATCCCGCGCCGAAACGGGCTCAATTGCGGATTCCTCCCACGTTTTCCGACCCCAGGAAAATCAAGTATTTTCCCAGTGGTCGTGCGAGGAACCCACATTGAGCTGATCTGGACAGCCCCTCTCTTGCAATCATATCGGGTCCCTCCAGATCGATCCCTCCATTTTTTTCCCCTTTTGCACTTGGGCACTCAAGCGCCCAAGTGTAAAAGTGGGGGGACCCTAACTTACCAGGTGGCCAGCAGGGCTTGGGGAAGGGTGTCTCCCCCGGCCACCAGTGCCACCAGTCGCCGCCACCTCCGCTGCTTGCCTCCTCCTCAGCCGCACGCCGCGACCACACGCTGCACGCCATTGCTGCATGCCTCTTCTGCCACCACACACCGCCGCTGCCTGCCTCCTCCTCCGTTGCTGTTGCTGCCTCCACTGCCGCTGCCTCCTCCTCCTCTGCCAGCCGACAACCTGAAACAAAAAAAACAGGCTCCCGGATTTAAAGGGCAGTGTGACCGCAGCCTTAGAGATCTATCCTGGTAACAGCTTCCTATTGGCAAAATAGCTTTTCTTTTTGCACTGAAAACTTCAGCCCCACCAGAAAAAAAACTGCCCCACAACCCTTGAGCCGGTTGTCTGGATAAGGCGGGGTATAAATACAATAAATAAATAAATAAATAAACCCACAAAATTCTGGCTACAGATCTGCATATACATAGGTAGAGATCCCAGTTGCCCCTCCTCTTGCAGTCTCCTTTTGCTAATTCCCCCAGTCTAGGGCTGCGGTCACATGGCCCTTAAATGCGGGAGGAAGGATTATTTCCTCCCACATTTAAAGGGGCCGCCTACAACGGCCACAGAAAGTCCCATGCCGAAGCGAGCTCAAATGCGGGTTCCTCCCGCATTTTTCGACCCCGGGAAAATTGACCATTTTCCCGGGAGTCACAGGAGGAACCCGCATTTGAGGTATCTGGATAGCCCTCTCTCGCAATCATTGCGAGAGCAGGGCTGTCCAGATGGTCCCGTCGGCCATTTTTCCCCCCTTTTACACTTAGGCGCTTGGGCAGTCAAGCATCCAAGTGTAAAAGGGGGGGGGAATCCCAAACTTACCAGGTGGCTGGTGGGTCCTTTGCTGCTTCTCCCGCCACCGCCACTTCTTCTGCCGCCGCGGCCACCTTCTTTGCCACTTCTTCCACCACCACCGCCGCCTCCTTCACCGCCTCTTCCGCCGCGGCGGTGGTTCTGCCACTGCTGCTGCATCCTTCCCCACTTCTGCCACCACCTCCTTCCCTGCTTCTGCTGCCACCGATGCTTCTCCAGCCGACGCCGCCTCCGGCCGACGCAGGGGTTGGACTGTGTAGTCATCCCAACCCAAAGTAGAAAACTGTGGCCCCTTTAATCCAGGAGGGCTCCCAGATTTAAAGGGGCCGTGTGACCGCAGCCTAAGTGGGGACTGCCTACTTCAGGTAACAAGAGGGAAGAATATGTGATGGGGAGTAATGCAGCAGATACAGTGTTCCCTAGAATGGATAGGCAGTGACAGAGACTATGAATGCTTGAGACCAGGGGTCCTTTCGTAGAAAAAGAGCTGCAGGAGCTCATTAGCATAATTCATTAGCATATGCCACGTCCCTTGACATCACTGGAAGTGTGTCAGAAAGGGAATGTCAGTTTCAGCCCCATTATACTCTATGGGCCATTGAAATCAATGGCAAAAACTCATAGGGTATATGAGGGGCTGGAGGAAAGGGGATTTGAGGGAAAGGCTCCAAACTTGCAGGGTAGCTGCTGGGGCCTCTCCTTGAAATACCCACCAAGTTTCAAGAAGATTGGACCATGGGGTCCAATTCTATGGGCCCCCAAACACGTTGTCCTATCCCCTCCCTTGTTCTCTATGGTGGGAAAAAATGTTACTTTTTTTCATAGAGAACAATGGAGGGAATGGGGGACCCCCTGGTCCAATTTTCTTGAAACTTGGTGGGTATTTGGGGGAGAGGTCCCAGCAGCTACCCTGCAAGTTTGGAGCCTCAAACCCCCTTCCCTCCAGTCGCTTTTAAAATTGCAGCCGAATTTCGGCAGCAATTCAGCAGCAGACTGAATCAGATCAGAGAATCTGATTTGGCCCATGGCTGCCCTAGTGGCCACTCCTGAGCTGGCCTTGCTCTGGCCCCAACGGACCCCTGCTTGGGACTCATGTGTCTATTGTGCTTCGGTCAAAAGACCCTCCTGGAACAAGAAGATGGATAATCTCACTCTGCAGTCTTCTCATAACTCGCTGTACAACAGCTTTGGCTCCATGAAAGCTCTGACGATTCCAGCTATGCTTCTGTTCCTGCAATGGTTAGCAGCTAGGGACCCACCAGCTCTTGGCAGTCATCTCAGCTGCATCTATGATGGAACACAGAGATCATAAAAAAGGATCAGTGAGCTCTCCATCAAACCACACAACCACATCTGAGAGTCTGTATTTGTTCCTGGTCTTTGGTGCTGAGTTTTAGCAGTGTGTTAACATGCCCACTTTCTCCATATATAACAGTCTTCCAACTGTTTTGTTAAGATTGCAGACCATCCTTAGAGAACAAATCATCAACCATGTGAGTTTTGATTCATGCTGTCTGATGAACAGTGTCCTATAGAACAAGACTATTCAACTTCTGACCCACCCAAGACCAGTGCAGCTCAGCAACCACATATCAGGACTTGCCTTGAGCTTGACAGCTTCCTGTTTCCCCAGTCTCAGGCAAGTAGGAAAAACAGCTGGGTCATAATACTGATGGTGGGCCATAACACATAACTACATGCTGCTTAGTTGGGAAGGCTTTGCTATAGATCAGGGGTGACCAAACTGTGGCTCGGGAGCCACATGTGGCTCTTTCACACATATTATGCAGCTCCCGACAGGGCAGCTGGGGAAGCTAAATATCATTAGCAAACAAATATAATTGGACAAATAAATATAATTATCAATATCAGCTTTTATCCCTTTTGTTATTATTTTTGGCAGTCTCATTTAAGGCTAATAAAAAGCAAATGTGCATATTTTCCAATAAAACATGAAATATTTGTTCATGTCTTGCGGCTCTCAAACATCTGATGTTTATCCTATGTGGCTCTTGCATTAAGCAAGTTTGGCCACCACTGCTGTAGATGTTGCTAGTGCTGAAAAGATTCTAGGAAATCAAATGTGTGGCCTCACAGGTCGGTTACCCTTCCATCTTGCTTTGAGAAATTTTCCATAAACACTTAGCCCTTTTCACAGACTTTGATTTTGGTGGTCCAGTCACACATGGTAGAACAGCACACCGCTCACCATCACCATCCTCCTGAAAAAATATGGTTGCCATTTTGTGTGAACAGGACACTACGCATATTTTTCCATGTGCATACAGCTTCAGTATGCACAAACACATGCCCTCAAAAACCCAGGGTTCTGTTCACATGTGCACCAAACCTCAAAAATACACCCATTGCGCTGTTCTCACAATATGGCAAACACGTCTATCAGGGGGATTGTGGGTGGCGGCCCTTTTCATGATGTGTGGTTGGGACACCAAAATCAAGCATCTGAAAAAGGCAAGGCAAATAGAAATCTGTCTCGTAGAAAGGTAAATGATCCTATGAATCAATGGCAAAGCTCTTTCTTTCTTTTTCTTTTCCTTTTTTGTGTTCCAGCATTTAAATAAGCATCCATCTCTTGTCTTTCTGCAGACAACATCCTCCTATGTTCAACTTCTTTCAGTTAATGTTTTGATGTAAAGGTCTTTGGATATGAATGGGCAACGAAGACCACTGTTTCTTTTCAATAACAAGATGTGAAGAAGACTGAAAACATAAACCGCAATAATAATACTTGGCAGTTCTCTAGAGTGTACAAATCACTTTAAGTAACCCTGTTATGGTCAGTGGAAGGTGGACAGCTCGAAATTTCATCATGGCAGTAGAAGTCTAAAGTATTGTAAATCAATATGAAACAACCAAAGCCCCAACACAAACAATATTAAATTATTATGTTAAATTGGCACACATCCTGACTTGAATGGCCCAGGTTAGCATGCTCTTGTCAGATCTCTCAAGCCAAGCAGGGTCAGACTTGTTTGGTACTTTGGATGGGAGACTGCCAAGGAAGTCCAGGGTTGCTATGCAGAGGTAGGGAATGGCAAATTACCTCTGATGGAGGAGGATGGTGACCATTCACAAGTCTTTTTCAGTGGCAGTACCTCACCTGTGGAATGCCCTCCCAAGCAGGCTCACCTGAGGCCATACCGTCTTTCCTTTAGGCACCCAGGCTTTTAGCAAAAGGATTTCTTCTTTCTATAGGTTTTTTTTCCTTATCTGCTTCTTGCCTGGGGATTGTTCTATGAGGATCATTTTAGGCTGCTAAATAGGGTTGCCAGCCACAGCTGGTACCCTGCCAGGAGGGATTTAGGACAACTTCATCGGTGACACGTGACCTTACTTCCAGTACAAAACCAGATGTGATATCATCATGTCAGGGCAATACTGCAGGATTTGCCCGAAACTCAATTGTTAAATCATAAAGTTTAGGGTGAATCCTAGAGTGCCACCCCAATGCAATGACATCACTTCTGGTTTTTTGCCAGAAGCAAAATTGCTTTCCAGTGTGATGCCAAAGAGCCCCCCCCCCTCCTTCTGCCTGCCAGCCTGTGAAGTGACAGCAGGGGACAGGGGGGCAATGCCAGGAGGTCTCACACTATAGACCTGGTTCTCCTACTGCTAAATATGCTGTGGCAGCATACATAAATAAAAACGCTGTCTAGTTGTTTTGCTCTGGTTCACAAGTGTCACTCATAAGGCAAACAAGCAGACTTGCATGGGACAAGTGGGACTGCTGTGACAGCTGTGCACAGGGACCTGGCAAAGAACCAGGTGCTGATGGGGAATGGCCCTTCAGGGGGAGGCCCACCCACTAGGCCGACCTAAGCAATTGCCTAGTGCATCACAGGGTAGGTGGGGCCAGGTGTACCAAGAGACTTGTCCCAATCAGTGCCTCCAGCCTGCCTCCCCTGACCCACCCCCACCAAGGAGAGAACATGCCTGGCCTGGCCCAGCAGCTCAGAGCGTGCCTGGCTGGCAGGAGGTTGCAATGGGCTGGCTGGCCGAGGGCACCAAAAGTAGGGTTGCCCACCTCCAGGGATGGCTGGAGATCTTCCAAGATTACAGCTGATCTCCAGCTGACAGGGAGCAATTCCCCTGGAGAAAATGAATACTTTGAAAGGTGGATTCTATGGCATTATACTCCACTGAAGTCCCTCCCTTCCCCAAACCCTGACCTCCCCAGACTCCACCCCACCAAGCCCCCTAAAATGCAAGCCACACTTCAAGCACACTTCAAGAACAGGAGACTATGTTTTCCCTTACTCCTTTCTCCCCACTGTATAAAAGCTGAACATTCGAAGAAGCAACCCTAATACCAAGAGGATATGGTCTTTGCAACCTCCACCCACCTGTGGCTAAATTCCTAGTTAATTTTTGCATGTATCCTAGCAGCTTTTCTTCTGGTCAAATAGAGAGGAGAGGACTTGTTTTACCAACTGAAAATGTTGTGCTGGGGTTCGTGGGACCCTAATAAACATAAAGCCATGTGGACCAAGGCTTGCAAAGAGGAAGGGGATCAGGCAAGACTAGGTGGAAAAGGTGGTCTGGGAGGAAGTCTTTCTCCCTAGTGGAAGAAAGTTGTAGGATCCAGCTCAGCAGAAGGAAGCCACAGGATCCAGCCCTAACAAATGTATTGTGTCGGAAGCCAGCATGAGTCAGTACTGCCTCTGACAAAGTGAGCTCTGACTCACGACAGCTTATGGTCACAATGAATGTTTTGCCACAAGACTCTTTGCTATAATGTCAACAGTGTCTGTCATATTTTTTTCCCTCTTGTCCTTCCAAGGAGCCCAAGGAAGTTGCGTGGTTCTCTCCTCCTCCAGTCTGGCCCCACAATAACAGAGCATGACTGACCAAAGGTCACCCAGTGAGCTTCATGTTAGACTGTGGATATGAACCCAGACCTCCTGAGCTTAGCTTGACATTAATGACTGTGTCACAGTAGCTCTCGCTCTAATCTTTGGAATAACTGGCCCCACTGCTAGACCTCCTGATGGCACCTGGTATTTTTGGCCACTGTGTGACAGAGTGTTAGACTGGATGGGCCATTGGCCTGATCCAACATTGGCTTCTCTTATGTTCTTATGTTCTTAACTATTTCCAGGCCAGTGCTCAACATCAGATCCTGCATATATTCTCTTGTACATCAGGCTGGTCGTCATTGGCGATGGTACTGAGTTTATGGTGGTGGCCAGGAGGTCTTGGGCAAGTATTTTAAGAACCAGTCTAATGGCTAAGGAAGCAAATTTCTAATTTGTGTAATCTAGTGTGATATTGTTTATGCATTTGTTTGTCTTATTTTTTCCCCTTTACTGCACAGTTTTTCTCACTTTACAATCTGGATATTACATGGTTTATGGTATATCTTCTGCTGTTTTTCCTTATTACACTGTTCTCCTAATTCTGTAACCTGCCTTGAGTCTTGGTGAGAAAGGCAGATTAGGATTAAAGTAAACAAATAAATTGGCACTTGCTTTTGGGCCCGTGCTAAGAGCTAGGGTAGCAGTTGAGCAACAAAACCACTATGAAGTCCCCATTTTGAGTTTAACTTGCTAGATGGCCTTGGGCAAGTCACTATTCCAGAGATCACCTGCGATATGGAGATAACTGACTGCATTCTGATAGCATTACCCACTTGCGAGAGCCAGCCTGATACAGTGTTTACAGTGTCAGATATGCACGACCCAGATTCAAATCCCTAACTACCGTTTAAGATTGCTACTATGGTCCACCTCAAAGGACTCATGGTGTGTATAAGATTTGAGAACTCAGAGCAACACCAGTGTCAAAATTACAAACAACTGTTGTAAACTCTGGGACAGCAAGGGTGATCTTTTATCAACATGTCCGCTGCGTAGCATCTTCTTCCACAGTTTCATCAACACAGGTTGATCAGGGATAGACTTAACCATAACCAGTTCTTTGTTCTTTTATACCCTGTTCGGTAATCTTCCACAAACTGCTCTAAACTGGACTAATTCAGAACAAATTTTTAAAAGGTGAACCTACACTTAAAATTTAATCTTTTCAGACATTCCTACTTGTCCATCAGACATTCCCATAGGGTTGCCAGCACTGCCTCAGCAAATTTTGAGGATTTTGAGGATGGTGGCTACAGAGGCTGGAATTTGGGGTGGATGTGAAATAAATTCTGGGTAAAACTGTAGGATTTTCCCATAATCTCTATGGTAAAGATCACAGAGATGATAAAGGCCATGGAGAAGTGTGGAAATTCCTAGGTGTTCACTATACAGGCTATTTTCTGGCTACTTTCTCCTGCTCATCAGTGTTGTGAGGGAAGAGGAATAGGGGCAAGGCATTTACCCAGACCCTGAGAACCATAGCTCTGTGAGCAAAGAACTTTAGACCTTTAACAGAATTCTCATCAAACTTTCATTCCAAAAATCTGAGGAAGAAAGACCCGAATTACAGTGTTCTAATTCTTATATACATTCGCAGCACAGATAGGGCCTAGCTTCTGAAACAAGCTTTAAAGAAATAAGACTGGTTTTTAAGTTACCAAAGTGCCCAATATATAGACATCTTAATTTGTTCATATATTTTTCCCACTATAAAGTTATGTGCGTGTCCCTCAAACAGTCAAGTAAACCTTGTATTTTTTTCCTTCCTTTCCCTTATGGCCTTGTTCAAAATGTCCACTGTTATTTCCCCCCGAATTGTTCTTTTATGCAACGGCACCCAACTTAACGCTGTACATTCTGATGCTCCGGCCTGTATAATCAAAGCATTGTTAGCCAATGCGCCATTAACCAACCGTTCACATTGTTCCTCGGAATACATGTTTTTGGCCTATAGAGAGATTACAGTGTTGGCTAGGGCCAGCTAACAAAAAGGCGCACGGTAGAAAGATGCATGCGAGACATTTGCATTAAGAAGACAAGCCATAGAATTAGCAGCGCACTCTTGGACGTCAGAAGCACTCCTCTATAATATTCAGTGTCCTCGGCAGAACAGTCTTCACCCACAGTACCGTAAGTGAAATTTTATGAAGGGGGCCGCATGAAACAATGTTCCGACTAAAATGCTTTGTGCATGCCTGGGTAGCCAGAGGGATAAAATTATACATTGCTTCGGTAAGCTATCTTTTACCCAAGCATGTTCTGAAGCAAACTACCTTTTTCCTCCAAGCCATACTTTCACCCAGGTATAAATTGCAATGGGTACAAACTACAAAAACTGTACTGCTTTAGCAGGGAAAGGAGGCAATCATAACAAATTATACTTTCCCAAAGTTATCATCATCTTGCTCTGTCTCTGTCAAATTGTTCTCCAAACGCAGCAGTCTGCGACGCCACCCAATTCGCCTTTCATTTACACACAACGTACACACATACACACACACACACATCTAGTTCTTTTTGTGCTACTTCTGCCTCTGGGATAACAACTTGTGCTTCGACATACTTCCGGACTTTCGAGGCCTGCAAAAGATGAGCAGCATTGTCTAGGCCTTTCCGTCACAGTATTAGTCTTGGTCACGTTTCTACTTATCTGTAAATGCACAACATACTCAACAATTGCTTCAATTAATATGTGCCTATAATTACGATGGGGCCACACAAGCAAATTCAGTTTTGACATTCTGCAAGCACAGGTACCCGTTCCTGGCTGCCAGCACTGAGGTTGATTTTTAGTGTTTGGGGATTAAAATTACGTGGGGCAGTAGCCACTGTCTGCCTAGGATCTGGGAGACCAAGGTTTGAATTCCCATTCTGCCACAGAAGCTCACTAGGATCCTTTCCGCACTAGACCTTAAATCTTGGTTCAACCCTGTCCCCGAACTCACATTCTACACTACACACGAGTTCATTCCTGTAATTATCACAGGGTATTTTTACATTCTACACTACACTGGAGTTCACCCCTGTAATTATCTCGGGGTATTTTTTGTTTCCTTATTACACTGAGGTCACCCCGGTTTCTCCCCACACTTTTCCCGGGATAAACGGATGCTGTTATAACCAGGGATAAATGCAAGGTATTGTATCACAAGTTGAACTCTGATAAAACCAGGGATGAGATCCAAGTGAGGAAAGGACCGAGGTGACCTTGGGAAAGCTACTTTCTCTCAGCCTAATGTACCTCACAGGCAGTGTTCCCTCTAAGATGAGTTAGTGTGAGCTAGCTCAGTTTGTTAGCCTCTGGCTCACACATTTTTGTCTTAGCTCAGGAAGGATGGCTCCAGAGCAAACAAATTTATGCAGTAGCCAAATTGCTCGCTCACAACTTTAATGCCAGCAGCTCACAAGGTAGAATTTTTGCTCACAAGACTCCACAGCTTAGAGGGAGCATTTCTCACAGATAGGGTTGCTAGCTCTGAGTTGGGAAATACCTGGAGATTTTGGGTGTGGAGCCTGGGGAGGGAAGGTTTTGGGGAAGACAGAGAGACTTCAATAGAGTATAATGGCATAAAGTCCACCTTCCAAAGCACCCATTTTCTCCAAGTGAACAGACGTCTGTCGCCTGGAGATCAGTGAATGTGACCAGACGAGCTGTTTGATCTGATGCTGTTGCTGTTACCCTGAAGATTTAAATTGCATGTTCAAACAGTATCCCATTCCCCAGTTGCCACCCCATCATTTTGATTGCGAGTTTTTCAACACCGGGGTAAGTCCAGTCTTTACGGAGGTAGCCGGTTTCACCCCGCATTTCCAGATGTCTGAACTCTCCATTGCGATCTCAAGTCATTTGGGAAGTCTGAACCTACCCTTCCATTTTTGCTCTTTTTTAAAAAAAAAATCAGTTAGCGATGGGCAGATCATCAGATCATCACACAAGGGTTTTGAATCACTGCTTGCACACTTCTTCACTGCAATATTTTGTTGTGATCAGGAACCTGGGGGGAGGGGTGATAGAGTGAAGAATCCAAGAAAAATAACCCTTTCTGCCATTTCTTGGGGTGGGACAGTTCTGGAAATAGTCCCTATTTAGGCTCCCATATTGGCAGCCAGGATTCCACCCCTGGAACTTTACTTCAAGCTACTTCATAATATTGCTCTGGCAGGAAAGCTCTATGGGGAGAGAAAAAGGGAAAACTTCCCTATGAAATGAGTGGGAAAGGCAGTAAGATCAGGCAGGAAAGGGAGTGATTTCTGGTAGCGAAATACAGTTGTATAGGAACCAGTAATCACAGTACTTGGCGGAGGGACTGCAGCACTGTCAAAAAGGAGCATGTGCACATACATGGAAAACAAACAAAAAAAGGATAATGCTCGACCGACCACTCTGTGGTTACTGTGCAGCAATAATCTGAATGGTCAATCACGAGGTAAGCCCCCATTGTGGCGGGTTAAGGGCGGATGGTTAGACAAAATTCTCCAGCACAAAAAAATAAGGATTAAATTAGAGGTGTTGCACCCCATTTCTGGAACACACACACACACACACCAGTATCTGGTTCATCTGGCATTTTTAAGGCTGTCAGCTCCAAGTTGGAAATTCCTCAAGAATTGGAGATGGAGGGGAAGGACCTCAGCAGGATATAGTGCCACAGGGTTGCAGGTAATCTCTGGCAACTGATAGAAGGTGGGGTGGTGGGAGGGACTTACTGGCAAGAAAACTAGGCCTAGCGCTGCATTGCTGGTGATGCACTGACATCACTTCTGGTGTGCACCAGTCGTGACATCATCACATCATTGGTAGTCACAGGTAGGGTTGCCAGCCTCCAGGTGGGGCCTGGGGATCTCCCGCTTTTACAATTGATCTCCAGCTGACAGAAATCAGTTCCCCTGGAGAAAATGGCTGCTTTCAAGGGTCAACTCTATGGCATTGTACTATGCTGAGGCCCCTCCCCTTCCCAAACCCTGCCCCCTCCTGGATCCACCCCCAAAGTCTCCAGGTATTTCCCAACCCAGACTTGGCAACCCTAGTCACAGGGATGATCTGGTATATAGGCAAATACACTATAGTAGACATCATTTTTACCATAGAGTTTTTGTCCAAATACCAGAGCAACCCCATGTTGCCAGCAATGTGATGACAGTACTTCTGGTGCATGCTAGAAGTGACATTACCACATTGCCAGGGATGGAGGACAAGGCCTAGTTTTCCTGTAGTAAATCTCCTGAACAGCCAGCAGATCTCCTGCCCCAGTGAGGGCCTGGCATAGAGACCACCCTCCAAAGCAGCCATTTTCTCCAGAGAAACTTATTGTCATAAGGAAATCAGTTGTCATTCCAGGAGACCTCTAGACGCCATCTGGATTCTGGCAACACAAATTCTTGTAGTGTTGTGGGTCAGCTTGACCAGTCGAAACTCAGCCTGGAGGAAGACTTCTTGAGTATCACAGAACCTGGGCCCAGCTCACATGAAATAGCTGAGGAAAGACAGGCATTCCAGGATTCAACGCTGACAGCTGACCGTGACTCCTCTAGGCAAACTAAGGGGGGGAATGATGAAGACCAGCTGGGGCAGGACAACTCCTCTGATTCCCCCTCAGCAGCAGACCAACACGGGGAGTGAGCTCACCAACAGTTTACAGAGAGAAGGTGCAGTGCACATCTCTTGGCTCAACAACAGCGTTTGGCTGACAGCAGCCCTGAATAATTGCAGGACCTTGCTTTGCATAAGTCATCTTGTGAGAGGCTTACTCAAACCAAGCTGGCATGCCTTTCCAGCAGTGGAAGCAACAGGTCACATATTTGTGAACCCACAACCACAGTTCCTACCTTGCCCCCTGTGATTTTCAGACCGACCTTGGACTTTGCTATCTGGACTACCTTTGGATCCTGCTTCTCTGACCTGTCTGCACCCAACAAATTACCAACCCTTGGACTGGCTTTGCCTTTGCTCTCTGGACTGCTCTGGCACTGTCTCTCTGCTCAGGTTCCTGTTGTGCCTACTAGCCGGGACATGGAGGCACCAGCCAGGACATGTTTTGCCCAGACACTTAACTGAAGCTTTATCCCATCTATTTGTTGCAGTCCATTAGCTTCCTGCTGAGACTGCTGTTTTTAGGACCCACTTTTAAGATTCCTTTATATTGCTGGGGGTGATCATTTTATTATGTGTTTTTTAATTGAATATTGCTAGCTTTTAGTTGTTGAATTAGTCACCTTATATTCCATAGGTCTCTGGAGACGTGGCATAGACATTCACCAAAGAAACAAACACGCTAGCAATTTTGCCCTGAAACATTTTGTCAGGCAGAATTGTCATCATATCAACACTTAAAAATAAAAGCCAAATGGGTCATAGTCCCCTATGAAATGAAGCCTACAATCTGCAAGTACAGATAGATGCTCCCGTTCTCTCTCTCTCTCCCTCTCAGTCCAGCCTGGATTCAGTTGTGTGAAGACACAACAGAGTCCTCTCCAAACTCAACATTTTATCCCACACAAGACAGGGACTGCTCTATACTGGAGTCCTACAGGTATGCAAAATGGAAAAATAACTTGATTGGGCTAATGTTTTGCTTTCCAAATTCTCCCCCAACCTTCACCGTCATATTCACTGAGTACTTGGTATGACTTTTCAATGAACTCTTTATCATTTCTTCCATTACAAAAGAAGGATATTACTTCTCTCTCAAAAATTATACAGCAGAACCATTGGGGGCGAGTTTGGTCCTGTTTTTATTTGAGTCAAGTCAAGGCCTGCTTTCATGGATCACTAGCACAATAGTTGGGAGTAGAGTGTGAAGGAAGCAGAGGGGGAAAAATAAAGATTCATCAGGAAAATAGATTGGGGTTTTGTTTGCTTTTTTTTTTTTTTGCTCTTATATCTTAATTCTGTGCCCAGACCTATCAAAGAAGTTCCTACAGGGAAAAAAAAACATGCAATTGATTTAGCATCTGCTAGGACATGAGGAGACAATAATTTCCTTCTGCAGTAGCTTTGTGCTGTGACTAGCTGTCCCTATTGTTCACTGTAAGAGGGATAAAACCCTTTTCTATACCCTATGTGCTCCAATTTCAATTCAGAACTCTACAGAAGTAGTATAAGTAGCAATCTTTCTGATATGACAGCAAACAAAATTGTACCATCAGAACAGTTCAGAAGCAGGGAATCTGTGCTTTCAAAGTAAGAAAAAAAATTAAAGCTCAGCTGAGAACATTTCTGAAAGTCCTCAAAGCAAATGGGAACATTGCTTTCAGTCAGTTCTAATCTGCTCCAAGGCTCCAAATAAATATCAGGACAGTCCTGAGAACTGGTACAGACCTATAAGCACTGTCCCCTTGCAAACCGTGGCTTGCAAACCAGACTTTGGAACGCATACTCCCTCACTTTCCTTCCTCTGCTTTCTTCAGTCAGAACTTAAGACAGAACATTGGACTTTCTATACTTTCTATTACTCCCTAAGCAGAAAGAGGTTGCAGAGAGCTGTGCTGGTCCAAAGCAAAGCCCCAAAACAGAGGCTGAATAACACCTTTTTTTAGAATCAATCAAGATGACACAAAACTGTTAGTTCCACATGAGGCTGGAAAGTTAAAAATAAAAAGGGAGGGGAGAAAAAAGGCACTGTCTGATCAACCGTTGGGTTTTGTACTATTTTAAATCTGCGTATCAAATCAGTGCTTTACAGAGGGCATCAGACCACCCCACACACTTTTTTTTTTTAGAAAATACAACCTGACGGAGGTCTCTAGAGAATGAAGAAGTTTGCACATCATTTTAAAGAAGAGTTCAGTTATATACCCCACCTTTCTTTACCCTAATGAATCTCAAAGCGACGTACAATCGCCTTCCCTCCCTCTCCCCACGACAGGCACCTTGTGAGGAAGGTGGGCCTGAGAGTGTTCTGAGGAAACTGTCACTGGCCCAAGGTCACCCAGCAGACTTCATGTGGAGGAGTGGGGAACCAAACCCAGTTCTCCAGGTCAGAGTCTCTCTTGTTTTGTGTCAATTTGTGAGTCCCTTTGGTTGGCTTTGTGTCATTTTGTTGGTCCTAACAAAAGGCATTCTGTATCTTCTGCTTTTGGGTCATTTTTTTTTACATGATGCCACATTGAAATACAACAATGTAATTGGGTACTCGGAGAAAGGAATGTTTTCTATGATGGTGCCGTCTCAGAGCATCACTAAACCGGCTAGAGTCTTCCTCATTTTATAAGATCTGAAGGAGAGTGTTAACTTGTTGGTTGCTCTTCTGGGACAGCAGTTTCTCTCTTTTATGGAGTGTTCCGTGTTGGCCTTTAGACCTCAGCAACAGATGCAGCTCTTACGCTGGGAGGAAAACAGAAACACCTGAGATCAAGGAGCACCTGACTGCCAGAAAAGCCCCAGGGCTAATTACTTCTGGGGTGCCTTAGGAATACCAGGTGGAGCATGATGGAAAAGACACAGACAGGAAGATGAAAGGCTGCTTATCTTCTCATCTAAGAGGATCAGGGGTCATCTGGGGCTGGAGCAAGGCAGAGCGGTGCTCCGCCAGCCCAGGAGTGGGCACTAGGGCAGCCACGGGCTGAATCAGATTCTCTGATCTGATTTGGCCTGCTGCTGAATTGCCACCGAACTTCGGTGGTGGCTTAAAAAGCAGCTGGAGGGGAGGGGGTTTGAGGGAGAGGCTCCAAACTTACAGGGTAGCTGCCGGAGCCTCTCCCCCAAATACCCACCATGTTTCAAGAAGATTGGACCAGGGGGCCCGTAGAACCATTCCCTCCATGGTTCTCTATGGTGGGGAAAAAGTAACGTTTTTTCCCACCATAGAGAACAAGGGAGGGGATGGGGGCAACCTGTTTGGGGGCCTGTAGAATTGAACCCCCTGGTCCAATCTTCTTGAAACTTGGTGGGTATTTCGGGGAGAGGCCCCAGCAGCTACCCTGCAAGTTTGGAGCCTCTCCCTCAAACCCCCTCTCCTCCAATCCCTCATATACCCTATGAGTTTTTGCCATTGACTTCAATGGCCCATAGGGTATAATGGGGCTGAAACTGACATTCAGCCAGCCCAATGACTCCCCAATGGACTTGCATTGCCTAAACTGACACACGGGGGTCATTCGGCAGCCGGAACAAATGCGGCTTGATTTGGCCCAATCTGAATTGGGACCAAAAAAAAATTATTTGCACACCCCTAGTGGGCACAAATGGCAGTGGTGGTAAGCCCCTCCCCCAACTCCCAGCGGGCCTGTGGAGGAAGCAAAGTAATCTTTAAACCCCTTCTGTTTAGAGTTGCCCGGCAGCGGTGGCACGATCTTTCCATTGTGTTCTATGGGGCCCTTCTCGCTTCACTCCCCACCCCCGCCCTCCTTGGCAGGCCAGCTGGGGAAGGGAAGGGGAGGCTTTTGAAGATGCCCCCCCCTTTTGCTTCCCTTTCTGACACACTTCCGGTGATGTCAGGGGGCGTGGCATATGCTAATAGGTATGCTAATGAGCTCCTGTACCCCTTTTTCTAGGAAATAACCTTTGAAGAGGATGATGATATGATCAGAAAGAAGCTGTAACTACTGAGGTAAAGGAAAGCAGCAGAAGTGACATGTGGAATAAAGGCTGTTGGGACTGCCAACTTCTCAAGGTCTTCCAAAGCTGCCGTTGCTCCGTGGATGGAATAATAAGGTCTTACTGTAGCATTGAATGCTCTCCATTCAACTGAATGATCACATACCTAATGAATGATCACTAGCCTGCCTTCAATCCTGTAATCTCTGTTGACTAGGGTTGCCAACATCCAGGTGGTGGCTGGAGATGTACTGGGATTACAACTGACCTCCAGGTGACAGAGATCTATGGCATTATACCCCACTGAAGTCCCTCCCCTCCCCAAACCCTGCCCTTCTCAGGCTTCACCCCCAAAATCTCCAGGTATTCCCCAACCAGGAACTGGTGACCCTGCGTGTTGAAATCAGAATTAGTGAAAGTGGCCCAAGGCCAAAGAGAGCAAGAGGACTCTTTGGGACTGTCATGGAGTCCAAGGCTGAACCCTGTGGGTTCCCAGGGCAATGTCCACAAGTAGCAAAACCTTTTTTAAAAATTATATAAATTTTTATTTAATATCTTTCAGAAAAAAATGTTTAATCCACAGGAAACGCAACACTCTAAAATCACGCAGCAAGAAATACAAGAAAAACTAGCTTAAAGGTCTAACGCATTTCCAAGACCTGCGTTACATGGCACAAATAAGTTCAAAAGTCAACGGCCATAGCTTATGTATTCTCTATGTTGCTGTCTATAGCAACATGAGCATATCATAGTCCAGGTCTTTAGTGCATCAGAATCCAAACTAGTCTCCTTTCTCCCATCTCTTAGCTCAATTATACTTTATTGGCCAAGCAGCATCAGGTGATGATGACACCCAATCAGGACATGTTCTTGCCAAAACTCTCTAGAGAGCCAGTTTGGTGTAGTGGTTAAGTGCACGGACTCTAACCTGGGAGAACTGGGTTTGATTCCCCACTCCTCCATTTGCACCTGCTGGATGACCTTGAAAAAGAGCAGTTTCTGTCACAGCTCTCTCACCCCCACCTACTTCACAGGGTGTCTGCTGTGGGGAGGGGAAGGGAAAGGAGTCTGTAAGCTGCTCTGAGACTCCGAGTCAAGGGCAGGATATAAATCCAATTTCTTTTCTTCTTCTTCTAGAAAGCTACCTCGTTGCTCCTGATTCCACCCACCCACCCCCATCCTCTGGGCCACAAGTTTTCATGGAAAGCTAATTACCACATTTCCAGCTCTGGCCTTGAAGACGATAAGGGCTGTGTAGGCAGAGAGACCCAATTAGCAACACCTGCAGGATGGAACAATCCCATTACCATTCACACTAACCCTTGATGGAGGTCAGGGGTGCTTTGCCTCACAGGGACCTTTATCACTGGAGTAGAAAAGGATATTTTTGCATAAGTATGACAGGCTGCAACTCCCTTTTGCACACAGCCTAGAAGTAGATTCTAGAAGGGCAACCAGGTTAGGCTGCTGCTCTGGATCATGAAATCTTATGCCATAATAAAGGGGTTAGGTTTCAAAGTGTGACAAGATGGGAGGCGTAGGGTTGCTAAATCCGGGCGGAGGAAACCCCTGGAGATTTGGGAATGGTGCCTAGGGAGGGCAAGGACTTCAGTGGGGTACAATGCCATAGAGTCCATCCTCCAAAGCTTCTGGAAGCTGGCATCCCTAGATATTTTGGGTTATTTCTATTTATGTAGATATTTATACTCCCAACAAAGGGACCCAAAACAACTTATGTCATTATCTCCTCCTCCATTTTGGACAATAATGTGAGGTGGGATAGGCAGAGACAAGGTTGCCAGCTCCAGGTAGCACCTGGAGATCTCCCGTTTTTACAGTTAATCTCCAGATGACTAAGATCACTTCCACTGGAGAAAATGGCTGCTTTGGAAGGTGGACTGTACAGCATTATACTCTGCTCTAGCTCCAGATCCCGCCTTTCCCAGGTCCACCCCCAAATTTCCAGGTATTTCCCAACCCAGAGCTGGCAACCTTATTCAGAGAGCTTCCATAGCAGAGCAGGGATTTCCCAGATCCTAGTCCAGGAAGAGGGAAGGGAGGGAAGGCAGCATAGTACAGCCCAATCTCATAAATTAAGGTCAGTGCTTGGATAGGAGACCACCCAGGAAGGCTCTGCAGAGGAAGGCAATGGCAAAACCACCCCTGCTTCTCACTTGCCCTGAAAGCCCCTTGCTGGGGTCGTCACAAGTTAGCTGCGACTTGACAGCACATAATGTATGTCAACCAGCAGCACTCTGACCACTACAGCGCTCTGGCTCTAGTAACCAGAGAAGCCTATTTTATTTTCTGGTCGGGTTCCTAGCCTTTTGCCACTATGTAATAAGCAGAACTTCAGCAGGTGAAACTTTTTCCCAACATGCAGGGACAGGGCAAGGGGGAAGAGTTGTTAACCTTGCTAGCAACAACCTCTCGCACGGTCCCAAAGGGGAGCTTTCCTGAGAAGAAAACACAGATGCTATTTGTGACATGGCTTTCTTTTTATCGGAAGACAACTGTGACAAAGTCTTCGGCTCTGCGTCCTGAGCCACCGTTCTGCGTGCAGAGCTCCTTGACTTTCGCTTAAGGGTCTGCCTGGCCTTTCACTTGCCAGCTTAACCCTAAACCACTTTCCTGCCAAGTCCTTGGCACTGGGCCTCTTAAGATTTTTGTGTGAACATCTTAAGAGAACAGCACGTAGCTCTCAAAGCTGAAGACCAAACACTGCTGTTTAAAACAGATTTTGGCAGAGATTCCTTAGGGTGAATCTAATCAGGAGAGGAAGATTAAAAATTCAGCGTAAAGAAGGTGGCAGGTTGCTGCAATACCATGAGGGGGGGGGGAGGTTCTCTGAGCATGAAGAGAAAAGAGCCCTCAAATGCAACATGACAGAAACACACACACACTTTTCTGATTTCTTGCTATATAAATGAAACAAAAGTAACAGACAAAATTAAAAGAAAAATCAAAGAAAGAAAATTAAAAGCTTCACATATGGACTTTAACAACTAATTTGTTTTACAGGCGGGAGATTTACAGGCAGGAGACTTTCAAAACATTTTAAGACTGATGTATTTATTAGAAAGACTTCCCTTCATGTATTAAGAAGAACCATTGGGTAGAAGTCAGATAACATGAATAAATGCTGGTTTGTCCAGCTATTCTTGAACCTTGCATACAGTTGCCAACCTCCAGATAGGGCCTGGATATCTCCCACTTTTAAAACTGATTTCCTGACTACAGAGGTTAGTTGTCCTGGAGAAAATGGCTACTTTGGAGGGTGGACTCTTTGGGATTGTACCATGTGGGGTTCCCTCCCCTCCCTAAACTCCACCCTCTCCAGGCTCCGCCCCTAAACTCTCCAGGTATTTCCCCACCCAGACCTGGCACCCCTAGCCTTGCGTGTTCCACCTTCCCTCCTCTGGTACCTGGAACCAAATCTGGAAGATTTCCTTATTTAGAAAGTCTCCATCAGACCACAACTTCTTGTAACATCCAGATTCTTCTGCTTCAACAAACTGGACGTTGTCTCTTTAGTCCTGGTTTAGAATCTCAGTTTGTAGGCATGGAATAAATTCTAAGTGTGTGGAGGTGCCTAAATCTGGACGCTACAACAAACAGTGGTTAAATTTTCAGCCAGTCTCCAACCCAGAAGTCTTCAATCTCAGCAGTACGAGAGGGAGGAAAGCAGACTGCATGTCCAAGAATCAACTGCTGTCATTCTCAAAGCTGATTCATGACAACTGAATACAGCCTGATTTTGTCCAACCAACTCTGAGTTCAGGATTTAGAAAATCTCCCTGACTTTCCCACCTTTCTCCTCCACTGAAATGGGTGTTTCTCTTAACTGGTTCCTCCTTAGAGACACTAGCTATCTACATCTAGTAGCTTTTTTCATATCCTAAGAGGGTATGGAGAAACCCCAACCCTGTTTATAGGGGCTTGTTGCCAAGTCCCATTGCCACCTTTCACTGCCAGAGGAAGCCTATGTGGTTGCCTCTAACCAATGGCTGTATCTCCCCATCATATCAGTATTCCTAAACCTCGTAGTCATACAGCACAGTTGGGTCACATGGGAAGTCTTTATATCAGCACTTTCAGTACCCAGAAAGAGATACTTGCATGGTGACATTCTCTGTGATCCACTAGTGCCATGCAATTACAAGCAAAACAGCAGTGTAGAATTTATCTACAAGAAAGCGTTGTACAGATCTGTGGACATCAGAAACTGGTCTCCCCCAAAGCAAGAGGGAACCACAGAGCAGATGAAGCAGCTAAATCCGGCACCTTGATGCCTCTTGGAAATGCACAGCTTGCTCTGATGCTGACTCTCGACCTGCCCGAAAAGCCTGTCTATACCAAAGAAGAGAAAGAGGAAGCATAAGAAGAAGCGCTTGGTTCAGAGTCCTAACTCTTACTTCATGGATGTGAAATGTCCAGGTTGCTACAAAATCACCATTGTTGTCAGTCACACTCAGACGGTGGTTCTCTGTGTCAGCTACTCATTGTGGTCAGCCAATGGACATAACGCCAACTCAAATGATGCCCCTTCTATCTGTAACCAATGAATGTTTCTATACATTATCACCTTTGCTTATGTCATTTTGGGTACATAATCCTCTGCACTCCATGCATGTGGCAGAAAGCAGATTGATCTGGTGGGCTTTGTATTGCCTAGAGCTGTTTTCCTGTTTATTGCAATAAACATCAGAGTTCTTCTTCCTCACTGAGACTTCACTAGTGTGTTCTTCATTCAGACCTGGGGACATGCTAGCTACTATTTGTGGAACAAAAGTTAACAGGCACACCAAAGATGTTACCAGCTCTGGGTTGGAAAATACCTGGCAATTTTGGAGGTGGAGCCTAGAGAGGGGAGGGATTAGTGCTATAGAGTCCAACCTCCAAAGGAGCCATTTTCTCTAGGGGGACTGATCTTCGTCACCCAGAGATTAATTGTAATGGCAAGAGTTCTCCAGGTGCTACCTGGAGGTTGGCAACCCTAACCACAGAAGTAGTGCTTTAATTGACCCTAGGTTGGCAACCCATGGACATCAGGATTTGGTCCTGGGTCACAAGAGTCCTACAATTCATTAAGGACACTTAGGAAAGCGCAGCACCTGTTGTTTGAAACGAGATTTTCAAATGAGCCCAAAGCAAGCCGAGAAGCTGTACCCAGAGACAGAGCTTCAGCTTTCCCTGCAGAATGTCCCAGGTTCAATCCCCGGCATCCCCCGTTGAAAGGATTAAGCCGTAGGTGACATGAAAGACTCCTGCATCAGACCCTGAAGAACCAGTCAGAGTACACGTTACTGACCTTGACTGACCAAGGGCTACAAAAGTTTTCATTATAGTTAATTCAGCCCTCATGTGCTTTAAAAGGAGTTCATTTTTTTAAAAAACGCAGAAGATTTGGAGCCATTAATGCTTTATTGAAAATATTAATTATTCTGAGCAAGGGAGGGGAGGCATACACGCTGCAGCCTGGTATTGACAGTCACCCTCCTTTTACCCTATAGCCTGGGATTTAGGGATATGTTTGCAGGCTGTCTTAATGCTTATCACTCCATGTCAGGAAAAGCTCCATGCCTCCACCCACTTAATCTCTTCATCTCTGGCTATAGCTGAAGACACAAGACTAGGACCAGCCCTGCTTTATGAGTTGTTTTACGAAGCAAGACAAACCCAAGAACAGCCAATATCTTTGCTCTCCTGTCTGCTTCAAACAGTAACTCAGATAGATCCATGTGTCTGGTTGATGGCAATATTATTGATAATAGTGAACACCCTAATGCCACAAGAGCAAATGTATCCTTCTTCTCAGGAACGTTGCTGCGTAGTGCTGCCACCTTTTCCTCCGGCCCCTTTAACAACAACTTGACAAACAGATACATGATCACGTCAAGCTTTTCCCAGCATAGAGATAAGTGGTAGGGGAAAGCTTCATGGGCTTAATTTCTTTATATCTGCTGTTAATGGAAAAGGAGTGGGGGGGGGGGGAAGAGATGACAACCCACACATTGAATCGTTGCAAGCTGCAGTCCTGCATACCCGCTGTTTTTTGCTTGCAGCCCCGACTGATTAACTGTTTTCCCCAAGTGAACATTTGGCCTGTGGGAATTGGGCATTCTAATGGAGCCTGAGCATTGACAGACCAGCTTGTCCAAACTTATGCCTTGTTCTGGGCTTCCCAAGATTTGAAATCTGCTGTCTGAACCGTGCCAGGATTTTCTCTTGCTCTTTTTTCCCACCCTCCCGTTTTCAGAACAAAAAAAAAGATGCAAACAAGGATCTGAATCCAGTAAACATGGACGTGAGTCAGTCTATGTCTACGATTGATCACACAGATCTGAATCACGTCTCCTCTAAGGTCACCAGCCGTGATGTGAAAAGTAGACGTCCCTGGGTCCGTTTCCAAATGCAGGCTCATCACTTACTGGGTTTTGGAATGTGTGAATGAAACCAATGATTTAGAAGAGAGCGAGAGAGAATTTTCCTACGAGTTCATGTTAATGCAAACAATAGCTTTCTATGGAGATCATCCATAGATGAGAGCCAACCCTTTAGGCCATCAAATGCTGAGAGGTGAACCGTGCAGTCCTGAGCAGAGATATGCTCTTCTAAGCCCATTGACTTCAATGGACTTAGAAGGGTGCGGTTCTCCTTAGGATGCTACTATAAAGGATGCACTTGCATGTGCGAACCTACCCCTTCCTTGCTGACTCCCACCTTCTTACCCCTCACCAACAGTGGCATATAGCTATTTTTAGGACTAAGTATTATAAGAATTACCACCATTATCCTCACCTATGGATGTCTTACATGGTTTGTTTTTTTATTAAGCCTAATTCATACACTGTCAGAGAACTCCGGAACCACTTCCCATTTGTCTACTGTCATAACAGTCTAGTAATATATGGCCAGAGGAAGTAGAGGTCATGTGGCTTCTTCCTACTTGGGAAGCCATCTGTGTGTAGTTGCTTCCCACAGGAGAACAATGTAAGCCACTTTGGGCCCCCACTGGGGAGAAAGGTGAGGTACAAATGAATTAAACCAATAATAATAAGTGCCAAGGAGGATCTTGAAGATGTACCAAAAATGTGTGGGAAACTAGTCATTTAGCCAGATGACTGTTTAGCCAGTCGTTTAGCGAGAGCCAGTTTGATGTAGTGGTTAAGTGCACGGACTCTAATCTGGGAGAACCGGGTTTGATTCCCCACTCCTCCACTTGTGCCTGCTGGATGACCTTGAGCAAGCCATAGCTCTGTACCAGCTGTTCTTGAAAAAGAGCAGTTTCTGTCAGAGCTCTCTTAGCCCCACCAACCTCACAGGGTATTTGTTGTGGGGAGGAGAAGAGAAAGGAGTTTGTAAGCCGCTCTGAGACTCCAAGTGAGTGAAGGGCGGGATATAAATCCAATCTCTTCCTCTTCTCTTCTTCTTCTTCTTATATGAGACCAGCGATGCTGCAAAAATCCCAATATGGGCAGCAACAACCAGCATGCATAGAGCAAAAATCCAAGATCATTTAGGAAGGAGCAGGGAAGCGGTAAGGAGAGAGGTGTTTGATGCTATTCCTGCTCCAAATCACCCTTCGAGGCACATTTCCTTGGGTGGGATTCCAAACAGATTTGCCAGAGCAAACACATGTCTGAACTTTTCCACAGGGAAAAGCTGGTAGAGGGAGAACTTGGGACAGAGAAACATCAGCTAGGGAAAGAGTGGAGTACTCCATCCTCCCCTGCCGCTAAAGTTGCCATGCCAGGTTGGGAAATACCTGAAGATTTTAGGGGCGGAGCCTGAGGAGGGCAGGGTTTGGGGAGGGGAGGGTCTTCAGTGAGGTATAATGTCATAGAGTCCATCTTCCAAAGCAGACATTTTCTCCAGGTGAACTGATCTCTGTCAACTGGAGATCAGTTGTAATCCCAGAAGATCTCCAGCCACCACCTGGAGGCTGGGAGGGAGGGAAGAGGAGGAGACTGGATTTATACCCCACCCTCCACTACCCAAAGGAGTCTCAGAGTGGTTTACAATCTCCTTTCCCTTCCCCTCCCCACAACAGACACCCTGTGAGGTAGGTGGGGCAAGAAAGCTCTTTCGAAGACTGTTCTTGAGAGAACAGCTCTGGAAGAACTTATGACTGACTCAAGGTCACACCAGCAGCTGCATGTGGAGGAGTGGGGAATCAAACCTGGTTCTCCCAGGTTAGAGTCTGCGCTCCTAACCACTACATCCTACCTGCTGCTTCCTAAAAATTTTCATTCCGCTTTTCTTCCAAGCAGCTCAGTTGGGCACACAGGACTTCCTTCCTGCATTTCATCTTCACAGCAACCCTGTGGAATAGATTAGGGTAAGAGCAAATGACTGGCCAAAGGTTACCCAGTGCAAATCATGGCTGAGTAAGGATTTGAACCCAGGTCCTACCTCCCCAGGTCCTAGTTTGACATTCTGGCACCAGTGCTATGGATGCCAGCTTCCAGGTGGGATCTGGGGGGTCCCCTGGAATTACAGCTCATCTCCAAACTATAAAGATCAGTTCCTTTGGAGAAAATGGATGTTTTGGAGGGTGCACCTTATGGCATTGTACCCCACTGAGTTCCCTGTCCTCCCAGGCTCCACCCCCAAATCTCCAGGAGTTTCCCAACCTGAAGATGGCAACCCTAACACCCCCCCCCCGTGGCCAGGGGCCCTGGCAACCCTAAACACCCCATCGGCTTCTCTCCACTGCCCCCTTCCAAAGCTATTTTTTTCTTTTGGAAACACCACAGACAATATTTCAGTAAACCTTTTCATGCCACATTCCCACAGTCCAATCCTACACAGAGTTCACCCTTCTAAATGCTTTAAATTCAATGAGCTTGGAAGGGTGGCACTCTGTTTAGGATTGGACTGCCAGGGACTTGGGCAGCTGTCTTCAGGAAGCTATCCAACAGCATCCTGTACTTAGGGGGGTGTTATTTTGGGGGGGTTGCCTCTGTTTGTATTACTAGGGGAAAATGATATTGCAGTTCCTGTTTAGAGAATGATAGCTGATGACAGATTAAATATAAGGTCACACTTAATACTGCTGTAGAAAACTGGGAAATAACACAGTGGGATGAGCGGAGGGGAATTCCCTATTAATTAAGACGACAGAAGTCATAATTACTGTGTAGAAATCACTGGCCAAGGCCTTGCTAGCAATAGTCTGATCAGCGTGGGGCAAAACAATATAGAGGGAAAACCAACAACAAGAGTGAATGCAAAAACAGCAATAAATGCTAAGATCTCTGGACTGAATAACACGTAAAGCAAGCAAAAGAGAGTTTAAAATGAAATCAGCAGGGGCATTCATGGAACTGTGTTTTTAGAAAATGTTTCTGGAGAAACTTTGGTGAGGGTGAAAAGAACCAACAAGACTAGTTCCTGAGCCTACACAGTGAGGAAGTAGTTAACATTTCCCCCTCCCAATAGCAGCTGCATATCCCTACGTCATAGGACAAACCAGTTTTGAATAGGACAAGGGGTCCTTTGCAATCCATCTGCACCCCCACCCATCCTGCCCATTAGCGTAGTGTAGTGATACAGCCTATTCCATTCCTGTCCAGCCTACAGCAGGTTGGAGAAACTGAGGCATCGAGGCGACTACCTCTTCTGTATCCTACTCATGCTTGCCAAGCAAGGATCTCCGTCACGGGGATGGCAGCATCAGCCCTTCCTCCTAACCACAAGAAAAAGAAGAAGAAGAAGAAGAGGAGGAGGAGGAGGAGGAGGAGGAGGAGATTGGATTTATATCCCGCCATTCACTCACTTGGAGTCTCAGAGTGGCTTACAAACTCTTTTCCCTTTCCCTCCCCAGAACAGCCACCCTGTGCGGTAGGTGGGGCTGAGAGAGCTCTGAGACAACTGTCCTTGAGAGAACAGCTGGTACAGAGCTATGGCTTGCCCAAGGTCATCCAGCAGGTGCAAGGGGAGGAGTGGGGAATCAAACCCGATTCTCCCAGATTAGAGTCCGCGCACTTAACCACTACACCAAACTGGCTCTGGAGCAACCAGTCGCTGCATTTGATACAAACGTGGCATTCCAAGGGCAACCGAGGTCAATCATGCGGCTTTTTCTTTCTATGCCAAGTTCGGTTTGGTTTGCTTAGCCGGGACAGCTCACACTGACCACAGAATGGTAACCCTGGCTCAGTGGGCCTGGCGGGGGTCACATCAGGGGGTACAAATTATCAGGGGCCAGTAGAGAACAGGAGCAGAATACCGGTTCCAGTCAATCAATCATGAGTTCTTTTGAATGTGAGGTGGGCCCATATGCGAAGTGGTGTGCATGCGTGCCAGTATTTCCAAGTCCACAGATTAAAAACTGACAGAATGAGGAATTGCTTAAAATAATATAACAACACCTGAAAGAGCAATTGAAATATTTTTATTAAGCCGTCTCAAAGCTTTGTTCTACAATGAACTACAGTCATGTGATCTTAGGGCACATCCACAAATTACCAGTTCATTTAACACTGTAAAATATAAGGGAATGTCTCCTAATCGTAAGTAAGTTGTATCACTACAGAGGACAAAGGGGATTTTTATTAAGGGAGCCTTAAAAGATCCCAGCAGCCCAGGATGACTGAAATGCAGGCACTGTTTCCCATCTTTTAAAAAAACAGCTGGCTTTGGGAACCCTGGCAATGAGCCATTTTGAGCGAGTGTGATTTGACTTGTCAGTCCTCACTTCCTCCTCTGATGCCGATCAGCAGATTAAGCTGCTGAGTCCTGCAGTGTGAATAAAACTAGTGTTGTTTATTCTCCAGATATCCTGCCTTGGACTGGAAGGAATAAAGGATGGCTCTCTGGATTTGCTGTGGCACCAAAGAAGAGTCAGTGTCATTCCACCCGGAAAGATGTCCTCTCTAGTCAGGGGCTGGAACAACAAAGGAAGATGAGGAGACACAGCGGCTGTCTTCAGTGTAAATTATTGCTTCTTTTTTAAAAAGAATGTTACCTATCCAAGATGTCGTGCTGGGGTTGCCGAGATGGAAATTTCAAGAATAAATAATAAAATTCAGTTCCAAGTTAGTCAGGCAAAGGGTTTTTGTTCTTTAACACACCAACATACTGAAATATTGTTTCTGGTTCACTGCTTAGCATTCCGTCAGCTGCACACTTGTAATTAAATCCATGCATTGTGTGCCAAACACTACACACACACACACACACCATTTTTATTGCGTTTGCATTTGCCTTCTTGCCGCTCTTCCCGATTCCTCATTCCGCTCAGCACTTGATGACTTTCCATCAACCTTCTAATCACTTTCCTACCCCCACTAAAAAAAGAAAAAGAAACGCAGGATCCAAACTGTTGTTGCCTCCTAACAGACTTCTCTTTTCTTCTTCTTCCAAGAGAACTGACAAGAGTTATAGATTCCCACTTTGATGAGTCAAAGACTCGGTTCTTTTCCCCACCACCACCCCCTTTTTCTAGCTGCATCACGTTTGACTGGCAGTGTGTCCTGTTTATAAATCTTTAACGAGATTCTGCATTCACTTCCCAAACCTTCAGCTCCATCTCCAAAGAAGACAGTGCTGGAATTCATTAGGACTGTATTTATTTTCACGGCGTAGTCTTCTACCTTGGCACTGCGTTCCCTCTTTTAAATTTCTACTCTGCATGCATTTATTGCATTTCGGGATTGGTCCCATCTTCTCACTCTGCCCTTTTTTTCTTTTTTTTTACATTGACTGTTCAAGTGCAAGTTGGAACCGATATTTCCACATTGGGGTTGATTGTCTGGGAGGGAACACAAAGATATTGCAATATTATTTTTAATTAACTCCTCTGTAACCCAGAAGGCTGTATTACATCCTCTCCATTACAGTGGAAGTCAACTACGATTAACCAAGCTCCTGACATAGACAAACTAGGCAAGCACCAGGAACCCCTGAAAGAGGATCTCATGCTGTTATGGCATTTGGAGTCATGCACCAATAACCCAGCATCAGCTGTCATCTTCAGTGCTGGAGCCGGGGATTCACGGGGGTTATGCAGCAGTAAAGAACTGTAGGCAACTCACCACTGCTGAGAATAATTGAGCAATAGCTTCACAGCAGGATGAGTCCTGATGCGTTCCTTGTGAAATTATATACTTTTAACCTGGGAAAAAAATATATAATTTGGGAGCGAATGCGTTCTTCAGTAATAGCTAGAGTTGCTTTTTCATTTGCAGCCAGCAAAAGGCTGAAAGATACGTAGCTACCCATAAATATTGGCCGGGGGGGGGGGGGGTGGAGAGAAACCTGCAATAGATACAACCTCCAAGATTAGATTGGTGTGTAGGACACTCTGTGATTTCTCTGCAAATAGCAATCCTTTGCTTACATTTCCCATCCAATTGAAATGTATAACAGGATACAATCAACCTTGAGTGAGAAGTCTATATTTTGTTGAAAGGTTATAGAGACTTGCATGGGTATGGATATATGTTATGGGATGAGGAAAATCAAGCGGAATTAGAATAGAATTTCGGAAGGTGGCTGCATGTTGTTAGTCTAAAGCATGATCTTCTATAGCTGTGGGGGAAGATAGATGTTTGTTATGATGAGAGGAGGAGAACAATGAGACTGTTCTCAAAACACAGGTATATTTTTCTACTCTGCTGCTACGGGGAGCAAATCCTGCAAGTTTTCAGCATGATTCAGTAGGAAACGGATTGCTGCGGTAGATGCCTATTGGACAGCAACCACGAGGTCACCAACACATTTCTGTCCTACAAAGATCATGGGGCATGACAGGGAAGATCCAGGTCTTAGCTGTGGACTCACATAAATTGGCATTTCATAGCAATGCCTGTCAACATAGTCACTCTAAGGCAGACATTACTGTGAATGCGGCCATATGTGGGAAGTAAAGACAGGCATATTAGTCTAAATGAAGTCACCATTGGACTGTGAACCTACTTGTGCACAAGATATCTGCACTGAGAGTGTTAAAATATTTTAACTAACCCACCAAAGCCAATCCACTCAGGTTGTCCCCAAAATGCTAAGATAGGCATTGTTCATCTAAGCAGGTTCCCCCCCCCCCGAAAAAATTGCATGCATTTTAACATAGGTTAACTTGAAAAACATCTCACATCATCAGTGATGCATCTAATCTGGCATCTTCTCTGGTAATGCCAATTATTCAAAGGGAATGCACAAGCACATAGGCCACTAACAATGTAGTTTAGATGGGATTTATCATTGTCAGCTTTCAGTACAGATGTGAATCTGGAAATGCACTAATCAAAGCTGAAATTAGAAGATAGTCCATGTTTAATATCGTTACTGTAACTAATCAAACCTAAAGCATTAACGATAGCGGACAATATTCAGAAATACTTGAATATGATCACTACACTAGAGAGTGGCTGCCTGGTTTAGCCTTCAAGATGGTCAGAGAGAGGACTGACTCAGTAGATGTGTTACTGATAGGGGTGTTTTCCAGTCAACAGAGTTACACATCTTGCCACCAAAGAGGACTGCACAGATACCATTGTCTCTGTAGCATATTTACACTAATCACATGGCTAGCTTGCTGGTTTGGGACAGGTTTTGATTCTGTATAAAAAGCAAAGGCTCCTTTTTTTCTGGCTGTTCTTTTCTCTTTGGTGTTGTACCTGCAAGAGGCAAACATTTTGCCTACATACAAGTAGGTAATTCTGTGGCTTATGGGAGGATACACAAATGTTGTACTGCCCCCCCCCCCACACACACACACACAATAGGCAGAGATGTTACCAACTAGTGTCCAATGTTTTCCTTGCATATGATGACATACAGACACTGTGGTGGACTTCCAATTTTGGCGAGCTTCATGGTGGGCGTGCACTCCCAAAGCTCCGGGAGGCGCGACCTGGACCCGGCAGTGAGAAGGGGTCTCAAACTGGTTTTGGACTCCCAGGAGCCCTTGTAGGGGTTCTCCTGCCTGAGACGTGAGGGGAAGCCTCTCCCGGGGTGGCAACCCAGGGATTGAGGCTCCCCTTTGTCTCTAAAGGTTCTGCCACTGCGGCACCTTTGGGCACACCAAAGTGCACACCGGATGGCTGAAGGAGTCAATATGAGCTGCAAGAAAAGAATTATCCACCCGGAACACATGGCAAAATCATAAGTGACTGATTCCCAAAGAGATTCTCTGGTTGGAACTTAAAGCGTTATTGGGGGAAGCAGCGCAACCGAGAATCTGTCTACTTACAGTATGGCTGGAGTTTAAATGGGAGCAAGTCAACTAACAGAGGCTCTAAAAGCATAACTTTTAACCAACTTTTGGGAACTTTTTGTCACTGTAAATAAGAGAACGATGACTGGACAGGGAGAAACGATGGCGGGGGAACCTAGACCTTCTCCCAAGGCTCCATCAACACTTCTGGTATCTAAGCCCGAGGTGATTACAGGCCTAACTGCTGTATTGGCGACAGCTTTGTGCCCTCTTATGGAGCAACTGAATGCTGTCAATTCTAAGCTGGATAATTTGCAAAACCAGGTGGCAGAAGCAAGCATGAAGTCTAACCAGACAGCAAAAGAATTGGCAGAGGTTAAAACCAAATCAGAGAAGACTGATTTAAGATTGGAGGTAATGGAAAAAGAAAGGGCCTCTTATAAGGACAATTTTATTGAAGCTACAGATGGAACGGTCATCTTTTTTCCTATGGTTCCAGGGTATTCCAGAAAAAAAAGACAAGAATCTCAAACAGACTTTGAGTGACGTTTTAGCTACAATAGAAGGTTTACAAGTGGATCTAATACAAAGCGATATGGATATGGTTTATAGAACATATCCTGAATTTGTAAAGAAAAAAAATCTGCCTGGAAAGGTTATGGTGAGTTTCTCCAAAAAATCAACTAGAGACGTGGTGCTTAAGGCTACAAACAGAAATGCCCTGAAGATCCAAGAAGAGGATATTAAAGTTTTAAAGGACATTCCATTTGAAATTAGAAAGAAGAGGAAACTCTACAAAAACTTAACTATGTTCTTACAATCAGAGGGTATTGTGTATAGATGGTTTTCCCCTGAAGGTTTGGTATTTACCTATACAGACAAGAAGCAAAAGATTGACTCTGCTGCAAAAGCAAAGAAATTTTTGGATTATTTCAAAGAAGGAAAGGATGAAGCATCCACAGAGGACCCATTAGAACGTCAAGAGAGCATTTATGTACTGGAAAGCTTGGATTCATTTGGAAAGATAGGATCTGGAGAAAAGTCTGATGCAGATTTGGGAGCAGCAGCTCCAAAGCCCCCAAGAGAAGAAAAGAAGAGAAGATGCAAGAAAAAACAAACTGTTATGTGTTAAAAGTTATATATGTTTATTGTAACCCACTTTGAATTTCAGTCATTTATGTACTCTTTAAGCTTAGAGATAGGTAGTATTTAGCAATGTTAAGCCTGAAGACTTTAACATTTCTTGAATTGTAGGAAGTAAGGTTTCTATATTAGCATTGAGAATTGATTTCTGTATACCTTAGGGTAGTATAGGGTTTTTAATTAGTGTAGTAGTTTTAGAGTTGTATTTGTAGAAAATAAATTTAAAAAATCATTTAAAAAAGACATACAGTCACTGTGGTGTAGTTGTTAGGGTGTCAGATCTGGGAGACCCAGTTCAAACCCCCATTCCACCGTGGAAGCTCATAGGATGACCTTGGGCCAGCCTAACAAACCCCACAGGGTTCTTGTGAGGATAAAATGGAAGACTGAATGATGTCAGCCATTTTGAATCCCCACTGGGGGGAAAGGTGGAGTATAAATGAGGTAAAAAGAAGTCAGTATAGGCAGGCAATGCTGCAGTTTATAGATACCTGAAGTTTGGCAGGGAGAATCCTTTGGATTAGGGGCACAATCTGAGAAAATTCCATTGGGGCGGGGTGGGGTAAACCTGTTCTTTCCCAGTCAAACTAAATAACTAATTTAATAAAGCAAATTAATTAATGCCCTACTTATAAGAATTTTTTTTTTAAAAAAAAAAACTAGAACAACTTGAAAAGTACATCTAGTTATGATCTGCCCTGGCCCCACCTCTTCCTCCAAGAAGTCTTCTTCCCAGGTAAAGTCAGGGCCTAAATCAGATCCTGAGGTCAGCTTTCACTAGCCTAACAGGTTGGCCCTGGAGATCTTCTGGAATTACAGGTATTAGTGAACCTGGTAGGTTTGCCGGGTCCCTACCTTCTGCCAGTGGGGGGATGGAGCTTCCCTCACCTGGAAGTGACATCATCGCACAAGGCACATCAATGGGGATGCTTTAGCATTCAGCCAGAAATTTTTGGCTAAGTGCTAGAGCATCCCCCAGCGACATGCCCAACACGATGACATCATAATCGCGCCAGGCACATTGGCACAATCCTGGCACTTTGGGGGCAAAGTTCCCCCCGCTGGCCGGATCTGGGCTGGCAGGAGAACCCCTACAAGGGCTCCTGGGAGTCCAAAATCAGGCAAACCCCCGCCCCCAGCAGGGGAATGGCAAGCCTATCACCTGGGGGACATGGCAGTGTCTGAGGACAGACGCCATGACATTGCACCCCTGCTGAGTTCCCTCCCCCAGGCACCATCCCCAAATCTTCAGGAATGTCCCAAGCTGTAAAACTTATAGTTTGCACAGGCACAAGGATGTCCGCCTTCTATAGGTTTTCAGGATTGATTTTTCACTCTTCAGAAGGTTATGAGAGATAAACTGTTACGACCAACCAAGTTAGGATTGCACACACGTTTTACAAAGATAATTGGGCAAATTCTATTCCTGAGTCGCAAAAGGCAGCTAATGTTTAAAGGGAATGTGTTGGTATGTGTATCAAAACATTCAGTTCCAAAATGAGCATAAATGATTTGCCCCACAGTGCTGTAGCTTAGAGGAATTAAAAGCAATCATTTGGCTGTGTGGATTTGAATATGATATATGGATCATCTTCTATGGATGCTCCTGGTTGCTTATCACTCAAATAGATGTAAAACCGAAGATTTGGGAAATCATGCAAGAGATTCACCACATGAAGCAAAGAGAGAAGAAATGCGGAAGCGTAATGCAATAATATTAGCGGCTTCACTGTTTATTTTAGAAAAAACGAGATTGCTTTGATGCCTGATTCATATAACCCCCAACTCACAGGTACAACAGAAATAGTTCACCAAATATGGAGAAAAACATTTCTAGAATGGATACTGTTTTTAATATTCAAAACACAACCGTTTATTACATTTGTTGACTACAAATTCACACGAGTCTCTGGATCCTGCAATCCTGCATAGCAACAGCAACTGGCTCATATGTAGGCCGGAACTAAACCCTATAACCAAAAGCAACAGTTCCTAGTCTCACAACTTTTCCATCCCCCCCCCCCCCGGCTCTCTAATATTTAATAATGCAAGATGTGTGGTATGAGATCATCATGTGGTGATTTTCCCTACCACCATAGACAACAGCCAACAAAATGGAATGGAAGGTGAGGAAACTTTGTCCTATGAGGTGAACCTGCACACTTTTTAGGTTGTCAACTCCAATTTGGGAAATTCCTGGAGATTTGGGGGGGGAGCCTGGGGAGGGTGCAGTTTGGGGAGGGGAGGCACTCTGTGGGGATGTGACTCCGTAAAGTCCACCTTCCAAAGTAGCCACTTTTAACAGAGATACTGATCTCTGTAGTCTGGAGGTCAGATGTACTTCTGGCCCTGGGACAACTACGGTCGCCAGGTCTGGCCGACAAGCTGACAGGGGACTTACCAGGAGGCTCTGGAAGACGGGAATGAAGAAGCACAATGTTCCCACATCATCTCCATGTGACATAGGCGTGCTGGGGATGTTGGGCGCAACATGCCTATGTCACCCAAAAGTGATGTAGGCATGACAATGACATCAGGAGGCAACACTCTGGTTTTAGGGCCAAATTCTATGTTTTTAAGCTTATTCTACCATAAAGTTTTGCCCAAAAACCAGAGCATCATTCCCCCCCCCCCCCCAATCACCAAAGTGCTTATGTCACTTCCGGGTGACATAGGCACATTTGGGGGGGGGGTTAATTCTCCAATGGGGAGGAGCTCCCCACAGCCATTTCCCCACACTTCCTGATAGCACTGAAGCAGGAGGAAGGGCTTCAAACCGGGGGGAAACCCCACCCCCAACTGGGGAATGGGAATCCTGGGGAGAACTCCAGGCCCCACTTGGGCAATGGCCCCAACCCACCCACTTTGCACTACTAAACGTTAGAGAGAAGCTGAAGATGCGGGTCTGCTGATTTCAACAGCATCCATACAAAACCATGGATCCTGAACAAAATATAAGACTGGGGCACTACTACTTACTCCTTGGGAGACAACAGGTTCTGATTTGTTGCAAGACTTGTTGTCTGACTGTTGGTTAAACTGAATGTTAAACTGCAAAAATCGAAACCCAGTATATTTAAATGAATCTGTCATGTTCCCCCTTTTTTTAATGTTATCTCCTTGCAGTATAGCAACGTTGTCAACACTGGGAAAACAGGCACACACACACAGAGTGCAATCCTAAACACAGTTATACCCCTCTAAACCCATTGACTTCAGTTGATTTGGAAGGGCATAACTCTGTTTAGGATTGGATTAACAGATACACAAGTATTTTTCAAGCAAAAGGATTTGTGATTTAGGCATGTTTGCCCAGGGGTGAGAGTAATTTAAATTTCTCAGTGGTACTGCATCTCTCTGGGGGTTCAAAGCAGAAGATGGAGGTACCACCTTGTTATTGGCTTACTTTTACCATTGTGCGTGTGTGTTTGTGTGTGCGCACGTGCACACTGTCAAGTCACATCTGACTTATGGGACCCCGTAGGGTTTTCAAGCAAGAGACATTCAGAGGTGGCTTGCCATTGCCTGCCTCTGCATCGTGACCCTGGTATTCCTTGGAGGTCTCCCATCCAAATACTAGCCAGGGCTGACCCTGCTTAGGTTCTGAGATCTGACAAGATCAGGCTAGCCTGGGCTATCCAGGTCAGGGCACCATTCTGATTACCTTGTGTAATTTGTTTAATTTTTATAACAAACAGCCACAAAAGACAGTCAGAAGGCCTTTAGGTGCCTAAAGTTCAAAGCCAAATTCTTCCCCCAACCAAAAATATTAACCTAAACAACTGAAGATTTCCTGCACATCAATGGCACAACAAAATTTTTCATCCAAGGTGAACTACTTCATCTTGCCTAACAGTATGGCTGTTTGTAACAGTTACCCAGCATATAGAACCCAGAGACATAACGTAATTTATATTATTATATGGTTCCTGTGTGTAACTCTGCCATACAGTAAATAATAAATAATAATGATAAATAATAAATAACAAACATGTGGTCTAAAAAATAAAAGTACACAAAACTTCCCTAAATGTTGCCATGAACCAGCATGAAAAAGATGTTTTTCCCAATTTTATGTCTGTACTTAAGGACTTTCATTGGTCATCTAACAGGCCACTCTTAAATATATGCATTCAAAAGTGAGTCCTACCATATCACACAATAGAAGACCTTGCTTGGCTCAAGGGTTATCTATAGGATCAGTCAGTTGCCTTTCCGATGCAATGGGTTCCTTGGGACATCCACAGATACCTAGAATTCCTGTGTGTTCCTGGATAGGAATGCATAGTCCAGTCTGGAAGCCTAGACCCACCCAATTGTCCTGCTCATGTCTAGAAATTACACACCAGTACCATCACAAAGTGGGCACCCTGGGCAACATTTCAGAGATCAAAGAGATTCACAGCAATGCTCAAAGACCTCATTTTAATACCTTCAAAGTTAAATAGCAATTCCCTCCCATGGGTATTTTAAAAGTATTCCTTGTGGCTGCTTTTCTTTTTGATTTCTTATAGTACCTCATAATACTTTAAACGTTTCTAGACCGCTTTTCTTTTTTGCCTCTGTGTCAGCCTTAATTAATTGAACCCTTGACATATGAAATGGCAGTTTCAGCTTACAATGGACCAATAAGATAACTCCATGTATGGTTGCCAATTCCAGGTTGGGAAATACCTGGAGTTTTGGGGTGGAGCCTGGAGAGGACACGATTTGGGGGGGGGGGGACCTCAGTGGGGTATGGTGCCAGAGTCCACCCTCCAAAGCAGCCATTTTCTCCACAGGAACTGATATCTGTAGTTTGGGGGTGAGTTTTAATTCCAGGACTCCTCCAGACCCACCTGAAGATTGGCAACCCTATGCACCAACCATGAGAAGCAAATCACCATGGGAAGAAGCAAGACTGTGGTCGCCACCAGGATGGGCACCTACATGCACCAACCTCAGAAGAACATTTTGAAGACATGTCCTTCATTGCAGTGCATCCAAAGTTACAATTTTTTTGTTTAAAAGAAACAGGAATATAGTATGAGAAGCCTGAATTGTCCACTGGCCATTTAGTTTGGAGACCCAGTTACAAATATATCCTCACAGGACAATGAAAAGGAGTTCTCATTTGTGAAATCTACAAAACCTTGCTATTAATGCAGAGGATTTCAGATGTACATAAACTGAAATACCTTTTCATTCCTTTTGCCAGAAGTTCCTCTGGGTCATATCTAGGTCAGTAGTGTGTAGCAAAGACCTGGCTTGTGTGCATACACACACACACACACGCATAAAATACTTCAATATTCTCAGTCCTTTATCCTCAGAATGGTACACTAGAGGCTGACATTTAATACCCTGAGGATATAGATGTTTGAAAGCTGGTTATTGTAACAAAGGAACCATCCAAACTCTGCAAGACCGAATGGATCAGATAAAGCTGACACTGAGATAAATCTGTTTTACATCCCTTCTTGCAAAAGTTTTGCTAATCTAAGTAGTTATAGCTTTTCCAGAGGAAAGGACAGGGTGGAGGAAGACTTTACATTATGTTAAGGAGCAAGTTTGCACTTAGCCAACATCTTGCCCCAATTTGTAATCACTAAAGTATAACATGCAAGTCAAAGATAATTGTGTCCCCTGAGATCTTGGATGGTCTTCATTATATGCAGAAATACCAAAGGAGAGAGTGAGAAAGAGACAGATGGACAAAATGAATGAATGCAAGGCCATGCATGTTAGCTCTGGCCGAACCACCACATTATTGTAGATAGAGCCCAGCAACCCAAGATTTAGCTGGTTATTTCAGTCAATAGGCGCTTTCACACACACTAAATAACACACTTTCAATCCACTTGCAATGCACTTTGCAACTGGATTTCACTACGGCAAAAATCCACTTGTAAACAGTCACTGAAGTGGATTGAAACTGCATTATTTAGCATGTGTGAAAGCATCCAGCACCTGAAACTCCAGCCTTTTTTACCAAGAACAGTTTGGGGCCATGTACACCTATGCTCTCTGCCCATTCACATTCCCAGTAGGCTTGCCAACCTCCAGGTGGGGCCTGGAAACCTGCCAGAATTAGCTGACCTCCAGATATCCGTTTCCGTGGAAAAAAATGGCTGTGTTGGAAGGTAGACTCTATGGCATTATACTCCATTGTAGTCTCACCCCATGCTCCACCCCAAACCTCTAGGAATTTCCCAACCTGGAGTTGGTAACTATCTTCCAGACTTCTGCCCTGGCTTTCTTCCCTTCCTCTCATATTTCTAGATCATCTTCTGGATACTGGCTGTCATTTCCCTGTGCCTTGTTTCCTCTATCCATCCACTCATTGCCCTAGACCAGGGGTGTCGAACTAATTTGTTATGAGGGCCAGATCTGAAATAAATGAGACCTCGTTGGGCTGGACCATGTGTGTCATTAAAATGTAATTCCAGATAGCAGAGATATAAACTTTACAAAGGACACAGCCAGTTTTTTACCAGACACTCTCAATCGCACAGGAAAGGTTTGCCTATCTATCTCTCCTGTGCGACTGGTAGAGCAAGCTGTGATGTGGCAGCAGCAAGAGAACTGAAAAAGGAAGTAGGAATAGGGTTGCTAAGTCCAGGTTGGAAAATACCTGGGGACTTTGGGGGTGGAGCCAGGAGAAGTCAGGGTTTGGGGAGGGGAGGGGCCTCAGCAGGGTACAATGCCATAGAGTCCACCCTTCAAAGCAGCCCTTTTCTCCAGGGGAGCTGGTCTCTGTCAGCTGGAGACCAGTTGTAAAAGCAGGAGATTCCCCAGGCCCCACCTGGAGGCTGGCAACCCTAAGTAGGAAACAGCCAGGGCCAGACTGGGGCCCTCCAAGGGTCTGAACCAGCTCGCGGGCCACATGTGGGACACCCCTGCCCTAGACCTTCGGGCTGCCTTGCCCCTCTCCAAAATCAGAGTAGAGACTGCCACTCAACTGGAAGCAGAGGAGAAGCCAACAGTAACCAGAAGCCTAACTGACCATCCCCTCCACAACAGGCAGGCAGCCGAGCCAATCAAAATCCACAACAAAGTCACTTCACCCATTACAATACAGACTCTTTGTTCTGTGCATCTCTTCTTCACAAACAAGTTCTCATCTATCAGCCAGTCGGTGACTATAGTTCCATTCACGGTGAGGTTGCTCAAATCAAGTTGAGCTAACCACGGGGGGAATAAAGCCCATGTGGAGAAGCGCAGCCTGTATCTTTCATACCCGTCTTGTCACAAGGCCATATTTTTGTTGCCAGATTGAACTTTCACATGGGAGCCCAGAGCACTCATGGGCGCAGATGGCGACACAAACCCTCATGAGATTGATGACTCCGAAGAAACATACACTCTGCTGCAAGGTGCAAAACGTTAACATTCCTACTTGAAGAAAAAAAAACACAAGAGCGAAAGAAAATTCTCCTTGTATACTTTTATCCTGGTTTTTTTCCCCCTCTCCATGCGTCAAAAGCTGGAAAGAAAAAGCCCTCATTGGTGCCAACGAACGATACATTTACTTTAGATTCTTTTGTATGTCAGTGGTTCATGCCTCAGGTACTTAACCTCTTCCTTTAAAAACACAGTGCAGAGCCCAGCCTTGGAGGTGGAAAGGGGGAGGAGGCAGTATTCTTATAAACACTTCATTTAACAAAGGCACCATTATAAGTAGGTGCAATGGTGAGAGCCTGAATGGGATCCATTGTTTCAGGTTTCAGAGCCTCCATACATCTGCTGCCTGTCAAAGGCAGATACTGTGTTCATAAAGCAAAGTAGTCTGCTAGCAAAGAGGTCTCTCTCTCTCTCTCTCTCTCTCTGTTCTGCGGCTCAGATGCTGCAATCTGCAAGATGTTTAGCCTCCAGACATAAATGTCCTTATTAAGCCGAGAAAGCCTGGCATTTAAATCATCCTTTCCTAATATAATAATAACAAACAACCAACATTTCAAATTGGATATAGAGCTGTAAGGTGAGAATCTAACAACCTTTCCCAGATCCTGGAACAGCCACCGAGGCGTAATGGATGGAGGGCTGTTCCCACACAGGGACTCCTCCCCCCCCATTTGGAAAGCAGGAAACGCCTGGGTCAAAGCAGAATGTCCACATAATGTCATGCTCATTGCAAGCACCATTTGTGGAGTTCAGGGTGGTGGTGGTTCCCCTTTGAGATGGAGAAAAACAAAACCTGGGCTTTTTTTCCCAGTTCAAAGAGGGAATTGCAAGATGGCTGTAGGTGGAGCGTCCATCCATTTTCTTTAAAAAAAAACAGCTCAAAGCAAACTTGAACTGGGGAGATTTGGAACAATTTTCCACAAGCAGCTGTGTTGCAGTTGCTCTTCCATTTGCCCCGGTTGCATTGGTCAATTTCACACTATTTGCCACACAGCCACATTTTGACCCACAGCTCCCCCTGATTTCCCCATGTCTTCTTGATCTTCAAAAAACAAGGATCGAGAAGACACGGGGAAAATTGGGGGAAATGCAGATCAAAATGCGACCACGGGGTGAATAGTGTGAAATTGACCAATGCAACCAGGGCAAATAGAAGAGCGACCATGGCACATCTGCTTGTGAGAAATCAGTCACACATTCATTTATTGACAGACTATATGTTAGGGCCTTCTTGGTCATGGCACTGAAACTTTGGAGCCTTCTCCCCAGGGAGGTTTGTCTGTCTCCCTCCACTATAGCTTTCTACCAGTGGGTGAAGGCTTTTTAGTTTTGCTTGGCAATCCTCTACTGATATTGGTCCTCCTACTTGTGACATTGTTATGTGTGTTTATATATTTTATTGAACTGTTTAAATGTTTTATATACACTTATATTTTAAATGCTGTTTTAAAGTCTTAATGTTTTGATGCTTGCCACTTGCTGCCTTGGGAACCCTATTTCGGGGGTGGAATGGCGACACAGAGATGTTTTAAATGAATAAATTTTGCTAACAGGGCAAAAAGTGACTCCCCGGGGCCAGCTCAGGTTGGGAGAACAGTGCAGAGCCAGAAGGCTTAAGCCTCCTCCCTTTCCCCCAGGCTCCCGAGGGTCAGGCCCATGTGCACCTGAGCAGCACAGAACTCCCAGGCCATGTCGGTTGACTGGCCAAGGGACATATACAGGAAAATAGTACTGCTGTATTGTTCAGTCCTCAGCCAAAAAGATGACTGGGTGACCTTGTGCCAGGCATCATCTCTCTGCTTCACCCATCCCATGCAGAGTGTAAAATGGGAGGGATACATGGTGTTATGCTCTCCTTAGTTTCTTAAAGAAAGGGTGGAATGGCTCAGAGGTTAAGACGCTGAACTGCAAACCAGAGGGTCGGTAGCTCGGCAGTTCAAGACCTGAGTATCATGTGACGGAGTGAGCTCCCGTCTCTGGCCCCAGCTCCTGCCACCCTAGCAATTCGAAAGCAAGAAATTGCAAGTAGATATATAGGTACCACTTCGGCGGGAAGGTAACAGCATTCCGTGCACCTCAGCATTTAGTCATGCTGGCCACGTGATGACAGAGAAGCCTTTGGACAGCGCTGGCTCTTTGGCTTGGAACAGTGATGAGCACCGCCCCCTAGAGTCTGATTCAACTGGCTTTCGAGCAAGGGAAACCTTTACCTTTAATACATAAATACCGGTCCTATAGTGACCAGCTACAAAGGAGAACAGGGTTCTTGTGATGCTCCTTGCTGTTTAAAGTAGGAAATTTTAATTAAGGACAGCTTGTCAGGCAAATGTGAGAAAAGCTGACCCTTACGAAATTTCTTCTTCTGCACAGCAGTTAAGAGAAATAAGCTCTTTCCTCCTTTCAACCGGCCTTCCCACTCTGGCCTCACTCTCTGTCTCTTTCTCTCTTTCGCTTTGCAAATTAACAGACACACAAAAAAACCCCGTCTCCTCAAACAAAACAAAAGCAGTGTGTGTGGCACTACTGATCGGATCCCTTGGTCTGACCCAAACCATCAGTTAAAAAGGATTACGTCAAAGACCAAGCAGCATCTATTCATTATCTCAGGGCAGACCCAAAAGTTGTCATGTCTGAAACTGCAGAGAAGGAGAAGCAGCCAGGTGACTTGAAGCAGTCCAGAAAAGAGGTGACTCTTTTTCTCTCTGCTGCTTCTTTGCTCAAAATGGCCTTCTCGTCCTGAAGCTATATTTCTTTAGGACAAGCAACCACTGCGCTTTAATTGCATACATATGCAGACAACATGTGATTTTCTCTTCAGGAATACTTACAACAAGCCGAATAACCCAGGCTAGCCCAATTTTGTCAGATCTCAGCAGCTAAGCAGGTCAGCCCTGGTTAGTACTTGGATGGGAGACCACCTATGAAATCAAAGATTGCTATGGAGAGGCAGGCAATGGCAAACCAGCTCTGTTCATCTGTTGCCTTGAAAACCCAGTGAGGGGTACCCATAAGTCTGCTGTGACTTGACAAAAACAAAAAAACCCCACATTTGTATCTCACCTTTTTTTGTATTTATTGGGATATTTGGTTAATATAGAAGAGTTTTGCCCAGTCACAGAAGCATGATACTAAGTGCAGCAAATATCCCAAGAAGTATATTGCCAAAAAAGGGGTAAACTTACATTTATTCAAGTAGATCCAGTTCACATTCAGGCTGCAATTAAAAGGAGAGAGAGAATCCTAATCTAAAGAGTACTTTCCCTGTCACAAATGGCCAGCTTGCCCAGCTTCATGTGTGTGGGAGTATGAGGGCACTGTATCTACAGGAGAGATCTTCAGAGACCTGTGTCTCCATGGAAGGCCATGTGAATGTGAGAGAAGACAAAGTGAGAGAGAGAGGAGGGGTCAGAAGTCAGTCCCCAGGTTAAGACAAAAGAGAGGCATCCCATTCAAGGAGATAACACCAGTGCATACCTACTCAATTTGGTGCCCAGGGCAGATAATTTTTTAACACCCCCCTCGTCTCTCTTTCTCTCTTTTTTTGCCATCAAGTCACAGCTGACTCATGGCAACCCTATAGGGCAGGGGTGGGCAAATTGCGGCCCGGGGGCCACATGCGGCCCGCCACAGA
This sequence comes from Lepidodactylus listeri, assembly GCA_029233225.1. Taxonomy (NCBI): domain Eukaryota; kingdom Metazoa; phylum Chordata; class Lepidosauria; order Squamata; family Gekkonidae; genus Lepidodactylus; species Lepidodactylus listeri. The sequence goes on from JARCFY010000004.1 coordinate 126,211,567, forward strand.
GTTTTTTGCGGCCCGCCAAGACAGTCGGCCACGTGGTTTCAGTCAGGCCTCCGTCTGAGAAGGTCAGGAAGGTTCCCGCTCTCTCCTGGCTTACCACTATTTTACCACTAAACTACCACTATTTTATTTAATTTATATTTATTGATTTTTATGATACAATTTATACCTTTTCTGAAATGCAAAGTTAACTAATGAATGCAATCATTTTAAAAGGTGCGGCCCTCTGCTAACCTCCGCTCCTACAAAGTGGCCCCCGAGCCAAAACAATTGCCCACCCCTGCTGTAGGGTTTTCAAGGCAAGAGACATTCAGAGGTGGTTTGCCATCGCCTGCCTCTGCCCCAGCCCGGCTTAGTTTCTGAGATCTGATGAGATCAGGTTAGGCTGGGGCTTTCCAGGTCAGGGTCCCTCCTCTACACAACAAAATTATTTTTAGTAAGAATCATGAAATAAAATGAATAATAATAATGGCCAGAAAATAAATTCAAGTGGATAGCCATGCTGGTCTGAAGCAGCAAAACAAACTTTGGTCTTAAACATGCCACTGGACCCAAATTGTGTTTCAATGGCCAGATAAGAAATGCAGACAATGAAAAATTTCCTTTAACTTCGTAAATATTTCCCATGGGTGCAATATGGATTGTATGCCAACACCATCTAATAGTAGATCAAATGGCTGGATAGTACTGGAACCTAATTGTATTATATGCATTTTATTATGTACTGATGTATTTTTATTTTATGTATTTTATTTTATGTACTGATGTATGTACATGTTGTATGCTGCTCTGAGTCCTGTTTGCGGGGAAATTGAGTGGGACAGAAAGTAGTAGTGGTGGTGGTGGTGGTAGTAGTAGTAGTAGTAGTAGTAGTAGTAGTATAATCATGCCATAGAAGCTTGCTGGGTGACCTTAGGCTAGTCACATTACTCTTAACCTAGCCCTGACCTGGATAATCCCAAGATAGCCTGATCTTGTCAGATCTCAGAAGCTAAGTTGAGCCGACATGGAGGCAGGCAACAGCAAACCACCTCTGAATGTCTCTTGCCTTGAAAACTCTCCAGAGTTGTCATACGTCCGCTGTCACTTGATCACTTGACAGCAAAAAAATATTCCATCACACCACTCGTGTTCTGAGCAGGCACTTGGGAGGGCTTCTGTTCTCCATTTTGAAGCCCATGAGCTAACTATTCCAAACATCTACAAAGCATTTTTGAGAGCAGAGGATCTGCCTTTGTACTAACTTTTACTAACACTAGCCAAAGCAACGCAAAATAGTGATCGCAAGCTTCACCAGGCTGGATGTTAAGAAACACACTACCACCACCCCCCACTGGAAGATGCCCCCATCCTCCATTGTTTCCTAAAGTCAAGCCAGAGAATGTCTGCAGTAGAAACTGAAGGGGGGCATTTTTGCAAGCCCAGCAGAAGCACTGCAATGCACAGAGTGCCCAGCAGAACCCAGTGCGATGCCAGCTGATGTCAAGCACAGAATCAGAGTCCAAGCAAGCCCCCTGTTGGAAGCCCAGGAGAACCAGTGCAATGTACAGTGCCCAGCAAACCCAGTGCCACTGCATGAATGCCAGCTGATATCAAGCAGAATCACAATCCAAGCGGGGTGTGGGCGGGCATTAGAAGCCCAGCAGAACCAGTGTAATGTACAGTGCTCAGCAAACCCAGTGCCTTTTGTTAATAATATTAACAAAGGTTTGCTATTATATTACTCTGAAATACATTCTGTCACCAAGTAGGATAGGGATGAGAAGATCCTGAGACCAAGAAGTGAAAATAAAGGGGAGGGGCATGGAAAAATTAGGTGAAGGGAGACATGAATGAGAACTGTGGAAAAGAGGAAGAGAAATTAAGAGAGGGAAAGGTTGTTTTATCTTGCTGCAACACTTCAACTACTGCTTTGCAAGATCTAGCTGAGCTGGGTGCAAGGAAAGGAAGAGTGCTAGACTTGACAAAAATGACCTGCAGGTGGGCAATTACTGTAGCAGCTATCACTGTGCTGGCTTGGTTGTACGATCTGCTAAGCAAGTTTGTTTCAGTCTTAGAAGAACAAGAAGGAGGAGGAGATAGGATTTATACCCCACCCTTCACTACCCAAAGGAGTCTCAGAGTGGCTTACAATCTCCTTTCCTTTCCTCTCCTCACAACAGACACCCCATGAGGTAGGTGGGGCTAAGAAAGCTTTGAGAGAACTGTGGCTGATTCAAGATCACCCAGCAGCTCCCAGATTAGACTTTGTGCTCCTAACTACTACACCAAACTGGAGAAAGGAAAGTCTAGCCGATCCCAGAGTGCTTTTTGCTAAGCTCAGACTTCCCTGCATTCCTAGTGGCTGCAGCCAGAACTGCATTTTTAAAATAAACAGAAAGACGTTTGGCTAGATGCACCTTGCTGCTAGCTACAAGGGTATCCTTCAAGGGCCTTTCCCAGGCTCCAGCCGGAGTGGACTATACCCGCCTGCTCCATTCTTGGTATGCCACTGGATAACACCTATGCTACCAATAGTTGGATCCCAAATAAAAGCCAAAATTAATTGGCTTTTATTTGGGATTCACTTGTCAAATTGAACTGTGGCAGCAGCATGACTCAGCGAGTACATGTAAAGAGACCGTGTCTTTAAATGCACTTCCTGAGTTGCACCGCTGTGACCCTTTAAATGCATTTAAGTGCATTTTAAGAGATGGTCTTTAAGAATTTAAGAGTGCCCAGGAAGTGGAGGAGAGCTTAGTAGGGGTGGTCCCAGGCCTGCCAGGACAGGTGAGGCTTAAGGGAGAAAGAGGTAAAGAGGGGAAAGGGGGTACAAGGGAGTTTTCAGTGGCTGCCAGAGAACTATTGGTTCTCCTTGAGAATCTCCCAAGATGCTTCAAGAAAACACAGGTTGATGCATACCAATGCATGTTAATTCCAACTGAGGTTTTCCCTAACAGCTTAGGTAAATTAAGATCCCAGTAAGAACACTTTATATTTAAATGCAAGGACCTCACAACCTGATTCTATCTGCTTAGGATTGCAACTCTGTTTAGGGTTGCACAGTTAATTCTGAAAGATCCTTGGAAACATGCAGTTGAAATGATCTGTGTGGCAAGTATGTTTGAAGGCTATCTCAAATCTGAAGACAGCATCAAGCCAAAACATTGTATTTCCCAGAATGTAGTGCCCTGTGTTGCTGAAATGTATGTTGAGAACATTTTGTTCCCTCTCCCCAATCTGTCCCTTTCTACTCCTAATATTGTTGATAGACATCTACGTCAATACATCTGAAGACTTAACTGCTGTGCTAAGAACTCGGTTATTTTTGTCCTAACCCTGCTTAGGACAGCACTGAAAGGGTACAGACTTTTCATCTTCATAGACACAAGCTATGGGTATCTGACTTCTGCCAACTGAGACTACAGGATTCTGCTTTCTAAAAGAATTATAACAACTGGTAGTTCCATGGTGCATCAGCAACACTAAGCACTTTGCCATGACTTATGACACTGAAACATCTTATTCCATAGTCAGTGAATTACAGTGCCATCCTAAGCAGAGTTACACCCTCCTAAGTACAATGAAGTCAACTGAAACCCATTGAAGTCCATGGGATTAAAACAGTGTAACTCCACTTAGGACTGCCGTGTGTGTGTGTGTGTGTAAAGCGCCACCAAGTCGCAGCCAACTTATGGCAACTGCAGGGTTTTTGAGGCAAGAGAGTAACATGGGTGATGTGACATTGCCTGGCTCCACCGGCGTCAACTACATGGGGGCTTAGGGGCTTGGGCCACTCCCAAAATTTTCCAGGGGGGACTGAGCTCCCCCCAGGAAAAATGGAGCACCTGCCCGCCGCTGCGCCTCCCCGCCGTCGCGCCTCCTCGCCCCCCAGGCCCCCAGGCGCTGCAGCTTCAAGAAGCTGCTGCCGCCGCAAGAGCCAGAGCGGCCCCCTCCGCCTGGCTCCCATCCACTCCTCCCTCCCTCCCTCCCTCCCTCTCTCTCTCTCCCTTCCTCCCTCCAGGGGCCATCCGGGCGACTGCTTGAGCAATCACCCTGGAAACTCTATGGCACCATAGAGTTCCAGGGTGATTGCCAGAGCATTGTCCTGGCAATGTGCCCAGCGTGATGACATCACTTCCGGGTGACATCATCATGCTGGGCAGTTGCCTGAATGGCACCGGAGGGAGGGAGGGAGGGAGTGGGGGGAGCCAGGCTGGGGGAGAGGCTCTGGTGGCGGCAGGGACATCATGCGCACAAGAGCCCCCCCCCCCCGGAAATTAAAAAGTCTATGCCTCTGCCTGGCTCTGTGCCGCAACCCTGGACTTCCTTGGTGGTCTCCCATCCAAGTACTAACTAGGGCCAACCCTATTAGTTTCTGTGATCTGATGAGATCAGGCTAGCCTAGGCCATCCAGGTGAGGGCAGGACTGTTCATTCCCTTAAAAAGCATAGAGAAAATCATCATCGACATTTATTACAATCAAAGATCAGCCAAGCAGTTTACCGGTGCAGATTAGCAAAGGCAAATAACATTCTACACCTGAATTAATGCTCTGTTTTTCTAAACACACCTTCCTTCCGAAAAATCATTCTTCATTTTGCCCTTGGAACTCAAAACTCTTTGCCTTGTCCTACAAAAGCCTTCAGCACATATGGAATCAACTGGTAATTTGGAAAGACACTTGCAAGGCATGCACAGAACTATAACAGTTATACTACTGATGAAGTCCTGGGAACTCTTGAAACTGTATATAAAAAAGAAATTAGGGTGGAGAGGTTCTTCAGAGTTTGCTAGCAACATAAAATCTGGTTATGACACTATCACTCAGGATTGTTAGATGTCACCACACAAAGGTTCTGGAAATCACGGGCAACTGGATCATAGAATCACAGAGTTGGAAGGGGCCATACAGGCCATCTAGTCCAACCCCCTGCGCAATGCAGGATCGGCCTAGAGCATCCCTGACAAGTGCTTGTCCAGCTGCTGCTTGAAGACTGCCAGTGAGGGGGAGCTCACCACCTTCCTAGGCAGCTGATTCCATTGTTGCACAACTCTTACTGTAAAAATGGTTTTCCTAATATCCAGCCAGTACCTTCCCCCCCCTTAATTTTAACCCATTATTGTGAGTCCAATCCTCTGCAGCCAACAAGAACAGCTCCCTGCCCTCCTCTAAGTGACAGTCCTTCAAATACTTAAAGAGAGCAATCGTGTTCCCCCTCAACCTCCTCTTCTCCGGACCGAAAATAGGCGTCAACTACGGGGGGGCTCGGGGGCTCAGGCCACCCCTGAAGTTTTCCAGGGGTGACTGAGCCCCCCCCCGGTGAAATGGGGCACCCGCCCACCACAGCTGCCACACCTCCCCACCTCCCTTGTTAGGCAGGCCTGCCCGCCACTGCTGCCGCCACAAGAGCTGCTTGCCCGCCTGGCCGGCTGGCTGGCTCCCCTCCCCTGAACCCACTGGCTCCCTCCTGGGGCCATCCCAGCATGATGATGTCACCTGGAAGTGTCATCATGCCGGGCACGTTGCCGGGGTGACGCTCTAGCAATCGCCCCGAAACTCTACGGCATCACAGATTTTCGGGGCGATTGCCAGAGCGTCACCCCAGCAATGTGCCCAGCGTGATGATATCACTTCTGGGTGACATCATCATGCTGGGGCCCCAGAAGGGAGCCAGTGGGTTCAGGGGAGCCAGCCGGCTGGCTGGCCAGCTGGGCCGGGGGGGAGGCTACTGGGGTGGCGGCAGGGACATCATCCCAGCAGGCGCACGGGCTTCACGCAGGCGCAAGAGCCCCCCGTAAATTAAAAACTCTACCCCCCGAGACTGAATATTCCCAAGTCCCTCAGGTTTTCCACATAGGGCTTGGTCTCCAGGCCCCTGATCATCCCCATCGCTCTCTTCTGTACCTGCTCCATTCTGTCCACATCCTCTCTGAAGTGAGGCCTCCAGAACTGCACACAATACTCCAGGTGCAGCCTGACCAATGCAGTGTACAGTGGGACTATGACATTTTGCAATTTGGATGTTATGCTTCTGTGGATACACTGCAAGATCGCTTTAGCCTTTTTTGTCGTTGCATCACACTGGCAGCTCATATGTAATTTATGGTCCACCTATACCCCAAGATCTTGTTCACACACACTGCTATCCAGAAGTGTATCCCCCATCCAGTATGTGTGTTCCTCATTTTTGTTACCCAGGCATAGAACTCGGCCCTTGTTAAATTGCATCTTATTCACATTTGCCCACTTTTCCAGCATGTTCAGATCTCACTGAATTCTATCTCTATCTTCTGGTGTGTTCGCTACTCCCCCCAGTTTGGTGTCATCTGCAAATTTAATAAGTAGCCCCTCCACACCCTCATCTAGATCATTTATACAAATATTGAAAAGTACTGGGCCCAGAACCGAGCCCTGTGGCACCTCACTGGACATCTCCCTCCATTCAGATAAAATGTCATTGACAACTGCTCTCTGAGTACAGTTCTCCAACCAGTTCCCTACCCACCTAAGCATCCTAGAGTTCAGTCCACAGTCCTCTAGTTTACCCATCAGAACATCATGGGGAACCCTGTCGAAAGCTTTACTGAAATCCAGATAAACAACACCAATAGCATTCCCTTGATCCAGTAAGTTTGTCACTCGATCAAAGACGGAAATATGTTTGGTCTGTCAGGACCTATTGGGGACAAATCCGTGATGACTTCCTCGGATCACCAAGTTGTCTTTTAGATGCTCACAGATTGATCCCTTTAAAATCTGCTCCAGTATCTTCACTGGGACAGAGGTCAGACTGACTGGCCTGTAGTTTCCTGGGTCATCCCTCCTCCCTTTTTTAAAAATTGGGATAACATCTTCCTTCTTTGTGGCACATCTCCTGTCTTCCAAGAGGTCTGGACAATGATGGACAAAGGCCCTGCAAGCTCTCTAGAAAGTTCTTTTGAGCACTCATGGGTGCATACCATCTGGCCCGAGGGATTTGTACTCATTTAGTGCAGGCAGGTGCTTCTCAACTACCTCTCCGTACTTGTCAACCAGCAGCCGGGACACCATGCCTTGCCTACTACCATCTTTAGATAAGCCTGTTCTTTTCTCCAGGGAGAAAAACTGAGGCACAGTTCCTGAAACCAAGACAAACACTGGCTTGTCCTGACACTATGCCAATGTATATAACTTTTCTCTAGGGGTGAGGGAGATACATTGTCCCAGCCATTGTTTCCACTTGTAAAAGATGGGAAGACAAGATTCAAATAAACGCTTTGACCCATTCTATCTCTAGAAGATATGGCAGGAATACCACCATTTAAAGAAATGCAATAAAACTATATGGCATCCCACATACCCTGTCAGAAATTTTATGGCCCTTGTTGCTTTCCGAGTGTGAACACAAACATATTTGCTTTGGTGAAAATTCTGCATTCCATAAATACAGGCGATGTGTGGATTGTCGCTGGGGTTTCATGAGGTTCAGATCTCAAGCTTCTTCCATGGCTACACTACACAAAGCATCATTAAAGACAGTTAATTTCTGGACCGATTGTATTTTTAACACAGGACACTAATCCCTTTCAAATTCCTCCTGGAGTTCTTTCTCTCCCTCCCGTGATCCTGCTATCCCTCAGCGACCTCTTTGTGGCATTTCATGAAATGCCTTCACCTTCTGTAAATTACGGCACTTAAAAACCATCAAGTTTAGCATATTTAAAAAGCCAGCGAGGGTGTTTCCCCACCGCCACCATACGCAGCCATGGGATAAGGTGTGATGAAAACCTTGTATGAGCTGAACTGTACTTCCCTAATCAAATGGGTGTAACAGATGGCTGCCGGAGCGAGCCATCACAATGGAAATATCTGCAGTTCTCATGGTAACGGATTCTGCCAGGTCTGAGGGATTTGCTGTTTTCCAGGACATCTGAGCTGCAATCTCTTCAGAGCTGTCTAGCAGCCCCAGCCCCGCTCTCTCAGCGTGATGGAGATAGAGTTGAAAGGTGGAGCCTGATTTTGCATTCCTGCTGTGATTAAAGACACAAAAGCACTCCCCCATCCCAGAATCAATACCAGGGGGCTGCATATTCATTATCCGTTATCTAGAACCTCATTAGCTGTTTTGGGCAGAATGGCAGGGAAATTATCATAGGCGGTCTTCTTCAGGCAATTGGGGGGAGGAGGAGAAGGGAGGGAAAATGAAAAAAGAGAGAAAGGAGAAAGCACGCATATGGAGAATTAGAATGCACGAAACGTCGCCACTTAATAAAGATATGGAGCAATATTAAAACTAGCAGTTGTTTCCATCTCGTGGCAGCATGTCAAGATTATTTAGCAGAGGAAGATGAAACATCTGGCCTAAGAAAGGGGGAGAAAAAGATGTCAGATTTCCAAAGCATTATATAAAATCTATCAAAAAAGGAGGGAAGGGGGGAAAGGAAACAGACAAACAACTGTGCTTCTTAGTATTAAGCCAGAGCCTGTGACGGACATCTTCATAATGGGTTTGCAATCAAGAAGTTTGCTTTCTAATAAGGTACAGGTTAGCATATGGAGGCAGCAGGCTTGAATTACTAAAGGACTGGCTGTCAGCCCATTGAATTCTGTCTGAGGTTTCTTAGTATGCTTCTTCTCAATTCCAAACTGCATACATACATACATACATACATACATACATACATACATACATACATACATATATATATATATATATATATATATATATATATATATATATATATATATATATATTCCAGCCAGGCAGGAAAAGAAAAAACATTGTTCCTTCAAATCTCAATCAATTGCAAAACCTAAACAGATGCACGCAGGCTCCTTTGCTGTGCTACCTGCTGGGTACTGTACAGAGGAGTTGATTCACAGCTGCCTGTTCCTCTCGAGTATTTGAGCGGGGACAGCAGACAATGTAGAAGAGTCCCGCCACGCCTCCATACAAAGAGAGCCATTCTTAGCAAAGCAAGCTAGGCAGCACTAAGGGGGGGGGAGGCATCCTTACTACAACGGGCAAGAGACAAGCCCCCCCCCATCTTCCAGATCCACCACATTGTACTTGAGAGCACAGTACTGTTATACCTGTGTGAGATCTAGATGGACAGAGAGAATGCTTTCCAGAAGAATATGATAGGATCACCTTTATTCCTTAACACACAACAAGGAGGACCATGTGAGATGCTGAAGCACTGCTCAGGAACAACCTGCACAAGACTACATTCCTGAGGAACCAGATGCAACAGAAGCCAGGAGAAAGGATTTCAGCAAAAAGCATTTTGACATGCAATAGGGTTGCCAGCCTCCAGGTGGTGGCTGGAGATGACTCAGGATGACAGCTGGTCTCCCGACAACAGAGATCAGTTCCGCTGGCTGCTTCGGAAGTTGGTCTCTATGGCATTATACCTTCTGGAAGCTCCTCCCCTTCCCAAACCCCACCCTCCCCAGAAATAAAAAAATCTCCAAGAATTTCCCAACACAGAGCTGGCAACTCTATCGTACAAGGGCACAGAGAATAGGACCTCCCCCCACCCAATATCAACAGGAGTGGCTGTTAAGAGGGAAAGTACTGTGTCCCCATATGCAATAATTTCCCTCTTAACAGCCATTCCTGCTCAGCCACTCTTGCATGCCCAGATACAAGAGAGAAAAACCTCTCCTCCAATGAGTGGGCCAGGCTCTCACTAATGGGCAACATCATTTCTCTGGGCTCAGTAAAAACTCATTAACACAGGGTGTGAATAATCCATACTTTACAAGCCACCTTCCAGAACCTCTGGTAAAACTTAACTCGTGGTCTAGAATGTAGCACCCATGCCACGGTGCCTAGGTCCTTCTCCTCCAAAGCAAAGTGCCGATCCTGGCTTTTCTGTATGTCCCCGGAGCAGGAGGTGCTTCAGAACAGTCCAGGTGCTTCTGTGGCAGCCATTTTGCTGCACAGCTGACTAACTAATGTCAGAGCTTCGGAAGGGCCCAAAGGCTCAAAAAGGCTGGGGACCCTGGTGTATTTACTCCCTCCTCCCCACTTAGGGTTGCCGGGCTACTCACTTTGATGGGCAACCTTAGGCCACTGGCCTCCTGCTCCTGCTGCTGCAGCTCAAATGAGCAGTGGGAATTAGGATTGCTAGTCCCCAGGTCCCAGCAGGGGTTCCCCTGGTTTTCGGGGCTTCAGCCTGCCGCCGGCAGTTGTGCTATTAACAAGTTATGTTATTAACTAGTATTGCTACTTGGGGGGGCTGCGGTGGCTCAGAGGTTAAGACGCTGAGCTGCAGACTGGAAGGTCAGTAGTTCAGCAGTTCAAGACCTGAGTGCTGCATGAGGAAGTGATGCATCCCGTCTCTGGCCCCAGCTCCTGCCAACCTAGCAGTTCAAAAGCAAGAAACTGCAAGTAGATAAATAGGTACCACTTCAGTGGGACTGTAACAGCATTCCGTGCGCTTTGGCGTTTAGTCACGCCAGCCTCATGACCACATAAAAAAGTCTTCGGACAGTTCTGGCTCTTCAGCTTGGAAACAGAGATGAGCACTGCCCCCTAGAGTTGGATTCGACTGGCTTTCGAGCAAGGGAAACCTTTACCTTTTTAGTGTCACTACTGCTTGTCCTTTCCAGTGCAAACAACAATAACAAGGCAACGTGTCTTAACATGTTTATGTCCCCCTATGTACTGTGTGATTGTGAGTTGACCCGACTCCTGTAACTTGTATAGTTTACTCAGGCCCGGAGCTCCCTCTCCTTCCCACTGAGCAAAGTCTGAAGCCTTCCTTCATCCTAAGGAGCCCTCCTTCAAGAGAAATAGCCTCTTAAGCTGGAAGAAGGCTTCTTAGGCTGGAGCGAGCCTACTTGGAACTTGGAAGAATCTTGGATCTGAACCATGGTATTCTGTCACTGGCAGGGGCGTAGAGTTTGGTACTTACCGGGGGGGGGGGGGGCTCTTGTGCGTGTACGCACACTTCACGCACACGCACACTGCAACGGTGTCCCCGCTGCCGCCACCTCCTGGGCCAGCTGGCCAGCTGGCTCCCCTTCTCCCTCCCGGGGCCCCAGCGTGATGATGTCACCCGGAAGTGACATCATCACACCGGGCACGTTGCTGGGGCGACGCTCTGGCAATCACCCCGAAACTCTATGGTGCCACAGAGTTTCCGGGCAACTGCTAGAGCGTCGCCCCGGCAACGTGCCTGGTGTGATGATGTCACTTCCGGGTGACATCATCACGCCAGGAGGGAGGGAGCCAGTGGGTTCAGGGGAGGGGAGCCGGGCGGCTGGGGGGGGGGGGGCTGCGGTGGCTCAGAGGTTAAGACGCTGAGCTGCAGACTGGAAGTAGTTCAGTCAGTAGTTCAGCAGTTCAAGACCTGAGTGCTGCATGACGGAGTGAGCTCCCGTCTCTGGCCCCAGCTCCTGCCAACCTAGCAGTTCGAAAGCAAGAAATTGCAAGTAGATAAATAGGTACCACTTCGTTGGGAAGGTAACAGCATTCCTTGTGCCTCAGTATCTAGTCATGCCAGCCACATGACCACGGAAACGTCTTTGGACAGTGCTGGCTCTTCGGCTAGGAGACAGAGATGAGCACCACATCCCTAGAGTCATATTTGACTGGCTTTCAAGCAAGGGAAACCTTTACCTATTCTGTCATTGCTGTTCAGTCCCTTCAGAGAATAAAGCAGAGTAGACATAATATCTGAACAACAAATAAATTAATGGATAAATGTAAGGTGTTTATGTATAAATGGATAAACGTAAGGCATCCATTTTGCCCATCTGCTGTCTTGGAAAAAGGATCAGTTTTTTCCAGTTTAATCCATTTCCTCAGTAGCATTTCCAGAGAATGCAAAGAAGTGGGAAGGATTTCCTTCCCCACTTTTTTGTAATGGGACTGTTATGGGGCGGTGGGGGGGGGACAACACAGAGCTCAGATGATGCCTGGCTTTAGAGGGGCTTGTCACAGGTGATCTACCCAGTTATCCATTCAACAGCTGAAACAAATAGCACATCCTTAGTTTCCCTTGACTTGAAAAGAGGCTACACTGATGTGTGTGGCCCCCACTACATTAGCTTTGAGGGGGAGGAGGTTATTGGTAGGAAAAATTTACATCAGTCAACTAATAGTATCCACCTTCTACAACATCAGTCAACAATGTGGTTGCCAACCTCCAGGTGAGACCCGGAGATCTCCTGGAGTTACAACTGATCTCCAGACTACACCGATCAGTTCTGGAAAAAATGGCTGCTTTAGAGGGCAGAGTCTATGGCATTATATCCCACAGAGGTCTCTCCCCTATCAAAACACTGTCCTCCCCAGGCTCTACCCCCTAATCTCAAGGAATTTTCCACTTTGGAGATGGCAACCCTGGTCAACAACAGTTCAGCTAATGGTGGCTTTGTTTGATGGCTATATCAAAGAAGAAGAAGAAGAATTGTTGTTGGTTTTATATCCTGCTCTTCATTTCCTGAAGGAGTCTTGGAGGAGCTTATAGCCACCTTCCTTCCCTCTCCCCACAGCAGACAACCTGTAAGGTAGGTGGGGCTAAGAGAGCTCTGAGAGAACTGTGACTGACTCAAGGTCACCCAGCTGGCTGAATGTGGAAGATCAAACCCGGTTCTCCAGATTGGAGTCCGCCACTTGTAACCACTACAGCTCAGCTGGCTCTCCAGCTTAGACAATATAAACCCAGATGAAGTGCAAAAAACATGGCATTGTGTGGTTGTTGCTGTTTTTTGGGAAATAAACTGATCAAATGGAGGAAGGGCACGAAATACATTCCTCAACTGGGGCACCTTTTAGTCAAGGGCTGGTCCTGGGGGTGGACACAGAAGGAAGGGAAATATGTGACCGAATTTCTACACAGCAAAACACCTCTGGATGGAGCAACAGGTGCAATAAAGGGACGCAGGCACCCCTTCCCAACCATGCTCTTACTTCGGACTTGCAGACCATTCTCAGATGTAGACCAGCTCTTGCCTTTCCAGGCTGCAGTCAGCAACTGGAAAAGCAGCGGGAAGACTGCCAAACAAGAGAAAGAGCTGTTTTCTTTCTCTTCATTGCAAGTACCAGACTAATAAAGGAAAAGGACTGAACATCACAATTTAAAAACATACAACATAAAACGCCAGATAATCCCCCTCCTCTCAGAACAATGCCTACAATACATAACGGTTAAAAGTCCTGGTAAATAAAATGGGCCTTGTAGTGCCTCTTGGATATTTTACTGCCTTGGGGAGCCCGTTCCAAGAAGTGGGTGTTACAGGTGAGAATGCATGGGCTCTGGCTGTTGCCAGACAGGCTACATTAAATGAGGGAACAGCCAGTAACTGGCAGCCTGAGGATCACAGTTGGCACATGAAGTTATATGGTAGGCAACAAGCCTTTACATATGTGGGCTCTCGTCCATGAAGGGCTTTAGAGGTTGCAACCAGCACCCTGAATTGGATTCAGAAATGAACTGGAAACCAACGCAGCTGTTTAAGATAGGCAAGAAACACCCCGGTTGGCTAGCCACTATTATATGGGCTGCCCCATTCTGAAACAGCTGGAGTTTCCATGCTGTCTTCAAGGGCAGCCCAGTGTAGAGCTCATTCCAGTAATCCAGCTGTGAGGGTACAAAAGCATAGACTGGCTGAGACTAAGGTTGCCCTCACACACACTAAATAATCTACTTCGATCCACTTTCAGTGCTACTAATGCCTCGCCACCGCCATACATTCTGCACTAGCCCTTTATGTAGTGTCTTATATTTATATTTTATTGGATTTTTTTTATTTTATCAGTCTAGTAAATTTTATGTAAGCCACCCTGAGCCTGCTTCAGCAGGGAGGGCGGGATATAGATTAGTTAAATAAATAAATAAATAAATAAATAAAATGCACTTTCCAACTGGATTTTGCCAGTTCACATAGTAAAATCCAGTTGGAAAGTATACTGAAAGTGGATTGAAAGTGGATTATTTAGTGTGTGTGTCCGCAGCTTGGAGAATCAGATGCAGCTGACACCAGGCCCTCTTGGCTAGGGCACCAACCTTTTTCCCGAACACTAAGGCTGGGTCCATGTGAGCACCCCCCAAGTTCTTAACTTGCCCTGAAAAAGCCAACTCGCCTCCATCCAGGACAAGTGGAGCTAATCCCTCTAAAACATCAGCCTTCCAGACCACCATCACTTCAGTCTTGTCATGATCCAGGTTCAACTTGTTCTGCCTTAGCCACCTCAGTATACCCATTCCCTCAAATTACCACTGTACTCCAGTTTGGGAATGAACAGGATTTGTAGCAACCTCTCAAACAGAGCAAACAGTAACTGTTGTAAACTCATAACAGCTGAAATCTTTCAAGGTAAGCAGCTCCTATTAGGAAGAGGCTTTATAACAGGACACTGAAGGTGATCTTTTTAAAACAATAGCAGCTGACAACCTATATGTATTAATTTATCTTTAAAAATGTAAACATTTCATTCTCCCCCAACTCTAGGGGCTAATTTTTAAGCAACAACAGATTTAAGTGTAAGGTTCAGAAACATTATATGAAAGAAGCCAGGAAAAATGGGAAACGAAACAATTTTTAAAAGAAAAGATATAGGCATTATTTGAGAAAGAAAGCATTACTTATGTAGCTTTATAGTGCAATCCTAAACAGTTATACCTTTCTAAATCTGTTTCTCAAACAAAAGCTAAATACTGGGTGCCCAGTCTGTACCTTATCACAGCAGTGTGGTAGCCACTGAAAATCTACTCCAAAAAGTTTCATTATCCAGGTTACCACACACAGAAGAGCATCTTGGATTACAGGACAGTGGAAGGTATCATACAACCCAAGACATTTCCCATCCACCTGGAGAATCTGCACCGGGTTCAGATTGGGGAGAGAAAAGATAGCTAGTACAATAACCCTAGTGCAACAGTCCAATGGCAGTATAAACCTAGCCAATACTATAAACAATTTTGCTGCAGCAATCTATTCTACGTTATCTGTCTTTGATAAAAATGAGTTTTTGTTCTGTCTATTTTTAAACCACTAGTTTGGTGAAATTTCATCAACTGGACCATGTCCTTGTATTCTGGAATTCTCTGTGAGAAAAGACTGGTTGATTTCTTACATCCCTATTAAGTTCCTTTCTTTTCATACTAGTTGACTGTATGCAAATCTAGATCTTACCATTCGTGGTCCCTGCAGTTGGGGGATTGAGCGTGAGAAGCTGGACTCTGGAATGCAGAAAGCAGTAGGTATTGCGCTGTTGACCAGGTCAGAATCCTAGTCTTCATGTAAGGCCTGGCCAATCTAGGACCATCATGCTGCCTTTCCAGTCAAAAGGGCCAGCCTTGTACACTCTTATTCCCATCTGCAACTGAAGTGGAGCCCTGCAATTGAACTGGACTCTACACATCCAACATTCTGGGGTTCCTAATTTGAGGCCCAGAATCTTCAGTACCGAGACAGGACAACCAGAACTACGCCACTGTTCTTAGTGTGAATGGAACTATAGGGGGGGTTTTTTATGTTATATGAAAGCTGCCTCATACTAAATCAGATCATTCATCCAGATTATTGGACTGTTTTGACTATCACTGGAACTTCATGTTCTCCATCCGAGACTTGTTAACTGTACGCAGCACGAACTGGGCAGGACCTTGGCTTATGGTAGAGCACCATGCAAAAGGTCCCGGGCAATGCTCCCTCTAAGCTGTGGAGTCTTGTAAGAATTCTACTTTGTGAGCTACTGGCATTAAAGTTGTGAGCGAGCAATTTGGCTACTGCATAAATTAGTTTGCTCTGGAGCCATCCTTCCTGAGCTAAGACAAAAATTTGTGAGCCAGAGGCTAAAAAACTGTGAGCTAGCTCACACTAACTCAGCTTGGAGGGATCACTGGTCCCGGGTTCAATCTCTGGCAACTCAGTGAAAGGATTACAGTAGCAGGTGCTGGGAAAGAATTTCCTTGGGAGAGCGGCTAGTGGTCAGAGTAGGTAATAGTGAGCTCAGTACACTAATGCTCAAACTTGGTACAAGACAGTTTCGTGCGTTGCCAACTCACTGACCTACTACTACTCAACACTTCCTCTCCATATGGTTCATTCCTGACAGTCTTGCAATGTACCACTGGCCTTCCTTCTAATATGGTTTTATTTAGTAGAAAATTTATATGGCACCTTTCAGTATAACAAACCTCAAGGGAGCGAACAAAAATACAGCCATTAGAATTTTCTGTCACCATGCATAAGAGTCCATTTCCAAATGGAAATGCTGTGAGTTCCTAGGATAAGAAGAATTCTGCCTTCCACTGCAACAATAAAGAAGAAACTGGCAAGCAAGAAGACCTATATTGCCTTCTTTCATATCTTTTGCAATAACTCAGCTTTCCTTTTTTCAATATCTGGCAAGCTGACAAGACCCTAAAAAAAGCTAGAGAGATCATTAATAAGTGCCGGAAAGTTCAATTAAAAATGGCAAAAGATCACTCTGTAAATAAGTGCTTCCTATGGAGAAAGGTTACTACAAAGACCTCTGGGTTTGAAACCCTGAAATCAAATAATCCTGAAAGGCTCCTCCTTATTATGGGGAAGAAATATCTATCGTGGCTCGAAACATCCAGACTGTTAGATGAACAGGATTTGTTTCTGACCTCACCTGTTGTCAGCTTAAATCAACAAAATGATCATGGCTTAGAACTGCTGGGCATGACTTTCTATATCATCAGGGTGGGGGGTTTCCCCCACTCAACTTAATGTCCTTCTCTTAAATGAAAGAGAAATGCTGACTTGTTCAGCAAGATGTTTCCTTCTGAAATTTGTTACCTACAATTCCCTTTCTTTCTCCTCTCTCCCCCCACCCCCCGCTCACTCACTGTAGCACTCTAGACAATAGGAGGGATATATAATGTACTTCAAATATATTTTTGTTTGAAAGAAAGAGACATTCAAGCTTTGTTTGCATTTCTGTTCTTATTCGTCAGGTGTAGGTAGGCACTGACTCCCCCATCCCACCCCACAACAGCAGATCTCCACAGTATTGGGTTCCTAGAAGAACTTCCCTACCTTCTTGCCAATTTAAACAGAATGAAGCAAAACTGAATCACTTCCTGAAATGTAATTTCATAGCTGAATGCAGAATTATGCAGCTAAGATAAGACCACAAACACATATATCAGTCGCCAGACGGATATGCTGGCCTACTTAAGGCAAAAAAAAATCCAAAACAAACCCAGACTCAGCAGAGTGGATTGTATTATTGTTTTTATCATTGATGGATAGAAGAGGGAAGATGACCACTGCGGGGACAAGGGACCGCACAGCAAAGCTGGCTTCTCACCCGTTGTGGCAGGAGAAAGGGACAATTCTTAAAGGGTTTAGCAGCCTTAGATCTTTTAACAGAGGATCAATATCGCTCAGAGAAAGGGAGAGAGACAAACAGCCAAAGAGAAGGGGAGAGAAAAAAGCTACTGCAGCATGCCACCTTTGGTACAAGGGAAGATAAAAGCTTGCTGTATTATGAAACCTAATATGACAAGTCACCCAGAATGAACACCTCCTCAAAGTGCCAAGCTATATTCTGTCCTTTTCCTACCTCCACAGTTTCTCAAACTGTGTGCGTCCATCTCTGGAAAACTCTTAAAGAGATTAGATTCATGAGATTAGGCATTTGTGGCCAGTGCAGTGATGGAGGATGTGCTATATGTGTATGTTGCATAGTACTACTTGACATCACCACGGTGCTGAGAACATTCTTCAGGGGAAAAAGAAACTTTGGTACATTTATAAATGCTCAGGGCTGGTGACTCAAGCAGTAAAGTTGGGGAGGACCTGTAGCTTAGTGGTGGAGCACATGCTTTGAATGCTGACGTTTGATCCATGGCCTCTCTGCTGAGACTTTAGAGAGGTATTTTCAGTCAAAGGATATTGAACTTGCTAGACCAATGGTCTGTAGAGGCCAACTCCATATGTTCACTCACAGGGGTACCAAAATTGTACTTCAACTCTATCAAGAGCCCTGACCCTGGGTACACAAACAGTTCAAGACACACTCATTTTTAGAAAATGTGGTGCTTGCATTCCCTCCCACCTGAAACAGTAGACATGAACTGGAAATGGTTGCCATACGTCAGCCTCGGACAGAATGCTGACATTTCTATTGACACTGCCCAAAACATCCCGCGTAATAGAGAATCTCCCAAACAGCATTCGACATAGGGCCATGAATTGTATCCTGGGGGGAAATTAAAGCATATCTGTACTGCTAAAATACAAGTGATAGCAGGCACAGGCCCATCTGGTGGCCACTGACATCTTTTTAAAAACACTGGCAGTTTTTTTTAAAAAATAATGGCTGTGGGGCCTCGATCTGGATCAGGCACATGACATGGGCACCCTAGGAACTCTTATTCCCCTTCCCTGTGCCTTTTCAAGTGTAGAAACAGCCATGAGGGATGGCTTTAGAAGACTTCCGGTGGTGGGGTTCTTGCTTATTGTTCTGTTAACTTAATTTTAATTTCTTGTTTTTAATTGTTGATTCATTTTACATTTTCTGCTGAAGAGGCTCTTCTATACTAGGGAGGCAGCTGGTGCTCCAGTCGGGTATACAATTGGCAAAGGGGCTTTTGTTGGTGGGAAACAT
The DNA here is from genome assembly GCA_029233225.1 of Lepidodactylus listeri. Lineage (NCBI taxonomy): Eukaryota > Metazoa > Chordata > Lepidosauria > Squamata > Gekkonidae > Lepidodactylus > Lepidodactylus listeri. The sequence continues at coordinate 126,230,127 of JARCFY010000004.1, forward strand.
AGGTCAGAAAGAGAGTAAAGTTTGGATAATGATGGCCTATTCCTTCTTACAGTTTCCTTTTCATAAGAATACTATGATTGCCATGTCAAACAACCACTGAGTTTTCGATAAAGATGCTGCTTTCCAGTTTAGTCTTTAATAAGACAGGTGCTATCTGGGTCTTGCCTGGTTTGGACTTTGGATTACCAAGTCCTGACTACACAAGACTAGTGAGATGAGACTGTCCCTGTTTTATTCATCTAGGTTCTTGGTGAAGCATCATCTCCAAGCCAAATGACCAGGAAGGTGGACTTGCTATGGCCCATCTAAATCCCATTCTGATTCCATGTTTGCTGTCAGGCAAGGTTCCCATCTTGGGTGTTTGTAAGAACATAAGAAGAGCCCTGCTGGATCAGACCAGTGGTGTATCTAGTCCAGTACCTATCTCACACCGTGGCCAACTAGTTCCTCTGGAAGACCAACAACAAAGCATGGAGGCTGAGGCCTTCCCTGATGTTGCCTCCTGGCACTGGAATTCAGGGGTTTACTGCCTCCAAATGTGGAGGTTCCCCTCAGCCACCATGGCTATTAGCCACTGATAGACCTATCCTCAAGGAATCTATCTAATCCACTTTTAAAGTCATCTGTACCTACGGCCATCACTACATCCTCTAGCAGTGAATTCCACATTTTAATCACTCGTTGTATAATGTATTTCCTTTTGTCCATCTTCAATCTACTGCCCATAAGCTTCATTACATGCCCTCGTGTTCCAGTATTTTTGGAAAGGGAGAGAAAGTTCTCTTTGTCATTCTCCCTGCCCTGTGCATAATTTTATGAACCTCTATCACTTTGCCACTTAGTCATCTCTTTTCTAAACTGAAAAGTCCCAGATTCTTTAGCCTTTCTTTATAATGCGCTCCAACCCCCTAATCATCTTGGTTGCCCTCTTCTGTACTTCTTCCAGCTCTGAGATGTCCTTTTTGAGATACGGTGACACAGTATTCCAAATGAGGCTGCACCACTGACCTATGCAAATTGTGGAGATCCTCCTGGAGTTCTTCAGTCATCCTTGGTTTTTGCCATCCTTTATAATTTTGTGTCATCTGCAAACCTGGCAACTACACTGCTTACCTCTAGTTCCAGATCACTTACAAACAAATTAAATAGTACTGGCCACAATACTGATCCTCATAGGACACCATTGCTTACTTCCCACCATTGTAAGAACTGTCCATTTATGTCTGCTCTTTGTCTCCCATCATTTAACCAGTTTTTAATCCATAGGAGAACCTGTCTCCTTATCCTATGACTGCTAAGCCTGTTACACTGCTGGTGTAACATTTGCTACTCTCTAGTCCTCTGGTACAGTAGTTAAATTTAATTATGTTACATATATGACTTAGTAGATCAGCAATCTCATATTTGACTTCCCTAAGAACCTTTTGAGAGCCAGTTTGGTGTAGTGGTTAAGTGTGTGGACTCTAATCTGGGAGAACCAGGTTGGTTTCCCCACTCCTCCACTTGCAGCTGCTGGATGACCTTGGGAAAGCCATATTTCTGACAAGAGCTGTCCTTGAAAGAGCAGTTGTCTCACTCAGCCCCATCTACCTCACAGGGTGTCTGTTGTGGGGAGGGGAAGGGAAAGGAGTTTGTAAGCTGCTCTGAGACTCCAAGTGAAGGGCAGGATATAAATCCAGTCGTCATCATCATCATCTCCTCTTCCTCTTCTTCTTTTTCCTTTGTTGTATGCCATCAGGACCTGGAGGTTTATTGGTTTTTAATTTCTCCAGTATATCTAGAACTTCAACTCCCATCACCAGTTTCTCAGTTCTTCAGACTCCCATCCTAAAAATAGCAGCCGTGGCATAGGTACATGCCCCACACTTCTCTACACTAACAGAGAAGCAAAAAATCCATTGAGTTTCTCTGTCATCTCCCCATCTTCCTTTAGCATTCCCTTTATTCCTGGCTCATCCAAAGGCCCAACTTCTTCTCTGGCTGGTTTCCTGCTCCAGACATACTAAAAGAAACATTTATTGTTTGTGTTGATCCTTTTAGCAACCTGCTCCTCAAATTCTCTTTTCGCATGCCTAATTACTAAGTTACATTTCTTTTGTCAGAACTTGTGGTCCCTTCTGTTCAATTCATTGAGGCAGACCTTCAACTTTAAAAAGAAGCCTTTTTGCTTTTTTATAGTTTCCTTGGCTTGCATTGTTAACCATCTAGGCATTCTTTTAGATTTGGTAGTACCATTCCTGGGGGCTGCAGTGGCTCAAGTGGTTAAAACGCTGAACTGCAGACCGGAAGGTCGGTAGTTCAGCAGTTCGAGACCCGAGTGCTGCATGTCGGAGTGAGCTCCCATCTCTGGCCCCAGCTCCTGCCAACCTAGCAGTTCAAAAGCAAGAAATGTCTTCAGACAGTGCTGGCTCTTCGACTTGGAAACAGAGATGAGCACTGCATCCCTAGAGTTGGATTCGACTGGCTTTCGAGCAAGAGAAACCTTTACCTTTAGTGCCTTTCCTAACCTGGGGAATATATTCTATCAGGACTTCAGTCAGTGTGGTTTTAAATAGCTTCCAAGCATCCTCTAGGGATTGACTCTCTTGTGTTTCTCTTCCACCTTCCCACATTTTTGTAAAGTTCCCTCTTTTGAAATCAAATGTTACCATTTTGGACTTTATGGGTAACTTTCCATTTACCTGAATGCTGAATTTAATAGCACAGGCCCTTGCCATGGACAAACCACTACCAGGTAAGATTTAGATTTATAAGGGTTCATAGATTCTGCAGGGGCAGAAGCATCAGAATTCTCCATCTATGGGGTTTATAGATCATGATCATGAAGGTTTCCAGATCGGAAAGGGAGTTTCCCAATGATATGGCAGATGATCCTATTGAAGCCCTAGTTGAGGTCCGAAATACAGAGATCACCCATGTAGTTAACATGACATAGATGCCATCTCCTTCTAAGAAGAGCAGAATGGCTTCCTGTTTGACTGGGGAGCTTGGATCAATTAAGCAGTGGGGATGACAGCAAGAACATGTGGAAGAAAGAACACAGCCAACATGGAGTTTTAATTGTTTTCATTGTTTATTGTGCTGTATCTATTATATGGTATTGTTGCTTTTTAATTTTTGTTGGTGGAGTATACATGAAGGAAATAAACACACTAGAACACATTTCACAGCCTACTCTTGTCATGGTGGTGATGGATCACTTCCAGAACTATATCTGCTCAAAGCTGTCCAGTGGAGCTGTTGCCAAGCAGTGAGGGGCTGCTTCACCTAGACTGCCATGATAGTATATCTGAACTCCTGACTGCCTACTGCAAATCACTCGGAAAGCAATTCACAGGTAAAATCATTCACATTTGCTCCAGCCTGGATGCCATTCTGTTTTCAGTACTTTCACTGCCAACAGTAGGGACTGTTCTAGTGTCGAATGATTGGATTAATTCAGCTATTGCACCCTAAGGAGTATGATAAGAGAAGTTCAGCTTATCACAGTCCTTGATCATTATGGTGGGTTACATCTCACCAGAGGAAAATAACTGATGGGTCCAAAAAGTGTAAATTCAAGGAGGAAGTGAGGTCTTGGGCACATTGAAGGAGGCAGCCATAACATCACTACTTAATAAGCTCTCTCTGGTCTCAGACCATTTTTCAAATTACTGCTCCATAGTTATAAATCTCTTCTTGAGCAGTCCTCAAGCATGTGATGGCTAAACAAGGTTCCTGACACAAGACATTATCTAGACTCATTTCAATCTGATTTACAACCCAGTGATGAGATCCGGGGCTGCAGTGGCTCAAGTGGTTAAGACACTGAGCTGCAGACCAGAAGGTCGGTAGTTCAGCAGTTCAAGACCTGAGTGCTGCATGACAGAGTGAGCTCCCATCTCTAGTCCCAGCTCCTGCCAACCTAACAGTTCTAAAGCAAGAAATTGCCAGTAAATAGGTACCACTTCGGTGGGAAGGTAACAGTGTTCCGTGCACCTCAGGGTTTAGTCATGCCGGCCACATGACCACGGAAACATCTTTGGACAGCGCTGGCTCTTCGGCTTGGAAACGGAGATAAGCACCGCATCCCTAGAGTCGTATTCAACTGTCTTTCAAGCAAGGGAAATCTTTACCTTTACCTTTTTGAGGTTGAAACCTCTTGTGCCACCTTGATAGATTTCTTTTACTAGAGGGGGAAAAGTTCCTTTTCATGGACCTTTCAACACCTTTTAGTAGTACTGACCATGAGATCTTAGACTGACTTTCTGGGATGGGAGCTAGGAATGTCAAACTTTGGTGAATCAATGCCTTCTATTCTTTTGAAGATGGATCCGGTTGGTCAGCCATGTTGGTCTGATGCACTACAACAAATTTAGAGTCCAGCGGTACCTTTAAGACCAACAAAGGTTTATTCAAGGTATGAGCTTTCATGTTCACGCACTTTATCATGTGCATGCACACAAAAGCTCATACCTTGATCAGAGGTTACTTTTTTCCTACCATAGACAACAATGGAGGGAATGGGGGCAACCTCTTTGGGGGCCCGTAGAATTGGATCCCCTGGTCCAATCTTCTTGAAACTTGGTGGGTATTTCGAGGAGAGGCCCCAGCAAGTTTGGAGCCTCTCCCTCAAACCCCCTCCCCTCCAGTCGCTTTTAAAGTTGCTGCCAAATTTTGGTGGCAATTCAGCAGCGGGCCAAATCAGATCAAAGAATCTGATTCAGCCCGTGGCTGCCCTAGTGGCCACTCCTGGCCACTTTGCTCTGCCTCGCTCTGGCCCCAAAGGACCCCTGCCTTGAATAAACCTTTGTTGGTCTTAAAAGTGCCACTGGACTCCAAATTTGTTCTGTTCTTTTGGTGATACTATTCTTTCCCAATAATAATATAGGAACCTACTGTTCTACACCATGGCATTTATGCTATGGGTACTACATGGTAACATCTGCGATGGCATGCTATTTAACATCTGCATGAAGTCAAGGGGGAAGACACTTCCCCTAAAAGATCAAATTTGTAGTTTGAGGGTGCTATTAAATCCAGATTTAGAGATGGATGCACAAACAGTGTCTATGGCTCAAAAGCCATTCCCTCCTTCCGCTGGATCTTCCTGAAAAAGATGGTTTAACGCAGTTACCCTCAAATTAGTATTGTCCAGATTAGATTACTGCAATATACATGACTTGTATGGCTGCCTATGAAGCTTCAATCAATAGCTGGACTGAAAAGTGAAATTTTCAGAACGGATCGTATTTTGTAAGAAAGATCTTTACTGGTTATCAGTTTGCTCACCAGTGCAACACAAAAAGCTGGACTTGACCTTTAAAACACTAAATGGTTTGTGACCACTAATGTTCTGAAGGATCATCTGTTCCCATGGGAACCAGCTAAGATGCTGACATCTTCATCTAAGGTTGCCTCAACTTTGGAGGAGAACAGGGTGGCTATAAGTACATGGCCTTTGCAGTGGCAGAGCCCCATTTGTGCTCCATCATCCAATCACTTTTTGGGGGGATGGAATGTGGGAGGGAAGCACAGCAGCGAGAGTGCAGTGATAGTTTAGGGTCTGCCTCAGCAAAAGAGCAAACAGCTAGAAGGGTAGCTCAGCCTGATAGCCTGGCAGAGTGTTTTAATTCTACCTCTGGGAGACAATAGAGTACCCGACTGTTGAGCCTGTCTCTGGTGATAAACAGACCTTGTACCATTGAGTCTGACTCTTTGGGAAAGGGCAGGCTAGTGGGCCTAGAATCCTGTGTGTGTGACAGGATCCAGCCTAGGGGCTAGTCAGTGAAAGCCTGTTTGTACCTATAAACATTAAACTGACTTCAAACCACACTTTGAAGCCATAACTAGCTCAAACGTATGTGCCTCAGCCAGGTTTCTGCTTTGACAATCTGGGCACTTGGGCTACTGATCTTCATTTAAAACTAACCTGTAAATAAATAAATCTTCTTTGTTACTTACATACAACTCCTGCGCCTCAGTGATCTCCTTGTTCTACTTCCTCACCACAAAATTTACCTCACAGGAGCAAACCCAAATCCTTAACACTTGCTACCCTAAGAACACCTGTTAACAGGAGGGGGCTGGGTTCACAGTTTAAAATAAACCTCATTCCCCAAAATCGTAAGAGGCTATGTGGGTCCCCTCAGTTGGTAGAAAAAGCCCGTCACAGCTTCCTTATACTGTTTCAGCTGGTTGCACAAGCCAAACAACTGAAAGGCAGGGTTGAAAATGCAGACCACAACACCGTAACTACTTTTTAGAAAGCCTGAAAATGCGACTGTTTGTCCTTTAACCATCAAACCTCAGGCCATGAGGCTGACACCTTAAGAGTAGAGCACTCCAGCACAGACCAAGCCAAATCTCATATGTAATGAACTGCCGGGCTGCCAGAATTCCATTGTCTTTCCATCCATTTGAATCATGAGCCAGCCACACTGGAAAAGCCATAAATTTCAACACTCCCTGCCATGGAAATCAACAGGGTCTGCAAATGGACGATGCTCCCAGACTGCAAAGAAGAGGGTGATTCCTTGTAGCAGCCAGGAAGGTGCATCTGTGCTCGAAGAACACAAGCTACCCTGAGATTCGTGTTCTTTCTATTATACTTGGTTGGTAATAAAGAGGCAGGAGTAGGTTCTTTTTCTCCTCCTGTCAAAGCAGATAAGTATTGGAAAGAAAATAACAGTGAGGCTAAGTAGCATATAGCTTTATCGGAGGGCAGGAATGTAGCAAGGAAGCAACCACTAGAACTACCTATCTGTCAGGAGGCCAAAGTCTCAGGCCAATATAATGTCCCTTTAAAAAAAAAGACCACATCTACCCAACTGCATTGCTTACTTCCTGAAGCTAAGCCAGAGGGATGCACATAGTAAGATCTTTGTCTCATTCCAGGGAGGATGCAGGATAAAGATTCTGTGCCAGTAATCTTCCGTGGATTAATGGTTTCTCTTTTATCTGCTGTATTTCTGCTCAGATGTCTTTGCTCTGAATGAGTCAGTGGAATGCAAATGACGAGTACAGTCAGTCTGAAAATATTTAAATCTTGCTTTCCACCGCAGTGCAGGTTTGCAATTCATATATGTATGCTGAAGGAAGGGCAGATGAAAATTATAGATATAGGAATAATACAAAAAAATAATAATAACAATAATAATGTGGTGATCATATGAAAATAGACTTTGGTTTTCTCTTTTTCCTCTCCTCTTTTCCTCCCCCCCTCCCTCCCACCCAACTCCTTCATTTTATAAATAAGATCAACATTTAAATGCTTGGTACTACCGGCGTAGGGGGTGGGGAGAGATCCGCAATGTTCCTTGTCTGAGATGCATACGCTTGACAAGAAGGCATCTGTTGAAATGGAAAACTGATTTTATTTCAGCTGCTAAGTGACAAATTTTTATTACTCCGCAAGCGTATTTCTCGATATGGTATTGTTTTAATTCTGACAAAGCAGCATCTAGGTGGTTCAGTCACATTTTTTTTTCTGATTGATTTGCACTTTCCCCCCTTTCTCATTGCAGCTCCCCCCAGTCCCCCTTCTTTGTTGTTCTGGCTTTTGTTTTGAACAGGTTGCAGATTTTTTTTTTTCTAAAAGAGAATTAAACTATTTTACAGCTAGATTCCAGTGCAGTAGAACCTTGGAGACCAGCTCAACAAGCTTCTCCACATATAAGCCTTCCGGAGTCAAAGCTCCCTTCATCAAATACAAGAGCTTTGACTCTCAAAAGCTTCAGCCCCAGAAATCTTGTTGGTCTCTACTGTGCAACTGGGCTCGAATCTAGCTGTTCCACTGCAGATGGGGCTACCCTCTGAAACGAAATGATTGCATGATCAAAGTGTGATCCTAAACAGAGTGACACCCTTCTAAACCCATTTGCTCCAACTAACTTAAAGGCAAAGGTTTCCCCTGCTCAAAAGCCAGCCAAATCCGACTCTAGGGGGCGGTGCTCATCTCCATTTCCAAGCCGAAGAGCCAGCGCTGTCCGAAGATAGTTCTCCGTAGTCATGTGACCGTGCAGAGATTGATATGCTGCCAATACTCTTTATATATAATAAAAGAAACTTATATCAAACTCTACAGTGTTGTTGTTGTTTCAACAGAACAAAATAAATATGTAGCCACAAGATTGCAGTCCAGTTGTTTTTGCATGGGTATTCATAAGCTGAGTTGATGGTTGGGACGAGATTCTCCGGAATAGCTCCCGTTTAGAATCTATAGGTCTTCTTCCATGCCACTGCTTCTACCAGAACAAGAGATGGAAACTGTACATCAGGCTTCTATAAGTGTTAGCTTCCCTTCAGATATTATGCCCCAGACAGGGGAAACAATTCATCTAGTGATCACTCTCCAGTCAGGCTTTCACTTATAGAAGCCTGATGTACAGTTTCCATCTCTTGTTCTGGTAGAAGCAGTGGCATGGAAGAAGACCTATAGATTCTAAACGGGAGCTATTCCGGAGAATCTCGTCCCAACCATCAACTCAGCTTATGAATACCCATGCAAAAACAACTGGACTGCAATCTTGTGGCTACATATTTATTTTGTTCTGTTGAAACAACAACAACAACACTGTGGAGTTTGATATAAGTTTCCTTTATTATATATAAAGAGTATTGGCAGCCTATCAATCTCTGCTCAGCTTCATTCTTGTACCTGATATACACCTTACAGCTGTGTTCCATTTCATTGTAACCGTGGTCATGTGACTGGCATGACTAAACACCAAAGTGCACGGAACACTGTTACCTTCCCAGCAAAGTGGTACCTATTTATCTACTTGCAGTGTCTTGCTTTCGAACTGCTAGGATGGCAGGAGCCGGGGCCAGAGACGGGAACTCACTCCATCACACAGCACTCGGACCTCGAACTGCCAAGCTACTGACCTTCCAGTTTGCAGATCAGTACAGAACTTCAGGGTAAGGCTGCAATCCCAAGGACACCTAGGGACCTCAAATCAAACCTCATTGAAGCTATGGGATTTTATACAGTTACACATATCACTGTTGCAGGAAACATTTGGATTACAACTGATTATATATAAAACATGGAAGTAAATCAGGTGACATATACACAGGTATTGACAGGTGTTTGAGGATGCCTTACTGCCACATTCTAGGCACACCACCGAACGAACCAGAGCTTCTTGTTCAAATGTAGCGCTCCCTAACCTCCAAGTTGGGATGGGCTATAAAAGTCAGCTTTTGTGCAGGAGGACAGTGTTGTCCGTGTTTATGTTCAATAACTTGAGTTTTCATAAGTAGCAAACTCAGCCCTGTAACAAAATATATTAGGGGTATGGGTGATAGTTCCGTGGATTGGAAGGACATGCTTTTCATGCATAAGAGCTCAGATTCAATTCTTAGTGTCTCCAAGTTAAAAAGATCTCATGACAGGCTGGGAAGCTTCTCTCCCGAGATCTCTGAAAGCCTCTGAGTGGTGGGACGGGCAGTACTATACTAGAATGGGTATTGATCTGCCTCAGTATAAGGCCACTTCCGTTGCTGAAGAGTACAAAGAGCATTAACACCGTGCGCTGGAAAGAATCTGCTCTGAAGCTTTTTATTCTCCATGGCTAGAGTAACCACCTGGTCAGAATTCTATAGCCCTAACCAGAGTTCCACCTTCCAGCTTTGTTGCTAGAATAAGGGACAGAAGCAAGAAAGATTCTAGTTGAGCTGTTTTTGCTATTAGTATAGAGACACACATGAACGCACACACAGCATCATTTCCATACAATAATGGAACATCAGGGAAGATCTGGCTGCATTTGTAGCATAGTGCAGGTGTCTGTGCTGTGAATGCTAGGTGCTGTGAACACAAATGTAGGCATATTGTGCTGCCTCTTATCATGCAGACTGCAAGAGCAGGTGACAGATGCCATTTTGTAGAGTGCATCTGATGAGCCTGTACAATTATTGATGCAGTCTTAACAATGGTGGGTGAGGCCAAGTCAAACAACCCAGTTTGGTGTAGTGGTTAAGTGCGTGGACTCTAATCTGGGAGAACCAGGTTTGATTCCCCACTCCTCCACTTGCAGCTGCTGGATGACCTTGGGCAAGCCATAGTTCTGGCACAGCTGCTCTTGAAAAAGAGCAGTTTCTGTCAGAGCTCTCTCAGCCCCACCTACCTCCCAGGGTGTCTGTTGTGGGGAGGGGAAGGGAAAGGAGTTTGTAAGCTGCTCTGAGATTGCTTCAGGTAGTGAAGGGCAGGGTATAAATCCAGTCTCTTCTTCTTCTTCTCCTCCTCCTCCTCCTTCTCCTTCTACAACTACTACTACTATTACTACAGTGAAGCTCTGAAACTCTCTCCTCCCTGAAAGAGGAAAATTCCCTGTCACCTTATCTCAGGTTACCACTTGAGACTCATGAAAGCACTGCTACCTTACAGAGCCATCCAAAGCACTTTACACCCTTCGAGGTCCTGGCATGATCTCATCAAAGCTTGGAAGCTAAACAGCAGCTGCCATGGTTAGTACTTGGGTGAGAGACCACCAAGGAAGGCTTATGCAGAGGAAGACAATGGCAAACCACCTCTGTTCATCTCTTGCCTTGAAAACCCCATGGTCCTGGGATTGTCATGAATCGGTTGCAACTTGACAGCACAAAACTGTCAATTGACATAAACCAGCCAGTTGATGGTATAGGTACAGGACTCCAGGGCACATCTGTTTCCTTGTTTCTGAGCAAAGAAGGTACAATGTCCATGTTCAAGGGCACTTTGCCTTTTGGACTTTTTGGATTTTGCCTCTTTTCACAATCCAAAAGATGAAAACACAACTACTCACAAGTTGCTAATCTCCCCTTGGGCAGTGGGCAAGATGCTCAAGCAGGTTTTGCTGACTGGACAGTAGAAACGGAAGAAATTATTTATCCAGGTTCATTTCATTTTGGTTTCTGGCCTGGATTTAGCCCTGAATCAACCTGAGTTACCCTGATGGACAACCTGTGCTAGAAGACAGAGGGAGTACAATTCTGTTGGTTCTCTTCTTGTCTTCTGAGACCATTAATCACAGTACCCTTTTGGACCATTTGTCTTGGATGGCGGTATGAGAAACAGTGCTCTAAAGGTTCTGCTCCTATCTGACAGGTAGGTTTCAGAAGGTAATGCTGGGAGAACTATAGTTTGGAACACTATTGCATAAATGCAATGGAGTCAGAGAATTCTATTTTGCACTGCTTAACTTCCATGTGAAACTTTTAGCCAACGTTATCTAGAGTTTTTTTCAGTAAAGACTATTCAGTATATTAATAACATCCAGTTCTGCTCAGCTTTTTTCTAAGTGTCAGGAGGGGCAGTGGAAGTGTTGGATAGTTGCCTGGAATCAGGATGGATGAGAGCTAATACACTGAAACCTAAACAAGATGGAGATGGTAAACAAGATGGTGGGTGGTTCAGTGGTGCTGGAAGATAGCAGTCAGTCTATGGTTGATGGGGCTGCTCTCCCCCTAAGAAAACAAGGTCACACCTTGGAGGTGCTTTTGGGCTTAGCTCTTACACTAGATAATTAGACAGTATCCATGGCATGAGGCACCTTTCACCCGTTCAGGCTTACAAGAGCATCGAATGTTTGGGTGCCTCTGAAACCCGTTCAGAAACTTCAACAGACTCCAAACAGACAAGCTAAATTATTAACTGAATTGTGCCAGAGCGATTACATTTAATCAGTACTGTAATATTTTTACTGGATGCCTAGATGATTCAGGGCATAATTCAAGTTGCAGATGCTGACTTCTTAAAGGCTGAAAGGACTTGGGACCAGGATATACTTGAGAGACCACTACCTTCCATAGGAGCATGTACATATGTGGAGGTCAGCATCAGAGGCCTGACCCTTCTTCAAACTTGGTCCTATTATAAATTCAAGGTGTTAAACAGAACAAACCTTCAGACTTGATTTATGTCAGGCTGTGTGAATGTGTTATGTTTGGAACTGTGGGGAAGACAATTACTCCCAAAATATAATTCAATAGTAGATTGTTTGTGGTATTCACCCCAAACCGGGATAATTAAGATGTTTTTCTTTCTGAAGAACCAGAACTCCTTTCCTGAGCCTCAACAGACACAGAACTATGGTACCGAAAATAGATGCTCTGCAAAACTTTTTCATTTGTCCACGAGAATCATTAGCAGAGCAAATCAGAATCCTTTCACATGGGTGAGGAGGTTTTAACATTCACCAACTTCCTGCTCTCAGACTGGAATGTGAATGCTTTAGCAATTGTTCTTTATTTAATGTCCTAAAATCACCAGAGCCATCCCAAGCAGAATTACACCCTTCCACGCCCACTGAAGTCAATAGGCCTAGAGGAGTGTGACTCTGCATAGGATGCCACCATAAGTCAACCACATTTCATTCCAGAAGATATTGCTAAACTACCATCAAGGGTTAAGTATTTATATCTAAACCGGCAACCCTACTCACTTTTTTGGTGATGTCCTTCAGTTGGAGTGATGAAGTAATGGTAGGAAAAGAAGATCTGGTTTGTCCAGTATTGGAGAGGATCCTGGAAGAAAGAAAATGATCTTATATAGTATGCCTAATTTTTCTATACCAATGCTGCATGCCCCAACCTTGCATTCCCCTCCCCAAAATTCTGGGCAACATTCATGGTTGTAAGGGATTAAAGAAACAAACTGTAGATTAATTGAGCCATCTGAAGAAGGATCATGTTAAAGAAGTTAAGGAAGATGGCCCTGAATGTAAGATAATGGCCTTTAGAAGAAGAAGAGAAGAAGAGATTGGATTTATACCCCGCCCTTCACTCACTTGGAGTCTCAGAGCGGCTTACAAACTCCTTTTCCCTTCCCCTCCCCACAACAGACACCCTGTGAGGTAGGTGGGGCTGAGAGAGCGCTTTCCCAAGCTGTCCTTGAGAGAACAGCTGGTACAGAGCTATGGCTTGCCCAAGGTCATCCAGCCAGGTGCAAGTGGAGGAGTGGGGAATCAAACCCGGTTCTCCCAGATTAGAGTCCGCGCACTTAACCACTACGCCAAACTGGCTCTTAGAAACAGTTATACGTAAACATTTCTAAATGACTGTATGTAACTGTTCTTTGAAATGCAAATTCAAGATGGCTCCACTCTTTTTCTTGATGGCATATGTGTGTGGGTGCATAGTCTTCCCTTTCAGTTAAATAGGGTAAGCTTGGGAATCAAAATAACTGTAACTTTTCCCAAGAATGCAAGGGAAAAGGATTGTGTGCTCTCTCTGGAAGCTCTCTTGTGTTTGTCGCTACTCTGTTCATTTTCTCAAGTGACCTATTCATGATAAAGATCACTATATATTCCGGAAGGGGAGCAGAGGGGAAATGGTCCTTTCTGTATGAAAATGCATCCCAGTATACAAGCTCTTTCCCCCAATCTTCAGAGGCCAAAAATCATAGAGCGCCTGAAAATGACATTCTGCTTCAGCACCTCACTCCATCTTCTTTCCCTTCCATTTCTTTTGTCCTCCGCATACACAGAGGGTGATAGATTTCAAACCACATTACCTGCTGCACTACAGTACTAAGAAGCAAAGACCACAACAAACTTTCTCTACCGGTGTGTCCAACAAACATGAAATTAACCTTCGGCATTATGTAAGGAGATGTACAGATTACAGTTTTTGACATATTCTGTCTTTGCTTGCATAAGATCGGAAGAAGAGGGACAAGGACCAATTTGCTGTCAGACAGATCTTGGAACCTAGGTCAACGTGAAAAATGAATTAGCCTATTCATGCATTAGACAGGATAATTTTGGTAAAACAGGTGCTGACAGTGTTAAAGGACACTGTGATGGAGGAGCCTAGCCTTGGTGTCATTTTAATTGTCACTATGACTGACGAAAAAAATGCAGGGCTTTTTCCAGTACACTGATCTTTCAAATTTGTAACATCGAAGTGCTATTCATCGAGCAAAATTCTGGGGTTGCATAAGCAGGTCTTACAATATGTAACTAGAGCCACACTTCACCCTTGTTATTTATCTTGAACAAAATACATGAAGTAACTGTAAAACAGAGTGTGCCCTGATTACAAACCTGGTAGAATTCTGCTAGAATTTCATAAACTAGGTCTGGGCAGCGTATGGGTATATATGGATGCACAGGTAGGCAAATAATTTGCTGAGGTAGGGTGAGCAAGCCCTGACCTGGATAGCCCAGGTGTCATGTAGCAGGTGTAGGCCAGCAAGCCAGACACATTCAGCTGCTTGTACAAAGTCCAGAGTTTAGTCCCAGAAGTCCACAAGCCAAAGGGTCATTACTGGAAGAGGTGAAGCAGAGAGCATAGTCAGGAGATTCAAGGGTCATCCACAAAGCCAGAGTCACAAAGTCCTAAGCTGGTCCAAGGTCACACAAAGAAATCAGCCCTTCTAATCACAAAGTCTAACCGAATGATTTGTTGCTTCCACAGCATGCAAGCTCCCAGCCCTGGGTTTTAGAGGCACTTCCTAACAAGCCCTTGTTTGCAGCCAGCTGCTTGGGGGTACTGCTGCAACTACTCCAGGCTGTCAACAGCAAGCAGCTGGCAATGGGCCAGGAGATATGCACTCTGCCTCCTTGCTTGCAGCTCCCTTCTAAGCTTCTGTCTCCAGTACTCAAAGGGTGGTGGTGAGCCTGGTGGACTAGTCTTAAACACTTCAGCCTCACCTGCTGCATCAGAGTAGGGCGGTGGCTCTGGATCAGCTGGTGGGGGTGAGTCTTGGCCAGCCTGTTTGCTGGCTTCTGCTGACTCAGAGCCAGCCATGCATGGCTCCCCTTCTCCTGAGGAGTCCTCCTCCTCTGAGGACTTCATGCTGAGCTCAGGCTGATCCACAACACCAAGCTAGCCTGATCTTGTCAGATCTTGGAAGCTAAACAGGGTTGGCCCTGGCTAGTGTTTGGGTGGGATATCTCCAAGGAATATCAGGGTCATGATGTAGGCAATGGCAAACCACCTCTGAATGTATCTTGCCTTGAAAACCCTACAAGGTCGCCATAAATCAGCTGTGACTTAATGGGGGGAAAAATGTGAGCAACTGCTTCTTACCACATGTATCTGACTCTGTCTTCAGTATGGATTTACACCTCCACATACCATAATTTGAACTTCTTAAAAACATTTTTGAGCCCTTATTGGCATGTTTACACAATTAGACGGGAACGGAATTAAAAAGAATCTGGAAGATTCCACCGACGAAGCTACACGCGAAATGTGTAGGGGTTATACCATCATTAAAGATTATTTTCCTCTGCACCATTTGTCTTTTCAGCTTCATTTTGCCTTGGTACAGCCCCATTTCTTCATGTATACACAGTTAACCGCTTTCCCTACTCCTCTTGTATTAACCAGTCAGAACATCTACATAGCCTGATGGAGAGGAGAGGTGGCTTTGTGATTGTCACAGGCTCCAGCCAATCAGTATTCTTCTAAAGCCAGCATCTCTCCCTCCCCCCTACAGGAACAGGAAAAATCAATTATTTTTTTACCTCAGTTGACTCTGGAGGGTTCAGTTACTTAATACTTCCACATGTAATCTGAAGCAATATCACCCAAGAAGAGTTTCGCAGTACAATCTGCTGTTTGTGTAGACTTGCCCTAACACAGTGCTGCAAAAGTACTGACCAGGAAGTTTTTGGATTACTGGGATCACTGCCATGAGATCGAATGGGAAAATAGTAAAAATCTCTGCTACAACAGAATAAAATTATAATGCAAATAGCTGTATTTACTCCAGGCTGCCCACCACAGCCCAGATCTAGTTCCAAGAAGGGATATTGCCTTTTCTCAGTAAAGAAGTCAGACTAAAATCTAATGGAATTAAATAATAATTCATAGCCATAATGGAATTTAGCCTTTTGTCATTTTATTCTTTAACTGGGTATGTGGAGAATTTGTTGGGGAAATCCACCCCTCAAAACATTCTTGTACTGTTTCTACAAAAAGGTCCAGATTTGGGAGTGGGGAAAAGGAAGCTGTAGGCAGCTTTGGAAAATGACTGTGGTGGTATTTATTACTTTGATAGGGTCAGCATTTGCTCTGTGCATGTTGCCTTCTCAACATATGTTTCAGGCAAAGAATCAAAGCTAATTCCAGTGTGTGAAAAAGCAAGGAGATTTCATTACCGATTGTGGCTCCCCTTCAAAATGATAAGGAGGCAGGATACAGGTTCTCAAAACCGAGTGTCCAAATGGGAATTTATGATGTAGAACTTTAGCTTTATCATCCATGGACTTCAGTACAGAAAAGGAGAAATTCTTGGCTCACAGCAATCTCACAGTTAACTTGGGAGCCAACTGCCTCATGTCTCTCTCCCCCCTTAACATTCTCCGTGCAGCTATTTCCTCTTTCCATAACAAGAAAGAGAAATGGCGGTTGGCACTAACTCCTTCTGGCATCTGCCAGAAGAGACCTGATTTTTCTTTCCTCCACTCCTCTCATTCTTGTCTGCAAAAGTGTCAACAGAATTCAACACAAATTTCAACTAGAAAAGCTGCAGTAAAGAATCACCACCACCCCTGTAATATTTTGGCACATCCCTAACTGCAAGAAACCATTTGTATCAATGCTTCTCTCACTAAACTAATAATAATCATAGGAATTACTAAAGAGCCAGAAGGGGTACAAGTAGAGCTACGAATCCTGCACAAGTTTGATGAATTGTTGTAAACCCAGAAGACTGGAGAATCTTAGAAAAGAATCTGGGGTTTGTCCCTCTCAGTAAAACCTGCACCTACACATTTAAGTTGCTCAGTAAAGCAACTTGTCCTAGATACTTATTTAGGTTTTTTAAAAAGGTAGTTTCCCTTGCTTGAAAGCCAGTCGAATCCAACTCTAGGGGGCGGTGCTCATCTCCGTTTCCAAGCCGAAGAGCCAGCGCTGTTCGAAGACTTTTTCCGCGGTCATGTGGTTGCCATGACTAAACACTGAGGTGCAGGGAACGCTGTTACCTTCCCACCGAAGCGGTACCCATTCATTTACTTGCAATTTCTTGCTTTTGAACTCTAGGTTGGCAGGAGCTAGGGACAGAGACGGGAGCTCACTCCATCATGCAGCATTAGGGTCTCGAACTGCTGAGATACCGACCTTCCAATCTACAGCTCAGTGTCTTAACCTCAGAGCCACCACGGCCCATAGATACTTATTTAGAACTTTTCAAATGCCACCAAATTCTAGGGATGTACACTGAATATCAGTGATAGGAGGTAACATCGGGGAAGGTCTTGGCCTCTATGTCGTTTGTTGGCCCTTCAGGGCAACCGGTTAACCACTGTGTGAAACAGGATAGACTAAATTGACCAATGCTCTGTCCCAGCTGGGCTCTTTTTATGTTAGTTGTTGCTCACATTCATTGGTTTCCAAGCTTAAGAATGCCAATCTTTGCTTTTTTCTTTAGTGACCTGCAAATGAATTCAGCAACCAACTGCAGGAAAAGAAGAAGATAAGGACTGGTATAATCAGGGGCGTAGAGTTTTGGAAATCCCGGGGGGGGGGCTCCTTAGCGTGCATGCTTCACGCCCACGCTCGCTGGGACGATGTTCTTTCCCCCCCTCCAGGAAACCGCCCCGCCTCCCCAGGCCTTTCCGAGGCCCGCCAGCTGCTGCTGCTGGTGCCTCTCTCTCCCCCCCGCCACCCCTTCCCTCTCCCTCTCCAGCAGCGGCCTCCGGGCCTCAGAAGGACCCAGGGAGGCACGGCGGCAGGCACTCCGTTTTCCCGGGGGTGGCTGAGCCCCCCCCAGGAAATTTTGGGGGGGGCTCAAGCCCTCGAGCCCCCCCGTACTCTATGCCTATGGGTATAATGGCTGCTGATATTACAAAAACCTCCCTCCCTAATGCAGGGAAAGCACTGGTACACACCTATACCATTCCTAGGAAGAAGTGGTGGGTTCTTTCCCAACTAGTCTGTTCCGACCTTTTTAAGCTCCTGGGCACTTTTGGAACTTTGACACAGGGCAGTAGGCGCAATTGCAAAATGGCTGCCACAGTGGGGTGGAGTAAACCACATACAGGATACTGAAGGAGGCAGTGTCACACACACAGACAAAGCCCAATCGCAGGGGGAAAGGTGGGCAATTTAAAAAATACACTGGCAAAGAGGAGTAACAGAGAATAAAACCAACAAAAGGAAAAGGAAGAAAGACAAGACAGACTTTGCCAAGATATAGGATATCATAGCTTGTCCCAGACTTTCCCAGTCAACACAATTGAGTTTAAAAATATTTAACTTTTGGCAGGATCCTATCCTATTTCACAAAGATGCTCTTGCTCTGGCTTTGGAAAGTCTACTGGGGAGATCACAAAGGCCATGAGCCTGCAGAAGGTGTGAAGCTGAAGGAGTTTCAGAAGGGGGGATGAGTGGAGTAGAATGAAGGCTGTCTCGGAAGAATGACTAAGTACAATCAGTAGCTGAGCTGCTTATGCAGCTGAATAGCAATCAACGGGTTAGTATTCCACCAGAGGTTAGATCATACCGAAATCTCCAAGAACGCCCGGTATAATGAATGATTCTCTCTTACTTCTCTGGTATTCCATCACAGAATTAATCAGATTAGTTTCCTACGTAGCAAAAAAAAAAAAAGATATTTATCCCCCATCCCACCCAAAACACAACCATTTTGATTTCCCTGGCGGTTTGGGCCTAACAATACCCAGCAGTTCTGCAAGAGACAACGCCAGAGATGGCTTTGTCTCATGTTGGATCTACAGCAAATCCCACCCCCCCCCCAGATCCCATACAATACTCATAGGGCTATACCATCTGCTGAAACACCAGATAAATGATAATTGTCGGGACCTTAAAAAGCTGTAACTGCAGCATCTATAAATAAGATAATGTCAAAATGCTGAGCAGCGCATGTTTGTATTATGGGATTCTCTCTCTCTCTCTCTCTCTCTCTCTCTCTCTCTCTCTCTCTCCCCCTCTCTCCCCTCCATTTTTTCCATTTCAAATACATTTCTTGAAGGCTTGAAAACAAGAGCTGCACCGAAATAACCAGAAAAGGAGCTGAAAGCCATTCCAGAACCTACAAATGAGAGGAACTGGAGGCTGACACATTATTGACTGAGGCAGGATAAAAGAGGAAGCAATTCACCTCTTACATCTCTTTCGCTTTGGTGCAATGAAGCGAGATCAAAGGCTTAGTCTCACATTAACCCAGAATAATACATACTCGGTATAAATGATGCAGAGAAAAGGACACATTCCCCAAGACGTGACAATCCCATCAAATGCCCCTCTGCAAAGTTCAGGTCAAGGTAGATTTTCTATTGAGTGGGATTTTTCCCCTCTTATGGTCCAAAGTCCTTGAGCTCCCAGCACTAATTATATGCAAATAGAGGCCAGTCTGAATGCCCATATTTATCCACAATGGCTTTTCAGTGCTGCTGAATTTCTGTGAGTAAGTGCAAAAGAAGATGTACATGCTTTCTTGCAGACTTCACATTCTTAACTGGTATGCAGAGAAACACAAGCCCTGTTCACAAGTTTCAGAGAATGCAAGTATGATCTATGCACAGTATATGCTTGATTTTTCTTTTCTCAAGTTACATTCAATGCATGTATAACTCAATATGTGATTTAAACCCCACGTCCAGATATTGGTTCCCAGGTTCATTTCTAAAGAGTACATGCTTTGCCTCTATGTACAAGCATTCACTGTAACATATGAAAAGGTCTCTCTTCTGAGTGCTAAACAGTTACATAATTCTAAGTCCACTAAAATTTAATGGTCCTAGGAGGATGCAACTCTGCTTAGGACTGCACTGACAGTTTCCTGCGGTCTGTGGTCCCCAGTCTGTGATCTTTATGCTGTGTACTATGCTCTGGTCTCCACCAAGTAGTATTTATTATTTATACAGTGCGGTCAACAATGCCTGACAAGAGTTTCTTAGGAGATGATTTGGAGAGAGATCTCAAGACAGGTTTCTGCCTCCAAGGAGCTTACAGTCTAAAAATCTGCAAAACAGAAATCCTGATTTCTTCCACACAAAAAAAAGAATCTGAATATGTTCGCTTAGGTAAAAATGCATTATTGATACTTATGCTTCAGAGCACTTAACTGTCTCCAATTACGGGTCTGTGGAAGAAAACTTCTTTCCACAAGGCTGGTAGATTATCCCAAAATTGATAAGCTATCTTGCGTTTTTTCTTGGATTTATCTAGAGCGGGCCACCAGAGAGACTGGCATTGCAATCCTAAACAGAGTTAAACCCTTTTAAATCCATAGAGTTCATTGGACCCCAGAAGGGTATAACTCTATATGACGGCCCCATCCACTTCCCTCCCTCAGAGGCAAGGTTTTCCCTCTATTTTTCTTTCCCTTCTGTGACTGAGCCACTCTAGTTATCTGTTTTCTCCTTTCCTGAAGAATTCTGGCTATCCCATACTCTCACAGTATAATATTTTGGCTGTTTGCTCAGCCCAGGAACCTGAGGGAAGGAATGGGAGCCCCCTTTAACTTATACGACGTAAGTGACTCTCAAGAAGTTTTTATTCCACATAGAGGGGGGAAATCAGGTGAAATCAGGGATAAAATTCCTGAGATAACTCAATGTAGATAAATTTGAAGTAAAATCAGTACATGCACAGACCTTAGTTCTTGTGTTTCAGGCTAATGAGATTTTCGTAAGCTATTCACAATTATTTAAAATCATTATCTTGAGAAGCTTTTGTTCCCGTGTTTTCCCAAGCACTTTAGTACACCTTATTTGAGTATTCTCTCACTCTTTTGGTTTCCGGAAGGCTAGTACACTCTTTTCAGTACACAAACCCTTTCTCTTGAAATACCAGTACTCATCTTGAGTTTTTAACTTACTCTTCAGGTTTCTACAGTTTCTTACCACACCAGGCCAGGGATCTCTGTACTATTCAGAGCTAACTCCCTGTTTGACCAGGTAGAGAATTTTCCTCTCTCTGTGGATATATCCCCTTTCCTTGGCCCGAATGGGAGTCTCCATCTAACTACCCACTCGACCTTGCCAACTTCCCCAGTTCTCCTGTCTGTGTTAAACTGGTCTCAGTCAGGGCTGAATTCTGAATGAATTCTCCTCCTCAGCATTCAGCTCTAAAGTCTCCCTATGCTCAGCTGATGGTTACCAATCAGATTGCTTGGGGCAGCCTATCACTCAAGGCTCTCTGTTTCTGTAAAGAATTAACCCTCCACAGTCCTCAGCTGTTTGTACAGCACTTCTAAGTTTTTAAAAAGTGCAGTCTGTCAAACTCTGTTTAGGACTGCAGTGTAGGTATACTATTGGTTTTTAGCATTTTTGGTACTATCTGAAATTTTGCCTGGAACATTGATGGTGGCAGGATAAGAATACATCCAAAGAGATGGTCATGCATGCTACATTACAAGAACCACCTTTCTAATGCAAACTTACTCTTACTTGTATGCCCTCACAGTGTCAGGAGCAGTGGGTGTCCACAAAAGAAAGGGCCTTTTTCATACTTGCTCCACAATTTTGGAAAGTCCAGCCACAGATATCCACTCTGCTCCCTCCTTAGGAGCACTCTGGCATGATCTGAAAACAGCACTTTCAGATAAACTGAGGCCTCAAACAGACCAGAGATGATAACGTCTCAAGTTTTATGAACAATCTACCAAAGAAATGCAAACTGCAGGTTCTTCCAGCCTCAGTTTGTCTCACGGTTGTGCAAGAAAGGGACAGGGGATTTAAACGTTTCAACATTCACTCAATTTCAACCTTCCACACTGGGCTCCATTCTTTGTTATTAACACTTTAAAGGGAACAAAATGCATGCTTTAAAAGCACATGTCTGATTCTGTTACATCTGGCTTTTCTTGCTTAAAAACTGATTTTTCTATATTTTGATTGCTGACTGTATGTTTATACTTATGGTTCTTAATTTACTGATTACTCATAAGCCACTGTGCTTCCACATAGCAAAGGGCAGGGCATTAATACTGTCAACAAAGCTTTCTGGGATGTCCACACACAGTGTATATGTACACACAGTGCATCTGGGAAGCCTTTTCCATTGCTAAATAAGTTGACAGAAACCATACACATGTGGAACACTTAAAGGGCAATGAGGTTCAGACCCAGTGTGCTACCCCTTTCATTCTAACGCAGCAGATCACCTTGCCTCATGGCAGGGTAGTCTTTGAGCAGCATCTCCTGTAGGAAGCTGTTGTAGAACTACAGTTGCCAGTTCCAGCTTGGGAAATTTCTGAAGGTTTTTAGAGTGGTGACAAGGGAGGGTGGACTTTGGGGAGGGGCAGGAGCTCAGCAAGGATGTGATGCAATACAGCCCGCCCTCCACAGCCGCCATTTCTTCCAGTGGGAACTGATGCCTGGAGATCAGCTGTCATTTTGATAGAACACAAAGTCTTCCACCCTGAGGCTGACAACCCTATGTAGAGCAAAGATTAAAGAATGTGGAATACAATTAGTTTTGCTCTAGTACGGTATTGAAGGATCAGTGTGATCTGGTAGTACAAGATAAAGATTCTGTCACATAGCTAAATAAGTGAACACAAGATTCCCAGACACACACACCCCTGGGTGGCGGTGAAGATCCACCACCACCAGGCCTTCCCCCACAGCTGCTCATCAGCCGGCTGGCAGGGGGACATAGCAGTAGAAAGGGAAAGGCCCAGGCCACATTGCCAGTGTCACACAGGAAGTGACATTATCACACCAGTGACTTCTGGGCAATGATCTGGGTAGAAGCCAGTTTTACCATAGAGTTTTTGTCCAAATACCAGGACATTGCCCAGAAGTCACTGGCCTGATGACATCACTTCCTATGAGACACCAGCAATGTGGACTGGACCTTTCCCTTTCTCCTGGTAAGTCCTCCCCCCATCCCCTGCCAGTTGCCAGGAAGGACCTGGTCACCCCAAATGAATCTGATCATTGTTTGGTTGAGAAACTGCTAACAACCCCATGCAAGCTTTTCTGAATCTGGCAAGAAAAGAGAAGATAAGCTATAATAAAGTGAAGCAATTCCAGTAAGGGAAATGTTTTGGAACAGGTAAGTGGAACTATTCAAAATATTTTATATGATCCTCCTAATTTACGTGTGGCTGAGGCTAGGAAAATAATGCTTCCTTAGACCACCATGAGTTCCATACTGTGGCAAGAACTGAACTGAGTCTTAGGCACTATACTCAACCCTTTCAAATTCCATTTAGCCAATCTTTCTTGTCCATATAAATAAGTCCACAAACCTTCTGCAGCCTGAGATCTGCAAAAGCATTCTATAGTCAAGAAGACCAAGACCTATTTTGATTAGATTCTAGAAATCTGGATTCTTCCTAATTGTCACACAATGCATTTGCTCTAGGCAATAATCATTTTCTACCCAAAAGTATTATTGCATTTCTTGTAAGATTCTTTATGAGGTTTCATGGTAACGTGAACAAACATTTCCTTCATGTTGTATTATTTGCTATTTCCTGGGTGCTATTTCCATAAAGATCAGCTTTGAAAGAATTTTTCCAGCCAAAATTTTCAGCATTTCTTCTCTGGCAATTCTGCCCCCACCCCACCCCAAATCCTAAAGGAGCTCTTCTGTATTGATTCATTATTGATCCCAAGTTTATTGCTTTACATCTGTCTGTATCATCTTCTTGAACTACCTGCAAGTTTTGTGAGACAAAGAGCAAAACCAAGTTCAAGAATATACCATATACAATGCTAGTATTTAATTAACAGATTAATGAAGATTTCTATCCCATGCTACCCTCAGAAGGCACAGGGTGAGCTAGAACATGTTTTTTTAAAATTACATCAAGGATAAAACACTACAGAAACCAAGAAAATGAAAAGTCCAGCTGTGTCCCATCCCTTTATACCAATTTAATTACTGCCATTAAGTAACCCAAGAGGTCCTCCTACCTATTCAGCTGTTCAGGACGAAATACAGTTTCCTGGAATAATGCTTGTGGCACTGTATCGCCGCAGAATTCATACAGGTAACTTTTTCTTCAAATATTCCCTCATGCCAATATATTTGCACCTAGAATCTAATAATCCAGGGAACAACCACCCACCCTAGCTTTCCATATGTAAGTCAATTACAAAGTGACTATTACATATCAAACTATTTCTTCGCCCATTCGCCTTCAGAAGCCCAGAAGAGCCCCAGCAGGAAAGAGAAAACTCCCACAAATACTAACAAATCAAAGCGGACATGTGAAGCTGTGTCAGAATCAGACCACTAGTCTGTCAAGATCAATATTGTTCACTGTGACTGGTAGCAGCTCTCCAGCATCTTTCGTGTTAGCTACACCCTAATCCTCTTAACTGGAGATGCCGGGCGCCAAGCCTGGACTCTGCCACCCCTGTCAAAGGGGAGTTGCATGTGCAGGACATGTCCCCAAGGAAAAGCTTCATGGACAAGGGAGGCATACACCACTCTTGTTGACAATTCCATGTGCAACAATGAAAGAGTTCCACTCAGCTTAGCTTTTCTCATGACATTTTTCTCCCATGTAGTGAAGAAGAAGATGACAACAAAGAAGACAACAAGGATGACAATGACGAAGAAGATGAAGATGAGAAGGAGGAGGAGGAGATTGGATTTCTACCCCGCCCTTCACTCGGAGTCTCAGAGCGGCTTACAAACTCCTTTCCCTTCCCCTCCCCACAACAGACTCCCTGTGAGGTAGGTGGGGCTGAGAAAGCTCTTTCGAGAACTGCCCTTTCAAGGACAGCTTTTGGCAGAACTATGGCTTGCCCAAGGTCATCCAACAGCTGCAAATGCAGGAGTCGGGAATCAAATCTAGTTCTCCCAGATTAGAGTCCGCACACTTAACCACTACACAAAACTGGCTCTCCAGTTTAGCTATTCTAATATACTCTCTAACCCAGCATTTGTCCACAGCCTAATTTCCACATTCTGTCTTTGGTGCTGGTGCCACACTATTGTCTTCTGTCAGCTACCTTGTGGCTCAGCCCCTCACAGTTCCATGCAGTCTATGCTCCCCTTCCAATAAAATCAAGCCTCTGATTTAGCCCTGTACTGTCAGAACACACAGAGTGCCAGCAAAAGTGTATCTGGATGGGCCCTAAAGGCCAATTTACATTACAACCACCAGTTGGGAGACACTTGAAACAGTTTTCATGCGGCTGCTTCATATGGCAAACTGGAGGAGATTGCCACTGAGATCGTCCTCAAACATACTTCATGCCATAGCTGGTTGCCATCAAGAATATCTTGTGTGGTGATATGAAGACTGCCCATAAGATGGAAATGATTCACAAGATCAAGCACTCAGCACACTACAGTATCACAGCTACAGCCACATAAATTTATCATATCTCAATATCATTATTAGCTCTCTTTTTAATGGAAATCTCTCTTTATGCCATGTTTAAAGAGCCATGAAATGCTAGGACAAGAAATCTGGGTCATCTGATTTATCTGACAGGCAGTATATATAGACTTTTGCCATCTGCAGATTCATGACTCTCTATTTCACTTATCCACAGTCCACGGTCCATTCATGATATGGTCTCCAGCCTGTTTTTGCTCACCCAACACCCTCATCATATCATTACATTGTTAAATTTGGTTGTTTTGCTACTGGGAAGCAGCAGACCCCTGCCTCTCAGTATCTGTGGATTCCGCTGTTTGCAGTTATCCCAGGAGTAGAACCTCCATGAGCGGTGATGGCTTCCTGTAAAGAAAGGGCAAAAGAAAAGATATCATATGACACACTATTCACACATTCCATTGCCATGGCATGTTGTGAAAGCCGCTGGCCTCGATAACTATTTTAAAGGGTTAGGCTACTTCATGAGGAAACAAGTTTATCAATGACTACAATGGCTACTTAGCCATGACAAATGGAAATCTCCATCTGAGACACAGTGCACCTCCAATTACAAGTTGCTTAGGAACAAGTACCAGAGGCTGGCTTTCATTCCCACTTTCAAGCGACATCATGTCAGATTTCCTATGCTATAAATTGGGTTTGTGTCCCAGCTAGCCATTATGATCTTCTCGCTGTCAGTACCACTTGATATAGCGGTTAGGGTGCTAGACTATAACCATAGACCCAGAGTCCAGTCATGAAACTCTCTGCATAGTCATGAAACTCACTGAATTATCTTGGGCTGGTCACTGCCTCTCAGCCTACCCTATTCTCACAGGCAGGGCTCATTTCGTAGCAGGAGCTCCTTTGCATATTAGGCCACACACCCCTGATGTAGCCAATCCTCCAAGAGCTTACAGTAGCCCCTGTAAGAAGATCTCTGTAAGCTCTTGGAGGATTGGCTACATTAGGGGGTGTGGCCTAATATGCAAAGGAGCTCCTGCTACAAAATGAGCCCTGCTCACAGGCTAGCTGTTAGAATATAATATAAGAATACTGCCCTGAGCTCCCTGGAGGAAGAGAAGGATAAAAAGGTAACAGATAGAAGCTTGGAGAATGAGTGAAAATAGTGACCAAAGGTACCATGTATGAGTGAAATTCAGCCACAAACTCACTAGGAAGCCCTAAGCAAGCCACTGTTGTCTCTCTACAGCAGCCCCTTAACTCAACCAACCTACTTTTCACCATTGCTGTTAGGAGTATTGTGACAAATAAATATATAAAGGTCACTAAACTCATGAAATGTGCTACCCAAATGCTGTTTTTTTTATTGCTGTCACAACTGGCTTATGAGTTTTTCTCATGAGTTCCTCACCAAGAATCTGAGTTGTGATTGCCGTAGAGAGAAATGAGCGAGCATACACTGAAGTACACTTCAGTCTGATCCAGCAAAGCTATTCTTATACAAGCAGTCTCATAGTTCTGAACTCAGCAGAAGTACAGCATCCATCCCCCCCCCCTTTAAACAAAGGTGCATTACGGCCAATTCCTAAATCATAGTTTACCTATTTGAACAAATGGCCTAAATTCCAAAAGTGCTGTGAATGTTAAAAGTCTGCAAGATGTGCTGCATTTGCAGCACCTTCGAAAGTCATATCACTTATGCCAGATCATTATGACTAAGGGCAAGAGTCCATCATAGGTCAGTGCCTGTCTCTAGTGTTACATTGGCCTATGTCTTCTGCATGGATAACAAACATAAATCAATACATAAGGGAATACTGCATGGACGTGAAAGAGAGTCATTTCCCCCACTTCAGTTAATTGTGCTTAGCAAACAAGTGTGGATAGAAACCCTGTAACCCAGTCACATTCCTCCTCTCTTTGGTCAGAAGATGTGTGAGTCATTCTTTTATTAAAGACTGTGCAATCACACAAATTCCGCTCAGGTAACGTATTGGTAACCGATTAACTTATGGAACTCACTGCCCAAGATGTAGTGATCGCCACGTGCCCCCTGTGGTTCAGGTACACAAGACTATTCCTCAGGAGCATCTACACCTCTCTGATCATAAGGAAAAACAAACAAAAAGTAACTGTGAGAAGTTTTCTTAAAATGCATGCCCAACTGGCAAGAAGTTCCAGGAACAATGCTACATAGATTGGTTTCCTTTGGATGACAGTGGCCAGAGGCATATAGGCCCTTTGTAATAATGTCTTTCATTTACAAATACACGAGCATAGTGTATTGGAATCAAACAGACACTCTTTCAGCAGGCAGCAGATCTGCTAGTCTTGCAATACACTGCTTCTCCAGGAAGGGAAGTTGATGCACAGTCTGACCTTATGCATATTTAGATGGAAGTTAAATCCCATGGAGTTCAATGGAGATTACTGCCAAGCTAGTATGAGTAGAATTGCAGCCTCGGTCTTGAATAGGCTTTTTAAACTCTGCTGTGGCTCTTGCTTTATCCCATCATGCTCTCTCTGCCCCTCTACTGAGATCTAAAATGGTACCCCTTGGTTCTATCACGTCTGCTTTACTCTGCACTAAATGGCGCATCTCCAGCCAGAGCATCTACATCTACGGTCCTCTGTGTGTCATTCCTGATTCAGCAATTACCATCAACAAGGAAAGAATGAAGGTTAATGGTGTGTGTGTGTGCTTGGGATCTCAGCACCAGGAAAGCAAAGTCAAAGGAAGAATGTGCTTGGATACTCCTTGCCATTGCTGCACAGAAGCATTGATGTGTTCATAGTTATGTTCACAGAACCACTTCTTCACTTCCCAGAGCAAGCTCTAGCCGGATCATATCATGTATGCATGAAGCACAGTTGTCACCAAATAAATATAGAAGGGGGGGAAATTGCTGTGGGAGAAACTATTTTTTTCCTTGTGAATATTAATCACTGCGGTGTTGATAGTGAAGCGATACAAGTAAAATACAAAAGCCAAGCATTGCTGCAGGGCTCAGCACAGATGAGTGCTGTAGCAAAGCCATTTCTCCTTCTTCTAGAGATAACACTGCTTACGCTTTGGATCATTATACTGTAGAGAGTTAACGCAAAACAGCATCGCCTCCCTGGCCTCTCCCCCAAGTCCTAAATAGAATTAATGTGACATCCCAACTGAGAATTGGATTCAACAGCTCCAGTTTTTAAAAAAAAAAAATTAAAAGGAAAGTTCCATATGGGTCATAAATGACAAAAAAAAAAAACCTGTATCACAATATGCCAGATGATAACACAGTATGTTCCTGCTCAAATTCCTTAAGCAAATTTAAATAATGTTCAGGGGGGCTCAATCAGTGGGGAAAGAATCAGGGCTAACATAAAGATGGAAAATGCAGATTTTGATAACTACAGCACAAATTTCTCTTTGTCAGCTCTTTCTGCCCTATGAATAACTTTATAAACCTCTATCATGTTCCCCCTTAGTCATCTCTTTTCTAAACTGAAAAGTCCCAAACTCTTCAGCCTTTCCTCAAAGGGAATGTGCTCCAACCCCCTAATCACCTTGGCTGCCCTCTTCTGTACTTTTTCCAGCTTGATAATGACCTTTTGGAGATACAGACTTCAGTTTCCTTTCTCCCTTCTGTAAATCCCACTCGCCTGCGACATTCACCACCTGCAAGAGCTGTTACTTGCACACATCTATTAATCAGGGCCTGCTGAGGAGGAGTGATCACTGATGCCTAAATCATATTTATTGATTTTCTGCACAGAATTGTCCTGAGCTAGCCCTGACCTGGGTATAACCCAGGCAGGCCCGATCTTGTTAGATCTTGGAAGCAAAGCAGGGCCAACCCCGGCAAGTACATGGAAGGGAGACCTCCAAGGAATACCAGGGCCAGCACACAGAGGCAGGCAATAGCAAGCCACCTCTCTGAAACGTCCTAGCCCCACTAGGGGTCGCCAGAAGTCAACCATGATTTTTAGGCATGTGCACACACACACAAACACACAAAATACCCCCCCCCCAAAAAAAACAATTGTCCTGAGTGGTGCTAAGCCCCACCAACATCCCCCTGTCCTGCATATCTACCAGAATGCAGTTGAATGCTGCCCAACAGCAAGAAATCACCCTCCCATGTGCCCCTTGTGGTACAGCCAATAAGTGGCTGGGTTAGACGAACTCCCTTCATCAATAGATACCTCAAGGTGCTTGCCAAGTTTTCCTGGCCATTTCCTTTGTTCAAAAATTTCATTTATTTTTTTAAATCTTTTTTTAAGTAATCAGACAAAGAATGTATTGCTGCTTAATTGGGGGGGGAGTTGTCAAGCTCCTTTACATATGCTCAAAAATCATCAGAAAGCAGCCTCTTCCCAACAGATGAGGCAGCCCAATCTGAGGAATGCTTTTATAAAGCGCTTAGGGTGGGCCAGATCACACACTGTAGCAGGAAAGCTCCTACCCTTGGGATCCTGGCTCCCACTGCTGCTCGGTGAAGCAGTGGGAGCAAAAGAAAGAGAAAAGCAGTAATACCATGATATTACTACAGCAACACTGTGACATCACTATTGTTTAGGGCTGCCAGCCTCCAGGTGGGGCCTGGGGATCTCCCGCTTTTACTGTTGATCTCCAGCTGACAGAGATCAGCTCCCCTGGAGAAAATGGCTGCTTTGAAGGGTGGACTCTATGGCATTGTGCTATGCTGAGACCCCTGTCCTCCCCAAACCCCGCCTTCTCCTGGCTCCACCCCCAAAGTCTCCAGGTATTTTCCAACCCAGACCTGGCAACCCTACTATTGTTTAGATAACTGGAAGTGATGTCATTGCACTGTGGCAACACTCTAGGAATTCAGATCTCTATGGGTTTTACCATACACTGCAACATCAGCCAGACCCACTCCCAGAAGCACCTAAACAGAGCCTTATTTGAAGAAGAAGAAGAAGAAGAGATTAGATTTATACCCCGCCCTTCACTCACTTGGAGTCTCAGAGCGGCTTACAAATTCCTTTCCCTTCCCCTTCCCCACAACAGACACCCTGTGAGGTAGGTGGGGCTGAGAGAGCTCTATTCCCAAACTGTCCTTGAGAGAACAGCTGGTACAGAGCTATGGCTTGCCCAAGGTCATCCAGCCAGGTGCAAGTGGAGGAGTGGGGAATCAAACCCGGTTCTCCCAGATTAGAGTCCGCGCACTTAACCACTACACCAAA
This sequence comes from Lepidodactylus listeri, assembly GCA_029233225.1. Taxonomy (NCBI): domain Eukaryota; kingdom Metazoa; phylum Chordata; class Lepidosauria; order Squamata; family Gekkonidae; genus Lepidodactylus; species Lepidodactylus listeri. The sequence continues at coordinate 126,260,518 of JARCFY010000004.1, forward strand.
CTGGCTCCCTGGAGGCTCAAATTTGGGGATCTAAGCTGTGAGACCATCTGATTCCTGGCCAATAATCATATTTATTTGCCAGAAGCTGTAGCCTGAAGGTTGTTGAAATACACAGGAGAGAGATTTGGAGTGACTAAAACTCTCCCCAACCATCCCCAGTCATTGTTCTGTTTTGATTTACGATGTGGGTATATTCTTACATCATATAGCAATTTCCTAAAATTGAGAGGGGTGGCTAAATGGTAGGGGTGTGCATAATTAAATACCTGAGCTGAAGAAGATATTCACAGAAATCACTGTTTTGGGGCATTACCATGATATTCCAGAATGGTATTAGGAATCCAAGAGAAACAAAACTACCTGTAATGTAGTATGCTCTGTGTAGCAACCAGCCTGCCATGTGCTCCCAGGTAATGGCGCCTGCCGCATGGCCAGAGCACATGGTCAGGCAGAGAGGGGAGCTTGAATCTGGAGGAACACTAGACATCCGGATTGAAAGCCTCCACCAATGTGGGACCTAGGTTCTCCCTGGGGAGCCACTGCAATCAAAGGCTCCTCCAGGGAACCTATGACAAACATGTGCATATGGTAAGCCCCTATCAGGTCTTTTGGATGCGGCCGGAGGTGTGGCTCCGGCCAGCATATAATGAGGGCCCTGGAGCCCTGGAAGCATGCTTGTTCTGACCATCTACTGGGCATGCTGAATCACTCAATAAAGGCTTCATGATTTCACTGTTCCTGGTCTCCTGAGTCCAGTACTCTTCACTACCCTTCCCATATTTTCAATGAGGAATGTATGTGAGGGTTTGGGGCAGCTGTTTATAAAGATGATTACACCAAATAATCTAAAGACACCCCAAGTCTCAACTGAATTGGACCAAGATGGTCAACTTTACCAACCCCCAAATTAGATGTCTCTCAGTACAGACTGAGTTTTCTCCACTGATTCCTAAAATGGCGGCCAAGCAGTGGCTGAACAGGAGACCTCTGGCAGGCTGTGGCATTTAAAAAAAAACAAAAACCTGTCTGCATTTTCCTACTTTTTACAGAGACTGGCTCACAGCAGAAATGTCTTACCTTTCCACTGAAAGCTGTGCATTTGGCATCCTTCCTTGTTGTGGCCTGTTTGTTTCGTCTCACAAAGTAAAAGTGGCTTCCTTGCAAAAAAAAACCCCCATCCCTTTTCTATTGATCTTTAATTATGAGGATGTACTAAAATGCACAACAAGAATGCCTATTGGGAACAATAGCTCTCTGTGGTTTGTCTCCAGTGGTGATTGGCTGGAAGCACTTTGTGCTCCTCACTTGCAAGGATCTGACTGGAAGAGAGAAATGTCATTACTCAAGGAATCAAGGTTGCTAGGCTAGCAACACCCAAAGTAAAACACAAATCCATGCTGACTTTCCCAGATCACCATGTTGTCTTTCAGATGCTCACAGAACGACCCCTTTCAAAATCTACTCCTTTATCAACCCTAGGGCTGTGGTCACACACAGTAAATAATCCACTTTCAGTGCACTTTCCAACTGGGATTTGCCAGTTGGAAAGTGCACAGAAAGTGGATTATTTACTGTGTGTGACCGCAGCTTGGGACAGAGGTCAGATTGACTGGCCTGTAGCTTCCTGGTCATCATTTCTCCCTTTTGGGGATAACATTTGCCCTCCTCCAGTACTGTGACACATCTCCCATCCTCCAAGGGGTCATGGCTCTGTCTCATTCTATTCCTATTCAAATTTCAAAACTGATTCCAAATTTTCTCCGCCCTCCTCTTAGCTTTGAGGGGTGGCAGATTCCAAAGGCAGGAAAGAGACTTCAGCCATTAGAACGTCTTTTGTCATTAGCTTCCTTTGACAAAGCATTAGATGATCAACTTCGGTTATTAGCAAATCTTCAAAGAATTGTCTCCCAGCATTCATAACAGGATTCATGGCAGTTTATCCCTTGACATTTTACACCTGGGAATGAATACCCCAATATGAAACACATTCGACTTGTATCTATTTTTAATAATACCTTGTTTAATCTATGAAAAATAGTAATTAATCTATGAAAAATGGTAATTAAAATGACATGTACCATTCACAGCTGACAACTATGTCCTCTAATGTCCATACCTAGAGATGTAAAGTTACCAGAAATGTTAAAGCCATGGAGGGAACAGAAATTTTGAGGGTAATTTAAATATATGCAACACTTTCTTATAAAATCTAAACTTATTTTACTGCTTTAATAGCATAAAATGCATAATTTATAAATTACTTAGCGTACGAAATCGTACTATTTGGTATATTTATGGATTTAGAATTATAAATCCCTTCATTTTCTACAAGCAAAGTTGTGAATATACCCAATATTTGAGAGAGAGAGAGAGAGAGTTGCAAACTGCTGTACCCTATGCTATTTTAGCACGTGCATCTTTGCCATCTGAAGTGGGGGGTGATTCAAAGTTTAAACTTTACAGTAAACAAAATTAAGTGTATCATTTGGACAGAAACAGTCTCAAGGAGTCACACTAGGGCTAGCATATTTGAATACTGAGTTAAATATTATAATAAGCCATTTCAAAACACATTATTGCATATTAATTGTGGCAAAATTAGTCACATTTAAACATTGAACATATCTTGTACATGTGTTGTATTTGTAGATTGTCTTACATTAAAATCTTCATACTTCACATTTTGAGTGAACAAAGCCTTGTCTTGTAAAAGCATTTTGATCAGTCCAAAACAGAAAATATTTCATAGGAATTTTTTCATGGCTCCTCGAAATTTCCAATTTGTTTGTTGGGAAAAATTATGAAAATTCTCTGAAAAGAGACAGGAACAGAATTTTTAAGGCCTTCATGTCATAGTAAAAGCAGCATCAGCCGAACTAACCTCTTATTGTTTTTAAAACAGCAAGCGGCTTTTTTCTTTAGTTCTGCCTAAAAATACTGAAATGTGGTATCACCCACTCCAGTACCCTCACATGGCTGATCCCATAATGCCACATCAACCAAAAGGGAGGGAGGATTTCCTGGCACAACAGAAACCCAGAACCTGATTTGGTGGGCCTCTTCATGCCCGTTCCTCATCCTACTTTTTTGCCCACCACCCTCCCAACCTCTCTGTCAGGAATTATCACTGTGGGGATAATTTAATAAGAGACTGCAGCTTGGCACAATTTCACCAGGCTTGATTCATGACCTAGATTGGTTAAGACCCTATAAATAGTAATTATCTCACATGCGGGATCATGCAAATTCAGCTTTCAAGGTCTGGATGTGCCTGGAACCACATTCCATGGACTCGCAACTGATTGTTCACATCGACTGACTGATTAATTTGTGATCCTTCTGCTTTCAAGAGTGTGGCAAAGAGACTACAGAAGGATCATACAATGAGCTAATGTTTGAAGGAGAGGCCAGCTGACTGCTGGGCGAGTCTGGAAGGAAGATCCAGGAGTATATTTTAAGATGGCTACAGGAGCGGTCTGCAGTTAGGCCCAAACTGTATAAACACACTGAGTTCCTTCATTAAGAAGCTGGGATCAGTTCTTAGAAGAACGTGGAGGATCTTTCTAAACTTCAGTGGAACAAAGAGATACTCTTTTCTTTTCTTTTTAATTTCACTTTGCACAAGAGTCCTGCACATTGTCTATGTATCTAATGAAGTAGACTTGTACCTACCACAAGTTCAGGCCACAACAACCTTGTTAGCCTTACAACACATTAAAGACTCTTTGCTGTTGTCTTTAACTTCTACACATAGGATACAACATAGATCATAGTAAAGCTTGAAATCATCTATAATTTACAGCTCTCACACATTAACCTGTATTTGACAGTCAAATTCTCACCAGATCCCGAATTTCAATTGATCACAAAATCAACAACAAAAGAAGACTAGTATTTTGCCCCTAACTCTCAACAACCACATCTTTACCTCCAGATTAATGAGATAACCGTATGTATCACATTGCTTAACCATTTCTGCTGGTTTCTCTTTGAAGATATTAATCAATCTTCCTATCCACCATTCAGAAGTATTACACAAATGAGCAATGTTGGGTTTTACAAAATATTCAATGAACGAAAAATAAATATTGGCTTGAAACTTAAAAGTATCTAGAATTATATGTTTACACACTACCCCAGAGAGAATGCAGAATAGCAGAAAAGGAGTCTTTGCCTTGGGATTGCTACCGGGAATTATTTGCATGTTTTACTTTTAACAGTGATTTAATGATACATTGAGCCACTGGAGACCTTTAGCTTTCCCACTGGATAAGGCAAAGCACAGAGACCAGTGGGATGTTCTAACCAGTCTAGCAGGTGACAGAAGAAAGATTTGTTTCCCCAATAACTGTACATTACAAAAACTTGCCAGCACAGTTGTGACTGTCGATACCCCACATCAAAATGTGCCTACTTGATATTATACTGACAGTACCAAAAATATGTTTGAATTTCAAACTTGCTGAGAAGATGCAGGGATTACTTTCCCGGAGGGCAGATAAACAAGATGGATGGGCTAAACTCTGAATTGCTTAATGATCAGAAATGCAGCAAAAACGGTCAAAGAAAGGACTGCTTGGCTCATCAAAGCTGACTTTATGATTCCTGCCAAGTTATTCCTGCCTTTACTGAGGGCACAAACCAAGTGAGTAATTAAGTTAATGAATCCAAACAGTTGACCTCATAGTTGCCTACCACTTTAAATACACATCAAGAGGCCGCACTGGTATTACAGAACATTTTGGAAATAAAAGTGTCAGAAGTCAAGGACTAGATGCAATAACATCAGATAAATCCAGACCGTGCCACAGGGTAAAGATTAATTCTGTGGATTAAACAGAGAATTCACTGAGAACTGAGCTTCTTTTGCATAACCTGATTTTCTAGTCAATGGCAGTGCAATCCTAAACAGAGTTCAGATCCTCCTCAGTCCACTGAAGTCAACGGGTTTAGAAGGGTGCAATTCTGTTTAGGATTGCACTGCCACTCTACTAATAGATAAGTCATCAAATAAAATCAGTAGATATTAACGATTCTGAACACAATTGCTGCAATCTAGGTCCAGTGCAGATCAAACACTTTCGAAATGGAGCCTCTACACGAATTTCTTCTATTATGTCAGCTGGAATTGTGCCATTTGGGCCAGAGCTTTTGCCCTAGCTTCAGGCTTCCTAATATCCAGTTCTTCTAGAAGTGATCTGGAATGATTAGCATCCTTGCATTCAAGAGCTGCATTTTAAATTTCTTACTAGCAAAGGGATTTTTTAATGAGCAGTTAATGTTTCCTGCTACATTTGCCTTGGATGGCAGGGATTCTTGAACCTTTTTTGCTAGCTTTATTTGTTGCTCTGTTATAAAGCTCACTCTTTTGCCCTCTCTACTGGTAAACAGTTTTATAAACACCCACACTATCCGACAGCTGTTTTATTCCTCAGAACTACCAGGTAGGTTATCTCAAGAGAAGATACGCACAAGAAAAAAAGCATTATACATATTTTGTTAAAACTGGGCAAGAGTTTTCACTTGTTGTCAGGATCAGGTTGGAGTCACAAATCGTTGTTACCGAAAACTAGATTTAGAGATTGCGTTCTCCATCCCAAAGCTCCTGAAATCAGTTGCTGAGATACAGTGGTAGAAGCAAGAAAAAGAAGTAGGCCGCGATCCTAGTATTTATACATGTTTGATCAATCCAAAAGGTTCATACTGCTTACCAATAACAGGGGTAGACCCTGTGATTCGTAGACTCTTATTCCCATCTATGTCTGAAGACCGCCAGGAGCCACACAGTTCTAGTTTGCTTGCTGAGCAAAATCCTAGGCATAATACCATATGGTTCCTGTCTCAAACCCAAACTCCTTAACTAGGGGTGACAGTCCCCAGTGGGGGTGGGGGATCCCCCAGTTTTGTGGGCTCCTGCCCATCACTGGCCAGCTGGCCAGCGGGATGAAATCCCCCCCCCCAACAGCAATGTGGAGTGACGCAGGCACATTGGTGATGTCAGGGGGACACTCTGGTTTTTGGGCAAAACTCTATGGTTTGAGGGTGATTTTACCATAGAGCATTGCCCCCCTCCAACATGGGGATGACACTTTCAGCTCCCAGAGCATCCCTCCATCCCCCCACTGGCATCTCGAAGGGACCTGGCAACGCTATTCCTAACCCATTTGGATAGACTGTACTCACTTATGTTACTTTATCAGTGAAAATATTCTCAAGCACACTGATATTTTCCACGAGCAGGTGCCTTCTGTGCTGGTTTTCTATTCCAAGGTTGTTAAACAGATGTTAAGCGAGTCCCCACCTGCAGTGTGAAGTGGTCCATTATACCCCCATTATTCTACAACTACAGACCACAACTAAGTGTATAAATAACTGCTATGATGTGGCACGGTCCTTAAAGTGACTGGAGAACAGAATATTAGTAGTATTATTTTTTCATTAATCCATAGGTAGGTAGAAATTCAGAATGTAGTCCAGGACATTTGGTTCTGAAAAAAGAATTATGCCCACTAAAAATACAACTATTAATTCATGACATCAGAGAAAGCATAATAGTCCATCAACAAAGATATAAATGGGGACCAACAAATTATGCCTTCCACAACTCCAAGTGTTATTGAGTACAATTTTTTTTTAGTAAAGAACAGAGGACATCACTGTGCTGTGTAGAAAAAGCCCCTGGAATAGAGTGAATAGAGCATTAGACTTTTTTTTGTATTTGTGTGTGTGGGAGAGGCGACCTCTGGTGACTCTGTGTGCACATGGAAGTCATGGCGACCTCTGGTGACTGCCCCCTACTGAGGGCCTGGAGGATATTCAGAGAGGTAGCTGAATAAAGCCTACCCTCACCTCCCACCTCTGGTATTTCAAGGAGGTCTCCCATCCAAGTATTTGCCAGAGTCGACCCTGCTTAGCTTCCAAGATCTGATGAGATCGGGCTTGCCTGGGATATCCAGGTCAGGGCTAGAGCATTAGACTCTGATATGGAAGAACTGATATGGAAGTTCAAATACTCACATAAAGATGCTTGATACTTTATGTGGCTAACATGGTTGCTGCATGTATTCTGGTCAAACTTTCTGGACACAAGAACACTGGCATTTAACGATTTATGTAAGCCAGGGATCCTATCTTACTAAGACTGTGGGCACTTACGGAATGTTGAAGATGTGCAGTGGGGGCCGAATCAAAATGGCTATCATATGAGGCAATAACAAAATGGCTGACATCGGACACTTCAGCCAGTCCCAAAATGTTGGGGGTTGCATGTCTAGGATCCTCCAATGCAAGAGGCAACTGTTTCCAAAGGGGTGTTCCCTGCATAAAGTTGATGACTCCTAGGTTTTCCTAAAGCACCTCCTTTGCCAGCGAGGTAGAGGATAGTCAACACCAGCTCTTTGCATTGGAGAAGAGAGACATGAACAACAACAATATGGCTGCCATGTAAGATATGAAGCTGCCTTCAGCCATCAAGCTCACTGTGGCCACGAAACTTACTCAACTCATCATCCCCCTGGGGTAGGATAAAAGGGGATCATCTCACATAAACTATCTAGGACTTTTCTCAGGGTTAAAACACATGTAAAATAAATATACATGTCATCGCTGTTTCTGCTTATTTTTTTCCTACTTCAGTTTTCTGAAGCGTCTCAGAAGAAAACTTCTCACAGGGCCAATAATGTAGAAAGGAAATATTATTTCATATTAGAATCTTAGAATTTGCAGTGTTCGAAAACACTTTCCTCCCTCATGTGTTAAAAATTAGATCCTTCCCTTGAAAGAGCAAGAAGAGGCAGTTCTGTCATTTTATAGTCATCTTGACAATAACCTCAACCAGAATATTCATTTCAAATTCAGCACAGTCCTTCACTCTGTTTAATTCAAGAATGTCGTTTCTGCAGTGAATGTGAATTTGTGCAAGTTTCAAGAAACAAAACACGCCGCAATAATTTTGGTTCACATACCAAGAGGCCTTTGATTTAAATGCAAAATCTCTGGGCTTAATAAACCAGTTATTCCACGTATAAAAAAGTTTGTGCATGACCAAATTATGAAACAAGATGTGCCACTTAAGGCCCTGGTTGTCAACCATTTTTCTTCACGGGATCCATATTTCAAACCGAATTAGGGTTCAAGAGCTGGCAATACTGCTTCTGCTCCCTGACTCATCCCAGTCCAAGTCAATTCATGGGCAAAGGGCTCTTAGAACCCTCTTTCCAAAGTAAACAGCACCACAGGTTTCTGCACCTCAGCTGCTCTTCCTATTTGCTTGTGTCCAGCACCTGAGTCACAGAAAGGAAAGGCAAATCCTCTGTTCATGCAGCAGGGGATGGGATTTTAAATCCTTTTGCCTGTGTCCTATCTCAGAATAAAAGCAGCTAAAGTACACAGTAACGGAAAGGGTCCTCAGAATTAGGATCTATGTTGGGGGCTAAACAAGAAAGCTCCAGAAGGTCAAATCAGACCACATAGCTGCCAGCTGCCTTTTCCCTATTTAAGGGTTTTCTCTGTCCATCTTCTTAAACAGTACTAAAGACCACTAAGTGAAGGGGTGGGGGGGTGACACCTACGGAGGTTACAACCAAGTCAGTTTTACTGCCTGAACCTTTATGACAACAATATAAAGCAACTTCCACAACACCCAGAAGATAAGCTCTTTAAAAGAAAATATAAAAGCATTAGCTCGGCAATTCATTTGAACTTCATCATGCACTGTAGACATTTTTTTAAGTTTAACAAAGAAAAGCACATCATTAAAGAATATGGCTCTATCGCCATTCTTATGCAAATCCCTTCCAGATAGTTGGGTGGAAAAATTCCATCTCGGCACACAGCGAGAAATAAAATGTTGCTGGGTAGAAATTTCTGTTGTGCTGAGTGCATCTATCACTCGTATAATCCAAAACTCCTGTATATGTGCCCGGACTACAGAATTAGTATTGATCCATTCACCATGTAAACATCAAGTACTTTCTATTATTACCTGAAATAGCATGCTATCACAATTTCTATTTCCTTCCCCCCTATCTTAAATAGAAGTTGTGAACATTAGCTCTTCCTTTCGCATACTTCTTTGCACAGCTATATAACTACAGTGTTCAAGGTTTCTTTTCCCCCCCTCCCAGGTTTCCTGCAGACATCTGCAGTATTACCATCAAAGCACTTTACTTTCAAGTCACCTCGGATAGAAAACAATGCAACTACCATTTATCCAGAAACCCGTTTCCTGTGACTTAGTTTGGTGGAGGCACTTCGTTTCACAGCCACCTTTGTCATGACTGCTATTCCAAGAAACAACATCAAACTGGGGAGGTAGTCCAAATATTACAGACCTTAGCAGGACATCTTAGAAAAGAGAACTAGTGTGAAGGATGGTCATATGGTTTAAAAGTGTGTCGGCAGGAAAAGTGGGACGTGGAATCTTGTCAGATCTTGGAAGCTAAGCAGGACTGGTACTTGAATCGGAGACCACCAAGGAAAAGAGAGCCAGTTTGGTGGAGTGGTTTAGTGCGTGGACTCTAATCTGGGAGAACCGGGTTTGATTCCCCACTCCTCCACTTGCATCTGCTGGATGACCTTGGGCAAGCCATAGCTCTGTACCAGCTGTTCTCTCAAGGACAGTTGTCTCAGAGCTCTTTCAGCATGGTGTCTGTTGGTGGGGAGGGGAAGGGAAAGGAGTTTTGTAAGCCGCTCTGAGACTCCAAGTGAGTGAAGGGCGGGATATAAATCCAATCTCTTCTTCTCTTCTCTTTGCAGAGGAAACCACCTCTGCTTTGTCATTTGCCTTGGAAACTCTATGAGGCCGCCGCAAGTTGACTCCATCTTGAGGGCGCTTCACACCCACACAGGTAGAAAAAGCACTACATTTTTATTTCTGGTTCTCTCGAAGAAAAGAAATTCCAAGCACATTTTAGGAAAATGTAGTGCAATGCTTAATGATTTGCTTTCAGTTATCAGCAAGTATTAGAAAATCACTTGTGCCCCCATAACTCATCGATATGTATTAAAAAATCTGAAACCAGGAATAGCTAAAGTTACCAAACTCAAGGGGAGCCTGGGGTTCTTCCATAACTACAACCGATCTCTAGACTACAGAGATCAGTTCTCCTGGGGAAAATGGCAGCCTGGGAGCATGGACTCCATGGAATTACATCTCCGCTGAGCTCCTTCCTCTTCACTCCTCAAAACCCACCCTCACCAGGCACTACCCCCCAAACCACGAGGAATTTTACAACTTGAGTTAGCAACACTAGAGACTGCATGATGGCAGGATGAGCATGTGTGGGTGAACATACTGTAGTTGTACACGGCCACTTATGCCTGAGTTATGCATGCAGGGAAACGAGTTGACAGAATGCAGAAATGGGCTTCTACACAGATTGCAGGTGGCAGGTCACAGATGGTTACATTCTGGAATTGAAAACCAGCACAGTAAGCAAAGAAAGCAGGCCGGAGCTTTCTCCCTGCTGTACTGGTTTTCTATTTGCAGGCTGTTTTTAAATATTAAGAAAACCTTCAAAACTGAAATCAAACAATGGCACTTTGAAGTGGTGCCTCAAGGTTCTACCATCCCATTTTTTTGGCATGTATAAACTAGATCTGAGTAACAAATTGAGAAGGAGAGATAAGGTTGCCAGCCCTGTACTGGCAATGCCTGGGAGTTTTGGGGGGAAGAGCATAGGGAGCAGAACACACAGTGGTCACTACCCACACCATGTCCCTCTACTAATCCCCCAGTCTCTATGGTAAAAACCATGGAGATTAATGTCATGGATGCAACAACCAGAAGTGAAATCGCCACATCATCAGCATCACCCCCTCCCCCATTTTCTCCTACTGCCAGAGTGGGGCAGAGGTAGCAGGAGCAGGAAGTTGCCCACTACTGCAAGTAACCTGCTAAGCCTAGGGGGAGAGGGTTGCTACTTATGTATCACTTACAAAAGAAGCAAGCAGAAGAACGGCACTGCACAGTGAAGGTATATTAGTGGAGATGGAGATCACAACCAACTGATGACATAGGGTTTTTAAGGCAAGGGATGAACAGAGGTGGTTTCCATTGCCTGCCTCCACAATAGTAACCCTGGACTTCCTCAGTGGTCTTCCATCCAAGTACTAACCATGGTCAACTCTGCTTAGCTTCTAAGATCTGATGAGATCAGGCTACCCAGGGCCATCTGGGTCAGGGCAGAAGTATATCACCTAGACAGAAGTCTTCAACTAAAAGGTCACAACTCTCAGGAGGGTTACAAGCCCCTGTAGAGACACCAGGTTTCAGAAGGAACTTCTCTTGGTGTGCACGCATAGAGAGGAAGGGTGCTGCACTACACTCCTCCTACCTCTCTTTTAGGGTCAGATTTTATTAAAAAGTTCCTGACGTCTTGCCCCCTTTAAAGAAAATTATTTCAACGAGAGGGCACCATCGTTGTGGGATGCATTAAGTTTGTCCACAGGTTTGGGAAACTAACCAACTTATTCCCCCGAACTTTTAAAACGTTCTCGCACCTTATACAAACTGTGCCACTTCATGTATGGTGTACCTTTTACAATGGGCATGTCACCTTCACTACACTGGCTCTTTTATGCATCCTATTAGGACACATATAGTGGAGCATAAATCCCGCATAAGTAATCAGGTTCTTGATGCACCTGCAGTTCAGCATTTTCAAGAAAAACAACATAAGCCTGAAGATTTACGAGTTCTTATCCTGGATAGGTTTGAGCCACAGCAATATTCTAGATCTGATACCCAGAAGGAATTTCTTCACCAAGAAGCCTTCTGGATATGCAGATCTGAAACCTTAATACCGCAAGGTCTAAATCAGAACTTAGAACTTTCTTGCTATCTTTAATATGTCATGCTATTGTATATTTGGTTAGAATAATATTTCAGAAATTTATGTTACCTCATTTGAATACAGGTCTCTTTAAACTGCTGCATTAACTGTCCTAACAGCTGAAATAAATTAGGACTTAACCTGTGTAATGTAACCAATATATTGCATTGATTCAGTTACAGTTTTACCAACCTTAGAAATCATTTGAAACGTTGGTCTCTGAGATAAATTGGATTGGTGCCTTGATATTGTGTATTACTGTGTGACTTTCTGTAAATGGAGTTGGTGTTTTGTAACTTGTATTGGAATATACCTTTCTAGCTATTTTTGTATGATGGAATATTAACAATGAGGTACTGACTATAGTAGTAGTTTTTAATGATATGTTATAGATACTCCACCTTGGTGAAGCTATTGCTCCTAACTTTAAACATCTTGAAAACCCTGATGAAGAGATTTATTTATTTAAAACAAGGAAAATTAAATCCAAAAACCTCATCTTGGACCTCATACTTTGGACCTCATACTCTGGACTGGGAGCAGATCTCTTAGAGTATCTCATAACCCTTGCAGAATTAGAACATTTCAATTGTTTACTTGCTGTCTACTTGCGAGTAATTAGTTCACTTTTTATAAACTCATGATTTTGATTACTGTTACTTCTTTACTGCAATTATTTGGAATAGGTTTTGTATTAGATAATCACATTTATATTGAAATAATCACACTTTAAAAAAAATTGGGGGGTTGTGCTTTCTTTCACAGTCATATTTCCTGTATTTCTCTGCATGTTTGCTGATTGTGGTTCCTCTAGTGGTTGTCTCTTTTAGGGTTGCCAGCTCTGGGTTGAGAAATACCTGGAGATTTGGGGGGGGGGGGCTGAGGAGCACAGGGTTTGGGGTGGGACTTCAATGGGATATAATGCCATAGAGTCCACCTTTCAGTGATGGGCACGAACCCGCTTGTGAACTAAAGTTCGTGATGAATTTTGGATGAGCTTCCAGTTTGGCAGTTTTGATGGCAGGTGTGACTCCTCACAGCTCTGAGAGAGTCAGCCCATAAAGCCCCGGCTGGGAGGGGATCCAGTTGATCTGGACACACACACACCAGAGTCCTTGTAGGGAACTCCTAGCCAGGGGGTGCAGAGGTTGCCACTCCAGAGGCAAACTGCTGACAGATCGAGGCTTCCTATGCCCTGATGGTCCCGCCATGGCTGATCCATCAATGGAACATAGAAACAGCACCTGGAACAGCAAGCAAAGAGCCAAGCATCTAAATGACCCCCATAAAGTGATTTACACATCGTAAAAAACAATGAGTTAATGATGGCTGGCTGAAAAGAACCTTTTGCCCAAAGCCCTATTTACAGCACAGAAGGGGGAGGGAGCTCAAACACCCCCCACCAGCAGCAGCTGAAAACAAGCGAACTAAGAAAACAACTTTCAGGACTGGGCACAGAAAGCTTTCTTACCTTGATCAAATAAAAAGCATACTTATCTAAAGCATTTCTGTCCATGGGCTTCCCTCGATGTTTTAAAAGTTTTCCTGGAATGTAAACATAAATTGGACTGAGAAAATGGCAATGAGATCCAAACAATCACCAGGAACTACAAGATCAGTGCTTCCGGTCACAAGACCAGATTCTACTCCAGACTGCTCTAACATGCTGGCAACAGCATTGCGCCTTCTGATGGAACAAATGACTGACATGAATAAAAAAAGGATGCAGTACAACAGCAACTTAAGCATACCAATATACAATCGGAGAAGATTGCCAAAGATGTAAAGAAAATTGACATTAAGGCCAAAAACATGGAGCAAAGACTGCAAGAAGTGGAAAAAGAAAGGAATTCTGAAAAAGATCAACTCTTAAGTCTTCAAATGGAAAAATCAGCTTATGCCCTGAGATTTCAAGGTGTACCTGAACAGGAAAGTGAGGTTCTTAAAGAGCTTCTGAATCAAGCATTGTCTCCTATGACAGATTTAAAAGCAGATTTTTTGAAAAATGATATGGATATGACCTATAGGGTATACCCCGAATACATCTGCCTGGGGAGATAGTAGGTAGATTCTCCAAAAGAACAACAAGAGATGTGGTGCTCAAGGCCACAAATCTGTCTGTCTTGAAAATCATGGACAAAAATGTTACAGTCTTAAAAGATGTCCCATTTGAAGTTAGGAAAAGAAGAAGACCCTATAAGAACTTAACTGTATTCCTGAAAAAAAAAATCTGTTTCTTACAGGTGGATATTCCCTGAAGGCTTAATGTTTAAATATAAAGACAAGAAAGAAAAGATTGACTCTCTTCTTAAAGCGAAGGCTTTAAGATTTTGGAATAAAATCCAAAGAAGGAAACCAAGACAATGGAGGAGAAAGAAGAAGGAGAGACCAGCAAACATGATACAGGGAGTCTGGAATCAACAAGTTCCAGCGAGACAAGTGAAGAATCTATGAGATAGGGGCAGCTGCCCCTAAACAATCCAGGGGCCAAGAGACTATTCCCAAGAGAGGCAGAAGAGGGAAAAATGAGAAGATCTAGAAAATGTGAAGCCCTAGCAACATTTACTTATATACTGTTTTTATGGGAGGGATGTGGAGACCAACAAAGCGTTCATTGCTCCTGGAGCAGCCTCCGCACCACTATCTTGGAATACTAATTAAAAATAAACTCTTCGCTGCTAGAAAACATCAAAACTGAGCCCAAGATATGGGAAAACCAAAAGAAGCACGGGCGAACAAAAAAGCACAACAAAAAAACAACTTCTAAAGATAAAAGAATGGAATCAGAATCTTCTGAGTGAGACTCCTCACCTCCTCCCCCAGTAGAAATGGAGCTTGAAGACACTGAAGAAGTATGCGTAGGGGAAAAGGGAAAGAGAGGATTCTATTACCAAAAAAAAACAAACCAAGAAATACTAACTGACTTAAAAACAGAAATCAAAGACATAATAACACCTGTATTTAACAAAATAGATAATTTGACAAACAAAGTTAAAGAAGTTGAAGGTACAGCAAATACAGCTCTTGATGGAACAAAAAAAATGCCTAGGAACTAAATGAACTAAAGACATTTGAAACATGGGAAAATGTTATTAGAAATCAAAGTAAGAGAGCGTAATTTAAAATTTAGAGGGGTCTCGCCCAACTTTGAAATGAACAAAGAGATAACTGCAGCTTTAAATCAATGGCTATCAGAACTCCTCCACTTATCAGGAACAACTGTAGTAAATGACTACAGGCGAACATGACATGTGCTACCTTACCAGCGTTAATCCCAGATGTAATTGCTGAAATTGTGAACATTAAAACAAAAAAAACCATTTTGGATATGGCAAGGACAAATGGAGATTTGAAATTAATAGACACTACAGTACAAGTGTTTCCTGACTTGCCAGTTGAAATACTGAATGCCAGACGCAATTTACATCCAATAGCACAACGGCTAAATGAAATGAAACAGAGATACAGGTGGCTCCCACTTGGGCACTTATCAGTAACCTTCTGTGGGAAAATATTAACGGCATATAATACCAAGTTGGGAGAAGAGCTCATTAAGGAAATACAAGAGGCTCAACAGGAATGAAAAACTAAAGCAGGAAGAAACAAAGACACACCAAAGGACTTTGAAATAAGACTGGATAAATTATCTTAATTTCAATTATTTTGACAGACTTAAAAATATATATTGAGCTTCAAGAATGGTGCTGATGTTAAGTTTCCAGGGATTCTTCCACCCTACCTTCCTAATGGGAGAATCCGCAGCAGTCCCACGAAAGCAAGCACCGTGGAAGATGGCAAAAACTCATTCTGTGAACCTGAACCCCGAGGAGGGATGCTCCTCTTGAGGACTTTTCCAAGAAACAAGATAAAGTGCAACCTAAATACTAATTTACTTTTCTTGTAGTCTAGACATACAAACTAGTTGCAAGCTGAATAGATATTTCAAGTTAGTTACTATAGTTATAGATATTAGTTAAAGTTTAATGGTTTATAATAGCTTAAATATTAAAATATAAGTTAAATGATTGTGTTGAAAGCCATGGAGGGAGAAAACCTCAAGAAAAAAGAAGATAGAGTAACAATCTTTCCAAGCCCATAGTAAAAGAAATATCATTGTTTAGAAGATTGGGATTTGCCAAAACAATGTGTTTGGGCTGCCTGTAATAATTAAAGAAAAAGTGTTTAATGTAAGGATTTTCTTTTAATTTATGAAACCTGTAATTGTTTCTTGTGCATGGAAAACAACAATAAAAATAAAATTTAAAATATATATACTGTTTTTATTATTTGATTGAAGTACTGGTGTATCAGCATATTAAGCTATGATAATAATCAGACAATATCAGTTTTGTATTACTATGGGAAACATTTAACTATGAAACTTCATTTAGCTAATCTGCTCCTTGTATATTTTAGGTTAGTTTAGTTTTTTCTTTTGTAGTTGTAGATGCATATAATGTTGTCCTAAGCAGAGTTACACACTTCTAAACCCACAGAACTCTAAATCTGTTTAGGATTGCACTGCTGGGCACAATACCGAGTAAGGTTCCCAGACAGCAGCTAGCTAGGAGCAGGGGCAGCCTCGTGAGTGCTTCCTGTTCCCCACTGGTGCCTAATGCAGTGGCAGGAGCACAAAGGGGAAATACAGAGTTGCACAACATATGACATCACTTTCAGCTAGAAACAAAGAACTGACATCGCTACATCATGAAATGCTGTAGCAATGTCCCTGATCAATATGGGTTTTACCATAGAGTTTTGGGGAACTCTGAGTGCACTGCTCTATGCTGTTACATCACTTCTGGTTACACAGTCAGAAGTGACACTAGTGTCATGCAATGACCTTTCATCAGGTTGTCGTCCTCCATTTTCCCACCAGTTGCCAGCCCTAGATTGACAACTCTAATACTGATTTGTCCATTTTTGTTGCATGGCAGTTCTGTGTAAAAAAACAGGAAAATGAAACAGTTACAAAATACACAGCCAACGTCTTTTTAAAAACTCGTTCCTGATGTTAGATTGGGAATATATACATGGAATCCCAGACCTGGACAAGGAACGGTCTCCAATTCACTTTCCTTTTGGGCTTGATCCCTACATAAATACAGAACATTTTTTTGTAAGGGATTAGTTGAATTAACTGAAGTGAATTCAATGTGAGAATTTAAAGTCTACATGGACAACAGACTTTTCAAGGGTCAGTAGAACAAACACAACAATATGTTTATGTTTAAAGGCTATCATTTCATTTTCTCCTAAAAACAGCATTTCAAGGGACATACAAAGGAGAGTAAAACAATGCTATTTGAACAAATATAGCATCTTGGGGGGGGGGGGTTTGTCATATTTTAAAACCAAGTCATTCCAACCTATTCCATTCCATTCCAATCCAATCTATTGTTAAATCCAGATTTCAGAAGTGTGCAGGATCTCTGCCATGAAAAGAAGAGGTGGAGGAAGAAGAGAATTGGTTTTGTATCCTGCTCTTCACTACCCGAAGGAGTCTCAGAGTGCCTTACAATTGCCTTCCCTTCCTCTCCCCACAACAGACACCCTGTGAAGTAGGTGGGGCTGAAAGAGCTCTGAGAATTTTGACGGACCAAAGGTCACCAAGCTGGCTTCATGTGGAGGAGTGGGGAATCAAATCTAGTTCTCCAGATTGGAGTCCGCAACTCTTAACCACTACAGCACTCTGGCAATCTTACCTCGTGACCAAATTGAGACCAAAATCAACTTGGTCTGAGAAAGAGGGAGAATGAGAAAGACCAGTCTCCCCTAACCACTACTGTACATCCTCACAGAGACCCACCATACCAGGTCTAAAAGAACTAAACCTCATAACAGACCTAGCAATGCATTTACAAGCCAAGCATAAGGTAGTCCCCTAGTGACCTGTGGCACAATCCGAGATTTTTGTGTACCTTGTACAGTCTAATGTAATTAAATCTGCACAGTATCTTCTCTGCTCCATTTTAAGAGTGATAAGTCTGCAGACTAAGGTTTTCTGTTATGTTCAGCACCCCCTTTCTGTATCCCCTTGTTTGTTTTGAGTTAATACCTAACCTGAAGAAGAGTTCTGGTGGACTAATTTGGAAGTTTGCTTGCTACTTTACTGTACTTTAGTGGGTCCTACTCAAGGACATTGCTGTTTTCAGATATCTTCCTGAGGACCAAGACATCTGCTTACATATTTCTGTCTACATCATGGGATACCAAACCATGCTGAGCATGTGGACATATTTGGAATGCTGAGAACAGACAGAGGGTACCATGGGGTGGGGGGGCGAGCAAACTCCAAAATGGCTACCATGAGGCCAGCCACAGAATGTAAGGAGTTTCCAAGTAAGCCAAGCATTCTCCCAAGGAGGCAGATGTTTCCAAGTGGGTACTGTCTGCAGACATAACGACAGTTCCTCTTGAGCTCCTCTAAAGTACTTCATCCACCAATGAGAAAAGCCAGAGCTTTTCTCTTTTCTCTGGGGAACAGAGCTTTTCTCTTTTCTCTGGGGAACAGATGCTTTTGTTGAAGAAGTGGATACTGAAAATAATAGGGGGGTTCCATAGTGCCCACAGGTACCAAACTGGGGATCACATATTAAGACGTTACTCATTATTCAACAACATTAAATCTTCATTCAAAATCTAATGATGCTCTTAACATTTTTATTCTCCTAAACTGGCCAAGTCATATGTGAGCATGCAGCTGCTTATGTAAAGATTTGTTATTAAATTTGAGCTACAATGTTTTTTTATTGTGCAACATACAGGAAAAAAGATTTTCTATCAGAAACAAATTAATGGACCTCCACAGCTGGGAAAAGTATCACGCAATAGATCATTAGTGCTGCAATATAAGTATTCTGGTTTCTTTTGCTCGCACACTCCCAACTATATCCACCTACAATGAAATAATCAAGCTTTGTGCATAATCAACAACCAAGTATCTGAAATCAATTAATGCACAACAGCTTACTTAGTTGTTCACCATTAGCGACTTGATTCCAGTTCATCCCCCCTCCCCCTTCCGCTGCTTTTATGGGCTGCGCTGTTAACAAACACGGTGCTTTTTGGAAAACAGAACTTTAAGAACGCATCCAAACTATAGAAGCATAACATGTTTATATCAGTTTAATTATCATTGTTCTCCCTTCCTCCAAAGAATCCTGCAATGTCATTTGGTGAGGGACTAGTGCTGAGAACTGCTATTTATTTTGCGACAATCATTAAGAGTTAAAAACACAATCACAACCAATCACAACCTGCTGGTGACTGGTAGAGATGCCAGCCTCCAGGTGGGTGCAACCAAAAGAGTATCACGGAAAAGGCTAAATACAGAAATCAACATAAGCCGTGATAAAATAACTACGCTGCTTCACACTAAATATAATCAAAGTATGTGATTTAGATAATGGCAAAACACTCTAAATACAAATACAAAATATTTAAGGTAAAGCAACAATAAACAACCATCAATTACAAAACTAAGCCGTTTACAAGGTCAAAGCTATAGCTGATGTAAGATCACTCCTTGTTCCAAATCAGATTTAAAGTGCCAGAAGGTTCATATAACATTTCAATAGTGAGATATTCAAGTTTTGCAAAGAACCATTCAAAAAACCTTCATAGAAAAATTCCTTCAACATAGATGCTTTTGAGAGATTTAAAGTGATGAGGACCTTGTTGCTTCCTTCCTGGGAATAGAACAAAGAACATTTCCACAACCACTTCCGCCATAGCCAACGGGTCCTGCTGGCCTCTGCAAACTGTTTCCAGCACCTCTTCTTCCAAGGCTGCGCAGAATACAGTCACAAACCGTCCATAAGTCTTTTCATGCATGACTTTGAAGGACTAACTTTGTCAGCATGACAACAGGAATGGTGTCTAGAAATAACTTGAGTTCTGAGACAAATTTGAGAAGACTTATGGACAGTTTGTGACTACTGAAATGTTATATTATCCTTCCAGCACTTTAAATCTGATTTGGAATAAGGACTGATCTTACATCGTCTATAACTTTGACTCTGTGAACTGCTTAGTTTCGTAATCGATGCTTGTTTATTCTTGCTTTATCTTAAATATTTTGTTTGTATTTTCACTGTTTTTCCATTTACATACTTTGATTATAATTTGTGTGAAGCAGCATAGTTATTTTAACATGGCTTATGCTGATTTCTGTATTTAGCCTCCAGGTGGGGCCTGGGGATCCCCCAGAATTACCTCATCACCAGACTAGAGATCAGTTCCCTAGGAGAAAATAGATGATTTGGAGGGTGGGGCTCTGTGACATAGTACACCACCAAGGTCCCTGTCCACTCTAGGTGCCTCCCCCCAATCTCCAGGGGGTTCTCAACATGGATCTGGCAACCCTACCCCTCATCCGTCCCTGCTGGTGGCCAGGGGGGACCTGGCAACCCCAGTCATTGGTCCAATCTTCTCTCCTTAGGGTTGACATTTTTATTGGCCTCCTAACCCATGACACTTGCAGCCACTTAATGTGGACATTATAAGGCTATTTCCAGGCTATGAGAACTTGCTGATCCTACACACCAAGTAGCACAGGAACCATGTAGATGACTTAAAAAAAGCAATGTCCTGTCCTTTTAACAGTGGCTGGATGAGGTGATGTTTATCTCATTCCATGAAAAGCTTTAACTGCCCATTTCCGCACATTAAGGTTCTGTGAAAGAGACAGGAGACTTTTCTTCATGCCTGCCGGCAACTTTAAAGCCAAGCTGTTTTTTAACAGTCCTAACTGCCCTCAACGTTTAGACAAGCCATGATGATCTTATATTTCTTGTTTCTTGGATGATCTTATATTTTTAGTTTTGGGAACTGTGTGGAAACATGAAAAGGCCTCCCAAGGTGCAGTCCCAAGGATACTTTCCTTGGAGTAAGCTGTGTTGAATATACCCAACAAAATATGAGTACACCTGCTAAGAATTGGTCTCTTGGAAACTTAGGTTCTCAGGCCACACACCTGCCAAGGTCTGAGTTTTTGGAGCTCTGCCTTGAACTCTAGCTTGATTTGTAAGCATTATGATACCTGTTATCTGTAAATCAAGCAAGTGATAAATGCCTATATCACATACTAATTCCAGCAGACCAAATCACTATTATAGGCACAATGGAGATTATTGCATTTATAACAGGAATCAAAGTTGTAGTCAGTGTCGGAGATTTTTAGGCAGGCTTCATTCCTTTGTTCCATGCATACATTAGATTGTTCTTTATTCCATTGTACTGTGATTTTGAAATGCAACTCTGGCATGGTTTAGCAGGCATTACACTGTTTTTATTTATTTATTTATTACTTTGATTTATATCCTGCCCTCCCTGCTGAAGCAAGCAGGTTTAGTGCACTGTGATTTTGAAAACTGAAAAGCATTTGTATTCACCAGTGGTGTTTTATACTTTTGTTCTTGCTTTTGGCTTACTTGCATAACCTACCTTGAGTCTCAGCAAGAAGTAACTAAATACAAGAAGTGGTTTTTTTCCTCCCTTCTCCTCACTAGAAACCCTACCTGAAGCAGAGCTCACACTCACAGCTAGGCATTGGGCTACACTGCTAAGAACAGTTGGCAGTTAGCCTCACTGAATAACAGGGGACTTACTTTGAGTAGGCCCGCTAAGGCTTGATCACTTAAAGGAAACCACAGTCCAAAGTCCTGCTTGCCGTGAAACTTATTGACTGACCTGGCTGTTGTGCATCTTGGTGCAGGAAAGGAGATAACATAAACACAGTTTTTGTTTAATTCTTCTGTCCTTCTTACAGCCCATTGTATTTTTCCCCTCCCCCTTTCTTTCCCCTTCTGCCTTCAGTCAGCCCAGAAGACTGTGGTCTCACTTATGGGACAAGCTTCTAAGCACCAACAACTGAACCAAGTACAAAGCTTGGGCCATTCTCTCATCCTAACTTACCTCATCGGGTAGTGGTGAAGAAGGGAGAACCAGGTATGCTGCCCTACACCTCTTGAAGGGGCTAAATAAATCAGCGAAAGGGCCTGGAAAGTGCTAAGACCCTACCTACTTGCAAGCACGTGGAAAGCCTCTCTAGGAGCTGGCTGGAACCAGCATATGATCATCTGGTACATGTGCAAACAAAACCATGTTAACACCTTTCAGGTGTTCTGTGTTGTTTTATTTATTTCACATCCCCGCTTTCCTTGCCAGCCGGCACCCAAACTGACTTACAACATTCTACCTTTCTCCATTCTGATGGTTGAAAGGAAAGGTATTCTAAGGTTTTTATGGGGGAGGAGGTTTGCTTCGGACCAACGCGGCCACCTGCAATTCCCATGCACTTGATACTTCCGTGCTTCTTAAACATTCCCTAACCTCGGGAAGCCCCACAGCCCTTCCGGCTCCGTCGTCAGTGCTTAAGGAACCAGCAGGCGCCGCAGCGGGTCTTCCTTTTCCCCAGACCTCGCGGTCCTGAGGCCAGAGCCCGCCTGTGTCCTGCAGAGGGCGCTGTGGCCCCCGGCCGCTTCCAGCGAACAGGGCGGCCAAAGAACAAAGGGGGGTCGCCGGCTGCGACTGAGAGCGGCAAAGCGTTCCGGCGGTGATCCCCCCGCGGGCTACCCGTGGCAAGGGAAGAGCCGCCCGCAGCTCCCCGACGCCGTTCCGCTTGGAGGGAGGGAGGGAGGGAGGGAGGGGGCGGCGGCGGCAAGAAGAGGCTCGCTCGCGACTAATTTGCATGGCGTCGCAGCCGCCCGCTCGCTTGCCGCCAATTTGCAAGGCGTTCTTCGGCAGAGGCGCCCGCGACGCCTCCGCGCAGTCACTCCGGCGGGGAGAAGCGGAGCGCAAGAGCCCCCTGCCGGCAAGCGGGAGCAGGGGAGGCGGGACCAGGCAAGACCTCCCCCCCCCCCCCCCGCCGCCGCGGGAGCGGGTAATCGGAGACCCACGTGGCTCCGGCAGGGGCGGTGCCGGGAGCGCTTGAGGTCCCCGCCCCGCCAGCCGCGTGTGGCGGGACGGCGGCTGTGCGCAATCGCTCGGCGGCCAGGGGGGCGTGCCTGCTTGGCTGCCGGGTGAAATGGCTGTGGAGAGCCCCTGCTCTGCTGGGCGGCCGAGGTGGCGGCTTTTCCGCGGGACACCGCCCTGCCTGAAGGTGGCCGGGAAATGCCACCTGCCTTTTCCAGGGAGAATCCTCTGCCGCGGACTGCCGCTTGGCTCGTCGGTTTTCCATGCGAAGGGCACAGCCCCGAGATAAGGGAATGGTACAACGCGAGCCTTTCCCTTCCTTTACGGTCTCCCTCTTCCCCCCCCCCCCCCCCCACCCCTCCGGGACCTAAGCGCTGTGTAATTTTTTACTCTACCGCCTTCAGTGTGGACCCGAACATTTCCCGGGCTTCAGGAAGGTGGTTACCGGAGCGTGCCTGCCTCGAGATCCGTTACTCTGTAGAACTTTGTGCATATCGATGATGGGGCTCCGTGCGCCCTCTAAGCTGTGAAGTCCTGTGAGCAAAAATTCTACTTTCCGAGCTACTGGCATTGCAGTTGCGAGCGAGCGACTTGGTCACGGCATGAATTAGTTTGCACTGCAGCCAGCCTTCCTGAGCTAAGACAAAAATGTGTGAGCCGGAGGCTAAAAAACGGTGAACTAGCTCACACTAACTCAGCTTTGAGGGAACACTGCGTGCTCTAGTATTATGATGAACAGCAACTGGCGTTAGATCAGGATGGGTAGCTGCATTAGTCTGCCTGTAGCAGTAGAAAATGTAAGGTGCCACTGGACTCTTACTCCACAACTGGCATTGTGGTGGCCAATCACCAGGTGATGCCAGGAGTTCTCCCAGATTTGCAAGTCTAGGGATGCCAGCCTCCAGGTGGGACCTGGGGATCCCTTAGAAAGACAGCTCATCTCCAGACTACAGAGATCAATTGCCTGGGGTAAATGGATGCTTTGGTGGGTGGGCTCTGTGGCATTGTACCCCACTAAGGTCCCTGTCCTCCCAGGCTCCATCCCCAAATCTCCAGGAGTTTCCCAACCTGGATCTGGCAACCCAGATCTGGCAACTGTATTACAACTGATATCCAGACTACAGAAATAGTTCATCTGGAGAAAATGCCTGCTTTGAAAGGTGGACTCCATAGCATCACACCTCTACCAGTGTTCCCTCTAAGCTGAGTTAGTGTGAGCTAGTACTCAGGTTTTTTAGCCTCTGGCTCACACCTTTTTGTCTTAGCTTGGGAAGGATGGCTCCAGAACAAACTAATTTCATGCAGGAGCCAAATCACTTGCTCACAACTTTCATGCCAGTAGCTCACAAAGTAGAATTTGGGCTCATAAAACTCCACAGCTTAGAGGGAGCATTAATCTCTACTGAGCTCTCTTCCTTCCCAGAACTTCTCCCTGCTGCCCATGATCTGCCCCCCAAATCACCAGGAACGGCCCACACCAGGGTTGGCAACCGTCATGCGCATTGGCAATAATGACAATAAATCATGACTGCAGCTAATGGGTAGAGGGAACCTTTTGGTATGCTGACTTAATAAAACATGCTGCTTTTCTGGAGAAGCCCATTCAGGGTGGCTGACAACTTTAAACACAAATACAAGTGCCATGGAAGAGTAGCAGCACCTAGGGCTGCCAGCCTCCAGGTGGTGGCTGAAGATCTCCCGCTGTTATACCTGATCTCCTGGCGATAGAAATCAGTTCACCTGGAGAAAATGGCTGCTTTGGAAGATGGACTTTGTGGCATTACACCCCACTGAAATCGTTGAAATCATTTGACCAGGTTAAGAAAGTCTATGCATATGAGAGATTTCGGATCATGAGTTATAGGTTCTTTTGATGAAGCATCAGCAATACGTGGGAACATCTTTAATTTCACAGCTAGCCAACATGTGAAGCATTGATGGAACCTGTTTTCTGCAAAGGTGAATACTGATGACCTCATTCGATAAGAAGTTTACACGATTTTGTTCTGTGGAAGAAATATCTGTTGGACTTTTACCATACAAGCACCTCCATAGGCGTATCTTTTGTGAACGCCTGTTTTTTTGCAACGTAGTAATTTCCATTCTATATTGATTGGGTTGCTTTTCCTGATTAATTTTGTAATTATTATTCCAACTTTATGAATTCCTTATAATCTATATTGATTGGGTTGCTTTTCCTGATTAATTTTGTAATTATTATTCCAACTTTATGAATTCCTTATAAATGGTTAAGAAATATTAATTGGTGTGGTAATTGTATTTTCCCTACACAATTTTGTATTTTTGAGGGTGTGGAACCTACAGGTGGTAGCTGAAGATCTTCCGCTATTACAACTGATCTCCAGGTGATGGAGATCAGTACACCTGGAGAAAATGGCTGCTTTGGAAGGTGGACTCTATGGCATTACACCCCATTGGAGTCCTTCCCCAAACCCCTCCCTCCTGAGGCTCCACCCCAAAACTTCCCAAAATGGAGCAGGCAACCCTAGTGGCAGCTCAAGAAAAAAACCTCCAAGTTAAAGTTTTTAAAAGTTTTAATGGTTGCCTCAGGGGTCATTTTGTAGAAAAAGAGGTGCAGGAGCTCATTAGCATACCTATTAGCATAACTCATTAACATATGTCACGCCCCCTGACATCACCGGAAGTGTGTCAGAAAGGGAAGCAAAAGGGAGGGGCATCTTCAAAAGCCTCCCTTTCCGTTCCCCAGCTGGCCTGCCAAGGTGGGCAAGGAGGGGAAGTGAAGCAAGAAGGGCCCCATAGAATACAATGGAAAGATCGTGCCACTGCTGCCGCTTCGCTTCCTCCACAGGCCCACTGGGAGTTGGGGGAGGGGCTTGCCACCACTGTCATCTGTGCCCACTAGGGGCATGCAAATTTTTAAAAAATTGCCCCGATTCAGATCGGGCCAAATCAGGCCGAATCTGTTCCGGCTGCCAGATGACCCCCACATGTCAGTTTTGGTAATTGTGAGAGTTCTGCTCAAAGTAGTCAAGGATCAGATCTTGGTTGGTTAACCACAGTTCTTTATTCCCTATTTCTACATTAGTACAGCATCTCGGATTATTGTCAGAGATGAGACAAATTATACAAGCGGGTCTATTATACCATTCCAAGGAGTTTGAATTACCCATAGATAGCCAATCCCCTTAAGGGAAAATTGGCGGGCTAAAAGGTGTCCGGACCGTTTGGTTCTCACAGGAAAAAAGTGAGGTGTTAAGCAGTAAATTTCCTCTCCCAAACCAGACCCCTCAGATGTTTCGAGTTCACATAACAATCAATGGCTCCAAGGTTCTTTGCATGTGATAAGAGATGAGAGGCATCCTCCCTTGAAGTTACTGCCGGAGCAGCTGGAATGCGGAGGCAGGGATGTGAGGCCTCCTTGTTCTCGCAAATCATGGTTGTCACCCTCCCGGCCTGGACAAACATAATACATCATGACTACAGAGATCCCCATACATGATAGATACATAGGATAGTGAAAGACAGGCATGCAAGAAACTAATTCTAGGTCTGACTAATACATTGTCTGAATTGGCAGATTCTGACACCCTGCCCTCCTCATAATTCACTTCACCTAGCTTTATCAGGAAACATTTTATGAAACAATTTTGTCAGTTTAGGAGCATGAACATGTTCTGAGCGAATCCACTCGTTGTGTTCTGGGCCGAAATCCAACCATCTAACTAAGTAATATAATCGGCCTCTCCGCATTTTGGAATCAAGGATTTCAGTTATCTCGAAGTGAGGGGCCCCCTCCTTCATCAGTGGAGGAGGAGCTGGAGGAGCTGGATGCCAAGCATTCGGCCCAGGATCTTTCTTCAGCAGGCTGAAATGAAACACAGGGTGTACAGAACTAAGTGATTTAGGTAGTTCTAATTCAAAAGATACATCCGATATTTTACGTAACACTTTATAGGGTCCAACATATTTCCATCCCAGTTTTCTACTGGGCTGCAACCCATGGATATTCTTTGTGGAGAGATAGACAGAGTCCCCGGGTTGGAGATCCCAGCCTGCTGCTCGTCCTCGGTCAGCATATTTTTTATAATCCTCTTTTGCCTGGTCCAATGCTTTGCCTATTAATGGCCAGGAGTCTTGGAGGCTAGACCACCAACTTTTAAAATCCGATGTGGAATCATTGGGGACATTCTCAATGGTCGGCAACGGTTTCCCTTCAAACCTTCCTACCGCCATGAAAGGAGAGACTCCCGTGGAAGAGTGTACTGCGTTGTTGTAGCTATATTCTGCAAATGGCAGTAAATCCACCCAATTGTCTTGGTGATAATTGGTGTAACATCTTAAAAACTGCTCCAATATTTGATTAGTTCGTTCGGATTGGCCATCGGTTTCTGGGTGGTAACCCGAACTCAGGGCTGGTTCTATGTCCATCATTTTTAGGAGCTCCCGCCAGAAGCTGGCAACGAACTGACTGCCCCTATCGGATACCACTCTCTTCGGAAAAGCGTGTAATTTTATCACATGATTGAAGAAAGCTTTGGCCATCCCTTTAGCGGTGGGCAATTGCTTGAAGGGAGTGAAATGCGCTTGCTTCGAAAACGTGTCTACCACCACCCAAATCACTGTTTTTCCCTTAGAGGGGGGTAAATTGGTGATAAAGTCCATGGCTATGGCCTCCCAGGGCCGCGAGGGGGTGGGTAGTGGGTGCAACAGTCCAGGAACTTTTCCCCCCCGCTTTTTGCACATTAAACAGGTTTGGCAAGCCGAGACGAAGTCGGAGACGTCTCGGCGCATGCGCGGCCACCAGAATTGACGCTGGATTAAATTAAGCGTTTTTAGGAAGCCAAAGTGCCCCGCAAGTTTAGACGAGTGGCAGGTCAACAATATCTCCTTACGTTTGACCCTTGGCACTACTAGTTTATCTCCATGAAGCCAACACTGATCTTCTCTCCTGGAGCATTCCTCCAACGCTTCTAATTCTTCCACTTCTTCGGGAGCATAATCCCCCCCCCCCAATCACATTTCCCAACATCCAATTGCGCCTTTTTAGCTTGGCTCCGGGTGACTACTGCTCCCCCTAATTGCTGGGGGGAGAACATGGAATCAAACACCTCCTCCTTGACACTCTCATGTTGGGGCAATCTGGACAGTGCGTCTGCCAAGGAGTTAGCCTTCCCAGGAAAATGCTTAAGCACAAAGTTAAACTTGGAGAAAAAATCAGCCCATCGCAGTTGTTTGGCGTTGAGGGACCTTTGAGTGCGCAGTGCCTCCAGATTTTTATGATCAGTCCATATTTCGAACGGAGTTTGCGCGCCCTCCAACCAATGTCGCCACGTAGTGAGCGCCAACCTAATGGCCGCGGCCTCTTTGTCCCAAACCGACCAATTCCTCTCCGTGTCGTTAAATTTTCTCGAAATATAAGCCAGTGGGTGTAATTTCCCCTCCGGCCCACTTTGCAGTATAGCCCCCCCCCATGGCTACATCAGATGCGTCTACATGAATTATGAATTCTTTAGTTTCATCAGGGTGTGCTAGGATGGGCTCAGAAGTAAACAGAGTCTTTAAGGTCTCAAACGCCCTCTGACACTCCCCGTTCCAAGCAATCTTTTCTCCTGGCTTCCCCGCCTCGGGCCCCCTCCCCTTAGTTTTTAGTAAGTCCGTTAAGGGGAGAGTAACCCTAGCAAAGTCTTTTATGAAGGTTCGGTAGAAGTTACAAAATCCTAATAGGCTCTGCAATTGTTTTCTCGTTCGCGGAGCTTCCCATTGCACCACCGCCTCCACCTTCCCTGGGTCCATCTCCAAACCCTTCTGAGAAATGCGATAGCCCAGGAAGTCCACTGACTCACGGTGGAATTCACACTTGGATAACTTAACATAGAGCTGGTTTTGCAGTAAGGTGGCGAGGACTTCCCTGACTAATTTCACATGTTCTTTCTTATCAGTAGAATAGATCAAGATATCATCTATGTAACATAACACGCCTTTAAATAGGTGCTTGTGCAACACTTCGTTGATCAAACTCATAAAGACCCCGGGCGCGCCACTTAAGCCGAACGGCATCACTAAGTATTCGAATTGTCCCAGGGGGGTATTAAAGGCAGTCTTGGATTCATCCCCCTCCCGGATGCGCACCCTGAAATAGGCATCTCGTAAATCCAGCTTGGTAAAAACCTTCCCCTTAGCGGCTTCCGCCAACAAGTCCTTTATTAAGGGGAGGGGGTAAGCGTTGGTAGTGGAGACCGCATTCAGTCCCCTATAGACGGTGCATAATCGCAAACCCCCGTCCTTTTTCTTCCTGAACAGCACCGGCGCGGCAAAGGGGGACTTGGCTGGGCGGATGAAGCCGCGCGCTAGATTTTTGTCCAAGAACTTTCGCAGCTCTTCCCGCTCTAAGGGGCTCATGGAATACAATTTCCCCTTCAGAAGTTTCTCTCCTGGGAGCAGCTCGATAGCACAGTCCGACAATCGGTGGGGGGGCAGCTCATCCGCCTCGGTCTCGCTGAATACTTCCAGCAAGTCTCTATACTCTTTGGGCACCATGGTGGGGGTGAGGGCGAGCGCGGGGGCCGGGGGCCGGGGGAGGAGTGGTCGGCGGTCCAGGTCCCCACTCCAAGTCCCATCTATGCGTGAGGCAGCGTTCGTCTACCCAAGAGATCTTCCCTTCGCTCCATTTAATATAGGGGTCGTGCGCACCGAGCCAGGGACTTCCCAACACCATAGGGAACTGGGCATTTGGGGTGATGACAAAAGCCCGCTTCTCCCAATGTTCCCCCGTCCCCAAAATCAGACTCTCAGTCTCTGCTATGCACTCCTCCTTCATCTCGGACCCATCCATTTGAGTAAACTTTAGGGGTTCCGCCAAGGGGGTAACCTTGGGTCCTAGCCCCTCCACTACCAATGGGCTAATCAAGTCCCGCGCACACCCAGAGTCAATTAAGGCGCGGACCCTCATGTGGGTACCTGATCCAGGGGTCACCACAGTCACTACCATATATAATAGGGGGCCAGGGATGCTCACCGGAGATGGCGCTTCTTGGCGGGGGACCTGCAGTTCTGCGCCGCTTACTGCAGGTCGTTGGAGTTTCCCGACATCTGCGTCTCCATCAGCTCCAGCTCCCCCTGCTCACTAGTA
Source organism: Lepidodactylus listeri (assembly GCA_029233225.1). Lineage (NCBI taxonomy): Eukaryota > Metazoa > Chordata > Lepidosauria > Squamata > Gekkonidae > Lepidodactylus > Lepidodactylus listeri. The sequence continues at coordinate 126,290,380 of JARCFY010000004.1, forward strand.
GCTCCCTCCAGCTGCAACGCCCGGGGTTTTATCGGTGTTTTCCCCCGGCTAGGGGTGCTCCCCGCCACCGGCGTCGAGGTCTTCGGGCCTCTCCCTCCTCCCCTCGGGCAGGCTGAGGCGAAGTGGCCACTCTCCCCACATTTCATACACAGCCCTTGCCGAAACCTGGCATCCCGGACGTCTTGCACACTGGATCGGGGCTTCGCTCTGGGGGCTGCTTTACTGGCCGCTGTAGCCGAGGCTCCCATTTTAATCAAGGCGAACCTCTCTTCCATGTCGATGGCGGCTCTCATCCAGTTGGCCAGCGTGCCCGGGCGCCCCCCCAGCAGCACGGTTTCGTAGATTTCCGGGTTAAGGCCCTCCCAGTACTTCTCCATGAATAACTCCTCCGGCCAGCCGTGGATCTTGGCCGCGATGCGCCTGAACTTGTCAGTGTAATCCCTCACCGTCGATCTCCCCTGGAACAGCTTCCTCAGTTGATTACGGGCCTTTTCCTCGCCCAGGGGGTCTTCGAACTGATGACGGAGGGCCCACATGAAGTTGTTCAATGAACGCAATTCAGGTCCTGGGGAGTCGTGCAGGCTCACGTACCAATCGCTGGCGGTGTCTTTCAGCTTGGAACCGATGTAACCAATCCGTTCTCTCTCGGTGGGATAGAGGTGGCCCCAGCTGTCCAGGAATCTCTCGATCTCCAGCATGAAAAAACGTAGCTTCTCCGGGTCCCCATCGAAAGTGGTCGTCAAAGGGTCGGAGGGGGCTGGGCGGACGGCTGGCGCGACCGGGACCGGTGCGGGTGCTGGAACAGGCCCTGGCACCGGGGCCGGGACGACCGGCTGGACTGGCTGTGCCGGCAGAGCGGGCACCTGAGGCTGAACCGGGACCCCTCCGGGCGCCACTGGCTGTTGTTGGACTCCTACCCCCTGACCGGGGAGAGCTCCTTGCACTGCCCTCATAGCGTCTCGAAATTGGTGCTGGAGATCGAGGGCCAATTCGCGCAGTTCTGTGGTGAGTTGGAGTCGCAACTCTCCCATCATCTGATCCAAGGGGGCCATCTGCTCCTCTCGGTACGGATCGGGCCCATACGGACCCGTCCCCTCTCCTTCAAAAGGCGGGCGACGCGGCTCTCCACGGTAGATCGGCTCGCGGTCGTCTCCGAGGTAACTCGGTCTCCCTCGATCGAGCTGGTCTCCGGTGAGCGAAACCCGGACCCCTTTCCGATCGTGTACCCACGAATCCACGGTCCAACGACCGAAATGGCTCCAAGCGTACTTGGGGGTCACGCTCTGATGAGGATGTAGGCGCGGGATGTAGTGAGCCCCCTGGCTCGTAGTCACCGGCACTTCGGTGCCTCCTCCGCCGCCACCACCCCCGTTCCCCGGGTCCTTCGGGGTAACGGGAGCATCTTCGGGGGTAGGGTTGAGGGGGACCGTGTCGTCGTCTGACATGGTCAAGAACGGCTGAGTCCCAGTCAGAGATCTCTGACAATCTGTGAGAGTTCTGCTCAAAGTAGTCAAGGATCAGATCTTGGTTGGTTAACCACAGTTCTTTATTCCCTATTTCTACATTAGTACAGCATCTCGGATTATTGTCAGAGATGAGACAAATTATACAAGCGGGTCTATTATACCATTCCAAGGAGTTTGAATTACCCATAGATAGCCAATCCCCTTAAGGGAAAATTGGCGGGCTAAAAGGTGTCCGGACCGTTTGGTTCTCACAGGAAAAAAGTGAGGTGTTAAGCAGTAAATTTCCTCTCCCAAACCAGACCCCTCAGATGTTTCGAGTTCACATAACAATCAATGGCTCCAAGGTTCTTTGCATGTGATAAGAGATGAGAGGCATCCTCCCTTGAAGTTACTGCCGGAGCAGCTGGAATGCGGAGGCAGGGATGTGAGGCCTCCTTGTTCTCGCAAATCATGGTTGTCACCCTCCCGGCCTGGACAAACATAATACATCATGACTACAGAGATCCCCATACATGATAGATACATAGGATAGTGAAAGACAGGCATGCAAGAAACTAATTCTAGGTCTGACTAATACATTGTCTGAATTGGCAGATTCTGACAGTAATGCAAGCCGATTCGAGAGTCATTCAGCCGGCCGAATGTCAGTTTCAGCCCCATTATACCCTATGGGCCATTGAAGTCAATGGCAAAAACTCATAGGGTATATGAGGGGCTGGAGGAGAGGGGATTTGAGGGAGAGGCTCCAAACTTGCAGGGTAACTGCTAGGGCCTCTCCCCGAAATACCCACCACGTTTCAAGAAGATTGTACCATGGGGTCCAATTATACGGGCCCCCAAACAGGTTACCCCATCCCCTCCATTGTTCTCTATGGTGGGAAAAAAGTTACTTTTTCCCCACCATAGAGAACAATGGAAGGAATGGGGGCAACCTGTTTGGGGGCCCATAGAATTGGACCCCTTGGTCCAATCTTCTTGAAACTTGGTGGGTATTTGAGGGAGAGGCTCCATCAGCTACCCTGTAAGTTTGGAGCCTCTCCCTCAAATCCCCTCCCCTTCATCCGCTTTTTAAACCACTGCTGAATTTAGGCAGCAATTCAGCAGCAAGCTGAATCAGATCAGAGAATCTGATTCAGCCCGTGGCTGCCCTAGTGCCCACTCCTGGGCTGGCCGAGCACCACTCCACCTCACTCCAGCCCCAAATGACCCCGGTTGGCCTAAAGATTACAGTACTGATCCCTCTTCTAGGCTTTGTTGCTGCTTCTCCACTGCAGAACCACAAACATTAATGCTGTTTTTCCTGTCCTGTTCAACATACTTGGTTAAGAGCATGGTGTAGTGTATTAGGCTATGATCTGGAAGACCAGGTTTCAGATCCTTGCTCTGCTATAAAGCTTCCTGAGTGACCCTGGGCTGGTCACTCTGTCTTTTCACCTCATCTACCTCTCACTTAGTGTTCCCTCTAAGCTGAGTTAGTGTGAGCTAGCTTACAGTTTTTTAGCCTCCGGCTCACACATTTTTGTCATAGCTCAGGAAGGACGGCTCCAGAGCAAACTAATTTATACAATGACCAAATCGCTCACCCACAGCATTAATGCTACTAGCTCACAAAGTAGAATTTTTGCTCACAGCCTAGAGAAACTTCACAGCTTAGAAAAAGCATTGCGTCTTTGAGCTCTGATTCACAAAAGCTTTTTGCAGGAATAAATTTTGTTAGCTTTTCAGGAGCTACCAGACTCCTGTTTTATTTTCCTTTCTAAATGTGATTGTCAAAAAGATTGTCTTCCTTGAACCTTTTTGTTGCAGAAAAGAGAATTGTAGCCAGGGCAGTTTGCCATGACTTTGTCCTGCAATCCGGAAAAAGATTTGTTTGCCAAAAATTCCCTCTTAGGTAACCGTGAAAAGGATAAAGCTGCAGATTCTTGCACCAGGTTAATATCGAAGGCTGTGTTGCCTGCAGATTCCCTATAAAAATTCCCTGACCTGGATAACCCAGGCTAGCCAGATCTTGTCAGATCTCAGAAGCTAACCAGGTCAGCCTTGGCTAGTATTTGGATGGGTGACCTCCAAGGAATACCAGGGTTGTGATGCAGAAGTAGGCAATGGCAAACCACCTCTGAAACATCTCTGGCCTTAAAAAAAACAAGTCTAGCTCACTACCTAGTGGTGCATAATTCTAAAAGAGCTAGAACATCTAGCTGCCAGACAATCTTAGGATCTCCTGGCTATACTACACACGCTGCCATATGATGAGTATTATTCCCTATAAAAATTCCACTGCTGCAAGCCCACATGACATTGGGCCCACTAAACTGAAGGTAGCCCACATTTGGTGTAGTGGTTAAGTGCATGTACTCTAACCTGAGAGAACCGGGTTTGATTCCCCACTCTTCCACTTGCAGCTGCTGAGTAATCTTGGGTCAGCCATAGTTCTTTCAGAGCTGTTTTCTCAAGGACAGTTCTGGAAAGAGCTCTCTCAGCCCCACCTACCTCACAGGGTGTCTGTTGCGGGAAGGGGAAGGAGTTTGTAAGCTGCTCTGAGACTCCTTCAGGTAGTGAAGGGTGGGTATAAATCCAATCTCCTCCTCTTGGTGACCAACCAGGGTCTAGACAAACCTCTTGTGGTTTTATTTTTCTCTTCTTGGGTACTGCAGAAACCAGAAGGTTGTGAAATATCTGGCAGGCTACTATGTGAGGCTCGTGGGGCTTTTGTTTACTTTGGTAGCTATCATCCAGGCTGACCCTATGGTTAGATCACTGGTTGGTAGGACAGTTGGTCTTGCCCATAATCCTCAGCTTCTTGAAACACCATCAAATACAGGACATGTATTTGAAGACAAAATACCTGTCCATATCCTTCTCAGGAAAAGGGTTAATAGGAAGCATTTGTAAATATCAGAAGAGGTAAACAGCCTTACTGGCTTTTTGGTTATGCATCACTCCTGCAAGGGAAATAGAGCAACCTCATCTCTTGTTGAAGCAAAAGCCAGAGAGAGACTTCTTGGAAATCTGTCTCTGTCCCAGGGTGTGATAGATGTGTGTTGTTCTAACTTGCCTTATCCATCAGCGTCTCTGCTGATTGTTTTTGATCCCAAGAGAAGAAACATAGTGATTAGAAGAGTCTTTTTGGCAGATGTAACCATAATTAATACCCAGATGCCCTTTTCGCTTTCCTGATAAGCATTTTTTATTAACAAGACTCCCCATCTTAGAATTTTTAGATACTTGAAGAAAGTTTCTGGGCCATTATGAACTGCACAGTAGAGAAATGAATCCACTACCTAGACAATTTATGAGCCTCTGAACACAGCTAACCAATTATGGAAGATACCTTCTGCTCTGTGACTCAACAATAGCCCTTGTCAAGTTTCTTTTGGCTACAATATATTGCTGGTGGGAGAACAGGGTTGGGGCAATGCTCCCCCTAAGCTGTGGGGTCTTGTGAGCAAAAATTCTACTTTGTGAGCTACTGGCATTAAAGTTGTGAACAAGCAATTTGGCCACTGCATAAATTAGTTTGCTCTGGAGCCATCCTTCCCAAGCTAAGACAAAAATGTGTGCACTGGAGGCTAAAAAACTGTGTGCTAGTTCACACTAACTCAGCTTAGAGGGAACACTGGTCGGGGGGGGGGAGGAGGGTTCTGTAATGTGAAGGGGGAATAGGTGGAAATTACTTTCCCCTCTTCTGTCAACAGAAGTGTCATTCTGCCCATGGAACATGTTGCCCACAGAACCTTAGGATCCATTCCATTGTTAGAAAGAATGGCCACCTTTTCAACCTCTGTCACAGTTACACACTGGAATCAAATTTACTCCAGAAACAAACAAGTGTATATCCCTCACGGATTGGAAGTGGCCCTTGGTAATTAATTATTCAAATAAAACCCAAGTTGGTTATCAGCTTGGATAGCCCAGGTTAGCCTAATCCCATCTGATCATGGAAGCTAAGCTGGGCTAGCCCTGGTTAGTACTTGGATGGGAGCCCTCCAAGGAGGATCGGGGTTGCTATGCAGAGGAAGGCAATGGTAAACCACTTCTGCTTATCTCTTGCCTGTAAGGAATTGCTATAAGTTAGTTGCAACTTGACAGCACTTTTTAAAAATTATTATTATTATTATTAAACTTTTTAAAGCTTGCAGGCCTCATTTTTGTCTTTGCTCCTGTAGAATCTGGGAACATCACATTAGCCAAAACAGCTGACCACCACAGATTCTCTCGCAGGGCTGCTACAACCGCTCCATGTGGTCTTTTATATGTAACAATATCTACCTTAAATAGGTCAAATTTTTCAGTAGGACAGAAAGACAGCGTTCGAGGCCTCAGCCTTCTCTTCCCCAAACATCAGGGCCAGATAGCAGAAGAAAAAGGGTCCAACATTTTAATGCTAGCAGGTAGAAAGGGAGGGGGGGACTTTCTGGCAAGTACAACTGGAAAAAAATACCGCTCTAAAAGAAGAACTGCTTCCTCCTCAATAAGGAGAGCTGATAAGCATGCGGTTTAGCTATTTTAATGCCCACACAGAGCTGGCCAAGTTGCTGCTGAAATGAGATTTCCATCTGATAGAAGCCCTTTAAGCTCCAGCACCAGATAAATCCTGCTAGAACTCTGCGCACACACACACAATCCCAATTGTTATCTGTGCATTGTGTATTTGTATAATGGAAACAGAGTTCTGACAGGACAAATCAATGCGCACCAGACCAAATTTGCTTCTTTATTTCTCATGTAGATTTTACAATTTTATCGCTCCACTCCCATAGTCAAGCAAAATCTTTTTAAACTCTAGGTGAGATTTGGATGGAAACTCTTATGATATTTAATACCGAGAACTAAAGATAGGCAACTAGAGCTCAATCTGGCCACCAAAAGTTTTCCAACTGGCCTCGCCAATAGCCTTCCACCCCACTCTGCCCCTCAGTTGCTTTCCTTGGCCTAAGCCAAGACACAAGCAAAGGGCTCTTTTGCCTTTTTCTCCCTGTTTTAATCAATAGTAGAACTCATCCCTTTCATTATGAACGTAGCCTTGCGCTCTAAAGACAGAAGCAAAGGGCTCTAGCCCTTCGTAAGGTGAATAACAGAATCTGTAACCAAGCAACAAGTAAAGTGCATAAGAAACCTCTTTACATACTGTTTCATGTAGTGGCCAACTAAAAAAGGGCCACAAAACAGAAGCCAAGGTTTCCACATGATGGTGTCTCCTAGCACTGGGATTCAGAGTTTTGCTGCCTCTGGATGTGGAGGTTTCTTTTAGCCATCAAGGCAAGTAGCCATTAATTTATCTAACCCCCTAGTAAACCATCTATTCTAGAGCCCTTTGCCTAGGTCTGTCCTTGAGCAGAAATGAATCAGTGGAGACCACACTGCTTGCCCTTCAGCCCATGGGGAGGGGGGATTAGTAGCTGATTAGGACCCTAAACTAGGGCTGAGATCTTCAAATTAGGCTGCGGATACACACACTAAATAATCCACTTTCAGTGCACTTTCCAACTGGATTTTGCTGGTCCTTTCCTTTTAATCCATGTTCACTGCAGCGTCCTCCAAGCAATTCTGCACAAAAATTGAGTCCAGCCTTCTTTTTATTCCGTTTTTTCCCCCCTATTCTGCATTATATTGCCTCCCTTCAGTGGTCAGCCCAGTTTCAGCCTGCTGTTGCCCCGGGGTTAATTGGATGCTGTTTTGCTGTGAACATAAATTGCCTTGACTCGAACATTGAGAAAATCCAGAGTGGCAGGCAAATGAGGAAAGGACCACTGTGTAAACTGGCAAAATCCAGTTGGAAAGTGCATTGAAAGTGGATTATTTAGTGTATGATCGCAGCCACAGTCCCACTGGCAAGAGTAGTGTTCGACACACTTCAAGTCTGTTAAAAGGACAGGGCATTTTTTTTCTTCAGGTTGTTGGCAACTTCAATTGCTGCCCATTTGCAGTAAAGAAAATTGCCTGTACTGTAGTCCCTGTGGGTGTGGAAGAATGTGATGAATCAACTGGATTCTGCCTCTGGACATGGAGATTCCACAGCCTATGCTTCATGAACGTGTGTGTTAGTCTTCTACTTTCAGAGGCAATCTCCAGCACAGACTTGTCCAGTTTGCAGTATAAATTATGGAAGTGCTTACAAAAATGCATTTTCATATTCATATTCCCTTACAGCTCCACACACAAAATGCTTTCTCCTTCAAGGTATTTCACTGAGTGTCCAGTGTGGTTCTGCTAAGTGTATTTCCATTTCAGATATCCTCTTGCCCCATCCCCCTGCCTCAAGTTCTCCGGACAGCAATTGGGGGGGGGAGACACCCTCCAACTCAAATTCACCTTGGAAATGGCACAGATCATAAGCTCTTTGATAGTTTGGTTGCCAGTCATCTACTATACAGAAGGAAGGTGTTGGAAGATCAGCAAAAATGTTAGAATAATCGAGCAATATATATTAGTGCATCTGGATAATGCACTTCCACGATGACTACAAACCAGAATGAATTAAAGAGCTTGGGTGTTACTTTTCACCCTTTGTAAAAGATACCTTAAATGACTCTGATTCTGTCGCTCAGTATTCTGATGATTATTCTGTTAGTTTGTGACAAAAATAATTGAGAGAATAATAGTGCAGTCCTAGGCAGAGTTACTCCGATCTGTTGAAATCAGTAGATGTAGACCAGGTGTCTCCAACCTTTTTGAGCCTGTAGTCACCTTTGGAATCCTGACACAGTGTGGTGGATACAGCCACAAAATGGCTACGCAAAATGATTACCACAGGAGGCGGAGTAGCCAAATCCCTCACTCACAACTTTAATGCCAGTAGCTCACAAAGTAGAATTTTTGCTCACAAGTCTCCACAGTTTAGAGGGAACATTGGTTACCACATGTATTTACCCAGCCAGCAGGGGTGGGAGGGAACCTTCTGGGAGTGGGCAGGGTGGGGCGATGTTGGCGCAATGATATCACATGGAAGTGATGTCATTGCGGCGACATGCTAGCATTTTGGTCAAAACTCTAGTGTTACCATAGAGTTTTGGCCAAAATGCCAGAGCATCGCCATGCCAATGTGCCCAGCGTGACGGTGTCACTTTCATTGCACCAACGACATTGATGCAGGAGGGGGCTTTTTGGGGGTGGGGCTTCCCCAACTGGTCAGCTGGCCAGCAGTGGATTGGAGCCCCCGAAATCAGGAAAAACCTTGCCCCGACCAGGGGTCTGGCAAAGATCTTTGTGCTGTGATGGCAGCTGCTGCCAACATGTAAAAAAATCTGCACAGTCAATCAAATATCCAGTGGTCAACCAGAAGCCTTGTAGAACAAAAACTCCACCTATCCCCACCTGCTTTCTAAAAACACTTTGTGGCCACCAAGAAAAATGTCAACGGGCATTTTAGTGCTCAAGAGAACCACACTGAGGATGCCGCGTCTAGACTGAAATAACTCTGCATGGGATTACATCACAAATTACATATTTTTCCCTCCAAAATGAGAATTTTTTTAAAGTCTACTTTTTAAAAGTCAGTCTTTTCTGTTGTGGCACCCTGATTATGTAAAGCCATACCCTGGCATCCACTTCACTATCTTTTAGGCTGCATGTGAAAGTGACCCAGCTGTCAAAAGCACTTTGGCACTGTTTATGGTATTTATCTATTGTATTGTATACCACCTAGGATGCAGAAGGTGTGTGCTTGCTGTGGATTTCGATATATATTTTAATATGTTGCTTATTATTATACTGTTTTCACAGTTGAATGGAAGCTTCCTTTGGAGACTGCTGGTGAATAGTAGCTTCGATCTGAAAAGCAAAAGCTGTAGCATTCCCCCTGACCCTTTGGTCTATCTGTGTGTGCCATTTCAAAAATGCAAGGTTAGATCCTAGACTCTTCCACCCACCCACAGTTTTTGCAGGTTTTCCAGCTGATCAGCATGCACTCGCACACATCCCACCATGCCGTTCCTGCCTGTGGATCTTAACGTCCAGCATAACAACGAAGGTCTCCCCTTCTCTGCAACTTCTCACTCCAGAGGCAAAAAGGACAGCCACCAAGAGGTGGTTTCTCACACACCCAGAACCAACTATGCCATTTTCTGCCATGGCCCTGCTAATCCCTCAATCCAACAGCATCTTCTAACATTTCAATTCTGAGCGTATCCATTTGATATTAAAACGGGAGGTTGGGGGAAGAATGGGAAGCAAAAAATTCCAGCAACATTTGCTTGAGAATTCCCTCACTTGAATTCTACTATACTCCAGACAAGGTGGTGTCCCCCTCCCCTCCCCTTCCCAATGCGATGTTACGTGAAGGCATGAGCCATTGCAGCAGGCAAGGCCGTCGCTCCAGCTGGAGCCTCAGCAGGCCCATATGGGCTTATAAACACATGCTAAGGGAAGGGGGGGCACTCATTTACGAGACTAAACACAAGAGCTCAAAGACAGCCTGGTGAATGAAGAGAAATTTTAAAGTGTCTTTTAAAACAGGCCTTTTATACAATGGGCTGTAAAGGCATTCGTGAGCCACCTCCCTCCTCGCCTCCTCGAGCCTGCTGTTGAGACGGGCAAAGCTGAAAAATGGCAGAGCCAGATCCTTGGAGCTGCCAAGTTCTGGAAGGGAGACAGACGAGTAGGAACCAGCCATTGGACTCTGCCCCGCAAAAGGAGCCGCATGGGGTTAGAGCCAGAGCGGAGAGGTTCAAGTTCCTCTCCTTGGACCCCAGCCTGAGATGGAGAAACCTGCCAAGCGGCTCGGGATTGCCCAGTTCTCAGTCCCATCGGAATGGTGAAGAAAAGCTTCCAAATCGCTTTGGCAGTTCAGGAACACCCCCCCCCCCCGACGTTTTTTCCTTTTCTTTTTTTGGCCTGTGTATGGTGCTGCCGCTTACAGAAGAAGCTGGTCCCAGATTAGTAAAAATAAATAAATAAAACAAAACACTGAGCCGTGTCAATTCCACTCTTCCCCATTGCCAGCACCACCTCTACCCCGCCAAGCGTGGGAAACCACAGGCAATTAACCATCATGGCAAACCTCACCCTTGGATAAACCATGCAGCGTTTAGCGCACTTGTCGGGGGCGGGGGACTGGATCCAGCGGAAGAGGAGGCAGGATTCCCTGCAGCAAAAAAAAATATTTTTTTTTGAATGGAAATGTTGCTTCACAAAGAATCTCCACTCCCCTTTGGTTTATTTTTTTTTAAGGTGGTTTTTTTTCCCACTCCCAGATTATAAATTTTAGGGTCCTCCTTTGGGCGATGGACAGACTTGTGTAAGGGTTGCCCCTGGGGGAATGATGGCACGTACTCCGCAGACCACTTACGCAACTGCCTCGCCCTCAGCATTAGTAGGAGTGTTTTGCTAATGTGCAGTATGCTTTGTTGCACTTAGGACTTAGTTGCATCCAAACAGATATGCTGTCCTGCAAAAAGGGTATAGTTGTGGTCTAAGTCTGTGCCTGTTGCACAGCTGTTATCTAATAAAGCGTTTAGACCAGGGGTGGCCAAACTGTGGCTCGGGAGCCACATGCGGCTCTTTCACATGTATTGTATGGCTCCCAGCCAGTGTTCTCCTCCCTGGGAAGGCTTGAGGTGGAGGGGGAGCAGAGAAAGAAAGCAACTTTAACTTTAAATGCATTCTCAACGCCCCCCCAAGCCTACAAATATAATTGGATAAATAAATATCATTATCAATATCTGTTTTACCCCTTTTATTTTTATTTTTGGCAGTCTCATTTAATGTTAATAAAAAGCAAATTTGAATATTTTTCAATAAAAACGTGCTCATGTCTTGCGGCTCTCAAGCATCTGACGTTTATTCTGTGTGGCTCTTACATTAAACAAGTTTGGCCACCCCTGGTTTAGACAATGCTGCTTGATTGTAGTCTGTGGTTAGTACTCATAACTGCACAAAGGTCATGGCATGTGCAGTGCTAACACATATGCAATGATCCATCCATTAATGAACAGTGCTGTAATGTATGCAATGGCAACGGCCACATGGCCACCACTGAGCACATGGCCAGGTAGGCCCTGAGCTTCGGTCCAGCGAACAATGGCCCATCAGGATCCCAACTGTCCCCCGATCAGAGGCTTAGGATATTCAAACAGTCCTATGATAGCCTCTGGCAGGAAACTAATCCAATCACCCTGTTTGGGCAACGTCAGGGGTGCAGCTTGACTGTGAATATAAGCAGGCCCCCTGACATCTGTCCCTCATGCTCATCTGAACCTCAAATAAACTATGCTTGCTGATTTCACTCCAACACGTCTCTGACTCCAGTACTTTTCAAGCGCTACCTTGGAGATGAACCCCACTGATGTTTTACTGGCTGAGTACCCACCACTTTCCTGGGAGAAAGAGAGCCATGAAGCAACATATTACAGCAAGTCCCTGTAACAACCTGCTGATTCGCAGATATACAAGGTGAGTAAGTAGTGAAGGGCACCCAAAGCAATCACCCAGGCCATTCTACAGTCACAGCACTGTTAATACTTGGAATCACCAGCCATGAATGTCTCCCTAAGAACCCTCTTAGGAGCAACATGTGAGCATAAGGGATCCCGTACTGGAACAGACCAGTAGTCCATCTACTCCTCTTTTACATGGTGACCAGCCAGTAATCCTGGAGGGCCAACCAACAGGACACAGAGGCCAAGGCCTTCCCCTCCTGCTGCCTCCCAGCACTGGTATTCAGAGGTTTGCTACCCCTGTAGAATGGAGGCTCCCTTTAGTCACCATGGCTAATGTCCATGGATGGACCTCTCCACCATGAATCTGCCTAACCCCCTTTTAAAGCTATCTATGCTCATGGTCATCACTACTTTCACTGGAAGTAAATTTCGCAGTTTAATTACTCAGTTGGGTTAAAAAGTATTTCCTTTTGTCAGTCCAGAACCTATTTCCCAACAATTTCATGGAGTGCCACCAAGTTCTAGTATTATGCAAGAGGGAGAAAAGGCTCCCTCTATCCACTGCGAGAGTACACCATGCTGGCCACTGTGTTGGAGTCATATGCCTGTTTGAATGGGGAAGCTCCATACAGCTTTAATTCCCCAGCCCTATCTGCCAGTCCCATCTCAGTGAAGGAAAGAAAAGTGGACAAAACACGATTCTCTGATCTATCTCTGCAGAAGAATCTCACAAGCGCTACTATTGCCCAGCAAGCACAGTTCCTAGTCTGAGCTTTGTCTGTGTCAGCAAAGATAAATGGATACCAGGAGGCAATATTAAGTGTGCTACCTTACCATGAGTCAGATCATTGGTCTATCAAGGTCAGTATTGTCTACTCTTGACTGGCAGCCGCTCTCCAGGGTCTGCGGTCAAGGTCTCTTTCACATTGCCTACTTTTAACAGGATAGCAAGCCTAATAGCCCAAACTAGCATGAGATCTTTTCAGAGCTCAGAAGCTCAGCAAGGTCAATACTTTGATGGGAAGCCACCAAGGAAGTCCAGGGTTGCTACGCAGAGGAAGGCAATTGTAAGCAACCTCTTCTCATCTCTTTCCTTGAAAACCCATGAGGCAGAAGCTCATGGGGGTCACCATGAGTCAGTTGCAACTTGGCAGCATACTTTACTTTGTACTTTCTTTCTTTCTTTCTTTCTGGTATTTTTTGTATTCTTCATATGTGCTTGTGTGTGCGCGCACCTGGGAGTCATGGCGACCTCTGGTGACTAATCCCTACTGGGGGCCTGGAGGATATTCAGAGAGGGGGCTGAGTAAAGCCTGCCCCTGTTCTCCCAACTGCTGGTATTTCAAGGATGTCTCCCTTCCAAATACTAGCCAGGGCCGACCCTGCTTAGCTTCTGAGATCTGATGAGATCAAGCTTGCCTGGGCTATCCAGGTCAGGGCCTTTACCTTTTACTTTCAACAGGAGAGGCCAGGTTGAATCTGGGGCCTTCTGCATCAAAAGCAGATGCCCTGCCTCTGAGCCATGGCCCCCATCCCCAGCTGCAAGGAGAATGCCTTGCCTACCCGTTGTTCTGGGAAATGATCAAAACAATCAATACACATGGATCTTCTTCAGTGTAAGAATGAAATGTGTGTCCAATTTTAAATCGGGGGGGGGGGGGGAGCTTTGCCTTAGATAGCAAAGATAAAGTTGTAGAAGCCCAGCTGGAACCCTTTTGAAGGGCTAAGACCCAAAAGGGCATTGCCAGCAGTGTTCCCTCTAAGCTGAGTTAGTGTGAGCTAGCTCACAATTTTTAAGCCTCTGGCTCACACATTTTTGTCTTAGCTCAGGAAGGCGGGCTCCAGAGCAAACTAATTTATGCAGCAGCCAAATCCCTGGCTCACAACTTTAATGCCAGTAGCTCACCAAGTAGAATTTCTGCTCACAAGACTCCACAGCTTAGAGGGAGCACTGATTGCCAGTTAAAAGAGAGTGACCACTCCCCTGCCATTCACGTAGCTCCTCAAATCTGAACCCCGATCATTTATGCCATATACCACAAGGTAGAGCAGAAGGAGGAGGGATTGTGCCAGTGAACTTTCTTTTTCTTATTGTTTCCAGCAAGGAGTGTGCATAAATGTCACAACAAACAATCGACTGCACAACCTGTTCTTCTCTCCCCCATGGCTATTGAAAAATAAAACAAGGGAGAGAAGAATGACAGAAAGCACATGACTCCCACACCGCTCCAGGCCAGAGAGACCATGACAGATTTCAATGGATCTCAAAAGGCAAGATCCTTTGCAACATTTAAAGGGCCTTGGCATGGGTATATAAAGCACCAGATTACCCAGAAGTGGTGTTTTAAAGAGCACACTGCAGATATAAACCTCATACTAACCACAGCAATGCGTGTATTCACGATTAAACTTCCCATTTCAAGAGCATGGGGTTAGGGTTACCAACTACCTGGAGGAGGGGGAAGTGTCCTGTCTAATAGAGGCTTAGTGAGAAGTTTTTACTTCCATGCCATGAAAAGCTTCACCTGCATATAGCCACACTTTAATCTTCTATCAAATGGACAGGACATTACCGGTTGGTAACCTTACATGGGGTTGTTGTTGTTGTTTTAATAACTCATAGTAACTATAGCAATGTTGACTGTTCCAGCCAGCCTGTTTTTCCTTGAAGGAAAGGGATTTGTGCCTTTGACATCCACGCATAGCACATGTTGCAATGGCCACTCAATATCAGCAAGCAGCCAGAAATAACCACATATAGTTTGAAACCCAGGGAGATGTGACCTAAGTGGTAAGGTAAAGGTTTCCCTTGCTCGAAAAACAGTCAAATCCAACTCTAGGGTGCGGTGCTCATCCCCGTTTCCAAGCCGAAGAGCCAGCACTGTCTGATGACATTTCCATGGTCATGTGGCCAGCATGACTAGACACCGACGCACACAGAACATTGTTGCCTTCCCACTGAAGCGATACCTTTTTATCTACTTGCAATTTCTTGCTTTCAAACTGCTAGGTTGGCAGGAGCTGGAGCCAGAGATGGGAGCTCACTCCATCACGCAGCATTCTGGTCTCGAACTGCCAAACTACCGATCTTCTGGCCTGTAATTCAGCGTCTTAACCATTGAGCACCATAGCCCCTTGAGACCTAAGTGGCACCCCCCCTTTTTTCTTCCTGCCTCTTCCCATCTTCCCATGGGGCAGTGATATAATTGAAATTCGTAGTGTTAACGCCATCTGAAAATGTGTTATCTATGTATGATTTAAATTGTTTTATCATCTATTAATGTTGTTTACTGTTATGTTGTTCACCACCCTGAGCCTTGTGTATTCAAGGGTTAGGGCTGCGCAGAGAGCACAGCAGCTGGCAAAAGGGGGGTTGATCTCCATCTGGATTGATTGTTTTATTTGTGCATTGTAATAATTTTATCATGTTGATTGTATTTTACCTGTTTTAATGCTGTAAAATTCAGAAATCTAAACAACAACAACTAATAATAATAATAATAATAATTGCCCTACACTCAGTTCAGTAGCCTAATATCCTGATGCTACACGACATGCATCTAATGCAGAAGCAGGAGAAACCAGAGACAGATATATATAAAAACAGCACTTTAAAAAAATTATTTCATTTTCTAGACACTACAGATACTCTGACTAAAAACACTAAAAACTATCCCTACTTATACAGAGACCAAGCTGTTACTAAATAATAGGTACATAGCTTCAGTTACTTTCAAGGAAATAATTACCGTAATGTATCAAGGCATCCTTAGCTTATAATCCGTTAATAACCCTAAAAACATAAAATGAACAGAATAACTGGTTTCAAAGCAAGTGCATACAAATACGACTTTCTAATTAGCAAATTATTCTTTCTACTTTTCACTTCTTTTACAAAATTTTTATTTTACTTTCCGAGATTTTGGAGCTGCTGCTCCTTTTTCTGCATCAGAGTCTTCTTCCTCAGATCCGTTACTCGCTGATGACTCAGAACTTTCCAGTCCTTAAATACTTTCTTGTTTTTTTTTGTAAAGAAATTTTTATTTTTCAAAAAAAAAAACATCGAAAATAATACATTTAACCTTATACAAATCCCTTTTTCCATATTAGATAACATTTTGTTCTATTTGTACATTCTATTTTTATCTTGTTTTGGTGGTTTCCCACCACATCTGAAGCATAACACATTTTCCATTTTATTCAAAATAGTAATACTTATATCTATGTTTCGTTTCTGGTAACGGTTATATAGCTTTAAAATACTTATACTTATACTCCAATTCTTATTTTCTATACTCTTATGTATTTCTAAATAAAAACAGTTTCATTGTCTAATTTTAACTAAAACATTCATATAATATATTTCTATTCCTTTATGCTATTATAACCATGTATAGATATAGTTTTTCATATCCCAATACTTTTCAACATATTCTTTCAAATCTTTCCAGTCTTCCAGAAAGGTCTCTGAGTAGAGATTATTCAATTTTCTAGTCCACTTATCCATTTCAGCCATATATAACAGTTTTTTCAACCATTCCCACACCTCTGGTATTTTTTCATTTTTCCAGTTTTGTGCATACACCATTCTTGCTGTTGTAATCATATACCATATTATTGTCCTTTTCTTTACATTTATCTCTTCTAGTTTAAGTCCTAGCAATAACATTTCAGGCAACTTCTTAAATGTACATTTCAAGATTTTTTCCATTTCTGCATGTATTTTTGACCAATAAGTCTTTGCTTTATCACAAGTCCACCACATATGATAAAAAGACCCTTCTTTCTTTTTACACTTCCAACATTTGTTAGACATATTTTGACCAATATTTGCAATTTTTTTTGGTGTCATATACCATCTATACATCATTTTAAAACAATTTTCTTTTAAGTTATAACACGTAGATATACTCATAGCATTTTTCCATAAAAATTCCCAAGATTCCATTTCAATGTCTTTGTTAAAGTTTATCGCCCATTTTACCATTTGCTCTTTTACCATTTCATCAGCATTAAACCATTTTAGCAAGACTTTATACATTTTAGAAATCATTTTTTTCCCACCTTCCTCCCAAACTTGTTCTATTTCATTATTTTTTTCCCTGAAACCGTGTTTTTTATCACTTCTATACAAGTCATATATTTGTCTATATCTTAACCAACCATAATCAAAATCAATCTGATGCTGCTCCTTCAGTTTGAAATCCTTGCCATGTCTTATTAATAAGTCTCTATACTTCAGCCAATCTTGTCCTTTATATCTTGATATTGGATGTAAGACTTCTGCGGGTACAATCCACATGGGTATCTCTTCTGAAAAAAAGTTTTTATATCTTGTCCACGTATCCATTAGTGTTCTTCTCAAATAATGATGTTTAAACATATTGTCCATTTTTGTTTTGCCATAATACAAATATGCATGCCACCCAACTCTACAATCATGACCTTCCAGGGACAATAACATTCTATCTTGTAACATAGTCCATGCCCCTACCCAGGTCAAACATATTGCATCATGGTATAACCTTAGATTTGGTAGTTGAAACCCTCCTCTTTCTTTGGCATCACACATTATTTTCATCTTAATTCTTGGTTTTTTCCCTCCCCACACAAATTTAGACAGCTCCTTCTGTCAACATTTGAATGTTTTTACATCTTTCACAATTGGAATAGTTTGAAACAAAAACATTAATCGTGGTAACACATTCATCTTGACCACCGCAATTCTACCCAGCAATGACAAATTCAATACATTCCACTTTTTAATATCCTGCATAATTTGCAACCATAATTTTTCATAATTATTTTTATAAAGATCAATATTTTTCATAGTTAGGTTTACACCCAGATATTTTGTCTTTTTCACCACCTCACATTCTGTAAGTTTTTGTAACTCGTTTTGTTTCTTATTTGACATATTTTTGCACATTACTTTCGATTTGTTTTTATTTACATAAAATCCTGCTAAGTCACCAAACTCTTTTACTCTCTGTAACAAATGTGGTAATGTGGATAAGGGGTCTTCCACTATAAACATCACATCATCTGCAAAGGCCCTATATTTGAAAGAAAAACCTTTAGTTGTTAAGCCTTTAATATCTTTGTCTTCCTTCACATTTAACAGTAGAACTTCTAAAATCCAAATAAATAGCAGCGGCGAAAGCGGGCATCCTTGTCTTGTTCCTTTTTCAACTTTAAAATCGTCTGTCTTTTCAGTATTAATTATTATTGAGGATTTCTGTTCTTTATATATTGCTTTAATGAAGTTAAGCATATATTCACCGATCTCAAGATGTTCTAAAACTTCAAACATAAAATCCCAGTTTAAATTATCAAACGCTTTCTCCGCATCAAAAAGAAAAAGCCCACTTCCTTTTCAGGATGTTTGTCGTAATATTCTATAGCGTCCACTACTACTTTTAGATTGTCCCTTATTTGTCGATTAGGTAAGAACCCTGCTTGTTCTGTTTGTATAGTCTTTTTAAGGTGCTCTTTTAGTCTATCCGCTATAATCTTAGCAAAAATCTTATAATCATTATTCAGTAAAGAGATCGGTCTATAATTCTTAACATTGGTCAAATCCTGATTTTCTTTCGGGATCAGTGAGATGGATGCATCTTTCCAGGTTTCTGGTACCTCTCCAGTAACTCTTATATTGTTCATCAATAGCAGTAACACCGGTGAAACTGACTCCTGTAACGTTTTGTAGAACTTCGCTGTAAATCCATCCGGTCCAGGTGCTTTACCTAATTTTGAGTCATTTATTGCATTTTTGATCTCTTGTAATGATACTGGATTATTAAATAGTTCTTTAATTTTCTCTGTTGGTTTTGGTAGCTTTAATGTTTGCAGGTATTCTTTAATCTTTCTTCTGTCTTTGTTTTCCTTCTTAAAAAGTTTTGCGTAGTATTTAAAAAATTCTCTTTTTATTCCTTTGTTATCTATTATCTCAATATTATCTCTTATCACTTTAGTGATAAATTTATTTTCACGTTTTTTCTTTAATTGCCATGCTAAGTATTTTCCGGGTTTATTTGCACCTTCAAATGCTTTTTGTTGAAGTTTTTTTAAGTTCCAGTACATCTCCTGGTTCAAAATGGCTTTTGCTTGGTCTTGTAGCATCCAAATTTCCTTTTGCAGTTTCTTTTTCCCTGGTTTCTTCTTCAGTTCTTCTTCCTTTGTTTTAATGGCTTGTAAAATATTTTCATATTGCTCTTTTTTCTTTTTATTATCTTTAGCATTTAACGATATCAATAGTCCTCTCATCACTGCTTTATATGCATCCCATACGGTTTGAATTTTAACTTCTTTCTGCATGTTTACTTGGAAGTATAGGTCTGTTTCTTCAAGTAATTTTTTAATTATTTCTTGATTATCTAATAAGTCCTCGTTTATTCTCCATCTCTTTTGTTTTTTAATCTGCCCAGCTGTCCATAAACACGGATTGTGATCTGAGATTATTCTGGGTAAAATTTCCACTTTTCTTGTCTTAAAGGTTAGGTTAGTAGTCATCCAAATCATGTCAATTCTTGAATGTGAGTCATGTCTGTTAGAGTAAAAGGTAAAGTCTTTTCCTTGTGGGTTAGCTTTCCTCCAAATATCTTCCAACTTTTCTTGTTTTATCAGTTCAAAAAAGTTTTTTGGAAGCTTCCCTAACGTCTCATCCTTTCTTTTAGAGCGCCTGTCTAGTTTATTATCTACAGTTCCGTTGAAATCTCCTAACATCATAATTTGATCATAGTTTACATTGTCCAATTCCATTTGAAGTTCTTTAAAAAAAATTTCTTTAGCTCCATTCGGAGCATAAATGTTCACAATCAAAGTTTTCACTCCTTGCAGTAAAATTTCAATAGCTAAATATCTTCCATCTTTGTCTTTGAATATTACTTTGGGTTCCAAATCTTTTTTGACATATGTTACAACACCATTTTTTTTATTGCTTGCTAAAGAATAAAATTCTTCTCCCAATTTTTTCCTTATTAAATATTTATGGTCTTGGTTTTTAAGATGAGCTTCTTGCAAGGAAATTATATTACATTTTTGTTTTTCCAACCAGTGACCTACCATTCTACGTTTTTGGGGTGAATTTAGTCCATTTACATTCCATGTAAGTATTTTGTAATCCATTTTGATATATTCTTAAATATCTCCAAAATCGTCTTTATTCTCTCCCAGGAATGCATACATTTCTTCTGTGCTTTTAATCACCACTCTGGAGCTGCCATAATAAAAACTTAATCCTTGAGGTATTTCCCAACGAAATCTGATTTTTTTCTCCTTCAGTTTATCCGTCAGACGCTTGAATTTTTTCCTTTCTTGCAGTATTGCAGTATTGCTCTAGGCAATTCTTTCATTACTATGATTTTCTTTCCATCTATTACAAAGGGGTCAGTAAAGCACTTCCTGTAGATTTGTTCTTTTGTTCTTTTCATTGTAAATTGGACAACCACGTCTCTTGGTATGTTTTTGTCTCTTGCATATGTAGAATTTCCAGTTGGGAGAATGGAGGTCTGACACGCTTTGCAAATGCGCAAGGCGGACAGCGGCTCTTCCTGACAGCTTGGGTGGGTTAATCCACCCGATGCAACCTCACACAGGTAGTGTGAGGACCAGCAAGCAATATAATCCAGGTTTGAGCAACCTCGGTGAAGGGAAAGTCTCGGAGGAGACTTTTCCGACACCTTGAGCACTGCAGCCGAAGAGGATTCTTGCGAGTATCTCTAAGGAGCCGAGCTGAGCTGAAAAATTCAGCATAAAACCTCCAATTCCCCTGATTCCTTAACAAAGAAGACAAAGTTTAAACGTTGGGACCACATCTGAAGCGAAGTAACAACAAAAGGTAACGGAAAAAAGTTTTTTGCCTTACCATTGCCGCGTTTTGAAAGATGAAAAACAGATCGGGTGAAGCAATAGACTGATGTTGATTGGATGAGAGCAGTTTTGAAGTGCTAAAAAACCGAATTTGAACTTAAAAAGCCAAAAAAACAAGTTGTTTAACATTCCTGCGGTTAAAAGGAGTCGGGAGGGGAAGCCAAGCATCGCGAGACAAAGAGGGAGAAGGGAACCAAGCATCGCGAGATTAAGACGTGAGGACTGAATCAGGAAGTGACGGCTAGAAGAGCAGACAAGAAGGAAAAAGGAGAAGAACCGGAAGAAGGTAAAGGGGACTCTAAATACTGCTGGACCAGAAAGGGGACTCTAAATACTGCCGGACCAGAAAGGGGACTCTAAATACTGCCGGACCAGAAAGACCATAACAGGAAGTGACGTGCAGAGAGCAGACAAGTAAAGAAAAGGAAGGGACAAAAGGAAACTACAGCAAGCCAGAAGCAAGGTAAAAAGACTATAACCTTTGACATTAACCATAGAGAAGTCGCGGCCGCCATTTTGGATTTATAAAATTTTTAAACTGCAATATCTCAAAGATTATATAACGTAGAAGGCTGAAACCAACATAATTTGACTTGGCAAGATTAGCTTGTTTGAATGCACTAATTGGTGTTTGATTTGGAAGACAAGATAAAATCGATCTTTTTAAAGAGGCAAAACGGACCGAGGACTAAGATCGAGAGCAGCCACATGGTCCTCTCCTACAATGGCAGCAAAAAAAGAAAAAGAGCTACTAGCTGTTATGGAAGCAATGGAAAAGAAAATGTTAGACACTATAGGAGAGGTAAATGTTAAAATGAATAATATAGCGGCTCAAGCAGATAAAAATTGCATGGAATTAAAAGCAGAATTTCAAAAATTATCCACAAGAACACAAGATATAGAAACTAAAGTAAAAGAACTGGAAGAAAACACCCATAAGACAATGAGAGAGAACGAGAGGATGGAAAAGATGATGCATTATAAAGATATGCAAAACCACTTGAGATTTCGAGGGATTGAGGAAAAATTGAATGAGGATATTTTTACAAGAATGCAAGAAGCAATAGCAGATTTTTTACAAGAACAGGAAGAAGTTGTTAAAGAACACATGGATCTTGTTTATAGACTTAAATACTTTCTTGTTGATCCAATTCTTCCTCCATGGATGTCTTCTCTCTTCCATCCCGATATTTTTCCAGAAATTTCTTTGCCTTTGCAACAGAGTCAATCTTTTGCTTTTTATCTTTATATGTGAAAGCCAGGCCCTCAGGTGTAAGCCATCTGTACATGGTAGCACTTGTTTGCAGAAACATGGTTAAATTTTCATAAGGTTTCCTTTTCGTTCTGATTTTGAATGGAATGTCTTTTAACACTTTGACTTCTTCATCTTTGACTTTCAAGGTTGTCCTGTTGGTGGCCCTGAGCACATCTCTGGTAGATTTCTTAGAGAATCTCACCAAAAGCTCTCCTGGCAGGTTTCCCCCCCCCCCCCAGAAATTCAGGATAGGTTCTATAAACCATATCCATGTCGCTTTGAAGTGATTCCGTCTGTAAACCTGTCATTGGAGCCAACGCTTCACTTAACAGCTTCTTGAGATTCTCATCTTTCTGTTCAGGGACACCTTGAAATCTTAAAAAAAAGAAAAGGTTGACCTTTCTATCTGAAGGTTCAAAAGATGTTCTTTATCAGAGGACCTTTACTTTTTCCATCACATCCAGTCTTTGATTAATAGTTTCTGTCTTGGCTTTGACTTTCTCCATCTCCTTAGCTGTTTGTTCAGATCTACTGTTGGCATCAGCAATCTGCTTTTGCAAGTTATCCAGCTTAGAATTCACTACAGTCATCTGCTCCATCAGGGGGCAATGCAGTAGCTAATGCAGAAGATAAGTCAGCAGTTGCTTCAGATTTAGCTGCTAGAAGTGCTGATGCAGTGTTTGGGGAAGGCTTTGGTCTCGTCGCCATTTTCTCTCCCCATCCAGTCATTATTATTGTTTAAAGTTCCAGAAAGTTTTTAACACAGTCACAGTTCCCAAAAGTTAAGAATAAAAGTTCTTAAATCCGCTTAAAGGAGCTTTGCAGACACTTGCTCAGAGCCCAGCCATTTAGCTGTAGGTTTTCTTTATAACAAATCTGAGAATTGCCACATTTAAAGGGGGGGATTTAAACCCCTACTCTTGCCACTTTGCATTAAAACCAAAGAATCTGAGCTGGGAACTTACAGGAATTGTAGAGAATGCCCCACGTCTATAGGTAAGCATATTTTCTTGCTTTTACAGCCCAGATCTCTGCAGCCGTCCGGTGTACGCTTCCCCGTGCCGTCTGGCACCGTGGCATCAGGACCCATGTAGGCAAAGGGGAGCCTCTATCTGTTGGTCACCATCTTGGGAGAGGCTTCCCCTCGCACCTACAAGGGCTCCTGGGGGGCCAAAACCAGTCGGTGCCCCTCCTGTCCACTGGGTTCAGGCCGCGTCTCCTGGAGCTCTCCAGGGACACGCCCACCATTGAAACACCAAAACCGGAAGTCCGATATAAACACAGCACTTGAGCAGATGGCGTTAATTTCAGGCGTGTTAACTTACTGCCTCCTGTCATCCCAAAGGCCCAGTCCAAGCTGCCCAAGCCCATGGGTGACTGCCTGCACAGCTTGTTTCTCATGGAGATATCCCAGAAGAAAAGGGTTTCTACAGGACATATCCTAAAATATCAGCTTAGGGTTGCCAGGTCCCCCCCCCCCCAAGTCTCCAGAGAGGGTAGGGTTTCCAGATCCAGGCTGGGAAACTCCTGGAGATTTGGGGATAGAGTCTGGGGAGGACAGGGACCTCAGCGGGGTACAATGCCATAGAGTCCAGCCTCCACAGCATCCGTTTTCTCCAGGAGAACTGATCTCTGTAGTCTGGAGATGAGCTGTAGTTCCAGAGGACCCCCAGGTCCCACCCGGAGGCTGGCATCCCAAAGTCCAGCTGGACTCCTCAATGGCAAAGCAGAAGCTTTGGAGCAGCCTACTGTGGTGCAGCAACATATAAAACAGCTTCTACTAAAAAGGGGAAGCACTGAAGGTACACTGAATTTCAGTTCCTGGAGTTATACAGCTTGCTAATTACCTAAGGCCCTGAACTGGATGGCGCAGGCTAGCCTGCTCTTATCAATCAGATTACATTAAGTCGAGCAGGGTCAGTCCTGGTGAGTATTTGGATGGGAGATCGCAGAGTAAGTCCAGGGCTGTCATACAGAGGCAGGCAATGGCAAACCATCCCTGTTTGCCTTTTGCCTTGAAAGCCCTACAGGGTTGCTGTAAGTTAGCTATGACTTGATGGCACTTTCCAACACTGCAATTTACCTAAGACTGACTCGCAGTGTGAGGCTGCCGTTCTGTAAACATTTGACTAATCCAGGTAGTAAATCTATAATCTGTCAGGTAACCACTTTGGGGATCTGAAAAAGCTTTTGCAATGTGAAACTCTACCAGGTTCTAGTTAGTAACCACTACATTCTAGCAGCCCCAGCCTACTGATCCCTGCTCCCGATGCTTCAATTTCTGCTCTGGTTCCATGTCCTTGCTGAGCCAATTGTGGCCCCACTTTGCCTGCTCCAGCCCTGTCCAGGAGTCCAGCTGTTTGAAGAAGTCTACAACTCACCTCCACTTGGAATGAGAAATTCTGAAGGATGCCTTCATTAGCAATCTCTTGAGGCTATGCCATTTGCACTGTCAATTTTACGTCTCTGAGGAGCAAAGCAGAAATTCCACCTAAAGAAGATGGATCCTTGAATATTTAATGGCTCAGTTCCCAGAGACACTTCCTCTGCAGAGAAAGCGCTGATTCAGCTGGCTGGTTCACTCTCAACAAATAAGTAGTTTTGTGCTTCCTTCTGTCAGTAACAAATGTAACATTTAGCTTGAAATTCTTTCAAAGGAGGATATGCAGTACCTCCCAGTATATTCCCTGGCTCCCACTTCCTTCTTCACCCCCCCCCAGCGTATTTTCTGCAAACCAGAGAGCCAATCCTCACTTTCCTCCATTTCATTGGAACAGGAAGCACTTCAGAAAAGCCCAGGAGACATCACCTTTATTCTTCAGGTAGCACCCATTCAAAACCAGTTATCTTCAGCACAAGAGGGAATTCGGCTTGGAACCTTTCAGCATTCTGTGGTTAGCCCCATGGCAGCCATTTTGTGCTTCACTATGTCTCCCATGGCAGCCATTTTGCAGCAGCACCCACTGTCTGCTTTCAAAATACAGACTGCCCATTGGTTCAGCAAGGTTGGGAATCCCTATTCTACTATCTTGTTGGTCTCAAATTGGCTATTGGACTCAAATCTACCTATTCTGCATGCTGTTCACTGAAGAGAAGAGCTATCAATCATTACAAAAATACTTTGCAGTTATGCGGAAAGGTCATCTTTGGGGGGTTTTGCCTGAGACAGTGGTCAGGAGCATTTGATAGCCAAACTGCACATATGTGTTAACCCCATCTGTCTGTGCAGGACCTGAAAGAAACATTTTTTTGCACATCAGATGTGGTCAGATGGTAACTTTCTTTTGGCAAGAAACAACCTTGGAGAGCTATGAGGACATGCTGTAGTGTTTGTGGGGACTGGTGCATTAAACTGGCTGTCTTCTTTATGCTGTTTCATCTGTATGTTTGAGAAATAATCCAGCATTGCAAATATACCATAAGCTACTCTATTCAAAAACCACCAGAGTCTGCAAACGCTGGTGGGGAAGGCGGGGTATAAATTTGAATGAATGAATGAATGAATATCCTACCATTCAACAGTAGCTCAGTTAGGCAGTGTAAATCTACAACCTAAATTGATTTTAGGTCACCTCTACCCCATTCATCATTAATGTCAGACATTTTGGGTACTACAACTCCTAGAATGCACTGAGGGAAGAAAGTGAATGAATCAAGATGGACATGTGTTGAGTGGAGGTCACCCATCTTTGGCTACAACTTGTATTTGGGGGTCCCCTTCTGAGCCAGCGTAGCAGGGGCAGTGCCCCCAAAGTCCAGTCCTGGTGGCTCCATTGCCATTAGAGTTGTCAGCTTTTAAAGTGGTCGTGCTAGCTGCCCCTTTGTGTTCGAGCTGCAAAAATCATCAGGTGATATTATTTATCTGCCTGCCATGAAAAGCTCCAACTGCCCATTTTCCTATATCTCTGTTAAAAGGATAGAACACCAAGATAGTTCTCCCCACAGAATACATTCAAAGGTATTAGAATTGTGGGTGTACAGTATTAGAATTGTGTGTGTATAGAATTCCGTATTAGGATTGTGTGTGTATAGTATTTCACATAATGGTGTAACATGGTATTGAGGCATATTGACGAAACCTCACACTTCAGGTCTTGCCTCAGCACCAGGCCCTAAGCACATAATTTTCGGTGATGCTGACTTGTTTGCACAGAGCTGCTGAAGTTAATTTATTTGATGCCGTTAATGCTGAAATAATTTCTCTGATGCTTGAAAAAGCACAAGACATTTCTGATGTTCTCAACAGAAGCTCCAAAGAGTACCCCATGGTGCTGAAATATATGTCATAAATGATTGTCAGTTAAACAATAGACAATATATCACCCTTTAATAGTACCCCACAATCTGGCACCTGAGGTGGGCCACCTCACCTCCCCCTGACAGCAGGGCCAGCCATGAGGGGAAATTAAACACAAGGCTCATTGATCTGCCTGCTCAGTTTGGGGGAAGAAAGAAAGGCTCTTTTCTGTTTTCTACAGTGCTAACATTCAGAAGCAAAGCACTAGAAAACCAATGTTATTAAGCGTGAAAAACACCTTCAGACTGATAGAACGCGTGAAAACACCTTTGGATTGATGGGATGCTTGCCGGTGGTCCGAAGACAGAGTGCTAGCAGGTTAAACCACGCTAGCTCCAGTTCCCAAGCTGCTACCTCATAACTGAAGAGAACTAAGTGTACTTTAAATACTATCGTACTACTAGGGAATGAAGCTACACTGCCTGAAACAACTCAAGTACAAAACACAGCAACTGAGCTGCTCAGTATGACAGGCTGGTAGGAACGTAACCCTTCAGAATTCTTCGACTCTCGGCTCACCTCAGAACACAGCGTTCAGCCGAAAGGTTCTGCCCCGATGTTCAAAGCTCTCCATGAGATTGGCTCTACCAATCAAAGCGACCACTTCTCACTCCAAGAACATGATCTCTCATACCAGCTGTGATTCACTGGGGGGAAAAATTCAATTGCTTCCAGACAGGAAAGGCTTGGGAGGGCAAGGTGCAAAACTGTTGAAGCTGCCAGACTTAAGTCTAGGAAATTCACTCTCGGCAAGGAAATGAGCAGCCAAAACTGAAATCACACAGTGGCTGTAGAACTGCTTTCTTCTGTCAGTATATTTATCTCTCTCTCTCCACTACACATACCAATACAGCAGAGAAAGAGCCCAAGTTTAGTTTATTTACACGTTTGAGTGTTGATTTTTAAGAAACCCGTAAGGATCAGAAAGCAAATTTGCTTGCTGTCTTCATAAGGCCATCTTGGAAGCACAGTGCCTCACTTTCCTCCCATTCATCATACCAGGTGTCTAAGAGACCCCAATCTTCTTAAAGCAAATCCTCAAATAAAAAGAGAAGTGCAGACTGGGAAGGTGCAGGAGCCTTCTAAAGTAGGAGAGGAGAGGGCATGAAAAACGATAAAGCACAAACCAAGGGAACATGTTCACATGTATTAAAAACCAAATCCTTTCAGCAGGTTACGACCCTAAGATGTATCTTGCCCTCCCAAACTCCCACTTTTGACCCCCAATGGGGCCCAAAACAGCTTTCACTATTGTTTCCTCCTCTGCCATTTTAACATCACCATAAGCCTGTGAGGTAGGTTAGGCTGAAAGTGACTGGCCCAAGATCACCCAGAGAGCTTCCATGGCAGGAAGGGGATTTAAACCTATTTTTAAAAATATCTATATACACAACTTTCTCCTGAGCATCACCCTAGGTGTCCCAGATCCTAGTCGGACACTCTAACCAGTACACCACACTAGCTCTTTGAAAACAACTGATTTTTTCCCCGAGTGAATCACAGCTGAGGGATCATGCGTCTTGGAGTGAGAAGTGACCATTCTGACTGGAAGGGCCGATCTTATGAAGACGTTTGCACATCAGGGCAGAACCTTTGAACTAAACACTGTATTATGAAAAATGGAATATGAACTGTTTTTGTGTCTACCTCACCACAAGAGTTTTGGCACTTTTGTTGATGTATCAGTTAAGGTAAGAATTGTATTTCATTTGTGTTTTTGAAGTGAAGGGGAAGTGAATGAGTAAGAGATTGCTCTCATGAGCCACTATACGAACCGTCACTGGGTTGGATTTTAAAAACCACCATTCTGACAGTGCTGGTTCTCCCTCCCACCACAGCCCCTCATTTTGTCACCTATGCTGTTCCTAAAGATTGGGGGGGCAACAGTGTCCTGTCCAGTGTCCAACAGGCTTCTAGTCTGGTCCCACCAGCAGACCTCCTGAGGGCACCTGGTATTTTTGGCCACTGCATCACAGAGTGTTGAACTGGATGGGCCATTGGCCTGATTCAGCATTGGCCTCTTGAATCAGAAGGTCCATTTCCCAACCCCCCACCACTGTGGGTTTTGGCTAGAAAGGAAAGGGAAGAAGTCCCCCCTTCTACAAGTTTTACTCAGCAAGCAATGCTTTGGATCTGACCCACTGGGATTACAGCTGGCGAGAGAGCCCTGTAAAACTGCATCCCTGCACTGTAAACACTAATCATTAATGCAGTTTCATATTTTTATTGTGTTGGAGTCCTTGACAATACCTCTCTTGAAAATTAAGGTTGACATAATTGGGTATCTTTGGTCTTAAAAGCAAATTACCAAAATGTTTTCTACTAGCTTAAGGAAATTCATATTCCTAAGGACCACAAGTTTTGCACTAACCTAACAGTCCACAATCCACCACAAAAATGGACTTAACTTTTGAGTTGGGATGTAGCGGTGACATTCCTCCTGTGCGATCCTTATTGCTGAACAAACTGTCACAGACCAAACCAAAGATTCATAGAACAATCCTATGCAGATTTACCCAGTCTAAGTGCACTGAAATCAGACTCAGCTATCAATCGTGAATCTCAGTGTTTTTACTAGCAGGGGGGAAATATACAAACAAAATGCTTTTCCTATAATTTAGAAGATGAACAGAAGTCCCCACGAAACAAGGAAACATATCTGTATTGCTCATTAACAAGTTATTTTCTCATGTCCATATATCTGCACATCATATTACTAACAGAACATAAGTTTCAGTTTTTCATTTAATAGCAGGTTTGTAAACGCAAAGTGAATCTAAATACAAAGCAGACTATTTTCTATCCAACTATAAATGTCTTTTTACAATAATTTTTAAATACATTTTCACATCAATTTGTGCTAAAATTACCATTAAAGTGGCTGTGGAGAGCACCAAACTCAGTGCAAAAATCTAGTACCAAAAAGCATCAAGACACTTGGTCAGCCCAAAGACATCAGTTTTCCAACACACACACACAAAAAAACACTTGTGTTAGAAGTACGTTTGCTGGTGCTTGTTTTTCAGCTGCCTGGTAACTGAATTCGACATAATACTACATGGACATTTCCAAGCAGAACACTTAGTGATATTCCAGTTGTGTACAACATTCCAGAATTGACCACCTAGATGGTAAACTGAGGCCCCCGAAAAGCTGTAAGGCAAAATGTTGGCAGTTGGCATTCTGAACGTTGCACACCTCTGGTCCACACCCAGGTGTGACCTGGATAAAATCTTTAACTTACTTATCAAAAGGATTCTGTTTTGCAGGGAGCAAAGTAAGATATGAGCATAATCTGCGCTTGGGTCCGTATGCTCTCTGAACATTTAGGGGCCCTCAGGTACCCATCCTGACAGCTGGTATGCCCACAAATATTGGCTAGTTTTTTGTTTGTTTTAAATTGGGCTCCGTTCTTCAGCACAGTGACTTGGAAGTCACCTCCACTTAATCAAAAAAGACCCTTCTTTCTATGTGCCATATGTACAACTAGTGTTCCACACAAAATGCCAAGTTTTGATCAGCACTTGATCAGTGCAGCCAAACTGTTAGCAAGAGAAAGGGATAAAACTATGTTTATACTTCACCAGCCCTGCATAATTTGTGACCCAACAAGCCAACAGCAGAGTACTGACCATATATTATGGCTGGCAACCTTCCTTTTCTTGTACTCCCATGCAGTCAGGAAAAAAAAACCCCAGATTTATCAAGCCTTTGCTGACTATACATGGCTAATGAGTTGCATTTGGTTTGGTGGGTCACAAGCTGTCCAAGGCCTAGCCTACTTCTAGCTAGCACCAGATGCTCCAAATTGCCCTCTTAAAAGCCATCCATGAAGGGGGAAGCTCATGTTAACCATTGGCTTGGATCCAATGGTGCATTCTCCACAGGCACAAAAGCACTCCATTGGATCCATGCTACCATCTGGTATCAAAGTGATCTGAATGAGCAGATAGGGGAAAGTTTAATAACTTATGAAAGATCTGTGAAAGACTACAAGATTTCTTGTGAATCAATTCAAGCATGGAAATCATTACATTTCTGCATTAGGTACTAGAACAACAAGAGTTAAGAAAACCAGAGGTTTCAAAGGAAGCGACTGCAGGCTAAGCTGGTTTCTGACGTTTGACGGTACAAGTGAATTCTCACTCCTTTCAGTCACTGGATGTATTACTTTTTCACAAAAATGCTTCACAGTGTTCAATTAGATTAAAACAACACTTTATAAATCACATATCGAGAGGGAAACCCTCTGCTATTAAACCCCTTGGTTAGAATCCAGCCAAGATCAAGCCCTTTCCAGGCCTACCTCATTTTAGCAGGAAAGTTCAGAACAAAATTCTCTCTCCTACATTGGATTTAGAAGTGCTTAACATGGGCTGGATGGTACCTAAAATAAGTTATCATTGACAAAAAAAAAATAGCCAAGTCTTAGCACTCACATTTTACTGTTACCTGAAAAATGTTTTTTTAACCAAGTACTTAAAAGCAAGGGGGTTGGTTTTCTTAGCTAGAAAACTTAACCACAATAAAAATTTTCTCATACAAGTAAGATCAAATATAGTGTCTCATTTTATCATTTACATTAGGAAAGAATAATCTAACATGATGTCTAGTATCCAAATATGAACTCTGTTTTACAAAAAATGGAAATCAGAGGCACCACTGAGCCACACAACTGTAGCAGACAAAAAGTCCATGAGCATCGTCGTCTGTGGGGAGCCCCATGAAACGGGGCATAGATAGGAAACTTTACAACAGACAGAACTCTGAGGATAATTGGAGCTAGCCTCTGGCTACGCGAATTTCCTTATACACAATTGTCATTTCACATCATTGGGAAGGAGAAACATTAAACGCATGTATAGCCATGTGCCGACGAGCTCTTTTTGGCCACCCAAAGCTGCTATCCTGAGTGGGTTTTTTATTCGGTTTTCTTTGCATGCCTTTTCTTAACACTATCCCCCGTCTCGCCACCAGAAGTACTTTCATTGACTGAAGCGCCGCCATTATAAGATACTTTAGCCTTGGCCTTCACTTTCATGCAAGCTGGCTGAAAACCAAAGAAGAGGGAACCCAGTGCATTCTCAAGAATTGCAAATGGAGAAGTCCTAAATTCTGTCAGCATCATGGCTACCTGCAAAAGAGAGAGAGAGAGAGAAAAGATGACATAGCCAGGACATCAGTCCACAACTGAAAACAGAAATAGC
Source organism: Lepidodactylus listeri (assembly GCA_029233225.1). Classification (NCBI taxonomy): domain Eukaryota; kingdom Metazoa; phylum Chordata; class Lepidosauria; order Squamata; family Gekkonidae; genus Lepidodactylus; species Lepidodactylus listeri. The sequence goes on from JARCFY010000004.1 coordinate 126,321,852, forward strand.
CTGGATAGTACTGCATCCAGAATTATTTCTAGGCAAAACTGTAGGCCAACTCATACGATCAAACCCGCACATCTTGACTGCCAGTCAAGTAGACCCCACGCCCAGTCACACCATGTGGCAAAATCGCCATTGAGACATTATTGGATGGTTTGCTCCTCACCACATGTAAGGTACTGCGGCTTGTTCCTTACAAAAGGCAGCCGCTTCAAAAACCCTGTTGGTAGTTAGGTGGGCATAAAATATTTTAAATAAATAAATACATGACACCCACAAGGCATAGTCAAAGGCTGGTACATCCCTAAATATTATGAGACTATGCAACTCTTCCACTGGTCTTGCCGGGCTAATAAATACCATTGTATGGGCACTGGTGATGCTATCAGTATAGTAATTATAGGGAAACTGCTATTGGAGGAGAGTGAAGGATGATGTTATCTTGTCAAGTGAAGCTTCCCTTCAAAGAACTGACCCCAAATTAAGGGCACTACTCATTTATGAAAGTCTTTTATCTTCATTCCTAAAGGGCTCCCTTCTGTCTCTTTCTGCAGCACAGATGTAGCATAAAATAATAATCCATCATGCAAAGGTACCAACATTCAGATTGACAAGTCATGTCAAAGTGATGTTTAAGCTGCTGCAACATCTGAGGTTGGAAAGTTGATTCCGGATCAAAGCCATTTTATTCATCCCTCTGTGGAGAAGGATGGCTGTCATGCTGTACAGACTTAATATAATTTAAAAGCTATTATGGATTTGGTATATGAATGTGCATTTCTGGGGGGGGGGGGGGAAACTGTCAGCAGGTAAGATAGGTATCATATATTGTATGTGGCCAAAAGCTGTTACAATCAGCCAAAGTTAATGTTTCTTTTACATAAGTGCTATGAATTACAGCAGCAACACACTTGAAAAATCCTTACCTTGACAACCACTAAGAAGACGGTGTAGAACAACATGAGGTTGTGAACTTCTACTGGAAGGTATTGGGTGTGCTGCATTGTGAAGAGTACTGCCCCGACCAAGCTCACTTTCACAGGGCTAGGAAAGAAAAAGACAGAAGAACAAAAAGGTAAGGCATACTGTTCTACTCTGCCTCCACATGCACCAAGGAAATAAAACTCAACATGACTAATTTTTTGTATAAAACTGTTGTACTCCCTCTAAGCTGTGGAGTTTTGTGAGCAAGAATTCTACTTTGTGAGCTGCTGGCATTAAAGTTGTGAGCGAGCCATTTGGCTGCTGCATAAATTAGTTTGCTCTGGAGCCCTCCTTCCTGAGCCGAGACAAAAAGGTGTGAGCCGGAGGCTAAAAGACTGTGAGCTAGCTCACACTAACTCAGCTTGGAGGGAACAACCACTCACCAAGAGTGAGTTAGGCTCACAAGAGCTGTTGATCAACTTGAGTCAACTTACTGAGTGCAACTGGGGTCACTTCCAGCCAACTGCCTGGTATCATTATTAGCAGGGATCATTGTGCAATTCCTAAGGTTATTTTAATGCAGGTTTTTTAACAGTACTGGGTGGGCAAGGAAAGAGCATACATTGATGGGGGGGTCTGTCTGCAAGCCATGAGTGGTAGGCTCGTCATGGTTACTGTTAAATACTGGGTTCTAGATGCATTGCAGTGATCAGCTCTAGTTTATTAAGTGATTTCAGCAAACTACAAGACGACTAGCAGAGCTTGAGCCCTGCTTATAAGCATGCAAAACACCACACCCAACACACACACACTCCCAGTGATTGGCTATTTACATTTTACCACTTATCTATTGGTTAGTTCCAGGATCCTGATGATCTATTGTTCTAGAGTAGCAAGCTCAACTAATTCCTGGTGCAGCTTGAGGAATGGCTTAGGTTCAGTACATAACAGTTGCCTTGTACTTTCTTCAGTATTCCAGAAGATCAGTGAAATTAAGGTTTGGTTACTGTGCACATTGATTTAAATTTAATTGATCAACGAATAGACCGAGCCGTTGAAAGAGGAGTGGTGAATCAACTAAAAAAAATCCCTTTGTCAACTATCTGCCCTAATGGAAACATTTTGAAAAGTGTTTGCTTGCTGATATATTAGAGACACAATCCCGACCACGTGGAGACTTCTAGTTTATCTACTGCCCCCCCACCCGCTGGGGGGGGGGGGTTGTTGAGCCAGTCGTAAATCATAGTTTATAAAGTACTTTGGAGCATTCAAAACAGTGCATGTACATTACTCCAATAATCCCTGCAAGAACTTTTAAAGACAGGCTGGCAGTATTCTGCCCAAACTGCAGATGGAAGGGGATGTGTGAAGCTGAGGCAACAGTGGTTTGTATTAGGTCACCGAGTGAGTTTATGACCAAGGTGAAGTTCCTAGCTTACAGTCCCAGCGCCACACTAGCTCAGTCCCCAACTAGAGCTGCACCAACCTATGTACATATGAAGCTGCCTTATACTGAATCAGACCATTGGTCCATCGGGGTCAGTGCTGTCTACTCAGACTGGCAGCGTGTCCCAGGTAAAGAACCTTCCACATCGCCTATTACTTGTTCTTCTTAACTGGAGATGCCATGGATTGAACCTGGGACCTTCCGCATACCAAATACTTAAAAAATATTTTTCTTCTTGGATTTACTTTTAAACAACTCTAAATAGTTCAGCAGTGTCATACTTGATCACATTATTCACATATGCCAGGGGTCATTTCATAAAAAAAGAGGTGCAGGAGCTCATTAGCATAATTCATTTGCATATGCCACCCCCTCTGCCATCATGGGAAGTGTGTCAGAAGGCACCACCCACCGCTCAGGCTCCACCCCAAAACTCTCCAGGTATTTCCCAACTCAGAGCTGGCGAGCCAGCTTTACACTTTGACTAAAGACACTTTAGGTTTCCTTTGCTCTTGCAGGGAAGCTACCCTACAAAAAGCATTAAAATACAGATCAAGTTAGGATGCTTTCGTTTTTTTCCATGCTCCTGGGCTTGTTACTCCCGAAATGGCATTCCTGCTCGAAATGACCCCTGCACACATCTCACATCTCTTTTTTAAAAATCCTACTCAGTTCTTGGCTCAACAATATTTGCCATCAGATGAGCTCTGCACGAAAACATTCCTCCTTCCATCACTGAGTTTTCAGCATTCCTCCCTTCACTTCGTTGGCTGCCTTTTTCTACATTTAAAGTTCTGTATTTCCCTTGGCCAGCATATATTTTAGGGGAAATGCAGTATCAGTGGTGCTTAAACAGGCAGACATTGTGTACTTTTTTTTCCATCACTGCTGAAGGATTTAGGTCACATTCCAGAAGGACAGCTCATACTTCAGTAAAAAGCTAGGCAGGAGCTGGGGAGGCAGAGACAGAGAGCGACCGAGACAGAGAGATGTACACAAAGCACACTTTTGGCAACAGCCTGGCTTGCATTTCTGTGTTTCTCTCCTGTCACTCTTTATTACCTAGGACAGTGGCATGGAGGCAGGGTGCCTAAGTGCTTTTGCGCCCCTGCTGTTTTTATCACACTAGAAGTCACCACCTTGTTTTCGAAATAATCGTCTCCACAAAAAAACCCATCAGGAAGTCATGCAGGAAGAGCAAGGGGACTTGAAAAATGCCCACCATGAGCCCATTTCCCCTTTACCGTGCCAGTCTGCGGCCTGACTGCCAGCTTCACTTCTGACTTTCCACAGCAGAAGTTAAAATTGGGAGTGATTTAACATTCCCAATTTAGCTCCGGCAAGCCTGAGCGGAAAGCTGTAACTCAAGCAGCACTGCCTGTGTGCACCAGAGGCACGGCTCTCTCACACAGCATACTAATGTCGCTGACTTCATAGCAGTCTCTTGCAAAAGAAAGGGGAAAAAACCATGAACTTTTCTTTGCAATTAATTTTGGTTACTGTTTGGAGATCGACATTTATTGGAAACAAGCGAAGCGTCCATCACTGCGACAGGGGGTGCATGCATGAGTGATGCATGTCAGCAATGCAGCAGGGCCAGTATACTGCAAGGACCCTTGGGGAGACTCTGGTCAGGGTAGCACAAGGCCATTCAGTATCAAGATGGGAGTGGAGGCAGCTCTTATTCCTACCTCAGTTGTGCCCCCAAGGGCACCACTGTGCTTTCCCCCCCACAGGACTGTCAGTTTTTATACAGAGAAACAGCACTTGAAAATTCAGATGTAGGACTAGTGGAGACTAAGTCTCCCACTATATGAGAGGATTTCCTGGCCTGGACACCTCCCCCCATTTCCCACTGTTGATCAACTTGCCGACTCTCCCATTTCCCACAGCTGATCAACTGGACAAGGGGGGAGTGAATGGAAGGGCTATTTTGGGGTCACGATTCACTTCCAGCACAGAACTGGAAGTGATATCATTGCATGAGGGAGCTGTACTAGGGTTCACCCAAAACTCTATGATTTAACCACAGAGTTTTGAAGGGATCCTAGAGTGTTGCCCAACATGATGATTTCTCTTCTGCTTTTGTGCTGGAAGTGATGGCATGTACTGATGCAACACCAATGATCTTGCCCCCCACCCAATCTCCTACCAGTGTGCCAAGTACAGCTGGCAACCCTGCACTAGACTGTGCCATGCAACCACTGTGACAGAAAGTTTTGTTTAACACAGTTCTGTTTGCATATGAGCTACTGTAAGATTTAAAGCTGATTTTTCATGTATGATCAGCCTAGCCATTTGCAAAATGAAAAATCAAAAGCCTATCTGATGTCGAACTTGGACCTGAAGAGTGACTTGATCAAAGATAATTGTGGGGAGTGCTGAAATACACCTTGCGCAAGCAAAATGCAAGATACTCATGCCCTAAATAATTTTAAATCTACACCACCACTTTTGATGCAAACTAGTAGCCATTGTAGCAAAGCCCCTTTAAGATGCATTGTATACAGCTCTCCACAACTGGTCAATGAAAAGGGGTTTGCATTCTGGACATCCTGTAGTTTCTGAAAAATGTTTACGGACAGGCCCATGCAGGGCTCATTACAGTAATCCTAAAGGGATGTCACTTGGCATCAGTCATGACAGCAAGGTCCCTGGTTCCTAAAAACAAAAAAGAAGAAGCTGCCACTCGTACTAAGCATGGGAGGGAAGAGGAACTTCTCATGACCACTGCAATCTAAGGATCAAGCAAGGGTTGCAATTTTGGGCTGTGTCAACAGAAGTACAGTGTCCAAATCAGGTGAAGGGATGGTATCGCTTTACTCTGTTCTGGTCAGACCTCACCTAGAGTACTGTGTTCAGTTTTGGGCACCACAATTTAAGAAAGATATAGACAAACTGGAATGTGTCCAGAGGAGGGCAGCCAAGATGGTGAGGGGTCTATGGGGGAAGGTTGAAGGAGCTGGGTATGTTTAGCCTGGAGAGGCAATGACTGAGAGGCGATATGATAACCATCTTCAATTACTTGAAGGGCTGTCATACAAAGGATGGTGCGGAGTGGTTTTCTTTTGCCCCAGAAAGTTGGACTGGAACCAACATGTTGAAATTAAATCAAAAATGTTTTTGGCTAAACATTAGGAAGAACTTCCTAACAGTTAGAGTGGTTCCTCAGTAAAACAGGCTTCCTCAGGAGGTGGAGGGCTCTCCTTTTTTGGAGGTTTCCAAACAGAGGCTAGATGGCCATCTGACAGCAATGCTGATTCTGTGAATTTAGGCAGATCATGAGAGGGAGGGCAGGAAGGATTGTATTAGGGCTTAGTTCTCATGGGCCTTTCTTACACGCCCAGGGAAATGCTGATCTCCACTTTGGGGTCATGTAGCAATTTTCCCCAGGTCAGTTTGGCCAGGGATCATGAAGGTTTTTGTCATCTTCTGGGCATGGAATGTTTCTCTTCTGGTCACTGGCAATGCTCCCTCTAAGCTGTGGAATCTTGTGAGCAAAAATTCTATTTTGTGAGCTATTGGCATTAAATTTGTGAGTGAGCAATTTGGCTACTGCATAAATTAGTTTGCTCTGGAGCCATCCTTCCTGAGTGAAGACAAAAATCTGTGAGCCAGCTCACACTAATTCAGCTTAGAGGGAACACTGGTCACTGGGGGTGTGGTAGGAAAGTATTTGTGAATTTCCTGCATTGTGCAGGGGGTTGGACCATGGATGTCTTGTCCAACTCTATGATTCTATGATCAACAAACACCCCCAAGTTGAAAACTGATACTTCAGGAGATTTATACCTCAGTCCAGAATAGACTGTGTACCTAACCATCAACATTTCCATCTTTACCTAGACAGATTTTTAACCTATTGGCATTATCCAGTTCAACACCATTTCCTAGACAAACCATTCAGGGATTCCACTGCCTCAATTTCACATCCTATCTAATTCACCTACATTGGATCCCAGGTGCTTGGGGGCAAAATTCACAACGACACCCACCCTGACCTGGAGAGCCCAGGCTAGCCCAGTCTTTTCAGATCTCAGAAGATAAAGCAGGGTTGACCCTGGTCACTATTTGGATGGCAGGAGACCACCAAGGAAGTCTAGGGTTGCGACACAGAGGCAGGCAATGGCAAACCACCTCCAAAAGTCTCTTGCCTTGAAAACCCTACAAGGTCAACATAAGTCAGTTGTGACTTGACAGCAAAATAAAGTGACTCCCTAGAGAACTTTTATTTGTCTATTCCTACTTTTAACCTGAAGTATCTTCTTGCTGCTACTTATTGTAATGGCAGTATTGTATTTCAGGGTCCAGCAGCACACCCAAGTTACGATCCTGTTCTTCTGAGGGGTGTAACCCCCCCCCCCCCCGCTCAGGACAGGCCAACTCCTTGGTCCTTCAGCAGTTTCACCACTGACTAACAATACCCTAGTCCTGCCTGGACTGAGCTTTAGTCGATTGGCCCTCATTCATCCCATTACCACCTCCAAACACAATTTAAGGAAATAGAACAGGGTGCCACTAGCATACTGGTGGCATCTTACTCCAAGTCCCTTGATGATCTCTCCCAGCTGTTTCATGCAGATGTTAAACAGCATGGGGTCCGCCATGGGGCTAAGCAGCAGTTCCCCTGCACTACTTTCTTGAACCAGTCAGTCAAAAAAGAGTGGAATCACTGAAGAATAGCACATCCCACTCTCAATTCAACTAGATTATCTAGAAGGATACCTTGGTGAATGGTACTGAATGCTACAGAGAGGTCAAGGAGAATCAACAGGGACGCATTGCCCCACCAAGTCTTCCAACAGAGATCATCCTTCAGGGTGACCAAGGCCATTTCCACCCCAAACCCAGACCGAAATGAGTCTGGATAATCCATCACTTACAAGGCTGCCTGAAGCTGGATGGCCACCACTTGCTCAAGGACCTTGCCCCAAAATGGAACGTTAGCTACCAGGCAGTAGCATCTTAAGCCAGTGAGGTCCAGGAATGACTTCTTCAGGAGGGGGTCTCACAACTGCCTCTTTCCAGGCATTTGGAACCACACAATCCTGCAGAGAGGCATTTATTACCTCCTGGACCCAAGTGACCCATCCACCCCAGCTTGATACCAAGAGCCATGAAGCACAAGGGTTGAGTCTAGTTATGGTAGGACATAAGTAGCTTGTCCAACTCATTAGGCCTCAACAGATGGAAGTCACAGTTAGGACATGACTGCATTCTAATGGCATTCCAAGACTGATTTGCACCAACTGGGGAATCAAAGTTACAGTGGATGCAAGTTTTTTTATCTGCAAAATGCATCACAGTGAGCCTGTATGATTTCCAGGTCTACATTCTCAGGAGCCTGTGATAAAAGCCTTGTCACAATCCAGAAAAGCTCTGCTGGACAGCATTTTGTGGATGCAATGGTGGCAGAAAATGCTTTGTTCCCATCACCACAACAGAGGAGGCATGATAATCACATGAAATACAAAACCATTAATCGACCTTGGCTCACACACTCCTGCACTCCTTTGCACCAATTACATCATGATCTTTCTGGTTTGTAGCACATCATAGTCCTCCCGGTTCAAATGGAACAGCAAGCTATGGTTTGCCATAAATCAGGAAGGAATCCGAGCATGGGAGGGAAGGAAGGAACACTTAAGGCTGATGCTTGCCCACATAGTGCCAAGCCAAGAGTTAGCGTTATATGAGCAAGCCAATCAATGTTCTTTGAGCACACTAGAAAGGTGACTGACCAGTTCAGGCATAACCCTCTCTAGTATGCTATTTATTTATTATTTACTATATTAACATCGCTTGTATGCTCACTGGAACTATACAAAAAATTCAGCTTGCTCTCAGCCCAGCCTACTTCATAGGACTGCTTTGACCACCCTGTTTTATCCTCACATGCACTCCTTGAAGAAGAAGAGGAGATTGGATTTATACCCCACCCTTCACTGCCCAAAGGAGTCTCAGAGTGGCATATAATCCCCTTCCCTTCCCCTCCCCACAACAGACACCCTGTGCGGTAGGTGGGCCTGAGAGAGCTCTTTCGAGGACTGCTTGTGAGAGAACTGTGACTGACCCAAGGTCACCCAACAGCTGCATGTGGAGGCGTGGGGAATCAAACCTGGTTCTCCTGGATTAGAGTATGCGCTCCTAACCACTACACCAAACTGGCTCTCTCAGTTCTTGGCTTCCGTACTTGGAGGAAGTATGGAACACAAATGAAAAACAAACATCAAGATTGTTAAGCAATCGCACAAGGTGGCAGATCTGTGGAAGCCCTGGACAGGGTAACGGGATAGGGGAGGGCCAATAAAGTGAAGCTTGGACAAGACAAGACCGAGGTGTTGCTGATTAGTGATAAAGCTGCTTGAGGACTGAGGAGTCAGTCTGTCCCAGAGGGGGCTGCACCCCTCTGAGGGGGCGGGTTTGTAGCTTGAGGATACTGCTCAATCCTGGCCTACAGTTGGCATCCAGGTCTCCCTCTGTGGAACACAGTGCCTTTTGCAGCTCTAACTGGCTCACTAGCCATTCCTCAAAAAGCATGATACGGGGCTGGCTTTGAAAGCTGTCCAGAAACTTCAGCTGGTCCAAAATATGGCAGCCAGGCTACTCTCAGGGACTGGATACAGGGACTGTATCATTCCTGTGCTGAAAGACCTATACCGGCTGACAGTCCATTTCTGGGAACGATTCAGAGTGCTGGTTCTTCCCTTTACATCCCTAAATGGTTTGGGACCAGGGCACAAGAAGGACTGCCTCCTACATTTCTATCCAGTCTGAGATCCTCTCCACCAGACCTGCTCTCTGTCCTGCTACCTGCAGAAGTGAGGCTGGTAGCAACAAGAGACAGGGCTTTGTCAGTGGTGGCACCTCAACTGTAAAACGCCTACCCATCTGAGGTCCCCCTGACACCTACTCTGCATGCCAGACAAAAAGCATCTTTTGTTTACAAAGGGTTTGGTCTTTTTTTTTCACAGTCTACTTCTAGCCAGTGGACTGTTATGGGGATCTTTAACATAGATGGTTTATGTTCTAGGTTTTTAATGGTTTGATTTTATGATTTTATCTGGTTTTAGTTTGAGCAAGTCTCTCAAGAAGGACCACACACATGTTTTAAGCAAAGGTTTTCAAATTCCGGTTTCCACACCTGAAATAAGAATATTGCAGTGGAGGTCAACAGATTACTGACTATGTAGCTTGGAACAATCATTCCAAAGCTGAACAAGTTTTAATTACCTTAAACTAGTTGAACACGCAGGCTTACACAGCCTCTCCACCAGCTGTGTATGTATCCTGATTGTGCCCATCAGTACAGAACAAACTGTTCAACCTCAACTTTTTCAAGACCACACAGACCACATTTACAGGAGAGACAATTAATTGCCTTCCCATTCAAAGCACTGACTGCTTAGCAAAGCCAAAATTCTTTTTTTAATTCCATCTGTGTTCCAGGGAATCATGGGGTTCCCTGAAAGTTTTTGCATAAAGAAAAAAATCAATAGAAACTTCTTTAGAAAACTGCATGCTTACCCTTAATAAAGCTTTTCTGTGCAATGTGCTAGCACGAGGGAGTGTTGTGTGTGTCCTGAGAAAGGAGGAGGAGGAGGAGGAAACTGGATTTATACCCCACCCTTCACTCGGAGTCTCAGAGCGGCTTACAAATACCTTTCCCTTCCCCTCCCCACAACAGACACCCTGTGAGGTAGGTGGGGCTGAGAGAGCTCTTTCCAAAACCGTCCTTGAGAGAACAGCTGGTACAGAGCTATGGCTTGCCCAAGGTCATCCAGCAGCTGCAAGTGGAGGAGTGGGGAATCAAACCCGGTTCTCCCAGGTTAGAGTCTGTGCAAGCGAAAGCGGGGGGTATTACATGACACGGTGCCCCTCACTATGGAAGCAGTAGCAAGCAGGGTGGAGGTGGATAGTGAACTGCTTCTGCACAGTCTCATCCCTTCCACCCCACCCCATGTTATTTGTTGGGTTGAAAGCACCAAGGCAGTGACAATTGCAGCCCCCTACCAAGCATGCCCTGCCCTTGGCTCCATCTTAAAGGGGCCCCACAAAATCTGTGTTTGGAATGAGCACAAAACCACTTCCCACAAAGGGGGCATCCTGCTGTCCACGGGGGGGGGGGGGGGGGGGGAATCCCAACATGGAAACCACCAGCTTAGGGGGGGGAGGCAGTACTTTATTTAACTGTACCCTAGAATGTGTCCCAGAATCCTCTGTGGTGCACGAGGGATCCAAAGCGGATACTTGGGGAGTTTCCTGGCCAACAAGTGGAAACCATCAAGGGAGGAAGTTAGAAAGGTGCTGTTTGGTAGCATGCCTTTTGAAGAGTCCTGTATCCAAAGAACTATTCACATAGGACTTTGAAAGCAAAGAAAGAAGCCATTCCCAGAACTGTGCCAGTCGTAATATGCTTTTCACCACTTACTAGGACATCTTCAGCAGTTCATTAGTCTCCGGCTTCCACACACCTCTCACCAACTGTTCAAAGTTAGATATTAGGCCACCGCCAGCTCCTGATAATTCAATGGGGGAAAAATATATATATCTATGACATGAGTAAATTGGTTCAAAGAGGTCTTCCATAACTCAGTCCTGTTTATAGTCTGGCCAACTGCAAAGCTGTCGCACTACTTTCGGTGGGAACAGGATACTGCTTTCAGTGGGAACAGGATACACCCCTCAAGCTATGGACGTGAACACAATGACCTACTTTGCAGTTGCTGAAATTGGATCCTCAGTTTGAAACTCCTCAGAAAGCATCCTTATTACCAGTGAGCAAGCCCTAATATTTTATGGGGGGAAAATTCAAGCAGAATCATTTTCAGTTCTGTCAAAGCTGAACAGCAGAAAAGAATAAAAGCAGCCAACATCCCTTGGCACTCAGAAGCTTAGAATTCGTAACTGTCTCATTTAGCGAGAAACCAGAAAGCTTCAAAAGAGCCACCCTTAAACCTTCCTGGACTGAGAGGCAACCCAGAAGTCGCAAACATGACATTGTCTTAATAGGTGCGCTGTGTCAGCAGTGTACACAAGGTAGAGATGCCAGCCTCCAAGTGGGACCTGAGGAACCCCCAGAATTACAGCTCATCTCCGGAATACAGACGGGTTCCCCTGTAGAAAACGGCTGCTTTGGAAGGTAGACTCTATGGCATTGTACCCCACTACGGTCCTGGTCCTCCCAGGCTTCATACCCAAATCTCCAGGAGTTCCCCAACCTGCATCTGGCTACCCTACCCCCATTGCCCACCGGTGGCCAGGGGAGACCTGGAAACCCCAGCACAAGGCCTGTATAGAAAGCGCCAGCAACTAGAGGCTGCTAGACCAAATCCAGCCCTGGGAGGGACTGTGCCTCCAACAGTCTGCCAGTTTTAGAGGTGAAGAGGAGAGGAAAAGTCTGCATTGCCAGGAGTAGCTCACTTGTGGGTAGGGGTAGGGATCAAGGCCCCATCATAAGGGCTAGTCAGACTGGGTTTTTTTAAACAACAAAGAACACCCCCCCCCCTTGAAGTGGTTCACAAGATAAGAAGAGAAATCAAGAAACTAAAATTAATTCAGTGCCACCTACTAAAAACTCTTCAGCAGTAGCAGCACAGCCAGGCTATAAAACATTAGGTTTCAATCTCCAAAGCCCAGTGGAATGGGGAAGTCTTCAGCTGCTTCTGAAGTAAGGCAAGGGGATGAGAAAGAAAAGCCTCTGCAGACGGCGTACTCCACAATGTGACAACCATTACGGAACGCAGTCCTTATCTACCCAACACGATACTCTAAGCAGGGCCTCACTAGCAAAGAAGGGTTCACATGGAAGAAAGCCTTCCCTAGCTGCTGATCAGGGCTTTGCAGAACAAAACAGTGTGGTTCCACTCTGCTATTTGCACACATCTGCAACCTTTTACCATATTCAGATCCTCCCCCCTTTACTTGTCGGGGCCTGCACAGAGAAGATCTGGCTAATGAAAATAACTGGGGTCATGCAAACCAGTTAAACTGTTTATAATCCTAGCAAACTGGTCTCATATCTTGGTTTTATAAATAGTTACTTGCCCAGTTACCTCAGTCTCATAAAGACAGTGAGCCAGAGAACTTTTGTAGTTGTTATGAGAGCTTTTGCTTCTTCCCTTTATGCCACAAATGGCTAGCATAAGTAACATTTGGGCAGGTTCGCCAAAATGGTTACAGTACGAGGTTGCCAGCTTGGGGTTGGGAAATTTCTGGAGACTTTGGGGTAGAGCCTGGGGAATAAGAATGCCAGTAGGGTTGCCAGCCTCCAGGTGGGGCCTGGAGATCTCCCACTTTTGCAACTGCTCTTCAGATGACAGAGATCAGCTCCCCTAGAGAAAATGGCTGCTTTGAAGGGTGGACTCTACGGCACTGTACCATGCAGAAGCCCCTCCCCTCCCCAAACCCCACCCTCTCCTGGCTCCACCCCCAAAGTCTCCAGATATTTTCCAACCCAGACCTGGCAATCCTAGATGCCAGCCTCCAGGTGGGACCCGGGGATCCCCTGGCATTACAGCTCAGCTCCAGACTACAGAGACCAGTTCTCCTGCAGAAAATGTTGGAGGGTGGACTCTAAGACATCATACCCCACTGAGGTCCCTGTCCTCCCCAGGCTCCATCCGCAAATATCCAGGAGTTTCCCAACATGGATCTGGCAAACACTAATCCCCATCCTCCACTGGTGGCCAACGGGGACCTGGAAACCTTACTTGGGAAGGTGGGATTTAGAGAAGGGAGGGATTTCAGTGCAGTATAATGCCTTAAGGTCCATCCTCCAAAGCACACCCCCCCCCCCGGCAACTGATCTGTCACCTGGAGATCAGTTGTAATTCCAGAAAATTGCTAGGCCCAACCTGGAGGTTAGCAAAATAAAGCGCGATGTTCCCTATTTGGACAAAGATCAGATTTCAAAAGGAGAAAAGAAAATCAGAAAAGGGGAGAAAGTTATTACAGTCTTAAAATCTGACTTGTTGACAGTCTGTAAGCACAAGATTCTCATTTCCTTTAGAATACTGAGAGGTGTATTCAAAACAATGCTTTTAAAGCACAGGAAATAAAGAAAGGGGAATTTAGTCGAGCCTACAGATAAGACACTCTCTTCAACAGAGATTTTCAACAGAGATTTAGGACATTTTTAGCCCCACCTTTCCTCCAAGAAGCTCTGGGTGGCCTATACTTCCCTCCCCCCTCCACCATTTTTATCCTCACAATAATGCTGTGAAGTAAGATTTGACCATGACTGGCCTATGGTCACCCAGAAAACTTCATAAAAGTGTAAAGACCTCGATGTGGGATTGCCAGATCCTAGTCTGACACTAACTACCTGCCCACAGGGCCTCAGTTCACAATGACCTGAAAGGGGTCCCACCTACACCTGGCCAAGATGAAACTTGGAGAACTGATGCAGTTCTAAAATGGTTTTATGAGCTAGGAAAGTTATTTTCTTTAGCTACCAGCTCACTTAGCCAATTCTAGCTCAAGTGCAGAACTGGCCATTGGAACAAAAAGCTAAACCTGAATCTTTCCACCGAAAACCACAGACAGTTCCATGCGACTAAATACTACCCTTCTATGCACACCTATATTTGGAATAAACCCCAATGAACTCAGTGGGACATGCTTCCAAGTAAATATGCATTGTGCTGTAATCCTAAACATGCTTACCCTTCTTCTAAAACCTGTGAGATTTACTTCTGAGTAAGCACAGGTGTATCAAGCTCTACAAATTGAAGGAGGAACCAAGGGAAAGAGAGAACACGCCGGGTTTAAGTTCACCTGTCCTCAAAAAGGCCATCATCAAAAAGGTTCACCATTAAAAGCAGTGTCTGAAGTGTCTGAAACATTTACTACTTAAAAAACAAGAACAAAGGAGGGTTCTCAAACATTACCTCTGGCCCAACCAACGGCTATCATGACTATCCACGCATTTTTGTAGTGGCTGTGTGCGTGAGTGACTCCGCCCGTTATTTTCCACGTTCTAGTCACTTCCTTCATCCCTGAAACCAAAAGCCTAATAGGCAGGCAAGACAGGTAGCGATAGAAAAGGTCGTGTGGACAATAAAATATGAGATACCTAAAAGGAAAAATTAAAAAGAGTTTTAACCATAGATACTGAAACACATTTGCTGCAGGAAAAAGAACTGAGCAAGGGAAAACAGAAGTGTGGAGCTCTTCTGGATTTTGAAATTAAGAAGTAACTGCAGCATTATCAGGGCTGAAAGAAGCTTATATCGATTAACTCTTCTGGCTTTTAAAGGAACGAATTTCAATAAAGGTAACACTGCACATGCTGCAAAACAGCCTTAAATACCCAAAAGCAACGTTACCCTGAATATAAGGCAATCCCCCTAAAAAAGGTTATGTTCAAAGTTATGGAAAACTTAGGATCTTCCTCCTAAGCCCTGCTCTTATGCCCCCAGCCAGAGGTGAAGTAACCAGAGATGTGTTTTTTTCAGTGGCAGAACCTCACCTTTGGAATGTCCCTCCCCTTGAGGCTCACCTAGTACCAAGCCTACTCTTTCAGGCACCAGACCAAACTTTTCATTTTCCCCCAGGCTTTTAAATCAAAGGGCTGATTTTTAAAAAAATTAATGTTTACAGTCTGCTTCAAGCCTGATAATTGTTATGAGAGCCTTAAAGCTGTTTGTCCTTTATTTTGTGAGCCACCTTGGGGAGGTTCTCTGGAAAGGCAGGGCAGAAACTTGATAAACATATACCAATAACTTGTATGTGAATCTAATCCTGAGAAAACAGAGGTACTCTTGGTTAATAGAAAGGCAGACCAGGGACTTCAGATCTCCCCTGTCTTGGATTTGGTGATAGTCCACTTGAAAAGCCAGGTTCACAGCTTGTGCTATTTGACACATCAGTCCCCTTAGAAAAATCAGGTGGCTACTGTGGTTAGAAGTGCATTTGCTCAGCTTTTGCAGATGCGTCAGCTGCACCCATTCCTGACCCAATCTGATTGAGCCACAGTGATCCATGCTTTGATTACATCTAGACTGGACTACTGCAATGTGTTCCACTTAGGGCTACCTTTGAAGAGCATTCATTTAGTGAAGAATGCTGCGACTACAAGTCAACTCCCATTCACCTTTCACTTTGAGACAAAGTAAGATGCCGTGACCCTACTGTACAAGAACAGTGAACAGTCTGCCAAAGTTCCTTTGAAGAACTGAGCCCTCTTAACAAAATGCTACATGAGCCAGGTACCAGCAACAGTATGTGATGCACATGCAAGAATTTAGAAGCTTGTCAAAGCATCAAGTCCTCAACTATTCCACATTTTATCTCTCACCTAGGACATTTCCAGGAACTTCTAGTTTGACTTACATTCCAAGATGTCCACTGGACAACTGTACACCTACAAGCAGGGTTCTTTTTGTAGAAAAAGCCCAGCAGGAACTCATTAGCATAATAGGCCACATCCAACAGCAGAAACTCATTAGCATATTAGGCCACACCCCTGCCAGCGCCGCTCCCTCCCAGGATCAGCTTCCCCAGGTGCCCCACAGCTTGTGGGGCACATGGGGAACCCGAGGGAAGGAAGGCAGTTTCTGCAGCTGCGAGGCGCCTGAGGAACCCGAGGGAGGGGGGAGGCAGTTTAAACTGCCTTCCCTCCCTGGATCGGTTTGGCTTCCCCAGGCGCCCCACCACTTGCAAGGCACCTGGGGAACCTGAGGGGGGGGAGGCTGTAGGCGTGGCCAACTTGGAAACCAGCCAGAACTCCGTTCCTGTGCGTTCCTGCCCAAAAATAGCCCTGCCCACAAGGCCTATTTTTGAGCCAGTTCTCATGCTTTTTGCCCTGTTTTAGTCATGAGTAGTTTCAGGAGCTACTTCTCCCCCAGAAGGTTTTTAACCATTCCTAAGTACCATTTTCTGTAACAGACATTGATAGTGGTGGAAAGTGTGGTCAAGTCACAGAAAACTTATAGCAGCACCATAGGGTTTTCAAGGCGAAAGACATTCACAGGTGGTCTGCCACTGCCTGCCTCTGTGCAACAACCCTGCACTTCCTAGGTGATCTCCCATCCAGTAACTGAACAGGACTGACCCTGCTTAGCTTCCGAGACCTAATGAGATCAGGCTGGCCAACGCTGTCCAGATCAGGGCAAACAGACATCGACAGCAAATGGACACGATGCCAGAACCTGGTGAAACTGACCAGTTCAATAAGCTGGCACGACTGACCCCAATTAAGTAATATGACATAAAATGGCCAAATTTTCTAGATTCTGGACGCAAGGGATATATGGTATAGAAAAAAAATGAAGTGGCCCTAATTGGAATATGTATACTTTACTTTTCACTCTTATTTGTGCATCTCTATACATCTTTGTTGCTAAAGAAATCTATGCCATCTTCTCTAGTATGTTCAGATTTGAAATGGCTATTTTTTTTTAAAAATGGTTTGTGTGCATTAAGCAGAATAACCCCATATTTCTCATATCCCTTTTCTTTCCCTCAACACTGTAATACTGATAGAAGGATGCTGCTTCCTGCCTGCCCCCCCCCCCAAAAAAAACCCCTCAAGCTACAATTTTTTGTGGGAATGGGTTACGGAACTCAACAATACTGCAACTGCAGTGCTTGTGTAAGCGTTATATACCTAGTGGACATATCAGCAGTGCTTTATGTAACAAACCCCACATAACACACATTTTGCTAGCTTTTTCTAGTGGGTTCTTTTTTGTCCTTTTCATTCCAGAGGCTGAGCCAACCACACTGTTGTATTCCAGCAAGGATGGACCCGGCTACTATTTCAGGCTGGGTAGCCAGCTCTTTCCTCGCCAGCTTCTGGTCATCTGTGGTCTCCTACTTTGGTCTTTGCCCCTACAGACACTCTTGATAGGGTGACTCCTGCTGCTCCTTTTCCTCCAAAGCCAGATCTGAATGCCATTCACAAATAGCTGCCCAAAAGACAGGGAGGTTTTGGCATTCCTTCTTGCCTGAGAAGCTAAGATTTCTGAGCATTCTTGTTTCTCTCCACTGACACTATTCCAGAACAAAGTCTGAGTCCAGTGGCACCTTTTAGACCAACAAAGTTTTATTCAAGGTCCAAGCTTTCGTCTGCAAGCACACTTCAAAGCTTATACCTTGAATAAAAGTAAAACTTCGTTGGTCTTGAAGGTGCCACTGGCCTCAAACTTTGTTCTGCTGCTTCAGACCAACACAGCTACCCACGATGCCAGAAGGACATCCATCCATGGACACCTTCTCTTAGCTTGCATATGGGCTACGGAAAGCCCAGAGGGTTGTGCGTTTCTGCTTTCCTTGGTTCTTATATATGTGCTGGTTAATTTCTGGAAGCTGTAAACCAGTCTCTGTAAGAGTATCTTGCTTGTCCTCCCCCCATTTATTCACACATTTAAAACTCACTTGGTTTTACTAACACGCAAATACGGTGCTTCAATTTGGCACCTGAATTCTGTAACACAGTATAAGTCCCCGGCATCAACATCATGGGGCAGGGCAAAGTCTGCATAGCTTTGTGAAATCACTTTGCAATTGGAAATGGGTGTTTTCTTCCCCAAGAAGGTTAAAGGAACACTGCAAATATACTTATTTAGACAGTTATACCCTACTTTTCTCCCCAAGGGTGATACAAAGTGACTTGCAACGTTCTCTCCCCCCCTCAACCTTCTGAGATAGCATCAGCTAAGACTGTGGGAATGGTTCAAGATCACCCAGCCCAGTTCCCATGGCAGAACAGGGATTTGAAACTGGGTCTCCCAGGTCCTCCTCCAACACACTAATCACTACACCACACTGGCTCCATCCATGTTAACGTCTAAAACGGAGAATCAGCAAATGGAAGTCCTAAGCAAAACTCAGGCCCTTTAAACATAGCAGCTAGTTCAGTTGCCAACCCAGAGTCAAGACAGGTATAAGGAACAAATGGTGGAGTCATCTACCCTTGCCTAGCAACTATGACCACCTACTGAATAATTGCTCGGTACACATTTTGAAGGCCATCTCCCATTTTCTTCGGTCTTGAGCAATACATAGACAAATAGTAGCAGCAAGCTGCAATATTTACAAGGGCTTAACACCTATTATACTTTGAATACATGTGCAGGTTGAACATTATGAGCTGGAATGATAGAAAGTCAGATGCAGTATTTGATCCGACAACACTAGAAGCAGCTATAGAAGATGGCAACCCGTCAGAATTTATAATGATATTTCCAATAGATACCAGTAGATGTCACTAGTGGATAACTATTTCAGAAACCTCAGTGTCTCTTGCTTACTCAATGAGTGCTTGGGCATGTGGGTGTGTCAAATCTATAAAATTGGGGCATAGGTTTAAGTACAGAAGGAGGAAGCCAAGCCCTTTCAACTGCACTGCTATCTGATCTTATGCCGAGATGCTTTGTGGAGCATAAAAATCCCCACCGTTCATACTTTTATAGGCAGCACAGCATGACTATGTGGGGCAGATTTTATTCTGAAAGGACTGGAGAGGGGGCAGCGGTCACAATTTATACACATTGTCTTTGAGAAGAGCTAGCAGATGTACCCAGTCCTCATTACAACAGAAACAGTACAATGGGACTGAGCCCAGAGTAACTCTGCATAGGATTGTACTGCGAATGTCTTTAACACTGGACCATCCCCACCCCCCAGCTGTTCATTTTGCATGGGACAACTTGGCTTCCACAAGCTTCTGGTTCATTTGTTCCACTTCTCTGCTTTGCAAATCCAAGGGCTGTATCTATCCCCAAATGGCTCCTTCCACCTACCCGATTTACTTCCAAGAGCACCAGGAGAGGGGGAGATTTTCCAAGTTTAATAGGACTCACTTAAATGTATTTCAAGTTTCAACTGCAAAAGGGAAAGTTTTAACAATATTTGTTGTGATTAATTTTTTTATAAAGTAGTCAAAAGATTAGGAAGCCACCCTTTTCTCCCCAAAGCAAAGGGATTTTGTGACTTCGGGGTGCATATCTAGTACATACGACAGGGGTCACCAGTCTTTTCTTTAATGAGAGCTACTTCTGAGTTATGAAATATATCCTAATCTAACAACCCCCGTACACACAAACATTAACCAAATCCAAAAAACCGAACATGGACTAAGAAGAGAGCCAGAAGTGAAGCTATGCAGCACAGAGGAAAAACCCTATGAAATGGGCTTTTTTAAAAAGGCCTACAGGACATCTTTTCCTGGGTCTCCTAATCTAGAGCGTGCACGAGCTACTCAAAAGCAGCCAGCAAGCTACTGGCAGCCCACTGGGTACCTGTTATAGACCCTGCCCTGACAGATGCTCACTTAATTGTTTATCATAAATCACATGGGTCTGGATGCAGTGGTAAATCATTGTCTTCCTACGCAGGGATCACCTCTGTGCATGAAAATACACATTCATCTGTGAAGCGGCAGTGCCAGCTTTTTCTGTGCCTGGCATCTATCAATCAAGCAGGCAGCCAAAACATATGTAAGCAATTGTACTGTATTCTCAGCATGGGAAAAAAAATATTTACTTTTCCAACACAAAACTGTCTTCATGCATAAATACAGCAATGTATAAATAGCATTCGAGTCTATCAATTCAAGAAAGGCAGCATACACAGGAAGTGGGGGAAACCCCAATGGATTAGAGACTTCATTTGGACCTAATTTTCCTATTCAACAGCATTATTTAATATTTACGTTTATTTTAATTGTTTGCAGCCAGAAGGTACCATTTCATTCTCCAAGTATCATCACCATATACATAAGGTAACTTTCCACTGCAGCTTCTTTCCTCTGCAAGCAACTGTTTGCTGTGCATCCTATAAGCAAAGATATAATTATTTGGAGCCCCCAACTGGATGGCCCAGGCTAGGCCAATCTCATCGGATCTCAAAAAGCTAAGCAGGGTCAACCCTGGTCAGTACTTAGATGGGAGACCACCAACGGAAAAAAGGTTGCTATTCTGAAGCAGACATGGACAAACCACCTTTGTTCATCTCTTGCCTTGAAAACCCAATGGGGTCATCATAAGTTGCTGCACATTGAAGGCACTTTCCCACACCAATTATGTCAGGGCACACAAGGCAGTTTGGAAAGAATAACCTAAAGTACATGTTTTGCTCTTCAGACCACAAGTTCAGCTACTCTGGTAAGTGACCTAAGCCAAAATTGTACTCTCACATCCACGAAGCACCAGTAAAGAAAAGTTTCTATACCCTAGCCCTGCATTAGACTAAGGAACTGCTGTAGTTAAGGCAGAAGAGCCATTAAGGAAGGAACAGACTCTTCCCACTCAGTCCAGTTATTCAGCAAAACAAAGGTAGGTTCTCCCTGAAGTAAGGCAGTTAGTGGCAAACTAATTTAGTAGCAGCACAGCAGTTCCTAACAGAGGGCTGAGATTCAGGAATCTAAGACTGACTCAATACTGTTTTTGCTAATGAGCTCCACTAATTAGTAAGGTCCTAAAGGAACAATGCGTACTTTTCCATATGTGAAACGTCAGTAAATACTCCTTTGTGTCACCTATAAACACAATTTGAAAACAAAGCACTCTGTTGGTGGCACACTAAAAATTCAGAGGACATGCAACCTTAGCTCACAGCAATTGCTAGTTTGTGTACACAACTTTTTATTCTACATTTTTATTCTTTATTGTTTCTGTAACAGAGCCTTTTGAAAGCGACAAAGGATAACTCCGTAAAGTAATCGGTTTTCTAGTTTCCACTTAAGACCTCAAAAAGGGATAAGGGCAACCTGATCCTAGTTTTTCTTTATTCAGGAAATAAGTTTCACTGAATTTCCATTGTGGATTTCTCCCAGCTGTACACTGGACTGAGGCCTTCTTGTGAAAGGCATCGTAATGCAGCTAATTACAGAAGTGATCACAATGGTTCCGCTCCTGGCAGGCCAAACCTGGCCTCCGCCCTGCTTCACTTTAGAGACAAAGGTACTCGCCAGCCGTCTGAGAAGATATAGCCCTGTGCTCCCCATTTCACACCACCCCAGCACTTCAGGCACGGCGACCACTTTAAAAAAAAAGGCTTGAAATTATGTCTTTGCATTTGATCTTACATTTAGAAATTAAGATTGAAAAGAGCACAACCAATTTTAAAAAACATAAAGATGTGTGCTTGAATTGGTGAGATGAGAGTGTGAAGTCTAGGGATGTGCATTCGGTTCGTCTGCACATGCAAAAATGCACACTCAAAAATGGCCCATTCGGCCCCCTTTTGGGCAGCCGTGGGCCAAATCAGATCCTCTAATCTGATTCGGCCTGCTGCTGAAAGCCACTGCCAAAATTCAGTGGCATTTTGGCAGCTGCCCAAAAAGCAGCTGCCAGCGAGGGCAGGAGAGGCACGGGGAGGCATTTAAATGACTCCCCACGCCCTCCCGCACTCTCCCTAGCTCGCCTGCCTTGGCGGGAGAGCTAGGAAGGGTGCGGGGGGGAGCTCTGTCGGGCTTCTTTGGCTGGCCCACGGGAGACATGGCAGGCAAGCTAGGAAGGGCATGGGGGAGGGGCTCTCCCAGGCTTCTTTAGCTGGCGTGCTGAAGCGGGCCAGCCGAAGAAGCCTTGGGGAGACATTTAAATGACTCCCTGCACCCTCCCGCGCCCTCCCTAGCTTGCCTGCCTTAACAGGTGAGATAGGAAGGGTGCGGGGGGGGGGGGGGTTCTGCTGGGCTTCTCCGGCTGGCGCGCTTCAGCGGGCCAGCCAAAGAAGCCTTGGGGAGATATTTAAATGACTCCCTGCACCCTTCTTAGCTTGCCTGCCTTGTCCACTGAAGTGGGCGAGCCGGAGCCGAATGTGATTCGGCCAGCCAAATGCCTCCCCATTCGGCTTGCATTGCGGAATGTGGCATTCGGGGGTCATTCAGCTAGCTGAATTGGAATCGGGCCGAATTTTTTTTTTTGCACACCCCTAGTGACATCCCAGCAGCCAGCCAGTCCGCAAACTGCATAAGACCCGCAGGACTGCTTTCTTGAAAGCTGGCTCCTAGTGAGAAATAAGCATATCCTAGACAGTGTTGGGAGTGCAGCAACTCTTGCTTTTGTTTTTTAAAAATGAGTATCTGCACGTACTGTGTTTAATGTCTAGGACAACCAACCAAAATGCTTTAAATTAAGCTAAGGTTAACTGCAACTTTTAGTTAAACTAAAAACCTTTTGCTGTCTTAATGATGACCTTGAATAACCAGATTCTTTTAAAAGCTGCACATTATTTTTCACTTCAAATACTTTTAAGACTCTATACAGCATTTTGGAGGAGGAATGCCTTCCACTTGCACATAATGGGCTGGATCCTGCTGGTCATTTCTACAGATCAGAATGCGGGTTATTGTCACTGACTCCCCGCTCATACACTTCCTGGGAACCCTCTGGTTTTCCCAGCAGCAGCATTTGGGGGGGACATCTGGGGCCACAGAAGGTGTGAGGAGGCAGAGAGGTGGCACTCGGACAGAAATCGAAGCAAGAGCCACACCACTGCTTCATTTTAAGACAGCTGTCTTAGTTTTTGCAAGCTATTTTAAAACCCATACGAATGACAGCTCAACTAAGTGACAGTCCTAAACATTGCTATTCAAGACTTGCAAAAAAAAAAAGTCCTTAAACGACAAATTCATGCTTTATCACAATTGTAAGTAGAGACAACAGACTTAGATTTAAAGCTGCTTACCAGACTGACGAGGCGAGAAGGACATTTGTAGTATTGGCAAGAAATGCAACTGGAGGTTCCCCAAGCATCAAGGAAGACAAAATGGACCCACCAAAGCAGTGAAGCATAGCACTAAACCAGCATGCAATTGGGCTGTGACATGATATTTCCACTGCTCCTGGAATGATAGAGAATTCAGAGAGAATCAGTTTACTAAGACCTCTTCTTGTCAAACTTAAACCTCCCCCCCCAAAAGGAGAAACAAGCAATGCACGGCCCTTTAATGGCCCCCAAGTTTCTCCTAATGGACCATCTAAGGAAAATTTTCACCTAGTGTAGAACCTCAAGTGGCTCTTCAGAGGATATCCAAGCTCTCCGTGAGGAAACTTGAAAATGTATCCATTTTCATTCTCTGTGGGAGGCATTTAACAATAAGCACATCTTTCACCGCAGAGAGAAGTTACCATTCATGGAAGCAACCACTATACTATTGACTAAACAGTGTCTGAAATCTTTGAGGAGTGAGTGATTTTAAGTTTCCATGGCCTTTATTAAAGATTTATGGTAAGGCAGAAGATAATCTTTCTGAGGAGAAAAAAATAATCACGTAGCACCCTCAGAATTACTGCAGAACTCTACAGAATTCAGATCTGAGCACCCTCAGAAACACATTCACTGTTCATTAAATTTTGGAAAACATAACAATTTGTTCAAATTAACTTGGTCCTGTTTAAAGGAATATGCATTTTGCTACCAGCAACATATTTCATTTCTAGTCACCGAGTACAATCATATCAATCATGGATGCAGGATTACATTCACGTGACAAGCTCAACGGTTGCTCTTTCCAAGAAAGATTCTCCATACTATTACCAACTCAATACAATTTTGTTTACTTAAAAAACTGTATGCTTTCCTTCCAAGAATGTGCAACCAAGAAAACAGATGCAATAAAACTAAGGGGAAAGAAAGAACAATATGAGAAGGCAGCAATAACATTGAATATTTTACTTTGAGTTCAGTGTTAGAAGGAGCCACTAGTGACTTGATTTCTTCTTCACTGACTTTCATTCACATCAAAGAGGTATATGAAAGTTTTTTTTAAAAAAAAAGTTGGATTCATGGGCTATTTCTGCTGGCATAAAGCACTTCTGCCGGCAGAAGAAAGAGGGCAATGTTTGCCAAACACTTCCCATTCTAGAACCTGCATTCCCCCCTCCCCCACAAACCTGCAGACCTCTCCATTCCCCTTGCTGTTCCTGAGGGTCGTCCTGTGCCCCTCCACCAAGAGCAGCAATTTCAGGGAGCTTAGGGGACCACACCAGGAGGGGGGAATCAGCAAACATCACCCCCTCTCTTCCACTGGGAGAAAACCGTCTTCGGATCCAACTTATCCCGCAGGTTATTTTGACTGCAACAGACTAACACAGCTGCCCCTTTAAAATCTGTTTCTATGGAAATACTTTTGCAAAAGGCAAATTAATAGTTGTTTACAGATCAAGAATATTAAAGTATAAAAAACCATTATGCTGTAATATCAGTATTGCGTGACACTTTGAGTATGACTGCTTAGGACTAGAAGATCACTGTGCAGTTCACACGCATCCTATCAATGTTCTTTCTAAGTGCTGAAGTTGCAGTTAATTAAGCTTAATTGTGTACTTGACAAGGTTAACAAGGGAGATAATGATCTGGATGAACTATCAGGTTTACCTAATGAGAAGTCTGAAGCGCATGACTGCTGTCCAATCCGAGTACCCCAAGTACATATTCCTGAAGATTTATGAGAAGGCCTGAAGGTAGGCAAAATATTTCAGAAATCTAATTTTCACAGTTTAAAAGGAGAGATATTGAGAAAGATGTGTTTAATATCACATTAAGTGACAAAATGCTGGATGCAGCATCTCATTTCCTGCTCCTCCACATCAGCACAGAAGGAGGATATAGCGGGGAAAGATGGATGTGTAGAAATGTGTGGGTTTTGTGATTTCCCCACCCTGAAACAAATATTGTGGGATGGAAGAAGGGGACAGAAAACATGCAACCAAAACAATTAAGAAGTTTATAAAAGTATACATGATGAAGAGAAAATGAAGGGAAAGAATTTTCTTTGTCTTGCTGTAGCGGCTTTACTCATCTGATCAAGGACAGTACTCACCGATATGGAGTACCAGTACCTCTTTGGAGGCACTCTCAAGCCCTGATCCTCATGCACCAGCCCACCTCACTAAGCTAGAAAAAGTGGGCCCTCAGGAACAGCGTAGTAGGGGTGTTGCAGAGGGAGGAATTGGTGGAAATCAGAACTACTTTATATAAGAGCACCAGCATCTTTTTTTCCCCTCCAACAAAAGCACTGCATCTGAGCAAACACTTATAAAGGTGCCACCCTGCAAATGAGTAATTAAGTAATTATCCTATGACATTGTGTATAGAATAGCCAGGAGATCCTAAGATTGCTTAGCAGCCATCTGTTCTAGCTCTTTAGCATTATGCACCACTAGGTGGCGAGCTAGACTTGTTTTTAAGGTCTGAAGTTCAGCGTCTTAATCTCTGAGCCACCATGGCCCCCTACTCTCAAGACTACAGTTCCCAAAATTCTATGGAGAAGACACGGCAACTAGACTGTGTAAAAACGGTATAATCCTGGTGCGCCAGGTCTTGTACGCCGCTCCAAGCCTGCGAATGCGGGGAGAGCGGCTTAGAAGATAAATAAATAAATAAATAAATAAATTGTAGAGCAGATGAGCTTTGAGGATCTACACACATCCAGTTTGTTTTTCTGCAGAGGAACCTGACACAGCAAACTATTTGTGGGGGAAGAAGTTCCAAAAGTCTATACCAACAGTTAACAATCAACCAACCAACCTTTATTGACATAACATACAGAACATACGGCTCAATTTGCAAAGAATACTGAACGCCTTCTTGAAGCGTCATACAGAAATTTAGCAACAGTTTCAATTATTACATGATTCTGGGTTGTCAGCAAGAAGTATTACATGATTCTGGGTTGTCAGCAAGAAGTACACTTATCAGGTTTCCCTGAATATTTTCTCAACCATGGCTCAATGAATGTAGGGCACAAGTCCGAGGAGAAAGTATATGACAGAAACACATGTTCAAGAGTTTCTATCTCCCGCTTAGTGCAGGAACACAATCTGCTGTTGAATGGGGTTTTTTGGAAGCTCCCATATAATACTGCTGATGGCAACACATTAAACCTTGCTAGCATGTATGCTCTGCGTTGCCCTGGGATCGTTAAACAAGTTAGATACTCAGCTCTATGCCCAAAAGGTAAAAGCCCCAAATTGAGGGGTGAGCATCTACTTTTTGCACGGCTCTCAAGAACCTGCCTCTCAAAGTCAACCAGTCTTTGCCTAATTAGCCTAAAAGCTGCCTTTTCCGTGTACAGAGATAAATCTCCTATGCAGAGCCCAATAATAGTTAACAAAATGTCAATGTTCTACTTTGCCAACACAGCCTGAAGTCTGCTAAGTCCAACAGTGCCTATGCCATTTAGTTTATTTACTTTATATCTCACCTTCCTCCCCAATGGGAACCCAAAGCAGCTTACAGACATTCTCCTCTCCATTTTATCCTCACAACAACCCTGTGAGGTAGGTTACACCTCATGTGTGTGTGACCGGCCCAAGGCCATCCAGTGGGCTTCTATGGCAGAGTGAGGAATTGAACCTGTGTCTCCCAAACCCTAATCTGACCCTCTAACCTCTACATCATAATGGCTCATATTATTTGACATTTCTACATTTACTGCAGATAAGACAAAACAAATCCGGTGTCTAATAGGTCAGGAGTTTATATACCATCTCCCATTTTGCCTAACCTGCAAGGCACTCTGAGCAATGAGAAAAAGTACAAATAACTAACAATAATTATGAATTACTCAGAAGATGTATTAAATTGATATCTGACCTTTCAGCCCATTACAAGACTCCAGAGAGAGCTCTCACTTACAGACAAAGAAACAAAATCAATCAATACAAAAGTAAGACACTGAACAACTAAAACCACTGTAAAGTGAAGTGGTTGCAAAACTGCTGAAAAATGGTTACCACCACTAAAAACCCTGAGCAGACAAAGCAAGGTAGCCAAGAGCCACCCATAAGTCTCCAAAGAAAGATTCCCTCTGCCTGCTCCAGCTCACTCAGACACAATCCAGTTATCCTAGGCTAGGGTAACAAATCTTCTGGCTTGCCTGCTCCATGGGCCACTGGGGGCCCTTAGTCCCCAACACCCCCCCCCCAGTACACACACCATCAGCAGCTCTGCTCCAGAACTTCCACTACAGATACTGTTGTAAGCTTCCCTGTGACTAGAGTTTGGTGCCTTGGCACTCAGTTCAGAGCCTATAAGATAACACAAGCACATTAGGAAGCCTATGTGAGAGATGGTGTTCCCTGAGGCATCTGGAGCTCCAGCTCTTTAAGGCTCCCTCTAAGCTGTGGAGTCTTGTGAGCAAAAATTCTACTTTGAGAGCTCCTGGCATTAAAGCTGTAAGTGAGCGATTTGGCTACTGAGCCAGTTTGGTGTAGTGGTTAAGTCCGCAGACTCTAATCTGGGAGAACCGGGTTTGATTCCCCACTCCTCCACTTGCACCTGGCTGGATGACCTTGGGCAAGCCATAGCTCTGTACAAGCTGTTCTCTCAAGGACAGCTTGGGAAAGAGCTCTCTCAGCCCCACCTACCTCACAGGGTGTCTGTGGTGGGGAGGGGAAGGGAAAGGAGTTTGTAAGCCACTCTGAGACTCCAAGTGAGTGAAGGGCAGGATATAAATCCAATCTCTTCTTCTTCTTCTACTGCACAAATCAGTTTGCTCTGGCACCACCCTTCCTGAGCTATGACAAAAATGTGTGACCTGGAGGCTAAAAAACTGTGAACTAGCTCACACTAACTCAGCTTAGAGGGAACACTGTTTAAAGATACCCTTAACGGAAGCTGGAAGGTAACAGCTCCATTCAAGAAGCAGCATGGTAAAAGAAAGGTCATGCTTGCCATCTTGCTCCCAATTAACCATACACATAAGCAAACATATCTGTCATTTAAACCAAGGTGCCTCTTCTCAGATCAAACTTAGAGCAACAGCAAAAAAAAAAAGTATTCACCCACTGGCAGAAGACAATGATAGAAGAGGATGGACAAATCTGTGTGGGGAGGGGATTGCATAATTTTGGTGCCATGCCCAGAACCAAGAAAGCCCTTCCCCAGGTTACCATCTATCTAGCCTCAGGTGGCAAAAGCTCCTGAAGCCGGCCCTCTGAAGAGTGGGCATGCAGGTTCAAGTGGGAGATGGCAGTCCTAAATTATGCAGCCCCCAGTCATACAGACTTTCGAGGTCAAAACTATATTGCTTTTTGTCACATGATGTCAACCCCACCTGTTGCATCTGGCTTGGCTGCCATGGGAGGCAAGAGGGAGAAGGGAATGTCTACTTTCGTTTTTGCTTGCTTTGCCACCTGCACCCTTGTTATCTCTCTCAGCTCAGACATGTAACTTTGAGCTCCTGTATACCCTGGTGTCCACTTTCTCCTGGGAATAATGAACCGTTACGCTGATGGGCTTTTAGCATCGGTACGATTGGCTATAGGCCATTAGAATGCACACTGTGCCTAGTATAATTGCCGGCTTTGCGCGCTTTCCCCTCAGTTCTAGCGCAGTACGTAAAGAGTCTGGATCATAGGCGTAGAGTATGGGGGGGCTCGAGAACTTGAGCCACCCCTGAAATTTCCCGGGGGGGCTCAGCCACCCCCAGGAAAATGGAGCGCCTGCCGCCGCGCCTCCCCGGGTCCTTCCGAGGCCCGGCCACCGCTGCTAGAGAGGGAGAGGGAAGGGGTGGCGGGGGGGGGGAGAGAGAGGCACCGGCAGCAGCGGCTGGCGGGCCTCGGAAGGGCCCGGGGAGGTGGGGCGGTTTGGGAGGGGGAAGAACATCATTCCAGCGAGTGCGTGCGCTTTGCGCGCGCGCTAAGGAGCCCCCCCCCCCGGAATTTTCAAAAGTCTACGCCCCTGGTCTGGATACCTTCAATGCCTCAATAAATTTGTATTCTTCTGAATGACTGTTGTTGGGAACTGATTGCTCCAGAGTTCTGACACATGACAGGTAGGAAAACGAAAGTAGAAAAACAAATTTTGTAGTAGTGTGTTATCCACACAGTAACATACAATTGTAATAGGGTTAGCAGCATATTTGAATACTGGATTAGACTTTATAGCATTGGCAATACTAACTTTTTTGATACAGATATCAATTGTGGACAAAATTAATCATATTTAAGCAATGAACATGCACCTGAAAATAAATAAAATGTTGTATGAATACAGTACACAGAGAAATATCAATGTTTAATGCTGAAGATTGTTTTATATAAAAATCTTTCTGCACATTCCACATGACTAAAACCTTGCCTTAGGAAGTAATTCACTCATATCAGAATAAGAGATTTCATATGCACTTTTTCCCAGTGCTTTCCCAAATTTCTAATTTTTCCATCATAAAAGTTGGAAAAAAGTCCTAAATAGAGTCCTAAATGGACCTTTTTCCTGGCCTTCATATTCCCCACCACCGCTGCAGATTCCTATCACAGTTTCTAATCCATGTTATCGGGCTCTTCTGGTGCCAACGGGGTGTGGCAGAACTTCTAGTTCCCCCCATTCTCCTGGCCTCATCTGATAGCTGTGTTTGGGCTCCAGCCCATCATGGCAGCAAACAGAGGGTCACTACAAGTTCAGACTTCTACTGACAGGTGTGGGTGGGTGGCACAAGAGGCAGCAAGAAACATAAGCACGATGTGCAATTTTAAGTGAGGCAATGGTGCTTTTTAAAGGAAGATAGGATCACTGAGATAAGCACCCCTTGCCATTGCCTAAGTGCTGACAGCTCTCAGCAACAGACACTTTCCTACTCCGATAGCAACACATGTTTCGGGTAGACAGATGTGTGCACTTTCTTATATAAGGGCTAAATTGCTCCTGTTCTTTTAATACATTCTAAGAACAACCATCTCCAGAAAAGTTCACTTTGGGCATTAGGGAAAACTCATCATAGGAATTTATTTATTTATGTATTTATTTATTTATTGCAATTTATATCCCGCCCTCCCCGCCATACGGTAACTCAGTGGAAGGAAGCAAAAGCATCCGTTCAGCATCCCCCTATTTTGTTTAAAAAATAAACAAGTCACCACCACCCAAACGGCCTGAGCAGCATAAACCCCATAAGGAAATATTGTTTCCAACAGCATTCAGTTAAGTTCCTCTGGGAGCCTACAAGGAAAGCATGAATGGAACTGCAGTACAAGTTTTCCCCTCAGAGTACACTGCTCCTGAAGAAGAACTGCAACCAATTGGCACCCGTAAGGTTGCTTAGAACATAAGAGAAGCCAATGTTGGATCAGGCCAATGGCCCACTTAGTCCAACACTCTGTCACCCAGTGGCCAAAAATACCGGGTGCCATCAGGAGGTCCACCAGTGGGGCCAAAACACTAGAAGCCCTCCCACTGTTGCCTCCCCCCCAGCACCAAGAATACAGAGCATCACTTGCCCCAGACTGACAGTTCCTATCTATACCCTGTGGCTAATATCCACTGATGGACCTCTACTCCATACGTTTATCTAATTCCCGCTTGAAGCCATCCACACTCGTAGCCACCACCACCTCCTGTGGCAGTGAATTCCATGTGTTAATCACTCCTTGGGTGAAGTACTTCCTTTTAGCCGTTCTAACCCAGTTTCATTGAGTACCATGAGTTCCTGTATTGTGAGAAAGGGAGGAAACGACTTCTTTCTCTACCTGCTCTATCCCATGCATAATCTCGTAAACCTCAATCATGACACCCCTCAGTCATTGTTTCTCCAAGCTAAAGAGCCTCAAGCGCTTTAGCCTTTCTTCATAGGGAAAGTGTTCCAACCCTTTTATCATTCTAGTTGCCCTTTTCTGCACTTTTCCCAATGCTATAATATCCTTTTTGAGGTGTGGTGACCAGAATTGCACACAGTATTCCAAATGAGGTCGCACCATCGATTTATACGGGGCATTATGAAACTGGCTAATTTGTTTTCAGTTCCCTTCCAAATAATCCCCAGCATAGCGTTGGCCTTTTTTTTACTGCAGTCACACACTGTCTCGACATTTTCAGTGAGTTATCTACTACGACTCCAAGATCTCTCTCTTGGTCAGTCTCCGCTAGTTCGGACCCCATCAACGTGTATTTTTGGCCATCTAAGGCAGAGGCAGTCACCTGTGGCAAAATAAGTAAAGTTTGCTCTGCATGGAGAAACATTTCCTTTGGCCTGGTGTAAAGGTGCCAGTGTAAGTGACGCCAGGTAAGAGGAGCAAATCCCAACATTGCTGGAGCAACTCCCAAAGTTAGAAAATAAACTATTAATGGGAGAGTAAAGCTAGAGAAGCCTAGAGTATGACTGCAGGGATTGCAGGCTAAGGATGCAGTTGGGGGGCACATGCTTAAAAAGAAAGCACAGCTGCTCCCAAAGTGCTCAAGGATGCCCCCTTAAATTTCAAGGGACACTGTAACTCTGGAATTCAAACACTCCAATATTTCAGAATTTGTGTTAAAAGCCCTCCCCCCTCCTCCAACCTACTACTGACCAAAGGTCCACTCTGCACATAGTGAGAAGCACTCTCTGTAATCGCTTCCCACGATCCAAGTTATTCCTGTTACTGACCACAGACAAAGCCAGGCAACGCATTCAAAAAGTTGAGGCTGCCCACCTCTTTTGTACATAGGACCAGTTTGCGTTATTCAGCACTGACAGAACCCCACTCTGCACATGGTCAGAGCTGCTCTAGTGACTGAAGCCTAGCTGAAGGAGCCTAGGAAATGTAAGTCCCCTCTCCCGTATCGAGGGAAACCACTCTGCACATGCCCAGAAGCAGAGTTTCTCCTAACGAAGCAGTACTAGACCCTGGGATACCCTGAACATCCTTCCACCAAGACACCCACCTCGCTGCTCCTTCAGAGACATCACCGAGGCCGCGTAGTGCGCCAAGTCAAAGAAGGGGAACATGGGCAGCCGGGAGAAGCGCAGCGGCATCTCCCCTAGGAGCGGCTCCATCTCGGAAAGTCCGGTCACACCGCCCGCATGCGCAGACGCCGAACAGCGGGGAGAAGACAAACTTACGACCCAACGTGGGGGGGAGGAGGAGGAGGAGGTTTGCGCAGGGTGAAGTGGGCGGAGCTATAGACGAGCGTCTCGCCCTGTCCTTCGTCGCTCCTTGGTTTCGGAAGCGCACGCGAGGGAGCGCGAAAGAATTAATCCGTGAATAGTTTTGTCCCATAAAAGCCGCCGTGTGACAGAGGGAAGGGGAGGTAAAAGAGCTCGTGCTACAGGTAGAGGAACCGGCTCCTCCCTGCTTAAGGCTTCGGTGGGTTCGGAGGCGATTGGTTGCAGTCAGAGGGGCGTATCGCTGGGAGGAGCGGGAGGGGGTTATGGCAACATCCTTTTAAAAATAGTATCTGGAGAGGAATGACTCGCTTGCTGTCAGATGCATGGTACTTGTAGATCCTTTGAACGCGGGCTTACTTCTAAGTATAGATTCAGATGGGGGTAGCTGTGTTGGTCTGGAGCAGCAGAACAAAGTTTGAGTCCGGCGGTGCCTTTAAGACCAACGAAGTTTTATTCAAGGTATAAGCTTTCGTGTGCAAAGCACACTTCCTCAGATACAGAGAACAGAATCTCTTCAATCATTGCATATAGGGGGTGGGGGGTTGTTTGTCAGGAAGGACCAGTTGGAGTCAAGATGCAGAAGAACTAGGTGATTATAGCTGAGATTCCTGGCAACCGACCCCCACTCGTAGATGTAATGGTTGAAAAGATTTATGTTCTCTGTATCTGAAGAACTGTGCACGCACCCGAAGGCTTATACCTTGAATTAAACTTTTTTGGTCTTAAAGGTGCCATGGGACTCAAACTTTGTTTTACTTCTGACTAATTGCAGATGGGCTCAAACACTAATTTCAGTACTGCCAGTTTTCAAAACCTGGAACATTTGGATGCACATGAAATTGCCTCATCCTCCCTGCACCTTAGCAAACACATGAGTTATCCGGGTACAGTATGCACTTGATTGTTGTTTGTATGTACACTGTTACATTCAATACATTTGTTTACTACTTTATACTTTTCTGTCCTCACTACAACCACCCTGTAAAGTGGATTAGGCTGAGAGTGACTGGCCAAGGTCAACCAGTAAGCTTCCATGGCAGAATGGAGATTCAAATCTGGGTCTCCCAGTGGGTGATAGTCTGACAACAACCGCTATGTCATGCATGTAGAGCTAACCATGCAATTTAAACCTTGCATTTGTGCAGACACTGAGCCTTTCTGAGTCCTTAGAATCACAGGTACCAGGAACATAGTGCTGCCCATGATGCTCTTGATACTCATGGTCACCATTTCATGTGAAGAGGGAAATTCAAGGAGTTAATATGCATGTACAGCTTTGGTATATGTGTAGCATATTACCAGAACACACTGGTAATATCAAAATACAACATGTGTGTATCAGTCAAATTGGGAAGTCACTGGTAGTGGAGCATTCCCAGTAGTGGGTGCCTGGTATACATGGTTGCAACCAATGCTCCCTCTAAGCTGTGGAGTCTTGTGAGCAAAAATTCTACTTGGTGAGCTGCTGGCATTAAAGTTGTGAGTGAGCAATTTAGCTGCTGCATAAATTAGTTTGCTCTGAAACCGTCCTTCCTGAGCTAAGACAAAAATATGCAAGCTGGAGGCTAAACTGAGCTAGCTCTCACTAAATCAGCTTAGAGGGAGCACTGGTTGCAGCATCTAAAAAGGGCGCTAGTTCCATTTTGTTTTTAAAGGAAATGCTCATTAGCTCTTTTTTCTAATAAATGTATGCATAGGATGTATGTATAGGATGCATGCACTGTATTATGTGAAGAATGATACTATTTTTCTTTGTATGCGCACTAAGTCATTCTTAATTTGTATATAAACACCACCTTTTCCTAGGTTTGGCCCCCTGGTTTTATTTTTAAAGTGATTACATAATGGCTCTCTCTTATAAAAAGATGTTCACACAATATGTGTGGTTCATGCCTGTTTAGTATAATACATGTTCAGGGCTACTGAGTCAGACTGTCAGCTAAGATCAGCGTTGCCTCCTCTGTCTGGCAGCCGCTGTCCAGGGTTTCCATCACTTAACTGCACAAACCTTTTAACTGGAGATGCTGGATTGAACTTGGCACTTTCAGCATGCAAAGCAGGGGGACATTTCTTAGTGACCATGCTTAAGGATAGCTGCAATCCCTGCACACTTACTTGAGAGTAAGCTCCATAAGATCAATAGAACTCCAAAGAAACATTCTTAGGTTGTAACGTCTGCCTTACATCACTGACAGCTGCATTTGGCTATGCAACTTGCTACTCTTTTTTGCTGCCTCCATTTTCTGTAGAACTCATATTTTGAAGATTGTTGGGAAAACACAATTCTGTCTTCAGGAAATTGTCAGAATCAGTTAATTCTGTCAATGTAATCTTGCATGCACACTATGTATTCTATTATTTCCTTATGTATTGGACCTGTATTTTCTCCTGCCTTGGTCGGGAGGGTGACAATCCCTGGGGTGAGAACAAGGAGGCCTCTCATCCCTGCCTCCGCATTCCAGCTGCCCCGGCAGTAACTTCAAGGGGAGGAAGGCTCTCATCTCTTATCTATGCTAAAGAACCTTGGAGCCATGAATTGTTATGTGAACGGAGGGGTCTGGTTTGGGAAGGGAAATTTACTGCTTAACACCTCACTTTTTTCCTGTGTGAACCAAACGGTCAAGACACCTTTTAGCCCGCCAATTTTCCCTCCTGGGGATTGGCTACCTATGGGTAATTCAAACTCCTTGGAATGGTATAATAGACCCGCTTGTATTATTTGTCTCATCTCTGACAATAACCCGAGACGCTGTACTAATGTAGGAATAGGCAATAAAGAACTGTGGTTAACCAACCGAGATCTGATCCTTGACTACTTTGAACAGGACTCTCACAGATTGTCAGAGATCCTTGATTGGGACTCAATCGTTCCTGACCATGTCAGACGACGATCTCGTCCCCCTCAAACCTACCACTCCAGAGGAGGCTCCCGCTACCCCGGCGGATCCGGGGAACGGGGGTGGTGGCGGCGGAGGAGGTCCCGAGGTGCCGGTGACCACGAGCCAGGGGGCTTACTACATTCCGCGCCACCCGATTACCCATCAGAGCGTGACCCCCCAGTACACCTGGAGCCACTTCGGGGCCCGATCCGTGACTTCGTGGGTGCACGACAGGAAAGGGGTGAGAGTTCCACTCACCGGCGACCAGCTCGATCGAGGGAGACCGAGCTACCTAGGAGACGACCGCGAGCCGATCCGCCGTGGAGGACCGCGTCGCCAGCCTCCCGAAGAGGAGACACTGGATTTGTATGGGCCCGATCCGTATCGAGAGGAGCAGACGGTCCCGCTGGATCAGATGATGGGAGACCTGCGGCTGCAACTCACCTCCGAGCTCCGCGAGTTGGCCCTCGATCTCCAGCACCAATTTCGAGACGCTATGGTGGCGATGCAAGGCGCCCTCCTCGGTCAAGGAGTCGGAGCCCCACAACAGCAGCCAGCACCCGGAGGGGTTCCGGCTCAGCCGCAGGCACCCGCTCTACCGGCGCAGCCAGCTCCGCCGGTCGTCCCGGCTCCAGTTCCGGGGCCCGTTCCCGCGCCGGCCCCAGTCCCGGCCGCGCCGGCCGCTCGCCCACCCCCTTCCGACCCGCTGACGACTACTTTCGATGGGGACCCCGAGAAGCTACGTTTCTTCACGCTCGAGATCGGGAGATTCCTGGACAGTTGGGGCCACCTATATCCTACCGAGAAGGATCGCATAGGCTACATCGGATCCAAGCTGAAAGACACCGCCAGCGATTGGTATGTGAGCCTGCACGACAACCCTGGCCCTGAGTTGCGTTCCTTGAACAACTTCATGTGGGCTCTCCGGCACCAGTTCGAGGACCCGCTGGGTGAGGAAAAAGCCAGAAATCAACTGAGGAAGCTGTTCCAAGGAAGGTCGTCAGTGAGAGAATACACTGAAAAGTTCCGGCGTATAGCAGCCAAGATCCACGGATGGCCGGAGGAACTCTTCATGGAGAAGTATTGGGAGGGCTTGAACCCGGAAATCTACGAGACCGTGCTGCTAGGGGGCCGCCCGGGCACGCTGACCACCTGGATGAGGGCGGCCACCGACATGGAAGAACGCTTCGCCCTAATTAAGATGGGGGCGTCCGCAACCGCCGCTATCAGAGCGGGCCCTCGAGCGAAGCCCCGATCCAATGTGCAAGATGTCCGTGATGCGAGGTTCCGACAAGGGTTGTGTATGAAGTGCGGGGAGAGTGGCCACTTCGCATCAGCGTGTCCAAGAGGAGGGGGGAAGGGCCCGAAGACCTCAACCCCAGGACCCGCGAGCACCCCGACTCGGGGGAAGACCCCCATGAAACCCCGGGCTTTACAGCTGGAAGGGGCGACAAGTGATCAGGGAGAGCTGGAGCTGATGGAAGCACAGATGTCGGGAAACTCCAACGGCCTGCAGTGAGCGGCGCAGAGCTGCAGGTCCCCCACAACGAAGCGCCATCTCCGGTGAGCATCCCTGGCCCCTTGTTATATATGGTAGTAACGGTGGTGACCCCCGGATCAGGTACCCACATGAGGGTCCGCGCTTTAATTGACTCTGGGTGCGCGCAAGACCTAATCAGCCCCCTAGTAGTGGAGGGGCTGGGACCTAAAGTCACCCCGTTAGCAGAACCCCTGAAGTTTACCCAGATGGATGGGTCAGAAATGAAGGAGGAGTGCATAGCAGAGACTGAGAGCTTAATTTTGGGAACGGGAGACCACTGGGAGAAGAGAGCTTTCGTCATAACCCCTAATGCCCAATTCCCTATGGTGTTGGGTAGCCCTTGGCTTGGGGCGCACGACCCCTACATAAAATGGAGCGAGGGGAAGATTTCGTGGGTAGACGAACGTTGCCAGAGCCACCGATGGGACCCAGGATGGGGCCCCGGGCCCCCCAGCCCGCCGTCTCCTGCGGCCGCCCTCGCCCTCGTCCCTGCCATGGTGCCTAAGGAATATAGAGACTTGCTGGAAGTGTTCAGTGAGACCGAGGCGGACGAGTTGCCCCCCCATCGGCTGTCGGACTGTGCCATAGAGCTCCTCCCAGGCGAGAAACTCCCAAAGGGCAAATTGTATTCCATGAGCCCGGCGGAACGGGAAGAGCTGCGGAAGTTCTTGGACAAAAATCTGGCTAGGGGGTTTATCCGCCCCGCCAAGTCCCCTTTTGCGGCGCCCGTGCTGTTCCGAAAGAAAAAGGATGGCGGTTTACGATTATGCACGGATTACCGGGGGCTAAACGCAGTCTCCACCTCCAATGCCTACCCCCTTCCGTTAATAAAAGACCTTTTGGCGGAGGCGGCCAAGGAGAAGATTTTCACCAAGTTGGATCTGCGAGATGCCTACTTCAGGGTGCG
Source organism: Lepidodactylus listeri (assembly GCA_029233225.1). Classification (NCBI taxonomy): domain Eukaryota; kingdom Metazoa; phylum Chordata; class Lepidosauria; order Squamata; family Gekkonidae; genus Lepidodactylus; species Lepidodactylus listeri. The sequence goes on from JARCFY010000004.1 coordinate 126,359,355, forward strand.
CATAAGGGAGGGGGATGAACCCAAGACTGCTTTTAACACCCCCTTGGGGCAGTTTGAATACCTAGTGATGCCGTTCGGCTTAAGTGGCGCGCCCGGGGTCTTTATGAGTTTAATCAATGAAGTGTTGCACAAGCACCTATTTAAGGGCGTGTTATGTTACATAGATGATATCTTGATCTATTCCACTGATAAGAACGAGCATGTGACTTTGGTTAGAGACGTACTGTCAACGTTACTGAAAAACCAGCTGTTTGTGAAACTGTCTAAGTGCGAGTTTCACCGTGAGTCTGTGGACTTCCTGGGCTACCGTATTTCTCAGAAGGGGTTGGAAATGGACCCGGGGAAGGTGGAAGCAGTGGTGCAATGGGAGGCTCCCCGAACGAGAAAGCAGCTGCAGAGCCTCTTAGGATTTTGTAACTTCTATCGGACTTTCATCAAGGACTTTGCCAAAGTCACCCTTCCCTTAACGGACTTGTTGAAAACCAAGGGGAGGGGCCCCGAGGCGGGAAAGCCGGGAGAGAAACTGGCGTGGAATGGGGAGTGTCAGAAGGCGTTTGAGGCTTTAAAAACTCTTTTTACATCTGAGCCTATTTTGGCGCACCCGGATGAGACTAAAGACTTTATAATCCATGTTGATGCCTCGGATGTAGCAATGGGGGGGGCCATTCTACAAAGGGACTCGGAAGGGAAACTGCACCCCTTAGCATACATCTCAAAGAAATTTAATGAAACAGAGAGGAATTGGTCAGTGTGGGACAAGGAAGCTGCGGCCATTAGATTGGCGCTCACTACGTGGCGCCACTGGTTAGAAGGGGCGCAGACTCCGTTCGAAATATGGACGGATCATAAGAACCTAGAAGCTTTGTGCACACAGCGGTCCCTCAACGCCAAACAGCTGCGCTGGGCTGACTTCTTTTCGAAATTTAACTTTGTGTTAAAGCATTTTCCTGGGAAGGCTAACTCCCTGGCAGACGCGTTGTCCAGATTGCCCCAACACGAGAGTCTGAAAGAGGAGGTGTTCGATTCCATGTTCTCCCCCCAGCAGCTGGGAGGAGCGGTTGTCACCAGGAGCAAAGCAAAGAAAGCCGAGCTAACCACTGGGAACTGTCAATGGGGGGGTGAATATGCTCCTGAGGAGATAGAGGAATTGGAGGCGGTGGGAGAGTGTTCTAAAAGAGAGGACAATTGTTGGCTCCATGGGGACAAATTAGTTGTGCCTAAAACCAAACGCAAAGAAATCCTGCTAAATTGCCACTCCTCCAAGCTCGCCGGGCACTTTGGATTCCTAAAGACTCTTAACCTAATCCAGCGTCAGTTCTGGTGGCCACGCATGCGTCGAGACGTCTCGGATTTCGTCTCGGCATGTCAAACCTGTTTAATGTGTAAAAAACGGGGGGGCAAAGTCCCCGGATTGTTGCACCCTCTACCCACGGCTTCCAGGCCCTGGGAAGACATAGCCATGGATTTCATTACCAATTTGCCCCCATCAAAAGGAAAAACAGTGATCTGGGTAGTGGTGGACACTTTCTCTAAACAAGCCCATTTCACTCCCTTCAAACAGTTACCCACCGCCAAAGGGATGGCTAAAGCCTTCTTTAACCAGGTGATAAAATTACATGCTTTTCCGAGAAGGGTGGTATCCGACCGCGGAAGTCAGTTCGTTGCCACCTTCTGGCGGGAGCTTTTGAAGCTAATGGACATAGAGCCTGCCTTAAGCTCGGGTTACCATCCAGAAACCGATGGCCAATCCGAGCGAACTAATCAAATTCTGGAGCAGTTCTTAAGATGTTACACCAACTACCACCAAGATAATTGGGTAGAATTACTACCCTTTGCAGAATATAGTTACAACAATGCAGTGCATTCCTCCACTGGGGTTTCACCTTTCATGGCAGTGGGGGGCTTTGAAGGTAAACCACTCCCTACCCTCAAGGAAGACTCCCAGGCTCCCCCCTCGGACTTTAAAAATTGGTGGTCCAGTCTCCAGGACTCCTGGCCGTTAATTGGGAAGGCCTTGGACCATGCCAAGGTGGACTATAAGAAATATGCTGATCGTGGCCGAGCACCCGGATGGGATCTTCAACCCGGGGACTCCGTGTATCTCTCTACCAAAAATATCCACGGGTTACAGCCCAGCAGAAAATTGGGATGGAAATATGTTGGACCTTATAAAGTGCTACGAAAAATCTCTGATGTCTCCTTTGAACTGGAACTGCCTAAATCACTAAGTTCTGTACATCCTGTGTTTCATTTCAGCTTGCTGAAGAAAGATCCTGGGCCGAATGCATGGCATCCAGTTCCTCCAGTTCCTCCTCCACTGATGAAGGAGGGGAGTCCACACTACGAGATAACTGAAATCCTGGATTCCAAGACAAAAAGGGGCCACTTGTATTACTTAGTTAGATGGTTAGATTTTGGCCCGGAACACAATGAATGGATTCGTTCTGAACATGTTCATGCCCCCAAGTTAACCAAACTGTTTCATAAAAGGTTCCCTGAGAAAGCTAGGTGAAGGGGATTATGGGGAGGGCAGGGTGTCAGAATCAGTTAATTCTGTCAATGTAATCTTGCATGCACACTATGTATTCTATTATTTCCTTATGTATTGGACCTGTATTTTCTCCTGCCTTGGTCGGGAGGGTGACAATCCCTGGGGTGAGAACAAGGAGGCCTCTCATCCCTGCCTCCGCATTCCAGCTGCCCCGGCAGTAACTTCAAGGGGAGGAAGGCTCTCATCTCTTATCTATGCTAAAGAACCTTGGAGCCATGAATTGTTATGTGAACGGAGGGGTCTGGTTTGGGAAGGGAAATTTACTGCTTAACACCTCACTTTTTTCCTGTGTGAACCAAACGGTCAAGACACCTTTTAGCCCGCCAATTTTCCCTCCTGGGGATTGGCTACCTATGGGTAATTCAAACTCCTTGGAATGGTATAATAGACCCGCTTGTATTATTTGTCTCATCTCTGACAATAACCCGAGACGCTGTACTAATGTAGGAATAGGCAATAAAGAACTGTGGTTAACCAACCGAGATCTGATCCTTGACTACTTTGAACAGGACTCTCACAGAAATATGGACATAATCAATATGGACCAAACTTCCAAAATATGAACCATCAATAAAACATGTGAATGGGATGGCAACCCTATTTTTATCACTTCACTGATACTACATTATAAAATTATGGACAGGGCTGTGACTCACTCCCATGAGCCTTTAAATTGCTCACTCTTGTACAACTGTCTTGTATGTACAGCTGTCATTAAAGCAAAATACATCATGGAAATGAACAGTTGATACCTGGAATTTTGTCTTATCCCTACAAATTGCAGGTTATAGTTAATTTTCTGTTTCAGAAATCTGTTCAGCAAAACTTCACAGACAACAGATAATAGTCTTGCAAGCACTTTCCTACTACTATGTCTCAGCCATTTCTGGGGAAATTGCATGGTTGAATTACAGCTGAAGGAATGGAGAATGGTTTTGTGATCTACTTTGGGTACCCACTGAGGAGACAAGTAGGGCATAAATATTGACAAAAATAAACTATAGAATACAAATTTGTAATATTAGCAAAACAATGTAAATAAATAATATCTGAGAGTGTTGATAGTATTTAACTACTAAATAAAAATTCATCTTAAAGAAAACAACATTGCTCAAAGAAAGGTTTCTAATACGGTCTGTGCACTGGTAAAGTTGTGAGGATCAGCTTGTCAGTGAAAAAAATAGCCCCCCCCCCCCCCCCCCGTTATGAAGAATTTATGACAGAGACTTTTTTCTTTCCCCCTTCCGTTATATAAATTCTGGTGCATCCTGCAATTATCAAAAGAAAGCGTTGTTTGATGGGATGTGGAATATTTTTATTTCAGGCACTGAATGTGGAAGCAAGCAGGCAGTGGCTCTGTTCTTTTGTAGTACTGTGTTTTACCCACTGAGTGGCATCAGCTTCATTTCTTGGAAATATAAATCCATCTCAGCTGGGTCACAAATTAGCAATAATAGGGAGGGGTGGTGTTAAAGTTAGTGCAGAACTGTCACCAAACTACCAAATCTGGACGCCAAAGCCATTCTGCTAGCTGCCCCTGTGATCAAGTTATGGTTACAGGCTTGTCCACAGTTTCAGAGTAATATTTTCCAGTTGTAAGAAATATTCTGCATTTAAATATGATTCCTGGATTTCGTACTGAACGTGCACTATATAAGTGCAAATATTTGTATGTGTTATGGTTGAGCATACATACTCTGTAACCACACTGCTAGATGAGGCTACATTTAAGAAGCTTATGGTACAACCCTAAACAGAGTTACACCCTTCTACATTCATCGTGTTGGAGTCAGTAACTCAGCGTGCCTGGACATTGGGGAGCACTACGTCACTCTACGTGTGTATAGGTGTTATCTCCTCCCTTTGTCTTAACCTGGGAGCTGCCCTCTGACCTCTCACTTCTCTCACATGGCCTTCCATGGAGACACATGTCTCTGCACCTGTAGATACAATGCCCTCATACTCCCACACACATGATGCCGGACAAGCTGGCCATTTGTGACAGGGAAAGCACTCTTTAGATTAGGCTTCTTTTTTTCTTTTTGACTGCAGCCTGGATGTGAACTGGATCGACATGAATAAATGTAAGTTTACCTCTTTTTAGCAATATACTTCTTGGGAGATTTATTTACTGCACACAGTATCATACTTCTATGACTGGGCAAAACTCTTCTATATTAACCAAATATCCCAGTACATAGAAGTCAGTGGGTTTAGAAAGCTGCAGCTCTACTTAGGAATGCACTGTTGATCATGAAGCAAATCAGCTTGTGCAGTTTTGAACCCTGGGCCATTGGAAAGAATGCAGTAGCCTGTAAGAAGACAGAAATTGATCATCCCTGGTTTAGGATGACCCTGTTGTTCAATTTATACATAAATGACCTCAGACCCTGTCTCCTGAAGGAAGCATGGCGTCTTCAGCATTTATCTAAGCACAAAGTTCCAATCCTATATGCTGATAATGTCTAGATCAATAGTGGGCCTCCACAAGCTGATAAAAAATTACAAGCTTTACTGTAATCATAAAGGCTTGTCCGTCAGTGTGGCGAAATCCAAGGTCATCGTATTCACCAAAAGGAAAAGGGAAAAATCTTCAAATGGGACATTAGGAGGCCAACCTATGGAATAGGTCAATCAATTAAAATATCTGGGAATCCACTCTGAAGCATCTCTCATGTGGAAAATACACTTGGATCTAGGAAGGAACACAGCCTTGAGAGTAGGGAGGACAAATGGGAAGTGACTTTGTCCCCTCAGCCTTAAAGATATTTAATGCTAAGGTTCTAAACCAATTCCTGTACGGTGCAGAAATTTGGATTCAGGCCGCTTCTGAAAAAAGCAGATTCCATCCAGTACTACTTTTTCTGACGTTTATTGACTACTTCCAGCCCCAGATGTGTCTCAGGCATAGCACTGAGAGCGGAACTAGGAGAATTATCGATGGAAGCTAGAGCTTAGATTAAAGCATTTCTCTTCAAAGTAAAGGTTTTAAAATCTGAGGGAGGATCTACTCTACTTGGGCTTATCCAGGCAGATAAACATTATAGCCAATGGGATCAAGTATTGGCAAAGAAAATGAAATGCCTGGGAATAACAAGTGACATAATTAAGAATACAGAAACTAAGGACATTAGAAGACAAATTAAAAAGTGTGTAAGGAAGTTGGATGTTACAAGTTCATCTATTAGGGCATGCATGTATGTTCAACACTGCATTTGGGAATTGCCTTCCCAGTGCAACTGCTAAAATATTTTTATCAGTTGACCGTCCCTAAACTAAGAAGAGCTTTTACTTTGGCAAGAATGAATGTCCTTCCCTCTGTGGTTTTGGAGGCCACATATAATGGAGTATCATACTCTAATAGAACATGCAGATATTCATATGATAAAATAGAAACTATCAAACATATAATTATGGAGTGCCCTATATTCAGCAAGATGAGGGCTAATTTAGTCACCCCTCTACTTAAAAATACGAAATTACTAAATGTGCGAGCCCAGATGTCATGGCTATTATTAGATACAAATGATGGTGTCACCCTCTCAGTGGCAAAATTCACAGGTGCAATAATAACTTAAGAACATATGAGAAACCAATGTTGGATCAGGCCAATGGCCCATCCAGTCCAACACTCTGTCACACAGTGGCCAAAAACACCAGGTGCCATCAGGAGGTCCACCAGTGGGGCCAGGACACTAGAAGCCCTCCCACTGTTGCCCCCCCCCCCAAGCACCAAATGTAATCAAATATAAAAGAAATAATACTGAGTAAGGTCTTTTAAAATAATTTTTTGTTTTAGCTTCTGCTTAAGGCAATAGCCATATGAGCAGTACTTTATAGATAGCAATAGATAGGAAGACCCTAGGATGTTTATAACCTAAAAATACTGTACCATAACAATACTAGGGGTTGCAATTTGTCATCTTTTAATTGGGTAAAGTATACACAATGCAATTATCCTTCAGAGGAGAAATAATCGCATCTACCCAACTACTCCAGTCATTTTCAATGGCCTTGTTTAGGGCACCCCCGCCATCTGGGGCTAGATAGGTACGACTCTGAGAAAGGGTGTTGTGGCATCAAAACTTTAGAATTCCCTCTGCAAGGAGATTTATCTGTCTCCCTCTATCATTGTCTTCTGCAGGTGGCTGAAGACTTTTTTTTGTTTTGCTAACAGTTGTCACACCACAGCATCTTAAAAGACTGGAAGGTTCTAGAAGGAGGAGGAGAAGGAGATTGGATTTATATCCTGCTCTTCACTACCCAAAGGAGTCTTAGAACAGCTTCCCCTTCCCCTCCCCACAACAAACACCCTGTGAGGTAGGTGGGGCTGAGAGAGCTCTTCGAGAACTGCCCTTGAAAGAACAGATCTGAAATAACTTGTGACTGACCCAAGGTCACATCAGCAGCTGCATGTGAAGGAATGGGGGATCAAACCTGTTTCTCCCAGATTAGAGTCCACACTGCTAACCACTACACCAAACATGTGATGGCTGACAGATTTTATGTCATCAGGACTGGTGCTACTATTTGTATGAAAAAAATTCATAAATCACTCATTTGATGAAGTAACATGTTTTGTAGTATGTTAATGTCATAACCTTACCTTGACTGGGCATATATAATAATACCTATTTATAATCTCATGTTTGCCCTGAAAAACTGTACCTAATGAAGTCATTTGACAGCTCACTTATAATTTCAAACCATTAGTTTAGCCCAGCAAGAGATATTATTTTATTTGCTTTGCGGTCATCATTCACTTTGCCCCTTGACTTCAAACATGTTCCAGAGAAGTAAAATTCATAATCTAATTACATATCAATAAAAATCCCTCTCCTACATTTGATGTACTGTCTTTTCAGTTCAATATCATAGCCTTTTATCCTCACTGAACTGCCTATGGGTGCAGTCCCATTGAGTAACATGCAGAGCTATTACATCTGTAAAGATTTTCTGGATTACCTTTGTATCCAGCAGTTCCTAGATAGCCTGCATCCCAGCTAGGGCATTCATTCCAAGTTAGGTCCTGCTATGTTGCCCCTACAGGTATTTCCAAATTCATTCTAAGAAGATTGCTGCTGGATCAGACCAGTGTTCCCTCTAATCAAGCCTCTTGTTTCACACAATGGACAACCGGTAGAAGGCCAACAAGGCAGAGAGGCTGAGGCCTTCTCCTGATGTTGCCACCTAGCTCTGCTTTTTACTGCCTCTGAATTTAGAGGTTCCCTTTATTTACCATGGCTAGTAGCCACTGATGGAACTATCCTCCACGAATCTGTCTAGTCTCTTTTTTAAAGCGAGATATACTTGTGGTTGTCACTACATCCTTGCATAATGAATTCCACATTTTAATCAATCATACTTCACATGGTATTCCAAACCAATGCTTGTTCTAATCTAGAGATTATTGGTCAATACAGATGACATCACATTTCTGCTTATAATCATTGCCTCTCAGAAATGTATACAATAAGTTCTGGTGTAGCCATTCCAAATTTTAGAGGCTAGATTGTACTGGTATAAGGCTGAAAGAGCAGCTGGTAGTGTGTAGAATTCACACTCCCCCCCCCAGCAGAATTTATTGCTGAAGGGAGCGATTATAATTTAGATTGGATTAAGGTGGTTGGTAAGATCTGTGAATGACAGTAAATTAGCATACAAATACAAAAGTTAACAAACAGATGTGAGAACCAAGTTTGAGTCCAGTGGCACCTCCAAGACTAACAAAGTTCAATTCTGGGTATAAGCGAGAACTGAGAGACTTAGCATGGATGCACACTCCTTCAGGTAAATTGAAACAGATTTCCTTAAACATTACATATAGCTAGATAGAGGGGGGTAGTTGTCAGGAAGGGCTAATTAGAGTCAAGATGCATAAGTAACTGAGCAGTAAATACAGCTAAGGTTGGAATAACGCATTTGGTAAGAACTGCGGATTGCAGCAAATTGACATACAGATAATAAAAGAGTTAACAATAGATGTGAGAACTAAGTTTGAGTCCAGTGGCACCTTTAAGACCAACAAAGTTTAATTCTGGGCACAAGTGAGAATTGAATGACTTAGTATGTGTAGTGAACTAAAAACCTGATATCTCTGTTAAGCCCTGGGGGTTCCATTGTCCTGAGTGTTGTAATGACTTGTAATTTAGCAATCTCCCATTTAAGGCCCCGGCCACACGAGCGAGATAAAGTGGGGGGAGAAGCGAGGCTTTTTGCGCCAGAGTACTTTGACTCGCAGTTGCACAATCACACATTTCTGCGAAGCTGCGGTCACAACTCGCCACTGCGTGATCAGATGCAACCGCGGGCAAGTTGGTTTTTTTTTCTGCTCCTTTCCAATTCACTTAAACGGGATTGATGAATCGCACCTCCACCCTGAGGGCTTCCAATGGCAGTATGTGATGATGCGCATATTGAGAAGGGGAAACAAACAACGGCGTGGCGTCGGGGTAGCCTGATCAGACTATCCCCGACACCATGAGTGTGCGCTGAAGTGATCACACGGGGAAAGTCCGTCTGCGGCCCGTAGCAACCCGTTTGATACTGGATTGTCCCTACTGTTTTTTTACTGCACTTCAGCGGAGAGCAATGGCTTGCCAACGGGTGCGGGATGCTTCACAGATGTGCTCTTGTGACCATGCTCTTAAAATCCAGCAGGGAGTCGTGCCTCTTGCGCGGCTAATTCTGAATGTGATCGGGGCCCTAGTCTGTTTCTGAAATTCCTTTGTAATAAAACAGCTATTTTGAGGTCCCCCACTGAGTGTCCTGGAAGGTTGAAGTGTTCTATAGGTCCATTTATCCTTTGGCTTATCCTTTGGCATAGGATTTGACCTGTTTGCCCTCTGTAGAGAACTGAAGGGCATTGTTGGCATTTAATGGCGTATATAATGTTAGAAGCCTGAGATGGTGTAGTTGATGTTGTTAGTTCCAGTGATCGTGTTGTCTGGGTGTATGTGGCAGCAAAGTTGCCATCTGGGTTTATTGCAAGCTCTGTTACCAGTGTCCATGTTCAAATTAGAAGTTGTACTATTGTGGGTGAGGAGTTGTTTGAGACTGGGGGGCTGTCTGTATGCAAGAAAAGATTTGTCCCACAATACTTGTGAAAGAGAACTGTCATTATCCAGTAAAGGTTGTAAGTCGCTGATGATGCATTGAACTGTTTTGAGTTGAGAGCTGTATGTGACCACTAGTGATATTCTGGTATTGTCTCTTTAAGGCCTATCTTGCAACAGATTTTCTCTTCGTACAATTCTGACTTTGTTAATCTGTTTCTTGACTTCATCAGGTGTATACTTTAGTTCCAAAAAGGTTTGCTGTAGATCCTTCAGGTGAGAATCTCCTTCTATAGAGAGCAGATGCAGCTGTAGCGTAGAGTCTGGCTGTATACAATGGAAGAAGAAGAAGAAGAAGAAGAAGAAGAAGAAGAAGAAGAAGAAGAAGAAGAAGAGATTGGATTTATATCCCGCCCTTCACTCGGAGTCTCAGAGTGGTTTACAAATTCCTTTCCCTTTTTCTCCCCACAACAGACACCCTGTGAGGTAGGTGGGGCTGAGAGAGCTCTTTCCAGAGCTGTCCTTGAGAGAACAGCTGGTACAGAGCTATGGCTTGCCCAAGGTCATCCAGCAGGTGCAAGTGGAGGAGTGGGGACTCAACTCTGGTTTTCCCAGATTAGAGTCCGCGCACTTGACCAGTACACCAAACTGGATTATTTAGTATGCTTAGGATGGTAGCTGGAGGCATGTAGGTATGTTTGTCAGTCAGTAGATTTCTCATCCCCATCATAACAAAAGTAATAACCTTTTTGTCTTTCACAATCAACCCTCAGCGGAGCATGAAAGAGAAAGAAGCCAAGGTTTACACACACACACACACACACACACACTTGGTTGGAAGTGTATCCTGCCTGTCAACAACACTCTCCAGTCTCTGATGTCTATGTACATTTGTGAACAAAATCAAAGATTGCAGTTCTATGGGAACTCTCAGGATAGCTGATCACAAAAAACGCCACTGAAGAGGCTCCAGCACCCATTCATCAGGCCTTGAAAATCCAGGTTGTCCAATGCGTATGGAATGAGCAGCTAAAAACATGGCAGACCACTCCACAGAGATTGTATCATTTGGTGTGTGCAAACAATCCATACTGTAAGGTATTGATTAAAGAATTCAGTGGTTTGCTGAAGCCTCTAAAAGGGAGCAGGTCAGTTGCTGATTTGTCCCAGAGGCCTGGACAATCAGAAGGTCATCCAACTGCCATTAGCTGTTATGGTAACAAAGGTCATGGGCTACCATTAGCAAAGCGGCACCAAACTTGGGGCCCTTTGGCTGCTGTCCATTCATAGTTTGGGGGCCAGGAGGATGTCAAGGGAAATGGAGGTTTCTCATGTTGCATTAACTGGTATAGCTAGTCCAGTTCCCAGTGGTTAGTTTAGCAGAGTGCTTTAAGCTACACACGCAAGAGTGTCTTTCATTCCAGGTATTCAGGCCAAGTTACAAAGTTACACAGAGGCACTCTTCAGTTTGAAGACTAATAATAGTCTCTATATTTAGGAACTACATTCTAGATAGGAAAGCTTAGAGATGGGGATAGAATACTAGTCTAACTTGCTATGGATGGGTGCAGATAGTAAGAGGGCATCTGCATCAGGGTGCCAAGACGGAGACAGTGTGTCCTCCTTCTTGGTGTGTGCAAGAAGTGTGTTGTGGGAGAGAATGAATGGAAGGAAGTTGCTCCCTGAGAATCCCATTCTACATATCAAAGGGACAGTGGCAGAAAACACAGAAAGAAAGCTTAGTCTGCCTATCTAGCTGTCTGACTCTGTTTGCCATGCAGTCGGGAGGCTGAGGCAAGGGACAGCGCCCAGTCCTTCACTTCCAACATCTCAGAAGCTTCAGGTAAAAACAGAGGGGCAGAACAATGGATGGACCTTTCTTGACAGAGGTTCTCAAATGGCTGTCACCTGGCAGTGTGCTGCTTCTCCACCAGATGTTGCAGATAATCTCCAAACGCATCAGATATCCTAGTATTAAATGCTGCTGAAATATTGCCAACTAGGGGCAAGGCCCGTTGCAGGCAACAATGCAACGGGCGCTAGCAAGAGGAAGAAGAAGAAGGATGGAAGCAATTCTCTTCATCTCAACTTCTTTCCGTCTTCCTCTCAGCTACCCCCCCACACACCCTTGCTGTCTCCCCCCCCAACAGAGCCTCTTTGTAGAGGCCGTTGCATTTATTAACTGAGTGGGTGTCGGAGTGTATCTCTCTTCCTTACTCCTGAGTAAACAGGCTGTGCACACACACACATTCTTAGGGATAAAGCTGGGGCTTGCAGAGGGGCTTGCAGAGGGGCTCTCCTCCGTCATCGATTTTGAAAGCAAATAAATGCTTCCTCCTGTGCTCAGCCCCATCGTCTGCAGCTCTTCTCTCATCTCCCAAAGCTACAGAAATCCCCAGAGGTTGGTGCAGAGTGGTGGAGCCAGAGACTTGGTGCAAGCCAGGACTTAAATGATTTCCAGAACAAAGATTGAGTCCAGCTGCACCGTTAAGATCCACGAAGTTTAACTGTAGGTAGCCTTTCATGGGCATGCATAGTGAACTGACCACAAGCTTCTGTGCTGGATGTTTTCCTTTCATTTCCCCGCAAGCCCTTTCAATTGCAAAGCTGCTTCCCATTTAACACCAGCTAATTAGTTATCCTGGCCCACCGCCTCTTGGGACTCCCAAATTGGGAGTTGTAGTTGTAATTCCCTTTGCTATGGTTGCAGTAAAGCCACCAGAGAACTACAACTCCCAAAGTGCAATGCTCTGTGGGCGGGAGTGAGGCAACGCAAGGAGGGAACGCAGCTAGTGGGCAAGGGCGCTGGTTTGAGTGGCAGGTCTTGCAGCCAACTGATTTTGGCGCCCCATGGAATCTTGCCACTTTGAAAACAGCTTTATATATAAGAGAGATGAATCTTCACCTGCATCGTATTGCTAGTATTAAATGCTGCCGAAATGTTGCAAATGAATCTTCGTATGTCCTTGTCTTAAATGCCAGAATATTGCAAACGAATATTATCCCAAGTTCATTTCCCCCCACCTCCTTTAGTTAAATGCCGTCTTTCCTTGAAATGGTTTTCACAAAACTAAAGGTGGTTTTAAGGTTGGAAGCATCTTGGTACTTTGTTCTGAAAGTTCAGAGAAATGCTTAGAGGAGGAGAGGACCAGAAGGAGCAGTAGGGAGAGAAGAAAAAGATGAAGACCAGGGAGAAAAAATGTGCATGGCCAGGAATTGCAGAGACAAGAGAAGGGGAGAGTTTCTCTGAAATGACCAGCCAAACTATTGTCTATAATCATACTTTAATGAAACAACAGCTTGAACCCACTGGAAGTTTTGTGCATGCCATAGTATCCTTGAGCAAGAAGTGTGTGGAAGGGAAAACTTGTACTGTTCCCCTGCGCTAAATTAAGAATAGCGTCTCTCAAGCTGTTTTTTTTTTTCTGCTTGCACAAGACATGCACACTATTTCTGTGCACTTTAAGATACAGAAAGGAAAGCACTAGTGTTGCAGAAGATCTGTCACAATCGGAATCACCCTAGGTCCCTTTACATCCCCCCTTGCCCATCACTGTCTCGAACTGAATTGATTGTACCACTCATATTACTTCACCAATGGGCTGGAAGAGGCTGAATACACTTAAAGAAGTTGAATATCCTGTATGCTCCATCAGTAACAACCGAATCAAAAATGCTGCCCATACTCAGATCTGAAAAGAGTTAAACCTTGTTATTTATTTAGTTAGAGGGGGCGAAAGACCAACTTGCAACAGGAAAGGGGGTTTGCACTGGGCCCTGCATTGTGAATTCACGATTCCACCTTTCTCGCCCATTTAACACCAGCCTGTTGGAACACTCTAAATTCTCAAGAGCATCGTGGGCTTCTCAGAGTGAGCTTTGTCTTCTGAGACAGGAGATGTTTTATTGTTAACTGATTCGCAAAGGCATTGTCCTCCATAGCTATCCCCATCATTCTGCCAGCTCCAGTGCGGGGGCACCCTCTGCGGATCCCATTACAGTGTTTGGGGATCATGAAGTACAAATTAGCATAATCAGATTAGCTGCATGGTGCTGTACATTTGAAAAAGGCAAGGGGAGGGCCGGGGGGGGGGGGGGACCACAAAAAGAGAAAGTATTTTGACAAAGGGAAGCCCTGAGGAGGGCAGAAAGGGTTTATTGCTGTTAGGCTGCGGAGCTGAAGGCTTTGCACCTGCCCAGCGGACTAGTCCTCTTCTAACGAAGGACTCTTAGATGGTATTAAAACATGGGCAGGAGGAGGGAGGGGAGCTAAAATAAAGGAAGGCAGACTGAATGAAAGGGGGGGAACTGAATGAATCAGTCTGCATCCCATTAATTGATTTATCGGGACAGGGAATGTGCAAATTGCTGACAGTGGTAAAACGGCCGTTTGATTTCTACTCAGCATGGAGAGGAGATCAGCCAAGTAATCTGCTGTATCGAGATAAGAGTTTTTAGAGCCTCTGCAGGAGAGTGATAAGGAATGCCAGAATCCCATTGGTGGTTAAAGTTGAGGGGGGCTTTGTCTTTTCAAAACCTTCAGGAATTCTCCCCCCCCCTTTTTTTTTTTTACAAATTATTGTTTCCATATATGTCGGCTTTTCCTTTCTCTCTTTTGTAAATTTCTAATACAAAAACTGAGGAGAAAGAAAAGGGGGGGGGGTAGCCTCAGGCTGCAGATTTGGGAATGGAGTATTGTGAGTGGGCCCCAAAACGTCAGTTATTTTGTGGTTGTGGTTATTTTTTTCCTAGTAAAATAAAATGGTTTCTCTCAGACACCGTGTGGATTTTCTACCTCAGGCACATAAATGTCTGGAGCTGTTTCTGAGGAAAAGCACTAGTTAGCATCTGGTTTGAAGGGGACTGACTAACTTCTCCTCAAGGGAAGTGTGGCACAGAGAGAGAAAACCGTGAATTGAAATGGTTATAAAACAAGCATCTTGGGGGTGGGGAGCTGGGTACACCAAGCTTTTGTTTAATTTGCCAGAGAGATTTACCAGCTTTAGACCTACTGCAAAGCTGATTTGCATGACTACCAGAGGTTTTTGTTAATTAATCTCCGCCTCTCTGGTTATCCTCTAGAGTGGAAGAGGAATAAAAGCAAAGCCTTGGAAATTCCTTGCCCACTTTTCTAGCAACTGAGCAGCTAGGCCAGGGTGGTGGTGCCGTCATCATGTGGATGTCACCTGAAGATGCACATCAGGCTGATGAGATGATTTGGTTGGAGAAGCTCTGGCCACTTCAGAGATTCTCTTGAGTTTTTGAATTCTGCCAAATTCTTGGTCAGAGATGATTTTTTTTTCCCAGTCTGAAATGATGACACAGGAGACTTCGTGCCGTTTGGTATCTGAACAAGTGTACATGCACACAAAAGCTCATACCTTAAAAAAACCCTTTGTTGGTCTTAAAGGTGTCACTGGACTCTAAGTATGTTCTGCTGGCGTTTGGTTAGTTTGTGTGAGCACGCTCTCACCAGATACACACACATTTCCCTCTCAGATAGTTATAGAAGAAGAGATTGGATTTATATCCCACCCTTCACTCAGAGTGGTTTACAAACTCCTTTCCCTTCCCCTCCCCACAACAGACACCCTGTGAGGTAGGTGGGGCTGAGAGAACTCTTTCCCAAGCTGTCCTTGAGGGAACAGCTGGTACAGAGCTATGGCTTGCCTGAGGTCATCCAGTCAGGTGCAAGTGGAGGAGTGGGGAATCAAACCCGGTTCTCCCAGATTAGAGTCCACGCGCTTAACCACTACACAAGCCCGCATAGGCCAAAGGGTCCTTGTTATGTAACCAGTCAGTATACCATCCTGTCTCTTTAACAGAGGCTTAATGGGATGTTATTTACAGGGTAATATTACTTATCTCCATGCCAATAAAAGCTTCAGCTGCTAATTTCCACACATTTAGCCTTTATTAAAGAAACAAGACATTTTTCCCCCTCCAGGTTGTTGGCAAGATTAGTAAGAAGAGAGGTAGGAAACAGGCTGTGGAGTTAGATCTGACTGGGAGGCAGAAACACACCATATCTGGCCAATGCAGATAGGGAAGTTCTGTTTGTGGTAATGCCGATTCACATGGTGAAGAATAGCCTTCAAATGTTACAATGATTCCGACGCAGAGTTGCTGTTCCCATTAGTAAAACCCAGGGACTTTTCAGCCCTTAAAGGGGTTAACCTGTTTAGTACAAGAGAAATGACCAGTTACTGCTACTCTCAGTATTTTTCTTGATTACATTTGAATTTTACATAGCTACATTTCACTGTTTCCTGCAATTCATCGTCTATTGACCCTGCTAGGTTTATTCCCCCCCGCCCCAAATCTCATATATTTTTTTCAAGTCTGCCTAGTAAGGCGCTATTACATGAATCTGAGTAAGTGGACCATAGTCCGCCAAAGCTTGGCCTAGAATAAAATCTTATTAGTGTTTTAAAAGTGCTAGACTCTGGCTTATTATTGTTGCAGCAGAGTAAAATGGCTGCTTCTGTGGGATTATTGCCCCCAGAAGTGTTTCTTAGCGCCCCCCTTTGTGATTTATATACTGTATGAAGTGGCACAAAGTATTTCCTCAAACAGGGTCGGAAATGAGACCAGCTGCAAAGGCAGACTTTCTGTATGATTGGCAGTTGCACATTATAAAACCATTGAGGAGAGAGGGGGTGTTTATTATGCAAACAGGAGATAAATTTAGACTGAGAAACAGTTTAAAAACTGTATACCAATGTATTGCTGATTAGGGAAGGTTGCATATAAATGCATCACAATGTAGAAATAGAATGAGAACAAGTTTTGAATACAAATGTATGAAGAAATATCTGTTATGTTCTGTCTCATCCGTAAAATATACAATAGATTTTCTTTTAAGCTTTGGTATATTAAAAGCCATAACTAGTATCTAGAAGCATTGAAATATATAACACAGAATAGGCAATAATGAGGAAATTAACAAAATCATTGCAAAATAGATTAGTTATGAAATCTGAATCTCAAAATTTCCAAATGTTTGAAATAAGAAGCATTGTATCCTATAGAAATTGTCTTAAGAATTATAATGAAGGGGATGTGTAGGAGAAACATTTACTTTTTCTGTTCTATATATCTTGCAATGTATAATAATCTTGATATATATAATGTCATATAATCTCTCTTTTTCTTCTGTATCCCCTTTCTATTATGCATTGCTCTCTAAAATATATATACATATAAATTATTATAAATACACAGCAAATATTATAAACACTCTGATGATCTTTCCCTTTCCTTGGCCACCAAAAGCAAACTGACTTAGCAGGGGCATAACAGAGGGTGATGTAGTGGAAAAGCCAATGTGGTGTAGTGGCTAGAGTTGGACTAGGGTCTGGGAGACCCCGGTTCAAATCCCCATTCTGCTATAGAAGCTAGCCAGTCACTCTCTCTCAGCGTAAGCCTACATCAAAAGGTGGTTGTTGTGAAGATTAAATGGAAGAGAGGAGGATCAGCATTGCAAGCTGCTTTGGGTCCCTGTTGGGAAAGAAAGTGAGATATAAATATCTATATAAATTTTAAAAAATGATTTAGGTATCCATATACATTTGCTGACTTATCACTCCATCACACCACCTTTATGAACAGGTTGTACAACTTGTAATGCTGGCCTGAGCAGAATGACACCTCAGTCAGTTGAAGACAATGGGCTTAGAACAGGGTAACACCATTTAGGACTGCACTGTTGGACCTATCAAGAAAAACATAGGCCATCAGCTGTGTGTTGTGAAGTATTAGGCAGGCTTCAACTCTTTCCTTGCAGTTATGGGCAGGCATGCAAATCAAGAGGTGAGCTGATGTGTATTCAGAAAAAGAAGAAGAGATTGGATTTATACGCTGCCCTTCACTACCCAAGGGAGTCTCAGAGCGGCTTGCAAACTCTTTTCCCTTCCCCTCCCCACAACAGACACCCTGTGAGGTAGGTGGGGCTGAGGGAGCTCTGACAGAAACTGCTCTTTTTCAAGAACAGCTGTGCCAGAGCTACAGCTTGCCCAAGGTCATCCAGCAGGTGCAAGTGGAGGAGCGGGGAATCAAACCCGGTTCTCCCAGATTAGAGTCTGTGCACTTAACCACTACACCAAACTATTCAAGTTGTGCCGAACTGACTTAAGGGGACCAGATGTGAAAAACAGGGGCTTGCATGTGTGTGTGTGTGTGCGCGCGCGCATGTGTATAATGTCATACAGGTTGAAGAAGACTCCACTACCCAAAACTGTCTCTTCTTTATAGCTATTAAAAATACGAGATTTGGCTCCCCCCTTCACATGTAGCCATTTGATCAAAAATACATGTGCATCTCCACTGGCTTGCACACATCAAATAATACATCTTTAAAAAGTTTTACTATCTCCCACACACACACACACACACAGAGTTTCTCTTTTAACACCTGCTCCTTTAAAAGTACAATCATGCCTGGGAGAAAGGATGACTTTAGAGTCACTTTATCTCCAGCCTTTGGTTTGAACTATGTGACTTTTTGACGACCTCTGACCTGACAGGTCAGCAGTTAAGCTATCCATTATCTCACTTTTCCTTTTATGGCCAAAGGATGAAAGGCCACGTCAGATCTGAACTGCTTGCCTCTGTCTTCACTTGGTCATCTCAGACAATTCCCTTAGGCTTTTTTAAAAAAAACAGTGAAAGAGGAAGGTAAATGGTATAGCTTTGTCCAGCACTGTGAGGATTGACTGGCATAGCCTTGATTCATAATTGACTAGCATCGTTCTCAGAAAGAGCTGCTACTGGATTTCCATTGAAGAAGAAGAAGAGATTGGATTTATATTCCGCCCTTCACTCACTTGGAGTCTCAGAGTGGCTTACAGTCTCCTTTCCCTTCCCCTCCCCACAACAGACACCCTGTGAGGTAGGTGGGGCTTAGAGAGCTCTTTCCCAAGCAGTCCTTGAGAGAACAGCTGGTACAGAGCTATGGCTTGCCCAACGTCATCCAGCCAGGTGCAAGTGGAGGAGTGGGGAAGAAGCAGAAGATCCTCCAGCTGGTTTGTACAATTAATCCCAGCACAATATTCCTTCCTACTCAAACGGAGAACTTCTTCCATTTATGGGGGTACGCTATGAACCAAGTTCATACGTACACTGTTGCAGTTCAAGTCATACATGTGCATTTATCACTTGATGACTTTTGACAGAACAGATGAAGGAAGATGCTTAGTACCAAGTTGTACTATCAATCCACCTAGCCAAGCATTGTTTGCCTCAATCCTGCTGTCTGAGATCCTATTAGCTAAAAACCCCAAGAACTGATCCTAGGAACTTCTACATGCAGGGAATGTACTGCTTTACTATGTCTAAAAGATAAAGGTTTCCCTTGCTTGAAAGCCAGTCGAATCCAACTCTAGGGGGCGGTGCTAATCCCTGTTCCCAAGCCAAAGAGCCAGCACCATCCGAAGATGTTTCTGTGGTCATGAGGCCAGCATGACTAGACACTGAGGCACACAGAATTCTGTTACTTTCCCACCGAAGTGGTACCTATTTATCTACTTGCAATTTCTTGCTTTCGCACTGCTAGGTTGGCAGGAGCTGGGACCAGAGACGGGAGCTCACTCCATCACGCGGCACTCAGGTCTCGAACTGCCGAACTACCAACCTTCTGGTCTGCAGTTCAGCGTCTTAACCAATGTCTACTCCCATACATATCACCAGGTGTTCATTCAAATGCACTGTTTCTTGACAGCGCAAGTTCAGGTACTTTGTGAGATGTAGGGTTGCCAGGTCCCCCGGAAGGGCGTGAATCCCCCGCTAAAAGGGTCCCCAATCCATCGGTCTGGATCCGGCCGGCAGGGGAACCCCACCCCCAAAGTGGCCAGATCAGGCTGATGTGCCTGGCGTGATGACGTCACCCAGAACCATAGAGTTTTCAGAGCGATTGCTACAGTGTTGCCCGGTGATGTGCGCAGTGTGATGACATCACTTCCGGGTGACCTTGTTGCAGCGCACGCACAAAGCATGTGCATCGAGGGACTCCCGGAAATGAGCAGGAGTCCCCCCGCTGCAGCACAGGTTGGATTTGGCAACCCTAGTGAGATGTGTGTATAAGGCTCTCATCTTTTACCATATTAGAAATCTGTGCATTTTCCTATAGGTCACTGCACGTATGTAGTTGTTAGAGTGTTGTTGGAGTTTCTGTTTGCATCTTATCTGCTTAATGGAGCTCTCTTGAATTTGCCAGGTGGTGGTAGGTAGGAAACTCATTGAGCTGATTAGGGAAGGTTGGTATGAGATTGCTGGCTGGCAGAAGTAGCTTCTAAGTAGTTGGTAATGCCTTATGCATGTTTGCTTCCCATCTGCTCAACCTGTACATCTCTCAAGACACCAAAGTCTCAAGTATTCATTCCTCACAAAGACACCGACCCCACCAAGCTGCCCATCAAACTTCATAAGCAGATATAAGGAAAGCCAAACAATTTGTTCCACCTGTAAACACTTTCCAATTCTAAACATTTCATTTTATTACAAAAAATAAAGTGACGGATTTTGTAAATAATTTATTTCTTTAATATATTAGCCATTAAATAGCATAGTATACAGGAAAGGGGACTGATCACACAATATTTGTTCATATCTATACAGAGGGGAATCACAAAACATAAAAAGTGCTGATAAAATAAATCTTTGGTAGGTAAGACTATTTAAAAACTCAAGTTGTACAGCAGTAGTAGCCAGATGCTATTTGTTTTGAAGAACAACGCCTTTGCTATAAAACTAAGCAGGACAATTCAGAAATATTACTATGAGGATAACTTTTCATGACTCTAACTTTAAAAACCTGTTTCCTTTGCCTTAGAACAATCTTCTGTTCAGGAAAATAACTTTACTTGTTTGGTGTATTTAGAATAGCTTTGACTTCTCCAGCACATGGATATTGAGACTGGTACCTGGCTTTGGTTGTTTTATCATCAGGTTATACCAGCAATACATTTGTCAGCTTTAGCACTCAGAATCACATCATAATTTCTCAGTGTTTTAATTCTTAGTTGAAAATGTGTGAGTCTTCAGTATCATTTGTTGTTTAAATGCAAAGCTTGAAGATGTGACTGCAGTGTTCTTAATATATTCAGCATAGATTCAGACACCTGATTTCTGTTATAATACAATTACGGATGTAGTCACAGGACAGTTGGCTCTCCAAGGTTCTAAGTTGTCTGAAAGGTGCAGATTCACTGGACTCCGAGACTGTACTGTTTCCAGCTAACTAGATCTTGCAACTTATCTAAAATTTTGCAAATGCTGAGGGTTCTTTCAGGTGACCTAGATCTACTGGGATTCTATTATGTGGTCCATAGAAGAAAACCAAATCCATAGGAGCACCATAACAAAAAAAGTGTTTACAATGGTGTGTATCCTACCACTCCAGTATAAGTTGAATTTGTACAACCCCTCCCCTTCTCGGAGCAATTTTTCATGAGTTTAAGAGCTGGGTAAAGTATAAAAAATAAAATAAATATCTCACAAGCATTTGATCAGATAAACATGAAAAGTTCTTGGAACAAAAACAAAGCACTGGAGAAGGGTAAAGAGGAAGAAGCAATCATCGTTTGATCTGGAAGCTGAACGTTTGAACACCTGAAGCTGCTTTTTACTGATTCAGACCACTGGTCCGTCGAGGTCAGTATTGTATTGTCTATTTAGACTGGCAACAGTTCTCCAGTGTCTCAAGAGAAGACATTTCACATCACTTGATTCTTCTTACTGGAGACAATGGGGATTGAACCCAGGACTTCTCTGCCAATGAGCCACAGCCCCCTTCAGAAGCAAAGGCAGGGGGAAATAGAACTCACCCCACAGCAAAAAAAACTTTGCACCCACTCTTGTTTTCAGGCATGTACACAGCCAAATTTAACAGCCTTTTTGCCCCAAATATATTAAGTGAAGTAGTGAACTTGAATGTTTGCTTCTTCTGACAAATAATCAAAACTGAATTCACACCACTACTGGCATTAAATAATTCATGTATGTGCGTTAAGTGTCGTCATGTCACAACCGACTCACGGTGACCCCAGCAAGTGCTTTTCAATGCAAGCGAGGAGCAGAGGTAGTTTGCCGTTGCTTTCCTCTGTGGAGCTTTCTTTGATGGTCTCCAATTTAATCTACTCTTTTTTTTGGACAACATTCAACTTGGGATATCAGGCACAGTCCATTCCCTCTGTCATATGCATTTTCACTCTGCAAATGTGTGAAATACTTTCCACCTGCATTCTGTCAAGCTTTCCATCTCATGGCAGCTTCCATCAGAAGAAAAGCACTCGATGCCCTCTGTGGAATGAGTTGCCCGAAGCAACTACAACCTGCTAGGTCTTCATTTAAATTGGAAATGACTTTTTAAAAACATTGTCCTCCCTAAGGCCAGTTCATGAATTACTGGGCAGTGGAAGATGGACACATATTCTTTCCTTCACCATGGCGGCGGAAAGTGCCATCAATTCACAGCTGACTTTCGGCCACCCTGAAGGGTTTTCAAGGCAAGAGATGAAGTGGTTTTGCCATTGCCAGCCTATGTGTAGCAGGCGTGGACTAGGGTTGCCAAGTGTATTTAACTTACCAGCGGGGGGGGAAGCTCCGCTGGCCGGGTGGCGTCACCGGAAGTGACATCAGCACGTTGGGGGCGTTGCCAGGGTGATGCCCTGGCAACGCCCCCAACGTGATGGTGTCATTTCCGGGTGACGTCATTACGTTAGGGAGGTCGTCCAGGCTGGACGACCTCGGGGGTGGGGTTTCCCCCGCCAGCCGAATGCTGGCCGGCGGATTGGGAACCCCTGTAGCGGGGGATCCCCCACCCCCCGGGCTGACTTGGCAGCCCTAGCGTGGACTCCCTTGGTGATCTCTGATCCAAATACTAACCAGGGCCAACCCTGCTTAGATTCCAAGATTGGATGAGACTGAGCTAGCCTAGGCCATCCAGGCCAGGCCTCCTGAAATGTGAAACCATCCATGCCGCCATACAACTGATGATCCAGTTTGCATGATTCATCCCTCTAAAGAAGGGGAGGGGGGGGGAGATAATTTGGTTCTCATATTGCAGAAGGTAATGGTGCAGGGGAGGATCACATAGCCCCCCAGTCAAAACAGCCTATCTGCAGCCCAGTGATTGAATCACTTTAACCTAGGAGTTAAACTTTTGCTCGCCCAACAAACAATTAGCCCCAATAGCTTTCTTCTAGGGTTGCCAGGTCTGGGTTGGAAAATATCTGGGGACTTTGGGAGTGGATCCAGGGTGGGGTTTGGGGGAGGGGAGGGGCCTCAGCATGGTACAGTGCCATAGAGTCCACCCTTCAAAGCAGCCATTTTCTCCAGGAGAGCTGATCTCTGTCAGCTGGAGATCAGTTATAAAAGCGGGAGGTCTCCAGGCCCCAGCTGGAGGCTGGCAACCCTACTTTCTTCAACATATGTTCATTGTAAGGAGGAGCAATCCACTCACAGCTTTCTGTGGCCTGTCTAAAGGGTCCCCTTGGCCTTGAAATCAAAGCACTTTCTACCAAGGTGAGTGGGTGAAATCCTGATTATTTTTCCAGAGATGGAAGGTTCCTGTTTTAATTACTGAAAACCAATAATCATCCCCAGAAAACCTCACACAAAAATACACTTGATAAAGGAGCAAAAACAAAACAAAACATATAAATACTATACACAGGCAAAACAACCCACAACTTATGCAAAGGGGGACTATCAGGTTACCACCAGGGCCTGTGCCCCCGGCTGGAGGTTCTTCACGGTGAGGATTCATCTGACCAGCACTCAGGGACGTTGCTGGCTGCGTTAGGAGAAGGGACCTCAGAGTCTTCAATGAGCGTCAGTTCCTCCATGCTTTCCAAACTTGGAGTCTGCTGGAACAGCCCTAGTATCCGTCCCCGAGGAGCCACCCCTGTCTGCTGCAGGCCTTGGTCTCCCAGCACCTTGACGAGGAAGTTGATGTACCTCATGGCTAAGCGAAGGGTCTCATTCTTGCTGAGCTTCTTGTCTGGAGGATGGGTGGGGATCAGCTTCCGCAGCTTAGCAAAGGCACTGTTGACGTTCTGTTGTCTCCATCGCTCCCTGCTGTTGGTGAAGATCTTTCTAGTCATCGTTAAAGCACCAGCAGAACTGGAGAAGGAGGAAATAATAATGACAGAGACCAATAAAAGAATATGGTTACCAGCAGAGCAACCAAAAGGAATTTCCTGGCCTGAAACAACATTCGTACACATGCAAAGTCCAATAAACTTGATGCCATCTATTTTTTTTATTTAGATATTTATACCCCACTTTTCTCCTCAATGGAGACTTAAAAGTGGCTAACAACATTGTTCTTCCCACCTCCATTTTACCTTCACAACACAAACCCGTGACATAGATTAGGCCAAGAAGAAAAAGAGATTGGATTTATACCCTACCCTTCACTACCTGAAGGAGTCTTAGAGCGGCTTACAATCTCCTTCCCCCTCCCCTCCCCACAACAGACACCCCAGCTGTGAGGTAGGTGGGGCTGAGAGAGCTCTTTTGAGAACTGCCCTTGAGAGAACAGCTCTGAAAGAACTTACGACTGATCTAAGGTCACACCAGTAGCTGCATGTGGAGGAGTGGGGAATCAAACCCAGATCTCCCAGATTAGAGTCTGCGCTCTTAACCACTACACCAAACTGGCTCTGAGAGTGGGTGACTGGCCCAAAGTCACCCAGGCAGCTTCTATGACAGAGTAGGGATTTGAATCCAAGTCTCCTAGATCACAGTCCAACAGTTTAAAACAACTCCCTCTGTGCCCCCCTCCCCCCCAGATGAGCTCTCAGAGGAAAATTAATGTAAAGCTATAAAAGGACCTTTCAAGGCACGTATGTATACAAGCAGCCCTGACCTGGATAGGGCAAACCACATCTGAACGTCTCTTGCCTTGAAAACCCTACTTGTGGGTCTCCAGAAGTCATCTGTGACTTGATGGCAAGTGTGTGTGTGTGTGTGTGTGTGTGAGAGAGAGAGAGAGAGAGAGAGAGAGAGAGTGAACTAACCATGTTTCATTATCTAAAGGGCAATTCGGCATCACTACTCCAAACTGTACAATTGGGTAAGACAGGCCTAATTACTGAACAGCAGGCAAACAGAGCAGCTTATGGGCCCAGACCCAAAGGCTATCCCTAGGTCTGCATTGTTTTTTTAAATGTGACTGTGGTGATGCGCTAGCAGGACAGTGTATACAAATATGTATATATTTTTGTATATACTTGCATATTTGTATGTATGCAAGCAGTTCAAAACCTGAGTAGGTTGAAAGCTCCATCTTCACTCTTCTGCTAGTGACAAACTGCATCACCTTAGCCACATTTAAAAATACAACATTTTCCAAAAAGGAATTCATCCAGATCCAGGGATAGTCTGTGGGTCTGGGCCCATAAGCTGCCGGCCTGCTCTGTTTGCCTGCTCTTCAGTAATCAGGCCTGTCTCACCCAATTGTACAGTTTGGAGTACTGATGCCAAATTGCCTTTTAGATAATGAAACACAATTATGAGTACCACTGTTTCCAACAGGGTATATCCAAATCCCCACATGATAAAGGAGTTTCTCCTTCCCTTGCCTGCTAGATGCCTCTGAGCCTGCCAAAGTTCTGTTGCTGTGAGCAAATAGAAGGTGGTGTGTGTGTGTGTGTGTGTGTGTGTGCGTGTGTGTGTCTTCTGTGCGATGTAAGGTTGCCAACTCCTGGTTGAGATGTTCCTGGAGATTTGGGGGTAGAGCTTGGAGAAGGGCAAGACCTCTGAGGGAGGTAATTCCATAGACTCCACCCTCCAAAGCAGCCATTTCAGCTAGGGAAACTGATCTCTGTATTCTAGAGGTCAGTTATAATTCTGAGAACTCTCCAGGCCCCACCTGGAAGTTGGCAACACTAAGCAAAAGAGAGAGAGAAATTAGCAAAAAGTGTGACCCTGCTCACTGCAGTCATAAGTGTCCTCATGGATCCAACCCTATATTCTTGATTACCGGCAGCTGACACAGTGTGGGGCTGACTTCAATGAATGCGGTGCGAGGGCATGTGCAAAAATTGGGGGTACCCCACCCAATCCTTTGTAAGATAGTATCATCACTGAGAGCTCTAAGTTCTACTGAACAAACAGTAACAAATTCTGTAGCATCCTAGCTGAAGGGAAACGCCTAGAACTAACAAAGGTATCAGAAGAAGTGTGCATGCACACAAAAGCTTATATCTAGAATTAAACCAGTTTGGTGTAGTGGTGTAGTGCACGGACTCTAATCTGGGAGAACCGGGTTTGATTCCCCACATCTCCACTTGCAGCTGCTGGATGACCTTGGGCAAGCCATAGTTCTGTCAGATCTGTTCTCTCAAGGGCAGTTCTCAAGAGAGCTCTCTCAGCCCCGCCTACCTCACAGGGTGTCTGTTGTAGGGAGGGGAAGGGAATGGAGTTTGTAAGCCGCTCTGAGACTCCGAGTGAAGGGCAGGGTATAAATCCAATCTACTTTTCTCTTCTAAACTTTGTTGGTCTTAAAGGTGCCACTGGACTCCAACTTTGTTCTGGCAAAGATATACTAATTTTATTCAGGACAGCTTTGGAGATCCTGTGTGTACAAAAAAGAGGAATAAAAATGTAATAAAATAAAACGATAACTGAAATCCAGGGAAGCAGTACCCCTCTAGGGTCTTAAAATGCTCCCTGAACAAAAGGTCATTGGTTTTCCATTAGCAGATCACTTCAGCATGATCAGCAATATTCGTGTAAGGACTGCCACAGCTGGCCCTCATTCCTTTCTTCCCTTGTCCGCTTTTGTCAACACAAGCCCTGAGAGCAAATAGCCCTCTTTGTGAGTTCCATATTAGGTGGCATGTTAAAAAATGTATCCTTGTGTCTTTGACATTTGTACAAGATCAGCAAACAGGAGCAGCCCCCACCCTTTTTGGCGCGCTAATGTTTGATGTTTCACTAGGGAAGAAAACCCTATTTATGGAAAACTTCAGATCCTGTGCATGATTACTCAAAAGTAAGACCCATTGTATTCAGTGAGGCTTGCTCCCAAGTAACTATGTACAGACTGCAATACAGATCTATTTATTCCACCTTAAGATTTCTCTTTCCTGCTTGCTCACGGTTCCTATTTCATAGCAGATCCTCTTGCTGGATTAGCAATGAAAGTAGAAATCTATAGTGGAATAAATTTCATCAACGTGATAAGTCGTCATTCACACCCCAGAACCAAAATGGACCTGATCCAGACGGCTTCACTTTGGCGAAAATCTGCCCTCACAGTTCTGTTACTGGCTCTCAACTAAGATATTACCCCCTTTTAAACCCTTGATAATTTTTTAAAATCGCTAAACATTATAGAAATTCAGGGTTTAGAATCCTAATTTGTGCAGGAATAGCTGTTTGTGGATGTTCCATTCAGAGAAACCGTCTGCATGTTTATGAATTGATCCAGAATTTGTCTTGTAAAATTTTGCATTGATCCCAAAGAAGTTTGCAGAGATGGTATCTTGTACATTTTAGCTCTAGTTTTAATTGTTTTAATGATGTGTTTTTTTGGTTTTACTGGTATTTTTAGATATGATTTTGTTATGCATGTTTTAAAAAAAATTGTTAGTCACCTTTGTGGGCCTATATTTTATTTAAAATTAAAATAAAATAATTTGCTAAAGCAGCCTGTCTGTACATAATCTCCTAAAGTAGTCAGGTCCAAGCATAATTTTTCTAAGCCCTGTACAAATTTGTAACACAAATATACAGAATCCCTTCCTATATACACAATTTCATATGAAAGAAAATTTTCTGTTTTATTCCTGAAATGACATAATTAGTCCATATCATAGACTGTGAGTTTACAGCATAAGCAGGGATGTCCAGGCCCTGGTAAAGTGTATTTATTTTTCTCCTACCCTATGAAGTCTACAATGTGCTCTTAGCCTGTGAGCTACTGTGAGCTCTTAGCCTGTGAGCTACTGTAAGGAACACAAAAGAATAAGGAGCTGAGCTGGACACAAAGCCTAGTCCCCCACCCCATCAAGTGTCGCAAGTAGTACGGGATTCATACTCTACAGTCTCTAGTCAAATAGGTTCTGCAGGTTTTATAGTGCTTCAAAACCTATAAAAGCTGTTTGACAAAATTCATCAATGTGATGAATATGACAAAGGAGTGAAAGTGCAATCCTAAACAGAGTTATGCCCCTCTAAGTCCACTGAAGTAAATAGGCACACAAACCTGTCTTACACTGAGTCACATCATCAAGGTCAGTAATGTCTCTTCTTGTTGGAAGAGAAGGCCTAGACACTGTCTCAAGCCTCCAAGGGAGGGGGGGGTGCAAACAAGTCAGTTAGATAGACAGGCAAAGTGTGGGTTTTCTTCCTGTTTACTCTCCTGTCTCTGTTCTTTGATGTAGACTGATAGATAACATGGAAACTGCCTGCCTGCCTTTTGTCCTGCCCTCTCACACTCTCTCTTCTCTCCCACACATCCACAATGGAGGCTGGATGCCTCTCTGAATCCGGACCCATCCAAGGTACTTTAGATTAGTTCTGTCTCTATCTCTTAAGCTTCACTACCTAGAAAATAGTTCCTAAAGAAAAGGACCATTATTAGTCTTGAAACTGAGAAGTGGCTCTGTGTAACTTTGTAACTCTGCTAGCGCACTGAGAACAAAGGGCTTCTGCTGCATGTAGCCAAGGTGCACTCTGCTAAGTTAAGAAAGGATACTGGACTAACTAACCAGTTACTCCCCACACTTCTGACTGGCAGCAGGTTTCAAGGGACTCAAGCAGAGTTCTGTCTCATCTCCTACCAATACATTTAGCTGGGGATAGAACTTAGGACCTTCTGCATACAAAACAGATGCTCTACCACTAAGCCACAGCCTCTACCAAAGTTATACTTAGAAAGGTGTAACTCTGTTTAGGATTGAACTGTGAATGTTACAATAGGAAACAGCATGTCCATCCTAACACCTTCAGTGCTCTTGACAGCAATTGTTTGGTCTGTCTCTAACCGAAGAGAATCAAGTCCAGCCAAAGAACTTGCAGTCCGAAGCAGCAGTATGGAGGTACCATTGCAAGACTCCACAACTATGCCAAAATAGACAAGACAGACAGTCTGCTACTCAAAAGATTCATGCCAGTTTGGGAGGACTGATGAAGATCTGTTTTTCAGTAGCTGGGGGCTCTCTGGCAGTATTTTCTGTGTGAAATCTATTCAGGCTGTTTAAGCAACAGTGCCCATAAACAGTTCCTCACACAAAGCCACAGTTCTGCCAAGCATCCCACAGTAAATGGCTGTTCAAGCAGCAGTAACGCTCAGAGGCAAGAAAAGAACTTGTCTGTATTCTGATGGGAGCCAGGAGCTACAGACAGGGACAATGTAAAGAATTTAAAGATATTTATAGGTGCATACATAATTTAGAACATAACTGGCATATGAGCTCGTTATCTAGAAGAAGCAGTGCACATTTTCCTGGCTGTGCCAGCACGGTTTTCCCACCATCAACCCCTCGCAGGTGTCATCTCCTCAGTTTTTTTTCTCAGCTGTATCCTCAGAGGTCTTTAAAAGTCTTTTTTTTTAAAAAAAAAATGTAATTACTGTTAGTGATGTGCACCTAAAAAATGGTATTTTTTCAGATCTGGATATCAATGAGCCAAGAAATATCAGTATTCCTGGTTATCTGAGTTCCAAATATTGGTTAAGACGCTGAGCTGCAGACCAGAAGGTCAGTAGCTTGGCAGTTCAAGACCCTAGTTTCGCATGACGCCACCTGGTATTTTTGGCCACTGTGTGACAGAATGTTGGATTGGATGGCCCATTAGCCTGATCCAACACTGGCTTCTCTTATGTTCTTATGTTCTTAAGTCTCTGGCCCCAGCTCCTGCCAACCCAGCAGTTCGAAAGCAAGAAACTGCAAGTAGATTAATAGGTACCACTTTGGTGGGAAGGTAACAACGTTCTGTGTGCCTCAGCATTTAGTCATGCTGACCACATGACCACAGAAACGTCTTTGGATGGCGCTGGCTCTTCGGATTGGAAACAAAGGTGAGCACTGCCCCCTAGAGTCAGATCTGACTGGCTTTCGAGCAAGGGATGCCTTTACCTTTACCTTACTCAGATCTGGGTTTTGTTTGAGATTCTGATATTATTTGAGTCCATCATTCCCTACAGGGACTCTTTCGGAGGTGGGGCCTGTAGGTGCTGTTTTTAAAGCTAATGGCACCAAAACTACAGCAGAGCTACTGGTGCCTATCCACTAACCCCCCCAGCCAAGTTTCAAGTGAATTGGACTAAGAGGTCCAATTCTGTGGGCCCCTGAATAGAGGCCCCCCAGTCATCCATCATTGTTTCCTATGAGGAGGATTCCAAGCTTTCCCCAGGGCAAACAGTAACCAAACACTCAAGAGTGAGCAAAGCAACTACTAGCCAAAAGCCTCCCAAAGCATACAGAACCAAAAAGCCCAATGCAGAACCAGGGAATCCCAGCAGAAGCATAGGCCAAGGTGGGAAGCCCAGCAGAACGAATGTCTAATCAGAAAATCCAAGCCAGTGTCAAATCAGAAAATCCTTCCAAGCCAAACAGATTTAACAAGGAATTCTGCTCCAAACCCAACAAATGTCAAATCTGAGAAACTGGACCGATTTAGAACCCAAGAATCCAAACCAATGTCAAACCAAATCCAAAACAAACCACAAATCCACCGCAAAGTAACTTGAGCAAAGAACATAATGTTGCAAGGCCAACAAAACCAATTTCAAAGGACAAAATCCAACCTAAACCACACTGGCAAGCCAATATCAAGCCCAGGCAAGACATAGACACACAGTAACATTTAAGAAAAAAACAGTTCTTGGAGTCTTAAAATGCTGGCTCCTGAAATTAGTTACTCCCAAATATTTCCAGGATTTTTTGGTACCCATTTCTTCATATTCCCTAAAATCCCAAATACCCTCTGAACACACTACTATATCCAGAAAATACTGATAAGGTATGGTTCAGATATATACTCAGACTGGAAATATTTGAACACACATCCCTAATTGCTATAGTGCTATAACAATCTATTGCCACTTGTTCTATTTTAATAGAGCTTCATACACATGCATGGTGGAAGGAAAACAAATGGGGCAGCAAATCACTATAGCATTCATAATGACCCCCAAATCCAACACAAAGCCACTAAAAGTGCAGAGAAGACTTGCATGTATGGAAGTTCCATTGCCATTCCATCTGCACTTGCAGAGGCAATGAAAGCAACATGGAGAATCCTCACCCATGTGAAAACAGCCTTACTCAAGTATAAAAATCTGTGTGTCTGAAACATGCTCAAATAATCAAGCGATACCTTTCACATCCATACTGTTAAGCTACAATAAATTAATAAAACACTAGGGCCGTGTTCCAGCATTATTTGAGCATATTGTGCATCACTAGTGGACGTGGGTGTCCTCCTTAAAAAGAAGAGTTCTCCCAAATAATGAAGGGCATACAAAATGAGATTATATTGATCAACCATCCATATAAATAGATATAACAGATTATCATTTCTTATATTAGTGAAGTAGAATGTCCACATATGGAGACAAGGGGGTGGGGAGACAAGGTAAGACATACCTGGCAAAAACAAAACAAAACCCAGAAGTGATGTCACCATGCTGCAGTGAAAGTCTAGCAACCCTGTAGATCTTGGTGATTTGGAATAGAATGTCATCAGCCACCTCCAGTTTTTCAGTTAGAAATGATGACAGACGGTAACAATGCCATTTCCCCCTCCCCATTTCCCCCCAGCGCTCATTCGAACCACCAGTGGGGACCAGGGAGGGTCAGTGGGAACCCTCCCAATAGAAGTGGGCAAGTGGCATCCCTAGGTGGACTCTATAGCATGACATCCCCACCATCATCCCTCTCCGAATAACATTCATCTCAGACAACAGCCCCAAATCTCTAGGAATTTTCTAATCCAGAGTTTGTAACCCTAAACCCAAATACTGTATGAAAATGAATCACATGACTTGCCAGCAGGAGTCTGGGGAGCAAGGACATGGGGGCACTATTAAGTTTTCCAGGGAGAACCCAGAAGTGACATCACACCTATCTAGGAATTGGCAGAAACTCTGGTAAAACCACAGACTTTCTAGCAATTCCTAGAGCTGCCTTCCATTGTCACACCAGTGATGTTGCCTTCCCGCCACCCCATTTTTCCCCACTGGAGCTTGGAGTGGCAGTGGGCAATGGGAACTTGGGGCGGGAGATTCCCTGCACTCACTGGGACTTGTCAGCCCTCCTGGTTCCCCCCTCTCAGCAGCCCTGTCTGAGGATGCTCTTGTTGCTAGCCCAATAGCCCTCCTTTCACCTGATATATTTTCACAGGCCTCACCTTCACTTATGTATCCATAAAGCAATATAGACGCCTGAGAAAGATAAAAGAATATCTTGTGTCCCAATGTCTAAAGAAGGCTGCAGATTGGATCCAAGTCTCCAGTCCTATCCGGGCTACAGTGCTTGACTGGGAAGAGTCCAAATGCCCTTGAGGTTACGAGAAAATACTGTGAAGAAAATCTCAGTGGAAGGCCTGTCCAGCCGCCTATTTCAGATATCCTCTTTTCAAAGGAAATTAGTTTTCTCATGAATAAGAGATCTGAAACAGCTCAGTAGCCTGGCCTCCCATTGGGACCTTCTTCACAGTGTTTTTTAAAGCTCAAGAGGCCTTGGAATCTTTCAATCTTTAACTGGTCCATTGAAAGCTACAGCCATTTCCAAGATTACAGTCAAAACTTCAATCCTGTCTGCATGTTTATTTCTTCTCTGGAATACATGGAGCTGGATCCTACAAACTACAACAAGAACAAGACAAAGGGAAGTGGATCTTCCCCACCTTCCCCTTCCCACAGTTCTTCCCTCTTCTGCAGGCTCTAAAAAGCCAGTGCCGGGGGGGGGGGTGGATTGCAGTAAGCAGTGGCAACCAGGGCAAACCTCCTCTTCCTTTTCTACCAGCAGAAGACGCTTAGTAGAGCAAATTCTCTGCATTCTCATCTTTGAGGGCTACAGGGAAGTACTGAGGAAGATAGGGAAGAGCTGACTGTGAGTGCTTTTCATGAACTCCAACCCTCAGTCTTCCCATGTACTTCTCACTTCTCTATGGCCTGTTACACAGAGTTGTTTTGCCTCGCTTTCACCGTGTATGTCTGTCAGGGTTTTTTTCCCCCCATTCTGCATTGATTTTATCCCCTACAGCATTCAGTTCACTTTCCGTTCACTATTTCTCCGGGTTTTCTGAGAGTGGTTTTGTGCCGATTTTCCCCTTGTTTTGCTTCCAAGCCAAAGGTGACTCAAAAGTATACAAATTCCCTAGCTCCCCACCACCACCACCACACCTCTTTGCTGCCCCTTGAAGGTTCCTCTCCCACTCACATTGAAGTAATTCCGCCCACTTTGTACCTCCCATTAATGTGTCCCTTATTGTTTTACATTTATTTATTTATTTAACAAGCCGCATCATTCTAGTGATACGAGACTATCACTAATCTTATATCGCTAGGGGAAAAAGAAATCACTATGAGCTGGGCTGCCCTCTCCTGCGGCCCAGTCTAAACCAGGCGGCAGGAGAAAGCAGCACAGAGCTGCAGAATAAATACACTGGAGAAAAAATAATGGTATGTACAGCAGGCACAGACTCGAAGTCAAGTTTAAAGGATTGACTGCTCGGATTCTCGGCAGTAGGCTGTGTGTGTGTGTGTAACAGGCCTATATTATCTTATGAACAATCCTACGACTCCCTTCTGCTATGTGAGGATGCTACTTTTGGTGGACAGAGCTTTGCTCTACCAGAGGAAGGCTCATTACTTAGCAGATGGGAATTTATAAGATCCAGTCCTTAAGATTCACTAGAAACATAGCATGGGGGTGTTCTTCTGTGGCTCGTACATTTCTTAATGAAGGAATAAATCTTGTGGTCTTTCCTTGGTTTTGTATCAGAAAGTAGCACATTAAATCTAGAATTATGGACAGTAGTTTTGGATATGGATAGATGGCATATGTTTCTAACCTTACTGGCGCACCATTTTGTGTGAGGGAAACAGAACAAGATTTCCACCGCTATGCAACACTAAGCATTTATTGCTTAGTGTTTTTATTGTTTTGTACTCTGTGCTCTATACTTATACCAAATTTAATGAAATAGTTTTAATGAAATGAAAATTAAGCACAAAAATAAACACTTGGCAGTGCAACATATATGGTGGTATATAGATAGCTGTAGAGTGGGTAGAATACTCCGGTGTTATTAATTCATACAAGTGTGCAACACACTTTGCTTCCAATTCATGGCAGCTTACAACAGCATCAACAACAAAAATACTACAAACCAATTCAAATTACCGACCACCAAGAAATCATAAAAACAGCAATTTAAAAAATTCTATCATGTAGCTAACAACATTAAAACCATTCTGAGTAGAATACAGTCAGTTTTGCCTGTTCAGTACAGTAAACACAAGGGATCTGGTACCAACTGAAGCTAGACATTATCTTCTATACAGAGGCATAGGAACACAAGTGGTCATATTCTCTGATTTGTAATCCCTGCCTTTGTTATCCCAGATGTGGGGATTTCCTAGGCTAGATCCTGCCAGCTTTCTGCCAAAAGTAATGGAATTTTCCTAACTTCCCTTTGCTACCTGCAGTTCCCTGCAATCCACAAAGAACTGACTGCGAGGATAATGGGAATCACAGTCTGAGAGGTATGGTGGCCAGGAGAGTGAAGCAACCACAAGAATGGAATGAAATCACCCTTCTTCCCCTTCTGTCTGTTAGTGGAACATCCACTAGATACAAGTCTGATTCAGTGATAAGAGAAGGGTTCACTGTATATGCTCAGAGGCACATTTTTGGTTATCGTTTTCTATATTTTTGATCTGTAATTCAATTTATGCATTGAACCTAGGGTTGCCAATATCCAGGTGGTCCCTGGAGATCTGCTATTACAATTGATCTCCAGGCGACCAAGATAAGTTCCTCTGGAGAAAATGGCTGCTTTGGAGGATGGACTGTTTGGCATTAGTCCCTGCTGAGATCCCTCCCCTCTGCAAATCCCACCCTCTCAGGCTCCACCCCCAAAATCTTCAGAGCTGGCAACCCTAATTGAACCCTGGCTCGCATTTATCCCTGTTTGAAGTGTTCTAGTCCTTTAAGGCCTAGAGCTGGAACCCAAGCTAGCTCGATCTTATCAGATTTGGGAATCTAAGCAGGCTCCACCCGGCTTAGTACCTGGTATGGGAGACCACCGAGGAAGTCCAGGGTTGCTTTGCAGAGGCAAGCAATGGCAATCCACCTCTGTACGTCTCTCTCCTGAGACTTGATAATATTAAAAAGTCCTTTAAGAGGCTAAATGCTTTGCATGATATCCCAAATCAGCACTGGTATTTCAATTTTAGCTCCATTTCATGCAGCTCTTTTAAAAATATGACAGAATAAAGAAACTTACTTCCAGACAGAGTAGAGAGTCTCTGTGTGGCCATTTGCTTTTATGGCGAATCTGTCAAAGCATTCATTCGTGTGAATTCATGTGCACTGATGTAGATAAACTGACATTAGTATAAATAAACTTTATTTCCATATGTTTTTTTAAAACTGCATAAAGTTTTTTGGGTTTTTCACAGCACACGTTTACATTGCAATCCTAAGCAAAGTTATAATTCTTTGAGTCTGTTCAAATAAATGGCTGGAATTCTGATCAGGATTACACTGCACATCATGTCCTCATGGCAAAAAAAAAGAAAATTATTTATGTATTTAGGTGTTAGCATTTGGCATTATTTATAACCCAACACTAAAATCATCACCCCCAACCCAGAGGTTTCAGTACACTGAACAAAGGCTCCAGTACTCACATGGAGCTCCAATATGAGCAGCTGATTCAATGCTTCATAGAAGTGCTTGTGGAATTTTGGATTTAGGGTGATTATGTTGTAATTAATTTCCATTGCAATCAATGAGACTTCATTCCAAATAATACAGTGGATCTCCTAATGAAATCAGCTTGTTTATAAGAATTGCCCCAAACATACCAATTAGAATATTGAGGCAAATAAACAATAATCCAAGATCAACAAACTGATCTTCTAGAGAGTGACTCCAGCCTATGCCTGTGAAAATCAGTGGGCTTAGACTGGAGTCAGTCTGCATCAGATTGCACTGTCAGAAACCAATTCTTAATATGTCGATTTACAAACATAGAACTGGACAAGAAAGCCATTGTCTGAAAGAGGGTTACCCATTGATTACAGTTCATTTTAAAAAGGTATTTTTATTTTCTAATAAATAGCACATAACATTTAATACCATGTACTGTACTTAAAAGAAAATCTAACAGAGGAGTATCCACAGAAAAATATAACAAGAAAGAAAAAGAATTCTGAGATTTTCAGCCATTAGCGTATGGACAAGATCCAGCCAGAATTAAGCTCTTCAATCACATTGATTTAATTTCAAGAATTAAGCATATGCTTAAACCTCTACCACTGAAATCAAATAGCACTTAAAGCTACTTAAACTTAGCTGGACCGTGCCATGTATCAATAGGATACAAATTTATATTAAGGAAATTGAAAGGTGCATATTTAGGAACTAATTCAGTTTACACATGACCATTCATTTAATAATGCATTGCTAAATGAATGTTTCATATTTTTTCCCTTGTTGTTTCTATGGGTATTTTTTTTCTCTTCCAGTGGAATTAAATCCCAGAATTGTAATCTTTCACAATTACTGTTTTAAATACCATGTATACACAGAGAGACACAAGAGTCCTTTCAACAGACTAGTATGTATACCCTAGGTATGCACATTCAAAGCACATGCTGTACAGGGAAATAAGTGTGTGGCTGAAGCCATCAGGTTAGCTTTCAAAATTAACTGAGCTCCTGCTACAGATTCCAAATACACACACATCCTATGCTAAGAGGACTCATTTACAAATAGTGTGTTTATGATCAGAATGCCTGATATAGTACTTCAAGAGAACACAGAGTTACAGATGTATATGGTATTTATTCAACTGCAAGACTAAGGTTTTTTTCCAGGTATACCATAAAAGGGGGGGGGGGTCATCGTACAGTCATGTCCACTAATAAATTCTTGTTTTGTGTATGACATTTTGCGGGGGGGGGGGCATCTTACATTCAGAGTCATCTTTCTTTCAAGCAAATGTCCTTTCAAGTTCTACCTTTTGACATGCTCAGTGAAGCTATATTAATATTGTAAAATATCCTGAGAGGCATGTAATGCATTTGCTACCTGCCATTCTATAAAGCGAGGACACGTAATAATATCCAAACACCGTCAAGAGGCTATGATTTTAGGAAAGTGGCTTTTCCATACTACTGAGATGCCACGCTGTGGATAACACAGTGTGAAGAAGATAGAACGCTCTCCTGCTCCAGTGTGGCAGCATTTTTAAACAGGCGGATGCAAATGTTTCTGTACTGTTTCAATGCCATGGGTGATTTAAAAAGTCTTGAAAAGTTGTTCCTATCATTGCAAAGCTCAAGAAAGGGCTGGTTTAATTTTATGGCACTTTAGAACACACATCCTCCTCTACAAAATGCAATCCAGACCAAAAAAACCCTGAATTGCTTCACTGCCGGCAGTTCCACAATATCAACAATTGTGTCAAAGACAGTGGCATATACACAACTGCACTCCATCGCTGATTCTAGTCACCTGTAAAGCAGGTGTATAACTGGAGCGGAGGCTTACATGTGAACTAAAAGTAGGGGTGCCCATGCTCTAAATCTGTCATAAAAACCAGAGATGGCAAAAAAGGGGGGGAGCCCCAGCAAACTACTGCAGTGCCACAGACCACTTTATAACCTGGAGAAGTATTGCACGCACACTCAGGAAAGTTCTACACACACACACACACACACACACACGCTATAGTTTTAAAAAGCAAACAAGCAAGCCTTATAACCTACCTGTGCCAAAGCCAGTACAAATGGATCTTATAGAAGCATTCGCATGCAAGGAAGTCGGATGCTCTCTTCCTAGTACTTTGCTGCCTCTCCGCTTCAAAACGCAAGAGCTTCTCTCCTCGCAATCCAGCCAATTGCCGATCCCTCTCCGCTGCCTCATTTATAGAATGCCAGCTCCTTTGTCTGGCGCGTGTCACCACTAGTGCTAGCGATCCCGGGAGCTTATTCTGTATCTCCTGGGAGATTCTTTTCATTCTGCTGCTGCTTCTTTACTAGAATTTTAGCCCATGTCAAGAATTGATGGGGGGGGGGGGGGGGCAACCACTATAAGCAAACAAAATGTTAGTGCTGATGCCTCCGTTTCTTTGAAGAAAACTTAGAAGGGCTTTGACCTTTCGCGAAAACAGTGGAACCAAAAGCAGCAAGCTTTTGTGAGAGCCAGGCTTTTGACTTCGGAATCTGGGGCTTCAAGCATGGGACTATTTGTCAAGGCACAGTTACATGCAGCAGTAATGAAGAATGAAGCACCTCTGAACTTGTGCAAAGAGTCATTCTGTATCAAGCGATCACATCCATCCTCGTACTGCTGGAACTGGAGGGAGGAAGAGCTTGGGTGCAACTACAAAGGACCATTTCACCCTGGCTCCTAAAGTTAGCCAGGCTAAATACAGGTGAGCCTCTAAGGGAGTAAGTTCTATAAGCAAGGGACCTCCATGGAAAAGGCCCTTCTTTTATGTCTCTCCAGCTTACTTACAGAGGTAGAGACTCATACAGAAGAGCTTGTCCTAAAGACCTCAGGCAAGAGAATGCCGTCTTAGTTATCCTGGTCCCAAACCATTTTTAGAAGGCTTTAAAGGTAATTACAGACACCATGAACTGAGCCAGGAAGCAAACAGGCGTGCAGCTGGGTTCTTCCTGGACTGGCATGATGTGTTCTCTATAGCTAGAGATGCCAACATCTAGTTGGTGGCTGGAGATCTCCCAGAATCACAATCGATATCCAGATGACAGTTCCCCAGGAGAAAATGGTTGCTTTGGAAGGTGGATTCCATGGTATTGTATCCCACTGGAGGTCCCTTCTCTCCCCAAACCATGCTCTTTCCAGGCTCCATCCCCCAAATCTCCAGGAATTTCCCAGCCCAGAGCTGGCAACCCTATTTCTAACCAGCCCCAGATAGCAATCTGGCAGCAGCATTTTGTACCAACTGAAACTTTAGAACCAGTTTCTAGGGCAGTCTGAAGGGCATTGCAATTGGCCACCTGAAAAATGATTTTTTTCCTTCAGTCAAAATTGCGCCCCTCGATCCCCTGGTTTTCAGGTCCTTCCAAAGGGTTATGGCAACTGAAGGCCTCGGCCTCTATGCCCTGTTGTTGGTCCTCCAGAGGAACTGGTTGGCCACTGTGTGAGACAGAATGTTGGACTAGATGGACCACTGGTCTGATTCAGCTGGGCTCTTCTTATGTTCTTGTGGTAATTCACTGCCAATTTATACCACTGTACACCTCAAAATCTGACAACCCAAGGCACAACACTATCAAACAATATGGCTTGCTTACATTGCCATCCAGGAACTGGCTGACCTGACAGTAAGAGACCCTAATCTGAAGGAACTGGCAAAGTTGGACCCTGTTGTAATGCATTTTGAGCCCCTATGGCAGAGAAGAGTGAGGTATAATCTAAATAAATAATAAATGTAGCCTATGGAAGTTCATTAGATTATACCTCACTTTTCTCTGCAATAGGGATGCAAAATGGCTTATAACAGGGGTCCCCAAAGCATTGCCAATTGGGTGCCATCGTGGAACCTGCTGACACCTTTCTGGTGCCTGCAAAGTGCTTTTAGGAAGTGGGTGGGGCCAGGTAGAGCTTTTGCTTAATGAGGCTTCTGATTGATGACTGGAGATTTGTTTGGCTGCCCAGATTTTTTAAAAATGTTGCTTTGGCAGCAGCTCCCACCACAACACATGGAACTAC
Source organism: Lepidodactylus listeri (assembly GCA_029233225.1). Classification (NCBI taxonomy): domain Eukaryota; kingdom Metazoa; phylum Chordata; class Lepidosauria; order Squamata; family Gekkonidae; genus Lepidodactylus; species Lepidodactylus listeri. The sequence continues at coordinate 126,398,891 of JARCFY010000004.1, forward strand.
ACTGTATTACTGAAATTAAGCTGTGGGAATCATTCTGTGGCTGGCTCTGCCTCCTTTGGCAGCCATTTTGTGGCAGCCATTTTGGTGCTGCGTCCACCCTGCTGTGTCAGAATTCTAAATGTGTCCACAGGCTCAAAAAGGTTGGGGACCCCTTGGCTGGCAACATTGTTCTCCACTCCTCAGTTTTGACTCCTCAGTTTTGAACTACCCTGTGAGGCAGGTTTGGCTGAGAATGTGAGACTGGCCCAATGTCACCCAGCAAGCTTCCTTGCCAGAGTGGAAATTCAAGCCTGGGTCTTCCAGATCACAGACCAAAAATAACCATGACATCACACTGGCTACTTCATCAGATGCATGAAGCAGACTGAGAACATGAGAGACTGGGCAGAGAATGGAGTAGCAGTGTGCGGTCGGTATATACCGAATTGAATAAATACCCGAAAAATACCTTATTGGTATTTTTCAGGTATTTATCAGCCAAATCAGATTTCCTAATCTGATTTGGCTAGCGATCTAGCTGAGTCCGAATAAAAGCTGATATTATTCAGCTTTTAACCAGGCTCAGCTTGGTGGAAGTTCACCCACCTTCTGGGTGAACTCACACTGCTTCCAGATTCCTCATGTGAGGCTTGGCTTTGCAAAAGCCATTTAAAGGGAAAGTTCCCTCAAAATGGCTTTTGCAAAGCCAAGCTGCCGGAAGTCATGCAAAAGCTGTGGCACAACTCCGGAGAATGGGGGGGCTTTTAAAATGCCTCCCCTTCCCAAGTCATGCCACAGCTGTGGCACACCTCCACAAATGAAGGGAAGCCAATTTCCCTTCCCTTCACTAATGGAGGCGTGCTGCTGATGTGGAGCAACTCCAGAAGGTGGGGGGCTCTTTAAATGCCTCCCATTCCCAAGTCACAGGAAGCCGTTTCAGCCCTCCATCTCAGGTGGTGCTGTTCAGTTTAAATGGAAGGAAGCCCTGCAGCCTGGGGATCCAGTATCCATTATACCCTATGGGGAACGGTCCCCATAGGGTAAAATGAAGCCGAATAATTTCGGCAGTGCTGATTATTTTCCAAATCCCAGTACAATACCAATATTGGGATTTGGAAATATCGATATATACCAACATTTTTGACTTTGATATACCTGAACCTCAAAAATACCGGGGGGGGGGGGGAGTTGTGCATACCCCTAGAATGGAGGGGTGGTGACATAAATACCTCTTTTCAACAAGAGTTCTATTCCTGTCTCTTTAATAACATCTGGACACTCAGAAATGCACAGGGCAATTTTTTTTTGTCCCCACTTCTTCATGCCAGGCCAGATAAAGCTTCAGCTACTAAATGAAGATAGGGCAGGGCCCAACATTGCAGTTCCTCCAGAGAAAGGCAGATTTTACTCTTTTTTAGACCTGAAAGGCAGAAAAAGTAATGGGAAAGAAGAAAAATTGCAAAAGGAATAAATCCTTGAAAAGGAGCTGGAAAATCCCCGAAATGCAGTGAGTCTGTTCAAAGATATAAAACAATCCTTTTTCGGCATCTGTGGGGGTTTTCCCTCTGGTTTTTGTGACTTAAGATCTCAGCAAACCCCATAGAGCCCAGTGGCCTGCTCCCCAAACACAAACAGTGAAGGAAAACTGGAAATCTGTCCCACTAAGAGATCATGTATAAAGAGGATTCAAACAGGGTTTCACTGTCTTATTAAAAACGAAACACTGCCCAGAATGTTGACACTTAAAATTTCAGTGGCTTGGAAAAAAATGACCAGCCAGGCATTCTTGGGACTGCAAGATTCTCTCCTGCGGGGCTAAATTGGAGGCTGGGCCTTTTCTCATGGTAAATTAAAGCCGCAAGCGCTACCCTCTGAAAGCCGTGTCAACTGCTTCATTTAGCACAAGTGTTATGTTAACTAAAGCCCTCCCCCCCCTACCCTATTGCAATGGGGTCTTTTGGCCTCGCAGAAGTCTCATTTCCATGTCATTTACATTGGAAAGTTGCCAAAAGCACCTCCGCTGTGTAACCTCTTATAGATCATTATTTATCCACAGTCTGCAGTAGTGAGATAGTCTAACCGGAATATCTAATATGGGGGGAGGAGGGGTGAGAAGGCTTTGCTATGCAGGTCTGACAGGGGAGGGAGAGATGGGAAGGAACGCTAAGGACATTGCTGGGGTGAACGGCAAAACTTTATAGCTAGCAAACTCTGATAGCGGAGGTTTGGAACTCTAGCCAAAATAAAAATCCATGAACACGTGACCAGAGGGACATTATTTTAATATACTTCTCAACCTTTCTAGTTTAGAATGGAATTGTAGACTTCACAATCATTTTGTAGCCTTGCACAAGAATTATGGTATGGTCCTATGCAGAGTTGCTCCACTGAAACCAACAGGTTTAGCGCAGTGGGCACCACAGTGACTAAGAGTGCAACCCTAAACAGGGTTACAACAAGGTATATCTCTGCTTAGACTTGCACTGTATAGGTCAAAATAGTAAATATGGCAGCAGTGGGAAACTCCAGTTTGTACTGGTATGGGAAACTTTTTTGTAATCTCTGTCTCTCCCCACTCCTTGAAGTGCTATTTGCCCCACCAAGAGAAACAGAGATATGTTTTCACATGAATGGCTCTACCTTGTCTACACTGCAGGGGGGGGGGTGTCAAAACAATATCATTGTGTTGTCATCTACCTTCTGAATTTTACCCTGCCTTACTATGTTTTCCCCTAAACTTGCTTTGGTATGATATTCCTGGAAAGCTCATACTCAGCAAAGCAGGTTTGGTCAACATGTGGATGAGAAGGTGAACAGCAACATCATTGTCCCTCCTTAACCCAATTGTTAATCTTTGTCTAGGGGCCCACAAATGTTGCTTCTCTAGGAATTGGCCAAAACTCTATGAGGAAACCACAGAGTTCTTGATGATTCTGATGGCCAGGGAGCAGGGATGTGGGTACTGGCGGAGAGCCAATTTGGTGTAGTGGTTAAGTGCGTGGACTCAAATCTGGGAGAACTCCTCCACTTGCACCTGGCTGGATGACCTTGGGCAAGCCATAGCTCTGTACCAGCTGTTGTCTCAGAGCTCTCTCAGCCCCACCTACCTCCCAGGGTGTCTGTTGTGGGAAGGGGAAGGAGTTTGTAAGCCGCTCTGAGACTACAAGTGAAGGGCGGGGTATAAATCCAATCTCTTCTTCTTCTTCTTCTGGCCATTGGCCGAAAGCATGACATGACTAGCAGGAAGCCCAGAAATTATGTCAGTCCTCTCTAGGAATCGGTGAAAACTCTATTGCCAATTCATAGAGAGGAGTGACATTGTCACTAATCTCCAGTCCAGGGTATTCTTGGAACAGGCAGGCAGAGCACAAAATTACACAAAACCCTGGGGTGTGCCTCCACACACGTCCCAGTTGGTAGTCTGACACCAGACATTTGAACTACCCACACAGTCAGAAACCAAGGGGCAAACTTCTAACCTTACTGGGAATTCATTAGGAAAGTCAGCCCTGCAGGGTAGATCACTTGTAGAATGAATTTCAATAACAATTAACCTGGTAGGTGGACTCTTAAGGTCTAAGGTACGGAAATTAGATCGCAGCATTTGAAGCACAGAACATCCAGGTATAATCAAAAGATATTTATTAAAGAGTGTGGGATTATTGCAAAAAAAACTAGCAGAGAGGAATAAAACAAGTTATATTTTAAGGTTTTAGCTACACAGTAAGACATTGCTTTAACGTTACCAGACGTTACCCCTCTGGGTTGAAGTCAGGCATCAATCCACATCTTTTTGTCCAGAGAGCATGTGGCCAAGCAAGGAGTCTGGTCTATGCAAGGTTAGCCCATCATTCCTCATGTTAGCTATGCCAGCTACAACAAAGAACAATAAAGCTACCTGTTTTAAGGCTTAAGGTTTGAGAGGGCAGGGGGCCCTTCTGTTCAATCAAAAATCAGACCAGTGAAGTCATTTTGACACGAACCTGTTACAACAAAGCTCAGGGGGGAGCCACTTTATGATGGGATGGAGAGGTTATCTGAAATCTCACCCATCCCTGGTGCAGTGTAAATCAGAACATCAATAAGCAAATAGTTTGTTAATTGTCATCCAAAGGTCACAAGGGTGATATGCCAGCTCCTCCACATCAACAAGTTATTTCCCATTTGGCCACTTCAATCTGTTTACAGACCTAGAGTTTAATATAAGGCCTACCCATGTTTAATGGAAGGAACAAGGAATTGACTAAAGGTCTAATTTCTTAACAGACATCACTTCAGAGTTTCCTTCAAGCAATATCATGTCAATAGCCCCCTTCCCAGTGTCCCTGCCCTCTGGTCTCCCCCTGGTTTCCAGGGTGGGCCTGGCAACCCTCAGGCCCATGGTAGTTGTGGAAGCTCTGATCAAATCAAGACTTTAATGCATTCCACACCCATCAGCATTGATTCATGAGAATTCTCCTCTCCTTTCTTGCAGGAATAGCAGGTGAACATGGCTAAGGAGATGACAAAAGTTACTGCCAGTTTATAATTCTTACAAATTCTGTATAATTTGTAATCTAGATTCATGACATCCCCACTTATCGTGGCATCCCGGGGCATCCCGGGAATAGGTGGGGATGTCACACAGCATGCCTACATCACCTGGAAGTGATGTAGGCATGCTGGTGACATCGGGGGTGACACTCTGGTTTGGGGGCAAAACTCTATTGTAAAATCACCCTCAAACCATAGAGTTTTGCCCAAAAACCAGAGTGTCACCCCCACCACCACATGACCAACACACCTACATCACTTCCAGGTGACATCAGTGCGTTGTGCATGACATCACCTTCTGGGGGTAAGGGGAATTTCCTCCCACCAGCCAGCTGGCTGCTGGCAGGCAGGAGCCTGCGAAAATGGAGGATCCCCTGCCCCCACCTGGGGAATGGTAACTCTATCACTTAGCTCTTTCCATTCCCAAAACTCTACCCTCTCCAGGCAGCACTTCCAAATCTCCAGGAATTTCCCAAGCCAGAGCTGGCAACCCTACCAAACTCTTGCTGCTTTGATAAAATATGCCCTCTCTATCCATACAGCATGATGTCCATGACCGTTGAAACCCATACCACTTCGATACGTTTGCCAGATGGGGAAATCTCCTTCAGCATTTAATTGTCCGAATACCTGAAACAAAATTCACTATATGGTTGTGTGTGGTGACCTATCCGGGCCCAGTTCAAAGTGTTTGTTATTTAAAGCCCTTCATGGCCTAGGGCTCTCGTATTCTTTGAAATCGCATCTTCTTCATACTCCACTATGCCAATTACATTCCTCAGACAGCCTCTTCTGTAACAGGCCTTCCCATAGGACTGTCCATGCAGCTACACAGAGCTTTTCTGTGGTGGCCCCAGTCATTTGGAATGGTCTGCCAGAGTGGGTGAGGAGGACATCTTCACCTGCCACATTTCTATTTATTGTTTGTTTGTTTGTTTATTTTAAAATTAAGCCTCCTTTCCATGTAACTTAGGAGGTGAACAATAAAACATTAAAACAAGCTTTAAAACACTCACATATATAAAACAATTAAAACAGAAAGACACCTGAACAAGGAGCCAGCGTTTAGGAAGGCAAGTAAGGCAGTCTTATTCCAGAGAACGTTTGGTGGAGGATAAATTGTTTCAGAGCTTGTTCCAATCCTGTGCGTGTTTCAAATCTTGAGCATTTTTAAAGTTGTAATTTGTTATTTTAATTTGTGTTTTAACCTTGCTAATTTGGCTGGTGTGTGTGTCTGCCCAGTCTGGTTGCTGCATTGTCTGAGGAGATAAGGTGGGATGGGAATATTTTAAATAAAGAACATCCATAGGATGAGGATACCAACGTCATGAAATGTCTAACCTTTCTTTACACCTGATTTATAACATATTAATCCCCCCTTCCTCCAAGAGCTCTGTGTGGTATACATGATTATCCATCCCCTCGTCATTTTCTAGGGTTACCAGCTCCTGGTTGGGACATACCTGGAGATTTTGTGGTGGAGCCTGGGGTGTGTCAGGTTTGGGGAGGGAGGGAGGGACCCCAGCATGGTCATGATATCAGCCATGATATCGTCCATATTCCAAGGCAGCCATTTTTGTCCAGGGGAACTGGTCTTTGTAGTCCGGATAAACACTGTAATTCTGGGAGGTCTCCAGGCTGCACCTGGGGGCTGGCAACCCTACCCTGTGAGGCAAGTCAGGCTAAGTATGTGTGACTGGCTCAAGTTCACTCCATGAGCTGTATGTCAGAATGGGAAACTAAAGTCAGGTCTCCTCATTCCGAATTCACTACGCTGACCCTCTAAGCCAGCGGTTCTCAACCTATGGGTCGCAACCCCTTTTGGGGTCAAACGACCATTTCACAGGGGTCGCTGGCTGGCGTCTGAGCGTGCCCCGCCCCTCCCCGCCAGCAGGAAAGGGCCCTGTGCTTGATCGAGCGTGACGTCTGGCCTCCCGGCTCTTTGCCCTCAAAGGGAGCTTTCCCTTTAAGGGCAAAGAGCAGGGGTTGGTTGGGGCCGGAGCCCCGTCCCCTGCTTCCTGCAGCCCTCAGTGGGGCCATGAGGAGGAAGAAGCCAGCAGGTAAGGCAATGGCTGCTTCCCCCTGCCCCCGCTGCCGTTTTTCCTGGGCTCCACGCTTTGGCGAGGAGCCCAGGAAAGGAGGCTCCAGCCGCCCCTGGTCTTTCCTGGGCTCCGCACTTTGGCAAAGAGCCCAGGAAAGGAGGCTCCAGTCGCCCCCTCACCCTCACTGCCGTCTTTCCTGGGCTCCGTGCTTCAGCAGGGAGCCCAGGAAAGAAGGCTCCAGCCGCCCTCGCCACCGTCTTTCCTGGGCTCTGCACCAAAGCGCAGAGCCCAGGAAAGAAGGCTCTCCCCCCCCCCCCAGCTGCCTTTCCTGGGCTGCAACAGCCTCTCCCCCCCCCCACTGCCTTTCCCGGGCTCCACGCCGAAGCCCAGAGCCCAGGAAAGGCTGCAACAGGCTCCCCCCACCTACCTACCTACCTTCCTTCCTTTCTCTCTCTCTTTCCTCCCCACCTACCTACCTACCTTTCTTTCTCTCTCTCTCTTCATTGTTGTTTGGCAGAACACTACTGTTGCTTGGGGGACTTTAGGGGACATCTGCACAGAAAGAGTCCAGTGCATCCACAAACCTGGGGTTCTTCTGCCAGTGAAGTAGGGTTGCCAACTCCAGGTTAAGGAAATCCCTGGAGATTTGGGAGTGGAGCCTGAGGAGGGTGGTGTTTGGGGGAAGGAGGGACCTAAGTAAGGCATAATGCCATGGATTCCATTTTCCAAAGCAGCCATTGATCTGATCTCTGTAGTTTGGAGCTCAGTTGTAATTCCAGGAGATCTCCAGACACCACCTGTAGGTTGGCAACCCTAAAAATTCATATTCAGCGTACTAGTTCTGCAGGAAGGCAAGCTGATTGCCATGGGAACCTAACCTTTAGGAATTGATTCCAATCCGGTGTGGGAATAATGGTTGGACATAAGATATTGGTTCAGGCAAGATTTTGTATAGATGGGACAAAAAATAATGTTTTTATTGGTTTTGTCAAAACCGTTTGGACAACACAACAAATAATTTTATGGTTGGGGGTCACCACAACCTGAGGAACTGTATTAAAGGGTTGTGGCATTAGGAAGGTTGAGAACCACTGCTCTAAACTGTGGAGTCTTGTGAGCAAAAATTCTACTTTGTGAGCTACTGGCATTAAAGTTGTGAGTAAGCGATTTGGCTACTGCATAAATTAGTTTGCTCTGGAGCCATTCTTCCTGAGTTAAGGCAAAAATGTGTGAGCCAGAGGCTAAAAAACTGTGAGCAAGCTCACACTAACTCAGCTTAGAGGGAACATACTTTCATCTGGAGTTCTTTCATGTAATGTTAAGACTCAGTCATTGAAAGCAGGACAAAAATTTCAGCTGGACTATCTCTGTAGCACATAATTTGATTTTAGTTTGCTTAAACAAATGAAGAAGACACCAATGCTGAGCAGTGACTCATGAAAGCCCGTACCCTGCCACATACCTCGTTAGTCTTTAAGGTCCTACTGGACCCTTGCTCTTTCCAATGAAAGCAGTGGTAACCAGCCAGTCAGCTCATAGATATGGCACAAATAGGAGGCATGAGAGGGGGGGGAAACTCTACACTGAATATGAATTTCTGTCCCTTAAGGAAACGTGAATCATCGCGAGCTTTTGAAAACAGTCAGGTTCCATGTAGCAGTAGCACCTACAAAGTGTGATATTAAACATGATCTATCACAGGGGATTTCTTTTTTAAACCATTTTGAACATCTTCTAAGTGTTAATGAAATGCAGTGGGAGGGACCTTGAGTTTTGCTTTCTGCATACACTTCCCAACTTGATTCCGGAGCCATATACCATCCAGTTCATGCCAAAATACCTTGATTGCGTTGTTTCTTTCACATCAGCGGAAAAAGCAGCAGCAGCAGCAATTTGTTAATGCAGAAGCATTTGAGAAATTCTCCAGCACTAATACAAAATCAGAAGTTAAAAAGGGGGAGGGTACAGCAGGTACAATTTACTCCCAGGCTTTGGCAGAAATAGCGAGAAGGAGGTTGTAAAAGTAGTAGGTAGAATCCATTCTGGGATCAAGAGGGTTGCCAGCTCTGGGTTAGGAAATACCTGGAGATTTGGGGGGTGGAGCATGGAGAGGGTGGGGTTTGGGGCAGGGAGGGACCTCAGCACAGTGCAATGCCATAAAGTCCACCTTCCAAAGCAGCCATTTTCTCCAGAGGAACTGATCTCTGCAGTCTGGAGATCAGTTGTAAAACTGGGAGATCTCCAGGTCCTATCTGGAGGCTGGCAACCCAAGTTATGACCCTGCCCAGTTATTATTTTGGCACTGTGACTCCATGTAGTGAGACATCCACAATCCTCCCAATACACATATTCTTCATTTTCTGTGTACAAGGCAATACATGTATTTTATATTCATTTATTTAAATACCATGCTCGACTTTTCTCCCCAGTGGGGACCCAAAGCAGCCTACCTCCCTCATTCTTCCCTCCTCCATTTGATCCTCGCAGAGAATGTGGTAGGTTAGGCTGAGAGAGAGTAACTGACTCAAGGTTGCCCATGGAGTTTCCATAGCAGAGTGGGGATTTGAACCTGGAGCTCCCAGACCCTAGTCTGACACCCTGAGCACTACACCACACTGGCTTTGGTACCCACAAACATGTACCCTTAAAAATCTAGGTTTCCAACCACATGTTCAGAAGATGGAAAACACGACCATTGCCCTATTCACACAAACTGGCGGCCACATACACAGAAGATCACACATAGTGTGGTCTCCCTTTATATACAGTCAGATCACCGAAATTGTAACGAGTGGATAAGGCAGCAGTCAGGCAACTCAAATCAATCACCCTATACTCTAGCCAGCACTTGTCTCTCTGTTGGAAAGCTTGTGGAGAGGAAGGTAGATATAGGTTGCGGTCACACACACCAGTTGGAGCAGAGGGGAAGCGAGGCTATTTCCTCCAGAGGAGTTTGACATGCAGTTGCGAGATCACACATCCCTTTGAAGCTGCAGGCTCAGCCCATCACTGTGACTGATTTCCCACAAGGCACTGATCCACCATCGCTCTTCCCTTTCCCCCGATTGCATGGGTCAATTTCCCACTACTTGCCCCGCGCTGCATTTTGACCCGCAGCTTTGCCCAGTTTTCCCTGCAGCTTCGCAGTCCTCAAAAAACAGGATTACGAAGCCACGGGGGAAATTGGGCAAAGCCGCGGGTCAAAATGCGGTGCAGGGCAAATAGTGGGAAATTGACCCACACAATCGGGGGAAAGGGAAGAGCGACAACAGAGCAGCGCCTCATGGGAAATCGGTCTGTGTGATCAGATGCAACCACAGGTGAGTTGGATTTTTGTTGCCATTTGTTTTCCTTGCACATAAACAAAGAAATGCACCTCCGCACTGAGGGCTCCCCCATGGAGTTTGCGATTATGCACATACTGCGAAGGGGGGGGGAATAGCATGGAGTCGGGGTGGCATGATCAGACCATCCTGATGGCATGAAAGTGTGCTTGAGTGATCAGACAGGGCAAAGTCCATCCATGGCCCATCGTAACCAGTTAGAGCTGGACTTTCCCCAGTGTCTTTTAACTCCTCTTCCGTGCCAGAGCAGCATGGATTGCTGATGACTGCAGGACCTTTCCCAGATGTTGCTGTCTGATCATCTTCTTTAGATCCATCAGGCCTTCACAGATGTCTTTGTAAAGTAGTTCTGGAGTTCTGGGAGAGAGTAATGTTACAAATTAAGGATATCACAGGTTATGACATCCCAAGACAGCCAGAACTAGTTCTTTTAGACTTCTGGCAAGACATAAGGATTTCCCCAAACTAGCAAAGAATTGATATCAACTCTGCTGGTGGCTGCTAAAATGGTAATTGCTACTATATGGAAAGATCCTAGCCCACCACAACTGAACCTTTGGTCTGCCAAAGTATGGGAGATGTTCGCAATGGATAAAATTGCAGACAGTATCAATACCTTTGATAGCTCCCAACAGCAAACATAATGAATAAATGGTTTCCTTTTCTTGAGGTATCATTCAGACATGGTTCAGTTGCAATATCTCAGATTCCACATCACTAGTACGAAATAATCAATTATATGTGAATGCTCATATTGAATTTTAATTAATTTGGATGGTCTTTATGCTTTGTTTTTAACCCATCCTATTACTGTCTTTTAAAAAATTCTTTCCTTTGTGCTGTTTATGTCTGGGAACTTAAACTTAGATTGTATATTGAATTTTTCTAATGTATATTGTCTATGCTGCCTTGTTACAAGTTGAACCTATTGTTGTTACATGAAAATTTAATAAAAATAATTTTTAAAAATCAAGCACCAGAGAGGTCTGTGGGGACCCTGAGAGGAGCACTTTCCTTCAGAGCATGGCCAGCCTTAGGGGTGGGAGAACCAGAGGCTGCCCAGGGCACCAAGCTGCAGTGGGCTCCCGGCTGAGCTGCAGGGGGTTAGGTCAAAGGGTGACTGTCAACTTGCCATGTCTACATGACAAGTGGCAATTAATTTACACATTTCCATAACCTGGCATAATGGTTAGAAAAACTTTTAACACTATTTTCACCTAGGTTTTTTGTTTATGCAGTGTGTATCCTAAAATAAAAAATACTTGCCAAAAAGGAAAACAAAAATATTGAGAGTAAAACCATCTATTTTTGTGTTGTAGTGTAGTTTGGTGTACTGGTTAAGTGCATGGACTCTAATCTGGGAGAACTGGGTTTGATTCCCCATTCTTCCACATGCAGCTGCTGGATGACCTTGGGCAAGCCACAGTTCTGTCAGAGCTGTTCTTGAAGGAGCAGTTCTTGAAAGAGCTATCTCAGCTCCACTGACTTCACAGGATGTTGTTGTGGAGAGGGGAAGGGAAGGAGACTGTAAGCCGCTCTGAGACTCCGAGTGAAGGGCAGGATATAAATCCAATCTCTTCTCTTTTTCTTCTTGTATACTGCTTTTGAAACCTTCTGTTACAAAGGGGTATGTAAATATAATAAAGTGGGATGGTTGTGTTGTCTAGTCTACTGCCATTGCTCAGAATGGGGCTTTTCAAGCTTTGGCCTGTACAAACTCTAGTATAGCAGTTGAGAGATCAAAGTTTTAAACGATGTCATTCTTGATAGATAGGATAGCAAGCAATGTGAGTCCCTCATCTCCCATGGTAGATTGTAAGTATGTTTTGATGAGCTTCAGCTTTGAGAAGCTATGCTCACCATTGACAACAGTCACTGGAAATGTCTGGAGAATTCATTGTACTACCCAGACATCACTCATTTCAGTATCATGAATGTACTGCAAGTAGGCTTACCAGATCCAGGTTGGGAAATTCCTCGAGATTTGGGGTGGAGCCTGGAGAGGGCCAGTGGATATACTGCCATAGAGTCCATCCTCCAAAGCAGGCATTTTCTTTAGGGAAACTCATCTCTGCTGTCTGAAGAGAAGTTGTAATCCTGAGAGATCTCCAGGCCCAACCTGGAGATTGGCAGTGCTACCTGGTAAGCCTTTTCCAGGAAGTGGAATATGCTGGAGATGGCCCAGCTTTAAATGAAGATCTGGACCACTGATGTCAGAGTTGTTGCCATCACTGAGGGCTCTGTGGAGATCCATACAGTGGGTAGTAAGGGTCTCCTGTGGTAGTATTGCACAGCTGACAGGAGGGAGGGGGCTCCAAAGGGACTCTTCACCAGGGTGGGATTTATCCTAGGGCCGGTCCTGCTTCAGGGAAACCACTTCTCCTAGTAAGTGCTTCCCTAAAAATTTTTGGTGAGACTGTCTCCTCCAATTCAAAAGGTAGAAGAAGGCAGGAGGCCTACTACTGGGCACTGAGCCTGAATTCTAAACCCTGAAGGTATAAATTCATGCTGTGCTCCTATGGTCTGTCCTCCTTGTGTAGCCTAAACTTAGATCTGTTAACTCAAAATTTGCTAGCCCCTCTGCATTTAATAGGGTTTGCTCCCAAGTACATAGGATGGACTGCAGTTTTTATCTTTATTCTTTCCCCATAATGAACTTTTTCCTGAGAATTCTCCCCCACCACCACTACCAATAACATGGGTTTATCCTTTTCTGACTCACAAAGAGCTGGATAGCCATGAGGAAGGGTGAAAAATAACTGGGATGTATTAAAAAAGCCTTTTTATGTCTGATAGTTCTTCCCTTTTTTTCAAAAACCTAAAAAAGTCAAATTCCCCACCCCCCAAAATGAATTTTCTCCACTGGCTTTATAAAAAAATAGTAAAGATGGGGGGAAATTAAAGGAATTTTCCTCAGTTTGCTTGTATGTGCTTCTATTTAAGTGCTTCTATTCCTAAGACACATCCTGCATTTTGGATATCTTTAGTGGTCGTGTCATTAACTTGTTTTATTAATCTGTGTGTATGCCCTGTTTTAAGTATTGAGCAGGAGGCGATGAATCCAAACAAATAGGCTTTTATTCAGTGACATTGTTCAGCTCAAAAACAGCTCTATGAGAGCAGCACTTTCATTTATACTGTTCCAACACATAGCTTTCAACAATGTAACTATATACCAGCAATACTATTGGCCCCGAGCAGGGCTCAGCGACTGGGTATCTAGATTGGCTTCAGGACCAATGGGAGTCTTTATTAATCAGCCAATAGGAATTGGAGCTTTAGGATACCAGAGCCCTTTCCAAGCTATTACTGCTTCATATTCTAAACACAAACACAACACTCTGGCAAGGGAGGAAGTGGGAAAGAGCCTGATAACTGGCTATCAGCAGCTGAACAAGATCTGGCTGCATTTGTTTCTCCTCTGCTCACGGGTATTTAAGTCCCAGGCATGCCCAGAGCAATAAGCTAAAGGTCTCTTGTCCTTTGGCTCTTAGCCTGAGTGTCAAAACCTAGACCTGGGTGGAAGATCTAGCACACACAGAAAAAAGAGACCCGCTCTTCCCTCAGAAGCCTTCCCCCCTCTTCTCACATACCTGCTGCTTAGTTGTTTGTTCTATTAGCTGTTTGGGGGTCCCAGTTGAGGGAAAAAGTGAGAGATTGACAAGGGCTGCTTCCTTGTCCCTCAGTACCTGTTCCTGGGCCTTTAACAGCTGCTTGATTGTTAGAGAGAACTTTTCCTGAGGTTAACAAGCAGTGAGAAAATCATCATCTGCTAAAGGTAGCAACTTTCGTATGAGGAAAGGCTAAGAGAAAATTTTAGGGCTTTTCAGGTCAGTGAAAAAAATAAGGTGGGGGGATGTGAAGGAGATTTATAAAATTACGTGAGGTTCATAAAATTACTCATGGGATGAAGAAAGTGGGTAAAGTGAGCTTATTTTCACTTTCCCAAAATTTGGAGGCACCCGGTTCAGTTGATGGGCAATAGATTCAGGAAATACAAATGGGAAGTACTTCCTAAGTCAACAAGTAATTAAGTCATGGAATTCCCTGCTTGTGAATGTAATGTTGGGCAATAACTTGCATAGGTAGGAATTAGGCAGATCCATGGAGGAATAGAATAGGTCCATTCATAGGCGTCAACTACGCAGGGGCTCGGGGGCTCAGGCCATTCCTGGAATTTTCCAGGGGGGACTGAGTCCCCCTCGGGTGAAATGGAGGGCCCGCCTGCTGCCACCGTGCCTCCCCACCCCCAGGCCCCTGGCCACCACGGCTTCAAGAAGCTGCTGCCGACGCAAGAGCCAGAGCGCCCCCCCCCCGCCTGGTTCCCCCCACACTCACTCCCTTCCTCTCCGGGGGCTCCAGGCGACTGGCCAGCATGATGACGTCAACTGGAAGTGACATCATCACGCTGGGCATGTTGCTGGGGTGAGGCTCTAGCAATCGCTCTGGAAACTTTATGGCACCGGGTGACGTCATCACACTGGGCAGTCGCCTGGAGCCCCTGGCGAGAGCGAGGTAGGAGTGGGTGGAGAGAGGGGTGCGGGGGAGCCAGGTGGGGGGGAGAGGCTCTTGCAGCAGCAGCATCCCGGCGCACGCATGCTTTGTGTGTGCGCGGGGGGACTTCTGTTTCCCTCCCCCCCTTTGGCCCAGCCCCCCCGGGAAATTAGAAACTCTATGCCATTGGGTCCATTAATGGCTAAAAGCCAGGATGACTGAAGGGAACCTCCAAAACTAGAGGCAGCAAAACATCTGTATAGTAATGCTAGGAGGCAACATCAGAGGGCCTTGACCACTGTACCCTTTTTCATTGGCCCCTGAGAGGAAAGAGGCAGAATATAGGAACCACTGTTCTGATTCAGCAGTGCTTTGATTTCATTCTCATATTACACAAGCGTCCCAAGTGGATACATGGCTTTGCCTCATTCTTTTTCCCCTCATTCTTATGTGCAAGAAGGACTGGAAATGCATGCACCGCTTGCTGCCCAAGAATATGTCTGAACTGAGCCTATGTCTCTAGATTATCACAACATAGGGTTGCCAGGTCCCCCCCCCCGGCCTCCGGCTGGGGACCGGGGGGGGGGGTTAGGGTTGCCAGACCAAGGTTGGGAAACTTCTGGAGATATGGGGATGGAGCCCGGGGGGGGGGGGCAGGAAGCTCAGTAGGGTACAGTCTCACAGAGCCCCACCCTCTAAAGCATCCATTTTCTCCAGGGAAACTGATCTCTGTAGTCTGAAGATGAGCGGTAATTCTGGAGTCTGGCATCCCTTATCACAGCACCTAGCTTTCTTCCCAGCACATAAACTGCCCCAAGCGTTTATCGTGGTGCCCTCTAAACTAATCCAAACAGATCAATTAAAGGCTGTGTACACACAAAATTGCACATCTCTGACGGCCACATTCCCTCCCTCGTGGCTCTATGCCGCCCCCGCCCCCCACTTCTTGAAGGGCCCTGGTGGCACTGCAGGTGCAGTCTCTCTCCAGCATGGTGAGAGCTATGAATAGTAAAGATTTGTAGCTCAAGCACATGGAGGCTGTTCAGCAGCCATTGGATAATCCCCCGTTAATCAGATTATGCAAATTCTTTGCTCATTTCCCCCCCCCCTCTTAAAATGAGAAATTTAGCTGCTCTTTCTTGGGCCATAAAGATGAAGCTTTTCCGACTCCCAGATATATATTTTTCAATGTCACATTTTAAATATTCACCATGAGAAAGAATTCTGTGTCATTCGAAAGCTGGCAATACCAGACTGTGAACAAAATTGTTCAACCTAATAATGGTATTGTTTTGGTGCCTGTGTGAATTTAGAACAGTTAACAGGCAATATCTATTATATGCAGAGTCAGCAACTGGAAGTCCCCTGGCCAAATGTGCCCTTTAGTGGAGCGGGTTGGGAGGGGGGATGCTTGGGAGTCCAACTTGTGAGGCCAAAGATGAAACGGGGTAAGGTAAGGGCTGTAACAACGGATCCTGCAAACAGGCGGGGGGGGGGCACTTTCTTCATTCCCTTCTCAAAACCGGTCTCAGATCAAACCCAATTTCTATCCAGGAATATAGCAAGATGGACACAGAGAAGATGATCAAAGGGAAGTAGTGGTTTAATTTATTTTCTTCTGGAGAACCTCACAAACTACAGAACAGAGGCCAGTCATGTTTTTCCACGATGAATCAAGAAAACTGGATTGTGTTCAACAATATACAGAAAAGCCTGGTTCACACATTACAGTGAACAAATGTAAATAGGATTGACAACCTGGACCCACCTCCCACTTCCTGCTAAAAGACTTTTATTACAACATCAAAGATATATAAACCTACCTTCCATAATCTAGTGGATGGAAGACCTTACCACTTTATCAGCATTTGAACATATGACATATAGGCAATTATGTATGGACATATTTTTAGATATCTGGATACCTTGTATAGAAGCTTAAATGTGTACAGTTGCCACCACTGTTACATTTTTTAGTTTTTTAATAATTATCTTTAATATTTTAAAAAGACTTCTGAGGAAAACTTGGAAGTGACATCAGTCCTCTCTACGAATCATGGAAACTCTATGGTTTTTACTGGGTTTTCCTGAAAGTGATGTCATACTATCACCAGCAGCCTCCCTCCCATGTCTCTACCCCTCTGTCTCCCACTGATTGCCAGCTCTGGAAGCTGGTGAACTCCAGAAACTAGGGCAGCTGCCAGATGGCCTGCTTGCACTCCAGGTCTACATGGAAGATCTTGTCACCGTCCCAGTTGAACATGTACTTGCCAGCCCACACTCTGAGCTCAGGCTCCGCTGCCCCACGAGGGAAGGAAAAAGAGAGAGGCTGAGCAGGAGCCAGAAAGACTACCAGGACATCAGGGTGGCACTCCAGGGCTTCCTACCAGTCACACAGGGACGGGACTGGGAAATGGAGCAGCTGGGCAAGGAAGGGCCGGGCCCCTCCCACCAGTGGGCCTGAACCCTCTGAATGCTCCCGAGTGAAGCTCCCGAATCTTCAGTCCTCCTGGTCTTCTGGGGATGGGACGAAGGAAGCCCCCACCGCAAAAAGGCTGTGATGCCTGCATGTTTTAATTAAGGTGTGTTGGCTTGCGAGGCAAAATGGAAGCTGGGAGGACGGGCAGTGTTATGCCTCACGTGCGTGTGTTGATAGCAAGGAGGGTGGGGCAGGCTCTAAGATTTGGTGGGGGCATTGAAGGTTAAGGAGGGGGTGTCGCCCTGTACGCCCCATGCTACAGCCCTCCTGGAGCATGGCAAACCTAGGAGCAAATGGCAAGAGAAACTGTAGCTCTTTGGCTTCCTGAATGATTTCTTTACACATAGCCCCTTTTCTTCCATTATGGAAGTCCAGGTGGTGTAGGTAGGGTTCCCAGAAGGTGCCCTATCTAGGCACGGACCAGACCCAGTTCTGCCTGGTTTCAGCAAGATGGCTGTACCAGTTTGCAGGTTCCAAGTATCAGGTGCCAGAAGTCAGGCAAGGCAGGGTCGTTCAGTCCAAGGTTAAGGGTCCAGAAGTCAAGCGAGGCAGTGGCTTAGCATATATCATATGTATTGCATCCATACCTAACAGCCTTTTTTGGCTAGTTGCCTAAGGGTCATGCTTATAGCCAGCTGCTCAGAAGCTATCCTGCAACTACTCATCTTTGTTATCAGTAAGTAGCTGGTGTCAGGCCAGGAGGCGTGCACTTTGCTCTGTAGCTCTGTTCTCAGCCTCTCTGGCATTCTAAGGGTGTGGGTGATGCTAATAGGCTGGGAATGGCCAACTGAGGTTCACCTGCTGAATCAGGGCTGGAGGGTGTCAGTGGCTCTGCACCAGCTGTTGGCTGTGAATCCTCACAAGCCTGCAGCTCATTTTCCTGCTGGTCAGCTCCTTTTGTTAACTCAGGGCTGGCTACACGAGGTTCCTCTTCTTCTGAGGAGTCCTCCCTTTTGCTGAGCCCTGGCTGACCCATATGACACTGGCTCTATCACGTGCTTTCCAATCATACCCTGGTGTAAATTAAAGTACCGGGTTATAGTTTACACAGGTTAAGTTTAGCAGCC
Organism: Lepidodactylus listeri; assembly: GCA_029233225.1. Lineage (NCBI taxonomy): Eukaryota > Metazoa > Chordata > Lepidosauria > Squamata > Gekkonidae > Lepidodactylus > Lepidodactylus listeri. The sequence continues at coordinate 126,416,829 of JARCFY010000004.1, forward strand.
CTCATCAAAACAGAATTGTGGAATGTGGACTCTAGAGCAGTGGTCCATCGTGAATCTTTGCCTGGAAGACGAGTCCCGTAGCACCTTAAAGACTAAAAAAATATGTGGCAGGGTATGAGCTTTCATGAGTCACTGCTTATTTCTCCAGATATCTGAAGAAGTGGGCAGTGACTCACAAAAGCTCATACCCTGCCTCATATTTTGTTAGCCTTTAAGGTGCTACTGGACTCTTGCTCTTTTCTACTAGGAGGGATATGTACCTGCTTTTCTACTACCTTACAAAGATTTGACCCAATTTATGAATGAGACATATATTGCATCTATCGGCTTTATGCTGTCTGTGGGGATCCATTCCAGTCTCCCTTCCACTGGAAGAAAACATATGAAAACACCACTTGCTGGAATGCAAAAAAACCCATATGGATTTTGTGTTATGATGTGCTTGAGAGGAGACGGATGGAGTGTGACAGCAGGGTCTCGGATGATTGCTCTTAGCACTCCACAATTAAGAAGGATACATTTACACATCTATTGCCAATTTTGATATATTTATTTGCCTCACTGTTTCCCCCCAGAATTAAATCCAAACAGTGGTGACCTTATAAACTTAGGTCATTATTCCTGTTTGTATCTGTTAAAACATTTCATTATATTGTATGCTAATTTGCTGTTCAATCTCTGCTAATGCTCGCTATCTTGATACAAACTGCACTAGCGCTTTATATTATGTTTTTATAATAAAATAAATAAATTATATGTATGGACTGCTAAGTTCCATTTCGCTGTGTCTAAGGAAGTGTGCGCGCACACAAAAGCTCAAACCTTGAATAAAACTTCGTTGGTCTTAAAGGTGCCACTGGACTCAAACTTTGTTCTGCTGCTTCAGACCAACACGGCTGCCCCACCTGGGTTTTTCTACTGTGCTTCTTCCATAGGCCTTGGGAATGCATCACTGCAATCAGAACAGCCTTTAGCTGATTTCAATAATACAGCGGTGTTCTAATTTTTAATTGGTTCTTAAGCACCATTAGGATTTGTTCTTGTTTTTCTACTGGACTTTACACTTTTGCAAGCGGCTTTTGGACCTGTTTGGGTTTACGCAATAAGATACAAATGTTTAAATCAGGGTCTGATCCTACTAGCCAAGTAATTGCAGATGGATTGCATGCTCCGGTCCCCCCCCCCCCCCCATGGTTATTGTTTTGCAACATACCTACAACTAGAACACACGGGGGGGAGGGGGGGATTACTGGTACTATTAAATACCCTTCATGTGAAGGTAGGATGCATTTCTGGGATGCTCTCCTGTGCTTTCTGCTGCCAGCCCACCTGCCTCTGCTTTCACTGAAGCCATTACAAGAGGCACCAAAAACACAGAAGATAAAAGAAGAGGCAGCAGGTACTTTTCTCACTATAAATTCTCAACCTGTGAAAGCCTGCAAACAGCTGGCATTCATTCTCCATGCCACACACAAAACACAAGGAATGGAGAATCGTGGTGCCAAGAAGCGTAGCCAACTGCAGGACAAATGACGACCATTTCAAAGGTTCTTGGCCAACACAGACAAAGTGGTGGGGGGTTAGGGGCCGTTTCCATAGCTAAGCTGATGTAAAAGGCAGCCAGCTGACATTCTCCCCAACACAGAAGAACCTCTGTAAAGGTAACCAACCTAACTTGATCCTCTCTGCTTAAGGCTGCCAGCATGATGGAGCCTGGATAAAGGAAACACAGATTCAGCTTCTTGCTTTCTTATGGAACCATCTAGGTACCCTTAGGAAAATCACGATTTCTCAGCCTAAACTGCTCCGCAGGTTATTGCGAAGCTAAAAGGCCAGCATGGTGTAATGGTTAAGTGCATGGACTCAGAGGGCCAGCATGGTGTAATGGTTAAGTGCATGGACTCTAATCTGAGAAAACTGGGTTTGATTCCCCATTCCTCCACTTAGACCTGCAGGGTGACCTTGGGTAAGCCATAGTTCTGTCAGGGCTGTTCTTGAAAGAACAGTCCTTGAAAGAGCTCTCTCAGCCCTACCTTGGGTCAGTCCCCATTCTCTCAGAGCTCTCTCAGCTCCCACCTACCTCACAGGGTGTCTGTTGTGGGGAGAGGAAGGGAAGGAGATTGTAAGCTGCTTTGAGACTCCAATTGAAGCGCGGGGTATAAATCCACTTCTTCTGCTTCTTGGAACAATGTACCAAACATCTTTTCTAATTTAAAATGACTACCTATCCCCAGAACATTTGAATTAACTAGGTTGTAACAGTTTCAGAGGAGTCTCTGTCTATATTTACTTTAGAATCCCCCACTTTCCTCCTCAATGATGCTCAAAATGGCTTACAACATCCCCCACTTTTCTTTTTTATTCTCATAAAACCCTGTGAGGTAGGCAAGCCTGAGAGTGTGTGACTGGCCCAAGGTCACCCAGCAAGCTTTCATGGCAGAGTGGGGATTCGAACCCAGGTCTCCCAGATCCTAGCCTGACACTGTGACCCCATGCTGGCTCCTTTTAGCTGTTGTGAATGAAAGTGCGCTGGTGGTGGTGGGGCATGAAAGTTCAAGTCAGAATTTAAAAGATGTTACTTTTTAAGGTGCCACAAGACTCGTGACAATTTAAATTGATAGCTCTGTACATTTCAAGCTCACAAATCCTGTCTAAGAATTAATTTCACTCAACACATAGCCCAGTCCCTCACATCTTTGTACAACTGTCACAGTAATTCAGCATGAATGGCTCTCAAAATCCTGAAAGTCATTTTTGCAGAATCGGTCAACGTGGGAACTTTAAGTTAATGTGAACCTAAAATGGGGAGGGAGAATAATAGAGGGCTATGAAATTATGCATGTGATAGAGAAAGCAGGTACGGTGAACTTTTTTTCCCTGTCCCATAATACTAGAACGTGGTGAGGGAAAATACCAATGAAGAAGAAGAAGAAGAGATTGGATTTATACCCCGCCCTTCACTCACTTGGAGTCTCAGAGTGGCTTACAAACTCCTTTCCCTTCCCCTCCCCACAACAGACACCCTGTGCCATAGGTGGGGCTGAGAGAGCTCTGAGACAACTGTCCTTGAGAGAACAGCTGTGCCAGAGCTATGGCTTGCCCAAGGTCATCCAGCAGGTGCAAGTGGAGGAGTGGGGAATCAAACCCGGTTCTCCCCGATTAGAGTCCGCGCACTTAACCTCTATACCAAACTGGCTCATGAAGCTGACAGGTAACAGATTCAGGACAGATGGATAAAGCAACTGCCGTATGAGTAATTAAATTGCGGAATGAGCAATTAAATTGTGGGATCTAGTCAGTGGCTATAGCAATGGCCAGGATGCATGGAGGGCTTTAAAGGGTTTTTTAAAAGGCAGGTCCATGGGGGATAGGTCCATCAGTTGCTACCAGCCATGATGACTAAAGGCAGCAAAACTCTGAATACCAGTGCCAGGAAGCAACATCAGGGGAAGATCTTGGCTCCTGTGCCCTGTTGATCAGCCCTCCAGGGTAATTAACTGGTTGGCTGCTGGACTAGATGGATCACTGGTCTGCCCCATCACTTGTTCATTTTCTCAGTCCCTGTCGTTTTTCATTCCCTCTTTATGATATATTAGAATTAAAGTGGACTCAGGAAAAATCAACAAGCAGACCTTTCAGTCTCTGTCACACCAACTAAAATTTGCACTGAACTAAAGATTTAATCAATGATTGACCTAGCAATTAAGCCAATTGAAGCCTGGAGCGCTTTAAAAAATCTTTTACAAATGGCCACTGTGAAGTTCACAGTTATAAGGCTGGAACAGATATATTTAATGTAGAATTGATCTGGTCAAAGACACCAGGGCAGCAAAAGTTGTCTGAGCCTGCCTGCATTTTGGAAAAAGAAATCTCAAAAAAACTATTGTCTATCTTCACCCTAAAGAGGAATTAGGAGGATTTATTTAATTCATTTGTACCCCACCTTCTTCCCAATGGGGACCCAAAGTGGCTCACATCATTCTTCTCTCCTCCATTTTATCCTCTCAACAATCCTGTGAGGTAGGTTAGGCTGAGGGGGTATGACAGACCCAAGGTCACCCAACAAGTTTCCATGGCACATGGGGATTTGAACTTGGATCTCCCAGGTACTAGTCTGACACTACTGACCACAATGGGAACATGGAGACACTGAATACAATAACAAACAAAATGCACAATACTCCGTGAAAACAACAAATAACTTATTAAAGCACTATTGCTCAAGCCAAATGTACGTAACCAAAAGACCTTCCCTTGCAAGACCAAAAGAACCACTTTGCCGACAGAAGCGTAACGAGCCCATGTGGGAGCAAGATAAGGCATGTAAAATATGTAAACTGTGTGGTTCCATAGAATATTGGCTCTGAAGAAGTACATTGAAACTCTCTCGGCCGACAGGAGACGTCAGCCTGGTGTTTAGCCTCCCTGCAGACCTGGAAGTTGGCAACTCAGAAACAGCCAGGAAGAATGCAGTGTATAGAAGGACTGTGTATTGCCTTTTGGTCTTGCGTGGGAAGGTCTTTTGGTCATGTACATTTGGCTTGAGCAATAGTGCTTTAATAAGTTATTTGTTGTTTCCACGGAGTATTGTGTATTTTGTTTGTTACTGTAACTAGTCTGACACTAGGCTGGCAATGCTGATTCTGTGAACGTAGGCTAGGGTTGCCAAATGCCCCTTACTTACCAGTGGGGGGGAGTCCTCCGTCGTCCGGGAGTTTCCCGGGCACACGCGCAAAGCGTGCACGCCTGGCGACGTCGCCCAGAAGTGACGTCATCACGTTGGGGGCGTTGCCAGAGTGTCGCCCTGGCAACGCCCCCAACGTGATGACGTCACTTCCGGGCGACGTCATTACATTGGGGAAGGGGGGTGGGGTTCCCCCCGCCGGCCGAATGCTGGCCGGCGGATCGGGAACCCCTGTAGCGGGGGATCCCCTGCCCCCCGGGCTGACTTGGCAGCCCTAACGTAGGCAGATCTTGAGAAGAGAGGGCAGGAGGGGTTGCATCACTGCTTAGTTCTCGTGGCCCTTCCTTACACACCCAGAGACATGCCAATCACCACTTTGGGGTCAGGAAGCAATTTTTCTCCAGGCCAGTTTGGCTGGAGATCCTGGATGGTTCCCCCCACTTCTTCTGGGCATAGAGCAGGGGTCACTGGGGGTGTGGAGGGGGAGGTATTTGTGAATTTCCTGCATTGTGCAGGGAGCTAGACTAGATGACCCTGGAGGTCCCTTCCAACTCTATAGTGATTCTATGACTCTTAACCACTACAACACACTGGCTCTAGGAGAATTCTGGGCTCTGAAATTAGTACAATATGAAGTTGTTTTCCAGCCGACCCTTGTTTTGGCTCTGTGCTGCAGTGGTGTAAGTAAGTTCACAGGCTTGTTTTTGTGGTGTATTTCGCTCATCTACAGGGATGAGAAACTACTCAGAAACAGTAGGCCCACCCTTGAGCTATGAGTTGAGAAATCAGAAATCCCTGCTCAGTAAACTGCCAGGAAATGGCGGCAACTGCTAGGGCGAAGGGGGGGGGGGAGGAAGCTGGAAGAGGAGGAGCTCTTTGTATTGGCTCTTCATTCCCTATTCATTGTGAAAAGGGGATCACTCCAGCTAACTGGCCCAGGGAGATAAGGATTTCAGACAACCTGCCTCTCCCTGATAAGGGCTGGCTCATATTGCGGAAAGATTATTTGTTAAGAACCTCAGTAGAGTAAAATATACAGTCAAAAGGCTTTATCTCACCACAGCCTCATTATCCATTCACACACATGGTCACCGTCCCCAATTTTGCTACAAACACAAATCATCCGCCGGCCGCTGAGCTGTACAGGATAGTACATGCCTTGGTGGGTGCAGGGAAGGTCCAGAGAGGGAGAAAGGAGGAAAAAGAAACAGAGAGAACGGACGTGCTTGGAATATCTGGAGCCGCGGCCATTTCTCACATTGTTTAAATTGGTTGTTCAAGTTTAACTGATTTCTTACCAGAAGCAGCCAGATTAATCCATGTTCTTCCTCCAGGCTTCGTAAGGATGGAGATTGCAAACACTGAAGACGGTCGCTGAGGGAGGGAGGGACAGGCAGGCACGCAGCCTTCTTACAAGGTTTCCTTGTGAGGAGAAAATACTAGGAGCAGCTACAGATACTCCAGTTAGTTGAACAGCGAGCTGCCGTCAGTGACTCAGAGCAGGCCAGGCTGGCGGTGAAATGGCGGTGAGGTCCGGCATTATCTTGGTGTCTCAGAGGCCTGGTGTTTCTAACAGTTCTGCCTTTCTCAGTTTGCACCGAGCGTTGATCAGAGGGTGCCGGAGAAACTTCTCCGTTTGCACACCTTGAAGATCAAGAAGCCGCACTGGAGGCTATTCAGCAGAGGGCCCCGAAATCCAAGAGGCAGCATTAGTCTTAAAAGCAGCCGTTGCCTCAAAAGGAGCATCTCTTTGCAGTGCCTCCGGCTATTTCTCGACTGGCAGCTGCAAAACTGCTTTCTTCTTATCTGGCTGGATTCAGGCTGGAAACTTGTTTCCCCACCACACACAAACACGCAAACACACACACATACACAACTAAGCAGGTGGAGCTGCCAGCCCTGAAAGGCCATTAAAGCAAAACCCCTTCAGGCATGGCAAACCCCTCAGGAGAAGGTTGCTTGGTGGGTGAAGCGACTAGGTGGTTGCTCACCTGGTTGTATCACTGAAGGGTCCCTTCCTGGGATCCAAGATCACTGCAGGTGGTGACTGCAGTTATGAAATTAAAAGACGCCTGCTCCTTGGGAGGAAAGCGATGGCAAACCTAGGCAGCATAATAAAAAGCAGAGACATCACCCTGCCAACCAAAGTCCATATGGTCAAAGCCATGGTATTCCCAGTGGTAATGTATGGCTGAGAGAGGTGGACCATAAGGAAGGCCGAGCGCTGAAGAATAGATGTGTTCCATTTATGGTGCTGGAGAAGTCTCTTGCAAGTCCCTTGGACTGCAAGGAGATCAAATCAGTCAATCTTAAAAGAAATGAACCTTGGCTGTTCCCTGGAAGGCCAGATACTAAAGCTGAAGCTCAAATACTTTGGCCACCAAATGAGAAGGGAGCACTCACTGGAGAAGACCCTGTTGCTGGGAAGGATTGAAGGGAAAAGAAGAAGGGGACGGCAAAGGATGAGATGGTTAGACAGTGTTATTGATGCAACAAATATGAAATCAAGCAAACTCCGAAGCACGACAGAAGACAGGAGGGCCTGGCGTGATGTGGTCCATGGGGTCGCAAAGAGTCAGATGTGACTGTGCAACTGAACAACAACAAAAGAATTGAAATGGTGGTTGCACACAGCAATTAATATATCGCTATACTCCTGATAAAAATTGGTTTCATATGAAAACTATGTCCTTTAAATCAGTTTTCGGTGCTTCTTGTGTTTCAGCCTATTTTTTTGTGTTATTTATTTACTTCATTTACACCTTGTGTTTCTCCTCAATGGGGACCCAAAGTTGCTTACAACATTCACCCTTCCTCCACTCTGTTCTCACAATCACCATCTAGTGAGGTAGATTAAGCTGAGAGCATGTGACCAGCTGAAGGCCAACTGACACACTTCTGTGGCAGAGTGGAGAGTCAAACCTGTCTCTCCCAATCCTAGGGTGTGGTCAGACGAGCTGTTTGATCCATTGTCATTGCTTCTCCCCAACAGATTTAAGCTGCTTGATTCTGTATCCTGTTCTGCAGTCGTCAGCCCCCCATGATCATCCCTAACTTTTCTGACACCTGAGAAAGTTTGCTATTTACTGAACTTACTGGGTTCACCGCATGTATCCAGATGTCTGATCACTCTCTTTTACAGTCAAGCCATTTAAGAAATCTCAAACTTTCATTTTTTTTGCAAGTTAGTGATGTGCGCATAAGCGGTTACTCTCTCAAGGATCATTAATTACTGCTCCTGCTCATGCAGAATTTGCAAGAGGGGTGGCGGCGGCAGCAACAGCAGCAAACCAGGAAAGTTTGTTTGGTATTTAACAAAGGCAAGGAGAGTAAGATGCTGTGAGAGGTAGGCAAAATGCGCTTCCTTGCTTTGCAATTTGCCGGAGCAGAGAAGAGCCCCCTTTCAGCCTAGGATAATTCATGAGTGAGGAAGCACCACATCCAGCTAAAGCATCACCCCGGGTAGGAAGCCTTTAAGTGCAGGTGAGATAGCTGCCAAGCTGCAAATCCAGCATGGACAGCAGAGATCCCCCCCTTCCAGTTCCTCATGTCTCTGGGTGAGAATGAAAATGCTTTGCTGGTAGATGGCTGTTTGGCTGGCTGGGGTGACCCTTAGTCACAAGGACAGGATGTCTGATCGAACTACCCCAGAACAACCGCCCCCCCCGGATCAATTAGAAATGTGGACACAACGCGATAAGCATACCATCTGACCGCAGCCCTAGTCCCACTCTAACCACTACACAACTCTCTCTCTCTCTCTCTCTCTCTCTCTCTCTGTCACTGCTGCCACACCGATGATTCTCCACATAGCTCTCATTTCCACTGCAATTTTTAAGGATGTTTTAACATCATTTGTAGTCTGCCTTTCTCACTTGGACTCAAGGCGATTTATGCAGAGCGAGTCAATACTCAGAATGAGTATTCAGTAAAGAATACAATAGGATTAGGGTTGTAGAATCAATCAGAAATCTAAAAACAGAACATAAATCTTAACACGGCACATTAAATTATACAAAAATTCCACAGTAGGATCCTAGTTTCAGCAAGCTAAACACAGTAGTATAGACCAGAATCCCTAATAATTTATATAAGTAACTTTGTGAATCATTTAGTACAACATTACTGCCTGCATGGAAAATACATTCACAGCAACAATGGAACATCCACAATGCAGTTTTCTCTGCCCTTGTCTACTTCACTTTCTCCCCAATGCAGACCCAAGCAACTTACACCATTCTCCTCTCTTCCACTTTATCATCAAAACAACACTGTGCGGGAGATCCCACTGAGAGTGACTGGTCACCCAGCAGAGCCTTGTGGAGATTTGAACCTGGGTCTCCCAGATCTTGGTCTAAACCTCTAACCCAGGGGTGGCAAATTCATTTGTTATGAGGGCCGGACCTGACATAAATTAGACCTCGTTGGGCCGGGCCATGTGTGCCATAAAATGTAATGCCAGGTAGCAGAGATATAAACTTTATAAAGGACACAAAGACAAAGATTTTTTTAAAACTTAAAATAAAAACACGCTTAAAACATTAGTACTCTTGCAATATTTTATTTATTTAAGGGTGTCTGATACCTCTTGCTCTGAATTATTGCATCAAAATGTCCGTGCTGTTGCAATCTTGAGCAGAAGAAGAAGAGAAGAAGTCGAGATTGGATTTATACCCCGCTCGCGCGGTGTAGTGGTTAAGTGCGCAGACTCTAATCTGGGAGAACCAGGTTTGATGCCCCACTCCTCCACTAGCAGCTGCTGGATGACCTTGGGCAAGCCATAGTTCTGGCACAGCTGTTCTTGAAAAAGAGCAGTTTCTGTCAGAGCTCTCTCGGCCCCACCTGTCTCACAGGGTGTCTGTTGTGGGGAGGGGAAGGGAAAGGAGTTTGTAAACCGCTCTGAGACTCCTTTGGGTAGTGAAGGGTGGGGTATAAATCCAATCTCTTCTTCTCTTCTCTTCTTTTCCTTCTTCTTCACTTTAGTGTCTTAGAGTGGCTTACCGACTCCTTTCCCTTCCCCTCCCCACAACAGACACCCTGTGAGGTAGGTGGGGCTGAGAGAGCTCTTTCTAGAGCTGTCCTTGAGAGAACAGCTGTGACAGAACTATGGCTTGCCCAAGGTCATCCAGCAGGTGCAACTGGAGGAGTGGAGAATCAAACCCGGTTCTCCCAGGTTAGAGTCCATGCACTTAAGTGTGTATCTGTTCAAGTGTGTATCTGTAAGCTTCAAACCTACTTTTGATTTATTGACATTCACCACAGAAATCTCATGCTCAGAGTTCTGAGTCTAGGACCCAGGGGAAAACATGAAATGGCTGAGCAATTGAGAGAGTCTGGCGAAGCAAGCTATGATGCAGCAGCAGCAGCAGCAGCAGCAACAGAACTGGAAGCAGGAGATGGCCAGTTCCAGTGCGGGCCTGATAGAGGCCCTCTGGGGGCCTGATCCGGCCCCCAAGCCACATGTTTGACACCCCTGCTGTAACCCCTACACTTTTCTTGCTTCAGAGAGCTAGTTTGATGTAGTGGTTAAGAATGGCGGACTCTAATCTGGAGAACCCGGATGAATTCCCTGCTCCTCCACATGAAGCCAGCTGGGTGACCTTGGGTCAGTCACCATTCTTTCAGAGCTCTCTCAGCTCCCACCTACCTCATAGTGTGTCTGTTGTGGGGAGAAGAAGGGAAGGAGACTAAGCTGCTTTGAGACTCCAATTGAAGGGTGGGGTATAAATCCAACTCCTCCTCTTCTTCCTCTTCTTCCCTTTAGTGTCTATTCCCACCTCCAATGCCAGAGGAAGGCTTTTTCAGGCTTTGAAAAACACCAGCAGTTGCCAGATTACTGGAGTGCAATAATTTCATGACGATTGATTGCTACACTCTACCAGTTCATCTGCATCCTCAACTTTTATTTTTAAAAAGTCTCTAGCCCTTTTCATGGTGCATCTCCTACTTCCTCATCCTATTTTTTTTTCTGATCGGTTTGCAACCTTATTCTGCTGCTCCTGCACGGTTGCCTTCATTTAGGTCTTGCAGTTTTAAACTAACCCTACAAAGCCAATGCTCAGCTGAAGTCAATGGCAAGATGACCTTCAGCCAGGACCTCGTGTTTCTTTTGGAGCCAGTCATGTTGAAGACAAAGATTTGGCCAACACTGACCTTGACAGACCAACGATTTGACTAAGCATGGGGCAAATCTGGAAGTGCAAAGGAAGACTGCATTTAATGTGTGAGGGCAATTTCGCACTTGCTGTTTGCTTCTCATTCTTTCCAGGGTTTCTTCCTCCAGAGTATATTCTTCATGTTCACACTTGGAGCCGAAGCCCCCTCATCTGCCCCGCAGTGTCCATTTCGCAAATACCAACTGCCACATGGCTTCCATTCCCATTCTCCTCCCATCTCCCCACTTGCTCCTCCCCCCTTCCCTCCTCCCTCGTTTTTTTAAAAAAACGCATGCGCGATTGCGTTATTTCGTTAGGATGAAATAAGGCTTCCGGTCCCCCCTCCCATCATCCCACTCACTCCTCCCCCCTCCCTTCCTCCCTTGAATTTTTTTTTAAATGCAGGCACGATTGCATTATTTTGTTATAATGCAGTGACAGTGGACATGGATAGTGTGAGCAATGGTCATGCGAGTTGTAGAGGGAACACTATTTGCTACTGAAATGTAAACTATTTTGCTGTTGCGAGCTGATATGCACCTAATGGTGTCTGGATTAAGATGTCCGTAGTTGCCTTCCTCTTCCTAGAATTCAATACTTCCCTCCTTCCTATTCAAATTTTCCCTCCGCTGTTGCTTGCCGCACAATGATTGGTCGACCATACAGCCTGGCGCTGTAATTGGTGGCATGTCTGCTCTATCATCAAAACGTCAGGCGCATTGCCAGCGGGATCTCAGGCACAAAATGGTGGATAAAGCCTTTACAGCCATGGTGCCCTATATGCATTGCAATATAATGAAATGTGGCCCATTTGCAAGATAAAATACCGGTGCCATAAGATGGTTTTCCCTTGTTTATTTGTATGCATTACTGCTTTATTTTACGGATCAAAAAAATCTTTCATCATGCCGCTTGAAGCAACCCATTTGTGCAGTTCCCTCCACCAAGGATACTTTCTCTGCAATTTTATTTTTAAATTGTGTTATGAAAATTATGAAGGTTTTTTTGCCAGAAAAACTTCTTTGGCGGAGTTCCCCAGCCGTGGAGCAGCATGTGGACTGGCCTCCCGTCTCCCTCCCACACGCTCTGGCTGCCGTCCTTCATCCATCCTGCCACCGGCTGCAGGAGCAGCAGCACTTGGGGCGCTGGATGCTGGATGAGAGCGCAAGCCGGGGGGGGGGGAGTCGCAGTTCCTTCAGGACTTCTTCTCCAGTGGTGGTGGCAGCAGCGGCAGCTGAGGAGGAGCGACAGCAATGGCAGCCCAGTCTCCCTGCTCCACACGCTGAATTGGAGCCCCAAAGAAAAAGCTCCCCCTATAATAAATAAATGTGAGCGTGTGTGTATTATACAAAGAAAACAATGGTGCAGTCTTCCCTTGCTGCATCACTATTTCGTTATTTCAATATAACGAAATAAGGGGTTCTTTTTAAAAAAAGGGGGGGGGGAGACAGTCTAGCCTCAGGCCTAGAGGAGTGCACCCAGAGAGCGGGGTGGAAGAGTCGCATCCCTGGCCCGTCTGCCCGCTCACCGCCGCACCTCCGCAGGTTTCTGGAGGGAAGCGCCCCCCGCCTGCTCTGCAGGGGCTGCAGTTGGCACCCCAGACACAGGGCAGCGATCATCCACGAGCCCGGGGGCTCTCGGGCCAATGGCACCCGACTCCTGCTACCGAAAAGCCCAGCAAATCCTCCTTGCCGATGCAGTCCCTGTGGTGGACTCTTGTCTCGCTGCCTCATCATTTTGATATTGCGTTAGGAGGGCTCATTTAAAAAAAAAAATCGAAGAAACACCCACCACAGGGCGGGCCAGATGGAGGGTGGGCAAGTGGGCATGTTTTTGTCTCAGCTTCTCCACCGGGGCAAACAGGGAAATCCTCTAAAAACAGGATTTTCTTGCTCCAGGGAAGCTCCGGAGCAGTGCCACAATACTCCTGATCAAACCGTGTGCCCGGAGCAACTAGTGGGAAATCGACCAGACGCTCCTGAGCAAGCATCAGGGCAAACCCAGGGCAAACGCTAGTGCGAAATCGCCCTGAGACTCCTCCCTGTCCCTGAGGATTTGACAGAATGTGTATGAAAAGGTGAGTGGAGCCAAGCCTTTAGGAGTGGGACTGTGGCTCGATGGTAGAGCATCTGCTTAGCTTGCAGAAGGTCCTAGGTTCAATCCCCAACAGCTCCAGCTGAAAAAGATCAAGAAGCAGGTTATGCTAGAGCTGCTGTCTGTCAGAATAGACAGTACTGGCTTTGTTAGTTTCACAGTCCACCTGACTCAGCATACAACAGCTTCATGTGTCTGACAATATAACTTATGTACTAGGAGTCACCTCTTGCTTTGTTATTCCTAAATATAAGAATAAACCGATTCCCCTGCAATTAGGGTTGTCAGCCCCCAAGTAGGGCCGGGAGATCTCCTGTTTTTACAGTTGATCTCCAGAGAAGAAGTGCAGAAAACGGTACCAAAGAGTTTGCCTTTCCCTCACTTTTTCTCTTTCAAAGTCAAAGCAGGTTCCTAGCCCTCATAACTGCAAATTTGTGTCTGAAAGGCATGCAGGTTTCTCCAAAGGCAGAGGTTTCCAGCATTTGAAGGAAGGCTTCAGACTTTTCTAGGGCTTCTTGTGTGACCAGCAGAACCAGAAAAACAATGCAGAATAGTTTAAAAATGGCAGAATTATGCAAATTAGGGAAAACACGGATTTCTGTGAAACAAACTTTTAAAAATCCAAATGCAGCTCTCGGTGTTATCAAAAATGTTTTGGCCTAGCACCTAAAAGGCAGTAAGGGGAGCCTCAAAGGGGAAGGCTGTTCCTTACAGTACCACATCCTAAATTCTAAACTACACACAAGGCCAGAGAGGACAGTACTATCAAGTTAAGTGTGAAGGTTTTGCTCCTTTTAATTTTTTTTTTCTTGAGAGTTATCTGCAGAAAATAAAATTTATGAGGACAAAGCTGGAAGGCAAGCAGATTTTCCCAGGAGTCCGGGCACCATATGTCTGATCAGTCAGGGTGCCAAACCTAGCCCTGCTCATACCCCTCTCCTTTGGAACAAGCATTTAGGCCTCGCCTTTGTCTACAGCATTCATTTAAGGGCCTGGCCAGTGTTTGCTTAGAAGTCCCTCGACCAGGCAGCTGGGGGATGTGGCTACCCAAAAACCACAAAGCAGGACAACACTGGGCCGCCGGCCGACTACGGCATCTCCAGTGTAAACATAGAGACTTTTCATCCCAAAGAAGCAGCGGCAGTGCCTGCTAGGGGAAAAAAAACAGAAACGAGGCTGCTGACAGAGAGCAGCGATAAGTGGGGCATAATGTCAGTTCAAGATGAGAGGATACAAAAGTCAAACAGCAATTTGAGGGTACTATAGTGGCACTTAAGAGCCTTGACTTTCCAGCCTGCCTGAAAGGCCAAAAACGGCATTAATTAGCTAAAATGAGAGGGAAAAGAGGCTATTTGTTTTTAAGCAACTTGAAGAGTAGAGGGGGGAATTCAGCAAGATGGAGCATTATTAGGGGTGCCATTTCAGGCTTCTGTTAATGTATGGGAAAAGGAAGTGGTGATGGATAGTTTGGGGAGGGTACAGCTGTTGGGCACGTTTTGGGGAGGACGCTCTGTCATTCAAGGGAAAACTCTTATGGTTTTCCCTCAAATTATAGAGGTCCTGCCCCCAACGTGATGACGTCACTTCTGGGTGATGTCATCGCGGCACGTGTGTACCAGAAGACTCCCAAGGAGGGCTGGGACTCCCCCCATTGAATTGCAAGTTTGACTTAGCAACCCTAATGGTCTGTTGTGGTGTTGATGGCGTTTGAATTGCTCCGGGTAAATTGGGTATTGAATAAGAACATATAAATCTGTGGACATTTTTCTTTGGCATAAATATATCACAGTTGTTTTGCTCTTCTCCAACCTCGTCGTGGGGCCCGGCATTTCCCCAGAATTACAACTGAACTCCAGAGTACAGAGACCAGTTCTCCTGAAGAAAATGGCAGATTCAGAGGGCATGGAATCACATCCATGCTCCCTTTTAAACTCTGCCTTCTCCAGACTACACCCTCAAATTTCCAGAAATTTCTCAAGCCAGAGTTGGCAACCCTATTCTATACCAACATTTTTTTTACTACTGTTGGAAAGGCAAAATAAACAAAAGCTATATAGTAGCTTTTATTTAAGCCAACAAACCATTGAGAAAGTTTTTGAGTTTTATTGAACTCTTCATTAAACTGGAAGTTTAAAGGGGTGTGTGTGTCTGATCACCTTCTCTGCCCCTGTGTCAAATGCCAAGCTGTTGTGAATGGTTTTGGGGGTACTGGTATCAAGTTCCACCTTTGGCCTTTCAGAAAAAAAGAAATAAAGCCTCCAACTGAAAATATGATACAGCAGTTATTATTTTGGTCATCCCAGGATCCACTGTAATAGCAGATCTCCAGGTGCCACCTGGAGGTTGGCAACCATAAATGGGCCTCCAACGCCACATACATAATTCTCCTTTTCTCCATTTTATGCTCACAACAACCTTGCAAGGTAGGTGAGAAGTACTGGAGTCGGGAGTCCATGGAACAGTGAAACAGCATGATCTTTATTGCTGGTCCAGATGAAGCATACAACCCAGGGCTCCGAGCCCTCCTTTTATGCTGGTCAGGGATAATCCCCTGACCTCGCCCAACTGGCCTGATAGGCTATTATCAGTCTATTTACATCTCATAGGTTCCCTGGGAGAAACCTAGGTACATGATTGGTGGCCGGTTTGAATCCACCTGGCCTTTGTTCTACCTGGCTGAAGCTCAGGTAGTTTCTTGGCCATGTGCTCTGGCCACATGGCGGTCGCCATTACTGGAGCACATGGTGACAGCATGGTCAATACATAACAGTAGGTTAGACTGAGAGTGTGTGACTGGCCAAAGGCCACTCAGCAAGCTTCCATGACAGAGTGGGGATGCGAATCTGGGTCCACCAGATCTTAGTCTGACACTTTAACTGCCACACCACACTGGCAGGCATAATTCATTCGAGGCATAAACCTAGGAGACTCAAAACTGGCCGCCAGCTGCGGGATGATTGTGGGAGTTCCAGGGCCAAAACTGAAAGGCACAGGGAAATCCTGGCCCAGGTGAGACAAACCACCACCACCACCCCCGGTGCTATTTGCAGGGGAAGCTCAGGGTCTCTGTTTGCGGCAGGCATAACTAGGAAAATAATGCCGCTACAGGTCTGGAAACTGACCACCAACCCCAGAGTGATGATGGGAGTTGCAGTGCCAAAAATGAAGGTTACTGGAACATCCTGAAAACAGGTTATCTTCACAATAGGCAACATGTAATAAGAGAGCCTTTAAGCAACCTGTCATGTGTCTTTAATACTTCGGTCCCCTGGAAGGTTACAGGGGTGACACACTGTCAGCCAGACCTATCTCACAGGGTTGTTAAGAGGAGAAATGGAGGACAGGAGAACACTGCAGCTTTGGGTTCCCACTGCGGAGAAAACTGGGTATGATATTTGTTATAAATCTAATTTTAATGACATTACAAAGGGCTATTAGATCTTTCAATAACACAATAATAATGATAACAACTGAGTGCCTGAACAAGGAATTTTAACTTCTCTTCCACATGTATAACCACTAAAACAGATTAATGTTTTATTACCATGCATGTAAAGGGGGGGGGGGGAGTGTCCTTTTACTACTTTGTTAGATCATGGGGAAATATTAACTCCCCCCCTCTTCTGTTCATAACATTAACAATGGTTTGCTACTGTACTACTGTTAAGTACATTCTGTTGCCAAGCAGGATAGGGAGGGAAAACACTTGAGACATAGAGTTGAAAATAAGGGGGGGAGAGAGAGAGACGGGAAAAATTAGGTAGAGGGAGTGAGAAATTAAATGGGGAAAAGAGGGAGAGAAATTAAAGAAACTGGAGGGAAAAGTTGTTATATCTTGCTGCAACACCCTAACTGAGCTGAACTGGGCACAAGGAAAGGGAGAAAGGCCTCGACTGTTGGATAAAATGACCTGCAGGCCAGCAATTACTGTAGCAGCTATCAGCCGTGCTGTCTTGTCTTGTTCCAGTGCTGGTTTGGTTGATGATCATGTTAGCATGATCTGCTAGGCGAGTTTGGTTCAGTCTTGGAGAAAGTCAAGCCCAGCAGATAGTGAAGGGTCTCTTGCTATGCTCAAACTCCCCTGCACCCCTAGTGGCTACAGCCAGAATTGCATTTAAAATAAATGGAAAGACATTTGGCTGTCTTAAGCATGACCCTGGCTTCAAGGACCCTCCAGCTGACTTTGGCCCCCCGAATTCCCGCCCTGCCCCAGTCCCCCTCTGTCGGCAGCCCTGAGGACAGGGAGACAGACAGCCAAACTTTGGAGCTTGGGAGAAAAGATTACTGGAGGCTTTTTGGAGGCAGGAAGTCACAGCCAGGAAATTAGGATAGAGGTTGCTTCTAGCACTGTTTGAGTGTGTGCTTTTGCCTTCTATTTCAAAATCCCCCCTATGTCTTCAAGCATTCCCGCCTTGCATGGAAGTTGTCCCCATAAAAGACTGTCAAGGAATGTGCTACTCTTTAAGGCAGGAAGTGTGCAAAAGGAAAGACAGGCCTGTTGTAGGGGCGTGATTGCTGTAACACCACAAAACAAAGGCCAGATGATTATTAGTAGACTCCTAGGACAGCTGTGTATATATGACAAAGAAAACCTTCCAGGAAGTTTATCCAGCATACCATTTAAAGGCAGAATTACACATTATGGGTAACACAGAGATGTTAGTGAAAAGCATCCCGAGGTCAAGTCCCTCCTATATGACACTGTCATGACGTGGCATGTTTCTTTACATTATTGGCTGTTGAAGGTGGGAGCAGGAGAACACACACAATAGCCGTATCAGAGTGAGTGGTCCTGTGCATAGGGGGAAGGGTGAACTTGGCACACAGATGCCATTTGCAGCAGCAGCCCCATATCACCCCTAAAGGGTATTTTTGCCCTGGAATTGCTTTTGGATCTGCTGCCATTTCAGTCTGTGCGTTCAGTCGCTGCTGAACGTGTAAGTATTTTTAGTGACCCACTCAAGCATACCAACTATACTCAAGCATACCAACTATACCATATATTTAGACCATGGACTTGTGTCTGCATTTATAGCTGCCCTGTCTGTGGCATTCGCAGTCTCATGCCAGATCCCATTGTTGTCAGGCACCGTGTTTTGCATACGTTTCTTTTCTCTCTCTTTCTGGCTCAGGCAGGCTCAGTGTTTTGAAATTCCAAGCAGGAAAGACCTTTTGGTCATCAATCAATGACAAGCAAACAAAAATAATGTATGAAAATATGTCTGTGTGGGGAGACTGAAAACACTCCATAGCTAGGCCAGGTGATCCAATTTGTGTAAACAGTTTTTCACTACCATACATAATTGTTCAGAAGAGCAGCATGAATTATTTTCAAATCATGAAAGACAATATTCCAGTACCTTTTGTCAATTTCTCCCAAAGCATGGGGGGAAAGCATTTTCCAAGCTCCCTAGAATTTGGGGTACTTCAGTATTAGCTATTTCCGCTGAAGTAGACATCATCATCTCAGGCTCCAGAGAAAGCAAACTGTTGCATTCCAATGCTTTCCCTCTTGTTCTCTCATCTTCTAAAAGATCTGGATTGGGGTGATTTAAAAAAAAAACTTTTAATGCAATCACAGGGCCAGCCTTCTGGGTGTAGACTAGCACAGGGCCATTAACTTCTCTGGCTTGGAAGGGTGATGCATGATCTAGCCTTGTTAATTCCCATCTCTCTACATTGCAGGTGTCCTCTGGGTAGCTAGCAACAGTAGCTGGTAGGAGAATATTGCTTCAGTGTTCACTTTTCTATGCAAAAGAAGGAGAGACACCTAAGGGTTGCCATATTTCATCCTGTGCACAGATCCCTGCAGTGAATCTTGTTGGTTGTTACTGATCAGTTTGTTGCTGAAATTCCTGGTAAGTTTCCAAGAACCCCCAGAATCCCCTCAATTACAATGGTATAATCTTGGCTATGCTGCAGCTCCTCACTTAATACTCGGCACTCAATGGTCACATATTCATGTACTTTCCACATGAACACATGAAGTTGCCACATACTGAATCAGGTCATTGGTCCATCAAAATAAAGATTGTTTACTCAGACTGGCAATGCCTCTCCAAGGTCCCAGGTAGAGATTTTTCACCCTACCTACTACCTGTTCCTTTGTAACTGGAGATGCCAGGGATTGAACCTGGGACTTTTGACATGCCAAGCAGGTTCTCTATCACTGAGCCACAGCTCCTTCCTTTCACAGAGAAATACTACAGAGAATCAGGTGGAGAGATGTTGGTCACATTCTAGGGGGCAATTGCATGTGCGGATGCAAGCCTCAATAATCCAAATTCAAAGGAAGAACACGTTTTCAGCCAAATTTGCCAAACGGGACTGAATCCCCCTCACTGTAATTTTGAATACAGGAACCATTTTCTACCAGAAGGAAAACACTCTCTGTTTTACTAAGGCCAGAAACGACGCTAACAGCACAGAGAACTCCAGAAACCAAGGATTTGACAGAGGTCATTCATTCCAATGCCAAGAACAATGTTGCTTTTTATAGGTGCGGCTATAATAGAAACGCACACACTGTGGGCCACCTGTTACTTCCCAGTAGGGACAGAGAAACTGGGATCTATTAGGCGACTCCTTGCTATCTTAAAAGGTCACTATGCTGCCTTCTGGGCACCTGGCGGGAGAACCAGCTCCCCATTAAAATTAAAATGGTGAGTCACATTTACAAACAAATGAGGAGGGAACAGCCTGCACAGCTGTGCACAAGCTTTGTTGGCTCGGTATGCTTAACACCCAGTATGAAATGATGAGCTCTTTGCAGGAATTGGTATGTCTCCACCAGCATTCCAACCCAGTTGCAAGAACCGATGCATCTCTACTATCATTCCAACCCAGTTGCACTCAGATCTAGCTGAAATCAATGAAATTGCTGGTGTTTATGGAACAGTCTTGGCAGTCTAAACCTGCTCGGGGAAACTCAAATAATACAGACCTGCCAGATAAAGTAATCAAATAATCAAATCAATAAGGATAAATTCACCTCCTGCGATCATCAGTGTCTCCCTCAGACTTAACTCCAGGAAGAACCTTTCCCCCACCGATGGCAGAAAAGGGTATGAATTTTGGGGCCCACCATAGTCCAACATTTTAGGTTCAGGTTTGCCCTAGGACTGTGATCTACCACTGTTACTCTTGACAATATGGTCTGGGACCTTCATACCAGGCAGACTGCCTCTTCCTTCTAAAAAGGTCCCCCAAATTTGCTTATAGTGCCCAGCCCCTGGGATATTTGCCTGGCATCTACCAGGAGGGCCTTCTTTGTGGTGGCCCCGTCTGGGTGGAACCAGCTGTTAGACAGTACACGGGCCCTGTCAGACTTATCTAAGTTCCGCAGTTCCTGCAAAACAGAGCTCTTCCGTTTAGCTTTTCATTAGTTGGGTCTGTTTATATGGGTTGCAATTTAGTCTTGTGTCTTGTTTTTAAGTGACGTCTGTTAATATTTTAGCTGTTGTTAGCTGCCCCAAGACCGCTTGGCAGTGAGAGGGGGCATATAAATTTAATAACACACACTTGAGGATCAGGCAATATACAAATCCACCCGCCCTCCAGAGCTCCCCCTTCCCCCAGCCAGCAATCCCTCGTCTTCTGGTTCTGTGCTGCTTCTCTCTCCCCTTTCCTGCCAGCCTAGCTCCACAGCTCTGCCCATCTCTTCCCATTCCTCCCTGCCCATTTTACCTCCATTCTTCTCCTCTGAGCTCACTGTTGTTCCCCCTCTTGGTCAACCTATCTTCTCCCTTGGCATTTTCGGGGAGGGGGCGGGTTAGTTGGTATTTTTGTGCATGTCTGCACCTAGAAATTACATTGACCTCTGGTGACTGACCCCTACTGGGGGCTTGGAGGATATTCAGAGAGATGAATAAATAAAGCCTGCCTCTGACTTCCCAACTTGGTATTCCAAGGAAGTCTCCCATCCAAGTACTAACCACAGTTGACCCTGCTTAGCTTCCAAGATCTGACTTGCCTGGGCTATCCAGGTCAGGATGCATGTTTCCCTATGTACACACACACACACACACACACAGGTATACTCAATGTGGACTAGCTATATGCAGCCATATCTAGCTAATACAACTGCTTCCACTAGGAATTAATTGCACTGTTGCATTTGTAGAACTGTCTACATTGCCTTTTGATTTCTCTGTGCTGCATTTTGAAATCTGTCCCTCTCATCCCCCCCCCATCTACCACTGCAGCTAATACTGATTTAGTTAACAAAAAGTCTCTGCCTGTTTTTCTCTTGCTCTTCCTAAATTTCATTCCAAATGTGCCCTCGTATAACCCAGGCTGGCCAGATCTCATTAGGTCTTGGAAGCTAAGCAGAGTCGGCCCAGGCTAGTATTTGGATGGGAGACCTCTAAGGAATACCAGGGACGTGATGTGGAAGAAGGCAATGGCAAACCAATTCTAATGGGTACAGGGGCTGCCATAAGGCAACTGTGATTTGACGGCAAAAGCCATAGAGAGGTGCACATGGAAGGATGCCTATGTACATATCCCCCATTCCTGAGTAACATTCCAAGGCTGAATGGCATGTTGTGAGCTTCACCTGACCTTAAGCAAAGGGTTTTTAGGATACATGGGGAAGTTAGGGAAGACATGCTGCACAGCTTCCTTCTCATGCAACTATAGGACCCCAACCAAAGAAGCAGGTGTAAGTTGAGCTCAGAATACATGCAGTTGGAGTACCTTATGATTCTCTTGCAGGTTTTCTGCTCTTTGTGAGGTATATGAGCCACAGGTTACAGATGTCCAAATATACAAATTTAGGTACCTTTAGTATTCTACTGTTCCGCAGGGCCTGCAAGACGGAGCTCTTCCACCAGGCTTTAATTAGGAGCCGCATCCAAGAACTGAACTGGGACAAAGGCTTCCCCCCCCAGATTTACCATCAGCAGCCTGCGCTAGCCAGTATAAAAGGATTTGATAAGCTGAACTCCAACTCTGACTATACTCCTCTGTGACCATTCCATCATTGCCTACTACGACCGCTATGCAACATTACAACAGCCTATAATATTGCTACTAGCACTTTATGACTGTTTATAATTGCTCCGGATTAATTATGATGTTTTGTAATTGTGTTGTTTTATGTGTTTTTAACTCTTTTATATAAGCTGCCCTGAGCCTGCTCTGGTGGGAAGGGTGGGCTATAAATTGAATAAATAAAATAAAATAAATGGTGAATAAACCAACTAATGTTGCTTTCAATAATTTTATTGTAAACAAAAAGTGCCATGAAAAACATACACTGTTATTTAAAGAGTACACCCTTCAGAGTATGTAAGAAGAGACCTGCTGGATCAGACCAGTCCCATCTAGTCCAACATCCTGTTTCACACACAAAATGGCCATCCACTTGCCCTCAAGGGCCAACAAACAAGGCAAAGATGATTTTGTAAGGGGGAAAAAAATCCCTCTACATAACTGACATAAAGAATGTATAAAAACTGATCCCAATCCAGAGAAGACAGTGAAGGCTAACTGATCATACTGATTTCTTTTTTTGTGAGTATTTGTGTGTGTGTGCGTGTGTGCGCATGCATGCATGCCTGGAAGTCATGGTTAACTTCTGGTGACCCCTAGTGGATTTTGGATGTTTCAGAGAGGTGACTTGATATTGCCTGCCTCTGCCTCCCGGGTGGCCCTGGTATTCTTTGGAGGTCGCCCATCCAAATAATTGCCAGGGTCGGTCCTGCTTAGCTTCCGAGATCTGATTAGACTGGGCCTGCCTGGGCTATCCAGGTCAGGGCGAGATCATAATGATTTCAATGGGGGCACGAGCACAACTAACTTGTATGGATTGGATCCCGCTGGGTTATGTCCAACAAACGGCAAGCAGAGCCTGTACTCAAATAACAGGATCTCACTGCTTCCTTCCCTTCTTTTGCAACCCACAGCCCACCCCCCCCAATGCTGCCCCTAGGATTCTGGGGACCCTCAGGAAGAGTATGAGCATGGTGTAATGGTTGGGAGGGGGAATTGGTGAAAAATGCCCCACTGTAAGGTGTCATTGTGTGGGTACAAAATCACAATTTTGCACATCCTTTTTTAAAAAAAAATTAAAATGGTTAAGTTTACTATTAAACACAATATCATATTATCGTTAGCCTTTTCAATTTACAGAGGAAAAGCCGTACAGACTTTTTAATGCACTGGAAAATACTGTATTCACATTCACTACCCATGTACAGAGTGATTGAGTTATTGTGCTTTGTGTAACAGAATTCCAAGTTATTTAAACAGACTTCAGGCCACACTTCACTACATGGAAACATATACACATCATGATAAGCCTTCATTTCAGCAAGCACAAATATGTTTTCCAGGAACTTTGCCTCCTGTCTTCTTTCACCCAGTTTCAAAATTGTTCTCTAGCTTTCCCACGTTAAGAGAAAAATGACCACGTTAAAACTAATTTTAATGCACCAGCCGAAAACAAAATGTT
Source organism: Lepidodactylus listeri (assembly GCA_029233225.1). Taxonomy (NCBI): domain Eukaryota; kingdom Metazoa; phylum Chordata; class Lepidosauria; order Squamata; family Gekkonidae; genus Lepidodactylus; species Lepidodactylus listeri. Next base: position 126,440,218 of record JARCFY010000004.1, read on the forward strand.
CCCTCCCTGGTTATTTGTTCATTCCTTGCATTTATATCTACCCTTTCTTCAAAGGAGTTCACAGCAGCATAGCTGGATGAGACTATTCCCGGTTTTACAATAACCCTGTGAGGCTGGCTAGGCTGAGAAAGAATGATCGACTCAAGGTCACCCAGTGAGCTTCATGGCCTGAACGGGGATTCAAACTCGGCTCTCTCCAGCCCAAGTCCGACAGTCTAACTGCTACACCATACTGATTTTCTAGACAGTGGCCTCGATGGAGACAGGGAAGCAACCTAGGGCCCACTACAGTTGTTGGTGCCTTCTAACATCGCTTTAGGAAAAGCCATTAGGCACCAGACCTTGAGGGATGTATCACTGAAACCTTCAGGGTCTCTCAGCTTTTAAACCAGATGGCCATCCATGATCCTTAGACTATACCTTCATTTAACTGACAGAAGAAAATGATTGAAGCGGTTTCATTTCGACATTTTTGCTGTGAATATTCTGTGGTTTGTATGAGTTTTATTCACATTCATGCAGTCATCGATGTCTTGTTACATCCATCGGGGTGGGGGGGGGGCTTCCTTCAGCTTCAAAACCAGCACTGGACCATCTAGATTCCAATGCAGTAAGTAACTAACCAATCCACCTTCCTTTCTGATTAACCACCAAGAGCATAACTATACCGACAAAAAACTCCGACCAACTAGAGCAACACAAACTTGTGGCTCGCCGAGGCTGCACAAAGCCCATGGCCACACCCTGCAAACTCTGAAATACACAACATACTCTCTACCACATTTGCAAGCCCAAGCAAGCTACAAACAGAGGGAGTCTTATCGAGCAAGTACAGTGGGCTGCTGAATGCAACCGGTGGCCTGTGCACAGCTATAATCATTTGCAAGTCACTCAGGCCTGGACTAGAGGAAGCAGGAAAGTAACTCCAGTACAATGTCACAGTTCATGTTTATCATTACAGTAGTATAAACTGGAAGGAACTTGGTTAATCGTGAACAAATACACAGCTTAGGTTTCACCCATGTTTAAAGGGTTAGGCTACTGCACTGCTCCATATCTGTCTCACTAGCAAACGGAGAATCCAAGATATCCTTCCCGCTCATGTAAACATAAGCAACAACACCACGCACCTGAGGTTTTTAAAAAAAATATCAGATTAGAAATACAGATCAGACAGAAAAAGTCGCTCCCTGCCAATTTTTGGACTAGTAAATGAATGTTCACTTTAGACACAAGCAGAAAATCCTTGCCTCCTCAAGAAGGAAGCTGGAATGTAAGATGGACAAACATTCAACGTGCGGTATTAGCTCTTCAGACTGCTTGTCCTCATTGCCATAGATGACATCGATACGTATGGAGAGCCTACCGATCAACTAGTTAGCAACCCTCTGCTGAACAGGCCGTAGACAAGCATGTTATGGAAGCTGATGGTCCTCCACATTTTGATGGTAACTTTGTCAGTTCTGCAGCCACAGCTTTGGACTTGGGAGCACTAGCGGTGCCACCCTAAACTGAGTTTCACCTTCGTACGCCCACTGACTTCAATGGACTTAGAAGCTTACAGCTCTGCTTCGGATTGCACTGGAAACCGGTTCCCCTCCTTGTATAAATTTATGAAAGGCAGCTAGATATCAAGCCACCTGGCATTTTTAAAGGCGATAATTCAAACTGCCACAGAAGACTCTCACACAAATAGCAGCGGGGGGACGAAAGTAACAAGCTCCCTCCTCACCAAAAACTTCTTAGATCTAGCAGATATTGAAAGCTTGTTATTTAAGGGAGGAACTGAGGCAGCACGTAAACCTTGTATTACCCGTTCCCACGGCTTCACACTGAGACGGTTAACCTGAAGTTTAAGCTACATTAAAACAAAACAAAAAAAGGTTTCCCGGACCAGAGCAGGAAGCACACTTACTCCTTCATAACCCCTGTATTTTAGCCTCGCTCTGTGCAACTAAACTGGGGTTTCCCAAAGGCATGTGGGAAAGTGATAATAATAATTATTATTATTACTGTATGGCATTGTGTGTAGAACAGCTCAGAGATCCTAAGAATGTTGGGCAGCCACAAGTTCTAGCTCTTTTGTAGCATAATGCACCACTAGGTGCCGAGCTAAACTTGTTTTTAAGGCAAGAGACGTTCCAGAGGTGGTTTACCACTGTCTGCCTCTGCATCACTGCCCTGGTGTTCCTTGGAGGTCGCCCTTCCAAATACTAGCCAAGGCTGACCCTGCTTAGCTTCCGAGATCTGACGAGACCGGGCTGGCCTGGGCTATCCAGGTCAGAGATGGAAAAGAAAGTGGTGCACTGTGACTGTGGACACTGCAGATACTGGAAATCTGCCACATTTTCATTCCACCCTTCCTCTGAAGAGCTCAGGGCAATCTATGCGGGTCTCCCCTCCATACTATCCTTATAAGTACAGCCCTGTGATGTAGGTTAGGCTGAAGTTGTGTGGCTGGCCCAGAGTCACCCAGTGAGCTTCCAGGGGAGAGTGGGGATTCTGAGCCTGGGTCATTCTTGTCTAACACTGCAGTGGCTGGGAAAAGAAGAGAGAATTTGCCTGCAGTTCCGGTTTCAAAAGCTGTCCATTTAGGAGCTAGCACCATAATGCAGGCAGGGAAGCTGAAAAATCATGAAAGTCCTTCTTGCTGCTTCTCACATTTTGCCACTAATTTCTGCAAGAGTCCCTCCACTCCTGGCTTGCACCGGGGGGGGGGGGGGGGGGGACAACCGTTGTGTGAATCTCTTCCATTCCATGCACTGACTCCAGCCGCAGCTGCCAAGATGCAAACTTGGTCCATTTGGTCACACCTAAGTGCTCCCATTATAAATCCCCTGTACAATGGCCTGTGCAGAACTGAACACCCTGCCCCCCCCCCCATTATGAAGGAGAAGTGTGCGCATGGAAACAACAAACACACTTTCCCCAGCCAGCCCTGGATGTCCCCTCGCAACAGTGCTAGCTCACAAGTACTTTGTTTCCTTCTGTGCCCTCTTCTGCATGAGGAACCTTCCAGGGTGATCTGGATCTGTTCAAGAAAGGACCGCTCCCACTTTCCCCCTGGCAAGTTAACTCTTATTTTCATCTTAGGCGACTGGGCTGTTTTTGTTGGTGTTTCTACTACGGGAAGCCTCGTGAGGCCCCATTTTAAAACAGAAGGTCAGCAGTACTTTCTCCCTCCACCGGCTCCTTGATACAGGAATTCTGAGCACTGTGAAGTAAACGCCCCTCCGTCTGGTGCCGAGGAAAACTTTTAGAACTGCCTTGGTAAGACAGACTTTACAGTGGACAAAGGTTTCAGAGGTGATGATGATGACTTCTGTGTGGCAGAATCCGCGAGCACATTCAGGGGTCTTGCAAACAGTTCAGTAGAGCTGAATGACTTCTTCCCACTCGTCAATGGGCCAGATCCCATTGGGCTGCACGTTGGGAGGTGAGTTCTTCCAGTCCCACTCCTTCGCTGGAGTCTTCCACTCTTTACCGTAGTTGGCTTCGATGTACTGGAGGGTTTCACACGGCACGCGCACCTTGAGTTCTACAAACTCGGTCCAACATAGCGTGAACTTGGGAAACAGGTACCTGTGGTTCAAAAGGGGCAGAACATAAAGAGCATAAGAGAAGCCATTGTCCAACACTCTGTCACACAGTGGCCAAAAATACCAGGTGCCCTCAGGAGGTCCAGCAGTGGGGCCAGGACTTTGAGGTCAAGGTGTAATTTATTTTTTTAAAAGGCCTTCCCCTGTACCATTGCATCTTTAACATTCAACATGGAGGAACTGCAAATGATCAATGCTGCATGCTTGCTTAAAATAATAATCTTGCAGCAAGAATTACCTGATTTCTGCAAGCTTCTCTGTAAATTAAATTAAATAAATAACAATTTGGCCAGAGTGAGATGGGACAATATGCTGTCCCAGGAATTCTGATGCCAGTAGAATGGTGTCCATTTCTCGGGCTGTACAAGCACAACATTAATGACCCAAAGACAATTTCCACTTCCCTCTTCGAAATTTTCTCACTGTTTCTATCTTCTGAATAAATTAGAGTCTAATTAATTCTGCCACTGGGGTGGGGGAGAGAAGGGATTACAACCCTGGAGTCATTGTAGTATGGTGGAGAGAATGCTGGACCAGAAGCAAAGCTGGACTGGGTTCAAAACGTGGCTCCGCTATGAAGTTTCACCAGCACAGACATTCTATCTCTGCCTGGTCAACCTCACTACCTTATTCTGAGGATGAAAGCAAACAGACTCTGTGCAGGCCACCCTGAATTGCCTTGGAGGAAGTCTTGGGCGTGAGTGTGATCAGTGCTCTGAAGCCTGCACAATTACAGTTTTTGTTCACAAAGAGGGATCAGCAGCAGACAGAAAGGAAGATACGCATCCCTCATCTGCACCGCCCAGGATTACCACTTGGCCTGGAAATGAGAAATCCACCAAGACCCTCCTGTCTTTTCCCCAGTCAGCAAACACTGCAGCTGTTGTGTTCCAGCAAGATGTCATCACAGGGCTATTTTGCCTCTCTTGCCTCCGCCCACTGTGGCAGACGCTGCAGCTAAAACAGAATATGCAAAGAAATGGCACAGAGACCCAAACAGCGTGCTGGAAAGGGTGCAAAGGTCTTTTCACCTTCCAGGAGAAACCGGGGGGGGGAGGGGGGGGGCTCAGACTACACAAAACTCTCTCCTTTTGCAAGGAACAATTACAAGTCCTTTGTGGGTTACAAACCAAGTTGGTAAGAAAAAACAAACCTCAAGTAAACCATTGAGCTCAGAAAAACAACCCCGGAGGAAGAAACTTCTGCTAACTTCCCATCTGCCCCTCCTTCTTGTAACTTCTATTTAACTAGCATGACCTTAGACTTACTTCGCACCTGTTTAACAGATTAGATTTGAAGTCTACTGCTGGTTTTAGAAGAACATATAATCTGCAGGTTTTACAAGAACTGGATATACCACTAGCTTAAACAGCCATCTGTTTCGACTCTACTTCCCTATGCTCCAGGCATTACAGATAGGGCAGAACATGTGTGGCGTTTTTGCTCTTCTTGTAGTCACTTTACTACTTTCAGCAGCGGTTTTCAAACTTTCTACTCTCTGGGAACCCTTCCCTACATCCTCTGCTAAGGAAGTCCTGCATGTCTGCTGCAGAACCCCAGCATCTTGCAAAGGATTCTGGGCCATGTTCTACAGCACTCCTAATTAGGGCCCAGAGCTTGCTAGGCCTCACTGTTGCCCTACAGGGACTCAGACTGTGACCTAGATCTCATCTACCCTCCTTCACTGGAAGTGATGAGTAACTGTCTAAGGGAAATCTGTCCTCCATAACTGGTACTTAAACACTGGGGAATCCATGAGAAGCTCCCAGGGAGTCTCAGGGCACCGCTGTTTGAGAACCACCTTCAGAGAGTTTAATTGTTTGACATAATAGTCCACTGGGCACCCATCTGCTACCCATACAGCTCCATGCTGTTTGCTAAGATCGTGTCACGTTTGCGATTCACGAAGCACGTTATCCTCCCACCACAGATACTGAATCTGAATCGTACTTGAATTTTTTGCCTGATTTGGCCTGAGTTCCTCCATTCCACATGTGGTCATCCTCTTCATAGAAGAAAAAAATATCAAGCTTCACATCGCCTTCTCCCTGAAAGGAAAACTCCAAGCTGTCTTCTACCTGGAGGGAGACAAAAAAACCCCATGCACCTCATAGGACACAGAGAAGAAGACAGAAGTGGCAAAGTCAAGTGCCGGAAATACTAAGAAATTTATAGGCTGCCATGATGGAATTTATATCCTGTGCAGCCATTTTGAGAAGGAGTTTCCAGATAGGATTGATCACAACTACAAATGCCCAAATTCTGAAGCCATAACAATGTTTTCCACCTGATTTTCCCATGCACGTTACATTCGACTCTTGACAGAGCTCTGATGTTTTAGAGGAAAATCATTAGCGGTCCTTTCTCAAAAAGACAACAGGCTGTTGGTTTCTAGGTTAGTTTCAAATGTTGCTCAGCTTCACTTGCGGTTGTACACTATATTGCTTCAACAACAACGTAATTACATTATACCGGAAACTAGATCTGGATTCGATCCCTACTGCTTTTCTTCACAGCCTAAGGCTGAAATCCCATACATATTTACCAGGAAGTAAACTCCTCTGAACTGAGGTGCCCTTTAAATGTTACATTAGCATTTTGAGTGTCACTTTCCATGTGTTCATTTCCATGCCACCAATGTAACGTTTAAAAGACCACAATGAGACAAGCAGGATCAACAGCATGGAAAAGCATGAACCCCCCCCCCCCCCCCAAGTTAGGTGACATATTTGCCTTAAGGAACTGCACCACCAGCCAATCCACGCATTTGCAGAGACTGAAGCCTGTCGTTAGCATAGTGGGATAACGCTGATGGAAAAGCTGTTCCTGTGTAACATTTCAAATGCAGCTTGCTTCTGAGTAAATATGCAAGGTGAAGATGCAAAATAATTATATTTTTTAAAATAGTAATTTATAAGAACATAAGATAAGCCAGTGCTGGATCAGGCCAGTGGCCCATCCAATCCAACACTTTTGTGTCGCACAGTGGCCAGAAACACCAGGTGCCCTCAGGAGGTCCAGCAGTGGGGCCAGGACACTAGAAGCCCTCCCACTGCTGGCCCCCCCCTCGAGCACCAAGAATACAGAGCATCACTTGCCCCAGACTGAGAGTTCCTATCTATACTTTGTGGCTAATAGCCACTGATGGACCTCTGCTCCATATGTTCATCCAATTCCCTCTTGAAGCTGTCCATGCTTGTAGCCACTACCACCTCTTGTGGCAGTGATCTCCATGTGTCAATCATTCTTTGGGTGAAGAAGTACTTCCTTTTATCTGTTCTAACCCTACTGCTAAGCTATTTCATTGAGTACATCAATACAATAAAAAGAAAATAAATAATAGGTGCAAGGCCAACATGTCTATCCGAACCACAAAAAAACATGTATGATTAAGGATCCTCTTTCTCATGCTTGCTGAAAGATCCATTCTCTGCCCAACCCTAAACCATAAAGGGTCTAACTGGAAGTATCTTTGTTTTGCAGGCAGGCTGTTGATTTTCACCACTGCGAAGGTTTCTTTTACTTTCATCAGCCAATCATAAAATTTTGGGGCCTGGTTTTTTTTGCTTCCAGTTCCTAGTAAAGGCCAGTCTAGCTGTGTAATCAGACGAAAAGCTACTGCGTGAAGATTTCTAGGTATGTCAGCTACACAATTTAACAGCAAGTTACCTGGCTTATCGAAAATCCTGTCTCTTCAGTCCCACTGATATAATTTCCACCACTTGTTTCCAGTAATCTGTTCCCTATTTACATATCCACCACATACATATCCACCAATGCTCCCTCTAAACTGTGGAGTCTTGTGAGCAAAAATTCTGCTTTGTGAGCTACTGGCATTTAAGCTGTGAGCGAGTGATTTGGCTACTGCATAAATTAGTTTGCTCTGGAGCCATCCTTCCTGAGCTAAGACCAAAATGTGTGAGCTAGAAGCAAAAAACCCTCCTGTGAGCTAGCTCACACTAACTCAGCTTTGAGGGAACACTGGTGTCTACCGTAGTAGGTGATGTGAAAGACCACTGCCTGAGACCCTGGAGAGCTGCTCCCAGTCTGACTAGACAACACTGACTTTGAGGAACCAAGGGTCTGATTCAGTTCAAGGCAGCTTCACGTGGTTCCTGTATTCACATGGAAGAAGTCTGCCTTCTCTGCCTCAGAAAACCAGCACTTCCTACTCCCAGTCTCATAAACCTTTGCTAGCCTGAAAGCAGCTAGATGACACTGGTAGATCATTTCCATCACATTTTCTGGACAGGAGAGGGAAACCATGATGCATTCCTTTCTGTAGCTTTGGCACATGTCAGTGTTTTTCTTAGTATTTCTTCAGAGCACCAAACAGCTTCATGATTCAATGCACAACAATAACTGTGTCTGACAAAACCATGCCAGCACATTAAACAGAATGTGATATTCTATACAGTGAAGCTTTGTTATCTGGTGCCTGATTTTCCAGAACGTTCAATTACCAGCATCTCCCTGAGGGCAAGCTGCTCCCCCTCCCACATCATATGCTTGCATCTTTGGGCATGTGTGCCCCACTCCCACCTCTCCAGCAGACCAGGTTTATGACCCCAGGCCATTGCTTCCTTGGGGGTGCCCCCGCCCAGAACCTGGTTCAACCTAGGTGCCAGCTCTGCTGGAGGACTCAATAGCTTGCCTGCTACATAGGACACCTCCACAGTTCATGGGGGGGGGGAGGGGAAAAAGGGCCCCCCATGAGTGGAGGCTGTTGCCTGGGTTTCCAATGGATTGGGGCTTGGGTAGGGGGGCAGGGGAGAGCAACAAGCTTGAATACCTAGCACATACAATTGATGGCAACTTCCACAAGTGCTAGATAACAAAGCTTTTACTGTACTAGCAAAATGCCCACCATCCACGATGGGTATGCAAACGTGAAAGGATCCATGGAGGAGCGCTATGAATGAGGACTGGGAAAGTCGGGGCCTCAGTGGGCGGGCAGGTTTGGCCCTTGTTGCAAAGGGTTCTCCAAGTGGCAACACTTTAGATTTCTGCAACAGAAGTGCATGATGGCCATTCATGTTTATGCAGAAAAGAAGAAGACATGCCACTGAGATGGGGGCTAAATCCATTCCTGGTGACTCCAGTCACCGAAAAGGAAAAGTGCTGAGAAGCAAGCCTGCTCCCATCTGCATAACCTCAGCCTAGATTTCATTCCTTGGGTACTGCTGGCAGTTGGCTTCTACCTTGACCTGAAAGGTGTGCGTGAGGCAGGCAGTCGCCCTGAAATGGTTAGCATTGCGTCTTGATTGCAGGCACCTCCTACCCGGGTCTGGGCACCTGAAATACCAACCTTGCCAAACTTGTGCTTCAGTGGTAATCCTGCCTTCTGAAACGCTGAAATAATATCCGGTTTATAGTCTTTAACAAAAATCCCCAGATCCACATCCTTGCTGTAAGGAATAATATTGCACTGCCGGTACCAACCTAAAGAAAGAAAACAGATCTCTTAGCTTCATGGAGAATATTCAGGTAAGACAAAACAAAATCATATGCAACCCCCTATGTAAATCATATTTTTTGTAAGTAGTGGTAGCTTTCTACCTTCTTCTGTTCTGAAAAAAACAGGTTTTGAGCTTTTGATAACAGGGGTTAGCCCGTATTTTTATAAACACATATAATTTGACCTCAACTTGAACAGATTATATTGAGTGAAGGACCTGTGACAACTCACGTGGGAGGGTAATTTCCTCCTCCCAGCCCCCCCCCTTCCCCGTCCATTTTGGCTCCACTGCCCCCATTACCTTATCGCTCTTTGCCACCATCTCCTGCTTGTCCTGCCTGCACACTCATTTGTTTCCCTCCCCACTAGCCTCACCACCTTCCATTTAAGACTGAAAGACACAATTGCAAAAATCTTGAGAGATGACCTCACATGATCTCTGCAGCCATGTTGGGTGGCTTAGGCCTTGTTGCCTGCAGTTGTCGAGGCAACCAAAATAGCTAAGATCTTGTGAAGTAAGGGGTACACATTGTTGAATAAATAAAAGTACTCTAATCCAGAGCCACCATACAGACAAAAAATTTCCTTAGGATGAAGACTCATATTCTAAGTTTCACTGATATAACAATGAAGCATCTATAACACTATCCTTCTATTCAGAGTCAAAATGTGCTTTCCATGGGCTTTTAGACTAGGAATATCACAAAAGAAGGAATACTCTTGCTAGAAAGTCACTTTCCCAGCAGAGTGGACTAGAATAGCTATTTGTTACACTACTGTTGTTGAGAGCAACATAACATTGCACAATTAATAGCAATTTTCAGTCAAATGTGTACGTAAATAAGATCGGTGACCTTCTTTCTAAGGAGAAACTCTGGTTCACTGAAGTGACCTGCATGAGCCAAATGGAACTTTTGATTATTTTCTTTGAACTCCTGATCTGCATGTGCCATATTACAAGGTCCCTGTGAAACTACCACACCCTTTCAGATACATGTTTCTTGGAGCACAAGAGCAGGTGTCGGAAAGGGCACCTCTTTGAGACAGCGTGGGATTAAAGCCTCCGGGCCCCTTTGAGCTCACAGAGTTAGTTACTCAGTTCTTGGAATCTGACCCCTAAGTAAAGACCATTTTTCATTCACATGGATCCTCTGTCCTGGATCAATTCCATTTTATTATATTACGGTCCTTGACCAGATCCAGTTAACAAAAGCACATATTATACAGGTATACAAATTAACTGTCCTGGACCACGATCATGCTTGTGTATTTTGTACCTCCTACACACAACCAGTTAAGATACCATTTGCTAATCTGATTTCCTCACGTGTTAACCTCAGGAGCTAACATCGCTGCCAAAGAGGCCATTTCCAGTTTGAAACACAACTGCAAACTCCTGACCCAGGCACGTTCCGCTGCTCAGCCAGAATCTCACTCCCAAACTGTTCAACGTCACAGCAGCAAGATGCAGTAACGCCTTGGCTTTTTTCCTGAACTCCACTGCATCGAGAGACATATCATCGGGATACAGCTGAAAAGGGGGGAAAAGACTTATGTACACTTCCAAAACACAAGGGCTTCCCCCCAAAATAAAGCACACTTCCCCAACACCTTGGTTTTCTAAGGTTATTCTCCTTATTTCTTTTCTTCCCAGCTGCACTGTTCCACAGAGGGCATTTAAAAATGATTAATTAAGTACTATTAAGTTGCAACCAAACTTCATGTGCTTTGCAAAGCAAAAGTTGTGCAGTGGTGGTTCACCATGGCCTCCGTCTGCACGGCAATCCTAGGTATTCCTTGGTGGTCTCCCATCCAACTACTGACTGTGGCCAACCCTGCTTCGAGTCAAAGCTCTGACAAGCTGGGGCTAGTCTGGGCTCTCCAGGCTGCTAGAGGAAATTTTAGTGGCCGTTGAAGAGGCTGACCTAATAAATGACGCTGTGCATTACTTGTCATAGGTAAGTTCACACCAATGGGCCCCGTCTCTTGACTGTGGTTAAGTGGCAGACAGAGAGGAGGAACAATGCAGTCCTCCCCCCCCCCCCAAACGACCCATATAGGAAGTTACTTTTAAATTGCAAGTTTTCCCAACATGCCCAAGCAAAGAGTGAATATAGATACCACTGCTCATCTAGTACACATGAGAGAAATAGACAAGGATACAGATCAGCTAACAAACTCTGGTCCCCATTCCCATTTTTAAAAGGTACAGATAAGATTTCCACAAGAACCACCTAGCCAGTATTTTCCTATTGTGCCATTAAAGGTGTCTGAATCCGAATCAGTATTTTCCTTTTACTGCTGCAAAACTTCTTTCTGTTTTTCATTAGACTTCAAAACAAGCTCCAATCCGTGGCAAGAACCATTAAAAAATCAATACAGTTGGCCTTTTCTATTTGCCTGATCAAGTTTAAAAGATAATAATTACTTCTTGCATTCACGCATAAGCAGACACATTACAATTACTACACCTTGCATTCACAACCTCTGGCGCCACCTAGCGTTAAAACTATGTAGCAAATCTGGTTTAAGGACTTGGGTTTGAGGAAATGTAAGGTTAAATCTACTAGTGGTCTGAAAAGGGGCAGAGAGAGGATGGAAACCAATGTATTAGGTTCAGAGCTATTCCTATGGGAATTAAACTTGAGCATTGTTACAGCCACACTCCAAAGAACCATGCAAATACTTCCAAAAGTCCGAGGGAGGTTTTTTTTTTTGGGGGGGGGGGGGGGGGGGATTGCCACAAGGCAAACAGGAGAGAGCTGCCCAAAGCAAGGCTGCCGGGTGCTCAGAAACACAAACCCTCCCAAGTAGCTGTCTGGATCCTGGCTTCCCTAATCAGCTTTAAAATACTGTATGCTGGGTCTTTGCTCTGAACCTTCAGCCACAGGAATCCCAGAACTATCTGAATGGGGAGACAGAATATTTAAATATTCTGGTATTTAAATTAAGGTCTGCTTTTAAGAGAATGCAGTCTTGAGCGAAGTTGTCCTGCCTAAGAATGATTCCACAGTGTCAGATTTCCCCACGCCTGCACTTCTATTCATCCGCGGCTTTCCCTGGTTTGATGATTTTGCCCTCCCAGGCAAAAAAAAACACTCCCCCCACCCTTGCTGCATGGCATCCACATCCTATTTCTGGGAAGTTTTTGCAATCCTAACACTGATCCTTCATCAACCTAGTGGGGAAATCTTTCTCATTTCGTGTTTCTCAACCCTCGGTCCACCCTCCCCTCCACATTTCCATGTCCCGCCCTCCAACCCCACCTTACCATGGAACAGTTCCTGGTTAATTAGCTTATTATTTCCTTTTCTTTGTTTTTTTAAATAGCCCAAGGCAACTGTGTTATCACACTGCTGATATTGCGTTCCAATGTTAGATTTCACTGTGCAAATTAATTTTTTTAAAAAGGATTTTACATTTTACTGTGAAGAACTCTGTACAAACTGATGTAATGAAGTAAATCTCTTCTGGGGAGGCGGGGGATTCACTTTTGTGTAGTCTTCCCTGAGCACGCGTGGGGACTCGCGAAAAGCAAAGGAAACGCCGCGGGAAAGCCCCTACTGTGGAAGTAGTGCTGCGGACTCACAGCATTGAAACAGACTTTCCCACAGAGCTTCGGAGCGGTAAGGACGTATGGCGGAAACTGTCAGAGATGACTTGAAGTCAATGGGCTTAGACAGCGTAGCTCTGCTTAGGCCAGGCACTGCAGACACCTCCATGGCTTGGATACTGAGTGTAACTTAGTAGAGCAAACGTACACTCAGTTGGGATTGTGCAATGGGGGTGATGAGCCAAGGCTATAAGCAGCCCAGCAGCCCTGTCTTATAGAGTCTGCACTGCCTGACGGCCTTGCTGTTCTTCCAAATAAAAGCAGGCGGTGGAGATGTTATGGTTTTATCAAGGCTTGGTGGGTCACCGTACTGGATGGGTAGACTATGCAAGCCTGCACTACCTGGTTTTGAATGAGCTCCATATACTGGTAGCAAGGTCATTCTTCCTGACACGTACCTTAAGTTTGTTAATTGTGGACACCAGGGGAAAGGGAGGGGAGAGACACATCACCCCTGGAACTACCTATACGTACTTTTTATTTAAAAATGTCTACCCTGCCCTTCCAATAGCTCAGGGCGGCTTGCAAAGAACATTAAAAGGAAGAAATACTACTTTGGAAGGAATCCTTCTCAGTCACCACTAACCTGAAAGAAAGACCGAGCTTCTCTGTACCTACATTCAATAAACCTCGAGTGGGACCGCTCTTCGAGGAAACGAGACAGCTCTTTTGGAATCTGGACTGTTAACCCATCAAGAGAGACACTTTGTAGTTCTAGCCTGTTGGGAAAGGGGGGGGGGGAATGACCAAACTCAGAAAACAAGAAAAAAAGCTTCTTTACCTTTTAAAGGTGACCCCCCAACAACAACAACACTGACAAAGTCATTGCAGCACTGCACAAGCATTTTAACACATCCACTCAGTTTTCATCCATCTGCTCAACCCATCCGTGCCATAAAGAAAAACCCAACTCCACCAGGCATGGCATTCAAGCAATTTTAAGACGTTTAACCGTTCTCACACTGTTTTAAAGTTGTTCCCTGTTGCAAGCTGGTGGGAGGAAAAGTGAAACACAAGAGGACAATAAAGAAAAATCAAGATAGGGGAATGTAAACTGATTGAGTGTGGCGGCGCCTATTCCCCTAACTGGATGCAGCAGCTACCCAGGACCTCTTCCTTGGCACATTAGACGTAGATCCAGCATGGAGGCCAAAGAAGGCAGTATTCCACCTTCAAAGCTGAAAGATGGACCCAAGAGACTTGGGGATTGTATTTCTCATCTAGTTCCATCTAATGGCAAAATGGGAAAACATTTATTTATGAACTGGCAATATTTCTACACCACCTTTGCCTCAGAGGGCCCAAAGGGGCTTACAACATTATGGCCACAAGACACTGAATAGGTGAAAGCCAGTCTAATTCATCCATCCTCAAGATTTAACAGGAGAGTTCACCAGCCTCCAGTTTTCACTGAAACCAATGTTTTCTGCAGTCTTCTTCTAAAGACTCCTGGGGATGGTGCTCTCACAAGCCCAAGGTCTTCTTGGGCTGATCCACAAAGCTGAAGCAGAACAGAACTTCGAGTCCATTAGAACTGTAAAGACTAGCTGCATTTTCCAGGATATAAGCTTCCATGAGTCAAAGCTCACTTTGCCAGAAAGCTTACACCCTGGGAAATTTTGTTGGTGTTCAAGCTGCTACAGGACTTAAATTTTGTTCTAGTGCTACAGACTAACAGGGCTACCCACCTGAAGGGGTAATATAAAAAGCTTGGGTATTGCTAAGGGATGGAACGCAGGAACTGACCAGAGGACTGTGAATGGTACACAGGCTCATACATGAGAGACAGTCTCTCAAGTGAGGGGCAAATAGTTTACTTCCTTTTGTACCTGGTTTCTTTTCATTATCATGGCTAGTAAAGGTAAAGGTTTCCTTTGCTCGAAAACCAGTTGGATCCGACTCTAGGGGTGGTGCCCATCTCCGTTTCCAAGCCAAAGAGCCAGCACTGTCCGAAGACTTTCCCCGTGGTCATGTGGCTGGCATGACTAAATGCCGAGGCGCGCAGAATGCTGTTACCTTCCTAACAAAGCGGTACCTATTTATCTACTTGCAATTTCTTGCTTTCAAACTGCTACGTTGGCAGGAGCTGGGGCCAGAGACGGGAGCTCACTCCGTCACGCAGCACTCAGGTCTCGAACTGCCAAGTTACCGACTTTCCAGTCTGCAACTTAGCACCTTAACCTCTGAGCCACTGCGGCCCCCTTAGCCACTGCAGCTCAGAAAGGCTAAGGGCTGCTAAAAGACCTATTCTGCATTGACGTGGTTAATCTTTTTTCAAAACTAGTTAGATGAACATCCATCGCTACGATCTTGTGGTAGGGAATTCCAACTGCGTATTGAATCAAATGCTTCCCGTTTGCTTCTCCTGAACCGATTTCGTTGGACAACCATGTTGTGGTATGACATGCAAGACAGAGAAGAGAGTCCTGAGACTTCATTTCTCGTTTGAATGAAATGTTAAAAAAAAACCCACCCTTGCACCACTGATGTAACAACACAATATATTATTGGATTTCCCCCTGTATCACAGTAAAGGAACGAGGAATGAGGCATACCTGACAGCCATGCTCTGTAATAAATTAAAATAATTAAAAATCAAGAATGCCACCCTGCCATTTTTCTTACTTCTCATAAGCTCCGGGGTAGTGGCCGAACTGTAGCTTTCGGAAAGGCACAAACTTGCGGTCCACGTGTCGTTTCAGCCGCAGCTGACCGTGCCACAGATGGTTGCCGTTCCTCTCGTAGAAGACCACCACCTGGATGGCGTGATTGGCCAGTCTGAAGATATAGTGCAAGGGAATCTCAGTCCCCAAGAGATCCTCCATTCCTTCTAGGCGCGGGTCTTTGCTCTGAACCTTTAGCCATTGGAATCCCACTCTCTCTGCTGCTCGGAATAAGCCAGTCTGAAAGCAGAAGGGTCTGAGAACACCACTCTTGCAGAAATGAACACAGAGACACAGGACTACATTACACAGCACTGACAGCTAGAACTGACACTGTGTAATTTTTTGTTGTTTGCTGTCCAGTTGCAGCCAACTTAAAGGCAGCAACTCCATTGGGTTTTCAAGGCAAGAGACGTTCCAAAGGTGGCTTGCCATTGCCCGCCTCTGTGTAGCAACTCTAGAGTTTCTTGGTGGTTTAACCAGGATCAGCTCTGCTTAGTTTCTGAGATATGACAAGAAACTATCCAGGTCAGGGAACTGAGCAACTTAAAACAGTGGTTTCCCAACTTTCTACCCTGAAGGAACCCTTTCTGCACTGGTTTGTAAGGGTTATATCCCACCATACAATGAAAACTAAGATCAAAATAAAACAACAAAATCAGAGAGAGAATAGTAAAAAGAACAAGTGTTAAAAATACCTCCCACAGACCATTTTAATTTATCACCAAAACCGTGAGATGGTTAAAAGCAGCAACAACAGAAAATAAGAAAAAACTTCACCATTTATAAAAAATGAAAATACGATTTCAAAGAACAGTCAAGTTTGCAGAGATGGTTCATTTAGCACCCCCACCATCCCCAGGGCTCTTTGAAAAATTGTTTTAATTGATCTCCAGAAGGCCATAAGAGAGATCTCTCCATTCACAACTTGTCTGCTACAGGATTTATTGAAATCCTGTTTTGCTCCCAGTGGGGACAAAGTGACTCACAGCATTGTTTTCCTCTTCTCCACATTTTCCTAAACGCCACCACCACCACCACCCTGGACATAAGTCACGCTGAGAGAGCACAACTGGCCCAAGGTCTCCCAGCAAGTTTCCAAATGGACCAGGATCTAGGAGACCTGGCTTCGAATCCCCACTCTGCCACAGAAGCTTAATGGGGTGACCTTGGGCCTGTCACACTCTCTCTCGACCTAACCTACCTTGCTGGGTGGTTGTGCTGAGGACAAAATGGAACAGAGAATGAGGTGCTCAGCTGCCTTGGGTCCCCATTAGGGTGAAAAGTGGGGTATAAATATCCCAATAAAATAAACAAAACAACCCTCACTCTTTCAGATGAGAGCCCTTCGCTCATTCATAACTTTCTCAAAACACTGGCTTAATGCAAAGACCAAAAAAGCCTCCTACATGATGCTATTTAAAAACAGAAACCTGTTGCAGGAATCATACCTCTTTCCAGCAGCATAAACAGCCACTGAACTACAACAGACCACTACAAACCAGTTCTTCATTTATACAAGAAAAGTAAGAAATGCAAAGAAGAGGGACTGAAGTCAACATTACTAAACAGGTGATTAAATGTCTCGGTGTGATTTTGTTTCTGTCCAAAACTTGTTCAGACCATCCACGCTAAACCAGGAAAGCTCCTGCTTCATGCTCCTTATTTGCGCGCAGGGGGTGGGACCCTGCTTTCTGCCTTCTCCCATGTTATAAAATGTAGGTTTTCAAAAGTCTCTACAAAGAGTTTGTACAAACCAAGTCATGCAGATTTCCAAAGCTACTTACCTAGCGATTCCATTGTGGACGCCTCCCTCTTTGCACACTCCCTGTTAAGAGCGCTTATCATATTTAAAAGATTCTGATTCCCCATCCTGCCATCGTTCTCACAGTAACTCTCACAATCTTTTTTCTGGTCCTGATGCATTCACAGACTCAGCCTGGCATCACAAACGCAAAGATTCCACTTGCAAATCTAATTTTATACTTATGCTTTTTCTGCTCTCTAGCTTTTGTTTGTTTGTTTGTTTCATGCCAGGTATGAAAATAAGAGGACCCGAGAGAAGATATGCCATCTCTGAATTCTAGCAACTCAGTGTTCTCCAAAAGACCTAATGCTGTCACAAGAGGACTGACCCAAGTAACTCGGGCATTGCCTTGGGGTTGTGGGGTGTCAGACAACCTTACCTCTAGTTTCCGGGTTTTGTCTAGTAGTGCAAATGCAGTGAAGTCGCGAGGAGCACAGAAGTATCTGCATTCTGAGCGGCTGCCCTCAGGGGATGCCCTGAGTTGCTCCAAGTCGGTAGCAATTAGCCCTAGAAGCAAGGGATCGATAAGATGCACAGGTATATGGTGGCTGGATACCAGACCGAGGAATTTCTTGACCACATGCTGATCAAACAAAACGAGACAAACAGAAAGAAGAGAAAATCAGAAGTTCAGGCTTCATTTTAAAAAAATCATATCAAAACCTCATAACAAATCACCAAAGACCGGCGTAATACTAATTACGGTTTGGTTCCAAAAAGCTACTACAAAAGCCTGCCCGGCAAGAAGCAGTTTCTGTTTTAAAACCCATTGCCATGTGAAAGGGTCTGTATGAGAAGCCCAAGCTCAAACTTCCTCAGATGCACAGAACCACGAAGGTTTCTTTCGACTGTGCTCAGGGAAGCATGGAGCCTTTCTCCAATCCCAGGAGTTTTCCTCCAGAGAAAGGTTCCACTGTTAGCTTAACAGAGCTGTAACAGCTTCTTTGGATCCTGGACTGCCACACACACTCCTGCACAATAAGCAAAGAGTGGCAAAGAACAGCAAATGAGAAGAGATACCCCACCCACCGCCCTCAATTTCTAACTACATTTTACTTCTCGCCTGAACTCTCACAGCACCAAACAGTCCATCAAACAGACTTTTTTTATTTGGATCCAAACGTCCCACTGCATGAGCAAGCCTCCTTCTCCAAGTTTGCTGATGAAACCCACTTCATGAGCCTGGAGTCATGCAAGATGTTGGACACATTTAGAATCAAAAAGAGTTTCAAAGAAAATTTGAGGAAAAGACCTTACCCATTGACTGCTGTCTTGTCCCGTCTTACTCCCTTTAGTCTTGGGGAAAACAGCGCCATTCTGGTAGCAGCAAAAGAGAAGACCGGCTTTGTTAAGCCCCAGCTTGATAACCGTCAAGTTAAGAGTTATGAAAAGTAACACTTCAAGTGACATTTTCCATGATGTCTCCCTTTTATATAACATGCTGTCTGTTTTTGCAGCAGAATTTCTATGACACTAGATGTATTCCCAGTACCCTTTTCCTGTTGCTCTTCTCCCACAAAGCCAGTGGGCAAATGCACCTCTCGTGAGTGATATTTACTGGGATGTTGCACAACCTGTTAGTTTAAAGGACTGAAAAATAAAACATGAACATTATAAATACAAGCCCAGCAGACGGTGACGTTATGCTGTTAAAAGCTGAACTGGCCTCAGCCAAGCCTGGTTTACACACAGCAAGGAAACAAGGGGGTAGAACAGACTGCAGCCTCTTCAAAAGCCAGTGGGGGATTCCAGTTCTAAATGCTTCTTGCACATAAAACAACAACTCCCTGTAAAGGGGAAAGAAGCACAGCATGGAGAAAGTTTCTGCACCCCCACCCCTTTTAAATTACAGGGAAGTTGTCAACTAAGGGGGACATTCCAGAATCCTCCACCTGTAATCTGAAGGGGTACTAGTCCATTCTATCACCTGATCTTGTTGCATGTGTAAATCAGGCCTAAGTCAACACCTGGATGGGAAGACTGCTGGGGGATGAGAAGGAGAAGTTTCAATTAAAACTGCTCTGGCCTGATGGAAGCAAAACCTTTATTAGTCTAATCAAAAACCCGAACTTAGGAAACTGAAAGGGAAAACGGCAACATTTCAAAACTACACATTTAAAGTTTAGGGTGCTGTATTAGGAGCCCAAAACAGATTAAGAATAATGAAGCCAGACATCCCCAAAATATTGCCAATATTGCTAATAATATTGCTCTAGTCAGCCATATTTGATCAAATCATTCTGCTATCCATCCCTCCCCATTGGTAAAATGACAAATATTTGAACACCTCAGACAATGTAAAGAGGTTCTGCACATCAAAAAGTGCTTTATCAGTGTCACAAATTACATAAACCAACAGAAGTGCAGAACTGCTCTGAAACTATGCTCTCCATGTATACAGTAGCCAAAATTTACCAAAGAAATCAAGGTCTGTCACCCAGTTCGAGGAAATGTCACAGGCTACAGCATTATATAGTGATAATACCTATCGATACTGTAGACATATACAACATTTTAAAGAATGTTCTTTATTTAAATGTAATCAATTTGGGCAACAACTAATATACTGTAGTGTGTTTAAGGATAATATATTATGAAATACGTCAAGTGTTTTTAGTCTTAAAAGTTTGATATCCAAATGCACAGGTAATCCAGCATATTGTGACTTGTATGACAGCATTTCTGTCCAAATAATACATTTTCTTTTAGCTTCAGCTGTTTTCTTCTCTTTCTCTAAGATGCATGTTGCTAGGGAAGCACAGATGCAGTAACTTGCAACTCGATCTCAAATGCTGGCTATATTTGGAATTTTTCTTTTAGAAAACCAGGACATTTATACTTTTGAACTGTGTAAATATGCCAAATAGTACAATTTTATACATTAACTTATAAGTCTATGTTTGATAGGAAAGTAATAACTGCACATATATAAGTTTTCCTCAATATTCCCCCCTCAGTGCCCATGGCTTCAAAATTTCAGGAAATTTTACATCTCTACATCCCCATCCGGCTGTTCCCAATGGTCCCTGTGCCCCAAGTGCAGCATCTTGGGGAGCTCAGTAGACTGCAGTGGGAGACAGAAGAGGAAATTTGTGCCTCCTGGTACAGAAAATGATCTTTGGACCCAACCCACTGCAATCAAAAGCTTTCTGAATCAATTGATGACACTAATGAATTGACTAGACGCTGCATCCCTACAGGATACACTCGAAGTTTTGCAAGCAAGCAGATTATAAACTGGAATGTTCCGAATCTTACAACCTGACCACCGCAATATTTACGCAGAACAAACCCCATCAGTTTCAGTGGGATTTACTTCCAAAGTAAATATGCATAGAGCTGCATGAATGAATGACATCAGGCTTTTTAAGCAGTAACACATTTTAATCGTTTTAAGCTTTGGTTATGCAACATTTGGGAGATTTTGTTTTTAAACAAACTTGTAATTGTTCTTACCTTTGGAGACAAGTAATACTTATAGTAGTACAACTGAAACAGGAGAAAGACTGAACTCGTCAAGGTAAGAAGGCCCAAAACCACGTTCTTGTTAATTCTCTGCATTAGTCTTCAGGGCTCACTTGGAGGTCACTTAAAAACAGCTGTATTCTTTTCATCTTTTCAATGTGCCTGCTAGTTCTTTACTTCAGGAAGAAAAAGCTAGGAAAGGTAACAAATTGAGTTAAAACAAGTCTCAGGAGTGGTTTTAAGCATTTGCAGAAGCTATATCGTAATAGTTATGTGTTCACATCACAAACAAACAAAAATGCAGGTCTGGTTAATCCTAATGCACATTGCTGTATCTTTTTAAAATGTTTCTACTCCTGACTGCAAAGGGTTAATTTCAGTACATGCCTGAAGGCTTACTAGCTGGCAGCAAGATCCAGCCGAAGCTAACCATTTTCAAAGCCTATTGATTTTATTGGGAATTAACAGATGCTCAATTGTCCTGCTAGGAAGTGCATGTACTCATTTCACGTGTACAAGGTGCCACATGAAAACAAACATGATATTTCTCTGTACGCAATCTGAGATCAGCAGAGACATTCCTGTTATGATATCTTTGGCCTTACCTCTTATTCCAATTAATTTCAAATTATTTATCGTAAAAGAAAAAGTCAAATGTTTCCAATTCATTGAACAGCAGTTGTGCATAGTTCCCATTCATTTCAACACAAAGTACTGATGGACTATGTCGTAAATCTAACCAGACTGTCAGCTGGGCTAGGAAAAAGAAAATCATGACTTGAACAATTTGGCTTTAACAGTGGATGATACATTTACTGACCAACATTTTCCAGCTCTCGTTGCTCTCTGAATGATCAGAATGTTGTACGCCTGATGGCATACTTTACAAGAGAAAATCAGCACTGTGAAGCTAATCAACATAAGGAGAATAAACTATGCATCTATCCTACAGGTGAACCTTTCCCCTTCAACAGAGAGGCCAGAACGGAGAAGAAACAGACCTGCTGATGTCTGCCTGCAAGGTACTCCTCAACCAAGCCTCAATCAGGAAAATGTTCTTGCACAACCCTAAACTGAACATGAAATACTTTTACAACTGTGCTACGATCCCTCCTTTTTTATGAAGCCCTTATACACACACCCCACAACCAGTTTTCAAAGAGAATGATGTGAGCTAGTGCATTCTGCACCATGTCTTCTTCCTTCCCCTGGTAAAAAAGTAAACTGTAAGCTCCTCTGGGCAGAGTCCTTGTTTGGGTTTTCCTTGGCTTATGTTATACATTATTAGTGAGAGCCAGTGTGGTGTAGAGGTTAGAGTTATAGACTAGAACTGGGACAACAATGGAGAACAGGTCTATCAGTAGCTGCTAGCCATGGTGACTGAAATGAACCTCCATGTTCAGAGGCAGTCAACCTCTGAATTCCAGTGCCAGGATGCAACATCAGGGGAACGTCTGATAATGGGAAAGAGCTAGCTGGCCACTGTGTGAGGCAGGATGCTGGACTAGATGGACCACTGGTCTAATCCAGCAGGGCTCTTCTTATGGACCCCTGGTCTGCCATGGAAGTGCACTGAGTGACCTGGGGTCTGTCATAAACTTTCAGTTTACCCTCCCTCAGAAGGCTGCTGGTGGTGGGAAAAGAGAGAGAACAACGATGTGAATAAGACGCTTTAGGAACAAAAGCAGGATATAAATTAAATTAAATAATATTTGAATACTGCCTTGCCACCAATCCTCTCTAGGCGCTTCAACACACGGGTTTTACCCTCTTGAGATACAACAAGAAAGGGTGGGGGGGGCTAAAATAAAATTTCCAAGTGTTGCTTTTTGTAAAAAAGACCTCACGTCTGGCAGCACTTTAATATGCAAATCTATTCTTAAAGTGAGAAGGATAACTGTAAACGTAAGAGCTGCCGGTGTGTAAAGGCGATCCGACCCCCCCCCCCCCCCCCCCCCCCGCGGCCTTACCACGGGGCAAGGAATTGTCACATCCCGCCGCCCTCCTCCTCCTCCTCCTCCTCCTCCTCGCACGACGCCTTCGACATATCTACCTGCCGCTTCCCTTGAAGCCAGATAATAGATTCTTTTCAGCAGTGGGAGCCGTAAAGCGAGACCTTTCTTGCAGCAGTGGCTGCGGGACTGCGCGAGAACAGAGAAGAGCCTTAGAGATAAAGGACGAAGAGGAAAGAATACACACTTCCGTTGTTCATTTGAACACCGCCTTCTTGCGGGGCGATGGGCTTCATACAGAGCGGGAGAGCCGCTTTTCTCTCTACCAGTTTCTCTACATTGGCTATCGACGCGCCGGGAGCCGGAAGTGTTTGTGTATGGGGGTTTATTTTAGCGAATAAGAGCCTAATTGAGCTTTCCTTAAAAAGGGGGGTGGGGAGAAAAGGGCGTAGTATGTGCCTTGCCTTGCACGCGGAAAGTCGCAGGTTCAGTTCCTGGTGCCTCTCGTTTAAAACAAAGTTTAATCCCCTCAAGGGAGACCCTAAATCCGTCAGAGTAGACAGTACCGAATCTGATAGACAAACTCCAGAAGCAGCTTCGCGTGTTCAAGTAGAGGTCGTATTTGATGGACACGCAAGAGGCCAGAGAACTCCCGTAAGAACGTGTGGGCTTATAATGTCAAATGCCTAGTTTAATTTTATGTTTATAATGTAAGTCTGGAGACAGGAAAAGAGTGCAGCCAAAGATCCTTGTGGTTGAACAAGTGCACCAAAATCTGGCTTTGTGGTATAGGCGTCCCTCCCCCGCTGGTGATTTTTATTAATATTTAAAAGCAGGATTCTTAAACAGTCCGTCGATATTGATGATTCCCCCCCCCCCCCCACTTCCCTAGTAGTTTTAAAGGATTAACAAGTCTGGGCGGCCTGTGACAACTGTGTGACTGAGGATTCAACAATTCTTGTATCTGAGGAAGTGTGCCTGCACATGAAAGCTCATACCTTGAATAAAACTTTGTTGGTCTTAAAGGTGTCACTGGACTCAAACTTGATTCTGCTGCTTCAAACCAGCACCTGAATCAGTCCTTGTACACATAATGGTTGGGTCTAAGAACCACTGCTGTATTTTGACTGATGTGTACCCATACAATTTAACATCACAGTACCTTCCTAAACAGAAGATGGTCTTCAATGAATTTAACTCTCCTTAGTTAGGCATTGAACTTTTGCATTACTAGCCAGTCGTTGAATGCATTTTTCCCCCTAACATTTTGCAAAGTCGTATATTCCTGATAAAATATAAACCACAACTGCAGCAATGCATTGCAGGTGCACTGATTCCTGTGCTAGAGTAAGATCTGGGAGATGCAAGTTTGAATTCTCTGCCACTCCTGCTGGATGACCTCAGGCCAGTCACACTTAGCCTAACCTACCTCACAGGGTTGTTGTAAAGATAAGAGGTAAGCGATGTAAGCCATTCGGTGGCAAGGTATGTCCACTGTCACAGCAGCTTTCTAGGATCTTGGTCAGAGAAAAGGTATTTGTTAGCATTGGCCACCCATTTATTTTTATTGTCTTTACTGTTTTTGCAACCGGAGCCATACACAACAAACCCTCATCCCACAATAAACCTTGTTCCTCAGGAAAACATGGAAGAATTTAAAGGTCACTACTGCAAAAGTTGTCATGTGATTTCACAACAGCTGCTAGAAATTTTGCCACATGCAGGGTAGTTTGTCTTCATCTCTAAGTAACTAGGATGATTTTGCATCTGGAGAGAGGAAGTCCTGATTAAGTAATGGGGGGATCAGTTCATCTCTTAGAGCTGAAAATTTGGGACAATTAAGCAAAATGATTCACAGTCAATTTCACTGCTTGCTGCAATTACAGAGTCGATCTGAGTATGAAATCCCATTAAATCCTCCTGACATCACAGCTGAAGGTAGGGCATTCAGGTGCGCTAGCATGAATGGCCTTCTATGCTTTGGAGGAATTATCTCGGGAAAGTAGTTGAGCATTGTTGTTGGAGGCTGAATGCAAGTGCTCAGACATAGGACCATATATATGAAAAGTGGCACCACCCAGAAAATAGTGACAAGCTGTTGTCCTCGCCATTAGAAGAGTTGGTTTTATACCCTGCCCTTCACTACCAGAAGGCGTCTAGGAGATACCCTGTGAGGTAGGTGGGGCTGAGAGAGTTCTGAGAGAATGGTGACTGACCCAAGGTCACTGGCTTTATGTGGAAGAGTGGGGGATCAAATCTGGTTCTCCATATTAAGACTCCACTGCTCTTAACCACTACACAAAGCTGGCTCCTGGAGACAACACGAAGGAATAAGTAGCCAGATTTAGGCCTCTTTAAGGACACTTAGGCAGTTGCCTAGGTCTGTTGTAGCTACAGTAACTTGCAAAAAAGATGCTACCCCCCGGCAAAAAAGTGAAGGATATTGGAAGAGCTGTAGGATGGCACAGGGTAATCTGTTTTAGAGCAGAGTGCTGGGCCAGCTTTAGTATTACTTCTGTTTGAGGTGTCAGTTAAATGACATAGTGTAACGGTTACAATGTTAAGACTAGGATCTGGGAGACTCAGGTTTGAAAAACCCCCCTCCCCCCGAAGCTTGCTGAGTGACCATAAGAACTTAAGAACATAAGATAAGCCAATGTTGGATCAGGCCAATGGCCCATCCAGTCCAGCACTGTCACACAGTGACCAAAAATACCAGGTGCCATCAGGAGGTCCAGCAGTGGGGCCAGGACACTAGAAGCCCTCCCACTGTTCCCCCCCCCCCCCCGTCAAACACCAATACAGAGCATCACTTGCCCCAGACTGATGAGAGTTCCTATCTATACTTTGTAGCTAATAGCCACTGATGGACCTCTGCTCCATATGTTTATCTAATTCCCTCTTGAAGCCGTCCATGCTTGTAGCTGCCACCACATCCTGTGGCAGTGAATTCCATGTGCTAATCACTCTTTGGGTGAAGAAGTCCTTCCTTTTATCTGTTCTAACCTGACTGCTCAGCAATTTCATTGAGTGCCCACGAGTTCTTATATTGTGAGAAAGAGATAAAAGTACTTTTTTCTCTGCCTCATGCATAATCTTGTAAACCTTGATCATGTCACCCCTCAGCCGTTGTTTCTCCAAGCTAAAGAGCCCCAAGTGCTTTAACCTTTCTTCATAAGGAAAGTGTTTCCAACCCTTTTATCATTCTAGTTGCCTTTTTCTGCACTTTTTCCAGTGTAATATCCTTTCTGAGGTGTGGTGACCAGGATTGCACACAATATTCCAAATGAGGTCACAGCATCAATTTATACAGGGGCATTATACTGGCTGATTTGTTTTCAATTCCCTTCCTAATAATTCCCAGCATAGCGTTGGCCTTTTTTATTGCAGTCACACACTGTCTCGACATTTTCATTGAGTTATCTACTACAACTTCAAGATCTCTCTCTTGGTCAGTCTCCGGCATTTCAGACCTCATCAACGTGTATTTATAGTTAGAATTTTTGGCTCCAATATGCATCACTTTGCATTTGGCCACAGTGAACCCCATTTGCCACATTGCTGCTCACTTGCCCATCCTCAACAGATCCCTTTGGAGTGCCTCACAGTCCTTCCTGGTTCTCACCACCCTGAACAATTTAGTGTCATCCGCAAATTTAGCCACTTCACTGCTTACTCCCAACTCCAAATTATTAATAAACAAGTTAAAAAGCTGTTGTAGATTTTCCAGGCTGTATGGCCATGGTCTTGGCGTTGTAGTACCTGATATTTCACAAGCAGCTGTGACTGGCATCCTCAGAGGTATAACACAGAAAGATGGAGTATTGTCTGTGTTAATGTGAGAAGAAAAATGGTAGGCAGGTAATTTATATCTACTCAGGAAGGTGGGGAGGGGGTGAGTCATTATCTTGTAGGAGTTTCCCAGGCTGTGACATGCTAATGGAGGAGCTTTCCTGAGGAGGTTTCTTTTGCATATGGATTGGCTGTTGAAACTCTAATTCTAGTTAAAAAGCATCAGACCCAGTACTGAGCTCTGCAGTATCCCAGTGCTTACCACCCTTTTGATCCACAAGAGGACTTGTCCTTTTATTCTATGACTGTTGAGCTCACTTAAGAGCCTTTGATGAGGAACTTTATCAAAAGCTTTCTGGAAGTCAAGGTAAACATCTATTGGGTCCCCCTTGTCCACATGTTTGTTTACTCCGTTAGTGTTAACAGGTTAGACAAAATCTTCCCTTACAGATCCCCCTTGCTGAGTCTTCCTCAGTGGGCCTATCTTCACAGCCTCTCTCACTCTAATCTATCTCAGAGGGTTTATATGAGGATAAAATAAAGAGGAGAATGTTGTAAAGTCTGCCTCGCTGGGCAGAAAGGTGGGACGTAAATGAAGTAAATGAAACATGTTGAGAAATGTTAGTTTACCCACCATCCAAGTGTATACGATCCTGAAAAAGTCAGACAGCAAAGAAGATAGTTTTTCAAATGTTTATTTAGTACAAAACCTCTGAGTGACATGTTTGAATTAGAGACACAGCAAAATAAAAACACTCCATGGGCTCTAAGGCACCCCAGTGGTACAATGTTGCTATGGTAGGTAGGACTGTTGTCTTAGGATACTCACAAGGATAAAGAATGAAAAACAGGTTGCCTACCTGTAACTGATGATCTTCGAGTGGTCATCGGTGCATTCACACTGATGGGTTTCTGCGCCTGCGCAGGAATCCTTCAGTATTGTAGAAAGCTTTAACGGATTTTCGCACCCAGCACCTCCGGGCATCGCCGGAGCCCCCACCGCGCATGCCCAGAGGAGCAGGCACGGACATCCCGCCAGTTCCTTCTGACCGCTGCAACCAAGCGTGTTAATGAGGAGAAAGCCTGGCAGCAGAGGGAAGGATGGGCAGGTAGTGTGAATGCACAGATGACCACGCAAAGATCATCAGTTACAGGTAGGCAACCTGTTTATCTTCAACGAGGTCTCTGTGCTTCACACTGATGGGAAGGTAGCGAGCAGTGTCTTACCTGGAGGAGGATGCAGGCAGGCTGTCACTGAGAAGCAGAGGATAAAATGAGGTGACCCATCGCAGAGCATGCAGCTACTCGGGTGTCCAGTGCGTAATGCCTAATGAACGTATTTGGAGTAGCCCAAGTTGTGGCCATACAAATGTCTGTCAAAGAAGCACCCTTGAGAAATGCTGTGGAGGTCGCTATAGACCTGGTGGAGTACGCCTGGATAGGCCCTGGAAGTGGAGTCTTGGCGAGATCATAGGCAAGTTTAATAAGCTCCACAATCCATTTGGAGAGTCTCTGGGCAGTGATGGATTTGCCCATTCTGTGTGATGCATAAAAAACAAAGAGTCTAGGTGTTGTCCTACTTGACTTTGTACGAGTAAGGTAGAATAGAAGTGCTCGTTTAACGTCAAGGGTATGTGAGAGACGTTCTTGCTCGGAAATGTAAGAAGGGTAGAAATCAGGCAAGACATTCTCAGAATGTAGGTGGAAGTCGGAAATGACTTTAGGCTGGAAGGAAATGTCCAGAACCATGCGAACTGCGTTTGGTAAGAAACAGAGGAACGGAGGATCGTGATTGAGGGCTAGGAGTTCGCCAACTTGATGAGCAGACGTGATGGTGAGTAAAAGGGCCATTTTCCAAGCCAGCAGCCGGAGATCACAGGATGCCAACGGTTCAAATGGCTTCCGAGTGAGTGGAGGACCAACAGAAGATCCCAAGGTTGGGGTGGGACTCTGGTGGGTGGATAAAGATGAAGGAGGCCCTTCAGAAAACATTTCGAAAGGGGGTGGGCGAACACAGAAAAGTTGTCAATTCTGTTGTGGAATGCCGAAATTGCAGACAGGTATACTCTCAAAGAAGAGTGTGAGAGTCCAGTATCCACTAGGGATAGGAGGAAATCAAAAATGCAAGACAGACCCGCAGAGCAGGGTTCTGTGTCGGACGAGGCTAAGTATGTACAGAAACAAGTCCATTTGTAGGTATATGATTGTCGAGTGGATGCTTTGCGGGAGTTAAGCAGGACATTATTCAATCTTTCAGAGAATACGGAGGGGAGAGTCTCCAAGCCATGAGCTTGAGACGGGGAATGTTGTGGTGGAGGACGGGAGAGTCGGAGAGTATCAGAAGATCTGGATAGAATTTCCTGCAGGCTAACGAAAGGAGGACTGGAAACCAGGCTTGTCTGGGCCACCAAGGAGTGATCGGTATGTATTCCGCCATCTCGTGTACTATCTTGTGTACCACTCGTGTGAGTAGTGGTAAAGGTGGAAAGGCATAGATGAAATCACGATTCCAAGGGTAGAGTAGGCTGTCTCCTAGGGAGAGGGGGTCGGTTCCACTCTGCGTGCAGTAGTTCGTGCACTTTGTGTTTTGGTGAGTGGCAAAGACATCTATAACCAGGGTTCCCCAAAGAAGGAATACCTGGTGGAGGTAAGTAGGATTCAGTTCCCATTTGTGATGTCTGGCTTGTCCCCTGCTCAGGAGATCGGCTTGGGTGTTGAGTGAGCCGGGAATGTGTGTGGCCCTCAGGAAGATGCCATTGGACGTCCCAAAGTCGGATTGCAAGTTGGCAAAGACTGCGGGAGATTGTGCCGCCCTGGGAGTTGATATAACACACTGCAGTGGTATTGTCTGTAAGGATGGCCACGCAGTGTCCTTTCACTAATGGGAGAAAGGTTCGAAGCATGAAGAAGATTGCCAGGAGTTCAGGATAATTGATGTAGTGGGACCTCAGGTTCGGTTCCCACCAAGAGCCCCTGCTGTGGCCGTTCAAGTGTGCCCCCCATCCCCATGTAGACGCCTCAGTAATTAGGGTGAGTCACGGTGACGGGAGATGGAAGGGGGCTCCCTGGAGGAGGTTGGATGGTAGGATCTACCAGAGGAGAGAGTCTTGGACATCTTGGGGAGGAGAGAGGTGGAGGTTCTGCGGGTCTCACTGTGGATGAAAGGAATGGACAAACCATAGTTGGAGAGGACGCATTTTGAGTTTTGTGAAGAGCAGTACCGCCATTGTGGCAGCCATGTGTCCCAATAATCGTTGGATCAGGAGGGCTGAAGAGTCAGGATCGGAGCGGACGTGTGAGGCTGATGTGACTATTGGTGGTACCGTCTTCCGGAAGGTGTGCCCATAAGGATATGGAGTCTAGTTCTGCCCCAATGTACTGTACTGTCTGAGAGAGGATGAGATGAGATTTGTCCTCGTTGATCATTAGGCCCAGATCCTTCAGGATGGTTTGTGTGACGGATATGTCGGTCAGCAAGCCCTGAGGGGAAGTTGCCAGTATGAGCCAGTTGTCTATGTATGGGAAAACAGTAATCCCCTGCAGGTGGAGGAAGGCTGCAATGACAACCATCGTCTTGGTAAAGACACGGGGAGCTGTGGAGAGGCCAAACAGTAGGGCTTTGTATTGGAAATGTTGATGCCCAATGGCGAAACGGAGGTATTTCCGGTGGGGAGGGCATATGGTAATATAGAAGTAGGCATCCTGCAGGTCGAGGGTGGCCATCCATGCTCGTCTGCATAGTAGGGGGAGAATGGAGCATAGTGTCACCATTCGAAACCAGCAGTATTGGATGAATAGGTTGAAGCCTCAAAGGTCCAAGAAGGGTCTGGTGCCACCGTCCCTTTTGGGTATGCGAAGTATCTTTGAGTAGAAACCCTCGCATTGGTGGTGAGTGGGGATGGGTTCTATGGTGTCCTTGTCAAGGAGGACCTTGACTTCTTGAAGGAGTACATCAGAAGGTACGGTGGTGACGAAGGTTGGGGTCTGAGGGGATCGGAGGAATTTGATGATGTATCCCCTGGTAATACTGGTAAGGACCCAAGAATCCAATGTTACTTTTTTCCACATAGGAAGAAAGGGGGAAAGACTAGTGTGAGGTGGGCCAGGACGGATAAAGTCAAAGGCCCTGCTTGGCCTGTTGGGACTGCTTGGCGCAGCCGGGCTGTTGGGCTGCCGAGAATTTCTGTCTTGGGGTGTAGGATTGTTTCTGCACACCTGGGGAAGTACGCGGGCATCAGGATCTATCTGGGGAGCTCCTGTTGGATGACCTTCGGGAGCAGGGTCTAGACCAATTTCTTGGTTTAGATTGTCAGGAGCTAGAAGACACCCCTAGTGTTTGGGAAGCCTGGATGCTTTTATCAAACTCCTGGAGGACAGAATCAGTGGTGGTGTGAAACAGGCCAACTCCATCAAAAGGGAGGTCTTCGACCAGGGATCTGGTGTCTTGTTGCAACATGGTAGAGCACAACCAGGAGTGATGCCTCAGGGCTATGACGGACATCATGGTTTTAGAGAAGGTGTCTAAAGCATGTTTGGAGGTGTTCACCTGCTGTTTTAGCAAGGGTGAGGCCTTCCTTTTGTATCCTCCTGGCAGCCAGTCTTTGGTCCTCAGGGAGCAAACGGATGGCTTCCGAAAGCTGTTCCCACAGGGT
This sequence comes from Lepidodactylus listeri, assembly GCA_029233225.1. NCBI lineage: Eukaryota > Metazoa > Chordata > Lepidosauria > Squamata > Gekkonidae > Lepidodactylus > Lepidodactylus listeri. Next base: position 126,471,219 of record JARCFY010000004.1, read on the forward strand.
GTAATGATATCTTCCCATGCAGGCAGAATAGTTGGTCACTTTTAGCCCCAGAGCTCCAGCTGAGTAAAACCGGCATCCAAAGGCGTTGAGTTTGCGCCCTTCCCTGTCCGCAGGGGTAGAGTGTGTCCTCCTGGACTTGGAAGCAGAGGTGACGACCATCGAATTGGGGTGTGGATGGTTTGTTAGGAACTCAGTATCTGTTTCCTGGACCCTGTACATATGGTCCAGGCATTGGGTAGAGACCGGTGTCGATGAGGACTTATCCCATACTGATTTGGCGGCTTGGAGGAGGACCGTGGACATTGGTAGTGAAATGGAAGTGGAGGTGTCCATTTGTACAATGTCGAACACCGGATCAGTTATAGCAGGCTTTGGTTGTACGATAGGCAGGCCAAGGGAAAGGGCCATTCTTTTAATTAAATTTCTGTAGAAGGTAAGGTCCTCTGACGGGGAGATTGGCAAATTGTCCGCCACATCTGGTTTCGGTGAAGGATCAGCTGGGGAGCTATGGTTGGACAGGTCACCATCGGAGTCCCTTTCGGACAAGGAAGAGACAGGTGCAGTTTCCGTCTGTATTGACTGAACCGGAAGTGGAGTCACATGGATGGGGGCCCTCTGTGTTGACTATGGGTCCTGCACGGAGTGTTTTGATGCCATGGCCATTGGTGGTTTGGTGGCGTTCGGCGCTGATGCCAGAGGAGCAGGATGTTGTTGGTCCGCAGTCTGGATAGGGGGTCTAGATTGTGATGCTGAGGGCAGTAGACATGATCTTGCTGGCGATCGCGATCGATCCCGATGGGAGTATCTGTCCCAGTTGGAGTGAGTGACTGGGGGAATCCAGGGCATCGATGTTGAAGGTTGGGTAACTGTCGTACTGATAGGGAGGACGGTGTTGATCCCACGGGGCCATCGGAAGAGCATATCCCCAGCGGGCCAAAATGGGAGATCTGTGCCTGGGTGATCCATACTGAGGAGACCTGTGTCTCGGGGATCTGAATCGAGGTGACGGCGCCCGATGGTCATGCCGATGGTCCCTGTCTGGATGAGGAGGATCAGCCTCGACATAGGAGAGAGATCCCTCGGATGGTGATCGGGATCGAGAACTTGGGCATCGTGGTGACGGAGCATAGAGCTGTTCTTGGTCTCGAGGAACTCTTGTGCCTCCAGAATGCGGTCTGGCAATGCCTCATGCAGTTGCCTGATGGGGGAGTCCAGAAGATTGATGGTGGTCACTTCCGCGGATGGCAGAGGCACTGTCAAAGGAGTTGTCGGTACCGAGGTAGCATCTAATGAGGGAGCTACTGGGTCAGAGACTGAGGTAGAAGCCTTGCTAGAAGGCTTACCAATGGCTGTGGATAGAACCTTGTGGTGTCGTTCTGACTTATCCTTTTTCTTCTTGATTGGCATGGATGCTGTAGACTGTGTAGGAGCCTGGTGTTTCGATGCTGGTTGAGCTATATCGGATGACGGCCTCGATATCGATGGGACTGCAAATTCGGCTGTCAATACCGTTGACGTCGATGGGAGAGAGGCCATCGCGGTCAATGCGGGAAGCAGAGCCGACTCCAGTAAAGCGACCTTCACGCAGGCTGCCCTATTCTTCCGAGTTTGATTGCTAAACTTGGCACAATGAGGGCAGGAATCTGGCTGATGACTTTCCCCAAGGCAGAGAATGCACAAGGAGTGGCTGCCAGGAGCCGCTAATTTGCTGCCACAAGAGGAGCAACGCTTAAAGCAGCCCCACTTTGTAGCCATAAAGTAGTAAAAGATAAAGATGGGGCTGGGAGCCCGGAGGCAGAAAGGAAGAACCTCACAACCTGAGGAGAAAAGGGTTTTTTTTAGGGTTTTTTTTTTTTTTTTACAGAAAGGTCAAGAAATAATGTGAAAGTTAGGAAGAAGGAGGTTAGAAGGCGAGAGAAGGCGAAAAAAAGGAGAGCTTTCCTTGAAGGACTCAGCTAATCGCACAAAGCTGTTAGCAGCGCAGCGGTCAGAAGAGAACTGGCAGGATGTCCGTGCCTGCTCCTCTGGGCATGCACGGTGGGGGCTCCGCGCATGCCCAGAGGTGCTGGGTGCGAAAATCCGTTAAAGCTTTCTACAATAGCGAAGGATTCCTGCGCAGGTGCAGAAACCCATCAGTGTGAAGCACAGAGACTATGTCGAAGATTAACAGGTTACTGAATACCTGAGGTACTGTCAATGTGCAGTTTCCTTGTTTAGGATCGGTGTGAGAATGTGTTGTAGTCTCTCCAGTCTAATGCCATAAGTAAAGGAATGATATGGAACTGTCTGCTTTAAAGGCACATGCACAAATCCTTACTGGTGCTCATAACTAAACAAATGGAACTTTCCTACTGGTAAAAACTGAAGAGCTGGTTTATGATGGAGAGATGTAGAAAAAGCCCATTGTACAGTACTTGGAAACAGAGGTTTAGGTTTCCTATTCAAGTCAGTAAACTTTCAAAACATTTTATTTCGATGCCAAGGAAAAAGTGTGAAACTACATCAGTTAAGTGTAACCATCATGCCAAGAAGCCTAGCTGAAATACCACACCTGGTAACACCATTAGTGCCAAATGTTAACCAGATTATGGGCTTGACTCAAAGGCATCCCCAAAACAGAACCCAGTCCTAGCAGATGTAACACATACAGAAGATAAGCCTATATTTCTGCAACCTTCAGAACACAGAATGGCTTGATAATTCTGACTGGAATAATCTGGATTTTTACCCTCTGCCAACATTAAAAAACCAAGCCTTGAGATCCCTTTCATAGTATTCTTTGTATGGCCTGGTTTTTCAGCTGATCTTTCAAACGTTCCGCTTCTTACAGCTTCCAGGAAGGCCATACAGAGTTTTGTATTTAAGTACAACTGAATATCCAGTTTGCTACTGTATTCCACAGAAGGGAACCGGGTTTTCTTAGTTACATAATTGCGTTACACGAAGTGACAATTCCATGATTTCCATGAACTAAATACACACATTTAGTGACAACCCGCCCCCCCCCCCCCCCGCAAATATACAAACAGAAGTCTTCATTAGCTTCAAATACAAAAATACTTTAAATTTTACAGTGGGCAAGCCAAGAAAATTATGTACACACTGGGAAAACACTACACCTTGTTTGTTAGACTGCATTAACATGTCTCCACCTGAAGAGCCAACAAAAAGCATTCCAGTTGAGTGATCATGTTGCTCAATTGCACTAAGTATCTGCATGCTTGACAGAGAACTAACAGATGGAGGATTGTTAGCTCCAAGGTATAAGGGGGGGGGAGAAAGATCTAAAGTGCTTAAGGCATTTCCTCTGATATAGGACTACCCTGTTAAGCAGCAAGAGAACTAAGCACCTGGGCCTCAGGCTAGTTCACAGTAATGATCCTTCCTATAATGATAAAAAACCCATCTCTCTACTTCTCTTAATTTATACATCCAGATCAACCCTAAGGATGCATCTGGAGTAACAGTTGCAAATCAGATGAGTTGTGGAAAAGTCACAAAAAAAGTCTGCATAACTGGAAGCACCTTGCATATGTAATCAATTCAGAAGGATGACCTCTATACAGCTTGGAAAAGTACACTTAAGTTGCTTGCAGACTCTTTCCTTATGCAGCAATGTTGTTGTTACTAGCAGTGCACATGTCAACTGTTTATAGCAAAGGGCCACAAGAAAGCTAGTACTTTATACCTAAATGTCATTCCAGTTTTAGGAATATCTGGATACCGATTAATTAGCTTATTTACAATATTCAACATATCAATAAGACATTTTAAAAGTACTACAATCTGCTTCCCGCTCAAATGGTAGCTGGCATTTAATTTAATGGGCATGAAGAGAATAATTCACTCGGAACATCCTCATTTTCCCCACAACAAGAGTGCAAAGAGGCTGTGCCACAAACAGAGTGGCATCACTAAAGTGTAGGAGTCTTGCTGCATGAGGTGGTGGTGGGGTTTGGTTCCTTCTTAGAATCCATATTTAAACTTGGCTTTGAAAGGGACTAATAGCTTGAATTCTGTTGACGTGAGAAAATTTAGTCTTATATGCTGCCAAAGAAACCTTTTGCAAGAGGAAAATCTTGAAATAAATTAAAGCCCATACAGGAAATTCTACTGAACTGTACATATTTTTTAAAAGTCATCCAAATTGTAGTGTAACTTTTCTATGAAGGGAAAATGTGTTCATTTCTCAAAAATAGATCAGAGTTACAAAAGCAGTTTACTTTGTACATTTTTGTAAAAATCTTGTCAGCCAATAAATCCACAGAAAAAATAAATTTTAAAAATCAAATACTAAGTCCTAAATACTGAAGAAGTGACTAGGAGCCAAGTTATAATATTAGGAAGGCTGGAAGCACATTAGCATACAACCTTAAGTTTCAGTGCATGGCCTTAATCCTTTCTAACACCATGGGAGGAAGGAAGGAGTTATGGAGACATTAAAAATGGGAATGTACAATCTACTTTTTATCTAACCAAGATCACAGAGGGCTTATATAATTCAATACATAGCACATTAAGTTCTCAAGTTAAGGTTTATTTCATGCAGCTAGGAGTTTATTATAGACTCCAATTCAATTAGGCACAATTTCAGGACACACCCTACCAAAATGCCAATGGATTCAGAGTATAAGCTTATGCCAAGTAAGGGTACAATCTTAAATTCGTCATGATCTCTGTCCATACACAAACACTCGAGGAACTTCTTCCCCACCCCCCACTCCTTGGAGATACAGGGCACAGAAGTTACTTTATCCTCTAATTACAGAACAACCTAGAGGTTTCATAGGGGGGAAAGCAGCAATACCTCAAAACTTTCCTGTGCTAAACTGGTCAGCAATACTATAGTCTTTCATAACCCATTTCACAGAGTATTCTGCATGGCTTGTGGACACAGCACCCAAAATAGGTTTAGAATGCATTATCTACACAGACTAGGTAAACCTTGTTGAAGTAAGCCATGATGCCTGATGGTATACTGTCTACCCTGAATGAAAGAACAGTGATCAGAAGTATAAGTACCTTTTCCCATTGTGTCAAAAACTGTAGATTAAAACTGGCTCCAAAAGGTTCTCATTTTTAAAGCTTCTGTGTAGGATCCACAATTTATCCACAGTTTATCTACTTTTTGTCAAGGTCAAGGGGAAAAGTGCTAGAAATTGACAAGAGAAGGAAAGCGATGCGGATTTTAGACTAAGATCATACTTATCCTTATCATACTGAATGGACGAAGCAGCCACAAGACAAGTAATCAAGTTTAGTCTAATAGAAATAGTCACATACTTGTAGCCTCCTCCATGCCCCTCTTTTTTTCTTTAAAAAAAAGTTCAGTCTATTTCCTATTACACTGCAGATTCACAGTATGCTCCTGCCAATATTCCATTCAGCCCCAAGTATTCTGCACAAATTAGTGCTCAGGCTTTAGAAGCAGCAGGAACACAAAAAACCATTGCTTGCAAGCTCTCCTTAATTTCACTTGCAGCAAGACATTAGTTAACCTATAGCAGCAACATCATTGGGCGACATTGGTTAGGCTACTAGCTGAACCACTCAATCCATTTTCACTCTTCTGTAGCGTTTTCACAGCTGTTGGCACCTGCAGTCCTGTTGTCACTGTGAGACCACCACACCAGACCTAGAAAATTAAGGCCAATATTTGAAATATGACTGTTTATCCCTTAGCTTAAAATGTTAAGAGGGCATGCATTTCCACAAAGTAATGTGAAGCACACTCCATGTTAGTATACATCACACCTTAACATAATGCAACAGAAACAATCGAGGAAATCCACATACATTCTAAAGCAGAAATCCCCAATCACTGGTTGCTGGTGGAGCACCGGATCAGATTCAAGGTTTTGGTGCGTACCTTTAAAGCCCTTAATGGTCAGGAACCTACATACCTTTGGGACCGCCTCGCCTGATATGTCCACTGAAGGGCATTAAGATCAGCAGACAAGAATCTTCTGGTGATCCCGGCCTCAGAGATATCCGGCTGGCCTCAACCTGGTGGAACTCTCTGTTGAATGACATCTGTGCCGTGTCTGACCTATTCAAGTTTCACAGGGCATGTAAGGCAGAGATGTTCCACCAGGCCTTTTGTTGAGGCCATTGATGGTTCCTTACATCTCCCAGCACACACACACACACACACACACCGGTGTTAGTCTGTCTGTAGCAGTAGAAAAGAGCAAGAGTCCAGCAGCACCTTAAAGACTAACAAAATATGTGGCAGGCTCATACCCTGACACATATTTTGTTAGTCTTTAAGGTGCTACTGGATTTTTGCTCTTTTCTACTCCTTTAATGAGGTGCAGGGAAGCCAGGACTGACTATGCTTTGGGAAAGAAGCAAATGGGCACCAAGAACTCACTGGTGGGCAGCATGATGCCCATGGTGCCATACTGGAGATCACTGTTCAAGACCAAATGCAACATGCATTCCATCAGATGATTCTGTATGTTTGTTCTGTGATTTTGTAGGGATGCTGAGAATTGCTGAACTTCCATAACACTTTTCAGAGAATACTGATCCTTAGGGATAGGAATAAAATAACAAAACTGGTTTTAGTTTGTAGTGAGGGTGGCCAGAGCTAGAAGGAAGCTTCAAGCTAGTAAATATCTAGTTGGGGTTCAAACAAGCAATTTAGCTTGAACCTTCTGCCTGCTTAAAAAAATGCTGTCCCCAAAAATGCTGTCAAGAAATTGCTCCTTTCTGTGCACACTGATTGGACAGATAATGCGGGCATATTGGAGAATCAGTGTCTAAATTCTGCATCCTTGAATACTTGCTTTGAGTCAATGAGTGCTTATTCAAACAAAAGAAACTTATGTTCCCCTACTTTAAAAGGAAAGAATCAAACCAGTTTTTCGCTGTCATTTTCACTGGGAAAAGTGATGGATAAAATGTGCAAGCATTTGGCCTCTTCAGTTTTCAACTTAACTTTTAAGTATTATTAATATAAAGTGGCATGCACCAAGTTCTAAAGTCTTCTTAAAATATTAACTTCATCAAGATTAAGATAACAAATAAAACCTCACAGACAAAAAGGTATCCAGGAGGGATACACAGGACTTGCTTTGAGAGCTTCTTCAAAGGTGAATAGTACACACAGCTCAGAACTAAGCAGATCTAGGTCTCGGAATGTTTAAGGACATGGAAACCTACAGTATATCCACTTCCATTTAATATTTGCTCTTAAAGAATAACTGACTGCATTGAGGTACCACAATAAAGTGGCTTGATCAAATCCCAGTTTGCTGCCTGGCATCCAACTAGGATTCCAAATGAAAAGTTTCTAGTTGGCAGTTTAGTAAAGTCGCCTTTAATAGTCATGTGAGTTATCTGACCACAGAGGATGCCCTGCCTACTGGGCAAAAAGCAGCCAAACCAGGGTTTGTCATTTCTGGTAAACCAGAGTTAGTTACTCAAACCAAAGTTCATATGACGGAAAGTTGGTGTGTACATCCTCAAGCCCTGCACTCCAGGCAAATCAAGTTGTACAATCTAAATTATGCAAATACTTACACAAACAAGACTTAACAGCCTGGTTTTTAAAAATGGAAGTGGGTCTTTTAAGAGCTTGAACTCCTATGCCCATTCCCAACCTCAATCTTTTGCCGGCCCTCTCACAGAACTGCTCCACTGACAAAGCCCTAGAGTGAACTGTATCCCAAAATAACTATGACATTAGGTTGGTAATCTTTTCTATATTCTGATAATGATTTTACTTAATAGCATAATTCAGCACTACAGAAATAGCCTGTGAAGATACACGTTTGAAAAGGTAAAAAAGGAGGTACTGACCATGAAGCCTGGTAATAGCGGTTGGGTAAATTTTGTTTTGAAGGTATACAACAGTTGCTTTGAGCTTGCATTATAGAATGAAAGCTGACCTAGAGAGAGAAAGGAAGATTAACACTTCAAGATAGTTTCTTTACAGATTTTTGACTTTTCAAGACTACACATTCTGCACATTTGGATTTATTAATTATGAATTAAGAAATGACAGCCACTCCTGAAACTATAAGCAGGCAGCAAGAACAGTATGAAACACTGCAGCCAAAAGAAAAGTGTGTACCAGAGAAAAGCAAGAACATTGCCTGAAATATATGGGATTAATTCCTAAATTAGCTTTCAATAATTATTTTGTTGGAATAGACAACAGGTCAGCTGAGTCCTCCCCCCTACCTCCAACAATAGCTGACCATATGGCCAGAGCTTACGAACAAGACAATTGAGACAGACATCCTGATATGACCTCAGCATCTGGTAAACAGAACTATGCTTCCCTCTGAATATGGAGATTAAGCTCTTCACTGTCATGGCTAATGAACAATGATGACCTATCCACCTTGCTGCAATTAATTCCATAACCTGATTAGGTGTTATGCATACATATCCTAATGCTCTAAAACCTTCAGTCAATTTCACTGACTGGTCCCAGTTTTGAAAACAAAAAGCACATTTCTATTCACTCTCCATACTGTTTTCAAAGGCCAGATACAAGGACAATGTAGTACAACCTAGTTAGCAGCACCAGCCAGGGCTGCATCACTAGCCATTGTTCTGGCAACCTAATTTAATCAAACCAGGTTTCCCTAATCTCTACGGTCTATATTTGAAATGATTTAAAAGTGTTTAGGACGTCGAGCTTTAACAACTTCACAGCAGTACACTAATTTATCCCAAGTTACAGCTTAGTACATCTAGCAGCTTTACTTTGTTTCTGTTATCATGCTGGGACTATTATCCTTGTATACTTCTTGGCAGAAATTTTTCAGCAAATCCTATTGGAGGAATTATGGAATGTACAGCTGATGTGAAGAGCACCAAGAACAGCTATTCAAAAGATTAACATTTCAAGGATGGGGAGACATCTCTCTCAAGACATTCAGGCTTAACTCTGGTTAAAACTTAAGACATTGGTTAATCTTGCTTCTGAGAGTGCTGCAAAGTACCCAAGTCCATTTTCCCTCTGTACAATGTTCTCCCTCTTCTCTGAAAAGATATTTAGACCTTAATCCACTGCAACAAAATTTGTTCATTGCATTACGTTATTTCCATTATCTCAATAAATATTTTTATAGACTACAAGTTACCTCCATCGAAGTCACAGTAGACTCCTATCCTGTCTGGAACTACAACATCTAGTACCTTTGCTTTATTATTGTGTTTGGCTGCAAAGGTAGTCTGAAGCCAGTTATTGATGTGCACACACCAGCTTGTATTAGTTTTGCCCAGCTGGTCGAATTTCCCCAAATTTTTATAGGACACTCCCACGCTATAGGATTTACAATCTTTCTGGGCTTTCACCTCCCAGTAGTGCTGTCCACTTTCAATAGCAGTGTCTCCTGCAACAAAACACAGAAGTTTCTTTTAACCAAAATAAGTTTTGGTTACTATGAGGTGAAGGCTACACAAAAAGAGATACATGTAATGGTGGAAAGTGCTGTCAAGTTGAAGCCGACTTATGATAATCCTGTAGGGTTTTCAAGGCAACAGATGTTCAGAGGTGATTTGCCATTGCCTGCTTCTGCACAACCTTCCTTGACTTCCTTGGTGGTCTCCCATCCAAGTACTAACCAGGGTTGACTCCGCTTAGCTTCTGAGATCTGATGAGAACAAGCTAACTTGGGCCATCCAGGTCAGGGCGAAGAGATGCACAGTTGAGTGCAAACGGCAGATTGTGTGCACCAGTGAAAATCCCTGATCTCACTGCTTACAGCCACTGGATTAAAAAGCCATACCTAGGAAACCTTACCCAGGACTGTATATGATTCCCCAGTAAACCGATCTCTGCTGCCTCTTATCAGTGGAAAGCGTGGACTAACAGATGACCGTTTTGGAGATGGAGTTCCACTTCTGTAAAATGACAAGAAATTAAAATATTTGTTCTGCTCCACAATGTTCGAGTGGTAATGACCACATCATATGACTACTGAGAACGTTAGTTCTGATAAAAATTAAGTTGCACACAAGCTCTTATGATCATGCATGGCTCACATGCTGTTAGAGGGCTTTGCTCATCTTGATATACTAAAGTCTCTAAACATTCCACACACGCACACACATACACAAACGAAGCTACCAAGATAACAGATAAACTACAACAAGACAAGAACAGAAGAGGCATTTAAACTAACTAGATAATTACTGAATACTGTAAAGAATATGGCAGGGCAGGAATGGAGAGTAATTCTGAAAAACTGAGTACTTTAAACAAGCATTTAATAAGCATTAAAAGAAAAACCGGAAGTCTGATCTGGTTCAATCAGTCAGCCATCTCCCCAATCCCAACAATGTATCAGTAACCCTCCCTGCCATTCTAGTGTAATATTATAGCTTCTAGCATTACAATGGCCATAGTAAGGACACTCAAAAGAGTTTTCTGGTAGAAAATCTGAGTACTGTGGATTAGAGTGCTGTAAGTGATTTAGTACCTTTGCTAGGAAAAAAGGGTATCTGGCTTATTTACATACAGCAGTTTTAAGTCATAGTTTTACTGCTGTTTTCAGAACCATGCATAATTCTGAATCAGGCTCTAAACTGTGGCTCAAAAATCCACATACTAGGGCCAGGGACAGACAAAGGGGATTTTTCAACAAACCTCAAAGAAGCCCTCGGGAAAAATACACATGGGGGTTAAACACCCCCGAAATACGAACAATGTCTGTGGCTTTAACAGATGAATGCCCATCAAGGTCTCATGAGACTATATTCAACAATCTCAGTGGCCATTTTAGGGGTTGCTAGGCAATCATAACAATACAGCAGAGCCTTCTAAACCTTGGTTTCTGTCAAAATTGGAAGGAGAGAGTGAAAAGGGTAGAAGACAGAAAGGAGGGTAGGAAGGAAGCAAGGTAACAGCAGAAAGAAAAGGAGAAGTGGGGGAGAACAGAAACAGATGTGTGGGAGAAAAGGGGAGAGGCTGCCAATAGAGGGATGGAGGAAAAACTGAAGAACTGGGGATAGCAGCTGATAAACATGGGTTGGTTGGTGGAAGGGAGAGAAGAAAAAGTACATGGGGAGGGGGGATGCAAGGGGAAATGAGATATCCTCCCTTGTGAAATCCTGTTATGGATCTTGAAATATTTGACTACACAGCTTTGGCAGGTGCTTTTGTTCAAGTAAAATGTAACTTTAGTTACTTACCAAAAGAAAAAAAGAAATAAGTGAAAGCATGAAAAAAAAAAGACAGCAAAGCCAAGAAATTAAAGCATTGATTCAGGGGGAAAGAAATGTATACACAACGGCATTTGATCCTGCTCCGAGACTACCATGGTTCTGAAACCTGTTGCCTTCTGCTTTCTACCCTAAAAGCAACAATAACTTTGCTGCTACTATACAAAAAAGTAGCATGGGTACTAAAAAAACTACTGCATTTAGTTTACGGAGAAAGGCACATACTACAACTTTCCAGATTCAGATGTTATTAACCTACATGCTAATTTTCAGGTAAGTGTGCCAAGATCCCTCCACCAAGACAGGCTTTTGTATTCAACAGCCTTTACCAGTATGCATGATAACGTAAACATTCAAAGCTATTTGATCAACTACACATTCTCTGTATTGTATTACAGTGTTAGTGTTATCATATACACTTCCCATTTCATTTCTCAAGCCCCTTTCTGGGGTGTTTGCATATGGAAGCAACATCACACAGAAGACTAAGTTCTTTAGATAGTACATATTTATTTTGAAAGTGCACCTGATTCATGTGAATGGCCAAGAAATCAACTTGGTGAGGAAAAACTCTCTATAAGAAAGTTTTAAGAAAATTTAAAAGCTTTCTAATACCAACTAGAAATCAGCAAATTGGGCACATCATCCCATCGTAATGTCCCATGTATCTGAGAAATGGGATTTAGCGTACAAAAACTAATATGCTTCAATAGAGATGCCTTTAAAGTGCTAGAAGTTTTGTTTTTTGCATATACCTACCATTGTCTTAAGTTTACTGACAACTATCTATGCAGTTCTGTATTCTAATGTTAGTGACTCTAATTTTGGCATCTGTTTAAAGCTGTATACTGCCTTGCAAACATCTGCAGAAAGGCAGTTTGTTTATGTACATGATGGCAAGTTGAGGAATCTATACAGAGTGGAACATCTGTTGACTGGTAAAGGCAGTGGAATTGACAGGTGCTAAGTCTAGACAGCAAGAATTGCAAGAAAACTATTGAAGAGTAGTAAGGGTGGAAGCTAAACCCTAGGGCTAGGAAGAGACGTATTATCACCTTGTATTGTTCTTCAGGAGGGTAATCTGGCCACTGTCAGACAAAAATTAGCAGTTAAAAGTGACTGAGGAGAAACATTTAATCTTATCTAAAAAGCACTAATTTTGTAATCCTTAAACCACTTTAAAATTATTTCCTTGCTGATACTTAGCCACTGCATGTCGTATACGTCTCAAAAAACAAGTGCTCACAAATAAAATCAAATTGGAAAGTACTGCACGCAATAAGCAATCTCTGATAATGTTTGTAGCATTTATCAAACAAATCTTGATTTTAAGAGATGATTTTCATTCAATTTGTGGCCAATTTATTTTGTACACTTGGGGGGCGTGGATGATCCGTGCCCACTACTTCATAGATCAGGACTCTACAGTACTGCCAGGCCTGGAACCTTGTCCTGCAAAGGACTTTAAAAAAAATTAACACAATCAAGGTATTTCAACAATGAAAACCAGGGAGAGCTTCTCTTAGCAAAAATACATGGCGCCAGGAATGCAAGACTGGCACCGCAGACTGGTGTACCATTTGCTTAGAGATCAAGTACCTTTTACAGGACCAACCTCAACAGGTGGAAGAATTCAGCTGGAGCTTCAGAAAGCTCTTTAAAGAAGCCTATGAAGAACATACTTGCAGTGTAAAATCTGAATAGGCTTCTTTGAATATCAAGGCACAGGCTGACACCCCAATCACCACACATCCTACAGCTGTTCTTAAGTGGTGCTAACAAGCAGAATCTGAGAACATTCAATTGTTTCAACCATGATCTTTCTTCACTCCATCAATGGTCCTTCTGACTGTAGACCCTACTCCATGTCAACAGAGTTTTATTTTCTTTATTGACTTGAATGAAGGGAAGGCATTATAAGGGAGGAAAGAAATATACCCGTGCTCCGCCCCTTTAGTCACACCAGACAATGCGATCCCTAGGGTGTAGGATGATAAGGGTGCCCAGTACTTCATTTTCATCCTGTCCTTCCTCCAAAGAACTCAGCATAGTGAGGCTCTCAAGTCCACCATTTTGCCCAACCACCATCCTGCGAGCTTCATGGTGGAGTGGAAATGAGAACGCAGAACAATTACACCTCTGTGAGTTTTGTACCTTTTTGACCTAATTTTGTAATTTGACATATGGAAGCTCACAGCCTGGGCTTTTTCTTTGAAAGCCAGACACTACAATTCAGAAGTGTTCTTGGTTTAAAAGCATATGTAAAGTCTCTGAGTGCTACCAATTTCATTTTTTCTACACACACTCAGAAAAGCCCAGGTTTTCAGATGTAAAAACTGATAAGGGAAATTATTCCTTACAATCAAGAATCAATCCGACAAAGAAATGTTCAATGAATCCTTTGAAAAAGATCTCCCTTCAGGCACGTCCTTCCTCCTGTAGTTGATAGGAAATGCTGCTTTTAAGGAGTGTCTCTTATGCACACACCATGTGACTGAAGCACATAAGGGGTAAGCTTTCATAATCTTATGAAAAGCAAAGTTACAACACTAGTATTCAGGCTGTGGTCACAAACACTAAATAATCCACTTTCAGTGTGCTTTCCAGCTGGATTTTACTGTGTGTACTGGCAAACTACAGTTGGAAAGTGAATTGAAAGTGGATTATTTACTGTGCGTGACCATAGCCTCAGTAAACCAGGGCCAATTTTTAATGTCGCCATCAAAGTAAACTAAAAATATATTACATTATTATGTTACATATTATTTCCTAAAACTCCCCACTTATTGACTTCAGGAGCTGCCTCAAAATGCTAATAGCAGCAACGTTTAGTACCAAGGAGCTGATAGGTTTATCAAGTTTAAGGCAGTACATTTTTTAAAAGCTTATCTTAACTTTTCACAAAACCCATTATTTGCTTCTCAGGCATAAAAAAGGCAGAAGGACAAGCCAGTACTAAGTAAACAACAGTTTTCCTTACCTGCCTTTGTTCTCTTTTCCTTTTATTTTGTTTTCTTGGCCTTTGCCTCCTGTAGCATCCCATTCAACATAAGAATCCTCAACTTTCAAGTTAATATGAGATGAGGAACCGTCCAGATTGAAAACAAGAGCTGATCAAAGACAAGTTGTAGATCAAATGGTTAGTCATACCCTTTCCTTTAGTGCAAAGCCTACTTTATGCATATCTCTAAAATAAAACTTGCTATGACACATTTTCCTATTTTAACTCAAACAGTTTATAAAATCCAGGCTTGTGGTTTCTTTTTTTTAATCAGATCTGCCTATCTGCCCTCAGAGCTCTAGAGTATCCTGGTAATCATGGGCTTCTCAAGTTAGGAATTAGAGATCTATGGCAAACATGTTTCCTCTCAAAACTGAGCAAAGTAAGCATGCCAATCTGTTCCAGAACTCAGAGCAGAAGACAATGCAGATTACAAGAAATCACAAACTAGCATGCAACTGTTCACTGAGAAAGCCAAACATCAAGTAGGAAGATTTAGGTGCGTAGCCATGTTGGTCTGAAGCAGCAGGACAAAGTTTGAGTCTATCATGATCTTCCCCAATATTAAATTTAATATAAGAGTGTGTTCAATACATTTTCTAACTTCCATTGCCACAGAGGCTGAATGCCAACAATGTAAGCACCCACACTTTCAGAGGTCAGAAGTGTTCCATACAGCCAATCAGAACTGAGTCACCGCTGCTCAGTGGAATGCGTTTTTTGTCTAAATTTAATCCATCCACTGCCAACTAAGCAGAATAGCTTTGGAAGCTAAACAATAGCTGTCACATTAAACAAACTATTCACATACTAAGGTTTTTTAAAAAGTATTTCAGTGTACAAGCTTTGGAATTTCTCTAGAAAAGGTCAACAAGATGCTTGAGTAAAGCTGACCTGGGAAACTGCAAAAGCAAATATCCAGCCCTGCAGGAATCCTTAGTTACTAGACACAAAATAATTTTAGAGTTCAATTAAAAGTAATTACCTGTGACTCAAATGAGAATAAGATACTGATACAAGACCGCTTTTGGATGAAAAGCCCGCAAGTTATATCCAAGATATACAGCAGCCTTTTAACAATAGCTAATGCTAGACCAACACATTTTTCCATGGTAAAGTCAGAGATAGCAAATGCAAAACAGAGCACAGCAGCCTCCTAAAAATGCACTGCAACAGTTCTAAACTTTGGACGAGTATCATGCAGTGATACACATAGCTACCAGTGTACACCAGCCAGATCAACCGCCACCAAACTAGCTTGTTAAAACAGAAGCTGCTACTGGGATAGCTTCCTAGCACTTCATTTTTTTATTCCCTCAAACATAATCCAAAACTTCACAGACAATTCCAGACTTAATCTGACAGGTCCATACACAAGTTAAGTCATTATTCTTTCTGATAAAGATTAAGTCATTATTCTCACATCTGATAAAGTATGGCAAAAATTTGGGATTTTTTAATATGACAAGATGGGCACGAGAATGAACCCCTCCTCTAAGAATTCCACTCTGACTTGATTAAGTACATAAGTCTTCGTGAGAAAAGTGGACTGTAAGTGCTGCAAAATGGAGGAACAATGCTTCACAAGCTACTTTTTCTGCCACCAGTACTTTTATTATTGACATAGGGGTTATCTATAATGCAGTTTTACCTTTGGTCTCTAAAGTCACTGGGTCAGAATAGTCTCCTGCCACAGCCTTGTTGCAAGCTCTGACACGGAAGTTCATGTACTTTGAATCAAACCTCAGACCTGGAAGAGGGAGAAGCCATCACACAAATAACACTAACATAAGCATACACAAGCTAGATTCAAGTCCAGTGTGGCACCTTTGAGACCAACAAGATTTTTCCGGGTATGAGTTTTCAAAAGATCGCTTCATCAGATACACTGAATTAAGTATCTAGAATTAAGTAGAGAAAGTGGAGACAGAATGAGGAACTGGAGGAGGAGGATAAATCATTTGAAGCGGGGGCGGGGAGGAGGAACTGTCCATCTCCTCTTCCAGGATGCCATAAACTCTTTGAGGCTTGAACACATAAATTTCCATATTTGCCTTCCCTTCATTTTAAAGGACTCAACTGCTCTCAACATACCTAGAACAATAAGCATGCTCAGTTCTCATCAGACCAGACCACTGGGCTGGAGAGAGGATTTTCTAAAGAAGTATTTACCACTAATATTTTTCTGCATACTCACCTGAATATGAGAAATCCCAACCTTGTCTGCAGCCCCTTTTACTGCCTTTGTTATAGCAACTTTAACTTCAAAAAGGACATTTTTATTCTTGGTTGCTTTAGCTGCCCGTTAAAAGTATTTGAGAATAGTCATACAAGTCAATCGGACATTTATATACTAGAAATGATTTTGCAAGGAATTTGTCATAGGCATTTCATAGCTCAAGTCATCCTGAAGAGGAGCCCCCACTCCTAAAACATACCTGATAATGTGTACTCTGTGCCCTTAATGTAGTCTATAGATTCCCAGCATCTCTCATCTTTTACTCGAGGAAGTCCATCAAAATTGGTTTTTCTGTATTCTAGCACATAGTGATCAATTTTGTTGTCTTCTTCTGTCATTTGCCACGATATTGTTACAGAGTTGTCAGCTACAAGACAGTCTGCTACAACTATTTCTGGAGCTCTAGGAACTGTTAAAAGATTGACCAAAAAAATAATTCTTAAGAGCACTGATAAACCAGACCACCACTCAGATACTAGTTTTGACTATTTCAATCTTACCAAAGATGAATGCAGACTTGAATATAAAAGCCAGACTTTTTTTTTACAAATGGAGCTTACAAAAAATAAAGGCGTACAGCTAACTATCTGATTTTTTATATCCTATTCAACAAACAGAATTAAATTGCACTAGGCTTAGCAATACCAGCTTTTTAGTGTGTACAGAACTGCAGATTTACAATGTCAACAAATATACCAGTTCTGACCCTATGTAATTTTATCATCAGGGAGAAGAAGGGACTGCTGGCAACTCTGTGAATCAGTGACATTACAGAGAGGCATTTGTGGTCCTTTCAGCAAATGCCTCTCTTTCATCGCCCGGTAGAACTAACAGGGATTGAAGAGTGCAGCTTTTTTTTCCCCCAAGGAGAGCCCCGTGTCTCTTTTGTTTCCAAGCAGAGCCCCGCCGCGCCAGGTGCGCTCTCTGCTTCGCTCCCCCCCTGCAAAGGAGTGACTGCAGGACAGGAGCCAGAGCCTTGGTCCTCCGGAGGGGCCAGAGCAGGCCAGGCACAGCTCCCCTCAGGCGGCAGGAGGCAGTTGCGGTGAGGCAGGCGTCCCCTCAGGATCGGGTGGGCGGTGGAAGCGGTGGCGGCGCTTCTCCTCCTCGTTGTTTTCCTCCTCCTCCACGTTGGCTCTGTTTTGCGCAGGCGCCAAAGAGCCCAAGCCACGCCTGACAGCCCAAGCGCTGCTCCCTGAGGCCCCGCAGAGGAGAAGTTTTGAATCAGGGCGGGTCCAGGAGCACTGGGAAAGGTCTCGGGGTGAGCTGCGGGAGTGTTGCTCCGCGGCAAAGGTTTTTTTGGGGGGGCGGAGCAGGGGCGGGCCATCCAGCTGAACCCCATGCCGGCGACTCCTGTGAAAGTGTTGTTCGACCCCCAAAGGAGTCGCGACTCACAGTTTGAGAACCGCTGGTCTAGGGCTTTGCAGAGAAAAACTAAATTCTTTGTGTTTCTTCTTATGTATTAGGCCTTCGTGGATGAAAGCCAAAGCAAGTGTTAAATATCAGTCACTTTACCTTGTTTAAATGCTTCATATATGTACATGTTTTGTGGTTCTAATACAAGTCCTTTACCAAACGAGCACTTGTGGGCATGGGTTTAATTCATCCAGAGCCTTTTCTGGGCAAACTATATGACATAGGAAGGGGCAGGTTCTTGTACTGGATGGGGAGTTCTTTCTGAAGATGCGTCCAGCCTCACACATCCCTTTGCTCATCAGCCCAGGAGCAGGCAAGAGCCTTAAGTGGCTGCCACCACTCTGGTTCTGGGGCTTTACTGGAAAGAGCCCAGAGCACCCTCCCTGCCCTCCTCCAGGCCACTCCTTTGTCAGTTACGGCATGCCAAGCTCTATGACCAAGTGTGAGGCATGAAAGGACTGGAAAAATCAACAAAAAAGACTAATTTTAAGAAACAAATAATGCAACAGTAAAGTAAGAGAGTGTTTATAAATTGAAACAGAATTTACACAGGGTATACTGTAACCATACAAGACAAAACTCACATAGAGGAGAAGCTGGCTGGAAAACACAATGTCCCCTTAACCTGGCTAACTAGATTCCTACCATTTCATTAATACCTGATACCCTTCAGGTATAGCTCACCCTCACTTTGGGATAAGCTCCCTCCAAAGGCAGCCTCACTGCCACCCAGCTTCAAGCAGTGAACACTTTCCCTCTCTGTGCAGGATCTTATATATGCTCACTTAAGGCTCTGCCTCCTCAACAGTGAATGGTTTCTTTTTCTCCCTCCATTTGCCCATGTCCAGTCCTGAGGCTTGGAGGGAGGCTGGACAATATAGGCATGAAAGAGAACTGGCACCAAGGCCAGAAGAAACATTCTATTCCTAGTAAAGTCCTATCCCCCTACGGAAGAGGTCTAAGCAGAAGGGTGACTCCGCAGTAGTCTCAAAACATGGTACAGGCTCTCCTGGGACATCCCTGTCTTTAAGTACAGCACACTTTCATTCTTACACACGTGGAAACACAATACTTCTAATGACTACCTTTAACATTGTAATAGGATTTCCTATTTACATTCCTCATGTAAAATTAAGTCCTAGGAGAACGTGATTAGTTACATTTTGCTTCAGAGGACATCACAGTGGTAAAGCTTTTTATTTTTAATTAGGAAGTCTCAGAGAGAAGCAACCACAATCAAATTCAGACTTGGTGTTCACAAGTGGAGAGCAAATGACTAATCCTAGCATTACTGGGATAGGGGACAGCAACAACAATGTAGGGATGTCAAAGGCACAAGCCAGTAACTCTACATTGGACATCTGTGTTTGAGGATGTCACAAGTCATTTGTTTACAAGGGTCAAATCTAGTTGGAATCATCAAAAAAAAATCTAGAGACAACTCATTTGCCTTTCATTGGCATTGCTAAAAGCCCAACTTATTTCCAGTGATCAGTCAGAACTGATATAAAATTTCAGCACTGTTCAAAATAACTCCATACCAAAATATTCCAAGCATTTGTCATCCATGAGATGTGAATCAAATTTGATCTCCTGACACTTTGAATTTGCTTCTCAAATACAAAGTCTTAGATTCACCCATGCAGGAGCAAACACAAGTCACCACAGTGTCATTTGGAAACTGTCGGTGGAAGGCAGCAGTAAGAAGGTTCTTTAAAGACCAGAGCGATTGACGAGCAAACTAAAATGGGTCCATGCAATTTAACAGGGAGACTTAAGACTTGGTAATAAAAGCCTCTGAATAAAAACAGTTGGCACCACTCCACCCTCATTATTTAGTTGGGTGCTTCAGCGAAATTCCTTCCTCTATACATAATATGGTTGAACTGCTCCACAGAGTATGCTTACCTGGCAAGAACTTTAGAGCTTGAAGCATCTGCCTTTCCTGAGAGAAGTCCACCATCAAGTGTGTCATGTTGTCACTCACTTTGGGCTTCAAAGAGAGACGGAATGCTGGAGCCATTGTAACTCTAAAGAGCAGAAGGCAAAGCACATAACTTACCAAAAAGAAGCCAATGGTCTTGCTGTAAACACATAACATTCATCTAATACTCAATGATCTGTAACATGGATGCTCCCTCAGGAAGTTTTTTTAGTCATAACCTCACAGCCCAGAACTTTGATATTAAGCTGGGCATTTCTACTGGTCATACACTACTAGTCACTGTGTAGTAGAAGTCTATCAAAACTAGAAGTAGTAAAGCTGTTTGAAATATTTCAGCAGCTTATCACAGCCTTCAGTGTTCCCATCCGTAATACAGGCATAAGGGGGTTGAATTGGATGGGAAGGACAACAGTGATCTTTCTTCCTCATGTGCTAGCCAACAAGGACAATGTATAGAAGAATAAGTTTCTGTTTTATAATAGATCCATTTCAGGGAACATGAGAAATCAAGCATTACAGTGTCAATATTTTGACATCATCACTAAGGAATGCAGTAGTAGCAGCAGCAGCATGAGTATCTTTTCTGGGTATCCAAGATTATCTCTTAAGAGATTTAAAATTGCTACTGCATTATTCCAAGTAAGTACAATTTTCTACTGGGCTGTAGTAGAACCTATACACCCTTAGTCTTGGTTAAATAATTTAACCACAGCATCTGGAGTCAGCATCTGAACTTCCATCCTTCACTCACTTCATATTCACACTAATTAAAACCAAGATTATTCAGGTGCTGGCAAGATTTGTACTTCCCTTCATTGGTCATAAATCAAGCAAGACTATAACTTTTTTTTAAAGTGAAGGAAGAAGAATTCAGGAGAAATAGCGGCTAGACTAAGCCTCACAGTACCATAGAACTTGGCTGGGGTGCTGTTTGTTTTGCTACAGAAGATGGGTGTCGGTTGATCATGAAGTGGTATGTGCAAGCCTCACTAAAGTGAGAGGCTGGCCCCAAGTCAACTTAACATTCTGCACCAAACTCAGAGTGACAGAGAAGGAGGGATGGAGGAAAGCAAGCTACTTAAGAGGGTAAGGTAGATGAGATCTTGTAGACTCCACCTTCTCATACAACCTTATTTCAGAACAACTGCTGCTAGCATTAGTCTTTCCTGGGCTCCGGCTGAAAGCTTCTCCTGTGCTGAGGCTGTTCTCTGCAGTTCTTTTCCTAGTTCTCTCCAGCAAGCATCTTAAGGCTGGAGCACACATTCAGAAGCATTACTACAGAGACTAACCAGCTTTTTAGCAGTATGTGGCCTATGCTGGGTTTGTACCTTGTAAAGGCATGCACGCATACCTCAGAAATCACCCTGCAAGTCTCTAAATGGAGGCATGAAAATCAGAACAGGATGGCAGAATTGTATGTCATATTCTAAACACTTCAGACCAGGTGGAGATCACTTGCCACTATAGATGGTTTACCAGCATCCCCCTGTTAACCAGTACCTGCTCTTACTTAAAGTTCCAGCCATATATGGCTGCTTCCTTCTGAATATACGTGAAAGTTTGCAAACTGGGCAGTGTAGTACTGTCTTATATAAACCGGAAAAGATTGCATTCTCTAAGTATTGAGACATGTTCCCAACTACTAACAAAACCCCCTCCAAATAATTTCCCTACATGAAGTGTTCAGAATACTAGGCTTTCATCATGTGCAGCTTGGCTCACTTTGTACTGACTCTGAGGGGCATGCTGAGCACAAGATGCCAAAATATTGAATTTTCAATTATTTCTACTAATAGGGGTGACTTGGCCTGTATAAACAATGACCAAAGCTTAAGAGCTTCAAATATTCTGAGATCCCTTTCAATATTCACCCCAGAAAGAGTTTTACAATGCCCCATTTTCAGATTTTTCTGACAACCAGAGTATTTTATGTGCACTACGTATCAGCTTTCAAGATCACGTGGAAGTGTTCCAGTAACTTTCATTTCCCCTGTGCATGAAGTTAATGTTATATATAAGACCATCCTGAAATTCTAGCATCTGTACCAGAGACTCCTGTGCTACTTCCAAGCTACTTGACACTATACCTACTATAAGAATTACGCCTAGCCCTATTGTCAGAGATCTTTCTAATCCCACTACTATTTAAGCTGCGCCCACCCTTCTTTACTACTGCATGAAAATGAAAGACAATGAACTAGGAAAGAGGAAGGGTAATGCCAAACAGAGTGTTGTGCCTGGTCACCATGCAAAACTCAGTCTTCTGTCAGTCGCATGACTCCTGAGTAAGAACAATCTAAACAGTGACTACTTAAAACTGCAATCCTCAACTTCCTTTAAGAAAAAAAAATTAGGAACAGTTAGAAGCAAGAAGTTTGTACTGTACCTATCTTTGATCTGTCTGGCAGCCTTGAAGCGTTTCAGGGAGAAGAAAAAGAAGGTAGTTAATGGTTTCATGCAAGTTTCATCTGCAGTAACATGCAAGAAAGTTAAAGAGTATGAATCCCACAGACATCCAACTCTGTTCAAAACCAAACCAGAGTTTTGTCATTGAAGATTTGGCCCACAAGCCTGTGTTAATACAAAGTAACAGAAATGCAGTCATAAGCAATAAAGCATTATATTTCCTCAAGCCCACCCCAATCAATTCCACATGGCTTCTCCTCAAACCTCTGCACTCAGAATCTATATTTCTAATGTAAAAAGGGATCAGCTCACCTCAGGAATATCCCAATTCACTCTTGTACTAAATATAACAATTTAATTAGTGAACATATTTGTGACAGAGTTTGCCATCTGCCTAACAACACTTTTGCTCCATTTTTAGAGCATTTCCCCATAAATGTCCCTAATTAAAGTACAACTTACAGATGCAGAAAGATATCTTTCACTTAGGTTTAGATAGAGTAGCATGCTTGTAAGTTACAAGGTGATGATCAATCCAAAATTACTTTATACTCTGCTGAGCAAACTCACAATCCATAAGTAGGACAGACAGCATTTGTCCAGACCACAGGTCATAATGAATGTTTAGAACAGTTATCACACAAGTGTGACAACACAGAAGATGAACAAAAAACTGCACTATTCAATATGTTCAACTGAGAGTTTTTCTGCCATGCTAGTGCAGCTTTGGTCAAATACACCTTTTCCAAGATGTTCCTCAATTCATTAGCAAAAACATGATTTTTTAACTTGACCAGAAGTTTCACAAAATAACTACCCCCCAAACTGCAATATTCCTAAATACACAGACCTCTCTACAACAGCAGTGGTGAAATTACCTTGGCCCACAGATAACCTGTATAAAATTCAGTTTAGGGCAAAAGTGTATGATTTGCACTTCATGGAAATTAGCTTAAAAAGTGCCTCTTAAAGTAAGATAAAACAGCTACAGAATGGTGTCTAGACAGAAAATGAAATCCTTTGTCGATATTAAGGGGATGGGGAGAAGAAGCCAGATGAAAAGGAGAGCAGATGAAAAATGTAGAGTCACAGGACGTTCAGTTTCTAGCTATGAAATAATCTGGAATTAAATTGAGGTGAGTATTTGTCTACCCTTTTCATATTAAGGTCAAATTAACTTTAAGGGTAGCATGAATACATTTACTCCCTTTTACTCTCTTCACTCAAAATGCTATGAATATACTTTTGCTTGTTCAAAATTATTTTGTAATCAGAGATGTTGAACACTGCGTAGAAGTTAAAAGTTTTACTGTTCTATCAATGTGGTTTTGTGCCTGCCTGGACATCTACACGTCTAACATGGCCTATGCTAACCAGGAAAGTAAGGGGAGGTTTAAAAATCCCCTTTCTGGATGTTGAGTTATCAGTATAATCATACCTGCCAAGGATTCCTCTGAGCTACAACCAAAGCGGGACAGGAGGACTGAGAATTTTAAAATAAAGACCTTTTAAAGCAGCTTAAAGAGAAGTTTTCAGTGATAGTACTGCAACCTATTTATTTTGTTCACTTCTGCCGGTAACAGCAATTAAAGGTTTTGATAAGCTTTGGGAGGAGCAGTAAAGGTGGGAAGGGAAAATCTTATCAAGGTCTGGTAACTGGAACTTGGACTGCTAGGTAAATTCCTTACCCAGGTGAAAAAAGGGAAGCCTGCAGATAATATGAGTATCTGTTGGAAAAAACTGCTTATGTCTGAGCTCTTCTAACTGTATTTCTGGACGCAGATAGCATTCCTACTCATGAGAGAATTTTAGCACGGAGCAATTCAACCAACAGTTAATTTAAAGCCAGAAAAGATAGTGAGTTGCACTGTGAACTCCCAAGGGTCTTTTTTTTAAATAGCCTGTGCTCAGGACATCAAATGGGACCAGAACAGTGTGTGGGGGGGTGGGGGGTTCCTAAGCTTCCCCTTGCACCATTTTCCTGACCTGAAAAGCCCTGAGGGGCTACTATTTGCCATGATAGGACAGGCACAAAGGGCCTCATTCAAGTTCTATATGTTTACTCCCAACAGGGTAAACAGAGTTCTGCAAGACTATTTCAAACCAGGCAAATAATACCGGGGGCACTTAAACCACCTTCCCTATGGCCCTGCACACTGACCATTTAGAGGACAAAGAGGTTTTTGTGTTCCCCACACCAAACTCCAGCACTGCATTAGTTTGGCCCCACAGTACACATGACAAAGGTTGGCTAGAAGCAGCTTCAGTATAAGCAAAATGTTCTAATTCTGTTTGCTGTAGTCTCTACCCTTTGCAATTGCCAACAATAACTTGCCCCAAAGTCACCCACAAACTCCACGGAAGAAAAGCAACTAGATTCCTGGCCTCCCACGGATAAGCTCAGGTTACACGGTCCTTATCTTCCCCAACAAAATTGTCTCTGCCCTTACAAAAAAGAACAGACCACTAGTCAATGACAAATCATCTCTGGATTTCCCCCTCCCACCCAGATTTACTGCTGCCCATTGCATATTAAAAGGAAAGAGATCAAAGAATACTGAATAAATAATGAATTCAGCTCAAAGCGAAAGCAATCTCCCACACCAATAAGTGAATTCTGTTCCCTCAGCAGTTAACTATTAATTGTAGCACTACACTTCTCATGGTAAATTTACTAACCAACTGTTTAAAAAGAAACAGTTCTGGGCTACAGAGCAGAAGTCAGTTAACAGGGAACATAATCCACATTTATGGTAATATTTATTCTGAACATAAAAATAGCAGTCATCAAGATTCTGCCCTCCCCTTCCCCCAGTTTGAACAGAGCCAGTTTGAGATCTTCTTCTGAAGTTACAAGTAAGCACATGGCCATCACTAGAATGAGTCCTCATTATGAAAGCCAAATAAGCCTCATTAGCTAGCAAGTGTAATTTTGGCTGTGCACAGCAGAACACCCATCAAAATATGAAACAGCAAGTTTTCAAACTGATCCACAAAGGACAGCATTTTGCAGAGCCAAACTATTTTGATCAGTGACCATCTGGCAAGCATATTAGAATAGGGCAATAAATAAAATGCGTGTCAAGATTCATTGGTAGGTTCAGGGAGTAGTAAAATTATAACGTAGTCTGACTGGGAGACTGGGTGGCAAGAGAGTAATCTGGGCAGCAAAGTGTCTGCTGGAGTCAAGAACTAGGAAGGGGCATCTCAGCAAGGTTTGCTTTTGGACCACTTTCACAGAAATGACCCCCAATGGAAGCCTCAATTAAACTACTCCAGAGTAACAAATCTCAGTTTAACTTCAGAGTACTCATAGCACACAGATCAAAACAAATTCCTCAGCCACAAGCCAAGCATTAGAACTACCTCTGAGCATACCTCCAGGTATTAGTTTTAAAGCCACCTCCATCACTAATTGACTCAGCTGTCTTTCCAATGAAGGAAGTTAAGCTTAGCATACAAGTACAAGTAACAGGGTTTTGAACCAGAGTAGCACTGGTGGTACGAACAACCTGGGGAAACAAAGTGCTGGCAAAACTAGTCAAGAGAAATTCATGTAACAGAATTCTGACAAGATGTATTGCCAATTTAAAATCAGTTAAGAATAAGTGAAGACAGTAGTCTCAGATTTTCCCATTCAGCAGTAGATTCATCATCCTATGTATGGGCCCTCAGATAATACTAATGATTTCATTGCTGCAAGTACAAGATATTTACATGCCTACTGTATGAATGCTTCTACAGCAGTAGGTGCATAAGCACAGGCAAATACTAACTCAACAGGTATTTAATGAAGGGAACTTTGCCTCCCCAAAAGCTCATACCTCAAAAACCTTGCTGGTCTCTAAGGTGCTACTAGACGCAAATCTAGCTGTTTTACTGCAGACCAGCAGGGGTACCCCCTGAAACTAACTCACTGTTGTAACTGAACAATTACAGATGGTCTTAACTTTATTCATGCCTTCTCAGCGCCTGCACTATACACAATCAAGGCACAGACTCATCCAACTTTGTTTTGTACCTGAAATTTACTAAATCCAAAATTTCCTACAGTATTTATGAGCATGTAAACCTTAACTATAAAACCAATCATTTAAAAGGTTCTACTCTCTCAGGAGCAAAGTTAATATGTGTTTGAAACCCTGGGAATGTAGTGTCTATAACTACTGAGATTAATAAATTCTACAAGTTTGCCTACCACAATGCCTTACTATACATTTTCAGACAAATGCAACATGCTGTTAATAAATATCTGGGCATTACTTGGTTCACATTAGACAACGGTTATACCTTCGGAAAGTCCTCAGTGTCCTTTATGTCCAATGACCGTGTAGCAAATTCTAGCAATTCTTCAGAGTTCTCAAGGGCTTTACTACATTGACTAAGTTGATTCTAGAAGAAAAAAAAATACCATTCAGCACACCAGCCCATAGTAATTTGTTAGGTAGACTATATTTTAGCATGTACTTGCATTTTCTTTCCAGCTGCCAACTAAGGTTGCAGAAGCAGTAAGCTTGATCAACAATCCTCCTCCAAACTACAAGATTTCAGAAGATGACAAGCCTGAAGGCAAATGCGAGGCTGTAGGTTGTTGGCAATGTCAAATTCCATGTCTCACTCCCAGTTCCACATGCTCAGAGTAGAACTGTGAGCATGGGAAGCACACACCTAGCCCTAGTTAAGCTATCTGCATGATTGTTAGCTCCCCATTCCCATCTACTGGTTACAGAATTCTCAGTATGGAAGGACACCATGTCCATGGTCATTCAAGAACAAGATGGCAGCATTAGGAGAGAGGATGCCTCCTTGAGCTTCTGACTAGCTCTTCCATTAGAGCCACACTGTTTTAAGTAAGAAGCCGAAGTCTCTCTTCTAGACATCATTGGTGTAGTTTTATGGCCACTATTAGGAACACTGCACAGAAAAAAAATGGATTCCAAAATGGTAGGTGTTTTAATCCTGACTGCTGATCTCAGACTGTAATAGCAATAAACTAAACAAAATATTACATGTTTTTGGCCTAGGGAATTCAAGCCAAAGTTAGCTAACTAGGCAAAACCAGGCTGAACTCACAAGAAATTAAATTATCTGTGGAAGAGGAGGTATGGAATATTAACTCTTCTGCACCAATCATGAAAGACCACCCACACTCCTGGCTCAGGAAAACAACCCTCGGGCAAGCAAGCAAGACCCAGTGAGGAACACAGATAGAAATACAGCATTTGCTTCCCTTCAATACAGGCTTTAATCCACTGGCATAATTCTAGAGAAAAATACAGGCTAGAAGACAATAGTTCTAAAAAAAAAGTTTAAAACCCCCCCCCCAAAAACCTTACCCGGAACTTACAATACCTGAACATTTGATCTCCACTCCCTGTCGGGTAATTCATATGGGTGTATGCATAGAGAGGATGCTGAACTGTGCATGGTCCCATTCCCCCCCCCCCCCCCCAAGTCAAACACAAAAAAGACCTGGTCGGCGTTGATGGAGAAGGACGCCTAATTCCTTTGCTCCGACCCTGACACCCCTTGAACTGACAAAAATTGCAACTAGAGCTTAAAATTTAAAACTAAAATGGGTAGATCTGACCCATCTACCAAATCTCAAGCGACACCTGCCTCCCGAGGGATCCAAACCTTTTTTCCGAAGCAGCTAAACTCCGGGGCCTTGAAGTAATTAAGAACCTGAAAAACAACAAATCGGCAGGTCCAGACGGATACCCCTCGGAGTTCCATAAAAAATACTCTACTTGCTGGGCCACTGACTGAAACCTGCAACTTCATTCTGTGTTCCGGTCAACTACCACCAACTTGGAGCTCTGCCTCCATAATAACAATACCAAAATCAGGAAAAGATGCTTCGAACCCGGCATCCTACCGACCAATCTCTCTTTTAAATCAGGACTACAAAATTTTCACTGCAATACGAACTAAAAGGCTAAACTCATTCATC
This sequence comes from Lepidodactylus listeri, assembly GCA_029233225.1. Classification (NCBI taxonomy): domain Eukaryota; kingdom Metazoa; phylum Chordata; class Lepidosauria; order Squamata; family Gekkonidae; genus Lepidodactylus; species Lepidodactylus listeri. The sequence goes on from JARCFY010000004.1 coordinate 126,499,360, forward strand.
TCCCAGTATATTCATCAAGATCAATTGGATTCATCCCAGGAAGAGAATTAAAAGACAATATCTTTAAAACACTGAATATTATTTCTTCTAGTGAGCATTCAAACTCAGACTCTATCCTCTTATCGCTCAACACAGGAAAAGCATTTGACTCTTTGGAAACTTCTTACTTAATTATGCTTTTACATCACATAGGGTTTGGCCCTATGTTCATCCAAGCTGTTACCTCAATATACGCAAAACCAACCGCCTGCATCAAAACAAATGGACTCACATCCCAAACGATAATGCTTAGCAGGGGTACCAGACAAGGCTGTCCTTTGTCCCCAGTCCTCTTCACCATAGCACTTGAACCTCTAGCAGCCGAAATTAGACAAGATCGTAATATCACTAGGGTCTGTATTGAACCACGTATCTTCAAATTAAGCCTCTTTGCGGATGACATGTTGCTGTATATTTCAAATCCAACAAAAACGCTCACTCATCTTCAACCAGTTCTAAGAAACTTTGGCCTAATCTCTGGCCTCAAGGTGAAACACTCTAAATCATATATAATGCCTCTCAAATTAACACCAGATAAAGAACTTGCTCTTAAAAACAAATACCAATACCAATGGGCCTCTTCTGAACTCCCCTATCTAGGAATCCGCCTACCTAATAAACTGACCGAACTGCTCTCCTTAAACCACATTTCTAAAATCTCTGAAATTAAAGCAGATCTTCGAAATTGGGAGAAGCTTAATCTCTTATTTAGACAGACTACATCTTATTAGATCTTTTGTTCTCTCTAAACTACTATTCCTTTTCCACACAATTCCAATTACCTTGGCACAAGACATGCTTCACCAGCGGCAAACAACCCTAAACTCGTTTTTATGGCAAAATAAACGCCCGCAGACAAGCTTCACAACACTCCAGCGCCGTACAGCACAAGGGGGCCTAAACTATCCTGATTTGTCACTCTACTATAAATCGGCCCTGATGGTCCCCATTTCAAGATACTAAGGCAAGGCGATCACCTGGACTGGGTCAAACCCTTTACACCACTGACATCACCACCCTCGATTCAAGAAACTGTCTGGAATCATTCATCTACTCATCCACAACCGATTAAAAATAATATGTTTTTATTAGCTATTTTGAAAAACTGAGACTCCTGCAGACCACAGTTACTCCCCAAACTACCTAGATTCACTTCTTTCCTCAACAAACCCTGGTTTCTTCTAGGAAATGACCAAAAGTTGGCTGAACCTTGGAGACTCGCTAACATGTCCTGTTTGTCTGATATCTCGACAAAAAGAAGGTCTATCTCCTAAATCTGTCCTGGAACAAAAACTGAAAAAACCCATCCCTTGGTTTTTTTTACCTACGACTGAATCATATGATCCACCATCTCAACATACACCATATACTTAAAGAACAACCTTCTCCTTTTGAAAAGCTCATTGACCCCAAAATTCGCAGCTCAAAAGGAATAATCTCAACTACTTATGATGTACTGATCCGTCATCAAGGTGACAAACCGCTGAGATGCCAACACCAATGGATGCGTGATTGCGAAATTGACATATCAACTCAACAGTGGTCGAAAATCTGGATGTCTAAATTAATGTCTTCTCCAGTAATTTCAACGAAACTACAAACACATCGGATTATATCTCGTTGATATCTCACACCTGAACGTTTAATCCAAGGCGACGTCCTCACACTCGTCTCTGTGCTGGAAAAAGTGTGGAGAACTCAGATCCTTCGCCCACTGTTGGTGGAAGTGCACTCATATTCGGAAATTCTGGCAGGAGGTTCTGGCCCAAATAAAACTCATCACGGGTTATGACATACCTCTAGACCCTGCCCTAATATTTCTGGACATATGGAAAGTAAAAGACATACCACCATCCCATCGTGATCTCATAACTAGCCTACTAGTGGCTGCTAAGAGATCAGAGATCAATTGTGTTTAAATGGAAAGCTGACAAAGCCCCTACTCTCTCAAGCTGGCTCAACAAAGTCTGGGACCATTTAATCATGGAAAAGATCACAGACTGCCTTAAACAGTCAGAACTATATCCAAAACCCTCTGACTTTGCAGGGAAGTGGTTTCCTTTCCTGGAATTTCTTTCAGCATCAGACATCTATCCACACACCCCTTCATATCTAACAATTTTGCAGTGCTAACTCTCACATCCCTCAAACCATGATTCACGAAAGCTCTCTTACACCTCGTTTTTGAAACAACTACTAGTAACAACTACCTTCTAGCCCTAGCTCACGCAATACCTATACTTTTAATACAGTTTATTGACCGTTTTTAAGCTATGCTAATATTAAGAGATTCATGATTTACCTCTATTGTTGAATTGCTACCAAGTTAATGCAACACATCTTGTATGCTGTTACAATTTTCTGTTTGCTTGTGAAAAATGAATAAAAACAATTGATTAAAAAAACACACACACAAAAAAAGACCTGTTCATTTTCAGGTCTCCCTCTCAGGTCTGCAAAAGTCTTAGTCAATTTGGGTCTTGGATTCTGGCAACAACAGCTTGCCAGAACCTACTCAGCCAATACAGAAGTTCTAGTAAATCAAAGAGATGCCATGTTTTCATTCCTGGCTGCAAAAACCATGCCTATCTGGGCAAGATGAAAGTTCCAAGCCTCAGTGCCACCACAAACACTGGTCAGTCTCAGTAAATGTCTGCCTCTTCTGCTCTTATCCATGACATGCAGGATAACTACTGACCTGTGCACAGTTACACATACGTAGCTTGTGTTCAAACCAAGCGTGCACAGGGTTGAAGTCAATTCATTTAAACATAACACATCAGATTTGAGTACGAGTATTTACTCAATCAAAAATGCAGTGTTGAAGTCAGAGTAGAGTCATTCCCTTCTGTATATGAAATATGAATTCTCTAAGCCTTACAACCTTACTGACTTCCATGGTATCTACCAATGCTTCCTCTAAGCCAGGGGTGTCGAACTCATTTATTATGAGAGCCGGATCTGACATTAATGAGACCCTGTTGGGCCGGACCATGTGTGTCATAAAATGTAATGCCAGGTAGCAGCGATATCAACTTTATAAAGGACACAAACACAAAGATTTTTTTTAAACTTAAAATAAAAACAAGCTTAAAACATTAGCACTCTTTCAATATTTTGTTTATTTAACAGAATCTGATAACTGACACCTCTTGTTCTGAATTATTGCATCAAAATGTCTGTGCTGTTGCAATCTTGAGTATGCTGTTCAGGTGTGTATCTGTATGCTGGCAAACCTACTTTTGATTTATTGACATTCACTGCAGAAATCTCATGCTCAGAGTTCTGAGTCAAGGACCCAGGGGAAAAAAAGAAATGGCTGAGCAATTGAGAGAGTCTGGCAAGCTATGATGCAGCAGCAGCAACAGAACTGGAAGCAGGTGATGGCCAGTTCCAGTGTGGGCCTAATAGAAGCCCTCCGAGGGCCTGATGCAGCCCCTGGGCCGCATGTTTGACACCCCTGCTCTAAGATGTGGAGTTTTGTGAGCAGAAATTCTGCTTTGTGAGCTACTGGCATTAAAGTTGTGAACAAGTGATTTGGCTACTGCATAAACTAGTTTGCTCTGGAGCCATCCTTCCTGAGCTACACAAAAATGTGTAAGCCAGAGTTCACACTAACTCAGCTTAGGGGGAACACTGGTATCTACCTAAAATGCTAATGCTTGGTAGACAAGGCTGCAGAGTAAGAGCTTTTCATTACTATATAGGCATAAATAGTTCAGTTAGTATTTGGTACTTCAACACATTATTTCCTGTAAATATTTAATAAGTAATCTCAGTGTGTTAACATTTACCCTCAGTTTGCAAACACAGTTTAATGATATCCCATTTAATTACAAAGGAAGACACAATTAGAGTCTTGAACACTGTAGCCCAGGGACTAAAGAGTTACAAATTACTGTTGCCCACAAGAAGCTCACAAACCTTGTCTGTGAAGCACATCAGCCAAATCCAAACGTCAATGTTTTTAGTTTGTTCTCCAAGCAGTTAACATTTGTACTGAAGAAACAGCAGCCCCAAGAGCTTACTAGGAAAGGCATATCAGAAGATCCTTCAAGTATTTTTCATTTACTCTGGAGTGTTACAGGAATTCCACAACAGAACTGAAGGGTCTTATACTAATTAGTATGTCAATATTCAAACCATTCCCAGGAATGCATCAGGCAATCTGGGTAAGAAGGTCCTTTCAGAAGTAATCAGATACTTTGAGAACTTTTCAAGTGTGTAAACTGCTTCTTTTCAGAGGCAGCACATTTGTCATTGTTAAGCTGGATACATTCAAGACAGACATGTATTTTAAAATGAAAATGTTCAGTCAATAATCATGTTGAACATTTTAAAGCTTTCATTTCTTTAAAAACGTTGATACTCTATTTTGTAGAGCTACTGGAGGCATTTTGAATAAGTCTTTTAGATAGGTTTTTCCCAAAGATCTGATACATGTACTCTATTGTACAGTTCAGAAAAAAATTACTTTTGCTATTTATGCAGTAGACACTGGATGCTATATAGAAGTTCCAGAAATACAGCAAAATAATGCATAGGCAAAAAATACCATACTTGTCTAAACCTGCAGAAATCCAGATATTTACACTCCATAGGAATTTGCAGTTCCAAGTTTATTATACTACAAGATCTCCAGGGTATTATTACTGAATCACCCTATGCCTAATTACCTGAAGTTCTTGAGTTTTATGAGCTTCTGCGTGTTTGATACTGGTAGTCATGCTCTCCTTCATTTCATCTAGTATTGAATGCAAACCATCAAACTCCTCATCCAGCTCACCGATGACACTAGAAGCATTAGCCTGTGAACAGAATTTTAGTTGTGCATGTCAATTTTATATATTGGTTTGCTCACCACCAAGCCCAACTTAACTGTAACCATCACATGGTCATGATTTAAACTCTGTGTCACACTGAGTTTCCTAAGCATAATTGGAATATTATAAGACATTTACCATAGGTCAACAATGATGAACATATTATAACTATGACATGATGCTGCTTCAGTTAGACCTACTCAGATATGAAGGTCATCAATAGTTCATAAAAGAGTCATCTTAAACAAGGCAGTATAACAAGATTACTGGCTTTGACATCACTCTTCCATTATGATTACAGAAATGAGTTATACAAAGATAATATGGACATATGAAGTTAGCACACAAAGAATCCCTAAAAGGCAAAACATATTCTAATTTGTCTCACATTCAAATTTCCACCCTTCCATTCCTCCAAGGACCTCTGGACATTGTACATGGGGGCTTATCATACTTCGTTCTCACAACCATCCTGTGAGATGGGTTTTGACACATAGCACTAATCTTCACAATTTGAGCAGTTACCTGAAGCCAAGTTGCCAAATTCAAGCCCAACATAGTCATGTCTCAATAGCAACAGCAATCATAAATTCATGAGAACACCAATGTGGGGTTAGTAGCACTCCCCTTCCAAATGAGAAACATCACTCACAACAGAAGAATTCTCTGTTGTATTGACTGTATCTCATGACAGAAACTATCAACTTATAGACAGCGTCACCAAAACCCTGGACGACTGAAAAGATTTTAGCCAGATTAGGAGCTTTAGGGTGAAACAGTAGCTAGGCAATACTGCATGGAAAATTGAAGCCATTACTCCGAAATCCTGACCAAGGCACTGATTTCTATGACTAAGTGGCTGTTAAGAATTTGGGAATGGCCTTGGTGAATCAGCATAGTGGCTCATCTAACCCAGCATCCTGCCTTACCAGTGGCAAACTAATTATTCTGGAGGGACAATACCACGGATCAGAACCATAATGACACTTCGTAACAATTTAAAGTACATTATACATGAGTGGGGCAAATACATTAATGAAGCAGAGTATGGAATGTGTATTTAGAACAGATGCTATTCATGAATGAGGGGAACTGAGCCACTCCCTGCCCATCTCCCACACAAGGTTACAACTGAAAGGATCAACTACTAGATGAGGGCTCATCTTCTCACCCACCTGCCATTCTTAATGTTAAATAAAACCCACACCCACTTTTATATGCAAACAGGGCAAACTGGAACAAATGTGGCTGGCACAGTTTCAGCTACTTTGACCTTTGGCCTTGATTACTTTGAAAGAAAAGGAAGTGGAACAAGCTTAGAGAAGCCCTTTGCAATGTACACAGCAATCTTTGCAAGCTTTACCACATACCTGAACACCTTTCAATGTGTGATTTAGTGTTTCAATGAAGTTTTGGATTTCATCATTTTTGTGTGCTAGGGTGGAAATAATCCTCTGCAGAGCTTCCTAGAATTAGAGAAGTTAATGAAAATTTTAGTTTATTTAAATACAACATTATGAATGTCAAGTCAGTCATTTTTAGACAATCAATTCCTTTATTACAAACCACTTGACTGATCAACTATTCAAGCTACATAGATGCATGCAAGTAACCAAGACAGTAAGAGTTCGTATTTTATCAACTACACGTCTGCAGTATACTGAATGCCAATTTGTGGCTTAATGACCCAGCTTAGGTCAGATGAGGATTTATACCAAAACCAAGATGGACTTCCTTTTGTTGTCCAGAAGTGATTCAGAACACTGTAGGAAGATTTGTACTCAAAATGGGACCTCCCCACTTTTATAGCAGCCTTCTATGCCCCTGTGAAAATTGCTTCTACAGGTCAAAACACCCTCTGAGATATCATGGGACATTGCACAGGAGACAACAGCTGGTATGAGAAATTCGTGGAAACAAGAGGTGGGACCCACAATACTCGCGGGTGGGGGGAAGAGAAGACCTTACAACAGTCCTGTGAAGTAGGCTGGCATTGCAGGGCACACAGGGGGGAGATCAGGAGCTGGCCTCCACTGCGCCGCCCAAACCAGCAGGGGGTTCCCTCTGGGGCGAGTGGGGGCAGCTAGTGTGGGTTTTCCCACCCACAGGCAGGGAAGAGGCCAGGGATGCTCACCATGGTGAAGCCAGAGAGCAGCGCTGAGGTGCAGCTGGAGGCTTTCAGCTTGGCCTGGCTGAGGTAGAACGTCCACCAGGGGCTCTGGTGGGCGGGCGGCGGCAGGAAGCAGGCGGGTGAGGCGCACCGAGGGGCCGACCAGTCGGGCCGGTGCTTGCTGCTGCTGCCTTTTCCTCCATGGCATCACAGTCCCGCCAGCTGACTGGCTGCTTCCCGCAGGGCCCCCGCTGCACCGCCTCCTCACCACCACCACCCCATGGTGCCAGGCTGCTCGGTTGGTGCGGCACAGCCGCCAGGCCCACCCATTCCCCTCCCGCACATGGGCACCGAGGGCGAGGCCTGAGCAGCTCTCAGCTGCTGGGCCCGCCAATCTCCCCTCCCACCCACTGGCACCGGCAGCGAGGCTTGGACGCCTCACAACCGCTGGGCCACCACAGAGTTCCGAGAGCGTTCACTGCGCATGCGCAAGGAACGCTCTTTTACTTTTAGGAGGATTTAAATAACCCCCTGAAAGTTATTTAAACTTTTTAGATTTTTCTGCACATCTGGGGAGTCCCCCAAGTGTGCAGGAAAATCTCTCTGCCCCCCAAGTGCCCCCAATGTGCAGATTTAGATATCTGCATGGAGGGGGCAATTTGGGAATTAGTATATAGATAAAAGGAACCCCTCCCTGGATGAGCACAAGGGGCTTTCTAGATTCTGAGCAACATCATAAAGTGTGAACTGACAAAAGAGTCCACAGTGAAAAAACATAAGGACTGGTGTTTTATCTTCACAAATAAAATACCTGTGGTCCATAAGAAAATTGATTATGGATAAAAATGACAACATTTTAGGAAATATTCTATTCCCTGGTTCTAATTCTAAATGAGTTCACAAACACATCTTTCCCTTTTCTCCCTTCCCCTTTGCAAATCCAAAAGCTGTCTGAGAGTTGAGGAACCCATACAAACAGAATGGGAGGTAGTGTGGGAGACAACATCAAAAGTTCTTTCCCGTAAGTTAAAAACAAGCATGGAGCAGAACAAAGTTTAATTCTAGGTGTAAGCTTTTGTGTGCATGCACGCAAAAGCTTATAACCAGAATTAAACTTTATTGGTCTTTAAGGTGCCACTGGACTCAAACTTTGTTCTGTTGCTTCAGACCAACACGGCTACCTGCCTGAATCTATTGTCATGGAAAGCATGGAATAGTAATTGTACTGCTGCTAGTTTCTACATGCTACTCTGTTCCTGAGGGTTTCCTAAGCCTCAGGGGCAGTGTGTGTTTATGAACTTGTTCAGTTTACAGTTCAGTGAATGTTAGTTTTTACTACAATATGCTACTTAACAGGATTTGCTGTGGAGTCCCTTTAAAGAGATCTGTTTGTACCACAACTGGCAGACATGCATCTACCTAAATTTCCACTGGCATTCATGTGTCAAGCAAATATTTTAAAACAAATATCAATGTTGTGGCTATAAACCCCCAAGCACATGAAAGGAGAAAAGCTGCAGACAAGGAACCCTGTAAATTTACACACATCGTATCACTGCTATCTTACATTCCTGATCTAGCTGGCTTGTTCACGCTTAATAGGGAACAAATATTCACAGGCTTCAGGAAAAAACCTAGACAAAAACAAGTTATTAGATTTGGGAAACCAACCTGTTATAGGCTTCAAGGGCATACTCCTTACTTCTAGATCACCTTCCCAGCCATGCTCTGGAAACCCCTCATAATTCTGAATCGAGGCAGAAGTATTAGGAGTGTCCCTGCTCATATTCAGTTTCTGAGCTACTGACATAACCCTACGTTGGTCTGCCATTAGCACCATTTTAAAGGTATGTATATCCTATAATATAAAAGAATCCCACAAATTCAAATAAACATTCAGATGCACAGGTTGCAAAATGCTTAACACCTAATCATCCAAGGCAAATGTGTGCCAGTCCTTTGTAGACCCAGCAATGCCATATTCCTGGTCTCTGGATTTCTGTACTCTTACCATATGCTGGTCATTGACTGTAAAATAAAATTGTTCTTGTACTCTTATCAAGTTACCAATTTTCACTGACCTAAAGATTAAGGACTTATTTCAGGCTAAAATCACTTCAACAACCAGTTACATTTTATAGCTAACATCCATGTGTGTTTAAGTAAAATGTATCATCTCTCAAGTCCCTCCCCCCCCCCCCCCCCAATATTTCATTCTTAAACTCCATGGAGAACGTTCATGCTAAGAGCACTGCATTTAGCACCACTTCATGCTTTCAGGCTCTATATTCTATATGACCAGTATTAAGTCCAGAGCTGAGCTGACAAGCTGTTTTTACCACCAAACTCCAGATGAGCAGTGCATCTGATAGCCTAGAGCAAAGCCTATAAGTGTAACTGTCAGTTTAAGTCAGAACTCTTAAACATCTTCTTTCCAGAATTTACAAGATTTATTCTTACCACATGAAAATAATGTTATATCTACTTATAGAGAACACATACTCATTTGAGAGCAAAGGTTTCTATTCAAAAAGTGCCAAGGCAGTTCCTTACACAGCTGCTCCTAAAATAAACGTACTACCCTATGTTATTTTCCTTACCAACTATCTCACTATAAACAAAGTATTAGAATAGAACTGAACTTCAGCTACAAGTCAAAATGCATCAAATACAACCAAACGCAAGCAGACATTCTACAACAGTCAAATGTAGATTTATCAGACTACATATGTATATTTTGCCACACTGAACTCCAGTGTCATAAGTAGTCTCAAATACACATAGAAAATATAAAGGTATAAAAATGGAGCATATCTGATTTTTCTTGAGCCAGTTTTTAACTGTTACATGTGCCCTGTTATTTGACAGAAACGTCCTACAACAATGCTTAACTTAATTAACATCAAAATAGTGCATCCTCATCTAATTTAGGATGTGGAAGCTGGAGCCTATAAAATACATTTTGGGGGGAAGGACAGGAGAATGGTGTGCCAGTAATGGACTTTTGGAACCCCTGTGAGAATTGCCAGAATCTATCCAGCTCCTTGATATTTTGGGATGATCAATTCTTATATGCCTTTAAAACTATAATCATAAAACAGATATCCATAATTATATGCATTATTTGTTAAAAGCTGATCATTTTGTTTTCAGAGACAAATTTCTTTCTTAGATATTTATTTCATTTCTTATATAATACCAGCATTTAATAACACCTCTCAGACGCCCAGCAAATGCATGTTGGGAGAATTGGTTCTCTGCCTATTTCTCCACGTCTAACCTCCATATGTTTATCTAATGTTCTGAACACAGCCTAAATGCATTTATTTTATTTACTTCATTTATGGTCCATCTTTTTCACTGGGACTCAAGGTGGATTACAACCTGTAGCCCTGTGATCAGACACCCTGTACACAACTTAGATGTTTAGGTGTCACTAAGAACATCCGATACATAACGAAGATTAGAAGTAGAGACCAGAAGTGTGTTCTCTCCTCACTCAATCCCTCCCCAACTCATCTTCAATTTCTTTGACCAAAGATTGGGGGGGGGGGGGGGGGGGGGGGGCAGATTCTTCCATATCAGTATGTAATTGAAAGTACTAGTATAGTATCCAAAAATAACTCATCTGATTTGATTATTACATTTCTATACCACTCTTCTACATAACTGGAAGCAGTTCACAATAAAAACAAAAGAGTAAGAACTAACCAGAAACTTGACATATTAACACACTAAGCAAAATTAAACTCAATTTTTGGAGAGACAATGCCTGAGATAATACAGCCTAAATTGCTCTCTGAACTGAGTAAGAGACTACAGTTTTCTCTGTGCAATTCCTAAACAACATTCTCTTCCTCTGAACTGATGGTAACATATTTCCCCTTCTAGACATAGACACTTAAGCCTGCTCAATTTACCATGCACTTAATTATTGATAAGTCTTTTCTATGGCCTAACATGCTGTCCTACTTTATCGAGATATTTTTTTCATATGCAAGCACCAACTAACAGCATTTTGCTGAAATAGGCCTCTATGTCTCTCACTGTACAATCTACTCTCATCATCTACATAACAGGGCCACCTTCATAACAGTACAATATCTATCAGCTATCTTGCTACACAACCTCTGAGATGCCATTTCAGCCTTATTAGAAAGTGAAACATCAGCAAGATGCAGCATGGACACAAGATACTATAATTTATTCCTTTTTTAAATTACAGTTTGACAACTACAAAGAGAAGAGTAGATTACCACTGTTCACTCTAAAGTTATCAGCTATTACTTTCTTGAACCAACATGAAATTACAAATTTGAGCTTTTTGTATAACACTCTCTCCTAACAAGGTAACACTACAAAGCACATTTTATTTAAAGGGTAAAGCAAATTTTCATATCATTCTTTGTATGGAAATGTGACATACTATTGGAAGAAAGAAAATATCACCATTTACACATCCAAACAGTGCTTGTGCAATAGCCTTTAATATTAATTCCTACAAGAGAATGTTCACAACTAATGCTTCTGGTAGCCACTAATAATTAAACTGTAGTACTGTAGTAAAACCTCTCATTTACTTTTCTGAAAGCACACACTTGATTAGGAAGAAATAAAACCAAAGCTACATAGTTGTGTGCATATAAGTTATTAAGTACTCCACCACTGACAGAAGTCCTAATTACACCTGCCTTGAAGGTGAGGACACAGAGAGCAGTGCTTGTGAGAAAGATCTTAGCTGGTGGACTGGCAGTATGGTAGGAGGCAGTGAGGTGAGACTGTTAGTGGCTGTATCAACTAATAAATGTCCTAAAAAGGTTGCCAATGTGTATAATGATTTCTGTTACCTCCCCCACCCCCAGCACACATACCACTTTACACTTCTCTTGGAGACAGCTACAATTCAGACTCTAGGAACCTGAATGATCTGTTGATTCTCCTTTTACAGGTTAAAAATATTCATGGCTTGTTTTGCTTACTACAAAATGTACATTACTCCTCTCATGAACTTGCTGGTGTATACAGGAAAAATGGTTTTCATACTACAATTGATTCTCAAAGCATACAAGCAATGAAATCCAAACTAAGTATTTCATAACACAATACTCTAAGCCATACAGTAGAAAAGACACTTCAAATTATAGAGAACTAGGAATAAGGCCCGTTGTGGGAATAAATACAACGAGCTCTAGAAAGAGGCTCTTGGAGAGTGTCAAGGCCTTGGGCACTCAGCATCAATTTGCTGTGGCAACCTCAGCAGGGTATAATGACACAGAGTCCACCATTTTCTCCAGGGGAACTGATCTCTGCTACCTGAAGAGCAGTTGTAATTCTGAGTGATCTCCTGCCCTCACCTGGAGATTGGCAGCAGTGGTTCCCCAAGAGGGAATAGTTGGTTTGGAGGGCAGAGTCTATGGCATTGTACCTCTCTGAGACCCCACCTCTCCTAAAACCTCACCCCCTCCTGGCTCCACCCCTCAAATCTCCAGGAATTCCCACCTGGAGTTGGCAACCCCATCTCCTTCCCAGCCAAGCATTAGCCTACCTTAATTTCCCCCTCACTCTTCAGCTTTCCATCTCCCCCCCCCACCTGCAGCCTCTACCATGCTCTGAAGCCCCTCTTATAAACACAGGTAACTGCCATTTCGTTTCACCTACTAACAGCCACTGAGGTAACAGTTGAACCTTATGGGGGAACATTTTAAACAAACCACAGGCAGCAGCCATCTTATAAACACAGGTAACTGCCATTTCGTTTCACCTACCAGCAGCCACTGAGGTAACAGTTAATCCCCCCACAGGAAGGAAGCAGGAGAAGTGTCTTCATCAAGAGAGAAAGCTGTCTGCCAGAAATTCTGACAGGGCACAGAGGCTGAAGGAGTGGGCGGGGAAGAGGAGCAGACCCAGCACCCAACCAATGGCATGCGAGTATTCACAGCCAGTGGGTGGGGACAGCTTCTGATTGACAGGCCAGGGAACCAAAGGCTGGGGTGGCATGTGGAATGTTCAGGAGTGTGCCACCACCAACAGAGAATTATGTATAAGAGAGATATTTGTATTCCACCTTTTGATGTGTACTCAGAGTAGCCAAGAACATAACGAAAAGAATTCCAACTCTACAAGGGTGCTTCTACACGAACGCTTATACCGTAAATAATTTTTTTTGGTCTTAAAGGTGCCATTGGACTCAAACTTTGTTTTGCTGCTTTAGATCAACACATCTACCCCACCTGAATCTATTAAGACCAAGGAAATAGATACTGGGTCAAGCCTTTCCCTTTTCTACTCCAGAAGCTCCCACACCATCTCTCCAACTATTAAATGCCTCTATACAAAAACAGCTATGCTGAATATGTGAAAGTGAGATTTTATATACTTTTGAACTTCCTAGAGATTGTCACCTACAAAAGAGTAATACCCCAATGTTTAATACACAGAGCTTCCTACCACATTTCACTGGAGTCTATGCAAGTCCCAGGTAGGGTTGCCAACATTGGGGGGAGGGGTGTTCTCTCAAAATCACAGTTGTTCTACAGACTAAAAAGGATAGGTTCCCCTGGAGAAACTGGCATTTTTAGAGAGTGGACTACATGACATCACATCCCTGCTGAGTTCCCTCCCCTCTCCAAACTCCCCAGGGTCTGCCCACAAATCTCCAGAATTTTCCAAGCTGGAGATGGCAACCCTAGTCCCATGTCTGAAAGTAACAACAGAATTCCTGTTGTTGTGAGCCAAGGAAAAGGAGGCACCACCTACAGAGCCAACAAACCAAAGAAGGAAACACCAGAGAAGGGCAGATTCTTGGGGGGAATGGGCATGGTTCAGTGGTAGAGCATCTGCTTTGCATGCAGAAGGTCCAAGGTTCATTCCCAAAAACCTTCAGTTAAAAGATCGGTCAGTAGGTGATGTAAAATACCTTTTGCTGAGACAAAAGAAAGCCATCGCCAGTCAGATGAGACAAGGGCATGACTCAGTATAAGCTCATGTACTCATTCTCCCTTCCCTGGTTTTCTGTGACATCCAAACACACAAACCATAGTTTGCACTGCCTCAGAATCATGGTTTGCAAACACCCTTCAAACCATGGCTTCAGTCATTGTTTGGGGCAGCATACTAGTAACAATTTGCTTAGGGCATAATACGATAAAGACAATGACTCAACAGCAGACCATCTGCTTTGCATGCAAAAGGTCCCATGGTTCAGCCACTCAGAGATGAGAAGAAACTCTACCAGAGGCCTTGCATACCAGCTGCCAGTCAGAGAACACTGGACACTATAGTTCCACAGTACAGCATCTATTTGTCCTGGCTCCTGGCCAGTCCCAGAAAAGGGACCAGGTAGCAGGTGATGTGAAAAGCCTGTATCTGAAGCTCTAGAAAGCAACTTACAGCCCGAGCACACAAGACTGCCTTGAGAAACCAGTAGTCTGACTTGGCAACAAGGCAACTTCATGCGCTCCTAAAGAGAGGGACTCTGGCTAAACATTTGTTTTGTAGATAGCAGGTCTCAGGCTGAAAAAGGCCAGGTAGCTAGCAGGTGGCATGACACAGAAATAGCTCTCCTTGGGATTTGGTATCAACTAATAAATGCCCTAAAATGCAGTTTAGCAGGGCCTGCAAAACACAGCTGTTCTTCCAGGCCTTTGGTTGAGGCGGCAGTGCCCAACCATTTGGCCTCCCTTGTTGAAACCCCCCCCCCCCCCAATTGCATTTGGAACACCTTTCAGGAAATCCATCACCACTGGTTGTTTTTAATCATTCAGTATGGCTGGAACCTTGTATATTTCCTAGCACTGTACTACCTGCTATTTTAACGGTTTTATCTCTTTGCTGTTAAATGGCTTTGAAGATTTTGTATTTCCATTGTTGCCAGTCTCCATGAGCTTCTGCTTGCGGGGAGGGCGAGATATAAACCTAAATAAATAAAATGATGCTGGCCGGCCACTGCCAGGGGCCTGACTGAGTACCAGGCAGCTTCATGTGTCCTGAACACGGAGCAAAGGCCCGACTCCGCGTGAAACAGATTCCTGCGTGCTGACCAGCAGCAGCCCCGCCCCGCCCCCCCGGCCCGTGCAGGCGCCACACCGGCAGCTCCAAGGCCACAATGAAGTGCTCAAAGGTGCCTCCCCCCAACCTCTGTGAGTCTCTCTCGCCGCTGCCAGCCTTCCGGGGGCCTCTCCCTAAAACAAAGGATTCTGGAATTAGTAACAGGCATCCCACCCCCGAAAAGAGGGCCACAAAAGCAGAGACGGCTCCCCACAGTGACAGTCTTCTTCGGCCGCGCCCTCGGAGACGCCTTCTTCGGCCCGAATCCTCCGCCTCTCTCATACCTTCTTGTTCTCTCTCACACCTTCTCCTCTTTATTCCTCCGCCCCGAGAGAAAAGAGCTCCCACAAACACAGGGGCGCGTAGCAACCCGCCCCCCGGCCATTCCCTTCACCGGCCCCGCCCGACTTACTTTCTGCGCTTCCATGACGAGACCGGCGGGAGACAGGTGAGGACACAAAGGAGAGGGAGAAGGTGGACGCGCACGCGCGCTCCCGCAGGAGGCCACAACGGACAGGACAGGACGGAACACCGCGCCTACTCCGTCCGCCTAACGGTGAAGGCTTGGGAGGCGCCGCACCAGCCAATCAGCCGCGGCGGCGGCGGCCCGAGGAAACCGCGAGCGTGCGTCAGGAAGCCACGCCCACTGTCCAATAGCGTCCCCCCTTTCCCTCCCCGTGCTCGCGTCGCGGTGGTCCAGGAGCTGGCTAAAGCCGCCCTGCGGCTGGCGGTGATGTTGCAGCGGTCTGCTGGGGCAGAAGCGAGTGGGTACCGTTGATGCGCGGCAAAAGGTGGTTCCGTCTCGTAAGAGCAGTTGGGCCGTTGTTGTGTTTAGCTGCTGCAGACTAACGCCTGCAGCATTAAACTGTGGTATTAACACCAGCGGCCCCCCCCCCCCCCCACGCCGAGGAACGAAAAGGAGTATTTAAGTCACTCAGAACTTGGGTAACCCCCCCCCCCCTTAGAACTTTTGTTCTGAGGCTTTAGTTAAGTTTTAGTCAACGTATTAGCTTTCGTGTGCTAGCACACTTCTTCAGGTACAGTACAGAAGTGTGCTTCCACACTCAAAACTTACACGCTGAATAAAAACTTTGTGGTCTTAAAGGTGCCGCGGAGCTCAAACCTTGTTCTGCTACAGACCGACACGGCTACCCCCCCCCCCCCCCACCTGAATTTGTTTAGGTGTTGTTTTGTTTTTCCTGCAACATGGCTACCCCACTGGGATTTTATGACAGGGTTTTAATAAACAGATTTTGGATAGAATGTAAAATGTGTTATGATTATCACACAGAGGTGGTCAAGACTAATTACGCTCATGAGGAGCTGCCCTAGAGACCACTGGCTGCAGTTGTTTCATAGGCTTTGACCTTGCCCCCTCCCACCTGGCTAATTATCTGGTCTTGCTCCAACCTGGTTGGTTAAAAAGGAGGTGGTGCTAATGTCTGTTTGCCTGTGGTGAAACAGTGGTCTTGGATGAAGAATGCATATGGGAGAGGGGAATGGTAGTGGGTCCTTACTTGGGGTTGCCAACCACCAGGTGGGATCTGGTGCTGTCCCAGAATTACATTTGATCTGGAGACAACTCTAGGCATGCTGTGTGCCACCCCAGGTAAAAAAGCCCCATGTGGTAACAGCTAAAGACAGTTGGTTGTTATCATTACATATTTGGGACATCATGTTCAAGTAATGCAGTTCTAGAAAGGCTTTTCTTGGGGGGGTAGATTAGGGTTGCCACCCTCCAGGTGGTACCTGTAGATTCCCCACTATTACAATTGATCTCCAGATAGGGCTGCCAATTCCAACTTGGGAAATATCTGGGGACTTTGGGGTGGAGCCAGGAGACTTTGGGGGTGGAGCCAGGAGAAAGGAAGTGACATCATTTTGTGATGTCACATCCTGTGATGTTGCTTCCACATGCTGACACATGAACTCATGAAGTTTCCTAATACTGAATCAGGCCATTGGTCCATCAAGGTCAGTATTGACTACTCAGACTGGTAGTGGCTCTCCAGGGTCTCAGGCTGAGATCTTTAATGTCACCTATTACCTGATCCTTTTTTAGCTGAAGAAGCTGATACCTCCTGCATGTCAAGCAGATGCTCTATCACTGAGCAACAAACAGCCCTACTGAATCCTTCCTCATCTCGGCAGAATATGAAGCACTAAGTGCTACACAAGTGCTAAATATGATTTTCATATCATAAGAACAGGAGAGAAGCCACAGTGGATTGGCCCATCCAGTACAGCCCATCCAGTACAACACTGTGTCACAACAGTGGCCAAAAATACCAGGTGCCCTCAGGAGGTCCAGCAGCGGGGCCAGAACTCCAGAAGCCCTCCCACTGTTGCCCCCCAAGCACCAAGAATTCAGAGCATCACTGCCCCAGACAAAGGGTTCCATTTAGACCTTGTGGCTAATAATAGCCACTGATAGACCTCTGCTGGATGGGGACAGAGAGAGAGACAGACAGACAGACAGAAAAAAGAAAGAAAGGGGGAGAGAGAGAAGGAAAAAAACTGGCAGAGGCACTTACTTCCATTTAGACCTTGTGGCTATAATAGCCACTGATAGACCTCTGCTAGATGGGGACAGAGAGAGAGACAGACAGACAGACAGAAAAAAAGGGAGAGAGAAGGAAAAGAGCTGGAAGAGAAACTTACTACAGCAACGTTGCCAGCCACAGGCAAAAGCAGCTCCTTCAGTCCTCCTTAATCTCTGGGTGGACCTCTCTTGCTGTGGAAGCTCTCTTGCTGACTTCTTAAAGGGGAAATGTCTGGTGAGGCTTTTTACTGCAGGGCAGGCTCTCTGCAGACATTTCCCTTTTAAGGCAGCCATTTTGTCCCCCGGTGGCCAACTTTGAAAAAGCGGGGGGAAGCACTAAAAATCGGTGTTTCCCCTGCCCTACCGGGGGACTTGGCAGCCCTATCTCCAGACAACCAATATCAGTTTTCCTGAAGAAAATAGCTGCTTTAGAGGGTGGACTCTTTGGCATTATGCCCCAATGAGTTTTCCAGTCTGGAGATGGCAGCCCTCTATGAGCAGCACAACAGTGTGTGAAGTCATGTGCAGCTGAAAAAGTCCCACTGGTTTTCATGTGGTTTGCACCCAATAAAGGCAGCAATCTTATGCACAGTTACTCAAGAGTCAGAACAGGTCATGCTTATGGATAGACTAGTGGGTGTGGCGATCTCCAGGGATTACAACTGATCACCAGGTGACAGAGATCAGTTTACATGGTGTAATGTAGTATGCTCTGTGTAGCAATCAGCCTGCCATGTGCTCCCAGGTAATGGCGCCCGCCGCATGGCCAGAGCACATGGTCAGGCAGAGAGGGGAGCTTGAATCTGGAGGAATAATAGACATCTGGATTCAAAGCCTTTACCAATGTGGGACCTAGGTTCTCCCTGGAGAGCCAATGCAATCAAAGGCTCCTCCAGGGAACCTATGACAAACATGCGCATATGTTAAGCCCCTATCAGGTCTTTTGGGTGCGGCCGGAGGTGTGGCTCCGGCCAACATATAATGAGGGCCCTGGAGCCCTGGAAGCAGGCTTGTTCTGACCAGCTACTGGGCATGCTGAATCACTCAATAAAGGCTTCATGATTTCACCGTTCCTGGTCTCCCGAGTCCAGTACTCTTCACCTGGAGAAAACAGCCACTTAGGAAGGTGGACTCTATGGCATTGTACCACTTGAAGTCTCTCCCCTCCCCAAACCCTGCTCACCTCAGGCTCCAGCCCCCCCCCCCCCCCAATCTTCAAGTATTTCTCCACCTGGAACTGGAAACTCTGCCAGTGGGGTTTCTGAGTTAGAGTTGCCAAGTCCCCCCCCCCCTCCACCACCAGCAGGAGATGGGTGGTAGGGTTGTCTGATCCAGGTTGGGAAACTCCTGGAGATTTAGGGATGGAGCCTGGGGAGGACAGGGACCTCAGTGAGGTACGGTGCCACAGAGCCCACCCACCAAAACACCCATTTTCTCCAGGGGAATTGATCTCTGAAGTCAAGAGAAGAACTGTAATTTCGGGGAATCCATCACCAGATCCCACCCGGAGGCCGCATTCCTATTCTGAGTAGGGCAGATACATCCAGGTCTGGCCTCCAAGTGTGCTGTTACGGCCATCATGTGTGAAAGTGTAGGATGCACTTAAGGTTGGAGACAGATGAATTCTTAGGAGAGAGCAAGCCTTGTTGAATTTCATGTGCTTACTTCTGACTAAATATTTACTGAATCGGGCTTGCAGTTCTACTCAAGCTTACTTGGGAGAAAGCAGCACTTAGAACAAGAAATACCCATGGAAGCAACAGAAATTGTTTCTGAGTAAACATGGTTAGAATTAGATGCTACACCCCTCATGAGTCATGTGTGTGATAGCAAAGGAGCTATGTAGGTGCCCAGTGCTACTGTACAGGTAGCTTTGCCAGTGAGCACTTTCAGAAAAGAGTGGGGCATGGCTGGCCAAGGCTCTATACTCCTCTCCTCCAAAATGACTAGCTAGCAATCACTTGTGCCACAACGGCCCATCTCTACATCCCTCTCAAGGTTGTGTGTGTGTGTGTGACCATATGATGGTCCTCAGAGACTCAGATATGAGTTATGTTGATGTTGAGTGCCAGAACCACGTACCAGCAAAGCATGCAGACAGTTTTAGTGGCATTTATTTATAACTCTGAAAGCAAATGCAAAAATAAAGCTGGCGTTATATAAAAATTTCAACATGGAAATGTAGATCTAAAATTAATTCTTGTTGATCTCAGTGTCTAAATTCCCAATCTGAAAAAGAATAAATGGGCATGCCCAACTGCTGTCAGCCTCAATCAGCCCCCCCCCCCCCCAATCTTTGTAATGATAGAGGAGGGTTCTTTTCCCTCACACAAGAATGAGACAGTTATCCCATACCTGCAGTTCTCATCTGTTGGCTTTATTTATTTAGATATTTATTTATTTATATATTCATAGCCCATGTTTCTCTCCAATGCAGACCCAAAGCAGCTTACAACATGATTTCCCTTCTTCCATTTTATCCTGGTGTGGTGGTTAAGAGCGGCAGACTCTAATCTGGAGAACCAGGCTTGATTCCCTGCTCCTGGCCATGCACCTACTGGGTGACCTTGGGTCAATCACAGTTGCCTCAGAGCTATTTCAGCCCCACCTACCTCACAGGCAGTGTTCCCTCTAAGCTGAGTTAGTGTGAGCTAGCTCACAGTTTTTTAGCTTCCAGCTCACAGATTCTTGTCTTAGCTCAGGAAGGATGGCTCCAGAGCAAACTAATTTATGCAGTAGCCAAATCGCTTTCTCACAACTTTAATGCCAGTAGCTCACAAAACAGAATTTTTGCTCACAAGACTTCACCGCTTAGAGGGAGCATTGCTCACAGGGTGTCTGTTGTGGGGAGAGGAAGGGAAGGAGATTGTAAGCCAAGGGCAGGGTATAAATCCAGTCTCTTCTTCTCACAGCAACAACCACCCTGTGAGATTAGGCTGAGCAAGAAGCCCATACTGGCAGTCCCGTTACCAAAATGCAAACTGCATTTGTAAATTACAGAGAGAAATGGTAGCCGAAGTATTCAGGTTCCTTTGTTTTAAAAGTGTTGATCAACTATTAGTCTCTAGAGTTTTGCACTCTCCAAGGATTCATAGGAAGCTCCAGGGATAGCTGCCACAGGGAGAGTTTCTGATGATGAAAATAGCAGGGATTTATAGCATTTCTGTAATATCTCTGTAAATAGGGATCCATGTATGAAGATTTTGCGTGGGGAGGGGGGAAGAGGTCAAAAAGAGTTTCTCTGGGACTTCCGGCAAGACTTGCGATTATGGCGGACGCGCTCCTCCGCATCTGCGGGGAGCGCGATCCGTACCCGGTGGGAAGAAGGGGCTTCGGACTGGTGCCAAGCCCCCAGAGACCCTAGTGAAGGGGCTCTGCCTGGGGTGGCACGAAGGGGATCTCTCCCTACGGTGGCGATCGAGGGATCGAGGTCCCCTTTCATCACCCCCATAGGTTCCCCCGTCCGTGGGAGCCGTATGGCTAAAAGCGCAAAACCGTGAGGCAGCAGAGAGTGCGAAGCTTTGAAGCTGGAACTTATAGTTACGCATGGAGAAAACGTGAGTCTGAAGTAAAAACAAACAGAACACAGCGAGAAAGGCGGGTGGAACAAACCCCCCCCCCCTCTCGAGACTGGCGTACTTACTGGACTCTTTACGTGACGTTACTGCATGAAAAAATGTACGTTCGGCTTGCTAGATGGCGGCATCGCTCTTTAGAGGATATGAACTTTAAAAAGATATAAGCGCAGTCGTAGAATTTGCTTCTTTCGTCCATCTTATCTAACTATCAACAAAGAAGCACAGCCTCAACAATGGCGGGGAAACCGAAACCTTCCCCCAAACTAGGAAGTACAGCTCCGAGTTCAAAGGTTGATACCACAGAGATGAGCACTGTGTTCTCCTCGTTATTGCGACCTCTAGTGGACCAAATGACAGCTCTCAACGTCAAGATGGACAAGATGCAGCTGGACCTGAAGGAGTCGAATAAAACTACAGAGAAGCTGCAGCGAGAACTTCTGGAAGTTAAGACTTCAGTAAAAAATCATGATTCAAGACTACAAAAAGCGGAGAAAGAAAAGGCCGTCCACTCTGATCAGCTTTTGAAACTACAGATGGAAAGATCGAACTTTTTCCTAAGACTTCAGAATGTACCAGAGGATAAAGGAGAAGACCTTAAAAATCTGTTAAGTGAAGCGCTTGAACCAGTGACGGGCTTAAAAGCAGCGGAAATAAAAAGCGATATGGATATGGTTTATAGAACCTATCCAGACTATACCAAAAAGAAAAGCCTGCCTGGTGAGATTCAGATAAGGTTCTCCAAAAAGTCAACAAGAGATGTGGTGCTTAGGACCACAAATAAAGCGGTTCTGAAGATCAAAGGAAAAGAAGTTAAAGTGTTGAAAGATATTCCATTTGAAATAAGGAAAAGAAGGAAAGCCTATGGAAAATTGACATCTTGGCTTCAGTCTGAATCTATTATCTACAGGTGGAATGTTCCGGAAGGACTGAGCTTCAGCATCAAAGATAAAAAATACAAGATTGACTCTGTTCAACAGGCAAAAAGTTTTTTGGAAAAAAGCAAAGAAAAGAAAAAAGAGAGAGACTCAGATGGTTCGCTAGCATCGCAAGATAGTATGTATGGATTTGATAGCTCAAAGAGCGAAGAGGAAATTTCTGACTCGGAAAAGAGAGCAGCAGCTCCAAAGATACAAGAAGAGACTGTTAAGACAAGAAGAGGACAAAAGAAGAAATAAGGGCTGAAATGTTTTTTGAAATTGCACTTATATATTATATATAATTTGTATAATTAAGCATTCCTTCAAAAGAGCATGTCTGTCAAACAGATTTTTTATTTTTCATATATCATCAGTAACAATTTAAACTGAACATTAACCAAGGTTTAAAATGCTTCATATGTATTAATGGTAAGGTAATATTAAGCAAATGCTAAAGCACACTCTGTATAAGGTAAATATAGCTTAGAAAAGTAGCGATGTAGCAGTAGAAATAGATAAAATCAATAAAAATCTTAAAAAAAAAAAAAAGAGTTTCTCTGGAGCTGTCTCTTTAGACAGCTACTAAAGCCTCTCTGTTCCAGTTTGCACAACTGTGGACTCCTGCAGCTTCAGGGACATCCCCTGGTGCAGCTGTATGCCTAATCAAACTCTCCAGAAATTCCCTCTGTCCGTGTGTGGGAAGGCTTTTTTTTAAAAGGGGGAGATCTTCCAGCGTGCTTCTGGAGGGATCCCCTCTGGCCCTCTACCTCTGCATGTGACACGGTCACTTTACTAAGAGGGGGAAGTGACAAGTGGACAAAGACCCTTCAACATTGACTGCAGATCCTGGTGTCCTCTGTGGTTCCTTTGGAGGGAGAGCATGAGCCCAACAGAAAGCTAAGGAATTTGGTCTTTGGAGCTCCTTGGGTTGCCTGAGGGAACTGAGGCACAATTAACCCCCCCTCCTTGCACAGGTTTAAGTATCTGTGAGCACTGACCCCCGGATACCATATCTGTAGAAGAAATACAAGTTATGGCAGCAGCATGTGAGCGCAGGGGGAATTATTCTATGTGTTGCCCCCCTCCTTCCTCTGGCAGTACCATGGAGTGAAAGAAGAGCATTTGGGTCCATTTTAAGAGCTGTGAACTACAGGAGAAGAAGAAACCCTGCTTCTAATAACCACTGTTGCTGAGATTGCTTGGCAGATACTTTGTGAGAGAGAGGCCTATAATCTCGTGTGCTTCTGGGGGATCCACAGGTCCCACCTGGAGGCTGGCATCCCTGTGTGGGAGATCTGGCAATTCCTTTGGGATGGAACAAATGCCATACCTTTACCTTCCATTAGCCTACAAACTAACATTTATTTCAGCATAAACTTTTGTGAATAAGAGCTCTGTACCTCAGAGGCACTGAAGTGTAGATCCATTAGACTGATTTATATACACAACAGAAAAGGGAGGGAACATTATGAAGAACGGTTAGACTCAGTCCAAAGGGTGATCAGTTTACTCAGTATGAGCGTGAGACACTCCCAACTGTTGTTCGATAGGCCTAGTAAAACTTAGTTACCAGATGAAACAAGATAAGCAGATACAGTAGGAAGTTTGAGAGATATACCAAAGTAATTAATTTCTGGAAGGGGTAGGAAAGTCTGCTACCCATCTGGAATCACCTCCTGTCAGCCTGTTTCTCTTTTGTTTAGGTATAATGCCTAGTTTGTGGGTTTGGATGCCCTCTAGTGAGAGCGGGGTGAGGAGAATTATCTGTAAAGGAGAGCTGGTTGGTTGGCTGGCTGGCTGATGGATAAGCCTTCAGCTAGACATATGCAGAGCCATATGGCAAGAGAATTTGTGTGGGTCGACCTGACAAGGCCCAGTATGCTTGACAGGTGGTTGATATGTTTACTTTGGAGGGGTTGGGGCTAGTGCTCTCCCTCTGTGTTTTTAAATTTTTCTCATATTTGTTCCTAGTGTTATTATTTTCCTTTTGTTTTATAAAACTTGGCACGCTGCCTTGGAATATACATTTTTTAAATATACATTTAAAAATAATTAATAGGATTGTGCCATTAGTCAAAGCGCAGTTCTCTCAGCCTTAGCTCCCAGAGTGCTGCATTGGTGGGAAATGTGATGGACTTACCTGAAAGGAGTATGCTATTAGAGTTACTGAGGCTACTAATAGATGTGAAGTGGTATGAACACTTGAGGCTTATATCAATTGAGTGTGTGTGTATAATTATAGAGTTAGAAGGGATCTCCAGGGTCATCTAGTCCAACCCCCTGCACAATGCAGGAAGTTCACAAATACCTCCTGTAAAAGATTAAATGTTATGTGTATGGGGTTTTGGGTGTGGCAGCAGTGTTCCAGCCTTTTATGGTTTCCTCTTTTCCTTAGGCCCTGTAGAGGGTAGAGTAAACTTCTTAGTAAACAGGTTTGAGTCAGCCTAAGCCTTTATTTTTGCAGAATGGTAGTAACAGCTGTGGCCAATTAAGGCTGAGATAGCTTAATAAGTGGGATGGATAGAGAGGGAGTAGAGTTGGTGTAGTTACTATTAGCCATTGGTCATCAGACAGAGAAAGCAAAGCAGGAAATTGGAGGAGAATCGAGAGACTTATGGAATTCGTCCCTCTTCGGAAGCCTTGTATGAGGAATTAATTTTAAGGCTTGGGCTGTTGCTTGAGGTAACTGCTGTGTGATTTTGGCTTTTATTTGCACTAAGTACAGGACTGTTATCTCGTTTTCTTGTTTCCCCTCCCGCTCCATCCTTGTATTTAGTAAATAAAGAGAACTGTTTATTTGTCGAATGTGGCGTTCCCTCCTTTGTGCAGCAAATAGCCCAGAGCCAGGACTAAGAGCACTACCAGAGTGAGTCCCTGGAGTTACAACTTCTTTACACCTCCCCCCACACCCCCAGTGACCCCTGTTCCATGCCCAGAAGATGACCAAAAAAATCTCCAGGAGTTGTGTTTCCTCAAGTGTTTCACACACGTACTGGCTTATGGTTAGGTCCAGAGTCCAAACTAGCTTGGCAATTTCCACTTATTTTCCCCTTCCTGCTGCGAACCCCCTCAGGTCATTCCTTAGAGTCTCCTGTCCCTCTGGAGTAGCATTGCATGGAAATCACTAGACTCCAGTGGGTGGGAGGGAGACAGGATGGCTCCATTCAGTGGATGGAAAGTTTAATTTGAATCCAGTTCTTAGATCAAAAGGCGCCATTGTGCAAGTTAGAAGGCTTCTACTCACACAAAGGGGGTGTCTCCAGCTTGTATTGATTCTGCTTTGTCACTTCAGGTTTTCCCCCCATGTGTACCACACCTGAAGACCCACCACAACCCTTATGTGTATATTGTGTTAGCTGCTAAATGTGGAAAGTAGGTAGCTTCAGTTCTGTTTTTCAGGCAATTCTATTGACTAGTCAGTAGTGTCAAAGGCCAGGGAGACTTGGTTTCTTACTGTCACACAGAAAACTATTATCCAAAACAGCCCATAGGGGGTGATAGAGCGGAATCTATGCCATCCTACCAGCCTCCAAGTTGCTCACCTCATACAGAGATCTCTCCATGTTATTTTTATAACACTCTTGTGATTAGGCTGAGAGAGCGTGTCTGGCCCACAGTCATCCCCCCATGAGCTACGTGGCAGAATGAGGATTTGAACTGGGGTCTCTGCAGTCCTAGTCCGGGACCCTGTTACCTCACAGTGGCTCACAGAAGAACAGTGTTTATACTTTGTGTGTAATCTAAAGTAGGCTTATTAAATCAGTAAAATAATTTCTGCCCGCGTATTACCTTCCACTCTAAGGGAAAATACCGAAGCTATTCACAGACATCATAAATGTTCACATGCTAATATTCCTGGAGGGTTAGTTCTGTTCTTGGTGGCTTGCCCCAATAAACAAACAGGCTGCAGCTGATGCTTTGGGACTAAGCTTTAGAATCAAATGTTTCAACCAATTAGAATACAGGATTTCCTGAAGCTGTTATGCAACCAGGATTATCTACTGTCCAGTTAACAAGCTCAAACCACTCTAAATCCTATTCTTGTGCTGCAGGCCCCTTCCTCAGCCTCTAGTAAAATGGAAGGCCTAAACATATATATATATATATATATGTTATGCCATATATATATATATGCCTTTTATTGGATCTGCAGCTACTCATGTGCAAGCTTCACAAAACTCAAGTGATAAAGAAAAGTTCTGAAACGTTCAGTTCACACCGATAACATTTGGTACTATATTGTCTTCCCTTAAAAAAAAAATCAGTCCTCCAGGGAACCATTTCTTAATTGATTTATCTGCCAATGAACCTTGTATGTCTGCCATTGAAGTTCTAAGTGTGACTCTGGGGAGTGTTTTAAGGCAACCTGTCAGTTAACACAGCACATTGGCAGACTTGCTGGCCACCATAGTCTTGGGTAAATTCACAGTGTGTTCCTCCTCCTAGCAAATATTCAGCAGGGCATGGCGGTTAAGAGTGGCGGACTCTAATCTGGAGAGCCAGGTTTGATTCCCTCCTCCTCCGTATGAAGCCAGCTGGGTGACTTCTCTCAGTTCTCTCAGAACTCTCTCAGCCCCACCTACCTCACAGGGTGTCCATTGTGGGGAAAAGAAGGGAGGGACATTGTAAACCACTTTGAGACACCTTAGGCTAGAGAAAACAGGGTATAAAAACCAGGGGTCCTTTCATAGAAAAAGAGGTGCAGGAGCTCATTAGCATACCTCATTAGCATATGCCACGTCCCCTGACATCACCAGAAGTGTGTCAGAAAGGGAATGTCAGTTTCAGCCCCATTATATCCTATGGGCCATTGAAATCAATGGCAAAAACGCATAGGGTATATGAGGGGCTGGAGGAAAGGGGGTTTGAGGGAGAGGCTCCAAACTTGCAGGGTAGCTGCTGGGGCCTCTCCTCGAAATGCCCACTAAGTTTCAAGAAGATTGGACCACAGGGTCCAATTCTATGGGCCCCCAAACAGATTGTCCCATCCCCTCCATTGTTCTCTGTGGTGGAAAAAAGTGTTAACTTTTTTCCTACCATAGAGAACAATGGAGGGAATGGGGGCAACCTGTTTGGGGGCCTGTATAATTGGACCCCATGGTCCAATCTTCTTGAAACTTGGTGGGAATTTCGAGGAGAGGCCCCAGCAGTTACCCTGCAAGTTTGGAGCCTCTCCCTCAAACCCCCTCCCCTCCAGTGGCTTTTAAAGTTGCCGCCGAATTTCGGCAGCAATTTGGCAGCGAGCTGAATCAGATTAGAGAATCTGATTCAGCCCATGGCTGCCCTACTGGCCAGTCCTGAGCTGGCGGAGCTTTGCTCCACCTCACTCCGGCCCCAACGGACCCCTGATAAAAACCAACTCTTCTGGTCAGCTGTGCATCTACAGTGGTAGTCAAGCTATCTTTTAGTAAAAGTTTCTGCTTCAGGATACCTTGACAACTGAATGAGAAACACCACATAATGAAACCTTTGTGTGCCCAAAATTATTGAAACCAATAGGCAGAGGGACCCTTAGATGGATTGTGGCATCCTGCTGGGTCACAAACTCCTACAGAATCTTTTTTTTTTTTTTTTGCTGACATTTGGAAGATACAGCTACACTGAGAGCAATGGTGCCTTGCTTCCTGACTCTCTGTGAATGCGTGCTGAGAAGAGCAGCAGGACAAGGAGGTGTGGGTACTCAGTGCGAAAAGGTTCCATCCAATGCTCCCTCTAAACTGTGGAGTCTTGTGAGCAAAAATTCTACTTTGTGAGCTGCTGGCATTAAAGTTGTGAGCGAGCGATTTGGCTACTGCATAAATCAGTTTGCTCTGGAGCCATCCTTCCTGGGCTGAGACAAAAATGTGTGAGCTGGAGGCTAAAAAAATGTGAGCTAGCGCACACTAGCTCAGCTTAGAGGGAACACTGGTTCAATCCATTATCCTGTCCCTTGGCTTGGTCCTTATTGTAGTATATCTCCTGGAGCCTTGTTTGTGTTTCTTGTCCCTCTTCCTGATCAGCTGTCCAAGGTCCTGGCTTTGACACCAGTGAGTCATAACACTGGTTCTCCCTCTTTCTATTCCAGGAGTCTGATGTCACATGATTTCCTCTCAAATGCTTCCTCCATAGTGAGGCCTAGGTCTGGAGAGGTTGAAGGCCTCTAAACTAAACAGTTCATTTACGAAATAGTCTTTACTGCTTTGCCTACCTGATTCTGGCTCAGGTTTGCTTTTTAGGTCCCTGGTAATTTCCAGGACTTCAACTACTACTTAACACTTGTGTTGCAGCGAAACCCTTAGGGAAAATTCAGTCTGTCTCTGTGCATTTGTCACATAAGAAGTTACTTCTCCTTGGACTGCTGTAACTCTTGTAAAATGCCTCCCAGCCTTTGTGGATGTGCCAACATGTTAATGCCTGTGACGGCTTTGTCTTTTTATAAGCAGCGTTCAGGTGATAAGTGATCAACTGGGACGACCTTTCTTCTTTCTACACAGGAGTATGTGTTCCTGTCAGCAAACACTAAATTGCCCTGACACTAGCTTAGCTGAGCACAAAGTTCCTAGTATTAGTTCCCCCCTCTCAGGTTCTAGGTTTCAATCAGTTAGGGTATTGAAGCAAAACCCCAAAACCAGAACCAGCCAAGAAGAAGGCACTCGGACACCAGGAACAGGAAAAGCCGATATATTGGTACCAGCCTCAGCCTGAATGAAAAATCCTTCAGAATCAAAATGCCAAGCCCCGTTTTCATCAAGGCTGCTTGATCTTTTAAACTAAGGGGTGGGGAGTTACAGAAGAGACGGGGACTAGTGTCATTTTAGTACATTACACGTCATTCTCGTAAGCAAAACATCCAATTACAGTCTTGTGCATGTTAATTACAATCATAACAATAGGAATGTCTTCTTCAAGCAATGTTGAAAAGGGCTAAAGTTCTCACAGCCTCTTTCTCATGACTAAGCTATACTGAAATACAGTTGCAAGCAGAACAATAGAGGTTTGTATATTCTGCGCAAGCGTTTCATACCAGAGAATGATGTGTGTGTGTGTGTGTGCATAGCCTTGGCGGTTTCATAGCCTGCTGACTAAACTAAACAATGGTTCATGTTAACATGGCTTTTTAAATTGCTTCCTTCAGTATGACCCCCTAAAATTCAATAGTCTCGTTCTATTCAATGAGAAAGTAAGTGAAATGTACATTTAAATCTGTCCCATTTACTTAAGTGGGACATTTATAAATTTAGGAAATTTGAAAGAATTTTGCCTAGAAGGTGCCTTAGTCATATTTATTCACAAAGGGGGGAAATCTGGTGTTTCTCAAACGATAAGGTAGCTTGTAAAGAAAATCATGGCTCCATGAAGTGCCAAAGGGATGAACATCATTTCTTTAGTTTTTAAACTCCTCTTGCTGTATTGCCACAGTGTATTGAATCAAGACAGAGTGAGTTCTGAGAGGGAACGGCAGATGATCATATCTGTTAGTCAGAGGACTCACCTCTGTCTTTGCTGAGAAACATCATTCTTGACAATAAATTTTCTGGATGACTCAGGATGGAAGGGGCTGTTGCCCTACCAAGCATTTGATGAAAATACTGGGGATTCATCGCAGTTCTTGATCCCCCCCCCCCCCATCTTTGAGGTGCCCCTCACCAGCATCTATGAGGAAAGAAGCTGCCCATTCTAGAAACTTCCAGTACTTACTTTCTGCCCTCATGTGAACCTCACTTGTGCTTAGAAAGCCCCTTTTCTGACACTCACCAATGCCAGTTTACAAAGGGTCATTCAGTGAAGAATAGCAGCAGCAGCAGCAACAGCAATGCCTATAATAAACTTTTAAATGGCCTAAATACAATTTAGGAGCATATTAGGGTCAACAGTATAATGCTTGATATTATTGAGTAGCTAGTATCCTTTCTAAATAGTTATTGACTCTATGGAAGATGTCCAGCAGAGGGCACTATGAGATTACTTCATTAATTATAGCACTCTTATTTGTGGATTTATCCGGACAGTAACCAGTCAATTCAATGCACTTCACATAGAGCTCCAGCAACAGAATGGGGATTGTGTGGGTATACCCAGGGCTGGTCCCAGGTTTTTTTGCACACTAGGTGAGGCTACCTTCTGCCCCCCCTCCCCTGTGCACACAGCATTTTTCAATCAGCTCTAAACCTGGGATGAAGGGAGCTAGATAGATGCATGGAAGATAGGTCTTAAGTCCCAGTGGACGGTCTGGGCAAAGCCTTGTCGGGGGTGCTCTAGGCTGATCCCACACAGAGTGGCGTGCGGGGGGGCCTCGACTAGATGGCCTCTGTGGCCCCTTCCAGCTCTGTGTGATGATCCCATGATTCTTGAAAACCCCCCAAGGGCTGGGATGTGTCGCTGGTGGCCCAGATCAAGAGACTGGCATCCCACTGTCTAGGGGTGCGGGTGTGCTGGGTGGACAGAACGAGGCATGCCAGCTCCTGTGCCATGAGGTGTGGGGGGGGGAGGCCTCCCGCAAAGCCTTGGGTTCTTGTTGGTTTGGTCCAGCCCAGCCTGGATACTCAGTGGGAGCTGGGGACCCAGCCTGCGGTGTCCAAGTGGGGGCTCCAATCGGACCCCCCCTCAGCGGGAGATGGAGGCTGGACTCAGCCATGCACCCCCACTCACACCTGGGCGCAGGACCACTCCCGCCCTCCTGGGCGAGCTCACCAGCGTTGTTGACAAGGAGGAGGCACTGGAGGCGGCTGGGGCCGGCAGCAGGAGAGGGGAGGAGATGCAGTGGCTGCAGGGCTGGGCCAGGTCAGCAGGGAGGGCGCGGACGGTGAGGGCTGGTGCAGCGGCTCCTCCAAGTGGACCAGCAGCAGCAGGGCTGAGCTGGGTGCTAGCCACTGTCTGTGCCATGCTCCAGCCCAGCCCCCGCAATACCTTGCTCCTCCTCGCCGCCCCCACAGTCTGGATTGGGTGGGGGGAGCGGCTGGCACTCATCAATTGACATCTCCCCCGGCGCTGGGAACCATGAGGAGTGAGCGCAAGAACTGAGGCGGCGCTGCTCTGGGCAGAGAGCAAAACTTTCAAGTTTGAGAGGCGCAGGATTGGCACGCCTGCTGTGCTGGCTCCTCTTCTTCTCCCTCCACCCCGCTCACCATCTGGCTGCTGTCGCTGCTACTGCCCCCTTGCCGCCAATGCCTACGGAACAGCTCCAGGCCACCACCAAGTATGGCGGAAAGATGAGCAGCAGGGCCAGCCAGCTGCTGGGGCTGGCTCTGCAGCAGGCGGGTGGCAGTGGCTGTCGTGAGTACCTCTGAGGACCTGCCTCCTGCGGGCCTAAGGGAGGTGGAGGATCAGCTCCCAGCTCCAGAGGAGCCTCCACCTGAACCAGATGAGGCTCAAGCAAGCACCTCCCAGGGTGTTACCCCAGCACCAGCAGCAGCTAAGCCACAGCCAAGCTCAAGCCCACCTGATTCCCCTCCTCGGGTGGAACGTCTACGGTCCCGATACAGGCAAGACTTAGCTGCTAGGAGAAAAGAGGCACACCTGCGTGGTCGCAGATCATTCAGTCCTGAGTTTTAGAAGGAGCCGGGACCTCACTGCCAGCTGCTAACAAGCACAGGAAGTGGCTGGGTATTTAGGCGCAGAAAAGAGACTACCAACTTGTGCTAGCAACAAGTCATTTCGGCTAAGCTCTGCTCCCGCTCGGCTCGCAATAGCTAACCTGATTCTGGATCCTCTGGCTTGTGACTCCGGCTCTGTTTGACTTCAGCTCTTTTTTTTTTTTTTTTGTAAGAAATTTTTATTATTTTCAAACATTCTAATACATTTTTCTTATACAAACCCTTTTTCAGTTATTATGTCCATTTGCTTGTTCTATTGTATAATCTTGTTATCATCTTATATTGGTGGTTTCCCACCACATCTGAAGCATGAAACCTTTTCAGTTTTAACCATTCTTTAAATGTATATATATGTTTTTACACTCCTGGTAATGACATAAACAGCTTTAAAAAAATATGCATCTTATAAATTCTTATTTTCTTTTATAATTCTAAAATTATCCTCGTTAGCTAACTACCATTTATACATTCAAATATCTCTTTTTAAAATTATGTCCAAGTATAAATGTAATTTTTCATATCCCAATATTGTTCAACATATTCTTTCAAATCTTTCCAGTCTTCCAAAAAAGTCTCTGAGTACAGATTATTCAATTTTCTTGTCCATTTATCCACTTCAGCCATATACAACAGTTTTTTCAGCCACTCCCACACCTCCGGTATTTTTTCACTTTTCCAATTTTGCGCATATGTCATTCTTGCTGTTGTAATCATATACCATATTAATGTTCTTTTTTTTACATTTATCTCCTCTAGTTTAAGTCCAAGCAGTAACAATTCTGGCAATTTCTTAAATGTACATTTCAAAATTTTTTCCATTTCTGTATGTATCATAGACCAATAAGTCTTTGCTTTATCACATGTCCACTACATATGGTAAAAAGAACCTTCTTTTTTTTTTTACATTTCCAACATTTGTTTGACATACTTTGATTAATATTTGCAATTTTTTTTGGCGTCATATACCATCTATACATCATTTTAAAACAGTTTTCTTTTAGATTATAACATGTAGAAATACTCATGGCATTTTTCCATAGAAATTCCCAAGATGACATTTCAATATCTTTGTTAAAATTTATCGCCCATTTTACCATTTGTTCTTTAACCATTTCATCTGCATTGAACCATTTTAGCAAGATTTTATACATTTTAGAAATTATTTTTTTCCCTCCTTCCTCCCAAATTTGTTCAATTTCATTGTTTTTTTCTCTAAAACCAGATTTTTTTATCACTCTTATAAATATCATACAATTGTCTGTACCTCAACCAACCATAGTCAAAGTCTATCAAATATTGCTCCTTCAATATGAAGTCCTTGCCTTGTCTTATTAATAAGTCTCTATATTTCAGCCAGTCCTGACCTTTATAGTACGATGATGGATTTAACACTTCTGCTGGTATAGGTATTTAACACTTCTGCCACATAGGTATTTCCTCTGGGAAAAAGTTCTTGTATCTTGTCCATGTATCCATTAATGTCCGTCTCAAGTAATGGTGTTTAAACATATTGTCCATTTTTGTTTTGCCATAATACAAATAAGCGTGCCAACCAAACCTACAATCATGGCCTTCTAGGGCTAGTAGTTTTCTATCTTGCAACATAGCCCAGGTCCCTATCCAGGTCAAACATACCCCATCATGGTATAACCTTAAGTTTGGTAACTGAAAACCACCTCTTTCTTTGGCGTCACACATTATTTTCATCTTAATCCTTGGTTTTTTCCCTCCCCATACAAACTTAGACAATTCTTTCTGCCAGTATTTAAATGCTTTTACATCTTTCACAATCGGAATAGTCTGAAACAAAAACATTAGTCGTGGTAATACATTCATTTTGACCGTAGCAATCCTCCCCAACAATGACAAATTTAATACATTCCACTTTTTAATATCTTGCATAATTTGCTGCCATAACTTTTCATAATTATTTTTATAGAGATCAATATTTTTCATTGTTAATTCAACACCTAGATATTTTGTCTTTTTCACCACCTCACATTTTATGAGTTCCTGTAGTTCAACCTGCTTTTTATTTGACATGTTTTTACACATCACTTTGGATTTATTCTTATTTATATAAAAGCCAGCCAAATCACCAAACTCTTTTACTTTTTGCAACAGATATGGTAGTGTAGTCATAGGCTCTTCTACTATAAACATCACGTCATCGGCAAAGGCTCTATATTTAAAAGAAAAACCTTTTAGTGTTAAGCCTTTAATTTCTTTGTCTTCTTTCAAATTTAACAAGAAAACTTCTAATATCCAAATGAATAACAATGGTGAGAGCGGGCATCCTTGTCTTGTTCCTTTTTCAGTCTTGAAATAATCCGTCTTTTCGGTATTAATTATAAGAGAAGATTTCTGTTCTTTATAAATTGATTTAATGAGGTTTAACATATAATCTCCAATCTCAAATTGTTCAAAGACCTCAAACATAAAATCCCAATTTAAATTGTCAAACGCTTTTTCCGCATCCAAGAAAAAAAAGCCCACTTCCCTTTCTGGGTGCTTGTCATAGTACTCTATCGTATCTATCACTGCTCTTAGGTTATCCCTTATTTGACAATTGGGTAAAAACCCTGCTTGTTCTGTTTGTATAGTCTCTTTAAGATGTTCTTTTAGCCTTTCTGCTATAATCTTAGCAAAAATTTTATAGTCATTATTTAGCAGAGAAATTGGTCTGTAGTTCTTTACATTGGTTAGATCCTGACTTTCTTTTGGGATAAGTGAAATAGTTGCTTCTTTCCAAGTTTCTGGGACCTCACCTGTAGCTCCTATATCATTAATTAATAATAGTAACACTGGTGAGATCGACTCTTGTAGTGATTTGTAAAACTTCACCGTAAATCCATCCGGACCCGGAGCTTTACCTAATTTTGCTTCGTTTATTGCATTTTTAATTTCTTGTAGTGATATAGGATTATTAAACAGTTCTTTAATTTTTCCTGTTGGTTTTGGAAGTTTCAATGTTTGTAAATATTCTTTAATCCCTCTTCTGTCTTTTTTTTCCCTCTGAAAAAGTTTTGCATAGTATTTAAAAAACTCTCTCATTATTCCTTTGTTGTCTATTATCTCTGTATTGTCCCGTATCACTTTTGTAATAAATTTATTTTCACGTTTTTTCTTTAACTGCCATGCCAAATATTTTCCAGGTTTATTTGTGCCTTCAAATGACTTTTGTTGAAGTTTTTTTAAGTTCCAGTGAATCTCTTGGTTCAAAATAGCTTTTATTTGGTCTTGTAACATCCAGATCTCCTTTTGCAGTTTCTTTTTCCCTGGTCTTTTCTTCAGTTCATTTTCTTTTGTTTTAATGGCTTGCATAATATTATCATATTGTTCTCTTTTCTTTTTGTTTTCCTTGGTATTTAATGATATCAATAATCCTCTCATCACTGCTTTGTATGCATCCCATACAATTTGAAGTTTAGTCCCTTTTTGCATATTTGCTTGAAAATATAGATCAGTCTCTTCTTGTAGTTTTTTAAATGTCTCTTGGTTATCTAGTAGGTCCTCATTTAGTCTCCATCTCCCTTGTCTTCTTCCATGGCCAGAAATCCATTTATTAGGGTTGTGGTCCGAAATTATTTTAGGTAAAATTTCTTTTTTTTTGTCATCAACGCTAAATTATTTGTCATCCAAATCATATCAATTCTTGAATGCGAATCACGTCTGTTAGAATAAAAAGTAAAGTCTTTTCCTTGTGGATTTACTTTCCTCCAGACATTTTCTAACTTTTCTTGTTTTATCAATTTAAAAAAAGTTTTTGGTAATTTCCCCAATACTTCGTCTTTACTCTTGGATCGCCTATCTATCTTATTGTTGACAGTTCCATTAAAGTCCCCTAACATAATAGTTTGATCGTAGTTTACATTATCAAATTCAGCTTGTAATTCTTTAAAAAAAAATCTTTAGCTCCATTGGGAGCATAAATGTTTACAATTAAGGTTTTCTTTCCTTGTACAGAAATTTCGATAGCCAAATATCTTCCTTCTTTATCTTTAAATATTTCTTTAGGTTCCAATTCTTTTTTGACATATGTTACAACACCATTTTTTAAATTACCTGCCAGTGAGAAAAATTCTTCCCCCCGTTTTTTCCTAATTACATATTTATAGTCTTGTTTCTTAAGATGTGCCTCTTGTATACAAATCATGTTACATTTTTGTTTTTCCAGCCAATGTCCTACCATTCTACGTTTCTGGGGTGAATTAAGTCCATTTACATTCCATGAAAGTACTTTGTAATCCATCATGTTATAGCGTTAAATATCTCCAAACTCTTCCTTATTTTCTGCAATAAATGCATACATCTCTCCTGAATTTTTAATCACCACTCTGGTGCTGTCATGGTAAAAACTTAATCCTTGTGGTATTTCCCAACGGAATCTAATTTTTTTCTCTTTCAGTTTATCAATCAAGCGCTTAAATTTTTTCCTGTCTTGTAGTATTGCTCTAGGCAGCTCTTTCATTACAATTATTTTTTTTCCAGCCATTTCAAAAGTATCTGTAAAACATTTCTTGTAGATTTGTTCTTTTGTCCTCTTCATTGTGAATTGGACTACTACATCTCTTGGTATATTTTTATCTCTTGCATATGCTGAATTGACTCTGTAAACAAGGTCCATATGTTCTTTAATGATTTCCTCTTCTTCTTGTAAAAATTCCGCTAATGCCTCCTGCATTTTTGTAAAAATATCTTCACCTAAACTTTCATCAATCCCTCTAAATCTCAGATAGTTTTGCATATCTCTGTAGTGCATCATCTTTTCCACTCTGTCATTGTCTTTTGTTACTTTTTGAGTATTTTCTTCCAGCTCTTTTACTTTGATCTCCATTTCTTGTGTTCTAGTGGTTAAACTTTGCAGTTCAGTTTTTATGTCTGTGAAGTTTTTATCCACTTGTGCAGCCATACCATTTATTTTATTATTCACTTCTCCAATTGCATTTAACATTTTGGCGTTTACCTCTCCAATTGCATCTAACATTTTTTTCCCATTGTTTCCATAACAGCCAATAATTCTTTCTCTTTTTTTGCAGCCATTGTAGGAGAGGACCATGTAGCCGCTCTCGATCTCAATCTGCGATCCATCTTGTCACTTTAAAAAAGATCGATTTTTTCTTGTTCTTTAAATTGAACAACAATTATTGCATTTACAAGAGCTGGTCTTGCCAAGTCCAACATTAGTTTCGGCCTTCTATGTTGTATAGTTTTTGAAATATTAATGTTTAAAATTTTTATAAATCCAAAATGGCGGGCGCGACTTCTCTATGGTTTATGTCAAAGGTTACAGTTTTTTAACTTTGCTTCTGGCTTGCCATAGTCCTCTTCTGTCCCTTCTTTTTCCTGCATGTCTGCTCTCCAAACGTCACTTCCTGTTGTAGTCCGTTGTAGTCCGTTGTAGTCCTTCCAGTCTAGTCTCACTGCTATGGTTCCCAGCCTCCTCCGTCCCTTCTTCTTTTCTCCCCTTGTCTGCTCTCAGGATCGTCACTTCCTGATATAATCCTCACAGCCTTGTCTCGCGATGCTTGGACTCCCTCCTCCCAACTTTTCTTAACCGCAAGAATGTTAAACAACGTGTTTTTTAAGCATTTTAAGTCAAAATTCGGCTTTTTAGCGTTCCAAAACTGCACTCAGCCAACTCTCCAGTACTTTACAGCTTCACCCGTTTGACTTCTCACTTTTAAAAACGCAGCGATGGTAAGCCAAAAGTTTTTTTCGTTACCTTTTGTTGCTACTTCACTTCAGATGTGGTCTCACAGTTTAAACTTTGTCTTCTTTGCTAAGAAATCGGGGGGATGGCAATTTTATGCTGAATAAATCAGCCCGGCTTGGCTCCTTAGAGATGCTTGCAGGAATCTTCTTCGGGAGAGGTGCTCAAGGTGTTGAAAAAGTCTCCTCCGAGGCTCCTCCTTCACCGAGCTCACTCTCACCTGGATTGTAGTGCTTGCTAGTCCTCACACTGCCTGTGTGGGGATGCGTCGGGTGTTTTTACCACCCGAGCTGTCAGTAAGAGCCGCCGTTCGCTTTGCCGCTTCGCAAAGCGTGTCAGACCGCCATTCCTCCAACCGGAAACCCTGACTTCGGCTCTTGTTGACTCCTTGGACTGGTTTGCTCGTGAGTTTCCCTCTCTGACCCTGGCTTGGACTAACTCTGCTTTTGGTTTAGTGTTTTGGACTTGATAACTCGTTCCTGATTTGGCTTCACCTCGAACTGTCCCGGACTTCGGCTTAGTGTTTTGGACTTGATAACTCATTCCTGATTTGGCTTGACCTTGGACTGTCCCAGACTCTGGCTTAACTCCTGACCTACTGGCACCCAGCCCGTGACAGTGGCTGGGCGGCGGTGGCAGGAGCCTTGCTGTGCCCCTTAGAGATCCGCGCCCTAGGCCATCGCCAACGTTGGCCTAATGGAAGAGCCAGCCCTGGGAAAACCGTCCAATACTTCTTCAAGCAGACTTCCTAGTGGAGGTGTCCTGTAGCATAATGCTCTGGACTTCAACATTTGTGACATCTCCCTCTTGTCTGGCTGAATTAGAACTGTGTAGCTGGCAATGGCAATCATGGGACATTCCCAGGTTATAAGGACTCCTGATGGATTTGCTTTCTGTGCCGAGCAAGACCTCATTGATCTGTTATCTGAGAGTTATGGAATTAGAAGCAAGGCCTGGTTTAGACGGAAAGCAAAATGGTATCACAGTCCTGAGGTGGTATAGTTAATTTTCTGCTTCTGACTGCAAGTGTGTGTTCGTGGGGGGGGGGGGGGGTGTACCATTTTAAATGCTCACTGTATTAAAAACATTCCTACAATAAATGGATGACAGAACATCTCCCTCAAATATGCTAGTTTCAACATCCATTTTAAATTTAGTAAGTGTTCTGAATTCAAACAGAATTATTTCAACATTCAAGAACAGTCAGAAACATCTGACAGTTATTCTGACACCTCACTATTTGACACCATCTTACTGGGTGCCAGCAGGGAGGGGAACTCAGTCAATATGTGCCTAACAGGGATGTTGTCCAACCAGAAAAGTGAGCCTATTTCCCCACTAAAGAAGAACTTCTGATTGGCATGCACAGCATTTCCATTTTTCTGCCAGTCGTTGCACTGTTTCTCTCACTTTGATAAAGTATTCTGATTCTACATGCATACAGAAGTTCTCTCATTCTCAGAGGCTATGCCAGCATCTGACTAGGTAGGATCAAAGGCTTTGCTTGCATACACAGCAAAGACAGGCAGGGACTGGATTATGCCCCCCCCCCTTCCCCAATGTCAAGAAGCCCTCCAGCAGCATGAGAATCAGGCAAAGGCTTTGCTGTGCTGTAGAGACCTGAGAGGGGGATAGACGCCCAAGTTTTGCCTCTGCAGTAATAGCCAGCTCTCACATTTCCAAACTGGTCAGTGCCATTGCTCAGACAGGGAGAGTGTGGTTTAAGGCTGGCAGGTGAGAATGGAGCAGTACAGAAATAATCCACAGGAATCAGAAATTGGAAAAGCAGGAAAGGAGACAGTTCAAGTTCCGGACAGCTAGAGTCTACTCAACAGTGGTACTGTCCAGGCTGTATTTTTGCATCGAACACATGCATTGTCCAGTGAGAAAGCAACCCTAGCACATACCTGAACTACAGTCTAGAATTTTCTCAAGAGTCATTTCCTCTTCCAACAGAACTCTGGGAATTGGATTTCTGAGATGAGGAGGCTGGGGGTGGAAAGCAGCTCTCAGTACTTCACCAGACTACAGGCCCCTGAATACTTTGTGGGAAGCCATAAAAATTACAGTGGTATAAAATAATGCAGACTTATGAAAGTCTATGTGTTATATAAAGGCCAAACTTTATTGGCAGGGAGCGAAATTATTTTCTGGATAATATATATATATTGCTTTATATATTGCTTTATATAGCTGCTGATTGAATCCTTTTTTTTTTTTTGCAGGGATATAAACGAGGAATCATGGTGTGCCAGGATTAAGCTCAAATCATGCCAAGAAAAGAAGAATGGAATGATCAGAAGAAGGGAAGAGACCTGGTGATTTTTGGAGAATCTGCTGGGGGCAGGTATGATTTCAGTGCCACATCTCAAAGCAGCATAGCCTTGGCTGTATGGATTGAGGTATGCAGAGAAAGATACCTTTACAGACCTAGTCAAGGACAGTGAGGGGAAGGTCATGTCCCCATGGAGCTGTCTAATGGAGAGTAATGAACTATCTCCTGATTTTGGGTTGGGCCAGTCAACGAACAGTATCTTATCTGTTCTGGGTGCTCTGAACTCTCCTCGGTCTAGCACTGGGATCGGGTCATGCACTTGGACAACAGCCAGTGGGAAACAAATATTGACAGGGATCTACCCTCTTTTAAATTGGGAGGCGTAAGCTAAAGAAGGGCTTAGTTAATGACTCCCCGGAACGCAGTGTGCTAGGGAGTGCCAGGGCAGCAGGGGGCACAGTTGGGCTAGCACAATTCCTATACGCTGGTAAAGGTTTCCCTTGCTCAAAAGCCAGTCGAATCCGATTCTAGGGGGCAGTGCTCATCTCAGTTTTCGAGCCGAAGAGCCAGCACTGTCCAAAGACTTCTCCTTGGTCATGTGGCCAGCATGACTAAATGCCAAGGCGCACGATGTTACCTTCCCACCAAAGTGGTACCTATTTATCTACTTGCAATATCATGCTTTCGAGCTGCTAGGTTGACAGGAACTGGGGCCAGAGACGGGAGCTCACTCCATCACGTGGCACTCGGCTCTCGAGCTGCCGATCTTCCAGTCTGCAGTTCAGTGTCTTAACCACTGAGCCACCGTGGCCCCTTCCTATACACTAGCCACCTTTAATCTATGGTTACTTTGGAAAAGCTGGTTGTACTCGTGGCCGGTTTCTTTCTGAGGTGCACAAATACTCAGCAGGTGTCTATCTTGCTTTGCTCAGAAGCCTGAAAGAGCTGGTGGGTAACGTATTTAAGTTTGGATAAGGCTTCTTTAAATACTGCATGGATGACTCAGGGTATTTTCACACACAGCGCTCAAAATATACTTGCGAATCCCTTCTGTTGTTCTCTTCCTGTATCAGCTGTCCCTGTGCTATGCGATTCCATTCTACACGTACGTGTCCTAAAATGTCCTAACGCAGTCTCTCCATCCCTCAGTAACACTAACCGCTTCCTTTTCTGTTTATTCCTTTGGTGCTTAGAGGCACATTGGCATGACATTTAGAAGCCTATATAGGGAGGGAGAAAATCCTCAGCACTGGGAATTTGACAGCACCACAAGCAGAAGAGTGATACATTCAAGCTGGCATAATACATCTTTTTCCATGTCCTGAGTTCTGGAAGTGCATGTTTTGCGTCCTGGAACCGCACATTTGGGGAGCAACCATAATAAGCAGGTCTGCTTGGAAGTAAGGCCCATTTTATTCAATGAGGCTTTCTGCCAGGAAAGTGTTTTTAGGATTGCAGCTTTTGTTGTACGTTTTAAAATGCCCTTTCTGCCTCTTTGCCATAGACAGCTTCTCTGATCCCCAGTTTTTTTTTATTTTGGTACTGAACACCCAGACTGACAAAGAGTTCTAGAGAACTTGAAAGTTCGCATGCCCCTTTGTGGTGCCTGAGCCAGGAGCATGTTAGCTGGAGCAATGGTCTTGGTTTAGCTCCCCACCTCCCATAAAGAGATGCAATGAGAATGGGACCATGCCCTGATCTGGATAGCCCAGACAAGCCCAATCTCATCAGATCCCGGTCTCCTGCTGGTTGCCAGGTCAAGCCTGGCAATCCTATCTAATGCAGGAAGAAAAGTGAAGCCTCAGGCAGGCCTTTGGCTGGTAACTTTCTTAGCACTGCCCATTCATTTGCCATTGGAGGAGTTCTGTGCAGAGTGCTTTAAAATGCTTCCTGCCCAGTGTCTTGCTAACCTGCTGTTTTACAACTTAATGCATAAAGGCTCATTGCCTCATTCACACTTGTGGGTTATCCCTGCAGATCTACCATTCAGTCTTAGCTGGAGTGTGAACATAGCCTCTTTAAAATTAATTAGCCTGAAATAACTTCCCTTCTATTAGAGTGGAAAGTGTTAAAAATCTGCTCAAATACCATTGTAAAGAATTATGTTCTATTTTTTTTATGATGTCTGTCTTCTGTCCTCTTCTCCCCAGGGGTGTGTTTCTGTCCTCACAACAACCCTGTGAGGCAGGCTAGGTTGGCAGAAAGTGAATGGCATCGAACCAAGTATGGGAGTGAATGTTAGAAATGACCCCAGGTCTGTGTTTGGCTGCATTCCAGTTCAGCATTAAGCAAAAAATTTATTTAACCAAGCATGCTTAAGTCTGTGTTGGATTGTGGTCGTCCAAATGCGAGATGAATGCTAGCCTAGGGTTGCCAGGCATGGCAGGTGATGTGGGGGGTGGGGGTTGCTGGATTGTGAGGGGGTGCAATTGGCATCTCTGAAGCAATGACATCACCTTTGACACAACCTGGAAGTAACATCATTGTGCCTAGGGGGCGCTCTAGCATTTGTCCGAAAGTCCATGGTTTAACCATAGAGTTTGGGGCAACATGCTAGGGATGCCAATCACACCCGCCCCCATTTTGCCTGGG
Organism: Lepidodactylus listeri; assembly: GCA_029233225.1. Lineage (NCBI taxonomy): Eukaryota > Metazoa > Chordata > Lepidosauria > Squamata > Gekkonidae > Lepidodactylus > Lepidodactylus listeri. The sequence continues at coordinate 126,541,567 of JARCFY010000004.1, forward strand.
CATTTCCTCCTGCCATGCAGCTGAGCACTGGCAGGGAACAGGAGCTGGGTGTGGGAAATCCCCAGCTGTGGCCTGGCAATAATATTAGGACCGTCATGTTGCAGCCATCCTACAGCAACCCTGTGGGGTTTTCAAGGCGAGAGATGTCCAGCCTTCCTTGGTGGCCTTCCATCCAAGTACTAACCAGTGTCAATCCTGCTTCGCTTCTGAGATCTGATGAGATCAGTCTAGCTTGGGCCTCCAGGTCATTCTTAATAATGGCACATAGCATTTATGTAATGTATAGAACATTCAAAGCACTTCACGCATCTTGAAATCCTTACAATGACCCTGCAAGATAGACATACATTATTATTGTTGCAGATAAGAGGCCTGAAGTCAAGCGTGGTTTGCCTAAGGCTACCTAGTGAGTTCATGATGGAGGCCATGGATTAGTCAGTCAGTGTCTTTGATGCTTCACTGTCTCACCTCTCTGACGTAACCTTTTTGACATGAAAGGGTGCAAGAGGGATGAAGAGGGCATGCACCAGCTGCCAGGGGTGAGGAGGATGGGCAGCATCTCCCCCCACTTCCCCTTGGCATGGGGGGAGGCAGGGATCCAGCCCCACCACTGGGCTTTGCCTCACTGACGGAGCAAGGAGGATGGGCAATGTCTACCAGGTGTGTGTTTGTGTGAGAGGAGGGCAGGCAACTGCCTTCCTGCTTCCCTGGGAAGGGTGCCCTCAGCACTCTTGCCTAAAGGTAAAAGTAAAGGTTTCCCTGGCTGGAAAGCCAGTTGAATCTGACTCTAGGGGGTGGTGCTCATCCCCATTTCCAAGATGAAGAGCCAGCACAGTCCGAAGACTTCTCTGGGGTCATGTGGCCGGCATGACTAGACGCCGAGGCACATGGAATGCTGTTACCTTCCCACCGAAGCGGTACCTATCTACTTGCAATGTCTTGCTTTCGAACTGCTAGGTTGGCAGGAGCTGGGGCCAGAGAGGGGGGCTCACTCCATCACACGGCACGCGGCTCTCAAACTGCCGAACTACCGATCTTCTGGTCTGCAGCTCAGCGTCTTAACCTCTGAGCCATCACGGCCCACTCTTGCCTAGGGCACCCCATATCCTCTGACTGCCCCTGCTGACACGATCATGAAACCTGGAAACGACTGGCAAGCTGTAACAGAATGCTAAGCGTACCTCAAAACAACAGTTCCACAATTTCAAAATTGCCCAACTTGATTAGATCATGGATGCATCTATTTCAGGGTTCCCCAGCCTTTCTGAGCCTTTGGAAAGCTGATAGATGGTGGTGAGCACAACCACAAAGTGGCTGCCGCTGGAGGTGGAGTCAGTCGCCAAATGTCAGGGTGGGGGGAGGTTAGGCACACCTCTGATATTAATACTTCGACATTTCAGGCTTAAGCTGCCTTTTTAAATGAACGTACTTTTTCAGAATTTTTTTTAGCATGCATACAGGGTACCTCCAGTTACCCAGTTGAGAGCCTGGGGCTGTGGTGGCCGCTGCTGCCAAAGCAACTTTAAAAAATTCTGCACAGCCAGTCAGCTCTCCAGTGGCCAGTCAGAAGCCCTGCCAGACAAATGTCCCATCTTGCTCCACCCACTTTCTAAGAACTCATGGTGGATGCCAGGAAAGGTGTTGGTGTCACCATGTGGGGGACCCCTGATCTAGTCCAGCATTCTTTCTCCGACAGTGACCAGAGACCTTGAGTTCATAGGCAGGGTCAGATGGAATAGCCATGTCTTTGGTGTGGTGGTTAAGTGCGCGGACTCTAATCTGGGAGAACCAGGTTTGATTCCCCACTCCTCCACTTGCAGCTGCTGGGTGATCTTGGACAAGCCATAGTTCTTTCAGAGCCGTTCTCTCAAGGACAGTCCTGGAAAGAGCTCTCTCAGCCCCCCCTACCTCACAGGGTGTCTGTTGTGGGGAGGGGAAGGGAAAGGAGTTTGTAAGCCGCTCTGAGACTCTTAAGTGAGTGAAGGGCGGGATATAAATCCAATCTCTTCTTCTTCTTCTTCTTCTTCTTCTTCCTCCTCCTTAGGATTCAGCAATCAGAGATATTCTTCTACTCGTAACAGAGGCTCCATTTGGTTTCTCCTGAACAATATCCACTGATAAGCTCTATCTTCCATTAATAATGTAAAAAAAAAAAATTAAACTAGTGGCTATCACCGCCAGTTGTCTTGGAGCAACTCTGTCAGTTACAGTTGCTTTTGAAACTCTCACTTTGCAAACATCCATTAAGCAACAACAACGACAAAAAATCCCCTGAACAACCAAGCACGACACCTTCCGTGCAGGCAGGCCAAGTGTTTCTGCATTGCTCCGTATTTCGGAAACCTCTTTGGAGCACAATCACGTCTCCCTTTTTTCTGCTTCAGTGTTATGGCAATAATTGCCAGCTCTACTAAAAGCTATTTATTTCACGCCCACTTGCAAGGCAGCGATTGGTTAATCGGGCAATTTAGTTACAGTCTCTGTAATTCTCCTGGGTTTTTTATCATCACCAGACACTGTGATTACCGGACCAAGGAAATGATAAGAGATTAAGCTGCGCCGATTTGAAAGCACAATGGTGTGTGGTGCTTTGTCAGATCTTCCCTGTGGCTGGCACTGGCACAAGTTGGCAGCCGTCAGCTGATGGAGTTGGGGGCTATTAACCCTCTTTCACTCGGACAAAATGCATATCATTCTGACGCAGGATAGTTTGTGATTGACTAATCACTGTCTTGCAAGAGGGCGTGAAATATATAGTTTTTAGCTACAGATGGGCATTGTTGCCATAACGCTGAAGCAGAAAGGAGGCCCTGTGTCGTCTAGTGGCTGATGGATCTGGGCGACCCGAGCTGAAGTCCCCACTTGGCCATCAAGCTTGCTGGGGTGACCTTGGGCCAGTTTTTCTCTCTCAACCTAATCTACGTCATAGTTGTTGGATTCTCTGGTTTGGGGCAGCCAGGAATCTCTATCAGTGTAACAGAGTGCACCGGTCTTTTCACACAGCCATGCTTAGGTCCTAAGTGTGCTGGCAGACTTACAAAGTTACATAGAGCCAGTCGTCAGATTAAAAACTATTAAGAGTTTTTTATTATATAGAACTCCATTCTAGAAGGTATAGATGTGAGACAGAGATAGAATCTATTCTAACTCCCCAGGATGGGTATGGATGCAGGGAAGTATGCCCCCTACATCCATTGTTCAAAGATGGAGAGAAAACGTGCTCCTTCTATGTGTGTGTGTGTGTGAGTGAGAGGAACTGTGAGGACAGCAGGCATGTATTTGGATGGAAGAAGGTCCCAGGTTCAATCTTTGGTTAAGGATCAGGTAGTAGGTGGTGTGGAAGACTTCTGCCTCAGACCCAGGAGAGCCGCTGCCAGTCTGAGTAGATAGAAGTGACCTTGATGCACCAAGGGTCTGATTCAGTACAAGGCGGCTTCGTGGGTGTACTGCAGATGAGTAATGCAGAACAGAGTAGAACTATTAGTAATGACGGACAAGCTTGCTTGATAACTGGTTAGTCCTCTGTTATGGGTCAGCGCCTGCAGTGTGGAGCCACAAGATTTGAAGTCACACTCTCTGCTCACGCAAAGCACTTGGCAGGCCTGCTCACACTCTCCTCCCCCTAATCCAGAGTATTAATGTGTGGCAGAAGCATACAGGGGTGTGAGGCAAGTAGAAGAATCACACGGATTCCAAAGGGATTGTCTCTGTTGACTTACATTAACACACTGTGACAGTCAGCATGCAGGCAGATGTTCCTGCATTGCAAAGAGGGCTTGGTCATGCAGCAGCGTCTGGCTATAACCACAGGATATAAAAGGACTTCTTGAGCATCCATCAGACATCCTAGTACTGTGATTCTAGGTCTTACTTTGGACTCAGACTGAGTCCTAGAACCTTCTTTGAATGCTTGAGCTAACTTCAGGTCATTATGTGAAAATTATATAAAGAATATGCTAGAACAAGGCTGAAGCCTTCACTATTAATGGGAAGGTCCATCTACAAACACTTGGAAACAGTAGCTGAATGCAGACTCTGGTTAGAAACATTTCCAGTCTATTTACTCATTATCTTCTCCAGTACCCAGAAACTTAATAAGCATTTTTCCTATCTGCAGTTCTCATTTCTGAAAGCTAAAGACCTTCCTTCCTTCCTTCCTTCCTTCCTTCCTTCCTTCCTTCCATTTTTCTTTCCCTATCATGAGCCTCAGAACAATACCACCAGAATTCTCAGGGGGCTGTTTTTAAAATCTGTCACATTACCACTGTGTCTAGTCCAGCTGATGAAGAGAAATCAGAAAGCACTTGATCACATCCCAGAATGTGGCACAGATCAACCCAGCTGAAGATGAACTGATGCTCAGATGTCTCTGTGTGCCTCATGGGGAAAAAATGCAGACCCCAGTTCTTCCTCCAAGTTGTTGTGTTTGCATTGCTGAGCAGAAGTCCCTGGAAATCTTGTGCCTGAGGTAGTGGTCTAGTAAAGTGTTCAGGGGTGGGAACAGGCATCATGCAATGCTACAGTGCCACTTCCAGTCACGTGACTGGAAGTGATGTAATGCATCTCCTAAATCTATATGGTTCTACCGTAGACATTTGGGGGATTGCTAGAGTGTTGCATTTGCTGCATGCTGTCACTTCTGGTTCCATGACCAGAAGCGATGATGTGCTGTTGCCGCAACAACATTCTTCCCTCCCTTTTTCTCCCAGTATTCCACTGGGTTGTGGGAAGCCAGGGCCTGGATAATAACCCTTAGGCCTAGTTTCACACTATGCAAAGCTGGATTTATGCACAAACCAAGTAAATGAAAGTTTAAAGCCTCAAATTATGAGGGACGTGTAAATAATTTTTTAAAACCCTTAAAATTACTGGATTATCATTTGGTAGTATGAGGCATCTTAAAATTGAAATAGTTTAGTGCCTCGGCATATCTTATTTGGGCCCTGACTTGTGGTTTTGTTGGCTAAGGAGCCTGCTTGAAAAATGGAAATCATTCTGTCAGAAATGTAATTGAAACAGAAAATCATTTGCTCATTCGTCCAGGGACTGTGGCTATGTTTCTGGCTTCGAGTTTAACCTTTTCTTTCTCCCTGTGCGTTCAAGCATATCAAATATCCTTTTGCCCGTTTATTTTTCTCCTGTGGTGCTTCTGAAGATTCTTATAGTTTCTACCCTGAACCAGGAGAATTAGAGAAAAGTCTCACACTCCTGTATTCCACAATAAAACAACTATAGCAGTTATGATTCAAGTAGTCTGAAGCAATAGAACAAAGTCTGAGTCCAGTGGCACCTTTAAGATCAACAAAGTTTTATTTTGGATATAAGCTTTTGTGTGTATGCACAGTTCATGTATGTATCTTATATGAATGAAGCTTATACCCAAAATTAAACTTTGTTGGTCTTAAAGGTGCCAGTGGACTCAGACTTTGTTCTGTTAGCAGTTATGTAATACTTTCTTTTCACTTGGTAGGGAGTTTTCAAGGGGGTAGATGAAGGTTTGCTGAGCAGTTTGGGCAGCAATCCTAAACACACTTTCTACAGAGTAAATCCAATTGAACTCAATGGGATTTACTTCTGAGTATACAATGATTACACTTAGGGAGGGCAACATCACACTAGGGTTGCAAGCTGGCCTGGGGGAAATTGTCACATCCTCTTAACAGAAGCTTAACATGGGCAGGTGAAGGTTTTCATGGCGTGAAGGAAATTCTCTCACAGCAGTCTTTAGTCTGTGTGGTGACTGAGACAGAATGTGAAGTTGGCATTCATGGTAGGCCCTCTGCCAGTGTTGAGGTCTAGAGTCTGTTGTGGGCAAGCTACTTTTTTTTGTAAGAATTTTTCTTTGTCTCTGAGCAAATTCCTACCTTCATTTGACGCAAGGTCTGAATTGGCAAGCTGTGGTTAGCACTAATCTCCAGACACAAGTCCCTCTCTTGCTTGTGCCTCTCATCAGTTATTCGTTCAACAGACCTGACCTTTGGCAACATTTTGGTGGCCTTTTCCACCAGCAATAAATCATTTCCAGGTCTCTTGAAAAGAGGAATAGACCAGTCAGATTAGAAAAGTTAGGCCGGGAGAAAGAGTAAGGTTTGGGGTTCTGTGATGGTGTGAATTCTATAATACTGAGAAGTTAATCAGTATATCTAATTCTCAACATGACATCATGGGCAGATACTTAAATCGGGAGGCTGGGGCCACTTCAGACAATACAGGTCTTTCAACACACCTGGAAAAAAGCCCCAGGTTTGCACGAACATCTGAAATCTAAAAAGAAGAAGACACATTGAGGGAGTTAAACTCCCCCCCAGAATAGAAGATGCACCTGTCAGCTTTATGAATACATTCTCAGTGGCCATTGCTAGGCAACCACAGCATGTATTCCCAGCCTCAAGCCTTGCTTGCTGTTAGTAAAAGCAGTGGGGAGGGCCCTTTCCAGGGCTGCTTCGGCCTTTGAGGGAGGACACCTCAGTCCCAGGCTCCTCAGCAACCACTGGGCGACGTGTTACCTTCTGGTTTAAATAACACATCCTGGCCTGGCTGCCTGCCACTGTTCCACAGCCCCACAAAAGCCGGTGTGGTGGTGTGGTTAGAGTTTCAGACTAGTCTAGGATCTGGGAGACCCAGGTTCGAATCCCCGCTCTGCCATGGGAACTCTCTGGGTGACCTTGAGCCAGTCACACACACCCAGCCTCACTTACCTCACAGGGTTGTTGTGAGGATAAAATGGAGGAGATGAAAATGATGTAAGCGGCCTGGGTCCCCACAGGTAAGAATAGCTGCATAGAAATGAAGCAGAAAAATAATAAATGCAGCTGGAAATGGGAGGAGGGGTCAAAGAAAAGGTAGGTTAGTTAGTGGGCGGGAAGATGGAAGCAGGAAAGGTAAGGATAGGGGCTGCCAAGAGGAGGGAAAGAAGAAACCGTGGCAAGGGGAATACAGGAAAAGTGTGTTGCACCCTGCAAATCCTTGTGAGTTCCCCAGTGTGCAACTGGTCCTGACCAGGTTTGCACCACACATTTGGTTCTGGCCTGGCAGCCAGCACCATACATTTCAGCCATAGTTTTCCTGAGTGGAAGAAGGAAAGCTGATGACTGGCCGGGGGGGGGGGGTGCAGACAAAGGAAGGAGCCATGGCTCAGTGATCGAGCACCTGCTTGGCATGGAGCATGTTCCAGCTTCAAGCTGTGGCATCTCCAGTTGAAAGGACCAGGGAGGTGGTGATGTGAAAGACCTCCACTTGTCTCCCTAGACAGCTGTTGCTGGTCCAAGTGTGCAATACTGACCTTAATGGATCTGTGGTCTGATTGAATGTGAGGCAGGTTCATGTGTAGGTTTGGCTAGTAGGTGGGAAGGAGAGAAGGTAGCAGGAAAAGGAAGAGAGGCTTTGGGGATTTTCAGCAAAGGGAAAGAGGAAGTAGTGGGGGAGGAGAAAATGAGATGCCTTCTGTAAGTCCTTGTGGGTCCCATGCTTGTTCTGATCTCATTATAATGTTTACATGGAAGACTTGCAATTTGGAGGAGATATTTTGGATATTTGACATAGAATAATTAGTCTAGAAAAGAAACATGAGAATTATATTATTGTGTGGGGGGGTTGTATTTTTGCACACCCACCCACACCCACCCACCCATGCCTGGAAGTCATGCAACCTCTGGCGACTCCTACTGGGACATGGAGGAAGTTCAGAGAGGTGGCTTGATATGCCTGCCTCTGCCTCCCAGCCCTGGTATTCTTTGGAGGTCTCCCATCCAAATACTTGCCAGGGTTGGACCTGCTTAGCTTTCGAGATCTGATAGGGCTTGCCTGGGCTATCCAGGTCAGGGCAAGAGTTGCATTATTTTATTGTTAATTATCAATGGGTAACCCTTTTTATAGCTGAAGGAAGGCACTGGAATTTATTGATATATTCTTATTTATTGTAAAAACAGAAAATAGGTGGAAGAAGCATTTTTATTATATTTCAATAGCAGATGAATTGATAATTTGAGGGGGTTATTACAACGAAAGGAAAACAAAATTTGTGGCTTTCTTTTCTAGGGAAAAGATGATGAAGGGAAGATTTATAAAATTATGGGGTAGAGAAATATAACTGGAGAGTGCTGACTGACGTTAATGGGCCATAAATTCAGGGCAGACAGAAGGAATTACTTCTTAATACAATTAGAATGTGGGATTGACTATTGCCCACAGTGTCTACCTGGAACCGCCATGTTCAGAAGCTGTAATATTCTGAATACTAATTTTGGGGATGATAACTATGGAGGCTTCAATGTCCACACCCTGCTCGCAGACCTCTGAGAGCATCTGGTTGGTCCATGCATGAAACGGGATGCTGAACTAGATGGATAATTGTTCTGATCCAGCAGCATTGCTCTTATGATAGGGCCATCTGCAGATGGGAGACCTCCTGACTCCTGCTGGGAGACGGGGGCTGATAGGTGTTGCCAGCATCGTTTCCAGTGCAACCAGGAGAATCATCATCATGTTGCTGGCAACACTCACACATTTGGCCCAAACTCCATGGTTTAAACCATAGAGTTTGGGGCAAATGTTACAGCATTGCTGGTGAGTCTCCTGCCAGTTGCTAACCTGTCTTATGTTCATATGTAAAGAGAAGAAGGGATGGGAAAACTGTGTTTGGACTGTACCAGTTCAGACTGCATGTGAGAGCTCACATGGCAGAATATCCCTCCAAAACAAAATGGTTTCTCTACATAGAAAACCAGCTGTGAGGGAGAAGAATTTGAACCTAAATGCTTCTTGGATGTGCAAGTATCCTAGTTGTTCCTAGTTGTGGGGGTTTTTTTGTAGAGAGGATGAACCTATTATCATGGAACTGCCCATTCACTGTTTAAAATGGTACAGTCCAGACTAGGGGTGTGCAAAAAAAAATGCCGGTATTTTTCGGCTTTGGGTAAACCTTGTTAGGACTTTTGTCCAATAATCAGAAAAATCAGAGTAATGAATCTTGCTTTTCTGGAAAGAAGAGATTGCTTCTTTTGGTTCAAAAGAAGTTTATTACTAAAGGGAAAAGGTAAACGGGATTAGCTACAAATAAACAAAACATGCTTTCTAAGGAGCTGCATTGTGCTCCGTCTTCACACTAAGACATACTGATAGAGAGTGAGAGATTGTAATGGAGGATCTCTCCTTCTTCTTGACCCCTGAAAGGAAACACCTGATATCATTGACCAATTAGCAAGACAGTACACCTTCAGTTTTCCCGGGTTTACAGATAATTGGCCAGCTGCCAGGTATCACTTCCAGGCTAACATAGGTAAACAAACAAGTTGCATAGTTAACCCTATAATGACTGAATTTCTCAGGCCTTGCATTACATGCTCATTTCTCCAACAAACCTGACCTGAAAAATATTGGTAAATGCTGAATTTCCCCAGTCCAATACCAGTAAGGTATTCAGACTGGGGAAATTTTCGGTATTTCTGAAAATTTTCAGGTCTGATTTACACCACCAGAGGGAAAAGAGGCCTGTTACAATGCCTTCTCTCCCTCTGGTAGCCTCTAAAGATTTCCCTGTCAATTTCACTCCTGGGAGTCAGCTGTGAGTGAAATTGACAAGGGAAAGCCAGGGCTCTCTACCTTCCCTTCTCTAGCTGACTTGTTGTATGTAGCTGGAGAAGGGCAGACAGGGAGCCCAGGCATCTTTAAAATGCCTTTCTTTCCCTTCCCAGAAACATGCCTTCTTTTTTTCCCTTCCCCTGCCTGAGCTTCTCTGCTGCGGTGGAGAAGCTCCGGGGGGGGGGGGGAAGAGGCATGCTTCCATGCTTGCTCTTTGCTTTCCCAGCCCCCTCACCATGGTGGGAGGGCTCCAAAAGCACAGGGCAGGCATAGAAGCATTCCTGGGCTCCTTTCCTGCTCCTCTTCAGTTGCCCCACAGCCATGGGGCCCCTGGAGGAGTGCAGGCAGGGAACCCAGGCATGTGTAGATGCCTTTTCCCCCCTCCCTGAGGTTGGGGAGGGAAAGAAAGACATTTAAACATGTCTTCTTTTTTCCCCCTTCCCCTCCTGAGCTTCTCTGCAGTGGCAGAGAACCTCAGGGAGGAAAAGAGGCATCTTTCCATGCCTGCCCTGTGCTTTTCCAGCCCCCCTGCCATGGCAGAAGGCTGGGAAAACACAGGGCAGGCATGGAAACATGGCTGGGCTCCTTGCCTGCCCCTCGTCCCCTGGAGGAGCACAGGCAGGGAATCCAGGCATGTTTAGATGCCTTTCTTTCCCTCCCCGAACTGGGAGAGGGAAAGAAAGGCGTTTAAACATGGCTGTGCTCTCTGCCTGTTCTTCTCCAGCAGCCGTGGGGCACCTGGAGGAGGGAAGGTAGAGAGGAGGCTTTCCCTGGTCAGTTTCACTCTCACAGCTGACTGGCGGGGAGTGAAATTGACTAGGCAAGCGGGTATTCGGCTACCTAAAAGCCGGAAAAGGCAAACAGATTTGGGAAACTATTTGGAAGTCGAAAAGTTTCCGGAATTTGTATTTGGCTTTTAAAATACCAGATAAATACCGATAATTATTTGGTATTTTTTTCGATTCGGGAAACCTGAATGCACATTCCTAGTCCAGACAGAGCTTTACAGCCCCTTAGTTTTTTGTAAGAACTAGTTTCCTAACTGAATCTGTCATCCGCAGGGGCGCTTGATATACCATTCTGTTTCTAGGAAGTTGTAAGGAAAGAGCCGAGTGATTTCAACCTTGACAAATTGTAAACAAGAGACTTTCCAACTTAATAGAAGCCTCCTCAGGGTACCATTGTACAAATTAGAAAGTGCTGAGACTTGAAGGAAATATAAATGGCACTGCCTGGGCTGTGGGGACCCAACAGCGTCCAAGTCTGGAGGTAGAATCCACCACCGTACATCATGTTGTTGGGCCATTTTGGTCTGTTCTTGCATTTCCCAGGTCCACAATTTGAATGTTAAACCGTCAGTTAGCCAGTATGTTCATAGGCCTATTCAAGTAGTTCTTGGGCTCTGTCACACTGTAGCATGACCAAGAAACAAAATCCATGGTGGAGCTGTAAAGATAAAGGCACAGGGCTAAGCTGATAGGAGCAGACATGAGTCTCAGTGGCTCTCATTAAAGCCCTTTCCCCTGGCTCCAGCATCTTGCTTGAACTGTGCTGCAACCTGCACAAAGTACCTAGGTGTGCTTAATAAGCACACTAAAACAATATCCACCAGGCCCATGGAGCTGCAGTTTTATTTTTTTATTTATTTATTGAGATTTATATCCCGCCCTCCCCGCCAAATGGCAGGCTTTGCCCGGTTTGCAAATTAAACAAACATAAGGGCTTTACACAGATTACAGCAGTTTAAATGAGCCCCCCAGCCTGAACAAAGTCAGAAGCCATGAGGAAGCTCTTTTGCTTCATATTTAAATGGGGCTGGATTTTTGTAGGGGAAGGGGCAGGTTTGGTGTAGTGGTTAAGAGCGGCGGACACTAATCTGGAGAGCCGGGTTTGATTCCCCATTCCTCCACATGCAGCCAGCTGGGTGACCTTGGATCAGTCACAGTTCTCTCAGAGCTGTTCTCTCAAGAGCAGCTCTCAGCCCCACCTACCTCACAGGTTGTCTGTTGTGGGGAGAGGAAGGGAAGGAGATTGTAAACTGCTCTGAGATTCCAAGTGAAGGGCGGGGTATAAATCCAATCTCTTCTTCCCTCATCTCCTGTTGCCCCAAACCTGCCTACTTGCAGTCACAGATTTTGGTGGTTCCAAAGATATCCTTTTCAATTTGTCAAGGGGAAAAAAAAACTGATCAGAGAGACCATTAGCCCTGAGGGAAGGTAGGGAGCATGATATAGTTGGAAGGCATGCAAGGCCAGTACTGGGATGGGAGACCGCCAAGGAATCTCTGCAGAGGAAGGCAATGGCAAACGACCTCAGTTGTGACTTGGTGGCACTGGTGTATGTTCATTAGTCCTGAAACTTTTTGAAGTTGAAGTTTTCCCAAAGCATATAGCAGTTCAACCTGATCATCTGTAAAATCAACTAATGGACATACAGTGCCTGTCCTCGTTCCCACCAGCACTGGGCAGTTCACTGGCACCGCAAAGTCACAGCACACAGATATACATCAGTCTATGGAAAATTCCTGCATTATATGAACCCTTACTTTGTCCCTCTACCTGTCATGATGGACATTTTGCAAGCTTGGTCTTCTCCCTGCCAGTAACATCTCTGCCCTGACCTGGATGGCCCAGGCTAACCCAATCTTAGCAGATCTCAGAACCTAAGCATGACCAGCTCTGGTTAGTACTTGGGTGGGAGATCACCAAGGAAGTCCGGGGTTGCTACACAGAGGCAGGCAGTGGTAAACCCCCTCTAAATGTCTATTGCCTTGAAAACCCTATGGGATTGCCTGAAGTTAACTGTGACCTGACTGGACTGCTTACAGAAAAAAGAGCACCATGGCCTGATGCGTTTACCAAATGGCAATGGCATATTTGCCTTCCAGAATACTTTGTGCATCAACGTCACCTCCAAAATGACATTTGACAATCAAAATGAATGTATTTAGGAGTAATTCGTTCCACAGCATGCAGCCCCAACTGAATGCAGGAGGCCTGGTCGCTTGACTGATTGACGAAAAGTATCCATAATTCAACAGATTCTCACAACGGCCCAGGCCACACGCAACGTTTCCAAATAAATTAAACTCCCTTTATGTATAAAAGAGTTGCTTAAGTGGGTGTGCAGTAAACAAAGGGGCAGGAAATTGCTCTGCTTGACTTGCTCCAGTTAATTAGACAATTGGGGGGTATCAAAGGGAGTAAACACACAATGGATGAGATGATGGAAGTCACCCTGCTGAGCAGGCAGCTCTGCACTGCAAAGTTCAGGTCTGAATTTTCCGAATATTGCCAATTCTGTGTCGGGTGGTTCCCCCCACCCACCCCAAGCCTCAAGGGGCTTCTGATATTGAAAGCAAAGCACAAAACGAAATCTGTGTCACATAACTAGAGTTGCCTGGAAACAGATGAATGGACCATCTCATTGAGATGGGGTCAGACTCCCCAATCCAGTTTTGACAAGCATTTTGCACATGTGGGAAAACTGTCACTATTTCAGGCAGCAGGTGAGGATGATGTCCTCCTGCAGGGCACCTGACAGCCGGGAATCGGAGAAGGAGAGAGGGAGACAATTGACAGGAACACGGTATAAAGAAAAGGGTCCCAAGAAAACTCCACCCCCAGCACTGCAGACTTGACCCAATTCTCTCTGCTTTTAACACTTACAGGAAATCTGGTAACTCCTGGAAAAAGACAGGTCTTAGCTCTGACTACTGGATAATGCCTTTTTATTGCACGCTATTGGATGGTTTTGATGTTCGATACGGTTTTGCTGTTAGCTGCTTTGGTAGCCCAAAAGGCAGCTTACAAATAACTAAAAAAAGAAAATCTCTCAAATGGGCAGATGGTTGAAATACTAAAGGCTGTGTCTCGCAGATTCTGAAAAACTTTGCACGAGCCTAGTGTACTTTCACAGTAAAAACCGAGAGCAACGAAACATGCAAAGATCCAGGTGCCCAGTTGCCAGTTGTTCCAGACAGCAGGAAGCACATTTATATTCCTTCCTCAAGTACTGCTGTATACAGGGCCTTGTCACCACCATCTCTGCCAGTCTGACATCCACCATTGTACTTGAGGAATCCAGGACTTGAACAATCAGGTAGCTTCTAGTATCAGTTGCAAACCACCCCCCACCCCCCACCCCCGGGCATCTTCACATTTGCAGCCTAGAGGAAGCAACAGTCATAAAACTTTTTAAACACCATGTTAAGAAACCAAATTTATTTGTAAAACAGGACCTGTATATAAAAATGCTGCACAATCAAGTTATACAAAAATACAAAATTTTTGTTTCTGATTACAATTTCCCGTTGCAAATTCAAAGCATCTCTCTCTGTCCAGGGCTTCTAGAAAGCAGGGAACACAACAAGCTTGAAGAATCTGGCAAAGCAGTTGGTTTTGATGTTGTCAGAGGTGAGCTGAATCCAAGCTTCCCATCTTGACTCCTGAAATGGAGGTCAGCTCCAGTTTCTTTGGAGCAGCCACTTCAGTGACCTGCCATTTTCCTTACGTTGGAATCCTGCTTTTATGGTTTTCAACCTGCTGAGCCCAGGTTTTATTTCATCGCTGTTGTCAAATCGCAGTGATTTAAGCAAACTGCACCCAAAGTCCAGTGCTGCGGCAGAGCCACTGCACTTCCTTCTTCCCACGTATTAAGGCTCCTCTTAATTCTCCTTCTAAATATTCTTACAGTAACATGTAATATATACATTAAAAGAGACTTCAAGCAGTGCTCTAGTTTAAGCCTAGACTCTGCCTTGTTCCTGCTAACACACATGAGTTCGAACTGGGATTCACATCAACAGACCCAATGAATTGTCATGGCATTGATTTGTTTTGGTTAAGTGAAGCAGGTAGGGGTTCAAGTGTTAGCAGGAACACAGGCTAATCTAGTTTGCTAGTCTTAAAATGTACTTCCATGACTGGTTTTCTGTGACTCATTTTGTATTACTTGTCCTGAATTTTATTGCAAGTAGTCTGAAACGATCAGGATGTCAGATGATTTATAAAAATGAAACTCGAAGCATTTAGTTACACGGCAAAGACCACCAATTAATGATTACAGAATGCTAGGTTTCCTTCAGCAGCAATTTTAAAGGTCTGATCCTTTCCAAGGAAGCACATAATGAAAACAGCCATTAATTTTTAAAAAAAACACTGGTGGCCATTTGGCTCTACTGCCCATCTCGACACCCATTTTTGCAACCCTTTAGCTAAGCTTATCTAGAACAGCAGCTCTTTCCCCCCAAAAAAGATTCTCTTAAGGAGTGATCCAACCATTGAGGCATTACTTCTTTCTCTCTTTCTCCACATTTGCATTTAGTGCAATAAAGTTTAAAAATTCTGCTCTGAAATATTTAACTTTACATTAACAAAAATAGTTTTCTTAAAAAAATTGTAACAAAAAGGAATATATCGCATAAACAGATCGTGAAATTATTCTCTGCAATTACACTAGAAGCATTTACCATTACAAGAAGCCAAACAATGGGAATATTAGCATTCATTAAGTTTCAGGAATGGAGAAAGGAATTTAACACATAATATGGACAAGTTCTTGTTGCTAGATAAAGGAAAATCACTCACCAGTAATACAGTTCTACAAGAGGCCTTTGAACAATCACCTTAATGGCAATTATGCTCTATCAGACTTTGGTAACTTCTGGAAAGCAATATCTACCAAGCAGGCCTTTGACAGTCTGATCTCTCTGTGGCTTGGGCCATATGAGTAGCAGATGTGATAGTTTCAATTTTGCTCCTGGGCTGTACCACGTGAGAAACTAGGTGGGAAAGTACATGATTGAATGTTTCTCACATATGCAAAAGACAAAAGTCCCTGCACACAGAAGACCAGATGTCAGGGAGCAGTTCGAGCCCAGCCGCCTCCTTGACCAGTGATCTGGTTTAGCATATTTCTAAACTTGCATTTACTAAACATTTTTTAAAATAATGTTTATTTTATGATCCAATAAGCAATAAAAAGTTGGACTGAAATATTGGCTTGTGGGGGAGGGAAGCCAACCAAATGTGGTTTAAATGTTATATTCAAACAAAGGTTTATGTGAAAATTATTTCTATTATAATAATATCTGTAGAAATTGAGAGCCATTATCGCATAGTCCCTTACATGTTTAACAAAGAAAAAAACTCAAAAGGCACTATAAACTATTGACACACGAATTTTAGCTCACTTAAAGAACTGTATATGATACGCCATGCATGGGGCTGTCTACTCATCTATTCCAACGGAATTTTACTCTGTTCCATGGAGGTAACAGGAGCACCTTGGTTTCTCTTTCTAGGAATCTGGCATTTGTTGAATTATGTTTGGGCACTGCCCTTGTATTGTATCATTTGCTGTTAAAAAAACTAGATAGTATGGTGACCCTCTCTTTATACAGCTTAATTCTTGAACAGCTGGAAAGCAGGAAGGGTCATAAATATTGCTTTCTGGAAGCTTCTGAAAGGTTCATGGGGCATTCTGATAAACCATGAGCATGAATGCACAGAGGCCAGTCTTAAGAACTACTTCAGATGCTAAGGCAGTGATATTTCGAAAAGATGTTTACCTGCTCTTTCCCATTGAACTCCACTTATTACTGAATGTAGAATGAACACATAGCCAAGGAATGGTTCCAACAGTAAAGAAAAACATAAATGACTTACAGTACTTAATTTTTTTTTGTATAGTTGTACAGTTCCCCACTCTACTCCGAGCATGTTTCCATGTAATCATGGATGAACAGTGATGGAATATATCTAAGGCTGAACTTCAGAAGCCTGCTATTCAGCGGTCCCCCCCCCCAAAGAATTTGCGTAGTTCAAAAAGAACAACAATGTGCAATGGACAATATTAAACAGGAGACAAAGAAATTAAATCGGGGGAAACGTTGCATATAAAACTCATCCTCTCATATGCCTACAGCACATCCTTCACTGATTTGGGGGCTCTCTCAATATCTAAATACCTGAGGAGTTGGTTAGTGTTTTTTTAATGCATTAGGTATACATTGTCTAATGTGTTAATGAGAAAAAAACTGGAAACATAGAACTTGCTGGATTCTATTAGCATCCCATAGCCAAAAAAGGGGGCAGCAAAATCCAAACTGATTAACGTGTTGTTCATTCCACTTCTTTAAAAAAAGTATGAAGGATTTTTCCTCCCAGAACAGTCATTATCCATTAAGTCTTAAAGAGTTACACTCATTAAAAATAACTGTGAGGGGAAGATACTTGACCCATTTATGCATTTCAAATCTGCATCCGTACATGTTTCTTTTTAAATATTATGGAATCCTCCTCCAAATTATGAAACTTCAATTGGATTAACAATCATAACATTGCCACAAACCACAATGATTAGTTTTAAAATGGAACAATGATAAAAGTTGCTTGTAAAAGCCACCCGTATGAAAAGAGTACATGTTTCACAAAAATAATCATTAAAAAAGTATTAAATCCCTGTTCCTTTTCTCAGATTTTGGCTGCTTTTTAATTAATATATATATTTATATATATATAGATATATATAGATAGCTAAGATAAGATAGATATTGTTCTGGAATGTCAATGGTTTCCATAATGGCTGACCAGTTTCAAGATGAACTTGTTCCAGAGGCCTAGAAGACAAAAGTCAGAAATAAAATTAGAAACAAGTCACAAAGAAAATTAGTATGTATAGACTGGTGTGCATCATAACAAACAGCACAATACAAATTATAAAAATCTTTTTTTTTAAAGCCAACATTTGTAAAGAGCCACTTTTTTTAAAGGTAGGTAGTTCATATGTGCCAAATGAAAAGCCAAGATCTCAAGACCTACTCTGCACATTCTCAAAGGACTGGCCAGTGAGATTTTGGACCCCCATACACACACTTTGGACAGGAGATATTTGTGCTGTAATCTCAAACTGCTTTGGAAAGTCCTGTCCAGTCAGGCACCAACAGGAACTTCAAACTAGGGCTTGTGGTTGTTTTGTTAAAGTCTGTATTAACTGTGGTTTGTGACATCTGAATTCACAAATCAGCTAGTTGAATAGTACTGCCCCTTTTGGCTGCTTGGCCACAGAATGATAGTAGAGACTTCTGGGAGAAGGAGAGGTAACAAGAAGCAGACAAACTAGCATTTGTGCACAAACTGGGGTTTGTTACTTTGGTCTGTCGATGGCACAAACTATTATTTAAACAAACCACAGTTCACTCTGAAGTAGGAATGCATCCTGGGCTCAAATATGACACACTGCCTGCTTCACCACCATCATTCAGAACACCCTACTGCATGGTGGGGGGGAAATCATCAGTACCCTACTCTCTCCAGTTTTCTGATTGCATGAGAAGAATGTCCCTAAAACTTCACAGGGAGTCACAGATGGTGAAAGAGGTAACATGAATGCCATGGTAACTTATCACTTGGTAAAGGGCCACCTGTTTTTGTGCTTTGTTTATCACAATTTGACTGTCACATGCTTGAACCAGGTATTATTTAGCACTCAAGTCAGACTGCTGGAGAAACTGCTAAAAGTCAAGACAGCAACACACACTTAACAAAGCACATAAAACTGAAGAGCACATAATCAGCCTGATTCCATGCAAAGTCTGTTTATGCAGTACAGAGGCAGCTGCAGAAAGCCTATGTTTTCAACTGCTATGGGGTGAATTTGGATTACAAAGATCCCCCCCAGATGATTTCCCCCCTTGTTGCATGGTGGCTATCTTATGAATATACTGACCAAAAAATCTGTTCTTGGCAGGGCGGTCATGTTATTTTTATTTTGCTGTTGTTTAAAGCCAGGATAAAAACTAAGATTATATACTACTAACTTTTCCACTGGAGAAGGAGAGAGGAGGGTACCCTTTTGATAACTGAAAAGACTGTGCTGGGAATCCTTGTGGACAAAAGCCAAGAAGGATTGGATCTGCAGCAAACTGGGTGAGATTGAATAGAAAAGGTGACAGGATCCAACCCAGGAGTGTCAAACATACGGCCCGTGGGCTGGAACTGGCCTCTGCAGGGCTCCTATACAGCCTGCAAGCAACTGGCTCTCGTCTGCTTCCTCCATTGGAGCTCACTTTTGCCCAGCTCTCTCCTCTCCTGCTTCTCAGAGGAGAGAAAGAAAGCCAAACCTCCTTACCCTTGATTGGCTGAGTGCTCCTCCCTCTCCTCCTTTGGGAAGGAAGTGGGGGGAGAAAGTCCTGTGGCACCTTTAAGACCATTTTATTCCAGGTATAAGCTTTTGTATGCATGCTCATGTCTTCAGAGGAAGGAAGGGGGAGAGAGAGAGAGAGAGAGCCCCCTTTCCAGTTCTAACAGACGGGGGGAAGAAGGAGAAACCTAACAGCACAGCTTGCAATCTTTATTAGTGGAAGTGAGCAAGAGTCCAATAGCACCTTAACAACTAACAAAATTTGTGGCAGAACATGAACTTTCAGGAGTCACTGCTCACTTACAGCTAGATCGTAAGTCCATCTGTCCTTATATCTTGGAGAGTGAAGTGATTTTAGATGCCAAATGACAATAGCAGGCATTGGTAACAAGAGAAGAAACCTAGGTCTCAGTCCAGTCCAGGAGGATGCATTGTCTTGAGCTTCATTATCAGTCGCAGTCTTTCTTCAGCAGTCTCTCTTTCGAATCTTTTGTAGAACTGCTACTCTTAGGTCAGCAACTGAATGTCCTGGGAGGTTAAAATGTTCCCCCACTGGTTTTTTAATGCTATGGTTTCTAATAGCTGTAGAAAGAGTTTAGTAGCACCTTAAGGACTCACAAAATTAGTGGTAGGGTATGAGCTTCTGTGAGTCACTGCTCACTTCTTTAGACTTATTTCCATTTAGTCTTTGCCTCCTCCTAGACTGAGTCCCCCTGGACCAAACTGAGAACTAGATATCCTATCTCATTACCAATGCTGACATCTCCACGCCCACTACCACTCTGCATAGCACATCTAATCCAATCAAGCCTGCTACAGCCATTCAGCCTCTGAAATCATCTTTATAAAGTTTATAGCTCTGGCACCTTGTGTTACATTTTACAGCACACATGGCCCAGCCCGACAAAGTGATATTTATGTCAGATCTGGTCCTCGTAACAAATGAGTTCAACACCTCTGATCCAACCCTTAGATTTTATCATGTAGGGGAAATCTAATCAGTCCTACTTTACCGTTGCCAAAGCTGTGTCGTTACATGAAGACCGCATGAGATCACACAGAGTTAAGTTGTGAAGTCAAACTACAATTATTAGGTCTGCCTAGAGACATTCAGTGTAAGGTCAGATATTTCACACGGGCAGAACAATAACAGCCATTCCCTATTGTTTGTCCCCCAACTTCAAGAAGGTTACAGCCTCTGTTCAAAGAAAACCCTTTAATTACTAAGTAGTCTTTGACAGACATATCCACAAAATTATTTAATCTTAGACCACTTCTTCTAGTGGTTGTTAAACCATTCTATAGCAATGTGTTAATCAGACATTAAACAAAGCAGCATTGCTTTTGTCTGGAACCTTCTGTCAAATGGCTTTACTGGACCGTCAACGCCTAATGCTTGGAGATAGAATCGCTGTATCCACTCTGTCCATTATTATTGCCAGGCTTACAATCATTGGTGCTGTTGTTACCCTCTCTTTTGAGTACTGATTAGTGGTTGCCCTAGCATTGGTATCTTAGTTCATTTCCCCAGACATGTCAATCATATACAAGCACTCGTCAGTTACTTTGTTAGCATTTCTATGCTTATTCCCCTAGCCTTCCCTCTCCAGCTCCTCAAGTATCATGAACCTTCA
This sequence comes from Lepidodactylus listeri, assembly GCA_029233225.1. Classification (NCBI taxonomy): domain Eukaryota; kingdom Metazoa; phylum Chordata; class Lepidosauria; order Squamata; family Gekkonidae; genus Lepidodactylus; species Lepidodactylus listeri. Next base: position 126,561,924 of record JARCFY010000004.1, read on the forward strand.
GGTGCTATTGTGTTAAAATCATTTTTAAAAAACCAAGGAAAGCATATTCTCAGTAATATTGGGAACCAGGGCAAGATCAGCTTTCATGTTATTTCTGATGGCTGTTGTTTTAAACCAAATATTATATGTGTGTATACGTGCGTGCGTGCATGTGTATTTTATGAGCTAACAAACAAATGCAGTTACTTCATTTTGTCTCTTGCCTTTTCCTATCTCTCATCCCTTGATAACTCTGAGATTAATCTGTTGAGAGTTGACACCGGCAATGCAAAAATTGCATTTGTGATGGTTCAATTCACACATGGAAGCCACCACCTGATGCTGCCGTCAAGTGATGAACTTGCACGCATGATCTACCTCTAAATCAATGGGAGAGGAGCCATAGTTCTGTGGAGAAATCTCTAGTGTATAATCTGCTCATCCTAGCTTCCTCTGGCCTTCGGTAAAGGTTCCCCCCTGCACAAAGGAGATCAGCAGAGCTGTAGCAGCCAACATGCGTGAGTTCTCTTGTATAGCTCAATTTCTGTGACTGCGGATATTTGCCCCATGTATTTATATGAATGAGCTCCATATGTTAAAATCATGGGGGGTGGGGAGAACAGGAAAACATCTACGTTGCAGGTTCAATAACACCATGAAATAATAATAAGATCTCATTTTCTTATATTGATTCCTGACCTTCTCTTTTCCCCAGGAATTTGAAGAGTTATTAAATTGCATATTAAAAATAAAGCACAGAGGTGCCTGAAACTGAGGGAACCCAAATTACACACTTGTCTGGTAGATGCAGTGTTAAGACACAAAAAGAATAATTGCCCAGAGAGAGAGCGAGAACGAACAACAAATATAACTGATAACATTAGCAGGCTGAGAGAAGTAACTTTGTCGACTTCCTCAGTGGCCTATAGAAGGGGGGACTTGGGAATTATCTATTAAGTTTCAAAAACTGGCTGCTGATCGAATAGCGGACGCTGTTCAAGGTTATGGTTTTGAGCTTTAAAGCCCTATGTGGCCTGGGACCATCATACCTGTGGGACTGCCTCTCCCCATATGAGCTCCAGAGCTTTACGCTCTCCTGATCAACATCTCCTGGTGGTCCCTGGCCCGAGGGACGTCCACTTCGCCTTGACCAGGGCGAGGGCTTTTTCAGCCCTCGCCTTAGCGTGGTGGAACATGCTCCCATTTGAGATCAGGGTCCTGCGGGACCTCTTACAGTTCTGCAGAGCTTGTAAAACTGAGCTGTTCCGCTAGGCCTTTGGTCGAGGCAGCAGGCATTCAACCATTCTGGCTCCCCTGTTCATGGCCCTTCCCCAGTGCCCTTGCGGTTATGGATACTACTTTGGCACTGGAATTTCTTAGGGTAAATATTCCATGAGGCATGAGCGGTTTTATCTGCTGTTGCTATTTATTGTTTTATTGTTTGTTGGTTTTATGTTGTGAGCCATTCTGAGCTCATTCTTGGGATAGGGTGGGATATAAATTAAATAAATGAATGAATGAATAAATAAATAAATAAATAAAAACAGGCTAAATCAAAATCAATTAAACAGAAGAAGATATTGGATTTATATCCCACCCTTCACATGGAGTTTCAGAGCAGCTTACAAACCCCTTTCCCTTCCCCTCCCCACAACAGACATCCTGTGAGGTAGGTGGGGCTGAGAGAGCTCTTTCAAGAACTGCTCTTTCAAGAACAGCTCTAATAGAACTATGGCTTGCCCAAGGTCATCCAGCAGCTGCAAGTGGAGAAATGGGGAATCAAACCCGATCCATGCACTTAACCACTACACCAAACAGGAAAGCGATGTGGGCTAGAGTAACTCCCAACAGCACTTATGAATTCTCCCAACCAGACAGAGCAGTGGACAGAGGAGGTTACTAACATGCTGGCAGAGATTCATATTTGCCACTTTTGGTGTGGCAGGTTATAACTTCTACCTGCAGTAACTGTGCCATCGGTTAATAACCTAGCATCAGTCCAAATTTACTGTTCTTTTCCTGAGAAATGTGTCATGCCCTGGGGCACACAACACCACAGTGAAAAGAGACCATAGAAAAATACTTCTGGGCAATTAGGCTGCTCATGTCTGACATTTTAAATCCTTCCAGAAGTTCATTGTTTTCCCCCTGTATGTATATAGTTGCTAGAAATTACCAGAAATTAAGTTCTGTTCTCAGAGGTTACAAAAACATAGTAGAAGTAGGAAGATACAGTTCCTTTCAGCTTACTTTTATGGGAGAAGATCTCAGGTGTGACAAAAACACTGCCATCCAGGTGATAGGCAAGCTCACAAACAGAAAAAGCAGAATATCCTGAGTGACACAAACAACAAAGACTTCTCCTGAAGAAGTACAATCAGTGAAGAGACAGAGGGAGAGAAAGTACAGGTGAAACTCTTGGAAGACAGCTACCACCTCTTCCCTTGGACCTACCATTGGTTTCAGCTCTCTGCCGTCAGCCCCGCCTCCCCTGCCTTCTTTCATTGCTTTTCTGCTGTTCTCCACAAATTCCTGCAAGACAAGAGAGAAAAGGTCCTCCATCACAGGAAAGCTCTGGGACACACTGGTGTGATGGCTCAAAGCTCTGGTGTGATGGCTCAAAGGCTGAGGCAGCAATCCTAAATGCTCTTGCTAGGGAGCAGTGACTCCAGCGGGACAGAACTTCAAGGTAAACATGCTTAGGACAGCAGTATGAGCTATGAATCACAAAGAACCTGATTTGCATCTTGCCTCTACAGGCTGGTCTTCAAACAGCAACCTCCTCTTGGCCTCATGCCCCCACCTGCAACAGGATTTTGCAAGGTTCTGAATCCCTTTTTTAAATTATTATTATTTTTTGACTCTCTTAACACTGAAAGTGCCATAGAAATGTTATCATCACAATTGGTGCTATTGCCAAATGTATTCTAAGAAACCACCTCTTCTGCTCAAATGTTCCCCATTAAAACTCCCCCCACTGTCCTTACTGTGACATCCCCAGATGAGCAAATTCTGAGGTGAAATAGCAGAAAGTGATACTCTAAAGCTAGAGACTCCCTGGAGTTTCCATGACTTGACGAAAAGGCTGCCTTGCTTTTTTTGAAAAGTAAAATTGGAACCAAAAAGTAACTTGCCTCTTCAGCAATGCAGTAACTTGCCTCTTCAGCAAAAAACTGAGGAAACCCCCCCTCCCAACATCAATTTTATGGTTCCCATCCACAGAAGCCAAAAATTTTATTTTATATAAAGCATTTATTAGCCCCCTGCCTTCTTTCTGGAGTTCAAGGCAGCTTACATTAGTAGATAAAATACATAAAACAGAATGCATAATTGGGAAGCATTCCAGCATCTTCCTGTATGCTGTCTAATATAAGAAAATGGCCTCTAAAACACTCATAAACAGGAACAGCAGTCTTCATTGTAAGCAAGTACTGCTGCTCCAAGTGTTTGATACTTCCAGATTCCTCAGATCCAGACACTGGATAGGCACAGACATTTAATTTTTTGTTGTTGTTGAAAAAAGGACTTACCATGAGCACCTTATCCATGTAGAACTCCTTCCCAGGACTGCCATCATTGTATTTCATGTCAATGGCAAAACATAAGAAGAGGACATCCACAACCATTTCGTAAATGGACAGGAAGCAGTGAGCGACCAGGAATGCAAACAGGCAAACGATAACAAGCGGGAGCACCCACACGGTGTAGTCCTGCTGGTAGTTCAGCAGCATGATCCCTGCCAGGCCTGTGCTGCATACTATTAGGACCTAATGAGCAAAGAGAGCAGACGCAGCAGTGACTGCCAAAGGCCTCCTCAGTCCCAGGATTCAGCCACTCAGATACCAGAACTCCAGCATAAGCTGCTCAGATTGATAACACTCTCCATCAGGTATTTATTTTAATCAGAGAACAATTTCAACCAAACTGATTTGTGCACTTTCTAGTGCCTACAGCTGTAGATTTGGTTCAGGAAAAGGAAAATTTAACACTGGTTTTAAAAACCAGGTTTACCAATACTTCTTTACACAGAGAGTGATTAAAATGTGGAATTTAATGCCAGAGGATGTAATGATAGCCACAAGCACAGACAGCTTTAGAAGGGGATTAGACAGATTCATGGAAGAGAAGTCTGTCTAGAGCTACTAGCCATGATGACTAAAGGGAACCGCCACACATTCAGAGGAAAGATTCATGTTGGTCTGAAGCAGCAGAACAAAGTTTGAGTCCAGTGGCACCTTTAAGACCAACAAAGTTTTATTCAAGGTATCGGCTTTCTTGTGCAAGCACACTTCTTCAGATACAGTGAAACTGAATTTCCTCAACCATTACATATAGGTAGGTAGAGAGAGAGGGTGAGTGGGAGTTAGTGGCCAGGAAGGGCAAGTTAGAGAGCCAAGATGTGTTGTGTAAGTAACTGGGTGATTATAGTGGAAATTGGATTAAGGCAGTTTGTCCCATGTAGAGAACTAGAGGGTACTGTTGGCATTTCATGGCATATACAGCGTTAGAAGATGAGCAAGTGAATAAGCCTAAGACTTTCTCAAACAATTCCTCACCCACAATAATACAACTTCTGATCTGAACATGAGCTTGCAATAGATGCCAACTCTGCTGCCGCATACACCCAGACAACACAATCGACCTAACACCACCAACATCTCGGGCTCATTCACCTGCTCATCTTCTAACACTGCGTATGCCATTAAATGCCAACAATGCCCTTCGGTTCTCTACATAGGACAAACAGGACAAACTCTACACCAGAGGATAAATGGACACAAATCTGGCATCAGGAATCACAAGACTGAGAAATCTATAGGAAAACATTTCAACCCCCTAGGGCACTCAGTGGGGGACCTCAAACAGCTTGGAATGGAAGAGTGCTGGATTACAAATTATTACAGCACTCAGGACAATGGCTTAGCAGGGATATCGGCTTCTTATCTCACTACACATGCTAAGTCACTCAGTTCTCCCTTATACCCAGAAATTAAACTTTGTTGGTCTTAAAGATAACACTAGACTCAAACTTAGTTCTCACATCTGTTGTTAACTCCTTTATTATCTGTACGCCAATCTGCTGCTATTTACATGCCTTACCAAATGCATTATTCCAATCTTAGCTTTATTTATTGCTCAGTTACTTATGTCTCTTGACTCTAATTAGCCCTTCCTGGCAACTAGCCTCCCTTACCTATATGTAACATTTGAGGAATTTCAATTCATCTGAAGGAGTGTGCATCCACACGTGCCAAGTCTCTCAGTTCTCCCTCATACCTGCCCAGAACTGAACTTTCTTGATCTTGGACTGCACTCAAACTTTGTTCTCACATCTGTTTGTTAACTCTTGTATTTGTATGCTAATTTACTGCCATTCATAGATCTTACCAACCACCTTAATTCAATCTCAGCTATGTTATTTATTTATTGTATGGCAGAGTTATACACAGAAAGCATATAATAATATAAAATACATAAGCAGGTTGGTACAACAGGTATGCAGACTGATTGGGCAATCTCCCCTAAATACTAATATCTAAATTTTCAGTCCACTCAGTATCAGCTGAGGGGAGTTCCAAGAGCTCTGTCACATCACCCTGGAAAGCATGACGTTCATATTCCTGTGACAGATAGAAAATAGTTTGGCGAGCTGCACCACAATCACATTCGGGTCCTGGTATTTTGCCCCATTTAAACACCAGGTCTGCACAACTGCCAAAGCCTGTTTGTATTCTATTAGCTGTCTTCCATACTTCATGTGGCAAAGTCAAATCCTCAGCTATAATTGCCCAGTTACTTATGCATCTTGACTCTGATTAGCCCTTTCTGGCAACTAACACCCCCAACTAATGCCCCCTACCCTCTTTCTATCTATATGTGATGGTTGGGGAAATTCTGTTTCACTGTATCTGAAGAAGTGTGCTTGCACATAAAAGTTTATACCTTGAAAAAACTGTTGGTCTTAAAGGTGCCACTGGACTCAGACTTTGTTCTACATTCAGAGAAAGTAAACCTCTGAATATCAATGTAAGGAGGCGACCATTAGGGAAGCCCCTATGCTCTGTTGTTGGCGGTCCACAATAACTGGTTGGCCACTGTGTGTGAAACAGACTGCTAAACTAAATGGACCGCTGTTCTGATCCAGCAGGGCTCTTCTTATGTTCTTATGTGAGCAACAAACTGCAATTTGTTAGGCTGCCCAATTTGAACTTCACAACCAAATGTGATTAATTCTTAACCAGGAAGTCTGATCTCAGTCATAGCATGCAAGGGGAGGGGGGAAGGAACACGTGAGCCTAAAGACTTCTTGGGCTTACCAGGAACAAGCTGCAATTTATTTGAAATATCTCGATGCATCCAGAAATAATCAGTAGTTGTTTTACATACAAGTAAAAATTATGACCATTTTTCTAATCAAGAGACCTACATTTCAATTTATTACAGTACAATTCATTAAACTACATTCAATTCATTTCAATTCATTACATTATGGCAACTAAGGCCACTGAAAGCCAACTAAAATTGCTGTGAGGGCCAAATCCAGCCTTGGACTGCCAGGTACTCCTATACTACAGTAGAGCAACTTGGGGGGGGGGGGGGATTAGTGGCTCAGTATAACTAATCTGGATGCATGAAGCAAACTCCTGATGTATTTTTGTCTTTTTTCTCCTTAGCCAGAGAAAAATAAGCTCAACATTTTCAATGTGCCATGCAAATTGTACAGAAATCATCATTAATATATACCAGCCTCTATTAGTTATCTGTCGAACCATTTGTTTCCAAATACCAATGCTGTTCTACTTTCTAACAGTGTAATCCTAAACAGAGTTACAACTCTATGTTCAGTGAAGTCCCTGGGCTCAGAAGGGTGTTAAGTCTGTTTAGGACTGCACTGTAAATCATCATCTGGAGGTACTGCAGCCAAGTAGTTCCCTCCTATTTGTACAAGGAAAGTTCATCTGACTCTGTAATCCTGCTTTTGCAGAGGTTCACGTTTTAGAACAGTAATAAGCGATTGCACCATTATTTGCAAATGAGTTCTTTTAGAAATAGTTTTATGAAAAAAGCATTCCCAGTGGATTTTTAAAGTGTGAATCTGCTTTTTAGAAGCATCACAAGTAAAACCAGATCCTTTTATCCTGCTTCAATCTATATGCTGGTGATCCTAAGCTACTAAGCAGAGCTGGGTTAATAAGGCAGTGGTATGTAACTGACATTAAGAGAAAGCTTTCTGCAGCACTAGTTTTGATAACATACTATTGTGTGATTTTTTGGCCATCTGAAAAATTTGTCACACACTACCCCCCCGCCTAAGACCTTCATGGCACATGTCAAACCCTTTCAAAGCAAATCTCAGTATGCTCTCCAGTTCCTCCTGAGGCCATTGGATCTAATTATTCGCTCACTCCTACTGCAACTCATTGATTTGTTTATTTGTGGGCTGACAAAATCTCCACTTGGAAGTTCAACTAGATGAAGTGTGAATTAATGCACAGCGAGCAGAACAACAGGGGAAAGATGTGACTGGGCCCACAAAACCATGAAGCGGCTTTGGATATATTTGTCTGATGACAGGTACATAACAGCCAGTGTGGCACAGGGGTCAGAGTGTCGGACTAGGATCTGGGAGGCTCAGGTCTCAATCCCCACTCTGCCAGGGAAGCTTGCTAGGTGACCTTGGGCTAGTCATGCACTCTCACCCTAACCTACCTCAAAGGGCTGTTGTGAGAATAACATGGAGGAGAGAAGAATGATGTAAGACACTCTGGGTCTCCACCAGGGGAAAAAATAAATAAATAGGTAGTTAAAAGCAACAGATTTTTAAATTTTGTATGTAGATACGCATATATACATACATGTGTACACACAGGGAGATAAAATGTGTGCATGGACTCATACTTTACTCACTGGCTACCTATTAGCAAAAGGAACATGAAACTATCAGACATTTCAGGAACAGGAGTGGAGTTTGGGGAGAAGTAATGACAGATGAGGCCCAATGTCATAATCATCTGACTGTGCATATGCATTACAGCTCCCTTTCACTCCTCAATATGATCCGCTCCTACATTCTTCCACTCCATCTTCCTAGTTATGTTAACCGAAATAGCTGGGTTCACTCATCCCCGGCTCCTGTTTACAGTCTGAAGGAGCATAAGGAATAGGTATGTATGCATGCCATGATTCTGCAGGCAGACAATGCAGTTTCCTGAGAATCTCAGCTTTCACTTGAAAGGTGGGGGGGGGCATGTTTTTAGCCCTTGTGGCTGTAATGATGCACTTGAGAGAGTATGAACAATGCCTCTGGAATCTCAGCAGCCAGAACAGCGGCTGAATGAGACCGTCAGTGGATAATATCCAGCACCCTGCCTGGGGACTTTTGCTCCTCCCCATGATTAACAGAACCAGAACAAATCATGTTTTTAAAAATCTGAAGGAATTACTCAAGTTTGCTCAGTGCAGTTTTGCGGGAGGGTTTATTTTTTGAAGAACTGAGTACACACCGCCCTGGATTCATGAAAAGCAGAGAAGAATATCTGAAGACAGCTCCCAACGCTTTTAGTTAGACTCGAGCCTACCTTTCCTAGAAATAGCATGAAGTCTCCCACTGTGTTTATGGCAGCCACACGCAATGCGTTCTCCACTAGTATCACAAAGGCATCCTTTGCTGAGGTGCAGAAGTTGGTGCTGTTGATAGCTGTGGCCGTATATGCATTCTGGGAAGAGGAGAAACAAAACACTTTCATGCAATTCTGCTCAAGCCCAGCCTTCCCACATCCTTCCCAGATTGTCAAAATAAAAAACATATTCCTCTACTTTTCCACAGCACAGTCTTGTGCAAGTCCGATAATGGGTATCCTAGATGAAACAAGGAACAGAATTTCATGCCTGGCCCTTGTGTAGACAGAACATGAGGCCACAGGTGTTCCACTGAACTGTCCCCAAGCACAGTCCTGCTTCTGTCTGCACATTTGCACATTTCTGTACTGGCTGTCTAATGCTGGAGGGGATACTGCCACAAGATGGTGAACCTTTTAGAGACCAAGTGCCCAAACTGCAACCCAAAACCCACTTATTTACTGCAAAGTGCCAACCTGGCAATTTAACCTGAATACCGAATTCATATATTAACATCTTTTGTCTTAAAAGAAAACACAATGACAGAGCTTTCAATGATACAAACAACTTTTTACTGAAAGGTAAAAGTTTGCAAGCCAAAGAGCCAGTGCTGTCTGAAAACTTTTCTGTGGACATGTGGCTGGCATGACTAGACGCCGAGGTACACGGAACGCTGTTACCTTCCCACTGAAGTGGTACCTATTTATCTACCTGCAATTTCTTGATTTCGAACTGCTGGATTGGCAGGAGCTGGGGCCAGAGATGGGAGCTCACTCCATCACACAGCACTCAGGTCTCAAACTGCTGAACTACCGACCTTCTGGTGTTTACCAGAAGAAGAAGAAGAAGAAGAGATTGGATTTATATCCTGTCTTTCACTCACTTGGGAGTCTCAGAACGGCTTACAATCTCCTTTCCCTTCCCCTCACCCTCCCCACAACAGACACCCTGTGAGGTAGGTGGGGCTGAGAGAGCTCTGAGACAACTGTCCTTGAGAGAACAGCTGTGACAGAGCTATGGTTTGTTCAAGGTCATCCAGCAGGTGCAAGTGGAGGAGTAGGGAATCCAACCTGGTTCTCCCAGATTAGAATCCGTGCACTTCACCACTACACCAAACTGGCACTCTGGGGCACCTGAGGTCACAGACAGAGCATTTTGTATGCACAAGGCTGCAGGTTCAAGTCCTGTTCCCCAAGCATTTCTAGGTAAAGGACTGGGGAAAGACCTTTCTGTGCCTGAAACTTCAGAGAGCTGCTGTTAGAGCAGATAATACTAAGCTAGACAGGACCCATGAACACATGAATGCCTCACACTGAATCAGACCCTTGGTCCCTCAAGGCCACTATTGTATACTCACACTGCATGTCCTGTCACTGGGCTGCAAAGGTTTCAGTAGTGCTATTTACAGCCCTAGAACCTGTCTGCCTTCTGGTCTCTTTGTATCACGCAGGTGATATATGCATGGCCAGTAAAGTCACTGGGATGCCCATCTGGATCTATCTCAGTTTGAGACCAGTAGCACCTTTAAGACCGACCACGTGTAATTAAAGGTAGAAGCTTTTGTGTGTATTCCCTTTATCTGAAGAAGGGTGATTCTCCCCCCCCCCCCCCCATGTACTTCACCTCCACTATGCCAGACAAGGCATCTCCCTCCCCTCGTCGTGGGTTTGACCCAGGGTCACCAGGGTAGTCATTGGCCCGATGGAGCAGGTGCATTCAGACTCCGGAACGGTGAGCCGGGCGGTTGGCCTCCTCCACCACTGGTCCGAGCTGCTCCCCGCAAAATACCGCACCCATTTCTCTCCCCCCCCCCCCCAGGTTCTTCTTCCCTTGTCCCCTCGGGACTCCAACTGCTGCTGCTGCTCCAAAATGACCCACGAGGCTTTCGCGCAGGAGAAGCAGCCGGTCCCTTGCAGAGCCTGCCCGGCGCTCTGCCTATGCTCAGAGGCCCTGCTGGCCGGGCAGTGGCGGCAGCAAGGGGGGGAGCGCTGATGTCAGAGCGAGTCCGGCAAGGAGGCGGCGGTGGCCCAGCAGACCCCTCCCCCGCCCGGGTTGCGCTTGGCTCTGGCCGTAAGAACATAAGAGAAGCCAATGTTGGATCAGGCCAATGGCCCATCCAGTCCAACACTCTGTGTCAGTCACATGGTGGCCAAAAATACCAGGTGCCACCAGGACATCCACCAGCAGGGCTAGAACTCCAGAAGCCCTCCCACTGTGCCCCCCCCAAGCACCAAGAAGACAGAGCATCACTGCCCCAGACCTCCAAGCACAAGGCAAAAGGCTGAAAGATTTCAGGCCAGCGATCTCCAGCCAATCCCCCTGGGGGTTTTTTTAGGTCTCCCCAGAAACAGAAAGGGATTTTTTTTAAAAAAAAGCTAACTGCAGTAGCTAGCATTTATCATGATCACATAAGCCCACCTGGTTTGCACACAAGGGCACAGCCCTTCAGAACAGACTGCACATGCTCTGTGCTATAAGCCCATTTTGAGCAAGGGCTTAGAGGTGGATTAGCTCTCTTCCCCGCTGCCAGCCCTCCCCTTCCCTCCTGCAGCACTCCCCCCCCCCCGACTCTTGTGAGCTGGGTGGATGGATCCCCGCTGCCAGCCCTCCCCTTCCCTCCTGCAGCACCCCCCCCCCCGACTCTTGCGAGCTGGGTGGACGGAGGGAGGGAGGGAGGGCAAGACGTGCCCCCCACAAGTCCTAGTTCGCAGGCATGGGGGTGGGGAGAGGAGAGGCTCCTGCCCATGCCTGGGATCCCGCCAGGGCTCCTGGGGCGCAGGAGGCAGCAGGAGAGAGCGAGAGCCGCAGCTGCCCAAGGAACCTGACAGGAGGAAGCTCCGCCAGCAGCCTCACCCCAACGCCCCGGCATCCTGCGCCAAGCTGGAGACCCCACCTTTTCATTCCTCCCTCTCTCTGGGCACCACAGCTGCCTCCCTCTTTCCCTACACTCGGCCACGCCCTTGCAAAGAGGCAGACACCGCCCACCAGCAACCTCTGGGCCAGCTCCATTCCCGTCACGTTGCAGCCAGGCCAGCTGCAGGAGCAGGGAGGACTGGATGGAGAGCCGAGGAGGGTGGCAGCAGGTCCGGAGTGGCAGGCCTTCACGCACTGCATCAACCGGGGAGGGGGGAGGGGCGATGTGTCGGGAAGGCTCCTGGCAGGGAGTCACCGGTCCTTGGGGCGATGGCACGCGTGTCATAGGTTCGCCACCAGTGGCCCCTAGACCATTAGTGCAGGAGACACTTTCCTTGCAGTATGTATCATGACATATACGGTACATAAGGTGAGCATCTCTACTCAGAATACTTTAGAAGTATGCAGAAAAGGACAAAACTTGCTAGACATCCAGATCTCAAATTATCTTCCAGCTTGGTATCTAGCAACCCAACTCCTGATGCAGAACACAGTGGAGTCACATTTTGATATATTTAATAAAAACTCAGGATTTTTAAAATATTCTAATAAAAACTCCCCTCCCACACACACACACACACACACTACCAATGACTAACACAGCTCTGAAAATCTGAGGATTTCCATTTGACAGAATTTGAACCAATTCAGCCAGGAAGGAGTTGCCCCAGTGATGTTAGCTGCGTGGGGTGCCTAATGCATACCACCCTTAAGTATGCGAAGTATAAACAAATAAATGACATAAAGAATCGGAACCGAGAAAGACAAGAAAAGAACAGGCTTTAGATGGAAGAAAACCAGAACTTTCTCAACTCAGGGGCAAACACCTAAACCACCAAACCAAACTATTGGCAACAGCCAAAGACTCAATAAGCCTCTGCTCTCATCTGGCGAGCAAGCAAGCATCTGGCATGCTAGCATATTGGGATGATGGGCTGCATTTAACTTGATGAAGAGCCGCAGGAATTTATTCTGACTGATCCAGTATTTTTGCTACCTCCTTGGCTGTGGCCACACACACACACTAAACAATCCAGTTTCGGTGCACTTTCCAACTGGATTTTACTGTGTGAACTGGCAAAATCCACTTGGAAAGTGGATTGAAAGTGGATTGAAAGTGGGTTATTTAGTGTGTGTGACTGCAGCCCTCGTGTTTCAAAACCCTACAAAAGGGTGGCTTGAGATTTTGCCTCACAACATTGTAAGGCTGACTGAATTAGATTATGTCACAAAGTATCTTTCACTGCTGCTGGCAGTATTACAGGATAAAAGTCTGTCCAAATATTTGAAACTCAATCTGTGCAATGGAATGTGCATCCAGAAGCCATTAGACCATGTTGGCAAGTTCCACCCCCCCTCCAAATCCTAACATTTTGATCTTGCTATAGTTAACAAAGACACTTATTGAACATAACTAATAATCTTTTACATTAACTGTAGTGATTATCTATCTACTGCTTGCATATGTCGGCTTCAGTTAATGCTAAGGTAGCATTGTGTGTTAACTCCACGCAAGCGGTTTCAAGAAGTCAATGGTAACAAGATTTCCCCAGTTAAGAAGAGAGCACTACAGCATAAGACTGAATTAACATCCAGCGGCATAAAACGAAAGGCAGTAGCATTAAGGTATTTTAACCATCCTGCATTTCTGAGGGTATAGTAAGACCTTACATGCTGGGTCCTGCTCTTTTCTCTTTAACCCAAGATGGAATAGAGAGATTAGCATTTTACTAAAATAGAGTCAAGCGATGTTTCCTCTAAGCTGAGTTAGTGTGCGTTAGCTCACAGTTTTTTAGCCTCCGGCTCACAAATTTTTGTCTTAGCTCAGGAAGGATGGCTCCAGAGCAAACTAATGTATGCAGCTGCCAAATCACTCACTCACAACTTTAATGCCAGTAGCTCACAAAGTAGAATTTTTGCTCACAAAACTCCACAGCTTAGAGGGAGCATTGGAGTCAAGAACAAACCGATTTGAGAAACAGAACATAGAGGAACACCATTATAGAAAGCCACTCTAAAGATATAAGAATTAGAATGAGTTGTAGCAAAAGGAGAAAACCATTAAAGACAACATAACACTCAGAGGAAATCTTTTACAAACAGGTATGGCTATTGACAGCCCACAGCAATTCACAGCAGGTTTCTCTCAAGGAAATCAGTGACAGGCAGTTATAGATGCTCATTTTCTAAAATGTGTGATGCTTAAATACAAAACAGCTACAAATTTCACTCTGGTTGCAGAAAGCACAAACTCTGATAGGCTTCTGCTCAATCACAGTGGGCCTGTGCACAACCACCACACCAATCTGATTCCATGCCAACGCATGATTGCATCTCTCATGACTTCTCATCCAAAACATTAGATTTGTTCCCAGTTACAGCCAAGGAACCTTTGAGAGACGATAAAACACCTTAATTTCGCCAAAGGAATACATCTGCAGCAATAAATGCATCTGAACATTAGCAAATAAGTGGGCACCATGATGGGAAATATTTCAGCCTCTGGTTGAAAGACAGTTTCCAAAAGAGGCTGAACTTGCCAACCTTTGAGAAAAAGCATCAAATTATTTGAAATCTTACCTGATTTAAGTAAGTCAGGCACTTTTCTAGACACCAAAGGCAGCAAATGCAGGCTTTCAGAATACATCGAGCGCAGGCATTTTCCTAGGAGGAGACGAAATCACAGAAGAAAAGAGTCAAGGGTCAGGCAAACACTGAAGGGCCTGAGCCCTGGGACATGAGACACTTGAATAGCAAGATGTTTGAAGTGCAACTTTCCCCTTTGCACATGCAGTGCCTTGCGCAGAGAGTTCAGAACCCATTTTCAATTTTATGCTCCCTGCAGCTCAACAGCTACACAGGGCCCAGCCACACACGCGGACCAGCTGCCTTTTCTCTCCAGGTAATCCCTCCTGTGGAGAGAATCACGCAGAAAAAATGTCAACGCAAAACCAGGGTACACACAGAGACAGCTGGCAGCTCTTCTACAACAGCGGTGGCTGAAAAAATGACTGCTGCGATTACAGACGTGGCTGCTGGCTGTCTCACTGTATTGCCTGTGTTACAGTAAGGTGTCTGCTCAGTCTCAGACATGTGAAAAACTGCATGGAGGCCAAAAACAAAAGTGGTTGGCTTTTATGTGTCAATTGGCCCACGTATCACAATGATCTAGATATGTGGGTCAACTAGCCTAGAGGCTGGCTTCTGGTGGCATTTCACCATTCAGTTTCCTGAATAAAATAGTTGTAATCCAGCCAGCACCCAAGAAGAACTGTCCACCAGGAGCAACATGGCCAGGAAGGGGAGGGGGGAAGAGCTGCTGCAAGGCAACGATCTGCCAAAATCACTTCCCCACTTGCACATGTGGATTGTTCCATGGAATTCAACTCACCTAATGTCTAAGAAGCCTTATTTTACTTAAAAGGGAGAAAAAGGCAGCTCTTCACCTTTTGTTTTTAAGTTTACCTTGCCTGCTTTCCCCCAGGATTCTGGCCACACCTTTCAAATCCAATCCCTATTTAAACTCTTTCACTGTGCAGTTTTTCCAAACAACCTTCCTTATACAGTAAAGTGTTTCCTCTTACTTTTCCTTTGACTTGGGTATGAATATACATGAGTATCATCCTCGGAATCTTCACCAAGGTAATAATAAAAGACCCTTTAGCCACAGTTCCCAGGTGGTAACAGATCAGGCGATTGACAGATGCCAGAATAGGTGTGAATGGCAGTTTCCTTTTATCTCTGTGGAGAAATTTTTAAAACAAACAGCAAGAGCTGTGAGCATCAGAAGACAAAAACGGGTATATAATTATTTTATTATTATTATTTATTCAATTTGTTTATCGCCCTATTCCAACTTATGCCCAGACCTAGGCGATGTACACGGGACATAATGCCATAAAAATATACAAAACATTAAAATTCAGTGTATAATTTGATAAAACTAAGAGAACCAGAATAAAAAGATCTAAGATGGCGTCCTATAAATTTTCTATCCTAATTCTGGACTACCTGGCTATTTTCTGGGCAGGGGGAGAGGGAACTCAAAACAGAAAAGATGCGAGTGTGGGGGGGGGGGGAGAGGAAGGGCACCAGTGACATTATTCTTAAATTGAGAACGGAAGATTTGTACACTTACCGTGAAGCTTCCTTCTCAGTGGTCCAGAGTGGGGCAGTCCTTCAGTCCTCACTCCTGGGAAGCTCCTCCCTCTTCCTGAAGCAGGGCCGGCAATCTTTGATCCTGCAGGGGAGGGGCTTCATCACTGGATCCCCAGTTATACCAAAAGCCAACCTTTCCCCTCGTCACTGTGAATAAAACAGGTTAAACTCCCAAATTCCCCACAGGGTCAGACAGGAGAAACCCGCACAGCCAAAAGTCTCAACAATGACAACTTTTATTGAAAACTTTTCAAGAGAACTCATGCTGATAATAACAGCAACCCCAAACAAAACTACTGTTGTAAACCTCTAACTCAGCAGTTAGTAAATTCAAGCCATAGCAAACAGTACAGCGCATCATAAGGCCCGGAAGTCACCCCTTCAACCAAGGGCGAGCAGGACTGCCCCACTCTGGACCACCAAGAAAGAAGCTTCACAGTAAGTGTACAAATCTTCCGTTCTCCGGTGGTCCAGGAATGGGGCAGTCCTTCAGTCCTTACTCCTGGGACATAAAAAAGCAGTGTCATCCCGGGTGGGCCAAAGCGACTTCCAGAAGTTACAGTACCTGCTGAAGCACCCGCCTTCCAAAAGCAGCCTCTGAGGAGGCGAATGTGTCAACCCTATAATGTCTCGTGAAGGAGTGCACTGATTTCCAGGTGGCAGCCTTGCAAATGACCTCTAGGGAAGGGAAAGCCCGGTAGGCTGCTGATGTAGCCGCCCCCCTAAGGGAATGAGCTGTGACCCCCTCTGGTGGGTCCAATCTTTGAGCCTTATAGGCCTGAACGATGCAGTCTCTGATCTACCTACTCAGGGTGGACGTCGAGACTCCCTGTCCCATGGCTGCCTATCGAAACAAATAATGAGTCAGTCTTCCTCCACCCCCGAGTCCTATCTAGATAGTAGCTTAGGGCCCTATGTACATCAAGTCGCTGTCAGACCTTTTCCTTCTTGTGTGTAGGGTTCGGGCAGAAGGAGGGCAACATGATGTCCTCCGATCTATGAAAATGGGAATTAACCTTCTGGACGAAGGCGGGGTCTGGATGCAGGACAACCCTATCATTGTGAAAAATACACAATTCCTTGTGACTAGAAAAGGCTTTAAGCTCTGAAACCCTGCAAGCCGACGTGATTCCCATTAGGAAGATTGTCTTTAGGGTGAGTTCCCTCAGGGGGCAGGAAGCTAGGGGTTTGAAGGGTTCCTTGCACAGAGCTTTGAGAACCATGTTCAGGTTACAGGTAGGAAACCTTTGTGCTTGTGGTGGATTCAGCTGGGAAACCCCTTTGAGGAAGCGTTTGATATGAGGGTGATTAGAAAAGGGGTTTTTTTTTACGCGCTCCCCTGACCGCTGATAGTGCTGCCACCTGCCATTTTAATGTGCTGGTACTAGGACCTCCCCACCCCATTTTGGAGAAAGGCCAAAATATCCCCCACTTGAGTTTTCATGGGTTCTAACCCCTTTGACTCACACCACCCTGAAAAGGTTTTCCAGGTTCTATTATATGTCTTATTTGTGGAGACCTTTCTGGAGGCCAGTAGGGTGGAGATAACCTCCGACCCATAGCAACTAGTTGCCACCTCTCAATCTCCATGCTGCTAATTGAAACATGTCCAGTCGTGGGTGTACAGTTCTCCCCTGGGTCAGCAGGTCTTGTCTAACTGGAAGACGCCACAGTTCCCCTGTCGACAGTCTCATTAGGTCCTGGAACCACGCCCTTCTCAGCCAGAAGGATGCCACCATGATCAGTTCTGCTTGTTGCTTCGTGACGCACTGTATTACCCAAGGTATGAGGGGTATTGGAGGGAAGGCGTAAAGAAGGGTCCACGGCCACTGGAAATTCAGTGCATCCGTCCCTAGTGCCCCCTCTGTGTATGTTTTGGACACAAGCTTTCTCAGTTGATGGTTCCACCTTGACATGAAGAGGTCCACCTCCGCATTTCTGAATCTTTCGCTGATCTGTAGAAACACCTCCCTGTGAAGTTTCCATTCGGCCTGGTTGACTGAATGTCTGCTCAGCCAGTCCGCTAGCTCATTCTCTTTTCCCGCTATGTGGACCGCCTTGAGGGATAACACCTGTCTTTCTGCCCACAGCATTACCTGTACCGCCTCTTGATGGAGGTGTTGGAATCTTGTGCCTCCTTGCTTGTTGACGTAAGCTTTGGCCATCATGTTGTCGGTCCGAATTAGGACATGATGACCTGATAGTTGGTTCTGTAGGTGCACTAGTGCCAGTTTTATGGCCCTGAGTTCCAGGAAATTGATGCTCCTGGTCATTTTCGCTTCCGACCAGGTTCCTTGAACCGTGTTCCCCAGGGACTGTGCTCCCCACCCGAACAGGCTCGCATCTGTTGTTATGACTGTCCTTGGGGGTTCCCTGAGGGGCACTCTGTCAGTGAAACGTCATGGCACAAGCCACCATTGCAGTTCTTGTCGGATTTCCAGGGGTAGATTTACCTGTTGGTTTGTCTTGTGTGCTATCTCTGTCTGGTATTGAAGTAGAAACCTCTGTAGTGGCCATGTGTGTAACCTGGCCCATGGTAGCAGGTCTTGGCACGATACCAACATTCCATGAAGGCAGGCAAGTGAGAGAATCTTTTGTTTCCGTGGTTCCAAAACCGTCTGTAGCAGTTTTGTGAGCTTCTCTCGTCTTTCCGTGGAGAGGAACACCTTGTCTTGTGTCATGTCTATCTGAACCCCTAGGTGATTGAGTACCTGGATCGGTTCCAGCGTACTCTTCTCCCTGTTTATCAGAAAGCCATGGTCCTGTAGTACCTGAATCGTTAGTTCCAGGCTCTGACGTGTCTGTGGGCAGGATTCTGCTTTGATAAGGACATCGCCTAGATAAGGGAATAAGGCTACGCCCTTCAATCTCAAGACCGCTATCAGCGATACGAGCACCTTTGTGAAGACCCGTGGAGATGATGTAAGGCTGAACGGGAGGGCTCTGTATTGGAAATGTTCACCGTCGTACACAAATCGGAGAAATTGCCGGTGACTGGGTCTGATCGGTATGTGTAGACATGCCTCTGCTAAGTCAACTGAGACCATGAAGTCCCCTGCTTGAATGGAAGATAGAATGGACTTCAGGGTTTCCATCCTGAACCTTCTCGACTTTGTCTGTTGAGCCATTTCAGATCCAGAATGGCCCTGGTGTCCCCATTCTTTTTGGGGACCATAAAGAAGATGGAGTAGACTCCTTGTGATCTCTCCGTCTCTGGGACCTGCTCAATTGCCCCAGTGTCCAGCAGGTATTGTATGGCCAACTGTGTTATTCTGTGTTTTTCCATTAGTTTCTTCCTTGGCATTTCCAGAAATCTTTGTCGTGGCATAGTCTGGAACTCCAGGGAATAACCATGGGTTACTGTTTCCAGCACCCACCTGTCCGTCACTGTCCAATGCCACTGTCTGGAGAAGAGCAGGAGCCTGGCCCCCACTCCTGTTTGAGTCCTGGCATAGTCATGCCGAGGGGCCTTTCTTGGGTCCCTTGTTGCCTTGGCCTCCTCTTCCAGTGAAGGGGTGTGATCTGTTGTCCCTGAATCTGTTCTGCCACTTACCCCTGGAGGGTCTGTTACCATGTGTACGATTGTCACGCCTGGGTGCTCTAAATGGTTGAAAATTCTATCTGTTCTTTCCCTCCTTTCTTTTGGAAGGTAGAACCCTTTTCTTTTCCTTGTCTTCCACTAGGTAGCAGTCCAGACCTTTGCCTAAGAGGTTAGATCCCTTGAATGGTACAGCTGCTACTTTGGCTCTTGCTGCTGGATCTGCATCCCAGTGCTGCAGCCAGGTGTTCCTCCTAGCGGTCACACTGCATGCCATAGCCTGCGCTGTGAGTTGCATGGCATCCAGGGAGGCGTCTGCAGCAAACACTGTGGCTAGGGCAATCTTCTTTAGTTCGTCTTTGAGCCTCTTAGGTATGGTACTTTCCCCTGTAGTTAGCTCAGAGGCCCAGGTATATGCTGCTCTGGCAAACAGGGAACCTGTGACTGACACCCGAAGGGAAGTAGCTGCTGCCTCGAAGTCTCTGCGTAGTGCCTTCTCAACCCTCTTATCGCAGTTGTCCTTGGGGAGCCCGTCAGCATCCATGGGCAGGACAGAAGTGGACGCCAGTGAATTTATGGGATCATCCACTACTGGTAGTTTTAGTTTCTTAGTTGCTTCTGGAATAAGAGAGTATAATTTGTGAAACAGAGGGTTCCCTGCCTTTGGGTTAGCCGGGTGTTCCCACTCTGCCATCATGATGTTGTAAAAAGCGGCTGGAAGTGGGACGCCCGCTGGCTTGACTGTGGTTTTAGGTATGGCTTTGGAGGATCCCACCGGAAGGCCTGGGTCCTCCTTGTCCTCCTGTACTTTTGGAGTATAAGCCAGCTCCAGTGTTCTAATGACTTTGGGCAGGAGTTTATTGAACAGGTCCTGAGGGAACAGTCTGGATTGTACTGTGGGAACTGTCTCCTCTTCCTCTGATAGTTCCCCTTTGTCCTTTTCCGGAATTGAGGACACAGAGTCTGAGTCTTCTTCAAAATCACTGACTAGGGGGACAAAACCCTTGTCTTCTGTGGCTAGTCTCTGCCTCTTATTAGGAGGGCCTGTATCGCTGGTACTAGGCAGTCTGTCTCTGGGATGGACCTGCATAGGGGCCTGTTGTTGCACTAAGTCTTTAAACTCTCTTTTCATTTGTTCTCTAAGCCATGACAACAAGTTTTGTCTGGCTTCTTCTCCAGAGGGCTGTTCAAATTGTGGCTCAGGGGCACTGGTTTGATAGGGTTCCAGTCCTGCTGAGCCCAGTAAGCTGGATGTTCCTGCCTGGTCGGCCATTTTGGACAACCTGAAAGTGAAAGCACTGCCATCACTCAGGAGGCCAGATACATCAAATGTATATCCCACCTTTTTCCCGCCTTGGAGTCCCTCCTTGGGGGAGAAGAAAAGGTGGGGGGGAATGGGAACTGGCCTGTCCTTAGTTTCGGGAGAGGCCTGTATGGTGCCCCGCTTCCTACCCCCGAAGTATAGGGTCGAGGGAGGGGTTCTGGCCTGAGTTAATAAGTTTGAGCAGGAAGGAAAGAGCGGTGGGGATGAGAGATGGGGGGGGGGGTTGAGGGGCTTCAGTCCTGATTCGGCTCTCCCCTCCCTTTTGGAATCTATAGCTCCGGAGAGAGCAGGACCCTGTTTCTTCTCTCTCTCTCCCCCCCAGTACTTTCCGGGCCGCTAGTATTACCGGAAAATGCCGAAATTCTGGAGCCTCATGCCTCCCTTCTCCTTCTGTGGGGGGAAAGGAAGAAGAGCCGCTCCATAGCCGAACGGGATGGCGACGGAGTTCCTGCACCGTCCGCGGCTTGCGCCGGACCCACCATGTCCCCTGGCTCTCCCCGAGCCACACACCGTCTTTTCGGGTGTGTGGGGGGGGAGGCGTCGTGTCGCCACACGCTCCCCAGAGTCCATGTGTTCCTCTGGCGCCATGACCGCCTGAGGGCCTCCCAAGTCTGCCGGCGCTGGGACTCAGCTCTCCTAGGGTCTCTTCTCCAACCCTCAGGAGTTAAAGGGGGGGGGGGGAGGTTTTACCTTCCCACTGTTCCCCAGTCTCAAGGAGACTTTCTTCTTTCTCCTTCTTCTGCTTTCTTTTTTAGGCTCTTCGTGCTCTGCTGAGCACGGCCGGCACTTCCTGCAGGGAAAACAGGGCCAGATAGACTGGGGATCCAGTGGTGAAGCCCGTCCCTTCCAGGATCAAAGTTTGCCGGCCCTGCTTCAGGAAGAGGGAGGAGCTTCCCAGGAGTGAGGACTGAAGGACTGCCCCACTCCCGGACCACCGGAGAAAGGCCCTACATGCAGACTTTCTGGGGCAGTCAATTCTTCAACTGAGCAGACCCCTGATAAAGGTTGCTCTGTAGCAAGCCCCAGAGACCAAGAATACCTTCTAAGGCACCAGGAAGCAGAAAATAAAGGAATCACACTTAATATGCAAAAATGACTAAGTAACGTTGTTAGAAGTTGGGTGGGGATGGAAAAGGAATTATGGGGGGAGGGTCTGGACCCCACTGTACGTGAGTGGTTAGAGGACCTTACTGCTCACCACCCACAGCCAGATGCTCTATGGCAGTGCTGCCACCACTGGGGTGATCTTAAGTATAGGGGACCCTTTGCTGTCACCCTGGGTTGACTTCAGCATGTGTGTTATGTGTGCATATTCGAGGGCTTCCACATTTCTGTAGGGCAAGCCTCCTCTCTTTCTCTGAGCAGCATGTATCTCTAGAATGGCCAGCTGGGGCCAACATGTCTCTCCATTATAGATCAAATGTTAAAAATGTTTTTCTGATCTCACATACACACACACAAAGGGGGAGTTAAAGTTTGGAGAAACCAGAACAACAGAAGTACACCTTGCTAGCTAAACATTTACAGCATCTAGCTTGTATCCTCTCCTCCGCTAAGGGGCAGGAAAGACAGTTCATCCCTAGGTTCAGAGTCTGATAGCTAGCTGCTGATGGGTGGACCTAACAAGGGGACAGCTGATAGTGACCTCCCGCATTCCCTGTTTGTGACTCTGGGAAGGAAAGTGGGATGTCTGTTCCTATCTAATATTAAAGTGGGGTTCCAATTCAAAATTTCTGCCCACAGAAATTTGGCCAAAGAGTTATTCCACAGGACCAGGTGTGGTTTTGTAGCCAGAATTTGTGAGGCCTGGATGCAAAGCTCATGGGCTGTGTGAAAGGAGGTGAAAAGTGAAAAGAATGGAGAAGACTCTCCTTTGCTCTTTTGATTGAAGTTAACTAGGTCCTTATGACATGCTAGAGGTGTTAAGATCTCTAGTATCCCAGAGTCCAGGGTAACTATATCACTCAGGAGAATGGAATTTGGTTTTATCTTTCTTTGTTTTTTGGATGAGTGAAGATCCACACAGAAAACTGTCTTTTCTACCTTAAGAACAGTATTATTGTCATGAAATGTTTTATCTACCACAGTGTTAGCTCCTCTTGGGTGTTTCCTTGTTTAGTTTGTCTTTATAGATCACATCACAGTAATCTCCTGTTGGCTTCGCAAGGGCTCCAAAGCCCCACTTCATTAGCAGAAAAGTATTTTCATTTCACACAATCCAATCTTTCGGATGTGTTTTGGCAGCAAAACAAAGGGAGCTAATACAAATCAGCAGAAATCTCAAAAAGAGGCAAAACAAATTAATTATTCCATTATAATTCAAAACACTGCAGGTTCCTTAAAAGGTCTGCAATTGGCTTTTAAATATTGTACCTTTTTAAAGACAGTTAACGATTACAGATCAAGATAAAAATTGGCCAGTCCTTTGTTTCAGAAGCATAAAGATTTCAGAAATAGTCAGAGACAAAGTATTACAGATTTTTTTTTTGTAATCCGCACATTTCGCTGTTCTGCCTTTCAGTTTCGTCTTCTCATCTCATTATACACACAGTTCCTATCCCCAGTCCTTTTGAGAGTTTAGCAGCCCAGCCTCTCACCATTCAGCTGCCCCAGAGCTCTCACCTTGTAAAATAATATGTCACAACAGCTCCTGCTACAGTCATCTGCTGACAGGCGAGAATAAATTCACTGATCCAAACTAGCCCCACAATGTGGTACCACCACATGTATCTCTGGAGGCCTGCAGCCCGGAACTCGACAAAACCTTGTTCGTTTCCTACGGGGCTACCTAGAATCAGAAACAAGAAGGCATTTGAAATATTCATTCTGCAAGAGCACAGCATCTGTAATGCAGGCACAGAAATAACATTCATGGTTTAGGAATGGCTTATTATTTTTTCAAGGCAGTTCTTTTTGCTGTAGTTACCGTATTTTTTGCTCCATAAGACTCACTTTTTCTCCCAAAAAAAGTGGGGGGGGGGAGTGTGTGCGTCTTAAACCCCCCTCACCTTTCCCGAGCCACGGCACCGAGCAGAGCTAGGTGCGTCTTATGGTCAGGTGCGTCTTATTGAGCGAAAAATACGGTATACTGCTGCCACTCTGGCACTTCCCACAAACACTGAGATACAGTTCTCAATCAGAGCATTAATCAAAAATCAGCCTTCATTAATTTACAAGAAAGCCCCGTGCATTGGTTTTCTACATTGTCTTAAATGATTATTGTAAAGCAGGCTTTCAAATTGTCATATTTTATTTAATTCAATAAATAGATGAAGGCACAGTGATGTTTTTCTTATGTTACAGAAAAAAAGAAATCCAGAAATGATATATGAACTACATACCGGTGGTACCTAAGAAGAGCAAAACCATGATCCAGTAGATCCAAAAGAGTATGAGGGCAAAGAAAGTCCAAAATGGCTGGAAGACGAGAAGTGGCAGGTGAATGAAGACCTTGCCAGCCACGTGGAACAAGGCAATGGTGAGAGCTACTCGTTTGCGCATAACTAACATTATCAATAGTAGGATAACCTGTGAAAGGAAGAAAATGCATGTTATAATTTCAAACAAAATTATCAGTGGGAAAGTCCACTGCAGGGTAAACATAGAAAATATGTCTCCCATCTATAACTTCAAAACTTAAAGCGTGTGTGTTGGAATTCAATACAAAACCTGGTGCTGAAATTCAATACAAAATTTACAAGTCCTGACTCTTTCAGCCACTTATCATTGGAAGGGGATACTTAGGCCCTTTCCACACATGTAGGGGAGTTATGTATGAAAGGCATACAATCAGCTGTACACTTCAGATGGAAACACAGCCAATCCCAATGACTGAATCTATATAATACAAAGTATTAGTCGTCTTCAGAGGTACACCCAAAACTGTAAAGTTTGAATGAGACAGTGCGGGAACTGGCTTTCAGACTGATCAGACTGCTGGCTAAAACCTTGCCTTCTCTTACTGACTACAACTAGGGGTGTGCAAAAAAAAAAAAATTCGGTTTTTTTTCAGATTCGGGTATATTAAACCTGAATTTTTCGGTATTCCCGAAAAAAACGGAATATCTATACCGGTATAGGGTAGATATCTGAAAAAATTTCGGGATTCCCGAAAAATTCAGGTCCATTATACCCTATGGGGCCATTGTAATCAATGGCAAAAAAGTCTGAAAAGTTTCCAGGGGGCTGGGGGGGGGAGGGGGTTTGAGGTAAAGGCTCAAAATTTGGACTGTAGCTGCTCAAGCCTCTCCCCAAAGGACCCCCAAAGTTTTGAAAAGATTGGACCAGGGGGTCCAATTCTAGGGGCATCCAAAGAGGTTGCCCCATTCTCCATTGTTTCCTATGGGAAAAAAGGCAGGCAGGCAGCAGACAGTGTCTCCTGAAAAATCTCTCCAAGAAAGTAAGTGAGGTGGTGAGAGGGGCATGTTTGCCAGGCTAGCAGCAGCAGAACCTGTGCAATCTGCCCCCCAGAAACAGGGCCACCATGCCAGTCAGTGCCCAAAGTTTGACCCAACAGGACTCACTCAGGTCAAACCAAAACTAAAGCCCTATACTGAGATTTATTTCAAGATATTATTGGAAAATAAACCTACAACCTTTTTTTAAAGCCTATTTAACAGTGGTGAGAGAGCAGGGGCAGCAGCCAGCCACACTCTCCAAGCCAAACTCTCTCAACTCTGACCAGTCCAGAAGCAGCACCAACCATTCAGGAACAGCAGGGAGTCAGGGGTGCAGGTCTGCTTTTATGCTTTCTGGGCATACACAGAGGTTTTCAAACAAAAACAACCTTCTGTGATTGGCCAGAGAGTGGATACCAAAATCCTATTGGCTGCCAGTGCAAGCTGCCTAGTGGTTCCACAGTACTTGGAAACTTTGCAAGGCAAGCTGCCCTGATGCAATGCATTTGCAAATGCATTGCAGTGATTGGCCATCCATGGTCCCTCCCCCCCCCGGCCCCCTCCTGGGACCATGAGCAAAAGGCGGGAAAGAGGGTACACAATGCCGGAAAACGAAAGAGTGAGTGATGGGCTTCCCTTTGCAGTTAACTCCCCCCCCCCCCCCGGGCGGCTGCCATTTTCAGTTTGCTGAAAAGCCGGATTTTCAGGTTTTTTATTTTCGGGATACCGGGGAGTCTCATCAGAGCCGTTCCAGTATCCTGAAAACCCGAAATGGTTTTTTCTGGTTTTTTCGGCTTTTCGGAAAGCTGAATGCACACCCCTAACTACAACCCAAATAACTCAACAGAAATTGCATGGATGTGATTTGAGAATAACATGGATGCCCAAGACTTTGTTAGTTAAGAACACATAAACAAAAAAAGTGATTTTAAAACACAGTTGGTATACTTATGTATTTAAAACATATGCTGCTGCTTTACAGACCTGTGACAATGTTGAGTGGTTGTGGCAGAGGTAGAAAAAGAAGAAGAAGAGATTGGATTTATACCCCGCCCTTCACTTAGAGCTCAGAGTGGCTTACAAACTCCTTTCCTTTCCCCTCCCCACAACAGACACCCTGTGAGGTAGGTGGGGCTGAGAGAGCTCTGAGACAACTGTCCTTGAGAGAACAGCTGTGCCTGAGCTATGGCTTGCCCAAGGTCATCCAGCCAGGTGCAAGTGGAGGAGTGGGGAATCAAACCCGGTTCTCCCAGATTAGAGTCTGCGCACTTAACCACTACACCAAACTGGCTCTCCTGTTAGTACCTGAAGGGATTGTCATGGATGAGAGCAGGAGGGGATATGATTCATTTTAGGGAAGGGCTTACATTTACGGATAATGACTGTGCTTGTGGTGACACCAGGTGGAGGAAAAGTCATCCTGCCAGACAGGCATGTTTTTCACTAGGGGATGTGCAAAATTTTGGGGGGTATTTTTTGGGTTTGGATATATTGAAAAAACCCCTCCTTAAAAAATTAGTATTTCCTGATACTCCTGAATCTCAAAATCAGTATGGTATTGGGATTTGGGAAATAATCTGGAAACCCAAATTTATTCGGCTCCATGTTAGCCTATGGGGACCATTCCCTATAGGCTGTAATGGAGAATCAATCTGGGGGTTCTGGGGCTCAAGGGGGCTGTCTTTTGAGGTATAGGCATCAAATTTGCAGCATAGCTGCTGGTACCTCTCCTCCAAAAAAACCAACCCACCCAATTTTCAGAACATTGGACCAAGAGGTCCAATTCTATGGTCCCCAGAAGAAGGTGCCCCCATCTTCAATTGTTTTCAATGAAGGGGGAAAGGGGACGTGGTCCCTTTAAATGCTTTCTCCAAGCTGCAGAGTGATTCCACATCATGGCGCACGAACTCCAAAGGCAAAATACAAAATGCCTTTGGAGCTCACTCCGAAGGCATTTAAGTGGGCAAGTGAACTCTGAAGGCATTTAAACTTCAAATGCCTTGATGAGATATCACTCTGTTATACCCTTGGGTCCATTATAGCCTATAGGGACCATTTCCCGTAGGCTATAATGGAGAGGCTGCTGGTGCCTCTCCTCAACCCCCCCACCCCAAGTTTTTAAAAGACTGGACCAGAGGGTCCAATTCTATGGGCTCTCTAAGAAATAGCCCCCATTCTCCATTGTTTCCAAAAAGGCATGTAAAGGCCCTTTAAGTGCCTGAGTTCACTCCCCAAGTTGTGCCACTGCAGCGCAACTCAGCTGTGCCCAAATAAAAGCTGAATAATTTCGGCTTTTATTCAGGACTTTCTGTTCATTAGCCAAATCAGATTAGAAAATCTGATTCGGCTTAATAAATAGCTGAATAATACAGATACGGTATATACCGAATACACACCCCTAGTTTTCACAGCCAGGAGTGAAAGCATGGGTCTCTTTGATATACTAGCACCCGTCTACTGGCTGAATGAGCTCTGGCTGTCAGAACCCAAGACCCAGACTGGCTAAAATCTTTTTACAAATGTGGTATGGAGAACTGAAAAGCAGCTGTTCTTTCTGGGCATGTGTGACTGTGGAGGAAGTGCGACCATGCAAAAGAACGCATCCTCCTTATGCATACGTCTGAATCTTCCAAATGGAAAGGAAAGATCAGCTGCTCAAGTACTTTAAGGTCCAAGTTAGGTTAGCAATTTTTCTGTTTCATTTATTTTATTAGGCAACACCATAGTTCCGTAGCTTGTATACTTTCCAGTGTTATGTTGATATAAGAAAGCTTGCACATGCTAAGCACAAAGTTCATTTTTCAAAGGGCAACTTTACATGTTGTGTCTTCTACACAGACTTTATCTGTGCATATCACTGTATGTACTAATTACAGGTGTGCATGCCCATGTGTTAGAAAGTTGTGCTTTAAGGCAACAGCTCCCAAAGTGCTGGTATGCACAGTAAAATCAACACAAAGAGGTATGCTTCCCCACCTTCCCCGTACCCTCAAGCTTTAGAAGAAGAAGAGTTTGGATTTATACCCCACCCTTCACTCACTTGGAGTCTCAGAGTGGCTTACAAACTCCTTTCCCTTCCCCTCCCCACAACAGACACCCTGTGCCATAGGTGGGGCTGAGAGAGCTCTTTCCCAAGCTGTCCTTGAGAGAACAGCTGGTTCAGAGCTACGGCTTGCCCAAGGTCATCCAGCAGGTGCAAGTGGAGGAGTGGGGAATCAAACCCGGTTCTCCCAGATTAGAGGCCGCGCACTTAACCACTACACCAAACTGGCTCTCAAGTCTAAAGGAGTCTTTAATTCAACAGCCACTGAATACTTACTGTGAAGACTGTAGCTGCAATGGCATAGATCAGGAGGGCCTGACGATTGTCTTTGGCTATTTGAAGCTGATCAACAGTAAGAGTGTCACTGGGAGACATTCGCTGTTTCGCATACAACCACCACAGTACTCCTGTGCCACCTGTTTTTCATATAGAAAAATATATACGGTATTTCTAATCTCACAACAGATGTATTATACGCTCTGACTCCCTAGCAGGTGACTGATCAAAGAAGGCATTTCTTTACAAAGTTTCATAAAAGACATATGTCTCTTCTCAATAATCAGAAAGAACAAAGGAAAGACAGAAGTAGCTGCTTTAAGAAATCAAATGGAGGAGAAAAGGCATACCATCTCCTATATGGTAACCAGGAGTGCCTTTTTCTTATCATTCTTTCTCTTTGTTGTTATTGGCCAATAAGGCAAAGCTTTGAATTATACCCATAGGTGAAATGAGAGAGAATGCAGCAAGGCCTTTTTCAGTTGAGACTGTTTTCTGGAACTCTGCCAAAGGAAGATCAGTTCACCACCTGAAATTTTTTTGGTTAAGCGATAACATGGTTGGAGGCAAGGAGCCATTTAAAGCAACAGACAGTAATTTTAGTTCCCAATACTGTCTTTAAGAAATTATACGGCTTTTTTTTTTTAGTATGTTGGTATGGTGGAAACCAGGGGCGTAGAGTTTAAAAACTCCCTGGGGGGGTGGGGGCTCTTCCGTGCGTGCGCCCGCCCGCCGGGACCATGTCCCCACTGCCGCCACCGCCTCCCCCCTGCCTGACCGCTCCTGCTTCCATCCCTCCCTCCGTCCATCCAGGGGCCAGCTGGGCATTTGCTTAGCTGGCCCCTGGATGGACGGACGGTCGGAGTGGCCAGGCTGGGGGGGGGGGAGAGAGGCGGCGGCGGCCCTAGGAAGGGCCGAGGGAGGCACAACGGAGGGTGCACCGTTTTCCTGGGGGGGGGGGCTCAGTCCCCCCCCCGGGAAATTTCGGGGGTGGCTCGAGCCCTCGAGCCCCCCCGTACTTGACGCCTATGGTGGAAACTGCAACTGAAAAATTCTGAAAATATCTTCTCCCATACCCAAGTGGGTGTAACAATGCTACCAAAACTTACACTGGCCCTCCTAAGCCGCATCATGTCCTTCTAAGCCTGACTTCAGTGGACTGTTTCTATCTAGTACTGATTCACTGTTACATCACAAACTCTAACAGCTTGCAGTGCATTGCCTCTAACCCAGGGTGGATGCTACAGCCCTCTTCTAGCTGATCTCTTCTTCCACGCTCTTGGCTGCTGTGGTAGTAGCAGAGGTGGTAGGAACCGTCTCCTCCTTCTCTCCACCTTCCTTGTGTCTTAAACACAACCACTGCAGAATTCTGGGGATCTGGGAAATGTAGTTTTCCGAGGAATCCTTAATATGGAGTTTGTGGGAAAGAAATTGGAAGCCACCTTATGTTCCCATCAATGACAGGGTTACCAAGCTGGGCTTGGAAAATTACTTCTACTACTGGAGTCTAAGACAAAACTGCCAACTCTGAGTAGTAGTCACCATCTGCTCCTCAGCATCACTGCTGTGAGTACTCAACATCTTTTGTTAAAAATCTTTAACCAAAGGCCTCATGCTACAATGCGCAGCACTAACAAGATTTCGGTAAGCTTGCTACTAATGCATCCATGCCATCAGGACAAACTCAAATCAATATCACTTTTGTAATTACTGTTTCCCTTCTCTGCTTTTTTGCACTTTTGAACCTCACACAGTATTCAATGCTACCATGGTTCCGAACTGTACTTTATTTTGCTTTAATGTAATTGGATGTATCCTGCTTCAGCTGAATAAATAACAGTAATGCTTAATAATGGCCAAATTGATATTGTCCCCAAGGGCATAGCTTTAGCATCTCTCAGTGTAACAGAAGTTAAATCAAATCAATTGATCCCTAGGTGCTGAATGTTTTTAAGGAAGCAGCAACAGCCAAGAAACAGCACCCCTCTCCCGGTTTATATTTTCTACCATTCTTTGTCTTAAATGTGAAAGCTCTTTCAAGTTCACTCCTTTAAATGAGCCTGTGAAGCTGCCATTAATTCTCTCTTCCTTTGATATGCTATAGTTTCTGGCGCAGGCAAATAATACACTTTTTTAAAAAGTATCCACAGAGCCTTGCTTCCTAATCATTCACTCTCCATATTTTCCCACTTTGCTGCCATCTTTCCCAAACCTGGTTTCATGTGAGTTTTTCTGGAAAGGCTACAATTATTTTGAAACAAAATTAGAGTCTATTCGCACTTGAAATAGCTAACACTTTCCAGGGTATAAGCTTTTGTGAGCCAAGGCTCACTTTGTGTCTGATGAAGTGACCCCTGAATGACGAAAGCTCTTTTTTGTCATCAAGTCACAGATGACTTATGGCAACCCCGTGGGGTTTTGAAGGCAAGAGATGTTTAGAGATGGTTCGGCATTGCCTGCCTCTGCTTAGTGTCCCTGGCATTTCTTGGTGGTCTCCCATCCAAATACTAATCAGGGCCAAACCTGCATAATTTCTGAGATCTGACGAGATCAGGCCAGCCTGGGCTATGGTCATATTTACACATATGAAAGCTTATACCATGCAAAATTTTGTTCATTTGTAAGGTGCTACCAGAGTCAAATTTTGTTCTGTCTTTTCAGACTTAACATATTTACCCTCCTGAAACAGTCATTTTGGAAAGATCACACAAATGCACAGTAAAGTGCACATCTTTGGAAGTCATGCCCAAACGGTAACACTTATCTTGCCCCAGCCTCCCATGGCCACCACTTCCCACCAGGACACTGGGGGTGGTGGTGGGTCTTTCAGGTTTCTTAAAGTATCAGCGGTAGCTAGACCACAACAGCATGTTAACACTGTAACAATACAGGGTGCGATCACACGGGCATTTAAACCCGGGTTCTCCCGCGCTGCTCTTTCAAGCGCGATAGGTACTTGTTTTTCCTGGTGGTTGGAAAAGCGGGCTCGAGTGCGGGGGGGGGGGGGCGGCTTCGAGACGGGAGACAGATGCGGCCCGTCTAGTCAGCCCCTTTAATTGCGATGGGGAACACACAATAAACGTCCGTGTGATCGCACCCTTCATGTCTACTAGCACCTCTGAATCCCCAGCTTTCATTTTAAAAAACCACAACTGATTCCCCACAAGCGGCTGTGCCACCATCGCTCTTTTGTTTTCCCCAGTTGTATTGGTCAGTTTCACACTCTTTGCTGTGCTGTTGTATTTTGACCCGCATCTCTCCCCAATTTCCCCCACAGCTTCTCAATCCTTGTTTTTTGAGACCGAGAAGATATGGGGGGAATCGGGGGGGGGGGGGGGGGAGATGCAGGTCAAAGTGTGGCTGTGCTGCAAAGGGTGTGAAATTGACCAATACAACCGGGGGGGGGGGAAATGGAAGAGCAAGGGTGGCACAGCTGCTTGTGGGGAATTGGTCCACAAGTCTCTAGCCCTTCTTGTGGTGGAGAGGAGAAAAGTCCCCTTATTATCTCCACAAAGGCTAGGAACGTACACTGCTTTAAAAAATGCTGGCTGGAAATTCTGTAGAACTGGTATATTGTGTCAACAAATCGTTATAACATTGTTGCACTATAGTGATCTAGAAATTGCCAATTAAAAAAGAAAGCCCCCAAAAGCGCTCTGATGGTGGTGGCAGTGGAAAATGCTGTCCACAGGGCCTAAGGCAAGTTGCCTAGGAAAATTATTGTGCAGATGCTCTGTCACTGCTGCAAATTCACAGCAGCAATGAGAGCCACAGGGAACACTGTTGTTGGGTAGATGCAGCTAAGGACCATCTGGAAGCTGCTTTGCCAATACAGGAAGACAAACTTGCGACTCTTTTGGCCTGTCTTCCACTTGAAACAGAAGGGGAAATAAACAACTAAGGTATGATGAACACATGAACACGCCTGATTATTTAACCATGACTATGCAATCAGGAGCAGCCAGCATGATCACACTTCCTCCCCAACCTTCATCTGCAGCATGGTGGTCCCCCCATAAGCATTACATCATTGGCACCAACAGTAACCAAAGTCAAGGCTAACCAGCAGTCCCAGATTCCCAGCAAAAACTAGATTAAACTTCTTGTTTTAAATCCAGGTTAAGCAGAAGCCCTGGTTACCCTTCACAGTGAGTAACAATAGTGCCAGTGTAATATTTAACTGCTTTTAAAGCAGATGGAACTTGAAAGGGGAAGTCCATGATTTTGTGATCCGCTTCTTATTCGCCGATTCACACCTGAGAAGTTTATATGACTATTTCTTCTGGAAAGAGTACAGGAAAAAAACAAGCTTCCAATTATCCGCCCTCCTGATGTGATTCACTTTTACATTTTTACCTGTGATTAAAATTTGCCCAACAAATTTGTTTTTGGCTCCTGACAACTGTCTCCACTCTAGCCTGTTCATCAGTACTTCTTGCTGGATTTTATAGTCTTTGCCAGAAATTCCACATTTACACAACTGACCAGACTGCACTGGGCTTCTGAGACCTCCATGGTAAACATTATACCTTATTCAAGAACCTTGGAAACATCTGTGCACTTCTGCCATTCCCTGGCTGTGCTCTCACACAGCAGTAGAATAGCTCTGTTTAACAGTTACTCTGCTACTGGATGGCATGGGAGAAAAAAAGTTATGTTTATCCTTCCCTGATCATAAATGAACAAATATTTTTGGGTTTTGAGTGTGGGGGAAAGAATATTTCAATATAGCATTTCTAGATTACTTTTAGTATAATACTAGGAAGAGTTCTGATGCAGCACTAGCATAAATATCCATACAAGGGGAGTGGGGCGGAAATATAGGTCTGAATGAATAGCTTGCTTGCCAGGGCCTTTTTATTTAAAACAAGGAAGGTGCACACTCCGCTACTGGAGAGAGGAAACACACAGCTTACAAATAAATAATGGGAAGGAGGTAGTGTTTATAAAATAACAAGGGATTGTTGCAGAAACAGGGTATTCACCACATTTTCCT
This sequence comes from Lepidodactylus listeri, assembly GCA_029233225.1. Classification (NCBI taxonomy): domain Eukaryota; kingdom Metazoa; phylum Chordata; class Lepidosauria; order Squamata; family Gekkonidae; genus Lepidodactylus; species Lepidodactylus listeri. The sequence continues at coordinate 126,595,167 of JARCFY010000004.1, forward strand.
ACTCTCTTTGAAGAGGAATGTGAAATCTGGTGTAGGAATGGCACAAGAAGATGGCCGGCATATGAACTTGGGTTGTTTTTTTTTAAGTATCTTTTTAAAGGCTGTAAAGTATTACAAAGGACGGAAGGTGTCACTCATGTACTACATAATTTGCTAACAGAATTCATTGCCACGTAATATTGCTTAGTGGCTCAGGATGCTTTAAAAGGGGATTAGACAAATTAAGGGAGAATAAATCCATTGGCAGCTATTAGAAATATTATGTTCAGTTGGGTTGTGCGAATACCAAAAGAACACCAAGTTACAAATAAGCAATCTGTTCTTTTTCATGGTTTCTGTGCATAATACAAATGGGAACAGATTAACAAACTGATATATCTGGTGGTAGACAAAGGTATAATCAGATGCCAAAGGAAGGATCCCTTTGACTTCTGACATATCACAAAGGTAGAAGGCTGAGATCAGGTGACCATCCTGCAGAGACATGGTTTGGGGACTCCTCTGAGGATGATGTTATGGTTCTGGTTGGAATGGTCACTAAGACCCCAGAAGCAGCTTGTGTGCCAGGTGAACTTGTGAACACATCTTGATGGCAGTTAACACCCAGTGGCTGAAGTATTTTGAAGAGACATTTTGTCCATTACTGAGGTCAGAATAGCACAGAAACAGGACAGGGCCATTTCCTGAAGCTCCAGACAGAACATTCCAGTAGATGAACGGCTCTCTTTACTCAAGTAACAGATTAGAAAAAGAGATTGGTAGAATTTACTCCTGGTTCAGACGCAAGAAGCCTTCTGCAGAAAATAAATGTTGGGCTGCAGCACTGCTTTGTTTAGGTGAAGATGGAGATAATGAGGGTAACAACATAGACAGCATATCATACTGGACCTTCTAGCGGAGCATATGGCCATCAAGAAGTTTGCCTTCATGGACAACAGACAAAGATTGCAGGTGGCCAGAGGCTCAAAAAGCTTTTCATTGGTTGAGAAATTATAACCTGGAGGTCCAACAATAGAGTAGGAGACAAGAGGTTGGTAACGCCTAATGAAGTTTTCGAACAGTGTCATTATAGGTTGGGTGAACACAGATCAACTCTTCAGGTATAGTCTTGCAACCAGGCCCATAGCTACAGTAGAAAATTTCACGGCCGTGTCCCCTTCATTAAAATTTCTGCCCCACAAATATCCATGCCAGAAGCCTTAATTTTTAGACGAGACCCCCACCACCAGTTGCCGGCAGCAGCCAGGGTGAGACGCAGCTTGCCTTTGGGCTTCCCTCTCCCTCCCACTATGGAATGGGAGGGCTCATCATGGGACCTAGGAAAAGACAGCTCAGAGGGCATTTAAATGCCTTTTGAGTTCCTTTCCATAGGGCAAGAAAGCTTAGAAGGGCACTCAAGAGTGGCACCTTCAATATATCTCCAGCAATCCCCCTTTCTGCTAGCCCAGAAGAGGAGAGAAGAAGAGATTAGATTTATACCCTGCCCTTCACTCACTTGGGAGTCTCAGAGCAGCTTACAAACTCCTTTCCCTTCCCCTCCCCACAACAGACACCCTGTGAGGTAGGTGGGGCTGAGAGAGCTTTTTCCCAAGCTGCCCTTGAGAGAATAGCTGGTACAGAGCTATGGCTTGCCCAAGGTCATCCAGCCAGGTGCAAGTCGAGGAGTGGGGAATCAAACCCGGTTCTCCCAGATTAGAGTCCACGCACTTAACCACTACACCAAACTGGCTCACTACACCAAACCACTACAGCAGTCCTGCTGTATACCACCTGAGTCATGGTGAGTCTTTCAAAAGCATCCCCATGAGCCTTTGGGATTCACCATGACCTAGGTGGTATACAGCAGGACTGGGCTAGCAGAAAGGGGGCTTGTTGAAGATGTAGTGAAGGTGCCACTTTTGAGTGCCCTTCTAAGCTTTCCTGCCCTGTGGAAGGGAACTCAAAAGGCATTTAAATGCCTTCTGAAGGCAGTTAAATGTTCTCTGAACTGTTTTTTCCTAAGAACTGACATGCTTGCTGTCCTGTCCCTTGAAAGGAAGGACTAGAAACAGGCTCGAAGCCTCCCCCTTTAAAGACAGGCATTCAGATTAATTTAATTAACTGAAATTTAAATGCCCCCTGACCAAAAGCATCCTGGCTACTGGCCTGCTCGCAACTGAAATATGGTGGCCAGATGCACTCTCGGAGAAGAATACTCCACCCTTTAAGAGCACAGTTGAAGTAGATACCCAAGTACAGAGACAGTGGAACTGGTGAGGGAGTTCTACCCCTGAACAGAGAAACATGGACAGAAGTACTTCCTGTCATAAGGGCATCTAACAGAAGGCTCTCTTGCATTCACATTATTGCCATCATAGCTGATGAGTGGGGTATTCCCAAACTATTCTCCATGCCACCAGTTCAGTTCAGTCATATCTAGGTCCAGAATCCTGCTGCAAGTCTGCAATAGTAAGTCAGTGTCTTGGGGAAACCCTAGAGAAGTAGAAGAACCTTGGTAAACCAAGATTTTATTGACCAGGAAGGGGTAATCAGAATGTAGTTATTGCCTTCCCAAGCAACTTCGCTGACCACCTTAGCGATGAATCAAACAGCAGGAATGATGAAAAAAGCTGGTGCCCACCTGACCTGGAAGACATTGCCAGGGAGTTGTGTCTTGTTTCAGTTCCGCTGCACAAGCTGCAGCACTTCTCTGATGAAACAAACAATGTCAGACAATGGGCTGGAGGCAATTCAAGTGTGACTATTCCTCTGTGACTGAGGGAGTCAGGAAAAATGTCTTTGCTGGCAACGTTTACTGACAGAGGTGTGATGTGATACCTGAAGAAGCTCCAGGAGAGGAAGGACAGAATATCAGAGGCTGGGCCCCCTTGTCTGTTGATATTCTAGTTGGGGTCCATGTTGTCAGTGGCTACCTCTACTATTCTGTCCTGCAGATTTGGGAGAAAGGCATGTAGACTTCAACAGGCTCTAACAGCTTGCGTGGGACAGTCTTTTCTTTTGCAACCAAGGCTGACCAATATTACGTTGAACATAACAGAAACCACACCCCCATCTGGTGATCTGCTGCAAGGTCACCTGTGTAAAACAGGGGCAAAGGGTGTTCCCAGTTGGAGATGATGAAGAGATGTCCTTCTAGGTAAAGGTAAAGGTTTCCCTTGCTCGAAAGCCAGTCAAATCCGACTCTAGGGAGCAGTGCTCATCTTCGATTCCAAGCCAGATAGCCAGCGCTGTCCGAATATGTTTCCATGGTCATTTGGTCGGCATGACTAAACGCCGAGGCACACAGAACGCTGTTACCTTCCCACCGAAGCAGTACCTATTTATCTACTTGCAATTTCTTGCTTTCGAACTGTTAGGTTGGCAGGAGCTGAGGCCAGAGAGGGGAGTTCACTCCATCACATGGCATTAGGGTCTCGAACTGCCAAGCTACCAACCTTCCAGTCTGCAGCTCAGCGTCTTAACCTCTGAGCCACCGCGGCCCCTTCTAGATGCCTGCAAATGGGTGCTGGAAGGAGTAGGAACATATCTTGGGAGCCTTGCAATGAACTGTAATTGCAACTGACCCATATCGACCTCATGCAAAGTTTGGCATGCTCTACAACTACAATGGATGGTACCCGTGAGCCCTAGGAGCCTCTGCACAACAATACCTGGGTGGAGAGCGTGTTGCATGAACACAGAGGACAGATGGACCAGTCTGGGAGCACTGTCCAGCAACAGAAATTCCATCCAAGTCATTTATTTATTAAGAATATTTCTATGCCATCTCTTCAGAGTCCTGCCTGAGGTGGCTTATAATTAAAAAACAAAGTATTAAAAAAACAAGCCATTAAAACAAGCCATTGGACATAAACAGCATAAAATTATCCATAAAACAGAAGCAAACCATTAAAAAAACTGTTAATATAAAATCCCTAACTAAAAACCTGGGTAAAAAAATATTGTTTTAGCCTGGCACCTAAAAGAAAATAAAGTAGGGGCCAGGTGAGCCTTGAGGAAGGGGAAATCCTGAGGGCGAGGTGCCACCACATAAAATGCCCTGTCCCTATCTGATCACCTCTGAAGGCAGGGGCACAGAGGACACAGCTTGAGACGCAGATCTTAACTCGCAGGTTGATAGTATGAGAGGCAACAGGTACCATAGCTATTTAGGACTGCTGAACCTTATGAATTTATTGTAGTTCCTGTCTTTTTAATTATTTATTTGTTATGCTTGTTTTTAATGGCTTTGTAACTTTACTGTTGTGACCCACCCTGATCCTGCTTGCGAGGAGGGCGGGATACAAATCTAAATAAATAAATAAATAAAATAGTGCCAGCTATTTAAGGACTTAAAGATAAGAACCAGCACCATGAATTATGCCCAGAAACAGATGGGCAACCAGTACAGATCTTTCAGCACAGGGGTAATATAATCCCTGTAACCAAGCACTGATACTAGCCTGGTTTCCAGATTTTGAACGAACTGAAGTTTCCAAAACACATTCAAAAGCAACCCCATGTAAAGCATACTACAGCAATTTAACATGGTGTGATCACAGCATGGATCACTGTGGCCAGATCACACTTTTCAAGGAAGGACCATAGCTGACAAAACAGCCAGAGCTGATAAAAGGTGCTACATGCCACGGAGGAGACCCAGGCCTTCAACTGTAGGCCAGGATCCAGTTGCACCCTCCAAGCTACGAACATGCTCCTTCAGGAGGTCTACAACCCCCTCTAGGACAGACTAATTCTAAGCCCCGGAGCACAGTCTAGTCTTAGTTGTATGGTGCCTTGCAGTTGGTGAGGCCTGATGGAGGGCACAAGATGCTTTGAAGTGTGCCGTTCACCATATCCAGTTTTGCCCATTGCTCCTCATGGCTAACAGTATCATGCTGGGCTGAGTTGGCCTACTGGGTCCAGGAGGTAATAAATACTTCTCTGCAGGGAGGTGTATTGGAAAGAGGTGGCTGAGCACTGCCCAACCCAACTGTAGAGTCCTGGTAGGATACGGCTGAATCTTCACCACATTGACATGTGGGTCCTGTGTAGCTCGGAACTACACAGTGATGTGTACATGTTGAAGGGGATGAGATGGAGAAGACTGTTAGGAGCCAGTCATCCATGTAAGGAAAAATGGTCATGCCCAGATTCCAAAGTTGTAACTGCAATGCTTTTGGTGAGGACTCTTAGGGCTGTGGAGAGGCCAAAAGTAGTAACTGTACTGGTAGTGTGCATTTTGTTCACCAATACTTTGCAATATTGAGGCTGAACTGAGATGTGGACCAGAGGCCTTAAGAAGTCAATACAAGTGAACCAAGCTCCCAATGTTAGAAGGGGAAGTATCGATTTGCACAGCTACTGTTCTGAAGTTTTAAAATCACATGAAAGAGTTTACATCTGCAAGGCTGTGTTTGGGACAGTCTTCCATCTTCCTTCGGAACGGTAAAATGCTAAGAGTAGCAGTGAACACATTTGGGGAGGTGGTACTGCTTCTATTGGCTCTTTTTTCAGGAGATAGTCACTCTCCAGGAGGAATGTGGAACTGGGAGGAAGTACTTTGGGATGGGGAAAGCAAAACAAGCTACTGCATATCCCTGTTTGATGATAGTCAGGACCAATGTTTTGTTGGTCACAGTCTTTCAATGAAAAACGATGTTGACAAAGTGTTAGATAGTGAGAGGTGTGGCGTGTCAACAGAGAAGCCATCTTACAAGGAATTTTCTAGTCGTTTCCAGCCAAGTTCACTGTCCTCTGATTCTCTGTAGGTGTTAGGCAACACCCCCCCCCCCCACACACACACACACGCACACTCTGGTCAAGGTCATGTACTCAGGCCTGTTAAATTAACTCACACAGTTCAGCTGTGAATCTGATATTGGAGGGGCAACTCACTCTCACCCAGGAAAGTTCCATGGATACCGCCCAGTAATTGGTTGAAAAGGTCAGGAAGTTAGGGCCAACATTTTTCTGAAAGTATGGTTAGAGAGAAGAATCATTGTTCCTTCTCCCCACCCCTCTCCTTGTTGCCAAGAGGATATATGTATTATGCTCTGGAACTCTTTGCTTCAAGAACCAACAGCACTGTGCCAAGACTCCAGTAAGTGTGGCTAGTTAGTTTGGTTATTTTTGTGCATTTCACTATATGCCTTGTTTTTATATATGTCCTTGAACTTCTTCGATAAAGCTTCCTTTTACTTTGCAGTGTGTGTTATTTGGGGAGTTACTGAGACCAAACCCAGGTAAGGCTCGGTTATGTTACTACACCAAGGCAGGCTATATAGCCACTTTCGTGATATTCTCCCACTCTCTACAATTACTCTATCCTCAACTAGTCAAAAGATGCAATTATTGAAGAACCTCCAAGAAAGTAAGTGCCCTGAGGTTACAGCTGAACTTGCCAAATTTGGCTGGTTAGCTGTAAGGACTAGAAAGCTGCTAGTGAAAGGTGAATAGATGTAATTTGTTATAGGATTTAACATGTTTTATTTGCATGCACTATTTGATATTTTCATTTTATGTATTTCATTTGTGCTTGTGGTTTCATGAATTCTGACAAATTTAGTTCGACCATTGTATTAAGAGTGATGGCTTTTTGATGTGAAGAAATCTGAATACTACACCAAGGCAGGGTCAGCCTTGACAGTAAGGGAGGATCAGAGCCAAAGGCTCCCTTTGGAAGCTCCTGAGACTTTGGGCTGCTAGGAGCTGAACTGTGGCTTGGAGGACGTGGACCTGCCTGATACTGCTGAGTAAGACTTTCTGAATTACAAACAGCCCACGAACAACTGGAAAGAAAAGAGGGAACAATTCTTTAACTGGAAAACAGAAGAAAAACTCTGAAAAGCTAGCTCACATTCTGTGATCACATTCCCTTCTCCACAGCTCTCAGACGCATGTAGAGGGCCTGGCAGAGAGGCACTGTTTTCAGGCATTCGCACCACACAGACTGGGATAAGTAAAAGAGTAGAAATCTCCTCTGCTCAGAAGAAACTCCTATTATTGTTAACTTTCTCTATACCTCAATGTAAATGAGAGACACAGGGAACACGTCTAGTTGATGCTGGGCATTAGAGACATTGGCTCTTGCCGACTACATTCGTGGATGCTAAGCCACCATGTAAACAGTGGAGGGAGTGCTCATAACGTGACTGCCCTAATACATAACAGTGAGTTCTTCTAAATTATACTTCCAGGGGCATGGGGTGCTGATCCTAGCTCCTAATACCATCTGGATAGATCTTCAGCTTCTGGGACCAATATAAAGTAGTCTTCTGTACCAACTTTGTTAGTGGATCAAACAATCCTTGTATGCTGTCAATGACTATCCTCTAAGGATGAAAAATGCTGTCCGCTCCTCCTGTACTGAGCAAATGATCAGAACAGCACATGGTACCGCCAAGTAAGACTTTCTGAATTGCAAACAGCCCATGATCACATTAGAATCACAAGCTGAAGACTTCTATCTGCTCTACTTTCGGTTTTCATAAGCCACAGAAAAAATCAGCTGCCATGGAAGACAGCCTTGAGAGTAACACAGGGTGAAACAGCTATAACAAACTCCTACAGCAAAAATGGTTCCCAGTTCCTAGGATGTAACAGGAAACTAGGAGACCCGGCATTTAACCCCCTGCCCACACTCCTAGAGGAAGAAGGTTAACTTCAACAACTTACCAAGTGATCCCAGAACAACAAGAATAGTTAAGATCCAAACAACTACTCTTGAAATGTATCTGATTATCACCATCATGATCATGGAAAGCACTGCAAAGAAGCAAATGAGAACAAAGGAGATAATTTATTTAAAGCAGAAATCGCTATGAAAAATATATAAAGGAAGGTGACATAAAGCATTTCCCTTGAAACAACTGCACTAATACATTAGTGACATTTCTGTATCCGCTACATGTACTTTACTAAAAAAAATGTACAGGCTAAGTTTTACTATATTCAGATTTGTGACTCGCCAGTTAAATAAAATAACCCTATATGAACATTTATGCACCATGATATAAACACTCAGCTGTAGATACAGTACAATGAGAGGATGAATGCAACATGTCAGAATGGTGAGTTTCTTTTCATGAGTTGATAACACGTTGCACAACTCATGGTGAGCACAACCCAAAAACTGCATGCAGACAATAAATGCTTGGCAAGCATAATTATCATGACGAGAATGAATTAAGACGTTAAAATTGTGACAAGGTACACGTACTACTTAATCTTTACCTGCCTTATTCGCAAGAAACCATTTAATAAGGTTTTTTTAAATAGTCTTCTATACCATTCTTTTATTTGGAACTCTATATAATCTTGAGTGTTCAGCACTCACATTGCATCATAGACAAGATGCCCACTACAAACTTGGCTTGCTTGAAAAGGCACAAAGAGCTTAAAACTGCTACAGGAGTGTGCAAGTAAGGAACAGAAGTTATTACTTTCTGAGCGAACCTGGCTGATTTTTCACATTACACAGAAATGTTCCTTGAAATTTCATCAAGTGAAAGTTATTGTTGGGGAGGGGGGGACGATAAAAGGTCTGAAAACTCAGAGATAACAGGTGAATATCAACAATAATATGAATCTGATTCTGAAAACTGACAACAAATACTAAAAAACCTGGGGAAATAGCTATTTTTGGATGTCATTCCATTCATTTTGGATGTCAGTTTTCACACGTGAATGCTAACTTTAACCCTCATTCTGGAAATTGATTCTTTGTTCTCTGTAAAATATCTAAAGATGGTGAAAATCGGGAGAAGACTTTTAGGTGAAAGGGAAGGAAGGGATGAGTAGGGATACTCAAATACCTTCTCGTTCAGCAATCAGGCAACCAATTAATTAACAGGCAGTTCAGCTGTTTGCAACCTGTTTGTATCTATTTGCAGAAACAGGTTATATGCAGCCGTTAGAACTTGACTGCGAACTGATGAGGAATCAGTGGCAGTCAGCTTCTGATCTCCTGCTGGAGAACTTCTCTCCACACAAACTGACAGAATGGTCTCCAGATAGCAGGGGCAATCTGTTCCTGTTCTCTGCAGCCCAAGTGGACAGCTGGAATGTTGCTGGTGGGGAGAAGCAATTTGTTTCTCCCACACACGCACCCGAACTTAACTGCTTGAGCTGCAGAGAACAAGAGCAGTCAGCTCCTCTTCTCAGCAACCCAACCTGACAATTTGGAGTAAAGGGGAAAACAAGCCATGTGCTCCTGTTCAGTCTTGCTCAAATAGAAATGCTCAGCTGATATCAGCTAAGAATTGACTTTTGAACTTTACCTCCAAATTTCTCACTAGGTCTCTGTCAGGCAGAGGACTCAGCAAGATGTTTGGAGGCAGTTCCTGCTCAGCAGCCATTCACATTGGTCGCTGGGAGATGAACAGGTTGGGTGAACAAAGTATGCTGAACTGCTGAATACATTCATCACAAATTCATGACATCATTAATTCTGTCATGTTGACCAAGGAGCCACAGCTTTTAATACTTATCATAAAGGATCAAGTATTTATGCAATATCAGCGTAATAATCAAGGTGACTATATGTAAAGTTCTGCTTTTCTACTCCTACTCCAACAATGGTGCTTCATAAAGCTATCTATGAATCCTACCTTCACAAGTTCTGATGTTACCAATGAACAAAAAAATCAATTGGCTATGGTGCAATGGGTGCTGGAACAGGCAACAAGTCAAAAACCAAACTAACAAAACCTTTGTCTCTTTTCTTGTTTCACATAAAAGAGTGGCTAATACAGTATCAAAATTTGTAGAAATGTTGAAGGAATCTTTTACTTAGTTTTTATGATTAAGGACGTGATACTCCTGAGTGTTGATAGAGATCTAACACTAGGATTAATTCATACCCAAACACCTATCACCTAGTAAATCAAAGGGAGATTGATAAAAATAAATTCATAAAATGTATTTAAATATTTTGCCGTAACTCTCTGCCTGTGAGACAGAACAATATAAGAATTTATTGAAAAGACAGCTCTTATTTAACCTGCTATGCCGTTTAAATTAATGATAAACTCCTCCCACAAAACTAACAAGGTTTGAAATAGGTCTGAAACTTTTAAATCCATTTAGGTATCTGTGTAGATTAATTTTAATTAGAAAACTACTGAAATTTTTACACTTTTGAGACAAAAAGCATGTTTTTGAGGGATACAAAGAGCACCTTGGGGAAAAAATCCCACTTAAGACTTTTTTCACTGTTTTCCATGTCTGCTGCAGTCATTGGTTCCCCCAGTCTGTTACAGTGCTGGCACCATTCTTTGACTTTTAACAGGGCTGCTCATTTCCCCTTCACTACATGAACTCAGCCAACCAAGGACCACAAACTAAATATAATGACGCCACAGAGTCACAGAATGAATCCAAATTGACTAGATGCTGATCTCAGAGAAGGAAAGTGAAGTTACATTGCCCTCACTCTGAAGTCCTGATTTGGCATTGGAATGTGCACTAACCCCTGCATCTCACTGGCAACTCTATGGTGTATGTAGACAGACAACACGTACTCTTGGATGCACATTCTCTTGGACATGTGCAATCTATTTTGCTGCTCTATGGCTGCTTCACTGTGGCAGCATGGCAAAGCCGGGAGCATTGGCCTGGCTGCCAAGGGAATGGGGGTGCACGTGAGCTTATTCTTTCAAGCATTCCCTGGAAAGCTGCAAACACCGTACCAATATTTTACTCTCCCAGTGTCACTCAGTTCAAATTTGAATCTGTTTAAACAAATTTCAGTTTATGGGATTGAAAAGTTAGAAATGCATTTATTTATTTTTTGAAATTAGGCTTTGGTTCATTTCTGTAATAGAAATGAATGAACACATATTAAAGACGGGCCTTTTCTTCTAACAAAGAATGATAGCTTTTTGTTGTCATTGACATTTCATTCAATAACCATAAAATATATGTTATGATAATGTGCAAATTATATTTAAATACAATCAATCAATTTATCTTTATAACCCACCCTGCTCTTCCTCCAAGAAGCCTGGGGGGGGCTTATGTGGCCTCTTCCATCCAGGAAGCTCACAGGCCAAGACCTATTTAGCTTATGTTATCTTATGTCTTCAGACCATTTTGTTTTAATCAGTTAAAAGCAGATGGATTCATCAACTAAAATGCTTTGGATTGGTTGGCAAACCTGCTTTTGATGCAAATCCCTGAAGATTTAACTATTTCTGCCCACTTAGCAACGTCAACCCAAATTAACTGAGAAAGCACACTGAGAAGCTTATATACACGGCTTACAAATACTGCAGGTTGGGTTGGTTTTAAAGGGAAGCAGAAGGTTCAGAGACTTAATTTGGCAGTAAGACTGAATGGCGCTCAGATCCCCACATCAGTTAAGCATAAGGAGAAAAAGTCAATGCACACACATTTTAAAAGCACATTTAATGCAGCTTCTGGATAGGAAATATAAAATTAGAGATAAGTTTCCTAACAAAACTTAATACTGAACATACTGTGTTTTCATATTGTGGGGACAGAACGTGTTCACATTCTCCTGTTGCAGTACTACAGAAATAGCTAATAATGAGAAAAACAATTACCTAGTGATAACAAGCAAAGTCCCAATATAATCTCTCTGCAGGTCATTACTCCACTAATCAGCCTGTGCAAGACACTACTGTCACTGACAAGGGTGATCAGGGCCTCTGCAAACTTGGCATAGCAGGAAATGTTCACAGGAGCACAGCGATGGAAGAATGGAATAGGTGCACTGGTGATACAAGAAAAAAAAATCAGAAAAAAAATTACTCCTATGTAATATAAATGCCACATCAACACACAAATGGAAGGTGAATTGATGCAGTACACTCCACCCTCATAAAATGCTCTTAATCAGGAGTCGCAAGATTAACATAAACGTGCTGCTATAAATGAGGATGGCTGTAATGGGTCGTGATGCAGTTCTTAAAAAAATCAAGATATTCTGAGAAAGGAGGGTGGAGTGCACAGTCTGATGCTTCCCACCCCCACCTCCTCAAAAACAAAGCAGAACAGCCCACATTCACCCCGACACACACAGAAATTTGAAAATACTCCACTAGTTCAGTCTCATCAAGAGTCAAGGCATATTTATATACAAAGAAGAGATCTTGCAGTATTTCTGAAAGGCATTCTGACTTGTAGCAATGGTGAGCCTCTAGCAAGCAGCACTCCAAAACTCAGGGGTGTGTCATGAGGCTGCTGCTTACTCAGCTCTCCTCAGAGATGACAACAGGATACAACAGAGGTGGTGGTGCTGTGCCTGTGCATGCCAGGATCCCAAAAGATCCCTGTGTGTGACACTCAATAGATGCTGGTTTCCAACTAGTGGTCCTTACAGCCTACTGCATGCTGTTGCCATGGGTCTCCCAACCTATGTGCAGCTTTCAGGGGGGGGGGGAGTAAAGAGCTGAGGTGGAAAGAGGAGTCCCCCCCCCTAAAAAAAAAAAAGGTCTTGATGCACGTATCAACTACTGTTCACAGCCTTAAAATCCTAGTCACAGAGGACAAGCCAGTTGCAGGCTGATTTCAGAAATACTCTCCCTGACTTTAAAACAGGGCAGACAACTTTTATACTGAAAAGCTACCCAGAAACAATTGTGGAAAAAAATTTAAAAACATAGTTTAGCAGTACTGGAAGGCAAATATAAGAAGACACCTTTAGAAGAATACCTATGTCTATGTGGGAATGGGAGTGTAGAGACATTGAGCCACGAAATTTTTGATTGTAAAATCTATAAGCAGATTTGGGAGTCACTGATAGTATCAGTAATTTCTAGTTTCCCAGGAAAAGACCAAAGAAGTATCCTCAAGAAAATGCTCGCTGACAGAAACAGAGATGTCACCTTCAAAATTGCTATGTATGGTTGGATGGCAATTAAGCTGAGGAAAATATGGATAAGTCATGCTAGCTAATATTTCAGAGATGGTTTTATAAGTGATTCAAGTTATATCACTTAATATTTTAGGTTACAAGTGGCTTATTTATGTATTTTACAAATATTATATTTATGTATAGGGAATAGAAATGTTTTAAGTTTTGGGTACAAATGTGTTTTACTTGTATGTACTGGTCAACGACCGTAATAATAAATTATACTCTTTGAGTCAAATAAGAATCCCTAGAGCAGACCTTCTCAACATTAGTCACAACCTATGCTCCTTTATTTTTATGTTCCATTTATCTCTTTTTATTTATTTATTTATTTATTAAATTTACAAATCACCCACCCTGCAGAGCAGGCTCTGGGTGACTGATCACATTTTTACTTAGCCCCTCCTCCCAGGAGGTTGGGGCAGAGTACGTGGTTCTCCCCTCCTCTATTCTATCCTAGCTGAACTACGGTTACGCTGAGAAAGAAACTGGTTTAAAGTCAACTGGTAAGATTCATGGCTTAAGTGAGGATTTAAGCTCAGGTCTTCCCGGTTATAGTTCAGCACGCTAACCACTACATCGTATCAGCTGTGAACATATTCTGACCTACCTAGGCTAATTACAAAATTTGCTGCCAGTTTAAAGCACTGCTCTGTTTGAACAACCATTCAATACTTCTAGGAGAGCAGTACAGGGCTCCCTTCCCAAGCACATCATCTTCTCTGTCTTAAGCCTTAGCCAGGCATAACCCAGGGCTGAGACTATGCCAGTTCAAGGTACTGGTAAGAAAGTGGCCAGAGTGGTATCACCCATCTTCTCTTCTGAGCTCCCTCAGAAAGAAAGTACCAGTTAGAACTATCCCATACCCAAATCCTAGACACAGGCATTATGCTTCACAGATTTAACTACAACTGCCTGTCATGTTCATTATTTCCCCCCCCCTTCCTCAGTAGGCAGCACTGCTGCTGCCAGCACTTATACTAGACTGTCAAGCCTGTCTATTTTTAATTCTCTTTTGCACGCAGAGAACCTTTCTACATTTTGATTCACAAGACACTCATCTTTTTAATTGGAGTCAATGAATAAAATCACTCTTTTCTATTCAGAAGGCATTGTCTTTAACCTCTAGGTTACTCTCTCCCGAAATCAGTTCCTACAGTCATACTTGTCAGGTTCACTAAGGCTAAGACAAACAGGGTATACAGCGCCTGTGGGGTCATCAATTTTTAGTCAGAGATGTGAAGTCTGCACTCGTTCTAATTATAATTCTTTCTAAAATGCTAAACCTTCATTTCAAGGATGCAGGATAGAAGCTGCTGACTTCAACCTCCCTTTTCCATGTATTATTTATCACTTACAAAGACCCAGCACTTTAAAGAGAATTATCTACAGAGAGTTGCTGAATAATTAGTAGCCCCAAATTGGGAGGAAATCATAACTTACTATATCTAGAAAGTGTTGGGTTTTTTTAATCTGCACTTCTACATACTTGACAAGCTTTTTTCAGAGTTTAAGGCACACTTCCAAGGCATGCGGTGTCCTTGAATAATCAGACACCTTGGAAAAGTAAGCTAAAGAGTGACATAATAAAGCTATTCCTGGTCTGTAAACTTCAGGTTACAGGTGTCAGAGGAGCCTGATCAAATGTTTTCCCACATAAGATCCCAATAGTATAGTTTCAGAGGAGGGTTGCCAGCTCACCTGAGTATTCAGCATGGATACTTTAATTCCACATAATGTGTGGTCACCCTTGTGAGGGATGACCAGATAAAATAAAATAAACTTCGGGTTGTAAAATAAAATAAACTCTGGGCTGGGAATTTCCTGCAGGCTTGGGGGTGGACACTGTTGGAAATGTATGAGATGCAAGGTCCAGATTCCAGTCATTATAGGGTTAATCTGTTTACCTTCAGTGCTGTTGTTTAGACTGACCTGGAAGGAAACCTGGCAGATAGCCAATGCAAGAAAAGCCCAGGAATGTAAAGGAGCACTGATTGGTTAATGTATTCAGGTGATTTCCTTCTAGTGGTCAAGAAGAAGCAAATTCTCCATTGTTGTTGTGTGACCATGTGTCTCTAAGCAGTAGCAAGATGTAGCTTAGATATGTTTGTTTGTTTGTAGGTTTCCTGTGTACCTTTTACCCTTAGAAATAAAGCATTTTTAAACAGAAAGAAATGTCTCCTCTCCTGTGAAGCAAAGATCCATTGCAAACTCTGAGTATTTAAGTATTTTTGACTATTTTCCCCCAACAGAGACTGGGGGGCTTGTGGGGAGGGACCTCAGAGGGCTACAGTATCATAGGATTCACTTCCAAAGCAGCCATTTTTCTCCAGAACTGACATCTGTACTCTGGAGATCAGCTGTAATTTCTGAGGATCTCCAGACCCCACCTGCAGGGTGGCAACCATATTTTGGGGAAATTCTCAACTAGCAGCTGGGAGTTGTGATGTTGCCAAGGTCTGTAATCATGAATTTTCTAGCTTGTAAGTGACCACCACCCCATTCTTTTCTAACTCGGAAAGTAAACTGAGCTTCTGGACACATGCAGGCTGAAAAGGTGCCTTGGAGCATTAAAAAACCACTCTGAACTTTTTGCATGAAGTGGTATACATTCAATAAATCCATATGTAGCTTTTTAGGGCATCTGAGTACTCAGTAGGAATACTTAATTCCACATAATGTGCCTAGAATCTGGGTATGGAGTGTCCTCATGCCTGGAATCCAGTTGAAAGCATGCTAAAGGGAATACTCCACTACTGAGGGAAAAGGCATTATGTCTTTCCCAAATACAAGGTAATGTTTGTAGAAAGCAACATATGAACATATAACACACAAGACTCCTGGCACAAAACTCATATAAAAACTACTGAAATGAAAGAGCGAGAAGGAAGGCTTCCAAACATACATTTATGTTTCTGTTAATTGTGGGCATTGAATTAAGGTTGGAGTTGATTGTTCTGCCTTTCCAGAAAGTGTTCACTATTTTTGTTGCTGAAATCTTTGCCCCTATCGTTGAAAGCGGCTTCTGTCCCAAATCTACACAGATTACATTAATTCCTGTTGATACCACAACATGAGTTATTACCTCAAGGCATGTTTAGGATCAAGATGTAAAATAGGCATCTTTTCATACTCCCCATCCACTAATTTCAAAACTAGTTCACTGTAATCCCAAAATACCCAGTAAAGGAATATTCCATTCTTATGCAGATGATTGTACAAATGACAAAAAGTCATTTACTAGCAGGCCCTGAAAACGATTCTGCTTTTCAGCTACATTCATTTGAATGCAAGTTTATATAAAATAAAAGCCAGGCTCCAACCAGATGTCTAGGACCATGCAAAGGGCTTGTGCTAGCCCAGTGGAACTCTGGACTTGTTTTCTTTAAGCATCTGACCCCAACTTACCCATGCCAAATCCCTTCTGTTTCAAATGCAGTTTGCAATGTAGCGGTAGCTTGGGGGGGGGAATGCCATGGATAGTGGAACATGCCAATCCAAAGCCCCCTTGAGATGCTGGAAGCCATTTCACTGGTCCTAAAAACTTGGTCCTTTTCCTTTCAGATGGGGCAAAATCCTCAATGCAATTGGGGGAGGGAGTGGCTAGAGAGGAAGATTTTCCCCATGTTCTTTCTTTTCCTCCCAATTTTAATGCAGTTAGTTATTATTATATTAAACTACCTCTGCTGAAGACAGTGATTATCAAGCACATCTCAAACTACCGAGTTTTATGTGTAGGAGACAAAAATTTAACTTTGCTATAATGAATAAAAAATGAGGTCAGCGGTTACTACATGATGTCTCGGAATAAATGGGACTTTCGAGGATCCAGCACATGAGCCCAATGTCTATTTTAGTAGCTCTGACTCAGGGAGGTACGAGATGCACTGCATCTCTTTAATAAGAAGCAATATAATAAATTTATTACAGCAACCCTCTGCATTTTTATTAACGGCTGTTGATTAGATGTAGGGATATTACACATCTGAGCAGAACAGAAAATTCTCTCAGCTATAATGCCTCATTTAATAATGATCGGAACTCAGTGAGTAAACGGGTGACTTCACAGTAAACAAGAGCAGGCATATTGTTCCTTCTTGCATACCAAATAAATTCTTTATTTTCAGCATGATACATGACAGTTTAAGAGGACAGAAGCTGTATCTTAGCACTGGCCTCAGAAAGGACGTATTAAAAAAAACAACAACTATTTCCTGGGTCTGTAAGAGTGAGAGAGAGAGCGAGAGAGAGGAGCCTGAGGAATGATGAAAACTCTGCAGTTTCCCTTTCCTGGATTCTGGGGAAGTCGATTATTGAAAGGGGCTATGTAAGGATCATGGATCTCACGGATTCCTTGGCCATGTTTTCTGGCAAGAAATACTGGGAGGTAAGGGGAGCTTCGCTTCACGCATGTGTAAGAGTAGCTGAACTACCAGGAAGCCCAAGTAGGTTTGTCTTTGCAGTCCTTTTGTAGTGCCCAACATGTCATATTTGCACAGGAAATTAGAGGGAAACCCCAGGGGAAAGAACAGCAGCTTATTATATAGAAATTGACATGAGAGGCTCAAGTTTCACATCCTCAAAAAGGAAAAGCAGGAAGGGAGGGAAGGAGTAAGAGGAGGAACACCTTTTACAGTTGTGCAGCATCTTTGATGAGCGTTGCTTTGCCGCTCATAAAAGTGACTTGTAAAGCCTGGGCAAACCTTTGAGCTGAAGGACAAAAGCCAAAGATCTCTTGGTCCTTTAGCTCTTAGTCTGTGGTTTGCAGCCTGTATCTTTAATCCAGCCAGCCAATGAGTTCAGGAACAGCCTGATATGCACTTATTTGCTGTGCTCTAGTTTTATTGTGTATTGTTTTTCCTGTAGTAAGCCACTATAGGGGAAGGAATGTGGCAGGCAGTGTATACCCAGTCCCATCAGATCTCCGAAGCTAATCAAGTCAGTACTTGGATGGGAGACCACTAAGGGACACCCTGCAGAGGAAGGCAATGGCAAACCATCTCTGCTTCTCACCTGTGTTAAAAGCCCCTTGTTGGAGTCGCCATAAGTCAGCTGTGAATTGACGGCACTGTATACAAACATGAGCCACTTTGGATCCATTCAGAAGAAAAGCAGAGTATAAATGCTTAAATAAATGAATAAAATGACCACATGCCAGTTTGCTTAGGCATCTCCAGTGCCACCCTAAGCAGAATTACACCCTTGGCATGACTACAGTGATGCTGGGTGAGAAGGCTGATATTTTAGAGGGACTGAGTTCACTTGTCTTAGATGGAGGGGAGCTGGCTTTTGCAGGATACTTCTGAACTTAGCCCTGCTATTTGAAAAGCAGGTTGGTGTAGTGGCCAAGATTGCTTTCTACCATCTATACCTGGTTTGCCAACTCACTCCTCTCTTAGACTCAAGTCAAGACAGTTTTGCTACATTAATCCATGCTTTTGTAATGCTGGAGTTTGATTAATGTAATGTGTTCTACATTTGGCTGCTCCTCAAGAAAACTCACACACTGCAGCTGGTTCAGAATGAAGCAGCCTGATTACTGTCAACGGCTAGTCAATGGGAACATATAATTCACCCATCTTAAAACAGCTACACTGGCTGCCAGTTTGTGTCCAAGCCCAACTCAAGGTGCTGGTTATGACATTTACTGAAACAGTAAACAAGATACAAAGATTTCCAAAGGCCTTCCAAAAGACAAGAGTAGTTGAACAGGAACACTTGATCAGAAAAAAAAATAAATAAAAAGCATGGTGTGCTTTAGACGAGATGTGTATTGCATATGCATCCATCTGTGCAATTGAACACAAAGTTACAGCCCTCTAAGCCTATTGACTACAGTGGACTTAAAAGGGTGTAACTCTACTTAGAATTACTTTGATTGTGGCATGTACGTTTTAGTAAGTAAGCTTCCATTCACCTGAAAAAAGTTAATGCATTTTTAGAAATGGAAGGTTTTCTGCAGAAAAAATATAGTAGGGTCTCCCCCAGCCCACTGATGATATAAGCCTGACTGAAGGACAGTGGAGTGGGGTGTGGTGGAGGTACAGTTGAATAAATGATGAGCTGGCAAGAATTCATCAGATGACCTACCTCCTCCTTAAATCTGGAGTCCAAATTACGTATACAGGAATGCAGACTTAAAAATAAGTTTGCAAATCAGCATTAAAATGAGTTTTAAAGTTGACACATTTCATGGCATGTAAAAAAAATGGGTTATTTGACCTCTTGCAAGATTCTGTCCTGATGTGGGACAGAACCATAGATGCAAATTAAATGGTTAATTTAAAAAAAAGAAAGAATCTGGGCTGTTTGGAACAGTAATAGGAAGACTATCAAAAATTAACTATTTGCACAGTGGTACGGAGCCAATCATCAGTTGTTTTGATACTACTTTTTCCTTTCGTTACAAGCATATATGTCAATTAATGACATTTTTAAAAAGCCAATGAATCATTCAATGTATGTTTGAGAAACCACAGAGAAACAGCCACACAGCTGAAAGGACAAGTTACTTGTAGGTTACACTGTTAAGCAATGGAAACTAGAGTACAGCACACATATTCTAGACTGGGAGACTTGGGAGCAAGAAGGTACAGACAAAAACCAACCAGCCAGTCAAGTGCCACACAGTGAAATGCAATACATGAAGACATCACAACTAACAAAAGCATCTCACATGCACATACACCACCAATAAACCCAAGTTGCTATACAGCCACACAACCAAACAGCGCCAAACTTCTTTGAGTCCTAGGAGCAGGAGACTACTTAAAATAGCATATTATATAACATATTTTCCAGTGCAGTGAATGCAGGATAGCAACTTTATAGAAAATGTGGCAGTTAAGAGGGAAGCTCCTATAAAAATACCCCATCACACCATACTGAGGTCCTCAAGTGACATTACCCCGGCATTACGACTTAAACTTTGACACAAAATTAAGACCTAAAATAGCAGTTAGATTACCTCTCTGGAACCGGGAGCTTGGGGCAAAGTTGAGCAGCCCTTGAATCTGTAGTGTATTCAGATGGCTTTAGTTCATAGCTACAAAGAGTGGAACCTGTTTAAATGAACAAAAAACAAATCCAAGGACATTAGTTCAGTGGTTAGCATATCAGCGCCATTAAAAGCAAATTTTGGCTGCAGAGCTCCACAACATTACCAGATGTTTGGAGTCCAGAGTTCAGCTTATGTAAAAGAACATAATACGTTTTGGACTTCAGGAACACGTCATTTAAAGAGTGGTTTGGGGCCAGGTCTACAAATGCTAACCAGAGACTGCATTCTGCACGGTAGCTGTTCTGCTATGAAGTGAAGAGTGGCTCCTCAAGTGCAGTCTTCAGAGATTCAGGGAACCCAGCTAGGCAGGTGAACTCAGAAGTAAGCTGCATATTATCAGGGCCGGGCCCAGATTTTTTTACACACTAGGCGAGGCTATCTTGTGGTACCCCCCCCCCCAGATGAGGCTACCTTGTGCCCCCCACCCCCATGCCATGTCAGTTCATGGGTCACACACTCCACTGTGGCTGAACACTGGGAAAGTGGCCTTTTGGTCCATCAATTAGGGGTCGACTGGGATCATCTCAGAGCCCCTCTGCCTTTGGAAAGGTCGGCCTTGCCGCTGGTGGGAAGGTACTGTGTTAGGTAGCCAGCACTCCCTCTCCTGCCTTTCCCTCTCTGCAGGTCCCTGACCACGCCAGCTTGGGGAAGGAATGGCCCACAACGAGGCCAGTAGCCCTTTGGTGAGGGAGGGAGGGCCCCGGGGGCCAGCAAGGCCTGCAACTCCACGTGGGGAGGGAGGGAGGGTGGAGGGTGGCAGTGCCCCTCTGCGGCTGCCTGCCACTCTTCGGAGGAGGGGCACCTCCTTCCCAAGACCAACAAGGGCTCTGCCACTCACCATGGGGAGGCTTCACATCCAGCTGAGCCCCTGCCAGGCCACCTCTGCCTGGGAAGCCACCGCCACTGGACGTGCTGAGAGCAGAGGAGGAGAGGCAAGGAGAGGAAAGAGAAGCGCCAGGCAGGGGGTGGAGAAGAGAGCAGGCTTGGGGTGTGGGGGGGAGCCCCCAAGCAGGCCTGCTAGTAATGGGACAGGGAGGGGGATGGGTGCAATTAGAAGACTCAGGACACACCACATGAGGTGAGGGAAGGGAGGGGAAAGCAGGGTGGCAGGTCTTTAGGATTGCAGTCTTGGTAATTTGAATTCATCTTCAGACAATGATTGAATATAAAACCAGCTTTTGTGTGCATTCACAGCAAAGCTTCTCCATAAGAAAAATGCTGGGGAATGGTCACCACACAATGACATTCTTCTCTTCATAAATTTTCATACACATTTTTGCCTCAAAAAATAGTTTCATAATGCAGATCTTTAATACTGTGCAGTACTCCAAAGTGATACCCAGAATATTGCAAAGAAATCATTTTTGAATAGCCAAAGTAACTAAATCCTAGGTATCAAGGAACAGAAAAATAAGAGAGGATCAAAAGTGACTGCAAGGTGGTGGGAAGGGACTTTGCAAGGCTTATGGTCATTCAGGCTATTTAAGAAATCTCATTTGTGCTTCTCAGGATAAACAGATCCATTTCTTCCCTGCTTTATCAATCCATACATTTGGAAACTATACGAAAACCACCCCAAAATTGTGATTTACTTATTTTTTCTTTGCTTTGTGATAAACAATCATTGAGGCAAACACAATCAGGGAATGAAGATTCTCCCACTCCAAGGAGTCAGGCATAAAACATATTTGCTCCAAATTCCTCTGCCTCCCCCTCCCTCCTCAAGTCTTTTTATATTGTCTGTATGAATGAACATGACAATACTGACAGATACAGACAGTTCTAGGCTATTACGAAGGACACCGCCAAGGATCCCCCACACAATGCCACTGAACCGTGAAATACCAAACCCAAACATCTTATGTATCCATTACAGCTTCTCAAAATTGCATTTCTGTTGAAATAATGGCTTTGGGCCACACATCGTCTGGCAGAAATGCAGGGATTATAAGAGTCCATTTCTTCCTAGCACCTTTGGCTATCCGTCCTAGGCGGCAATCCTATCCACACTTCAGTACCAGTGAGATCAGTAGGATTTAGGCATAAAAATGCAAGGGATCAGAGTGACAATACCCATGCCTGAAATTATAGCTTCTTAAGCTTTGATAGTCATAATTTACATTGTGGTGAAAACAGAATTATTGCTTCCTTTTCAATATTCATGTTCAGGTGATGCCATACTGAATCTTAACAAATTTAAAAATCTCTCTCCATAAACCAGAAGCCACTGTAGCAATTTTTGCTATGCATAAATACCAACCACTCACTTTTATGCACAATATGTTGCCCTGAAATAGCTATAAGACATCTGCTGTAAAATTCACAGACTAAGCCAGAAGCACAGGCTATGCAGGCATCTTGCTTGAGACATCTTGCTCTCAACCCTACCTCCCTTTTTTCAAAAAATGAAATTCACCATTTACAACCAATTCATAAAGGCATCTCTCTTGCCAAAACCAGCAAACAAAGATTTCATTTCCTTACTTTCAAAACCTCATCAAAGGAAAACTGCTGAACCCAAGATATTTAAATGGGAGTAGTCCCTTGGAAATGCACCGTTATAATGCCAGGCCACAACTCAATTTATCATGGTGATTGTTTGTATCACGGCAAAAAATATTTTAAGTTGCTAGGAACCAAAATCAATTTTTTAGGAGGGAAGGGTTTTGGGGTTTTGTGTTTTTTTGCATTGTATTATTATTGTCTTAAGAGTGGAAATAATGCTAGTAAGGCAGAGGCTGATGTTACCTCTTGGCAGCGGGATTCAGAGGTTTAGTGCCTCTGAATGGGGAGCTTTGTTAGACCAGTTAATTAAGAAAAATAAAATTAAAAAATACTCGTTCTCAGCTGTAGTTAGATGTAACTGCCATAAAAGGAGACACATTCACACAGCCCAGCAAGATAAGAGGTATTTAAGAGACAGAGTGCCTTGAAAGATAGTTAATAGACATGATCTTCAGAAAACTAGGGCAGGCCTTCAGTTACGCTCCATGGTAAAAATGGCCCCACAGAATGAGACCAGGAGTACACCCAGTTTCCAGTGGCTTGTTAGATGCTTCTGGGAAGTTTACAAGCAGTATGTAATAGCAACAGTTTTCCAGTGCTGTTTCTCCCCTAGCATCTGATATTCCAAGGTGCAATGCCTCTGAAAATGTAAATTCTATTTAGCTATCATTGGCTCACAGCTCCTGATAGACCTAAATGAATCTGTCTAATCCTTTGCTAAAGCTACCAAAGCTAGCAGCCATATGTTGCAGCAGTGAATTGTATAGGCATAGTGTAAGCTATATAATAGGTTTCGATGCATCAAGTATTTATTTACTTAATGAGATTTTATGCCTCTCTTAGAAGTTCATAGGGCGGCATATAATAAAATTTACAAATCACAAAATAAATTTATAACATTTACAGTATAAAATGAAAAAAGAACAATACAAAAGCAAAAAGAGTCAGGGGAAGGCACAACAACTACAAACCACATCTCTACAAATACCCAGAAATATGAGAACATCCTTACCTGGTGCCTAAAACTCAACAGAGTAGACACCAGGCAAACAGATGCACAGGAGGCATTCATATGAAGCTTCAGAATGGAAAAAGCCCCATCTCAGGTAGCCACCCATTCTTAATTCAGAAGGCAAGGACAACACAGCCTCTGCAGAAGATCTTATTAGATGCGCAGGTTCTTATGGGAATAGGTAGTCCTGGCCCCAGAATATTTAATACAAATGTGAGAACCAACACTTTGGGTTATGTCCAGAAATGATTTGGGAGCCAGTAAAATGCTTTCAGAACTGCCAGATGTGTTCCCAACAGATGAGTCAGCAATCTCATTGCTGCATTCAAATTTCCATACAGTCTTCAAAGGCAGTCCCCACAGAGAATGCACTCAGAAGTCTAGCTTGGATGTGATCAGAGCATGGAAAACTACAGCCACAGCTTCCTTTTCCAAGAAGGGGTGCAGCTGGCAAACTATTTCCAATTGGTTAACAGTTCTACCCAACACATACAAGATTTGAGCTTCAATCTATACAAATGCTGCAAAACCGCTCTTTCAAAGGACTGATGAAATAGTGAAAGGTATTATATATTATGATCACAAGTACCATGGGATAGCCACAGAACTCTGTTCTAACTTATGTTGGGTTGTGCTCAGCTCCTGTATTTCTTCACCTACTTTCTACCAGCTCAGCTCCTGGCACATTTTACTAAGATACTCAGTAAACTAAAGAACCAAACAAGTTCTGTCAGGTGGAAGCCAGTGCCTAGAAGTAATTGTCTCAATTATCTTGAATCATAGCTGAATTCTAAAGACCGACCAGGATCTTGACAAAACTGCCAGATATGCCCACAGGAAACTGCTCAAAGGCTCTCAGAAATCATCCAGATCCACCAGCCTCCAGGAACAGATTGTCTCACCTGTCTTCCACTCTTAGAGAAGTTCCTGTGACTTTAGACATCACCAGGTGATAGTCTGCCCATAAATATCCCCACCATCACACTATATGACCAGAGTAGTACAATGCGTGACCCACCACATACATGAGCATCAATTATGTTTGGGGACCATCCATAGTTACCATGGCAGCCATAAAGCCTTGAACTGCTTCAGCTTCCATGTCTCAGCACGGAAATTTCAATATCCAAAAGCTTAAACTCACTAGCAAGTCTGAGACTTCAAATGGCTCAGGCAAGGAAACTACTGGGTAGCAGGGTGGCCAGTAAACCAACGGAATCTCTCATGCATCTTGCATGCCCAAAACTAGGTAAATACACTTGAAACTGACACCATGACAGAACACTTAGACAGAGACACTATACCAATTCTTTTCCCACAACCTCTAGTTCTGGGCAATATAGTCACTGATGCTGTGCTAACAAAGCAACTGAACAAACATAGAAAAAAATCTGCTATTTCTGCATTATTCAGCCAAGTCACAGTTATACATGCCAAGTGTGCCTCCTCAGAACCTTTCCTCTAGACATACCTGGCACCCAACACCACATTTTGACCTAACAGTCTATTGACAGAGCTTCCAGAGTGCTTTCAGCTAAGAGAGGGACTGGAAAGATGGACAGATGTTACTTGTTCAGTTACCTTATCCTTACCTGGACTAACTACCATCTCTCTCTACCCCAAAAGCCACAAATAGTATCAACCTTCTCTTGCCCCCCACAATGTTTCCCAAGCCCATAGTAAGCGAAAGAAAAAACACTGACCCAAAACCAAACAACTTATCCCACCAAGAGTCAACTCTCTCCTAACTCCCAGCTAATTCCACTATCTTTCTCTTAGTGTTGTTCTTAGTTGTGACCAGCATCAAGGTAACACCCTCCCTGCATGAAGGTGGCCCTTTGGTCTGTCAGGTACAAAACTGTACCTGTGGCCTGTTGACCTCATACAACAGGGCTGATCAGACCCTACAGTCTGTGGGCCTCATATCCAGCAGTGAAGAGATGGAGAGTCCCATGCAAGGACACTTTAAACAAATATAAAGCTTTATTGAAATTGCTTATGCATCCCAGGCTAACCTCATTTGCACTCCGCTCTCACTCCAAGGTTGGCCAGACCTAGCTGTGTGCACAGGCTGCTTGAGCACAAGAGTTCCATGGGTGATGGAAAGCAGAACTCTGTTCTGTGCTTAAGTGATTTCAATAATGCTTTTTGGGGGGTTAAAGGATCCTTGCCTAGGGCTCTCCACCTCTTGTCGACTGCTGATGATGATCCAATATCATTGGATGATTCAGATGACCTACAGGCTTCAAACCATCTTTCTCTTTCTGTCTACTCTGTTGATAATATCTGCAATGGTATAAACCTCTATCATGCCCTCTTTGGTAGTTCTCTCCACTCCCCTCTTTCCAACACTAAAAATCCCCAAATGCTTTCTATATAGGGAAGTGATCCAACCCTTTGGTTATTTGGGCTGCTGTTTTCGATTACCTTGTACAATACCGGAGGGGCATTAATTGTAATAAAAGTTAAGTTGTAATAAAAGTTAAGATCCCTAAATTGTAGAGTTTAGATGAAAGATTTTATTTGTCCCCTTTAAACTGCACTATTTAGGCCAGGGGAGAGCTGCCACTAAAGTTAAGGTAAATGCTCTTAGCAATACAATCTGTTGTCGGAATGGGCAGTTTAAGTGCAGTAATTGTGCATTTTATATTTTGGTCTAACTTGTCTGTTGATCAGTGGTTTCAGCAATATATAATTAATTAATTCCTGTGTCTAATGCACATTACATAGGATCAGAAGACATGTTCTTGAAATTTGCCAGCATCTTTACACCTGGTGTTTTCTGCTTCTTCTCTTTTCTTTCTGCATTTCAAGCTGCTCAACTAAGAACTCTCACCCCCCGCCTGATGCTGCAGCCAGTTTTCATCATTTCCGGGCTTTATAATTATTCAGGCCCAAATGCACAAGCTTATGTCATACATTCATTACCATATGCCAGCAAGAGTGAAGCATAGATTGGCAGTTATCAGAAGCTGGGAGCTTCATTTCTTGTTACCTCATAATCAGCAACTTGCATCTGTGTTGACAGTCTGAGAGTTAAACCAAATGGCTTCCTCTATTAGTTTCCTCATGGTCAGCCAAGTATGCTCCCTAACGCAGCTTTGGGCCACATACTTTGCCCTGCTTGAGTGCAGCCTAGACTTCAAAACTCTGAGCATGGAACTTCAGACAGCTGCATTAACATTTAAAGAGACTCCTAAGATTAGGCATTTATGTCTTGAGTAAGGTTCAGGCGGATTCATGCAAGCTTGCTATGCGACCTTGGGTCAGTCATGCACCCTCAGCCTAACCTACCTCACAGGGCTGTTCTGAGGGTAAAACAGAGAGGATAACAACACAGTAAGTCACTCTGGGTCCCCACTGGAGAGAAAGCTGGTGTATAAATGAAATAAATAAAGGTTGTCAAATTGTCTGGACTGATATTACTGGATTGTAAAGCACCTTGAGCCATGGGAAAAGGCAAGGTATAAATAAAAAGACATACTGAATCCTGGCTTTATTCATTTGTTACTTTCTCTCTGTGTTAATAAGGTGGGGAAAATATAAGATCATATCTCACCAGGCAGAAAACAAAAGAGTCTTGGGCTGCTGTACTCTTTTAAACCAAGCGAAGAATGGGTTATTTTAAAGACAATATGTAACCCAAAACAGCATGTTTTAACTTCAGAGAGCCCTTTTCTTCAGCTGCAATGAATCAAATTCAGTTAATCTTTATCAACCAGAGCTCAAGAAATGTGTGTTCAAATTAGGGTTGCCAGCTCTGGAGTGGAAAATACCTCGTGATTGGGGGGGGGGGTGGAGCCTGAGGAGGATGAGGTTAGGGAGGGGAGGGACTTCAGTGGGGTATAATGCCATAGAGTCCACCTTCCAAAGCAGCCATTTTTCTCCAAGTGAACTGATTTCTTGTCACCTGGAGATCAGTTGTAATCAAAGGAGATCTTCAGCCACCACCTGAAGGGTGGCAACCATAGTTCTTTGCTTCTAACTGGGGAATGAAGACAGTACTGTAGTACTTACATCTAGAGTTGAAAGCCTGTAAAATTTACTTGAACTTAGAACACAAACCAGCATTCTTCTAATATACAGAAGGCGGGCAAAATGTTTCCATTTAAAAGAATCAAATCACAAAACATTTAATAATAAAAATTAGACTGAGACTGTAGCCCTTCAATGAAATTCCTGTTATTACTTTAGTAGTTGAACTGGAATTATAGACAGTTTGTCCTGAAGGTTAGCATTAGCACCTTCTAATATGCTTACTTAAAGCACAAGCAACTGCCCTCAAGGGTACACAAAGTGAAGACAGATTATGGCATCTTTTCTGATAAAATCTGATGCCTTTGTTTAGGATTAATGTGTTAAAGCCAGTTTAAAAACCTGAGAGGATCCCTGCAGTAGGACAAAACTTTAGGGAAAGAACATTTAGCGCATAAAAACAGAGAGATACTGGTTAGCCGAAATCAGCTTTAGTATTAAAGGAAGAAATTTTTATATAAACTGCATACATATATGCGCATATTTTTAGTTTGCTTTAGCAAAAGCTAATGGGCTTTCCTACCTTTCTCTTACTGCTGAGGCTCCCTGTATGCCCAAAAAAAAAAAAAAGATTTTCCTGAGGCCAGGGAACTCTCTTGAATGGTGCTGGATACACCACGGAAGCTACTGCTAGAGAGGGCAATGATCAGAGACACCTCCCCTTATGCATGTGGAATTATCACTTGCTTGTGCATAACGCTGTGTTTGGATCCCAAACAGATCATCTGGAATGTGTGCAGAATATACAGCAAACTAGTGTGTCAAGAAAATTAGCTCTGAACCCTTTTCTACTACATGCCAGATTTCTACATACAGGGAGTGTATTCTTTTAATGGGGGGAAAGCACATGACCATTCACCTGCATTCTTAAGTTGTGCAGCCCATGAAAAGCTGCATACATGGCTCTCTTGACTGTATGCCTCAGCTGCAGCACCATTTTTTGTAGCCAGTACAGCATTTAGAATGGGAAATTCTATAGATGCCTGTGTGATTAACTGATTTAAACCACTGCAAGGAAATCTAACACCATGTCAGCATTCAGATCTCACAGGAAACTGTATGTAGCAGACCACAGTTTGTTCATAAGTCCCTATCAGTCTGCTGCTTGTCTCCTTCTCCACCATCAAACAGAATCTCCAGAAGCTATTCAGAAGGTCCTTTGCATTACCTGGTGGCTGGCAAAGTCTCACAAGGTATGCAGTCCATTTGCTATCGACTGGCTGCAAATGTGAGAGGAGTGGGAGGGGGGTGAAAGCGAGGGCAAGCCGAACATTCTCCTCTCCCCTTCTCTGGGCTCAGAGAGATTGCCAGTCTGCTCCTCCTTTGCCACCTAGCCACTGAATTCCTAAAGAAAACAAATCTTTTAGTCCTTGCCTCCCTTCCTCTGTTGCGCTCTTGCCACTTCTTCTAAGTTTGTTTCTCTCTCCAAACTGAAAACAGACGCTTGGGAAAGAAACATATGATTGTGGTCAGGTCGTTCATTCAGAAATATGAGAAGAAGGGGCTGAAGTAGGAGCTCTCTTTGTTCTCCGGGCAAATGCCCATCAGCCCTTTGTTAACAAGTGGAAAGAGGGGGGGGGGGAATATAAATCCCATGTTTTTTGGTAATTTGTGATCACCCTTAGTAACATCACACAATGACAGGCAAAATTCAAATTGTCTCCAGAGATGGCAAAGAATCATGCAATTACTCAAAAAGTCACGGATGAAAATCAAACAAAATTTACCAATAATATACCGGAAAGGAAACTAGTGCACTATTATTACATTTGATGGAAGTGACACACATCCTGACGATGGGACATTTGATACCAGATTAATTTGGAGAACCACAGGTTCATTTTACTAATTTATAGCAAATACATAGCATTTAAGAAAGCAACACCTGGTCTCATATATATACAAAATTCTGAATGCATGTATTTTTGGATGTTCATCATTGTATAATAAGGAATACTGACCACTGAGGAAGGCCGAAACGTGTATGGTCCTTAGGTCAAAAGTTTTATCCATCAGTTTGATATGTACCATAATCAGTTCCTAATGAACCGAGCTTTAAGTGTCTGATATTTTGACTGTCTCTTAATTTTATTATGTTTTATTTATGTGTACACCCTAGATGCCGCCAGTACGGCTATGTTAGTCGTTTTTTAATGTTGTGTATTTATGATTTTAAATTGTAAACCACTTCGGTGGTTATGTTTATGTTGTGAGCCGCCTTGAGCCAGTTCGCTGGAAAAGCGGGATAGAAATGCAATAAATAAATAAATAAATAAATAAATAATAAATGGTTATATTT
Organism: Lepidodactylus listeri; assembly: GCA_029233225.1. Taxonomy (NCBI): domain Eukaryota; kingdom Metazoa; phylum Chordata; class Lepidosauria; order Squamata; family Gekkonidae; genus Lepidodactylus; species Lepidodactylus listeri. The sequence continues at coordinate 126,624,937 of JARCFY010000004.1, forward strand.
TTATAATAATTCTTCTGTTAGCTTGACCCTTTTGGTTCGCAGCTATTTTTTGGGTTGAGCCCCCCCCCCCTTTTTTTCCCGCTTAAAATTCAAATTGTCTCCAGAGATGGCAAAGAATTATACAATTCTTCAAAAAGTCACACATGAAAACCAAACAAAATTTACCAATGATATACCTGAAAGGAAATTAGAGCACACAGATCATATTCACATGAAAAGTTTGTGTAGTCATATGAAGACCTCAAGACTTTTTTTAATGGCAGTGGTCATTGGTACAAAGTACCAGTACTACTGGTGGGGAGGCTCTCCCAAGTCCTGAGGGGGGAATTGGTGCAGACTCATTTATGAGTACAAGCACAATTTTAAAAAAACAAACAAAAAAAGTGCTGGAAGACCTAGTAAAACCTAAGAAAACCTAATTTTGCTCCAGCACCTGTTGTTAATATTATATTGGGGCTGTCAACAGAGGAAGCCTTAGTTGACTGACTGCATCTATTTTAAATCCATTGATTAGTTTTAGCACATTTCCATATAAACAAAAGATAGTTCTGAAAGGAAAAGCATTCTATTATTAAATGATGGAGACTGCAGCAAGTGCCATCTTGGTCAACAAATAGGAATGCTTTTTCTAAGATGGCTGCATACTATCCACATTTCTTGTAACCACTTGTAATAAGAAGTTTTTTAAAATGCTCTCTGATTAATGGGGGCACACAGCTGATTAAATTTCTAAGAAATTAATCTTGTCAATCAAGTAAATATTGCAGCCTTTTATAATATTGAGTGGAAAGGGAAACAACATTGTGCATTGCCTTACCATTAGTCTCTGCAAATTTCTGAACATCAGCCAGAGTTTTCAACTCATTTCGTGGGCACGCTGATACACACAGAGCAATAGATTTGATCTTTCGACGTACCAGGTCTACATTGCATGGCTCCAAAAAGAACACATACCTTAAAAAAAATGCACACACCACAAAACAGATTAGATTTTAAAAAGCAAAACAAAACCAAGTCCTGGACAGCATTACAATGCAATCCTGAATAGATTTGCATCTTTCTAAACCCATCAGCTTCAATGGCAACTGGGCAAATATTAAATTCTAAACAGTAGCATCTGTACGCACCCAAAGCTAAGCACAATCAATTTCCTAGAGGTCTTCAGTTTTAGGAGAAATTGATTTTAATGTGTGCAAGTTTAGAGAATGATTCATCAAATAACACAGGGGAGGCATACGATGAGATACAGAATGAAAGAGAGCGAATGACCTATCTCAATCACAATCACAAACTGATCTCCAGCATGCTAAAGTGCCACTGTTCATTCAGTTTCAGCCCCTGCATTGCACAGCCCATGTTACAGTTAAAGAGCAAGCAGTGAACCTTTATTATTCCACAGTGAAGCCATCAAAATGATCGTCCCCTTCCACCAAGATATAAAGAGAAAAACTCTTGATAAAATTTTATTTGTAGTTCGCAGACAAAAACAGATCTCAATGCACTTCGATGAACATTACTGCAAACAAGCTTCTTAAATAAGACTTTCCACACCACTGATTTGTAATTCTATGGATAGCTCCAGTGTATTTTTCAATAAGGGTAAAACTGTGAATCAAACTGGTAACTTGAAAAACTTAAAATTATCTTATAGAACTGTCTTCCATTTTACACATTTCAGAAAACTAGCCGTGTATAACACCATCCAGTGTGAACTGGATCCCTGGATCTAATTTCATTTGAACTGGGAAAATGTCACCAGCAATTTTGCTACAGAATACAAATGCACAGTTAGAAAATCGACAAGCAAAAGCAGAGAATTCTCCTACCAGACCAAAGCTATTCAGATTAAAATACCAAACACAACACAATTTGGATACAAAAATGATGTTGGAAGTGGGTTGAACACTATTCAGAATATTTGTCTTATAGTACTGCACCTTTCAACCTGTGGGTTCTGACCCAAAAGTGGATTCCCAGGCTTTTGCAGCTACTGATCCGTGCATGCTGTTTTTTTCTTTTCAAGTGGATCACCACATCAAATAAATTTGGATTTACAGGTCACCATACCAAAAAAAGGTTGGGAACCACTGGCCTAGAACATTAGCAACAGACCCATTTTATAGGAGTTGCATACAAGTAAGATTGACTTTACTTTCTTGTGAATATTTTTAAGAAACTAAGGGGAAAGAGAGGCACACGGAACCCCAGGTGTCATCACTTAAATGGAGCTATAATCTCATGTCAAATCCCTTCTAAAATATGAAGATTAATTTTTATTTTCTCTGCAAGATAGCCAAAGATAGGTAAATCAGGATTCCTTTTTTTCCAATGCTGTATCAGCTTTGAGAAGCAATTACCATAGTTCTTGCTGTGCCAGCACAGGAGAAACACACAGGCAAAAGCATAATGCAGCAACTTTGAAAACAGATTTCACCAAAATCCAAATCTCTTGATTTCCTATCAAGCTTCTTAATAAAACCTTACATGCTAGAGCCCACAGCAGAGAAAGGCTCTTCCTGATGCTTTGGCTAGAATGTTGCAGACCCTGAATAAAAGGCTTTCAGTGGAGTTGGGGCTCTCAGTTAAATTACCACCATATTATTTATGTATAAGGTTGCCTAATACAAAAACATGAAACCTTAAGAGCATACAGTATGTACTGGTGCTTCTTGTTATTTTTCTTATTTCTTTTGTAAACTATGTACATTTCATTTAAAAAACTTTGCACATAAAGAGATCACAAACTCTCAAATTATCCTCTAAAGTGAGTTCTGCATTCTAATTTTCAATAACAGAAAAACTTTAGTGTTTTATTTTTTCTAATCTACTTCCTCTAAGAATACTGTGATTACCATAGATGTGAAGATGGTCAATAATTAGTATATACACTATTTGACTTCTCTCTAACAATTTGTTTTCTCAAACCCTGTATTAAAAGACCCTGACTTAGCCACTTCTACTCGCTACTGTAAAGTCTGTAACCAGGGCTGCCAAGAGCCGCCATGGCCCCCAGACAAAGATTCCATCTGCCCCGCCCCATATGACCCTGATCCAAACCAAATATCATAACAAGACAAATTACTTGGCAGGTTGTCCATCTGTCTGTCCACTTGTGACAGGCATGACTCATCAGAAAATAAAACTAGGAAAGTCAAAACTGGGCCACCAACTTCAGGATAATCACAGGAGTTCTAGGGCTAAAAAGGAAAGGACCTGGAATATCTTGGCCCAGGTTACCTCCAGACCCTCATGCTTTTTGCAGTGGAAACTAAGGTTGTGCAGTGGTTAAAGTGTCGGACTAGAATCTCAGACACCCAGGCTGAAATCCCCTATCTGCCATGGAAGCTTGCTGGGTGATCTTGGGTCCATCACTCTTTCTCGGCCTAACCTACCCCACAGGGTTGTTGTGAGGATAAAACAGAGGAGAATGATGAAAATTGCTGTGGGCTCCCCTTGGAAATAAAGGCAGGATATAAAGCAAATAAATAAATTCTAACTTCTGTTACTCATTCGTTACCACTGAGGCAGATTAACGTTTGTTATCATGCATATTAAGGGTGGGGTGGGGATGGGGAAGCATCCTTTTATTACTTTAATATTACGCTAAGGGATTTCACAGAAATAATCCTATATTTACACAGATGTATATGTGTGTTGTGGTTTTAGCTTACCTTTTAAACTGTATTAACTTGTATCAACTCTTTTTCTATGCCAATAAAGGCTACTTAACTTAAAACTACTACTTTAAAAGATTATGGGGAAATATTCACTCCCTCCTTCTGTCCATAATATTAACAGAGGTTTGCTTCTATACTACTATTAAATACATTCTAAGTTGCCAACCAGGACGAATAAGGCAGCATTAATACTGAAAGTTAAAGGGGAGGGGGGAGAGAAAAATTAGAAGCTGGGATAGTTGGGGGGGGGGGTTTGCTACCACACACTAACAAGGCTTCCCTGGCAAGATCTGGCTGTGTAAGAGCTGGGTGGAACGAAGGGCAAAATGAAACCATAGACCTTGTTAGGAGGCTACATCCTGTCCTGACGGGTCTTCCCTTGCTCCAGTTCAGGCTTGGCTGATGAGGAATTCAGCAAGATCCAATCAGCAAATGTTTCCTCTGCTTCCCAGTAAATTCTGCAGAAAGGCTGAGGAACTCTTTGCTGTGCTCTGCCTCCCCTGCACCCCTAGTGGCTGCAGTCAGAACTGCACCAGGGAATTAATTTTTTAAAAAATACCTTCTGTGTGACTACAGCATGCCACTGGCTTCAATGGCCCTCCAGCTGACTTGGGCCCCCCGAATTCCATCCCCCCAGTCCCCCTCTGTTGGCAGCCCTGTCTATAACAACAAAAAACTAGAGCACAACAGCATTTATAACTTTCACTCTGTTTCAAAACAAAGACATACAAGGACTTTGTTGATGTGGGCGGCATTACATTCTAATATACTTGCTAAAGAAAGGGAATCAACAACTTCTAGCCACTGCTAATCTTATTTTTAAAAAATCTTGCCCGTCTGTGCTGTGAAGTATACAGCCCACCAGAGAACAATTTATTGCAGGCTTTTGAACTGATAAGCAAACTGAGGGTTGAAGGGAGTCTACTATTCAAATTCTGAAATCATTATGTCCACTGTTCTTATATCAGCTTTCCCACTACATTCCTTCCTCACCCCAATTCACACTGATTTACCTTTATGATTTAATTTATGTAAGAGCCTAGGGAATGGTTTGTGTGGGTTGCTGTTGTTGCGGAATACTATCAATAACTGCAGGACTACTATCCAGCTCTAGGGCAAAAGTTTCCCTTATTAATAACCCTGAGAAATGTTTTGAATACTGAACTTATAAATCAAAGATCTAAAAGCCTTAACATTATAGATCTAAGGAGTTCACCTTTAAAAGGACAGCAAGCTGTCGCAGTAACTAAACCAGTCTTGAATTGGAGGTTTATGTACGTGTTGCCTAGGTTTTCCAATTCCATTGATTTCCTGTCATTCCTCTAGATGTCTCTATACAGCCAAACCACCATGATAAAGGAACAGCAAGCAGCATGCTCAGTGAGAGCCTCATTACGACAATTCAAAAGGCAAGCTTGATCATTACCCTATCTATAACAATTGTCTTCTGGGCTTACCATGCTAGCTCATATATTCTCTTAAGAGCTCTAAAGACACCTGCATCTCTTGTGCTCTTTCTTAGTGCATTAAATACTCAGAGTGAGGAAACAGCTTTCTTCTAGTCCAATGTGTCCAACTGCTTATATGGAGAATGGCGGCTTATCCTTGGGTTCATATGCTATTTAATGTTTTTCTCCAAGCCACATCAATACGCCTGCTGCTATCAATGCCTGCAATATCATGCTATTTTCTTTATAAAATACAGGTGTGCTTTTTACAGGACTGCCATTACTGAGATCACGCACACAGAACGAAACTCAGAAAAAGGGCTATATAAATGCTAAGTATTACTAAACCTGTACTCCAAGCCCCTTTTCTTAAATTGATCCTTTCGTTTCCCCCAAACCACCAAGGTATCATTTCCAGCACTATCAGTGCACCCTATTCCTTCAATCAAGTAGCCTTCTCCTGTCAATTTTTCCCTGTTATTCTTATTAGATGGCCTTAGGCAAGAACTATTCTCTCAGCCTCACGCGCCCCACCCTGATAAGAGGACAACAAAGGCTGATTTATGGGACTGTTGTAAGGATTACTGAGAATGTACATGACATACTTTGAACATTCAAAATGAAACACTGCCTGTGTTTACTGGTTGGAAAGCTGGCAGCAAACGTAATGGTCCTGGAACTGGTACTATGTGATGGAAATGACTTCTGAACTAGCTGAACTTTCCAGTTAATTTCTTGTACAAAGTTACAAACTATCTTCAAGAAGAATGTAGTTGTTAGGTTCCATTTGAATATGTACTATTTTAATAAATCAGTCTTTCTGAATATTTCTATTTCCTGAAATGGAAATTTTTGACTCACTGAAGAGTCTTCTACAGAAATGGGAAGTGTCAACAAATTTACAAGAAAACTACAGCCTTTTCCTGCCTTTCTTCAGCTGCAAGTCGTGTTCCATTTCTTTAAAAAAGAAATAGAAACAAAAAACACTAAGTATTTTTCAATTTCCCTTAATGGGGTTTGAAAAGATGACATAAAAAAAAAGATTTTAACAAACATTTGGATAAAAAAGAAAGGATAGGAAAATTGTGCGCAATAGCTAATCTTACACTAAAACCATCTGCTGAGTCAAGCTGCTGAGCAGATGGAGAACTTTTTGCAGAAAATTCAAAAGAAACTATAAAACGATATATGAAGTATGTTAATTCCACTAGCAGTTAATACTGTACTATAACGGAGGGGTTCCTGGACAGTGATAGGAATGAACCACAAAAATGTGGTTCAGTTTGTAGGCAAACCATGAACAAAACCACGAACCAGTTTGGGCCCAGCAAACCTTGTTTAAAATGACTACAGAAGGGCTGCAGCCATGGGCCACAGCAGCAGTACAGCAGCTGGGCCCAGCCCAGGAGCCCAGAGTGGGGGGCAGGGATGCCAGCAGGGAAGGAGGCTGCCCCCGCCCAGGGACCACATGGGCTGGGTGTCTTCCAGCAGCAGAGGGAAACTGGGCCCATCAAGAAGCGGGCCAGCCACAGGGGACACCCTACCCAAGTGGTCCCCCAGGCTGGAGCAGCCTCCTTCCCTGCCGGCACCACCTCCCCCTCCCCTGGGCTCCTGAGGTGGGCCCAGTTGCTGTACCACAGTGGCAGCCTTCTCCTCCACCTTGCCACTGAGTGCCTCAGCTGACTGCTCCTTCTCCACTGCCAGCCTTTCCTCCTCTACCAGCCTCCTGGGTGAGTTCCCATTGGGAAGCCCAGGTGTTTGGGACATACTCAGGTGACAGGGTGGGTGAGTGCCCAGGCTCTTCTGGACCGCTAGGTGACAAACAGGCTTCCCCTGTTGAAGTGGCACTCAGCCCCAACCCCAGGCAGGCTGCTCCCCATTTTCTGGCTTTCTTGTCGCAGATGATGCGGTCTTGCTCTCCCTTTCGGAAACGGGGATGAAAAGGATGCTTGCACAATTGATGGCTTATTGTAATAAGAACAAGCTGTCTCTCAATACCAACAAATCCAAAATGATGGTTTTTGGAAAAAGTTGGAAGCCCATTAATTGGACTATACAGGGGGGAAAAACTGAACAGGTTAAAAGCTTTAAATACTTGGGCATACATTTCCATTACTCTAATAGTTGGGCCACACATATTAAAGAAGCAGTTAAGTCATCTAATAACAATGCCCTGGCTATTGTCCATTTTTTTATACCAAAGGTCACCAATATATTCCAACTGCTCTTAAAGTTTTTAACCATAAAATCCCGGCTAAATTGTTATATGGCATACCAATTTGGGTCTCAGCCTGTAATGAAGCTGTAGAACATGTTCAGTCGAAGTTTCTGAAAAAAATCTTGGGGTTACCAGGAGGTGTACCATATGCAGCCATGTGCCTGGAGACATCCCAAAGACGGATGTCTACGAGGGCATGGATAATAACATTTAAATTCTGGCGGCATCTTCATTTTAGAAGCAGTCCAAATAGCCTTGTAACTTTTATGCTAACAGAATCACACCTATCAATGTAGTGGACCAATATAGAGGGAAAAATCGCTTCTATTGGTTGTAAGTTGGAGGACCTGATATCCCTGTTGGAGCAGGAAGCCTTCCATGCACTTAAAGTCTCCTTGATTTAGAGAGGCAAGACCTTAGAAGAATGGCGCTCAGACGCTGCTCCCCCTTGAGTATGGGACTCTCAGTCAGTCACATCTCTGCAGGATACCTGGCAACACTGATTCAGCCCCAGCTTCGCAGGGCTTTTATGTTAGCTCGGTTTGATGTCTTGCCCTCAGTGGTGCTATCGGGAAGGTTCAAAAAAATCCCCTATAGAGATAGATTTTGCCCATGTGGGATGGGGGATATTGAATCTATTGGGCATGTGCTTTTGCATTGTAAATTTCATGATGATATACGTGTTGTATATATCGATTCGGTGATGGCGCCTTATTTGGGTCAACCTGAGGAGTGTATAATTGCTGCATTGTTGTCTTCCCTGAGTATGGAGATTCTGGAGCCTGAAGCTAGTTTCTTATTGGAGGTGTCCAGGAGGAGAGGTCTATAGCAATTTAGACCTGGTTATCTTGAGGTTCGCCCCTGCTGCATTGTATGAATTATGCCAATAAAGGTATTGTTTGTTTGTTTGGCTTTCTTGTGCAGTCCCTTTAAACTTTAAAGAGGCTGCACAAGAAAGCCCCAAACAGCTGAGCCATGGGGAGTGCTCCCAGCCACTCAGCTGTTTTTGCAGCCTTGTACTAGAGCACAGAGTCTCTTTAAATCCCTGCTTTCTGAGCAAAAACGAAATGCTTCATTGGTTTCTCTAATGTTTATATATTTAGCTGTTAATATTTACTTTCACCTGTAACATAACATGAAAAATGTTCAAAAGTTGTATTGTACCAGAAACAAAAGCCACAAACTGGTAATATCTGTAAGGACGATAATTGTTTCTAGTTAAAAATATCATATTTGCACTACCATTGTTATTTAGAAAAGATTTCTCTTTGTTCAATTTTTACACTGTTTTAAATTGTATTCACATTGTAAAAATAAAATAAAATATTAATGGAAAAAAAAATCCCTGCTTTCTGCTCTGGTCACAAACTGGCACAAACCGCCTTGAAGTCTATGACGGTAGACCTGTCACAAACTTCAGTTTATAAACCATGAACAGGGCAAAATTCATCATCAATTTTGCTTCATGGTTCAGTTTCTGCCCATCCCTATTCCTGGACCTGGCTCAAGGCCTTGGTCCATAACATAATTGATACATTATAGGATGCTGCAAGAAACTCTAAAACAAGCACCTATAGTCTCATCTAAGGAATATGGTTTCTCATATAGAAGAATAGTGCTACACTCTATGGACAACTCACATACAGAACAGAACTCTGCTCATTCAGCTCACAAGGAATTTCACAAGAGGGATAATTTGGAAATACATCTCCCCACCCATCTCTTCACAGTTCTTTAAGTTTTCAGGAGCTTAATCAAGATATTATCTTCTCTACCTCCCCACCAAACATCTCAACTGCTTTCAACATTTCAAACTCTTGGATTATATTTACTATGCCATTCTACACAGAGCTGTATTCCACTCTAAACACATTAATTCGAATAGGCACAGACTGAAGTAACTCTGCTCAGGATTCCACCACCAGTCTTCACCAGATCATTTTTTAGACATTCTCTCTTTTGCTTGCAGTTTAGTAGAGATATCTACTTAGTAAGAGAGCCAGTTTGGCGTAGTGGTTAAGAGCAACAGACTCTAATCTGGAGAATGAGGTTTGATTCCCCACTCTTCCACATGAAGCCAGCTGGGTGAGTTTGGGCCAGCCACAGTTCTTTCAGAGCTCTCCCAGCCCCTAAAAACAAGTTTAGCTTGCCTATCACAATGCTAAGAGCTAGAACTTGCAGCTGCCGAGGATCTCCCGGCTGTTCTACACACAAAGCTGTAAGATCATTAATTCCTACTTCGTCTATGGCTGGCATGGGTAGTTTCTTTGTGACCAATGTAAGTGTACATTCTATTAGACAGAATGATTTATGTCAGCGGTTCCCAACCTTTTCAAGCATGAGAACCCCTTTTTAACATCAAAGCATTTCTCAGACCCCGCATAACAGTGATTGTTCTATTAGTGTGCCTATGGATTCACAGACTGCAGGCAATAACTTCGAGGCCACCAAGTTCAGAATTTCTAATTTTTTCCATGTAACGGTCACAATCAGACAGCAGAATCCCATGTTTTGATGTATTTTATACTGCTAATCAATTATCAAAAGTTGACCAAAGAGTTTCTTACAACTCTGTGCCGGGCAACCATGTCTGATTTTCCACCACTGCATGGACCAAAAGGGGGACAAAGAGATGAACCATACTTTTACTACATTGACTCGAATGTTTTTAGAAGGCCCTAAGCTGAATACTATTCCTTACAGTACAGCAGAACATATTACAAGGAGAAATGTCACCATTACACAGAAAACAATGCAAATGGGGTTTTTTTCTTCCAAAGTCCCACTTCTTCCTTTGTCAAGCCTTCCACAGTACAAAAAGTGACGGTTTCAACCTAAAGAACCACTAACAATGTCCTGCTTGTGAAAGAAAACCGTCCCACTGCAACTGGGATCAGGTGTCTGTAATGCAAGGGGGTGCAACTGCCCTCTTTTCCCCCAAGAGCCCTTTCACCAGCAAAAAATGAGGCTTGGATCAAACCAGATGCCCATGCCCATATCAACTATGTTTCACCAGGTTTCTCTTTTGTTTTGCTGTAATTGCTTTCCAAATTCCTGGAATCTGCTCACTGAATTTTTTTTAAAAAAATTATTTATAACATTTTCAACTTTATAACAATATTACACACATAATAAACAGTGCACATGCTCACTGAATTTTGAAGAAAAGAAGCAAAGTTTGAAAGGGTAAATTCAATCTATGATAAAAATGGGCAAAACACAAATGTATATTACTATTCAACAATTTGATTTTAATTACGATTTGTTTCATACTGAATTAACATTTTTGGCCTCTGTTCTTAATACTTGGTTTTGACCTCTTGTCCTTTTAATTTTGGCAAATTTTGTTAAAGTTTAAATCTCAGTAGCATGGTTCCCCCCTTTGACTTTCAGTCAACTTGGGAAGAGGCTGTAGCTCAGTGGGTGAGCACCTACCTGGCATATAGAAGGTCAGGGGTTTAATCCCTGGCATCGCCAGCTAAAAGGACCAGGTAGTAGGCAATGTGAAAGACCTCTGCCCAAGACCCTGGAGACAATAATGACCCTGATGAACCAATGCTCTGATTCCGTATAAGGCTGCTTCATGTGTGTTCATGGGATCCATGTTGCCAACAGCATTTGTCACCATTCCTATATAGGACCTCCAGGGCTTCATTTTCAACTATCTCTTTTTCATATTTGCAAAGGAAACAGCGTAGTAATACTTAAATATTACTCCCCAGAGCTTCACTTACTCTTAAAACATTCAAACACACCTTTACATACATTGGAGGTGTAGAAGCTGCAGCCTGCAATCATGTAGCCCTACCAGCCACTGTGATATCAAAGTCAGGGCACAGCTGCATCACAGATTCAAACTGGTTTAATAGTCCTTCCCTATCCCCAGGGAACTGCAGTTGTATGAGACTCTGCAAACTGTCAGTACCTTCACAGACAATTCCCAGGACTGCTGGGGGGGCGGGGTGGGGGGGGGGGGCATGATACTTAATAGTAACCTCTACTTTGCAGTGTAAATATGCTCCAAGGCATTCTCCTAAATGGAAATGGCATAATTTTTCAAGAAGCAGCAGCCCTGGAGAGGCAAGTGTTCGGCATACTGCTGAAGAAAACCAACTTCTAACCAAGCTCAGGGAAAGACCCAAAGTCTCTACAGAGACTAACAGCATGGCCGTTTGGGGTACGTTTTACCCCATGGATGCCTTCGCCTGAAGGAACAACAGCATCCCGGAGTAGCAACAAGGGCTCTGAGGACTGTGAAGACAACATCTGCCTCACATTAACCGTGGCTACTGCTAATCCCCAAGAAGGGAGCAGTTGGGTTCTGTGACCAAAGTACAAGGGAAGCCCTGCAAAAATAGGGACAGAAGCTGGTGACTGTAGGCTCAGCAGCCATTCTGGGCAAGGTAGGAGACTACCCTGTGGCCGTTACAGTTCAAAGTACTAAAATAGTAGCTGCCTACCATGCGTCTAGATGCACATGGATGCACGTGCACGCAAACACACATCTGGGTTACTTGAACTGGTTTTGCAGGCTATGTTTTAGGCCAAATATGATGAAAAAGTAGGGCAAAAATCTTTTTAAAAGAGCAATTAAGATATTCTGACTTGATACCTTGGAGTACTTTGTTCACAGGGATGAAAACTGGTTAAACGTTACATTCTTACAGGTATTCTGACAGAGGAGCCATTAATGAGAGAATGCCCCCCTGACAAACGTGTAGAACCTGAACTTGTACAAAGAAATCCATTATTATTCTCCTTAACCAAGTCATTGTAATCCACAGCTAAATGAGAGCAGACTGTATTTCCCTAGCAATTGAAACAAAAACAACAGCACTGGGATCAGATACTCACTTTTTTTCTGTGAGGTCTAAACCACTGTTGTCTATTCCCTCTATTTTTACATTCTTGTGTCCGCAGATATTTCCGTAACTGTCATATCCTGAAGTCAATCTTGCAGCTGCTCCAGTAGCTATTGAAAAGCCACAAATAAGACCCTGGGAAGAAAGGAGAGGAGAATGAAAGCTTTCAATGGCAAACTGTATTAGGAACACAGTTCTTTCTAACAGCCTCCCAACATGTCTGTCAGGTGTACAAAGCAGAAATGCTTCTGTTCCAGTTTCACCCTCTCTTTGAAATGCATTTGATGTTTGTCGTTTGATAAAGGAGACAGCATACCTAAAAATGGAATCTGTAGCATTACATATTATGTGAATATGTATTAGTTACATAGAAGACAGAATGTTAAAACTCTGCCTCTGTAGCATACAAAAAAAAAGAGCTTTATGCAAGATAAACCCAGATATAAGATGGGGGCCTTGATTTGAGTTGCCATAAGCAGGTGGCAACAGTGGCCAGGAATGCATTTTATCAATCCCATTCAATATGTTGGCTACGATATTTTCTTAAGATATGAATCAGCTGGTGTTCTAGTGATTTCCAAGTGGGACTACTGTAATACTGAGAAAGCGGTTCAGCAAAGCTCAACTAAGGCAGAATACAGCTGTTAGCCCTTCACGGGGGACAAAGCACAGGGATCGTATCACACAGATTCCTGCTGAATTTCCAAGTCCAATTCAAAGTGTTGCTGATCATTTTAAAGCCCTACCCCATGGCCTGGTGTCATGCCGCCACCACCCAGTGAACATGACACCAATGAGGAGCATAGGGCCGGAATGGATCTATCTGAGCCTGCTCCGGTATTTAAGAGATGAGTCTGGCAACGTTAGCTGTCAGAACAAGTCATCAGCCTCCAGACCACCCAAGGTCCTCCAGCAAAGCCAGCTGTGCAGACCGATCAGCTGTGCTGGTAGGGATGCCATTCTACGGGGGCTGTTTATTTGTAAACTTGACTCAGCTTTGCGGGCACCTCACCAGAAAAGGATACCTAAGTCCCTTAGTTCCACATGCACCCCCTTGTCCCCACAGAACAGCAGGAGAGAATCTTCTCCAGATGCCGAGGAGATTAAAATGTATAAGTGCTCAAGGTACAGCCCTCTCAATGGTAATGCCATGAGAATGGAAAAGGTTCACCCTGACAACATCCTTGTACAGCTTTTCAAGATAACAATGTATCCATCCCGCCCACCCCACCTTAGGCTTTTAATATTCAAGTGCTAACTCTGGTATGACAGGAGAAGGCCGTTTTACTTCCAACAGTACTGGCTGGTGTGCTAGTTTTTACGTTTAAGCTTATACTGTAACATGTATTCTGCCTAGAGCTCTTAAGGAACAACATTTCATTAAAAAAAATGAAAGGTTGAGAGGAAAGAGAAGAAACCCTCAATGCAAGCATGTTTTAAAGCAGCACTTAAACAGAGTGGGTCCCATCCTGTGTTAAGAAGTGTGTTGACAGAAGGGGAACCTCACAGAGCAGTTCTTTACACCTGCAAAAGACAAACTGGTTATCACGAAACGCACTTCAATCGGTATAGCTAGTATTCTGTCACTGCTCTTTAGCATGACCAAAACCACACCTTAAAATTAATCTTCTGACACGGAATCAAAGAGTCAGCTGATCCTGGGGAGCAGATGCCCTCTGAAGGTGGGTTCCTTTGTGACTTACCATTCCAATGCAAAACAGAATGAAGAGTAGCAGCCATGGGAGGTCTGTGCAGCTGCGATCCTCGAGAGGCTTCCACTCTCGCTTGGAGCTCTAGTATTGTGTAAGGGGGGGGGGAGGAATGGGGAACAGACAAAGAAGGATGGAGGGGGGAGAGAATATGGTTATGCAAGGCTGTTCACATCTCAGGCCTGTATGTAACTAAAAGGTAAAGCTCAAGTTGCATTTGAGGACGGTGGGACTATCACAGGTTACGCTGCTGCCTACTCACTGTTTGGTGGACTCCAGTGATTTTAGAGCTGAGCGTTTGGAAGTGTCTGAGAATTAATTTCTTCTCATCAGAGGAGAAACAGAGAGAAATTCACCAGCACAAACAACTGGAGGCCAACTCACAGAGGCACGCGTGTCTCATTGGATCGTTCCCCTCACAAGTGAATTAACTGCCTCCATTGAAAAAAAGTATGGTTTGAGATAATCAAATAATGAAAGTTTCTCCTTTTGCACACAACAATCATCACCTAACAAGCACAGCAATCAAGCGATGAATGTGCATGGCTACCAGGGGCTGGGATTAATGAATTCTGTTCACAGAAATATTCCAGTATGAAACATTAATCGCAAACTGAACCATGAAGTCAATTGTCACATTCATTTTCAAACACGTGTGCATTACACTCTTAGTTTTCATGCATCTTCAGAATAAATGTTGGAACTGTACACCTACGTAACTTGTCTGTCCAAGACAGTGACAACCACAAATGGGGCTTTTCTCCCACACAGTGTTTTGTATGAGACACACTACATTCCTACACATCCTTGGACAAAATCTCCTATGCTGCACCTGCATGTTTTTCCAAGTAGCCCAAAACAATGGGCTAATGGAAAGTTATTCATCGGGTCGAGGCACTAAAGTGAGAACATACCAAAGAGAAAAGGAAACCAAGGCAGAGATGAAACAATGATGTGTTCAGATTCTTGAATGCAGCAGAAAATGGAAAGTAGCCTGAACAGTCAACACATTTGTATTTAAGAGTCCTTCCATCGTCTCTATATACACAGTAATCTTCTTTACAAAAAGGATAAATGCATAAGCTCTTCACAAACTACTCCATTCAAACACCACAGGCAGGATTAGCCTACAATACAGGGGAAAGATATACGGTTAATAAAGGCAGTCACGCTTCATTCTTGAAGGTGAGGTTGCTTCACTGTTAAGGTGAATCGTATCAGTACTGTTTAAATTTAGGGCTGACTTTTATGAAAAGATGACTTGCTTGCAGTTGGTGGGGCAACTTTTATTAGGAAAAAACATTTACTGTAATTCAAAAACTTTTAATATACAATTTTTGCTATCTGGGTGCTTAAGTACTTAAAAACATCTAATATAAGACCAGTGAGGATTCATGAATGCAGAGAACATCCTTCCCTCGCCCCCCCCCCCAACTGCTCCTTCTTGTTCCATCTCTGCTAACCCTGTCTCATGCTACTCCAATGCTGCTTCCCCAACTCAGTCTTCCTGTCTGCCCTTCTACCCGCTTACACTTCCTCAAACCCACCTGTCACCATCTCCAAATTTTCTTCACTCTGCTTTCCAGCAAACACTTCCCCCACCCCGACCCTTATTCTATTCTATTCTCCCCCTGGCTGCCCAAGATTTACTTTAATCCCTTTTCTACTCCCCACTCTTGCTTTCCCCTCCCAGTATCATCTCTTCCCTCCTTCCTGTGCTAGCTGGCATTTTGGATTGCTACAGCAACTTAAAACGTCCCACCCAAGTTCCCCCCACTACATGCAAAGAATACCTGCACACGTGCAAGAACTGATGCTACAGTTTTAGGGTATTTTAAACCCTCTCCTTTATTTTAAAAAAACTTTTTACATTGTTCCACAAACCTGGATCTGTTGTACAAATTTTTGATCTGTATTGGGGGTGCGTGCGAGAAAGAGAGCGAGAGCGCACTCGTGGCTATTAGATCAGTTCATCACAATTTAGATTCAAGCATGCAATGAGTTTAAACTACCTTTCCTCAATAGCAGGAGGGACCCTGGAAAAAGGTGGACAATGAACTGTGTTTTATTATCTTGTAATCAAAAAGATAAGCTTTAATAAATACCTTATTTATAGAGATAAGCTTTTTCATCTCCACCTGCTCACAGGGGAGATCAAAACAGAATCCAGGGCAGATGCTTGCTGAATGAACTGTTAGGATGCGCACCAGGCAATATGAACACACGTATGTGTTTGGAAAGCACCTCTGAGGAGACAGTGCGTTCCCAGAGCGGCTTGCCACAGATTCCATTCTGGACAAATAGAGGGTTTCCATTGCAGCAAAGAACAAAGAACTGAGTGAAACTTTTAATTTGAAACTTTGGAAACTGAACCTCTGAAAAAACTGAACTGTTTGATTACAGAGTTCCGATAAGAGTGGTACGCCATGCTTTTTTGTTCTTACAGTTTCTGATCGTTCAGATTTCATTATTAGAAGAACTGACTTAGATTGGTAGCCCACCATATTCAGAAGACTCCAGACACACCACATCACTTTCTCCTACCAATCGTTCTCAAGAACCATACAAGGCAATAAGGAATACTTCTGCTGTGTACGTATAATAGAACTAAAGCCAACAGGAACCACAATCCAGATGCAAGAGCACACACAAGTAATATTCAAGCTGCTTTTTAAAATGCACTTTGGGGGAAACACATGAAGGGGCTCATTTCAAGGGGACCCCCAGTGGTAAGTGTGTGACAAACTACTCCCATCAAAGACTTCCAGCAAACAGACAGCTCAGCTGGGATGTGAATTCAAGTCTCTCCCAGTCAAACTTTGCCCTCCTGACCAGATAACAGGTGTTTTTTAAAGCACTTTCAGAGTTCCTCATTCTCATGACCACCTTTTCCCCATCACTCACAATTATGTGCACTAAGACCCTTCACCAAACAATCAATCACATCAGAAACAAGCCACATCTCTTATTCGGTGATCTGCCTTGAGTCTCACTAAGAAACGTGGACTATAAATGAAGGAAGTCAATACATGAAAGTTATGCATACAGGGTCAAGTTGTAAGACTTTAAAGGATGGTCCTTACCCAATATATTTTCCCAAGCAAAGGTCAGCAAGGTTTATATATCAGCAAGGTTTACTTATGCAAGACCCTCCCACTCAGGAGGGGCAAGAAAGGCAGAAAGCAGCTTTCTTCTGCAGCCACAGAGGTAGCCAACAGCGCATGGGGACACTGACGGATTAGCTAGAATCGAGTCCAGGAGCACCTCAGAGACCAACAAGATTTTGGGGGTATAAGTTTTTGAGACTCAAAGCTCCCTTTGTCAGACACAGATGGATTATTTTCTCAAGAGAGCGAAGACATTGCCCAGCAACCTCCAGGAGGTCTTTAAGAATCACATTACAAGCAATTCCTCCTCCCACTAAAGCTTGGTGAATTTTTACCCCTGCACTTCATGCCATATACTTGGAAAAAAACCACCCTGAACTCCAGTGACAGCCGTTTAAATAAAATGCTCACTGGAAAATAGATTTATGCCGAGTGAATGCTAGTTTGTTCTTCTGACTGCAACCTGGCAATGTCACAGCATTTTCCAAGCAATTTGCTATCTTCCAGAAGTTGTGAAAAAGGAAATGGCATTCTACGTATTTCTGTTTTTCCTATTTCTGGACACAGGGGTTTTACTTGTCATGTCATTTTTCCCCCTAATTACCAGCTCCATCATTTCAATCCGAGAGGCAGGCTTTGGGATCCCTTATTCATCTCACTTGATATTGCGCATTATAGATGTGAGGCAAATGAAATCATGGCTTTTAGACGTTTTGGGGTATATGAGTTGCTTAGAAATAGAGTCATTCTGGCAAGGCTTTAGATGGTTTAAGCAGAGGAGTCAGGTACGTATACTGTTTCTAGGACAGGTGAGGAACTAAAGCTATGGTCATATGACTCAAGCCAAAGCAGGATATAAGCTAGAATGGATAGAAAACTAAGCAGGAGGCAAAAAGGAGACGTGAGACCAGTCTCAGAAAGAGCAGCAGGCAGTCTAGAGGCCTTCTTCTGTAATAAAATGCCCAGACTGAAGGAGAACTAGCAGGTCATGAAGCTATATAGTAGGAAGTAGAGCAGGGCTCTCTCTCATTTGGTGTAGTGGTTAAGTGCATGGACTAGGGTCTGGGAGAACCGGGTTTGATTCCCCACTCCTCCACTTGTAGCTGTTGGATGACCTTGGGCAAGCCATAGTTCTGTCACAGCTGTTCTTAAAAGAGCAGTTCCCGAGAGAGCTCTCTCAGCCCCGCATACCTCACAGGGTGTCTGCTGTGGGGAGGCAAAGGGAAAGGAGTTTGTAAGCTGCTCTGAGACTCCTTCAGGTAGTGAAGGGTGGGGTAAAAATCCAATCTCCTTCTTCTTTGGTCACTGACTCTAAAAGCTTGGGAGGATTATTATTATTATCAAATCACATCTGACTTACGGTGACTCTGTAGGGTTTTCAAGACAAGAGACGTTCAGAGGTGGTCTGTCACTGCCTGCCAACACGTTGCAACCCTGGCACACCTTGATGGTCTCCCATCCAAACACTAACCAGGGTCAACCCTGCTCAGCTTCTAAGATCTGACGACGTCGGGCTAGCTTGGGCTGGCAGGATTTGTTACCTGGCTTGGTTCCAGACTCCTGTCCGTGACCCAGTGACATCAGCACTCGCCTGGCAGAACTTGAACCCAAGTCATTTGAGATTGTTCAACTGTCATCTCATGTTCTCAGGGAAACACTGACTTCCACAGGGCATGTTTTGTATAAGCTTCTGGGGCACTTTCTAAACTGTCTGCTGTCTTATTTCTCGGGTTCAGACTACGCTGCTGTAGAGTAAAATGTAATCTGAGGCCACCTGATTTTTTTTTAAAGACCAAAGGAAGCAGCCACAGAAAAGGACAAAAGTTTGGAATTCACAATGGAGGACACAGATACTAATAAAAATGTACAGCTTTTTATCCTCCTGTATGCTCCACCTGCAAAAGCAATCGTGTAATAGGATTTTTAAAAGCTAATGGAAAAGCTGAAAAGGGATTTGGGAGCCTATGCGATCGCTCACAGTTACTGTAAGTAATCTGCTTCATTTTGCTAGGTTCATAGACAATAGTATACTTTCAAAGAGGAAAACACACACACACACACACACAAAAGGTGTGGTTTCAACAGCTGGCTAAAAGGTCACAGGGATGCATTAAACCCATACACATGATCCTTATTCAGCTCTCCAGTGCTGCATCACGCAAAGTTTCACTGCTCCCAAAATTAAATAAATATAAGCATCTGTATGATTAGAGCTGCAGATAATACTTGTAATCCAAGCTATTTAACTAGTTATTCCCCTACTCTCCAAGACATCAAGAGAGCTCCAATGAAATCATGTATAGAATAAAAATGCAAATATGTTCCAGCTTAAAAACTATGCTTGTCCAAGCATCTTTAATATTTCATTTACGAGCACCACACAGTTTTAATCCAAGTGCTATTATTACTTGCTCTGCAGTCTGGCAGCAGCTCATTTTGCTCCAGCATTACTGAAGCACTATAAAAGCTGCAGCTGACAAGTCTGGCCAGTCGCCCAAAGTGATTTCAGCCTTTCCTCCCA
This sequence comes from Lepidodactylus listeri, assembly GCA_029233225.1. Taxonomy (NCBI): domain Eukaryota; kingdom Metazoa; phylum Chordata; class Lepidosauria; order Squamata; family Gekkonidae; genus Lepidodactylus; species Lepidodactylus listeri. Next base: position 126,644,479 of record JARCFY010000004.1, read on the forward strand.
GAATTAAGCCCGGAAATAAGCATTAAAGGTTGCCCTGCCACAATACAACCATTTTCTGTTGAAAGTGCAAACTAGTTTAATGGACTAAGTGTTGCACAACCCCTGCTCATCTTCACAACCTGTGGGAGACCTACTAGAATCTCTATTTAAAAACATTTGACTGAAACTTTATGAGAACTACGTCTGACAACAAACACCAGACACATCATCGTGACTTCTTTGGTGCACTGATACGACACTAGATGGTATGTTGTAGTTTAGAATATATTTATTGCAATGCTTTATGAAAAGAACTTGCATCCAATTCACAAGAAGATGGGGCTCACCGACCCAGATTTCCTACCTTCTGCACGAAATGTTTAATCACAACGGGAAATGTTAAGGGAAGATTAACTCAGCTATTTACAGAGAGGAGATGAGGCAAAGGGGCTCAGTGTCACTTGACTACCTGGAAGATCACTAGCAGAGGCCACTGAAGATGCGGGACAGAAAGACAACTGGTGTAGCTCATCTGACACCCTGAGAGTAGTGGTGGCAACCGTGTCTTGGGAGAATAAAGTATGGGACAGGAGCTGTGGGTTTAATGCCTCCATGCAGATTACCTTTTTGCTCCTAGATGAGCACTGAGATTATACACCAAACACATAATAACAGCAAAGACAATCCCAGTCACTATATTCTCCTTCGCATATTTTCCCTCTATTGTTTCTCTTCAGGATTTCTTAGTTGCAGAGGTGGGCAAGCCCGGAAATATTCACATATCCAAACGCACTCCCTCTATGAGGGATCCACTTTGTATGTTCATGAGCATTAAATACAGGGAACCAGTGCAAACTGCTAGCAGTTTTAACTGTTGGTTTTACGGTATCACCGCTTATTTGTTCTCAGCAAATGTAGCAGAAGTAGGAGGGATTATTACAGGCAAAATAAATAGCAACACTATTCTCAGCACAAATGCTTGTTCTCACAGTTACTCTGAACGCTGGAATATATCAGTTGGAGGCTGTCATATTCCCAGTTTTTCCTTTTAATGAGTTTGCTCTGACTGATACCTGAGATTTAAGACTAAAGAGAAACACCCAAGGCAATGTTCTTGAGCCACTGCTTTTAAGGAGTGGGCATAGTATATTAGATGAACCATCACCAGGGTTGCCAGGAATGGCATGGCCTGGAACCAGCAGGAGATGGGGTAGTTACTGCAGGATGACATCATGTCCAGCATGACCCGGAAGAACTGACATTGCACCAGGGTACACCTAGTACTTGCCCCAACACTCTGGGCAGGTGCTAGAACAGCACCCCAGTGTGATGTTGGCAGTTCCAGTTTGTACCAGAAGTCATGTCATTCAGCAGGGACTAAGATAATTGCCCCACCCTGTTTTTGCCAGCCTGCTTCCGCCAACCAGCCAGATCAGCATCGGCAGGCACTGGCAACAATTACCAGGAGCCTGGTAATAGTTATATGATGAGTAAGGAATAACGCTAAGATATAATGTAAAAGAATAAGTTTTCATAGTAGAATAGCTTTCTAAAATAACACTTTCTGAAATAATTTGCCTTGGGCTTTTCTAGAAGTTCTCAGCTGAAGAAATAACTACATATGAGTATCAAGTCCTCCCTCTGTTAACAAGATTGCCTCCTCACTCAGTATTTATTTATTATACCCCATCCTTCCAAGAAACTTAATAGTTGGAATTTAATCATGTTCAAAGGCAGTGCACATTCCAACAGTCTAACTTCAGAGTAAAAGGTATATATAACTGAATTCAGATTTATTTACTTTGTGTATAGCGCACCCTTTGGATGTCCTTTGGGCCAGGAACCACCAGCAGCATAGAAGATCTTAATTGCTGACTAGGGATCTGAACAACCCAGGAAAATGTGGTTCGTGAGGTTTGTTTGCAAACCGAACTGGTTCATGGTCCCATAAACCCCATTGAAAGGGACTGCAATACCTTTCAACGGGGCTTACAGAAAGCCTGAAAAACAGCTGAGCCACTCAGCTGTTTTTCAGGCTGTCTTATGCAGTCCCTTTGAAGGCTGTTCTCCACTGCTCAGCTGTTTTTGAGGCTTTTGTGAGGAACAGAACAGGGTTTTACAGGGATTCGGAGTCCCTATAAATCCCTACTTACTGCTCTATCCACAAACTTGCATGAACTGCATGAACTGCTTTAAAACTTCATGGAAGTTCATTATGGTAGATCCATCACAAACTTCAGTTCACAAACCATGAACAGGACAAAATTTGTAACGAATTTTAATTTGTGGTTCGGTTTGTGCCCATCTCTATTGCAGACTTAAGCAGAGAGCAGGCCAAATTTGATTTCCAAAGGCAAAGCTGCACAACATAAATGCAAAACTTTAGGTATGTTTGTGGTTGTATGGCACTGGGGCCACAGTCTAACAGTGATATACATTTCGACTAGAGGTGTAAAGGCCCCCGCCTCCAGAAATATTCAGGAGAAAAGCAAAAGGTTTTTCCCTCACAAGGATTTTTTTGGCAGTTCCCCCCCACTCCAAGAGTTTTTTAATAAAAAAAACTGGAAATTTGAAGAACTTTAAAAAACCAACACTATATTCTCTTTTTGGGAATGAGTGAAATGATTTTAAACATAGTTTTACTCCCTCTAAATGTATATGATTTTTATACAATAAGCTACAGTATTAGCAAATGATTAACTCCAGTGTATAGAAACACACACAATATTTTTCAAGGACTGCATTAAATGTAACTAATTTTGTTCACAATTATATGTATGATAATACACTAAGAGAGCAATTATTTCAATGGTATAACATTTAACTCAGTAGCCAAATATGGTGCTAGTCCTACTGTGACTAAATTAAGACTGTCTGCCCAAATTATACTTTTTTTGTCTCCTACAACATTTCTGTTTCCTGTTTTCAGTATTTTTCCTACCTCTTGGATGAAAAAGAATTAAAACACACATAGTAATTTAATATAGGACACAGTAGTTTACATCTCTCTCTATTACAAATCTGTTGGTACAAAAATTAAGGCTTTTAAACTTTAAAATTTCATAAATAAGCCATAGAGTACAATTGTATATGCTGAGTTACAAATTATATCCTTAATGGTGTTAAAGCAGTAAAATAAGTTTCGGTCTGGTAGAAAAGTAATTCTTACATATATTTTAATTTCCCTTACTTTTCTACTTTTCCAGAAAAAATCTTCCTCCAGCCCCCAGTCTTCAAATTTCCAGAAAATTTACATTTTTAATTTGAACAAAACAAAAGCACCTTAGTAATCAAGGATCACTGTACACTGGAACAAAATACTTATTAAGCATTCAGTATTCTTTTAAAAGCCTTGACCTGGATACCCCAGGCTAGCTTGATCTCATCAGATCTTGAACTCTAAGCAGGGCTAGCCCTAATTAGAGAGCCAACATGGTGTAGCGGTTAACGTGCTGGACTTTGTTGTTGCCATCAAGACCCCAAAGGTTTTCAAGGCAAGAGACTTGTAGGATCTGGGAAACCCAGGTTTGAATCTCCATTCTGCCATGGAAACTTGCTGGATGACCTTGGGCCAGTCACATACTCTCAGCCTAATCTATCTCACAGGATTATTGTGAGGATAAAATGGAGAAAAAGAGAATGATTTAAGCCAGTTCGTGTCCCCAGTGGGAAGAAAGGCAAGATATAGATTAAGTAAACAAATAACAGCATTTGGATGGGAGACCAACAAGGAAGTCCAGGGTTGTGATGCAGAGGCAGGCAATGGCAAACCACCTCTGAACATCTCTTGCCTTGATGACCCCACAGATCAGCTTACTTGACAGCAAAAGAAAAAAAAGAGTGGCAAACAAATGAATTACTTTTTTATTTGGGTAGCCACACTTTATTTATTTATTTAAACATTTATATGCTGCCTTTCTTCTTGGTTCAAGGTTCTTACAATAAATGCTCCAGTTTGTCCAGAAGAGATTTAGTGTGTCCTACCTCTCCTAGGAGAATACCTAGGTCCAGGGGTTCTGTTATAAATGTATGCTATTTATATTGATAGATTTAGAACAGAACCCCTGGACCTAGGTATTCTCCTAGGAGAGGTAGGACACACTAAAGGCCTTTCCAGACTACCTGTTCTCAGTGTGGGAGATATCCCCTTGTTAGAGAGATGACTTCAACTGGCAGTTATGCATCAGATGCATGGGTACTGCGTTCCCCCTTCTCCAACCAATGAATAGACCAAATTTTGTACTAGAAATCAGCACACTGCTAACATTAACAGAACATAAATGCTGCAATGACCATACACAAGTGTGATTGTGTAAGACTCAAGGATGCAAACAAAATACTGACTGTACTATGTACTGTACTACAGTACAGTATGACTGTACTACAGAGGACACGTCATCTGTTTGCTGTATGTATTATCTTGTTGTCACTATGTTATTTTCTACTGATATACATAATTTTCTGTATTGTATCTGTATTCTGTATCATGTCTAATATTCAACACTTGTTTCAGATTTCTATAATCCTAGTCCTAGTAGATTGCTTACTAGATATCTCATCCTATTGATTGCATAGACCTATACTGTGTAATTACTGTGTCAGTAAAAAAGGGAGGTTATAAATGTAAGTAAAATAAAAGTGTGACAACATATCTTTCCTTCACCCATATCTGCATGCATCTTTGCAAAACAAAAAAAAAGGAATCTTTGCTATATCTCTCCAGCATGAGAATGTCCACATAGCCTTTAAACAAAGTAAGTCATAAACATGAGTAAGTTTAACTTCTCCTCATCTTCTTCTCATCACCCCTGCAACTATTTAGTCAGGGTTTTTCAATGGCTGTGTACCTTCCTCTCCGTACTGTTCACATCTGTACCAATTTAAAACTCACCAACACTAATATATGCCCTGTATTACTCAAGGACAGAGTACAGGTCTATTTTCTTTGAACAGGGACTTACAGAAGATGAAAGCACGTTTGGGTCACATGTCCAGGTGTTTACCTATCAATGTTTTCCCATGAAAAGCTTTGTGTGCTACTTTACTGCTTAGATCATTCTAGTGTTGATTCAAGAATGCCATCATTTACACATTTTTCCTAAAGTTAACCAGACAAGTACTGCCCTGAGGCAGTATTTCAGAAGAATACAGAATCCTTAAGCAATAAAGGTAAGCCTACTTTTGTGTTATGCAATTCTGAGTACAAAGAGACATCCAAGGAAGAGACATCCAACCCCCAATATTTTAAGTAGCTCTGGGTATTGCATTAAAGGAGGGCAACTAAAAAGCTATGTAGTTTTTCTCAAGCACAGGAGCCTTGACCATATCAGTTAACACAGCAGCATTGCATCTATTCATTTGAGTATTCTGCTCTTTACACCACTTTTGGAAATGCCTGGCCATTTCAATAACATTTTTAGAGTTTGACCTTCAGCTTAAAGAATACTTTATTAATGGTGGTAGTGAGACTGTTTACAATGTGTGTTTCTTTACAAATCTGTCAATGCCATGATCACCATGAGCTTGCATATACCACCTGCTTGTCAGGCTCCCTGTTGACTTGATCACTACATTGTTCTCACCACATTAAAACATTCATCTGCAGATACGACAAATGAGGTCTGTCAGTATCAGTGTATTACCAAGCAGCACTTTAGTAGTATTCAAAGCACTACAATGCACAATTCAGGTAACTTTAAAATGACCAAAGAGCAATACCACTATAATTCTGCCCTATGACTATGAGAAACGGAAGGTCTGGGTGAGTTGGAGATCAGAGAGTTCTGCTAGCATGTATTCTAAAAATCTGCCAAACAGCGCTACCTTCTAGCATAGATGCTTTACAATTTCGATATTTTCCATCACAAAAAGAAAATCCTTACGCTTCGCTAGTGACTCTGCTAAAACTCTATACATAGTCCAATAGTCATAAGAAAGTCCTATGTTCAAAGTTCACGTCAATATCTTTGCCCACAAAAATCTCAAAGTGGATTCTTTATTGCTACTGGTTTTCAAATTGCCTCTCTTCCTTTAAAAACCCACACATCTGGTGAAAAATAACCAGATTCTGCACAGGGTACAGTCTCAGTTCTCAGGCAGCACTGACCAGGCCTCTGGGCCAAGGGTCTCCAACCTTGCTGAGTGTCCTGTCACTTGTAGAATTTCAAAAGAGGGCAACAGATGCCACAGTGATCATCTATATAATTCTCAACATGGCCAATCTGATACATAAATATCCAGAGACTGAAGACATGGACTGGAGAATCCAGTTGAGAAAGACCCAGGTTTACAGAAAAATCTGAAATCTACCAAAAAAAAAAAGCATTGTGAGTTAAAAAAAACCCAAATAACAGAAGCAGCACTTGTAGCATTAAGAAACAAATACCCTCTGCATTGGCTGCTAGGCAACCACAACAGTATTGCCAGCCTTCATGCCTTGGTTCCTGTCAGTAAAAGGGAGCATGGCCCTTTCGAGGACTGTTTGGGCCTTTGAGCAAGGGCATACTGGGCCATGCCTGGCTGCAGCCTTAGGGGCAACTTGATTTCATGTGACTTACATGATTTATCCAGGCCTGGCTTCCTGCTACTGATTAACAGCAGCTGCCCCATGAAAGCCAGTGTGGTATAGTGGTTAGAGATTCAACCTAATTCACAGGGTTGTTGTGATGATAAAATGGAGGAAAGGAGAATAAAGCAAGCTTTTGGGTCCCCACTGTGGAGAAAGATGGGGTAAAAATGAAGTAAACAATAAATATTGCTGAAGATGGGGAACAGATACAAGGTAAGTTGGTTAACTGGTGCAAAGAAGAAACAAAAGCTGGGAAAGGTGAGGATATGGGGGTACCCAGGAGGGAAAGAGGAAATAGTGCAGGGAAAGGGATGCAGGGGACCCACAAGTCCTTGTGGGTTTCCTACTATGCACCTAGACCCAGTGACCAGCACCATGCAACTGGACAATAGTTTTCTCACCAGGTAGAGGCTGCCAGAAGGAGGGTAAACTGAATACAAGGTGGCATATAAAGGTAACTTGGCTGGTGTATGTCAGCAGGAAAGAAGGAAGCAGGAAAAGGGGCTATAGGAACTATCATGGAAGAGAAAGGATAGTGGGGAAGAGGAAAATGAGATGCCCTGTGCAAAGTCCTTCTGGGCCCCCTGCTCGTATTTCTCTAATTGAAATGCATTGTGGTGGCTGATCTTAGTTACCATCTGCAGGCCTATCAGGATCTGAAATTCTGATTGGGGAAACCAGTTGAAGTCAGTACCTCAGGAATCCATTTGCCCACATACAACACACTTACTTGGATGTGAGGAGGGGTGACAGTATTCTAGCACTTAAGAGAGGTTTCCTTGACTGAGAATGGGAGAGCATAATTCCTTCATTTTTCTTTTTCCTCTCTGCTTCCAATGCTTTCTTTCACATAATGGTCCTTCCCCACCCCCAGTTCCATTCTGCTGGTATGGCAAAGTAGTTTCAAAAACACACACATTCCAAATGAAGAAAAATTGAGTCAAGCTGCAAGCTCAGGTATCCATTACCCTTTTAGCTACAGCTACAGCTACTCCACAGGTCTGCGGTGGCTAAAGTGGTTAAGACATTGAACTGCAGATCAGAAGGTCGGTAGTTCAGCAGTTCGAGACCCAAGTGCGGCATGACGGTGTGAGCTCCCATCTCTGGTCCCAGCTCCTGCCAACCTAGCAGTTTGAAAGCAAGAAACTGCAAGTAGATAAATAGATACCACTTTGGTGGGAAGGTAACAGCGTTCCGTGCGCCTATCTAGTAATGCCAGCCACATGACCACGGAAACATCTTTGGACAGCGCTGGCTCTTCGGCTTGGAAACGGAGATGAGCACCACATCCCTAGAGTCGGATTCAACTGGTTTTCAAGCAAGGGAAACCTTTACCTTATTCCACAGGACTCCTGCAGAGGTGGCTGGAGCCTGGTTTCCCCACCCAATCCCCTGGCCCCCAACGCAACTTCTGGGCCCCACCACCACCCCCTTCAGCCCACCTTAAAGCTGTATGCAGTAAGTCCTCAGAAACCTCAAGAAAGAAAACAGGGCAGTAAAAACTGACAAAAGAAAGAGGGAGTGTGAACAAGGAAAATGAGGACAACAAAGAAATAAACCTGAAAAGCAGCTAAAGATGGAACGTGGTCAGCAACTGTGTTCAGGAGACACACTGCCACATTTAGGGCTTTGTCTCTACCTCTTGAAAACTGCAAGTGTTCCATAAAACATGCCCAACGTTACCTTGCATCGGTAATTGGCAAATCAGGGACTGGATCCAACCAACTTTTCTGCTGGTGATAAAAGGTAGGTCCCCTTTGACTAGCCATAGAACCTTAGTCTGGGCATTATGTGATGTGAATGTTCAAAAGCCAGATGAAATGGGTAGAGTAGAAAAGAGGAGAAATTGGTGAGATTGACTGAAAATGCTAATTGTATCCAATCCAAACTGTCTTGTTGGTGTAGTGGTTAAGTGCCTGGACTCTAATCTGGGAGAACCGGATTTGATTCCCCACTCCTCCACTTGCAGCTGCTGAATGACCTTGGGCAAGCCATAGTTCTGTCAGAGCTGTTCTTGAAAGAGCAGTTATAGAAAGAGCTCTCTCAACCCCACCAACCTCACAGGGTGTCTGTTGTGGGGAGGGGAACGGAAAGCCGCTCTGAAACTACAAGTGAAGGGCAGGGTATAAATCCAATCTCTTCTCTTCTTCTTCTGAAGAATCCACATTGAGGTTCCAGGACACCCTCTACTTAAGTGAACAAGGAAATCTGTGTGACCACTGCAGTTTCATACAAGTTTCCCTATACCTAAGTACAGAAGACATCACCGCAATCTGCTGACTACCTAAGACACTAGACTGAAGCAGTATAGAAAGGGGGAGGGGATGAAGAAGGCTCAAGGGTACTAGCAGTATGATAAGTAGTCCAGTAATATCAGCAGGCAATCAACCTTCCCTCAGTAAAACAGCCTTAGAGTCTATCAACCAGTATGTATTTAAAGAAATATTCCTTCACAGAAATTAATTAGAAAGGGGCAACTTGGAAGCAGAAGTATTTTGCCCCTGACCTCTCTTCCATTATGGAACTCAGTAATATGGCATCAGAATTCCAGTACCCTTGAGTGAATTCGGAAATACTTTTGGAAACAGATGAGAACTTTTTAAAAAATGTTGTTTGGAAATATGCAAATCTGATTAAGTTGTAGCACTGTATGGAGGAAATTGTAATTTTACTTTCCTATTAAAGAATCTGGTGCAATTCTTAGAAGATGGCTAGCCTCCTACACACTTTTCAAAGCTGAATTAATCACTTGCTCAGCCTAAAGGCAGTTCTCACCTTACTACTTTTAGGGCTAGCATATAATGTCACAACCCCCCACTGCACTTGAAAGACCCATGACCCAATTTGCACTGGGGGGAGGGGGGGGAGAATAACACAATTACCATCAAATGCAGGTTATTTTCAAAGTAATATTTTAGAAAGAGTCCTTAAACTGATTTGGCAGTACTAGAGAATGCTGAATAAAGGTGAACAGCTTTGGAAGGAGACTGAACTTAATTCAGGGAACATTTTGTTATTCTCACTACTTGAGAATGAAGTGAAAAGAGCATTGTGGTTGCATCTTGGATTCTACCATAAGGCCTGTGACTGCTGTATTTTCTGTCTTCAAGGAACCAAAGCCACCACAGTAACGGCAATATTATCACTGTACTGGAACAGAGATGGGAAGCCCTCAGAACTTCTTTCAATTTCTACGATATAAATACCAGGGCATATGGGAGAACACTAAAAAAATTGCCATTAACTTTTCTTTAACACAAGGTTTCACTCACTCAAAATGTTAGCATGGCTTTTTTGTGTAAAAGACAAATCTACAACACTAAGTTTTGCTAGCTCCTATGAACAGTGTAGATATACAACATATTTTCAAGCATGTCTACTGTCTAAATATGTATCATTCTAACAATTAACAATGCTATGATATGTTTGATAATACAAAAAAAGTTCACTGGCCTCAAAGTTAAAAAGTTTAATTTGATATTCATATACCCTGGTAGTTCTGCTTTGATCGTTTCTGCCAAAAAATACCCACTTTTTTTTACTAGAGAATTTCTTTCCCACATTCAACTTTTATGTTTCCTACTTCTCAGACGGCAAAAATTAAGATATGCACCACGACAACATATGGTGCAGCAATCTGTAGCTGTGTCTCAATTAAAGGTACAGGTTTCCCTTGCTCAAAAGACAGTCGAATCCGGCTCTAGGGGGCGGTGCTTATCTCCGTTTCCAAGCCAAAGAGCCAGCACTATCCGAAGACTTTTTCTGTGGCCATGTGGCCAGCATGACTAAACAGTGAGGCATACGGAACACTGTTACCTTCCCACCGAAGTGGTACCTATTTATCTACTTGCAATTTCTTGCTTTCAAACTGCTAGGTTGGCAGGAGGTGGGGCCAGAGATGAGAGCTCACTCCATCACGCGGCACTTGGGTCTCGAACTGCCGAGCTACCAGCCTTCCAGTCTTCAGCTTAGCGTATTAACCTCTGAGCCACCGTACCCCTTCTGTCTCAACTACTGGGCATATTTACAATTTTCATTGTAGAAATCCAAGGCATTTACACTTATAAATTCCATAAATATACCAAATAGAACGATTTTATATGATCCAGGCTAGCCTGCTCTCAGCTAATCCTGGAAGCTAAGCAAGGCCAGCCCTGGTAAGTATTTGGATGTGAGACCATCAAGGAATACCAGGGTCATGACACAGAGGCAAGCAACAGCAAACTACCTTTGAAGGTCCCATGCATTGAAAACCCTACAGCAGGGGTGGCCAACCTGTGGCTCGGGAGCCACACGCGGCTCTTTCACACATATTGTGCGGCTCCTGGCAGGGCGGCTGGGGAAGCAAAGGGGAGGCATGCTTTTTCTCTCTTTCTCCCTTCCTTCCTTCCTTCCCTCCTCCCTCCCATCTATTTGCTTTCCTAGTTTCTCTCTCTCTCTTTCCACTTCTTTAATTCTTTCTTTCCATCTCTCTCTTTTTCTCTCTCTCTCTCAATATCATTAGCAAACAAGTAATATCATTATCAATAACCGGTTTTCCTTGTTTGTTTTTATTTTTGGCAGTCCCATTTAACGTTAATAAAAAGCAAATTTGCATATTTTTAAAAATAAAAACGTGTGTGTGATATTTGTTCCTGTCTTGCGGCTCTCAGACATCTGACGTTTATTCTATGTGGCTCTTACGTTAAGCAAGGTTGGCCACCCCTGCCCTACAGAGTTGCCATAAGTACACTTGGTGGCACTTTTGACCACCACCAATATATCTTTCAATTTTCCCCTACATTCCCATTCTTTCCCCAAATAATCCCAGAGAACTTTTTCCTTATGTTGCTTCAGAGTTCCTGAAAATTTTTTATCAACTGTGGAACAAAGTAGGGATCACATTCAATGTTACGATCATTACAAAACCACCAATTCACACAGGTTCACACAATAATTCCTTGAAGTATTCTGAAAGAATCACCAGGGAAACTGTGCAGTTCTGGCTAACAGTGTCTCCTTCGTTCCTTCACACAAGTTAAATCTCATTAGTAAAAAAGTATTTTATTCTTTTGGTGGCAACAGTGTATAACTAAATGGAGGCAGAGGAGTGTGAGGATAGTAACAGTGCCCTGTGCAGAACACAGAAACAGTCTGGTTTCTGAGTGTTTATATATAATCCACGACAAGACAGGAAAAAACGACAGTGAAGGGCAGCTCTTGTCACATAATCACTAAAGGGGGCAAACAACCATTCTCTATCTTCTGACATCTTTTTCAATATTTGAAACTGTCAACCTATTAACTCCTCTACTCTCAGCTAAGCATACCTAGTTCTTTCAGACTTCTTAATGTCATCCTCTCCTGTTTCTCATCTTCCTACTTCTTCACAGGAATACCTCAAGTTTTTTCCTTAGTGGTGGCACCTTACGCAAAAAATCAGAACACCTTGTTTCAGTCACGGAATCTGTGGTATCAGTATTGAAAAACCAAGTTATCCTCTCCCACATCTTAGATTAAAAATTCTGTAAAATTTGATGTATTGGGTTTTTTTGTGCTACACAAGAAGAAGAGACAGGATTTATACCCCGCCTTTCACTTGGAGTCTCAGAGTGGCTTATAAACTCCTTTCCCTGCCCCTCCCCACAACAGGCACCCTGTGAGGTAGGTGGGGCTGAGAGAGCTCTGAGACAACTGTCCTTGAGAGTACAGCTGGTACAGAGCTATGGCTTGCCCAAGGTCATCCAGCAGGTGCAAGTAGAAGAGTGGGGAATCAAACTCGGCTCTCCCAGATTAGAGTCCGCACACTTAACCACTACACCAAATTGGCTATACCAAGAGTAACATAAATCAGTGTATCCAACACCTGTAGTTTCCTGGGAAGTGCACCCAGATTTCTTGCTGCACTTTGTGCAGATTGGCCTTAAAATGGAGAATAACTTGCAAGTAATGGCAGACCTTTGGATTGGATCTCAGCTTTTTTGTTTGATCTCATTCAATTCCCTTTCTTGCTGTAACCCTCAAGAGGCTTCCAGGATTGCTAGAACAGCCTTTTTGATGGTAAAAAAGAGCCTATTCCTCTTCCATCAGCAGAAAAGCTGACAATATTTTTTTACTTTATACCTCCTTTTTTCTCCCCAAAAGGAGCCCAAAGTGGTTTACATTGTTCTCCTCTCTTCCATTTTATCCTCACAACAACTCCATGAGCTAGGTTAGACCAAGAGCATGTGACTGGCCCAAAGGACCCCCAGGAAGCTTCCATGGCAGAGTGAGGATTAGAACCCAGGTCTCCCAGATCACAGGGCAACACTCTATTGCACCATGCTGGCTCTCTGAATCCAATCTTACTTACTTACTCAAGACAAGATGTAGCTCTGTGTTAACCAATGACTGTACCTATGTGATGCTGCAAAGTTTCTTAGACATACATCTTTTTAAAAGTGCACTTAAAATTGTAGCAGATGACTTTACCTTTGTGCACTTTATTCTATGGTTTTACATTTTCTTGACCATTTTATTTTTTTCTACTCTGATACACTTACCCCTACTCCTACGTTAATTTTTTTAATGGAGTTCTTCTTTCTTCTAGCTCTGTCTTTGGGCCATCTTAAATAAAATCATGGATAAGAGACTGGCCTATAATTGGACAAACGGACCTTGGCTGATGAAGTTCTCTTAATTATCAGGCAATTAGTGCCTCTTTTAAAAATCTGGGAAGTCATCCTCTATCAAAAAGGGTATAATTACTTTAACTAGTGGACCTCTCATCTTCCCCTGCAGACTTTAACCAGCCAACAGGGGCAAGGATCTAGTCCCACACTAGCCCTGATGATTTAACATTAACTGCAATCCAACAAACTGGGAACGGCTACTACATGTGCTGATCCATCACTGGTAGTGGGTAAGGGGAAAGCTATGTATATCCCCACTGCCACAGCAAACCAGGGGAAGTGCTGTGCCCCCTCTCTTCTGGATCACAGGATGTTATATTCAGAATCTGACTATAAAGGTGTTTTAAGAAGTTACAAAAGTTATATTATTCAGTTTTGTTAAAACCGCCTTCCGTTAAGAATGTATGCCAAACATACATTCTTAACCGCAGCCTTCTGAAATGACTCCCCCCTCCAGGTATTACAGAGAAAATTGATCCAAACATATAGCAGTATTATGCTATGAAATTTGCAGGAGTGGCAAAATTATTTGCCTTTTTAAGCCATTAATATCTTTAATTACTTTCAGTTATCATAACTAAAGGCTTAACTTTTAAATTGCAATTGTGTAAGCTGAAGTTTCAAATACATGTCAAAACACTAAAACTGTATAATGAACACTAATATGATAATATATATTTCACTTCTATGTTGTCTGCACACATTCACAGAATGCCATTTTATTACATTCTCCTGAGGAAGTACTAATGTATTGCAGTGTTTATAGTAAGTCATTTACCAGATCCATGGTTTTCAGGATTCCTGCATTAAACAACCAAACAAAAACTTTTCAACTTTTCTTTGTATGGCAAAGAAATTTTGAGAGTTTCAGGGAATTATGAAGTATAGCTCTTTCGGGTCCTTATCTTTTCACCATACACACTGAAGATACATCTTATAGCAGTACACTGAGTCTGCACGTTACAAGGGGCTATCCGTCATGGTGGTATGTACCCTTCTGGGAGGCCTGTCTATTTACTGACTGTGTAGTAGGACTCTTGATAAACGAAGGAATCTCAGTCTTCTCGGAAACACAGCTTGAAAAACTTTTTACTTAGACCAAATCAATCACTTCTACCACACAGCCCTAGCGTTGAAGCTTAAAGAAGCCGCCACCAGTACAGGTTCACACGGCCTTGAAACGGTCTGCAATGGAATATCAATTGATATTTATGTAGACACAACAAGCTTATTTTTCAGTATTTAGTAGTTTCATTCAGAATTTGAATGTATTCACTCAGTACCTGCTATACTGGCTAAGCATCATCTGTGTTTTATTTCTTCCCCCTTTTCCCCAGTCAAAACCAAGAGTGGTAAAATCTGAGTCGAGAAAGCCAAACAATACCGACCATTTAAAATGTTAAACTGTATTCATTATAAAAATGGCCTTCTAGGAAGTCTGCTCTTTCCCTTCCTAGAAAGTGTGTTATGGGGAGCACTTCACCCTCACACCACATGTAGTAAGGTTGGTGGTGGACCTGATTTATGATCCGTGTAGAAGATTTTTAGCAACTCTGGGGAGAGGGGCTGTGGCTCAGTGGTACAGCATCTGCTTGGCACACAGAAAGTCCCAGGTTTAATCCTCAGCACCTCCAGCTGAAAGGACTAGGCAGTAAGTGATGAGAAAGACCACTGCCTGTGACACTGGAGAGCCATTACCAGTTTGAGTAGACAATATGGACCTCAAAGGACCAAGAATCTGATTCAGTATAAGGCAGATTGATGTGTTCAACTAGGGCTAGGTGCCCTTGAGCAAAAACAGAAGGCCCTCTTTACTCAGGGTCACAGACTATTTCTGCCTTAAGAGCTAAGAAATCTTAAGAGAGAACTCTAGTTTTGTAACGTAAACACATGCTTACAGACTCCTGGGGTCTAACTTTTTTGTTCACCTCTAGAGTATTATTTGACATGTCAACTATCAATATAATCGACTGCCAGTGTCACAGTACTAGCCCAAATGGATACTTATTTATTATAGTACATGTTTATTCTGTTCTTCTTCCATGGAACTCAGAGTGGTATACATAATCTGCCCCTTCTCCATTATATCTTCACGACAATCCTGAGTTATATTTTGGGCTGAAAGGAAATTTCTGGCCCAAGGCCACCCAGTTAATTTCACAGCAGAGTGGGGATTTGAATCTGGGTCTCCCAGATCATAATCTGATACTGTAAACACTATACCAAGTTGGTGTTTGCCACTGCCCGACCCCAAGTTGTTTTCCCTGGAAGTTGCTAAACCCCAGAAGCTATATCCTCTGAACATGAAAGAAAGAATATGTATATATATCTCCAAGGGAGATTTTAATAACCTTGATGTCAATTTCCATGGTGAGGAAAAGGAAGAGAATTTTGGCAAGAAGACAAAGCATACATTTGAATCATGGAAAGTTACTTCCTCAAAAGTAGTAGAGCTATACCAAAATTTTCACAAAGGACTTTATGTAGTCAAATGTGAAGAAATGGGGAAGGAGAGAAAGCATAGGGATAAATATTGTAATGACCAGTTTTAACTATGATCCAGGCAGTTCATGGACCAACAAGATCATGTACTGAATTCATTCGGAGAAAACCACCATGCAGAAGAAAACCCAGAATGTTCTGAGCTACATAGGCCATATGAAAAGCACGCAAAAGGTATTATAGAAAACAAAAGAAGCTGAGCAACAGGAGATATTATATAGCCTTTAGACAAACAAGCCACTGGTTCCGTCAGGAATGGAATCTCTGAGAACAGTAATCAGGAACCCATGGCTGCTATTCAGAGTGATCAAAATGCAGGTGTGAACGTGGCATCACAGAGCTGAAAGGAAGTAAAAAGCCATCTAGCAGTCCAATTCCTTCCACCGCCACAAGGCAGGGTCATTCACAATCTTTCCAATCAACACACAGTCCAAATCATAGGCACACAGTCTCAGTCAAGGAACACTATGTAACTGTGCCAGCCAAGCAGATGGCCCCCAAAAAGTGAATCAAGCCACACGATACAGGGAAAAGCAAAAATATGACGCCAACTGAAATTACGCAAAAGAAGGTGAAGGTTTGGATACCAGTCTCTGAGGCTGTTGACATGATAGCAGGTGGAGAAGAGACATTCCAGCTTTAAAATGCATAATTCGTTCAGATGTTAAAATGGGAAGGTTTTAAGCTACTGTTGGAGAAGTGGGTAGAGTTCTGTGTGCCTTGAATAGCAAGAGAGCAATATGACTATGGATAATAACGAATGGCTAAAATTAGAAGGGGAAGAGGAAAAAGGAATGGACAACAGTTTATATGGCTATAGCCAAGTCCCTGCATGCATGTTTTTAAAAAAGGAAGGTTTTTGCAGTAGAGCATTCAGAATCCATCATACCTGTCACTTACAAATATGGAATGGATCAATACAGACATCAGAAAAGGGGTAATGAAACTGCTGCATGGTATGCCCTACTCAACCTAATTTTTGGCATCCCTGTGGCCCTACGGTTATATTACTATATTCCAGATACAGTTCAATAGCAGTCAGATTAACATAACATACAAATGGGGGGGGGGGGGAAGCTGCCACTATCAATTCCATCTTTGGGTCCTGAATCCTCTCTCTGGGTCCTGAAGAAAGAAACCGTTCTAGAAGGGAAACAGATTAATATGGATGGTGGGAGAGATAGAGCACAATAAACTGACAAATTGCTTTTTACCTCACACAGACACACAGAAGACAGATAGTAGTCCAAACATGGCTGTTACAAATTAGCCATGCCTATCATTGCACAATGAAAACTTCACATCCTTCCCCAAGAATGTGGCAGGGGAAAGGATATCTCCACATTACAGAAAGGAGAGCTATGAGAGTGAACGCCCTGTTAAAAAAACTAAAACTAAAGATTATCCCATCTGGAAAAGTTACTACTGCCTCTTTATCGTTTGTCCTCAATTATTAATACAGATAAGCACCACTCCATTAAACATACAATGGGAAAAAGCATTTGCAGAGGGAGTAACATGGCAAAGCTCCTATTAAAATGTCTTAAAGGATAATTAATATGTCTTAAAGAGATACTGAGCACACACCTCTAGAAAACACACTGGAAGAAATCAGTGTGGTACAATGACTGAAGAGTTGTGCTTAAATGTTGGCAGTCCTGTTTCGCCTTGGGCATGGTACTATGTTCCAGTCCAAGCTACCTCACAGGGTTTCTGCAAAGGACCACCACCATGTAGGCCACCCTGAACTCCTTTGAGGATGCATAGCAGACAACTGTCACAGGTAAGTGGATGCAGAAATGGGCTAAGATTTCATAAGGGCTCCTGTGGTAGGAAAGGAAATGGTATGGGCCACAGCAGTAAGCAGTGACGGGTCCAAAATCAGATGGCCAAACAAGCAGCAGAGTAAGTACTAGATAAGAGAAGGGGTGAAGTTATAGTTCAGAATGGAACCGACATAAGCAAGGGTCATTAACACAAAACCCAAAGAAACAGGAGAGGAGAACATACAAAGGTTAATTAAACAAACAGTGTCAAGTCAAGGGTGTGTGAAGAGTAGAAAACTAATATGAGAGGCACTGCTGGTGCCATTTAACATTGGATAGAGAGGGAGGCAGCAAGACTACTAAGAGACAGCCAAGTCAGACTGAAGAAATTCAGTGCCATGTTCTCTGTATGGCAACGTATGCCAGCAGGCACCATGCCATAGCTCAAAGCGTGCATGGTCATGGAAATGAGGCAAGGCAGAGAAGCACTGGGGCAGAACAGATATCAGACATAGGCACAGGGAAGACATATAAAAATTAGGACAACAAGAACAGCGGGCAGAAGGCACCAGGTTGGCATTGACAAAAGGCAAAGAAGAGAGGGCAGTGGTATTCCTCCGCCTACCTCTCCCAGCTGGTACAGCAAAGGGCTACAGATAAGCAGAAGCAGCAAGCACTGATTTTTTAAAAAAAAAACCGATTTTGTTTCATTGTACCATGTCGCTTTTAAACATGCTGTGCCAGTTCCACACCAAGCTCTGAAAGCACTTCTTGAGTCAAGGATGCAGCCAGTTTTTAAAAACCCACAGTATCAGGGCTGGTACGTATAACTAAACTGCAGGAACTGTGGTGGGAACCCGGGGTTGAATCCAGGATTTGGCAGGGGCGGGCGGCAGCGGGTTAAAGGGTCCAAAACACTCGACAAAAAAAAGGGGGGGGGGGAGATTTCAGACAAGTTCATAGCAACCAGGATTGAGGGGGTTAAAAACATCCAAGTAAATACAAAACGTGCCAATGCGTGGAGGAGGAGAAGGCAAGGGTACAAACTGGCGCAAAAGGAAGGGGGGAGGAGGAGGACGACAGGGTGAGGCACAGTAAATACTTTTTTAAAAAACGGGGGGAGCTTTAAAGGGTGGGGGGGGACAGAAGAAAGAGAGCGTTTATATTATGGAATGATCCCAAACCCGAAGTCCAGCGGCACCTTACACAGGCCTTTTAAGGCGCATGCAGCAGCAGACCCCTGTTTTATTTAACATGACAGCGCAGCGAACGGAGGGGTCCCGTCCTCGCCTCCCCTCCCCCAAACCCAACCTCCTCTCCCCCCCCCCCCCCCCCCGCTTTCCCTCACCTGAGAGGCGGCGCTCCCGCAGCAGCCCATGGCGGGCTCGGGGCTGGGTCTCTGCCGCGGGCTCCAGGCATCCAAGCGCCGCGGTTTCCCGGTCGCCCGCCCGGCCCCAGGGCGACGGCGGCGGCAGCGGCGGCAGGAGCAGCAAGGCGGCGGGGGAGGGGGAGGAGGAGGAAAGGACGGAGCCGGGGAGGGAGGAGGAGGGGAAAGGGGAAGGGGGAAGGAAGGGAAGAGAGAAGGAAGCGCTAGGAGGAGGAGGAGGAGGAAGGCGGCTTTGTAGGGGGTTTCTTCTGGCTCGCTCGGTTTTCTGACGCGCCGGCGAGTCCCGCTCGCTCCGCCAGTCGATCAATCACTCGGCCCTTCCGCAGCGGCGCCTCCAACCTTTCCGCCGCTGCCAGTGCTGCTGCTGCGGCCGAGGCGGTTCCCGGTCCCTCATCCCGCCTCCGCCTCCTCCGCCACCCCCTCCGCCATCCCAACGGCGCCCCAGAGGGAGGGGCCGGCGCGAGCAGGGGAGGAGCGAGAAGGGCGACGGCGACGGCGACGGCGGGCCGGCCTCGCCTGGGCTTCAGTCGGGGCGCCTCAGCCCAGCCAGCCAACCAGGCTGCGTCGTCGGCCTGGAAACAGCGGCGGAACTCTCCCGCCCGGGGACGCGAAGCCGGGCAAGAGATAGGCTTGCTTCCCCTACCGCAATGGGAAAGGATAGGCCTATGCGGAGCTGTCCCGCCCGTGAAAAGAGCCCGGCTCGCTTCCGGTGGGCTTGTTTGCGTTTTGACGCACCTCGAGTTTTGTTTTGGAACATTAGCATGATGAGCATTACACTGTATCTCTTTCTCTCTCTGTGTATGTGCTTTCCCTGTGATTGCCGTGCTCCGTGGGTAGGGCGAAGACGTGATTTGCAACCGCAGGCAGCCTGTCCCGCTTCTAAGCTCCTCTTGGGGGGTTTCTAAATCCCTATGTGACCTTGGGCAAGTCCCTTGCGCTTTTTCCTGTTCCTGTCACGATGCAAAGAGCGCTCCCCCACCCCAATCTTTGGGCTGTGTGATGAGGAGGACCTCTTAAATCTTGTGGTGGTAATAATTGCAGACTGGGTAGCCGTGCTTAGTGTGTGGCAGGAACATTAAACAGAAGCCCAGTGGCGCCTAAAAGACTTGACAACAATTTATCCGGGCATCATCTGCGTGGTGAGTCAGAAGTGAGCTCTGACTCATGAAAGCAAGGTGCTGGGATATATCTCGTTTTTTGGACTCTTGTTTAATTGTATCTGTTGCAGTGGTCATGGGAAAAGGGAAAAGAGAGAAGCCACGTTTGCAATCCTGTGCAGGGTTCGGCCGGGTAAACCCACTGAAGTCAAACGTGTAACTGCATAGGTTTGCACTATGACAGTGCAAACCTAAACAGAGATGTACCCTTGTAAACACATTGATTTCAATGAACTTTGAACAGTGTAACTGCTGAAGATTCTGCTGTGAGAATCCTTAGTGACCAGGAATCCAGGTACTGATATAAAAGGAGAAAACCACAATATTAAAGCTGTAAGCACTGGGCTTTCTTTTAATTTCAGAAACATCATTCTTGGGAAATGCTTAGGTCAGTTTACTCAGAAAGGAGAAAATCTGCAGTTTTCACAAGAACCTGGAACTGGGGAAATACAATCTCATACCTGGTTTTACATTAGTAACAACACAGTCCTAAATTTCTCTGGTCCAGGCACATTGATTTCAATCAGAGTAACTGCATATGTAGCAGAAGTTGATCAGTGAGTGTAGACGAGTCAAACAAACTGGTTGTATGAAGTGTCCAGCAAGTAGAACAAGTGTCCAGTAGCACCTTTAAGACCAACAAAAGTTTATTCAAAGTGTGAGCTTTTGTGTGCGTGCACACTTTTTCAAATACATTGGAATAGAAGGTAAGAGTTCAAACTTATAAACAGGCTGAACAGCAAATTAACATGGAACATGAAGATGTTTTAAGATATGCAAAGACAAAACTAAATAACAAGCTAAGGTTATAAGGTCAACAGTTGTTTTGATTTAATTGAGGGGGGATAGAACAGTAAAACAAATATCTCAGAATACGGGATAAATGTGTAAAGGTATCTTCTAATTGTGGGAAGTAAACTGAGACTCTCCATTTGTCTCCTCTCAGGCGTGGAGGTAACAGCATTTTTTCACTCTTATTTGAGGTGGGTGCAGTGTTATGTCAGCAAAACATTCCAATATTCCTTGCATTACAATCAGTATTCTAATATACTATTCTGAAAAAGAAATA
Source organism: Lepidodactylus listeri (assembly GCA_029233225.1). Taxonomy (NCBI): domain Eukaryota; kingdom Metazoa; phylum Chordata; class Lepidosauria; order Squamata; family Gekkonidae; genus Lepidodactylus; species Lepidodactylus listeri. The sequence continues at coordinate 126,665,557 of JARCFY010000004.1, forward strand.
CACTAAAATACAGAGGATGTATAGTTCCTTCTTGTTAGAGAACATATGTGAGGACTGAATGAGTTAGCATATGTAATGAGATAAGAAATCAATATCTTTGTTGAATCCTGGGAAGGTTCTTGTTCCAAGTGTTGTAATAACTTGTGATAACCAGCAAGTGTCCCATTCACCACTCTATATGTCCTATAATCTTACTAAAGGATGTCAAATGTGCTGAGTGCACAATGTGGATATGTGAAATCATTCAAAAGCACACAAACCCAGTGGAGAATCAATGTGTGTTGAGAGTGCATTAAAGCATTGTCATGGAAGTCTGTTCTGACAAACATGCCAAAAGGGGTACTTCGTCCACTTGTGCAAGATGATGATTAATTTGCAAACAACTGCACAGTCTCTTCCACAACTTTGAAAATACAAGGCACCTCATCTTCTGCCATTTCCCCCCTGATTTTTTACACACATTGCAAAGACATTGGGATTAGCTCTTTACCTCACTCACTCCATCTTTAAAGTGCTAGTAATATAGTTGACCTCTCAGGATTGCTATATTTGTGAAACATAACTGAAGCTAAAAAGTTCCATAATATTAGATAATGTATAATATTTTATACTACTGGTTTATTACATTAATTGTTGTTCCTGATTGTACTGCCTTTTTAAATGTCTGACTCCAAGGAACAATTTTGTGAGCAGTACTACTAAAGGTAGAGGCCTTCAGTCATTTGCTATGGAGCTGTCTTACTGAGATCAATGGGACTACTCTGAAACAAAGGGAATGCAAATTGCAGTTTCAACTCACCCTAAATGGGGAGAGATAAAAGGAACTATCTCACAGCTCTGCTTGGGAAACATAACACACCTACTGCTATCATTCCATTGTTGGCTTTCCTTGGTCCTACTTGGTATTTTTTTTTCCTTTTCACGTTGCCTTTGGGTTATCTCTATTTTCTCATCCATCAGAAAGCAATTATTTCCATTAGAAAAGCAAAAAAGCTTTGTTTGGTCACAAACACTTTAAATAAATTGTCAAGAAAAGGACTATTCCATTTTTCATTTAATTTCTCCCCATAGTAATTCCTCTTCTAACTCCTAATGGCCAACATAGTGGTCCATAGTAAGAACAATGCAGAAGATGCTGTATCCAGAAACCAAGAGCCTTGGAGAGTCCTCATAGTTCCTCTGAAACCTCCTAGCTGCTTTCAGTAAAGAAGGAGGAGGTACAGAGAAGGAAGTACCGACAGTGACAGCCCACAGCTGGCATAAAGAAAGAAGCCCAGCCCTCCCATCCTCCACTTCTAATTAAGTATCTTGGGAGGAGAAGGAAGAACAGTAGTAGTAGCTGCAGTCAGTTTGGGGAGACGAACAGTTCATGTTTTGAGTGTGTGCCAAGCTGCTGTTCTTTAATCATCTGTTCCACAATTCCAGTGCATCGACCACTGAATAGAATGCCATCTCTCTCTGGCATAAGCAAGCGTTCTCTGCTCTCCGCAAGGCAAACTGCTGTTCTACCAGTCAAAGTTGCTTCATTTGTACCTTATGCTGTTACACATTCGAATAGCGAGCCACTCAGGGAGCCAGTCTGGTTGAAAAGCAAGATAGATGCACCACCACAACAAAATAACCAAATATAACTCCTCTGACAGACTATGATATCCTTAGTGGCATTGCTCAGAGTAATTTTATTAAGTGAATGACATTAGTCAAGCCCACATATTTATTTACTTCATTTATATCCTGCTTTTCTCCCCAGTGGAGACTCATTGAGAGTTGGACCTTTGGACACATCTGTACACACAGCTTAAACTGGTTTTGTGATCACTTGCTCTGCCCAGAGAAACCTTGGGATGTGGGCAGAGCGATCCTGTGTTATGCCTGCACGTTGGTGGCTGATTGTGGCAAAGCTGCAGCACTGCTAGTCACCTCCGTAATGGGATAGGTACGTGGTGGCCGAATGGGGGGGAAGGTGCTCCAGCAGTGTTGCCGGGTGCTTCCTTGTCAGTAGCAATCCCACCACAGCATTCCATTCTGGCGTTGTTGTGAGGTGGGGGTGGTGTGATAGACAGGGCAGGCAGAACCAATGGGAGCCATTAATCGAGGTGGCTGAGCCAAGTGTCCATCCCTGGCAGGGGCTGGAGAGGGGTGGGCCACAGGAGCAACACTCCTTCTTTGCTGTACACACACCCTTAAAGAGACCAGCTCCCATTACAGGCCCTGGCCACCCATCAGTGGGTTGGGGGGCATCACGTGTCAGCAGGCACTCTACAGTGGCGCTCTGCACACAGAGCGCACAGAGCAGCAAAAGGTGATGACGAACAAGAATATGGATGTGAGGATGCCCCTTGCTCACTGCCGGCTGCCACAACCAGACAGGTGCCCACATAACTGAGAGCATCCTTGCGCCAACCTGCATGCCACCTGGTTGTGCTGCTGGCAAAGCAGGAGGAGGGGCAGGATGCCATTGAGGGCCGGGGGAGACTCTGAGAGGTCCCCCAGCAGACCCTTGATGTGCCCCTGTCCCTCACCCACGTCCCTCGCTACAGTAAGAGGCCCCTCTAGGTGCCCGGGAGCCTCCATTACAGATGCTGCCAGCCCCTCTATCCACCGCTGCCCCCTGGAAAAGGCTTCCTGTCATGATGATTTCCAGCCACTCCCACTTGATTGTCACTCCCACTTGATTGTCATTGAGAAAAGGGTGGGTAGGATGGGCTGTGCCGGATGCAGCCCCATGCCCAGGGGTCAGGCAAGGGGCCAGGATCCCCTGCCTCTTTTGGGCCACTAGCAGATGCGACAACTGGCCCAGAAGCAGCTGCCCTGCCCCTGCCCCCCACTCACAAAGGCAGGGTTGCTGCCATACAAAGACATCATGTCTGCCCTCTGCATCCCTTCCTCCTCAAGGGCTGGGGATCTCGGGAAGCCATCCATCCACAGGACTATGGAGGCTATCATTATCATGCACCTCATCAGGGTCCAGGCATGTAGTCAGTCCAGGACATCAGCAGCAACCATCAGAGATTAGGGACCTGGATGCAGGGGGGAAACACAGCAGTCAGCTCACGGGGGCTCCCAAGCAGCTGCTGAGCCCTGGCACACCAGCCCCCCCCCCCCCCGGCACCTCACTTCCCTCAGCTCTTGGCCCAGGAGCCTGGTCGCCTTGATCATCCTCCCCATCACTCAGCTCCATCTCCTCCTTGCTAGATGTGGGGGCACAGTCCTGGGTGAGAGGTCCCAGGGGTGTCATAGAAGTACCCCGGCTGTGGAGATGGGGGGTATGATAGTGGCAGAGTCACACCCCCCCCATGGGGCTGGGGGATGGTATCCAGCTGCTCCAGCTGCTACTGCATCCTGGGCTTTTCTTGCTGACCTCAGAGGATGGCCCCATGGCAGCATCCCCACCCTGTGAGTCACCTGTGGTGTGGAGGGACACAAATCAAGAAAATGGGGGGCTGGTGGAGGGCAACAGGTGGCAGGACCATGACACCACAGGTGGTAGCAGTGACCATGATGCTCACCACACATGACCTCAACACCACAGCCACCCACCACCCGGGGGGGATCACCACCCACACGATGGCCTCTGCTCCCAGCAGACGCTCTTCCACCACCCGCTCATAAGGAACACCTTTGGCCATAAGGACTTGGACGCGCTTCCAAGTGGGACCGAAGGAATCGCTCCAGCGCTTCAGAGTGAACATCTCCATCTGGATGGCATGCCCCAGGTGAGATGTGGCCATGCACCAGAAGGCACGGTGGCAGGAGGTGGTGGAGGTGCTCCTGATGGTGGCAAGGGCAATACTCATCTGCTCCACCACCAACCCATACAGCAGGGCCTTCTCAGCCTCGAACCAGTTTGGCTGGTGATGGCAATCCCAACCACCATATGTTGCAGTAGCCATGCGACCCACACACAGGATCCCAGCCCCTTTGACCGGTAGCCCCCTTGGTATAGATGGTGTTTTGGCAGCACGGCTGGGGTGTCTCCTCTCCTCATTATATCGACACCTGTGTATGGGCCAAAATGGACACAGGAGCAGCCATTGATGTTCTGTCATGGCAGAATGAAGGGCCATCAATAGTCCCTCAGGGGCCTCCATGTGGCAGAATGGACGTCCCATATGGTGCTCCAGTGCCACAAGGGGGCACCCTGGGTGGCTGTTTCTGCACTTTCCTCGCCTGAGTCAGCATTCTTTTGGCACTTCCCTGTAATGGAAGAGGAACAGTGTTAGCATCTTTACGGCATACTTTTCCTGGATGGGAAAGGGTGTGGCAGTCATGCAGAATCAGCCAGCATGTAGGTTGGTAGTGCTTGACAGCTGCTGCAGGTTTTGGCCGGGGTGTGAGGGCTGCCACCTGGCTAGGCAAGCAGCCTTGTCCAGGGCCATCACAGTGGGGGCCCCTCACTAGGGCTGCCAAGTCCGGGTTGGAAAATACCTGGGGACTTTGGGGGTGGAGCCAGGAGAAGGTGGGGTTTGGGGAGGGGAGGGGCCTCAGCATGGTACAATGCCATAGAGTCCACCTTTCAAAGCAGCCATTTTCTCCAGGGGAGCTGATCTCTCTCAGCTGGAGATCAGTTGTAAAAGCGGGAGATCCCCAGGCCCCACCTGGAGGCTGGCAGCCCTACCCCTCACCCAGCCGCTGCCTCACACAGGCCCCAACTCACCTAACCACTTGGTGTGTGGTATCCATGTGCGTCTGAGGGCCCGCTGCTCTTCCCCATGGCTGCTGGGTGTGGGAGGGGGTGACACCATGACCAGGTTGGCTCAGTGCCACCGTGGTAGGGCTAGGGGAGGTATGGGGTTGGGGGACTGGGAGCGTTGCTTACCTGTTCACACATGGCTGTCCCTTGCGATCCCAGCAGAGGGCCTGCTGTACCTGTGGAGACTGAAAACTGGGAGAGATCAGCCATGAAGTATGGACTTTGCTCTCCCTGTGATGTCTTCCTCACTGGTGCTTCCCCCCAGGTGCTTCCTCACTGTCCTGCCTGTGTTGTGTCCCCCAACTGGGGTGCGTGTGCACTCACTCTAAATCCACACAACAGTGAGCTATCAGACAGGATTCCTTGCCACTCTACGTCTGGAATTCTGGGGTGACTTCCTGGAACCATTTGCAGGGTGGGGGGGCATGATTGATCCTGAGGAGGGGCATGGCCAGAGCGGGGGGAGTGTGCTGATAGGTGCACAGTTAGTTGGTATCCTGAACTGCTTGGAGTCCTGTGGGTATGGCCACAGCTGTGGGGGGAGGGAATTTGAAGTTACCATGGCTGCCATGGTAATGGCTGCCATTTTTTCTGGCATGAATTTGCATCTGCTCAGGAAGGCATTCCCATGCTGAAAACACTTTGGAAGCCTCCTAACTGCCCCCCTGGAATGCCCACTTCTACACTGCCAGCAGGGTTTGTGCCATTGCTCTTTTGGCATTTCTGCACTGGAGGGTCTCACAATGCAGCACCACTATTGCCCTGTGCCAGTGTAAACTCCCCTTACTCTGGTGTAACTCTGAGTTATGCCAGCATAGGGTTCTGTCGGATCCCTATTCCAATTCCCCCCCTCAGGATTGCTCTGGTAGTTTCTTGAAGGAAGCTAGGGATCGTAACAGAGCCTTGTCAGCATCCTCACCAAACAACTACAATTCCCAGGATTCCGTGACTGTTAGACCAACGAACAAGTGGTAGTATTCAAGAAAGTGTGAGATAATGTAAACTTAGTAAATAAAAACTAATTTTGTTAGAGAGGAAGCATCTTTCATATTTACATGACCATTATCTATTAGGGAATTTTAAAAAGTGCCTTTAATTTCCATCCTCTGGGTCAAAATCGCTCCCATGTTAAGACTTTTGGAAACAGAGATGAGCACCGCCCCCTAGAGTCGGGTTCAACTGGCTTTCGAGCAAGGGAAACCTTTACCTTTAACTTTAATATGTAAATTTGCTCTGACCTGGATGGCCCAGGCTAGCCCAATCTCATCAGCTCCTGGAAGCTTTTGTGGAGGAGGGCAATGGCAAACCGTCTGTGCTTAATCACTTGCCTTGAAAACCCTATGGGGGCACTGTAAGTCGGCTGCAACTTTTGGGGGGGTGTTTTTTTGTATTTTTCATATGTGTATGTGTGCACGCGCGTGCGTTTGAGTGTGTGTGCACCTGGAAGTCGTGGTGACCTCTGGTGACTGACCCCTACTGGGAGCCTGGAGGATATTCAGAGAGGTAGCTGAACAAAGCCTGCCCTGCCTCCTGACGACTGGTATTCCAAGGAGGTCTCCCATCCAAGTATTTGCCAGAATCGCCCCTGCTTAGCTTCCAAGATCTGATGAGACTGGGCTTGCCTGGACTATCCAGGCCAGGGCAAAGTCGGCTGCAGCTTGATGGCAATTTACATGCACATACACAAATTTACCCTGACCTGGATGGCGCAGGCTAGCCTGATATCATCAGCGCTTGGAAGCTAAGCAGGGTCAGCCCTGGTTAGTACTTGGATGGGATGCAGGGGTCATTTCGTAGAAAGAGGTGCAGGAGCTCATTAGCATACCTATTAGGATAACTCATTAGCATGTGCCACTTTCGCGTTCACAGAGTCCCCAGGGGGTAGGCCACCTGTGACCGGGGTGCTGGGGCCCCCTTTCCGGCTTGGCCATCTCCAGGCCGGGTTTTCTCTGTCACCCGGACTCCTGGAGAAGGGCGCTGTATCAGCAGCACTGGCCCCACTGGGGCTGGCGAGAGAAGGGGGGGTGGCCCTGGGAGTCTCGGCAGGAACCCTGGAGGGGTCTTGGAAGGCCTCAGATGCAGAGGGAAGGGGGGGTTACTTCACCTCCCCTACCTCTGCTGGGATCCAGCTCTCTCTCATTCCTTCTTTCCTTCTCTCTCTCTGGCTCCTCCTCCTCGCTGTCTCCTTTTCCCCCTTTTATCCTGCCTCACTCCCTGTCCACCCCTCCTTCTCCCAGGCCCCGCCTCCCTTGAAAAGGGAAGATGCCGGCCACTTTGTTTCCAGCCTCCCTTCCACCCAGGGGCATAGCGCGTCTGCCCACTGAGACAGCCCGCCGGCCTGGACTGCGTCCCACAGCCCTGCCGCTGCACTGCCATGTTTCCCCGCAACTGGGGCAGCTCCCCAGCCCCACCTCGGCTGCCTCTCTTGGGCCCGGGCCTGGTCACCGTGTTTCTATTAGGCCGAGGATGCACCACTCTCCTGCCACCTCTGGCCATCCGCTGTCCACTTCAGGCTGCCTCGGCCACTGTCTCTTCCTCCCGCTGTCTCCTGGGCCATGCTGGTGAGTGAGGCTGCTCTTCAGGGGGCTGGGGTGGTGGTTGTTGCCAGGAGGGAGCAGTTGGTGGACCCGCGGTCTCCAGGGAGTCCTGGGGGGAACCGGGACAGCCACGCCCCCTGACATCACCGGAAGTGTGTCAGAAAGGGAAGCGGGGGGGGGGCATCTTCAAAAGCCTCCCCTTCCCTTCCCCAGCTGGCCTGCCAAGGTGGGCGGGGGGGAGCGAAGCAAGAAGGGCCCCATAGAATATAATGGAAAGATCATGCCACTGCTGCTGCGTGACTTCTCGCTTCGCTTCCTCCACAGACCCGTTGGGAGCTGGGGGAGGGGCTTGCCACCACTGCCATTTGTGCCCACTAGGGGTGTGCAAATAAAAAAAATGGCCCGATTCAGATCAGGCCAAATCAGGCCGCATCTGTTTCAGGCTGCCAAATGACCCCCTGCATGTCAGTTTCAGTAATGCAAGCTGATTCGGAGTCATTGGGAGGGCGAATGTCAGTTTCATCCCCATTATACCCTATGGGCCACTGAAGTCAATGGCAAAAACTCATAGGGTATATGAGGGGCTGGAGGAGAGGGGGTTTGCTGGAGAGGCTCCAAACTTGCAGGGTAGCTGCTGGGGCCTCTCCCCGAAATACCCACCAAGTTTCAAAAAGATTGGATCACGGGGTCCAATTCTACGGGCCCCCCAACAGGTTGCTCCATCCCCTCCATTGTTCTCTGTGGTGTTTTTTCCCACCATAGAGAACAATGGAGGGAATGGGGGCAACCTGTTTGGGGGCCCATAGAATTGGATCCCCTGGTCCAATCTTCTTGAAACCTGGTGGGTATTTGGGGGAGAGGCTCCAGCAGCTACCCTGTAAGTTTGGAACCTCTCCCTCAAACCCCCTCCCCTCCAGCCACTTTTAAAGCTGCCATCAAATTTCACCAGCGGGCCAAATTAGATCAGAGAATCTGATTCAGCCCGTGGCTGCCCTAGTGCCCACTCTTGGGCTGGCAGAGCACCGCTCCACCTCGCTCTGGCCCCAAATGACCCCTGGATGGGAGACCACCAAGGAAGTTGAGGGTTGCTATGCAGACGCAGGCAATCGCAAAGGACCTCTGAACATCCCTTGCTTTGAAAGCCTGTGGGGTCACCATAACTCTGCTGTGACTTGATGGCAATTTCCGTCATCTGTATGTAAATGTATACAAATTTAATCACTCAGTCACCTGCCTTGTAACTTTTACACTGATTAGTCAACCAAACATTCCTCAACCAGTTGACTGCTCTAGAAAATAGTGTTTTTATCACAGTCCTCAGACATGTTGGATATCAACTCTGAGACAAAGAATGCCCAAACTGAGGTGGGTCACCACTCTCCAGAAGTCTGCCTCAGGGATCTCAATACTCCTGAAACATGCCTACCAAAAGAACAATATACAGGCCACTCTAAACAAGAGAACTTATATTGCCACCCTAAGCAGAATTACACCCTTCTACATCCACTTAAGTCAATGGGCTTAGAAGGGGATACTTTTGCTTAGAATCGCACTGTTGGTGCAATTGTCTCTTGACACATAACCTAGAACCTGCAGCTCTTGTACTGCATCAGATTTCTTGTAAGCTCCAGTCTGAGAAAATGAAAGGTACATACCTGGACACCAGGCCACCTCAAGAACCTGGAATACCTGGCTCCAAGCAAGGGTGTTGCCCCCTTTAGATTCTTGCTAGCTCTCACCAGAGAAGGCTGAGATCTCAGGAGGGTTCTGGCTGTTGTAGAATCAACGTCCTCCTGAACTTGGGAGCTTTCCAAGGTCCTGCAGAGTCTAAACCTGCACCAACTCCCTGCTTCTTACTAATGGACAGACAGCCCAGGGCTTGACAAGTGTCCTGCAGGTTCGTAGGCCTGGCAAGCATTTAATCTTGCTTTACAGCATTGTAATTTAGTCAGACTTGTAAGGAATGCACTTAATCAGAGCAAGAACACAGGCTGGTATTATTATAGCCATTCTATAAATATAAACCAATTGAAAGTATAGAGAAACCAGCTGACAAGATGACAGAATCATTTTTACAGTCATCCTAAATAGAATGGTTTTGCATGTGAGGGATGAATCATTGAGAAGCCTTAGGTGTGAATAGCAAATCACTTCTCCAGAATTAGCCCTAACACCTTTTCATTAAAAAAAAAAACTTCCTAACCAAATGGACCTTTTGTAATGCAAAGGATTATTTAATACTGTAAACAGCTAATGTGTTCTGCCATTGGTATGCACTCAGATGTCTCTATGTTTACCGTTGTTGCATAAAATGCATGAAAATTAGTCCTTCTCACCACTTGACTTGCCATAATCTCATCATCTTCAATAAGCAAGTTTGGCCTGTTGCCATCTTGTTTTCCTCGGTCACAACATGATGGAGCAGATCTTACTGATGTACCACCCAGGACAGAGGTGATGCTTCTGCAACCAGGCAGACTAAATCATGGAACAATGAAAAAGTGCCTTTCATCTTCCAAGTTTGATAAGCATTTGTGTACAAAAGCAGGAGAAGGGATCATGCCCTCTGTGAAGGTAGCTCTTTTTCATCCTTATTTTAAATCCAGAAAGCAGGGGAAAAGCAAGCAGGAGAGAGAAAAATCTAGGAAAAAACCAAAAACTGTGTCACATATTATATGTTATGTCCTGAATGCGGAGCCAAAAGATGGGTAGGTAATGTGAATGACCTGATTTTAAAGAAATGACCTACCTGTAGCTCCCCTTTTAACAGAGTAGAAACACTTTTGACAGCTCTGGCAGCTAGTTTTATGTTAGGTTTTGAAGCTGAGGGTAACTTCAGCCTTTATTTAACTGTATCTCCTTTGAATGGTGTGCATGGACCTCAGCTGCATGTTCAGTTCATGGAAAATAAAGTCAGTATATTAACTACACTATTGATGGATAAAAGAATTTGTACAAATTTGTATATATGTTGTTTTAATTTGGCACATCTCCACCCCAATCCTATAACCTTAAAACAAGTAAGAATTGCCCACTCCTGGTCACCCAATGTATCAAACTGTTAGTCTGTCAAAATGCAAAAAGCAATGAAAGAGGAAACAATTCAAAACTGATTGGTGCCGGATGTAAAATCCAGGCAGGGCTCTGAAGCCTATGTGCATTTTAGGAAGAGTCCCTCCTCCAAATAAATAAGAAAATGGATGTACAGCCATGCTGAGTGCACTTCCACTTAAAATACAACAGTGCCTTCATCCTCGCACGCTGCACCTTCCACAAGACTCCCTTCTGACTTACAAGAGAGTGTAATTCAGGTGGATGGAAATCTTACATTTTGGGTTGGGTGGCCATTATGTCTTTTTGATCCAATGAGAAAAGAATTAATATGGCCAATCAGAAGGTACAGGGAGGTAGTTCTAAACCAAACACCTACAAATGGCTTATGCCACCCAGTTGATGAAGACCTGTTATTGGCCATTTGCATCTATACAGGGTGGGAAGATCCTGCCAGCAGCCAACACTTAACTAGAAAGGACTGCTGAATTGAAGACATGCACACAGTTTACATGCCACTAAACAGGTTTGCTGAGGGGGGAGGGCAGACAAAAGGCTTCTGAATTTTAAACAAAATGAAGTTGGGTAACTTTGTCCAATTTAAGATAGTAGCTGATGAAAGTTATGGTTCTTCCTCTAAAGTCCAAAACTCCTTGGATGAAAGGGGGGGGGGGGATAGACAGATAGTGTCCATTTCAGACACTGTTGACAGCGAGGAAGAAGAATCCTAGGAGGGCCATGTTCCTCAAAGCTGCCCATGGTGTGTTCTGAAAGAAAACCATGCAAGCCGCCTTAATGAAGGAAACGTGACCATGGATTATGTCTGTGAGGTCAGTGATGCTGACCTCTTAAATACAGTGCTGAAACCCTCATTCCTACCAAAATCCCAACCATTTAAAATCTCTTGCTTTCTCACAAGCACCTGCATGCTTGACATAGAAGGAGGAATTATTAGAGGCAACTCAGAAATGTCAAAGTAAAGGCTCCAAGCCAGGTTTCTGTCCTTTTAAGTCTATACTGTTAGACACACTTGGTAATTAGTAAGTCCAAGTGAACTCAGTTGGGACTGACTTTTGAGTAAACATGATATGTTTGCAAAATCCTCTCCAGATCATACCCGTGGGAACAAAGCTTGGGCAGACAGCAGATCTGCTCTGACATTTAAGTGCTCAGTTTAGCTCTGGCTCTCCTAAGAGCAACTTCTTTGTTCCTTGGGAGCTCTCCCAGGTCCTGATAATGTGCTTCTAACTCCATAGTGCTTCCAACTTTCCTGTTGCCACTTTGACTACTTCAGCCTTGTTCCTATTTCATTCACTCAGGGGATTCACCTTAACCCTCCATGTGGGCCTCAGCTGACTTGGAAGAGGCCCACTTTTTTATGTCTCTCATTTCACACAGGTCATCAGCCATCTGTCAAACATACCACTAGTTGTCATTGTGAGACAGACTGCATCCAGGGTTCTAAGAACTGAAAGCTGTCATCCTTTTTGCAACCCCTTGGTGGGGGAGAAATCCAATCTCTGGCGAATACATGCCTGCCAATGACAGGGAAGCTCTATTGTTTTAATTTATTTGTTCCTACTTAATTTACCTGGCCTCACATTCACAGGCAGGAAAATGCCATTTGTTTCAACGCTGCCAAAAAAAAAAGTTTCATGTAACCCAAATGAGATGCTGAAAACTGAGCACAATCTTTCTTGCTGAGACAGTATCATCATAATACATTATTAGCCATTGTGATTTTCTATCATTCCACTCTGGGAGAATTATGGCTGTGGCACCGAGGATGTGAGGCTACAGGCTGTGCGCTACTTGCTACAAATCTCTTGCAATGCTCTCGCAATAAATCTCCAGGAGAAAAGTCATCTTAGAAAAAAAGAGAGAGAGAGGATGACACTAAAGGAAGCTGTCATTTGTTTTCGTTGGGAAGAAGGGACAAGCAGCTAAGGGGGGACACAGTGTACCACTTCACGCTCTCAACACTGCAGAAGGTGGCATTCATCACAGTGTACTCAACTTATTCTCCATGGAGGGCAAATGTGGAGTTACAGCAAAATCTACCACCCTCCCTTTCCCAGAGCCCTCATTAATAAACGTTTCCTCTTTATGGAGTAGTTCCTTTCTCTTTTATTAGCTGCCAGAAGACCGCAAGTGATTTGGATACTAAAGCTGCATACACAACATTATTCATTTCAGCAAAGGGTGCTTCCATGTGGGGATTCAATCCCATGCAGAAGGTGACAAGCCCCCTGGTAGTGGGTAACATCCACAGGGCATCATGCACAGGGCATCATTCAGCCATAACTCCCATATTTTCCCCAGATGAGCTGGATTAAAAGAAACCTGCTCTGATTGACTCTTTGGGGAAACTGCTGCGGGGCAGCTTTAGGCACAGAATCCATGGGGATACTCCATCCACAGCCAACATGGGGAGGGGGTGGAGCTAAACTCCATGCCACTCCATCGTTTAGTCCTTTAATTTCGCAGAAGAGCTGTGCTGCTTAGCTGTGAAAAGGAAAGGGGGTTCTGGCTGTGGTGGCACGCTGGACATTGAGTCTGTGCTTCTGGAACCAGCAGGGGAAGCAGCCACTGCCAAGAGGAATGGGAAGGGCTGCGTGATGAAGCCATTCCCACCCACTTGTTGCTCCTGCTGCAATAATGCTTTTTTTTTGTATACCTATTTGCCAAATGTCAGGAAAGGGCTATGTGGCTGTTGCATATAAAATCCAGAACCAGAACTTGGTGAAAGGTTCAGAGGCTAAAGCTAAGAAAAGGAAAATTGTAAAAAAAGAGGCCTAGAGGCTGGAAAGGAGGCTTGCTAAACTGTGCTTGGACTAGACAGAACCAGTTACTAGAAGACTCCCTTGTAAGTATCTAGAAGCAAGAAATAGATTAAGAAATGTGTAGTAGAACTGGCAAGAATTAGAAAGGTAATTCTTAGGGGACTGTGCTTCAGCATCTGGAAAACTGGGGAACAGCTTGCACAAAGTAACCATAAAAACAGAAACTACAGCATGAATAAACATATAAAGTCAGGAGGAAATGGAACAAGAAGATTTAGGAATTGCTTGATCTTGCTTGAACCCTTTCTTCGTGACAGTAAGCATGTTTGTAAGCATTTGTGACAGTAAGCATGTTTTGAACAAGATGTGGCCGGAGCACATGCAGAAGCGACAGTTGCAGGGAAATGGTGTAACTGACTCTTTGCCCTGGTCATTGAGAGCAACAGGAAAAGTTTTCCTTTAAATCTGTTCCATCTGATGACTGAAAGTTCAGAGAGGGAGGAACTCACATACCAACAAGAATTGAGCTTGTTTCTATGCTCTCCAACATAGCAGGTGCAAAACCAGGCATGACCATGGGCTTCGGCTTGCTATCCCCAAGAAAACGAGACATACTCTCTACATCTGAAGTGAATGACAGGCTGCTTTGTGATTTTCAGCTGGTACCAGGTATGGTTGTAGTGAGTCTGGGGCCCTGGACAAAATCCAGGATGGGATTCCAGAATCGTTACCACCTCACTACTGACCCACCGCCTGGGGCACACAAGCAGCAGCCTTCACATTTCATAATGTTTATGGGAGCTGTCACTGCCTCTGAAGCCAGCCACCCAAACCCCAGACATGGTGGCTGCAAGCGGCAACAGGAGCCCGCTCTTTTTATTTCCCCCCTCTTTTGGGGGAGGGCTGTGTGTGGTCAGGGCACCTTCCAACTTGAGGCCCAGGACATCTGCTTCTGTTGCCCTTTGGGTGAAACCACCCCTGGGTGGTTCTAGTGATGTCTACAGATGAAGCAATAGACAATGTTTTGTAGACTTTTACATGATTGTTTGTTGGAAGAGTATGTTATTGTTTGATAAACTGGTTTGACTTGTAAATCTAACCAGTCATGTGCATGGTTGCTCTTGATCTTAAAAGAACCTTGTGCACTGTACCCTACTTGGTAGAGTGAAGCACAGTGTAATATGGCTCATTGACAGGGAAACAGCTTTGCTCATGTCAGGCCCTCAGTTCAATCCCTGGGGACTTCAGTGAAAGGATTTCACACAGGAGGTGTGTAGAAACATCTTTCACTGCCAGAGACTGAAGATCCACTAGCAATCAAAGTACACCGCACTGAGTATGATGGAACAATGATCTGACTCAGTGGATGGTAGCTTCTCGTGACAGCAAAAAAAGGATGCTTACTGTGGAATGGAAGATATGGTTTTCACACATCATTCCTCAGAGGTGTACTAGCTTCTGGTATCAGGTTACAGCATCTCTTGCTGCTTCACAAAGATAACAAGGCCAAAGGGGTCTCTGAAGTCCAGGCTTGTTCAATCCAAGGTCAGGCTTTCCAGTAACCAATCAAGGCAGAGTGTATACATGTTGCATCCACACCCAAAAACATCTCTTGGGAGACTTTATAGCCACACTGACAAATGTCACGCAAACAGCCAGCTTCTCAGGAACAGTCCTGTAAAGACTCATCTTCATTATGGGCATTGAGCCAAGAAGTGTGCACTTTGCCCCCTAACCTGAAACTCTATTCTCAGCTTTCTTCCGCAGTATTCCAAAGGTACAGGTGATTCTGGAGAGCTAGGAATGGCTAACTGACCTTCGCCTGCTGAATCAGAGCTGCAGGGTGGAGGTGATTCTGAACCAGCTTTTGGCTGTAAGTCCTGGCATGCCTGCACCTCATTTTCTTGCTGTTGACTCTGGATTGGCTATGCAGGGCCCCTCCTCCTCTGAAGAGTCCTCACTGTCGCTGAGCCCTGGCTGACCCATGACAAGATGTTTATTAGGAGTTCCTTCAAGAGAAGCTCAGTAATGGTACTTAAGCCACGTGATACAAACACATTCTTTAAACTTTTGATTATTTATTTTAAATGCTTGCATTCTCAAACCTCAACAAAATTCTCGGAGAGGTTCACAACATTTCCATAAAGCTGTGATAAAAACAATACGTTAAAAAGAATGTCAGTATGAAAAGGAGCCCAACTGAACAACATAGCAGCAGTAACTGTAGCTACAGCAATGAAGATTTTAAAAGTTTCAGAGGGCAGCCATGTGCATTTGAACACCTAGATTCAAGTCAAGTAGCTCCTTAGAGACCAACAAGATTGGGGGGCTATAAGCTTTTGAGGGTCAAATCTCCCTTCATCGGATACGAGACGGACTGGAGATCTCGGAGTCTTTATATCACAGTCTGTAGCTGGGAAGGATATTGCAAAGAAAGAACTCAGGATGCAGAGGTAAAATGTGCATACTGATTAGCTTGATTAGAGCAAAGAGAAAATGCTTGGGGACAGAGAAATGGCATCTGTAGTGAGATAAGTATCCTTTGTCTCTATTCAGCCGGGGGGGGGGGGGTTCTATTCTTCTGAACCTGTCAATGAACTCAGATCAAGCAGTCTTGCAGTTTTAATCTCCTGTTGAAGTTTCTCTGTTTGAGGACTGCTACTCTTAGGCCAACAATGGAATGACCTGGAAGATTAAAATGTTTTCCCTCTGGTTTTTGAGTGCTGTGGTTTTTAATGTCTGATTTATGTCCATTTATTCCCTTGCGTAGAGACTGACCTGTTTGCCTGATGTAGAGAGTGGAAGGGCATTGCTGGAAGGTGAACAAGGTGGATGAAGCTGAGATCAGTAAGTGACCACCAGTGGTGTTCTGTTGTTCTGTTTGTGCCTATCTTGATACCATTGGATAACCTTCTATGAGATCAGCCCAAATGAAATAACAAAAAAAACACCACTGGTGGTCACGTACAGCTCTCAGCTCAAACTGGTTCAACACATCACTAACAAAACCCGACAACCTTTTATTTAATGATGCTGTTCATTTAGCCTACAGGCCTTGAGCATGGCCTACAACTTGTGCCAGACAAACCTTTTATGGTCCACATATAGCCTCCTAACCTTAAACAACTTCTTACCCACAACGGTGTCCTTCCTAAAATGGACACGGACTCAGGGACCAGGGCCTGCAACAATCCAAGATACCAGCTCTGTCCCCATATCCATTCTTGACAACACAATCACTGGACCTAACAACTCCAGCCATACCAGCTCTGTCTCATAGCAAAATTAAAAAGTTACCCATCATCACAGGCCTAGGCAGAGGGCTGTGCGAATTGACCCAGTACTCATAAGTCTTTTAGCAGCAGCTCCTAAATAGACAAATGTTTTTTAAAAAACATAGATACACAGGCACAAAGGAAAATGTTTAAAAGACAGTCTCATTGTCAGTTTGCACAAGTACACTAGCAGGGAGCATCCACTACATAAAATGCTGGAGTAGATTTATTTGTTTAGAGAACGTACATGTTGCCTCTTCAGCGATCTGCTTGAGGTGACTTAATTCTCACTGTGCGCTCCAGTCTATTCCATATGATCCCTCGGGAGCCCAGCATATGCGCCATAATCCATGAAGCGTATGCCTCATGTGTTGCTAGAAGCTGGAAATGACACCTTCTTACAAGGTACTTCCTAGAAGGGATTATAAATCTTCATTCCCACTGGGGAAAATGCAGGCTGATTGGTTCTTCTTGGGCTATCCTGAGATACCCAGTGGTTAAAATAATGCAGCATCCAGTTACAAATATAAGAGACTTGAGAAGCAGGTTTAGGACAAAGCGCTGTGTTCACAGGCACAGAGGAATATCTCGTTCAGATGGCTTGCCTATTATAAAACAATTTATCTGGAAGACATTAGCCCTGCACTTAGTGGGACAGTTTGTCAAATATGGCAGACAGAGCTACAAGAGAAATTTTGACAGATTGAGAACCGGTACCGTACAACCATCGAGCGGGTGCTTGCATCGACTCCTGTCCATTCCGTTCCTATTTAATACAGCTTCCAGATAAACGATTGATAGAGCTGACAAACAGAAAATGTTCACAAAATTATCACGGCTTATTCTCCTCGAAGGGGGGAAAGGGGGGACTGTGGGCCAGCAGTGAGAATTTCTCATTACATTAAAGGGCAAGTAGAGTCGATGGAGGCAGTTCTGTGTGTCTGAACTGGATCCATCCACCATCTCAAGCGATGCAATTCAAAACGCAGCATGGGTCAGCGACGGAGGAAGCTGAACCTTCTACCCGAACCTTCTACCCGTCTGCATTCCCCTCTTCCCAAAATTATTTTCATCTCAGCTGCTCTTTCTTCAATGGGTAAATCATGCAGAGATACAGTAGGTGCCCTCCTCTGCAGATGTGAAATTTAGACTCTTTTTCCCTCCACGTGGCCCAAGATTTTTCTCATGTTCTAGTATACAGACTGACAATTGACTGATTTAAGTATTTGGTGCTGGCGCATTTTCAGTATATTGAGGGGCATTTATGCGCATTTTGGAGGAAGGCGTTTTCCTCCACAGCCTGGCACTTGGTGATAAATAAGAGGGCTCTGATTAATGGATGGTGATGAGCTCCCAAAATGTGTCACATTCACCTGCCTGGGACAGTCTGAAGTATCATCTTTTCCTAGGGTCTGAAATATTGCCTTTTGATTGCATGGAAAATTTGATAACCTTCCACCAGATGGGAAATGTTGAGGCAGTGCCATGAACACAGTGTGCAACAAATGGAAAACAAATTCACAGTTATTGCACAACAAAAGGCTTGTCAGGGAGGAATCCCTACGCTGCAAAAAAAAGAAAAGAAGACATATCCAATCTTTTTTCCTTCCTAGGCAACAGAGTCTTTCAGTGCCATTTTAGATTCTCCCATTTTCCTACAGCCTTGCACTGGTAGAGAAAGGACACAGAGTGTAAGACAAGGTAGAATCCTGAATACAGTGAATCTCAGAACTACTATTTTTAAGGGATCCTTTTTGCATCTACCAGCCTGTGAAGGAATGTGCATAGCTTGATATGGAATCTGTTCATGTGGCAGGAGGTCTGGGGGGGGGGGCATCCTAGGGTGCGGTCTCGGTTTCTAGGGGACACAAGCCTGTTGGCACTACAGGAAAATTGCCTCCAACACTTTTTTGCAGCATTTCAGGGAGGAACTAGCAATTATGGACACTCTTTCATGCACCGGGAAGGACCATAGATCTATTGTCTTACACATCATACTAAATGCAAAGAGTGGAGGTGTTTAAAAAAGAAGGTTCGGAAAAAGTATTTAAAAGAGACTGAGTTTGCATTGGTTTGGATTTATTGTCTCGTCACATCTTTCCAACAACCGTGGAAACGAATCCAGCAACGAGTGAATGGAAATGCAAACCCAAGTAGAAAAGTTCCATTTGGACAAGCAGTCATATACTGCACTACAGTACTGCACTACAGTCAATCCCAATAATTATTTGCGCTTATGCAAGCAGAGATGCAAGTTGGAATACAATAAATTTTAACTTTACTGCTAGCTGCCAGTGTGATCTTTTTAGCGTGGCTGCACTTGCACAAGGGCTCTAGTGCACTTGAAAATCTTCCACTGGATCAAACACCATCTTAATGGCATATAGGGTTGCCATCTTCCAGGTGGTGGCTGGAGATCTCCTGGGACAGGTATCAGCTCACTAGGAGAAAATGACTGCTTTGGAACGTGGACTGTATGGCATTATAGCTCACTGAAGACCAATGCTCCCTCTAAGCTGTGGAGTCTTGTGAGCAAAAATTCTACTTTGTGAGCTACTGGCATTAAAGTTGTGAGCGAGCGATTGAGTTGCTGCATAAATTAGTTTGCTTTGGAGCCCTCCTGCCTGAGCTAAGACAAAACGTGTGAGCTGGAGACTAAAAAACTGTGAGCTAGCTCACACTAACTCAGCTTAGAGGGAACACTGCTGAAGACCCTCCCCTCCCCAAACCTTGCCTTTCTCAGGCTCCACCCCTAAATCTCTAAGTATTTCCCAACCCGCAGCTGACAACCCTAATGGCATCACCCACCCATTTTCCTTCCTGAACATTTTCCCTTTCTCCCCCGCCCATTTGGGCAGCAAATCAGGGGTCTTCCACACTTACAGTAGAAAACAGGGAGAGGGCAGATTTAAAAAATGGGGGGGGGCAGAAATAGGCAGGAGAAGGCATGCTGCTTTATGAATGAATTTAAATGCAAATACTTGGCTAACAGTGTGGCAATTCTACCCACAGGCTCTGGGTGCCTCTCTGTTCTCAATACAAAGAACAGACTGCTTTCTGTCCGGCCAACAATCCCAGGCTGATCACCACATTGCACAATTTATCAGCCGCCTTTAATAGACAGGTGTACGTGGCCCTTGAAAGGTACGAGGAGAGTGAGGACAATACTAATGAGACTGTATGGATTTTGCTAAAATATAAAAACGTTGCACAGAGGGGAAAAAATCAATATTTATGAATTCCTGAGCTGACTTCATAAATTTTACAGCGTTCAACAGGTGGAAAGCAAGCGGTGCAAACCACACAGCCGTCATGGAAGAGTATTCTATTTCAAGCAGCACACTGTGCGGAGCTGGTTCACATGTGCATATAAATCACTTGAATGGTTTCCGCTGAAAAATGTGACATTTGGAGTTTTAGCAAGCTTATTATGGATTTCAGTGGTTTAAATAATTTATCGACCGTGCTGTACTGTTGTTTTTATACTGCCGCAAACAGCTTCTGCCCAATGAGCTGCAAGAGAGATTAAAACGTAAAATAAATTAAGATGTCAGAAGATGCTGCCATGCACCCACCCCCACCCCCCACCCCCCAATAACATGATATCTTTGCACTGGGTTTTAGTTGTAAGCTGCTTGTGGGGAGGGCGGTCAACCTCGACTGAAAGAAACACACTATATAATGAGTTGACACTGGGTGAGATGAAAGTCCCATCTATGATAATTCCTTTACACACCATTTGATGCAGCAAGCTTCAAGGAACAAACATGCTTATCGACCTATGGGCATGGGATGCTGCCTTATATCAAGTCAAGCCATTGGCTCATCAAGCTCAGTGTTGTTGGTTCTGACTGGTGGCTACTCTCCAAGGTCTCACGCAGGTGTGTGTGTCCTTCCTAGCACCTGCTACCTAAATTCTTTAACTGGAAATGCCAGCGATTGAATCCAAGACCTTTTGTATGCAAGCCACGGGCTGTGTCATTGGGCTGCAACCCCTTCTCCTTCCCACATGGCCCAGAATGTTTCCCGCTGCTCTTATCCCACTTACATTCTGTTCCCCCAGGGCCTGCGGTGAGAAAATTTCATAACAGATGGTGCAGAGGATCCATGAGTAAACACAGAGATAAACCCATGTAAAGAGTCCTGAGCCATGCTCCAAAGATGGGGTTATCACAGGTGCTGGGGAACCACTGGCAACTTGAAATCTTCGTTGAGCCCTCAGGTGGTGTTTTGAGATGTTATGTGCCTCTTTGAGCCTGTGCTCTGCTCCTTTGCCACACTACATCTCCTTTCCCACATGGAACAGAACTTTTCTAGAAGGCCTGTCACAGCAAACTCTCCCTGGCTGTGTAAAAAAGGACATTTTGGTAGTTGCCACATGTCATGTGGTAGGCTGAAAAGATGCAGCTTGGAGGATATCTCTGCTACATAACACAAGGGCAGGGATCCAAGAAACCCGGTGATTCATCCCGCATGCCCATGGGGATTTTGAGTGTGCGCTTCTCAAACAGCAGCCCCTCCTCATACCACATGCCAAGCCACACTTGAAACTGAGAGGACTTTCCAAAGCAGTTTGTGGTTATATTGTGATGATATTGAGAGCCAGTGTGGTATAGTATTTAGAATGTTGGACTAGGATCTGAGGGACCCAGGTTTTAATCCCCATCCTGCCATGGAAGCTTGCTGGGGGACTTTTGGCCCAGTCACACATTTCCAGCCTAGCCTGCCTCACAAGGTTGTTGGGTGGATAAAATGGAGCAGAAGATAACAAAGTAAGCCACTTTGGGCCCTCATTAGGGAGAAGAGCAAGATATAAAGTAGATGATGATGATACGATATGATGATACAAAAACGGACAAACACAACAGTATGTGTGCCTGCTCATCTGTAGCTGTTCAGATGCCAGCCTAATGTGCAAGAACCCTACCTTACTGTACATCTTGTCACCCTCCTCTTCTCTGAATCCATATAACATACCTAGAGCAGGTGGGATTTTCCAGCAATTCATTAATGCCCTGCTAAAAACCAGAGGCAAGCATTTCCTTTGTTTTCATTAGGCAAGGCCCTGCTATGTAATAACTCTTTTTGAGATATGCCCACCCCTGGCTCTTTAGGTCATAAATCTGGTCAGCATATAAACACAGTGGGCACGGTCCCTGCAAAGGTGAAGCACATTTAATTGTGCCTTGGCCTACCTTTGTAAACCATGTGACTTGAAAGCACTTAGCTTTGGCTGGGATAGTGCTCACTGTAATCTTTTTTTTAAAAAAGCACCAGGTGAGGCCATCTTATATCTGTGCAGAGGGGTAATACGATAAGAAGCATGGCCACCATCGCATGAACAGCAATCCTTATTTATGTCTAAATGGTCTTGTACGTCAAAGCTGCATTGCAGACCATCAATCCAAGAGGCTCTCTGCAGAATTAAAGGGATGGGCTTCTGCTCCCGGCCACTCTCTGTCTGGAATGCTGCCAGAGAGGCATGACTGCAGGAACAAATCATTTTAACCCGGGCGTTTTGGTTTTCAGAAAGATCTCCCAACACCACAACATTCTCTGCTTCCCTAGAACAGCAGGCACAGCTGTGCCCTCTCCACCTTACTGTTTGTTCTCCCCATGGGATCCTTAGCGACGAGTGCAAGACAATGTGAATACATCCCCAGCATGGGGCCGAGAGCCAAGAGGGAGGAAGGCATAAATTTCCATGGGCTGCAGATGATGTCCTTTTCATCTCCCGCTCAGCTTGGATGACTTCACTGGCACTTTAATAAATTGTACTGAGTCAGACTGGGGGGCCAGCAAGTGACTGAGATAAGCTGCCAGGAATCCAAGGCTCTCGTCTGGGTAATGGTTCTTCGGAGGCTCCTTTCAACCAGGAAATCGCAGACGTACAACCTCTGATTTTCCAAACAATTCATCCTCTATACAGAGTTGTCTATTATCGACTAAAATGCCGGCCTCCATGTTGTCAGCGCCCCTTGCTTTCCCTAGCGGCACGTTGTCAGGAAACAGATGTTGCTCCAGGGGACTGCCCTGAGGCTGGCAGTACCTCAGCCACAGAGTTTCAGGTATTCATCTTCACAGACAGGCAGGAAGGCGGCTGCTTTCTGAAACTGAAAATAATTTTGGGTGTGTGTACGTGTCGAAGATATAGGTATTTCCTTTCTCTCTGCATCTGGAAGGGAGGTGGCAGAAGGAAGGTATTGTAGCCAACTCTTCAGAGTTCTAGGGACAATGAGGGGAAAATCTTACACAGAAGAAAGAGACATTTTATCTCTCCAGTACTCTTGCTCTAGTCAGGCCCAAGCCAGGTTGTTCTTAATACAGTGGGGCCCGGAGATCTCCCAAAATTACAACTGACCTCCAGACTACAGAAATCAGTTCCCTTGGAGGAATGGCTGTTATGGAGGGTGGACTGTATGGCGTTATACCCCACCGAGGTCCCTCCCCTCCCCAAACCCCACCCTCCCAGGACTCCACCCCCAAATATCCTGGAATTTCCCAATCCAAAGTGGTCACTCAGGCCTATTCTGCTACTGTGCTGAGGATTTCACCAGCACCACTCTTCCCCTCAACACTCCTTTTGCCTTGCCTGACTGTTCTATCATGGGTATAATAAGAACCTAGAGGCTGTAATGTTCTTGGGGTCTATAAAAGAACAAGGAGTGGCATGGAAAATAACTTTTAATCACTGGAGTAACTCAACACGTTGTACAGCCATTGATAAACAGAGGGCCCATCTGGCAAATGTCCTCCTTTCCCAGTTCTGAGTACTGAGGGAGGCAATATCCCAAGCAACCCCTTGCTAGTTCAGGACTCTTGTGTTTTTTTTCCTTTTCAGAAGTGGCCAGGAAGAGACCCTAGAGAGCTGCTGCCTGTCAGAGTAGACAATTGAAAGTAGACCTTGAAAGACGAATGGTCTGACTCAGTAGAGATCAGCTTCGTGTGTTCAAGAGGCCGTTTCCTTTTGTAGAATCGCCAGTGAAGCGCTGCAACAATTAAGGACATGGAAACAATTGTCCTCCTTCCCTCTGTACTTGCAGCTGGTTGTGATTGTTCTCTATCACCATCAGTGCTTTTAAGCCAACGTCATCAGAGAAAAATCTAAGGAGAAATCTTTTTCTTCACATTGATCAGAGGAATAGCATAGATGAAATGTCACGTACTTTGATAACCAAGGAAGCACTCAAATTACAGGTGATTTACTTTCCAAATAATATTTTGTTTATAAAATTGGCACGTTGGCTTTACTAGTCCAGAGACCAATGTTGCCTTATTTCCATGGGCCACAGCTTGGTGAGAGTGAGAGCCAGTCTGTGGCAGTGGTTAAGGGCAGCAGACTCTAATCTGGAGAACTGGGTTTGATTCCCCCCTCCTCCACATGAAGCCAGCTGGATGACCGTGGGCCAGTCCCAGCTCTCTCCGAACTCTCCCAGCCCCACCTACCTCACAGGATGTCTGTTGTAGGGAGAGGAAAGGGAGGCGATTGTAAGCTGCTCTGAGACTCCTTTGGGTAGTGAAGGGCAGGGTATAAAACCTCCTCCTCCTCTGTTTTGTATATTACATGATGATAGACCCAGGTTTGCTACCAAGTGTACAGTCAATGGAGTTAGAGCCAATCCTGGTTCCCTAATGAGAGTATGGTACATGTTCTTGCAAAGGCACGCTGTTGCATTTCAGTATCAGGCATATATGTGAAACATCTTTCATAACTGTAATGTACCACAGTCCTTGGAAGCTTGTTTTTTGAGTTGGGGGTGGGTGGGTGGATTTTCAGAATTTCAGCAGACTTTTCCAATACTCAGTGAAACTTTTCCCTTCACCGACACTCTTAAAAGTATGCCAGCTTTTAGCTCCAGGCATTTTTTGTCACATATTTTAAAAATGCAGCCACACAGGAAAACTTACACAGCAGTTGTTCTTCTTTCAAAAACATAAGATAATTAGCCGCAGCTCAGATCAAAACTCAACCAATAATGCCACCAGCTATAACTACTTTGTGCTCTAGCCTCTAAACTCCAGAGCATTTGAACATGCCCTTCGTGATCATGACAATTTGCAATGAAGATAGCTAGAGAAGATTGGGGGGCGGGGGGAGTACTAATTTTGGAGAGCTTGCTAGGAGTCAGTAGCAGCCATAACACCATTCGATTTGTTGTCGCCTGGTACTATAGAGTCTCCTCTGCCAATTAAATTAAGTCAGGGACTGTGTGAGCCACTCAGACAAGCCAGTTCATGCTGCTTTGGATTAAAATATTCTTCATACATACATCTCATAGTGACCAGTAATGCAAGAATTGTGTTTTTCTGTAATTTAGTCTCTGGATTATTGGTAGAATACATAAACCTGACTTTCCATAAAAGCCTGAAAAAAAACAAGGAGATCATTCTTGCCATCAATAACATAACATATTTTTAAAAAACCAGCCTTCACACAGTACACAGTACACTGAGATTTAGATGGTTGGGTTTTATCATGACTATAAAGGCTGTACTGAATGCTTGCCTGTGAATGTTTTCAAAGATGTATTTTTAAGATGGCTGAAATGTTTTTGGGAGGGGGGGAGCCCTATCTTGAAGAATGTTCATCTGATTTGTAACCTTTCCCAGCGTGTACCCTTAAATCTTTTGTTATTTTGGCACTATTTTCCCCCACACGCTTACTGCCTATGGCTTTTCTTTCTCCTTCAATGTGTGATCCCAGCCTATCAGGGAGGACATATTGAATGCGATGACATCAGATTTGGCTGCATGACATCAGTGAGGGCAAGTTAAGTCAATCGTTTGCCCTTACTCAAGAGGGGACACCTACCTGTTGCCAAGGCAACGAGGCCAATGTTCCTTGTCTTACTACAATGCAGTGCAGTAGCGGTTTCATCGCCTGCTCTCTCTCTGCCAGTACCACAACACAGCACTGCAAGACTGAGTCTGCTTGCCTCAACAATGGGGACACATTCCATCTTCCCCACGTACTTTTGCCCTTATCCTCAGTCCTCCAACTGGAAAAATAACTAAAAGGGGGAGGGGGGATGCTTTTCACAGCTTGCAAAAACCTGTAAAAGGAGCTTCAGGTCTGGGTCAGCCACAGTGAAGGTTTGTTTTTTTTTTAATTAAGCTAGCAGCAAAATGTCCATTTGTGTAATGGGTGAAGTATGCTTCTAGAGGGACAGCTAGTATATAGCAGAAGTCCTTGGGGAAGGCAGCCCCTCTATACATGCTTTCCACAGAGGGCCAAAGCAAAACATGGTCAAGAAATGGAGGGCCAAGCAGCGTGGTATCTGAAGAAGTGAACAGTGACTCACGAAACCTGCCACATATTTTGTCAGTCTTTAAGGTGCTACTGGACTCTTACTCCTTTTCTGCTGCTACAGACAGACTAAAGACAGATGGCTATCCATCTACCAAGAAGGACTGGTTTTACTCTTATTACCAGTGTCTCCAGGGCAACGTTTTTCTTTCTCCATAGCTATGAATGGCAACTATTCAGGTTTGTGGGGGAAAAGCCAAAGGGTGCTGTGATTCCAGTAACCCCACATCTTGCTAGGAGAAATCAACACCCTGTTGTTATCTGCAGTGACCTGTTCTGTTTCTTGGTGACATTAAAGCAAGGGTTCCCAACCTTTAAGAACCCATGAACACCTTTGGGATTCTGACACAGGGTGGTAGGTGTAATTACAAAATGGCTGCCATGGGAGAAGGAGCCAACCACAACATGGCAACTGTAGGAGGTCCAGCCACGCCCACAGAGGAAGCCCAAGTACAGAGAAAAAGAGGGGTAATTTCTAAAAGGTATTGGGAAAGGGGAGTGAGAGACAATAAAACCAACAACTGGTGGCAGCTAACACCACCAGCAACACTGTTATTTAATCTGCATGTCAAATCAGATCTCCAATGGCCAATCAGAAGCCCTGCAGGGCAAGAACCCCCATATGTCCCCACCTATGTGGGCACCACTTGCCGGGCACCAGGAAAGGTGTTGGCAGGCACCATTGGGAACACCTGCATTAGAGCATGGTGAATTCTATAGTTCCCATGAACATGCAAAGCTTTGATGTAGACCACTGGTCTATCAAGGTCAGTACTATCTAGTTGGACTACTGCTAGAGGTTTTCTGGTGTCTCAAGTAGAATCCTTTCACATCACAGACTACCTGATCCTTTTTCAGCTAGAGATGCCAGAGATTGAACTGGGTACCTTGTGCATGCAAACCAGATGCCCTACTACTGAGCCAACCTCTACCCCAACATATGACTGTTTCAGGGAATGCTCATCATGAAAGGGAATTCCTTATCAAGCAAGAGAAGATTCCAAATAATCTAGCTTTTACTCATTTTTTTTTCTTGTGTTCCTGGCATAAACTGGCACCTCCTGGCAGAGTTTCATATGCTTCAGATGAGGGCCCTCTTGCCCGATCCCAAAATGCTGCATGTCAGCATAATTCTGCCACGAGAAGAACACCACGGTGGTGGCTCAGATCGTCCTGTGCCACTACTTCAAACAATCCCTGCGGAGTCAATGCAGCTTCCTAATACAAGGAAAGGAGGAACTAGAATCCTTATGGTCACAGGTACTGCACCAGCACTTCCATTAAAGAAAGAAACCATTCCCTTGTTGTGACCCCCTTCAGAACAATCCCATTATCCATTATAAGAGCAACAGAGTGAACAGTGGCTTGTGCCGTCCCTGTGCTACACGGAACACAAAGTTATACTGCATTACCTTTAATCCTAGTGGCCTTCCAGTGGCTAAGCAAGTTTATTTGCTACATCCAACAGCTACAACAGTAGAAAACGGGCCAGGTTCACATTAAATCACTAGAGTGATACGTGGAAAGGCTGTCCGTGCTTTCCTCTTCCGACTCGTTTTTGGCAGCACAATACAAAGAATGTTGTGGTGTGCTGAAGTGTGTGTGTGTTGCTTCTTGGAATTTGCCAAAGCCTTCAGTTGACATCAGGACTCTTTGACATTCAGGCTCAATTTGCACATTACAAATTTGTTTGCTGGGGGAAATACATGAGGACTTTGTATCAGACCTATGATGGGAGTTTTTTGCTCGTCAGACACACACTGGCTCTTTTTTCCTTGCAACCCTGGCACGTAGGGAGAAGTGGCTTCAGCCTTCCCCTCTCCTAGAGTTGCCAGCAGGAGAGTTGTAGGTGGGGCCATGGATGGCACAGCATTCTGTGCAGCATGGCATCACTTCTGATAAAAAAACAACAACCCAGAACTGACAATGGGTAGCTCTAGGAATTGCCAGAAACTTTATGGTAAAACCAAAGTGTTTTCAACA
Source organism: Lepidodactylus listeri (assembly GCA_029233225.1). Lineage (NCBI taxonomy): Eukaryota > Metazoa > Chordata > Lepidosauria > Squamata > Gekkonidae > Lepidodactylus > Lepidodactylus listeri. Next base: position 126,693,186 of record JARCFY010000004.1, read on the forward strand.
ATTCCTTGAGATACCCTTTGTCACTTCTGGTAAGGATGTTTTTGGTCTCCTTTAAAATTTGTTTTCGTATTCGCTAATTGCCCTGTGGAATTGTTGTTGACTTCATTACAAAAATCACATTACTTACATGGCTTCAAGTCCACAATATTCATGGTTGGGGTCAGCCAAATATTTTGATGCTGTTAAGTCACCCACACAGTCTAAGCGCCATGTAATTTTTGCAGCAAAGCCAACAGCAACTATACAGGGCAGACTGAGGTTGGGGGGGGGGGGGCTTGAAGTCGCTTCCACAAAGTGCAGTTGCGAAGCCCAGAACATCCACTGCATCTCTGATAAAAAAAAAGTCCTTGTCTCGTCCCCCATCAAACATGAGGACTCTGGCTCATCTGGTGGTGGTGGTGATGAAAAGTGCTGTCAAGTCCCAGCTGACTTATGGCAAAGCCATGGGGTTTTCAAGGCAAGAGATATTCAGAGGTGGTCTGCCATTGCCTGCCTCTGCGTCACAACCCTGGTGTTGTTTGGAGGTCTCCCATGCAAATACCTGCCAGGTCTGACCCTGTTTAGCATCTGCAATCTCATAAGATCGAGCTAGCCTGGGCTATCCAAATCGGGGCCTGACTCACATAGACTGGCCCTTTTAAGTTGCTACCCAGAGGTGACCTACGTTGGCCTCTTTTTACAGGTCACCTTTGGGCAGGGTGTGGAGAAGGACTGACTTCAAACTGAAATTAATTTCTTTAAGCCGTGGTGTGATTTCCATCAGATACATGGTGTAGGAGGAGGATTACACCCGCTTCTCTTGAGGTATGCTCCCGATCTAAATCAGATCGAAACACAGATATCTCACTCCACCTGTAGTCCAGCTTGAGAAAAGAAGTTAAGGGGAGGGCTATGTAAGGTCAATGTTAAGGATACAGCAGCCCTAATAATCTAGGCTAGCCTGATCTTGTCAGAGTTTGGAAGCTATGCAATGCTGGATGGGAGATCGCTGGGAAAGACGGGGGCTGCTACGCACAGGAAGGCAATTGCAAATGGCAAACCACTTCTGCTCATCTCTTGCCTCAGGCTGCGGCCACACGGGCTTTAAATGCGGGAGGAAGGGCTATTTCCTCCCGCATTTAAAGGGGCTGACCAGACGGACGGCCCCAAGTCCCGTGCCGAAGCGGGCTCCAATGCGGGTTCCTCCCACATTTTCAGACCCCAGGAAAATCAAGTATTTTCCCGGGTGTTGCGGGAGGAAACCGCATTGGAGGTATCTGGACAGCCCTCTCTCGCATGCATTGCGAGAGCAGGGCTGTCCACATAGCCCTGCCAGCCATTCCCCCCCCCCTTTTACACTTGGGCGCATGGCTATCCATGCGCCCAAGTGTAAAAGGGTGGGGAAAAAAAAACCCGACTTACCCAGGCGGATGGCGGGTCGGAGGCCGCCACCGCCGCTTCAAGTGCTGCTGGGGCCGCCTCCGCCGCCTCCGTAGTTGTCTCTTCAGCGGCGGGCCGCCGCCGCAGCCACCACGGCCGCTGTTCCCGCCGCCGCCGCCTCTTCAGCGGCCGCGGCCGCCGATCCCGCGGCCACAGGGGTTGGGATGTATAGACATCCCAACCCGCTGTTTAAAAATGCGGCCCCTTTAAATCCGGGAGCCCTCCCGGATTTAAAGGGGCCGTGTGACCACGGCCTCAGAAACCCCATGTAGTCACCATTAGTTGGTTGCGACTGGATGGGTACATTTTCAGTGTAGGGTACATTGGGACCGTTCCCCTGGCCTGGAAGCATTTCTGCTACTCTCTCCTCTATCAGATCAAACACGATCCCCTGCACTTTGTTTTCCATTAATTTTGTAATTCTGCATGCCACAGGACATTTCTGACTGCGTGGTAGAACTAGTGAAGTGTAAGGGGGGGGGGGATCTGTGCTAGGGCTGATATAGTTAGCTGGATATGATACAGCAACTTTGCCTTCCAAATCAGGAATGGAACTGTTCAGAGCGTGAACGGGAGATTTGATTGTAATGGATTGTTGATTGTACTACTTAAATCTGAGTAAAAGGAGAGAGACACAACAAGGCTAAGAATTATAAAGACTGGTGCTATTTATAAAACCCTGGGGCATTAATGGAAAATCCTATGCAGAGTTCCCTCAGTCTTTTGATTTCAGTGGCCTTGGACAAGAGTAACTCTGCATAGGATTGCACTGTAAATATGACAAGGTAAAGAGCACGTATACTTTATTATTACATTTTATTTATTAAAACAGTTTTAACCTACCTTGCTGCAAGGATTTAAGGGAGTTTACTTCACCTGTTTATTATCAGGAGGCCCTTGTGCAATTTCCAGCCTTTTAATATCATTTTTATCCTTTTAACATCTTGGGGGGGGGGGGGTATCTGACTCATAGTGCAACCCTAAGCAGCGATACACACTTCCAGTGTTCCCTCTAAGCTGAGTTAGTGTGTGCTAGTTCAGTCTTTAGGCCTCCAGCTCACACATTTTTGTCTTAGCTCAGGAAGGCTGGCTCCAGAGCAAACTAATCTATGCAGCAGCCAACTTGCTCGCTCACAACTTTAATGCCAGTAGCTCACAAAGTAGAAAGTTTGCTCACAAGACCCCACACCTTAGAGGGAGCACTGAAACCCATTGATATCAACAGACTTAAAAAGGCATAATTCTACTTAGAATTGTAGTTGTACTTTTCTATTTTTTGACGTTCCATCTCCCACCCATAGGCATCAACTTCAGGGGGGCTGGGGAGCTGCCCCCCCCCCCCCCCGAACTTTTCTAGGAAGTGCTGAGCCTTCCCGGAGACAATGGCCTGTGATGTCTCTGGCCCAGCCTCAGCCTCCGCCCCCCCCCCCCCCCCGGAAATTGGAAAGTCTACGCCCTTCCCCCCCCACCCCCGTTTTTGTAAACACAAGGAGAAAAATACAGCAATTAAATTGTTGAAAGGTTGGCAGGCTTTAATCATGACAAACTGTCCAAAAGGCTGACTGAGGAAAGCTGCAATCTTGTAGCGTGAGCCCCCCCCCCCCCCCCCGAATAAAATGGGGTCTTATTTCCACACAGACTTGCAGCACCTTCAGACCTGACGTTGCCGCGGCCCCTTTGCAGTGCAACAAGCCATTGTTCTTTCGGAGAGGGAACGGCTGCATTTCAGAGCCGCAAGGAGCTAGCCTGGCAACTTGGAATCACAATATTTATTCTCCCCCGACGGGCTCAGATTCGGCAGGCCAGGCGGGCACAACTCATGCGAGGCACGTCTGGCGTCCTGCTTAAGATTCATAAGTCAGAGTTTTCGACGAGGAGTCAGAAGAGAGGGGAAACGGAGCAAATTGCGAGATGTGACACAACATCACAGCCCACGTTTGACTTTAGTGTAGCTTTGGGCGTCGCGGCTTATTAGGGCTTCCAGGGCCAGCCCCCTCCACCGGAGCAGACGCGGGGAAAGCGTCAACATTTGCTTTACCCCGGCTGAAAGCATCTCCCCGCTGCCTGCCGACGCGTCGGAGCACAATGAGACGAGGGCGGACGAATGAGGGCCTTAAAGTGAGGGCTAATCTTGAGCAGAGCGCCAGGGGTTCTCCCCACAGTAGCCCTTATTGTGACTGAGGGGGGCAGTGGAGTCAGTATACCCGCGACAGCTAAGTTTGCGGTTGGATCTAGGCATGGAGTGAAAAGCGGTGGTAGAGTCTAGCTATGCTAAATAACCCACTTTCAATCCACTTTCAAACTGGATTTTTACTGTGACTGATTTCCCAAGAGGCGTTGCTGTCTTGGCTCTTCTCTTTCCCCAGATTGTGTGCGTCAATTTCCCACTATTTGCCCTGTGAGGGATTTTCACCCACAGCTTCCTCTGCAATCCTGTTTTTTGATCCTGTCAAAATGTGGCGCAGGGCAAATAGTGGGAAATTGATGCATGCAATCGGATGAAATGGAAGAGCGGCGGCGGAGCAGTGCCTTGTGGGAAACCAGTCTGTGTGAACTGGCAAAATCCAGTTGGAAAATGGATTGAAAGTGGATTATTTAGTTTGTGTGACCACAGTCCTGAAGTGGTAGAGTGAGTTGTACCACTTTAGACCGTAAGTGGGAGACACCATATTGGAACACGTAGCTAGGTAATTATTATTATTATCATCATGGTATGGCATTGTGTGTAGTATAGCCAGGACATCCTAAGATTGTTCAGCAGACAGAAGTTCTCGCTCTGTAGCATTATGCACCACTAGGTGGCAAGCTAGACTTGTTTTTGAGGCAAAAAGGTTCAGAGGTGGTTTGCCCTTGCCTGCCTCTGCATCATGACCCTGGTATTCCTTGAAGGTCACCCAAATACTAGCCAAGGCGGACCCTGTTTAGCTTCTGAGATATGACAAGATTGGGCTAGCCTGGGCCGCCCAGGTCAGGGCCACAGCTAGGTAAAAACAAACAAGCCACCACCACCGCAGGGCACAAACTAGCTCAGCAGGGAAGAGGTCTGGACCAGGCTTCCTCTGTGCTCTGCTGGCTGTCTACTTGCACAGAAGATGTCTTTTTAACGGGAGACCTTCAAATATGGTATCTCAGCTATCTGAAGCACTACAGTCCATGGATACTTACTAGGGAGGACAATTAATGTCTGATGAACAGAATTTTTGGAGGGCTGGAGGAAAGAGAACGCAAGTTGCACCACGAATCTTTGACATCAATTAAAACTGCTGGCTCTGTACGGTGGGTTTTTCTGAAGCATCTGATTTTGAGTTATTTCAAGCCTTCTTTTGTTTTCTTTTTTTAAAAAACTGTTCGAAGGTGACATCCTAGGCACCACTAAGAACCAAAACAGTAAAAAATCAGATACCTGCCAGAAAGGAGGTTTCTGAAGATATTTTAAAAGAACATTTACAATCCTAATCTCCAAACTGGAGGAGGAGGAGATTGGATTTATACTCCACTGTTCACTACCCGAAGGAGTCTCAGAGTGGCTTACAATCCCTTTCCCTTCCATTCCCCTCCCCACAACAGACACCAGGGGGCAATTTCGCACTAGCGTTTGCCCTGGGTTTGCCCTGATGCTTGCTCAGGAGCTTCTGGTCGATTTCCCACCAGTTGCTCCGGGCTCATGGTTTGATCAGGAGTATTGCTGGCACTGCTCCGGAGCTTCCCCGAAGCAAGAAAATCCTGTTTTTAGAGGATTTTCCTGTTTGCTCCAGTGGAGAAGCTGAGATGAAAACACGCCCACTTGCCTGCCCTCCATCTGGTCCGCCCCGTGGTGGGCGTTTCTTCAATACATATTTTTTAAAATGAGCCCTCCTAACGTAATATCAAAATGATGAGGAAGTGAGACAAGAACCCACCACAGGGACTGCATCGACAAGGAGGATTTGCTGGGCTTTTTGGTAGCAGGAGCCGGGCGCCATTGGGTCGAGAGCTCCTGGGCTCGCGGATGACCGCTGCCCTGTGTCTGGGGTGCCCCGGCCACAGCCCCTGCAGAGCAGGCAGGGGGGGCGCTTCCCTCCTGAAACCCGCAGAGGAGCAGTGGCGGGCGGGCGGGCCAGGGACATGACTCTTCCACCCCGCTCTCTGGGTGCGCTCCTCTGGGTCTGAGGCTAGACTGTCTTCCCCCCTCCCTTTTGTTTTTTTTGTATAATACACACACGTTCACATTTATTTATTATGGGGGGAACTTTTTCTTCGGGGCTCCAATTCAGCGTGCGGAGCGGGGAGACTGGGCTGCCATTGCTGCTGCTCCTCCTCAGCTGCTGCCACCACCACTGGAGAAGAAGCCCAGAAGGAACCGCGACTCCCCCCCTGGCTCGTGCTTGCCTCCAGCATCCAGTGCCCCGAGTGCTGCTGCTCCTGCAGCCGGTGGCAGGATGGATGGAGGACAGCAGCCAGAGCATGTGGGAGGGAGATGGGAGGCCAGTCCACATGCTGCTCCGTGGCTGGGGAGCTCCACCAAGGAAGTTTTTCCAGCAAAAAAACCTTCATAAGTTTCATAACACAATTTTAAAATAAAATGGCAGAGAAAGCATATGGCCTGGGACCTATCTACTTGAGGGACTGCCTCTTCCCATATGTTCCCCAGCGAGCACTTCGGTCTGAGAGCCAGTTTGGTGTAGTGGTTAAGTGCACGGACTTTAATCTGGGAGATCCGGGTTTGATTCCCCACTCCTCCACTTGCACCTGGCTGGATGACCTTGGGCAAGCCATAGCTCTGTACCAGCTGTTCCCTCAAGGACAGCTTGGGAAAGAGCTCTCTCAGCCCCACCTACCTCACAGGGTGTCTGTTGTGGGGAGGGGAAGGGACAGGAGTTTGTAAGCCGCTCTGAGACTCCAAGTGAGTGAAGGGCGGGGTATAAATCTAATCTCTTCTTCTTCTCTTCTGATTCCCAAAACCGTTTGGTCCTCCTGGGACCAAAGGAGGCCCATCTGGCGGTTACTAGGGCCAGGGCCTTTTCGGTGGCAGCCCCATGCTGGTGGAATGAGCTCCCAGATAACATCAGGGCCCTGCGGGACCTTTTACAGTTCCACAGGGCCTGTAAAATGGAGCTCTTCCACCAGGCCTATAAGTAGGGGCCGCCAATAGCTCCATCTTGGGCCCTGGCCCCGATTTTCTCCACCAGTATGTGTGACTGTCTTTTGTGGCTAACATCTAGGCGCTACTCTGATGCTCTAAACTGAAGAACCGCCATCTGTATTAGGTTTTCTAATTTTATATGTTTTAATGTTTTAAATATTAATGTGTATTGTTACCTGTTGTTAGCTGCCCTGAGCCTGCCATTTGGCGGGGAGGGCGGGATATAAATCTCAATAAATAAATAAATAAATCCTCGGTGGAGGGAACTGCATGAATGGGTTGCTTCAAGTGACACAGCGAAAGATTTTTTTAATCCGTAAAGTAAAGCAGTAATGCATACAAACAAACAAGGGGAAACCATCTTACTGGTGCCAGTATTTTATCTTTCAAATGGGCCACATTTCATTATAACGATATTGCAATGCATATAGGGCACCATGGCTGTAAAGGCTTTATCCACCATTTTGTGCCTGAGATCCTGCTGGCAACGCACCCAACATTTTGATGATAGAGCAGACACGGCACCAATCACAGCGCCAGGCCGTATGGTCGACCAATCATTGTGCAGCAAGCAACAGCAGCGGGAAAATTTGAATAGGAAGGAGGGAAGTATTGAATTCTGGGAAGAGGAAGGCAACTACGGACACCATTAGGTGCATATCAGCTCGCAACAGCAAAATAGTTTAAATTTCAGTAGCAAATAGCGTTCCCTCTACAACTCGCATGACCATTGCTCACACTATCCATGTCCACCGTCATTGCATTATAATGAAATAACGCAATCGTGCCTGCGCTTTAAAAAAAACATTCAAGGGAGGAAGGGGGGGGAGTGAGTGGGATGATGGGAGGGGGGACTGGAAGCCTCATTTCATCATAACAAAATAATGCAATCACGCATGCGTTTTTAAAAAAAAACGAGGGAGGAGGGAAGGGGGGAGGAGCGAGTGGGGAGATGGGAGGGGAAAGGGAGGGGGGAATGGAAGCCACACGGCAGTCGGTGTGTGCGAAATGGACACTGCGGGGCAGATGAGGGGCTTCGGCTCCAAGTGTGAACATGAAGAATATACTCTGGAGGAAAAAACCCTGGAGAGAATGAGAGACAAACGGCAAGTGCGAAATCACCCCCTGTGAAGTATATGGGGCTGAGAATTCTCTTGAGAATGGTCCTTGAGGGAACAGCTCTGAAAGAACTTATGACTGACCCAAGGTCACACCAGCAACTGCATGTGGAGGAGTGGGGAATCAAACCCGGTTCTCCCAGATTAGAGTCTGCGCTCTTAACCACTACACCAAACTGGTTTAGTTCCAGAAAATACCTCAGTTGTCCCAGTTATAAGTCCTTCCCCAACAAATTATTTTCTAGAGTCCAAAATGCCAGCTCTGACTTAAACTAGAACAGAAAAATTGGCTAAGACATATCTTTGAGCACTGTGATTTATCTTCAGTGGCCACTATTTTAAAAAGTCCTGATATAAATGATAACATTTCACTGATTTGCGCTGAGGAAAGCTTTTACATAGTTAGGGCTCTCTAACAACTGCCTTCTGCTGCAGTAGGGAAGTGCTAACATAACACCCCTCTCAATTTAAGACTCCATAATTGCAATGAGGAAGCAATGAAAGTAATTTAATGCCATATGTTTTGATATCCTGTCTCTGACTTGCCCCATGTTTATCAGAACGTGACCACTAGTCAAAGCAACACCAAGTATGGATTATGAGCTTGCCAAAAATTACACAGCAATTGCTGGGACAGGGGATACATTTGCCTTGATTGCTGCAGGAAATTGACAAAAATATTTTGATGCCCATCTTGCTGAGTGTAAATAGGCACTTAGTATACTACTTATTATCAAATGCTTTTAAGCCTGTTTTGCCAGCCGTTCTAACTCATCTATTGTTTGTTCAGTCTCTGCTGTGATTGTGTTTTTGTAATTATTTTATGTTTTATCGTCTTTTTTGTTGTTGTTATGGTTGATAAACCTGAACTAAAAAGGGGAAAAGAAAAATAGTGGAGAACACACTCCAGTGTATTAAATGGTACTCACTTCTGAATTATGTGAAAGGGCTCCAGATATGATAAATATGTTATTGAAATGAGATTATTAAAAAAATCATAAACTGTCAGATGCCTTTCCATGGTGGGGTGTTATAAGAAGTAAAACCAAATCACACAAAATAACTTTAGGATTGTTAACTTTTTCACTGTTGTGCCCAGTCAACTGCCAGATATACAAGAAAGGTTTTTCTCTGTCATGTGACAGAGAGTGCTCAATAACTCTGAGTGCACAATAAAACACTCCCCACCTTAATTACTAAGTTATGAAAATAAAGTATAGTGTTCTTAATAAAGGACAATCTAAATTCAAGTGCTTATAGTGTTAATTTGCTTAACTGACAGAGCAATCCCAAACAGAGTTATACCCTTCTAAGCCCATTGACTTTAATAGACTTGGAAAGGTGTAACTCCATTTGGGAATGCACAGATCGGGTAGGGATGTTACAAAAGCACAATGTTTGCCCAAGTCAAGCATTCTCTTTCTAGACATCAGTCAAATGCATTTTGAGCATTTGGCTTAGTTCTTGATGCAGGCGCTTGATCCACCTAGCCTCCTTGCACAGCTAGTTTTAATGCAGGACCCAGGTAGGACTCCAAGGCCCCGTCCACACTGTCACTTTTGCTGCTCATTTCTCCCTATTGCTTTGGGTTCCTCCCCCTTTTCCACATGTGTTTGGCTTCCTCTGGGACTACTGGAGAGAACAAAACATATGGGGGTGTGGGGGAACCTGAAGCAATAGGGAGAAATGAGCGACAAAAGTGACAGTGGGGACGGGGCCTCAGTCTGCAGGTGGAATCTAAAGTTACATCTGATTTCCAGACTACAGTGATCCCCTGCAGGAAATGGTAGCTCCAGAGGGCAGGCTTTATGGCATCAGATCCCGATCGACCACCTCCCCAAACTCTGCCCTCTTCAGGCACTGTCCCCAAATTTCCAGGAATTTCCCAAGCTGGAACTGGCAACTTTAGGCCCAAGAGCATCCTTTCCAAAGGAACAGGTGCCTCTTTAAGTTGTGCCACTGGACAGGCCACTCAAAGCCTGCCTGGACTGAACCTCTGGTTTCTGACCTTCCTCCTGCATCTTTTTTAATGAAAACATACAGCACTTGAAGGCAACCAATCAGATCTATAGCATACAGTGACTGATTGAGTAGAGAAGGCTAGGCGTGTGTGTATGTGTGGCAGGGGGATAAACTACAACTCCTTCAGGCTGTTCACATATGCAAACTGCTCTGAATTTGAGCAGTTCATCACATTAACACACATTTTTCAGAGGCCTGAGGAGAACAGAGAGATAGACATTGAGCCATTCAAGTGGGAAGCCATGTTGGTCTGAAGCAGCAGAACAGAGTTGGAGTCCAGTGGCACCTTTAGGACCAACAAAGTTTTGTTCAAGGTGTATGCTTTCATATGCATGCACACTTCTTCAGATTCAGTGAAACCAGACTTCTTCAACCATTAAATATAGGTGGTGGTGGTGGGGGGTTAGTGGCCAGGAAGGGCCAATTAGAGTCAAGACAGTGACAGAAACAAAAATGGAAAGTACCAGTCCATACATCTAGGTAGAGGGCGAGCAGTAAATTATCATACTGTGCAGTGAAGATTCAAGGATCAGACAGGGATAATAAGCTTCATTTATATGGTTACCATTTGTTTGGGTTCAGTTCTGGGGGGGGAAACAGTGAAGGAAATAAATATGTCAAAATTGGAAATTGATGTATCCTTAATTGTGGAATGCTAAGAGTAATTAAGTGAGACCCTGCCATCCATCTCCTCCTTCGAAGAATGTTTGATGCTGTAAAGAATGTTTGATGTTCCTCCATGCTTACTGCTCACCTTCTATTGAGATGTATGGACTTGTAATTTCCATTTTTGTTTCTGTCTCCGTCTGGACTCTAATTGGCCCTTCCTGGCAACTGGAAACCTCCACCCGCCCTCTCTCTTCCTATATGTAATGGCTGAGGAAATTCTGTTTCACTGTAACTGAAGAAGTGTGCTTGCACATGAAATCTTATACCTTGAATAAAATTTTGTTGGTCTTAAAGATGCCACTGGACTCAAGTGTCTGACACTGAACCACTAAGGGTGTAGGGTTGCCAACTCTGGGTTGGGAAATACCTTGAGACTTTGAGGGTAGAGCCCGGGGAGGGACCTCAGCAGGGTACAATGCCATAGAGTCCACCATTCAAAGCAGCTGTTTTCTCGGGGGGGGGGGGGGACTGGTCCTCTGGAGATCAGCTGTAATAGAGATCTGCAGGTGCCCCCTGGAGGCTGGGAAATGTGTCACTTTTAGTTTTAATGCAGTCTGTCCATGTAGTGTGATTAAGTGTTAAGAACTTGCCATGTTGGCAGCACTGGTAGTAGAGTAACAAAGAAAATAATTCATTTTTGTTCATGCACAGAGCCAGTTTGGTGTAGTGATTAAGAGCGTGGACTTTAATCTGGGGGAGCCGGGTTGGATTCCCCACTCTTCCACATGCAGCTGCTGGTGTGACCTTGGTTCAGTCATAAGTTTTTTCAGAGCTGTTTTCTCAAGGGCAGTTCTCGAGAGAGCTCTCTCAGCTCCACCTACCTCACAGGGTGTCTGTTGTGGGAAGGGGAAGAGATTGTAAACCACTCTGAGACTCCTTTGAGTAGTGAAGGGTGGGGTATAAATCCAATCTCTTCTTCTTCTCTTCAAACCACTTTCAGTCATTTTCCAGCTTCATATGAACAGAAACCCAGCTTTTGGAGTATACACATTTGCACATACTAGTAATTATGAGGATCGCCCTATTCACACAAAATGGTGAATGCATACATTTAGAACTGCACACAACTCACTCTCCCAGTACATCAAAGTTGAAGCAACAGGACTGTAATGACTAAAAAGGGTTTCAATGCCTGTTACGTATGAATGTATGATACTCTTCTTGTATAAAATATCCCAAGCATTTCATTTATACATCATATTTTTAAAAGATCGTTCTCTGAAAGCACATCCTGTAACTTATTTTCCAAAATGGTTCTTTCAGTGACAGAACAGACTCCTGCAGAACAGGAGAAATAAGATACCACACTGGCTCAGAATACAGAACATGTGCACACATCTACTAGAAAGAAAAAAATAGTAAGGAGAGAACTATACATTGAGCCAGTTGAGGAGTAAACTGATAAACTGGCTGGGCCTGATGCATTTCTAGTTGGCAATCACTGTAACGAGAAAAGCTCTTCAGAACTTTGCCAATGAGTGTAAAGACATGAGGGGTAGACAGCCAACATTTCCCAAGACTGCATTAAAACAGAAGATAAACAGGGTGTTTCAAGAAATATTCCATACGAAATAAGATATTTGTATCTGTAATGCATTGCTTTGTTACCTTTTAGCTTATACAGGCACATGGAAGTTTAGCTGTAATTACCTTCAGACAGTTGTGGATCTGTGGTATAAAGCAACCAGAAATACCTGAATGGATTGCACCATTTTGGACTGGTAGGGGTGCATTTGTTTCTTTGTATTAAAAAAGAAATCCACACAGAGAGAAAACTAGCACCAGGGGAAGGAAAAGTTCCATCCTTTGGCCGTTGTTGTCCTTTTTTATGATTATTTATTTGCAGGGAGTCTTTAACACAGGAGAGTATTTCAAACTATGGTTTCTCATGACACTTACCCCTGCAGTCTGGAGTGGTACGGTTCATTCAACCACCTGGTGCTCAGCATTTTGTTAGCTGGTCCTGCTTCATGTGTGAACTTGAGGGAAAGAGAGGTAAAATCAGGAACTATGTAAACTAAAAGTTGTTGCTGTTCTTGTTGGTTGGCGGACCTCTGTTTGTTTGTCTTTCCTAGCAACCTGAGAAATGTAGCCATGCAAGCATTTCAGAATGCTTTCTCTTCATGTCTGGTGCGGGGACCCAAATCCTTAATCTGTGCAATAGGCTAATGCCCTAGAAGCTAAAATGACTATGAGAAGACAAGAGTAGCTGGAAAGGACAATAATGCTCAGAAAAGTTGAAGGCAGCAGGAAAAGAGGAAGACCCAACTTGAGATGGATTGACTGAATCAAAGAAACCACAGCCTTCAGTTTGGTGTAGTGGTTAGGGGCACGGACTCTAATCTGGGAGAACCAGGTTTGATTCCCCACTCCTCCATTTGCAGCCACTGGGTGACTTTGGGCAAGCCATAGTTCTGTCAGAGTTGTTCTTGAAAAAGCAGTTCTTTCAGAGCTCTCTCAGCCCCACCTACCTCACAGGGTGTCTGTTGTGGAGAGAGGTTGGGAAAGATGATTTTAAGCTGCTCTGAGACTCCGAGTGACGGGTGGTGTACAATCTCCTCCTCCTCCTCCTGACTTGAACAAGGCCATTATTGACATGATATTTTGGAGAATCTTAATTCATAGGGTCACCATAGGTTGGAAGTGAACTGAGGGCACCTAACACACACAGAAAGGCACAGGAACTAGGCTGATTACAGCCACAGAGAAATGGGAAACATAACCTGTCTGAGACAATCTGAGATTGGGTAAGGTAACCTGCATATCAGTTCCAAGGGACTTATAGCTAAATTTTGACAAAGACTGCCCAGTTTGGATGCCTCAGCTTCCCACCATCTTGGCTTGTGAGTTGTGACACATACCTGTACTGCATACTTCTCTTGGTGGATAGGGATGGAGTAAAGGGGGGGGGGGGATTCTGCTAAATTTCTTTGGGTTTGGCAGCATTAGAAAGACCCAAAAGTCTTCTTAGAGAAAAAAACCCCAGTTCCCTTGGATATTGGGAGGAGGGATAGAAATTTTTGTACATAAGGGAGAAAATGGCATCATGCCTCTTCCAAGATAGGCTGGCATTAAGATTTTTCTACAGTCCTGAAAAAGGCCCCAGGTTTACAGAAAAATGTGAAATCTAAAAAAAATCCCATCAAGCAGTTTAAAAACTACAAAAATGATGAAAGGAGTGCCTGTAGCTTTAAGCAACAGATCCCCTGAGTGACTGTTGCTAGGCAACCACAGAGTTTCTAGGCTGGGTTTTAGTGAGTAAAAGACAGGAGGAGGGGGCAGGGTCCATTCTAGGCCTATTTTGGCCTTTGAGGGAGGACTCACTTGAGAGAGGCCTAGGGTTGCTAGCTCCAGTTTGAGAAATTCCTGGAGATCTTGTGGTGGACTTTGAGGAGGGCAGGATTTGGGGAGGGGAGATGCCTCAGCTGGATATATACTGCCATAGAGTCCACCCTTCAAAGTAGTCATTTTCTCAATCGGGACAGATCACTGTCATCTGGTGTTGTAATTCTGGGAAATCTCCAGGTCCAACCTTGAGGGTGGCAACCCCAGGCCTGGCAACAACCTCTGGGTGACTTGATACCACCTGATTTGCAGGACTTAACTGGGCCTTGCTGTTTGCAGCAACCCTGTGAAACCTAGTGTAATGTAGCAGTTAGAGCATCAGAGTAGGGTCTGGGAGACTCAGGTTCAAATCCCCCTCTTGCTGTGGAAGCCCACTGGGTGGTTTTGGACAAGTCACATGTGTTCAGCCTAACCTACCCTTCAAGTTTCTTGTGTGGATAAAAAGGAGGAGAGGGAAATAATGTATGCTGCTTCGCTCCCTACTGTGGAGAGAGGTGGGATATAAGTGAAGTAGCGTAGTGGTTTGGTGTAGTAGTTAAATGTGTGGACTCTAATCTGGGAGAGCCAGGTTTGATTCCCCACTCCTCCCCTTGCACCTGCTGGATGACCTTGGGCAAGCCATAGTTCTGTCCCAGCTGTTCTCTCAAGGACAGTTGTCTCAGAGCATTCTCAGCCCCACCTACCTCACAGGGTGTCTGTTGTGGGGAGGGGAAGGGAAAGGCATTTGTAAACTGCTCTGAGACTCCAAGTGAAGGGCGGGATATAAATCCAATCTCTTCTTCATCTCTGAATAAATAATAAATGCAGCTAAAGACAGGAGGCAGGTTGATGAATGGCTGAAAGGGAGAAAATAAGGCAAGTGAAAGGGAGAGGTGGGCAGGAGGCAAGGTTGTCAGCTCTGGGTTAGGAAATCCCTAAAGATTTGGGGTGGAACCTAAGGAGGGGTGGGGGTTGAGGAAAGGAGGGATCTCAGAGGGGTATCATGCCCAAGACTCCACTCTCCAAAGCAGCCATTTCCTGCAGGGGAACAAGGGCTGCAAACCTCCAGGTGGGGGCTGGAGAGCCCCCAGAATTACAACTGTTCTCAGATGACAGAGACCAGTCCCCCTGGAGAAAAGGGCTTTGTTGGAGGGTGGACTCTGTGGCATTATAACCTGCTGAGGTCGCTTCCATCCCCAGACCTTGCCTTCCAAAAACTCCCCCCCCCCAAAAAAAAAATCTCCAGGATTTTCCCAACCTGGAGCTGGCAACCCCAAGGGAGAACTGATCTCTGTAGCTGGGAGTCCTGTTGCAATTCCAGGAGATCTTTAGGTCCCACCTGGAGGTTGGCAATCCTAGGACAGAAGGAAGTAGGACAAGGGGAGAGGTTTATGGGGGTTTTCTGGAATGGGAAAGAGGAAATAGGGAGGGAGGGGGAAATGAGATCCTCCCAGGAGTATTTGTGGGTTACTGCTTCTATTTGGTGTAACCTGCTGTCCCATCAGTTTTGTGATGGATTCAAGTATCAATAACCAGGGGAAAGTTTGTATCCCTCACTGCAGAGCTGGCTATCCTCAGCTGGTACCTGGGCAGTGTGCATTGATTTCTAAATGCACATCATGTATTTCAGGAGTGGCCAAACTTGCTTAATGTGAGAGCCACACAGAATAAACGTCAGATGTTTGAGAGCCGCATGACATGAACAAATATTACACGCATGTTTTTATTGGAAAATATGCAAAGTTGCTTTTTATTAACATTAAATGAGACTGCCAGAAATAAAAACAAAAAGAGTAGGTATTGATGATATTTATTTGTCCAATAATATTTGTAGGTTGGGGGGGGGGGGCTTTGAGAATGCATTTAAAGTTAAAGTTGCTTTCTTTCTTTGCTCCACACTGCCTCAAGCCTATGCAGGGAGGGGAACACTGGCTGGGGAAGGGAAGACCAATTGAGGAGGCATGCCTCCCCTTCACTTCCCCAGCTGCCCTGCCGGGAGCTGCACAATATGTGTGGAAGAGCCGCATGTGGCTCCAGAGCCGCAGTTTGGCCACCCCTGATGTATATCAAGAGAAAAAGTGACAGTACCGGTGTGGATGGGGACCAGACAGATGGGTTCCCTTTCCTGTGCTTGGGATTTTTCAGTTCAGAAGAAAGATAGAAATGATAGAAGTTTAGTCTATCATTATGATAGTAGTTTAATTCTGCAAGCAGTGGATATAGTGGTAAGTGGTACATGTTTTCTGTTTCACCCATAATGCACCCACTGAAGCTGATGGGTAATAGATTCCGAACGGACAAAAGGAAGTACTAACTTATTCAATGAGGAATTAAGCTGTAAGATTCACTGCCCATGGATATAGTGACGGCTGCTAGAATCCATGTCTTTAAGAGCAGCTTAGGCAGATTCAAAGAGGAAAGGTCTGTCAGTAGCTATTAGTCATAAAAGTGAACCTCCAAATTCAGACATAGCAAACCTCTCAATATCAGTGCCAGGAGGCAGCATCAGGGAAATGCTTTGGCCTCTATGCCCTGTTTGCTAGCCCTCCAGAGCAGCTTGTGGTTGGCCACTGTGTGAGACAGAAGGATGGGCTAGAAGATAGACCATTGTTCTTATCCAGCAGGGTCCTTCTTAGGTGATGTTCTTACATCTTCAGCAAACAGGTAAGCATTCCTACCACATATCTCTGTGCCAGGATGAGATCTGCATGCTAAATTTCTCTGTGTTTCTGTAGTTAAAGACAAATGAACAGGAGCCAGAAAAGAAACACCCCCCCCCCAAAAAAAAAGATGGAAAGCCAAGGATTGGGGGGGAAATTGAGTCCTTCACTCTGCTGCCTTCCCATGTATCAGTATTTCTCTCCACTCACTGTCCTTATTTTGTTGTTGTTTTTTTTAAATCTGCCACTTTTTACATTATTGACACTGAACAGGCATGACCACACAAATAAAGCCCTGTTCCCTTAAAGGAGTGACCTGTTCATGTTTAACCAGCAGCTTGCAAAGCAAACTCCTGGGAATTGAGCTGTCAAGAATCTGAGCCATCCAAAGATCAATTGCAAAGAGGAGCTACTGGGACAGCATCTATCATGTTAACATGTTTTTTTCAGAATCGGAGGAAACTGAGACCTTGGACTATATGCCGTGCTGCTCCTCAGGTTCCATGGCTGACATTTCAAGCTCCCCTTTATTGCCTTCCTCTCTTTCTGGGCTTTTTATAGCAGCCCATACACAGCAATTTAGTGGCTGAAGGGTCCCCCCCCCCCCCCACAGTGCGGACATAAAGAGAAGGGAAAAGCCTCACCCCCACAGATGCTGTGTCAGCTGCTCTTAAAGGCACAGGAGCGGGTGGGGGAGGAATGCTGTTTATAGCCCAAATTTTAAATCTGTTTTCTAATTACAGGCTTGGGGACAGGAAAGAGAGGGTTGAGCTCATCCTCAGCCATTTTTTTAAAACAGTATATTCATTTAGAAGAAGAAGAAGAGAAAAGATTGGATTTATATCCTGCCCTTCACTCGGAGTCTCAGAGGGGCTTACAAACTCCTTTTCCTTTCTCTCCCCACAACAGACCCCCTGTAAGGTAGGTGGGGCTGAGAGAGCTCTGACAGAAACTCCTGTTTCATGGAGAGCTCTGACAGAACTATGGCTTGCCCAAGGTCATCTAGCAGCTGCATGTGGAGAAGTGGGGAATCAAACCTTAAATCAGTATATACTTGGAAATATCTGTTCATTTTTCCTGAGTAGCAGATGGCCTAATACATAGGAAGGGCTTCTAGATCAGTGACAGAACACATGGTTGCAACTCCTCGTAATAAAATTGTAAAAGACTTTTGGGGACTTTTGCGAGTTCCTACCAGGCCAAAGTAGCCAGTACTGGGCTCAATGGACCAGTGTTTTGATTCAGGCGTGCATAGTATAGGGGTCCCCAACCTTTGTGAGCCTGTGGGTGTCTTTGGATTCTAACATAGGGTGGTGGTGGGCGCAAATACAAAATGGCTGCCACAGGAGGCACAGAGTCACATTCACAAATTAAGCCCAAGTGCAGGGGAAAAGAGGGATAATTTGAAAGATGCTCTAGGAGAGAGGGGTGGGAGAGAATAAAACCAACACGATGAGGGTCATTCTCACTGAAACAAAGTTATTTTAATCTACACAGCCAATTAGATCTCATAAGAACATAAGAGCCCTGCTGGATCAGACCAATGGTCCATCTAGTCCAGCAACCTGTCTTGCACAGTGGCCAAGCAGTTTCTCTGGATGGCCAACAACAGGGCATAGAGGCAAACGCCTTCCCCTGATATTGCCTCCTGGCTCTGGGATTAAAAAGATTAGTGGCTCTGAGCAGGGGCGTAGACTTATTTATTCCTGGGGGGGGGCTCTTACCATGTCCCCGCTGCCACCGGAGCCTCCATCCACCCCTCCCTCCTTCTGGGGGCCATCCGGGTGAGTGGCCAGCGTGATTGCATCACCCGGAAGTGACGCCATCACGCTGGGCACGTTGCCAAGGTGACGCTCTAGCAATTGCCATAGAGTTTCGGGGCGATTGCTAGAGTGTCGTCCCGGCAACATGCCCAACGTGATGGCGTCACTTCCAGGTGATGCCATCATGCTGGGCATTCGCCCAGGAGGGAGGGGGAGGGAGGACTGGCCAGGCAGGGGGGAGAGGAGGCGGTGGTGGCGGCAGCCAGCGGCCTGCGAAGGGGGCCTGAAAGGCACGGCAGCGGTGGCAACAGCGGCCAGCAACAACAGTGGGTGGGTGGCCGGCCGGCCGGCCTGGCGGGTGCTCCGTTTCGCCGGGGGGGCCTCAGCCCCCCCGGGAAATTTCGGAGGTAGACGGAGCCCCCCCGTAGTTTACGCCTATGGCTCTGAGGTTCCCCTCAGTCACCATGACTGGTATCCGTTGATAGAGTTATCCTCCATGAATCTATCTAATCCCCCTTTAAAGCTGTTTATTCCTGTGGCCATCACTACATCCTCTGGCAACAAATTCCACATTTTAATCATTCTCTGTGTAAAGTAGTATTTCCTTTTATCCATCCTGAACCTACTGCCCATCAGTTTCACTGGATGCCCTCGAGTTCTAGTATTTTGGGAGAGGGAGAAAAATTTCTCTTTATCAGCTCTCTCTACTCCATGCATAATTGTATAACCTTCTATCATGTCCCCCCTCAGTAGTCTCTTTTCTAAACTGAAAAGCCCCAAACTCTTCAGCCTTTCCTCATAGGGGAGAAGCTCCAACCATCTCCAGTGCCAGTCAGAAACCCTGCTGGGCAAGACCCCCTGCAAGGACTCACACACTTTCTAAAAAGACTTAGTAGGCACCAGGAAAGGACACCACGTTGAGGACTCCTGGCACAGGCACTGCTGAGGCATTTGCGGTGTCAATAGACCATTCACTCAGGGCTTTATGCTGCACTTTCCTATGTCGTCCGTAGGCGTCAACTTCAGGGGAGCTGGAGCCCCCCCCTGCACCAGAGACAATGGACTGCGATGTCTCTGACCCAGCCCCAGCCCCGCCCCCCAGGAAATTGGAAGGTCTATGCCTTTGCTGTCATCCCCTCATGGCCACTGTTTGGTGTAGCAGTTAGGAGCGCGGACTCTAATCTGGGAGAACCAGGTTTGATTCCCCACTCCTCCACATGCAGCTGCTGGTATGACTAGAGTTGCCAAGTCTTACCTGGCTTGCAGCAGGGGAGGTCCTGGTCCCTCTCTGGGACTTCTTCAGCACACATGCCAAGCACACGCACTGCAGTGATGTCACCCAGAAGTGATGTCATTGCATTGGGCATGTTGGGGGCGGGGCACTGTCATTTGAGGGGAAACCATAGAGTTTTCCCTCAAATGCTAGAGTGTCCCTCGGCAATGGGCCCTGGCATGATGATGTCACCTCCGGGTGACATCATCACGCTGGGCATGTCGCCATGATGTCAGCACTTTGGGGGTGAGGTTCCCCCCTGCAGCCCGATCCAGGCCAGTGGGTAAGGGGTCCGTCAGGCGGGAAAACCCCCGCCCACCCGGCAACACTAGGTGTGACCTTGGGTCAGTCATAAGTTCTTTCAGAGCTATTCTCTCAAGGACAATTCTCAGGAGAGCCCTCTCGGCCCCACCTACCTCACAGGGTGTCTGTGGTGGGGAGGGGAAGGGAAAGGGATTGTAAGCCGCTCTGAGACTCCTTCAGGAAGTGAAGGGTGGGGTATAAATCCAACCTCCTCTCCTCCTCCTCCTCCTCTTAACTACGAGGGGGGCTTTATGCTGTCTTAAAAATAATAGTTGCTATAACATTATAATGCTGTAGGGTCACAGTAATGACTGATCTCATCCACCACCACCACTCCAAATAGCCAGCAAAAAGCCCTCAAGTGGCATGGCTTTGTGTGTGGTGGTGGTGGGGGAGCAGCTGTGAGAAGATGACAGCTCTAAAATGACATCAATGTGGGCAGAAGGTTTGAAAATCTGCACCTTCCTATCAACTTGGTATGCCAACCTGCTTTCTAGAAAGATAGTACCAAAGCAGGTCAGGGGATGGGCGGTAGCAAAGCAGGGGGAAACCCGAAAGTGTACGGATGGGTGATGTTGCGCAGATGTTCTAAAAAAGACTGCTCCTGTCTGTGAAACAGCCATATGGAAGTGATGGCAATGTGCAAGCTGAACTCCATATTTCACTGGGGCACTCTCCAATGTTGATATAAGTAACTGATAATTTACTACCTTTTCACGGTGCCTCAAAATCCACCTCACGCTGAGGCGATTTGCTTCAAGTTGTCTAATGGTAGAGCCATTTCATAAGAACTTAAGAACATAAGAAAAGCCAATGTTGGATCAGGCCAGTGGCCCATCCAGTCCAACACTCTGTCACACAGTGGCCAAAAATACCAGGTGCTATCAGGAAGTCCACCAGTGGCAGGACAATAGAAGCCCTCCCACTGTTGCCCCCCCCCCCCAAGCACCAAGGATACAGTGCACCATTTGCCCCAGACTGAGAGTTCCTACCTATACCCTGTGGCTAATATCCACTGATGGACCTCTGCTCCATATGTTTATCCAGTTATGTTATTTCCTTCTTCTCCGCTGTTGGCTGGAAGAGTCAGTTGGTTGCAAGACTGGGGCATCTCAACCATAACTCTATATAGTCTAACACTTCTGCTTCAGGGCTGAACACCTTTTTTCTTAGACTGAAGGCTTGGGTAGAAATCCTGTTTCATGGGATTTCAGCAGCCGGTGAAGTGTTCCAGCAAATGTAGCACCGTTCTGTTGTAAATCAGTAGCAGTCTGCAGTTGCAATATTTATAACCCTTTTTTGCCTTCAAAACACTTATAGAAATACTATTATTTAGGGCCCTCATAAATTTTAACAGTTCTGCTGAAAAATTCCATTAGGCGAGCCCCTCCTTGTTCATCTTATGTGGCAACACCTATATTCGTCTCAGACTTTTCAGCTAGGGCAGCTCTTAATTGTATTTTCTGCAATCGGTTGGAGCAGCCAATATCTGAGCAACTAAAAAGAAGAAGAAGGAAATATTGCGACGACCTACCCGTGAGTTTCATGCTAATTCCCGTGCAGAAATGAACTGTGCCAGAATGTTGTTATCCCGTGAAGCAGGCGGGGTTCACAGCTATTTTATCAGCCCAGATCCGTTGCAGCCAGTGACGTTTCCCCCTCCATTGATCATCGCACTGGGAATGACTTTGCCTGCCACATTTCTGTGCTACATTTAATCTCCTAGAGAGAGCCGTGCAGACGTGCCCATACTGTAGACATTGCTGTGAATGAGTCTTTTCAGGACCATTACCTATAGCGGCAACACGAATTTATATGGGCTGCCTTAACTGCCTTGCGCAATAAGCCATTTCCCCCACTACTATTTGCTGCTCCTGGAGTGAGAGAAAGATCCCCTGCTTTTGAACGGGTCTCTGTCACTTTGCCAGCAATTTGATCTTCAGACGTATGTCTATAAAGTGCCTGCAAGTCGCAGCTCAGTTATGATGACCCCAGCAAGGGGTTTTCAATGCAAGTGAGAAGCAGAGGGGGTTAGCCTTTGCCTTCCTCTGCATAGTCCTCCTGGGTGGCCTCTCATCCTGATCCTGCTTAGCTTTCGAGACCCGACGAGATTGGACTGCACCATGCCTCCTTCCCTCCCTTTCAGATATAAGCTGAAGATGAATGGTTATCTCCGTGCTGCTTTCCAGCTAATTCTTGCAGGTCACGCAGCTGTTAAAAGCACAAGAGCAGGCAGTGGCAGCTTTGTGGTCAGGTGGCAGGCCTGCTTCGAGAAGCCCACTGCAAGAGACTTTGTCTAATTAGTCTTCTTGGGTGTATATTTTAATTAGAAGAAGAAGAAGAGATTGGATTTATATCCCGCCCTCCACTCCCCAAGGGAGTCTCAGAGCGGCTTACAAACTCCTTTTCCCTTCCCCTCCCCACAACAGACACCCTGGGAGGTAGGTGGGGCTGAGAGAGCTCTTTCCCAAGCTGTCCTTAAGGGAACAGCTGGTACAGAGCTATGGCTTGCCCAAGGTCATCCAGCCAGGTGCAAGTGGAGGAGTGGGGAATCAAACCCGGTTCTCCCAGATTAGAGTCCACGCGCTTAACCACTACACCAAACTGGCTCTTTACATTACAGCCGTAAAACCCGTTTTTGGATGTTAGTTCCAGCTTTTCACCCAACAGTCATTATAACATCTGTACTATGTATCTGATATATATGATTGGTGGTGGTGGAAAGTGCCGTCAAGTCACAGCCGACGTATGGTGACCCCCCCCCCCACGGCATTTCAAGGTGAGAGATAAACAGAGGTAGCTTGCCAGTGCCTGCCCTCTGCATAGCAACCCTGGATTTCCTTGGTGGTCTCCCGTCCAAGTATTAGGCTGAGCCTGCTTAGAGTTTCCAAGATCTGATAAGATTGGGCCAGCCTGGGCCATCTCGGTCAGGGCATATGTGATGGACTGGGATCCCGGAGACCCAGGTTCGAATCCCCAGTCTGCCATGGAAGTTTGTTGGATGACCTTGGACCAATCACACACGCTCAGCCTAACCTACCTCATGGCAGAAAAGAGCAAGAGTCCAGTAGCACCTTAAAGGGTATCAACATTTGCCGAGACCCAGATAGCCCAGGCAAGCCCAATCTCATCAGATCTTGGAAGCTAAGCAGGGCAGACCCTGGCAAGTACCTGGATGGGAGACCCCCAAAGAATACCAGGGCCGGGAGGCAGAGGCAGACTATCAAGCCACTTCTCTGAACATCCTCCATGCCCCAGTAGGAGTCGCCAGAGGTCACCATGACTTCCAGGCATGGACACATGCACGCTCACGCACACAAACATCACACAAAAAATGCAAAAATACCCCCCCCCCCCCAAAAAAAAGACTAACAAAATTTGTGGCAGGGTATGAGCTTTCATGAATCACTGCTCACTTCTTCAGATACTCCATGATGTTTGTGAGGATAAACTGGAGGAGAGGAGAAGGATGTAAGCAGCTATGATTCCCCGTTGGGGGAAGTAAATAAACAAAGTAAATCAGGAAGTAAATATCTTTAAAGGGGATAATTGAGATATAGGGAATATTATCAATTAAGTACTTTCTTGATGAAGGTCCTATAAGAACTATAGTTGATGTTTAAATAGACGAACAAGTTGTAGATTCCTCATCCACATGGTTTTTTCTGAGGTCTTTCTGAGTCAGGATGGTTGCCAGACACCGGATTCTTAGGCATAACTATACATTCGACTGTTTATGTGTCTGCCCCATGGCCTGTCAAACAGCTGAACTAGACAAGGCCAATTCTTATATTTTCAGCAGCAGCTCAAAACTCCAGTCAATGGGCTGAAAGTGTGTTTTGCCACACATGTTGACTCTTTATAAGGGTTTGGAGCACCTTTCCTATGAGGAAAGGCTAAACAGTCTCAGTTTTCTGGTTCAGAAAACAGATAACTAGCCAGAGACATGGTCTTATAAAATGGTGCATTTTACCAAAAAAAAAAAGGAAGTTTTTCTCTCCTTTCCCAAAATACCAGAACTTGGGGCATTCAATCAAGTTGAAGGGCAATAGATTCAGGACATTCAAAGGGAAGCACTTCTTTACTCAATGAGTGATTAAATGGTGGAATTGACTACCAGAAGACGTAGTGATGGCCGCAAGCATAGACGGCTTTAAAAGGGGATTCTGGACAGATAGGTCCATTAATGGCTACTAGCCATGGTGACCAAAAAGAACTTGCATGTTCAAAGGTGGTAAACCTCTGAATACTAGAACTAGAAGGCAACATTGGTGGGTGGGGTGATGGCTTGGCCTTATTCCCTGTATGAAATAAAATTGCTGGAATAGATAGAACATTGGTCTGACCAAGCAGGGCACCTCTTATGTTATCTTACTAATGATCAAGTTTCATAATGAAAATGACACCACCTTGTACCAAAATCAACACCTTCAGCCCAGCTCATCCACTTTGCAAACCTAGGTGATCGCCTAGGGTGCCAGAGCTGGGGGGCAGCAACAGTTAGAGGGTTACGGGTAGCCCCTCTAGGGTACAGGGCGGAGAAGGAGCCTAGCCAGAAGTAAGTTCCATTATGTTCAATGGCATTTCCTGTCAGATAAGCATGCTTAGGAGTGCAACCCTTGAAAAAAGCCAGTTGTTGTTTCATTATCTTTGTGCATGTATATTACATATGGGGTATGCATACTGCCTACGGGGTGGCACTAAAACCATAGTTGGCCTGGGCACCAAAACCCCTTGGGCTGGCCAGGTTCAGGTCGACTAACTAAAACTTCTGATAAAGGTATTACAAAGGACAGTATTGCCCTATGATTACTTTTGCCTTGCTATAGACCTATTTGTTTGTTTATTTATTTATTGTATTTCTACCCCGCCTTGCCGGATAAAGCTGGCTCAAGGCAGCTTCCAACAATTAAAATACAATAAAACAATAATTTACAAAGTTTAAAACACAACGTAATTTACAAATACACAGACAGATGAACGATGGTGGCTATCAGAGTCACAGTGCAAATACCTGCCTTTTCCATCTGCCCTGGACAGTACGGGCTTTGCTTTCTTGCATTGTACATCCACTCCCACGCATTTTTACATACGATGCATTTGAAATAAAATGAAAAAGACATCTGTAATGTGAATGTGTTGGAGGGAAGGTGGCATAGTAGAGCCCGATCTCATCACATCTCAGAAGCTGAGGAGCGTCGGTACTCGGAAGGGAAACCACCAAGGAAGACTCTGCATAGGATGGCAAGGGCAAACCACCCCTGCTTCTCACTTGCCTTGCAAGCCCCTTGCTGGGGTCACCATAAGTTGGCTGCAAGTTGATGGCACTTTATGCAGACACAATATGAATGTGTGGGGTGTGTTCTCCCTATAACTTGAAAATGTTTCCTTAGTTGTGTTAGTGTAATGAGGGTTTTTAAAAACCATGCTTCAATTAAAATTTGACGAGGGTTCAGGAGGTACCAGCTGGCCTGCTATCAGTCTCCCAAAGGCTGGAATTCTTGGGGTGATAAACTTACGTGAATCTCATACAGATTTCAGTTTTCTCATGTTCTTTTCCTGGGCTCTGCTGGATATTATTGCCAACAATCTCATGTTTATGTTCCAAATTCTCAAAGCTGATGCTAAAAAAAATTAGAACCCGAGCTCTGTTTTTCCCCCCATTGCAAAAGTCAATCCTGTGAGATAAAACATAGATGTAGGTCAGCCAAAAATGTGTTTGGTTCTGATAGTGACTACTATTCCCCACTCTTTCCCCACCCCCTGCTGTTAAGAAGATAAAAGAATGACACTAAGACAGAACAGAAGAGACAGGTAGTGAAAAGTGAGGAGAACAAATGCAACTCTCCTAACAAAGCTTTTGAATTAACAGTAGACACAAACTAAATGGAATTAATTCTAGCATTCAAGCATCCAGGCGATGTTTATCAGTGTAAAGAATCAGTTGCCATAGGAGACGATTGAAACTGAACGATTCAGGAAACTGGACTGAAGATTCATTTTTGGAAAGCAGCATGGGGACAAAAGACTCAGGTAAAACGGAAGGGAACAAAGATCCAGGATGGGCAACATCACTTATGTTCCAGGCTTCCTGGGTCATAAAAATTTAAAGTTTAACAGACCCTCCCCAACTATCCACTGGAAGTGTAACTATGCCAGGCAGATCTTTTTATTCTCCCCTTTCAAAGCTTGAAAGACTTGGTTATGATATAAAAGCTGCTTACTTATCTATCAATAGGACTGGCCATAGGACCTTTTAGCGTCCTATGGCCAAACGTCAACTGTGGCTGGCAGCCCCCCCCCCCCAGTATAAAGAAAAATATGAAGTTGAGAATGAATTTCTACTTGTATTTACTTGGTATTCAAAAAATTAATAAAGTAAAATAAAAAATAGATCATTATATTTTTGTTTTATTTTACTTTAATCCTAACATTAATTTGATACCCGCTGAAGCCTGGATCTTTAGGCAGCTAGCCAGTATGGTGTAGTGGTTAAGAGTGATGGACTCTAACCTGGAGAACTGGGTTTGATTTCCCCCCTTCTCCACATGAAGCCAGCTGGGTGATCTTGGGCCAATCACAGTTATTTCAGAACTCTCTCAGCCAGGGGCGTCGAGTTTGGAAAATCCTGGGGGGGTGGGGGGTGGGAGCTCTTCTGTGCGCGCGTGCCCGTCGGGACCATGTCCCTGCCGCCCCCCCCCCCCCCGCCTGACCACTCCTGCTTCCATCCCTCCCTCCGTCTGCCAGGGTGGCCCTTGGATGGACGGAGGGAGGACGGAGTGGCCAGGCTGGGAGGGGGGAGAGAGAGAGAGGCTGCGGCGGCGGCCCTAGGTAGGGCCTGGGGAGGCGCGGTGGAGGGCACTCCATTTTCCCTGGGGGGGGGCTCATTCCCCCCCGGGAAATTTCGGGGATGGCTCGAGCCCCCCCGTAGTTGATGCCTATGCTCTCAGCCCCACCTACCTCACAAGGAGGGGAAGAGGAAGAAAAGGCGGGGAGGGGAGGGGAAGAGGGGAAGAGAAGGTAAGCTGTAAGCTGCTTTGAGACTCCATAAGGTAGAGAAAAGCAGGGTATAAAAACTAACTCTTCTTCTTGGTGTAGTGGTTAAGAGTGGCGGACTCTAACCTGGGAGAACCAGGTTTGATTCCCCACTCCTCCACTTGAAGCCAGCTGGGTGACCTTGGGCCAGTCACAGTTCTCTCAGGGTTGTTCTCTCAAGAGCAGTTCTTTCAGAGCTCTCTCAGCCCCACCTACTTCACAGGGTGTCTGTTGCGGGGAGAGGAAGGGAAGGAGTTTGTAAGCTGCTCTGAGACTCCGAGTGAAGGGCCAGGTATAAATCCAATTCTCCTCCTCCTCCTCCTCCGCCAGCTCTGTCCTTCTTTCTAGTACATTTTTATCAATCCTTCCTCCAAGAAGCTCTGGGCAGCATAGAGGGCTCTCTCCTGAAGAGCTGGAAAACATGAGCTTTTCATCCTGATTGACGACGGGGAGATAGATATATCCATGCTCCGTGTAGCCCTCTAGCTCCTTTGACATTGCATGACTCCATCAGCAGCTGACTAGCTGGTGTTGCTCCCTCTCCAGGCAGAACCTTTCAGAGAGTGCTCTCTGGGGAACTGCCTGGCTTTCCCTGCAGAGCGCTGGAGCATGCCGCATGCCTTTAAAAGCCATTTTTTGTCACATTTGAGCCAGTTTACACGTTGTGTTTGCAGACATGTGAATTGTTCATTCGATCTCAGCCGCAGTGCGTGAGTGAACAGCGCGGCCCGCCAACTAACTGTGAAGTGGTGCACAGCTGGGGATCATCCGATACTTCTGCACGTACCGAGAGCTCCTATGGAAGGAGAGGAAAGAAGAGTGCAGGAGCGGAGCGGGAGATCTGCAGGCAGGGCCGTCACTAGAGCCGAGGCTGGAAAGAAGGAAATGGAGCGCAGTCTTGCTGGCTTGTGCGTGACAACCTTCACGCAGCTGAAAATGCACTCCGATTTTTGTTTGTTTATTTAATTACTTTGTGCATTTTTATCCTTCTCTTCCTCCAAGGAGCTCAAGGTGGCATACACTTCCATTCCTCCCGCCTTCATTTTTATCCTCACAGCAACAGTTTTGTAGTAAGCCTTCAGCCCTGGTGGGAAAGGCGGACTATAAACAAACCAACCCTGGGAGGTAGGTTAGAAGAAGAAGAAGAGATTGGATTTATACCCCGCCCTTCACTACCCGAAGGAGTGGCTTACAATCTCCTTTCCCTTCTCCTCCCCGTAACAGATACCCTGGTGAGGTATGTGGGGCTGAGAGAGCTCTCTCGAGAACTGCTAGTGAGAGAACAGCTCTGAAAGAATTTGTGACTGCCCCAAAATCGCACCAGCAGCCGCATATGGAAGCATGGGGAATCAAACCCGGTTCTCCCAGATTAGAGTCCCTGCTCCTAATCACTACACCAAACTGGTTAGGGTGTCAGAGAGTGACTGATCGAAGCTCACACAGCTAGCTTCCATTGCAGAGTGAGGATCTGAACCTGGAGCTCCCAGAACCTCGTCTGACACTTGGACCACTACACTCACTGGCCTGATCCTGTGGCTCACCTACACAGTGTACCCAAATGCCTCCCAGGTCCACTTCAGCCCCTTGGCCCTGCTGGCTTAGTGTAGGAATCCAAACCAGAATCGTCCTCCCCCTGCAATTCTGATTACTGGAGAGAATTTGATCATTGAATTCTCCTCAGTTCTTCGACCCCCTCGGTTCCTGTTCCACCGTACGCAGCTGAAACAAAGGGTTGCAGAGAGACGAAGAAGGTTTATAGTCTATTACTGTACCATTCAAAATAATCTACAGAGATCGTTTTCTTTGTCATTGTATTAAAGCTGGAATATGTGAGCCATTATTGCCTGTGGTGGGCACAGTCTTTCTACTTCCCTCTCTGTTCAGCAGCCTATTTGATCAAAAATGACAAAATGACTCAAAGTAAATGAGCGCAAACATAATGGGAAACAATGTCAGAGTCACATAAATTCTAACTTCAGATTTTCTTCAATGGTTTGGGCTACTGTTGGGCAGGAGTCTCTAGTGTGATGCCCGCCGGTGCCATGGCAGCCACAACACTTTTCCTGGCACCCACCAAGTGTTTTTAGAATGCGGATGGATTCAAATGAGGCTTTTGCCCAGTATAGGGTTGCCGGGTCCCCTTCAGTCCGGTGTGACTGAAGGTGAGCTGTGCATATGCAGGAAATATTTTTAAACAATATGTTCATTTTAAAAGACATCCTGCTAAGCTCTTCTGTCTGAAATGTTGAAGAGCTACTGTTAGAGTTATCATGACTGTACTCTCTGACATTTTGTGGTTGGCTCCACCTCTTGTGGCAGCCATGTCGGTATTAGCTCCGCCTCCTGTGGAAGCCATTTTGTGGTTGGGCCCACCACCCAGTGTCAGAATTCCAAAGGTGTCTGCAAGCTCAATAAGGTTGGGGACCTTAACACAGAGGATAAGGAGGTTCCAGATTGCTCCCCAAAAGTGCCCCCCCATCTTGCATCAAGACCAACTGAAAAGACAAAGTAATGTGAAAGTTTTTGAGTTCTCCAGAATTCTTGAACAGGCTGGATGTTAAAGGCGGGGGATATATTTTGGACCATAACACTGAGGCCTTTTCTCTTCATCCTGGTCAGAAAGCCCTGCAGACATAATAGTTATGCAGTTACTTGTTGTGTGTTTTTGTAACTGCTAAGATGGTGCTCACTACATCTGTGGATATAGCAACAGCTTTGGAGTGAGTGATCTTATATTTAACATGAAGAGGAAAATCAATGTGTTTTCTTTTTTTGAAGAATGGATTCATTATATTTTAAAAGTCGTATCTAAATGGATCTAATGATTACGCGAACAGTCGGTTTCTTAAAGAGACTATCATGGTTTTGTATATTTTTATGTCAGGAATAAAATAAGAGAGGGGAAAACTTGCCTAGCTCTTTAGGAAGCTATGATTATTTAAAGTTATTTTTCTCTGTATTCATAGACTTTGCATGCTGTGCGACCTCTAGTGGAATTAAAGCTGAATTACTTGTTCTCAAGTGTTTCCTGCACTTTTGACCACCAAGGCTTACCATTTTGGGGTGTGAATAAATCTGGAGATATGTTTCTGAGAAGAGTCCCTGGGGTGAGATACTATCTGTCCTCAGAGGAACCTACCTTCCCTGTTTCTGCAAGTACTATGGCCTTAAACATACTTTTTGACAGAAAGGAGAGAAACCCAGACTGTAGATTCACTCAGAGACATGATGTGCAGGCCTCCTCTGGAAAATGACAGTTCTGCTGTGCCCCATAATCCCCCAGGGCACATATGTGGCAGACTTATCCACCCCCAGTAGAAGCTGGTTGGACAGAGAGACAAGGCCAGAACAGTAGATAATACAGGGATGCAGCCAGGTTTTCCCCCCTCTGTGGTTGTGTGCTTTGACTACAGGCACCGAGAGAGAGAGAGCATGTGTGTGTGTGTGGCACTTTAGCAGTTCCCTCATGGTACATTAATATGGCCCAGCACACAGTTTGAGATTTACTGTATTAATTGGTCTTCCTGTTGGCAGTGGCCAGAAAGCTAGCAGTAAACCTTCCTGTCCCTACAATATATTTATTGATATAAGGTGAGTGTGTGTTTTTTTAAATCTGCCTTTCTATTAAAATAACCTACAGGACAGTGCTAAGAAAGCATATGATGTGGTAACATTATACTCTCTCTGTTTGCTTTCCCACCTGAACCAGCCCGTAAGACAGAATATAAGACATGATATGGAAAAGTGTGATGTAGTATTAACTATGTGTTATAGGGAGAGAAGGGGGAAACTGGACCTAGGGTTGCTATTTTTCTGCAGTAAGCCAGAATCGCATTTGACCCGGATCACTTCCACAGTGGCTATTTGGCTGCTGATGCAAAGTGGGTCTCCTCCCCCCCACTTCCACACATCATCGTGGTATACGTGGCCTGGGAGGTAAAAAGGGTCCTGGGGCAGGGAATATGCAAGGCAGCCCACCATGTGGAAGCCCCATTGCTTCTATCTCCATTGCTAGTACCCTGGAGGGGCCGTGAGAAAACTTCCAAGAATGGAATTCACCCTAGGAATGTGTGGAAGGACATACCGTCTGCACCAGTGTCAACCTCGCAGTTCAAAGGTAACAGGTGGGAATGGCTGGGCTCCGTTTGATGTAACTGGGTTCCATTCTAACCAGGCTCTGCACCAGAAACACCTCCATAGTAATTAAGCTGATGGCTGCAACATGCACAAAAGACTGGTCTGCAAAAGGGCCCCTCCTGAATTGCATGTGCTTGCATGGTGTATCCCATGTTACATCCTCCTGTGTTTGCTGGCCCTGTGAGTTAGGAAATTCACAGCTAATTGCAAGCCATGCGTAGTTCTCGAAGTGTATTTTTGTGAACAGATTCTCCCCAGCCTAGGCCTTTAGTCATTTGAATAAGATGTATAACACTATGGAGATCAACAGCTTCTTGGAAATGCCAGCAGAGGAGGTTACTGGAGTTCAGAGAAGACCGAATGGTGATTAGTCACTCCTTGCAGATCCTCCACCGCAAAAAGAGGAACAGAAAACATTTAAAAATAAATAGCTCCTTATCTGCCTTTATGACATAAAATCATTCCCAGTGACAGAAATTTGCTTTGCTAGTTCAAGCAGATTATTTTGTTGTTTTAAAAGGTAACTCGTGATCTTGTCGTGGTTCTCTGATTGTTATGCTTTAAGCCTTATGCTGGTGATTCTTAAGATTAGGATGTGTTCACTTTGACCTCTGCAAAGAGCAGCAATTTTAAATGTCATCTGTAAAGTACTTGGTAGACGGGGATGGACAGATGTGAACTGCAGTAGTTTAAGCTTGACAGCATGGTCAGCACAGAAGAGGAGTTCTTTACTGATGAATTCCAGAAGGAGAGCCTCCAAGAACAAGTGAAGCTGCCTAACACTGAATCAGACCATTAGTCCATCAAGGTCAGTATTGTTTGCTCAGACTGGCAGGAGCTCTCCAGCATCTCAGGCAGTGATCTTTGCCTTCCACATGATCCTTGTAGCTGGAGATGCTGGGAACTGAACAAGGAAGTTTCTGCATGCCAGGCTCATGTTCTACCACTGAGCTACAACCATGTTGCTCTACTGCAGCCAAAACAACTAAGTGTGGCACTTTAAAGGCTTGCATATGTACTAATGGGTTGCATATGGAGCCACCAGTTTGGGGATAGAAAAATGAGGGGTGGGATAGGACTTTTTCAATGCTGGCTCTTTGTTCTGAATTTCCTGAAATGTTAGCCTCTCTGTACCAATCATCTGTTGACCTGAAATGTGTATGATGTGGCTATCTGAACAAGATAACAGACTGGAATTAAATCTGATCATGTGCCTCATTAAGAGTTGCTGGGTGAGCTGGTTAGCTGAATTTTACCCAGAATCTAGGCAGCAACTTCTGGTACCTTTTTGGCCTGTTACCTGGCCTGGATTCACAGATTTCGCTGAATGAAGTGGAAGGCTCTAGTCCTACTGGATCCAGAGACAGAAGGCAAAACACGTGGACTGGTATGAAATGGTAAAAATCCTGTTTCACCTTCCTTTTGTTCTAGCTAATGAGGGAGGACACAGCTGTGATCGACAGGCTTGAGAAGACAGAAGGAATGCTTTGTTTCCCTGTTTGCCAGGAAAGCCTAAAGTTGCAATTGGTAGCTCCATTTGTGTTTTCTGCTTCTTGCTTATTTATATTTTATATGCCACATTCTCCCCAACAAGGGATCCAAAGCAGCTTACATTAAAAGAAACATGTTAAAGTAAAACAAACACAATTAAAGTAAAACAAACAGGCTTCCTTGGGAGGTGGCAGGCTCTCCTCCTCAGGACCTTTTAAAGCAGAGGCTAGATGGCTATCTGACAGCAATGCTGATTCTGTGAACTTAGGCAGATCATGAGAAGGGAGGGCAGGAAGGGTCGCCTCAGTGCTTAGTTCTTGTGGCCCTTTCTTACACGCCCAGAGAAATGCTGATCACCACTTTGGGGTCAGGAAGCCATTGTTCTCCAAACCAGTTTGGCCAGGGATCCTGGAGGCTTTTTGCCATCTTCTGGGCATGGAACAGGGGTCACTGGGGGTGTGTGGGGGAGAGGTATTTGTGAATTTCCTGCATTGTGCAGGGGGTTGGACTAGACGACCCTGGACCCTGGACCCTGGACTAGACGGCCCTTCCAACTCTATGATTCTATGAAATAGCCAGCAAAACACAATAAAGCTCCCACGAGGTCTGAATCATGATCCTCTTTTTGCGCTGACTCAGAGCTACAGACTGCAGACACTCTGAATGCTCTCAAAACCTTTGAGGTCTGGACTGAACCTTTCTGCACAGTATGACATTCTTCCTTTTAGTTGTATACTGGCATTTATTTATCACAAACTGGTATTATTTCATCATCTTCCATACTCTGATCTTCCTTGCATGCTTTGATTGGTTATGCCAATCAATAGCATGTTTGGGTTCTGCGTACTTGGGGGGATGGAGCTGGAGAATTGCCTACTGTTGGCAGGAGTCTATGGCCCAATCTGCAAATCCACGTTGGAACAGAAATTCCCCTCTACATTGCATGCCACTTTCACTTTGATTGATTGTTGGATTTTATGGCAGTGTCCAGACTGCCTGTTGCTTTCACTTCGTTTGATCTCTCGGTTTTATGGCACCATCTGCATAGATTTATGGCCATTTTATGGCCATTCAGGGGTGACTCTGCAGTCAGTAAAGTGTTCGCTCGGGGTATTTGAATGTGGTTTTGAGCCGCCATCTTTTTCTGTTCCAGTGTGGGTTTGGCAAAACAACTGAGTAAATGCTAGATGCAGATTGGGCCTATGACAGCACTTCCTGGAGTTCAGTTAAGTGATAGAGCAGGTGCACCAAAGGCAACAATTTCAAGAAAGAACTCAAAAGACCATTCAAGCTTTAAAGAAAAAAACCTTTAAAAAATATCCAGAGTATTTTGAGAAATATTAAAGAATCTGAAGGAAGAACCCAAAAGAACATTCAAGAAGTATGTCAAGAGATATTGACTGGGCTACCAGAAATTAATTTAAAATTACAAGAACAAACACAAGAAATTATAAAAATCAAAGAGAAGCAAAAAGAATCAAAGAGAAGCAAAAAAAAATCAAAGGCATAACAAAGAACTGAAATCCTGGAAACTCAATACAGATCTAGAAATTTGCATTTTAGAGGAATCCCAGGGAATTTTGGGAGGCCAATTTTTGAAAAAAGCTTTCATGATTTAATTCAGAATTATTTGAAGGTAGAGGAAGACTTTCCTGACATTGACCAGATTTTTAGAGTGAATTCAAAGATTTGCATCCAAGAATAAGCTACCTTGAGATATTCTGGTTCGATTCACCTACAAGAAAACATGAGACACAATACTAAAGAACCAAAGGGAATCACCACTTAAGGTCGCGGGACAGGAAGTACAGATCTTTCAGGATTTACCATCAGGTGTGTTAAAGAAAAAGAAAGCCTTTGACTTTTTGAGACATATTTTACAAAATAAATAAATGAAATATCACTGGAAAATACCATTTCTTCCAAAAGGAAGAAAAATAATTGCAACAGAGGACCAAACCAAGCAATTGCTAGTAGCTCAAAGCAAAGTTCACAGACCAAAAACTCCAAAGAAGAAACAAGCATAGAAAAGGATAAGGTGGACGTGACAACAACATTAGGGCAAAATGGATAAATTAAAAATATCAGTGGACTGAATACTCCTTCAAAACACACAAAAATCTCAATCGACTGAAAAAAACAAAACACTGATATATTATGCCTTCAAGAAACTCATATAAAGAAAAAATATGAACATATTTTAAACAATAAAAAATTAGGAAAAGCATATCTTGCTTCTGCACAGAATAAAAAATGCAGAGTAGCCTTTTACATAAACAACCCACAACTAGAAGTATTAGAAGAATTCTCAGATGGAAGATGCCTAATTTTAAAAATGAGACTCCCAGAAGACAAAATATGATAGGAGCAATATATGTACCAAATGAGGCCAAAGTTAATTTTTTTTATTCCTCCCCCAAAAAACTATACTAGATTTCCAAGATGTGGAAATAATGATTCTGGAGATATAAACAGAGTACTAGACGCCAGAAAAGACAGATCAAGGAATATTAAAAGTGGGAAATTACCTAAAAATATACTTCAATACATGGAAATGCTGGAATTAGAAGGACCAAACATCCATGAACAGCCATAAGAGAAAGAATGACTGAGAAAAATATTTCATCTTCAAGGTGCCCCCCTTTCCCTTGGTGCCCTAAGTACGTACTCCTTTTGCTTAATGGTTAATCCAGGGCTGTGTGCCAACTCTTACTTCAGCTGACTGTGAGAATTTTGCATTTGTACTAATTAAGGCTACAAGCTAAGGTGTGTGTTTAGTATTAAACCGTCAGAGGTTCGAGACTTGGAAGGAAAGCAAACAAGCACTGCCTAAACGGGAACATCTACTTGCACACAAATTGTACAGAAGCAGAGCCAGGTACTGCTGGGCCTGGAGGAAGAGGATCAGAGGGCACAGAGCCTTGCTCCATCTTGCAGTTTCTTAGCAAAGTTTTGCCTTTTCAGAAGTGAGTCTGAGCAAATTGTGGCACAAGGCGAAGAGTCACGTCAAGAGACTGTAACAGGAGACCTCCCAGGCCCCAGCTTCCTCAGTGGGAGAGAAATTGGTGGGGGACAGGGTATGTGCCATTGCAGTAACACTGTGACAACACTTCCAGTCACATTACTGGAAGTGACATCACACATTGCCTCATAGCTACAGCAATCCCCAGAACATAGTAAAACCCAGGAGCTTTTGGGACAGAGCTAGTTGTCATGCAATGCTGTGATGCCACTTCCAGACACATAACCAGAAGTGACATCACATGTTGCTGCGTAGCTTCTAGTGATGTGTAATGTTATGAAAATACCTATGCTCTGCCTAGAGGTATGACATTCCCTTTCTCCCAGGGGATATCTCAGCAGTTGATAATATTTAATGCCATGCTGTGGGAAAGCATCATCTGCTGGCCTGGCTGTTAAAGGCCCAAAAGCAGGCCAAGCCATTGTTTTCCTGGCTAGCTGGCAATTCTATGAGGCGAAGAGACAAGCAACGGGAAAAGCTGGAGAGGCCTAATTTCTGGGTATTAATATTTGGTGCTAAAGACCCTGGAGCAGGGCCAGTAAAACAGGTGGCAACCCAATTTCATGAAATGACATTGTCACCTGTCAGCGGCTAGGGTGAAAGGCCTCGAGAAGCATAGGCAGGGAGAAATGGCAAATCACCACGCAGCCTGCGGTTTTAACTCTGGTTGAAAGTCACAAGGTATCGAATCCAGCAACACAGCAGGAAGTCTGCTGTTCAGGAAAGCCATCGAGCCCTGTGTTTATTTGCTTGCTTCAGAAGGGGCCAAAATATATGCCAAGAAGAACAAAAATGTCCTGATCTCAACTGCAAAATGCAGCAGACTTTGTTTTGTTTCGTTACCCAAAGCCCTAATGACAAGCAAGGTGCACGCCTGTTCGCTAGAAATGCTGTCGCTCTGATCAAAAACCGGGAGTCTGAATATTTATGGCTTGCAAGGGATGGGGTGTGCACTGGGGAAGGGGGAGTTCTTCTGGCTGTTTTTGTAAATGAAAGGCAATCAATAGGGCTTTGGCAGAACGTAAAGGTCAGCTTTACCCTGAGAAATCCTCTAGATAGGAAACGGGTCAGCTGAGTTGTTTTTCCCACTCGGTTTCCTGCCTGCTGTACTTTTTATTCAACACGTTAGAGAGTTAAAGAAAATGTTTTATTTTTCCATTAATTCTGAAGGCTTTTATTCTACGTGCTGAAACCCTAGAAACAGCAGAATGTGTACGGTGGGTCTGAATGCCGTTCGGATAACCAAACTTTTTCACCAAGCTTGTGTATACACTTTGAGGATTCTTTGCCAACCTCATGGCCTGAAAATAGCCCCCTCCCAGATTCAATATAAATCACATGGCATTCTATTTCTGATTCAGAATCTACTAGACATTGGTCAGTTCCTCTTGCAGTTGAGAAATCTGTGCCAAACTTCCTGCACTGTACAGGATTCTAGACTCTGAGAGCAATGGACTGTATTGTGTAACTAGTCCTTGACCAGAAGTTCTGATGAACAGCATCAACTTGACTTGAGTGGATCCAGACAACCAGGAGTCTTGCAGTAGCTGCTTAAAACAGTTGCCACCTCGCACCATGTGGAGAGGCAGGTAGTGTCTCAATCCAGGCAAATACAGGTGACCATCTACAAAATGAATGCATGAATGAAGCTGTGTTATACTGTCAGACTGCATCATGGGGAGGGGTTGTACATGCAGCCACTGCCTCTGTGTGGTCGCCCACTTCAGACAACCAGGCAAGGTATGGGTCGGCCTGCTCATGACCATTCTCCACACACAGGGAGTGAAGACATGGAGATACTCTGGGCCTGGAGATCTCCGAGAACCACAGCTGATCCCAAGATGACAGGGATCAATTCCCTTGAAGAAAACAGCTGCTTTGGAGGGTGGACTATGCATTATTCCCCACTGAAGTCTCTCCCCGCAAATCTCCAGGGATTCCTCAGTACCGAGCTGGCAAGCCCGGGGATGATTGTCTGTACTAGACTATACCTGCAGCTGATTGGGAATCCAAGGCAAGGGAGGTGTGATGCTGAGCATAGTGATGTGGTTGGAAGTGAGAGATAACTTCGTTCTTATGCAGTTGTGACGGATTGCACAGAAAAGCAGGCTTTTAAAGGTGCTGCTTGTATCAGAGAGTCAGGGAGTTCACAAATTAATCTTCCCTGGAAAGAGCTTAGCCGATTGGCTGCTCTGCTCACTCACTGATTGATGAACCCTTGTGTCTCCCCAACTGTCTGGCAGATTTTTCCCGCCAAAACATCACTTCCCTCAGTGACTGAGTTGCCCTACAGAAGCGTGTATATCACCACACCGGGGCTCAGGAGGCCTCCCCCCTGCCACCACAACCGTGCCAAGAGGAGGCCCCCCTCTTCAGGGGTCCCAGGGCTTACTTAGGTGCCAGCAGTGTCTCCAGCGACAGAGGAGGAACACAGGGAAGGAGCTGCCTTGGCACCCCAGCACCTTGAGGGCCAGTTAGGCCCCGCCGCGGGACAGATCACCGGTCTCTGGCCCTGCCCCAGCAGCAAAACGACTGCGTCGGGCCTTTGGCCCAATGTGAGGGCCTGCCCCAGCATCCGAGCCCACTGGCCAATGAGGGTGGACGGGCATGGCCAGGAAGATGCCGCTGGAAAGGAGAAGGAACACAGAGCTCCACATCCCTGCTTAAGAAGGGAGGTGGGGCCAAGAGGAGGGGAGAAGGGAAGAGACAACAGGGGAGGAGCTGGGGAAGGGGAAGGATATAAAAGGGAAGGCAATGACGGGTTGAGGAGGACCACTCTGAGGCTGCCGCAGGACCTGCCTGAGAGAGAAACTGGGACGTGGCAAAGGCACCCAGGAGGCAGCAGGGAGGTAGGGGTGGTGATGGAACCCCCATCCCCCACTCACAAGACTGAGACCCTCGCCCCCTGGGGGGGGAAAGAGGCTGAAAAACAGCTGAAAGGAGGCTCCGATGAGGGGGCTGGGCTGCCTGGGGAAGGGGAGCCGGACACCAGCGAGGAGGGGTCTGACAGCTCATATGACAGCTTATATATTCTTTGTCATAAAATAGTTGACTGTCCCACCCTATGTTTAGATATTTAGTTTAGGCTTTTTTCTCAGCTCAGGAACTCTACTGTAAATACAGGGTTTTTAGACCCTTGAGAAATGGCACTTGAGGCAAATAAACTTTCAAAAACAGAATAAAGATTTTATTTAACAGGCAGGGAATATATGTATAATAGGAACAGTCAAGGTTTTGAGATTGCTGAGGTAAAAAACTTTCTAATATATGCAGAGTTGAATTCTTACAACATTCAAGAGGGTGTATTTGTAGTTTTATTTTAAGGCTTTCTATTTCTTCTTTTGAGAGGTACTTTTTAGTATAATTCAGCACTAACACAGTTTTTATTGATGTTTCCTTCAGAGTTCTAGGTTTTCCTTTAGATATTACAGCTTTTCACTAACTTCTGAGGTGTCTCCTTTTATCACAGACCAGGGTTCTCTTCCCAGCCCCTTTCACTGGCAGGAAGTTATTCTCCTTGTCCCTAAGAAGCAATAACTCCTTTTAGTATTTGCCTTGTCTGGAACTTCTCTCAAACTACCCAGACCTTCTGCCAAATCCTTCTCCAGTATCCTTTGTCTGTATAAGGTTGTTCCATAGCTTTTCGGACTGAGAATTTTAAGTTCTCCCTCAGAGCAGTTTTAATATATATTTAGACAATGGGTTTTCTCTTCTTCTTTCCGTAGAAGTACTTTTCTGACTATTGTCTGTCAGAAGAGACTGACTCCCAAATGTCTCTCCCCTCTAAAGCCAAACCCTCTGGCTACTGATCCAGAAAGACCAACTTCCAAAAGACGCCTTTCCCCTCCAGATCAGCTGTTTTATTTCCTCTCTCAATGATGCTAGCCAATCACAGAGTGAGCAGAGCAGCCAATCACCTAAGCTCTTCTCTCCAGGTGCCAGGAAAGGTGTCAGCAGGCATGATTGGCACCCATGGACACCATGTTGGGGACCCCTGATGTACAGAGAGCCCCCCTTCAGAAATAGCTGCTTCTTCTTAGGAAGATGTTGGCTTGGAATCTCCTGACATTTTGCATTTCTAAGTTCAATTCAGAGTGCTGGTCATGACCTTTAAAGCCTTTCCCCACCTGAGACCTGCATATTTCAAAGACTGTCTCTTCGCATCTATCACCACGCACATGACAGTCTTCAGCTTGCCTCCTCCTGGGTGGTTCTCTCACTGAAGGTGGCCCACCATCAACTAGGGCCTGTGAACAGAAGAACATAAGAGAAGCCAGTGTTGGATCAGGCCAATGGCCCATCCAGTCCAACACTCTGTCACACAGTGGCCAAAAAACCCAGGTGCCCTCAGGAGATCCACCAGTGGGGCCAGGACACTAGAAGCCCTCCCTGTGCTTCTCTTGTGGTTGCTCCCATGTTATGGGATGGACTCCCTGAGGGCTGAGGGGAGTGCCGCCCTTGGAAACTTTCAAGAGGCTGCGTTATTCACCAGAACTTCAAATGGACTGTAGGTTGCAGGCATTTTATTAGCTTGGGAGAGGAATCTGTGTTTTATTGTTGTTGGATGTTCCG
Source organism: Lepidodactylus listeri (assembly GCA_029233225.1). Taxonomy (NCBI): domain Eukaryota; kingdom Metazoa; phylum Chordata; class Lepidosauria; order Squamata; family Gekkonidae; genus Lepidodactylus; species Lepidodactylus listeri. The sequence goes on from JARCFY010000004.1 coordinate 126,733,116, forward strand.
CATTGTAGGCCACCTTCAGCCAGGGGGAGAGGCAGGATATACATGTTCTGGTAAATAAAATCCCTCCCTCATGGCAGCCATTTTGTGATGGTGCATAATGCCCTTTCTCAAAAGCAACCACGGGCCCACCAAGGTTGAAGGACCCTTTGCTCAAAAGTCTGTGTCTCTGCTGAAAACAGAGCCTGCCACTAGTTAGGTCTGTGCCTTTCATAGGAAGTGTTTCTCCGCCCTTCCTAGCAGCATGTTTTTACTTGGGGAGAAATCTCATTTTGGCTCGTGACTGAGTCACTGTGTTTGGAACAAAGTAAATTGAGGCACAAAAAGAGCCTGCCTGCTTCTCGATTGTGGCCCCACCTATTCTAACTCTCCATCCTCTCATTATTTCAGGTAATTTTGTTATCTTCTGCATCTACCAGTGGTAATTAGACAGCTTTGGAACAGGGGTGGTATGTTCTGTTTATTCTTTTTTGGGATCATTGGGATATGTTTAAAACCACCTCATAAAACTGCTCGCAGGCTGTTTTTCAGTTAGCAAAGCAGGCAAAAAAATAATAATAATTGGACCACAGAAGAACAGATGAAAATTTTTCAATTGGATAATGGACCCATAATATCCTCTCTTGGTGGCAAATATAACCCCCGTTGAAGGACTGGCAGCCCAGTCCTCTCACTTCTGCCGTCTGCTACTTTTGCATTTCTGCTGCAAGACAATCCTTTATCTTGTTCATCCTCACAACAGCTTGGGGAGGTAAATATTCCTGCTTTATGATTATTTCCCCCCCTCACTTTTCTTTCCAACAGAGATCCAAAGCAGCTGAATAGAAACAAACATACAACATAACATTCTATGCTGGCCCTGAATCCATTGGGCTGCCTTTCTTGGGGCCCCAGACTGTGGACGATTCATCTGGCATTCACACCACATTTTCTCATCTGGGAGGAAAAAATGCAGCTCAAAGCCACACTCAGATACCCCAGGCCAATGCTGTACTGGCTGCAAAATCACCCCTGAATGGCTATAAAATGGCCATAAATCTATGCAGAAGGTACAATAAAATCCGATGATCACAGGAAGCTAGGGTTGCCAGTCTCCAGGTGGCACTGGGGGATCTCCCACTATTATACCTGATCTCCAGATGATCAAGATCAGTTCTCCAAAATCTTCAGGTATTTCCCGAGTCCCAGAGCTGGCAACCCTAAAGGAAGCGAAAGCGGCATGGAGTGTGGAGGCTACCATAAAATCTGATGATCGAAGGAAGTGAAAGCAGCATGCAATGCAGAGGAGAGTTTCTGTTCCAGAGTGGGTTTGCTACAACAACGGAGGGAAAAGCCAGTGCAGAATCAGCCTGTGAGCACAGGCTAAGAGCCAAGGACTAAGGCCCTTGGCTTGTGCCTCTGGCCTTGCTCAGGCTAAATACCTGTAAGAGGAAGGGAGACAGAAGCTCAGTTGAGATCTCATTCGGCTGGCAGTCGTGTCTCCAAGAATGCCCCTTTATTTAGCTTTCGGAGGGTCACTGTGTCCGTCTGCAATAGAACAGTCTGATTTGAGTCAAGGAGCAACTTATGCCTTGAAAATGTTGTTGGTCTGTAAAATGCTACTGGACTTGAATGTAACTCTTCCTTTATTTATCGGTTATTTATTTAAGGTGGTTTTGGCCTGCCTCCTCCACAAGCAGACACGTAAGTTAAAAAATGTACCAAATATATATATACAGGGGTCATTTCGAGCAGGAGCTCGGGGGAGCGCAGCTCCAGGAGTTGGTGCCAGCCCCCTCCCCATAGGGGAATGCCTGCTTGTGTCATGGCTGCAGCAAAATGACCCCGTCCCCTGGAAAGGTCCTTGTTCCTCTGACCAGCCTTCTGAAGGCTTCAGCCACCACTGAAGCTATCCTCCCAGAATAGTGGTATTTCTGAGCCTTGGATTAGTAGCTGTCCTCTCTCTGCCAGCTTTCTTTGTCTTTCTTTCTCTCTGTCTCTGTCTCTCTCTTTCTTGCCTTCTAACATACTTCCAGTGGTTTAGCAAATGCAAATAAGTTATGCTAATGAGTTATGCTAATGAGCTCCTGCACCTCTTTTTCTACAAAATGACCCCTATATGTGTGTGTGTGTGTGTGTATAAATAAATAAATAAATATTAAACAATCAAAATACAAACCAACAACAACATTTTACAATCATAAAAGCTATCAGTCCTTGCACACAAAAGTAACTATAAACAGTACAGCTTTACAGAGTTTCCTGAATTCTAGAAAAGTGGGGGCTGATTTATAATGTGGTTTCCATCTCAGCTATGATAAGAAGGCGAAGTTGTGTGGCTGCCGGGGGGTGGGTGGGGTGGGGGTGGGGGGTGTCACTCCAGTTTGAACATGGAGGCAGTGCAAAAGAGATCAGACATTTCTTAACCACTGTCACCACTAGAGGTCAGAAGAGAGTCGCTAACTGGGTCGATGAATGGAAGGTCCCTTTGTTTTCCACGAAAGGAAAAATAATGGCTCTTCAGATTTCTTTCTTTGCTTGACTGAGCCAAGTTAAGTACAAGTAAACAAAAATATAGGCCGGGGTTCCCCCCCATCTTCTCTGTGTCTCTTTGTAAGCATGTTCCCAGTTAGTCTGTTAAAATAACTGCAGAATGAATGCAAGATGATCCCAATTTCGAAGATTAAAAGGCACTGATGGGGGGGGGGGACTGAGCAAGAGAATGTCCATTAACAGCTACAAGAACAAACAAGACATAAATAGGAAATGAACACAATCCATTTCCCTAAAATTATACCTAATAATGGAAAACAAAATGTAAATAAAAGTCAAGTTATCAGGATTCTGTTTTCCTCAACTCTTCCCATGTGCTTCAAGGAAGCTGGCTGGGTGACCTTGGGCCATTTAGGGTTGCCAGCCTCCAGGTGGCACCTGGAGATCTCCCACTATTACAACTAATCTCAAGATGAGCAAGATCAGCTCTGCTGGAGGTAATGGCTGCTTTGGAGGGTGGACTCTATGGCATTATATCCATCTGAGATCTCTCCCTTCCCCAAATATTGCCCCTAAAATCCCCAGGTATTTCCCAACTCAGAGCTGGCAACCCTACCCGAACCTACATCTCAGGGCTGTGGTTGAGAGGGGACAATGGAAGAGGCAGGAATGTTGTAAGCCATTTTGGGTCCCCGTTGGGGAGAGAAATAAATAAAAACAAAGAAATAGCTGAGAGATAGATGACCTCACTACCATGCTTTTCCCAGCAAACCCTCATGGTCTTTTCCCAGGTTATTTTCTGAAGGTGCACCAAAATGAATCCCTTATATTTCATCTCTGTCTCAGTCAGTCTCCCTGAACTGCAGCTTATCTCTAGACAGCAGTAATCAGTTCCCCTGGCAGAATGCGGAGTTTGTGGAAGAACATTTCAGCTGAGCTCCTTCCCCCCCCCAAACCCCGCCTTCTCCAGCCTCCATCCCTCTGAGGGCTGCCAAGTCTGGGTTGGAAAATACCTGGGGACTTTGGGGGTGGAGCCAGGAGAAGGTGGGGTTTGAGGAGGGACCTCAGCATGGTACAATGCCATAGATTGTACCCTTCAAAGCAGCCATTTTCTCCAGGGGAGCTGATCTCTGTCAGCTGCAGATCAGTTGTAAAAGCGGGAGATCCCCAGGCCCCACCTGGAGGCTGGCAACCCTAACCCCTCACATCTCCAGGAATTTCCCAACCCCTAATTCTAGAAACAACAACAACAATCCCAGTGCCATCTAAATCCAGAATCACCTGTTTCCCATTGCCAGTGCGACACTTTGGCCAGGAAGCATCTCCAGAAGTCACTTTTCCCTCTCAGGCCACTCATCAATTTACCTCTCAGTGTTTTCTTCCCACAGTTGGCTTTGCAGCATAAATCAAGCCTGACCAATCTGATGTGATAGCCCTGCCTGGAGGAAAGGCTAACCTCTGAGCAGCAAGGACATGAAAATCAACCCCACCCTACCCCAATCCGCAAGCCTCAGGGCAAACCCCTGTCATTTCTCTTTGGCCTGGTGAGGGGACAGCTTTATATGAGTTGGATTGGGTTTGGCCCTGCCCCTTCCCCAGTCTCCCTCAGCCCCCTGCTCTCTGAATGGCCTAGCCTGTCAAAGTAACCGGTGCCTTCCTCCTTGCTCTCCCTGATAGGTCCTCCCTGGGACTGCCTGCCAGCTCCGGATTGGCTGGCCCAGGAGGCCTGCCTAAGTGAAAATTCCCTCCATCTGGGCCAGGCCTGCCCATTCCCAAGGCTTGCCTGTGCTGCTGGTTCTCCCTCCTCCCCACTGGCTGCCTGCTTCTCCAGGTGAGGCAGCACTGCCACGCCCACTGCCCTGTGGGCCCCCCAGACAGCTATGGTGAGTCTGAGGTGGCTGCTCTTGTGGCCTGTTGGTCGCTTTTACCTTGGGCGTGGCTCCAGAGGCCAGGGGTGAGCCAGTGGTGAATCCAGGGCCAGGTCTGCCCCTGGACAAGCAGGATACAATCATACAAAAAGGTCCTGTCTCCTGTCTATTTCTGCCCAATTTTTGATGGGTAGAATGCCCAGAAAAGGCCCTCCAGTGATAAGATTGGCAAGCAAGTCCTTCAGACATGCTGATCCTAATCCAAGACATAATATTGAAGCCACCGAATGAGATACATGTATGTAAGAATCAGTCCAGGGTGATGTGACTGTTCAGGGTAGGGTTGCCAGCCTCCAGGTGGGACCTGGAGATCTCCCACTTTTACAACTTATCTCCAGCTGACAGAGATCAGTGCCCCTGGATAAAATGGCTGCTTTGGAGGGTGGACTCTGTGGCATTAGTCCATGCTGAGCCCTCCCCCTCCCCAACCCCCCCCCCTTCTCCTGGATCTACCCCTGAAGTCTCCAGATACTTTCCAACCCAGACCTGGCAACCCTAGTTCAGGGTATTACCAAATGATATGCCCTTTCATGTATCTGAAGAAATGACCAGTGACTCATGAAAGCTCATACCCTCCCACAAATTTTGTTAGTTTTTAAGGGGCTACTGGACTCTTGCTCCTTTCACGTGTTTACATGAGAAGCTTCTGGAAGGTGAGCCATCTGTAGCAGAGCCCCAGTCACCAAGGAGCTGCTCACCCAGCCATGTCAGAAACAGGATCAGCTGATAGGTATTTTGTTGTCCCAAGCAGCTTCCAGGCAGTGTGGGTTGAGCTTCCTCTGCCCGGCAGGAAAGTGAACCCCAAAAGAACTCACTGCCCTTCTGGGTGGGGCAGAGAGGCAGCAAACCTAGAACAGTCATGTTGGCCCTGTCTTTGGTGACAACAGCCAGGAAGGAGGACAACCTCTGGAGATCTGTCTCCTTTAGGATTGCCACCCCCAGTTCCCAGTGGGGGTTCCCCCGCTTTTGGGGGCTCCAATCTGCCAACTGGCTGGCGGGGGAAGCCCCACCCCCAAAAAGGGACATCACTGGGCAACATCCCAGATGCAGTGTCATCACCTGGTAGTGACGTCATCACCATGGGCACATCAGGGGGGTGACGCTCTAGTTTTGGGGCAAACTCTATGGGTTTGAAGGCAAAAAACCCATCGAATTTTGTCCAAAACTAGAGCGTCACCCCTCGACATCCTCGATGTGATGATGATGTCACTTCCGGATGATGCCACTGTGGTGTACATGCAAAACGTGTGCACCAGAAGATCCCTGGATCCCCCCACCAGCAGCCAGGTAGGACCTGGCAACCCTAGTCTCCTTCCATGCAGTAGAGGAGTGGTGCAGGGAGGCGACAGGGACCTCCAGCTCCCCTTGTGGCTGGGACTTGGAAGGAAGCTGAGCGCCGGTAGTGCTGCCAGCGCCGCTGAAGCTACAAGTTGTCTCCTCCCGTGCCACTCCATCCCTCCCACGGTGGTGTCCCAAGTTCCTACCGGAGTCAAAAAAGCAGTGAACTGGCCCTGAGTGGGAATTTCCATTCACAGAATTTGTTAGAACTATGTACTGGACAGCTGGCCTGGATAGCCCAGGCTAGCCAGATCTCATCAGATCTTGGAAGCTAAGCAGGGTTGGCTCTGGCTAGTATTCAGATGGGAGACCTCCAAGGAATACCAAAATTATGGTGTAGAGGCAAGCAATGGCAAACCACCTCTGAAGGTCTCTGTGAGAGCCCATAGAGTCAATCAACAACAAGTGTTCATAAACATGAAATCTTTATTGAAGAAAGGTCTTACTGGTCATCTGCACTTTTTGTGTTAGTAATGGCGAGTGGGTGTGCGGCCAGGGAAATTATTCATGATTCAAAAGGATTCCCTATGATAACACATCCAATCAAGGCAAAGAATGAAAGGCGCTAAAAATACTGGCTCTTTGTTCTCAAAGTAAAAGCGGGAAAGATATATGGCCAGACCTAAAAAGAACAGCAGCTGGCAATACAGTCTCCCAAGGTCAGAGAAGCAGACTAGGCGATAAGCGTGCCATGAGAACAGGGCAGCTAATACATTCAACAGACATGAGGCCCAGTCTCTTGCCTTGAAAACCTTACAGGGTTGCCATAAGTCAGCTGTGACTTTCCACCACCATCATGTACTGAATGAAAGGTAGCCAACTCCAGCTTGGGAGATTCCTGGAAATTTGGGGGTGGTGTTTGGGAAGAGTAAAGTGTGAGGGAGGGGGAGGGAGCTCAGCAAGGATGTGTTGCCATAGAGTCCACCCCCCCCCCCATGCTGCCCTTCCTCCAGGGGAACCAATCTCTGTAGCCTGGAGGTCAGCTGGAATTCTGGGAGAGCTCCCACTTTGAAGTAGGTAACTAATGAAGTGAGAATGAGGATTCAGAAATCAAAATAAACAGGGGCTTTCAAAATCTTGAAAACATTAAGAGTTATGTTATTGTGATACACTCCTGCTGTAGGAAACACGTTTAATGTTGGGTCCTATATGGACCCCCTGTGCAGACGAAGTGAAGCGAGAGGGACCACCAGGCCTTTGTTCTGGAAATGAGTCCAGATCGCCCTTCCATATGGATAATATTTGGAGGCTCCAGTCATAATCCTACATCACATCTGTATGGGAAAGGGATAGCGGGTAATGGTTAAAGGCATAAGGGATGCATGGGGAGATAAATGGATGGTTCAGATCTGTGGTTACCAAACAACAGGTGGGGCCCGGAGTTCTCTCAGAATCACAACTGACCCCCGGACTGTGGCGGTCAGTTCTGCTGGAGGAAATGATGGCATTGGAGAGGACAGACTCTATGTGATATACCATGGGCCCTGTGGCATAAGGTCTAGAAGAAATGGGAGTTCCTCTCCCAGGCATTCCCCCAAATCCCCAGAAATTTCCCAAGCCAGAGTTGGCCATGCTATTCAAATCTCAGCGTCCTCGACTTCCGGCAAGACTTGCGACCATGGCGGACGCGCTCCTCCGCATCTGCGGGGAGCGCGATCCGTACCCGGCGGGAAGAAGGGGCTTCGGACTGGTGCCGAGCCCCCAGAGACCCTAGTGAAGGGGCTCTGCCTGGGGTGGCACGAAGGGGATCTCTCCCTACGGTGGCGATCGAGGGATCGAGGTCCCCTTTCATCACCCCCATAGGTTCCCCCGTCCGTGGGAGTCGTATGGCTAAAAGCGCAAAACCGAGAAGCAGCAGAGAGTGCGAAGCTTTGAAGCTGGAACTTATAGTTACGCACGGAGAAAACGTGAGTCTGAAGTAAAAACAAACAGAACACAGCGGGAAAGGCGGGTGGAGCAAAACCCCCCCCTCTCAAGACTGGCGTACTTACGGGACTCTTTACATGGCGTTACTGCATGAAAAAACGTACGTTCGGCTTGCTAGATGGCGGCATCGCTCTTTAGAGGATATGAACTTTAAAAAGATATAAGCGCAGTCGTAGAATTTGCTTCTTTCGTCCATCTTATCTAACTATCAACAAAGAAGCGCAGCCTCAACAATGGCGGGGAAACCGAAACCTTCCCCCAAACTAGGAAGTACAGCTCCGAGTTCAAAGGTTGATACCACAGAGATGAGCACTGTGTTCTCCTCGTTATTGCGACCTCTAGTGGACCAAATGACAGCTCTCAACGTCAAGATGGACAAGATGCAGCTGGACCAGAAGGAGTCGAATAAAACTACAGAGAAGCTGCAGCGAGAACTTCTGGAAGTTAAGACTTCAGTAAAAAATCATGATTCAAGGCTACAAAAAGCAGAGAAAGAAAAGGCCGTCCACTCTGATCAGCTTTTGAAACTACAGATGGAAAGATCGAACTTTTTCCTAAGACTTCAGAATGTACCAGAGGATAAAGGAGAAGACCTTAAAAATCTGTTAAGTGAAGCGCTTGAACCAGTGATGGGCTTAAAAGCAGCGGAAATAAAAAGCGATATGGATATGGTTTATAGAACCTATCCAGACTATACCAAAAAGAAAAGCCTGCCTGGTGAGATTCAGATAAGGTTCTCCAAAAAGTCAACAAGAGATGTGGTGCTTAGGACCACAAATAAAGCGGTTCTGAAGATCAAAGGAAAAGAAGTTAAAGTGTTGAAAGATATTCCATTTGAAATAAGGAAAAGAAGGAAAGCCTATGGAAAATTGACATCTTGGCTACAGTCTGAATCTATTATCTACAGGTGGAATGTTCCGGAAGGACTGAGCTTCAGCATCAAAGATAAAAAATACAAGATTGACTCTGTTCAACAGGCAAAAAGTTTTTTGGAAAAAAGCAAAGAAAAGAAAAAAAAGAGAGACTCAGATGGTTCGCTAGCATCGCAAGATAGTATGTATGGATTTGATAGCTCAAAGAGCGAAGAGGAAATTTCTGACTCGGAAAAGAGAGCAGCAGCTCCAAAGATACAAGAAGAGACTGTTAAGACAAGAAGAGGACAAAAGAAGAAATAAGGGCTGAAATGTTTTTTGAAATTGCACTTATATATTATATATAATTTGTATAATTAAGCATTCCTTCAAAAGAGCATGTCTGCCAAACAGCTTTTTTATTTTTCATATATCATCAGTAACAATTTAAACTGAACACTAACCAAGGTTTAAAATGCTTCATATGTATTAATGGTAAGGTAATATTAAGCAAATGTTAAAGCACACTCTGTATAAGGTAAATATAGCTTAGAAAAGTAGCGATGTAGTAGTAGAAATAGATAAAATCAATAAAAATCTTTAAAAAAAAAAATCTCAGCGTCCTCCTCTTACATCTTTAATTGTTTCAAAAATGTGTATTCTTCTTCTCCAGTGGCTTGAGGAAACTCACAAGTAAAACAATCCAGCAAAGCCAAACAAGCTATTCAAAACAAATTAGGATGTAAAAACAGTGTAACATAAACACTGAGCAGCCTAAAAGGGTATTCATAAAACAGTCCTCAGGCTAGAAGACCGTAAAAAAAGCTTCAACACCCTCCCTCAGTTAGAAGCTTGGTTACAAAGAAATGTCTTGGCCTGGCACCTAAAGGGCAGTGAGGTGTGTGGTGAGCCTCAAGGGGAAAGGCATTCAACAGGCAAAGTGCCCCCAGTGAAAAAGCCCCATCTTGGTGGCCACCCACCTCAACTCTCTGCAGGCAGGGAGCAGGGAGGAGGAGGAGGAGGAAGAAGAAGAAGTTGTGTTTATACCCTGCCCTTCACTACCCAAAGGAGTCTCAGAGTGGCTTACAATCTCATTTCCCTTCCCCTCCCCAAAACAGACACACTGTGAGTTAGGTGGGGCTGAGAGAGCTCTTCCGAGGACTGCTCATGAGAGAGCAGCTCTGAGAGAACTTGTGACTGACCCAAGGTCACACCAGCAGCTGCATGTGGATAAGTGGGGAATCAAACCTGGTTCTCCCAGATTAGAGTCCACACTCCTAACCAGTACACTGAACCGGCTCCTAACCATTACACCAAAGAGGATCTTAACTGGTGGGCTGGAGGTGGGCTCTTTGCAATAGTGATGTCATTTACAGGGTTCTTGCAAGGATTACAGAGGTTTGGGTACAAGAAGTGGTTTGAACATTTGAGAAAGGGCTACAGCAACACTAAGCCTTATGATGATTGGTCAGTCTAGATCTGCATATGCAACAGAAAACCAGCAAAGCAAGGGAGAGGGATGACTTCTTAAGAACATCAGAGATGCTTCTTCTTCTTCTTCTTAACTTCTTAAGAACTTCTTAAGAACATCAGAGATGCCATGTTGAATCAGGCCAGTGGCCCTTCCAGTCCAACACTCAGTGTCACACAGTGACCAAAACCCAGGCGCTTATTCCTTGATTTATCAAATTTATTCACAGCAAAAGCCAGCACTGTGATACAGTAGTCAAACTGAATTTGTCAAAAATTCATAAAACCACACACATAAGTTTTATATATATATATATAAATGGAAGTATATATATAAAAATGAAAGTAGTTAAAATGAAAGTACTTATTCCTTCATGTGTTAGTTTTCTGCTTTCTCAGGCGCCTCCCCCCCCTTTCTAAACAGAGGGGAGCATTCACAGTATGTTCTTGCCAGCCTCCAGCCTAAAGAGATACAATCAATTCTGCCACTTCTTTCTCTCACACAGGTAAATTCTCTGAATGTACCTATTGCACGTTTTCTTTTTTCTTCCACAAGTGGTGTGTTTTGCACTGAAAAGGAATATTTAAAAAAAACACCGTAAGAAGAAAGGCACCCAACGTTGTGTCTTTCAAACCCAGTCACAGTGGTCCAGCTTGTCCAGTATCCTGTTCCGCACAGTGACCAGCCAGTTGCCTTGGTGGGCTAGCAAACAAGTCACAGAAGCCAAGGCCTTCCCCCGATGTTGCCTCCTGGCACTGGGTGTCAGAGGTCTGCTGCCTCTTTAGATGGACGCTCTCTTTCCTCACCATGGCTTATGGCTGTGAATGGATCTCCATAAATCTGTCTAACCCCCCCCCCCCCAAAAAAGCTATTTTATACTCGTAAGAACATAAGAAGAGTCCTGCTGGATCAGACCAATAGTCCATTTACCATCTTGTCTCACACAGTGGCAAGCCAGTTCCTCTGGGTAGCCATTGGTGTTCCTCTGGATGGCCAACAACAGGCCATAGAGGCCAAGGCCTTCCCCAGATGTTGCCTCCTGGCTCTGGGATTCAGAGGATTGGTGTCTCTGAATGTGGAGGTTCCCCTCAGTCACCATGGCTAGTAGCCATTTATACACTTACCCTCCATGAATCTGTTGTTATTATTGTTGTATACTGTACAGTATAGCAGGGGATCCTAAGATTATCTGCCAGCCACAAGTTCTAGCTCTTTTAGTGTTATGCACCACTAGGTGGTGAGCTAGACTAGTTTTTAAGGCAAGAGAAGTTTCAGAGGTGGTTTGCCATTTCCCAAGTCTGCGTCACAGCCCTGATATTCCTTGGAGGTTGGCCTTCCAAATACTAGCCAAGGCCAACCCTGCTTAGCTTCCGAGGTCTAACGAGATTGGGCTATCCTGGGCTATCCAGGAAAGGGTCATGAATCTAATACCCTTCTAAAGCAGTTTACTCCTGTGGCCATCACTATATCCTCTGGCAGCGAATACCACATTTTAATTACTCTCTGTGTAAAGTAGTATTTCCTTTTGTCTGTCCTGAACCTACTGCCCATCAGCTTCACTGGATGAATTTAAGTTCTAGTTTTTTGGGAGAGGGAGAAAAAGCTCTCTCTCTTTGGAGGGGAATCCATAATATTTCGCTTTTAAAACGTTGGGCTGTTTACATGCTTTGAAATTGCTTCTGGAAAGCATGCTAGTTAGATGTACCCAGAGTTTCAAACTCATCCACAATGTCTTGGTTTTGTAGGTACTACACCGACGTTAACATATCCCAAGTTGTCTGTGTAGCTGAGACTGGGATAATAGAACCTTCATTGTCATCATAGTTTTGGACAGGTTTTGCATGAATATTGTTGCTTTTAGCACAAGGTATGCTTGGTAAACACTGCTCATGCACATGTAGGTAGGAAGATCCTGTTTAATTTTATAGCCACAAACAATGTTAAGCTGCCTGTCCTGTTTCACGAGACTTGTAGGAGTCATGCGGAAGGTTTGCTTCCTTGAAATGATGAGGACAACTCAGAAAGGGCAGTGAGACTCAAAAGTAGTATTTTTTAAAAAAACTTGCCCTCCCAACAGAAACGTTGTGTGTTTAACAAACGCACACCAGGCAGAAATTCCACAGGTCCATTGCCCATCTCCCTATGGGGAAATGTTGCCTGGCAAGTAAAGGGATTGCCTGTTGACAAATCTGTCAGTCACAGAATAGCTCAAAGACTGTTTGGGTCACAAGAAAAGGCAGGTAAGAATGTGCAAAGGTCCCTTGGCTTCCCTAGGAAATGCCATTAAAAAGGAAGTCCTCAGAACTCTAAACAACCTTAAGCTGGAGGCAGAGTCTCATGAGAATCTTAGGATAAGAAATGTTTAGTGGTATTTATTTATTTCAGGATTTCTGGTTCACCTCTCTTAGGCATGAAGCAGCTAACAAATGATTTAAAAATGCAAACCAAACCCTCCTGGATAAAAAATTAAAAGCACCCTTATCAAAAACTCCCAGTCGTCATATTAAACTCTCCAACTTGAAACCACAACTGAATAGAACAGTCTGCCCATCCAAAATCGACATCCTTAACATTCTGCCAAAAAATGAGGCTGGCCGGCTTTGAAACCAAACAGATACTATTAACACTATTGTGGTTTCTTTCAAAATTCCTCAGACACTTTGCTTAAAGAAGAATGTCTTGGTTTGCTTTGCATTTTGCCTTAGAAGGAATGTCAGTACCTGCCTTATTAGACAGTGGTTGCTTTCAGAAAAAGCGTTTTAGTCCAGAACAGGCATAATTCAGTCAGTCACTCACATTTGACAGAGAATCCAGAAAATAACATTGTTAGCAACTCATTGCATTTCAGCTGCTCCCAATTTTTTTTTCGAGATTTGACCAATGAAGTGATGTTTAGACTTCATATTTTTGCAGTGTCAGCCTGTCTAGTTAGGATGGGGACAGCTCTGCTAAGAAATTATGCAGCACTTTTCATTTTGCAGCCAAAACCACTGCTGATTTTTATAGGTTTTTGTTAGCGTGTAGTTCCACAAACATGTTATTGTAACTATAAATTAGTTTTGAGTTTTAAAAAATGAAGAATTATTTGGGCTGCATGATCAAAAGCAGTTCCTTGTAAATAAGAATAGATGATGATTTATAAAAATCTCAAGAGAACAGGAGGTAATCAATTAGCTGGTAAAACAAAGGAACAAAAGAAATATTGCACTGAGATGTTGAATCTTTGCTTAGTGAGAGTTGAGTAAACATATACTAAGATCTTGCCTATGGCGACAGGCATCGGTAGACTACTGCTGGGAAATATGGTGCTATATCAATTATCATCTGTAAGCTGAGCATCAAATCTGCTTGTAGCTGATTGTAGAGGAAGAATGAGCAATGCTAAAATGCCCTAGCGTGAAAGCGTCTGAAAGTTCAAACCCACAAACACCATTCTGGAATAACAGGAAGGTATATGTGTTTCTCCTCTCGCTGGTAAAGTCTCACATCTAAGGACAAGGAGTAATTAATGCTGCCCTGCTTGGCATTCAAAACATCTTTAATCAATGCAATACACATTGCCATGGGCTAAAAGGACTTGAGATGTTGCCCGCAGCTCCAGTCCCTCTGATGGAGTCTAGAGGTCACTGTGAAGCTAAACTCTCACCCAAACCAATCTCTCGCCCAATTCTGGCCTAGTCAGGAAAGGCCCTTCTAATAGCCTATACATTGTATGACTTCTAGTGAGCAGCGCTGGAGTCTGGTTTGAATACTGTGGTTTAGATTCCCATTTACTGGCTGCCACTTTCCCCAGATTTAATTCAAAAAAGTAGTGAGACTTTTGACAGTTCCATTATACTGTAATACACAGTCATCCCCTTGACAACAACAACAAAAATCTGGCCCCCAGACCTAGATAGCGTTGCCAGATCTGGGTTGGAAAATACCTGGAGACTTTGGGGGTGGATCCGGGAGAGGGTGGGGATTGAGGAGGGGAGGGGCCTCAGCAGGGTACAATGTCATAGAGTCCACCCTTCAAAGCAGCCATTTTCTCCAGGGGGAGCTGATCTCTGTCAGCTGGGGATCAGTTGTAAAAGTGGGAGATCCCCAGGCCCCACCTGGAAACTATCAACCCTAGGCCTAGAGTTGCCAACCTCCAAGTGGAGTCTGGAGATAGGGTTGCCACTGCCAGCTCTGGATTGGGAGGTTCCTGGAGATTTTGGGGCGGAGCCTGGGGAGGGCACAGTTTGAGGAAGGAAGATACCTCATGGTGTCATTCCATAGAGCCCACTTTCCAAATGAGCTATTTTCTCCAGGAGGACTGATCTCTCTAGCCTGGAGATCATTTGTAATTCTGGGAGATCTCCAGCCACCCCCTGGAGGCTGGCAACCATATCTGGAGATCTCCCAGAATTACAACTAATCCTCAGACTACAGAGACCAGTTCCTCTGGTGAAAACAGCTGCTTTGGAAGGTGGACTCTATGGCACTGTGCCTCACTGAGCTCCCTCTGCCTCCCCAAATCCCTACCTCGTGTGGTAGATGAGGCTGAAACCGTGAACGGCTCAAGGTCGCTCAGTCGCAAGTGGAGTTGGGATTTGAACCCAGGCCTCCCACGTCCAGGTCCAGCACTTTAGCCACTATACCAAGCTGGCTCTCAGAATACAGAACTGAACAGCAACCATTCACATGAAGAAATGTAAGATGGTGCACCACTGGGGGAGGAGCTAGTCTTATCCACTGTCCCAGAGGACCCCCAGCCATTGAGAATTCAGCATCTTTATATGCACCCACATATACAGTACTGTTTGTATGTCTCAGTGCGAGGGCTTTCCAAGCCCCCAAAGTCTGGGTCTTGTGTACTTCAGGGAGCTTGTCCTCCAAGCCACAGATTCCCATGCCATCGGGTGCTGTGGAGCCACCTGCTCCAAGTGCCACCTACTGCAGGGGGGCAGCTGAGAACCCCTGGCCATCAACTTTTCAGCCTAGCTTGAAGGGGGAGGAGCTGAAAAGACAGGAAGAAGCAGGTCAAGGGGAGGAGCAATAGCAGGGGGAAGGCAGATAAAAGCCTGTTCTTCTCCATTTCAGGGCTGGAAAGCAGAGGCCAGCTGCAGGTAGAATAAAGCAGACATTAGAAGGAACACCTGTGGAGAGAAATGGGCTTGGTACTAGCAATAGCACTTGGGAACAGCATCTTGGGGGGGGGGGGCACTTTGCTCAGGCACTGCCCTTCCCAGTAGAGGATCAAGGGTCTCTACCTTCATGTGAGTGCTGATTGAGATTTCTGGCCACGTGTTACCCACCAGACAACTTTACAGAACACTTCTTCACCCCCCAATCTTTCTAGGGGACCCCTGGAACAAACACGTGGACTGGCTCTAGCAGTTTTGTGACTGCTTTTTTCGTGCTTCCCTGCTAAGTTTGTTTGATTTTTTTCCCCCTGTAGTTTTCTACGTGGATGATGACTCTAATGTTTGTGTGATTTTGTTGTTTTTACTCCATGAGCTGCATCTGGGAGGCCTCCAGGAGGTCTGAATTAATAAACAACAGCATCTTTTAACATGATAATATAAGCACATCGTGGGGCAGGGCTTTCTTAGTGGCATCCCATGTCCTGTGAAATATCTTTCTCCAGGAGCACCATCCATCACTTTTATTGTGTACTTTCCAGGAGATGATAAAATCCTTTTTTGGTCTGTTTTCTGAAGTTTTTCAATATTATGCTGCTGTGTTTGTCTCATTTGCTTGAGTGGGTGTGCAATTTTAATGCCTGTCTATAGAGATGAAGGAGGTGTTGAAAGCCAGTCTTATTATGGCCTTTCGATTGCACATTGTCTTGTGCATATCATAGAAAGTTGGCTAGGAAATTTTATAGATATGAAAGAGACATTTACAAGAGGCGGGGACACGCAATACTCGTGGGGGAGGAGGATTCCTAAAGGTTGCAGCTCCAGGTAAGTCTTCCCCCCCGGCTCTGAGGCCCAAGTGGCTGAGGGCCGCTCGGGCCAGTGATTCCCCCCCGGCAATTCCCCCTGGTTCCAAGGCCCGAGTGGCTGAGAGCCGCCTGGGCCAGCGATCCCCCCCCCCCCCCCGCTCAGCCCCAGTGGCTCTCAGCTGCCGGGCTGCCGCAGAGTTCCCAGAGTTCCCAGAGTTCTTTAACTTTTGGGGAGATTTAAATATCCCTCCAATTTTTTTTTAAAGTTTTAAGATTTTTCTGCACATGTGGGGAGTCCCCCAAGTGTGCAGAAAAATCTCTCTGCCCCCTGGTGCCCCCCCCCCCCCGCGCAGATTTAGATTTCCGCACACAGGGGACGCCTTGGGAATTAGATATATAGATACAGCACAGTTCAGGAATTTGCCAAAATCAGTTGTTAAAACAGGTAGCAGGTGATAAGAGCCAGCAGTAGGCGCACACCACTTATATACATAGTGAACAAGAAATGTGGTAGTCTACAATCAAGTCATGCATTATTACCTACACAGAACTCTGTTAACCTTCCCTTATCTGGCCTGTTGTGTGTTTTGCCCCTGCCCCCCCACCCAAAGAAGGAGAGTGCAGTGCTCCCGATAGGGTTGCCAACTCTGGGTTGGGAAATTCCTGCAGATTCCTGGAGAACTGTGGGGGGGGGGGGTGGAAATTCCTGGAGATCTGTGGATGGAGCAGGTCACTATGCAAGACTGGCTGGGTTGTTTTTATATGTATGTAGGAATTTTGTCACTGCAGACTTCAATTTTTCTAAAGCTGTTATTGTTTAAAAGCAGTACTGTGCCTGTGTGCCAGCTAGCCCTCACATTGGTGTACAGTAACAGGCTGGGGATTTTCAACAGAATTTTCAGC
Source organism: Lepidodactylus listeri (assembly GCA_029233225.1). Lineage (NCBI taxonomy): Eukaryota > Metazoa > Chordata > Lepidosauria > Squamata > Gekkonidae > Lepidodactylus > Lepidodactylus listeri. Next base: position 126,749,916 of record JARCFY010000004.1, read on the forward strand.
ACTCTTAGTAAACTACAGTTCCCAGGATTCTTCAGGGGGGATCATGATTACCAGGGCTATTTTTGGGCAGGAATGCACAGGAATGGAGTTCTGGCTGGCTTCTGAGTTGGCCACGCCCACAGCCTCCTCCCCTTGGGTTCCCCAGGCACCTCACAAGCCACGGGGTGCCTGGGGAAGCCAAACCAATCCAGGGAGGAAAGGCAGTTTAAACTGCCTCCCCTCCTGGGGAAACCGATCTAGAAACTGCCTTTCTTCTCTTGGATTCCCCATGCGCCCCACAAACTGCGGGACACCTGGGGAAGCCGATCCTGGGAGGGAGCTGCGCTGTCAGGGATGTGGCCTAATATGCTAATGCGTTTCTGCTGCTGGGTGCAGCCTGTTATACTAATGAGTTCCTGCTGGGCTTTTTTGTAGAAAAAAGCCCTGATGATTACTGAAATGGTATAATGCCAAACACTGTCCTATAGGAATGGCCTTCAGATTTGGAGCTGTAGTCCCTCATCTCTGAAGACCATTGATTCAGTAAAATGGGGTAAGCAAATCCCACTGTGCTGGCATGATTGGAATTCCATGCATATCCCCCAAATCAGCATATTCTCATCCTGTTTTCCTTGTTCCGCTCCAGATATTGTCCATCCCGATACTCATAGATAACAACTGTACACAGCTTGTGTTTATGAAAATTACCATCAGAACTTTGTCTTGTAACAACACGCCTATGATCTGCTCAGAATGTATTTACCATTCTTGAATGATTTATCTTCTAATGAGGTTTAAGCTCTTCTGGGCGAAAAATAAACTGGATAGACGAGCCGCTTTTATTTGGTTAAATTCTATTACTGAGACAAGAGTATACATTTTTTAAAAGAAAATAGATTTTCTTGGGCTAGCAAGTCAGTCATAATCAAAATGACAGGCAACTAGTCAGTCTGTTTCATCTAATGTTGCCGTCAGCAAGAATGACTATGCATGTGTGAAACCACCCCCAAATACCAGCTTTCCTGAGTGCATTAGCCTCGACAGATTGCACACCCACCTAATTTCATGTTACCCACTATCGCTTCAACCATTATGTTCATCAATGGCAGGTGTTATATACTTGGACTTCCAGAAAGCTTTTGATAACATGTCTCAACCTTGAATGAACTTGTCAGTCATGGGTAAAAGGATGGGTACTTTCATGGGTTAGAAACTGATACTATAGCTAACATCCACAGTAAGTAAAGGGACTCTCCATCTACAGAGGCACTAAACCTCTGAAACCCAATGCTACAATAACAGAGGAAGGCCTTGGCCTTTGTGTACTGTTGTTGGCCCTCTAGGACAACAGCTCGGCCACTGTGTGACACAAGATGCTGGCCTAGATGAACCCCTGGTATTACCCAGCAGGGCTCTTCTTATGTTCTTTTGTTCTAAGTGAATAGACAATTCCGGCAATGGAGCAAATTACAGTGTATACTACTTTCTAAGCCCATTGAAGTCAATGGGTTTAAAAGGATGTGACTTGGCTTCAGATAGCTATGCGGAGGAGGAGGAGGAAGAGGAGATTGGATTTATACCCTGCCCTTCACTTGGAGTCTCAGAGTGGCTTACAAACTCTTTCCCCTTCCCCTCCCCACAACAGACACTGTGAGATAGGTGGGGCTGAGAGAGCTCTGACAGAAACTGCTCTTTTAAAGAACAGCTGTGGCAGAACTATGGCTTGCCCAAGGTCATCCAGCAGCTGCAAGTGGAGAAGTGGGGAATCAAACCTGGTTCTCCCATATTAGAGTCCATGCACTTAACCACTACACCAGACTGGCAAGATAATCACACTGGCACCTTCCTTGATTTTGAGGAAAGAGTGAATGCAAGAGGTGCCTTGCTGGATCAGACTAATGATCCATCTAGTCCAGCATCTTGTTTTACACAGTGGCCACCTAGTTTCCTTGGAAGGCCAGTGAACAGGCCATAGAGGACAAAGCCTTCCCTGATGTTGTACCCTTGCACTGGTCTTTATAGAGTTTCATGTCTCTGGCCATGGAGATTCCCTTAAGTCGTCATGGCTAGTAGACACTGATGGCCCTATTCTCTATGAATCTGGCCAGTCCTTTTTTACCGCTGTCTTTGTCAGGGAATATCTTGACCTGGAATTGCTCATGCTTGCCTGATCTCGTCAGATCTCAGAAATTAAGCAGGGTCTGCCCTGGCTAGTATTTGGATGGGAGACCACAAAGGATGTCCAGAGGCAGGCAATGGCAAACCACTTCTGAATATCCCTCGCCTTGAAAACTCTACAGGGTTGCCATAATTCGGCTGCAACTTGAAGGCAATTTCCACCTCCATATTGGGAGACATTCTTCCTTCCTTGACGGTTTCTATCCAGAGGTAGCCATATCCCCGCTTTCCCCCGTTTCATCTGAGTTTCTGAATGCCTACTATATTTGTGTTATATTTTTATGCCTTCACTAGGTATTTGTTTTAATTGTTGGTTTAATATGATGCTAATTTTTTTGTAATTATAAATGGATCTTTAAAAATATTTAAACCTATTTTGCAAGCCTCCTGAAAAGCTCAAGGCATCATATCGCTGCCCAGACTTTTCCAGTGGACCACAAAGAGGACATTTCCTTATTGTTCTTGCCCCATGGAATACCACAAACCAATTATCTTACAAAGCTGGGCATTTGCTGGTCTCTCATGGATGTTGTTCATCAAATCTTTACACACGGCAACGATGCTATTATGGAAGCTTTGTCTGGCTCTCTTTATATATCCACATGGAATTAAATAGAAAGCTCTGTTGTTTCCACTTGAAAGCCAGACTTCCATTGGTAGTTAATTAAACTGGAGCTGGCCAAAGGCATTTTGCTGCTGGAGGTGAAAAAAACAAGGCAGAATTTCACTTTCCTACTGATTAACATAGTGCAAATTTACAGGGAAGTTCTACCTTTCAAACCCCATTGAAACTGATTTACTGTGTTTTTGTTTCGCCCTTCCTCCAAGGAAAAACAAGGCAGCATGCATGTCTTTTCCCCACCTTCATTTTAGCCTCAGGACAACTCTGTGAGTAGGGTTGCCACCCTCCAGGTGGGGCCTGGAGATCTCCTGGAGTTACAATGGCTCTCCAGGGTATGAGATCCGTTCCTCAGAAGAAAGTGACAGCTTTGGAAGGTGAGTTCATAGCCTTATATATCCTACTAAAGTCCCTCCCTTCCTTTAACCTCATCCTATTCAGGCTGCACCCCCAAATCTCCAGGAGTTTCCCAACCCAGAGTTGGCAGCCCTGTCTATGAGGTAGCTTAGTCTGACGGAGAGTGACTGATCCAAGGCTACCAAGTCAGTTTCATGGCAAGCAGACATTTGAACCCAGATCTCCCAGATCCTAGTCCCTCTAACCACAACACAAAATAACTTGCACCTTAGAATTTCCTGGTGGCTTACAGCTCTTGGGTAAAGTGTTCTTCTGGTGAGAGTCCGTGTGGTGTAGTGGTTAAGAGTGGCATATTCTGATCTGGAGAACTGGGTTTGTTTCCCCACTTCTCCACATGAAGCCTGCTGGGTGGCCTTGGGCCAATCCCAGTTCTGTCAGAACTCTCTCATAGCCCACCTACCTCACAAGGTGCCTGTTTTTTTTTGGGGGGGGGGAACGGAAGATGATTGTAAGCCACTTTGAGACTCCCTAAGGTAGAGAAAAGTGGGGTATAAAAACCAGCTCTCCTTTCTTCCACTCTACTGTCCCTAGAGGTGCACAAAATGGTGCCTTCTTGTGTTGCCTCCTGATAGGGCTGTGTCTGCTTTCAACGTTTCTAGGAAATTATCTTTTCTGGTCTGCATACCGGAGCTGCAGTAGACATTTGGTTCCCTCTTAATGAATGGAAACGCTAAAAATTCTCATTGGTTTCCAACTGTTTCTGCTTTTTTTTTCATTGCAGAAACTGAAGGCAGCCTATTTGTTTCAGAGTCCAAACAATTGCAATTCAATTACTTGTGCAGCCAGGCATCCAGCTGCCTCACCCTTCTGTTCTTGCAAATATGGCTTTTTAAAAAATAAGCTAGGTGCATTTCTATTAGCCCAGCAAGAGCTATAATTTCCTTTATGTGTCTATCCAGACTCACTGACGACTGTCTGCTAAGCCAGATTTTCACTCAGTCCATGAGAAGTCTTGCTGTTTGGGAAAAATCAGATTTCTGAAAATGTATCCTATATGAGCACCATTTGCTAAGTCAGACACTATACCCGCTATTGAAATGTAGCCCTTTCAGCATCAGATAAGATGGATAGTTGGGCTTGGTTCACATGATAACAGGTGTGGTTATCGAACTGCCAGCGGGAGATAGGATGACTGAGTGTGCCAATAATCACGGACTGAACCATTTTAGACAACAAATGGAAGAGTATATGACTTAATGCATTGATAGGTCAAGATAAAGATTTCCCTTGCTCGAAAGCGGGTCGAATCCGACTCTAGGGAGTGGTGCTTTCCAGGCTGAAGAACCAGCGATGTCTGAAGACTTCTCCATGGTCATATGGCTGGCATGACTAAATGCTGAGGCACACTGATAGTTTGTACCAATTTATACTTCAGCTGGGGGGTACTATAAATGTGCCAACAGTCTTAGATCGTACCATTTTAGACTATAAGTGGGTAGTAGTATGATTGAATTTGCCAACCCTCTTGTATTGTACCATTTTGGAGTGTGAGTGGGGGTTTGAGTGATAGAATGTTCCAACATTTTTAGACTGTAAAATTCGACTCCAGTAGTATAAATTTTCATGAGTCAAAGCTTAGTCAGATCTGACAAAGTGAGCTTAGACTCACAAAAGCTTATACCCTGGAAAATTATATTGGTGCTACTGGACTCAAATTTTGTTCTTCTACTACAGACTAACATGACTACCCATCTCATATTTTAGACAGCAAGTCAGGATAGGATAACGGGGGGGGGGGGGGGTTCAAGGCATAATGAAGCATCCAATTGTGTAACCGCAAGTGACATCATGTGTCATGGCAACTGTCTAGCAGTCTCCCAAATCTCTATGGTAAAACAATAGAGATTTGGAAGATTGCTAGAGTATTGCCACATGACATCATTTCTCAGGGGTCCTTTGGGGCCAGAGCAAGGTGGAGTGCCACTCCACCAGCCCAGTAGTGGGCAGTAGGGCAGCCACGGGCCGAATCAGATTCTCTGATCTGATTCGGCCCGCCGCCGAATTGCTGCTGAAATTTGGTGGCGGCTTTAAAAGTGGCTGGAGGGGAGGGGGTTTGAGGGAGAGGCTCCAAACTTGCAGGGTAGCTTCTGGGACCTCTCCCCCAAATACCCACCAAGTTTCAAGAAGATTGGACCAAAGGGTCCAATTCTACAGGCCTCCAAACAGGTTGCCCCCATTCCCTCCATTGTTCTCTAGGGTGGGGAAAAAAGTAACGTTTTTTCCCACCATAGAGAACAATGGAGGGGATGGGGGCAACCTGTTTGAGGCCCTGTAGAATTGGACCCCCTAGTCCAATCTTCTTGAAACTTGGTGGGTATTTGGGGGAGAGGTCCCAGAAGGTACCCTGCAAGTTTGGAGCCTCTCCCTCAAACCTCCTCTCCTCCAGCCCCTCATATACCCTATGAGTTTTTGCCATTGACTTCAATGGCCCATAGGGTATAATAGGGCTGAAACTGATATTTGGCCGGTTATGCTAATGAGTTATGCTAATAGGTATGCTAATGAGCTCCTGCACCTCTTTTTTTATGAAAGGACCCCTGGACATCATGGTGTCACTGCAATGGTACTTCCCCACCCCATTTCTTCCTGCTGCTGCACTGGGCAACAGGGGACTGCCAGAGGTGCTGGGTAGGAGACCTGGTCCCCTTACAATCCTTCAACAGTCTTAGATGTACCATTTTGGACAGTAAATGGGGGAAAGTACAATTGAATGCTTCTCCAAGCAAAAAAATGCCCTACTTATGGAAAGGATCAGGAAGGAAGGTTACAGCCTGGTCCCTCATTGACAGGCTTCTTCTGTATCTTTGTGAGCAACCATTCCATCAGGTGAGACTTCGGCTGCCCTCTGAAATGATGCAGTCCGTCAACAAGTTTACTACTGCAGCTGCTATTTATCAGAACTTGCCCTTAGTCTTCTGTCCACCCACTGCAGATTCCCAGCTTCCATCTCACTTAGCAGACTGCTCACAAGGCCAGTGGGAATGGGAGAAGAATGATGCCTTTCAAAGTGATACAGTACGTGCTTGAACATATGCACATGTTCTAAATGATTGCACGGGGTTTGGCACTTTCCTGAGGGCATCATCCCTCCCCACCACCACCACCACTAGCATCAGAGGAACAGGTTGATGCTCCCCGCATGCCAGCAGAAACTTTGGGAGGTTTCCCTTAGATTCCTCCACAGTCTTCTGTCTCAAGCAGCAGCTTTGGTCATCCTCAGGTAGGGTTGCCAGCTCTGGGTTGGGAAATACCTGGAGGTTTTTTGGGGGGGTGGAGTCTGGGGAGGGGAGAGGAGGGGAGGGGAGGAACCTCAGTAGGGTATAGTGCTACTGAGTTCACCTTTCAAAGCAGCCATTTTCTCCAAAGGAACTGGTCTTGGTCATCTGGAGATCAATTGTGATAGTGGGAGATCTCCAAGAGCTACCTGGAAGTTGGCAGCCCTAGTTTCAGATCATATCTAGCAAAGGACCTGACTACGTGTTGCTGAGGAACATGTCAAACGTGTTGCTCAAGTATAATTAGTCTTCATTATTTCTGCCATGTTGTGCAGGACCTTTTCCTTTATATGTGTTGTGCTTAATTACTCGGTGTTGAAATTATTCAGGGTTACTAGGAGTCATTCACCTTGTGCCGAAAACAAGGCAGTGAGTGAGGAGTAGAAGGATGAGGAAATGTATTTTCGGCTGCTGATTCATGCAACTTTTGATTCGCATTGAAAAATGCACTGTGCCTAGGATCATGGTCTGGGAAAGAAGTCAAGGTTTGAGCAGGGCTTGGTCCAGGGTCCTCAGTTCACATTCAGCTGAGGAGCTGTGAGTGACAGTGATTTGAGAGGAGCCGAAGAAAGCCAAAGTGTAAAGATATTCAATACACAACATTGCTGTTCTGATCAACACTGGATTTATGTTGAGTGTGACACATGGCTGAGTACACAGTGATTCATGTCTGGAAATTATAAGGCCGATCAGAGGCGTTCAATTTGTCTTTCCCTCGGAATTGATGCCCTTGTTACAGCTACGACGATACAAGGACCTTTCTACATGTCCAAGTGTAATCTATGATCCTTGTGTCTGGCGAGACTTGAGATAAGGTTAGGAGTGTCTGGGATAAAGTGAAAATAGAAATCAGGTGTTTTGCTTTTATTAGAAAAAAAAGTCACTTCCAAAGATGATGAAGGAGAAGAGACTGGATTTATACCCTGCCCTTCACTACCTGAAGGAGTCTCAGAGCGTCTTACAAACTACTTTCCCTTCTCCACAACAGACACCCTGTGAGGTAGATGGGGCTGAGAGAGCTCTTTTAAGAACTGCTCCTGAGAGAACAGCCTGATTTCCCATGAGGCGCTGCTCTGGCATCGTTCTTCCCTTTGCCCCCATTGCGTGCTTGAATTTCCAACTATTTGCCCCACGCCGCATTTTGATCCGCGGCTTTGCCAGAATTCCCCCACAGATTCTTGTTTTTTGAGGATCATTGAAGCCGCAGGAGGATTCGGGCAAAGCCGCAGGTCAAAATGCGGCATGAGGCAAATAGTGGGAAATTCAAGCACGCAATGGGGGCAAAGGGAAGAATGACGCTGGAGCAACGCCTCATGGGAAATCAGTCCCAGTGATCCTGTTTTTTGTGGATCACTGAAGCTGCGGGGGAATTCGGGCAAAGCCGCAGGTCAAAATGCGGCACAGGGCAAATAGTGGGAAATTCAAGCACGCAATTGGGGCAAAGGGAAGAAGGACGCTGGAGCAGCGCCTCATGGCAAATTGGTCTCAGTTTGCATCAGACCAAGCAGAGAAAAGAGAGGGTATTTAACCCTTCATCCTCCACTTGGGTTTGCTATATAAAGCCATGCTCCCAGAGTTATCAAGGAAGTGTGTGTGTTTTTAATTACACATTTTCTTCTTTCAAATGCTAATAATAATACAGGAAGTCTGTTTTCTTAATAGTGAAATCAAGTGGAGGTTGACAGGTTAAACACACTGCTCCTTCCCATGCACAGATTCAAGGCAAATTGAGTCTGCCTGAGCCTGCAATCTACATGTGGATGAAGCATGATCTTCATTGTCTCCTGTCTGAGTCATCACTTGATTCTGCTGACAAAGAGAAGCAGGATGGCATCATATCCTTACCCAGTCACACATGATGTACACTGCTCCAAAACTCTGATGACCTCTCCTAGCGGTGTCATGAAGATGTAGGCAATGATAGAACTCTGAAGGACTCCACAGCATAAAGGTTCTGGTGTCAAATGGCAGAATGCCCCAGCACTGCCTTTTGGCACCAAAAAGCCTGATAGGTCCAGACTCACTGGATTATGGTATCCCCAATACTCATCTCAGACAGTTGAAACAAAGATACTGTGTTCAATGATACTGAACACTGCAGAGAGTTCCAAGGGAACTAACAGGATTGCACAGTTTCCATGCTGAGGCCTCACCAGTTTCCCTGTTGTTGGAAATGGGGGGGGGGGGTGTCACTCATGCTCATATGTGCTTATGCATACATCCCTATCAGGTGGAAACCCCCCCCACAACTGAGATGGAGGTGACAGTTCACACTTCCCATCCAGCATCTGTTTGTGACAGGGGGGTTCAGATGTCAGGAAAAGCTGGCATACATATTGACTAGACTTTCCCCGGTATCAGCAAACTCCACTTCCAAGACAGGCTGGACCTGGGTGCCAGTGACTGGTGCATGGAAGGCAGATTTTGTTGTCTGATCATGCTCTTTAAATCTGCAAGGGTAACACAACTATATCGGTGCAAACTGCTCGCATGACCACAACCTGGGTCAAGACACTGAGGTTTAGTGAGAAGGTACAAGCAAAGAAGGAGCTGGAATGAGGACCTTGAGTGTTGATGGAGGAAGACTCGTAGCAGAGCGAAGAGGACACGACTGAGAGATGAGCTGTGGGCCTGTTCTGTCACAAGAGTGAAAGCAACGAGATCTCTGGTGTCACAGTGTCTGGTTGTTCTCTTCCATGTGTTTAGAGGGCTTTTCCAAGCCCCCTGCCCACGAAAGGGTTGTAACTCTTGTAACTATGACTGTTTTACTTAACTGTTTTACATCACTTGCATGTGTTCTGATTTTGTCACTGGCATGAATACAAAGGCATCCAGGGTCTTCCACTTGTCAGATATTATTGGGTGAATGGCAGTTGTTGACATTCAAGGTTGTGAACAAAATGCTTTGCCCTGTTTGTCCCGCAACGCGTCTGCTTGACCTCTTGTCTATTTCTGACTGACAATGGAAAAGTAGGGAAAGGAATACTGAATGATATAATAAAGACTTCCTTAACAAGGCTATCCTAAACAGAATTATGCCCTTCTAAATCCACTGAACTGAATGGGCTTAGAAAGGTGTAACTCAGTTTAGCATTGCACTGTAAACCAGTTTGTGAGAAGTCATAGTAAGACACTTTTTGAGCAAGCTCTCCCTTACACTCTGGCACCATCCTTTTGTGGCCAAGATGATGGATTAGGCTGTAGCAGAACAGCTTCAGACACACCTGGATTAAATGGATTATCTAGATGTATGTCACTTGTGGTTTCCAGTACAGCTTCCATTGCTGTCACTAATCTGGGAGAGGAGTGTGACTGAGAGAGAGAGACTCTGTTGCCTGGCTTGAAAGACAGACCCTTCAACCTTACCTCCATAGCGTTCAATCTACAGAAGGCAGTTTTTCACTGAATGGAGATAAACTCCATAACTTGCTGATTAGTTCTTCAACTATAGGAACCAGTTTAAAAGTTTGCAAGCCTAGTTTAACTAACTTAAGTGTTATTGCTTTCCATTGGACAGTTGTGACTGATTATAATTTTTGCCCAGGATCGATACTGTTAAATAATATTTTACATAATCCAATCAATACTTTTCATTTACACAAGCCTTTTTCCTATGGCACCTGTAACTGGAAACCCTGGATTGTCTGTCCTCTTCTATCTTTGTTTTATTTGGGAAAATCCTGATATAAATAATCTGCAGTTTCCAGCTATGGCTTCTTTCCTAGTGAAATATTATCCACTAGTCCTCAACAATTAGGAGTGACTTTTCAGGGGGGAAAGATGGCTGTAGCAGGAATGGGGAGGTACTATTCCATAAGCGGAGCTTCACTCATGCTTCTTAGAGTCTCCACATTAAAACCAACATAACACAGATTAAAAAGTTTTAGTAAAACAATTCAAATGGAAAGAAAGTGCTTAGATTCTTGTGAAGGCATCCTTTACTGGAGCAGGCTTCCAACCAGTTCTGAAAGGAAATGGGGCAAATAGCAGCAACATTGTACCCCACCCCCCTCCAATTCGTTAGGTGGGTCTTGTGGGAGTACCATATCAAGGCTAAAATGTGGTTGCAGTGGTGTGCTATGACCTACTATCTCCTGAGGCAGATGGATATCAGAAGCAGTTGAGAAACTGGCTGGTTCTGCATCTCACATTCGCTCCACATCTTCTCAACACTTGAGGAAAAGGTGCAGCTCAGAATCACATTCAAATACTCCAGGCCAACGCCAGGCATACTGTCTGCAAAGTCACCCCTGAACAGCCATAAATCTATGCAGAACGTACCATAAAACCCGATGAAGACAGAGGTCCTGTGCCTGAGTTGGGGCGGGCCATGGGCGGGGCTCCCACTCCCGGCCTTCGATGGGGCGCCGTTGGTGCCTGCGCCGTTGGTGAGGAGTTTGGGAGTGCTCCTGGATCCTTCCTTGTCTATAGAGGCCCAGGTAGCAGCCACTGCCAAGTCGGCCTTTTACCATCTGAGGCTGACGCAGCAGTTGGTTTCCTTCCTGAGCCGTGCTGACCTGGCTACAGTGATCCATGCGATGGTCACCTCGAGGCTAGACTATTGTAACGCTCTCTGCGTGGGGCTGCCCTTGTCACAAACTCTTCCCTTACAACCACTAAGCAGTGGGGTAGATTAGGCTTGGGGGAGGGGGTAATGGACACAAGGCAGGGTTGCCAACATCCTGATCCGGTGTCTGAAGATCTCCCAGAATTGCAACCAATCTCCAGACAACAAAGATCCCCTTGAGAAAATGGCAGCTTTGAAAGGTGGACTCAGTGGCATTATACCCTGCAGAGGTCCCAACTCTGTCCTCTCCAGGCTCTCCCCCCAAATCTCCAGGAATCTCCTAACCCAGAATCTCCCAACACAAGGTCACCCACACTCTGAGAGGTCCCATAGTAAAGTGGGGATTCAAACCTGGGTCTCCCAGATCCTAGCTCATGCTTTAATCACCATACCCTGGGTGTAGAAGGCTGTACCTCTAATTTATGATTGTGCAAGGAGTCTCTTTCATTAACAACTGAGCTGGGGTGAGACCTACACATCCCATTAGCCATTCTTTGCTATTAATTTGACTGGGCCCATTAACTTTCCTTGCATGGGGAGCTGGCAAAGCATTACAGAAAGGCAATTCTTCCCCTTCCAAGTGCTAATATGAAAGGTGAGGGACTCCTTATACATCATCACCAAGTTTCAAATTGGCATGATGTTATGAATGGCTTTCATAGACCTGCCACCATTACCACCCCCATCTCAAAAAGGGCATCTGAAAATGAAATGAATTCATTTGCAGAAATGAACTTAAAGCAAAGAAAAGAAAAAAGAGAGAGACTCAGATGGTTCGCTGGCATCGCAAGAAAGTATGTATGGATTTGTTAGCTCAAAGAGCGAAGAAGAAATTTCTGACTCGGAAAAAGGAGCAGCAGCTCCAAAGGTACAAGAAGAGACTGTTAAGAAGAGGACGAAAGAAGAAATAAAGGCTGAAATGTTTTTTGAAATCGCACATATATTATATATAATTTGTATAATTAAGCATTCCTTCAAAAGAACATGTCTGTCAAACAGCTTTTTTATTTTTCATATATCATCAGTAACAATTTTAATTGAATATTAACCAAGGTTTAAAATGCTTCATATGTATTAATGGTAAGGTAATATTAAGCAAATGTTAAAGCACACTCTGTAAAAACAGTGTAACATAAACACTGAGCAGCCTAAAAGGGTATTCATAAAACAGTCCTCAGGCTAGAAGACCGTAAAAAAAGGCTTCAACACCCTCCCTCAGTTAAAAGCTTGGTTACAAAGGAATGTCTTGGCCTGGCACCTAAAGGGCAGTGAGGTGTGTGGTGAGCCTCAAGGGGAAAGGCATTCAACAGGCAAAGTGCCACCAGTGAAAAAGCCCCATCTTGGTGGCCACCCACCTCAACTCTCTGCAGGCAGGGAGCAGGGAGGAGGAGGAGGAGGAGGAGGAAGAAGAAGAAGAAGTTGTATTTATACCCTGCCCTTCACTACCCAAAGGAGTCTCAGAGTGGCTTACAATCTCATTTCCCTTCCCCTCCCCAAAACAGACACACTGTGAGTTAGGTGGGGCTGAGAGAGCTCTTCCGAGGACTGCTCATGAGAGAGCAGCTCTGAGAGAACTTGTGACTGACCCAAGGTCACACCAGCAGCTGCATGTGGATAAGTGGGGAATCAAACCCGGTTCTCCCAGATTAGAGTCCACACTCCTAACCAGTACACTGAACCGGCTCCTAACCATTACACCAAAGAGGATCTTAACTGGTGGGCTGGAGGTGGGCTCTTTGCAATAGTGATGTCATTTACAGGGTTCTTGCAAGGATTACAGAGGTCTGGGTACAAGAAGTCGTTTGAACATTTGAGAAAGGGCTACAGCAACACTAAGCCTTATGATGACTGGTCAGTCTAGATCTGCATATGCAACAGAAAACCAGCAAAGCAAGGGAGAGGGATGGCTTCTTAAGAACATCAGAGATGCTTCTTCTTCTTCTTCTTAACTTCTTAAGAACTTCTTAAGAACTTCTTAAGAACATCAGAGATGCCATGTTGAATCAGGCCAGTGGCCCTTCCAGTCCAACACTCAGTGTCACACAGTGACCAAAACCCAGGCGCTTATTCCTTGATTTATCAAATTTATTCACAGCAAAAGCCAGCACTGTGATACAGTAGTCAAACTGAATTTGTCAAAAATTCATAAAACCACACACATAAGTTTTTTATATATATATATAAATGGAAGTATATATATACAAATGAAAGTAGTTAAAATGAAAGTACTTATTCCTTCATGTGTTAGTTTTCTGCTTTCTCAGGCGCCTCCCCCCCCCTTTCTAAACAGAGGGGAGCATTCACAGTATGTTCTTGCCAGCCTCCAGCCTAAAGAGATACAATCAATTCTGCCACTTCTTTCTCTCGCACAGGTAAATTCTCTGAATGTACCTATTGCACGTTTTCTTTTTTCTTCCACAAGTGGTGTGTTTTGCACTGAAAAGGAATATTAAAAAAAAACACCGTAAGAAGAAAGGCACCCAACGTTGTGTCTTTCAAACCCAGTCACAGTGGTCCAGCTTGTCCAGTATCCTGTTCCGCACAGTGACCAGCCAGTTGCCTTGGTGGGCTAGCAAACAAGTCACAGAAGCCAAGGCCTTCCCCCGATGTTGCCTCCTGGCACTGGGTGTCAGAGGTCTGCTGCCTCTTTAGATGGACGCTCTCTTTCCTCACCATGGCTTATGGCTGTGAATGGATCTCCATAACTCTGTCTAACCCCCCCCCCCCAAAAAAGCTATTTTATACTCGTAAGAACATAAGAAGAGTCCTGCTGGATCAGACCAATAGTCCATTTACCATCTTGTCTCACACAGTGGCAAGCCAGTTCCTCTGGGTATCCATTGGTGTTCCTCTGGATGGCCAACAACAGGCCATAGAGGCCAAGGCCTTCCCCAGATGTTGCCTCCTGGCTCTGGGATTCAGAGGATTGGTGTCTCTGAATGTGGAGGTTCCCCTCAGTCACCATGGCTAGTAGCCATTTATACACTTACCCTCCATGAATCTGTTGTTATTATTGTTGTATACTGTACAGTATAGCAGGGGATCCTATACTGGTCTTTGAACAAGTGATTACAGCTTCTACTGTTTTTAAAAGGTCAGGCTGCGCTGCAGTTTCCCTCGATCTTCCTACTTTTTTTAAAGAAAACTTTTATAACACGATTGTTAGCTTGGCTACCTTGAGGCAGGTGGAAAGGCGGCCTAGAAATGGTTTAAATAAGTAAATAAATAACTTGTGATGTTTGAGACTGTGGGTAGCCACACTGGTCCAAGTCAAAAGCTTACACAATGGGTTTGGGTCACTTGTCCTAACAAGAGAGATGCCATGGCTTTTGTTGATGTATGATTTCCCTTTTCAAACAGTTTTTGTTTTATTCTTAATGATGGAAAACACCACAGAAAGGAATATAGGGGGCAGCAAAAAGCAGATTTTTTTTTTTTAAATCTAGATAGACTTTTTTTGGCTTGTCCTGCAGCAGACATTGAAGGCAGAAGAAGAGTCCTGCCAGAAGGAGGGAAGGAATCTCGCAGTGCTCAGGATGCTCCTTCCCAAAGATAACAAAGAATACATCAGGCTCCTTGTCGCATTTTCCCGACTGGGCTAAGAGCACGAAAGGAGAGCTCACGCCCCGCGGCTTCTTCGGGCCAAAAAACTCCTTCGCCAAGTCAGCCTCCCACGGGCAGCCTTGTGACTCTTCCCTGCCCCATAGCAACAGCCAGGAAGGAGAGACAGAGCGTGCGGGGGGGGGGGGGGGGGGGGAGCGTTCTGTGCAACCCTTCTGGGCGCATGCGCACAGGAGGCCCGGGAGAGCACTGACACTGGGTTACCTTTCACCTACTTATGGCTCCGCTTGCTCGTCGAGGGGTAACTGGAGTTCAAAGCCGGTCGCGCTCGCTCGCATTGAGCCTGCGCGGCGTGTCTTACAGTCTGGGGGTTGCGGCGCAGCAAAAGAAAAGGGGGGAGGGCGGTGTAATGTTGTGTTCTTGGCAGGTTCCTCCTCACACCCCCAAGGCCGTGAGGAGAGAGATTTTGCCTTTGCTAGGGTTGCCTCACGTTTTGCAGCTGCCGTGAGAAAACGCCAACCCCAACTGCAACGGTTTGTTGTAATCCTTCAGACCCTTGCCAGGCGCCTGGATGGCAACCCTTTGAGGGGGGCGCCCCTCCCCTTCCCAGCTTCAGGGCGTTCGGCATAAACTTGCAGACATGTCGTGAGAAAGCTCGTTTTTTACCCACCTGGTCAGCTGGCAAGCTTTTCCGGCCAATCCCCATTAGAATGACAAACAGCAACAACGTTATTGTTATTGTTACCCTTGAAGGAAAGGTGGGGGGAGGAATGTAATCAATACATCTCTGATCTATTAAGATCATACTTTAGCAATCCTTTTCCCCGCCCCCCCAACAAACCTTACATCTTTGACTTTCATCTACTGCCAGATCCTACATATGCTTACTTAGATGCAATTTTTTCTTTGTTTAATGGTACTTACTTCCCACTGGATAGGTGTGAATTAGGGTTGCTAACCTCCAAGTCATGGCTGGAGATCTCTTGGGGATTACAACTGATTCCCAGGCACTAGTTCACCTGGAGAAAATGGCTGCTTTGGAAGGTAGACTCTATGTATTATACCCTAAACCCCGCCATCCTCAGACTCCACCCAAAATATATCCAGGTATTTCTGTTATGTCCTAAAATAACCCAGGATTATGTTAAGGTAACTCATGATTAATCCTATTAGGAAGAGGGTGTAATCTTATCAGGGTAATCCTATCAGGGAGCTTGGGCAAGGCGGTGTGTGTGTGTGTGTGTGTGTGTGTGGCGGTTTGACATGTATTTAAGCAGACCCCCGAGCCCCATTCAGCAGCCTGGAATTGTACCATCAATACACTTATGAGCTGAGTTCACTGCAACGGGTCTCTGGACCCAGAACTTTATAATTTCCCAACCCAGACTTGGCAACCCTAGAGTATGTAAAATTATGGGGTTGTTAACCTCCAGGTGGGACTTGAAGATCTCCCAGATTTACAGCTGATCTCCAGACTACAGAGACTGGTTCCCCTGGAGAAACAAGCTCCATTGGGGTGGTGGACTCTACGGCATTATACCTGGTTGAGGTCTCTCCTCTCCCCAAACCCTCCCCTTGTCTCCTCCCCTAAATCTCCAGGAATTTTTCAACCTAGAGCTGGCAACCTTAGGAAAGATTATATCCCTGCTTCTAAAACCAGATCAAACAATTCTGAAACTGAACTTTATTAAAATGTTGTATCAAAAAAAATCTGTTCTTGCTTAACCCAGATCATGTTTCTCTTCTTCTTGTAAAAAAAAAAGTCCTTCTTAAAAGAAAGGGACCATGGTTTGCATTTGGGCAATGCTGATCTAAGTGCTCTCCATACATTATCACTATAATTGCCACAATGTCCTACAAGGTAGGACATGATTCCTCCTATTTTGCAACTAAAATTTCTGTCTAAAGCTTCAAGAAGGCATTCACTATTCTTTGCAAATGAGCTGTATGTTCTCTGTGTTATAAAGGCTGATTGATTGATATTTTGCAACTAAGTGATTGAGGTTGAGAGACAATAGCTTTCAAAGTGAATTTGAATTAGAGGTGAAATTGGAACCAGGGACTTCCTAGTCTTAGCTAGTATGCTACACCTAGAAATGGTAGTAACAACTTTGAGAAAATACTGGAAAAGTTAACTCCACGTATGCACATGTGCCTGTTGAAATAAAGTGAATAATTTGGACCTATTACAAATGTATTGTGGTTTTGTTTTGTGTGATTATTTCAGATCTGACACCCTCCTGTTCTGTTCTCTTAAAAGGTTATATTTTGCATAGTTTATACTGTAGATAACCCCCTTGTTTGATCCTGCTGAATGCTGGCAGAGAAATAGCATGTTTCCAATTCTAGCTGAGTCTATTTCTTTGTGCGCTGAAGGTTACTATCGGTCAAATCTTCAGGGTGTGATTGGTACACGCTGCTAGCTTTTAACTATTCCTTCTACAGGAAATCGTGGCGTCCTTGTGTGCATCAGTCCAGTAGTTATATCTCAGGGCTTTTTTAACAGTTGTTTTTCTCTTTTAGTGGTTCTGGCAATTTTTTGCAACACATAATTTTTCCAGTTTCTTCTCTAAATGGTTTTGTGTACCATCAAAATTTGCCCCCCTTTTAAAGAATGTAAAAAGACAGATGTCTTGCAGTATTACCCAGACATACCAATGCACTTCCATTTGAAGTGATCACACAAGTCAAGCTTTTGGACCATTCCATACATTGTGTGACAGAAAAATAAAGTTTGTTGTTGAATGAACACTCCCTTAAGAAGTAGCAGCCAGTCCTGGCCCTGAACATACTTGTAGGATACCTGAGTTTGATATATATATATATATGTAGGATATATGAGTGTCTCTTTCACAATTTGAATTTGGAGGTGTACTCAGAGCATACCTATACCACTTACCAGGGCTGGTTGCAGGTTTTTTTTTGGGGGGGGGGCAGGATTAGAGTTCCAAGGACCCTCTCCCATCCTCTGTCCACCACCAGCCCCTGGCTCATGCCTGCCTTCCTTCCTTCCCTCCCTCCCCCCCCCCAACCAACCAACCAACCACATACCTCCCCTTCCTTTGCCCACTCACCAGCCCTCCCAGCGCCCATGCTCACAGCTGCCTGTAGACCCTTCCTCAGTCACAATAGGCAATGTGCAGGCATATGGGTGGTGGAGCATGGGTGGTGGCAACTTAGCAAGTGAGTGTGCAGGGTGCATTGGCAGCAGTGGGCCCTGCCAGAAACCCTGGGCCCTGGCTGCTGCCCCACCTCACCATATGCTGATGCCAACCCTGCTGCATATACCATATACTTAGAATCCCAAAACACACACACACACACACAGAGGCTAGTGTCTGGTTCCACAAATGCTGGCATGTTGGAGTGGGCTTCAAATATATTACTTCCATGCATGGAATGTTTTCTGTGAATCAGTGTCTACACATGCAGTTTCAAATAGGGTTGCCAGCCTCCAGGTGGAGCCCAGAGATCTGCTTTGACAACTGATCTCCAGCTGACAGAGATCCCCTGGAGAAAATGGCTGCTTGGAAGGGTGGACTCTATGGCATTGTACCATGCTGAGACCTCCCCCCTCCCCAAACCCCACCCTTTCTTGGATCCGCCCCCAAAGTCTCCAGGTATTTTCCAACCCAGACCTGGCAACCCTAGTTTCAGATGTGAGGGCCCTAACTACACAGTGCATTTTTCTGGGATACACCAGATCTGTTGACAGACATGATCTGGGGGTTCCATGCTCAGGATTTGATTTCCATCAGCATCGGCCCAGTTCAGATCAGGACTGCTGCATGCAGGGATAGGGGGGACTTAAACCTTTCTGCTCTGTACCATTTTCCAGACCTGAAATGAACCTGAGGAGCTCCTATTTGTCCTGTTGGTGAAACTCAACATGTACTGATGGGCTGCCTGTTATATACAGTTGAGCAAACAGCCGCTCCTTGGAGCTATGTCAGGTTAGGAAAATCGGAGGTGGGGTTCAAGGCCTCCTCTCCCTGTGCTCCACAGTTCTGATGTGAATGACACACCTAGGAATCAAGTTCCAAGCATGGAATTCCCAGACCATGTCTGTCAACCACACCTGGGGATGTATCCACCCTGAACTGGATCACTTAGTTCGGCCATCAGTAGGCCCTTCCACTCTGGTAATGTCAGTAAAGCTTCTAGAATGTTCTTTTTACCCTTCCTGGTTGAGGTTTTAATAAACACTGGGGGAAAATGGCCAAGTTACTTGCCTTTGTGCTATATGTACAAGGCTATCTTTTTCTATTGTGCATCATCTTGTAAAAGTGACAGAGGAGCAGATAAGCTCTAGCTTGCCTGTCATTAACTATTTGCAAAAGATGTAAATCATTTTCTCTGTTCTTGAAAAGGTTGCATGCTGCTTCTACTGAGGCATTTACTTGGTTAGACCACTGGCTGAACATATGAAATGGCTGAAAACCTGAATAGGTTGTAGCTGTAAAAAGTTTGGCTACAGCAAGAAAAAGAAAGAAAGAAAAAAGAGGGAGGGAGGGAGAGAAAGGTAAATGGCTTCTAGGGAACCAAGAAGAGGAAGAAGAGTTGGTTTTTATACCCCACTTTTCTCTACCTGAAGGAGTCTCAAAGTGGCTTGCAATTGCCTTCCCTTCCTCTCCCCACAACAGGCACCTTATGAGGTGGGTGGGCCTGAGGGAGCTCTGAGAGAACTGTGACTGACCCAAGGTCACCCAGCTGGGTTCATGTGCAGGCATGGGGAATCAAACCCAGTTGTCCAGATTAAAGTCTGCTGCTCTTAACCTACACCACAGTGGCAACAGAGCTCAGTTTGTCTACAGAGTCCTCTTGGTAACTCGTGTTTAACAGAGTCCATATTTTGAATCAAGGAAGGGTCACAAGACCAGCAACACAATCTCTGTTTATTGACTTCCCGGGGCACAAACTGAGACATGGGCAAAGTGTTCTTTAACCCTGTTTCACTGTATGATGGGGGGTGTCCAAAGGGTATGCCATTTTTGGCAGCATTTCTGCATTTCTCTCAATGTTTTGAAGGCCAGAGAGCAGAACTACAGAATTTCAATTTTTGTTTCTCTGTTATTTTCCTCCTGTGTGCACTGGTACATACACCCTCACCCCTCCAGGGAGGTCATGTTCTGACAGAAAAGACACTGAGTTGGTCATTCTTGGGTTGCAAACAAACAAACAGCACATGGAGTTAAACATTTGTTTTAAGTATTGTGGGAAATGCCTAAGACTTTTCTTCATAGGCTTTGATTCTGCTCTGCAGTTACTGAATGTCTTCAGCTCTGTCTTTGCTTGCTGATTCCATTTGCACTTTAGATCTAGAACCAGAACATTAAGAGAGAGAAAGAGCTGCTGCATTGTGGTAAAAGTTCAAAATTTTATTTAATGGCTTTCACCAGAATAAAACTAAGTACACAAAACAAGATATGGATTAAAATAGTGTGATATAAAATAAAATCGTCCAGCATTGTAGTAAATACTAATATGTCTTTTCTGGGCCTTGAAAATGTGAGCACATCTGAGATTAATACTGCATGTCTATGTGCTTCTCTTAACTTCAATGAACATTGAAGCTTGCACACTGAACAAATTCTTATGGGGCATCGGGTGATTGAAATGCAATCTGTACTATAAACAGGGACACAACCATGGCAACTGATCATTATCATCCAGTAACAATCCCCCTCCCAGCCAACTAGGACTTCCTATTTGCAGGACAGAAATTCCAAATCTGCTGTTAAAATGGGAGGTGTGGCAGGCAGACACCTGATTTCTCCCAGTCCCTTTTTGTCTAGCCCTCACCCTCTGTTGTGAATGGCACTTCAGGTATGCCACAGTCCAAGTGTGGGAGGAGTGGACACAAGGAGAAGGGTAGAAATGAGGGCAGGAGTCTGGCTGCCTTGTCTTATAATGGACTGGTAGATTTAGGTCTAAACGACATGTTACATATTCCATGTGATCACCACAGGGATGTGCAGCCAGGATTATTTCCTCACGGGAACTTAGTTTG
Organism: Lepidodactylus listeri; assembly: GCA_029233225.1. Classification (NCBI taxonomy): domain Eukaryota; kingdom Metazoa; phylum Chordata; class Lepidosauria; order Squamata; family Gekkonidae; genus Lepidodactylus; species Lepidodactylus listeri. The sequence goes on from JARCFY010000004.1 coordinate 126,770,522, forward strand.
GAAGCACTGCAGGCCCCCCCCAGTTCAGTTCAGGATCAATTCAGCTCCCGCCTCCCTCCACTCCATTTTCCTGACCTGAAACAGTTCAAGGGGGCATTATTTCCCTCCTCAAGAGAGGAGTCCTACACATGCCCAGGAAGAATATGGTAACCCTACTGTACTGTCTTCGGGGCTGTGGTGGCTCAGAGGTTAAGACGCTGAGCTGCAGACTGGAAGGTTGGTAGCTCGGCAGTTCAAGACCTGAGTGCGGTGTGACAGAGTGAGCTGCCCGAGGTCCTGCCAACTGAGCAGTTTGAAATGGCAAGAAATTGTTAAGTAGATAAACAGGTACCGCTTCGGTGGGAAGGTAACAGCGTTCCATGTGCCTCTGCATTTACCGGCCACATGACCACGGAAAAAGTCTGTGCTGGCTCTTCGGCTTGGAAATGGAGATGAGCACCGCCCCCTAGAGTCAGATTTGACTGGCTTTCAAACAAGGGAAACCTTTACCTTTACTTTATTATACGGTCATCACCCCATTTTGATAAAGGGATGCTTGTGTTTTTAGACAAGAATTATTTTTGCAAACTGCTGCTCATGATCAGTTTGGGGGTGGGGCAAAAGGAATGGGCTAAGATTAAAAATAGTACGAAAGTGTAAGTGAGGATGGGAGAGGACCACGAGGCAAAGGTATGGATAAATATATGTCCTAAAGAGTGACATTTGTAATCAAACCAAGGTATTCAGGGTAAAGTTGTAGTTGCCAGATGGCACACATCTAATTAGTATTGTGCTTAATCAGAGGTCCCTGTCATGAGTACCTCTGAGGATCTGCCTCCTGCAGACCTAAGTGAGGTGGAGGATCAGCTCCCAGCTCCAGAGGAGCCTCCACCTGAGCCAGATGAGGCTCAAGCAAGCACCTCCCAGGGTTTCTTCCCAGCACCAGCAGCAGCTGAGCCACAGCTAAGCTCAAGTCCACCTGATTCACCTCCTCGGTGGAACGTCTTAAGGTCTCAATGCAGGCAAGACTTAGCTGCAAGAAGGAAAGAGGCACGCATGCATGGTTGCAGATCACTAAGTCCTGAGTTCTAGAAGGAACCGGGACCTCTCAGCCAGCTGCTAACAAGCACAGGAAGTGGCTGGGTATTTAGGCACAGCACAGAGGCTACCAACAAGTCATTTTGGCTAAGCTCTGCACCTGTTTGGCTTGTGATAGCTAACTTGATTCTAAATCCTCTGACTTGTGATTCCGGCTTTGTTTGACTTCGGCTCTGTTGACTCCCTGGACTGGTTTACTTGTGAGTTTCCCTCTTTGACCCTGATTTGGACTGACTCTGCTTTTGGCTTAGTGTTTTGGACTTGGCAACTCGTTCCTGATTTGGCTTAACCTCGGACTGTCCCGGACTTCTGCTTGGCTCCTGTCCTATTGGCATCCAGCTCGTATCAGTCCCCTCTACCCACCCAAATGTTTCCGGGGGGGAACGGGGGGGGGGGGCATGAGCAGTGTTCCCTCTAAGCTGAGTTAGTGTGAGTTAGCTCACAGTTTTTTAGCCTCCAGCTCACACCTTTTTGTCTTAGCTCAGCTCAGGAAGGATGGCTCCAGAGCGAACTAATTTTATGCAGCAGCCAAATCACTCACTCCCAACTTTAATGTCAGTAGCTCACAAAGTAGGATTTTTGCTCTCAAGTCTCCACAGCTTAGAGGGAGCGTTGGCCATGAGTAGGGGGCACAACAGCGGGCAGAGGGCTAGGCATTCTTTTGCTCCAAAAGCTGGAGCTGACTCTAGGTAAAACAGTCCCTTATTCCAGGCACTAGGGTTGTCAAATGCATCCCTTGACAATCTTCCATCCAGGGAGATGTTTGCCACTCCCTCTTAAGTTGCAAATACAGTCTAGGTCATGGCAGCACCACTGTAGCGGCCTCCGCTAATGAATGGGTAGCCTGGTCCCAACGACAGGTTATTCACGCTTGCAAGCAATGCGTTATGCTGAAAAAGGTCCCTGCATTTAGCTGTTTATTAACAACGATGTGCTGTGAATCACATTTTTATTTGTCCAGATACTCAGGACATTCAACACCACCAGGGTGTTTCTCCCCCGCCCCCATTTAAGCAACCGTAACTCATGTTTCAAGCAATCATTTTATTGCAAGACATGCATTGGCATTCCAACAGCAAAGCCCATCAGAAGAGAAAGGCAATTAAGAGGGCGTGCGTCCCATTCCCGTGCACACTTGGCAACTGTTTCGAGTCACTTCCAGCTCGGCAACAAGGAGAAAAGCCTGAAGCCGCGTTGTATAATGAATTCTTTCTTTCTCTCCCCCCCCCGACAATAGCTTGCGTGTTAGAAGATGGGAAGTGTAATGCATAAGCGGGTGAAGTCACTATCAGAAAAAAAAGGCTGAAAAGGCTACATTTCCCAATACGCTTCTTGCCTGTAAAAGTCCTGGCTTCCATAACCTCTTAAAAGGGAAATGGCAATGAACCCACGGGGCGGGGGTATGTGCTCTGATTCAGAGGCGGCGGATATACAAGAACCGTTTCTGTCCGTTCTTTTAAACTAAAGGGGTGTTCCTCAAAGGGACGGCAGGAAGGACCCCTCCCAGCGTTTGGGAGCATTCAGACATCACTATGTCCAATTTAGGCATGACTCTGGGACCCATTTTTTTAACCTTTTGAGCCGGATCAAAACTAAAGTGCAAAGTGGGCATCTGAATTCTCTGCCCGCGGGAGGGTAGCTGAGATAACTTCCACCATCAAAATAGCAGTACTAAGGTCTGCATTTCCTCCCCCCCCCCCCTTCAGACTTTGAAAGGGCTTTGCTCTTTTCCCAGCTGAGCTATGTGGTAACATTACAGCCCAGCTTGGCAGGGAAATGGGAAGGGTGTGGCTGTTGTGTGTTTGGGGGGGGGGGGGGGGAGGCTCAAGATGGGGCCTGGTTTTCTCCCCGAACTGCAGTCTCAATGTCCCCTCTAAGCTGTGGAGTCTTGTGAGCAGAAATTCTACTTTATAAGCTGCTGGCATTAAAGTTGTGAGTGAATGATTTGACTACTGCATAAATTAGTTTGCTCTGGAGCCATCCTTCCTGAGCTAAAATACTGCTCCAGACTGTAGGAATCAGTTCCCCTGAAGAAAATGGCAGCTCTGGAGGGTGGGCGCCATGGCATCCTACCCTGCTAAGGGCCCTCCCCGCAAAAAACTTTTGCCAGCTCTGGGTTGGAAAATACCTGGAGATTTTGGGGGTGGAGCCTGAAGAGGTTATGGGCTTGGGGAGTGGAAGGACTTCAGTGGGGTATAATGCCACTGAGTCCACCTTCCAAAGCAGCCATTTTTTCCAGGTGAACTGATCTCTGTCACCTGGACATCAGTTGTACTCCGGGAGATTTCTAAGCACCACCTGGAGGTTGGCAGCCCTATGTCCTCCCCAGGCTCTGGCCCCAGATCTCCAGGAATTTCCCAAACCAGGGGTGGCAACCCTACATCCACTGAGAAGATGGACAAAGCTTCCAAGTCAAAGGATGCAACTTCCTGCTGCGTGTAGAAATTAATCAGTGCGGTAGAAATTAATCACAGTGCTCCTTTCTTGAAGAGGGCCGTTAGTATACATTACACATTACAGAGTCACATGATCAGCAAAAAGAGTCCAGTCCCTGACCCAATATCAGTCTAGACATTTTGTGCATGGGGAAGGAAGACCACAAGGGAAGGAGAGACAAGAGGAACAAAACAGCCGGGGAAGAAGAATAAGCAAAATGATGGTAGCAGGAGAAGAATGGAAGCAAACGAAGGTCCAAACCAGATGCAAATGCTGGAGGTGCTGTGTTGGGAGGTCCCAGTGGTTTTTAAAACCAATTATCACCAGACACATGGTCAAAGTTCTCTCGTAAAAAAGCTGGAGAAAAGCTGAGGAAAAATGGAAGCTACTTCTTTAGAGGGCAAAACACATGCAGAAAAAGGGGGAAAGTCAAACTAGTTTGGGGGCAAAACCAACAAAAACCACATGTTCAGAATAGCCATACAGGGGCTAGATTTGGATCCAGATTTTGATTTTGAAGGATGCCCAAAACCAACATGTGTGTGCGTGCACGCAGGAACATATTGCTGTTGCAGTGGCAGAGTATATTTTCACACTCTTGTGTGAAACATCCAAAGAGCATAGGCAGGTTGAAACAGGCATCGCTGCTCATGATGTATGTTGAGAAACAGCCACAATGTGATTTAGTGGTTAAACTGTTACACTAGACTGGGGGTACCCAGTTTCTAGTCCCTGCTTGCCATGAAACCTTACAGTTAACCTTTGGTCAAACAGCATAATTTACTTCACAGGGTTTTTGTGAGAATAAACTGAAGGTGGGGAGAAACATGTGTGCCGTCCTAAGCTCCCTGGAGGAAGGGTGGGATTTTAAAAGACAATTAAATAAAGAAATGTATTTACTTTATAGCCCGTCTTTCTCACTGAGACTCAGGGTGGATTACACAGTATAAAACAATGCAATCAAATATCATGATAGCATGAAATAGTTAATGAACAGTTCAATAGGACTAGGATTGCAAAAATTACGAATGATACAAAGAAGGATCAGATATCAAACAATGCAGATAATGGAATTACAGTACTGGAGCAAAATGCATTAAGAACCACAAAATGTGTAAATAAACATATAATAAATACAATAAATGGTGTCATAGACTGTAGTCCTGTTTCCCTTATGAAAGTGCTTTTCTGAGCTATTCCATGATACTGTAGCCAAGGGGTCCCCATCCTTTTCAAGCTTGCTGGCACCTTTGGAATTCTGACACAGGATGTGGGCCCAGCCACAAAATGGCTGCCACAAGAGCTGGAGCCAATGACAAAATAGTTGCTATGGAAGATGGCAACTCTTCAGCATTTCAGGCATAAATTCTGTTTGATGCCTTTTACAATAAACATATTATTTAAAAATATTTTCTTGCATACACACAGCTTACTTTCATTAACACAGGAAAAAAGATCCATCTGGTGCTGTAGTGGCAGTTGCCACCAAAACAACTTCTAAAAATCTCCACAGGCCAGTCAGGTCTCCCATGGCCAATGAGAAGCTCTGCTGGACAAAAGCCTTATCTGTCTCCACCAAATTTCCATAGACACTTGGTGGGCAGCACGAAATGGGTCAGTGGGTGCCAATGTGGACTACATTGGGGACCCCTGGTATAGCCCTATTTCCTTTGTAAAAATGCCCTCCTGAACAGTTCTGTTTTACATCATTTTCAGACTGAAAGAAATGTGGGAACTTCCCTGACTTTCTCACGCTGTCCATTTCACAACAGAGCATATAGGTGTATGGGCAGCTATTAATCTTCCCCATCTGCAGGATGATAACTTCAGAAGGCTTTGCTCAGATAAGCAAATAACCTGGGTGCATGACAAGACAGGTGGTCCTGCAGATAGCAGGGTCCAAGGCCATGTAGGGCTTTGTATGTCATTGCAAGTACCTTGAACTGACATCTGAAAGGTAACCAATAGATTGACTGAAGAATGAGTGTAATATGCATGCCCGCCTGGCTTCCAATAGTTTAGGAATAGCTAGGAGAATATGGTGGCTGTAGCTCTCAAAAACTGTACATGTGACACAGCTAAGGGATTTATTGCAAAACTGGGTATTTGCTTTCATTTTTCCAGCTGTGCATAATCCACAATATATGTTCACACTGTGCTAGTACAGAGATTGGTATAGGGTGCAGCTGCCTAAGAATCCAAGCCTTAATTTAAAAAATACAAATCTCTAGTTCTTAAGGCTGTGCTGGTAAACTTGAAGGCTGTGTAAACAATCCTTTGTGGAATCTAAGAAGCCACAGTTGGTGGGGTGGTCTGAGAGTGCATAAATCTGTCCTGTTGGGAAGGTGTGAGTAAATTCAATAGAATTAGTGGAGGTTTGATTCTACTTTACTAATTTGGTAGTTCGGCTACTTGCTCTGAGCTTGTTGTTGAGTGGGAGAAAAGCAGGACAGAAATATTTTAAATACTTATTTTGACATATTTTTATAGATGTATCTAGAAGGGGAAAAAAGCATGCCAATCTGTCACATTCCCAATGCTCTCTCTAGCCACGTATGGACACAAATTGTCCCTTCAGCAAGACAGTGAAATGTTAGCGATTGGACCGAAAACATATGTTTGGCAGAGTCACCCCTATTTTGTTTTCCTGCCAAATGTCCTCCCACCCACCTGTTTCAGTCCAGGCTGTTTGTTTGCTAATCTCAGGGAACACGTAGTGTGAAAATCCTGAAATGGTTTGGCTGAAGATCCAAACCTGGCGGACACCAGGAATAATAGCCAATAACAACAATTAGAGCTGCTACCTACCTTTGAGTAGGACCTGTACTCTGCTCACTACTGTCTAATAATAAGGCTGGCTCTGCTGACAAATCTATTCAAAGCCACCCGGAGGAAGGCCGCTGTATTTTGCATAGCTGAAGGTCCTGAACCAGAGTGTGGTCGTAGAGATCTGCATAGTGACCCTGACTGAATCTCTCCTCCAGCTTCCTGAGATGAAAGAATTAGTGCCTTACAAATGGGTCGATCCCAATGTCTCCTGCCTGCACAGGCACTGCTTCCCAGTTCCCTAAAAGCAAAAAAAAGTGGGGAGGGAGAAACAGAAGGAAAGCTGCAGGGGAGAGATTGATAGGGTTACCAACTCTGGGATGGGAAATTCCTGGGGATTTGGGGGTGGAGCCTAGAGAGGGTGAGGTTTGTGGAGGGGGGAGGAGAGACCTCAGCAGGGGGCCACCAGGAAGCTGGCAGCCCTAAGTGAATGATGCAGGAGCCCCAAACAGATGCATTTCCTCCCCCAAGTCCCATATGCAGGGATTTGGCTTCACGTGTTATTTTTACTGGCCTGATGCCCATGAAGGAGGTGAAGCTTTCTGCAAGCCGTGGGGGAAAGCTTCCACCTGTTAAAACCATCTAGCAAATCTGTAAATAAAACATACATATATAGTATTCTGGGCTGTGTTCTCAACCTAAGCCATGTTCCAGTGTACCCGGTGGTAGAAAAGTGCCCCCCCCAAAACCATAAGAACATAAGCCAATGTTGGATCAGGCCAGTGGCCCATCCAGTCCAACATTCTGTCACACAGTGGCCAAAAACACCAGGTGCCCTCAGGAGGTCCAGCAGTGGGGCCAGGACACTAGAAGCCCTCCCACTGTGTCCCCCCCCCCCAAGCACCAAGAATACAGAGCATCACTTGCCCCAGATTGAGAGTTCCTATCTATACTTTGTGGCTAATAGCCACTGATGGACCTCTGCTCTATATGTTTATCTAATTCCCTCTTGAAGCCGTCCATGCTTGTAGCTGCTATCACCTCCTGTGGCAGTGAATTCCACGTGTTAATCACTCTTTGGGTGAAGAAGTATTTCCTTTTATCTGTTCTAACCTGACTGCTCAGCAATTTCATCGAGTGCCCATGAGTTCTTGAATTGTGAGAAAGGGAGAAAAGTACTTCTTTCTCTACCTGCTCTATCCCATGCATAATCTTGTAAACCTCGATCATGTCACCCCTCAGCTGTCGTTTCTCCAAGCTAAAGAGCCCCAAGCACGTCAACCTTTCTTCGTAGGGAAAGTGTTCCAACCCTTTTATCATTCTAGTTGCCCTTTTCTGCACCTTTTCCAATGCTATAATATCTTTTTTGACGTGTGGTGACCAGAACTGTACACAGCACTCCAAATGAGGTCGCACCATCGATTTATACAGGGGCATTATGATACTTGCAGATTTGTTTTCAATTCCCTTTCTAAAAAACCCCAGCATAGCGTTGGCCTTTTTCATTGCAATCGCACACTGTCTCGACATTTTCATTGAGTTATCTACTACAACTCCAAGAACTCTCTCTTGGCCAGTCTCCGCCATGTTTTTGGTGTTTGAAGTCATTGTGTTTCTCAGTACCCAGAGCCTGAAAACATCTTCACATGAGGTGGAATGTTGATTTTTTTGTAGGTTCCCCTTTTTGTGTGTTGAATAACTCACCTCAGAATTGTTCCTTTAAGAGCTATTTTTAAAAGCTGTAACAACAAAAATATGTTCTGATCCAATATTAGAAAACAAACAAACTTTCATATGTTTTAAAGGATAACATGTAAAATTAATAATTTATAACATTGTATATTTGGGTATTTATCTATTCTAAAAAGCATTTATCTCTTTGGTGAGGTACAAGTACTCCAGGTTTCAGAAAGGGTCATCAGGTTGTTTGGAGAGTTATATTTCTCCAAACCATTTAAAAATGCTTCCCTAGATCATTATATTCTGTATTTTAAACATCCTCATAGGGTATTCCCCTCACCCCACGGCATGTTATATGGCCAGAGTGGGGTAAAAAGGACCCCCAAAGCCAAATTCATTATATTTCTGGGTCTGTTTTGTACTCTGGGTGCTTTTTTTGATGACACAAAGAAAACTGTTGCTATACTTACTGCTATGATTACTGTGTGGAAGAATACTGGTTAAGGCTTAGGAGCGATCCTAGATGAAGAGGGATGAAATAGCCGTATTGCCAATATAGCAACAGCAAGGACATCCTGAAATAACTGTAAAATGAATGTAAGAAGAAACATCAAAGTAGAAGAAATAAGGCTTTGGCCTGTATCCAGACCAGGAGCACCACTGTTCTAAACAGTCTCCATAGCAACAGAAACCAGAACCAAAACAGAGAAACAGTAAGAATACAGAGACAGGCTGGTTAATATGTCCTTTTCTTAAACTGAAAAATCTGAGGCAGCAACCCCGTACACTGCTAGGCTCTTTAAATCCCCCTCCCTAAGATCAGATTTTAAATTCTGAAACTGCACACATGACAGCAATCTAAATCAATTTGTTTTGGGTAACAAGTCTGGACTGTATGGATTTCCTTTTGTATTTCTTTCGTGACCAATGTTTGAGTCCAGTGGTACCTTTAAGACCTTTAAGCTTGTTATTCCTGTTTGGTCCTTGAATCTGTTAAACATCTTCATAATGCTGTCTGCTAATTTACTGCTCACACTCTTACCCATATGTATGGACTGGAAATTTCCATTTCATTGTATCTGAAGAAGTGTGCATGCACATGAAAGCTTATACCTTGAATAAAACTTTGTTGGTCTGCTTCAGACAAACATGGCTACCCACCTGAATCTATTTCTTTCATAATAAGTTTATCTCAGGAGGTTTCCAGGCAAAATGACAAGAATTCACTTTTTTTCATAAAGTATAAAGCAGCTTCACAGGTGGTGTGGGAATTAAAAAATAATTGATTCTTTTTTAAAAAATCCATATTCATGATTTTTGCTCTGGGGAGCTCTGAGACAGTTTTCGGGACTTGGCTTTCTCTGGGATATTTCAGGCCCTTTCCTTAAATGTTCAGCTTTCCTTTTTAAAAGTTGGTTTCCATATCTTTTCTTTATGCAGATAATAAAGAAAAATGCGGATATTTTCTCCTATTATTCATTAAGAAATCTGTACCTCTTTAGGGATGCCAACCTCCAGATGGTGGCTGGAGATCTCCTGGGATTACAACCGATCTCCAAGTGACGGAGTTGAGTTCCCTTAGAGAAAATGGCCACTTTGGAAGGTGGCATTGTACCAATGCATGTATGTGATTTATGCTGGTCTTTTGACTGTATTAATAAATCTGAATCTGAATGCAGGTCATAAACTATCCCCATGTTGCAGATGAGGTGGGTCTGAGGTTGAGAAAGGGCTTCACCTATACAAGGTCTCCCCAACCTTGTCAAACCTCCTTTTGCAACTAGGCAGTGGGTGCTGCCTAGAATGGCTGTCAATGGGACACACGGTTGCCATTGGTCCTGGACCAATCACACAATGTTGGGAGGTCTCAAGCTGAGTGTCCTATGATTGAAGCTGTTGTTTCTGAATGAGTGCTCCAGACAGACACAAAGGCGACGCCTCCTAGGCTCTTCTAAAGTACTTTGTGCTCCAATGAAATGTTGGAAAGCCAGGATAGGATCCTTGCCTTGGGGAAAAGATGTTTTGATGAAGAAGGAAGTTGATACCAGGAGCAGACTGGTGGTCTTAAGGGTGCCCATGGGCTCTGTGCTGGGGATTGCTGACAAACTTAAGAGAATTTATGGCAGGAACAAGGCCCTCCTGGACCACAGCTTTGCTCTTCTGCCATTCCACAATGAACATCACATACAGAACTTCCACATTTCATAACTTTGCCAGGAAACCATCACCCTTCCAAGTGGCATCCATTCAGCTCTCTAAATTGCTATTTATTTATTTACATTTTTGAATTGCCTAATTCCCACGATTGTGGGGCTCTAGGTGATGTATAGATTAAAAAAACAATAGAAACCATGAAAACCATTATCAAAAACATAATTTATTAATTAAAATCAAGTGGTAAAATATTGTGGTTCCCTTCCAGTTCCAGCCTGTGGGAGCCTCGTGGGCATGTTGGGATGTACAGATTTAAAAACAATAGAAACCATGAAAACCATTATCAAAAACATATAATTAATTAATTAAAATCAATATTGTGAAATATTGTGGTTCCCTTCCAGTTCCAGCCTGTGGGTATGGGAGTGGTTTTTAGATTTGGGTATGGGGGTGGATTTTTAGATTTTTCAGGAGACAGAGATCCAGGAAGGGTGCCAGCCATGATGTAAGCCGTTGCCGTCCTCAACCAAATACCTGGTGGAACGTCCCTGCCTTTCAAGACCTGCGGAATTGCTAGGCCTCACCCCTACAGAAATCAAGTGATGTGCAGACCAGATACAAGGCAAGTTCACTTACAAACAAAGCTTGGTCAAGCCATTTCAGAATGAACATAAGGTTGATTCATTTCCTCCTCCAAAAGTGGCTTGCAGAATAAATGTGTAACATTGCAATGAGCTGGGGAGCAAAACCGTTTAATATGCCACTCTGCTCTGCAGACCTTTGAGGTTCTTTGAGGCATCCAGTTTTCTTCTGTCTCAAAGAACACGAAAATGTTGCTGGCAGACCTTGTGGAACCAGTCAACTCCAGGAGCTGAATTGTTGACAGATCTCAGTCGCCATTACTCTTTTAAAACCTACTTCCCTTTCTTAAAAACCTTGTTATTTAAAAGAAAAATATGTTGTTAATGCAGGGTTATTCCTGTGTACAGCATCTGTATGTGTATAATTTTGAATGTGAATTCCTGGGAATTTTTTTTACCAACGATTCACAGAGAAAAGATGTTTAGTTCTCATTGAAATGGTATATCCTTTTGAGAATTATTTTTTTAAAGGCTCCTTCGGAATTGAATGAAGTAATTGGAAATTCTTTAACATTCCAAAGGATCTTTTCAGAGCTTGAATCTTTCAAACGGAACAGAACAAGACTAACTTAATCATTATTTTCCCTTCCTTATTTAAAGGGGAAGACTAAAAACTCTGTGCTGTGCCAAGTCTAACCAGTAGAATGCTCTGGGCCCTTCGTCTCTCCGTTGCCTTTCTTTCCCTGCTTTCCCCTCTGTTTGCAACACCTTTTGGCATTTAATCCTTATTATCCTCATCCCCACATTACTTCCAGGACTGACCCTGGACCCAGGAGCAGATTGGGAAGGAAAAATGACCCTGAAAAAGGGCTTGAGGTGAGCTTGGGTAAGGCGAGAGATCTCCAGGCCCCATCTGGAGGCTGGCAACTCTATTGCCTTCAATGTTTTAAAATCATATTAGTAGCCCATTTCACAACTTGGACTGCTTTTACATCCAGGTCTTCCTCAGACTTCCCCCCCTCCCCCCACTGCAGTGGGTCTTCTGCGGTCTTCTGCATGGCATGATATCGTCACGCGGTTGTCCCTCTTCCAGGTTTCCCCTGACCTTGTCATTGATTTTCCCAAACTTGCTTTAGTTTGCTTTTTCTATTAAAAACTGTGCCAATACTGTCTTAATGGCATGGAGGAGTGTCCACCATCTTGCCTCCAATCCAGCTTCCCTTCTAAAACTTGTGCCCAAAGAGGGTTTGAGGAAGCATGGAGGAGAAATTGCAGATTTCTGTACATCTGTGCCCACATCTGGCACCACTTTCCCTTCTGTGTTCCATTCCCCCCTACACACACTGGTGGTTTTTTTGGCAACTTCTTTACATTATTGGCACCACATATATCACTATTTTTAAACATTACCATTATTGGTAGTACATATATTGCTATAGTGTGATATATAAACAGTGACAGCAAAGGGGATGGAAGAGGGAATTGGCCCATGTTTAGGCTGTGTTGTCTTTTGCTTCTGTACCAACTCCTGTCTGGGAAATTCCTGGAGATTCCTGGAGGTTTGGGGGAAGTACCTGTGGATGGTGTGGGTTGGTGGGGATTTCACATCAAACCTATGGTATATCATAGAGTCCACTTTCCGTAGAGTGTTATAGAGCCCTTTTTCTCCAGGAGAACTGATCTCTGTAGTCTGGAGATCGGTTATAATTTCTGTTCCCAGCCCCACTTGGAAGTTGGCAAACCTAAGTAGCAATGAGAGCAACCCATGGAATCCACCCCCCGCCCCATGTGGCTGCAAACTCAGATGCACGATCTGCAAGCATGAGGTATCCCTCAGTTACCAGATTCTAAATCTGCATGCTAGGATTTGTAGATCTGTACTTGTGCTAGTTGTTTCCACTAAGCATCTAGACGTGTTTTAAGAATAACTAAAACAGGGGTGTCAAACTCATTTGTTATGAGGGCCGGATCTGACATAAATGAGACCTTGTTGGGCCGGGCCATGTGTGTCATAATGCCAGGCAGCGGAGATATAAACTTTATAAAGGATACATACACAAAGGTGGTTTTTTTTAACTTAAAATAAAACATGCTTAAAACATGAGCACTCTTTCAATATTTTGTTTATTTAACAGTCTCCGATAACTGACACTTCTTGCTCTGAATTACTGCATCAAAATGTCTGTGCTGTTGCAATCTTGAGTATGCTGTTCAGGTGTGTATCTGTAAGCTGCAAACCTACTTTTGATTTATTGACATTCACCACAGAAATCTCATGCTCAGAGTGCTGAGTCTAGGACCCAGGGGAAAACATGAAATGGCTGAGCGATTGAGAGAGTCTGGCGAAGCAAGCTATGATGCAGCAGCAGCAACAGAACTGGAAGCAGGAGATGGCCAGTTCCAGTGTGGGCCTGATAGAAGCCCTCTGGGGGCCTGATCTAGCCCCTGGGCCGCATGTTTGACACCCCTGAACTAAAATGTACTAACATCAAGTAATTGAATGGTGCCAAGTAACTGAATGGTACACCAGAATAGGGTGGAGTGGTATTAAATGGCATTACAGGAAATGATAGTGTTTTAACCTTAGGCCTTTAATTTGTGTTATCTGGTTCAACGGCTGAGTGAGTCTCCTACAGCAGATCCCCCACCCGCCCCCACATTCACCATGTACAGCAGCCCAGCACCCAGACAGTCACCTTAGTTGCCTGTCACTAAATCCGGCCTTGACTGCAGTACTGCTAATGCCTTCCCCATAACCTTGTCACTCAGTGCCCTCACAAGAGAAAGGCAGCTGTACCACCAAGGAAGAGGAGGGTCCCAAGGATCCAAGTGATTGGCTGGCAGCAGATTCAGAGATAATGTAATGGGTAAAAGCTCCATCTGCCAAATAGTTGCGGGGGGGGAGTGTATCCATATGCATGTGTGTGTTATCCTCCAGTGCTTGAAAAGGACTTTGCAGGAGTCCTGCTCTCTCCCGCATACACTTAAATTCAATTGCATTAATTATAGGAATGGAAATACTTTCAGCCCACAATTCTAAGATAATACGACAGCCGAAAAAGTCTGTATAGCCCTGCCACTGCAAGAATGTTATAGATGAAATACAGGAGTAAAATCAAAGTGAACTTCTTTTATTTTGTGTCATCCATAGCTTTTGAGCTTTTAAGTGGTGTTTTCCCCCTTTTTTCCTTTTTGCACCTGTCCTGGCGGTTTTTAAAAATGTTTATTTATAGTCCTGCTTTCTTACTGGGACTCAAGGCAGATTACACAGAACAGGTCAATACAGTCAACAGGATGGGATGTTCAATAGACAATGCAATAGGATTTGACTTGTAGAAATCTGGAACTAACCAGAGGTCAGAAACAATGTGAAGCAAAGCTTATTAATATGACACATCAAATGAATGCAAAAAATATTGGGTTAAATATAAACAAATCATTTGACTTGGAAGCACAGAAGCTTTATGATGTATCCCCAACCCTCCATGTTTCCCAGTTAAGGGGAAAATGCTATTCAAACAAATTACAAAGATGATCTGACTCCAATGGTAACCAGTGAGAGAAATTTTTTACTTTCTTATAAAAATAGAAGCACATCTTACATGACATATTCATGTAGGTATATTTAATTTATAGTGAACAGATTAACTTCAAAAACGGTAACTTGCTACAGCTCCAAGCCCAGGTGAGAAGGAAAAGAAGAGAGGTACTATCTAAGATGAAACACAGAAGACAAGCAATAGCCAAAGAGGCTCAACATGATGAGAGGTTGGGGCCATCTGTCAAGTGTACCTAAGCAGAGAATTCTCTTAACCCTTTTCCTCCCAGATCCTCTTGCATTCAGAGTTACAATATCCAACAATATCCTGGGATTACAACTGATCTCCAGTTCACCTGGAGAAAATGGCCACTTTGGAAGGTTGATTCTGTGGCAATATAGCCCATTGAAGCCCCTCCCCAAACCCCAACCTTCTCAGGCTCCACCCTCCAAATCCCCAGTATTTCCCAACCCAGAGCTGGCAACGCTCTCAGTCCCACACTTCCCCTGCCCTCTGTTGGTAGCTATGCTCCCCTGCTGCCCAGAGTAATTGATGGAGGAGGTGTCCAGGGGGAAGGCATACCTGGTGGCAATGGCGGGGGGGGGGGCGTGCAGGCAACTGACCATGGGTAGTGGAAGGGATTGCAAGCAGGAAAAGGACTTCACAGGCAGGTGAGGGCATGCAGGTGTGGGGAGGAAAGGAGGGCATGAGGGGGCCCAGTGTTCCCAGGGATCCCTGAAACCTGGAACTGGCCCTGTGTGCAACTTCATGATATTGCTGTGAGGAAACCCAGAAAGAAAGAACACACTGCAGTTTGGTGGTGGTTGATAGAATGCTCAGCATGGACATATTCTTAGTTTTGGTGGGCATTGCTAAGGGAAAACCAGGGGGCTGGAGTCAAGGACCATTCCCACTCCTGCCTCTCCCTTTTAGATGCCCTTCAGCCTTAGCATATTTTTAAATTTTTATTTATTTATTTATTTAATTCAATTTTCTAGGCCGCCCTTTCCTGAGACAGGGCTCAGGTCAGCTTACATCAAAAGCGAATACAATGTATGAGAAAATTAAAACAATATTAGAATATATTAAAACAACTCATCAAAAAACAATACTGTGTCTAAGATGACGGATAATTCCAGTGTCCACCTGCCCTCTGGATGAAGGGAAAGATATGGAGAAAAAGAGGGGAGGTGGGCATATGAGGGTGCCAGACCATTGCTGTCCTCAACCAAATGCCTGACGGAACATCTCTGCCTTGCAAGCCCTATGGAAAGGTAGTAAATCTTGTAGGGCACGGATGTTCTCTAGCAGAGAGTTCTACCAGGTGGGGGCCAGGGCTGAAAAGGCCCTGGCCCTAGTCGAGGATGGCCGGATCTCTCTCGGGCTGCAGACCACCAGGATATTCTTATTACTAGAGCGTAACACTCTTCCAGGGGCATATTGGCAGAGGCAGTCCCGAAGATATGTAGGTCCCTGACCACTAGGGTTGCCAAGTCTTATGGACTCACCGGCGGGGGGGAGTCCTCCTGTGGCCGGGAGTTTCTTCTGGTGTGCGCGCTTTGTGCGCGCGCCTGGCGGCGTCACCGGAAGTGACGTCGGCACGTTGGGGGCGTTGCCAGGGCGACGCTCTGGCAATCGCCCCAAAACTCTATGGTATCATAGAGTTTTGGGGCGATTGCCAGAGCATCGCCCTGGCAACGCCCCCAACATACCGACGTCACTTCTGGTGATGTCATTATGTCGTCCTCGCCAGATGACTTCGGGGGTGGGGTTCCCCCCGCCAGCCGAATGCTGGCCGGCGGATCGGGAACCCCTTTAGCGGGGGATCCCCCGCCCCCCGGGCTGACTTGGCAGCCCTACTGACCACTAATGGCCTTTATAAGCATTAAGTATACTTTCCAACTCTCAGTTGTCTGCATCGGATGACCTCAATTATAGAGAACCAATCAATTATCATTCCAGGTATCGTATTCTTTTTTCAACTTCTGTATAAACAAATATGAAAAAAAAGTAGTGGCACTTCGTTCATTGCAGTTGCATTTCCTGTTGTGTTTCACTAGTTTCGTTATGAATACTGTATATTTGTTTGTGAGGATGGAATAACAGATTATTCCTCTAGGAGAGATTAGCCATTTCCAGATGCAATGAAACTATGTTTTTAGGGAATTAACAACCAGGCCTTCATTAAAGCCTCCACTCTTTTCATTGTACAACAGTAGTTCTAGACAAGTTTGGGTTTTTTAACATTTTGTTATTTAAAAGCTCTCTGTAGGCAAGGTCGGAGGAAAGAAAGATCTACTTCAGATGCCCTCTTGTTCCATCATCTCATGGTCATCAGTGATAAAACAGTTCCAATGTAGTGTTTTATATTATTAGAATCATAGAGGTGGAAGGGACCTCCAGGGTCATCTAGTCCAACTCCCTGTACAATGCAGGAAATTCACAAATACCTTCCCCCCCCCACCCCCAGTGACCCCTGTTCCATGCCCAGAATATGACAAAAAAAACCTTCCAGGATTTCTGGCCAAACTGGCCTGGAGAAAAATTGCTTTTTGACCCCAAAGTGGTGATCAGCATTTCTCTGGCGTGTAAGAAAGGGCCATGAGAACTAAGCACTGATGCAATCCTTCCTGCCCTCCCTCTCATAATCTGCCTAAATTCACAGAATCAGCACTGTTGTCAGATGACCATCTAGCCTGTTTGAAAACCTCCAAAGAAAATAGCCCACCACCTCCCAAGGAAGACTGTTCCACTGAGGAACCGCTCAAATTGTCACGAAGTTCTTCCTAATGTTTAACCGAAAGCTCTTTTGATTTAATTTCAACCCATTGGTCCTGGTCCAACCTTCTGGGGCAACAGAAAACAACTCTGTACCATCCTCTACATGACAGCCTTTCAAGTACTTGAAGATGGTTATCATATCACTCCTCAGTTGTCTCCTCTCCAGGCTAAACATACCCAGCTCCTTCAACCTTTCCTCATAGGACTCGATCTCCAGACCCCTCACGATCTTCCTTGACCTCCTCTGGACACATTCCAGTTTGTCTGTATCCTTCTTATATTGTGGTGCCCAAACCTGAACACAATACTCTAGGTGAGGCCTAACCAGAGCAGAATAAAACAATACCATCACTTTGTGTAATCTGGACACTATACTTCTGTTGATACAACCCAAAATCACATTTGCCTTTTTAGCTACCACATCACACTGCTGACTTCATTGTTTACAAGACTACAATTCAAACCAGCACCTATTCTTGTGTATGTTATATGCTTCCAAGACACAGCTGACTTAAGGCAACCCTGTTGGATTTTCAAGACATGAGATGTACACAGGTGGTTTGCCACTGCCTGCCTCTGTGTAATGACCCTGGACTTCCTTGGCGGTCTTCCATCCAAGTACTAGCCACTTAGCTTAACTTCCAAGACACACCGGATCGGGCTAGCTTGGGCCATCCAGGCTAGGGCCATATATTCTCAATGAGCCTCAAATTCCTTTTCTTGGTTGACTCAGAAGAATGTACGCTTCTCCTAAGAAACTGGGAGGCCCTGCTGTATAGTGATGACACCTGGTGTTTTGTATGTCTTCACTATACCACAGCTATATATCTTTTTTTTTTTTGGAGAAGTGTAGTTTTGTTCCTGAATTAAAATTGGAGGCCTATTTTGTTCTAAATCCGAAGAGTTTTGTTTTTAGAGTGTGTGAGAGTAAAAACAACCTACTCTGTATGCTTTCATCATTTTGAGAGTGCTTCCTTCCTGGAGGAGAATCACAGGATCATAGAACCAGACCACAGTAGGGTTGCCAGCCTCCAGGTGGGACCTGGAGATCTCCTGCTTTTACAACTGATCGCCAGCTGACAGAGATCAGCTCCCCTGGAGAAAATGGCTGCTTTAAAGGGTGGACTCTACGGCATTGTACCATGCTGAGGCTCCTCCCCTCCCCAACCCCACCCTCTCCTGGATCCACCCCCAAAGTCTCCAGATATTTTCCAACCCAGGGCTGGTGACCCTAGACCACAGAAGCCATGTAGTCCAACCCCCTGTTCAATGCAGAATCAGCCTAAAGAATCCCTGACAAGAGTTGAAGCTATAGAGATGCAACCGCCAGCCTCTTTGGAGGGCTGCAGGGAGTGGCTGAATGGTCCAATCACACCCAGTATGGTGTTACAGTGCACATATCCACCTTCATCCCAGTCTGGCTGCAAGGTGGCTGGTTCAAAGCAGACTGTCATGAAGAGACACAGCAAGGAGCATCCTCTGTGGACTCCTAGAAGCCTTTAATTAAATATTCATTGCACAGTAGCATGCCCTAGCACAGCACTTGGGCATTATGCCCACGGTGCAATGGGGTTTTTTTTTTTTGAGAGCTGACTGGTTTTTATTTTATCTTCTGGATGCGTTCATTTCTTACAGCTACCAAATCAGAAACCGATTTCGCACATGCCACTTGTCTCTCATTCTGTCCGAAGTTTCCCCGTAAAGATTGCCCCGGATCAATTTATTCAATTTCACACTTGAAGCTGCAGTTTCTCATCTGCCCCGCATGTTTGTTTTCACATTACCGGCTGCTGTGAGGCTTCCTGCTGCCGCCCCCTCCCATTCCCCTCGTAGCCCCTCCCTCTTTTCCTCCTAGGTTTTTTTAAAAACGCATGCACGATTGCATTATTTCGTTATAATGCCTGCTCTTCCTGCTGGTCTTGCTTACTGCAAAATGATTGGTCAACTATACGGTCTGCTGCTGTGATTTGTGGAGTCTCCGGTCTATCATCAAAATGTCGGGTGCATTGCCAGCGGGATCTCAGGCACAAAATGGTGAATAAAACCTTTACAGCCATGGCGCCCTATGAAGGAACTCATATGCCTCACAATTTCAATATAACGTAAACTAGTCCGTTTAAAAAAATAAATACCAGTGCCATTAAGACAGTTGGCCCCTTTTAATCTGTCCGCATAACAGGATTACCCTAGGAAGCCCACGGATCAAAAAAAGAGAATTGCCTGGCCACTTGAACCAACCCTACCATTCCTACTTTTTGACTATTCCCTCCACCGAGGATACTTCCCCAGAAATTTTTTTTTAAATTATGTTATAAAAGTTAAAAATGCTTTTAGCTAAAAAAGATTACCCCCCCCCCAAAAAAAATGTCAAATGAACACGTGTATTATATACAGAAAGCAATGGTGAGGACTTGTTTCACTGCCTCACTATTTCAATATAATGTAATGAGGGTTTTTTTTGTTATTTTTTTAAAAAAGGAAGAAACTCCCACCATGGGGCAGGCCAGATCGAAGGCGGGCAAGTGGGCATGGGAAAGGGAGTGTGCATTTTGGCTTCTCCCTGGGCCAAACAGGAAACTTCTCAGAAAACAAGGATCTCTTTGACCCCGGGGAAAAATGTGTGATTATCCGGGGCAAAAGGTGAGCGTGGGTCTACTGGTGTGAAACTGACCAGAAGACCCAGGGCAAGTGTGACGGCCAGCGCGGGGCAAATGCTAGTGTGAAATCGGTGTTAATCTTGGTCAAGTAACCAGTAACACTTGAAGACCCCCTGCACACACAAAATGTTAGCTCAGTGAGAAATGGGAGGAAGATTTGCTCTTTTTTACAATGTCACCTCCAATGTTCTATTTCCCTCCCCTACTGAGTGGAGCAGTTCACATCCTGAGCAGAATATAAGTGCTGTAATCTTAAAATGGGAAATGGGTGGTGCAAGACCCTGTGTGGCTCCAGACTGCTGCTGCGTGGGGCTTCCTGTGTTAAGGAGTGGCTGCTCGTGCACACAGCTTAGAGGGAACACTGGTCACCACACCACTGACCCGATTGCTGTCAGCCTAGCTTTTCACACTGGAGTGAATTTTATTCTCAAGTAAAGGAACCTCAGGCTCCAAGCCAGTATACTACCTCAGAAATAGTTATTGAGTTATAGGGTCTAAAACTGCACCATCCAATTCTGAATCAAAGCATGAGTGTTAAAAATTCCACAGGCTGATATAATGAAATTGCAAGTCATAGAACCTTAGAATCATGGAGTTGGAAGAGACCTCCAGGATCATCTAGTCCAAACCCCTGCACAATTCAGGAAATTCACAAATACCTTTCCTCCCACACCCCCAGCAACTGCTGTTCCATGCCCAGAAGATGACAAAAAACCTCAAGGATCTCCAGCCAAACTTTCAGTTCCTAAGTGGCGATCAGCATTTCCCTGGGCATGTAAGAAAGGGCCACAAGATCTAAGCACTGATGCAACTCTTCCTGCCTTCCTTCTCATGATCTGGCTAAGTTCTCTGAATCAGCATTGCTGTCAGATGGCCATCTAGCCTCTGTTTGAAAACCTCCAAAGAAAGAGAGCCACCACCTCCCAAGGAAGCCTGTTCCAGTGAGGAACTGCTCTGTCAGGAAGTTCTTCCTAATGTTTATCTGAAAATTCTTTGGATGTAATTTCAACCTGTTGGTTCTGGTCCGACCTTCTGAGGCAACAGCACCTCCATACCATTTTGAAAGTATGGAAGGAGGTAAAAGCAAAATTTTATAGTAAGATACCAAAATGGATAGCCCCTATGGAGGCAATTACTAATCCAAAATTAATTACAGGCAACTTAATGGGTAAATATCACGATTTGTTGGATGGGAATAATAACTTAAAGCTGCAGGAACAACTGCTAAAAATGGAGATTAATCTGTCCTGGTGGGAAAGACTCCAATTAGAATCAAGATTCGATAAGGATAAAGTTACTGGCTTCAAGGGGAAACCTACTGAGCTAGATAAAATATTTTTAGGTACAGAGGAGAAACTTATTAAAAAATTCTATATAGTTTTATTGGATTACAAAATGCAAGATGAGGCAGTAAAACCGGTTATGATTAGCTGGGCGCAAAATGTTGGCCATAATACAACCCTAGACCGGTGGGATAAAATGTGGAAAATGAATATAAAATACACAAAAGCTGTTACCTTTAAAGAAAATTTATGTAAGATGTTCCATAGGTGGTATGTAACCTTAGATAAATTGGCAAAATTCTATCCCAGCCTCTCAAATAGATGTTGGAAGTGCAGGAAAAAAGTAGGATCATTCTATCATATGTGGTGGTCATGTCAAAAGAGTACGAAATATTGGTCAGACAGACATAAGATCACACAAAGGATTTTGGGGACCAATATACCTTTTCAACCAGAAATATTTTTATTGAGTATAATACCAGAACAATTTGATAAAGCAGACTCATACTTGTTAACACATGTAGTAACTGCTGCAAGAATTTTATACGCAAGAGACTGGAAACAGAAAGAAATACCGTTAAGGGAGGACTTAACTTATAAACTGCTAGACACAGCAGAAATGGATAAGTTAACAAATAGTTTGCAAGAAAAAAAGGATAATATATTTGAAAAATCTTGGTCCAGAGTATATATATGGCTTGAAAGATATACTAAGGACATATGTTAAATATTTAGTTCTATTTTTTAAATGAGCTGTACACAATTATGTGCAAAAAGGTTTAAAAATTTTGTATAAATGGGATGGTGATCTCTTTAATATATTTGTAACTAAGCTCTCACTTTTGTTAAGTGTATCATAATGGATGAAATTAATAAAAAAAGATTATTAAAAAAAGAACCCCCATATCATCCTCCACATGACAGCCGTTCAAGTACTTGAAGATATCTCCTCTTAGTCGTCTCCTCTCTAGGCTAAACATACAACTCCTTCAACCTTTCCTTGTAGGATTTGTTCTCCAGATGCCTCATCATCTTCCTTGACCTCCTCTGGAAATGTTCCAGCTTGTCTAGATCCTTCTTAAATTGTAGTGCCCAAAACGGAACAAAATACTCTAGGTGAGGTCTAACCAGAGCAGAGTAAAGCAATACCATCACTTTGCGTGATATGGACACTATACTTCTGTTGATACATCCCAAAATCGCATTTGCCTTTTTAGCTACCTCATCACACTGCTGACTCATGTTCAGTGTATGGTCTACTAAGATCCCTAGATCCTTTTTGCACATACTACTGCCAAGATAAGTCTCCCCCATCCTATAATTATGCATTTGAGTTTTCCTCCCTAAATGTAGAACTTTACATTTATCCTCACTGAAATTCATTTTATTTGTTTTAGCAGTTTTCCAGTCTGTTAAGATCATCCTGTATCCTGCCTTCTACCATATTTGCTACCCCTCCCAATTTAGTATCATCTGCAAATGTAATAAGCATTCCCTTCAACCAAATCATTGATAAAGATGTTGAGCAAAACATGTCCCAGGACAGATCCTTGAGGCATGCCACGTGTTTTTGTCTAGACACAAAGAAGAGTAAGTGTGTGTGTGTGGGGGGGGGGGGGGGGGACAAAAACAATAGAAGATGCACATGCTGGATCTCTCTGTCATCTCATGCCAAGGAGAAAGGATCAAAGCTTTTCAGGAATGCAATTTCCTGAATGTGAATTTACCGAAAGGATCATGCATCTGTCCTGTCTACAAACCAGGACACAACCTAGGGCATTTATTTAAAGATGATAAAGGCTAGAGTTAAGAATGCAAAAACTCAACTGTCTGTTTCTAACAGCAGCCAAATGCCCAGGATCCTGAGAGCAACATGTGTGTGTGGGGGGAGCCCTCCCGCACCGCTCACCATGGTCCTGATCAGGATTGAGTCCTTGCAGCATTTGTAAACAGAGGGAATTCCAGTGGCAAAATGGCAGCAGTGTCTCCATGATGGACTTGGGGACATGGTCCCATTTAGGTGAACCCCGAGAGCACACAAGCAGGGAACGAACACTTTAATATTATTTAGGATATTTATATACCCGCCATTTTCTGAAGCATCTCAAGACTTAAGAGGCGCCTTTCATTTGGTCCTTCTATCTGTGATAAACATTGCAAGGGAATGTGGAGCTTTACTGAGGTACTCATTTCTATTCAAGAAAATCCTGAAGAGAAGCATTAAAAAGGGGCCTCACTCAGGATATTGTGCAGGGTATTTTAATCTGTTATTTGACCAACAGGTGTAGACATACCTTTACTGGTGGGGGGAGCCAAGTAAATTATCAGATTAAAATGATCCTCGGGCTGCTACCTGTTGGCTGGTCCTGCAGTCAGGTAGCTCACCTGGAATCAACTGGAGCTTGGGCCTTTTCCATCATGTCTCCCTCATTGTGGAATGAGCTCCCTGAGGAAGTGAAGGGAACCCCCCTGCTGGAGACCTTTAGGAGGGGCTGCAGGATTTGCCAGGGCTTCTGACAACAGGAACCATGGAGGAGGGTGAGAGGAGGGAGATTTGGGGATTTTTTAGGTTTAAGTTGGTAATGTTTTAATTATGATTCAATCAATCGACCTTTGTTGGCATAACTAATTATGATTTGTAAGCTCCCTTCAGCCAAAAGGCTTACAAATCATTATTAATCACTACTTATAAATAATATTATCATTATTATTTATACATAAATAAATATTTCTGAGGGAACGCCCCATTGTACATATACATACCTACTAGAAAGTCTGTGTCTACAGCTGAGGTGAAGGTGCCCCACTGTGACATACGTGCCCAGGATGAGTTCAGATGGTTCCTAGCTTGTTAGCAGGCAGGAGGGAAGTCAAAACTCTTTGGCTTTAATCCCCAAGGCTCAAGAAGCAAGTAGGTAGCAAGTTGGCAAATGCCAGCCTCCAGGTGAGTTCTAGAGATCTCACAGACTGATCACCAGATGACCACAATCAGTTCTTCTGGAGAAAATGGCTGCTTTGGAGGGTGGACTCGATGGCTTTATACCCCACTGAGTTCCCTTCCCTCTGTAAACCCTCCCTTTCCCAGGCTCCACCCCCAAAACTCCAGGAATTTCCCATTTTGGAGCTGGCAGCCCTAGTACTGGGAAACATTTGAGTGGGCACCATAGATGCCATTTTGGGGAGTGCAATGGGAAGGGGAAGTAAAACATTGCCCTTGGGGACACTGTGAGGGTGAAGCTGTTGGAAGGGAAGGACTGGACACTGTCCCATGCCTCAGCCTCCAGAGTACGTATGGCAACAGAGTTAGATGGCTAGAGAGGACAAACCCTAAACTTTCTTCCTGGGTTTACCCTTCTGCCACTGTCCCCTTTGATATGCAGATTGTATTCTCAGGGATTCTTCCTTCTGTTCACCCTCTCCCAGAAGTCCCCTTCCCTTCCTCCTGCAGGCATAGGCGTAGACTACTGGGGGGGGCGGGGCTCGAGCTTCCCCGAAAATTTCCCGGGGGGGACTGAGCCCCCCCTCCGGGAAAACATAGCGCCTGCCGCCGCGCCTCCCAGGGCCCTTCCAAGGCTGGCAGCTGCTGCTGCTGGTGCCTCTCCCCCCCCACTCTTCCATCCTTCCCTCTCCCTCCCTCTTTTCCCAGCGAAGGGAGAGGGAATGAGGGGGGGGGGGAGAGAGGCTCTGGCAGCAGCGGCTGGCAGGCCTCGGAAGGGCCTGGGGAGGCGCGGAGGTTTCCCGGCGGAGGGGGGACATCACGCACACGCTAAAGAGCCCCAGCCCCCCGAATTTACAAAACTCTACGCCCCTGTCTGCACGCACCATGACACAGATGGCCACTCACCATCTGTGTCCATCTTTAGTTAGCTAGCAACAATGCTCCCTCGAAGGTGTGGAGTCTTGTGAGCAAAAAATTCTACTTTGTGAGCGACTGGCATTAAAGTTGTGAGCGAGTGATTTGGGCTGCTGCATAAATTAGTTTGCTCTGCAGCCAGCCTTCCCAAGCTAAGACAAAGATCTGTGAGCTGGAGACTAAAAAAACTCTGTGTTGGCTCACACTAACTCAGCTTAGAGGAAACACTGGCTAGCAGTACTATCCCGTCTCTAAGCTTTCCTATCTAAACTGTAGTTCCAGAATAAAGTAACTAGTATTAGTCTTAAACTTGCAACATGGCTCTATGTAGCGCTGGGTAACCTGGTAAGAAGATGCTCCTGTGTTTGCAGCAGTACTCTGCTAACTAGTGGGTACTGGACTAACCATACCAGCTAACCCAACAGAAGCCACCTGCCTCCCCACCACCCTGTCCTCACTGAGCTACTGTGGGGTTTGTGTGCAAGCGTAGTCCCTTGCGGGAACCCCAGGGCATCCCCTTCCCACAGGACCCAGCCATGCATACAGTCCCTGCCTCCCCACACACTGTCGTGGTGTCCTGCTTTGAGACTTCCAGAGCTGGGTTTTATTTTATTTATTTATTTTATTGGATTTGTATCCCACTCTCCCTGTATCCTGGCTCAAAGCAGGTGACATCATGATAAACACATTCTAAAACATAAAACATGGAGAGACAGGCAGATCTCAGTAGATGTCCTAAGTTTAGAGCCCCGGATCCTGTCAAATATTGTGTGCAACCCATGTCCTATTTATCACAGCTTGATATTCACAAGTTTAGGAATGCCTTCACATTAGCCAGATGTGAGGCTTTCCCCGCCGCACTGCTTGAGGGCAGATTCAAAAGGATCCCCACTGAATATAGATTTTGTCAGTGTGGCTCAGGGGAGATAGAAACTATTGAGCACATGATGCTCAGATGTAACCAGTATAACAAGATCCGTAACAAATATATTTACTCCACTCATAATAGATATAGAGGTGCTGAGCAGTGTACCTGATTGTTAATCAATGGGAACTGGACAATTACTGAATCTGTGGCAAAATTCTGGGTGGTGTGTTATTATATTTGAAACACAGGATCAAATACGTAACAATAGCGCCCTAGTAGTCTCTATGTGCTTTCTTATTTTATTACGTACAACGGTATTTTTATATAGTTCTATTTTTATATCGGTTTTTTAATATATACTGTTTAAACTCAGTTATATGAATGTTTCATCTAAGTATGTGCATCTTATGGCAATCATTATAAAATACCTAATAATACATGATAAAATGCATTATATTATAAACTAACAATATAATAAAAGATTGCGTAAAACTCACGGGGGAGTGGTGGATGATCTGTCTGGTCTAATATATTAAAATACCTAATAATATAAAATACATTATATTACAAACTAACAACATAATAAAAGGTGTAAAACTTAGGGGGGAGTGGTGTGTCATCAGTCTGGTTTGTGAAGGAGATTAGTTACAATTTAGGGCCACATATTATGAAGCGCTTCTTAATAACATTTTTTAAAAACCCAATTAGTATGGGGGGTGCTCTTAGATTGCATTTATTCGGCCCTGTCCACTGGTTCTCCGCCAGGCTGCTGCTGAGCTCCCGGCCGCTGTGAGACGACGCGGGGCCTCCTTTTTGGCTCCATGAAGGCGCCCAACCGGCGTCGCCCTTTTAAGAGGCGGGCAGTGCCTCCACGTGCTGGCTGTGAGTGACTGAACTACATAAACAGAGCTGCGGCAAGCCGGGTTTGACCGATAATAACCTCCCCTGTATAGCGCCGGCGGAATCTATATAAGGAGCGCCGGGTTCAAAACGGCCAGGCATTCTCAAGTCACACCGAGGGGGGACCAGCCGGGAGCGAAGGCTGCTCTGGACATCCACCCCCCCCCCCCGCCCCGCTGCCACAAGAGGACTCTGCGGGCTTTGTCCTCCGGGACGCTTCATTGGATTCCTCTTCCAAGGGGACTGCGAGGGACACTCCGGGCAAGCTGGCGAGCAGGTAAAAGGCCCAAGCGGTGCGCTTGGGGAGACTTGGACTGGTGTCGGGGGAGAAGGGACCGCGGGATGCCCGAGTGCTGAGCGCTGTGGAAACGGAGGACGCTGCCCGGAGACTTTCCCTCTCCCGGCACAACCGTTGGAAGTTTGGGGACCTCGTCGGACTCGGGGGATGCCACGAGAAAGGGTCGGTCTGGCGGCAGTGAAGGCTCAGCTCCGGGGCTAAAGCGCGATTCGTTCCGTCTGGACGCGCGCGCGCGTGCGTGGGGGGGGGGGGGAATAAGGAAACAATAGCGGTCCTCTGAGAATGTGCAGAGTGCATTTTCTCCTCTTCCAGAGGAACCCTAGCTGGATGCTCAGCCGTCCGGGGAGCAGGCTGGGGGAACTTGGCGTTTATTTTTTTCATGGAAAACCAGCGGAGGACGGGAGGGGATGTCCTCTTGCTCCTTTGGGAAGGACAAAGGAGAAGGAAGCGTGCGGCGTTAGGCAGAGAGCCGTGTGGGGACCTCGAGAAAGCTTTCCCTTCCCTCCTTCCTTTCTTTCTTCCCTCCTTCCTTTCTCTCCTTCTCTCTTCTCTCTTCCTTTCCTTCCTTCCTTCCTTCCTTCCTTCCTTTCTTTCTCGACCGTCCCGCACCCCACCAGGCAGCCTCCCGCACTTAAGGCTGCCCAGCTCCGGCTGTTTGTCTCTTGCTCCGAAGACGCCTCCTCCCTTTCCCGGGTTGAGTCCACGGACGGGCGGCGCGTGGAGAAGACACCAGACAAAACAGCTCCAGCGAGTCCCGCGGAATGACCGCGAGTAACCCCGGCTGTGTACGACGGCTTAAGGCAAACCCGTCAGCCTGGCAAGTGGGAGGTGGGAGTGGGGGACGGTGCAAAAAGCCCTCTCGTTTTGGGGGAATGCGCCTCAAGTTTCAGGAGAAAGCCCTGCAAGAAACAATTCCAAGTCTCAGATTTATCTTTTCTTTTTCTGCAAATAAAAGCAACACAAGGGAGTCATAATAAGAATAATGCAATTGGCTGATGTTTGGCTCAAGACTACAATGTGAAACGCATTGTTTCTCTCTCTCCCCCCCCCCCCCCGTGTTTTTTTCCCAGTGATTCAGGGATGAGCAGGAACTGGGAGGATGGCTGTGCGAACTAAAAAAGAAAACCCCAGGGAGCAAGGGAGGGGAGGTTGCAGTGCACTTTTCCAGAGTTGCCTTCAGAACAGGCTGTCCTCTCTGTCACTGGCTCAGGGACATCCTACATTTTTTGAACAGCCAGCTGGAAGAGGCACAAACAGGCCTTTGTGACCCTCTGCAGGAGGGGTGTATTTATGGATGCTGCTTATGGAGACCCTGAGCCTAACCCCCCACCCGCAATACAACTTAGGGGGGGGAAGGCAATTTTTAAAGGCTGGCCCAAGGCTACCTGAGGAGCTTCCTGAGTGAACAGGAACTTTGGACCCTTGTCCCTGTGGAACTGTGTGTGCGTGTGAAGGGCAAGAGTTACACTGAAAATTTTCAGGAACTCTCAAGCCACAGCCAAGGAAGTTGAATGGAGGCAGAGAAAACTCAAGGCTCCTAAGTGATTAGTTTGTGTGGTGAGAGGTGTTATGGCCCTCACCTGGATGGCCCAGGCTAGCCAGATCTTGGAAGCTAAGCAGGGTGGGCCCTAGTTAGTATTTGGATGGGAGACTGCCAAGGAAGTCCAGGGTTGCTGTGCTGAGGCAGGCAAGGGCAAACCACCTGTGAACACCTCTTGCCTTGGAAACCCTATGGGGTGTCAAACATATGGCCCCGGGGCTGGGAGCAACCCATCCAGGGTTCTTATCTGGCCCCCAAGCAACTGGTGCAAGAGAGGGAAGGCAGGAGGCTGCTTGGGGGAAGGGGAGGTGCGCAGGCACACACAGTGAAGAGTGTGTGGTCAAAGCTGTCAAGAACTGAAGGGAAATGGCTAGGGGGTGGGTATGGTATCCCTTGGGGATGATTATATATGATTACACACATTTATTGGGGCTTTGGTGGATTCCCCAGTAAATCAGTTGCTTTCAGTTCTAGGAATCAATTGCTTTTGTTTGTATTTTGAGTAAAACAATAATATTGTTAATTGGGTTTGCCTGTATCCTTTATAAAGTTTATATCTTCGGTACCTGGCATTTCATTTTATGGCAGACATGGCCCGGCCTGGCAAAGTAATATTTATGTCATATCCGGCCCTCATAACAAATGAGTTCAACACCTCTGCCCTACAGGGTCGCCATAAGTCACCTGCGATTTGATGGCACTGTCCACCACCACTTAGTAGATGTTACGGGAATGGGTAAAGGGGAATGTGGGAACTGGTGCCTCGTGTGATTGGCATGCATGCCCTTTAACCTCCACTGCCACCAGAGGGAGGCTGGAGGACATGGGCCTCCTACCAAGTTTCTCCACAAGCCTTCTCACCTCTTGTTGTATGAAGCAGGACTTCTGACTTGGGGGGGGGGGGGGGGGCGAGAAGAAGCTGGCCAAAGCAGGCTTTGTGAGGAAACGTTCCCTAATGGGAATACATCACTGCCTGGGTCCTTAAGGTTCAATTTCTATTGTAATATCGCAGTGAAAGTCAATTTAATTTTTCATATCTACTTCTGCAGTCCCTGTAAGCATTGTAATGGACTAATTTAAGAAAATCCCTGACGCTGACCCCCCCCCCCCCCAAAAAAAAAACCCGATGGCCATTCTTGTCCTTTTCAAGATACCAGAATTCCTCCTCTGGCCCTACTCCAGGCAGACAAGAGGATCTGTGGAACAGGCTCCTTGACTGTGCTCTCAGATTCACATTATCTTGACAATCACACACACACACGCAAGCCTAATTCCCACAGTCAGAGCTGCACAGTCAAGGACTTTGTGTTCCATACGTGCTGAGAGTTCTGTGCCTCCCAAGTGCATGGAGTGGGGTTGTATTCGAGGCACAATGAAAGTGGAGAAGGGGTTCAGCCCTCCCCCTCATTTTTGTGAACTGGCCCCAGTGCACTGCTTCAGTGTTCCAGAAACACAGAACCCATTCTCCCCAGGACTCCCGGCACACATGAGGTGCAAGTTCTTTGTGGACAATTTCAGCTGGGTTGGTGGGGAGTAGAAGAATGAGATTCAAGTCCAGTAAGTAACACTATCAAGACCAACAAGATTTCCAGGGCATAAGCTTTGGAGAGTCAGAGCTCTTGTCATCAGATACCCTGAAAAGTCCTTGTTTGTGGCCACAGGGACCTTGTATTGCCTGAAGCAGCCCTGAGCAGTGAAATAGCCTCCTGGGATACATGTTGTCAGGTGCCCATTCAATGAACAGTCTACCAAATAATTACTTTACAAAGAATCATCCATGGAGCTGTGTGCGTCTGTGGATTGCTAGGATTGGGGGCCCTTGCACAAAACTGATACTTTCCCCATTCTGGAGGGAAGAAGAGACAAATAGTTCTTAACATCAGAGTCTTTGTCAGAAGCTGTTAAGAACCTATTGACACTCCCAAGGATATTGCTGATTATTAAAGGCTACTCAATCCTTGCAAGGTAATCAGTGTAATAAAGTTAATCAAGACATTCCAGCCTATTAAGTTCATAAACTGCATTTATAACCTGATATTACCATGGCTGCACAGTGCTTCCTTGATTTTCACATGAGTTTCCTATCTGCTGTAATAAAAGCTCTCCGATAAAGCTTCGGAACTTTGCAATAAAGCACCGTAGCCTCCTTTTATTTTTAACGACCCTTCGAAATTCAGTGCAGGTGTTCACTAATTGCTCACACTGCATATGTTGCATTGGAGTAGAATTCCTGTCTATCTGTTTAGAGTGTCTTCACAAGACATATGGGGGATTGTGTGACTCACTCGACAGATTTCACGCTTTAGGAATTCCTCTGCCCTGTGCCACTGTATTGTGGATGTGACAGATGCAACTGCTCTCTCTTTCACTCTTATCCACTGGAGTCTATTGTGTTGATGGGAGATTGAACACATGCACATATAAAGACTGGCTGCTTGTCTCTCGGTCTTCTGCACTTTCCTTCTGAGGCCCACAATCTTGATTTATACCCTCACTCTCCCTTAACATCCCCCTCCTAGTGATTCAGAAATAAGAACCTTCTTATAAGAGGCCCATGCAATTTAACAGTGAGTTTTAATTCATCAGTGCATTTAGGCATTTGGACAATTCTCCATCAGTTGAAGTTTTTTTTAAAAAAAAAAGCCTGGAAGGATTTTTCTCTTTCCTTAATTTGCTTTGTGTCAGTCTAGATTGGCACTGTGGTCAGTCTCCAGATGTTAATATATTCCTTGTAGTAGCCAGGCTCTTTATATGTACTTGCTTTTAAAATGTTTGCAAGAAAACCTCAAGTGGCAAATACATAAGAATGCCATTCCCCCCCCCCCCCCAAACAGATAAACAACTATTGTTCCCTCTAGGCTGAGTTAGTGTGAGCTATTTCACAGTTTTTAAGCCTCTGGCTCACATTTTTGTCTTAGCTCAGGAAGGATGGCTCCAGAGCAAACTAATTTATGCAGAAGCCAAATTGCTCGCTCTCAACTTTAATGCCAGTAGCTCACAAAGTAGAATTTTTGCTCACAAGACTCCACAGCTTAGAGGGAGCATTGCAAACAACTGAAAAGGAAAAGTTTCTAAACAACAGCCAGTGTGGTTTAGGGGGTCACGCTAGGGTTTGGAATGGAAGCTTGCTGGGTGACTTAGGGCCAGTCACACACTCTCACCGTAGCTTAGCACAGAGGGTTGTGGTTACGAGGCTAAAATGGAGGAAGGGAGAATGAAGTACACTCCTTTGAGGAAGGGCGGGATGACAAAAAATGCTTAATAAATGAATACACAAAGTGATTCAAAGCAGTCAGGTTATCTTCTCTTGCCTAACAGGTTTTGTGTATACAGCTATTACACTTCATCAGAAGAAAACTCTTCTGTCTTGTTTATAAGTCACATTTTTGTCTCCTAAATATACAGACAAATTACAACTTTTTCCTGTTGAGGAAAAAACACTATATCTAGGGGAAAGGAATTCCTCATCAATTAGAACAAAAAGGCCCTTCTTTTGTTCGGTTAAAGGATAGTAACTTTGATCTCCTGTTCTGTCCATCCATAAAACTCAAATTGCAGGCTTGCTCATATAGCCTCAATTTGCCTCTGAGACATGCACGGAAAGGAAGGAGAGTGGTTGAGTCAGTGTTGATATTTGAAGCTGGGTTGTCTGCTTTGTTATTAATGTTTTAGAGGTGAAAAATGTGTGCTCATAATGGACACTTCCCTCGCCTTGAAAATGCCAATGGAAGAGTAGGGAGCTTGTTTTAAATAGGAAAGCTGAGTGGAGGTTGAAGGGTTAAACAACGTCTCCCTTCCCTGTGTGGCCCCAAGACAATTTGAGAGCGGATGAGTCTGCAGTTGGCATTCTATGCGCAGAACACAAAATTTTTGAGGGGATGAAGAGTTTAAGTCTCTACCAGTGCACATGCCCTCTCGGGCTCCACATGGTTGTGAAACCAGGTTTTTAAAAATAAGGGAGATCTGTAATCTTCATCTCAGCTAGTTTTGTCCTAAGAAAAAAACAACTTTACCTCCAGTGAAGAGCCTGCAATATTAGAAGTGCATCAGACAAACTAATCTCTGGGGTTTCTCAGAAAATAACTACAATCCTTTGTTTAGCACCTGATACACAATCTCTGTGGGCTGCAGTGGCTCAAGTAGTTAAGATGCTGAACTGTAGACCAGAAGGTCGGTACTTTGGCAGTTTGAGACCCACATGACGGAGTGAGCTCCCGTCTCTGGCCCCAGCTCCTGCCAACCTAGCAGTTCGAAAGCAAGAAATTTCAAGTAGATAAACAGGTACCACTTCGGTGGGAAGGTAACAGCGTTCCGTGTGCCTCGGCATCTAGTCATGCCAGCCACATGACCATGGAGACATCTTCAGACAGTGCTGGCTCTTCGGCTTGGAAACGGAGATGAGCACCACATCCCTAGAGTCGTATTCGACTGGCTTTCGAGCAAAGGAAACCTTTATCTTACCTTTACACAATCTCTGTAATACCCTTGCTTAAGCCCAACCACTATGACATGAAACCGGGTGTGAGCAGAGTGCAAGCACTGTCTTGTGTAAAAAAACACCCTGTTTTAATAAGGTGTATTTTGAAACTTAAAGGATGCTACGAGGTTCATTTATTGCTCGGTCTCTTTGTTACAGCTTGGTGCAGCTAGGGAATGGATTGGGTATAACGGCTAGGTTTGCTTGCGAAACCGGCTTGGTTCTCAGGGCTGCATGGAGTTCCATGGGACAAAGAAAACTGGCTGAAAAATAAACAAGACCATTAGAGGTTTAAAGGTTCATTGGGCTTTTAAAATTGCACGCTGGCAACACTAGACTTGGGAAGTTTACCAGCATGTGGCAAGAAAATAAAGGGAATCAAAGGGTAGATCATCAAATGTAATGGTAGTTTTCTAATCTGGGCTTGATTTCCTTTCCTTCTCTTAGTACCTTCCAGTCTAGTCCTATGCAAGGCTTTTCTTAGTCTTCTTATCATTACTGCAAACACAAAGGGAGCCACTATAGCTGTGATGATACAACTTCTTGGGTTTTTTAAATTCCTTCTTGTCAAATGTCTGATTCACAAATAATCTGCCACCTTTGCACTTTTTAGCACTGGTCATTAGTTGGAAGCATGTGATTCTGCCTCGAGGGCTGTGACAAAAAAGATAAGATGAAAGTGGGATAGAAAATTGTTGATGTGGAGTTTCCCCCCCTCCCCTACCAAAACAGTCTAACACTTTGGGGCAACTAAGGAAGGCAAATGGATGTTACTGATCAGTCCCATCGGCTTTATATACATTTTGATTGTTCGTTGATTCCTTTTAAGAAGTTCTGGACTTGGCATTTTTTCTGGGTAAAGCACTTCGTCAAAGTGTCAGAGTCAATAGCAGAAGCTTTCCATAGTTTCGTTCATGTTAAGGACAACAATGAACCAGACATTTTTATCCCCTCTAGTGCTGCTTGGAAACAGGTTAATCCAATAAAGGAACATTTCCTAGATGTTAGGAGTTCGAGCTAGTTTAAAGGCACATCATTTTGGGGGAAATAAATTTTAAGTTTTGAGCATTTGCCCTTAGAGTTCAGAGTAAAATCAAGTCCAGTTTCATCTGATAACAGGTGATCAAATATGTGCTGTAAAAATATGATTTAAGGAACCAAAATGACATAGATCAGGGGTGGGCAATTGTTTTGGCTCGGGGGCCACTTTGTGGGAGCGGAGGTTAGCGAAGGGCCGCACCTTTTAAAATGATTGCATTCATTAGTTAACTTTGCATTTCAGAAAAGGTATAAATTGTATCATAAAAATCAATAAATATAAATAAAATAAAATAGTGGTAGTCAGAGCATTAAACATTTCTTTCACAGTGTGATCTGACTGCATGTCAGTAAGTTCAAGCTGCAGCTCCTCAGGTGCTGTATCAATATCAGCAGTGATGGGATAAGAGAGCAAATTGAATTTAGGCTCAATTTTCTTGAAGTCCTGAAATCTTCTTGGCGGGCCGCAAAAAACTCTGTGGCGGGCCGCATGTGGCCCCCGGGCCGCCATTTGCCCACCCCTGACATAGATGATCTGTTGGCCTGGATGCTTTCATTCCTTTCATTGGTTGCATTAGTAGATTCCTTAGCTAAAATTTTTGTTGATTGATTGGCGGAGGAAATTTTTATTCAAGAGCCAAAGTATAACCTAAAGAAGGAAGTTACTGAA
Organism: Lepidodactylus listeri; assembly: GCA_029233225.1. NCBI lineage: Eukaryota > Metazoa > Chordata > Lepidosauria > Squamata > Gekkonidae > Lepidodactylus > Lepidodactylus listeri. The sequence continues at coordinate 126,805,120 of JARCFY010000004.1, forward strand.
ATCATCAGTATTATTGCAAGTTAAGGGCAAATGCCTTCATTTTTGAAGCTATGTTGATGATATTTAAAAGAACACTTTTGCTTTGAGCAGTGAGGGGAAACTATTGTTTATTATGCTTTTAAGTTAAAAACATAAGAACATACGAAAAGCCAATGTTGGATCAGGCCAGTGGCCCATCCAGTCCAGCACTCTGTCACACAGTGGCCAAAAATACCAGGTGCCATCAGGAGGTTCACCAGTGATGCCAGGACATTAGAAGCCCTCCCACTGTTGCCCCCCCCCCCAAGCAGCAAGGATACAGAGCATCACCTGCCCAGACTGAGAGTTCCTATCTATACCTTGTGGCTAATTGCCACTGATGGACCTCTGCTCCATATGTTTATCCAATTCCCTCTTGAAGCCGTCCATGTTTGTAGCCACCACCACCTCCAGTCCAACACTCTGTCACACAGTAGCCAAAAATACCAGGTGCCACATCAGGAGGACCACCAGTGGGGCCAGGACACCAGAAGCCCTCTCACTGTTGCCCCCCCCCCCAAGTTGTTTAGCTCTTCTCTTGGTATCTCAGAAAGATATCGACATTGAATGTTCCACTAGTTAAAAGGAAAGAAGACAAGTCAACTCAACATTCTTTGCTAACCTTGGCTTGATACAATATCTATGAGTGTTGTGGGCACTAGAGTTGTGAATATTGTTAATGGGGGTTAGAAAAAACAGGAAAAATCTGTATTCCATCCAAAGCATATCTTACATTTAGATGTGTGGGAAACCCAAGAATGGATTAAGCATCACTTAATGTAGGAAGTAGGGTTTGACATAGAGTCTTTTGAGCATGTGCTGAATCCTGCTTTGCTTATAGAAGGCACATTTTTCTTCTCTGTCTGCCTTTTTGGCTTTCTTGACATAGACCTGATTTATAGATTACTGCTTTGATGTTGGTTTCACTGGTAAATTGCTTCAGTATGGTAATTATCACCATCTAATTGCATAGTGCTTTCCCTTGCGGCTATCAACCTTTATCATGGCCATTGGCATCAAACCATACAATCCTTGTAGTCTACTTCATTGTTGCCAACCTACATTAACCCACCAAATTTGGGAAATCTCAGCCACACAGAAGGGACTGTTCTGCTATTCCATGGTAGTGGAATACAATCTGTGCCCTGAGGAAAAGGAAGTACACAGTGCTCCAGTAGCAACCATAGGCTGTGTTAACGGCTCTGTTGTTCATATTGTGTAATTCATTCTGTAACTCAGATGGTAGATCAAATTGGCCTCCAGGCAGATGTGTTCTGTTGAATGCAAATGGAATGAGTTTCAAGCTTATCCATACTTATCCTGTTGGTCAAATAATGTACCACAAGAGTTTTGCTCTCTTGTGGAGATCTCTGTCCTCACCTCCCCACCATTCAACTGTGCCTCAAATTACAGCCCATTTATTAAAATATATCCCATAGAACTCAATGGGAGCCATTGAGAACAGTGCCATCCCTTATCTGCATGGCCCCACCTCTTCATTTGCGTACCTCTACCCTGAATGTGGGTTGGAATGTCATAATATGTGACATGTGACACAGAAGATCCTTTTGTACTTAGAGTGCTGGGGGTATGCATTTATAGTATCTATTCCACACACCCCACCTTAACAAACAAATGAACACAAATTTTTTGGAAGGGATTAATTTTTCTTTAACATTTTCTCACCCTAAAGCCACTAAGCTTTCAGGAACACCAGCTTGCAAAGTTTGCAGATGGGGGCTCCCTGTTTTTTTAGATGCAGAATTTCAAAGCAGTACTGGATAGTTGACACCAGAGGGGGCAGTATTCACTGGGACAGGTATTCCCAAAGGGCCATTTCTGCACAAATATGTGTTCCTGTTAAGGTGCTTGGGTAGTATAAGTACTAAGAGACTGTCAGGTCAGTCTTAAGCAAAGTGAATGAACTATATCTGGCCAATGGCAACACTTGTCTCTCCACTTCCCGAGAACATGTTGGGCATTCCTTTGTGGCTGCTTGCCGCAGATTAAAAGCATTCCTTTTGGGGAAGCGTTATCTGTCAATAAAGGTTGTTTCATGGAGGAGACCTTGGTAAGTTTACAAGGGCTCAAAAGGCTCCGAAATCATCGCCTAGCGCTGTTAACTGCCCTGTTGTCGGTACTAACATTTTCACAGGTAGATATTGCATTATGGGCTGGAACGGAATGAATACAGGGGTACTTACTAGCTTTCTGCTTTCCCATGTGTACATTTTCATCATGCATGTGTGTTATAGTCAAGGCCTAACTACATCCCCCAACTTGGAGATTTAACTTCCACAGACCTGTGGCAAGGGGATGAAACCAAAAGACCTCAATTTTATTTGGGTGCATGTTAAATTTTACAAAGGACAAAGGCATATACAACTCCCCCTCCCGCAAGGCAAAATATGAGTTGTTATCTTACCAGGGATAGGGACCAGAAATTAGGGGCCATCCCTGTTGAACAGAGACTGTACAGATTATTTGGACCATTTCACCTCACACCTCACCTCACATTTCCACTCATTCAGTCAGTTAAGTGTGTTAAATATTGGTAATAATCTCCCCCCCCCCCCAATAAGCACCACCACTGCAGCTGCAGAACAAGTCAAGCAACAGATTGGACCAAAGGTGGTCATGCAGTGTCCCCCTTTCATACACAAAAGCAGCCTTACATTGTGGGAGGCAACACAGGGCAGTGGTAGGCAAGAGCCTATTTCTGTCCAGAGCATGCACATTTGATACATTAAAAGACAGATTATTTGGTTGAGCCATGTTGTTTCCTTCTCACTGACTCCCTGGCCCTTAACCCCAATCAAAAAGTTGTGTGATGTAAGCATCTCGCATGTACAGCCCCATAATTCATCCCAACTGGTTTGTAGATAGCTGAAGTGTTGCGTCTGTTCCTGTGTGCCAAACCGTTTGCAGTAGTCAGATAAGCAGCCCAGAGCTATCTGCGGATATGCCCTGGAAAAAGCTTTTTAGGTTTCCTCCTACCAGTAAAATGTTCTGTCTTGGCTTGTTTGCCAACACCCCCCCCCCCCCCCGAGCATTGCTATGTTATGAGGTATCTTGTAAGATGCCTACTCACCATATGGCACGCTGTCTAGTTCTATTGGGCCTCACTCTTTTCCCATAAGAATTGTGGCCTAGAACATATTGGCCATTCCTTTGCGGCTGCTTGCTGCAGATAAGGAGCATTGGTAACTTTCTTTTGAGGAAGTGTTATCTGTCAATAAAGATCTTTTCATGGAGGAGACCTTGGTAGGTTTACAAGGGATCAAAAGGCTCCCCATAACACAGTTTGGAAATCATCCTCTTGTGCTGTTTTTATTTATTTTAGTGTCTTTATTGTTTTTGCAACCAGAGTCATAAACAGCCAACCCTCATCCCACAATAAACCTCGTTCCACACAAAAACATAGAAGAATTTAAAGGTTGCTACTGCAGAAGTTGTCATGTGATTTCACGACAGCTGCTAGAAATTTTCCCACATGCAGGGTAGTTTGTTTGTCTTCATCTCTAAGTAACCAGGATGATTTTGCTTCTGGAGAGAGGAAGTCCTGATTAAATAAAAGGGAGATCAGTTCATCTCTTAGAGCTGAAAATTTTGGACAGTCAAGCAAATTACGATCCACAGAGTTAATTTCACTGCTGCTGCAATTACAGAGTCGTTCTTATGAAATCCCATTAAATCTTCCTGACATCATAGCTGAAGGTAGGGCATTCAGGCACGCTAGCGTGAATGCCCTTCTATGCTTTGGAAGAATTCTCTCAGATAAGTAGTTTGGCGTTGTTGCTGGAGGCTGATCACCTACTGAAAAGGTTGACCACACTCTGCGGGCTCTAATCGATGAGCTCTTGTAGTCAAAGTCTCTCAGATATCTTCTAATGAGCTGTGACAGTTCTTCTCTACTTGTGACTTCTATCACGTCATGAGTGATACCCAGACATAATAATTTACCATCCAGTAGTCTGTCCCAATCACTTCTGTGGTGGTCCAGCTTGACTAGTCTGAGGAAGTTTAGATCTGGTTTTGATTTTAGAGTCCTAATTTTCAAATTGAATGCTCTTCCTCAGGCCTTTGCTTCAAAAGACATCTTCCCAACTTTGGCTTTCAAGGCTATTCCGGACACACACTGAAATATTCCCAGAATATTGTGTAAGAATCTTAATAGAGGTCTTGTTGGTATTGTCTGTTACTGCACTGATCCAGACTTTTTTACTGCCTTGTTGTCAGTCAGACAAATGATGATGGTATGCGACATAGCTATAGAATTAATGTGTAAACTGGAAAGAAGTGAATTTTCTCCTTGGGGATCCTGGCTTTTGAATTAGAATCCCAGTTGGTTTTGAGACCTGGACCAGATTTTTCTGATCTCATTACCATGTTAGTTAGCAGAGAAAAAGAAGAGTAAACATGATTCATGACAACCATCATGGGGTAATGGTGAGGCTAGGATCTGGTAGTGTGTGTCTGTGTGTGCTTGTAAAGTGCTGCCACGTTGCAGTGACTTATGGCGACCCCAGCAAGGAGTTTTCAAGGCAAGTAAGAAGCAGGAGTGGTTTTGCCACTGCCTTCCTCTGCAGAGCCTTCCTTGGTGGTCTCCCTTCCAAATACTGACTCTGCTTAGCTTCCACGATCTATTGAGATCAGCCTTCTTTCCCAAGGTCTGGGAGACCCAAGTTCAAATTCCCACTCAGCCATGGAAGCTTGCTGGGTGACCTTGGCCCAGTCACCCACTGTCATCCTAGCCTACCTCATAGGGAGGTTGTGCCGCTTTGGGTCCCCATTGGGGAGAAAGGCATGAAGTAAGTAAATAAATAAATCTGCATCAGATCTGGCCCTTGATTTTCCTCTCTGGGACTCATTTCCCCCTGACAATTGGCTAGGTTTAGGAATTTGGGAGGCATTAGATAGGCCGACTGGAAATCTCAGTACCACTAGAGAGCAAATTTCATCATAGATAAATTGGAGAATCTCAGTCAATGATCCTTTTAATACAGGCTTTTACAGTTTGGATCAGCTTGCAATATTCTGTTCTTCATTGATTGGGTGAAGTTTGCCCTTTGTCCCCTTCTTGGTAATGTACTGTGAGTAATCTTACAGCGCTTTTTCAAAACTATGATTTCCCTTTTCTCCCACACACTGCCGTCATCCTCTGGAAGGATGTTTTGTGATTTCCCCCTCCCCACTCCCAAATTCTGAAATGTAAGCTGATTGATGTTCAGCCCTACATTAATTCATGGGCATTTCGAACTCCAAGGTGGGTTTTATGGAGGTGTTATTATAAAATTATGTCTAGATGGTTTATGATTGTATGTGGATAAAATGTAATGTCAGTTAACAATGCTGCTTAACTTGTAGAATACGCTTGAATTTATGGTGGGCTCATAAGCTCGTCAAATGGCGGGGGTGGGGGGTGGATTGCCAGCTCTGCATATTCCTTGATGTGTGAGGTCGTTGGTACTCTATGAAGTGTCATGTCTGGGATGCTGCTAGGTATGCAAACAGAATTTATTCTCTCTTATTTTAGCTTTTCACAGTTAAGGCTGCCAAAAGCCACCACTCTGAAAGAGTCCCCCTGGGTACCCATCACACTGAGAAGAATGCATATGCAGTGTTCTCTCTAAGCTGACTTAGTGTGAGCTAGCTCACCATTTTTTAGCCTCCAGCTCACACATTTTTGTCTTAGCTCAGGAAGGATGTCTCCAGAGCAAACTAATTTTTGCAGTAGTCAAATCGCTCACTCACAACTTTAATGCCAGTAGTTCACAAAGCAGAATTTTTGCTCACAAGATTCCACAGCTTAGAGGGAGCATTGCATATAAGGTATCTGATTGGAATGGATATGCTGCTGCTACTTCCTGGCTTCACTTTACCTGTACCTCCCAAGCCCCTAGGGTGACCTGGACCCCTGGAATGTTGGGTCCGCCTCTGTTCCTATTCACAGTTATGTATGCAAGTGCCATCAAGTCGCAGCCAACTTATGGTGACCCCCAACAAGGGCAGGGGTGGTTTTGCCATTGCCTTCCTCTGCAGAGTCTTCCCTGGTGGGTCTCCCATCGAAGTACTGATCCTGCTTAGCTTCCGAGATCTGCTGAAATCAGGCTATACCATACCACCTTACCTCCATCATCTGTTCACAGTTACGTAGACCCAATACAGATGATCAATATATCACATGACAAGAGTTTTCTGCCTTGTGGCAGCCTGGTCATCTGCATTATTGCACATGTGGTGTAATCATCACCCCACCCCCCCAGGCCACCAATTCTTCACATGTTGTAAATTCCCAGTGGGTAAGGCTTCAATGATGTGTGTTCACCAGGAAAATCTGAATTAGAATATTTTCCAATTCGGTCCTGACCTGGATAGTCCAGGCAAGCCCGATCTCGTCAGATCTCAGAAGCTAAGCAGGGCCAACTCTAGCAAGTATTTGGATGGGAGATCTCCAAAGAATACCAGGGCCAGGAGGCAGAGGCAGGCTATCAAGCCACACACACACACACACACACACACACACACAGAATATGGTAGATTTCCAGCACAGCATATCTGAGAACAGAAACAGACCGTATTTACAAATGTGGGGCAGAAGTTGTTCCATGGAAAAATATAACATCAAAATTTTCCTGCCCGTGTGTTACTTCCCCATGTGGCCGGATGGTCATTGGTATAAGTAATCCATGGCTAGTGACGTTGTTTGGGGAAAACATTTCATCCAGCTGTAAAGTTTTGTGGCTAGAATTTTATTTGAAGACAAATGTATGTTCCCTGGTTCTTCTCCGTGTTTTTCAGATTTCACAGTACTAATTTGTTGTTTTACACACTTACATCTTTTATGAGATGTTTTACTGTTTCTCAATTTTAATTCATGCGTTGTTACATTTGAGATTTTTTCCTTTACTGAGAAACTGTACCCTGATATCTCTGAAGTATTGTTTGTTGTGAGATGAAGAAATTGTATGGGGAATGGTTATACAGGATTTATTTTGATTTTAATGTGCAAAGCAAACCGTCGAGAGACACCTTCCAGCTTAATTTTTTGGTTTGTTTCATGGAGATAGTATGTATTTGTGTGCCCATGTACACAATGGAAATGCCAGTAAAAAAGCAAAACCCACTTGTGTAAATCATAACCGTAGATAATACTGCTGGATAATTTAGATTATATACAATAGGAGATTGCTTTAACTTGCCTCTCACTTTTGTAAACAGTGAACCACTGGGAAAAAAAATACTGTAGAAATTAATGGCAGGATGAGTAGGATGAATGTCTTCACTCCATAGTAACAGAACAAGTCAGTAACTAGGAGTGCTTATAAAACTACATATCGTAGTCAGTACTGTAGCAAACTTTCCCACATTATAAGCAGGTTGTTTGTCTTCATCCACAAAAAGCCAGTGAGTCCCTTCAGAAAGATTGTTACCTCTTGGGAGTCAATAGGGGCAGGACCAGTGAGAATGAGGGGCAGAGTCATGTCCTTGGGCACAAAGCTGAGTGGTCAGAAGGTGGAGTGAAGGGAGTCAAAGGGTGGAATCAATGGACAGTGGGAATAAAAATACTAATTAATCTAAGGCATGTACATCTATCTCACTCTCTGACTGAAGAGCTCTCAGGAAGAAAATGGTAGCTGGAAAGGCAGCCATGGACAGCTGCAGTGTTTAGAGAAGCTGCTTTTGAGGCACAGAAAAGCCTGGGCTGAAAAGGAAAGTTAAAACTGGCTGTTAACCTGGTGCTGCAGAGGTCTTAAAGCAAGGGTCACCAATGTTTTTGAGTCTGCAGGTGTCTAACTCTGACAAGAGTTGTGGGTGCAACCCCAAAATGCCTGTCGCAGGAGGTGGAGCTAGTCACAAAATGTCAGGGTGTGAGGTTATGTATAACTCTAATAATAGCTTTTCAGTATTTCAGGCAGAAGCCCTGTTTACCAGGATGCCTTTTAAAATAAACATATTGTTTTAAAATATTTCCTTGCATACACACAGATTACCCCCAGTCACACAGTGAAGATCTTTGTGATGTGGTGACAGCTGCTGCCAAAACAGTGTTTTAAAAAAATCTGCACAGCCAATCAGATCTCCAAAGGCCAATCAAAAGCCCGACTGGGCAAAAGCCACATCTGGCCCCACCCACTTGGCAGGTGCCAGGAAAGTCGGCAGGAACCATGAAACTTGTGGGCTGTGTTGGGGATCCCTGACATATTCCATGCTGTGGCATTACTGGTTGGCTCTCGGTGGGTGGGACATGGTATAGAAAGCAGGTGGGCATGCAGAAATACAGGGAACAGTTGGGTGAGGGTATGGAACAGACCAAGATTATTTGCCACTGGTCCAGCTTCCAACACTGCTTGACCTGCAAAACCAGGCATCCTCTTTCCTTGGCTCGTTGTATATCTTGTTGTGCTTATAGGATACCGTTCTCTAGCTATTAAGAATCCCAGCCAAGGGTTGTTTCTGGGTGCCTGTTGCCAGGGATAGGAGCACAGGGACACAATGCTCTTATCATTTGGCCAGAACGTATCAAGCAGAGACCATTAGAAGCACTTACGAAGGGAGGACGGTCTGAACAATGAGTGTTACCAACCCAGTGACAGATTGGCAAAGAGCCTTTCCCCTTCCATTATATTTTCAAGCTGATATAATTATTTGATGACTTACGGGTTTTATTGGCATGTCTAGATAGCAGATAAATTTTGCCTGGGCTACTCAATGTGCTGTGGCTTTTTACCGTAAGCAAGACTGGGAGCTAATACTGGCAGGCCTTGACACAGGCCGTTGACGGTTCTTTTTTTGACTACTCAGGATCTAATCCAGAATCGTCACTTAAGACTACTCACTGAATCCCTTGACATTTCCCCCTTAGTGTATTGACCAAGGATAGCTGTGGTTGAGTGCATGTATCCTTCCTGTAGAAGGTCCTAGGCTCAATCTCCAGGTAAAAGAATCTCGTAGCAGGCTGGGAAAACATCTTGGCCTGAGTTCCTGGAGAGCTACTAACATTCAGAGTAAATAATACTGTGCCAGAGGCCTTAATGGTCTGACTGTGAGCCAGTTTATACACTGAGGAGCACCAAGCAGTAAAGCTTTTCCGGGACTGTACCACTTCAGGATAGTGAATTTGTGTTGATTGCTTTGTTTACTTTCCTGTCTAAGACAAACCTGTTTGCAATCTATTCCATTTTTCTCCTGCCCTTCCTCCATTGAGCTCAGGGCATCTCACATCACTCTCCCCTCCTCCGTTTCACTCTCACAACAACCCTGGGAGGCTGGCTAGGCTGAGTGTGAGAGACTGGCTCGAGATCACCCAGCAAGCTTCATGGCAGAGGGGGTATTTGAATCTGGGTCTCAGTCCATCAGTCTGCCCACTACACTCTGCTCTTAGTTGAAAAAAATACTATGACAGGAAAAAGGGCTTGGAGTGACCCTCTTCCTGATGCACTGATTTCTTGTGGTAAAGGATTTTTTAAAATATGCAACTCCTTCCGCTGCAGCCCATAAATAGTACAGTCTGGGCAAAGCTTTCTCCCTTGCTGAATGTACTCAACTGGCCTTCAGCGTACACAGCTTCACGTACTCATGAGCTCCCTGATAGAATTTCAGAAAGCAAGGAAAGGATTTGGCAACAGCCGGGCTGATGAAGTGGTCTCACAGGATTGGCAGTTGGCAAGAAAACATGTCAGCACCAGTTTTTTAAAAACTTTTGAGGCAGTTGCTGCAATTTTAGTGTAAAAGTCAGAAATCTGCAAGGTAATTCCGAAGGGGAGTTTTGACACGATTTAACTTTCAGAGTTGACTTCCATACATACAGATGTTGTAATATGCAAGGTTTATAGTGCAACCTTATGAAGAAGATCTGGGGGGGGGGGGAGCAATTGAAGGATTGCTGGTTAGCATAGCTAGATTGGGGACTGCCCACAATTTCAAATTATGTCCTTCCTGTCTCCTGATTGGCTCTTCTGGAGACTTCCTGCTCCTGCAGCGCTTCCTTTTTGTTGGTGTTCCTCCTTTAGCAATTAGGCTAGACCGTTAAGGCTTTCTGTCTGTATGTTCTATAACAGTTTGTTCTTCTTTAGCAAACCGACTTGTTTTTTCTATAAGCAGTCAGTGCTCCACTTCCTTTGCATATTTAAACTCTGCCAGCAATAGAATGGTATAACTCTGCTTCAGGTTGTGCTAATAGCCTAGTAGCTACACACAGGCATACAAAATACAGTTGGAATGTTTGGAGGAGAATGTGTCAGGAGCAGCATTTCTCCTTAGTGTGCATGCTTCAATCCAGTAAAATGCTAAGCCACTGACTAGAGGTCCAGGGCTCCATTTTCCTTGGTGTGAAACTGCAGTATGACCATACTTTGCTGTCAACCTTCATAGGGCCTGTAGAGTTTAGGGCTGCCAACTCTAGGTTGAAAAATTCATGAAGATTTGGGGGCAGAGCCTGAACAGAGTGGAGTTTGGGGTGGGGAGAGAGCTATGCAGGGGTGTGATGCCAAAAATTCCCCCTTCAATGCTGCCAGCGAACAGATCTCTTGTCATCTGGAGATCATCTGTAATTCCAGGAGAACTAGGAGGCTGGTGGTAACTCTACAGGGGAGGCAGAATTGCCTGAGACTAGAAGGGGGAGGGCAGTAGATAGCAGCTTCCAGTGAGATTGCTCTTCCTCCCCCACTTCCCTGTGCAGCATCTCTCACACTAGAACCCAAGTTCAGGTTTATCTACCATACCAGCCAGTGCCTGCTGCAGCTGCAAACACAAGATTTTGTTAAATGTTCTTCTCTTACCACTTGCAGTACATCATGTGCTGGTAGAGTTGCTGAGTTCCAAATGGGGGAACTCTGGAGATCCTCCAGAATCACAACTGATCTCCAGATGATGGTTCCCCTGGAGCAAATGGCTGCTTTCTCCTCTCCCCAACCCCCCTCCCCAGGCTCCACCCATAAATCTACAGGAATTCCTGAACCCAGAGCTGGCAACCCTGTGTCCTGGACTAAACCTGTGCCCAGATGATAAAACCTTTTTGGGTTTTTTTTTTGGTATATTTTTGTATGTGCATGTGTGAATGTGTGTGCACCTGGAAGTCATGGAGACCTCTGGTGACTGACCCCTACTGTGTGCCTGGAGGATATTCAGAGAGGTGGCTGAATAGAGCCTGCCCCCACTTCCTGCCTCTGGTATTTCAAGGAGGTCTCCCATCCAAGTACTTGCCAGAGTCCACCCTGCTTAGCTTCTGAGATCTGACGAGATCGGGCTTGCCTGGTGATTAACATTTTGAAATCAAATTTGCCAGCTGTGATGTTCATCTGGCTAAGATTAAGGGAGAGATGCCTCATAGCTGCCAACTGTAATAAAAACAGGCATTTTTCTGGGCGCAACTGGGCACGGACTTTTAAGAAGAATACATCCATGCCCAGCCATGTTTTCTGTGCTATTATAGGCAGCACATTTTACCTGTTCACCAGTCTTGTGAGATATCTGTTGTTTCTCCCAGTTTTTTTTTTTTAAAAAGGCAGTCCACGTTCATGTCTCCTAAACTCAAGGCTGAGAGAATTTCTTACAGAGTTAATATTACAGTTTGGCTAGGAGATTCAGGTCCATTCAACCAAAGCTGTTGCTTCTGGGATTCCCTTAAACACAGCTGGGCATATCTGCTCCATTCAGCTGATAGTGGCAGAGCCACAAGATTTTCAGGTTCAAAGCTCACTTCACTGCTGATATCTGCAACACACACAGAGCGCTTGGTGGGGACGAAGCTGATTCCTAGAACTCAGCCACTGAGGGTTAGAAGCTGGGTCCGCTGGGCGCATCGCAAATTGTGCTCCTGTATTTGCTGAGCCGCTCTGGGTAAGTGGTTCCATCTTCGGGGATTTGGGGATACAACAATTTGCTCAAATGAAAACCGCAAGCATTCTAATTGAGTTCAATCACAGCAGCAAACAATAGCACTGATTTCACTTTTTTGGTAATGCAGAGATAATCAGTGGCACAACCCAGGTTTTTTGGGGGGATGTGTTCAGAATCCTTGGAGGAATGTAGCTATGTGCCTTTTTATTGTGTGTGCATAGGACTGGATATATATGTAAACTTTTATATGAAAACTAATACCAAAAACAAACACACACAAATTGTGAACGTATTTGAATTGTGCTTTTATGTGCGTCTCTGTCTGACTCTTTTGCAGCAGTACAGGCTTGGCCTTTTGGCTAAGAAGATCAAGGGCATAGTCGTTTTAGTGCTGATTTTAATGCTGGGAGGCTCTTATTCAGTACAATGTGTGTAGGGTAGCCAGAGCTACTCTTGAGGGTAGACAAAGTCTTGCTGATCAGCGGTTTGGAAGGGGAAAAAGAGGAAGGGGAATGAATCTGACCCTCTGCACCATTTCCGAAGCAGTGACTGGTGCAATTTTAACTTTTTTTTTTAAAGATCCCTCTGTGCAGCTCCGGTTATTGGAGTCCACTCATGTAGCCCTAATTTAGGCATGCAGTCCCATATCTTTGCTAAGGATATATCTGTGCATGTATAGTCTGTGGTTGGATCACGGCAAGGGTTTTCTGCTTCCTTTTCACTGTGATGCAAATTTGTCTTCAATATCCTGTTAAATTTTTAAAAAAGCATTGTGTGACTTCTGTGAAAATGCCATGTTGTATAATACTTATAAATCTTTCCCCCTTGATTTAACACTCAACTGTTGCATCAGTTTATCACAGGGAAACTACCTTGGTAGATGTTCTTTTGCAAGAAACATTGCTCAAGTTTATTTGTCAAACAAAGGTTTATAGCATCTTCCGGGATTTAATCTGGATTTTGCCTGATGACAAGCCAGGCTCAAAGGGTTTCGAATGTATGGACTCAAACATTTTTGTGGCCAAGCTGCTGAAACAAAATCTCACAAAAATCCAATCAAAACAGATTTTGAAATAGAAAATGAAAGGCAGGATGGGACAGATATACACTACAGGAAATCGGCTGTGAGGAGAAAAGCAGCAAAAACTGTAATTTGAAGCAAATTGGTTCTAGAGTCACAGCCTAGGTCTTTGCTGACAAGACAAGATGGCAGAATACTGCTAGAGCCACCGGGGCAGGGTCAGAAACCTTCTATAATTCAAGAGCCAAACTCTGTCAAAACCCAGAGCAAGAGATCACTAAAGAGCCGGTGTAAGAAAACTCATTTATATATCTAGAAATATACCACTTAAAATGACTGATAATCATGTTGATTAATAATCTGTATCCTTTCTGCAACCCAAACGCAGGTTGTTGCGAGTCCTTTTTTAGGAAGGGGTACATGTGAAATCCCACAATAAGTAATAAATATACAGCAGCACCATGTGCAATTGATTTAGAGCACTGGTGTGAACTGGCATATGGTTCATACTTACATTATTGGCCACAGTTCAACTCTAGAAGAAGAACAAGAAGAGATTGGATTTATACCCCACCCTTCACTTGGAAGCTCAGAGCAGCTTACAGTCTCCTTCCCTTCCTCTCCCCACAACAGACACTTTGTGATGTAGGTGGTGCTGAGAGCGCTCTAAGAAAACTCTTCTTGAGAGAACAGCTCTGAGAGAACTGTGACTGGCCCAAGGTCACCTATCAGCTGCATGTGGAGGAGTGGGGAATCAAACCAGATTCTCCAGATTAGAGTCCACCGCTCTTAACCACTATACCAAACTCTAATCTCCCTTTCTGTAAAGCATTTCTAATAAGCCTATTAGTCCATAAAATACCTTTTCCTGCTGTTCCCTTCATAGATTGTTTATTCTAACATCCCATCTACCATATACCTTAAGATTTGATTTTCTTAGAAGAGACATGTTTAGTTTCGTACTGATCCACTATGGCCAGCGAGTAATAAACTGCAGAACTCTGCCCAGGATAAGGCCCCAAGAACAGTTCTTTCTTGGACCTCACCTATAGTGCTGAAAGCCCATGCATTGTAGACTGTGCTTTATGGAGCCAAAAATCTCTGAAAAGACAGCTCAGGACTGGTTCACACATCTTTATTATTTTCTCATCAGTTACTCATCAGTTGATGAGTTGGAGCCGTGGATGAACTCCTTTGACAAGTGTTGTGGATGAAAAAAAGAAAGCTCTGCCCATGGCGTAGGGTTACCAGATCCTACCTGGGTGCCGGCAGGGGGAATCCCAATTCTTCCTGGAGTTGTTCTGGTGTGTGTGCGCTGCAATGACATCACCTGGAAGTGACATCATCGCATCTCCAATGTTGAGGATGACGCTCTAGGTTTGGGCAAAACTCTGTGGTTTTTGAGCCTCAGAACCATAGAGTTCTGCTTGAAACCTAAAGCGTCACCCCAACATCAGAAACACGATGACATCACTCCTGGTTGATGTCATTGTGCCAGCGCCAGGATGGGGCTTCTTGGGGTGGGGCTTCCCCTGCTGGCCAGCTGGACTATGGTGGATGGGGGCCCCTGAAATTAGGGGATCCCCTGGCCCCACCGGGGGAACAGCAGCATGGCATGTGATCACATGTGTGTGTAATGTCACCACTTTGCATTGCAATCAAGCGACATGTGTGCTTGTGAACCAACCTTCAGTGGGGCATGCCGTAGCTGTGCCAGATAAAGGATGATTTCGGGGTGGCCCTTAGGCAGGGCTGTTCAGTAGGCAACTTTAAGGCAAGCCAAGCAAAGGCTGGGTTTTATCTGATTGTTGCCTGTGTTCTCCTTGGGTGTTCCAAGCAAAGCAGCAGCCCTGTTGGAGTGGTGGATCCTCTGCCAGTGTCTACTGCAATTTAGTGTTCTCTCTTCTTTGGGGGGAAAAATGAATTTAGTAGTTTCTCTGGATTTAAAATCAATAAGAACGTAAGTTCAGGAGCCTGACTTGGTTTCTGTTAACAGTTGAGCGCTGGTTGCAATATGAGTTGGATCCGACCTTTGCTTCTTATTATGAAAGAGCCTGGACTGATTTTTCCCCAGGAGGCCAAAAACCTTTTTATCTGTTCTCAGAACAAGGACAGTACATCAGAAGCAGCAGGGCAAGCTGATATTAGCATGCCTGGTATGCTCTTCAGCTGTCTACAGGCTGTTGCATTATATGATACAGGGGGAAAGCCCCTCAATCCATGACCCTTTCTTCCTTCTTCTCCATTCTGGGACTGGGAGCTTGGGGAGGATGGGTTTTGGGAAAGGAGAGGATGGGCCTCAGCAAGGTACAATGTCATGGAGTGCATTACCCCCAAACCGCCTTTTTCTCCCGTGGAAGTGATCTCTGTTGTATGGAGATGAGTTGTAATTCTGGGAGATCTCCAGGTCTCACCTGGAGGTTTGCAACCCTACCTATAGGATGGGTTCTGAAGTCAATGAGGACTATAACCTTACTCAAAAAAGTAGAAGCCTGGATTTCAAGAATGTGTATTCTTTACCAGGGACATGGGAGAGGGATAATTGGAAGTGGCAAGCCTGATCCTCAGTTCAAAAAGAGATTTCAAGAATATGCACAATCAGGCTGTTCTTCAGGGGGTTCTAAAGACTGCATAGTCACTAACTAAATAGTTTTTTTTCCCTAGGGGAAAGGCATCTCCCCTGGTTTTTCTCCCCTTTAGTCGGAAAGCAAACAGACAGCTGCATTGTTTGCCAAAAGCTTCCACCCCTTCCCTGAGGCTGTTGTAAGTTTGTTTGATTCAGCTGCGGTGAGAGGTTAAGTCTGAAACTGAATTGCTGCTGCATGGTTTGACTTCGACCATTTCCATCCGTCCTGTCCCCTCTCCACTGCACAAGTACGAAAGTATGGATGGATCTGGCTACAGTGCGAGAGTTGGTTTCTAGTGATTGATATGAGACCCAGAAAGAAGACCTTTATTTTACTTTTTATATATATTTTTGCGAAGTAGGTTGGTTCACATTTGAGCGGATGTTCCAATATGAAGTGGTGAACCATTTCACAATACTACCCTGCAAAAAAGAAAAAGCGCCGTATCACAGTTTCAGAA
Organism: Lepidodactylus listeri; assembly: GCA_029233225.1. Classification (NCBI taxonomy): domain Eukaryota; kingdom Metazoa; phylum Chordata; class Lepidosauria; order Squamata; family Gekkonidae; genus Lepidodactylus; species Lepidodactylus listeri. The sequence goes on from JARCFY010000004.1 coordinate 126,821,087, forward strand.
TGGCAGAGCTGTGATGTCTGTTTAGGGTTGCCAAGTCTGGGTTGGAAAATACCTGGGGACTTTGGGGGTGGAGCCAGGAGAAGGTGGGGTTTGGGGAGGGGAGGGGCCTCAGCATGGTACAGGGCCATAGAATCCATCCTTCAAAGCAGCCATTTGCTCCAGGGGAGCTGATCTCTGTCAGCTGGAGATCAGTTGTAAAAGCGGGAGATCCCCAGGCCCCACCTGGAGGCTGGCAACCCTATGTCTGTTCAATGGAGGGGCATATTCTGAAGAAGAGAGATGCACATTCTCTTACGTAGCTGTTATGTTCAGCAACGGGTTATATTGGGCAGCCACACTGACTTGTGACCGAGCAGCTTCCATTTTATCTGGGGAGGGTTCATGGCTCAGTTGTAGAGTGTATATTTTGCTGCAGAAGGCACTGGGTTCAACGTCCAGCATCTCAAATTAAAACAAAGCAAGACTGCAAAAGACTTGTGAAGTTTGAAGACAAGCTGCCAGTCAGACTAGATGGTACTGGACCAGCTGTGGATGGATCAGGCTCAGCATTTGGCAATACATGTTTCTTCTGAAAGTAAAGACAAATTTGTACCTAGAACCAAACCTCTCAATTTCATGGATTACCAACATTTTGTTTCTGGCATATTGCTTTGTTGCCCACCATTTCTTTCCAGGCTACAACTACCACATGGGGCACTGCTTGAGAATCTTAGTCTGCAATCACACCCACTAAATAATCCACTTTCAGTCCACTTTCCAACTAGATTTTGCCAGTTCACAACAGTAAAATCCAGTTGGGAAGTGCATTGAAAGTGCATTGCAAGCGGATTATTTAGTGGGTGTGATTGCAGCCTTACTGAAGTAAAACATGGCTGTTTCTGCATTCCAATGCGGTTGTATTAAATGTGCAAAATGAAAGGAAATGTATTTATTTATGTAGGAAATTTATTTGGGAGGTATTGCTGGTTAATAGGTAGGCACTGATAGGTTTGTATTAACCGGGAGTCTCCTGTTTGCACCTAGATTCTGCCAAGAATTTAGCCAACCAGTTCAATCTCAGACCCTCTTTGGGTTTCCTACCCCAGTTTGGGAAATTCCTGGATACTGGAGGGGTGTACCAGCTGAGGGCAGAGTTTGCGGCGGGAAGTGAACTCAGCGGGGATGTGATACCATGGAATCCGCCCTCTCAAGCTGCAGGGGAACTGATTGCTGTAGCCTGGAGATCAGTTGTAATTCTGGTGGAACTCCAGACCCCCAGCTTTTGAAAGTGGCAACTCTCCTCCCTTTATCTGCAAGTGGGACTGCCAGTCCCCAGTTGGGGGCAGGGGATCCCCTGGTTTGGAGCCTGACCCCCCAGTTCAGGACTATCAGAAATCGAGAGGAATTACACCCCCTAAAAGGCAAGAAACTAAAAGTAAGTGCGACATGCCTACATCACCCAGAAGTGACATAGGCACCTTGGTGACATCCGGGGGGGGGGGTGTACTCTGGTTTTGGGGCAAAACTCTATGGTTTGAAGCTAATTCTACCATAGAGTTTTGCCCGCAAACCAGAGCATTGCCCCCAATGTCCCCGATGATGTGCCTAGGTCACCCAGAAGTGATGTAGGCCCATCACATTTATTTCCTGCTTCTTCTTCTTTCCCTCCTGTTAAGTGCACCCTCCATCCCCCACCCACTCGGCTGGGGGACCTGACACCCCTTATCTGCAAGAGGTCTCCCTCACAGAATCATTTGACTATCAATATAATGTAAGCTTGAGTAGCACTTTGAACATCGTAAAGCATTCTACAAGTGTGGACTACTGTATGGCTGCCTTGCAAAATGCCATGATTTCATTGTGATCCTCCAATTAATTAATTATCATAAGACATTGTGTGTAGAAGAGCCAGGAGATCCAAGTATTGTCTGGCAGCTGCAAGTTCTAGCTCTTAGCATTGTGCACCCTAGGTAGCGAGCTAGACTTGTTCTTAGGGGCCAAGAGAGCTCAGAAAGAACTGTGACTGGCTCAGCCTCAGGGTCATCCAGCTGGCTTCATGTGGAGGAGTGTGGGATCGAAGCTGGTTCTCCAGATTAGAGTCTGCTGCTATTAATCACTATACTACACTGAACTGGCTCTCACTAGTGATCCTCCATAACCCCAGTTACTAAGGTGTGTTTATAAGGCAGGGTTGCCAGCTCCCCGGCAGGAATGGATGATGCCCTGCCCCCTGCCTCTCATTTACTCTCTAGGAATAGCCAGAAATGCTGTGGTTTCACCATAGAGGTATAATGTCACTTTGGGTTTCCCCAGAAGGGAACTCATGCTAACAGCTGCCCCACTTCATGTTCCTGTGTCTCGTCATCCGTCTCCTCGGTCCCCGGTCTCCCACTGGTTGCCAGGCAACCCTATTACAAGGGGTTTCCCCGTATTTCTGGTTGCAGTTCCCTTATGTGCAAACCAGGCTAAAAATATATTATTTACAGATTTTGTTATACCCTACCTCTCCTTATAAATATCTGCAAGGGAGCCCACAACAGTAAAAAAGTGGTACGAAGAGGCACCGCTAAGGCCACATTGGTGGTGCTCACCTACCTAACCTGCAAAAAGTTTAATTGGTGGGCAGACTCACACGGGATGAGGTGCTTCTTTAGGTGCCCTAGTAATAGGTGACATGGGAAGGGACAAAGAATAAAGATGGGATGGGAAAGGACACCATAGAGTGGTGACTGTTGATCATTCTGATCAGGTAGTTTTCAAGGGCAGAGCGTGTCACGGCAAACTAATCTAGATTTGTAAAACTCTGTTGCTCCAGTGGCATGATGACATCATTTCCAGTGTGAACCTGGGAGTGATGTCATCGCATCAGGGCAACGCTCTAGGATTCCACTGAAAGCCCATGGTTTCAGTGTAGAGTTTTAGTGGCATCTTAGAGCATCGCCCCATGCCGTAAGAGTGATGGTGATTTTTTGCTGTATCCTCCACTGCCCTCCCAAGCAGTGGTATGGCTTGGAAGCTGTCAGCTGAGAGGTCTCCCACTGTAGCTGGAGGCCTACCACCCCTAAAATGTGGGAGACAGGCAATAGCTGTCAGTGCAATTCTAAGCTGAGTTACACTGTTCTAAGACCAGTGATTTCAAGAGACTTAGAAGGATGTTAACTATGAAGGTAAAAGAAGAAGGGGACGGCAAAGGATGAGAGGATTAGACAATGTTATCGATGCAACGAACATGAAATTGAGCAAATTCCAGAGGACGATGGAAGACAGGAGGGCCTGGCGTGATGTGGTCCATGGGGTTGCCAAGAGGTAGGGCTGCCAAGTCCAACTTGGGAAATATCTGGGGACTTTGGGGGTGGAGCCAGGAGACTTTGGGGGTGGAGCCAGGAGAAAGGAAGTGACATCATTTTGTGATGTCACATCCTGTGATGTTGCTTCCACATGCTGACACATGAACTCATGAAGTTTCCTAATACTGAATCAGGCCATTGGTCCATCAAGGTCAGTATTGACTACTCAGACTGGTAGTGGCTCTCCAGGGTCTCAGGCTGAGATCTTTAATGTCACCTATTACCTGATCCTTTTTTAGCTGAAGAAGCTGATACCTCCTGCATGTCAAGCAGATGCTCTATCACTGAGCAACGGCCCTACTGAATCCTTCCTCATCTCGGCAGAATATGAAGCACTAAGTGCTACACAAGTGCTAAATATGATTTTCATATCATAAGAACAGGAGAGAAGCCACAGTGGATCAGCCCATCCAGTACAGCCCATCCAGTACAACACTCTGTGTCACAACAGTGGCCAAAAATACCAGGTGCCCTCAGGAGGTCCAGCAGCGGGGCCAGAACTCCAGAAGCCCTCCCACTGTTGCCCCCCAAGCACCAAGAATGCAGAGCCTCACTGCCCCAGACAAAGGGTTCCATTTAGACCTTGTGGCTATAATAGCCACTGATAGACCTCTGCTGGATGGGGACAGAGAGAGAGAGACAGACAGACAGACAGACAGAAAAAAGAAAGAAAGAGGGAGAGAGAGAGAAGGGAAAAAAACTGGCAGAGGCACTTACTTCCATTTAGACCTTGTGGCTATAATAGCCACTGATAGACCTCTGCTGGATGGGGACAGAGAGAGAGAGACAGACAGACAGACAGAAAAAAGAAAGAGGGAGAGAGAATGAAAAGAGCTGGAAGAGAAACTCACCTTGCCAGCCACATGCAAAAGCAGCTCCTTCAGTCCCTCCTTAATCTCTGGGCGGACCTCTCTTGCTGTGGAAGAAACTCTCTTGCTGACTTCTTAAAGGGGAAATGTCTGGCGAGGCTTTTTACTGCAGGGCAGGCTCTCTGCAGACATTTCCCTTTTAAGGCAGCCATTTTGTCCCCCCGGTGGCCAACTTTGGAAAAGCGGGAGATAAGCACTAAAAATCAGTGTTTCCCCCGCCCTAGCGGGGGACTTGGCAGCCCTACCAAGAGGCGGACTCGATTGTGTGACTGAACAACAACAACAACTATGCACTGTTAGTGTGTAGAGTCAGTGAGCTGGCCAGAAATATAAGCATGCCTTAAATGCTCTGAATCGTAGTCAGAGCAGAGGGGTTTGGAGTTGCAGTGGATAAAGTGTTCAGTGCTCCCAATGCTATAGGGTTTGATCTAATGGCTCCTCGGGGGCAAGTGAGGAGGACACACTATGCTGCTCCAGGAAGCAAGATTCATTCTTCCAGGGTAAGACTTCTCTCCTAGAAGAAGGAGATAATTGAGCTGGATCCTATGAAACAGGAGGGTAAGTGCCTTTGAGGATGTGGATCTTTCCTGCCTCCCCCTGCAGCCCCAGCCACAGCTTGCTGTGATGCCGGGGGTCATGGGAGGCTCACAGACAAAATGCCATGGGGCTGCAGTGAGAACTGGACAAAAATCACCCACCACTCCCTCTCTCACCCATGGCACTTCCACTGCCACAAAAGGCTGTGTTGGTGAAAGCAAGGGATGGTCTTGCACAATTCCCCTTCCCCACCGCAGCTCTGCATGACCATTATAGTTTCTCCCATGCTTCCCAGCATCAGCCTTTTCAGAGGTCTCAGGGAGCTGCTAGGATAGAAGAAAGCAGGAAAGATCCTAATCCATGTGCACCTTCCATTTGTGGTTTTTTGGATCCAACCCAATTATTTCCGCACCTACCAACTCTTGCTCTGGAGGAAGAAGTCTTGCTCCAATGTATTTCTAAAGGATGGGATATTCACAAAAAGAAACAACTAGACACACAGTATTGACTCAGGATGCATGCTGTGGGTGAAAAAATCTGTAATTATTATTCATTTCCCTCTTCACCTGTAGTAGCTACGGAGGGTGGGAGGTATCACATCACAAACCTTGGGCTTGTTAGGAATGAAGTGGCATCAACAGCAGAGCTGAATGTGGCCCTTGGAATTGTTTACCTTCCTTGAAGAATTGACAGAGGTTGCTTATCTCCTCCCTTTGTTATTTTCTAGTTGATGACCAGCCACAGTATCTCTGCTGTGTGCTGCTGCCATCCGTGGTGCTGCTGGTGTGTACAGAAGGAAGATGGCATTCTGGTCACAGCTGGGGTTGCTGCTATGGAAGAACTTCACCTGTAGGAGAAGACAGACGGTAAGGTCATACCATTTTGTTGTGGCTTTTGTTGTTGGCCTGAATTGGGCAAGTGTAATATTTCTTGAAGTGCCTTTTCATGCAACCATTTTGGATGCAGTAAAGGCCCAGTTGTTGCTTAGATGTGCAAATCCCACTGAGCTTGGTAGACTTCAGGATTTGGGCTTGAAGTCTGTTCCAAGGATTATTGCTTGCAAGACTGGTTCTTTTCAGACGTTCCAATCACATAAACTGGGAAACTGTCAAGCGGGTTTACCAGGAAGATCTCGCTACCTGTGATCCTCCAGATATGCACGGTTACCATGTTGTGTGAACAGGACAGAGTGTGTATTTACCATGTGCATACTTCTCTCGTATGGATGAATTGATCTCTGGATTTTTCACCATTCAAGTTAATGCATGCCAAGGTTGTATGTACATGGTAAATAAGTGTGTTGTTCATTCAACAACCACACATATTGAGAGGTTCACAGGTAATGCATATTCTCATTATGCGCAGTTGATAGGCTTCCAGTGCATGTGGCTGTAACATCTGAAAAGAGCTACTTTTGGAAGAAGAACTGATGTTATATAACAACCTGGGCTTATATTAATTTATGTGAGGTATATACTCCCCATGGTTAGTCTAGAACTGGTACCAGTTACTTTTTATTTCTTAAGCATTCTCAGTGATTATAGCATCAGGTTAACTTTCTTTATATATGCATATTTATATGACATAATGTGCGTATTGCCCAGATCACAGGCATATATTCAATAAGACCCTTGTGTCCGATGGCCATTAGCAGATCTGTATAAATTCGGTTGTTTCCTATTTACTGTGGGCCACTGCTCATGGAAGAAATGTAGGATCTGGTGTGATACCCTTGTTGTGGGTTAAGCAGTATAAATCAACTGCTTCTGTCAGAAGCCATTCCATGTGGGGTGAAGGGGCTTCCCCCATAATCTCAAATGCCTCTCATCTGCTCCCCCAATTTGCAGATTGGCCCCCCTGGCTTTATGATCCTTCTTTAGAATCACTACTCTAGTCTAAGCCTATTAATTTCAATGGGTTTCAAGTGCAGTCCCACGCACCTCTTGTATAGAATTGCACTGTTAAGAGTTTTTCTAGCCCTTACATAGGTTGGTGAAGGGAAGGTAGTAATGTTATAGCCTAATTTTGGCTGCGGTCACACACACTAAATAATCCACTTTCAATGCACTTTCCAACTGGACTTTGCCAGGTCACACAGTAAAAATCCAGTTGGAAAGTGCACTGAAAGTGGATTATTTAGTGTGTGTGACCACAGCCCTTGTTAGATCTTAGAGACTGATCAGGGTTGGTGGTACTTCGATGGGGGACCATGAAGGAAGGCTCTGCAGAGGAAGCAATGGCAAAGCCACCTCTGCTTCTCAGTTGCCTTGAAAAGCCCCTTGCTGGGGACACCAAAAGTCAGTTGTGATTTATATGTATTTACATATACTGCCTCTGGCAAAAGCACTTAGCTGGAGGAAAGTAAAGCAAAACTGGAGAGGGAAAGAGATCCCTCCTCCAGTATGCCAGTGAATACACTGATGTGACTCTTGACCAAGGTTAGCAGGTCCTGGTCTCTCACTGGTGGGGGTGGGTGGGAGGGGAGCTTTCCAGGAAGGGGGGGGGCACAGTTACCATAGTTTTGCCTCAAATACCAGAGCATTGCCACGCAATATCCTCAGTGTGATGACATCACTTCCTCATGACACCATCACATCGGGGACATCACACCAGGTTGTGACTGTAAGGGACAGGGTTCCTCCTTCTGGCCAGCTGGCCAGGGGCAGGCAGGGGCCTACAAAATCAGGGCATCCCTCACTCCCACCTGGGGGCTGGCAATCCTCCCCTTGGCCTCTTTGGGAAGTTCTTTTTTAATTGATAGGTGCCATGACGGTGGAGGAAAAAGTCTCCTGTAACAAAGTGGTTAAATTAATTAACATTCATTAAATTAACACAGCAGGAAGAATAGATTTTTTTACTAGTGGCTGCTGTTGAGAACAGACCACCTTATTTTTATCTTTTATACCTTTGGATTCTGCACAGGAGCGTCCCAGAGCTTTTTACACTTTCTCCCCCTTTTATGCCCATGTGCACACATATAGCTTCCTATTCAGGCTATCACTTCATACATCTGATAGAGACAGAAGCCCATGGAATCTTATGCCACTATAAATTTGTTAATGATTAAAATGCCATAAGACTCAGTGTTGTTTCAAACATATTGAAGATCTTCACTTTGTTGGATTGTAGGCTATTGCAATCGTTCACTCCTTGGAACGACATTTGGATCGAGTTGCATCGTAAAGATCAGCAAAACTTTCCAAGCTGATGAAATGAGTATTGAAACCATGAAGCTTATGCCCTGGGGAATTTTGTTGGTCTAGTTGCTATGGGACTCAGATTTTGTTCTCTGACTACTACAGCCTAACACAGCTACCCACCTGAAACTAAATTCACCACTTGGCTTTTCCTGTCTGGACAAGGAAATGCAGGAGGTGAATGATCACAATAGCCCGATATCTAACAATGTGTAGATCCCTTCTAGGTAGGCTTGCCATCCTCCAGGGGGGGCCTGGAGTCCTCCAGGAATTACCACTGATCTGCAGGCTATAGAGATCAGTTCCCCTGGAGGAAATAGCTGATTTGGACAGTGGACTTTGTGGCATTACAACTCATTGAGGTCCCTCCCCTCTCCAAGCCCTCCCCTCCCCAGGCTCCTCCTCCAAATCTCCAGGAATTTCCCAAGCCAGACTTGGTATCCCTACTTCTAGGAACATAGTTAAGCCTGTGGAACTTCTCATGCTAGTGCAAAATGTGCACAAAGGTGTTGAGATAAGTCAGACCACATCAAGGTGATTAACTGGTGCCATCCTAACTCTTCCTAGGGTGGCATTGTACCGTACCCAGTTCTATTCTGAGTCTTGTTTTGGTATTTTCCTTTCATTTTAATCTAAAGTCATTCATGTGATGGGGTTGTGGAAACAGAGATAATTGCTCTGGGATCTTCCATCCTTTATCCCATGCATCCCATGATCAGATAAGGGAGACCAATTCTTGCAGTGTGTAGGAACCCATTTGACAGTTTCATAGACCATTTACCACACTTGCTGTGGTCAGAAAGAAAGGCCTCTTGGATTGTTGTAACCCATACTTTTGACTCTGATGACGCACACCCTTCTGAACAGCTTCTCGCATAAGAACATACAGTTTTCCTAGCACGTCTGAACAGCTTCTTGCATAAGGACATACAGTTTTCCTGGCATGTATAAAAATAGATGAGACCAGTGGTGAGCTGAATACAAATTTTCTGCTGTGTGGAAGCACAATTTGCACAAATCTTCTCCTCTCCCTGCCAAGGACATTCCCAGTAGACTTCCCCTCCCCAAACCCCACCCTCTTCAGGCTCCGCCATCAAATCTCTAGGTATTTCTGAACCTGGAGTCAGCATCTGTATTGGAGAGTGAGTATACATGGTCCTCTCAATATGCACTAGAGGTAAAATCTCATCACTTTTACCTCATAACTTTACGAATTCCTATTCTTGAGTACTACCTGTTGCATATAGAGCTGTTATTTACAGATTTTATATACGTTTGAGAAACTTTACACCACACAATAAGGTTGTTTCTCCTCGGGAGCAAGAAATGTACTGTTCTGTGGGTCAGAGGAGTGGGAAGAAATCAACACTATGAAAACCCCATGACCCAACCAAGCTACTGGCAGCACTACATCACTGGTTTCCTTCCACTAGTCTCCAATAGCTAGAAAATCCCTCATAGGCAGGGGTCATTTCGAGCAGGAGCTCGGGGGAGCGCAGTTCCGGGAGTTGGTGCCAGCCCCCCCCCAGCGGGGGAATGCCTGCTTGTGTCATGGCTGCAGCAAAATGACCCCATCCCCTGGAAAGGTCCTTGTTCCTCCGACTAGACTTCTGAAGACTTCAGCCACCACTGAAGCTATCCTCCCAGAATAGTGGTATTTCTGAGGCTTGGATTTGTAGCTGTCCCCTCTCTGCCAGCTCTCTCTCTCTCTCCTTTCTTTCTTGCCTTCTGACATACTTCTGGTGATGTCAGGTGATGTAGCATATGCAAATAAGTTATGCTAATGAGTTATGCTAATGAGCTCCTGCACCTCTTTTTCTACGAAATGACCCCTACTCATAGGTAATGGCAACAGATACACCATGTGGGAGCCATCTTTGAGTAGGGAAAAATGCAAATACAGTACCATCCTTGCATAGACAGGGGGCTTTAAGACAACAGCATTTGATTCGTACGGATCCTATGTTTGGTGGATTTTCTAGTGGTTGGAGGAAGCGGAACCTGTATGGGCGTTCTCCCTAATATGTGAGGCTTGCTGGTGGACTGGTGTGCCTCCCACCAGCCGCAGATTCTTAGATAACTGTCTATTTTCAAAGAGATAAAGGGACAGCAAGAGCTGCTGAATAAGGGAATGAGTGTGTGCATGTTTGCTCAGATCTGACCTCCCTCCCCCGTTGCTTTCCTCCCCCCCCCCCCCCACCTCAGGGTTCAGCCAGGGTATACTTTGTCCTGGTCATCTTCCAGCAGCATCAGTGTAAATCTTCAGCCGCACACGTCAAGCTGAGCTTTGAACCCAGTTTTCGCAATGCTAATTTCAGCAGCTGCATTTTTAAAAAACTGGCAGAGATGGGAAATGCACTCCAAGCTGTTTACTGGAGAAGCTTTTATGGGAAAAGAAGCTTGCGTGCGCGCACACACACACAAAGCTGTCAAATCAAAGCAAGCATTTTTATTAAGCCCTTTGGTTGATCAAAACTCAGTTGTAATAGTAAAGGCTATCAGCAAAGGCTGTGAAATAATAGCACTTCAGATGTTTAGATAGCACATTTCTGGTCTTTGACGTGCCATAATTCAATAATGCTCATAACTACCCTGCAAGGTAGATCATTATTATCATAATTCACATTTGGAGAGCTGGTGGCAGTAGTAGAGAACTGAGAGTGAAAAACACTTCTTGCCTATTGCTCCCTACTGTGTTTGTGGTTGAGGAGGCATTTGAACCAAGGCCTGATTTGCATGGTACAGTGTTCTTGGAGCCAACAAGAGGATTTCAGATCAACCTGCGCACTAGGAGTTCCATGCTTCCTAGGAGTTCCATGCTTCCTAGCTTGATTTAAATCAGGACTGTGGCACATATGAAGGGGTCACCCCCTGTGCCATTTTCCTGACCTGTCACAGGCCTAGGGAGTCACTATTTCCCTCTTGGGGAAATGTACCTGTAGCTCATCCCAGTATATGTAAGTTTCCCAGTAGGGGGAATTATTTATTTACTTATTTATTTAATTAGATTTACTGGGCTACCCTTCCCTACAGATTTCCCCTCAGATTTGTAAAAAAAAATCATCTCCCCTAGCTCTGGGTGACCCCACTGTGCACGTTTTTTAAAAAAAATATATCATTACATTTTGCCTTCACGCCATGAAGGTTCCATACATATGGTTCCAGAGGGTTTCCCATCTAAGCATCGACCAGACCTAGAATTTAGCTTCAGCTGGATTGCAACATTATGCAACTTCAGATCACGCCTTGGCTTCTGTGGCAACTCTCAGTACTGTCTTCGGGGATGGGTGGGTGGGACATACTTACAGTTCAGATGGACCTAAGTTACAGTAACACCCCCAGCCCTTATTTCTTGGCCCGATGTTAAATGTCAGTAATCTAATTTTAAATCCTAGTGTTGATGTTGTACTTAGGCATTGAACAGCATTGCTTGCACTGAAATTCAAAACATATGTGTGTGTGTGTGTGTTTGGCTATATAAAAACAGTTGGCAGGAACTGATGAGCATATGAAGTTCTTCTGGTTGAAAGGAGCTGATTTGATATAGTCCTTAAGCCCTGAATGTTTATTATTATTTTTTTTAACAAACTGTACATCCACAGGGGAAAAAAATCCTATGTAATATGATGAGTGGGGGCCACGGTGGCTCAGAGGTTATGACGCTGAGCTGCAGACCAGAAGGCTGGTAGATCCGCAGTTCGTAGGGTTGCCAGCCTCCAGGAGGGGCCTGGGGATCTCCTGCTTTTACAACTCCTGTTTTTACAACTGATCCCCAGCTGACAGAGATCAGCTCCCCTGGAGAAAATGGCTGCTTTGGAGGTGGACTCTATGGCATTGTACCATGCTGAGGCCCCTGCTCAAGCCTCACCCTCTCCTGGCTCCACCCCCAAAGTCTCCAGGTATTTTCCAAGCAAGACTTGGCAACCCTAGCAGTTCGAGACCCTAGCGCCGTGTGATGGAGTGGGCTCCTGTCTCTGGTCCGAGCTCCTGCTAACCTAGCAGTTTGAAAGCAAGATATTGCAAGTAGATATGTAGGTACCACTTTGGTGGGAAGGTAACAGTGTTCCATGCACCTCAGCATCTAGTCATGCTGGCCACATGACCACAGAGAAGTCTTCGAACAGTGCTAGCTCTTCGGCTTGGAAACGGATATGAGCACTGCCCCCCCGAGTCGGATTTGACTGGATTTCGAGCAAGGGAAACCTTTACCATTACTAATATGATGAGTAAGGAGTCTCAAGACACACTGAATTTTTCTCCTACAATGCTTGTAGCAAATGAGACCGGGGTTCCCCAGTGTGGAGCCTGTGGGTGCCATGGAGCCCACCAGCACCCTTCCTGGCATCTACCAAGTGATTTAGAAAATGGGTGGGGCCTAGGGTTGCCATTCCCCCTGTGGAGCCAGGGGATCCCCTGATTTTGGGGGAGGCCAATCCACTGCGGCCCAGTTGGTCAGTGGAGGAAGCCCCACACCCAAGAAACCTCCTCCTGGTGCTGCCGGTGTGATGTCACCAGGGAGCGACATCATTGCGTTTCCGATGCCAGGAGTGACACTCTAGATTTTGGGCAAAACTCTGTGGTTTTGAGGCCCAAAAAACCATAGAGTTTTGCCCAAAACCTAGAGCATTGTCCCCAATGTCGGAAACGAGATGATGTCACTTCCAGGTGATGTCATCGTGGCATGAGCGTCAGAAGAACTCAAGGAAGGATCAGGAGTCCCGCTGCCAGCAATCAGGTGGGAACTGGCAGCCCTAGTGGGGCATGGTGGGAGTGGTGGCCATTTTGTGGTTGCATCTACCAACCTGTGTCAGAATTCCAAAGCTGCCCACAGGCTCAGAAAGTTTGGGCACTGTTGGGTTAGGTAGATACTATCTGATATATATATGAACTACAACCTGTTACAAAGAAATGGAATACACTTCAGAGGGCGGTTAGCAAGTTTTGATCAAGCGCTGTGCGGCAGTTTGAAGGCTGGGTTATTTTGAAAATAGAAACATTGGGAGAGGTGGCTGTTTTGTCTGATCCAGCACTTATAGAAATTTGATTATGTTTAACCCCACCTCATTGCTCTCAGTTTCTCAGGGATAGCATCTCTGGATACTCAATACTTGTTTCTTTTCCCCTCCTTTCAGTTCCAGCTGCTGATTGAAATTGCCTGGCCCCTGTTTGTCTTCTTTATACTATCATCTGTGCGGCTATCTTTTCCACCCTATGAACAACATGAATGTAAGTATGTAGGGTTGCCGACTTGCCAGCTAAGGGTTGGGTGGATTTTGGGGGTGGATCCTGTGGAGGGCGGGGTCTGGAGCATGATGCCGTAGAGTTCAGCTTTCACAGCAGCCATTTTCTCCAGGTGGACTGATTTCTGTAACCTGGAGATTAGTTGTAATAGTGGGGGATCTCCAGCCACTGCCTGGAGGCTGGCAACCCTAGTTGCCAGCTCTGGGTTGGGGAAATGCCTGGAGATTTTGGGGATGGAGTCTGGGGAGGGGAACATTTGGGGAACAGAGAGACCTCATCAGGGTACAAGGAGAGTTCACTCTCCAAAGTAGCCAAGCAGGGATCACTTGTAATAGTGGAGATGTCCAGGCCTCACCTGGTGGTTGGCAACGCTACTATGGGACAATTTGCCTGGCTTTAGTTTTGATGGAGGACCATGATAGGATCATGATAAGTCACATAAGGATTTGGGATACTCACTCTCTTTTCTCCTCTCTCTTACCAAGTTCAGCTCTCAGCATCTCCAGCTAAGAAAGATCTGAAGTATTGGGGGGGGGGGGAGTTTTTTGCACTAGAACTCTTCCTCAGGCTGGATGTTACAAAATAAAACTAAATACTAAAGGAAGGAGGGAGAAAGAGATATTCCAACCATGATTTTAAAGTTCTCTGCCCACTGACATTTGTGTGATGAATGTTGGTGGACAAGTAGATATACAATGATGCCTTTGATGTCAGGTTGCACTCTAGTTCCTCTGAGCAAGAAAACAAGAACAAATTATCTTTCTCCACTGGAATGACAAAGTTCAGCCATCTTTCTGGGAAAGGACGTTGCCCCAGACTCAGGAGAGCCACTGACAGAGAATACTGTACTAGATAGACCAATGGTCTGACTTATAAGGGAGCTTCCTATGTTTGTTGACTGTCTTTGGGCTTTCAAGTCCTTGTGGAGCCATTTATAAAGAAAGTTGCATGTCAGGAGAGAGTAGTATAGCTGACTTCTAGAGGGAAAGAGTACTGCTTAAAGCAGGGTTACCAGGCTGCAGCCAGTGACCCCAGGAGTAAACATTTATTTATTTATTTGGCTTTATACCCTGCCTAGCCAGCAAGGCCGTGGCATGATGCCTGCAGACTGACATCACTTCCATTAAGAAACAAAAGCAAAGTCACTGGAAACTCTAGGATTTTCAAAACATTCTATGGTTAAACAGCTGTAGCAGGAGATCTGGCAGGCTTCACTTAAACGTGGGTAAACTGCATAAGGGATTTTGACAATGATTTTAAAGGGTGACGTCATTGGATTCTAAGCAGCCCAGTTTTATTCATAAATCTAGTGGGATAGATTAAACCAACTTTTCCACTGGTGAAAAAGAGAGGCAGGAATCCCTGTGACTATACCAAGTGGCTATGGTGGGGGTGACCGTAGGACCTGCACTGACAAATTGCTCAGCCAATTTTGGTAGGAAGAATTGCAGGGTTTTTCAGAGTGCAATCCTATGCAGTTAGTCCAGTCTGAGTCCCTCACTGGGCTTAGACTGGAGTAACACTTCATAACATTTCATTGTGCGGGGGTTTAAGATCCAATACCTGTCTTGTGGCCAGTCTGAATCTGCTGTTTCTCTTAGATGATTTTTATTCCTCCTCCATTTGACTTGTGTTACTCATTTTCTGAGATCTTTCAGAAAACAACTGAATGATAACCAATGGCTTTTCATTCATTTTAACTGATTTAAAGGCCTGATTTAAAGTTGACCCTGGTGGGATGAAAAAACTTGAGTGACTTTTCATAATGCCTGGCATCTCATTTAAATTCGGCTACTATCTGTGCAACCATGCCCTAAGTGCAGTGGTCAAGAAGACGAAAGATTTATACGATCTGAAGAGAAACCAGAGTATATAAGTGCAGTGGTAGCATGCTGGTCCAACACAGTTGCCCACCCTACAGATCTATGGTATACTAATGTTGCATGCATAGCTGCTGACGGCTGCACTTTAAAGGCTAGGTGTGCACACAGTCACACACCTGAGCCCTTCTGTCCTGCCAGCATCACATTTAAATCACACGTAATATTTTCCCTTCCTTCCTCCTAATAGCAGAAGAAATCCAGTACAGCGTGGTAGCTCAGAGTCCAAGTTGTCAATCAAGAACTTGCAGTATGGGGGGTTAATAATACTAACCCTTGTAAGGGTTTTCTAAGTGTTCCCTCAATAATGCATGCGATGTGCTTCGTACTTTGCATTGTGTGAATGAGACGTTATTATTTATTACTATTACTTCATTCATGATAATCATAATACTAATAATATTAGAAGAATTAGATTTGCCCTTCTTAGAAAAAGTAATTGGCACAGTTCATTCTGCCTGTTTGCAAGTACACATGGATGTACCTTATATGCTTTCTTTCTTTGTGCGGGGGCACTAGAGATAAAGCTTGTATGTGGATCACAGTGACCCTTGTAACAGTCCTGTTTATGCCTTCAGGTGACAAACAATGCAATCGTAAACTGAGTTATACCCTTCTAAGCTCATTCACTCCAGTGCTCTTAGAATGATACAACTCTGTTCAGGATTGCACAGAGAGCCATCTTATCTTCTGTGCTGATGCTCTTTGGTGTTAGGACATGTCCTGTGGATGGCTTCCTCAGTAATACTGAAACAGCAGCCAAGTAGCAGGGTTGTACGTTTTAAAACACATGTCATTTGAAGTATGTAGTGGACACTGCAGTCCTATGGAAAGTTATATCCTTCTAAATCCAATGAAGTTTATGGGCTTAGAATAATATAACACTGTGATTCAGTTAAGCCAGACTCCTGAAAAGTTATCGCACTTGTTTAATCTTTTCTCAAAAGAAAACAGTGGAGCTCTGTTTATGCCTTTCTGGAATTCTGAATATCTCCACTGTTGATTCCCTGGCAGTAGCAATTTATTATTGTGTTAAACAAGTGGAAGCTGCCCTGAATATTTCTGTATTCTGGGGTGAGTCTTGAGTTTGAGATTGACAGTCCATCTTTCTTGATGGGGCTCTGGTATACGGGTCCCCAGTGTGGTCCCCATGGGTGCCAAGGTGACACTTTTCTTGATACCTGCCAAGTGTTTTGAGAAAGTGGGCAGGGCCTTCTGACCAGTAAGGGCTCTCATTGGTCACTAGAGATTTGATTGGCTGTGCAGATTTTTAAAAACCTTGCTTTGGCAACTGCTGCCACCACAGCACAAGGATCTTCACTGTGCCAACCATTTTGTGGCTGGCTCTACCTCCTAAAGCATCTGTTTGGTGGCAGCCATTTGTGGCTGCACCGACCATAGTATGTCAGAATTCCAGAGATGCCCACAGGCTCAGAAAGGTTGGGGACCCCTGCTCTAGTAGATTGTGACAATAGATTGTTATAATGTTACAGCAATTGCTGGGGGTTTTCCCCTTTTTCCTTTTCCCCCTTTTCTTTTTTTCCCTTTTCCTAGTGAGGGGGGAGTAGTGTCTGAGGGGGTTGAGGCAAGGATGGTGGAGGAAAACTGCGGTGTGGCTGCTCCATTGTCATGGTGAATGCCTCTGCATTCATAGCAGCAATGACAACTACATGGAGAATTAGCTCTGAGTGTAGAAGCAGTCATGGCTTCATTTTCTGCTACCCCCGCACAATGTTAGTATATCCGAGTATAATTACAGAGGAGTAGCTATGTTATCATGTCATCAACATGATATGTTATCAACAATGGAAGTTGCATGGTACCTTAAAGACTAACCAAAATGTTATTCGAACATAAGCTTCCATAAACTATAGACCCAAAATCAGATTCTAGTCCACCGAAGCTTATCCTGGAATATAATTTTTGTTACTCAGTGTCACAAGTGTCACAAGAACGCCTGTTTATGTACAATAGTAGATGCTGAACTTTCACTTCATGGGGAAAACAGTGTCTGCTGCGTTTCCCATAATTCCTTCCAAGTCCTTATGGGCTGTAAATATTCTCTATGACTCAGAGGTGTCGCACTCATTTGTTATGAAGGCCGGATATGACATAAATGTCACTTTGTTGGGCTGGGCCATATGTGCCATAAAATGTAATGCGAAGTACTGGAAATATAAACTTTATAAAGGACACAGGCAAACTCAATTAACAATATTATTTTTTATTCAAAATACAAACAAACAATTGATTCCTAGCTGTGAAAGCAATTGATTTACTGGGGAATCCACCAAAACCCCAATAAATGTATTTAATCATATTCAAGACTAGGTTTTTTTCTAAGGGATACCATAAAAGGGGGGGTACCTCACATTTTCATACAAATTAGTTACTTTTTGTATATATAGTACTTTTAGTCATCATCCTTGCAAGTAAATAAGGTAGTTTTTCAGCACATGGTCCTATTCGCCCAGCCTCAGTAGCCGAGCATGGCTACCATCTGTCTCTCACTCTTCATTTCCTCTCTTTCCCCATCCTCTGAGGATCTTGAGGAGGCACACTCCCCCCTCCACCACCCCATCCCACCCCCCATCAATCCTGTGAGATGGGCCAGACTGAGGAACTGGCCCCAGGTGACCCAGATGGCTGGGTCCTGGCTCAAGAGGAGGGGTGTTCTGAACCTGAGTCTCCCAGATCCTCCTAGTCCTCACCCCTTCTGTGTTTCCCATGGAAGTGATGGGGTTGAGGAGAAGGCCTGTCAGAGTGGCTGTTTCCGAAATGTCTAGGGGGTGCTTTTTGTCCTCCCATGAATCCTTTTCACTCATGGGCTGAGAATGGGGGGGAGGGGGAGGTTGCTGTCCCCCACCCACCCCAACACTCACTCTGCCTTAGGGTTGCCAAGTCCTTGTGACTAACCGGTGGGGGGGAGTCCTCCTGGGTCCGGGAGCGTCCCCAGAGCATGCGCCGTGATGGTCACCCAGAAGTGACATCATCATGGTACCATGGTACCATATGGTACCATATGGTACCATAGAGGTACCATAGAGTTTTTGGGTGATTGCTAGAGCGTCGTCCTGGCAACGTCCCCAACATGATGACGTCACTTCCGGGTGATGTCATTACACTGGGGAAGTCATCCTGACTGGATGATTTCGGGGGTGGAGTTCCCCTCGCTGGCTGAATGCTGGCTGGCGGATTGGGAACCCCTGTAGTGGGGGATCCCCCGCCCCCCGGGCTGACTTGGCAGCCCTACTCTGCCTCCTGGCTCTGCCACTGTTCAGACATAAGGTGGCAACACCAGCACCCCTTTTTCCATTGCTCCTCCACTCACTTCCAAGGCCAGGAAGTCTTTCCCCTCAGAGAGACACACACAAGACAATCCAGTTGCTTCCCAATCCATGCGCTGGCCCTCTTCCTCCTCCTTCCCCACTGTCCTCGTCCTTCATTGGCAAACCACTGCTCTACATCCTCACTCTCTTCAACCCCCCTCATGGTCGCCATTTGAAAAAACACGAAGCTAGTTGGTGTGAAGCTGGTAGCGCCAGCCACTCAGCTCTGCCCCCCCCATGGCTTTGCCAGTCCTTGCTGAGCTGCAGTTGGAAGAGGTGGGTGGGGAAAAACCCATCATGCCTCCTCTTTGTTCGCCTTCGCTACCATTCCCCCCACACTATTTTACCTCAGCCTCATAGTCCTGCCCCCAGCCATTTTCTTTCTGTTTCTTGACATCTTCGACCTAACACACACACCTCACTGCATATGCCTGCTTTGCCTTCAATCAGTCTCCTGCCTTCCCTCCCTCGCTCTAGTTGCTCGTGCTGGACGGGCTGGTTCCGACCCCTGGGATGTATGTTTGACACCCCTGCTATGTACTAAAAGAGAACTGATGCCACAGAGACTCACTTCCTTGTAGGCAACACAGTCATTTTCTCTTCAAGTGTGGGCAGAGGCTGGTTTTTCAAGGGGAGGGGTTCCTTCAAAAGGAGAGGAAACGAGCTGGTGGCCTAATGCAATGTCCAAAAACTCTGCCCTTTTGTTCCAGGTCACTTTCCAAATAAGGCCATGCCTTCAGCTGGAACATTGCCCTGGGTCCAGGGGATTATCTGTAATGCCAACAATCCATGCTTCCGCTATCCAACTCCTGGGGAGTCGCCAGGCACTGTTGGAAATTTCAACAAATCTATGTGAGTACCATTGTTTATTTATTGGTCCCTGACCCACAGAAGGGTAAGGGATGTATGGGAAGAAGAGAAGTGGGTTGAATCGCTGGGATATATGATTGATGGTGGCGGTTACTCTTTCCTACACCTGTGGGAAGCCTTGAGTGGACATTCTGAGACTGTGGTGGGCAAGGGGAACAAGGGGAGGAGGAGCCATAAAGGGGGCCACTAGTATGGGTGACTTGGAGGGCAGCAGACAGAGTAAAGACCTCTTTAGGACAAACTGGCAGGCAAGGAAGCATCTTCTGTGGGTCTTAGTTGGCTTGTCCATTTGCCCGATGCATCAGTGTACCCCACAGGGCTGTTTTGGGGCTTCTGGGGGCCATACCTTTGCATAAGAAAGGACAGGTGCCTGCTTCTTTAAGCTGGGTGAATGAGAACACACACACACAGACTCTCAGACTTCTGGGGGGCTTTCTTAGCATGTGCCCAAGTGTCTGTCACTCTCCACCCCTTGCTGGTGGCTGTTTCCAGGCTCAGAATGGCTTCTTTCTCTCACTTCCTTGGATACCTTGGTGGTAGGGAGAACACCATCATGCCTTATTAAAGTTAGTGACTAAAACTCTGGACTCAAATACCCTAAGGTTTAGGCTTTACATGGCTCTCTGCCTACAATTACCCAAACAATGGAACCTCTCGAATGATACAGTGAAACCTGTGCAGGTCTTCTTCAGATCTCCTGCCTACCATTTTGAGGTTTTAACTGCCCAAGAAGTTTCATGTGCAGTTTCCTTTTGTATGTCCCATTGGTATTTCTTTAGGCAACTACTCCAATTTAAGATGGCTTTCTTTAATGGGGGATTAGACAGACTCAGTGGCTACTAGCCTAATTGATGGCCCTCCAGGGAAACTGCCCACTGGCACACAGGATGCTGGACTAGATGGACCATGGGTCTAACTCATCAGGGCTATTCTTAGTGGTTAGCATGGTTGGAAATACAGTAGCCTGCCTGCCTGCCTGCCTGCCTGCCTGCCTGCCTGCCTGCCTGCCTGCCTTCCTTCCTTCCTTCCTTCCTCAGGAAACCAGGGCCTGCCTGTGCATTCATTTTGCATCTGTAATGGCAACAAGTTCCATCAAGATGGGTAGCCATGTTAGTCTGTCTGTAGAAGCAGAAAAGAGCAAGAGTCCAGTAGCACCTTAAGGACTACCAACATTTGTGGCAGGATATGAGCTTTCATGAGTCACTGCTCACTTCTTCTATACTTGAGCAGTGACTCGCAAAAGCTCATACCCTGCCACAAATATTATTAGTCTTTAAGGTGCTACTAAACTCTTTTCTACTGCAAGAAACTAGCGTGCTTCCCCCTGCTCTAAGTATTTGTTTCAGGGTTAAAAACATATTTTGTTATTTTGAATTCTAGAGGATGTGGGGAAAGATGTGTCGTGACTGCTAACTGCTGATGTAAAAGAATGCAATATTTCTATGGGTAGTTGCCTGTGAAGATTTACTCAAAAACTACAGTAATTGCTCCACCCATGTTATTGGCAGCTCTGACCATTCTAAATAATTTTGCTGGCTAGAAATTCCAGACAGTGCCTCTTTCCAGTAGGTTAACGTGTTGCACAAGCCTTCACATGCTTTACTGAAATGAATGAGAGCTGCTGAGGTGATTCTCCTCCAGACTTCCCATACTCCTCAATGCTACTTGTGCAGGAGAACTTTTCCGCAGAGGAATCTTTTGTCCTTGTTACAAAAAACAGAATTTTGGGGTATGTAGTCCATCTGGCTAAAACATGATTCTCTCTTTTTTGTCTTTCCAATCATCTCTCTGGTTTCCTTAGTGTTTACCGGTTGTTCTCAGATGCCAAACGGTTGCTGTTGTACAGTCAGAAAGACACCAGCATTAAGGATGCACAGAAGCTAGTGGGAAAACTGCATAAAGCTGGGAAATCTGTGTCAGGTAAATGAAGAAGTAAAAAACCCCACGGTGTTTGGATACATCTTGCTGAGAGTGTTCGTGTTGTTTCAAAAACAATAGAATGCAAAAAAAAAAAAGGAATAAGTTATGCTTAAATCAGGGATTGCCAGTTGGTCCACAAGGCTAATTTAATTTATTTTTTATTTGCTTTTTTATTTTAACACTTCAACACAGCTTTTTTTTTTTGAGGCAGTGAACAATAAGTCGTTTATAGCAACACCTAAAATTCAACAGATTGCAAACAGAATCAAGAAATCAAAATCTCTAAATAAATCTTTTAAAAGCCAGGAGAAGTCAGGAGGACAACCCTGGATGCAGTCAGAGAGTATTAAATATCAAGCCCTGCCCAAATACCTGCTGAAAGAAGAAATTTTTGACATATGTTTAGAAGCCTGAAGAGATGGACCTGAGAGAGTCTTTACAGGGAGTGTCAAAATATTTGAGGCCACCATAGAAAATGACCTTTCATGTCCACACTGGTAGCAAGGGAACACAGAACCAACCACAGCACCTGCAGAAAATCTTTGTATATGAGTGGTTTGATACAAGAGAAGGTGATTATACCTTGATGCTCTGGTTCCAGATTATTTTAAGGCTTTGAAGATCAATATTAGTACCTTGAATTGGATTCATAAACTAACCAGAAGCCAGTGCAATTCTTTCATGAGAACATAAGAGAAGCCAATGTTGGATCAGGCCAGTGGCCCATCCAGTCCAACACTCTGCCACACAGTGGCCAAAAACACCAGGTGCCATCAGGAGGTCCACCAGTGGGGCCAGGACACTAGAAGCCCTCCCACTGTTGCCCCCTCCCCCCAAGCGCCAAGAATACAGAGCATCACTGGCCCCAGACTGAGAGTTCCTATCTATACTTTGTGGCTAATAGCCACTGATGGACCTCTACTCAATATGTTTATCTAATTCCCCCTTGAAGCCGTCCACGCTTGTAGCCGCCACCACCTCCTGTGGCAGTGAATTCCATGTGTTAATCACTCTTTGGGTGAAGAAGTACTTCCTTTTATCTGTTCTAACCCGACTGCTCAGCCCAATTTCATTGAGTGCCCACAAGTTATTGTATTGTGAGAAAGGGAGGAAAGTACTTCTTTCTCGACCTGCTCTATCCCATGCATAATCTTATAAACCTCGATCATGTCACCCCTCAGCCATCGTTTCTCCAAGCTAAAGAGCTTTCATAAATTTCATAATTTGATCGTATCATATAGGAGTTCCCAGTGAAGTTACCAGTTTAAATCAAGAGTAAGACAAAAATGTGACCTTTTAATTTGTACAGAAAAGAAAATGGTTTTAAAGAAGGATATGTATGTGACAAAGACAGAGAGAATGAAGGTCAGAAAAGGAAAGGATTCAAAACTTTAATGGGTTGGATCTTATGACTCACTGGATTCTATTATTCTCTTCTGACAAATCATCCTTCCAGGGCAAACAACTTCCTCTGATGGAGATTTTTTTTTTCTGATGGAGAAAAATCTTCCTTTGCTGATGGAATTTGTTCTCTTTTTGGAGAAGGGCATGGTGGAAGGCAGAATCCATCCCAATTCTTAGTTTTTCTTTGACTTTTGTATGTAACAGCCCTGTGTGGTAGGCCAGTGTTACCTCCTTGTCGTATAGGAGCAGGTAGAGGATGAAGGTACAATGGTTTGTGTATTGAATTTGTGTCTGAGCGATGACATTCTGGCTTGCGCCCTTTTCACTGTGCTGTGGGCTGAAGTAAAGAATAACAGCAGTATCTCCCATAGCAAGACCACAGTGAGACTTCTAAAATTAATGCCTTAAAATGAGAACTAGGAAACTGTTTACAACAATAAAGCCTGAGGCACATGCCTGTTTCTTTAATAAGGCCATTTAAAAAAAAATGCAGACTGAAGTGTGTATGTTGTTTTTTCTTTAAAAAAAGCACTTTGTTTGCAGTAATTCAAAATGTCTGAGTCCGACAGACTCTATATTGTTGGCTAGGGCTGTGGTGAACAGAAGCACGCTTGTCCTGTATGGTAAACGTTCACTCAGTCTCAAGACAAATTAGTCAGAAGCTGATGTTGCAATGACTTATTGCTTCAGGGCTCTGTCTCTGGCCATTTTTTGTGTGTGTTAAAAAAGAACAGAAAGCCTCTTTCAGGATTAGATGACCATTGTTTAATGGACAAAGAAAAGGATTTAGAAGCATATCCCCATTTTGGTATTGTCCAAATCCCACAGGAAGTTTCTGAACATTTTTTTTTTTTGTGGGGCAAGGTTCCCTCTTTTGAAAAGATATTTGTTACTTATGAGATATCTGTTTACTTATGAGGGGATGGATGGCAGGTAGAGCTGGGTTTTAGGCATAAGCTAAGGGCAAAAATATACATTATGCTTCACGTGAGCTGCCAGTGGGGACTGGCAGCCATATTGCAACTGTAAATTCCCAGTGGCAACACCTATGTAAAAATGCAGCAGGGGCCGGATTCAGATTAGGAGGAAGGGTTCTTTCCTAACATCCAAGGTACTGTGGGGGAGGTAGTTGCCCCATTGGGAGGCGGCATGGGCAAGCATTCAGTACAGTGTGGCTCCCTGTTGGGGCAAACAATGCCTCCTGTTGGGGTCCCTGGATTTTCTTGGCTGCCAAGACTGGTGCATGGTTGGGGGGACAAGAGCTACGCCTTCTCCCATGCTGTAGTCCTGATCTGAATCAGGTCCCTGCTGTGCTTTGCACAGGAGCTGCCACTAGGGATTTGCAGCTGCAGTTTCTTTTATTCCCCACTTTTCTCCCCAGTGGGGAACCAAAGTGGCTTTCAACAGTCTCCCATTTTCCATTTAACCTTCACAACAACCTTGTGGAGTACGTTAGATTGAGCCCAAAGTCACCCAGTAAGCTTCTGTGGCAGAGTGAGCATTTGAACTTGGGTCTGCCGGGTCCTAGTCTGACACTCTTAACCACTACACCAGACCAGTAAGGCTGCAAGTCCCTGTAGTGATCTCATGTAAAGAGTAATGTGTAGTTTGGTCCTAAATAAATGACATTCGCCATCCGTTCTTTTTCCCACCCTGAAGCAAAATTTTCAGGCAAATTTTGAGGTTCCTGCTTGGGTGAAATACCTGAGCGATTCTGAGGGGGAAGTCTTTATTTCTGAGATCTATGCTCTGGCTTCTGGTAGCTTACAAACAAAATAGTCTCACACCAAAAACACGAAAACAATGAAAACAAATAATGCCTAAGAGCAAAAATAGAAGCTAAAACACACCATTAATTTAAAGGAATAAGAAACCAGCAGGGTAAAACAAGAAACCGGCTTACTAAGTGGTTGAAAAACATTTCCTGTCCATTTATTTGCAGCAAATTGTGGCCGTTCTAAGCATTAACAATACTTTGCCCCTCCCTGTTTGGAAAATTGTATTCCTGATGCTTGATCCACCAGATTCACTTTGCTTTTACAATCTGATTTTGGGGCTTTTTATTTTTTTGCCTGTTTGGTAGTGGGAGAACTGTCCTTGCCCCTGTGTTCTGGTGGTCGTCTGGCAAGGTCTAGAAGCCAAGCTCTTGGCTGTCTGGGCACTGAGTCAGCACTTGGCACAAAGCCAGGCATTAATCTTGGGAGCCTGCAGTATAAGGCCATTAACTGCCTGTGTATGAAAGATACGGCTTAGTCAAGATTTTAATAGTTTGGCATTAAAAAAACATCTTCTAGCTACTTTGACAAGCAGGCACCAGGCACCCATGCTTCTGATCTGTGCGTGGGTCAGCAATTTGGTTAATTTTTTGGTCCACAGTCCCTCAAGACAATAATTTTAAAGAAAATTTGAAGGAACATTAGTTCCCATGATGCACACACACATTGAGAGTCAGACTGATTTCCCACAAGCAGCTGTGCCGCCCTTGCTCTTCCGTTTCCCCCGGTTGCACTCATCAATTTCACACTCTTCGCTGTGTAGCCGCACTTTGACCTGCATCTCCCTTTGATTTCCCCCACATCTTCTGAATCTCAAAAAACGAGGATGGAGAAGACGCAGGGGAAATTGGGGGGAGATGCAGGTCAAAATGTGGCCGCACAGCAAAGAGTGTAAAATTGACCAATGCAACCAGGGCAAACGGAAGAGTGATGGTGGCACATGTGGGAAATCGGTCCACATGTGGCACAGTGTTAGACGGAGATGTAGGAGACTCAGGTTCAAATCCCCAGTCTGCCATAGTAGCTCACTGGGTGACCTTAGGCCAGCCCCACAGTCTCAGCCTAATCTTCCTCAAAGGGTTATTGTGAGGATTAAATGGAGGAGAGGCAAAAGATATAAGGTGACTTGGGTCCCCACTGGGTAGAAGTGGGGGGGTATAAATAAAGCAAATAAATAAAAACATTTCTATCATCCCAGTGTTGCTTCTAGGCACACAGGTTTTGGAAACAAACACACATAAAGAAAATGACGTGGATAATACACACTATACACAGCCATCCCTTCTTCCATTCTGCCCTCATCTGCCTCTTCCATTCAGATGATCTAAATGGCATGGTAGAACTTGCAGAATCATAGGTGCCTTTTTTTAAAAATGTGGAGTTATACTGGAAAGTGCTCCTGTAGCAGCTGCTAGACCTTTTATCTGAAGCTGTTCAGCTTGATCCAGCCGAGAAAATGCTGGGTTTGGGTGATAGAGGTCTGTATCTGACACTTCAGTTTCCAAAAACCAAGTAAGTAACTTGTTAATATACACAAAACAGCAGCCTGTTCAATATTTGGGAAGTGACGTAGACACGTCAGGGGCAATGTTCTGGGTTTGGGGCAAAACTCTATGGTAAAATCGCTCTCAAACCATAGAGTTTTGCTCAAAAACCAGTGTCCCCCCCCCCCCCCCATGTCACCGATGTGACTACATCACTTCTGGGTGATGTAGTGACGACACACGATGTTGCTGTTGGGGGGGAATTACCTCCTGCCAGGCAACTGGCCAGGGACGGGCAGGAGCCCACAAAACCAGGCAATCCTCCGACCCAATCTGGGAAATGGCAACCCTATGTTCGGCCTCCTCTGCCCTCTGATAATTTAATGGTGGTTTGGCAGCCTGTTTTTGTCCATGCAGCTGAAGAGGTTTATTGTGAATTGTTAAAATTATGGTAGGATAATGAATTCCACCCCCTGCACAGATACATTTATGCAAAGAGGGGAAACACCCTGTTTTGCTTTTCAGTCTCTTAACCAGATCCAGGCTGTTATGGCTAAGTTGATTCTTTCTTGGTTGCCTAAAGGCTCATGCATAGCTTGTTTTCTTTCCTCCTCACCAACTGCCTAGCCAGATCATAAATATTGTTGAATGTGCTTGTACCCGTTGTGTCAGTGTAACCTGATACATTGTGAGACTGAAATGTTTTTAGATTGTTTTTCAGAAAAGGAAACATGATCTGTGTACGAACACCTTCTTATAATAAGAAAGCAATATGCAGAAAATGAAAAAGAATCTTCTAGAATGTATGTGGAGCAGCATGTCCTTGTTGTGAGAATGGAAGTGTTACGAGGGTCCCTGTTTTCATCTGTGAAATGCTCCAGGACTCTGTTCAGTCCTCATGATTTTGGCAACCCAACTGCAGGTAATCAGAGGTTGTGTTATGCACAATTCTTTTGATATGCGTGGTCGCCATTTTGTGTAAATAGGGCAACACGTGTATTTGCCTGCTTTGGTACACACAGTTGGAAACCTATATTTTTAGGGTATGTTATTGGTGCATACTGAGGCTGGAGAATACATGCATTGCCCTGTTCCCACAAAATGGAGGCCATGCATATTGTGAAGGATTGTGGGTAGTCTGCTCTCCCATTATGTGATGTTGGAGTGCCAAAATCGTGTTACAAAATTAGTACAGATTCCTCCCTGGAGCAGTATGGCTGGCTCTGCGACACAATGATGGCTAGTCTACAATGAAGCCATAAAGTGCCCGATCTATATATAACCTAGCTATCAAGTTCTTAACTGAGATAAACAGTGCAATTACAAAGCTTAATGAAGTGTGGGACTGCTGAAGCCGCTGCCACTATAATTTAATATTGATTACTGGTGAGAGCTACCTTGGTGAATGATGGTGCTATCATTGGAGCCAGCTTGTCGAGGGTGATCATTGCTGTGCTCTTGTGAGGAATGGATGAGGTGGTTTGGCTTTGTGTTAGGTGTTCATCTGGGGATAGTTTTGCGTGTTGCAGGTTTGGGACTGAGGAACAGTGCTGTGACTAGCGCCATCCCAGCATATGAATCCTCAACCAACTTGAGCACTCTGTAAAATAGGGTGGAAATTAGCCCCCATGGAAATGGTTAAAGAGACCTTTGCCAAAGGGCAGCAGTGATTCCCAGAGCCCAAGGCCTTTCAGTTGTGTGGAAGTTTAACAAAAAAAGTCAACCAGGTAACTTCTGAGCTGAACAATGGAGTTGTGAATTAGTCTGGTGTTGCTGTTTATGACTCTGGTTGCAAAAGCAGTAAGAAGTTTAAAAAAATTAGTCGAATGTTAATCAGGATTGGTGGCTCTCCCTTTCATTCTGTGGTTACCAAAACTTTGGATTGGATCCAGCAAAGTCTGTTGCTCAATCTCACCCTGTTGCTTTCTAGAACTCTGTCCCACATGGCTTTTATTCATATAGGTCCCACAATTCCCTGGATGGCCTTGTTGGTCAAAGGGGACCCCTCTGCCCTTTTTGCACTTGGTTGGATCCAGTACTTCTGAATGAATCCAATTGGAAGTGACAAGGGAATCGATGCAGCAATGGAAGCGTGAACAGGTCTTTTCTTTGAGAAACCCCTCCAGAAGTTCAGAGATGAGCCGCGGTATTGGGACACCCAGGGAGTTTGAAGTCGGCATATCATGACACATCATTTGAGGGCTGCCTAACATGACTCATTATCCCCTGCTGCTTTTAATTGAAATTGTGTCAGACATGGAGGGCTCAGTATCTCTGGGCAACTCCTGTGTGCTGGGCACCTCCTTTTGCTGTGTGCCAGCTTCTAGGCTGGCTGCATGCCTAGCTAATTTGAGCGTGTGTGTGTGTTTAATGATGGCTCTTGCTGTATGTGACTGTTATTCTTGGAGGATTAAAAGCACAGTAACCCAAAGGCACAGTTTTTCTTGCCACTGTAGCCCAGATATGGGTAGAATGACAATAATTCTATCAGGAATACATAATTATTTTTAGAAGTTGATGTTGGTGCATAAATCCCTTCACTTCTGTAATGTCACATCCTTCATTTTGGATCAAACCCTCTGTTTTGCGACATGGTCCAAAGTTTCCTCAATCTTTGGCTCCCTCCCCAGACTAACGCTGAGGGATAAAAATACTAGTCTACTTTAGAGGGTTGTGATAATGCTTAGTGATGATATATTGTTTATCCCACCTGGTGTCTCAGTTTCATCACTGGCACCCCTGTAGGGACTAGAGTAGGTTCCCCAGTTTTGTAGATCCTGTGGGTACTTCTGGATTTTGAGAACAGGGCGTGGGCTTAACCACAAAATGAATGCCACATGGGCAGATTCAAAATGGCTGCCATGGGTGCTGGATCAATCACAGAATATCGGGAGGTTGCAAGCCAAGCATCCTCTTGCAGAGAAGACAGATGCTTTTGATTAGCTCAGAAGTGTCGAACTCATTTGTTACGAGGGCTGGATATAACATAAATGTCACTTTGCCAGGCCGGGCCTTTATACCATAAAACACAAGGTACTGGAGATATAAACTTTATAAAGGTGATTTCAGATTCTGAATGGCAATAGGAGGTGAATGACAACAGCAGGCTTGATTGGATTAGGTGTGATATGCAGAGGGTTAGTAGGCGTGGAAATACCAGCATTGGTAATCAGTCAGGAAACTTAGGCCTGAATTTGGTCCAGGAGGATTCAGTCCAAGAGGATACAAAGAATAAATGGAGTCTGACATTAGAAACTACAACATTCAAAAACCAATGGGGGAACATTTAACCTTCCAGGACATTGCTGACCTAAGAGTAGCAGTTCTCTTACAAAGGAATTTCAGTGTGAGATTAGAAAGAGAGGCTGCTGAATTGCAACTGATAATGAAGCTCAATGCATCCTCCAGGGCTGAATGGCAATAGGTTTCCTGTCTCATTACCAATACCTGCTATTATCATTTGGCATTTGAAATCACTCCACTCTCCAAGACCAGTGGACTCACATTCTAGCTATATCTGAAGAAATGAGCAGTGACTCACAAAATCTCATGCCCTGCCACAAATTTTGTTAGGTGCTACCAGGGCTGGCCCTAGGTTTTTTTTACATACTAGGCAAGGCTACCTTCTGGCGCCCCCCCCCCCCCCCCCCGTGCACCCTCCCCCCCAATTTTCAAACATACTAGTCTCCACTCAATCACATGCTTAGCTAAGGTTGCCAGCTCTAGGCTGGGGAATTCCGGGAGATTGGGGGGGGAGGTGCTGCCTTGTAAGCTGAGTTGAGAAAACAGCACTGCTTGGCAGTGCTCAGTGGCCGGGCCAAGCGCGGCACCCTCCAGGCGGGATCCCAGCCAGCCAGCTGCGAGCAGAAGGAGTTTTTTTTGGAGGGGAGAAGTCTGTGCCCGGCTGTGCTCTGCAGGTGACTTTCCATTTTGGGGGTGCTGCTGTGCCTGCCTGGGCTCCCGAGTTGCATGCGGGGAGGCGGGGGTGGACTTGGAGTCTCTCTCACTCTGCTGCTCTGTTTGCCAGCTGCACCCCTAGGCAGGCGCCTAGTTGGCCTAGTGAGAGAGCCAGCCCTGGGTGCTATGGGATTCTTGAACCTTTTCACTAATAAAGTTTGCAAGCTGATCCAAGTGTTCTAATTCCTAATCAGGATCTTTTTGAAAGAAAATGAAATCCCAGATAGGCACAGAGAAATATAATCTTAAAAAAAACCCTTTTCAGAATAACCCAAAATAATTTCCTTTTAATTCTCCTTTCCCCTGATCCCCACCTGTGCATGTGTGTGTGAGAGAGAAAGAGAGAGAAAGGTGTTAGGTCTCAAAGAAAACAGCAGAGCACAGTGATCTCAATGTAAATTGTGTTTATCAGAAGAATCCATCTACCCACTTTCCCTCCCTCTGAAGAAGTTTAGGAAAGCTTATACCTGAAATAAAATGTTTCTGGTCTTAAAGGAACCAGGGGACAGGCTTTGCTCTCTCTCCTGGGTGCGGGGCTCTCTCTTGCTCTTTCCTTCCCTCTCCCTTCCTCCCATGCCCTGGCACCTGGTTTGCTCAGGACAAGAATCTGTTTTCTGCTTCTTCCACATATGATGCTGCATGCAGGAGGTGATCAAACCATTCTGTTGCTTCCTTGGTCCCTAAATCAATAACAATTAATTCATTTATTACGGGTCTATACGACCAAAGTCATGACCAAAAGAAAAAGGAAATTATCGGAAGGAAAGATTAAAAACAAAACAAAACATAAAATGAGGCATAAAAATCAAAATAACAATGCATAAAACCCGGGCTTTAGCCCAGAAGTTAAAATTACCTAACTACACTTAGGGCGGAGCAGTCTAACTAAAATCTAAAATCATCCAAAGTTTATGAGTTTATGAGAATATTGTCAATGATGATAAAGTTTTCAGTGTCTCTTAAGGGCAGCTACCTTGTCCAAGAACCGAGCCACATTTGCTGTTATCAGTCCATCAGCATTTGAGTCGGGGTCCCTAAATCAACAACTGGAGGAAAGGCTATGGTTTTGAGGTAGGCAGCAGCCTTGGTAGTTCTCGGTTAATCTCTGCTTTAGAGGAAGGAGAGGGAAGAGGAAAAGACCAGAACATGTAAGCAAGAAGAGATTAGCTAATCTCTCTACTGTGGTCCAGATTGTGTCTCTCTCACCTTCCATGCTGGCTCCTAAAAATAATAATAATAAAATAATAAAAATCTGGTCCCCAAGTTTTGCAAGCATCTTTGCACTCCTACCATTCAACAGCACAATGCTGGACACTTGGCAGAGACATAAGTGTTAACATTCCCTAGCCAGTGTCGGTGATCATCACAGACATTTTCTTGTTAAATACCAACCCACACATGACCTATATACTTCTCACTTCCTGTGCTGCATTGCAGGTGCCAAATAGCACGTATATAAGGTGAGTGATTCTTAGGGCTGCCAACCTCAGGTGGTGGCTGGAGATCTCCTGGGGTTACAACTGATCTCCAGGCAACAGAGATCAGTTCCCCCTAGAGAATATGGCCGCTTTGGAAGGTGGACTCAATGGTATTATACCCCACTGAAGTCCCTCCCCTCCCCAAACCCTCCCCTCTTTCGGATCCACCCCAAATCTCCAGGTATTTTCCAACCCAGAGTTGGCAAGCCTAGTGATTCAATCTCCTGGGAGACTCGGGGGCATTTCACACAGCACCCCGTAGCGCTTCAGGACACGGTACAAGAACTGAAGAACACTTGGGAGGAGGTTTCCAGGTAAACCAGCTCAGGAACACTTCCCCAATGGGAGAGGCACGTTTCTGTGTGAAAGGGCCAATATGTTCCGTTAGGGAACCAGTACTAATACGGTTCTGTGTGAAATGTCAGACAGAAACCGTTACTGAAGAGTTCCTGAAATGGAACATACTGGCTGTGTGAAATTCCTCTTAGTTTCACTTAAAGGCAGCTGAAGGTACACAAGTATGTATTTCCCCAGCCTTGTTGTCTCCACCATGGGAATACTTGCCCTGTTGTGTCAGAAGGCAGAATAAGGTTGCAATCAGACAGGTCTTTAGATCCGACCCAGGCATGAGTGCCTGGCAGATTTAAAGGGAATGTCCAGACAGCGACATCTGGGAAAGGTGCCGCTTCCGTGACCAGCCCGTTGAGCCCCGCCAGGGAGCCGTACTTTAAAGATACTGGTGAAAGTCTGGTCTAATGCTTGCCCATGGGCCAATGATGGACTTTCCCCCATCTGATCATTCCAGTGCGCAATCAGCCTGTTGGCTGCCATTTAAAAAAATTCTTAGCAATATGTGCATAAACGCATAAATGTGTGATGGCCACAGTGCTCTGCTCAAACGTTCCGGACAATTTCATGTTTCTGAATGGCTCGTGAAATTTAATTGAAATGGTACCTAGAGGAAGGTACTAGCGGTGCTTTTACCATTCATCCGCGCATGCACGGAAAAACAAGTACACAGTGAGGCACATATGTGCATGCACAAACAGATTAAAAAAAAAAAAACTGACCGCACAGCTCCTTCAGGTGGGTGCTATCTAGACAATCCACCGTGGAATCCATGCGCAGTAAAGCAATTCACGGGGGAGCTGTCTGGTCGCACAGCACTGGATTAAAAAGATCAGGATCAAATTAGAGCCAGGTCAATGGTGGGATTAGCTGCCCATGAGAACGCACCTTAGGGAGGAGCCATTTAGATCAAGAAGACAGCTTGGGCCTAAGAATTTGTGCTGGGCCCCTGCTTATTTATTCATCCCTAGACCCTTAATGGTCAGGCAGAGCCTTATGCATGTCAGATGCTAGCTCTTACACAATGCCCCCTATTTCCCTTTCATCCTCTACAACTGATTCTATCCCTACAAATTCAAGTGCCTATCTAGACCAGTGACAACATCCTTCTCATACCCAGGAACCAACCTCAACCCGAGCTTACTACTTCAAAACCACATTTACTTTTGGGGTTTTGTCCTTTCCCTCAGGTTTTTCCCCCCTCTCCTTCTGACTCTCATTCCCCCCTGCAAAGATGAGCATGGTGCCATGGATGCAACCCACCCTGGACCAAGTTGTAACTCACCAGTTGGACCCAACCCCCCTCTTTCCTAGCTCAGGTACTTCCTGACCTACCATCTCCCTCCTTTCTCCTAGACTTAAATGCACTAGAACCCTCTCTCTTCTTTGTAAGCCAAGCTCAGCCCACCTCAACAGTGTCTTCCTCTTCTACTTAATCACCCATGAGATCATGAAGGGTTGAATATTCACACGGATCCAACGCTTCTCCCCCCCACACACACCTCTCTGCCTCCCAGCTCTAGGTTTAACAATTACTTAAGGTTGTCACCACTAAGACATAAAGTCAGCATTTGCAACTTTATAGTAGTTGAATGTATATGATGTTTAATTGCGTTTTAGTTAGGAGACTTGTAAACTTTGGAGTAAATTTCTGATTCTGCTCAATGCTTTCAATCCTGTTGATCTTACTGAGTTTATTAATGGCTTTGAAACTGCAAGCATCCAAAGCAGCGTTATCCAGGGCTATTTGGATAACATTAAGTAGGGATCGAGGCAGATATTGTGAAGTCCTTTATAATCTGAATGTGTGCAGAGCCTTTGATCAAAACCCAGGTGGGGGTAGGAGATCCCAGGGCTGTGTGCCAGCCAAGATGAGTTTTGCTCGCCTCCCTGGATAAATCATTCTGAGGATTTCTTTTGCAAGTTTTGCAAGAGAAACTTGTAGTAGTCCCTGACGGAGGTGTTGCTGGAGATTCTTTTCCCACAGACTGTCACCACGCACCACCAATGGCCAATTGATATCTGTGGTGCAGTTATGTAAAGGCTGATGGTGAGCAGTAGTAGCCATTGGAAGGTAATTTCTTTTGTCCTTCCCAAAAGCCTACTTCTGAATATAGCTCAGTAATTGGGTCAGAGTATGATCTGGATGCTGGAGATTGCACTGGAGATCCCAAGGCCTTATCTTTGGTGGCCATGCTTTAGTCAGGTGTGTTGGCCTAGGAACCGGGAGACCTGAGTTCAAGTCCCCCTTTGCTATGAAGTTTGTTGGACCAGTCATTCTCTCTTAGCCTAACCTACCTTACAGGGTGGTTGTGAGGATAAAGTGGAGAAGGGAGAATCCTGTACAATGCTCCGAGTTTCTTGGAGAACGGGTGGGGATAAAAATGTAGTAAATAAATAAATAATTTTGGGGGGGAGAGGCTTTTTAATTCCTGTCCCTGAGTTTTAATATGTCCTTCCACTGATGGTTTAGCTCCTTAATTAGCACAATTCTGTTCCATTGTGCAGTATTGTTTTAAATATTTTTTTCTATCGCTGCTCTTGGTTGTTTTGTTAGATTGTTATATTGATTTTTTAAAAAAAATATGATTCCTTTTGTGTACTGCTTCAAGAACCTCAGTTGAAAAGCAGTATACAAATTTCCTTTTTAAAACTAGTAAGCCACGGCTATGCATACATTTCAATTTTTATCCTTGGAGTTCCAGGGCTCAGTTTTGAAGAATTTCTCTCTCTTTTCCAACCTCCCTTCTTCTTCCGCAAAGCTAACGGGTATTCTATTAAATAGTTCTGAAAAGTTTTCAACCTTAAGTAACCTCCTGCTGGTTCTAGCCCAGCTTTCTCCTCAGGCCCTCTGGTGACAGCGATTATTTTGCTTGTAGAACGAAAAAAGCTACAGGGAACATGTAATTGGAGAACTAGGCTAGAGAGCATTGACCGACAGTAACCCGGGAAAGCGTTCGTGTTTGGGCAAAGAATAGGAAGCATTTCTTTCTTCCTTCTTCATAACTCTGTAGACCAGACTGGTAGCCTGCCAAGTCAGGTCTGAACAACACAACACTAATGGTGAATGCTGTAAGGGGGGGGGGGGAGAGAGAGAGAGAGAGAGAGAGAGGTCTGTTCTTCATAGCAAGCTGTATCTCTGCCTTTCGTCTTTCTCATCCTCCCTCTCAGCTCTGAGGAGATTTATGGAGTTCTTGTTGGAGGCCTTTTGGCACATTGTATGTTTCTTCTTGTATGCGGATGGCCTTGTGGTCCGGCAGCTGCTGCCCTCTCAGGATTCGGCAGTGTGAAAGAACACAGGCTACCTCATGTTGTTACCATTGCAGCTTGTTTTGTTGTTTTCTGTCAGCTATCAGTGGGTGAAATCCTTACTTACATATAGGTTTCCACAGTTCAAGAAACAGAAACAATGCTTCTCGATTTGGACTAAGGAGTGTTTAAAATGCAGGACAGGAGCTTTGGAGTCACACAGATTTACTCCTCAGGCTTAACATTTGAGGGAAGGGGGGGGGGGGGGAGAGAGAGAATTACATGCATGGGCCATGTAATTTAGATCAGCAGTTTTCCAAAGGGTGGCTTCAAGGGGGAATTGGATAAACATATGGAGCAGCGGTATAGATAGAATCTCTCAGCCTGGGGCAAGTGATGCTCTGTATTCTTGGTGCTTGCTGGGGGGGGGGGGGCAACAGTGGGAGGGCTTCTAGTGTCCTGGCCCTGCTGTTGAACCTTCTGATGGCCCCTGGTGTTTTTGGCTACTGTGTGACAGAGTGCTAGACTGGATGGGCCATTGGCCTGATCCAGCATTGGCTTCTCTTACGTTCTTTTGTGTGCCTTGAAATTCCTTGGAAGCACTTTAGGTGTTCCTCAGAATAATATTCAATAATGGTAAATTAAGCTTTCCTAGAAGACTGCTTAACCACCACTCCTGCACCCACTGTGAGTTGGGTGTCCATCTTCACCTTAAGTGAAATTCAAGCTTGACAAAAATATAAAAAAGGAGCTATAGCAAAGACATTAAAATGAGAGTGTCTTCAAAGATGAGGGCTACTAGGCCTTGAAAACCCTACGGGGTTGCCGTAAGTCAGCTGTGACTTGGCGGCACTTTCCACCATTACATAATGCTACATGGACACCTGGAGTCGCTACCAAATTTAATCTGAAGTGAAATTTCAAGGCAAGGTTGGAGCCTCCTGCCTTGAGCACATTGTCTGATGAATTCCAAGAGAGGTAAAAGTTATTCTGATAAGCGTAACATAATGCCTTCTGGGGCTCTGGCAGGGTAGGGAGGGAGGCTCCTAAATGGCTTCTTGGTTTGCCTAAAGCAAAAAGTCAAAGTGAATTTGTGGGTTCCTGTTCAAATGTAGCATCTGGGGAATTTTGATGTAAACCAAAAGAGACAGAGGAACGTAAGTCTTGAGAAATCTAGCAATATCGGTGTGGAATTCTGCATACCTCTCTCTGCTGGCTAATATGTGGTTCTCTTGCTTGTCCAGCATCTGCTCTGTAATTCTTCTTGTCTGCCATGTCTATCAGGTGTAATTATTTTAGAGTGCACACCATAGGCGTCAACTACGGGGGGGCTCGAGAGCTCGAGCCACCCCCGAAATTTCCCAGGGGGGACTGAGCCCCCCCTGGGGAAATGGTGCACCTTCCGCTGCGCCTCCCTCAGCCCTTCCTAGGGCCGCCGCCATCTCTCCCCCCCCCCCCCCCGCCTGGCCACTCTGACCCTCCCTCCGTCCGTCCAGGGGCCAGCTAAGCAAATGCCCCGCTGGCCCCTGGACGGACGGAGGGACGGAAGCAGGAGTGGTCAGGTGGGGGGGGAGGCGGCGACAGCGGGGACATGGTCCCGGCGGGCGCATGTGCTTTGCGCGCACGCACGGAAGACCCCCCCCCCCCGGGAGTTTTTAAACTCTACGCCCCTGGTGCACATGGAGCACAGTGTTTTGCATTCCTGTGAGGGTTTTCCTGCTACCCCTTCCAGGGAAAACCTTATATTACACTGGGTCAGGCTACTGGTCTTTCAGTAGTTTGCTCTGACTAACAGTAGTTCTCCATGGTCTGAGGTCGAGGTTTTTCATGTCACTTATTACCAGATCCTTTTTAAATTGGAGGTGTCAGGGAATGAACCTAGAATCTGCTGTGTGCAAAGCAGGTGTTCTACTTATGAGCCCTGGCCTGTTTCCCCTAAGGGCCCCACAAAGTCAGAGGCATACCAGAGAAGCATCCCATAATATGCAAGCAGCTGCTGCTGGTGCACCCTTGTGCATGTGTGTAAGTACTTTACACTTGTGCACAGGATGGGAATGATTCAGTTTAATCTCTGTTTAGCTATCATGGCTTTTCCTTTTACAACCTTGTTAGTTATAATTTGGTAAGCGTATTGATGAATAATTTTCTGTTGGGAAACTCTTACATAGAACAATAGCTCCCAGAGCTCCTGGGGGAGAACACATGACTGTTAAACCAGTTTAAGCCTGTAGTGTTGGACATGCCTTATGATTTGTTTTAAATAAACATAGAATGTGGCTTTTTTATCTCCTGGCAGCTGTGAAACTCCGCGATTTCCTGGTTGCCAACGAGACATTCTCTGACTTCCTCCATCATAATGTTTCCATACCAAGATTTGCTGTGGATGAAATACTGAACTCTAAGATAAATCTCCAGCGGGTGAGTTACATTCTCACATGTCGTGTAAGATGCATATAGTCCAGTGTAGAAAGCAATTAAAGCAAAAGACAGTAGTTTTTTAATCTTTAAAAGCATAAATAGTACATATGGAAAAAGCGGTTTAGCTTTAATCTCAGGAGTGATATAGGGAGAGCATTTTGTAACCTCTGGTCAATTCTTCTAGATCATTACATCTGGCTTCCAAATGAGGGTGGAAGACCTTTGCAATTCAACCAAGCTATCTGAGTTTGTTATCATCCCAAACCCAGCAGTAGCTATGGTCAGTGATGCCTTAATTTGCCTCATGCCTAAGGATAAACTTGCTTCTGCAGAGAAGGTGTTCCAGGCTAATCTCAATGTCATGAAGCCATTTCTGGTAAGTATAATCATGAACTTTTAGTTAATGAGTATAGGATATAAATCGTTTAAATAAGCCAACATGTGCTGGTTTTCTTCTCTTCCCCAAATTTCTCGGGACCACTCCTTTTCTCTGACTTTCCAAAGCTCCCTTTGTTTTCACTGGCGTTCTGCTTTCTCAGACCCTGTTTGTAATTTTGCAGGCCAAAGTGTCTTCTAGCCCTGTTTCTGTCTAGAATCTGAGACTCTTTTACCTGCCTCACTTCTCTAGCTCATTCAGTCATGGTCAGAGGCTTTACAATTTGTATCATCACCAGGGCTATTTTGGGGCAGGAATGCACAGGAACGGAGTACTGGCTGGCTTCCGAGTTGGCCACGCCTACAGCCCCCCCCCCCGGGTTCCCCAGGTGCCTTGCCAGCCGCGGGGCACCTTGGGAAGCTGATCCCGGGAGGAAGCTGTGCTGTCAGGGGTGTGGCCTAATAAACTAATGAGTTTCTGCTGTTGGGTATGGCCTGTTATGCTAATGAGTTCCTGCTGGGCTTTTTCTACAAAAAAAGCCCTGATCATCACCATGTTCACCACCACTGCCAGAAAAACTTCTGCTCGCATTTGCAATATAGATTGTATAAGAGACACATATGAGGTATGATGATAATGACAATTAAGTTAAGGTTGTCAGCTGCAGCTGCCAAGTTTTGTGTTAGTATTTGATACATCTCAACCATCTCTGGTCCATATTGCTGTTCAGCGGTTATGTGATCCAGTAGCCGAAGAAATCAGAGAATCTGGCGCTATCCCAAGCAGAATCTAATTGAGAAAGTTGGGATGTTATCTAATTAGCAGATGTGTTGCCCGTTTTTGCAGTGGTGCGTTAAGTCGGGTGTTGTCTCTCCATCTAGCCTGGTATTCACTGATTTGAGAGGGCAGTATTCATGATACATGCAATGAATGGCTTTGTGACCTCAGTCAGAAATGGGTTTCCAAAGTATCTATCAGGCATTTTTAATTATTTGTTTTGTGGTTTCATCAGGTTATGCTGCTCTGAGTCTCCTTGAGGGCTGACATTAGAAATCAGTGGTGAGCTATTTTGACCATGAGTAGGTTGGTGCAGGTGTGACGCTGGCTACTTTGAAACCATAGTTTGCAAACTGGAAGCTGACCTTGGAGGCACACAGACATGCTCCTTTCTTCACTTTCCCTCCTCTGTAGTCCCCACCTTAGCTAACACTGGAAACCATGGCTTAAAGTCAGTTTCACAGTATGATTATGATAGAACCTGGTTGGCATTGGTTAGCATTTAGCCCTTGGGCCTCCACTTAATTTTTGCTACTTGGAACCAGGTGCCCTGATTCATTATTAATATTTTAAAAGAGAAAACATATGTCCTTTGAATATGTATTTTTCCCTTTAAAATGCTAATAACTAAGTAAATAGCTCAGCTTCAAATAGTGAAATTGGGTGGAAACTGAAAGGTTAAATCCCCCCTCCTTTTGCTGCACAGCCCTGAGGCAAACTGAGGCTGCACAAGCCTGTAAGTACACATTTTGCGGATGGAATGAGACATGTCTGCCTGAGCCTTCAGTTTAGCACCTGCATGAGTATGTCATTAGTTCTTATGGTGAGCTAACAGTTATGTAGTGATTAGAGTGCCCGGCTAGGATCTGGGAGACTCAGGTTCAAAAACCCCACTTTCAAAACCCCAAGCTGTTGGGTGACCTTGGGCCAATCACACATTCTCAGCCTCAGCCATTCACAAGGTTGTTGTGTGGATAAAAAGGAGGGGCAGAGAAAGATGCAAGCCAATTTGCGGGGGAAAGTGGGATCTAAATGAAGTTAATAAGCAGTTTACAATCCAAGTTTATCTGTAGCAGCCTTGCAAGTCAACACACAATATGATCAGCCCTCTAACCCACTTCTATCTCACAGCACAGCTTGGATTTAGAAAATTACCTGATTTTAAGAAATTGTTACTTATTCTGGTCAGGTGGCTAAGAACTATATAATTAAAACACCAAATGTGGGAGGGAGCCTTTATTTCGGAAATAAAGGCATCAACAGAAACCTCTTGTTGGCAATTAAAGGAGGAAAAGCAAAAGTGGATGGGATTGTTTTGATGGGTATTAAGGGGCACGGAACTGAACCTTAGTTGCTTGCCTCCTCTTCTAATTAAAGGCACAGGATATCTGATGCTGGAGTCATATGGCTGTTCTCCTTGGCGTATGAAGGTCACCTATTTCTTAGCTGTAATTACTTTTCTGCCTGTCTTCATATGCTGTCCTTTGTCATAGATTCTAATTGCACTACTAGCTGCGCTAAAATAACAGGGAACATTCTTGGGCTTAACTACATGTACGTTTTGAAAGACCTCAACCTGCATGTTCATAACCACTGGCCATTTAGCAGTTTTTAAAAAAATGTTTTAGAGAAACAGTGGATGGGAATGCTTGAAATTGTTCCTGTCCATTGGATCTGCTGCCTTTTCCTGTTGTCTCCATTCAAGGACAGACATGCACAATGGAAGTGTAGAATACAAAAAAGATCTCTAGACACTGAAAAACTGAGATAATGTGATCCAAAAATGGACTCCATGAGAAGAAGAAGAGATTGGATTTATATCCCGCCCTTCACTCACTTGGAGACTCAGAGCGGCTTACAAACTCCTTTCCCTTCCCCTCCCCACAACAGACACCCTGTGAGGTAGGTGGGGCTGAGAGAGCTCTTTCCTAAGCTGTCCTTGAGAGAACAGCTGGTACAGAGCTATGGCTTGCCCAAGGTCATCCAGGTCATCCTTGCCCAAGGTCATGAGGACATGCAATTACTTAAACAGAATGACAGTGAGTTAATTTGCAGCCCAGAATAGTTTATGGCATTGCTACACATTTTCCTTGAAAGGGTTTTAATGTGGATACTGCAACTTGTGTTACTTTCTGAACCAATATGGTTTTGGTTTTATTGCATTAAATTTAAACCCTTTCCCATACGCCTGACTGCAAGTGAGGTGGCAAAGATAGCTTTAGTTTTAGGCAAGAGACACTTAGGGAAATGTCTTGACGGTGTTACAAATTAACGTTGCATTTTTGAGGGGAGCAATTTCTGGCTTGTTCAAGTTGAGGACAATCCTAGTCTGTCCTCAAGCTCATGCATTCCCCACTCTTCCTCTTCTTTCTTTCCCCCTATATCCTGTTACGAGCAGAACAGAGATTTAAGGTTTCTTGGTTTGAGAGGAAGACTTCAGTCTAACCATAATTTGTTTATCATTTGTCATGCTTTAGCAAGATGCAGGTTGTTTCTTACACACAAACTGGGGTTCTAAACCCTGGTTTAGAATCTTGGGGTGCAAGTAAGAAACAAGGCGTTATTTGTTTCAGGGCCTCAATTCAGAGGTTATAGTAAATTCTGGTTAGACTGAAAACTGCCTAACTCAAGAAATCTTCAGTTTGTGCTCTCTGTGCAGAGGCGGGATGGAAGGAGCCTGACAGCCGGAGAATAACCCAGGTTCATTCTTGTCCATGACAAACTGGAGTTTGTGCATGACACCTTGAGTCAGTTCACATATTAGGTGTTCACACGAGTCATGTCTGGATTCCCTACATCAGTCAGATGTAACTTGGGAGCTCTGCTTAGTTCCCACACTCAGGGTGCTTTGTTTCTAATGGAGACTGCTGTGTACAAGGAGAGGGGTCTTGGCTTTCTCCTTGGTCCATTTTTCCAAACTGAAATGGCCCTGGGAGGTGCTGCTTGCCCCACCAGGTAAACGGTGGTTTCCCCAGCAAGGCAAATAATGCCCCCCCCCGGACCACTGTAGGCTGGGGACATGGTGTGAAGGGAAGCAAAACAGAAGCCCCTCCTCAACACACTCTTGATTCAAATCAAGCACTGTATGTGTGGGAATTGAGAAGAATTCACAGCTCAAGTACTAGAAATCAGCAGGGAACCCAGAAACAGCCTGTGTAGACCATAACATATGAATGGGTCTACATATTATGGATCAAGTATCCCACACAGGCTCCTTATACTGAGTGGGGGAAGAGGAAGGAAGAAAGGTTTCAAAACAGAAAAGATGGCCTTGGTGAATCAGACCCAAGGTCCTCCGTCTGTGGTTGCGAACAATGTATTCCAGTCTTTGTTACTGGTACATTTTCCGAAACATAATGCTGGTAAATGAGTGGAAACTTACCCTGAGTCACTGATTGATTTGAAGTCACTTTGTGCTCTTTTGGTGCCAGTGTCATTACAAATGCTGACCACATAGATTATTAAAAACTGGATTTTTGTAGTAACTAAGCGCCCACTTGTGAATATGTACATACCTGGCCAGCAAGTAGTTTTGCTGGAAGGACCCTTGAGAGAAATGTAGGTGGGGGGGTGGGAGCAGACCCATGCCCCCAGCCATCACTTGCCCAAAGGCCTTCCGGCAGATACTTGTGTATTCATTAAATTTTAATCCTCATCTTCCTTGATGGAGCTGTAGGCAGTGTATTCTATAACTTATTGCACATTTATCCTCTGAACAACCCTGCAAGGTAAGTGAATATGAGAGACAGTGGCTGGACTAAGTTGTTTAGTAAATTTTGTAGCTAAGCATAGATTTGAACCTTAGACTCCCTGGTGCTTTCTCCAGTCCTCTCTGCTGGCAGTTGAAGGCTGTGGTTAAGAAAGGTCCTGGCTACGTCAGTGTGATGCATATCGTTCTGAAATCTCAGTTTTCATTAAGAAGGAAGAAGCACAAACCTTGGTCCACTAAATTCTTAGAAATCTGTTGTGGCTTCTCTTGGGCTGGAACTTGGAAGCCTTTACTCAGCATAGCCCTAAATCCCTCATCTCTCCCTACGATCCTTTTTTTATCTTAACTGTTGCTTCTTTCCTCAGTCCTGTCATAAAAAGGAGGGAAGCTATGCAGTGCGCTAATTAAAGAATAACACATTTTTACATAGTACAAAAAGTGACAATGCAAAGATCCATAGAAAACAGATAGTTGTTGATGAGTTTCTCTGGAATAAAATTCGTTTTGGTACAGAACTTCATCAGAACAGGACCATGTTTTAGTTGTAGAAGTCACGATTCGTAAGAGAAGTACATATGGATGACTTATAACACTTCATGTAGTTCCAATATCAACTGAGATAGAAATACTTGCAAAGACTGGAATCGCTCAACTATGCATCATGTTTAAAATTTGAAGGCTGACCACAAAGCGGAGACCTGGCTTTCATAACCTTAACACTGCGCAACCTGAAAAAAACACACAGCACAAAGAGTTACACTTTAGAGTTAGTGATATTTTTTTTACATTTTTCATATATAATAAGTGGTAAAAATATTAAAATGATTCTGGTTTTCAAATGGATAATGTAGTATGCTACTGTTATTACTACTGTTAGTACTATTATACAAGCTACTATTTGTGGAAGGTATATTTCTATGAATCCCTTTTTTGTTTTTGCAAATTATTTAATTTTAAAAAATTGAGAATTACAGATACATCTAAATGGGGTTTTGTTTTATTTTTAAAAGTGGGAAGGCGAGGCGGTGAGGCACATAATACAGTGATGCCATTAAGGTAAAGAACTCGCGCTGAATGCCAGATGCGAAAGGCACCATTTCAGATTTCGTTGAAGAGACAGGCAAGATTCAGCAGGGTGCAAAGCCGTTGGCTTGGGTATATTGCAAAAAACCAAAAGAGTGCATTTGAAGACCATGGGATATTATCTTTTTTTAAAACAAAACACACACACACACAATAATTGTAGCAGAGCTATCAGCACAAAAGAAACAGGCACCCTTTCTGGGAGGGTGTGCTTTTGGCATGCATAGTACGTATACCCATTTCATTGTTATTAGCAACAGACATTTGTTAGGTAGTGTCCAGTGAGGTGGCTGGAGGTATAAGTGCCCCTGAGGAATAAAACATGATCTGGTACCTATGTGGGGGAAGAGTGAGACATACTGCCCTTCCTGAATAGCATTCCTGTTGAATGGGTAGCAGTGGCTTCAGCTTTTGACATATGCTTCTTGAACTTCCTTTTGCTGCTCCTAACAGGCACCCTTTACGCCTTTCACCCATCTTTTCCTGATAGATTTAAAGCAAATATTCATGCTGGTTCCTATTCTTTTCATTTATAGCTACAACAATTTAATTCTAAATCCCCCTTTGTCTTTTCCAGAAAGGGATCACCTCCAACTCCACTTTACAGGGTCTGAAAGAAGCTGCAGAGACTTTGCTGGGGAGCCTCGGAAGGCTCCTGAAAGAGGTAAGCCGCACCACTGTAATACCTGTGCCTGTAGTCAGGAACTGAGTCACATTTAATGGTTAACAGTGATCTTTCAAGCAGATCTGCTACATGAATGGGAGC
The DNA here is from genome assembly GCA_029233225.1 of Lepidodactylus listeri. Lineage (NCBI taxonomy): Eukaryota > Metazoa > Chordata > Lepidosauria > Squamata > Gekkonidae > Lepidodactylus > Lepidodactylus listeri. Next base: position 126,865,080 of record JARCFY010000004.1, read on the forward strand.
ACTTCTGTTGTGTATTAATGGTAGGATTGCCAGGCTGAGCAGGGCAGCTGATGGAAGAGGCTGGTGGCGGGGACATGATGGAAGGCATGATGATGTCACTTCAGGGGGAGACCTGGAAGAAGAGGTAGTAGTTCTAGGAATTAGTGGAAACTCTGTGGTTTTACTATACTAGTAGAACCATTGAGTTTCTGGCAATAGAGCCACTGTCACTGTTTCTGGCTTTTCCCTGGGAGTGACATAATTGTGCTCACAAAGCTGGGACGTCCTCCACCCCTGCCCCGCTGCCACTTGGAGTGGTGATAGGCAACAGGAACTTGGGGTGGGGGATCCCCTTCACTGACTCTGCATTGGCAGCTCTGATTCACAGAGACTCTTGCCATAGATGTGCAGATAGGAGAGGTTGGGGCCATTCCAATCTAAACCTCCATTCCCTCCTTGCTGGGAATTTAGTTCAGCCACCCTCCCATTTTGGCCATGTAGAAAGTTCTGGTGTATCCTGTACCAGGATGTAAGCACACTAGAAGTTCACTGTGAGCAAGAGAATGAAGCACCAGTTGATAGATGCAGTGCTGTATCTCATGTTCCAGGTATTAGAGATGGGTTTTAGGAAGAAGTCTGGAGGGCTGATTAACAGTCTGGAGGGCTGATTATCAGCAGATCGTTGAGATGCAGGAACTAAAAATTTTCAGTGGATGTGGATGAAATTGGTTGAGCTAGAGAACCCAGCAGAGGGGCTGCTGTGGAAATGGCTTGGGTGCCTGTAGGCTGGTCTTGTTTTTTTCAAGCTCTTTAAACTAAATGAAGGTACAATTTAAATTCTTTCCTGAGCTCGGTCTGTGCCGATCTTTTATGTGAAGTGCTGCTTTTTTTAAAATTCTCCTCTTTTTGAATGTTGCCATTTGAATCAAATAGAGAGAAATCGGTCCAAGGGCTCCTATTGTGTGTGTTTTACTAGTATCACTGCTGGAGCTTTCAGGCCCTGAACTGTAGTAACCTCTAAGCAGAGCTGTCTAGGGCCACTCAAGGTTGTTGGGAATTCTGTTTCTACAGAAGAGGCAGAATGAGACATACCGTATCCCTGATCCTGCGTTCACGGGGAAAGCTCTGTTTCCTGAGGTGGGGGGTGGGGGGAAAGCTTGCACCCTGAAGAATTCTAGAACCTGCAACGGTCTCCTTGGCTGAAAAATGGAAATGGATAAGCAAAAAGGGGTTAGAATAAAGACAAAACTGCGGCCAGTTAACAGATGAGACTGGCTGTCCTGAAAGTTCAAATTGTCCTCTTTTTGTTGCCTTGAGCTTTCTGGTTACAGCTGTTTCCTGTTATATCACATGGAAACTTTATGGTGGTTCGGTCTCTCTTTTTTTCTTGTCTGAGGCTTTTTAAAAAAAAGAAAACAAACCATGTGACATTCTCTTTGCTGATGCAGCAGCCTTGCTGAGGAACATAACGTCCCCCCACCCAAGCAATAGTCTATAGACTCTATACCTTTCCTGCAGCCCTATTCAAGTTCAGAACTTTTGTGTAAATACCACTTGACCCAAAGTTGCTTCTCGTGACGTGGCTTGCTAAATGTTCTGTGACAAATGACTCAGGGGAATGGAGGCTTATTCCCATCACTTGATTGCCCTAGAAATGAGATGGGAGTTGAGTTAGTGGGATTGCCATCCGGGGTGTGTGTGTGTGTGTGTGTGTGTGTGTGTCCATGTATGAAAGCAATAAGATCCCTAGACAGGCAGTGCTGACATGCATGTACTAATCCATTTCAATGTACGCAAATTTTAAATGGTCTGTTTCTAGATGTTGAAGCCTTAGCATGGGGGCTTGGAAATGGTCAAAAACAAGGCCAAGTGGTAACTTTAACTAGCCAGTCTATATAAAATGGACTAAGCTGTTAACATGGGGCAGCTGGGAACAGAAGGCATGTATTAGTATGATATCTTCTGAGGCATTAACTGAAGTCAAAGTTACTCTGAAATTCATTCTCTAGATAATCCTGATAGGTTTTGAATAGGCCAGGATTTTATGCCATTGGCAAGTCTATGGTCTAGTTCACCTAGTAACCTTTGAATTGGGCTTCCTGTGTTTGGAAGCCTCTAAATGACTGTAGCGGCAGAACTGATAAGTTAGAAGCATCTGTGAGTGTCCCGTCTCAACTACAACACCCTGCTGTTTAATTGTTCACGTTCTCATTCCAAACTGTACCTGGCTTCTTCTGACAGAAGAAAATAAAACAAAGTAATAACAAAGGGGAATTGTTGTGCCTGTTTTATGTGTGGGTTAAGTGCTGTCAATTCACTTCCAACTTATGGGGACCCTATGAATTAATGACTCCCAAAACACCCTATCATTAACAGTCTTGCTCAGGTCTTAAAAACTGTGGCTTCCTTGATCTCATATTCGGTCTTCCTCTTTTCCTGCTGCCTTGAAATTTGCCTAGAATTATCATCTTTTCCAGTGACGCTTGTCTTCTCGTAATGTGATCAAAGTACGGTCAAATCTACATCTGAGTTTCCCACTGGAATCATTCTAGTTTCAACCCCCCCCCCCCGTCTATATCTGTTTCTAGTTTCAAACCATACTTGTTCTAGTTTAAAAATTACTGTTCACATTCATTAATTGCCCTCTTCAGACCCAGGGAATGAAATTTGAAACCAGCGTGAAATGAGCATAGGAAAAGACAGCAGTCAAACTACTTCAGAGGGGAGGTGTAAATTTAGGCCCAATTTACACCTCCCCTCTGAAGTAGTTTGACTACTGTCTTTTCCCAAGCTCATTTCACACTGGGTTCAAATTTCACTCCAGGGGGTCTGAAGAGTACTAAGCAATAGCATTTGTTTAAAGCAGTATAATGCTAGCTTGACCACAGGAGGGCAATTAATGAATGTAAACAGTAATTTATAAACTAGACCAAGTATGGTTTGAAACTAGAAACAGGTATAGACAGTTTTTTTTTTAAACAAGAATGATTCTAGTGGGAAAGTCAGATGTAAATTTGACCTTAGTAGGATTGCCAGGTCTTATCTGGCTTACAGTGAGAGGGTGGGGTGTGTGTACCGGTTTCTTCCTGGGGTTTCTTTGGTGTGCGTGCTTCGCACGTGCGCCACAATGACATCACCTGGAACTGACGTCATCACGTCGGGCATGTTGGGGGACAGGACACCGACATTTGAGGGGAAACGATAGAGCTTTCCCAGAAATGCTAGAGCGTCCTGCACAACGTGCCCCTGCATGATGATGTCACCTCCGGGTGATGTCATCATGCTGGGGCATGTTGCCGCAATGCTGGCACTTGGGGGGTGGAGTCCCCCTCTGGCGGCCGGTTCTGGGCAGGTGGGTAAACAGCCCGTCGGGTGGGCAAACCCCCACCCTCCCGGGGGACCTGGCAGCCCTACAATTTAGTCATTTTAGCTTCTACACAGAGTTCAGGCTCAACATGATGTAGAACCCACTTGTTTCTGTTTTTGGTGGTCCATAAAACTCCTCCAACATCATGTGTCTTAGGAATCAGCTTTCTTCCAGTCAGCTTTTGTTAAAGTCCAACTTTCACACCCATACATAGTAATCTGGCATTTATATTAGAAGAAGCTAGGTACCGCCAGTAAGAGCATAAGCAAATGGCCCTTGGCGGTGATGCTGAGAGGCTTCTCTGCTGGCACTTGTAGTTGTTGGTTCTGACAGCAGCTGATACAGTCATGCGTGAGTTTTCTGAATGCTTGGAGGCTGGTTTTCAGACACTATATCACCTGTAAAGTCACTGCTGGGTCAGAAAAGATGTACTAATATCCTGTTCCAGCTGGTAAAGCGTGCTCCCAGAATGATAAACTGCTCCTAGAGTTGCACCAATATGTCTTGGAGCGAACCTTTCTGACAAATTGTTCTTGCAATTAGTGGAGAGTCACTCTATTGCTTTAAATTGTAATTTGAGTAACCGTTAGTGAATCACATATTGCATAGACCTTATGGTAAAACTGTTCCTGGACAGTGCTACCTCAGACTACAGGTGGTGGTAGCAAACAAAACAAAAACCTACTCCCTATAGAACGCTAGATATCAGTTAGAAGCCTTCTAGCCTTAACTTTTTTACTCAACTGAAGATGCCAGGGATTGAACCTGAGAACTTCTGCATACAAAGCAGATGCTCTACCCCTGAGCCACAGGCCCCTCGCCAAAAGAAGCACAAACATACCTAAATTAATAGATAAATATGTAGAAAGGGGCACACAAAATAAAATTATCATAATGCACTAGCACTTCTTTAAAGTGATTTTTTGAAGTATATATTTTTTAACAGTTGAACAGGAAATAAAGAAATCTTATGAACTCTGCAAACCCTATGCATGCTCATTTAGAAGTAAATCCCATTGTCCTCCATCAGGTCTCACTCCCAGGAAAATAGGCAGAGGAGTGCAACCTTCAGTAGCAACTTTAATATATTTCTCATCAACTCGTCACCTCACGTCACAGGAGCTTGGTCTGCTCATTTCTTGGGCTGTTGTCAGCTCTTGTTCAGTCACACCAATGGTGCCAGTTCTCTCCAAAGACCTTGGTTATTTCTCATCCTTCTTTTAAATGAAAGTGACAGATCCGCACAGGCTCAAGGACAGGACTCAGTACTAGTTAACTCTCTGTCCCTTCCAGCTACGTGATTTAAGTTATGGGATTTAAGCACCCTGGAAGGAGGAATGAACCTGTATTTAGGGAACTGAAAGCCAGTGAGGTTTCATGGCTAGTGATAGATCAGGAAGGGCTGGGTTCACATTTCCACTCAGTCATGAAACCAGGAAATGAAAATGGCCCTGGAGAGGGTCAGCTGAGCAGCTCCTGTGGTGCTATTGACATTTGTTCACGCTTTGCCTCATTCCACAAAATTGTACAACTGTAGGGACACGGTGTAAAAGATGTGCAAACAAAAAACAACAACACTGCAATATACTATTAATATGTATTCAAAAGATGTACTCAATATACAAAATATTTTTGGGGATTTGTATCTCATATAACCATGAATAAAATTAGAAGAGTTCACATATACAATTCCAAATACTGCACAATACAATCACATTCACATTAAAGCACATATCCATACAGTGGGAGACATTCCTAAGATGGCTGAATCCCCTATGGGTATCTAGATTTTTTGTGCCTGTTTCAACTTAGGTCTTCCTCAGGGAAAGCTACCACGTAATACATTTTGTTAAGAGGTGCTAAAAGTGATCACCCACAAAGTCCTGAAAGGAGCTTTCTTAGCAGCATTCTACAAACTTGATAGGGAACGTGTCCTCTTAACAAAATACATTATGTGGTAGCTTACCCTGAGGAAGACCTATGTTGAAACGGGCACAAAAAAATCTAGATACCCGTAGGGGATTTAGCAACCTTGGGAATGTTGCCCACTGCATGGATTGGTGCTTTAATGTGAATGTGACTATACTATGCAGTATTTTGAATTGTATATGGGAAATCTAATTTGTATTCATCCCACAAAGTGGCAGTAATGCAAAAGGAGACAGTTGGTGAGTGGATTCTGATTGCCAGTGAAGGGTCTGAGTCAAGTGGTCCCTGAGGTGCTGGCAGAGTTGCTGGGATTTGGCCACCACTAGCAGCCCTCTAGGTGACCAACCAGGGATTTCCCTGTAAGTTAAATCTGCCCCTGCCCTTAACTTGTTCAGTAGTCTTGGGCAAATGACTGCTTCTCACCCCAAAGGGCTGTTGTGCTGACCAAATTTGATAAATGAGTCTCTTTCAGGAAGAATGAGATACAGATTTGACACACAGGGAGTTGTGATTTACACGTGTGTGCCGCTGTCTTTCAGGATCTAATTTTACCCAATTCATTTTTCTGTCAGTCCTGGAAATTAATGTGACTTTATCATCCTCATGGATTGCTTCTTCGTCATCATACATGTCCAGTTTGGGAGGTGGTTCTTTTCCAATTTATTTAAGAGTGGAAGAATTTATATTACAAACTGGAAAAGCACCTTCCTTTTGTGTGTAGCAGACATTCACCTGCTGATGCACTTACTGTGCTTCTGAAAAACGTCACTGCTGGCAACCAGAACACGAATTAAACTAATTTGGGTTTACAGGTCTTGGTTGACACCAAACTGGGGTCTCTCCAATGGCTTTTGCAGAGCTGTTTAGACAGTGCAGCTCACCATGTTAACAAACATGCCCCAAGAAAATGAAAGAGTAGAAACAAGGGCACGTTCATTCATTGTGCTTATTAATTTCCTGCCTTGGCTACTCCACCCCATCTTTCTAATGGAGGGAAGGGAATTCAATTGGGTTGGGATAATTGCACAATCCCTCTAATAGATGGATTCTGCTCCTTTGGAAGTATGTATTCCGCTCCTCCTGTGGCTGAGAATGCTATGGAATGTAAACAGCTTGCTCAAACAAAAGCGGGTAGGCAGGCGAGTGGCGCTGTTTTCACAGAACAGGAAAAGCCCAGGGAGGCTCAGTTTTTTCTGAGAGAAGAATTTGTTTCCTGGACTGGGAACACCTCCCAGATGCCTTAACGACATTCTCTGTGTAGAGAAAAACAGTTCCCGGCAGCATGTCCATTTCTGATGTGACCAAGAAACAAGATGGGGCTATGAAAAGAAGAACAGGCTTGGTTTCCCAAAACTGGCATAAGAGGCAATTTTATCTCTCTCCTCACCCCACTCCACTTTTGTGGTGCTCCTTAAAGCACCCTTTATTTCTTACATGAACTTTTCTGTGAATAATAACAAAAGTGCTAAATTTGTGGATGTTGTGGCAATAAGTGCCAGACATGAGCTTTTGCCCCTATACTAGGTGCCCTGGCTGCTCCTGAGATTCCATGGGTGTAGATGAGCGGAAAGGTCTTTGTGCAGTGTGTAGTGTGCAAAAGGAGAAGCGTCTTCTCCCCCCCCCCTCGATGTCTGCCCCTCTTCACACACCAGCATCTGTGCTAGTATGTGTGTGTGTATAAGCAAGATCACAGAGAAATAAATCCAGGGCACAGCTATGTAAAGGAAAAGATAGCTCTATGAAGGCTGGACTGAATCCATTTCTTAGTAGCCGCTATGAAATTCTATGCCCCCATAATGTCATAACAACAGAAATTTTTGTTGTTATGCTGTGAATGTCATTTTGAGGCCCTGAAACAATGCCCAAATAGTTCAGATGTAACATTATTTTCTCCTGGAGGAATGAGTTTGCTGGAATTTAAGTGAAAATCTTACCTCTTCATGCCAAGTCATGGCAGGAAAGATCGGTAATCAGGATTCGAGCTTTATGTTCGCCTTCTTTACATAGCTGTTAATTACATTATGAAAGGTTTTGCTTTCTGGCATGATGTGTCTGTCTGTGTGTGGGGGGGTATGTTCAGGTGTCTTCAGTGTTGGTACTCTTCTGTGAATTAAATATACTGGAATCAGACTAAAGTAAAGCTAGCCAAGTGACCAGCTATATCTAATATTTAGCCATAGATATGCTTTTGGCACATGACACAAATGTTATATCAATCTTTCCCTGTATGGCTGCGGTCACACGGCCCTTTAATGCGGGAGGAAGAGCTGTTTCCTCCCACGCTTAAAGGGACCGTTCAGAATGGCCGGGACAATTCCCACACCGAAGCTGGCTCAAATGTGGGTTCCTCCCGCGTTTTCCGACCCCGGAAAAATCAAGTATTTTCCCGGGAGTCGCACGAGGAGCCCGCAAGAGCAGGGCTGTCCAGATGGTCCCATTTGCCATTCCCCCCTCCTTTTACACTTGGGCGCTTGGCTACGTGTAAAAGGGGGGGAACCCTCAAACTTACCAGGCGGCTGGAGGGGCTCGGGGAAGGGTGTCTCCCCCGGCCGCCACTGCCAGCTGCCGCCAAACGGCCAAGAACACTACTGCTTCTTCCACCTCTGCCGCCGCCACCTCCTTCGCCGCCTCCTCCATCTGCTGCCGTCGCATGCTGCCGCCTCCTTCACCACCCACCGCCGCAGGGGTTGGGATGTGTAAACCCAAGGTAAAAAAACGCAGCCCCTTTAATCCGGGAGGGCTCCCGGATTTGAAGGGGCCGTGTGACCACAGCCAAAGACTTGTGTGTTGGCCCTCCAGGGGACAACAGTGGGAAACAAGATGGACTTATATGGATCACTGCCCTGATCCAGCAGGCCTCTCGTCTTATGTACTTAATGTGTATTTGGGTCTTAATTAAGTTTTTCCTCTCTCTGGCCGATTCCACACTAGCTGTTGCCCCGGCTTCACTTCCGATAAAATCCGGATCAAAGCAACATTTCCCCACTTATTGCTTTGGGCCTGCATTTGGCCCGAATGTAATAAGTGTTTTCCCCGGATCTTCTGTCTCCGGGATTTGGGGGGGGGGGGGGGTTTGCCATGGGAGTGAAGTCGGGGCATTCAGGTGGGGAATGCCGAAATCGGGGTTTCTTGCCCCACCCCTTTAACGCCCTCTCTCCCCTTTCCCGACCTGGCGCAAGCGGGGTTTTTTTTTTGTTTCCCGCTTTGTTGCGTTACAACAACACGACATGACATTGATCCACCATTGACTGGCATTTAAATGTCTTTTTTTAAATGTAGTTTTATTGTTGATGTCTCAACATTTCTGTCTAGCATTGTTTGCACAAAAGTTGTTCCTGAGTCACGGCACAATAAAAATATGTATTGATGACTTTGAGGCACAGCGTGAACTGTCCCCCCCCCCCCCCCAATATTGCATTACAACAACATGACATGACATTGATCCATCGTTGTGTTGTTTTTCAGGGCCAATGTATTGCAGGTGGCGTGGTGGTGTGGACACATTTTTTGCTGGGGTAGCATGTGTTGTGTTGCATGATCCTGCTCCATTTCCCATCCCTTTCCCACCCTCCAATTCCCCTCCAACCCTTGCGCAAGCTTTCTTTTTTCACGGGCATTTCCTAATGGCGAAAGTCACAATGACACTACGCATGTGCAAAATGACAACCACAGTTGTTTCATGTGCATGCGTGGAGGATCCTTGCCGCTTTGTGGGAGGGTTCGTCACAACGAAACTCCACCTACGTTAAAAAGGGGGGGGGGGAAGGGGCAGGTGCATGATGTACTTTCCCGGGAATTATGAAAACCCTTGGCTAATCATGACTCTGTTGCGTCACGACGTTATAACGAAACTCCGCCTACATTTTTTAAAAATTGGGGGGGCGGGGGCTCAAGATTCGGGGCAAGGACAGATGCAGAAATGAAGAACCGGCATCAACCCAGTTCAGATTCCTGTAATGTGGAAACGCGCAGACTGATTCGGACCAATTAAACTCGGAAGGAAAGGGAAGCAAAGCCCTTGTGCGGAATCGGCCTCACTCTCTTTCTCTCTCTCTTTTTCTTTTGAACTACAGCTTGCGAGCATGAAAAGCTGGAGTGACATGAGGCAAGAAGTAGTGTTCCTGACCAGTGTGAACACCACAAGTTCTTCTGCCGAAATTTACCAAGCAGTGTCCCGGATTGTATGCGGCCATCCGGAAGGAGGTGGATTGCAAATTAAGTCTCTCAATTGGCTGGAAGACAGCAATTACAAAGCCATCTTTGGCACCAACAGCACAGATGAAGAGGTAGCTGATTTCTATGATAACTCCACAAGTAAGTTGCATCCGTTGACAAAATTACATGTGTTTTGTTTTGGCTTTGGGTACTTTGTGAGAGTATTTATTTATTTGTTTGTTAAATTTATATCCAGCCCTTCCCAAAACAGGCTCAGGGCAGGTCAGAATAAAGTGCATGAACAATTAAAACCAAATAATATAACTAATTCTTAAGACAGCTAAAACCCTTAAACAATTAAAAGGTGGCAAATTAAATATAACAGTTCAGACCCCCATAAGCCGGACTGATGGTAACTGGAGTATAACAGGCTCATATAGTACCAGGCCTCCACATAGGACAAATAGTTAGGGCAACTTCTTCCATTTCAGAAGCTGCAGCAGGCTACATAAAATACAGAGGGTGGGTGGGCAGGTGCTTATTAGAAGGAGTTTGTGGGGCTGGGTCAGCAGATAATGCATGCTGAGCACTCAGGTGTTGTTACTTTTTTTAAAGCACCCTACTGCAATGGCCTCATGAAGTCTCTGGAATCCAGTCCACTTTTCCGCATTATATGGAGAGCCCTGAAGCCTTTGCTTGTAGGAAAAGTCTTATACACCCCTGACACGCCGGCAACGAGGGCAGTGATGTCTGAGGTAAGTTCCCTGCATTTGGTTTCAATTTTTACAACAATGTAGGGGAAAGGTCATCTGTATACCCACAAGCATTTTGCTGTCTGACTCTGGAGGGAGTTAAAGCCCTCTTGTTTATGTCTTCAGGAGAGTATGTGTGTCATAGGTCAGTGTTAGAGCACATGTTTTTCATGTATAAGGTCTCCGGTTCAGTCCTTGGCATCGGTAGTTAGTTTTTGGGTAACAGGACTAAAAAAGACCATTGCTTGAGACCCCATTGCCATTTTGAGTACACATCACTGAGTTAGTTGGACCCATTCAAGAACAGGAAGCTCAGGACATTGCAAGAGTTTTAACCCCCCCCCCCCAAAAAAAAGGTTATTAATCATTTTTTTTGTTTTGGAGGGATGGGGAAAATGGAGGGTTTGGTGAACACAGCCATCTCCTCCCCGTAGGAGGCATTAGCCAGTGACTGGACTGAATGCCATAGCTATCTGGTGTACCTCTGGGAGATCCTATGCCATATGTAACCATTCCGCTTGCTTACACAACTCTGAGAATAAATTTTGAGTCCAGTGGCACCTTTAAGACCAACAAAGATTTATTCAAGGTGTGAGCTTTTGTGTGCAAAGCATCGAAAGCTCATACCTTGAATAAACCTTTGCTGGTCTTAAAGGTGCCACTGGACTTGAAGTTTGTTCTACTGCTTCAGACCAACACAGCTGACTACTTGGATCTATTTACACAACTGTGGTTAACTTCCATGAGTTCCCAGCTCATGTTCTACATTTGCTGACCTGAACACATGCTCAAAAAGAAACAGGGCAGAAAAGGAGCGTTGGAACTAGCCCTTTGGTGTTTCAACCTCAGGAATTCATTTAATCCCTGGTCTGTGGACTTTGAGGAACAAAACTGGAGCTACAGGGGGACAGGATGAGAAAAGTCAGGGAATCACCATTTTCCGTTTGTTCTGCAGTTTTGATGTAACCTTTGCCCCTTTCACTCTTCTGCCAGGTAAACAAGACATTCCAGGAGCTAGGTGTCTTCCGTGATCTCGGAGGGATGTGGGAAGAGATAAGACCAAAGATGCTAACTTTCATGGAGAAAAGCCAGGAAATGGACATGGTCCGGGTCAGTATGCCGTAACTTGTTTCCCTCCTCCCTCAGATAACACTGGATAGTCGTCCTGCAGCCTATATTCCTGTCTTCAGTCTGTTTGTTTGAGCACCATGATTGGCACTTGAGCCTCAAGCTGTTAACGTGCACGTCTGCACAGCAGCTAATGTCTTGTGACAAAGTTGCTTGTACACGGCCTCTTGCCTGTTCAACGTGATAGCATCCTGGCACGGAGGGAGGAAGGTGCCAGTCTCTAGACAGCATTTCCCTTTGTGATTTCACAAAACGCCAGTTAGGATGATTTGCACTGCATAACTGGAGCAAATCCTGGCTGGGGCATAAATCACCCTCACGCACCCTCCCTCTGCAGGCTGCTGTGAATGTACAGCTGTTAAGGATATGGGTCAGATGAATGTGAAGGTAGGGGATATTCCAGCACAGTCAGCTGTACATTCTGTTATGCTGAGCACTGCCATAATCACATGATACGGGGCTCTAAACTGGAGGAGAGTGTGATTAAATATTACCTCACTGGTCTCTCTGCCCCTGCCCAACTTTGTGGAAATGAGTGATATAGATAATAACCTACTGCAGAGAAGTAAAGTTTTCTTGATTGCTTGGCAGGATGGCATACATGACTAGTTACACCAGGGTGAAAAACTATTCCCCAGGGTAGTTTTGTGACTCACATGCATTCTCCACACACCCTGCCAGGCAGTAAGTATAATTTTGCTATACATCAGGCACAGAAGTGTAGTGTAACGTGTGATAAAGATGATCTTACATATCTGGCCTGACAAACAAGGTAAGAGAGCTACAGTTTCCTGTTGTATCACCAGCTTACACAAAAACAATGGTAAATTACCACTTGGTAAACCATAACCTCTATCTGCCCACCAGGAGGAGGGGGGTGACATCCAAGGGGAAAGTGTTTGAAGCCAGGTCCAAGTACATGATCACATTAGTCACCAGAGTGAAACACGTTGACCAACACCACTGTCATTGGACTGAAAAGCATTTGGAACAATACTGCAGTACTTAAAATGAACATGATTTGCTGTTGTTATTCTCAGGTACAGGTGGCTGCTAAAAGGGTCACATACCCACACAGTTTACCAAGAGGCTCAATATACCCTGTGGCAAGTTACCACTTAATCAGCGGTTGTTCCTATCTGTCATCCGTATCATCCTTTTAAAGTTATTGGAAAATTTTTATGTGCGTCAGGTGCACATCGTAGCAAAACATAGAGTAGAAAATTCACTTGATGCTTCCTGTAGATGCATGGAAGGAAGGGTGCAGTAGGCACTTTCATCATCATGAAGAGCCAGCGTGGTGTAGTGGTAAAGAGTGGCAGACTCTAATCTGGAGAACCGGGTTTGATCCCCTGCTCCTCCTCATGAAGCCAGCTGGGTGATCTTGCACCAGTCACAGTTCTTTCAGAGATCTCTCAGCCCCACCTGGCTTCCAAGGTGCCGTTGTGGGGAAAAGAAGGGGACGGCCATTGTAAGCCACTTTCAGACTTCTTAGGGTAGAGAAAAGTGGGGTATAATATCCTACTCTTTTTTCTTCTGGACAGCAGAAGAAAAAAGAAACCCCGTCCTTCCTCTCTGCATCTTACAATACAGGATGGTTCATTACTCATTAAAGATACTCACCCTGAAAATTCAGGAATACTGTGTTCAGATCCAGTTAGACATCCAAGCAGTTTTGTTGAACGTAGACTGCCAGGGAAGGGGCCCAGTCCCAGTCAGAAAGCTGTGAAACAGTAGAACTGGTGCACGTGAGAAGAGCATCACATGCTTGGCTGTGTGTCTGTCAGGAAGTGAGACTATAGCCAGCATCCTTGTGCTTGGAAGCGCCCCAGAGATGACCAGTGGTGAGAACAGACAAACTCAAAAGTGCTCCGTGATGTTAAGTTCCAGAAACGGCCTTAAACCAAGGCTCATTACAGTTGACTGTTTTCTTAATGGGACAGCATAAGTTGTAGATGTCTTTATTCTTGTCCAGTGCTGCACAGTATAATAATAATAATCTTGAGCCTCTTGGTGTCAAGGGAAAGCTCCTTGTAGTGGAGGGAAGCTAGCAGAATCCAGGTCATTAACTTTAACTTTGGGAGCCACCTTTGGTAACTATGGTGCCTGAAGCTGATCTACAAACTCTCGCATACACTATTCACCATAAGCTGGAATACCAGTTGTGCACCATGCACACTTTTTTTGTTAGATTCTACAAAGCAGAATTTATTTCTAGCTTCTTCTTTTTTGCATCTTTGCATCTGTTAAAACATTTTCATTATGTTAAATGGTAACCATACAAACTAAGCTTGTTAGCCTGAATCTGATAAATATCTTCATTATGTTGCATGCTAATTTACTGCCCACCCTCTGCCTTTATGTAGGGACTGATAAATTCCATTTCATTGCATCTGAGGAAGTGTTTGTGCACACGAAAGCTCAGACATTGAACAAAACATTGACGGTCTTAAAGGTGCCACTGGGCTCAAACTTAGTTCTACTGTGGTTTAGGGTTTCCAGCCCCCACGTCCCAGTGGGGGTTCCACCTCTTTTGAGAGCTTTGATACTCAAAACTCCACCCAGAAGTGATATCATCATGTCACTGACGTTGGGAGTGACACTCTAGTTTTTGGGCAAACTCTATGGTTTTGAAGGAAGAAAAGACCCAGGAGCTCCCCACTGGCTGCTAGGTAGAACCTGGCAACCTACCATGGTTTCTAGCTTGTTTGTGTCTAGCTTTATTGTGCTGTGATGTGTGGTCTGTAGAGAAATTCCTGTACTAGATAAGCTCTTTGTATCCAATCATATTTGATTGTCTCTTTGCCCACACTTCAGAAGAGAACCCTTCAGAATACACTGGCAGAGTTTAGCAGCTAGCAGTCACCAAAACAATTTTCTTCTCCTTTCTTCTCTTTGGTTCTCAGTGGTGGGTTGTTTGTTTTTCTTTTGGCAATGGGATCAGTTTTCCCAGAGATGCTGTTCAAGGCTGCCACCTGCTGAAACAAGAATAGAAATGGGAAAAGGCACAAGTCAATACCAGACAGGGCAAGATAAGCATGCAGGAGGTGTTTATTACACCCTTCAGTTTACACCCCTGTTTTAATGGTAGAGTCCCTGGACAGTATCCAAATGCCCTGCCTCTCCTTTTAAAGCCCCACTAGAAAGGATTAGGCTGATACCCCTTATGATCTACTGTTTTTCAAAATTGGGGGAGATTTTTGCACAGCCGGAGCATTCCCCCCTCCCCACAAACACACTTCAAAACTGTATTCTGAGGTGGTACAGTCCTGTGAAGGCTGTACAGTTTCTGAATGAGCAGGTAGTTTTTACTGGGTAGGTTCATGGGGTGGAAGGAGTCATTTGCTCAAGTATTATACTTCACAAGCATTGGATTTGGGAGGCTTCAGAATCGGAAGGCCACTGAAGAGGGTCACAGGCTAGAATGCAGGAAACCCAACTGCCAACAGGGTGAGAAAGAGAATGCCTGGAGAGTTGGTGGGGTGATAAATGGGCTTACGTTAAAATGGTGCATCATCAAAGCCAAGCAAATGTGCACCCAGAATTGCAATTGTATTGCTTCTGGCTTAAGTGGAAATAATAACTTCAGAGGTGAAGTGACTATAATCCTCTTTCCTGTGTTGATAACGTCAGACTTTACTAAAGAACAAGGGCCTCTGGCACCAGTACTTGGAAGGTTCAGACTGGACGGTTGAGGATGTTGCTGTGTTCCTGGCAAAATACCCAGGGGATGTTCAGCCCGTGAATGGCTCAACCTACTCCTGGAGGGATGCTTTCAATGAGACCGATCATGCTGTTATGGCCATATCCAGAGTCATGGAAGTAAGTATCCTGGTGCTGCTTGGACATATTTGCTTATTCTTTCCCTCAAAGCCAGTGGCTGGGCCTTCCTATTTATCAGGACAGTTTATATTTTTCTCCGTGGTAGTTTAGAAAATGACACGAAGAAGGTAAAGTCTATGCTTGAGATTATTAGGAGAGGGACTGGGGGGGAAGGGCCTGGATTGTAATGCCCTTGTGTAGATCTATGGTGTATCTGTGTTAATTCTGGTAGTTGCTCAAAAAGAGTCTTGGGAAAGGTGCAGAAAGGTGGATTTCAATGGATTTAGAAGAGAGTAGCTCTCCTTAGGATGGCTGTGTAAAATGGTTAAGGGAATTGCCTTCCCTGTGAGGAAAACCTCAACTCTGAGGCTTTTTCCCAGTTTAGAAAAATTAATGACTCAGAGCAGTGTTGAGAGGAACATGACAGAGGTTTACATCTTTGTTTATTTAAAAAAAATTCCTGTCTCACACTCTCCAGACTGAATCAGTGTAAACTTCATATAGAATAATTAGGACAAATTTAAAACTCGCTGAACTAACAACAGCAGCAACCAGTAACATTTTAAAAACAGCAGCCACTAAAACCAGCAGAAAAAAAAGGCCCCAAAAGCTTCTGATTAATTTTCTGCCTTCATCACAGTGCGTCAATTTGGACAAGCTGGAGCCTATGCCAAATGAGGTGCGTCTTATCAACAAGTCCATGGAGCTGCTGGACCAGAGGAGATTTTGGGCAAGCATTGTCTTCCCTGAAATGACTCCTGACAGCACAAACTTGCCTCATCACGTCAAGTACAAGATACGGATGGACATAGACAACGTGGAAAGGACAAACAAAATTAAAGATGGGTGAGTGTTCTCCAGAGAGACTCTGCTGAGTTCACAGACGCAGAGGAGTTGGTGCCAGAGTTTCCGATAGACAATAATCTGTGGTGCTTTGGTGCAGATTCTGGGACCCAGGTCCTCGGGCTGACCCCTTTGAAGACATGCGCTACGTCTGGGGAGGCTTTGCTTACCTACAGGATGTGGTGGAGCAGGCAATCATCCGGGCTGTAACAGGCACAGAGAAGAAAACCGGCGTCTATGTCCAGCAGATGCCATATCCCTGTTACGTGGATGACATGTAAGTTTCTGTGCAAATGAGAAGTCTTCCAAGATTAGGCTGCACCATTAGCCTGCATTCTAGGAGTAGCAAATTCTGGAGACTATTGAGACAGTCCAATTCAGCAGCCTTGGGAATGGTGCCAGAAAAGAACCTCTATGGTGGGATGCAGAGTTGGGAATCATTCTCTAAACAGTGCCATTTTGTCAAACACTGATGCAGAAGCCATTCTAGGAATCCTGCTTAGCCGGTCTCACAGAGACTTTTCCACAAGGCCACCACTGCTGCAAGGGTTTTAAGCCAACGAGAGCAGCTTGTTCTTCCTAGAGCCAAAACGGCACTGTGCAGAGATACATTTTGTGCATCTTGTTCCAGTACTGGCCAGCTAGGCAGCTCTGAAATGGAGATGTTTGTCCTGGGCCTCTTTGAACATTCAGAGCTATAATACCACTGGCTTTCAGCTATCGTGACTAATGAACACTGAAAAGCCAATTCATGGATAGATCTTCTTAAAACCATGCCAGATGGCAGCTCTGGATGGTGAACTGCATGAGTTAAAGTGTTTATTTTATTTATTTATTTAAAACATTTCTATGCCCCCTTTCCAACTGATTGCTGTCCACAGGGCATCAGACATTTAAAAAAATTAAAACATTAGAGCAATTTTTAAAATATGGTTAAAATCATAAAATAATTCAATTAAAAACGCAAGAGTAGAAGGAGGGCCAGTAATGGTAATTGGTCTTGTGTGCTGTGATGCAAAGAAATGCTCCCTTTTTGTCTGCCCCAAAGCTACTGCCCGTTCAAGTATCATAACCCCTGCCCTTTGCCTCCCACCCACTTTCCTCCTGGCCTGGTTCCCTGCCAGATTCCTGCACGTCATGAGCCGGTCGATGCCCCTCTTCATGACCCTGGCTTGGATTTACTCCGTGGCGATGATCATCAAAGGGATTGTGTACGAGAAGGAAGCCCGGCTGAAAGAGACCATGAGGATCATGGGCCTTGACAACAGCATCCTCTGGCTCAGCTGGTTCATCAGCAGTCTCATCCCCCTCCTCTTGAGCGCGGGACTCCTCGTTCTCATCCTCAAGGTGTGTTTGGCCCCGTGTTTCATTGTGGTCATGTGGGACCCTCGATGGTTTGTTTAGTGTAGTGGCCAAAGCGACTAAATTGTGGGTTGCACGCAGTGCGATCCTAAGCAGAGTTTGGAGCTTCAGATAGGGTTGCCAGCCTCCAGGTGGGGCCTGGGGATCTCCTGCTTTTACAACTGATCTCCAGCTGACAGAGATCAGCTCCCCTGGAGAAAATGGCTGCTTCGAAGGGTGGACTCTATGGCATTGTACCATGCTGAGGCCCCCCCTCCCCAAACCCCACCCTCTCCTGGCTCCACCCCCAAAGTCCCCAGGTATTTTCCCACCCAGACTTGGAAACCCTAGCTTCAGAGCCCGTTGACTTCAATGTCGATGAAGGGTGTAAGTCTTTATTTATGGATCAGCCTTACTTTCTCTTGGTATGTGCATTAGCAGTTTGCAAACAAAGATTTGCCCCCTCTTCTTAGTTCATTTAAATATCCTTAGGTGTATTTCTTTCCTTGAAAAATAAGTCATAATGTCTGAATAGTGTTTCATGCTCCCTATGGCCGGTCTTCTCTTTATCCAGAACGGGAACCTGCTGCCTTACAGTGACCCCAGCGTGGTGTTTATCTTCCTGTCGTTTTTTGCTGTGGTGACCATCTTGCAGTGCTTCCTCATCAGCACCTTATTCTCCAGGGCCAACATGGCGGCAGCCTGTGGAGGAATCATCTACTTCACTCTCTACTTGCCCTACGTTCTCTGTGTCGCCTGGCAGGATTACGTCGGCTTCTCTCTCAAAATATTTGCCGTGAGTAAACGTGGACTCGGGTCTCAGACTAGGCTGGGCGGAGCTTCTGGGGTCTTTTGCTGGGATGAGGAGTGAAAAGGCCAACCATTGGTCCAGAGGAGGCCTCAAGGGGGATTTGTTGTGGCCTGTATGCACCTTTAGCCCACCTTTCCATGCCCCACACTTAACAGGGCTGGTGCCTTGAAAAGTGCTCTGTTCTTTCACGATTTGCCGCATTTTTATCCCATTCTCCCCCGTGAAGTGATGATGCGGGGAAAGGAACCTTTTGAACCATATGCCCACTCGTTAACAGATTAGTTGCTGGCAAGTACAACGTTCCTTCCCACCCGCACAGCTGCCTTTTCACTGCTGTAGCCAACTCATTAGGCTTTTTATTAAAAAATTAAACATTATTCTCTAGGCCTCTGCAAATAAGATGAGCTCCCCTGGGGTTAGTGGGGTCATCAGATTGTCCTGCCAATTGATTTGCCAGACAGTAGGGGCAATCTATGATACAAGGTGTGGCTCAAAGACAAGAGTGGGGTCTTCTACTAAGAGGCTAATTAGTTGTTATACTTTCCCCAGGTTTGACTCTCAGTTGAGTTGACAGAAATGATCTTGGATGTTCCATGTTTTACAGCTGCATGCAGGCCCAATTCAGACTGGAAGGCTGAAGGCCCCCTTCCACCTTGCTGTTTTCATGGCCCCACTATTTGACCCACTGGGGGAAACTGATGTTCACCGATGGCTGCATATATATTTCTCCATCTGAGCAAACAGCACATCCCCAGGGGTTACTTCGGGTTGGGAAAAATAACCTGTGGGGGCTGAACTGTGGGAAGGCTAGAGCTCCCCCTCCCTATGCACCAGTTTCTGATGCACTCCCACATGTGCCTGGGAGACAAGGAACTGTTGACCTGCCTTGGAACAGACCCAGGCAAAATGTCGTATGTAGTTGGGTCCTCAGTTTGCTCTATACCCCCCTCTCTGTTCAGGTCTGTGGTGCATCATATAAAAAGATGAGATAACAGTATGTTCCATGAATCAGACATGGTTCTTTGCCACCCAACTGGACAACTGGACAAAAGTCAAGTAATAAGAAACTGTCTTATTTGTCCCTCCTACTTGGTACCAAAATTACTGGAGCAGCATTGGTGCCACTGTGGCAACACACTGAATCGATGTTTGATCCCTGTTACTGCAGTGTTTGTTTAACAAGTTTTGAGTCCAGTAAGACCTTAAAGACCAACAAGGTTTTCAGGCTTTAAGCTTTTGAGAGTCAAAGTGCCCTAAGCGTATGCTCTGGAAATCTTGTTGGTCTCTGAGGTACTACTGGACTCAAACCTTGCTCTCCTACTGCAGACTAACAAGGGTCTCCACCTGAAACGGTGCTTGTTTCTAACTGTGGCACAGATAATCTCACCAATTGCTCGCATTCCTTCCTTCCTTCTAAAATATGACTGATTAATGTACTAGTGATGCAAACTGGTGTCTTTCTTCTCCAGAGCCTGCTTTCTCCTGTAGCCTTTGGGTTTGGCTGCGAATACATCTCCCTGTTTGAAGAGCAGGGCGTTGGAGTCCAGTGGCAGAACATCTTTGAAAGCCCCATAGAAGAAGACAGCTTCAACCTGACCACTTCTTTCTACATGATGCTATTGGATACTTTGCTGTACGGGATCTTGACTTGGTACATTGATTCTGTCTTCCCAGGTGAGCCTTCCTCTGTCTTCACTGGGCTCCAGTACTCCATGCCTCCCCAAGTGAATTCATCTGCCAGCTGGGGCTACTTCTGCTTCCATGGGGTGAACCCAGGAGATATCAGGCACAAAACCCCATCTTAGCAGTAAATGGCCGGTCTACTAGAAACAGTGGAGGCCATGTGGTTGCTTACCTAGGATATCCTATGATAGTGTAGCCTCATGGTGGTCCCAGCAGCAGGTCTAGCAGCAGATTCAGCACCAGCATTGTGTGGGGTTTAGTTTATCAGACTAGGATTTGGGAGAACCAAGTGTAGGCCCCTTCTCTGCTACGGGATCTTGCCCATCACACCCACGCAGTCAAAACTTGCCTCATATGGCTCTTAATGTTAAGGATAACATGAAGGAGGGGCGTAAGCCACTGTAGGTTCCCATTGTTGAGAAAAGTGGAGTTTGAATTAAGCAAATGAATTCAGGACCTTGCAGCTTGAGTCAGCCACACGCCCATGGCTTGTTTATGCACAGTAGAGTTCATTGCAGGGTTGTGCCCATTGGATTGAAGCTGGGTTACATCAGTTACTTAGGGCTCCCTTGAGGAAGCGGGAAGCAGATTTGGGGAAATCACTAATAGAGGGCCATTCCTTGCCTGGTCTGGTCTGCTCCACTAGCCCACTCCAAGACTTTGAAAGCTCTATGTTGCTGAAAGATTTTGCTGCTAGAATATATAAACTGGTTAAATGGAGAATCTAACTGTGCAAGCAAACTCTTCAGTTCTTGGGAAAGAATTTTTGTGCTTGAACATGATACTATTGCAATCCGTTAGGTCTGCTGAATAAAAACATTTCTTGGAATTGCTGTTTCAGCTGTGCCATTTGATGCCACTGGGAATGGTGCCCCGAAGGGTATACGACTGGATAAGCTGCTTTCCCCCCCAAGCATGCTGAGTTTTGCTAAGTTGATTTGTGCGGTTTTACTTTAAAAAAAAGCAGGCGCAAAAAATAAGCTGGAGCAAAACACCAGAATCTCATTATGGTAGAATAATTCCATCTAAATTTATATAAAGGCAGGCCAAATTAAGACTAACAGAGCTCCAGGGTTACAAACAGAACTGTTCCAAGAATGTAGAAGAAAACTGATTAGAATAAAATAAAAACAAATCAGTTAAAGTAAACGAAGACCCATGTTTGAGCCTCAAAATGAAAGGACCTGATGTTTCTTCTTCCAGTTGGCACATGCTTGGAGTGTTTAGGCTCGGTGGACCCTCACCCAGTCATTGACAAGACCGCCTCGGGCGGCTGGCAGATTTGCAACTTGGGCAGGATGACGTGGGCAGGGCTAGCTCTATTAGACTGGATCAAATCATCTCCATTCTGTTGGAGGAGGAGCCAGCTAAGTTGGAGAAAGGCTGCTTAGGCTGGAGGAAGGCTTCGGATTTTGCTCAGTGGAATGATAGGAGAGGCGTAGGATCCAACTTAAGGCTTTTCCTCATTCTCATTTTCCTTGCTTCTAAGTTCCTTCAGGGGTGTTTTCTTTTCTGCACGCGTTTTGCTCCCTGTAGCGGTTGACTCAATATTACATTGGGTTATGTCCGACATAAAAACCTGCAGTTTAAATCTGCAGGGACAGATGCTGGACATGAACCAATGTGGTATCGAATTAACCACTAGAGGGAGCAAGACACATGCAGAACAGGACACACACACACACACCCCGCTGCCCCCCGAAGAATCAGGAACTTACAAATGAGGAAGATGATAATACAGAAAAGCCCCCAGTATTTTCAGAGGATCACGAAATAGCCCGTACAATGTCCTGGCTGCTGTACTAGGTAAGAAGGAGACCTGGATTTAGATCCCCCTTCTGCTACGAGCTTGCTGGGTGACCTCAGACCAGTCATTCTCTCTCAGCCTGACCTACTCATAGGGTTGTTGTGACAGTAAAATGGAGGACGGGAGAGACATATGTGTTGCTTTAAGCTCCTTGAAGGGAGCAGGGCAGAGGAGGGATCAAAATGCACTAGAGGGATAGAATCCAACCTCTTTGAGAACTGCTTTATTTTTTTCACATCAAGAATTTGGGGCATGGTTCTCCTAAATCTTTTTTTGTCTCTTGGTCTAGGCCAGTATGGCATCCCCCGACCCTGGTACTTTCCCTTCTTGAAGTCCTATTGGTGTGGTGAGAAATATGAGCAGCAGCAACTCCCATCTCTCCACTCAAAGTCATCTGAAAGTAAGTGACTGATCTCCTAGGTGAGTTGCACACACAGAGACAAATCAGTCCATACAAGAGGGCTTGAAGTGAATGCTGAATAGAAAAGCACCTTGGCCTGCTCCATCAAGGGAATTCTTGTGTTGTATTTTCGGGTGCCAAGACAAACCTAGCCTAAGCCTGCCCAATGGCAACAGGAAACTTGCCCTTACTTGACCCATCCTAGTACAGACAGACACACATGTGCCTGCACACCAGCCAACGTTTCTTTAGAAAGCTTTCCAGCAGATCAGACTTCCTGTAGGGGCTTAGTTAGATTTCCAAGAACTGCTTCCCCTTGGAATGCCACATTTGTATCAAATGCAGCAACTGGTTACTCGAGCGCCAGTTTGGTGTAGTAGTTAAATGTGCAGACTCTAATCTGGGATAACCAGGTTTGATTCCCCACTCCTCCACTTGCAGCTGCTGGATGACCTTGGGCAAGCCATAGTTTTGTCAGAGCTGTTCTCTCAAGAGCAGTTCTCCAAAGAGCTCTCTCAGCTCCACCTACCTCATAGGGTGTCTATTGTGGGGAGGGGAAGGGAAAGGAGATTATAAACCGCTCTGAGACTCCTTTGGGTAGTGAAGGGCAGGGTATAAATCCAATCTCTTCTTCTTCTGATGCTGTCAGGCCTAGTACTAAAGTAGCCTGAGAGAATTTATAATATTCTCTTTCTTTACTCAATAATTTACTTTCCTCCCGCAGTCTGTATGGAAGAAGAGCCGAGTCATCTTAGCCTTGGCGTATCCATTCAGAGCCTGGTGAAGGTTTATCGTGATGGCAAAAAGCTGGCTGTAGATGGCCTCACGCTGAATTTCTATGAAGGACAGATCACCTCTTTCCTGGGACACAATGGAGCTGGGAAAACAACCACAATGTAAGCAACAGTGTTGTGAAAATCAAAACAAACCCTTGCTCTGTGTCTGATTTCCCTCTGGTGGTTTTGGATTCAGTGTCCCTTCTGTTCCATATAGGTCCATCTTGACTGGATTATTTCCACCAACTTCTGGCACAGCTTTCATCCTGGGCAAAGACATCCGCTCCGAACTCAGCAGCATTCGGCAGAATCTGGGGGTCTGCCCTCAACACAATGTCCTGTTCAATGAGTGAGTTCACATCATGAATCACAGTTGCCTTGTCCTGCAAATTCTTTCATAAGTAGCAGAAGGTCTGCCATTATGATGGGAAGGCTGTGTGTGGAAATAAAGGGCTTGTATACTGCAAGTACCCTGGAGTATGCTGCCTTTCCCCACTCCCTGCGTTGCACTTGACAAGGGGACCGGCTGGTGACGGCCATACTAGCGCCTGTTTGGATTCTAGGATACCATTACCCTTACTTTCACAGTGCCCTCAACTAGTTGCACTTCAGGGCCAATCTTAACATTAAAAAGTGTTCAGATTTGTTTGGGGGTGGGGGTTGATGTGAGAACTTTACATCAGATGCACAATGGGAGTTTTGAGCCATGTTTCAGTAACATGTTTTTTGGGTTTTTTTGCAATGTAGTCAATAGTGGCTCTGATGGGGCGACTAAAAGGTTGTAAAAGTGGTACAGGAGGGCTGAAGCTGACCTTCCCAATGTACAATGTGTAGAAAAGGGATAGCCTGTGTTTGGGAGGCACAAAACTCCCGTTGCATGTCTGATAGGAAGTCCTCTTGTCATCCCCAAACACACACAAGGACTTCATAACAATAAAATGGGATCTTCTGACCTATGAGTGGAGCTCCACCCATGAAATGACAGCTTCCCGCCTCTCACTTTAACCCCACAGCATCCACTGAAATGCTGCTCTGGGGGATCCCCCAGGAACAGGATCTGGCACAGTGTGGGGGATCTACAGTGGGAGGGGAGTGATGAAAATTGCCCCTCCTCCACTGGTGAAAGTGCCCTAGTGCCAGAAGTAATAGACTGGAGAGGAAGTGCATGTTTGAAAACAAGTGTTAAATGTATGCTCCTCCCATCCCAAACAGTATTTAAGAACATAAGGACATAAGAGAAGCCAATGCTGGATTAGGCCAGTAGCCCATCCAGTCCAACATTCTGTCACACAGTGGCCAAAAACACCAGGTGCCCTCAGAAGGTCCAACAGTGGGGGCAGGACACCAGAAACCCTCCCACTGTTGCCCCCCCCCAGTCAAACACCAAGAATACAGAGCATCTCTTGCCCCAGACTGAGTTCCTATCTATACTTTGTGGCTAATAGCCACTGATGGACCTCTGCTCCATATGTTTATCTAATTCCCCCTTGAAGCTGTCCATGCTTGTAGCCGCCACCACCTCCTGTAGCAGTGATTTCCGCATGTTAATCACTCTTTGGGTGAAGAAGTATTTCCTTTTATCTGTTCTAACCTTACTGCTCAGCAATTTCATGAAGTGCCCACGAGTTCTTGTATTGTGAGAAAGGGAGAAAAGTACCTCTTTCTCTACCAGCTCTATCCCATGCTTAATCTTATAAACTTCGATCATGTCACCCCTCAGCCGTCGTTTCTCCAAGCTAAAGAACCCCAAGCGCTTCAACCTTTCTTCATAGGGAAAGTGTTCCAACCCTTTTATCATTCTAGTCACCCTTTTCTGCACTTTTCCCAATGCTATAATGTCTTTATTATGAGGTGTGGCGACCAGAACTGTATACAGTACTCCAAATGAGGTCACACCATCGATTTATACAAAGGCATTATGATACTGGCTGATTTGTTTTCAATTCCCTTCCTAATAACCCCCAGCATAGTGTTTAGTTGAGGCTTCTGGGGGCTAGTTTGCTGTATTTCTTCAGGCTCCACGTACGACAGTAGAAACAAATGGTGGAAAAATCAGGAATGTTTTTTCTTTCCTGTATTCTGCAAAGTAGGGACCTTTGCTTGCTCACACTGGTTGTACAGCCAAAACGGATTCCCTTTCAGCTGTCTTCTCTAAGCCACCTTGATTGACTCCTGCCTGTGCCAGATGTTCAAAGGCTGTGACTTAGGCCCTTCAAAGTTACACAGCTGGCTTGTAAAAAATTTGCTTTTTTAAAAAAAGTTATTTCCTTTTATTTGTCTTTTTTTGTTTCTAAGATGTACTCAAACGCAGAGTTCATAGTACATTTTTTAAAAAACTATGTCCATAAATGACCTTACTTTAAAAACAAACAAATCAGAAATTCTCCTAAGCATGCAATGCATCTTTGACTCAGAAAATTTGCCCTGTGACCGGCTTACAAGAATAGGTTGGCTTGGTATACATTGTATTTCTTAAGACTGGAACACAGCTGCGTAATAGCAGGGCATGGGAGCCAGTTCTGAATAGGGAAACCAAGTGGAGGTCGAGGGATTAAATTCCAGTCTCCTTTTCCTGCGCAGCCCAAGGCAAATTGAGGGCGCAGGAGCATTGCTATTTGCAATTTACACACAAAATTTTTAGTGTTGTCTGTTTGGGCCCTCTGAAAATGTAGTTAGTTCTGAGTATTATTTGGACTTTTATATAGCAGATAAATATGAAGAACTGAGAACATCACAGATTTTTTTTCTCACAAAGAGTGTGGTTGTTCTTCCCATTCTAAGGCTGACGGTGGAGGAGCACATCTGGTTTTATGCACGCCTGAAGGGGCTGTCGGAAAAGCTGGTGAAAAAGGAGATGGAACAGATGGCCATAGATGTTGGCTTGCCTCACAAACTGAAATCGAAGACAAGTAAACTCTCTGGTAAATGTCATTTCTCTAGCCTTGCTTGTCTTATGTTCATATCCATAAGAGCATAAGAAGAACTCTGGCAGATCAGACTGAAGGTCTGTCTTGTCCAGGATACTGATTCTAACAGAGGGCAGCCTCCGGGAGGTTCGTAAGCAAGGACTTCTGGCCAAATTCCTCAGCAAGTTAGTACTCACAATGCTTGTGAATATAGAATTAGTGCTCACCGTTAGTACCCAGCTTGTGGTTATAGAATTAGTATTCACAGCTGGTACTCACAGTGCTTGTGAATATAGAATTAGTACTCATAGTTAGTATTCACAGTGCTTGTGAATATAGAATTAGTACTCACAGTTAGTACTCACAGTGCTTGTGAATAGAACTCCTGTTGACCTATCGTGGCTAATATCTGTTGACAGACCCAGCCTCCATGAAGCTGACTAATCTATGCTGAGCTTTTGGCCATTCCCGCATCCCAGAGCAGTGAATTTCACATGCTAACTCCTGTGGGAAGAATTACTTCCTTTTTTCTTTGTCCTGAATCGATTGCCCTGAGTGACCACCATCCCAGGTTCTAGCATTGTGAGAGAGGGAGGAAAAATTATCTTTGTCTTCTTCCCTCCGCAACCCCCAGTCATTTTTTGCCTTAAACTTAGAGCAAAATTTGAGTCCAGCATCTTAGAGAACAACAAGATTTTCAGGGTATAATCTTTTGAGAGTCAAAGCTTCCTTTGTCAGTACTCTGTAGGGTTGCCAAGTCTGGATTGGAAAATCCCTGGAGACTTTGGGGGTGGATCCAGGAGAGGGTGGGGTTTGGGGAGGGGAGGGGCCTCAGCATAGTACAATATGATAGAGTCCACCCTTCAAAGGGGCCATTTTCTCCAGGGGAGCTGATCTCTGTCAGCTGGAGATCAGTTGTAAAAGCGGGAGATCCCCAGGCCCCATGTGGAGGCTGGCAACCCTAGTAGTCTGTAAGGTACCCCTGGACTGCAAGCCAACATGGGCTACCCATCTGAAACTTCTTTCTAAACCAGGTACCCTCAAGCACTTTAACCTTTCTTTACCCATCCTGGGGAGACCCTCACCCTGTGATCATTTTGGTTACTCTTTTCCAGCTCTACAGTATCTCCCACCCTACAGTTTAGATAACCAAAATTATGCATCGTATGTCCCAAATGTGGACTCTCCCTAGATAAAGTCATCACACAGTACCCAGCTGTTTGTATCCTCATTCCTTTCCCTGATAATCCCTACTGTAAACATTTCTTGAAGTTGGTGAGGTTGCAGGCCAGTCAGTTCACACATGCGGGTTCATCACTTCCTTGCTGGCCTCACAGGTGCTCCAAGGGATGACTTCATGTGTGAATGAGCAATGATCCAGCACCACGGCCGGGGTTTTCACATCATGGTGTGGGGGGGGAAATGCGCTGTCAAGTCACAAGTGACATATGGTGACCTCACAGGGTTTTCAAGGCAAGAGATGTTCAGAGGTGCTTTGCCATTGCCTGCCTCTGCATCGTGACCCTGGTATTCCTTGGAGGTCTCCCATCCAAATACCAGCTAGGGCTGACCCTGCTTAGCTTCTGAGATCTGACGGGATTGGGCTAGCCTGGGCTATCCAGGTCAGGGCTTTCACATCATCTCACTTCAAATATAATGCTGCTTTGATGGCGCTGGATTAATCAATTGGGGCATCATCAAGGGAGATAGTACACTCATGTGCAGAGCAGCCCTATGGTGGAAATAAGGCTGCCAACCTCAAGATGGGGCCTGGAGATCTCCTGGAATTACAACTGATCTCCAGACTGCAGAGATCAGCTCCCCTGAAGAAAAAGTCTGCTTTGGAGGGTGGACTCTATGGCATTGTACCATGCTGAGGTCCCTCCCGTCCCCAAACCCCACCCTCTCCAGGCTCCACCCCCCCCCAAGTCTCTAGGTATTTCCCAACACAGAGCTGTCAACCCTGGATGGAAACGTCACCAGAAACATCAGTGGCTTAAAGGATGCAGAGTCATTGTACAGTGGCATAAGTCTCTGGACATGCGTGGCAACTTTCTGCCTCTGTGTGCATTCACACAGGTGTGTAGAGGCAGTGCCATTAAATTAAACTTTGCAGAATCACTATATTAATTTTGTTCTCTGGCTTGGCTTTGCAGGTGGCATGCAGAGAAAGCTTTCTATAGCGCTGGCCTTCGTAGGTGGCTCCAAAATTGTCATTCTGGATGAGCCAACGGCGGGTGTCGATCCTTACTCTCGCCGAGGGATCTGGGAGCTGCTTTTGAAATATCGCCAAGGTACCTGCCCTTTTGATTAAGTGGATCTGCTTGCCCCAGCGTTAACTGAAGTGTAACTGCAAACAACAAGAAGAAAAGACAGTAGCGATCATCTTTCCGCAAAGAGGCCTTTTTCTTTAGGAGTGGAAAAAGTATGTTCTCCCTGTGCAACAGATGTAATGTGGCCTTATAGTGAGCCGCACCACTGATCAATCTAACCCAGGTCTGTTTGCTCCAGCCAGCACTAACTCTCCAAGGTCTGTTCAAATGAAAAGCCTCTGGTTTGAACCAGGGACCTTCTGCGTGCAGCAGATCTGCTGTAGTACTAAGCTATGCCCCCGCAGACCTTCCTTTTTTCTCCAACAACTAATGGCAGCTTGGGGGTGGGAGATGGGCACAGTTTAAACTAAATTAAATTGAAGGGGGAAAGGTTTAACAGTCCATCCTACAGCAGTCTGTGCTGGGCTGCTAACAAGTTTTTTTTTAAAATTCACAGGATCATATTAATCATGGATTTCTTGTGCTGTGTTCCCAAGAAACTAAGGCTGCGGTCACATGGCACCGGATTCCCGGATAAAATCCCACTCCGTTTTTTTTCTTTTGGTGGTGGCGGCGGCGGCGGCGGGAGGCACCCTTCCTGCTCACAGGAGAGCACTCTACACCCCCCTCCACTGCCGCCGCCACCAGCCAGCGGCGGACCTGTCCTGGCTGCCTGGCTTGCCTTGAGCTCTGCTCCGGGCCCCAAGCCCCGCTGGTCACCGCCTGGTAATTTTTTGGGTTAGAGAATGTGAGGGGGGGCAAGGCAGCAGTGCCCGGCAGGGTTCAGGGCTGGGAGCAGAGTGTGGGGCGGTCCCCCCCCCCCCGCATTTTTGCACTTGGGCGCTTGAGTGCCCAAGTGCCCATGTGCAAAAATGAAAAAAAAAACCAGGGAGGGACGATCTGAACAGCCCTCTCTCGCAATCATTGTGAGAGAGGGCTGTTCAGATTGGCTCAATCGTGGATTCCTCGCACTAACACCCGGAAAATACCTGATTTTCCTGGGAGGCGGAAACAGCACGAGGAATGCACAATTGAGCCCGCTTCAGTGCGGGAGTGGTCCCGGCCTGTATGAACGGTCCCTTTAAATGCGGGAGGAAACAGCAGGTCCTCCTGCTTTAAAGGGCCGTGTGACCGCAGCCTAAGTTGTGACCCACGAAGTCCCAGGTTCAAATGTCACCACCACCATGAGTGGTCTTTGGAAAGCTGCTGTGTTTTCAGTTGCACATTTGTTTTTTTTGGAAAGATTGCTGAGACACATGAGATGCTATTATCAGCACAGAGTGCAAATGCTAATAGTAGTGATAATAATAGAGCCAGTGTGGTGTGTTGGCTAGTGTGTTAGACTAGGATTGAGTTTGAATCCCCACTCGTGCCGTGGAAGCTGACTGGCTAACCTGGGACCAGACCAACACTCTCACCCTAACCTAATTGACAGGGTTGTTGTCAGGATAAAATAGAGGAGAGGAGAATGACATAAGCAGCTTTGGTTCCCCACTGGGAAGAAATGCAAAATGTAAATGAAATTTTAAAAATTAGTAGAGTTTGTAGGGGAAAACACCCAACTGAATTCTGATTAAACTTGACTGACAGCCTTCGTCTTTCACTGAACTGAGATCAGAAGCAGGCCCATGCTGAGTGCATTAGATGGAATCCCCTTTTTGTGTTAGAGGAGAGAGACTGTGTGTTGTTTTCACAGCATGAAGCACCTTGGCTTTCCCTGAAGCCATATCCCTTGTATCAATTTACTGGAATTTCTTTGAATGGATTCTTGGGAGATCGTCTTCATAGATGCATCCTTACTAATTTCCAACCTTGTAATTTAGTAGCTTGTATGACTTGGCACAAAAGACAGGGTGGAAAGGGCACAGAAGGGAAGAGGACCTTTGTAGATGTCTACAACCTGTACTGACTCTTGGGTTAGACTGTCTCCCATTGGCTGGTAGAGGAGCATCACTATTGACGCACATCCCGAGTTTGCATGCCCTCCTGACTTAGAAGCCTTTGAGAAAGACTGCTAAACTTGCTCAATGTATTTGGCTTCTCTTTCTGGTTTCCAGGCCGTACCATCATTCTCTCCACGCATCACATGGATGAGGCAGACATCCTCGGAGACCGGATCGCCATCATATCTCACGGCAAACTGTGCTGCGTCGGATCTTCTCTGTTCCTGAAGAACCAGCTGGGCACAGGCTATTACCTGACCTTGGTCAAAAAGGATGTGGACTCCTCACTGAGCTCCTGCAGGAACAGCAGCAGCACAGTGTCTTTCCTGAAAAAGGTACTGTTTTTTTCTGAAGCGCAATCTAATTCCTTGTTGATTTAAGTCTAAAAAGAATCTTTAGTATGAGACTGCTAGTTCCCTGGAGCCCGGCATCTAATGGGATGCCCTGGTTCGTGTTTAGGGCTAAGACCATGGCGATGCAGGTCCAGTTGGGGCCAGTCCCTGTCTCTCAACCTTTCCTACCTCACAGGGTTATTGTGAGGATAAAATGGCAAGGGATAACCATGCATGCTGCCCTGAGCTTCTGAAGAAAGTATGAGATCAGCAAATGTAACCATGTGTTACTTGTCCATAGAGATATTCTTAAACTTTTGAATGAGAAGTTTGCCTTTGTTCTGCAAAATGCTAAGCCATCTGTTGGTGCTGCTCCTGGGAAATCAAAATATTTGAGAGGTGGGTTTTGCAGTGGGAAAAAAAGGCAGGCTGGAAAGAATTAAAAAGCCCCTCTTTCTGCAATGATCGCCTCCTTTAAAAAGCAGCCCCACTAACTGCATTTGGAAATGGGGCCGGGGGGGGGGGGGAGATGTTATAAATGGATCACATGAAACCATAACATGTAGTTTGAGTCTATGTGGACTGAAAAACAAAACAGCTTTTCAGGTTTGATGAGTAACAGATGGCCTTTAGAAACCTAGTAGAGTTCCATAAACACGGCTGAATTTTTGTTGATTGTTTAAAGAGACTTGCAATATTTTACATTTTAACTATAACTTAATTCTGGCCGGCGGTAATCAAAGTACATTTTCTATTGTAACTAGGACGACAGTGTCTCCCAGAGTAGCTCTGATGCTGGACTTGGCAGTGACCATGAAAGTGACACTCTGACAATTGGTAAGGAATAACATTTTTTTTAAAAAAAATAAATTTTAAAACATTTTTAAAAATAATTTTTTAAAATAATTTTAAAATAATTCTAGTTGAGCTCTATTTTCTAGTCTTTTACGTTGCTAGAATGTGGCTTTTTAATCATGGGTGAGATAGCTAGTATTTTTTATGGATAATTTAGTATCCTAATTTGTTCTTCTTTTCTGAAGATGATTGAACTGGGTATTTAATTTCTGTTGTTGAGTTGCTTTGTAGTCAATAATCACTCCTTAATGCCCATAGCCAGAAAAACAATAATTTCTCATCTTTCTGTTCTCAAGCCCCAGTCTCTCTCTGCGAGTTACTTAACCATATTCCCCCCCCCTTTTTTTTTACAGTCATCTCCATTGGCCCCCTGTCCCTTTTTGTATGTGGCCCTCTCCTTAATCCCCTTGCTGTTCCTATGTTGTGATGCCCCCTTCTTGTTCTCTATTCTAAATGATGTCTCCTCTTTGTTCCATCTCACACTCACTTTATTTCTTCCATTCCCTCTTGCCACGGGGGGTCCATATTTCCCTGGCTTCTTCTTTGCTTGCATTTGCGGAAGAAAAGCTTCAAAACTATCTCCTCTTCCTAGCAAGTTTTCTTTTTTTACCTTGAATAGGCTTGTCTGCTTCTTTGCTTCCCTTGGTACAATATGTCATTCAGTGTTTACATCATAGCAGTGTAATCCTAAGTGAAACTACACCCTACTAAGCCCTTTGACTTTGACAGGTGTGTCTCTGTTTGGGACTGCACTGTGAATCTGCCAACAGGGTCTGTCTGACATCTTAACTTTGGTACACCCTGCAGAGAAAAAGGCACTTCAGTACTGGGCAAATATCAAAGAATGACTGTTTGCTACTAGTGAGATACAAAGCATCATTCTGTAGTTACGGAATCTAATGATCATTTGTCCTTCTAGATGTGTCTGCAATTTCCAATCTCATCATGAAGCATGTCCCTGAAGCAAGGCTCGTAGAGGATATCGGCCACGAGCTAACCTATGTTTTGCCATACCAAGCCGCCAAGGAGGGTGCTTTTGTGGAGCTGTTTCACGAGATCGATGACCGCCTCTCTGACCTGGGCATTTCCAGTTATGGCATTTCTGAGACCACTCTGGAGGAGGTATGCGGACTGCTTCTCTGACAGTTTCGAAAGCTCTCTGCATGTCCAAGAAGAGTCCTCTTGCATGCACCCGAGGGTTTGCACACAGGCAGTGTGTTTGCTTTCTTTTTGCCTTTGAGGCATAAGCACACTGCACTGCAAACTGCTGTTCAGAAATATGTTAAAATAAATCATTTGTTGTGCATTGTGAGGTTGTTGCTCTCCTAAGTCCCCAGTCCCGCTGGGTGTGTGGACCTAACCATGCCATGTTTGGAACTGCAATCCATACATTCTGTGATCTTCCATTACATCTTAAAAGGTGATGTTATTAAGTGAATCTGTGCTGAAGTCATCAGGATACAGTTTGGGCAGTCAGCAGAGTCAAGTGCTGAAGTTTTCCCTGTAGTCCACAGAAAACCTTGGAGTATCAGAGAGAGAGAGAGAGAGATTCAGCCAGTCCTTGTCCGTGGCATCCTGTCTTCCTGTGCGTGGGGTGTCCCCCTCCATATGAAAGTTTCACGTTCCCCCCCCCCCCTTCCATATCACCTGTAGCCTGAAGTTTTAGCTTTTCTATACAGGTGTTTGCTGTCCTTTCCTCTTCCAGATATTTCTCAAAGTGGCAGAGGATAACGGCGTGGATGCAGAGATCTCAGGTAAATGGTTTTTTTTTTTTCAGATGTGACTTTACAGAACACAGTAATGTGTCATTTGAGGTCCTATTGAAACACAGTCTGCCATGGAGTAGGTGTCACTTGGGTGTGCATGGGGGGAGGTATTTGTGAATTTCCTGCCTTGTGCAATGGGTTGGACTAGATGACCCTGGAGGTCCCTTCCAACTCTATGATTCTGTGGTTCTCTCCAAATCCTGCCCATCTATATAGCAGGACTTTAAGTGTGACCATAGTGTTTGAAAACCTTTGACCATGCAGATCTATTAAAAGTCATGGAAAGTCTGCTTTAGCAAACACAGCCTCTAGGGAAAGTGTAGCACAGGTGTAAACTCCTTTCTCTGAAGTTGGGTTGATTGTGCAGGAAGCACCTGTTTGATAATACATCTTCCCCATGGAAGCATTTTTTGATGGTTTAGGGCAATGGTTGTTCACTCTAATGGGCTGTTGAGAAGATTCACAAGCCCTTGGGTCCACATGAGACGAGATGTCCCAACACAACGTTATTGGTGCCTCTCCAGTTAGTATAAAAAGAAAGTGACCGATTCTGATATAGTTGGGTAAGCTCATGTACGGTTCTCTTTTCAGATGGCACTTTACCTGCTAGAAGAAATCGACATCTCTTTGGAGACAAGCAAAGCTGCCTCCGTCCATTCACAGAAGATGATGCTTTTGACCCCAATGATTCCGACATAGATCCAGGTGACGGACAGAAGGATTCTTTGCTTATTTATCTTCTTGTGTTAGGAACAACTTTGTTTTATGTAATGGCTAAGTACTTTTGTTGATTGGCTAAGGGGTGGTTCACACATGTCCCTTTATCACTTGATGGCTGCTTCTTGGAATGATGACTGGCATGTATGAATGCGATAGCACAGATCAGCCCATCACCTCTATCTGAAGGCTTCCTAAAGAAGTCCACTCATTCGGCTCCGAATCATCAAGCCCAGAGCAATAGTGTGTTGAGAACTCAAGTGGTGTTACTTGCATATGTGAACCAGAGTTGCAGAACAGTTTAATCAATCAAACCTGTAATAAGTGTGGAATGGATGATGACCAGCTGGAAGCTTTATCCATGGAAGTTTTTATAACTTCAAGGAAGGTCAGCGATCCTCAAACCGAGTCCCCAGGTAGCCAGTGGCAGCCATGAACCTCTTCCTGGCCAACTTCCAGCATGACTTCCAACACTGTTCTGCACACGTTGCCAAGAAGTCAGAGGTCTTTCGCTTCATGCCAGGCAGGAGATACAAGCAGGAGATGTCCCTTTGGCATGAACGGTGGGCTGGGGGGGGGAAGGGTCAGGTTCTCACATTGCAGCAAGAATTCTCCTTGTTGCTTCTGCATGTCTCAAGGTCTGGTAGAAAACAGAGGATGACATTGCTTCTCCCTTGAGTCACCGTTGTGTTCCAGAGGACTGAGAGAAGGGACTGGCTACCAGGGCCCTGCAAGCTTTGTAGGACTCAGAACAAAGTTTGAGTTCAGTGGCACCTTTTGAGACCAACCAAAGTTTTAAAGTCTGCAGGGCCTGGGGGACTGGACGGCGTGTTGTTGCCTACAGTTTCCCCTCATTTACACCAGAGTTACAGAAAGAGGCCTGTACTGAAACTTGGAATGGTGGTAGACGTGTTTTTCCCCTAGACAAGATGTTTGCAACTTTCCCCTCCCATTTGCTGAAGGGTGTCAGCACATCCTGCCTAAGGGCAGCTTGCTTGACTTGGGAGAGAGGAGTGGTCTTATGAACTGTCCCGTTTGCCTGCAGAATCTCGAGAGACAGACCTGCTCAGTGGGATGGATGGCAAAGGATCCTACCAGGTGAAGGGCTGGAAGCTGACTCAGCAGCAGTTTGTCGCTCTGCTCTGGAAGAGGCTGCTGATCGCCAAGCGCAGCCGTAAAGGCTTCTTTGCACAGGTGAGACAGGCTGGACGCTGGAAGTGTTAAATGCCCCAATGGTAGAATGGTTGCAAATGCTTTGCTCAGATGTTCCCTTACGTGGCCAACCAACGTTATATATGCAGCTACCCAAATGGGGAATGCTCACAATTTCACCAAGCGGCGGGAACTCCCTCTGTGTGAGAGGCTGTTAAAATACTGCCCTCCGTTATCCTCAGAATCCTGTGAAGTTTTGACATTTGCTGTTTTTTGGATGTGCAAATCCTTACTGAATCTTTGGCAAATACTTGCAGCTTGGTATCAGTACTTGATATCCAAGCGTGTTTGCAGTAGCCACTATACTTGATGGTATCTGATACCTGGCAAGCCAAAGCAGTGATCATTTAATAGAATTTGGCATGGTTCCCCCCCCTCACCGCCATGAAGTCACAGCTGACTTATGGCAACCCGGTAGCATTTTCAAGGCAACAGATGTTCAGAGGTGGTTTGCCATTGCCTGCCTCCCCATCATGACCCTGGTATTCCTTGGAGGTCTCCCATCCGAATACTAGCCAAGGCTGACTTTCCTTAGGTTCTGAGATCTGATGAGATCAGGCTATCCTGGGCTACTCAAGTCAGGGCTGTTTATTTTGCAGCAATAAATATTTGACAGGTTCTCTGACTGCTGACATGCAATAAGAACTGAAAAGCCAGCAGTGTCTGACAGTTGACTTGCAATGGATTAAGATTCAGTTTAACTTCATTCATTTGGCCAGTCCAAACAGACTCATTTTAGATTTCGATGTCAGATTTTGATACAGGTGTTGAATTCTGAAAGCAGTCTTTTATATTAAAATCTAGATCTCGGAATTTGAAAATATGGTGGATTTTTTTGAAACTTGGCCAAATTTTGCTTCAGTTGAGACGTCAGTTTGAACTCAGAAGGATTTAATCACATCAGTGCAACTGGGTCTTGAGTAGGTCAAGGGAAAGGCTTAGTATCAGTATTTGATACTTTAAATAAATTGATACTTTAAATAAACTCGTTGCCACGTTTCTTGCATTGTCATAGTGTGGCATTGTTACCACTAGAGGACAGTGCAGTTAAAGAATTTTGATGAACATGCTGATTCTATTGGTGGCAAGTGAATTTCTGTTTTCATAGTGGCATCATTGTTTCATCGCACTTTTGGAAACAACTTCTCCCGGTTGTCTTTTCAGATTGTTCTCCCCGCTGTGTTTGTTTGCATCGCTCTAATGTTCAGTCTGATTGTGCCTCCCTTTGGTAAATATCCCAGCTTGGAATTGCAACCGTGGATGTATGATGAGCAGTACACATTTGTCAGGTATTTACTAAACCATGGACAAGGAATGAAATATAAGCACTGCATCCCTGACGGGGTGGGATTTCCATCTAGCCTATTTACTTATTAACATCTTCTCTGCCAAAAAAAGAAAAAGGCTCAGCCACTATCTTAATTCCATGTTGCATAGAAATGATGCCATTTGGGTCACGAACACTAACTTGCAGAAGCGGAGGAAGTTGTACTACCCATTGCTCTAGCTCACCTTAGGAACAGAACTGATTCCCCTGTATCAAGCTATTGGTTGTGGAAAGTGCAATCAAGCTGCAGTTAACTTATAGTGGTCCCTGTAGGGTTTTCAAGGCAAGAGATGTTCAGAGGTGGTTTGCCTTTGCCTGCCTATGTGTCACAACCCTGGAATTCCTTGGTAGACTCCCATCTGAATATTGACCAGGGTCGACCCTGCTTAGCTTTTGAGCTCTCTCTCTAAGCAAAATTGGGCTAGCCTGGGCCATCCAAGTCGGGGCATATCAAGCTAAAGGCATGGAAAATGCATTCGTTGTGCTAATAAATAGGCCTCTTTCTGCTGTTACTACTGTGGTAGAGTATGGGATAATGAAACACTTCAGGATATATGAAACACTGATAAAACAGCGATATTACTATCCTGCCTTACTGCCCAGACGGGCTCCTAAGGTGACTGCTCCTTTAAAATGGTAATAAACTCTCATTCCAGTAACAGAGTAATAAAATATTTTAAACTCAAAATGTATAAAAACAATATGGTTGGTTAAAATTAGTCAAGAGGCAGCCCATAAAAGGCTCTTAACTGTTTTTGGAATGTGGATACAAGCCGGTGTCTCTTTGATGAATCCACAGCAATGACGCTCCAGAAGATGCTGGCACTCAGCAGCTCTTGAACGCTCTCCTCAGTGAGCCTGGTTTTGGGACCCGCTGTATGAAAGGACACCCCATTCCGTAAGTGGATTGTTCACAAAACTCTTAAAACTGGGATTTATTTATTTTAAAAAGCTTACATAGGCGTATGAGTGCTGCTTTCAGGTACCTCTGGAGTTTGTAGTGCATTGCTTGACATTTTATTTAGGACTGCCTTTGACTAGTTTAGTTGTTTGTTTACTGGCAGTCCTAACTGAGATTTTAAACTGTCATCTTTTTATGCGTTTTATAACTGTTTTATGTTGTAAGCCTCCTTGAATTCCACACGGTGGAAAGGCAGCTAATAAACGCTTCAAATAAATGAGTGAATAACATTACATTTAGGATTGTGTTTATTCTAGGGTTGTCAGCCCCCCCCCCCATGGAGGCAGGAGATCCCCCACTGCCAGGCCCCACCCCTTGCCCCCGTTAGCCAGTGGGGGGACTTACAGGAGAGGGAGGGGGAGGCCCAGGCAACATCGCTGGCAACATGGCAACCAGAAGTGACATCATCACATCAATGACACTGCAGCAATGCTCTGGTATCTGGACAAAAATGCTATGGTAGAAGCCATTTTTACTATAGAGATTCTGCCCGAATACCAGAGCATTGTCACATGACAGTGTCACAGTGTGATGATGTCACTTCCAGTACACGCTGGACGTGATGTAGCCACATAGCTTGTGATGTCATGTGGGCTTCCCTCGCGTTCCTACGACGTCCCCCTCATCCCCTGCCTGGCAACCCTAGTTTATTCCATAATTCTGTAAAGTGTGGAAAGCTGCAGAATATGGCAGAGTGTCGCATTCTAGGAAATCAAAAGCCTTTTTGGAAGGCAACTGGGTTCGTATGTAGCTCATCTGGTTGCGAAGAAATGATTGAAAGTATGTAGACTGGGCCTGATTCGATCTCAGGAGCCAGAGTAAGATTTGTGTCCGGGGTGTGGCTTCAGTTCCTTTGATCTTTTAGACATGTTTGTGATTTGAAAAAAAAAATAGTTGAAAAAAATATGATGGTTCTTCTTGAGAAGATGAAACTGTATCTGAAGGTTGTGGGCAATGCTCCCTCTAAGCTGTGAAGTCTTGTGAGCAAAAATTCTACTTCGTGAGCTGCTGGCATTAAAGTTGTGAGTGAGCGATTTGGCTACTGCATAAATTACTTTGCTCTGGAGCCATCCTTCCTGAGCTGAGACAAGAATGTGTGAGCCAGAGGCTAAAGAACAATAAGCTAGCTCACACTAACTCAGCTTAGAGGGAACATTGGTTGTGGGTTTGTTAAATTATTTGTACTCACACCAGAAATCTGTTTCTAATGCAACTAACTGTGTACCCAATTACATGTGGGCCAGTATGTTTCTTACGGAATGGCACAGTTTGCCTTGGCAGCCAGTGAAATATGGGCTAGAGTTGTGTCTAAAAGCTGAAATACTTTATTTGTACATAAAGAATGTTCCTGTGTGATTTCTAATGTGTTTCAGCATACTTTTATCTTTATAACGTTCTTGTTTTTGCTGTCACTCACATTCCCTTTTGTGCATCCTAACTGTGATGGCCTTTGGCCCCACACAATAAATTGTGCCATGCATATCTGATTAACTTAGGGCTGCCAGCCTCCAGGTGGGGCCTGGGGATCCCCCGCTTTCACAACTGATCTCCAGCTGACAGAGATCAGCTCCCCTGGAGAAAATGGTTGCTTTGGAGGGTGGACTCTATGGCATTGTACCCTGCTGAGGCCCCTCCCCTCCCCAAACCCCACCTTCTCCTGGCTCCACCCCCAAAGTCCCCAGGTATTTTCCAACCCAGACTTGGAAACCCTAGATTAACTGAAGACAGGAAGTTAGAATGCCTGGGTGTGGTTCTGTCCGTGGCACTCATTCATACATGGTAGATAGCGGGAAGGGATGCCCTTTGACCCTACTGACATGCTAGACAATATAACTTGAGAAAGTTTTTTTCATTCTGTTTGGACTTTGTTTGTCTTATGTGCAGAGGTACCCCTTGCTCTGTGGGAGAAGAGGACTGGACCACCAGTCCTGTGCCAGAGACCGTGATGGAAATCTTCCAGAATGGCAACTGGACCATGGAGAACCCTTCACCATACTGCATGTGTAGCAGTGACAAGGCCAAAAAGATGCTTCCTACATGTCCTCCAGGGGCCGGTGGGCTGCCTCCACCCCAGGTACTTAACGATCTGGATGCTTTTTTGTTCTGGGGCATGAGAGTGATGATGAGTGTGTGGAACTGACTGTCTCTGGGGTTGTCTTTCCGTCAGCACTTAATAAAAGAATGCCAAGATCCTGGTGGGCAGCCATGTTGGTCTGAAGCAGTAGAACAAAGACCCCCCCCCTTTTTATTAATTTTATTAATAAGTATGATTAAGTACAAATACATATAGAACCTCAAACTTTGTTCACAAGAATGCCAAGTTATCTTTGCCTGTTTTATATAGATATATATTTATATATTTGCATTTTGGTAGGATTTAAAACATCTGTATATCTGTCGGGGCCACACTTGCACTAAGCAGATTTTTCTGCAAACTTGGGGAGTCACCCAAGTTTGCAGAAAAATCTGAAATCTTCAAAAAAGTACTTGGAGGGGCTTTAACACCCCCCCCCCCCCCCGCACAAGCACAGAGAATGCACCTACCTACCGTGGTCATCATTGGAGCCCAGGAGCTGTGCTGAGCCCAGCGGCAGTGGCAGCGCTTTGGAGCCGCGCTGGGCCTAGCAGCAACACAGCCTGGGAGCCCTGCTGGCCCCAACGGTGATAGTGCAGCTGCATGAGGCATGCTGGCGGAAGCACTGCCCGGGAGTCACACTGGGCCCACTGGCAGCAACAGGGCAGCCCCTGAGTTGCATTGGGGCCAGCGAGAAAGTGGGGGGATTCTGCCCTGTGAGTATCGTGGGCCTGCACTTGCAATAGTACATTAACCCAAATCCATTCTTTGTTTATGCAATAGGAAAAAGACACTTTAAACGATATGAAATTCTTGTTCTCATGCAGTCTCATCCGGCCATGTACCATTTTATTCCAGAATAAAGAGTTGCTTTTATTTCAGTAATTAATCTCCAGAATGAACACATCTGTCTAACAAACGTCTAAAAATGCATTAATTTATTCATCAGCATAACAAGCCATAGTTCGGTTCTCCAGTCCTCCATTGTGGGTAGTTACACGCTTTTTCTAAAATGTAGCTGATAATATTCTAGCAGCTGCCAATGAATTTCTGATGCAGGGGTCATTTTGAGCAGGAATGCCGTTCTGGGAGTAACAAGCCCAGGAGCAGGCACATATGGTGATGCGCTGTGGGAAAAAGCAAAAGCAGACTAACTTGATCTGTATTTTCATGCTTGTTGTAGGGTTGCTTCCCTGTAAGAGCAAAGGAAACCTAAGGTGTCTTTAGTCTAAGTGTAAAGCTGGCTCGCCAGCTCTGAGTTGGGAAATACCTGGAGATTTTTGAGGTGGAGCCTGAGCAGTGGGTGTTGCCTTCTGACACACTTCTGGTGATGTCATGGGGTGTGGCATATGCTAATAAGTTATGCTAATAGGTTATGCTAATGAGCTCATGCACCTCTTTTTCTACAAAATGACCCCTGTCTGATGTTAGCTGTTTTGTCATGACTTAGCCCACAGAAGTATTGAAGGTATTTTGCCACTAATTATGTTCTTGGTTTATCTTTTGGATGTTCTCCCCCCCCATCCCCTAATCCATGGACAACAGAGAATGCAGAACACCACAGACATCCTTCAGAACTTAACAGGACGCA
Organism: Lepidodactylus listeri; assembly: GCA_029233225.1. Classification (NCBI taxonomy): domain Eukaryota; kingdom Metazoa; phylum Chordata; class Lepidosauria; order Squamata; family Gekkonidae; genus Lepidodactylus; species Lepidodactylus listeri. The sequence continues at coordinate 126,905,869 of JARCFY010000004.1, forward strand.
ACATTTCTGATTACCTGGTGAAGACATATGCACAAATCATTGGGAAAAGGTATCTGCTGCACAGTATATTGTATTTTATTGCTCATACGTGTACGAGGGTTGTTTGCTTGAATCTTGATGAAAATACCCATTGAGGGAAATCCTTCTGCCAATGGAACACAACTTTCTTGCTTTCCTACTCCTGTGGCGGCCCTCGGTGCTCCCCAAAATGTTACTCCCAAGGGACAGGGGACCCCTAGGAATAGCAGAGGGGGGAACTGGTGGAAACCTTCCTCTCTCCATTGGTGGAAGTTTTCCATGAGATCCAATCGACCCATCCTTTGGAAGCTAGAGGTATGAACTTAAATGAGGTTTAATGTTATTGGAGAATTCTGCACAGGAACCATATTAAGTTTTGCAATGCTGAGTGCCTAAGTTTAAGAATAAGAATTCCGGCACAGAAGATGGTGTGGTATGGCTCAGGGCTACCAAGTACTGGCGACTTATTGGCGGGGGGGAGTTGCTCTCCCCCCGGGAGCTCTTCTGGCACGTGTGCTTTGCGCGTGCGCGCCACGGCGACGTAATGACGTCACCTCCGGGTGACGTCATTACACAGGGGAAGTCATCCAGTGAGGCGGGGCGGGTTCCCCCCGCCGGCCGAATGCCGGCCGGCGGATCGGGAACCCCTATAGCGGGGGATCCCCTGCCCCCCGGGCTGACTTGGCAGCCCTAGTATGGCTCCTCCTGGGCCATGAATCTCTGGTCACATGGGAAGAGTCTACAGCCAGTGTTCCCGTTAAGCTGTGCATGTGAGCGGCTGCTCATTAACACAGGAAACTCCACTCAGCAGCAACCTGGAGCTGCGCAGGTCTTGCACCGCCTGTTGCCCATTTTAAGATTACAGCAGTTATATATTCTGCTCAGGATGTGAACTGCTCTGCGCAGTAGGAAGGAAAAAATAGAGGGAACATTTGTCTACATGCAGCTGTTTCCCAGGCTAGTGCTGCCTGACCTGGAAAGTGATCTGATTGTTCCTTGGACAATTTTGTTGTAACCACTGAAACACCTTTTTGATATGTTTTTTCACATGTTGCAGAATACAGTAAATCTCTGCAGTGTGTCTCAAAAAAAGAAAGAAAAGAAATCTCTTACCAAAGCCACATAGGAAGCACACAGTTATCTTTCTATATAATTCTCTGAATGAGAAACCAGTTCTGTCTTCACTATCCTGATCTGTTAGGCTGGTACTCACTATAATCGTATAACATTAAACAAGCACGGTTCTGCCTCCATGCCCAAAGAATCCTGTATGAAGGCAGGGTACTAAAAATTCCCATTTTGTGACCCCCCTAGCCCACTAACCTGTAGAGCTAATCATTTCCAAAGTTTCTGAGAAAGACACAATGGCTGTTAGATAATGGGCTCTTCCTCATTTTCTTCTCTTGTGATTCCCTGTTGCTTTGGGGGGGTTTCTTTTCCACACATGTTTTTCTTTCTCTAGTGATCGATTCAATATTAGATCACTGTATGTCCAGCATAAAAACCTGCAGTGTGAATCTGCAGGAATACTGGCCAGACATAAAATAATGTGATAACAAATTTACCACTAGAGGGAGCAAAAATAGTGATTCAATGACAGTCAATAATAGGGTTTCCAAGTCTAGGTTGGACAATACCTGGAGACTTTGGGGGTGGAGCCAGGAGGGGGTGGGGTTTGGGGAGGGGAGGGGCCTCAGCATGGTACAATGCCAGAGTCCACCCTTCAAAGGAGCCATTTTCTCCAGGGGAGCTGACCTCTGTCACCTGGGGATCAGTTGTAAAAGCGGGAGATCCCCTGGCCCCACCTGGAGGCTGGCAGCCCTAGTCAATAACAACAATACTAGCACTTATTGTGTTATATGGTTAATTGGTTTTAGCATTGTTTTAAGTGTTTTAATTGTCTTACTGCAATTTATGTGTTGATTTGATGTAAGCTCCCCTAAGGTGGCCTTGGCTGGGAGGGCGGGGTAGAAATTTGACAAGTAAATAAATAAATAATAACATATGCAGAAAAGTGGAGAAAAACCCAAAACAGTAGGGACATGCAAATGACAAAAAAGAGAAAGCAGAAGAATCCATAGTATTAAAACTGAAGTATAAATAACAGGGCAGCAGCACATAACGATAGCCAAGCAAGTCCTTTTTCCCATTCTGAAAAGGGTTTATAAGAGGGATGTATTCTGAATACAGAGATTGGGTGTCCCTTGACAGGTGGCTAACAAACACTTTTCTTTTGCCTCCATAGTTTGAAGAGTAAGCATTGGGTGAATGAATTCAGGTAAGATAAGTTCTTTAACTTTGTGAGGCTTGTTTATCTTCTTTTGTCCTAGACCTCTTTCGGAACAAACGTACAATAATCCGGGCCAAACTACATGGTACTCTGGAGATCCATGACTGGCTCTCTCTACTGTTTTTAACACTGAAAAGCCACTGTGGTGTGGTGGGGGGGTTGGACCCAGGCAGTGGTGCTGGGAGAATGGAACATTAAGCCTTTCTGTGTGACCTTTCCCCAATCAAAATCTCCCAGTGCTGCTATTAGAAACCAAGCTGGACCCAGCACCAGTTTCTGCAGATGCAAGGAGTTCTTCCCATGGAGCATACAAAAACCCTCTAGTATGTTAACCATAATTCTAATGTGCCTTTTAGGTATGGAGGATTTTCATTGGGAGCCAGTAGTTCTCTTGTGCTTCCTCCGAGTCAGGAAGTGAACGATGCCATCAGACAAGTGAAGAAAATCTTGGAACTGGCCAAGGTAAGCAGACTGAGATGTCAACAGCACCAGAGTCCCTTGAATGGTTATGGTTTTATGAGATATTTGCTGGCCAGGCCTTGCTGCCATGTTGGGCATGCCATTAACCAGTGTGTGGCAAAGAGTCCCTGACTCTAAACAAATCGCCAAGGAAATAACTTGTGGGGGGGGAGCCATGTGAATTTGTTGACGCAAAAATAAACAGGAGTCTTGTAGCACTTCAAAGGCTAGCACAATGTTATTCCAAGCTTTCACGGACTAGAACCCATTTCTTTAGATGCAACAAGGGCACTGAATGTTACAGAACTGCATTTCACCCTGGACTACCTGTTTTTTGCGGCCTCTTGGCTGTGTTGCTGGTTTGTTTGTTTTCATACCCACCCATAAAATAACAACCAGGAACCACTTGAGTGCATCGAAAGAAGTGAGCTGTAATCTACAGAAGATTTTGCTGGAATTAAGCTTTGCTAGTCTTTAAGGTACCATAAGACACAAAGAAAACAAGCAACTAAACCAAGCCGTATACCAATTTGTGATTTTCTTTTTTCAGGGGAGTTCTGGAGAACGTTTTCTTAATAATCTGGGGAGCTTCATGAAGGGACTGGACACAAACAATAACGTAAAGGTAATTTCTATATGTGATCGAATATAGCAAGAGACCTTGGGAATCTGCAGCAGTGTTTCTCAAACCTTTGACAGCCGAGACACAGCTTTTTTTTCTGAATTAATACTGGCGACACATTTCACTCTTAAAGGTGCAGAAGGTTACTTTTTTTGTATGAGAGCTACACTTATCCAGTCTCAGAGGAGTGCACCACATGTGTATCTGTGTGGATATGCTTCGTGGTTGGAAGAAGGCAAAGCCCAAGCAGTGATCCATGCAGCGGTGTGATAGGAAGCTTCCTCAGAGCAAATGAATGATCCTATTAGACTTGATGCAAACTCAAGGTAGAAGTGGTAGAGCCAGTTGGAAGGAGGCAAGGCCAGAGCAGCCACAGCAGATAGCCCTTGCTGTGAATGGATGCTTTGGGATTATAGGTGCCCTTAGCTATTTAATAAATTCCTTGCTTGCAGCATGGTACTGGTTGTGCTGTCTCCTAAGCAAGCAAGAAAGCAAACACCCTGATGAATTGCAAGGGAGAGGTATACTGAGAGCAGAGTGATCAGTGCTGCAAACACTTGCCTCTAGCATTTTACATTTCACTCTCCCCGCTCACGTCTTACATTATGTTTGCAATTAACTTAGTAAAAGAACATCTTGGCCAAAGGCACAAGAGAAGCCAATGTTGGATCAGGCCACTGGCCCATCCAGTCCAACACTCTGTCACACAGTGGCCAAAAACACCAGGTGCCCTCAGGAGGTCCAGCAGTGGGGCCAGGACACTAGCAGCCCTCCCACTGTGTCCCCCCCCCCAAGCACCCAGAATACAGAGCATCACTTGCCTCAGACTGAGAGTTCCTGTTTATACCTTGTGGCTAATAAGCCACTGATGGACCTCTATTCCATATGTTTATCTAATTCCCTCTTGAAGCTGTCCATGCTTATAGCTGCTACCACTCCTGTGGCAGTGAATTCCATGTGTTAATCACTCTTTGGGTGAAGAAGTACGGTACTTCCTTTTATCCATTCTAACCCGACTTCTCAGCAATTTCATTGAGTGACCACGAGTTCTTGTATTGTGAGAAAGGGAGAAAAGTACCTCTTTCTCTACCTGCTCTATCCCATGCATAACCTTGTAAACCTCAATCATGTCACCCCTCAGTCATCATTTGTCCAAGCTGAAGAGCCCCAAGTGCTTTAACCTTTCTTCATAGGGAAAGTGTTCCAACCCTATTATCATTCTAGTCACCCTTTTCTGCACTTTTTCCACTGCTATACTGTCCTTTTTGAGGTGTGGTGACCAGAACTGTACACAGTATTCCAGATGAGGTCGCACCATCGATTTATACAGGGGCATTATGATACTGGCTGAACTGTTTTCAATTCCCTTCCTAATAACCCCCAGCATAGTGTTGGCCTTTTATATTGCAGTCGCACACTGTCTCAACATTTTCAGTGAGTTATCCACTACGACTCCCAAGATCTCTCTTTTGGTCAGTCTCTGCCAGTTCGGACCCCATCAATATGAGACCATTGAGATCATATGCCTTGAAAAAAAAACACCCAGATTTGAGAGTTCTTGCTTTTGTATGTTTATTTAGAATATTTCTATACCACCTCTTCAGAGTCCTGTTTGAGGTGGCTTCCAATTAAAAATCACAGTATAAAAACAAGCCAGTTAAAAAAAACAAAAAACCCAAGTCATTAGACATAAGGAGCATAAAAACGATCCATAAGGTAGAAGCAGACCACTAAAAGGCTGATGAGATAAACCCTTGACTAAATGCCTAAGTAAAAAAATGGTTTTTGGCCTGGTGTTTTTAAAACGAAGTAGGAGCCAGGCAAGCCTCAAAGGGGGGGGGGGCATTCTAAAGGCGAGGTGCCACCACAGAAAATGCCCTGTCTCTGGTTACCCCCCCCCCGAAGGCAGAGACACAGAGAGGAGGGCTGGTGGGCTGGATAGTATGGGAGGAGATGGTCCCATTTCATCTCATGAATGCCTGCTCCTTCCCCTTCTTCAGGTGTGGTTCAATAACAAGGGCTGGCATGCAGTTGGCTCCTTTCTCAATGTGATCAACAACGCGATCCTCCGGGCTAACCTGCAGGAGGGAGAGAACCCCAGCGCCTACGGCATCACTGCTTACAACCACCCGTTGAACCTCACCAAGCAACAGCTGTCCGAAGTCGCCTTGTAAGTCCTGGAAGGAGCATCTGGTGGGGGATGGGAAGTGGAGAGAAGACAGGCCAAAGGGACAGGGAAGTGGAAAGGGGAACGTCCTTTCTGAAAGCAGAGGTAAATCTGCTCAGCCATTTCCATCTTTGCGGCTTCAGTGGCATAAGCCAGGGCTGCAGTTAAAATCAGCCTCTCTCTCTGTGTGTCTCTGGGTGGTTCCCCTGGGATTTTGTTGAGTTTTGTATTGCCATGCATCCAATTGAGTTGCAAGCCAGTCTTTCTCACCCTTTGCATGTTTCCTTTTGCTATCAGGATGACCACGTCGGTGGATGTTTTGGTCTCCATCTGTGTCATCTTCGCCATGTCCTTTGTCCCGGCCAGCTTTGTAGTTTTCTTGATCCAGGAGCGAGTCAGCAAGGCCAAGCACCTGCAGTTCATCAGTGGGGTGAAGCCGGTCATCTACTGGCTGGCCAACTTTGTCTGGGATATGGTAAGGCTGTGTCTGTTTCATCCCATCTGTCCCCATCCCCCCGATACCTGAAAGAGAGCATATACTATACTAGCAGATTGAGCCACTGAAAATGTGCCTCTTATTGATAATTTATGCAGTTGCTTTTATGTTTTTGTAGTATTGTTTTTAGTTGTGAAGCCTCCTCAAGTGTCTTTTGGTAGAGATGACATATCAATTCCCTACCTACATAAATGAATACACAACCAGTGGTTATTTGGAACCAAGAAAATCTAAACCATGCCAGCAGGACAAATGATGCAGATAATGTAATATTGCGTATATTCACGTAGGGCTGCAAACCTAGACAGATTTAGGCGTGCATAAGCTGATTGATTGTATGTGGTGTAACTCAGAGCTTATGTAGCTGTGGCTATGACCTGGAGCTGGGAGTTGAGAAACCCTGTTTTCATCTCTCCTTATGATGTCCTGACCTGGATAGCCCAGGCTAGCCTGAGCTCGACAGATCTCAGAAGCTAAGCAGGGTTGGCTCTGGTTAGTATTTGGTTGGGAGACCTCCAAGGAGTGTCCTTACATGGAGGCAGGCAATGGCAAACCATCTCTGAACATCTCTTGCCTTGAAATCCCTACGAGATCGTCATAATTCAGCTGTGACTTGATGGCACTTTCCACCCCCACCCCCATGATCATACTGAAAGTGTCAAAATAGACAATGTCCTCAGCTGGGAGGGCAGGATAAAAGTCTAATCCTCAGCAGAGTTAGTCCCTTCTAAGTCTACTGAAATGAATGTATTAAGACTGGAACAACTGTGCATAGGAACACACTGGCTGCTTCCACAGGGGTTTTTCCCCTGGCTGCCCCACAGCACCCCGCACTTTATTTAGGGACTCTTCTGTTGAAGTCGGAGCAAAGAAATGCCTCCTTTGCTCAGAATTAAAAGAGGCAATGGAACTATTGGTGCTGCCTCACCCCGTTATTGGTAGGTCAGCACTTCGGATGAGAAGAAAGGGGGTTGGGGAAGGGCAGTACCACCAGGTAGTGGAGCAAGGACGTGGTGTGTGAATGCGGTTTCTGTATGCTTCAGTCCCACTTGTTTTTCCCATCCCTGTTGTGAAAGCAGCCACTGATAATAGTCTTCAGCAACAACTGTTATCATTATCTTCTTCTTCTTCTTCTTTGCTTGCGCGTGGGGGTGGGGGGGGGGGGAGTTTTGCAACATTTGACCAAAACACTGGAGTTGCAAAAGCAACAGGAGCACTTTGTGGGGGCATCAAACAAGCTCTTTCCTGTTGATCCATCTGCCCCCCCCCTTACTAAGGATGGGAGTGGGTTCTCTTTGTTTCATCACAGTTAGACTAGCCAAAGCTGATAGGCACTAAAGGGAGTGAGAAATTCTTCCCTATTTTATGTATTTTTAATGCATTTATTTTTAAAATGCAGGTGGTTTGCATTCTTTAACAGGGAGTTGTGTTGACTCTGTGTGTGTGTGTATGTTTTTAACTTGCAGTGCAACTACGTGGTTCCTGCCACTCTGGTCATCATCATCTTCATCTGCTTCCAGCAGAAATCCTACGTGTCTTCATCCAATCTTCCCGTGCTTGCCCTTCTCCTCTTGCTGTATGGGTAAGGAAAGGCTTTCCGTGGGTGGGAGGGGCAAGGGGAGAACCAGCTTGGGCTAGAAACTGGGGGGCTCAGATCCCTCACTGGGTGATGAAACTTGCTTGGTTGACCTTGGGCTATTCACTGTGCCTCAGCCTAACCCACCTCACAGGAGTGTTGTGAGGATAAAATGGAGAAGGGGAAAGAACCACAGATACTGCCCTGAGCTCCTTGGAGGAAGGTCAGGGTAAAAATGTACTCAGTACTAGAAATAAACTCCTTCACGCTGCTTCCTTTTCACTTGCCAGGTGGTCCATAACCCCTCTCATGTACCCAGCATCCTTTGTGTTCAAGATCCCTAGCACAGCGTATGTGGTGCTGACCAGTGTGAACCTCTTCATCGGGATCAACGGGAGCGTGGCCACTTTTGTCCTTGAGCTTTTCACCAACAATGTAAGTTCTTAACTGGCCATGGCCGGCATTATCTGATTGCTTGGTTAATAATTAAAGAGGGCCGAGCCTGAACACTGAGGGCCAAAGCAGGTGGAGAGGGCTGCCATTTGAAAAGTCATTTTGGGGCTCACAAGAGTGCCTCAGCTTGATCAGGACTGGGCCCTCACAGCGTTTTCTAACTGCTTGTGAATGGTGGTAGCATTCACACGTCAGACCTGTGGATGCTGTCATATGTAGTTTGGCCCTGAGCCATGTGTCAGCTGAGTGCTAGATGTCAGCTCAGGTTTCACCCTAGGAAGGAATTGGGCCCCTTTGCCGGATTTTGTTTAGTCTCCTTAACTTATCTAGTTGCCAAATCTTGCCACAATTTGGTTGTTACTATTTTTAAAAAAAGAAAAAAAAGAGCCTGGGTTGATACACAGAGAAGAATGTGTGCCTGTTCTGTAGTCGTATAGAGATGCAGATGGAGAATCACGCACATTTTATAAGCCTCCCTGTTACTTTCAGATTTATGAGTCTTTCACCCACGCCACCCACACATTAATGAAGCCTTCCTCCACATGAACACAGAATCTCTCTTAATTAAAGCAAAGAAGGAAAGCCAGGATTCTGCTGGAGTTTGCATATTGCATAAGACCTTTTCAGACATTATGCTGACCCATGCTGGGAGTCAGGCAGCTGTGAATATTGGGAGTGAATGTATCTGCAATAATCTCAATACTTGTGGTCACCATGTTGTCTGAACAGGGGCTACATGTTTGTACAGCTTCAGAATGCATGAACCAGAATCTTGGGAAATCCAGCAGTCAGTTTGTGCATGCCAAGCTGTATGTGCATTGCCCCTGTTCAGACAATTTGGTGACCGTGTGTACTGGGAGGATCTCCTAAAGTTTGCTGGCTTCCCAGTATGCACAGATGTATCATCTCAAAAGAGCTTAGAATAGTGTTTTGATCAATCAGAGTTCTGATCTAGAAAAAGTTAGGGTGAAACTGGAAGGAACATTGAAACGGCCCACAATGGATTGTTCAGCTGAATCAACTGTGTGCTGGTGTATTTCTTGTTGATGTGTTAGGGAACCAGCTAGTCACTAGCATTCATCGGGCCACTTTGCATCAGACTTTCAGAACTGTCCCGTCCCCCCACAAGAGCTTGGTGCTTGAGAGGAAATGTAGGTTTGCAGTCTACACAGTGAGGGTGTTTCTAAATCAGCCCTACTTGTCAGAAAAGGTAACATGCGACGGAATCCTCAGGCAAACTCTCTTTGCAGTCAGGCAGCCAGATCTTTAATTCTCAGATCACTTACTCATTGATTCCAGAAGGTGTGTTAGGGATTGGGCTGTGCTTGCTGAGCTCGTACATTTCCTGCCTTTTGGTATCCTCTCCTCTTGGTGACCTTTCCAAACAGCTGACCTGCTGCTTTTGTGTCCACAGAAGCTGAACGACATCAATAACATCCTGAAGTCGGTGTTCCTCATCTTCCCCCACTTCTGTCTGGGCCGTGGGCTGATCGACATGGTGAAGAACCAAGCCATGGCAGATGCTCTGGAACGGTTTGGTAAGTGAGACATTGCATGACGCTGCGTGGGATTCCATGGCACAGGTTTGGAATGTGGAGACCAAGGCTGTGAGGCGTCTGTTCTTAGGCAACCCAAGTTCGGCACTAAGAGCAGTGGAACTCTGCAACTTGTATAAATTACACAAATGGAGCAAGCTTTTGTTTTGTGTACTTTGATGGGCTGTCTTTACTATTTTGCTTATTGTACCATAGGTTTGTTAGTAGTGGAACAGAGTAAATACCTATACAGAGCACCACAATCCCGGGATGCAAACTCTCTTATCTTTATGGGTTTTGAGATTTCAGCAGGCATTGCTCTTGCCTTTCAAGCAATACTTCCCTAAAGGCTAGAAACTTCTTTTTTAAAAGAGGGAATGTACGGATTCCCAAGGCCCATTCTGCCCCTAAGAGGAGTTGCTCCTTTCTAAGCCCATTGGCTTCACTGGATTCAGAAAGGTCTAACTTTTTAGGTGACTTGCTTAAGGAATGCTGAACATACTGTTGAAAACGTGGAGGGAAAACAAATGGGGGACAAACCTTGTGTCTGCAAAGATACGCATCACGCCTACGCACTCATTTAGGAGCCAGGATTGGCTACTATCTCTTTATCTAAGCCCTGAGCCTATTCATCGGTTGTTATCAGTTTTTCTGGCTACTTCAGTTGTGTCCTCTGTTTGGATGAACGGTTGATACTAATAAAACTAAGAAGGGTTTGAATATATAAAATAATAGCTTATTGTGTGCAATGTTGTAGTTGATTTTTTCCCCCCTGGCGGCAACTGAAAGAGTGTTTCTGCCATTCCCTATCAGGTGAGAACCACTTTGTTTCCCCCCTCTCTTGGAACCTGGTGGGGCGCAACCTTTTTGCCATGGCCGTGGAAGGTGCCGTCTTCTTCCTCATCACAGTGCTGATCCAGTACAGGTTCTTTATCAAGCCCAGGTAAGCTGGCCTCTGTGACACATGTACCCCCAACCTGGGGAGGACCAGTCATGGAGTGGGATGTGGCACCAGGGTTTGAATCCTTTGAGGGATGGGAGAATCAAGACAAGCACTTACTTTCCAGAAAAAGTGATATTGGAAGAGAAGGAACACAGAGGAGCAATCTGACAGTACCTGAAGCCTTCCCTTCCTTTTCCACCACCACCGTCCCAATAACTTTTGAGCATTTCTCTAGAATTGACTGCTTTCACTCAAACTCCCATTTACTCATGGACTTCTTTTCTTTGCCTTTTTTGCCCTTCCCCTTTTCTTCTGCCACATCTCCATTCTAATATTCCGGAGCCTAACAGTACCTACAACAGGTTTTTATTTTAGCATGTGCCACTGTGGACTCCACAAAGAGATTCACTAGTCCACATATGCCAATTTTCATTAGTCTTTAAGGTGCCAACCAGACTGTTTTTGCTGCGGCATGGCTACCCCTCAGGAATTATTCCCATTCATTTTGCTCCTCCTTTGCCTGCTTCCCTTGCCTGCCATCACTAAAAGGGGCCAGTCCATTTCAGATTGATCAGTTTGCTAAATACCACTTCTGGAGCAGCCCTTATCAATGGGGCTTTATTGCAAAGGTTTTTGCCACCCAAATGGACTCCGCAGGGAGCTGCAGCCCAATCACAGCACCTCAATAAGTGTCTTTGTAAGATGCATGTGTTTGTTACATTCATGTTTTAGGCTCGGAGGTTAAGATGCTGAGCTGCAGACCGGAAGGTCAGTAGCTTGACAGTTCGAGACCTGAGTGCCATATGACAGAGTGAGCTCCCATCTCTAGCCCCAGCTTCTGCCAACCTAGCAGTTCAAAAGCAAGAACTTGCAAGTAGATAAATAGGTACCGCTTCGGTGGGAAGGTAACAGCATTCTATGCACCTCAGCATTTAGTCATGCCACCACGAAAACGTCTTCAGACAGTGCTGGCTCTTCAGCTTGGAAACAGAGATGAGCACCATCCCCTAGAGTCAGATTCGACTAGCTTTCAAGCAAGGGAAACCTTTACCTTTACTGTACCCTAAAAATGTAGGCCTAAAAATGTAATATGTTAAGTGGCCTGCAGCAACTGGTGCTCTAATCTCTCTAATGCAGTGATTCCCAACGTGGTGCCCAGTGCCCCAGCTGCCCCGATCATGGGAGGATGCTTGGCTAGAAACATTCCATATATTTTATAATTGCCCCCCATGGCAGCCATTGTGGGATGGCACCCACTGCCCTTTCTCAAAATTCCAAAATTGCTTACAAGATCACTGAGGTTACAGAGTGTGTTTTGAGTTGGCCTTTGGCTATTGTTTTCCCTTATGTCATTTACAAATAGATACCAGGTGTTCCACCTGTGGAATGCGGATAGACTAATCTAGTACAGGGCTGGTCTGTTCTTTACTTAGTGCATCTTGAGTTTGTTACGATCTCAGTCTTCTCCCATGTAACCCATTACATTTTCTGTCTTTTGAAGGCCAGTCTGTGCCAAGCTTCCACCTGTGCATGATGAAGATGAGGATGTGAATAGAGAGAGGCAGAGGATCATTAATGGAGGTGGACAGAGTGATATCTTGGAAATCAAGGAGCTGACTAAGGTGAGAGAAGGGGCATGTGGTGCTGAATGTTTCAACCCCCAAGGATTGGATACCAGTGCCGTTGATGTGCTGTTAAGCCAACAGCAGTATCCCTATTGTGGCAGAAAGACACATATTGAAAATTAGTGATTTTTTCCATGGGAAACATTCTACCCAAAACAGCTGCTGTGTAACCTCCCAACTGGTCCACAGTAGGGGTGTGGAAAAAATCACAATGGTATTTTTCAGTTCGGGTTTGCTGGACCCGAAAAAAATCGGTATTTCCGAAAAATCCCAGATCCGAATACCATTATGGTATTTGGATCCGGGATTTTTTGGAAATACCGAATTTTTTTCAGTTCCAGTAGACCCAAGAAGAAAAACACCGTTTTACAAAAAAGCCAGCCCAACCTTGGGGCTGGCTTGGCTTCTCCTGGAGTGTGGTTTAAACCGTGCTGCAGGAGAAGCTAGCCCCAGAAACTGTGTGTGGTGGAGAGGTCTCACCCCACCGCACGCAGACCTGGCTGGGAGGGTTTCTCCAAAGGCACAGTTTAAACTGCACTGCAGGAGAAGCTGGCCCCAGGAGGCAAGAGAGGATCAACTGGGGCTGGCTTCTCTTGCAGCTCGATTTAAACGGAGCTGCAAGAGGAGCCCACCAGCCATTTGGTGTAGCTGAATATACCCGAATAAAAGCAAAAAACAAATCAGCTTTATTTGGGTTCAGCTATACTGTAGCCGATCAGATTCTCTGGCAAGGTATTTTTCGGGTATTTTTTCGCCTCGGTTTATGCCGAATGCACTCCCCTAGTCCACTGTTATGAAGGTAGATCAGTGAATGTTGACAATGATCATTAAATGACTATCTGCATTCACTGGTATGTCTCTGTGTTTTCAGGCATTCGCTACAGGCCTAAGGGGTTGCAACTATTGATAACTTTTTGTATTTTAGACAGGTGCTGTAATGCTTGCACAAATGGTATTTTCATGCAGATAGTCACTGAGTTGGCTGCAAAAGAAAGACAAGATGGTGGTCTTCTTAATCAAAAGCGCTGCTGGTAATTCGTTTTGTCTAGGAAGAGACATGACTGTGTGGAATCCATAAGCTCCAGTTGTTGACCGTCTAATGGACAAATTTCTTTTTTCACCTTCTAGATATACAGAAGGAAACTGAAACCAGCTGTGGACAGGATCTGTGTTGGGATTCCACCTGGGGAGGTGAGTTAGAGTCTCTGCATTATCTGTTTATTGTATGTATTATCCTGCTCTTATTACATTGTGTGGTTTCAGCTTTAAAAAATGTCAATGTGTGCACAAGCTTGGCTGCTTGGTGGCCCTGTTTGGAAAGGATTGCAGCATCTTCTCCCCCCCCCCCCACACACACAATATGATTCCCCATCCAGATAGAGACATGTGCTTGCAGTCGTGCTTCCTCCCATGGGTGATCTCTAGCTGGATGTAGGTGCACATCTCTGTGCTGAGATCCTAGCAAAACTCATTGCATTTATGTATGCAAAGCTATATGTGTAGCAGCCAAACCATCCTGCCCTTTGAGGAAAATTATAACTGGCTTCTACTGATACTATGCATCACTGCAAGGAAAGAGTAAGAGAGAACTGCTGAACCTGTATTCCAGGACACTGGATGTGCTAATGTGGTTATGTTGATGTTTTTAGTGCTTTGGCCTCCTCGGGGTGAACGGAGCTGGCAAATCCTCTACTTTCAAGATGTTGACTGGAGATACTGATGTTACAGGAGGGGATGCTTTTCTGAAGGGAAACAAGTAAGAGGGAGCATGGCCGCTACCTACCTACAAAAAGTTTTGTTTCTTTTGTTTTTCTGTATTGCTGATACTCCAGTAATGCAGACAGAGTTTCAGTGACACACCGAGCAAAGCTAATTTTTGTCCCTGTCTCTTTAAGTATAGGTCCTATTGTTTTGATGACAGCCATCAGGGCCATAGACATTTTAGCAGCCTGAAAAGCCCAGACTAGCCTGAGCTTGTCAGAGGCTCAGAAGCTTAGATGGGTCAGTCACGCTCAGTGCTTGGATGAGAGACCACTAAGAAAGACAGTGGTTGCTAAGCAGAGGGAGGCAATTGCAAACTGGCTCTGCTCACCTGTTGCTCTGAAAACCCTACAGGGTTGCTGTAAGTCAGCTATGACTTGACAGCACTTTCCACCACCACCACCATCTTGAGTCCAGGCTTAATAATGCACCCTTTCAACATCCAAGTGATTGTCTAAGGTTGCATATGGAAGCATTTCGTACACACGGTTAGTGCAAGGCGATTCTGAAATGATGGGTGTACCTGAAACTGCAGCTGAATGTTTTAGTTGGCACTGGCAAAACATTTTCTCCCTCTCCTCTCTCTCTGTAGCATCTTGTCTAACATCCAAGAGGTCCATCAGAATATGGGGTACTGCCCTCAGTTTGATGCCATTACTGAACTGCTGACGGGGAGAGAACACCTGGAATTCTTTGCACTCTTAAGAGGCGTTCCTGGGAAGGAAGTCTGCAAGGTAAATCCAAGGAGACAGCAGGGAGACCACCTGAGTGGGCCCTAGAAATGCCATGTAGCTGGCTCTCCGTAACGGTACCATGATCCACACAGCACAGTCTGCGATAAGGGGAACGTACATTTTTAGAAAATGTTTCTCTGTCACCTCACCAGAATTCCAAGATACTACCTTGGGGGAAAAAAATCTTTAAAAGACATAAAACCGATCCAGAAGCATCAAACTTACCCCTAATCCTCTCCCAATCACAATGTCCCCCAAATCAATGTAAGCCAAATCACTTTGTAAACAAAGGGGATGAACAAAGTTTGAGTCGAGTGGTACCTTTAAGACCAGCAAAGTTTTATTCAAGGTATGAGCACTTCCTCAGATACCCACCTGAATCTAAACAAGGGGATGTTTGTCTTAAGACCAGGGAGGGTGTACTCCAGTGACTTTCTTCAAAGAAATTCATTCCATCATTTTTGAGTGACTGTAACAACAGGCCTGTTCTCATATGTATATGCAAGTGTCTTTGCAGTGTGCTGTCTAGAAACCGAACAGTGGCAGTTGTTGGGTCACCCTTTTCCTCCCAGCCCTGCCCTTTGGATTGTTCTTTTTCCAACCCCCACCCCTAAATCTATCACTTCTGGAAGTTGTTACAAAAAAGTCAGACAGTAGAAACTCACATTTACACACATTCCAAATTTATAGCTACACTACACAGTAATGTTAAGGAAATCTCCGGAATCACAGTGTCATGTGCAATGCTCCCTCTAAGCTGTGGAGTCTTGTGAGCAAAAATTCTACTTTGTGAGCTGCTGGCATTAAAGTTGTGAGCCAGCAATTTAGCTACTGCATAAACTAGTTTGCTCTGGAGCCATCCCTCCTGAGCTAAGACAGAAAGAGCCGGACGCTAAAAAACTGTGAGCTAGCTCACACTAACTCAGCTTAGAGGGAACACTGGTCATGTGGGTGGGGGACTCCCAGATATTTTAACAGAGAATTCTCAGCTCCCTTGTCGAACTACAAGTCATGACTGTTAAAACTGGCATATGCAGTCCCTTGGACTGCAAGGAGATCAAATCAGTCAATCCTAAAAGAAATCAACCCTGACTGTTCCCTGGAAGGCCAGATCCTGAAGCTGAAGCTCAAATACTTTGGCCACCAAATGAGAAGGGCGCACTCACTGGAGAAGACCCTGATGCTGGGAAAGACTGAAGGACAAAGAAGAAGGGGACGGCAAAGGATGGGATGGTTAGACAGTGTTGTCGATGCAACAAACATGAAATTAAGCCAACTCCGGAGCACGACAGAAGTCAGGAGGGCCCTGCAGGATCTGTTACCTTTCCTCAGGGCATGTCCCACCAGGCATTCATTTGAGGACGGCGATGGTACAGCATGTAGTCTGGCACTCTCATGTCCTCCATTCTCTGCAAGCCCCCCCACCCCACCCCCGGAGGCTTGTGAAATCTGAAATTTTGGCATTTTTGAATGATTTGAATTTTGTTGATGGGTACTGTATATTTTATTGTACCAATTTTAACTTTTTAGTTATTAATTGTATGTTCCTTTTGTTGTAAGCTGCCCAGAGCCCTGCTTGCAGGGAATGGGTGGCCTAAAAATTTTATCCAATAAATGAGTAAATATTCTTCCAAAAAATAATCTGTTAGTTGCCAGTCAGGGTCCCTGTTTAATACCTGCCCTGGCATGGTAGCCTCTGAACATGGGGTCGGGGGTATAATTTTGCAGTATTGAACAGAAGTAGCACCAAGGTAGAAGAAATCTGTATGCGTACCATGAGCAGCAAAGCTTCTCTCAAACCATTTTTACCTTTCTTTTTTTTAAAAAAAGTACTGATCTTGAGCTGTTTCAGTGTCTCTTGGTGTGGCTGCTGCTGAATGGCTTGAGGGAACAAGAACAGACTCATCTTTGGGCAATGGGATAAGTCCCACAGTTTCAGACTGGAGCTTCTCACACTAGAGACCCTGGAGGTTGCGCCTCTCCATTCATTCTATGCCTTCCATTCTGACAGGTTGGTGAATGGGCTGTTCGGAAACTGGGCCTCGTGAAGTATGCGGATAAATATGCCGACTGCTACAGCGGTGGGAACAAGCGCAAGCTTTCCACAGCAATAGCCCTGATCGGGGGCCCACCTGTCGTGTTTCTGGTGAGCACAGGAGCATTCTCATTGGCAGCTCTTATTCTGCTGAAACTATTGGGAGGTTTCAGTTTTCAGATATAGTGGACTGTTTATCGTTTGACCTGGGAAGTTCCCACTTAAGATACATACACCTTTCCCTAGAATTCAGAGCCCCACTTTTGTGAGTGGGTGGGTTAAATATTTGAGTGCTCCTCCACATTAAAAAAAACCCAATCCCTGCACATAGAAAATCAGTTGAATAGAGATGAATCAGTTGAAAAAGAGATGAATAAGCTAAACCTTTCCCTGTGATGTCCTAGTTTTCTACATTCGAGGAGGGTTTTTTTTTTAATGTGGCGGAACATTCTAATGTACAAGCCTCCACCTGCAGCCTTAAATGGCACAGTCCAAGGTTCTGTTTCTTCTGCCTATCATGATTCTGTACACAATGGGCACGGGGGCTTCTGGTCTCCACCAGGTGTGTTGCTGTCTGCTGTGGCTACCCTCCCAGGCGGCTAACAGGTGTTGTTAAAATAATGCTCCACCAACAATGGTATCAGCAGTCCTTTCTTCTTTGTAAAATGTAGGATGAGCCAACCACCGGGATGGATCCCAAAGCACGCCGTTTCCTTTGGAACTGTGCCTTGAGTGTCATCAAAGAGGGAAGATCTGTGGTCCTTACCTCTCACAGGTATATGGCGGTGTTTGTTTATTCTGTGCTGCCTTTCTAACCCAGGATCCCCGATGCATTTCATAATTCTGTAAAGACATTAACTCAGATGCTTACTTGATCCTCTGGTACTTCAGTGTTTCTATTTCCTGTCCACAGCATGGAAGAGTGTGAGGCCCTGTGCACACGGATGGCTATCATGGTCAACGGGCGGTTCAGGTGCCTGGGCAGCGTTCAGCACCTGAAGAACAGGTAAGCGACTGCTTTGTGTTGACTGCCTCGGTGCTCCCCTGCTTTCTCAGCAAGGCAGTTTGTTCCCTTAGGACCATTTCTGTAAGCCACTTACGTGAACTCAGAAAAGAGGCATAGATTTGCCTGACTAGTGTTTTAGAATACTTTTGCAGTTTGGGATACTATGCAAAATGTTATTTTACTTAACATTAAACTGCCCTGCACATTGTCTTCTTTCTTACAATAACTCATCAAGAGAGCTATTAGCATTGGTCCCTCCAGACCGCTTTAGTGAATTAAGTTACAAATTTGGTCAGTTAAAGCTTTCAGTCCTCCTAGTTTTGCATTCATTATCCTACTTCAAGTGTGTAAAGCTTGCATCTGTTTTTGGTAAGGTACAGGAGGAACCAGTACTGGTTGGCCTTTCTTGGTCTCCCTTCGTTTACATCCCATGGCTTTCCCAAGGCACAGTGTAACTCTGTGCAGATCAACACCCTCCTGAGCCTATAAAGTTAGAATGGTGTAACTCTGCATAGCACTGCACGGGCAGCTTCCCATCCAAGCACTGGTGAGACCCAGACTGTCAAGGTTGCTGCATCATGTGACTTCAGACCATGTCCTGCACCACCAATGCACTCATTTGATGTGTTCCAACATCTGTTTAGCTCGTGACTTACTACCAGCTTCCTTTAAAAGGTTCCCTGGTACGTGGACTACAAGCAGGCCTTTTGCTGAAGCATTTATGGCCATTGGTAAAGGGATGGTCCATTGGTACCCAGTGAAATTCTGGCTTTGAAGCTGAGCAGGTCTGGACTTGGACAATATCAGAAAGAAGAGATGGACTGAGAGCCTCACTCTTAACTGCTGGGAAATAGAATTCTGGAGCAGTAAATAAATCTGTTAATGCCATCTTCATGGTATATTCACCACATTAAAGGGGGTAGTGTAAAATGGCCCTCATTTGAGCTATCTAAGTTAGAAAGTTATGGAACATGTGCAAAACAAACACAGCAACTGTGTGGAGTAGATGCATACCATTTTGAAATTAAATTCAAATTGAGGTTAGTTCTGGGTGCTAAATGCTGTGCTAGAAACCAGACGACATATCAGGAACGCAGCACATACAGAGTCCTGCGCAGGCAGACCTTTCCCAAAAGCTCATCACTTAGCTGCCATTTTAAGACAAGAACTGCTCCATCATTTGAAAATTTGCACCCCTCTCTTTCCAGATTTGGTGATGGCTACACAATAATCGTGCGAATAGCAGGGTCAAACCCAGACTTGAAACCTGTTCAGGACTTCTTTGAGCTTGCCTTTCCCGGCAGCGTGTTGAAGGAGAAGCATCGCAACATGCTGCAGTATCAGCTCCCATCCTCTCCATCTTCGCTGGCTAGGATATTTAGTATCCTCTCCCAGAACAAAAAGAGACTCCACATAGAAGACTACTCCGTTTCCCAGACCACACTTGACCAAGTAAGTTTCTGGAGGATTTCCTTGAAAGAGACAGGCTTGTAAAGTGGAAACCTAGAGTCCTCCTTGTTTTGTTTCCTTTCTTGGGCTCCTGAGGATAGTCTAGTGTGGAGGGAATCTTTCATGTACCATGGAGGTGCTGCTAAAAATGATTGTTCCTTCAGGTGTAATTTTTAGTCCTGGCCATAGCTTGTAAAATTGCATGCAGTGTGAGTTGTTGCCAGTGTCTTATGAGATATGACTGCCCTACTCCATGCTTCTGGCAGAAGGAAAAGGAAGACATGTGCAATCCCTTGCATTAGTATACCAGAACCACCTTGCCAGAGATCTGTAGAAATTCTGAATGATGTTGATATAGTTTAAAGCAGGAGAGTGGCCAGAACAGACAGGATAATCGTCTATCACTTGGAGACTGTGTTGTGAGCCATGGCTTGATGGTAGAACACCAGCTCTACAAGGAGGATATAGGTTCAATCCTGGGCATCTCCCCTTAAAAGGGTCATGTAGAAGGTGATGTGGAAAACCTCTGTTTGAGACCCTGGAAACCAGCTGCAAGTCAAAGTAGACAGTACTGGTTTTGATGGACCAGTGGTCTGATTGTCTTCAGCCACCATGGTCAAAATGTAGTATTATCTTGTATTACTTCCATCACGAGTATTGGGCAGAACTAGTGTGATGCGGTGGTTGGAATGTTGGGTTAGGAGGACCTGGGAGACCCAGCTTCAGTCCTCTACTCACCCATGAAGTTCACTGAAGTTCACCTTGGGCCAGTTGCTTTTTCTTATCCTCACCTAGTTCACAGAGTTGTTGGGGGGAGAAAATGTGAAGAGAGGGAGGCAGAGCTGTACACCCCATGGAGCTCTTTGAAAGAAGAGTAGGATAAATGTATACGTAGCATTTCTCAGTAGAAACAGTTCTCAGCTAAATGCAAGTGACCAAGCACTGGTTAACAGGCAAAGGACACGGAAGAATTAATCAGCCCTGGATAACTAAATGTCAGCAGCCAAAGATTTAGCTCTGCGGTTGTCAGTATGGTGCCTGTGAACACCATGGCACCCACTGACATCTTTTCTGGAGTTCACGAAGTGCTTTATTGGAAGCGGGTGGGGCCAGGTAGGGCTTTTGCCCTGCAAGGCTTGTGATTGGCTACTGGAGGTTTGATTGGCTGTGTAGATTTTTTTTTAACGGGTTGCTTTGGCAGCAGCTGCCACCACAGCACAGGGATATATACTGTGTTACTGAAGTTAAGCTGTGGCAGTCATTTTGTTGCTGGCTCCACCTCTTGTGGCAGCCATTTTATGGTGGCCATTTTGTTGTTGCACCCAGCAAGCCGTGTCAGAATTCCAGATGTGCCTGCAGGCTCAGAAAGGTTGGAGACCCCTGATGTAGCTGGATATTTCAGATCATTATGTCAACTTCAGCCTTCTTTGCTTCTGCCTCTCTGGTCTGGTTGTTGTGTGCGGTTCTCCTCTCCGCTCATTTTCCCTTCCCTTTTCCTTCTTCCCTCTGGCCTTTTTCTCCTAATTCATCTGGATTTCCTGGGCCCGCTGCTGTTTCAGGCTCCTGGCTCCTTTTTTCCTGGATTCTTCTAGCACCCCTCCCCTGCCCGCCTTGCCTCTCTGTGACATCACAGCAGCTCACACAGTCACGGGCAGAGGCTTCATCCCCATCCCCATCCGCTCCACCACTGCATTAGAGTCAGGATTAGCAGCAGTTGCCCACTACTAACATTGCGTTTTTGGTCTGTTTTGGTCGACAGGCAACATGCATTAAAGGCTAGGCTAACTATGATTGCCTTCCTGACTTCTCTTTTTTTCTTTTCTCTTTAGGTATTTGTAAACTTTGCCAAGGACCAAAGTGATGACGACCACACAAAGGACTTGTCATTGCACAAAAACCAGACTGTCGTCGATCTTGCGGTTCTGTCCTTTTTGCAAGACGAGAAGGTGAAAGAAAGCTATGTATGAACCGCCCTCCTGGGAAAACAGGGTGCAGTGGCAGTAGTACTGAGAAGACGGGGAGCTACCGGAACCTTTACTTGGCAAGAAGGGATCATCCCCGGGGTAAGGAGACAGAGACTTAGGAAGAGGAAGAGGATTAACTGGACATTCTACTGGTAACCATTCAATGCAATGCAATTCAATGCAATGAAAACAATATTCCATTCCAGAGGCAGTGCCTCTTGGAGAAGTTGCCTTGGTGTACTGTTCTCTAGTGAAAGACTTGAATCTAGTTGTTCTTAATGTTATAACTCTGTGAAACTCTAGGATGGGGCCCCTTGCTGCCCCTGTGTTCTTTTGCCATACTCTTACGTGTTTTTACTTAGTACAGACTTTTTTTGTTTTGGTTCTCGGCCAGTGATTATTTATTTACAATTTTAATGCTTGGGTGTTACATCCATTGCCGGCAATGAATGCCCCCAATATAGTCAGTGCCAACAAGTATTCGCCACACAGTGCAGTGCCGTGGCCTTATTTAAGTACCAACTACTGGCCTGGGTAACCTCCGCCAACGAGGGTTACGGAAAGCGATCATATTCGGTGGGCCCAAACAGGAGGGCCACCGAGCACACCACTTTATGGTATGTACCCACAGCGCAGTGTTTTGTGTTGGGTTGTGGCAAAGTCAACTCTCAACCATGTGTACAGCTGTGAGGATTTCTATCCCACTGGTATGGTGACCAATTGCTTATTGCTCTATTAGGCTTTGGTGGAGCTGCTGCTGTTTTCAGCTCCCCCCCTCTTTAGGCTCATGTCTGATATGCCTGTTTTCTTTTGAGACAGTATTATTTATGTGACTCGTCAGCTTCCTTAGAGCTGCTTTCCTATCTCCATGTCCTCAGCTACCATTAAAGAAACACTATGTTTGTATAACCACTTTTATACTTAAATGTTGGGATGCAGTTACAATCGTTTGTACAAATGCTGGGTTCCTGTTCTAGCAGTTGCCACTATCCTATTTCTGATGACCTTCCAGTTCACCACTTTGGGGTTTTCCCTTCTTAAAAGGTTAATAGGAGGGTTCCCACCTCTTACCACAGACAGTGGACATTGTCCTGAATGCACAGCTGAAGTGGGGGGGGGGGGAGGACCAGCCGTCATCTCTCCTACCTACTCCAATCATGCCTTGTCCTCCAACCCAGAGAGCCAGCGTTGTGTGGTGGGAGGCCCAGGTTCAAATCTGTACTCTACCATGGAAGCTAGCTGGGTGACTTTGGGCGTGTCACGTGCTCTCTCAGCCTAAACTACCTCAAGGGTTGTTGTTATGAGGATAAAATGGAGAAGGGGAGAACAGTGGTGTAAGTCTCCGTGGGACTCCTCACTGGGGAGAAAAGTGTGGCATAAATGAAGTTAATAAAGGAAACCAACCTGCCCTGACCTGGATAGCCCAGGCAAGCCCAATGTCGTCAGATCTCAGAAGCTAAGCAGGGCCGGTCTTGGCTAGTAATTGGAAGGGCGACCTCCAAGGAATAACAGGGCAGGTACGCAGAGGCAGGTGATGGCAACCCACCTCCAAACACACCTTGCCTTTCAAGCCCCACTAGGGGTTGCGAGAAGTCAGCTTGACTTGATGGCAAAACAAATAATTAAAAAACCCCAAAAACAAACCCCGTGCCCACTCGGCTCTGCAGAACATCAGCTGCTCTTGCTCTTCAGTGGGGGATTTAAACAGTGGTGACCCTGACTGGCTAGCCTCTTTTGTTAACTCTGAAATACCGATCAGGTCACTTTTCAGTGTCTCTTGTGATTGATCATTTAAGGTTTTACATACAAAAAAAAAAGTCAAGCAAGTGCTTAGTATACAAAATGCTTGAGCGGAAGACCTACAGGAAGAAGAGAGAAAGCTGTGAGATTTATTTGATTGCTCTTTGTAACACTTGAGTATCTTTTTTCTTAAAGGGGAGGGTGTTTTGTCAAATACTTTCAGCTCTGCAATGTCAGCAGGGTCTACAAGCATGGTCAAAATCCAGTGCAGTCCAGCTAAAGGTCGGTTGCTACTTAAAAATCAATGGGTTTCAAAGTCAGACCTATGTATACTCAGAAGTAAATCCCATTGTGTTCAGTGAGACTTCTTTCTGGGTTTGTTGGGATATGTCCAAACTCTGTTACTACTTCTGCAAGCCTTAAATAATCCTCCCACCACCCCTACAAAATGCATGCCATTTTCACATTTCAGAATCTAGGCAGATGTTGCCTCTAATCCACAGCAAGCACCATGAATATTTAGCAGTGTTTAAACATTGTCAGACAATCTTCATATACATGAATTGTTTGTCAGAGTGGTCCACACATACGGCTTAATTAGCCATTCCCACCACCTTTGGAAATGGCTTTTAAAAATACATTGTTTGAAGGGACATGCTGTTGAAAGTTCTCATTATACTTTGCGACTCATCACTGTATACAATCAACTCCCTTCATTACTTTCTCAGCCTCCGTACCCAGTTAGTGGTGACCATGCCCCTATTTAAACCAAATGGGACCCATGCCAGTCATGGCTAATTAGCCCTGTCTGTTTTGAGATGAGGGAAATCAGATGTCATTGCTGCCGGATCCTTCACTGTGTACTCAGAGTCAGTTCACAGGGGAGCAGTTCTCTCTGGCAGTGCTTCGTCCTAGAGAGCATGTGCTTACAGGCAGGCCCCCCCCCCCGGGTAATGACAAGGAACCATCTAATCCAAATTGAGCACATTTCAGTCACACTAACTTCCAAGGGGGAACCAAACACATGCATAACTCTTCCATGGGCATCAGTGATTCTTAAAACTGCTTCCTGCCTGGGAGGGAGGGGCCAGACTAGCTTAGATCCCCTAATGAAGAGACGCACTGAGAATGCAGTACGGTTCTCAAATAATTATAAGCCATTTAACACACAATTCTGTCATGTTGAATGTAGGGTAGGAGAAACAATCATGCTCTGTTCTACATGTATTATGGTATGAAACCACTGTTCACAAATTCTCATCGAGAACATTGACCACTTAAAGGTGTATGCGGTAGAACTGTCGCACTGCTATCTATGTACCTGTACTTGAGTGTGGGCGGGGGGGCTCAGCTGTATTCATACTTTCCTTACAAGCTTACTGCAGCTACTTAAATGTATTTCTGTACTTTTCCTTCTCTCCCTGGTCTCCTGCGCCCTCCCCTTTAATATGTTGGTCCTTCATTCCAAGCACTTTATACTAGCTGTAACGGGATCTATTTTTGCACTGGAAATACCCTATATTAACTTTTCAAAAAATCTAGAGCAGTTTCACAGGGGAGAAAAAAAAATTAAGTTAAAAAAAACTTTCAATGGACATTTTCATGAGAAATATATATATTTGTATTGCTAATAAATATTTGTGATGTATTCATAGGCATTTGTTAATTGCCTTGTATTAAGTAAATAAATAAATCTTTTTCTTGGTCTACAAACAATGCAATGCTATGTATTTACTTATCAGCACTCACATGGAAGCCTTGGCTAGTAAAACAGTACAACCATTTATCTCTGGGTTACAAAAGCCAACACAAAACAGTCTATAAACTCATAGCCCTAAAACATCCAACTGTAATGAAGGATACAATGAGGGACCGCCTTTCCTGATGTGTTCCCCAAAGAGCACTGGCCAGGGTCCCAAAATCAACTGGCCCTCCTGGGTCCTAAAGACACCAGGCTGGTCATAACCAGGGCCAGGGCCTTCTCGGTGGTGGGTCCGTACTGGTGGGATGAGCTCCCAAAAGAGATCAGGGCCCTGTGGGACCTTATGCAGTTCCGCAGGGCCTGCAAGACGGAGCTCTTCCACCAGGCCTTCAACTAAGGAGCTCCCCCCAATAATTGTAAGGCAGAGAGCCCTGCCCTTCGGGGTCACCAACAGCCTGTGCCTGCTGCATAAAGAAACCGAACAAGGAGCTGATCAACAGGAGAGACCATGGAATTGCTGCCGCCAATGCTAAACAACATTATTATTATCAGACCTAATACTTGATAGCACTATGATATTGGTTTTTAGAAGGTTTTATGACTGTTTTTAACTGTTATCTATGTGTTTTAATCTTTTCTGTAAGCCGCTCTGAGCCTGCTCTGGCGGGGAGAGCGGGGTATAAACTATAATAATAATAATAAAAATAATAAAATGCAGGGCGTAACCAATGCAGGACATAACAGGATTCTAAGCAGGGAATCTCTGTGGCGTTATACAGGTGATGCAGCCTCATTTGACACTTAAAACCACCAGCACTAATAATGTAGTTACAAGAACAAAGCCAAAACAACAGATCTGGTGGTAGTGATAGGGAAACATATCTGCATTCGCTACAAACACAGAAGTATCAGTGTCCCATGTTAACAATGACTTGGTTTTGTTCCTGGAAAGATCTGTAACTAAACAGTACTTGCTGCTGTGGACCTCTCCTCATCATCTGCCCATGGGTGAAATGAGGACCAGCGGGATTCCCCTTTGTTGACCACGTGGGTGAGTTATCCTTGACGTCACCGTCCACTGATGCATCAGATATGGGATGTATTCTGAGGCCTGTCTGCACTCCATTTGTTTTCAGGCTCAGCTCATTCGCCGGTTGTCTCTCCCCTTCTACCTATAGCAACAAACTCTTTCCCAAGCATAGTTTCAGACGGCAGTTCTGTTGGTCTGCAGTAGAAAAACTAGATTTTCAAGTCCAGTAGTACCTTAGAGACCAAAAAGATTTTGGGGGTGTAAGCTTTTGAGAGGCAGCTCCCTTCCTGGTATCTGCCAAAGAGAGCTTTGAATCTTGAAAGCTTATACCCCCAAAATCTTTTTGGTCTCTAAGGTACTACTGGACTCGGATCCAATGCTCCCTCGAAGCTGGGGAGTCTTGTGAACAAAAATTCTACTTTGTGAGCTACCGGCATTAAAGTTGTGAGGCAGTGATTTGGCTACAGCATTAATTAGTTTGCTCTGGAGCCATCCTTCCTGAGTTGAGACAAAAGTGTGTGAGCCGGAGGCCAAAAAACGGTGAACTAGCTCACACTAACTCAGCTTAGAGGGAACACTGCTCAAATCTAGTTTCCCAAGTATAGACATCTCTCTGTCCAAGACTCCTGGAACCCCCTTTATCTCAGATTCCCTCCGGAAGCCACAGGTCACCAGACTCACCCCATTACTGCTTCTGATAACAGTCTTTTCAGCCTGAGAAGCAGAGTAGCAACAATTCCCAAGCTATGAAAGCATTATGAAAAGGGGTTTTCAGGGCCATTTTACACATTATGCAAAGAACTGGCAGAGTTGTGCCACTTCAGACTACGCAGGAGAGTGTGTCAGTTTTTTTGATGCTCCACCATGCATACAAAGAAGTCTGCAAGTAGCGTAATCTACCACAGACTTTTCTCCTGATAGTTTACTATTTGGAAGGGTTTTGTTTTGACACATATGTAGCATTCAAAAATCTGCCATCCCTTTTCTCCCCGCAATCTTAAATGGTGAGTGCAAGATGTAACCTGTGTACGACACATAACTAGGGACTGATCTCTGATAACTGTGCTGCTCCTTTGCTGGGTGTATGAGTGAATGGCAGCCACCCTGTCTCCTCTGAACACAAAAGCACCTGGCCTCTTAGATTCTAAGAGCTGGCTGCTGTGATATTATGTAGGTTATGCTAACTGGATAATGAAGTAATGGACAGAAGATGAAGTAGGAGATACAGTTAAGAGTTACATAAAGTATAAACTTTATTTCTGGAGGGGGGGGGGGAGTCATTGGTTTAACATTGCTTATATGCCAGTATTTACATTTTAGCAAATCCCCTTTTTTCCCAGTTCAAACAGTCTTAAGCACCTGCATGCCACCTAATACTCGATTTACCCTGCAGTGTTTTAAGAATTGGTTCATTCACAGTTTTTAGCATTTTTAGCAAGCCATACATACACAGAAAAAAGGAGACCAGAAATTTTCAGAGGAAATAAAGCCAATTTGGACCCTGAAAGGAAAATGACTATAGAGTGTTCCCATATAATGTGAAACTATTTTTTGGAAAGAAAAAAAAAAAAGGGCAGCTTCACAACTTCTTGAATACCATGTACTCTGTCGTCATCACACTTGTACCTCAAAGGGTTTGGTTTTGTTACCACAACACAACAAGATAGTCCATGGAAGTCCCCTGCTGAGGGCAGTGAGGCAGTGAGTGAAGTACCCTTACTGTAAGCAACCATATCAATAACCCTAAGGCTGATGTAGCTTTTGAGCTATGGAAAACTTAGGCCGGAGCCAGACACATTTGTGTTTTGTTTTTTTAAAGAGAGTCAAAGGATGATCTAAAATGAAGGACTAGTGTTCATAGGCCATTTGTGCCTTTGTTGAGCCATTTCAAAAACTTAAAACCTGCTTGAACAGCCAGGACGACGAAAATACATGAGGAGCCAGGCTTCCTTTAAATTACTCTCTGGAGCTCCCAAATGCAGGGCCAAAGTCCAGATAAGGACTGAATTTAACTCCCCATCCCCCCATTTATATACACCCTGTTGTCCAGAAATGGTCCTACAGGTCTTCCATTTCCCCCACTCTGGAAAGCAGCAAGTCTGACCTATAACACGATGTGTAGGTTTGTTTTTTGATTTGAACGGAGATCCCGAGCACTACTTATTTATAAAGTGGGGGGAAACTGTTGGGGGCTTCATTCACTGAACTGTCACCTGTTTTCAACCCTCGAACAAATATGCACAATTATTCAGATTTATGAACATGGAACCACATAAGGAAGATCAAGGGCTAGTGGAAACCAATTTAAGAAACGCTGAATTCTCATAAATTGGTGGGTTATACTCTCTAACACCACATTCCATTTTCAAAAGCAGAGTCAATTGTAGAATGTACCAAGTTTAGTAAAAAAGGGCAAAATAGTCCCAGATTACAGTAGCACTGAAGTGTGGCATAAACACGGTTGGAAAATTACTCTTCCTAATCTCACACTGGTAAAGTGTACAAAAACTATTTCAGCGGTGAAAATCCTGTGGGTAGCAGAAGAAAGTTTCGCTGAGACTCCAGAAACTGAACGCTTTCCCGCACTGAAAATAAAATTACAGAAAGGTTTTTTAAAGAAGCAATAAAGAGCTTAAGCAACATCAGGATTTCACTTTAAAGCAAGTGTGAGAGACAGAAAATTCTGGCTTACCGGCTGCTACAACCCGGGGATCCTCGTGGGCATGATGCCTCCCAGCCGCCCGGCTATCCGGGTTCTCATTCCACCAAAGCGCGTGAACTACAAAGTCAGAGAACTGCAGTTCAATAAGGCAACTTAATTAAATAGCCAACAAATCTTTGTCTGGAAATCCATTCCTTAAGAAAAAGTATCATTCACCAAAGCATTGTGTTGAATAGGCTTCTTTTACTTATTTATTTAAAAGATCTCCATGCCTTGGGGTTCCCAAGGTAGTGAATATTTCTAACATTAAAAGCGGTGTTTAACACACAAATATATAAAATATCCCAAACAAGTAAAATTTATTCTCCCGGGTCCAGAGTAGGTTTCTTTAGGAGCGGATGTGACAACGCCCATTTCAAGGCAGGGGCAACCACTCCTATCTCTTTCAGAAGACTCAGCCTCTCCACTGCACTCAACTGCTGTTAACATGCATGACCAATCTACCCTGTCCGAGGGCCATTGTACTAAGCATCCCTGGTAAACCAGAAGGGGAGGCATACATCTCTTCACACAGGGAGTGACAGCCAGCAGCTGCTGCCTGACTCATGTCTCCTGTTTATTTCCAGGTGTCTTCTTTGCACGCATGAACTCTTGCAAACCCATCTAAAGCGCCAACTGAGTTCTGAGGAATAAGACTTGCATGCACACACTGCCACAATAAAAGGTAGCTACGGGTCCACGTGCAGTTCAGATCCTGACTACAGTTCCTTTCCCTAACCTGCAGGATGGAGCATCTATAACAGCAACACATTCTTTTATTCCTGTTGCCATCCAACTATATTGTATCTTACAACAGAACAGGCAAGTCTTGGTTGATCCTATTCAAGCTTCCATTTTACAAATTTAAGACCCATCGGTGTTCGATTTCAGGGCCATGTACAAGAGAGTCTAGCAAGCGCGTATTCCATTACTGGTTCCCATTCAGGGGAAATGAGCAGATGTACCAGAGATCACTGAGCATGGCCTTCGAGGAAAGCACAGACCCAAATTCCATCTCAGCTACATTGTCCCTTGACAAATCCCATCATATGGTAAGGAACAATAAGCCAAGTTTAGGCCAGTCTGGAGAGAGGCAGACAAAACTTGACCTATGGGGCACAATCCACCAAGACACTCCTGGCACCTCCTGAGAGAAACAGGAACTCTGGAGGAGCCTGGTCATCCTCGCGTGCAGTTTTCTATTCATTTGAGGGAGACCTGTGCAAGAGAACTTCCCTTTGGACCGGACCTTATGACCTTTTAGTGTGCACATGTGAAGAGGCACATGGTGGATTTTCTTCCTCAAGTTTCAGAAAACCCTGGGCCGTTCTTAGGCAAATCAGTTATCCTCCATGGAATACCACTGGTAGATCTGAGCACAGATCTACCAAAGGATGTAAAGCAACACAGGGTATAAAGATAGCATATGTAAAGGGTATAAAATAATACATATGTATGTCCACTGTAATCGACAGGACTTTAGGGAAGTTAGTATCTGTATAAGAAGCCATAAGGTAACCTCCGGCACTGATTAATTTTCCTTTATCGTTTTGAAGAACCAAGCTCAGTGTTCTCTAAAAGCCCTCACCTCCGAGATTTGTGCCAGCAGGTTCATTCAGTGATGAAGGACAGCCACTCTGCTGATGCTCAGAAACACTCATTTCTCTGTTTCAGAGGGAAGCCTTGTGCCTAAAAAACCTAAAACCTTGCTTAACTGTAATCCTCCCCATAATATTCTATCAACAGCGCACACACAGAGGATTTTCTAGCTCAGTGGTGCATAGATTAAATTTTAGGTCAATGAATGTTCATGGAATGAAACACACTGGGTTGTTGTCGTCAAAACAAGGGAACTGTCCTATCTTTCCCCAGTGTGGGATCCCACATCAAGGAGGAAATAACTATAGTTTCACCTGAAAAGACAGACAACTATTCCTCTGCCAAGTAGCCCCCACCCCTACCCCAAGGGCCACAGACACCAGTTGCATTTGGAAAGGAACATTATCGTACCTCTGTTAAGTAGTCCGTATTCTGTGTGGAAGACTCCAATCAGCTTAGTGTAGCCTGTCTTTATATGAGCGCTAACTGCCGCTCTGAAGGACTGCCCCCACACAGCTGGCCCACCAGGCTTCATCTGGAAAGTAACCAATTCGTAGACTCCTAGAGAGTGTCGGGAAAAACATCACAATTCTCTGGTTCAGGATTAATAACAGTCCTTCAACAGAACCTAATTGGCTCTGTATATTTTGCGACTGGACACAAACATGTGGAAAGTACAGGATTTGATTCTAAGCAGAGAATTCAGCATTGTGCATTTCAGCCTTCACTTTTTTGAAAACAAAACTTCAGGTTTCTAGTCCTTCCGGCTACAAAGACAGCACAGAAACTGTGCGGGCAATTTTGCCTAAGAAATATGTCAGTGGTCAGGGCATGGGGTAAAACCCCTTGCTCACCTCATGACCAGTAGAATTAAACAAATTTTTAAAAATGCTAATTTTCTTAAGCTACACAGGTTACATAATTCAGTTTATTTTGGAGCCATGGTGTGTGCGTGCGTGTGTGTGTGTGTGTGTGTGTGTGTGTGTATGGGCACATAGCAATTAGGATCACTAATTTCAGGGTGGGGCTTGGAATTCTCCCAGAATTCCAATCGGTCTCCAGGCTACAGAGATCAGTTCCCTGGGAGAAAATGGCAGCTTTGGAGGGTGGACTCTGTGGCATCCACTGAGCTCTTCCCCCCCCCCCCCCACAAACTCCCCCCGGGCCTTAGGTCCCATACCCTCAGTCTTCAGGAGTTTTCCAGGCTGGAGCTGGCAATTCTAATGCAATTAATCAAGAATGCATAGTATAGAAACAAAGGGAACTGTGCAGATAAGTCACCAGGAATATGAACAATTTTATAGCACTAATTTCAAACTTTTGAGGAACCCTTTACTCGTTGACTTGTTCACTAAGGAAAGCCTGCATGTTTGGAACGGATCCTCTGTATAATACAGAGAATTCTGGGCAGTGATCTAGGGTGTCCGTTCAGTTCAAGCACAATTCTTCAAAGGTCTCTCTGTCCCCTTGTGTTAATGGAGAACCTACATCTTGGAATACACCCAAGGGGCCCCTGCAGCTTCATAATGGAAGATTAATATTGGTGGACAAAGCTTGTACCCCATTACAGATATTTTCATGGAGAAATTCCTGGTAAGCTTCTGAACAGTCTTCAGGTTTTTTTAAAAGCCCAAGTCCTTAAGAGCTGCAAAGACAGAATGATTTGAGAACAACTGTATTACCATGTTTATCTCTGGAAAATAAGCCTAGTTTACACAGCTAAAAATGTCAGTGTAGCCACTGGCCCAAATAAGGGCTGAAATTCAGTCCATTTAGTAGCATTAATGGCTGGGAATCGAAGTACCGCCAAACAAAAGGAACTCACCATCCTTTGGAGGGCTGCCAAGTTCACACCAGGGTACCAGGTAAGCAATTTCATTCTCTTGTTTATCTAACAAGGGCAGCATTTGGGACATGTATTTTCCCTGCCATTCTTGGTCCTTGGCTAATGCTGCCCGGACAGCGGCTCTCTGTGCAAAACTCTCTGAAAACAGAGGAAAGGCATGGTGGATTACTTCAGGCAGGTGACCGATGTTCTTTGTCATTTGAACTCTATTCAGATGTCTGCTTGGGAAGTGCACAAAACAGTTGTATGGCCAAGCTCGTAACATATTCCCTCCCATGTGCATGGTGCATGACTGAAGACTTCATCTAATGCCAATCTGTTGTAGTATCCAAATGCACGTGGGTCAACAAAATGGAATTTTATTTCTTTCCTATAAGCCAGTTGTGACAGGATGAAAATCTGGGTCACATGACTGAGTGAGGAGGGGGCCATTTAGCTCGGAACCCTCAATGATTGGCAGTTAACGGGCACACCTGACAGTTGGAGAGAGACAGCGGAGAGGGAGGGTCTGTGAGGGAACGGTCTCTGGGTAGCTCTGTGAGGATTCTGAGCGTCTCTCTGTAGCTCTGTGTGAGCAGCCAAAAATACCAGTTTAAGCTGAGAACTGGGTGCTGGATAGTCTGGTTCACGGGACAGTGAACAGACTAGTAAAATCAGAACACATAAGCGGTCACAAACCTAAAATACATCACTCCTGAGGAACCTGAGATAGGAGGATAAGGGAGGGCTGAGGCAAAGACTGGCAGAGTCTGGACAGCTGGTTGGTGGCCAGTTGGGACTTTAGGGCCAGGAAACCAAAGCCAAAAGGCTAACCCCTAAGCAGGACAGGAGAGTGTACTGAGGAAGGTGTTGAGTGAGCTTATGTACGGTTAAGGAAACAGCAAACAATATAGCCTACAGCCTAAGTATCATCTAAGCCAAATGTGTCAGCCGCTACCGAAACAACGTGTCCAATGTAAATACCTCCCCCATACCCTCTGTTTGGTTCTGTAAATAAAGCTCTGTTTTATGTTAAAGAAAAGGCCTGAATGAATACCTATTAAAATTAAACCCCAAAGAGACTATTACAAGGATAGAGGGTGCTGGTCGAGTGAAGTAGAGCCAAGCCTGATCAGTCACCTCACAGAACGCCTCAAAGCGGCAGTTTATTTAGGCCACGCATCATACCAGTATTAAAGCTTGCTTTGAAATCCCAGGTTGTGGGGAAGAAAGAACTTCCCCAATGACTTCAGTGATGCTTTGGTCAAAAGCACAGTACCTATAGAAGGATCAAGTGTAAGTCCAGATACTGGTCACATCTAGGATGCTGTTAGGAAGTACAGTCACCAAATTCACATGTTTGCATTTCAAATGTTATGTATTCAAGGGTTCTAAAGAAAACTTTTGAGGGGAGTCCAGGGATAGAGGCTGAAACTGGCTTACTTTGAACATCTGTGGCTTAACTTTTATTATCCTAAATTCACGGTTTCGTCCTACAAAAGCGAAACTGGGTCATGAGTCCAGCAATCCCTTCCGTGAGCTAATGCCTTGGGTTTAAAATACATAGCTGTCCACTAGGAACCTAAAACTTCACCCTGTCCAAAACCAAGCAAATTTTTCCTTAGATCGTTTAATTTAAATTGGGAACCTCTGACATTAATTCTTCAACTCCCTATTTGCTGATCGCTGATATAATTGCAGGTAATTTTGGAATTCTCAAACAATAGTTAAGAGGAAACCTGCTTAGTGTGAACTGTTATTAGTCTGGATGCCAGTACAACACTTCAGTACAGTTAAGGTTGGTAAGGGAAGGGTACTCATTGCTCTTAATTACTGCTTATATACCCCGGCTTTCTTTACAATGGAGATCCAAGGTGGCTTACATCATTCCTCTCTCCTCCACTTTATCCTCAGAACAGCCCTGTGATGAGTTAGGCTGAACCTTTGTGACTGGCCCAAGGTCATCCAGCAAGCTTCCATGGCAGTGGGGGGATCTGAACCCGATCCACTGATCTCCTACATCCTAGTCCAGCAGCACTTTAACCACTCCATCCCATTAGCTCACCATGAAACTGCAGCTTCATCTCTATCTCTCAGCAATCAAGAAGTCCCCAACATTATGTCTGTCCTATTTGGTTGGCAAGAGAAGAGGTACCTTTTTATATTTTCTTTTTCAATCTTTATGCTTGGACCAATGGAAACTGGCCCTCACAGATCAACTTAAATTTTAACTGATTGCTCTATCAAAAAGACTGCATACCTTTATATACACTCTGCTATCTTATTACGGTATACACAGCTACCGGTGCCATTTCCCCCTCCCAAAACAGAAACATAACAGAAGCACTGCTGTTTCTGCTGGAAAAGTATTACTATTTGTGCTTGCTATGAAAGCTCTCAGAGGACATAAGTATACAAACAGGGGGCTGATGGAGGATTTATGCTCTGACATTTGAAAAAATGACACGTCATGTAGCTTTTGAAACTAAGCCAATTGCAGCACAGGACGCCCAGTATATTCTGTACAAACACACCCATTGTGCAATACAAGAATCATTAAACAGTGGGGCTGAACTGGAAGGTCAGAAACCAGAACCTGAACCCCTGAGATGTTTTATTAGGTTACAGAGATTTTTTTTTTAATCATTACATAAAAACTGTGTTAAGAGGTGCCAGGACCTAGAAATTTCAGAACACTGAAATTTCAATGCTCAAATTAACAATTTGCCCCTGCATTTATTTATTTGTCTGAAAATAAATGTCTCTGTTGTCATTTATTTCCCCTGATCCCCCCCCCGTCTCTATAAAAAGAATCATTCAAAAGGGGCGCAAGTGCTTAATCAACCCTTCGACAAAAATAGCATCTTCCTTGTAATCAGGGCAGAATACAAGCCGCTTGAGAGAAAGTACCACATGATGGGTTAAGATCAAGATCTGGCTGGCTCAGCCACAGAGAGAAGCCCCCCCCTCCCCCAGCACCCACATCTGTAATGCGGAGGGCTGACACTGGTCTACCTTACAAAGGTATTGTAAAACTGTAGGAGGAGGAGGAGGAGGAGAATACCTCACCCTTCACATGGAGTCTTAGAGAGGCTTACGAACTCCTTTCCCTTCCTCCCCCCACAACAGACACCCTGTGAGGCAGGTGGGGCTGAGAGAGCTCTTTCAAGAACTGCTCTTTCAAGGACAGCTCTGACAGAACTATGGCTTGCCCAAGGTCATCCAGCAGCTGAAAGTGGAGGAGTGGGGACTCAAACGCAGTTCTCCCCGATTAGAGTCTGCACACTTAACCACTACACCAAACTGGCTAGTGTTACAATTGTTTCACAAGTACATTAGGACTGGCAAATTGAGTTGGCATGTCTTCTACCACCTCTGCATTATCTGTAGCTGCTGAACTTAAAAATGTACTTCAGATAGCATATGTGGCCTGTGAGATGGGACAAATGCAGTAAGTGGCTGCTGCTCTGAAATTCGGTAATGGGGTACACGAAGAGCATGTTGAACGTGGCCAAAGGAGCTGTGGCTTCAAGTCTCTATTCAAGAGTGACCCTGCCTGGTCCAATCACTCTCTCTGTGTGTCTAGCCTACCTCACAAGGTTGCCGTGCCACCCTAAGCTCCTTAAAGGAAAGACAAGATATAGGGGAACAGTCAGTCCCATGATGAGATATCAGAGGCCAGAACCAGCACGAAGAGGTCAAAAGTTCTACTGAGTAGCTATTGTTTTTTTAAAAAAAACCACAACTCTGAAAGTTCCAAGAGGAACAATTCTATTATCTTCTCAGAATACAAGGCATTGAGAAGGTGAGCTGTCCATACCATACTTCCAGATATGGAAAGCTTTATTCATTGCCCCAAACTCCAAGGTCCAATAGCCAACCATTGGAGAGTGTGCAGTCCGAAGGTGAATGTTTTTGCTGGTCAGCTCCAGGAAGTCTTTCATCTTGTCTGGTTTAACAGTGTAAGTACGTAGCTCATAGAACGTGCCATCGCCTTGCCTGGGCCCTGTGGCAAAAGATGAAACCTGCAAGACAGAGACTTCTTTAGGTGCATGTTTGCTTTAATCTGCAGCAGCAGCATTTCCTTTCACTCACATGTCATGTGCATCTACAGGATCTGTGAAGGGATCTGTTAAAACAGAGGAATTATTTTGTGGGCCACAGGAGCCAGGGACTCGAAATGCGAGCCAGGCCCAAGTTTCCTCTGCTGAAGTGACAACTGGCAGCCACTGAAGATGTAACCTGGAACTCCTTAATTCAGTAAGTGTTCTCTAAAGCAACTCTATTTAGTAGAATTTTGTAATACAACATGAGAACAAAATAAATAATAAAGACAATACATGACAGGAGATGCAACGAATGGGAATATAATATTAAATATCAGGCTAAATGACATAACACAAATATCAAGCAGAAGTACAATTAAACTGTGAACACATGATCCCATCAAATCCAATATACCAAAAATGGTTATATCTGTAAGACAACTACACAGAATACAAAGAAATCTTTCTAATGACCACAACAAACAATAGGTTAGCTCTGTTATTCCAAAAGTCTGATTTCATGGGAAGTTTATATACTGTGTTACTTAAGCAATCCAAACAGCTATAATGCTCACTCTCTATATATGTGTTAAAAATGTTTATTGCAATACTTTCTTTTGTTATAAAACAAATAAAAATACTTCTCAAAAAAAAGAACAGACTAGATCAAGATAGGAAGCCATATTAATCTGTCTGTTGCAGCAGAAAAGAGCAAGAGTCCAGTAGCCCCTAAAAGACTAACAAAATTTGAGGCAGGGTAGGAGCTTTTGTGACTGCCACAAATTTTATTAGTCTTTAAGGTGCTACTAGACGCTTGCTCTTTAAGAATGGGATAGTATTAATGTGGTTTAGGAAAAGCTGTCCATTGAGGCCAGGAATAAATATTAGGTAAGATTATTTCTTTTCTTTACTTCATTTATATCCCACCTATGGAATTCAAAGTAACTTACATGATTCTCCTTCATTTTATTCTCACAACCGCTACCCTGTGAGGTACCTTAGGCCAAGCATGTACGACGGGCCCAAGATCATCCAGCAAGCTTACATCACTCTCCTCTTTTCCATTTTATCCTCACAACAGCCTTGTGGTAGGTTAGGCTGATAGGGTGTGACCAGCCCAAGATCACCCAGCCAGCTTCCAAGGCAGAGTGGGGATTTGAACCCAGGTCTCCTAGTTATTAGTCTGAACTCTAACCACTACACCATGCTGGCTTCTGAATCACTTTCGCTCACTCTTTTCCCAGTCCCAGACAATGCTCCCTGTAAGCTGTGGAGTCTTGTGAGCAAAAATTCTACTTTGTGAGCTACTGGCATTAAAGCTGTGAGCAAATAAGTTCTCTAATGCATAAATTAGTTTGCTCTGGAGCCATCTTTTCTGAGCTAAGACAAAAATGTGTGAGCCGGAGGCTAAAAAACTGTGAGCTAGCTCACACTAGCTCAGCTTAGAGGGAACACTGGTCCCAGATATATTCCATGCCTGACCACATGGTCTCAAGCTTTGGCATGGCAGAAGTGCATGCACTGACTACAACCTGCGATGTGTAATTGCGGGCTACATGCTGGGTGACAAAAATGGTTTTGGGGCCCTCTTAAGCTCAGAGAAGCCAGCAGTCTGCAAGCACCAGACAGTACATTATTTAGCTGCTGCCAAAGCTGGGTAGCTTCCAAATTAAACAGAACTAGAAGGCAATGGGGAATTTATTTTTTGCCCCTTTCACAGTCATCTTTTTTCAGTTTGGGCTGCAGGCAACGGCAATGACCACAGCAGTCACCTAATGCAATGCAGAGTCAGCAAGCTTTACTTCAAGACACGCGCACAAGAAAAAACAATGGTCGTTTCTACACTGTGCTTAGTCCTCAGGAGTACCCGCCAAGAGGACCTCTTAAAAAATGGACGTTGCCATCTATTGCAGGCAGATAATCTGCAAGGGTTCCAACAGTCTTTATTGCCCTATTTTTGCTGATCCCGGAGAAGTGACCGGCAGCTACATAAATCTACCCCTGAAAGGCTGTGAAGATTTATTGTGGGGAAGGGTGGCTCACAGCACTTGAAGCTATTTATACTTTCGACAACAGAAGAATGGTGACTTCATTGGAATAACATAGGAAAGCTTTTAGTTGTTCTGGATTCTTCTCCTTGGGATTTTGTCAAATGTAACATTTTTTTTTAACTTTG
Source organism: Lepidodactylus listeri (assembly GCA_029233225.1). NCBI lineage: Eukaryota > Metazoa > Chordata > Lepidosauria > Squamata > Gekkonidae > Lepidodactylus > Lepidodactylus listeri. The sequence goes on from JARCFY010000004.1 coordinate 126,943,821, forward strand.
TATGAATAAGCATGTAGCAGTGGCTCAGAGGTTAAGACTCTGAGCTGCTGACCAAAAGGTCGGTAGCTTGGCAGTTCGAGACCTGAGTGCCGCATGACGGAGTGAGCTCCTGTTTCTGGTCCCAGCTCCTGCCAACCTAGCAGTTCAAAAGCAAGAAACTGCAAGTAGATAAATACGTACTGCTTCGGTGGGAAGGTAACAGCGTTCAGTGCACCTCGGCATTCAAGTTGAGCCGGCCACACGATCACGGAAAAAGTCTTTGGACAGCGCTGGTTCTTCGGCTTGGAAACAGAGTTGAGCACGGCATCCCTAGAGTCAGATTCCACTGGCTTTTGAGCAAGGGAAACCTTTACCTTTATACTCCTGCCTAGGTCAAAACTGCTTTTTTGTTTTTGCCAATCTTAAAAAGTTCTCTTTGCAACAGCAATCCACACAAATCCTGCAATTATACTGCAAGACAGCACACATTCTCAAAGTCGTTTTGGAAGTTCAAGGCAGAGACTGGGCCTGCAAAAGTCAAGAAGAAGCCTCTGGGAATATTCTCTTTAAAAAAAAAAATAATATCTGTTTGGTGTTTAAAGAAAACATAGGAATAAACCTGGAGATTCATTCCCAGATCAGCAAATTGATTCTGACAAAGGAGGTATCTTCTGTATTTTCTGAGAGATCAGAGAAATTCTGCTGCATCAGACCAGTCATCTATCATCTAGCCCAGCAGTCCTGTTTCACACAGGGACCACCCAGTTGTCCTTGAGCACCAATAAACAGAGTGTAGAGGCCAAGGTTTTCCCTTGACGTTACCTCCTAGCACTGGTGTTCAGAGGTACAGTGCCTCCAAATGTGGAGGCTCCCTTTAGTCAACATGGCTAGTAGCCACTGATGGACCGATCCTTCATGAAACTGTAGAATTCCCTTTCTGAAGTCATCTATGCTAGCGGCCATTATTGCATCCTCTGACAGTGAATCCCAAAATTTAATCGCTTGCTGGGACTGATCTCACTGGGTGTGCCAATAATGGTTTCCCAGACAGTGGTTCCCTCCCCCTTCCAAAAGAGAGCATGCTATTAAAGCAGAAAAGGGAAAACGGGGGGAAAAAGTGCAGACTGATCTAGAAACTAGTTGTTCAGCTGTTTGGACAGTCAGCTGGACATCCCATTCAGATCTCAGGAGTCAATTTACATTTGTAACACATAAATGGGTAGTTCTGTGGTAAGCACTAGCCAGAACGTGCAGAAAGGAAAGCATACTTGTGCATAATGAGCTGGGAAACTATTCTGAATTTCCACCACTGACCTTAGAAGCTTTCCTGCACCAGCCTGGTCTAGTAGTTGGATCACAACGGAAGGACCCGGGTTCAAATCCTCTGTCAGCCCTGAACCTCATGGGGTGCTCTTAGGCCAGATATTCTCTGTCAGCCCAACCAACATCCCAGGGTTGTTGTAAAGCTAAAATTAGGAAGGAGAAAACTACCTCCTTTTAGCCAGACTGACTAATCCTCTCTTTATATGTGCCACTTGCCACAGTTCAGTCAATGCAGAGTGGGGTGGTTAAGAGTGGCAGAGCAGTATAAGGTTGACAACCTCCAGGTGGTAGCTGGAGATCTCTCACTATTACAACTTTTCTCCAGGAGACAGAGATCAGCTCACCTGGAGAAAACGACTGGTTTGGAAAGGGTACTCTATGGTATTATATTCCACTGAAATCCCTCCCTTCCTCAAATCCCATCTTCCTAAGGCGCTGCCCCCCAAATCTCCAGGTATTTCCCAACCTGGAGCTGGCAACTCTAGATTCTGGGAGGCCCAGGCTTAAATACCCTCCTACCACAGAAGCTCACTGGGGGATCCTGAGCCAGTCACACATACTCAGGGTAACCCTTCTCACAGGATTGTTATGAGCATAAACTGGAGGAGAGAATGATTGATGTGAGCTGCTTTGGGTCCCCATTAGTGTTCCTTCCAAGCTGAGGTAGTGTGAGCTAGCTCACCGTTTCTTAGCCTCCGGCTCACACATTTTTGCCTTAGCTCAGGAAGGCTGGCTCCAGGCAAACTAACTTATGCAGTAGCCAAAGCTCACAAAGTAGAATTTTTTGCTCACAAGGCTCCACTGTTTAGAGGGAGCATTGGTCCACCGGGGAGAAAGGCGGGGTATAAATGAAGTAAACACACACACACACTATACATTAAATCTCTGCAGTCGGGAAGGAAAGGCTCCCAAGTTCCTCCCAGGCCCGGAAGAGTGTTTCACAGCAAACCTGTTGAGAAATCTCGCTTAGGGCATCCTTTTTCATGGCTTCCAGCCCAGCCCCTCCACCCATGCCCGCTTTCCCCCGAAGGGCTGCAGTCTTTGTCCTTTTGCTAGCCTCGGGAACAGGTCAGCACTCAACAGAGAAAGCTCACCAGTCACTGTGTGAAGCTTTGCAGCTGGAGCTGCCTTCTCTAGCACGCAGCCCTGGAAGCCCCCCAGCCAAGCTGTAAACGCCGCTTCCCCCTCCCCCCTCCCCCCCTTTCTACGCCACCTGGCGCGCACCCCCCGCCTCCCCTCGCAACCCTCCCTTACCTGGAGACCACCGGCCCCTCCTCGCCATGCCGCGGCTATTCCCCCGAAGAGGGCTCGGGGCCCTAACATGGTCGCTCCGTTCTGGCGAACCGGCGGCGGCGCCTGGTTTTCTGCAGCCCCCCTTGGAGGGACTTCCGCCTGCTTCTGCAGCTTCTCTCGCCTGACCCGCCCGCCGGCACTTGGCTAAGCATTGGACGGCCTCGACCTCGTGGCTAACTCCCATCGAAATGCAGCGGCGGCGGCTTCGGAATTGCAGCTGAAGTAGCAGGAAAGGAAAGAAGGCCGGTGGAAAACAGAAAAGCGCTTTAAAAGATTGAGTTTATAAAATAGGTGGGAGAGAATAAGTAACCCTCAGAAACTGGGGGGGTATGGCGGGGGGGGGGCGTTTCCCAGTGGGCTCTTTCCAATTACTTTATATTAGAAATTGGAAAACAAAGGGGAGTTGAATTTAGTGTAGCTGCTATTATTGTGCTTTATAAGGAGCCCAGTGGCCAGGGTTACTAATCTCCAGGTGAGGATTCCCAAGCTGGGCTCACCACAGAGGTTTTGCAAATAAGAGCCAGTGGTTTAATTAAACCACAACACCAATTCAAGATGTTGGTTTAAAGCCCTCCATGGCTTGGGTTTGGGGTATCTGAAGAACTGTCTTCTCTGATATGTTCCCATCCAGGAATTAAGATAATAGGAAGCAGCAGTCCTGACTGCCCCATCAACTAGAGATGCTTGTTTGGGTGTACAAGAGATAGGGCCTTTTCTGTGGCAGCTCCACATTTCTAGAACCACCACCCCAGGGAGGTGTGCCTGGCTCTCTCATTGTCAGTCTTCAGGAGGCAACTGAAGACAGTTTTATTTAGGACTGCATTTGATTGATTTGTCTTTTATTATTGACAGTCCTAATTGGAGTTTTTAAATGGTGATATTTATGGATTTTTATAATTGCTGTTTTTATTGTGTTTTTCATAATGTTTTACTTGTATTGTAAGCTCTCTTGAGTTCTGCAGAGGAGAAAGACAACTAACAAATATTTTAAATAAACAGAGAGAGACCATCTATTGTTGCAAGTTTCTGTTCACTGATATATTTCTGTGTTTTGCTATATGGATTTTTGTTGTATAGGGTAGGAAATTTAGAGTGAAATAAATTGTCCTAACGTTTGTCTTAATGCTTCTGTTTCAGCCCCATAGAGTCCACACAGATAGATGTAATATTTGATTCAGCAGATGCACTCTTTGCTTTACTTTGTATGTGTAATGGTTAAAGGTATACTCAAAATATCAGGAATCAGCTCTACGCACCAGTAAATAAATCATGGTAAATCCATTCATCTTTAACATACAACAAGGCTCCATTTAGTTGTTTTCTGCAACCTAACTTGGCTATCCTGTGGGAAGCGAGATAATCTCTCCCATATAACCAATGCCCTACAATCATACATAAGCTAGATTCAGACATAGGACAAAACTTTGGTTTATTTAAATTCTACTTAACTTGTGAAACGTGGACTTCGTTTGCCATTGAATATTCAGATGCTGGTTGATGGCACCAAATGCCGGTTTCATCATCTTTGCACTTTCCTTTGTCTCCCCTGTGGAAACCCAGCTAGTATCTCAGAATGCATTGCAGTTAGGGCAAGGGCAGCATTCGGAAACAGCCCACAATTAAGACAGTTTGGTGTAGTGATTAGGAGCGCAGACTCTAATCTGGGAGAATCAGGTTTGATTCCCCACTCCTCCACATGCAGCTGTGGGCGTGACCTTATGACTGACCCAAGGTCTTTCCTAAGTTCTTTCAAAGCTGTTCTCTCAAGAGCAATTCTCAAAGAGCTCCCTCAGCCTACCAACCTGTGTCTGTTGTGGGGAGGGGAAGGGAAAAGAAATTGTAAGCCACTCTGAGACTCCTTCGGGTACCGAAGGGCGGGGTATAAATCCAATCTCTTCTTCAGGATTTCAGCATAATATGTCACAAGGGAGCCATAATTAATATATACTGTGGTTTCACATCCTATTTGAACAGGTAGTCACCATGCTTAGTTATTACAGTGGCCCTCATCTGGACAATCACACTGCCCGCAAATTAATAAAATTATGTTGTATGATGTTTGAACTGGGATACATTGTGGTAGTAAAGAATGTTGGCCAAGGGAGATCTGGGGTTCACATTCACCCGTCAATGATGAGAGGCTTGGAGCATCTTAAAGACAAATATATATTGTGGCCTAAACTTTTGGGAGCCAGAGAACTCTTCATCAGAGGCATGGAGTGGCGAGATGTAGAGATAAATAAGGTACACACATATACACATCAATATACAAACCAAAAAAGGATGGCATAGAAATAGAGATCAGACGGCCAAGTATCTGAAGACGCAGGTGTTTGATATGACGCTGCTCAGTTCACATGAAAACAAGAGCCAGTCAAAAGAGTAAATGGTCAAATCAGAGTAGGTGTGGACCATTTCGAACTGGCAAAATAAGAACTACGTACATAAATCTGCCAGGAGGGCAATTTCTTTCTGTAGTAAACTCTTGCCCCAACCTGCACAGCCTAGGCTAGCCTGATCTTGTCACATTTTGCATGCTAAACATCAGCTCTGGTTAGTATTTGGATGGGAGACCACCCAAAAAGACCCAGGTCACTATGGAGAGGCAGGCAATGGCAAACCATCTCTGAACATTTCTTGCCTTGGAAACCCTATGGCTGGGGTGGCCAAACTTGCTTAATGTAAGAGCCACATAAGAATAAATGTCAGATGTTTGAGAGCTGCAAGACATGAACAAACACTACACACACATTTTTATTGAAAAACATGCAAATTTGCTTTTTATTAACATTAAATGGGACTGCCAAAAATAAAAACAAAAGGGGTAAAAACAGATATTGATAATGATATTTGTTCAATGATATTTATTGGTTTGCTAATGGTATTTATTTGTCAGAGAGAGAGAGCAAAAGAAGTGGAAAGAAAGGATGAAAGAGGTGGAAAGAGAGAGAGAAACAAAAAACAAGCCCCTCCCCCCAGACCCCTCACCGGCTGGTTTGGCTTGGAGAAGGGATTCCAAGAGACAAATGCCTTCTCCAAGCCAGCTGGGGAGGGGGCTTTCAGAACACATTTAAAGTTCAAATTGCTTTCTTTCTGTGCTCCCCCTTCACCTCAAGCCTACCTAGGGAAGGGAACGCTGGCTGTGGAAGACTGATTGGGGAGGCATGCTTCCCCAGCCACCCTGCCAGGAGCCGCAGGGTGTGAAAGAGCCGCATGTGGCTCCCGAGCCACGGTTTGGCCACCCCTGCCCTATGAGGTCACCATAAACTGACTTGATTCTTGACAGCAAGAAAAAAGTAATCTCTTTCCTCCCTGTCTCTACTGAGCCCGTGCTTCCATATCTAACTCAGCAGCTTCATGCTGGAATCTCCCTTTGAAATGTCTTCTGCTGAAATATTACAGCTTGACTGTTCCTGAATATCCAGGGAGGCTTTAGTATTTTGGGAGAGCGTCTGGTAGACGTCCAGCTATTCTCTTGCATAGACACAGTCCAGTCCAGTTTGGCCAGTGTTAATGTAAGGAGGACACAACAGCATCCAAGGATGTAGAAGTGAATGAACACCTTTTTTATGGTAGGTCTGAAACTGTTGGGTCCTTTGAGAATGTCACTTTGAGTAGATATGGGGACAAAACTGGCAATGGGATTATGTTAAGCAAATGATAGTTCCCTGTATTTGTATCCACTTTGGGTGACCAATTGGTACTAGTCAGGATTTGTTTCTAGTTGGGAGATGTCATCCCACCCTGGCCCATGAGAGGCCAGGGTGGACTAGATCATCTTCTAGTAGAGGCTGCAGATCCTTTGTGATGCGCTGGAGATGTTTTACTGAGGGGCTACATTCTGTTAGTCCTCCATGAATCTTCCTGGATGTCCTTAGGCCAGTCACTTTTGTTTAACCCAAGAAAACTTTGTAAAGGGGTGGGGGGGATAATCCAATATACATCACTGTGAATTCCTTGCAAGAAAGGTAAACTAACAATACATATTATTGCCTCATTGCCTTCTGCAGCTGGGCCAGCCCTGATTCACTATCACATCTAAGCATCGAGTGAAGTGAAGAGAAATATTCCTGCTGCTCTAGACCATATCATGGTGGAGTGGTGCTTGGCCATGTCCGTGGGTAAGGCTTGAGAGCAAAAAGGAGATAAATACCACAGGTGATACAGAAACATTTTTTTAAAAAAACCTCAGTATTTTCAGAGATTGGATTTATACCTCACCCTTCACTACTCGAAGGAATCTCCTGCCCCTGCCCCTCCCAACAGGCACTCTGTGAGGTAGGTGGGACTGAGAGAGCTCTTTTGAGGACTGCTCTTGAGAGAACAGCTCTGAGAGAATTTATGACTGACCCAAGGTCACACCAGCAGCTGCATGTGGAGGAGTGGGGAATCAAACCCGGTTCTCCCAGATTAGAGTCCGCGCTCCTAACCACTACACCAAACTGGTGTAATGTGTACACAATTGGGGAGGGGAGCTTTCAGGATGAATTAATTCCTCCTTGTTTAGTTTGACAAGCTGGGGTCAGGTACAGCACAGATTGCAGAGTGACACTTTACAGTCTCCTAAATCAATTGGGTTTAAAAGGGTGTGACTCTGTTGAGGATTGTACTGTTAATGTCCCATGAAGGCACTCAGAAGGGGCCTTGGGTTCACATGCTTTTTTTCCTCCTCTCATGCTCCATGGGCATATTTACAATATAATCTTAAACGGAGTGACATTCTTTAAAGCCTGTTAAAAGTGTAACTCTGCTTGGGACTGTGTTACATGCTATGGCTTCCAACATATAGTGAATTAATGACCTCCAAAATGCCCTATCATTAACAGCCTGGCTCAGGTCTTGCAAAACTGAAGGCCAATGGCTTCCTTTATTGAGTCAATCCCTCTTGTGTTCGGTCTTCCTCTTTTCCTAGCATTATTGTCTTTTCCGCTGAGTCTTCTCATGTTCCTTATAATCAAAACTATGACTTATGGTTGCAAGGCTAAGCCAAGGACAAACTGAAGTAGGACATAACAGCAAAGGCTGGTTTGTGCTACACCAGAAGCCATCACCTGGCTCCAAACATATGGGAGAGTTCGGGCTTGTTTTGGTGTTAAGGTCTAAACTATGCCAGACTGACTACTTCAGTCATTGCATTTTCCAGCAGTTCATTGATCAGATTTACCTTTTGCAATGTATTCTTTAAACATCAAAGGGGGTTTGAAAAAAACAAAGAAGCCTCTATGCTGCTTGACTGGGGGAAGCCACAGTCCCATTTTCAGCCCACCTTCATCCGTCAAAGGAGCAATGGATGTGGTCTCTGGGGGTCAATGTGTGGAGGAGTTGGCCCACAACAACACCTGCTTTATACTATTTACCTTTGAACTTTGGGGAGCTATAGAGATAGTATTAAGCATTTTTGTAATGTCAGCTGTATGAATAAACTAACCATTTGATAACAATATGAGTTTAAGACCTAAAAAAACAAAGCAGATCTCTCCTGTGTATTTTTCACTCCTCGGGAACTAAGTTTCACCTAAATGTGTACATTGATTTCTTGCATTAAAAATACACCGTTTCTTGTTGGGTGTTGGGTAATCAAATTCCAAGTCAGTCTGGGGAAATCCAGATCCAGTGTCCCACCTATTGTGAAGCTCAACTGGGTAATCTGGGATCAGTCATTCTTTCTCAGCTTACCTCGCAGGGTTGCTGTGAGGATACAATGGAGGAAGGGAGATACTTCACTCTGAGCTCCTTGGAGGAAGACTGGTATTTTAAAAGTGCTAACTATATAGATCGCAATACCACACTGATGGTCTCAATACCACACTGGATCTTTACATAGAATGCTTTCACCACAAAGTACAAACTGATGTGATCAACAAACAACATCATGTACAACAGAATCTGAAAGGAAGGTCGCAGACAATCTCAGGAACAGTCTGGATATTATAATTAAAGAGGCAGACAAAGGGGGAGCCATTGTCATCATGGATAGATCAGACTACATCCAGGAGGCTCAAAGACAACTGTCAAATACTGCTTTTTGCAAACGACTGGACTTAGACCCCTCACAGGGATACAAAAAAGAACTATACAAGATTATAAAGGAATTACCTCTGCACATTCAGGAACTAATCCTTTCAGACACACCTCCAGAACCTTAGCCAAGTACCTTCTATCTTCTACCCAAAATACACAAACCAGGCAACCCAGGACGCCCCATTGTCTCAAGCATAGGCACTATCACCGTGGGGGTATCTGGATACATGGACTCTGTTCTAAGACCCTCTGCCGTCAGTGCTCTTAGTTAAGTTCGTGACACCACAGACTTTTTGAGGAACCCTCCAGAGAATACTATTTTAACCACCATGGATGCGGAATCTCTGTATACCAACATCCCGCACAAAGATGGATTATAAGCCATAAGAAACATGATTTCTGACAGTAACACAGCTGACTCTGCCACCAAACTGTGCCATTTTGTTCTCACCCATAACCACTTCAGATCTGGTGATGACTTGTTCCTCCAGATCAATGATACAGCCATGGGCACCCGTGTGGCCCCACAATATACTAACATCTTTATGGCTGACTTGGAACAAAGCTTCCTAAACTCCCACCCACTCATACCTCTGTTATATTTGCATTACATTTTAATTGTCTGGACACATGGTAAAGAAGCCCTGGACACATTTCACCAGGCATTCAACAATTTTCACCCCACCATTAACCTGCCAATGAACCAATCCATGCAAGAAATACATTTTCTGGACGCTACTGTAAAAGTACACAATGGACACATAGACACCACCTTATACCGGAAACCTACTGACCAACAAATATACCTACATGCTTCCAGCTACCATCCTAAACATACCAAACGATCCATTGTATACAGCCAGGCTCTATGGTACAGCCGCATCTGCTCCAATCCTACAGACAGAGATTCACACCTGAGGGATCTACAACACACCTTTTGGAACTAAAGTGTCCACCTGATGAAGTCAGAAAACAGAGTGACAAAGCCAGAAGGATACCCAGAGAAAACCTGTTAGAAGACAGACCCCCAAAGAGACAATAACAGAATACCTCTAGTGATCTCATACAGCTCCCAGCTCAAAACAGTTCAACGCATCATCAGCGATTACAACCTCTAGTGGATAATGACCTCTTTCACAAGTACTGGGGGCAAACCTTTTCTTGCGCACAGACATCCCCCGTGTCAAACAACTACTCACCTACAATAATGTAATGACCCAGTAACCATCCTTTGCTGTTATGTCCTACTTCAGTTTGTCCTTGGCTTAGCCTTGCAACCATAAGTCATAGTTTTGATGATAAGGAACATGAGAAGACTCAGCGGAAAAGACAATAATGCTAGGAAAAGAGGAAGACCGGACACAAGAGGGATTGACTCAATAAAGGGAGCCATTGGCCTTCAGTTTTGCAAGACCTGAGCCAGGCTGTTAATGATAGGGCATTTTGGAGGTCATTACATTTGAACATGGACACTGGGACCAGAGCTTGCAGTAAACCCAGATGCCAACTTTGCTGCCACATGCACCTAGACAGCACAATCACTGGACCGAACAGCATCAACTACTGCACAATCAGGTTCATTCACTTGCTCATCTTCTAATATTATATATGCCATTAAATGTCAACGATGCCCTTCGGTTCTCTACATAGGACAAATTACAAAGCCTACGCCAGAGGATAAATAGACACAAATCTGACATCAGGAATCACAAGACTGAGAAACCTGTAGGAGAACACTTAAACCTTCCAGGACATTGAATGGGTGACCTCAAAGTAGCTGTTTTATTACAAAGGAACTTCAGAAACAGAATGGAAAGGGACACTGATGAGTTACAAGTTATTACAACACTTGGAACAAAAACCTTCCCAGGACTCAACAGGGATATTGGTTTTTTTTTATCTCATTACATATGCTAACTCATTGAATCCTCACATATGTATTCTCAACAAGGACTATAAATCCTCTGTATTTTAATGTATTTTAGTGTATTTCTTTTTCAGAATAGTGTATTAGAATACTGAATGTATGCAAGGGCTATTAGGATGTCTGCTGACATAAAAGCATTTTTGGAGGGGGATGTAGTGTTAAGTGCTCTCCACGCCTGGGAGGAGAGAATGAAGATTTCCAGTCACTTCTCACAATTAGAAAAGACACCTTTAGATATTTATCTGCTAGTTTGACATATTTTGTTCTTTACAACTGTTGACCTTATAACCTTAACTTGATATTTAGTGTCACCTTGCATATCTTGATCATCATCATGCTGCAGGTTAATTTGCTGTTCATTCTCTGGCTATAAGTCTGAACCTTGCCTGCTATTCTAAAGTATTTGATAGTGTGCATGCACATGAAAGCTCATACCTTGAATAAACCTTTGTTGGTCTTAAAAGTGCCATTGGACTCTAAATTTGTTCTACTGCTTCAGACCAACACAGGTGACCAACTGGATCTCTCTATATAGAAATAAAGTTTCACACACAATAAAATATTTGACAGTCTGTATGTACCGTGACACAAACACTTCAATGGAGGATAAAAGTGCAGAAAGTCAATTAAGTTTCCTGTCGTGTCCTTCAGCAGGTAGAGAACTATTTCAAAGGTGAAAACGGTGCCGGAATCAGAAGCATGTTTTGCTGGGATTCCAAAAACTGAACACTTTCTCGTACTGAAAAGTAAATGTAGCATGGGACAAAACTGGAGTAAGCACTTTGAATAACTTTAATAAATGTCTGTACATATTTTTTTAAAAACACCCTGCTTACCAGCTGCTACCACCGGGGCATCTTCATGGGCACGATGCCTTCCAGCTGCACGACTGTCTGGGCTCTCATGCCACCAAAGCACGCGAACTGCGAAAGCAAAGAGCAAAGCCAAGCTCAGTTTGGCGAGGGATGTGCCCAGACCCAGAAACTCCCAGGGAGCATCAGGCGTTCTTCTTGTCTGCAAGAGCTTTCAGTCCTGATCATGTATGAAGAAGCAGGTCTCTGTCAGGTTCAGAACAGCAGCCCCCAGTTTAGTGGTGGCCCAGAGTAAGCTTTAAATGCTCCTCCAAAACATTTGGGGGATGTTCTCAAAATGCTGGGACAGGGCTTAATTTTCAAAAAGCAAAATGCTAGACCTCTGACTAGAATAGAAACATTGAAATAATCCCTGCCACAGCAAACAACAAAGGCAAAGCCAGGTGTTGCAAGGAATGCAAGACCGCCGCCCCACAGCAGCGGCCCTGTGTTGAATCCTGTGCCTGCTCTCCGTCCCATGGTCTAGTTCAATTTACTGTCTCTCTGGACTAGTGATGTGCACTAGTGTGGAAATGTGGAACATCAAGACAACTGCGTAGAGCCCGTGTCTCAGCAGGACTACCTCTCCCCATAAGTCCTTGTCCCAACTATGGTCTTCAGGTTGCTACCAACTTGGCTGTTCCTCCACTTAAGGTAGCCAGGCTTCTACCACATCCTGTGCTTTTACTGTAGAAGTTCCCACCCTATGGAATGGGATCCAGGAGGAGGTGGAAGGGGGTGCTACAAGACTGTTTGCTAGAGCTTTTACTGGTGAAGGCTGCAGGCATTTGCAGGGGGAAGAGGTTTCATTGCACTTTGCTTTGAAATTGGGAGTTGTAAGCTGCCTCAACCCACAAAGGAAAAGCAGGGTATAAGTATTCTAATAAGTAAATACAGCACAGAGGATTAATTTTGCATAAAACTATCAATGCTACATTGCAAATGAATAAGGAAGCAATCAGGTTGAACTAGATCTTACAGGGGGGGGGGGAAATCAACACAGGGCTGCCATTTTTGGTTGCAGCTCTGAGTTCCATTTAACATCTAGTTTCTCTTCTAATGCTTTGGGACAAATTGCCATTGCTAACTAGTAGGGGAAACTCACTCAGTATGTACTCTCTGACGTACTCTTATCACCTTCTGTCTGTGCATGGCTGCTAAATGGGAGTGATCAGGGAGGAGGGGAGGGACTGCAAAATGAAAGCCCACAACCTTGTTCAAAAAATGTTCTGTTTGCAAAACTGGAATTGATGCGGGGACACAGCAGCTCCCTCCTCTGCAGTGAATGGGACCGGGATGTGCATTTGAGCACAGACATAATGATGGAACCCACCAATGGGAGAAAACACCTGAAAGTCATTCCGACTTGAAATGTAAAAGAACTGGTGTTGTACCTGTGTTAAGCAATCCATATTCCGTGTGGAAGACTCCAATCAGCTTAGCGTAGCTTGCCCTGACATGGGCATCTATTGCCGCTTTGAAGGACTGTCCCCACAATGCCGGCCCACCTGGTTTCTGCTGATATGTAATCAACTCATAAACTCCTGGTAGGGGAGAAAAGGATGAGAATACGATAAAGAGTGCAACGCAAAATAATGTGGCCGGGTGCTCAGAGTACACGGTGGCTTCTCAGATCTCCTTTCCCTTTTGAGACTCTTGATGGCCTGAAATTATTCTGTGTGGCTCATGCACACACAAATGCTCTGGGTTATAATTTATCTCCAAGTGACAAATGCAAATAATTGGCACAACTGCACCTACACATCAGATGCACCTCCTTCAGATGTTTCTTTGCAGTAAAAAAGAAAAACTGGGTTGGGGGGTGGAATCATAAAGTCATCCATGATGGAGACCATGAAGAATGTAGGTTCATATCCCATCTTAGGAGAAGGAGGAGAAAGAAAGAAGAGAAAAAGAAGAAGAGTTGGTTTTTATACCTTGCCCTTCTCCCTCTGAGGTGGAGGCCATCTTGTGGGTGATTCCCATCCATCTTTAGGGAGGCAAGACTAAGTTCAACTTCTTCCTGTTTCCTGTGGTGGGAGTCACCCCAGGCTCAGTTCTTTTCCTGCCTCAGTAGGGAGAGCAGCTGGGTGACCTCTTTCCTAAATTACTCTTTTAGACAACTTTCTTCTTATCTTTAACTTCTATTACTACTCTCTCTCTCTCTCTCTTTAAAAAAGAGTGTTTTATCAAGAAGCGACTCATTATTAGCCTGGGATGACACATGGCCCCAAATAGTCTTTGCCAAGGTTCGTATGACAGGAGGGAGGTTGCTTCACTCTTCCCTTGCTTGCCAGTTCTTCTCTGGAAGGTGCAGGCTTTCTACCGACTGGACTTACTCCCAGTCCCCAAGCCTGGCTGAGGGCAGAAAGGGTGGACAAGGGCTCCGGATAGAGGAGAGGATTTATCTTGCCCATTGACAGCTAGCTCTCACATTACAAATCAGTAACCTACATGAAACAAAGGTTGAAAAAATGGTGGGTAGGTGGGGGGGGCTTGTCCCTCTCCCCATGTACCACGGTCCGGATCCAAATGGGGCCCTGGCATATCTGGGAATTAAGCACAAAACTGCCAGAACACGTCTGTTTCACAGGGCCAGTGGCGGACCCAAGGACCTCATAATGTGTGAACTGGCCCTGATTCTGCACACCAAATAACCCTACGTTCAGTACAAAGCAAAGGCAAATTTGGCAATACTGTGTAGTTCCTCCTTGACAGTTTGCTCGGGGCAATTGTTTGTTTGTTTGTTTATTAACCCCTTATACTGCTACCCTAATCAGACTAAAATGAACAATTATTTGAGCAGAAAGATAACTCACCCTCTTTGGGAGGAGTCCCAAGCTCACACCATGGGACCAGGTAAGCTATTTCCATATCCATTTTTTTTAGCAGCAGTAGAATTGCAGATAATTTTTCCTGCCATTTTTTGTCACTGGCAATAGCTTTCCGCACAGCTGCTCTGTGGGCAAAGTTATCTATGAGAAAGGCAAAGAAACGTTATATGTTCTACAGCCAGGTTGGATGGACCTACCGATGACTTTGACGAGATTTCTGCAGTGATAAATAAGGATTCCAAATAAATGGTCCTAGCAAGGGCAACATTCTGTGTTGTACACTGCTCCTGTGACGATGCAGAATTAACTTGCAGAAGTGCCGCCTACTCTAAAGAATATCTGTAAGCCTAAAGGTAGAACTCTACCTGGCTCGTATCCCAGCCAATATTCTGCTCTGGTGTGACCCAACCCTTTTCTCAATATAAGAAGAAGAAGAGGAAGAGAAAAAGAGATTGGATTTGTACCCCGCCCTTCACTTGTAGTCTCAGAGCTGCTTACAAATTCCTTTTCCCTTCTCCCCACAACAAACACTCTGTGAGGTAGGTGGGGCTGAGAGAACTCTGAGACAACTGTCCTTGAGAGAACAGCTGTGCCAGAGCTATGGCTTGCCCAAGGTCATCCAGCAGCTGCAAGTGAAGGAGAGAGGAATCAAACCTGCTTCTCCCAGATTAGAGTCCGCGCACTTAACCGCTGCACCAAACTGGCTAAATTGGAAATTTAGTTAGCCCAATGGGGAAAATCAGCCTGAGCCCCCAGTAGTCACTCCACAACAAAATGGCAGCATGAAATATCAAGATTGGCAACGCTTCATTTAAATACAGAGAGTATTGGCTGATCAACAAAACCTGACTTTCTGAATGCTGGCTTAAGGCCCCAGCTGTACCCAAAGACTGGAGAATCTCAAGTCTGGATTTGGATATGGCTTCCTCCTCACCTTGGTCCTGACCTGGATGGCCCAGGCTAATTCAGTTCTTGGAAACTCAGCAGGGTTGGCCCTGGTTAGTTGGTTTCAGATGGGAAACCAACCAGGAAATCCAGGGTTGCTATGCAGAGGCAAGGGCAAACTACCTCTGAATGTCTCTGGCCTTGAAAAGCCTACGGGGGTTGCCACAAGTTGGCTGCGACTTGACGGTACTTTCCTGCGCCTCAGCTTGATCCTGCCATGCAACATAGTCCACCGAAGCAAATCTCAGTCCGAGAGAAATGTCTGACTTAAAGGCATCACACAAAAGTGCTCTTTCACTATTGTTAGCTTAAGCCAGGATTCAGCTCACAGATGTTTATGCGCATTGTGGTTTGGGCCGGGCACATGGAAGCATCACTGCCTTCTCTCTGGAGCCCGGGAGGGCATCAGTGGGGGATAAGCCAGAATTAATGTCTGCTTTCAAACATGGTGCAGAAACAGAATTAAGACTGACTGTAGTTAATACACTGTCTTCAGATTCTGGTTTGAAAGACCTTAACTGACACATGAAGCTGCCTTATTTTGAGTTAGACTATTGGTCTTTTCAAGTCAGTATCATCTCCTCTGATCGCTAGTGACTCTCCAGGATATCTCAAGTGAAGATCTTTCACATCACCTGGTACCTGATCCCAGCTGGAGATGCTGGGGATTGAACCTGGGGTTTTCTACATGCAAAACAAATACTGAGTCACAGCTTCTAACCATAGTTAATAGAGTGGTATTAAGGCAAGCCGTAATTCTGTGTGATGCCTGAGAGAAGCCACAGTTAAAACACGGTAATGTGATGCAGAGAATACCATATTTCCAGATGTGGAAGGCCGTATTCATTGACCCCAGTTCTGCTGTCCAGAATCCAGTCAACTCAGAGTGAGCCAAACGAAGGTGAATATCTCTGTTGATCAGTTCCATGCATTCTTTGGTCTTTGCCGGCTTAATGTCGTAAGTACGAAGTTCAAAGATTGTGCCAGTGTCCTGCCTGGGCCCCGTGCCAAAAGGTGAACAAAGGACCCGTGGCAGAGTTGGCTTGAAAGAGAGAGAAAGGCAGAAACTGCAGTCAGGAAACGATTCGCGGGTTTTGCTTCCAGGCTTGCAGTCATGCTATGAACTACTCAGACCAGTGAAAAATCCTTAGTAAATGTTAACTTGATTTAATAGATTTAGTGCTGATGATTTTATTGATTCTGATGAATTATTATAATAATGTTTTAATTTGTAAATCTGCATTAATTGCAGGCCTTTATGTTAGTACCTGCCCTGAACCTGCTATGTGGGGAGAGCAGGTTATAAATTTAATGAAATAAGTAAGTAAATAAATAAACTGTGTGAGAGCTTCATTGATTTTTTGGCTGCTGTAAGTACAACGATCCTGATCAGGGTTGGTTCCAGGTTGGGGGGGGCAGAGAGCACCCAGGCCCCCCTCGCCTCTGCTGCCCATCACCAGGCCCCCCCACCTGCATTCCTCATCCCACCCACCCACCTGCATGTCATAAGAACATAAGAGAAGCCAATATTGGATCAGGCCAATGGCCCATCCAGTCCAGCACTCTGTCACTCAGTGGCCAAAAGCACCAGGTGCCCTCAGGAGGTCCAGCAGTGGGGCCAGGAGACTAGAAGCCCTCCCATTATTGCCCCCCATGTCCTTCCTTTGCCCATCCATGAGCCCAGTGTGGCTAGGAATGCCACTGCTGTTGCCACCAAAAGCACCACCCACAAGCCCTTCTCCAGTGGGGCAGGGTGGTTCATGTAACCAGAAGCATGGGTGGTGAGTGCTAAACAGATGAGGGGGGAGGGCACACCATAGGGCAGCAGGCCAGGCCTGGGGGCAAGGGGTCAGGGGCAGTGGGCCCCACCAGATGCGTTGTGCTCTGGTAACTGCCCCCCATAGGGTATGCTGACCACAGCCCTGGCCCTGCTTGACTGGAACCAAGTGACTCATGGATCCATCTCCCACTGAGAGCTAGTTGTGCAGGTGCATTAGAGTTAGAATCCATTCCATATGTAAAGCAGGAGGAAAAAAGCAGCGGCTTGGGTCCTTCCATTTGCACTGCAGCCATTGCAGGGTTTGTTCCTTCCCTGCTAAGCGCTTCCACTCATGCAAGGCTACCCACCTGGATCTATACCCGGTCAAGTTAGACTACCATGGTGGTGGAAAGTGCCGTCAAGTCACAGCTGACTTATGGCGACCCCATGGGGTTTTCAAGGTAAGAGACTGACAGAGGTGGCTTGCCACTGCTTGCCCTCCACGTCACTGCCATGTGTTGTTATACTGATGTATAAAAGCATAGATAAAATTTAATTAAGACCCAGCAGCCACATGTAAGTGCAGGATATAATAAGCAAGGTCCCTCCAAACCCCGAGCGTGCCGTAAATAGGGAACAGGTTGGTGTACGTCCCACAAGCATGCACAAAGCCACATCAGTGAAGACGGCACATGCAAAATGCCAGCGCATGTGCTGCAAAAGTCCTCAGGTGGCAGCTAGGCTGAAGGAAGGAGAGAAGTTCAGCGCCTCAGAATGATAGCAAGTCATGACTCTCATCTGTGGGGTTATCCCAAGGAAAGCTGAAATGGGGCAAACATTTCATCAATGCATTGACGTCCTGCCCTTCCTCCAAGAAGCTCAGAGCAGCGAGCCTCATTCTTGCCTCCATTTTTACCCTCAGAACAACCCTGTGAGGTAAGTTAGGCTCAGGGAGAGTGGCGGAGAGGTCCATCAGTGGCGATTAGACACAGGGTATAGGTAGGAACTCTCAGTCTGGGGCAAGTGATGCACTGTATTCTTGGTCCTTGGGTGGGAGGGCTTCTAGTCTCCTGGCCCCACTGGTGGACCACCTGATGGCACCTGGTGTTTTTGGCCACTGTGTGACAAGAGTGTTGGACTGGGTGGGCCACTGGCCTGATTCAGCATCGGCTTATGTTCTTATGACTTGGCCAAAGCCATCTAATGAACTGACGTGGCATGGCCCCATGGGGATTCCAGCCTGGGTCTCCCCAGCCCCAGTCTGACCTTCTAATCTGGGGGCAGGCAACCCTGTTGGCCCAAGCACCAGAAAGAAATGCAACATCTCCCAGTGAAGATGTTTGTGTGCTAGTAAACAAAATGGGGTGGGGAGGGGAGGGGAGGACAAGGGGCTGCACTTAGCCAGACATGCCAATCAAGCCTCAGAGGAACTGCCAGCATAGTTGCCAGCTCCAGGTCGGGAAATAGTTAAAGATTTTTTGGGGAGGGGAGCCTAAAGAGGACGGGGTTTGAGAAAGGGAGGGACTTCAACAGGGTATAGTGCCATAGAGTCCATCTTCCAAAGTGGTCGTTTTCTCCAGGTGACCTGGAGATCAACTGTAAAAGCGGGAGATCTCCAGCTGCTACCCGGAGACTGGCGACCCTATCTTGAGGCTTTATCTTGGACCCGGCTAGGGGCTATTAAGGTCTAGATCCCTGCCCTCGCTCTGTTGGCCTGCGGGCAGAGACTTGAGCCTGCTGCGGACCACGTGAGATCTAGTCATGTCCCGCTTCTGTGGCGGGTGCCAGAGACCACCCACACCGCGCCGTGCGCCCAGCACGCAGTTCAGACCCCGGACAAATGCTAAATATGCTAAAATGATAACGTGAAGGGAGAAATGGAACAGTGTGTTCGTTTTTGGAAATGGAAGCCCGTAGAAACTTTCCAGACCACCAGCAACCTTGGGGGGGGGGGGGGGGCTTAAGAGGGAAGAGTCGCTTTCTTTCCCTGTTGATGAAAGTTTGCCCCCCTCCCCTCCGCAATGCGCCCCGCCGCCCTCTGTGCCTTGAACTGCCAGGCAGAAATCCGCCCGTGATTAGCGTTTCTTCTGGCATAGGCAGAAGCCTTCTCAAGGGCTAATCTCTCTGCACACCAAACACTGAAGATACCGGACATGTAGGGAAAATAAACGACCGGCAACCTCGGAAAAGAAAGACTTCCCGTCGAAGAAACCTAGCGGTGATCTGAGTCCTACTACAATGTGGCTGGTTTTCCCGGAGAATCCCCGCACCCACCCCCGCCTTGGTAGAGCTCCTGCGGCTTTAAGAGCCACATGGCAGTCCGGACAACCTGCAAAGATTTCCAACTAAGTAGGCAAGCGGGGGCGGAGTCTGTACCCGTTGGATTTCCGCCTTGTCGCACCCTTCTTAAGCTCGAGATCCCTGCCTGCCGGCGGGAGGGCATTTCGCTACCTCTAATTCCCCCAGTACTTTTACAAGCGGGACAAACGTGCTTGGTCGGCTCCTGAGTCCTTTGAACAGCAACTCCGGGATCTATAGCAATTAGACAGGACGGTTTCTCGCACAGCGGAGAAGAGACAGGCTTGATTCTCCCCCGTCGACTGTCCTGCAGCAGGCAGTAGCTCGAAGGAAGAGCTACCACAACGGCTTCTAATGTGCTGGCAATGTCATTCACACCCGTCGCTACCCAAAAGACAAGCAGGGACTAAATCGCTCCTCCTGCCTCTTCTTTCCCTCCAGGAATTACCTGGTGGAGGATTTTGCACATTGCGGCTCTGCGAGCTAAGGCTGTGAAAGACCCCAGCATAATGGCAGCAGCGAAGGAGCCCCGCAGCTGGCGATGGCGAAGCAAATACCCTTCCAGGACTACCTGCTCTCGACCCTTTCCCTACGGAAGCCGCGGAGAAACAAAAAGGCTTGGATGCCTTTTGGGGAAGATGGATTCTGGGGGGCGGCCGTGTTGGTCTGGAGCAGCAGAACAAAGTTTGAGTCCAGCGGCACTTTCAAGAGCAACAGTTTTATTCTGGGTAGAAACTTTCCTGTGCAAGCACACTTCATTTATGCATCTGATGAAGTGTGCATGCATACGAAAGCTTATAGCCAGAATTAAACTTCGTTGGTCTTAAAGGTGCCGCTGGACTCAGACTTTTTGTTCTTTTGGGGGGAAAGAATTTCATCCATTGAAAAGAAAAGAAAAAATCTGGCAAACAGCCGTTCGCCCAAATTTAGGAGTAGGGTTGGAAAGTCTGGGTTGGAAACTACCTGGAGACTTTGGGAGCAGGGGCGCAGAGTTTTGTAAATTCCGGGGGGGGGGGCTCTTTAGCGCGTGCGCTTCCTCCCCCCCAAACCGCCGCACCTCCCCGGGCCCTTCCGAGGCCGCCAGCTGCTGCTGCCTCTCCTCCCCCCCACTCCCCCCCACTTCTTCCCTCTCTCTTGGCCTGGAAAAGAGGGAGGGAGAGGGAAGGACGGAGGAGTGGCCAGGCCGGGGGTGGGGGGGAGCAGTAGCTGCCGGGCCTCGGAAGGGCCCGGCGAGGCGCGGGGGCAGGTGCTACGTTTTCCGGGGGGGGGGCTCAGTCCCCCCCCCCGGAAAATTTCGGGGGTGGCTCGAGCCCCCCCCCCCCCGGTAGTCCACGCCTATGTTTGGGAGTGGATCCGGGAGAGGGCTCAGCAGGGTACAATGCCGTAGAGTTCACCCTTCAAAGCTGCTGGAGAGCAGTTGTGAAAGCGGGATATCTCCAGGCCCCACCTGGAGGCTGGCAACCCTACTTAAGTAATCTCATCACTTAGTGAGATCGAAGGACTCTTCTAAATATGGTGGCCGCCTTTCTTGCGCTTTTTGGAGCATAGGGTTGCCAGCCTCCCGGTGGGGCCTGGGGATCTCCTGCTTTTACAACTGATCCCCAGCTAACAGAGATCAGCTCCCCTAGAGAAAATGGCTACTTTGGAGGTGGACTCTATAGCATTGTACCATGCTGAGGCCCGCCCCTCCCCAAACCCCACCCTCTCCTGGCTCCACCTCCAAAGTCTCCAGGTATTTTCCAAGCAAGACTTGGCAACCCTAGAAATCGAGGCAATAAAAACCTCTCCCCAGAAACGAAAAGGAATATTGATGAGCTTTTTTCAAACAAACAAACAAAAGAGTATTCCCTGAGAAACCGCTGCGGTTTTTGTCCAGTTGCAGAAGCTGCACGGCTCTCAACTTGCCCTGCGAGAGTGGCGGCGATGCGCTTGACGGGTTAAGGACAACGATTCCCCAGTTCTAGAGCTACCGAGAAGGAGGAAGCGAAGGAGGTCACTTCCTGTGCATCCTCGGCAAAGAAACTTTAATTCCATGGCGGGAAAATCCGGTGAGCAAAAGTTGCTTTTTGGTGAAGGTGAGTCCTAGGGCTGCGGTCGGCAGGAGGGAAAGTGAGTCTCCTTTCCAGGTCTCTGCCTCTGTGTCACGGCGGGGAGAAGGGATCCTTCCCTTCCCTTTGCAAAGCCGGGAGGTCCCTGCAACATAGTCTTTGGAGGTATGGTTGCCAGCTCCGGGTTGGAAAATACCTGGAGATTTTGTGGGAGGAGCCTGATGAGGGTGGGGTTTGGGAAGGGGAGAGACTTCAATGGAGTATAATCCCACGGAGTCCAGCTGCCGTTTTTTCTAAGTGAACTGATTTTTGCTGCCTGGATCCCAGGCTATGCTCCACTACCTGGAGACTGGCAACCCTGTTCGGAGGAGAGAGTTGAAAAGAGGTTGGAGCACCTTTCCTACAAGGGAAGGAGGAAGCGTTGGGAGCTTTGGAGGTAGAGAAAGGATGATGGGGGATGGAGAAGAGAAGGATAGGAGTTTACGTGAGGAGTCAGGAAGGTGGGGAAGTTTTTTCTCCTAGCATACTTGAACTCCATCATCCTATTGGGCAGCAGATCTAGTACAGGAATTCAGTGTCTCTGGATGTGGTGATGGTCGCTTACTTAGATGACTTGTAAGAGGGCTGTAGAGAAGTTCGTGGAGGAAGAGATTTCTCTCAAAAGCTGTTAGCTGTGGTTTGTTTTATTAAAACAGCTCTAGAAGTCTGAAGAGATCCAGGGCTGGAGCAAGTCAAGATGGCTGGAGCAAGTCAAGATGGCTGGAGCAAGTCAAGATGGCTGGTGTGGCTCTGCTTGCTGCTCTGTGCCTTGCTAGTGGGATGTGAGGTGCCAGCCCATCGGTTTTGCAGAGGAACAAAAGGCTGCCCCGAAGTGTGGCATCTAGAAGTCCGCCAAGGTGAGAATCGTTCACTGATTCTCCCACTTGATGCAACACAGCAGAAATTGGTGCTTCTGTGTGATGCGCAGACAGAAAAATGGAAAGAACTACTTCTGGCTCATTCTGAAAATTCTTATCCTTTCTTACCTGATGAGAAGGGGATTTCTCTGGTCAATCAAAATTTCACTGTGAGGAATGCAGACTGGATAAATGAAGGCCTTTATAAGATTACGTCTCTCCTTAGTGATGATGGAACATGTTTAGCTCTAGTAAACATAACTGTGATGGATCATCCTTTATTTGTAACCACAGTACCTTCAACTACTATGTTCTTACCTGGCACAACCCAGGCCGCTCCTGGATCAAATAATGCCATCAAATTTATTCTAGTTTTTGTTGTTGTGGGCATCATTTTGACTGCTGAAGTTCTTGTACAAATGTGCATTAAGAGGAAGTCTAATGAATCTTCTCGGCCTGCCTCAGCATTGAAGAATGGGCTATGTATGGATGGATTACTACCTTGTCAGCAACAAGGGAGCACCATGGTCTAATGATGGAACTTAAACATATTTGTATTTGCCCTTTGCACATTACTGTCTGGGCCTGAGGTTCTCATGAAGAAAGTGGACTAACTATTCTTCTGAAGAGATTTCGAACTATGTGGTATGCATATTAATAGTTTGTGGTAATGTATTAACGTGTGCATGATTGTTTATGGTCATTTATTGGCATGTGCATGAGTACTGTTTGCACACAAAGAGCATTTTCTTATATATGCTGTATGTAGTGAAGCCAGTTTCCCACATTCTGTCACAGTCTGGCATAGATGAAGCCTGCTCTGTGCATAGTTGCCCATCTTAATTAAGGATATCTAGCTACACAGGATGGTCATGAGAGTCCAAGGCACATGTCCAAGGACCATGTGAGTCCAAGACTGCCTCCTTAAGAAAGGGGGAAGTCCCAGCCACTTTGAAGTCAATTGTTGGGAGACCGCTCCAGAAAAAAACAACAACCCTGGATCCAGATGATCTCTCCAACTAGCGCAAAATCTCCCATCTTCCCTTTTAGGCAAGGAGCTTTAAATATTTGTAGATGACATTATTGAGAAAGCATCCCAAAGCAAGTCTGGTCAGAAGAAAGCCCTGTTTTATTTAGTGGGGCTTACTCTCAGGAAAATGTTTTTAGGATTATAGCCCTAGACAGCTTTCAGTCTGGCTTCCAGCCTGGTTTGGGAATGGGAACTGCTTTGGTTGCCCTGATGGAGGAGATCTTTTTCCAGGACAGGTGTGACCCTTCCCCCCCCCCCCCCCCAAACTTCTCAGTAGCTTTCAGTACCAAGTGTCCGCCTGGTTGAGATCATATGTTATTTAAAGTGAGATACCAGCAGCATGCGAATGATACCCAGCTGTAGTTCTGCCTTTCATTTTGTCCACAATCATCCATGCTCTTATAAAATCTAGGCCTGGTTATTGCCAAGGGTTGAAGGTAGAGCTGTCTTTGAAAACAGTTCAGTCACTTCAGCCGGCTCATATCAAGGCAGCTAAATTACTTAAAGACTTCAGAATATTTCCCCAGCATTAAACGATACACACCGCATGTACTGTGTGAGTATATTCTTGGCAGGATTCGAGTCAGTGTTTTTGACCTGTTTAATCCCTACAAATCTTAGGGCCAGGGTATTTGAAGGACCAGCCCCTCCCATGCCAAAGGAGCTTCTGTTTTCAGTGATTAGTGGGGAGGGGTGCAACTGGAATGAGGGGACCTTACACTGTGCAATACCTGTGATAAAATGTGCAATAAAAGTGCGATATTTATTTTTACCCTTGTGTAACCCCAGTTTCTTCCACCAACCCCAGTTTAAGGAGGAAATAATGGGACCTGGGTTTGTTAATTGGGGGAGTGACCAAAAAAAGAAGAAAGTAGTGGCGCCTCCAGCCAACTGACCTCCACTTCCTCACCAGAGGGATGGCCAGTAGGCAAAAAGGAGGAGGAGAAGAAGAGATTGGATTTACACCCTGCCCTTCACTCGAAGTCTCAGAGCAGCTTACAAACTCCTTTCCCCTCGCCACAACAGACACCCTGTGAACAATGCTCCCTCTAAGCTGTGGAGTCTTGTGAGCAAACATTCTACTTTGTGAGCTACTGGCATTAAAGTTGTGAGTGAGCGATATGGCTGCTGCAGAAATCAGTCTGCTCTGGAGCCATCCTTCCTGAGCGAAGACAAAAATGTGCGAGCAGGAGGCTAAAAAACTGTGAGCTAGTTCACACTAATTCAGCTTAGAGGGAACACTGCCTGTGAGGCAGGCGAAGCTGAGAGAGTTCTTTCGAGAACTGCTCTTGGGAGAACAGCTCTGACAGAACTATGGCTTGCCCAAGGGAAAATTCAGACTGGGCCAGCAGTAGGTATGGAGCATTTAACCAATGGTGATGTGGGGGGCGGGAACCTCCTTAATCGATATCAACACACCAACACCCTGCAGTTGTGTTTATTCAGGCTAGTTGAAGATGCCAACGTGTACTTATTTGTACCGAAAGATTTTAACGCTGTGGTTGTAACAGTCAGCCACCGCCACTAGCCCCTGTTCCAGCACTGAGATTCCGCTGGGCCCTTGCAGACCGTGGGTGGCCACAATAGCGCAGAGAGAGGAGTCAGGATTAAACATCACAATGCAGTTTTGGGCTTCGTCAGAGACCAAGACGTTCCCGTGATTGTCCACGCAGACTCCGGAAGGGTTTTCAAAGGTGAATTTATTCCCATACTGGGGCCCTATTGTCTTTGACACGCTCCGTTGCCTGTCGATAACTTTGATACAGCAGCCCTGGAATCTCCCAAAGAGCTGTCCTTCTGTAACTAACATCTCTTCTTCCTGGGGGAGAGGGAAGAAAAATAACTAAAGACAGATAGTATTGTTTTGCCTTGACCTGCGTAGCCCAGTGTCATCAGATCTCAGAAGCTAAGCAGGGGCAGCTTAGCTCTGGCTAGTATTTGGATGGGAGACCTCCAAGAAATACCAGGGTCACGACGTGGAGATAAACCATCTCTGAATGTCTCTTGCCTTGAAAACCCCCCAGGGTTGCCATGAGTCAGCTGTGACTTGATGGCACTTTCCACCACAAATATTGTTTTACTTAATAGCCGATCATGCAGATCCTACTAAAGTCACTTGCCCTGTATTCATTTATTTGGTATGTTTTCATTGTGCTAAAGAGAAATCACTCAAGTGCCCTGTAAGGGGAAGAGTAAAGAAGGGGAGGTGACTGGCCCAAGGTCACTTTTTCTCTGTACCTGGGGTTTCCACATTTCCAAAGAAGTGAATAGAAAAACATCAGTGTCCTCATAAGTAACAGCCATATCTAACTGCTGCTGAGCCCAAATACCTATGAGTCAGTGTGGTGTAGTGGTTCGAATGTTGGACTAGGAACGGGGAGAACCAGGTTCAAATCTCCCCTCTGCCATGGAAGCTTATTAGGTGACTTTGGGGCAAGTCACTGTCTCTCAGCTTAACTACCTCAGACAGTTGTTATGTGGATAAAATGGGGAAAGGACGAATTATGTTGGTAGCTGTTTAGATGCTTTGGGGGAGACGTACGAATACCAAAATAAGTATGGATATTTTAGGGTCCATGAGGTTACAAATCTGGTCTGGTGTGATTAGAAACTGCCCGTAGAGACCGTAAAAAGTTAGTGAACAACTCAGTAAGAGTACTGGTGTTCCAAGAGAAGAGGTTTGGGTACTGGGAAGAAGGTACCAGCCTTCTGGTCACCAAAAGAGTCAGCGATTACTCAAATAAAGTGAAATAGTGTGTTTAGGAAAACAATGGAACAAAAGCCTCTCAGTATAAAGATCTAAGTAACTGAACAATTTAAGAACCACTCATTAGCCTGATATATAACAACAAAAGTCTGTGTACTACTTTTACCTTAGTAATTTCAACCCCTGATTTCACCTGACCTTTCCCCTCAATGTTACATAAAACCTTTTGTTATTTTTGAATTTTAAAGTACCTCAAGTGCCATTTTCAAGGGTTTAAGTTAAAGGGTGATCCTAGCCCTTCCCTCAAGTTCCTTCAAGCGAAAATATACCTTACTGACATGGTGGGACAGACAAGATTTCTTCAGGGGAGAAAAAAACATGTTACCAGGGCTGTTCAGTTAGTGAAGGGACAAAAAACAGAAGGAAAATCTAGCCTCGGAGGGATGGAAGTGGATGGGGTGTGTCATACTTGCCTTGCTTCCAGTGTCTGGCTGGGGGGGGAATCTGCCCAGGTGAAGTTTCTCTGAGTTTGATGTCACTGGTTTGTTCCTGAGCCATTCCATAGACTCCTGTAACTGCAGCTATCTTTTCTAGAGAGAGTGCTGGGGAGACCTTTTGGGGGGGGTCTGTAACTAGGACCCCAGAAATGTAATCTGCCCTCAACTTGGAGCAATTGTAGAGGAGCAGTCAACAGGGAGTCATCCGGAGATCCCCCATGAGTTTGGTGTGTCTAGTACACTAGGGGAGGGGCTGTTCTACTGCATCACAAATTTAGCAAACCAAACTGGTTCATTTAGCGCCTAAAAGTCTGTGATCGTTGGTGGCTCACAAACTACGAACTGAAATAAGCTGCCTTTTCCCGGTTTGTGTCCATCCCTAGTTTTGAACATATGTCTATGACAATACAGCACCCAAAGCTAATCCAGTATGTATAGTTTCAGGTGAGTAACTGTTAGTTTAGAGTAGTAGAACAAAATTGGAGTCCAGTGAGCCCCTTAAAAAGGTAAAGGTTTCCCTTGCTCGAAAGCCAGTCGAATTAGACTCTAGGGGGCAGTGCTCCTCTCAGTTTCCAAGCTGAAGAGCCAGCGCCATCTGAAGACTTCTCCATGGTCATGTGGCCGGCATGACTAAACGCTGAGGCACACGAAACACTGTTACCTTCCCACTGAAGCGGTACCTATTTATCTACTTGCAATTTATTGCTTTCGAACCTCTAGGTTGGCAGGAGCTGGGGCCAGAGACGGGAGCTCACTCCGTCACGCAGCACTTGGGTCTCGAACTGCTGAACTACCGATCTTCTGGTCTGCAGTTCAGCATCTTAGATACCAGCAAATTTTCCAGGGTATAAGCTTCTGTGAATCAAAGCTCACTTTTGTCAGATACCAAGGGTAGGGTAAAAAATCAATCAATAAATAAATAGTGTTTTAAAGTTATAGTCCAAGTTACAGTGGCCACCAAGATACTATGTATGGCTAAAACTGGCTGGGATGCTCTGAAAACCCTGTAACATGGATATTGGTAGAAAGTGCCATCAAGTTGCAGCCAACTTATGGCGACCCTGCACGGTTTTCAAGGCAAGAGACAAACAGGGGCCATTGCCTGCCTCTGCATAGCAACCCCGGTCTTCCTTGGTGGTCTCCCATCCTAACCAGAGCTGACTCTCCTTAGCTTCCAGGATCTCATGAAACTGGGCAAGCCTGGGCCATCCAGGTCAGGGCAAAAGGATATTAGAAAATGAAAAGGGAGCAAATGTTACTGTTGCTGCTCTTTTCCTTTCTTAATTCCCAGTGAGACAATTAGCTGTAAATTCAGACTGATGCATTCCATGCTATCACCCAAATAAAAAGATCTGTTAGCAAACTTTTGCCCTGTTGTCCACTGTAACATACCTTATTGACTGCCACGCGCACGGGCCTATGAAATCCTTCTATTGCGTGTGTCTTCAAGACAGCATTCATTCTCCAATCCACTCCGATAATGTTGACTTTCCCTCCGTTGTTCCAGTCTGACACGGCAATGTTGTTGGACTTCAGCACCGCTATCCCATAGGAATGAGGCCAGTTTATTTTGGGGGACTTCAGTTCGTGGATCAGCTCCCCGTCTTTTGAGAAGAGCTGGATGATCTTCGTCCCATTGGTCACGAGTAACACCCCGTTCTTCATGCAGGTGATGTCTCCCAGACCTTTTATTGGCTCGAATCCGTAGGGAAACCTTTGCTTTGGCTGGCCGTCGGGGCTGAAGACCTGGATTTGTCCAGTTCCACTGTCTTTCACCACCAAGTCGCCCTCAGGGGTTGTTGTCAAACTCGTTGGCCAGATCAGCTTACCAGGCAATGATCCAAAGCCTCCCAGTTCTCTTTCGAGAGTATTGTAGTAGATCCTCTGGATGCCAGAGAGTCGCCATTTGGTATTAAATTCATGCAAATCTAGCTAACAAATGGGAAAAACAAAATGGAGGGGGGGGGAATCCCTTGGCACATTACATAGTGGTGAAAAGTTGCAGCTATCTCATGGTGACCCCATAGGGTTTTCAAGGCAAGAGATGAACGGAGGTGGTTTGCCATTGCCTGCCTTTGGAGTCATGACCCTGGTCTTTCTTGGTGGTCTCCCATCCAAATACTAGCCAGGCCCAACCCAGCTTGGCTTATGAGATCTGATGAGATCTCAGTCTAGCCTGGGCCCATCCAGGTCAGGGCAGTACATTCAATATTAATATTATAATTGTGACATAAACTTTCTTTGACTGGAAAAGACCACTTTCATAGATGTATGATGGTCCCCTAGATTAGGAGTAGGCTGATCATACAGTACATTACTGTTTTTATTGACCCCCCCCCCCAGTGATTCTCCGGTATGATTTGATTAGTATGCACTCTGGTGCTCTTCACAATTTTGGTATTCCTACTACTAGTCTGATCCTGAGGGTTATTTCATTTATTGAAACAGTCTCAACTCTTAGCCTGTCAAGGTCTCTCATGGTGGCTTCTGAAAGCTAAAACAACATCAATAACTAACAATCAAAACACCTGTGAGTAATAAAAAAGCAGCTTAAAAGCAGCAACGTAAGACCTGAAAACATAATAAAACTAGGTAAAGTAAAGAAACAAAATCCAGGAGTTGGAAGAAGAAGGTGAAACTACATGACTTACATTCCCTACTGCCATGCTGCTAGCTGCATGCATTGGGAGCATGCACAACCCACAGTCTTGCCAACATTTACCATTGCCCTCACACCTGAATAGGGTACCACATGCATTTTCTGCTACAGTACATGCCACACAAACATGCAGTGCCCTGTTCAGTTGGACACCCCGAAACATATTGACTGAAAAGTGCTATGGATTTCCTGCAAAGTGGGAGCCGCTCTCAGTGCTTGTGAAGCCCCCACTGTGTAGGACCAAAGCAGCTAAAGAATTCTAAATTAGCAGGTTCATGCTGGACCCTCCCTTTCTGTTGGAAGTGTGTTAACTTTAACTAGTGTGTGTAAGTCCTGAGAATATGAAATGGTTCCCTACCAGTTTCTGAATGTTATCATTTTGTTATTGGAGTGCATTCTTCCCCTATGTGGCAACCAGTGTTCCCTCTAAGCTAAGTTAGTGTGAGCTAGCTCTGTTTTTAAGCCTCTGTCTCTCACATTTTTCTCTTAGCTCAGGAAGGATGGCTCCAGTAGCCAAATCGCTCACTCACAACTTTAATGCCAGTGGCTCACAAAGGCTCCACAGCTTTTCTTGCTCACAAGGCTCCACAGCTTAGAGGGAGCATTGGTGGCAACTGATGTGCTTGGCATGTGTACAAAGAGGAAGGGCACTGTTGGCAAGTGATGGCATCATATTTGAAATTCCAAGTTGATATCTTTCACTGTACTTAGAAACCTGTTTTTTCAACAGCACCATCTAATCCAATTAAGCTTGCAACGCATCCTAAATTCCATTTTAAGACTCTACAAGCCGTAGACCTAGGACCAATGCTCCCTCTAAGCTGTGGAGTCCTGTGAGCAAAAATTCTACTTTGTGAGCTACTGGCATTAAAGTTGTGAGCAAGCAATTCAACTACTGCATAAATCAGTTTGCTCTGGTGCATCCTTCCTGAGCCAAGACGAAAATGTGTGAGCTGGAGGCTAAAAAACTGTGAGCTAGCTCACACTAACTCAGGGAACACTGCCTAGGACTACTCCATAATGACCTGGAAGAACCTCTTTTTCTCTCTGCCCCTCCTTTTTGGGTGGGGGGATTTTGAAGAGTTCTTGGGAACTTGAAAGCTTGCCTGCTATTTTGTGATGCTTCAGTCGGTCCCCATTCAAAGACATCACATTAAAGCTATTTTTTAAAGTGCTTTTTGAATCAACATGGCTACCTGTTCTGGAGGATGTGCAGCATTTCATGGTATTCCTGGAAGGGAGCTGAGGCTTAACTATCCACTGTAGCTTGACGGAATTCAGAAATGTCAGATCCAAAGAAAACTTTACTGAATGAAACCAAATCTAACCTGTCATACCCCACCCAGACAAAAATTCCCTTTGCCAGTCTTCACACCACCAAGATCCAGCCCCAGATCCTGTGAAAGCCTAAAAATCACACGACTTGCCCACTTTCGTGGGGCTGCCCAGGCAACCTGGTCCACTGGAGTTCCATCCTCCTAGTTACCTCTACAATTCTGTTTCCATCCACGTCCACACAGACGTTCCCATGAAAGGAAAAGCTGAGAGTTCACAAAATTTTGGGACGTCTCAAAAAGCCACTAATTATTCCTTATGGTAATCTGAATGGGGGGCCTGCGGTGGCTCAGTGATTAAGACGCCGGACTGCAGACCAGAAGGTCAGTCGTGCAACAGTACGAGACCCGAGTGCCGTGGGATGGAGTGAGCTCCCGTCTCTGGTCCCAGCTCCTGCCAACCTAGCAGTCTGAAAGCAAGAAATTGCAAGTAGATAAATAGGTACCGCTTAGGTGGGAAGCATTTCATGTGCCTCGGCGTCTAGTCATGCTGGCCACATGACCATGGAAATGTCTTCGGACAGGCTGGCTCTTTGGCTTGGAAATGGAGATGAGCACCACAACCCTAGAGTCGGATTTGACTGGCTTTCGAGCAAGGGAAACCTTTACCTTTACTCTGAAAGAGGGCCAAGAGTTATGGGACTTGGAAGCTGGGTGGTGCTACAGGAGTGAAGGCTGCCTGGTTACATGCTAATAGGGTCATGTTACCTGTTTGAACAGAGTAGTCATAGTTCAAAATGGCCGCCCGTGGGCTCCCAGGAAACTTGATGCATCAAAAGGCCGTCAGACTGCCTGTTGCCCCAACACCCTCCCTCCTCCTGTGAGCTCTCCATCACTGCTCCCTCCTGCTTCCCGGGCTCTCTGTCCCCTCCTGAATCCCTGCCTCAACCCCTATTGTTACATCAGGGCTACCCAATGCTATAACCAGTGGGCAGAGATGGGGCCAGGGGAAAGCCAGCAGCAAGACAGATGCCTGACCTTTTCATCTTCCAGCTCCTTCAAGAAATAAGAGTCCAACATTGTTCCTTGGGTGGGGCTTCACCCTAGAATGTAAAGGGGTGAAATGGTATGTTAATTTCAAGGCTATACAAGGTTTTTAAAAATAAAATTTAAAACAAGAATTAATTTACTTATGGCCTTGTGTGTAGTATAGCCAGGAGATCCAAAGTTTGTCTGGCAGCCAAAAGTTCTAGCTTTTTTTAGTGTTATGTACCACTAGGTGGCAAGCTAGATTTGGGGGGGAGGGTTTAAGGCAAGAGATATTTCAGAGGTGGTTTGTCATTGTCTGCCTCTGTGTCACAACCCTGGTATTCCTTGGAGGTTGCCCTTCCAAATACTAGCTTCTGAGATCTGATGAGATCGGGCTAGCCTGAGCTATTCAGGTCAGGGCATTAAAACAAGAAATATAGCCCAGAAAGCTATAATAGTGAATCTAGCAAATCCCATGAGAAGTTTAGTCAGGCCTTAACATTTATTAATTCTTAATTTCATACATTTTTAAAACTTTGCCCTGCCTCCAAGAAGCACAAGCTAACAGATACATCCCTGGTCCAGATGTAATACCAAACCATAATTTGTCACTAAAAGAATGAGTTTGGAAGCAGCATTGGGGCAATGCGCATGATCCTCCTCTTGAACACCACAAGCCCATTAGTGACTTCCCACTTTGGTGGAAAACCATAATTGGCTGTTTCCAAAGCAGCCAACTATGGCTTGCTTTACAAACCACCAGGATTGGTATGATTTCCCCCCAGTTTGCAAACCTGGTTTGTAGGGTGAGCCAAAACGATAGTTGGTTTGGATGTAATGGCAATTTATGGTTTGCCACAAAACAAATAGCAACTCAGTCTTACTATGGAAGGGAAAGAGGGACCATCTGTCCCCAAATGTTTCTCACTCCTTGTGCACAAATTATGATCCTCCAACTGCCACCTTCTGGTTGGCTACCTATTTAAGGTTGCCCCCCTAACATCTAGTAGGTCCTGTTCATTTTCAGCAGTGGCTGCTTATCTTGATGAATGGGCTCTTTTGGGGGTGGGGAGGGCACTGTCCTTACAAGTTTTCAGGAGGCGCTGTTAGGCAGATGGATGTCTTTGCTGAGGCTTTTAATTGGGTTTGAGCTGCAGACATTTTCTTAGGGGTGGGTTGTTAATGGGTTTTTATTTTATTATGGATGGTTTTAATTTAGAACCATAAGCCGCCTTGAGCCACTAGGGAATGGCAGGCTATAAATATTAAAATAATAAATCAGTAATCTGGACAAGCCCAAAGTTCCTTCTGGGCTCATTAGCACAGCACTAAACTGTGGTTTGGCATTCTGTCTGAAGCAAGCCAAGGTCTTTTATTCTCACTGCAGTTGCAACTGATAACAAAGCTCAAGACAATGCACCCACCTGGACTGAACTGAGAGCTAGGTTTCCTGTCTCATTACTAATGCTGATTTCTCCACACCTACCTGCATTGTGCAGGGGTTGGACTAGATGACTCTGGAGGTCCCTTCCAACTCTATGATTTTATACTACCTCTCTGCATATCACATCTAATCCAATCACACCTTCTATTGTCATTTGCCCGCTAATGTCATTTGGCATCTGAAATCACTCCACTTTTCAATGTGTAGGACAGATGGACGCATGTTCTAGCTGTATTTGAAGAAGTGAGCAGTGACTCTTGAAAGCTCACATCCTGACTTTGTTAAAGACTACTTTAAGGTGCTTTCCTACCACTACAGACAAACACGGCTACCCATCTTGATCTTACTACAACCTTGTTAGGTAGTTCAGTCATGACTTGCCCAAGGTCATCCAATAAGCAGGGAGCAGGACTCAGCAGGGATTTGAACCCAAATCTCAGGGTAGGGCTCCACAGTATGGGTAGTTCTGAGATTTAAAAATAAAAATGTACCCACAAAGGCTGCGATTTCAGTTGGCAGACTGGTGTGCGGGGAAGAAGGGATAATTAACTTTTACGTTTCCCCCACCAAAACTTGCATCCCTTCCCCAAGCTGGTTTTACTGCTGTGGGATGGGGGGACAGGATGGGACACGGGGGGATGGGGACATAATGCCTGTAAATTTTCCCCAATGCAGTAAAGGCAGCTGAGAGTAATGGTTTTTGGCAGGAAAATGGTACCAAGTGTCCAGTTTCTCCTTTGAAATTGCAGTCCCCACAGCAATATTGCCCCCAAACAATGATGGAACTACACATCTTGGCTTGGATCCCACCTAAAATTTCCATGGACAGAATGGATTTCCATCTGTGGAATGTTTCTTTCCAAATCCATGAATCGTTCATCCTACAAACCCTTCTTTGACCGTTTTCTTTTTGTTGTCCACCCATGATGGAAGGAAACCCTAGCCTACTCGCTGCTAGCCCCGTGCCCTGGCACAGTGCTCGGAGAAAGCAATAGCAGCAAAACCTCACTTAAAAGAAGAGAACGGATATAAACTTACTCAGCACCTGGATGCGGCGTGGATGAAGCTGCGCTTTGTCAGCAGTTACTGTTCCCATAGCTTTATACCCAAGAGAATGATCTCCAGTATCACGGTGCAACATGATACTTTCACCTGCTCTGCGCAGCCCTTTGTCCTGGTTTTCTGAGCTCCAGCTTCTGTTCTCTGAAAAGAAAGTGTTATCATGCCATTCAGCAAAAGGATGGAGTAAAATAATTCCTTGACGGCTGATGGTTAAGCAAAGTGTATATATATATATAAAAAAAATAACAGGATCATAATACAAATCCCCCTTCCCGTTTTCAACATTCATTTTTTTTACAAGTTGACACACCCTTCACAGAAATTTGTGCCCCACTTGCCATTAAAAAGGAGACCTATTTTGAGCTTGTGTGCAGAGGAGCAGTGCAACCCTAAATTTGAGAGTCACGCCTCTCGAAGTCAGCTGAAGTCAATGGGCTTAGAAGGGTGCGATTCTGCATAGGGCAGCTTTATAAGTAGCTGAAGCCATTCACCATTCTTGCCACATAATCAGAAGATGATCGATTTATCAAGCAGTCCTATGCAGAATTACTCCATCAATGGGATTCAACAGAGGCTGATGTGGATGGCTCAGGCTAACCCAAGTTCCTCGGGTCTCACAAGATAAGCAGGGTTGGCCCTGGTCATTACTGGATGAAGGCCACCAAGGAAGTCCAGGGCTGGTACACAGAGGCAGGTGATGGCAAGCTGCCACTGAACATCCCTTGCCTTGAAAACCCTCCAGGGTTCCCATTAGCCAGCTGGGACTTGACGGGCATTTTACCTACACACAACTCTCCGCACAGAGTGCCACTGTTAACCCCTTCAGAGCCAGTGTGGTGTAGTGTTAGAGTGTTGGACTAGGACCTGGGAGACGCAGGTTCAAATCCGCATTCTGCCAGGGAAGCCCGGCTGGAAGATCTTGGGCCAGTCACTTTCTCATAGTCTAACCTACCTCGCAGGGTTGCTGTCAGGAGCATAATGTAACCTTTGAGTCCTCGTTGGGGAGAACAGTGGGGTAAAAAATGAAGTAAGTAAATAAATAAATGCAATCCCTTGGTCCTGATGAAACTGAGAGCTGGAAAGGACCACCTTTTTCTAAGTGCTGCTGCTGATGCCCCTTCTCTGCAAAAGGGTTCAGGCTGGCAAATACAGAGCCTGAAGAAGCCAGTCATGTGCATGACATCGTGATACAAAACGGCACACGGAGAGAAAGGGAGCATGGTACAGTTGCCTAGGCAATGTGGCGCCCTCCCCCTCATCTGCACTGCAATTCCCAGCTGGCACACACCAAAACACACAAATCAACCAATTTAGAAGTCTCCATCTATTTTTGAGTGTACGCAGATGCTGCTTGTAATTGGTGACCCAATTATGAGTTAAGCCGCAGGGAGTTCCGCTGAGTATGAGTTAAGGCTGTAGTCCTCAAAAACACTTTCCTAGGAGTAGGACCCATTGAATAAAAGGGGAGGGTACTCACTTCTGAGCAGATCTGCTTAGGATTGCTCCCTATGGGTGTGAACTAGGACATCTCTGTTTCAATCATTATTTCAGAAATGGGTTATCTGGATGATCGTAGGCAAGCCACTAATTCTCAGCCTCTGCTTCCGTTCTACAGCATGGAGATAAATAACATTCTCTCTGGCCTACCTTTAAGGGATATTGTAATAATTAATGACTTAATATAAACATGATTGCCCTTGCTTTCGTTTGCATCTCACTGGTTTTGCACAAAGTCAAGTTTTCAAACAGACTGCTGCAGAAGACGATTGTTTGTTGATGTGACAGATTGCTCGGTCTTTGGGCATGCTGGATCTTTGCTACACGACCAGCTCCCTCTGCTGTTCAGTGCCTGAAAATGGCATTGCCTTATGGTAGCCAGGTGTGTGTGTGTGGGGGGGGGGAATAGGCATGTGAAATTACGCT
The DNA here is from genome assembly GCA_029233225.1 of Lepidodactylus listeri. Lineage (NCBI taxonomy): Eukaryota > Metazoa > Chordata > Lepidosauria > Squamata > Gekkonidae > Lepidodactylus > Lepidodactylus listeri. The sequence goes on from JARCFY010000004.1 coordinate 126,979,620, forward strand.
TATGGGCTTTTGCATCATCAGCCTCTAACTGAGGAACCGTACAGACTTATCTGACGCTTTGATTCTCTTTTTGTGAAGTGATGAGTAATAATGAATACAAATGTTATGTCCAACAAGTGGGGAGAAATCCTCTGCTTGTGACACATGAAAAATCCAATGCTCAACATCTGGAGGTGTTGCAATTCCCTTTTACTATAAATACACCAGTATGGAGGCATGGAAGCATCAAGCTGGGGCCCAGGGGCTCTAATAAGCACACAAAGTCCTGGCTGCTCTCTCTCTCTGCCTCTGCAGGTGCGTCTCCGGGAATCCTTGTTTACCCAGAGGTTGAAAACAACAGGCAGCCCCAACAGGTGTAGTACTTGGTCTCTTATGATTTTAAAATGCAATTCTATATGCCTTCTTTTAAAGGAGTTATTTCTTCACCATGAACCTTTTGCCTCTGGCAAGTGGGACCTTTAAATTTAAAACCCACCTAACATAATAACCAGGCTTGTGTTTCTCTATGCAGCCATGTAGAACTGGTCAACTAGTTCACCAAGCAGTTCTTCCACCAGCTCCTCCTTTGGTGCTCTGGGGATTCTGGCTCATCTTGTTGGCTCTCTAGACTCATAGAAACAATGGGCCTTCAGGCCAGATGTGTTTTCCCTCCCCAACAGTGCAGTAGCTTGCTTCCCTCGCATAGGTGGGCCTGCCACCTTTCCAGGCAGGGCTTCAAAGATATGAAGAGGAAACCAGAGATTTCCTTTCAGCAGCATCTTCTCCACCCTGTTGCCAAGCCCAAATGTCCAGGGGTAGTTTGCAGTGCAGTCCCAAGCAGTTACACCCTTCTACATCCATTGAGATGAGGGATACCAGCCTCCAGGTGGGACCTGGGGATCACCCCCAAATTACAGCTCATCTCCAGACTAGACAGATCAGTTCCCCTGGAGAAAATGGTTGCTTTGGAGGGTGGACTCTATGGCCTTGTACCCCACTGAGGTCCCTGTCCTCCCCCGGCTTCACTGCCAAATCTCCAGGGGTTTCCCTGCCTGGATCCGGCAACCCTACCCACCCCATGCTCTGCTGGTGCCAGGGGGGACCTGGCAACCCCAACTGAGGTCAATGGACTTAGAAGGAAGTAACGCTGCTGAGGACCACACTGGTAATGTCTGTGAGCTCTTACAAATTACAAAGATTGGGGTTTTTAGGCGTGCTGAATCAGTGATCCAGGTGAAGTGAGGATCCCATTGGCATTGTTCTGCCTGCCAGCTTTCAGTTAGCAGTAAATTCAGCAGTGAAGAATTTGTTTATTAAGATAAGAGGAGATTGGATTTATACCCCACCTTTCACCTGGAGTCTCAGAGCCACTTACAGTCTCCTTTCTCTTCCCCTCCCCCCACAGCAGACACCCTGTGAGGCAGGTGAGGCTGAGAGAGCTCTTTCGATGACTGCTCTTGAGAGAACAGGTCTGACAGAACTTGATTACCTAAGGTAACACCAGCAGCTGCATGTGGAGGAGTGGGGAATCAAGCTCAGTTCTCCCAGATTAGAGTCCGCACTCCCAGCCACTACACCAAACTGGTTCTCATGTTTATATCTCATCTTTCCTTGTGACTTCAGGTAACTTACATGTCACAGTTGAAACATTATAATTTAAAATTAACTGAATAAAACCCCAGATACACCCGTCCCTGCAGAAGAGACCTACAGTCTATAACCCATTGAAAGCCCTGGCAAGTCAAGTGAACTTGCAGCGCTCCTGAAGATTTCTAACACTTTTGCTCTCTTCACCTCCACAAGGAGCCTGTTCTACAAATTGTGAGCAGCAATAGAAAGGGCTCCGGCTTTGGTTGATGCCAGCAACTTAATTGAGGGAACAGTAGGGGTGGTGAGAGACCTCCCGCTCTGCACCCCATCCCCCCACTGCTGCTCCACAGGGCACTGGGGGCAAAACGGAGTGAAAAATTCCATGTTGTGCCGACACCACAGCATTACTTCTGGCACAGACCTCACTATGTTGAGGAGGCCCTCTATGATTCACCTGAAACTGTATGGTAAAATCATAGGGTTTGGGCTGAATCCTAGAATATCTCCCTAATGTGGTGATGTCACTTTCAGGTTTGCACAGGAAGTGATTTCACAGCATCAGCATGATGCTGATTGCGTTGCTCCCAACCCCCAGAGTCCCCGGAGGGCTATCAGTGCTTGACTGGCCACCCTCAGGAACAGTTAGTAGGCAGCAGCCAACTCATTCTGGGTTGATTTTAGCATGGCTCCCGGTAGCCCTTGGTGGGATTCAACGTCACTGTAAGGTGCAGATTGGCTCATTAACTTACTGAGAAAGTACATGGTGGGTCACTGACTTGGAGGGCTGCTAGCAGCCTAGAGCAAGCCAAGTAACCCCCCCCCCCCAGTGAAGCACCTCAGAGGCTGCTCAGATTGATTTGCAGCTGGCCTGTCTTAATCTCCTGTGTCTCCCAGATGTCCCCTCTCTCCTCCTTTACCGTGTCCTCCTGTCTTGGTGGGGCCTCTTTTGCCTCTGCCTCAGAATCACGAAATACAGACCACAGACAGAACACCAGCTCCTGGAGTTTTTATGTTGCTAGAAAGATGTACCATGGGGCTTGCAATAAAACCCTGAGCTGGCAGTCAAATCACTGAAGGATGTGCTAACAGCAGTGCCTTCTGGTTTTTATAAAGCTTAAGTGAATACAATGGTCAGAAAGTTCTACAGGCTCAATGTGAGGGAACAATGCTCTCTTTGCAATCGTAAAATGTTGTTGTTCTCTCCCCCCCCCCAACAGGAACAGTAGAAGGTTGTCAGTATATTTTGTTGTTAAAGTAACAACTTCAATTTGGTGTGTTTCTTACTCACAGGGAATTGTGCACTGAAGAAGAAGAAGAGGAAAAAGTAGAGGAGGAGGAGGAGTTGGTACCCTGCTCTTCAGTACCTGAAAGAGCCTTGGAGCAGCTTACAATCACCTTCCCTTCCTCTCCCCACAACAGACACTCTGTGAGGTAGGTGGGGCTGAGAGAGCTCTGAAAGAACTGTGACTAGCCCAAGGTCACCCAGCTGGCTTCATGTGGAGGAGGGGGGAATCAAACCCAGTTCTCCAAATTGGAGTCTGCTGCCCTTAACCACTGCACCCAGAGGATGGCGGGAACCATTTGGTGATGGTTTCAAAGTTGTTTGTGCGTGACAGCACATGCGCAGAAGTGTGTGGAGATCAGGGATACCCTAAACATTGCAGAGGACATTTTGGGCAGGCAAACATACCATGTCCAACAGCCGCGATCAGTGGTGAGAAGAGCTTCAGCTGTCCTCTCCTGTTCACTGGCCGAGTCGAACAACTGCCCAACAGCTTAATGGTGTGGCCGCTTTGTTTCTTTGCGATGGTGGAGTTTCATTTCCGTCCGCTTTGTGGGCACTTCTGCATCTGCGCAGCAGGTGAAATCCATTCTCCACGAGGTCATTCAATGATGTGGAGGGATCTAAGACTCCAGGAAGGTGGTGTGAAAATGCATATGCTTGAAATGACCTCAGTGTCATTGACTTGAATGGTAAGACTGTTTTTTTTGTTTTTTTTAAATAAACTACTCAACTCTGTTTATTTATAGCAATTGGCTGACTGATTGATTTGCTCACTCTTTATTTTCACAATTGGCTGCTGAATGATACCTGGCAAGGACAAGTCTGTGGGAGAAGGAAGGAAATAGGATTCCCGTTGGGCTTTGTGAGAAGGCGCATGTGTGAAATAACACTGACTGCCGGGTATTGTATTGTACTGTTTCAATAAGCAAAAAGTAACTGGATGAACAGGACTGAGCTGCTTGAGAGGGGACAACAAAATTCACACACACACACACACACACACACACACACGTGATCTATTAGGGTTGCCAGCTTCCAGGTGGTACCTGGAGATCTCCCACTATTACAACTGATCTCCAGGCAACCGAGATCAGTTCACCTCAAGAAAATGGCTGCTCTGGAAGGTGGACTCTATGGCATTATACCCTACTGAAGTACCTCCCCTCCCTAAGCCCCACCCTCCTCTGCCCTCTAAATCTCCAGGTGTTTCCCAACCTGGAGCTGGCAACTCTACAAAATGGGTGAACAGAACATGAGTTGAACTGGTGGGTGTTTGAGCGTCCCTAGTGAAGACACCTGGGGGTTCAAAGCTGTTTGTGTGAAGTGGTATCTCCAGTTGTATGGCGTAAACAAGACTTGTGGTTTATCAGGGCTGACAGAGAGAAAGGAAACCACTGAACAATTAAGCAGGCAATTCAGCCTGAACAGAACTGAGGAACCAACCTAGGATGGGTTCACATGGGCAGCCAATCCCACCATTGGCCTGGCTCTAATTTGATCTAGGTTTTTTTTATCCAGTGTTACACAACCAGACAGCTCCCCTGTGAATCGCTTTACTGCACGTGACTCCACGGTGGATTGTCTAGATGGCATCCACCTTAAGGAGCCATGTGGTCAGCTGTTTTTTTTAAAAAATCCTGTTTGCGCATGCGCATATGTGCCTCACTGTGTAGTTGTTTTTCTGCTCATGCATGGACTTAAGTGGTAAAAGCACCACCAGTGGTACCTGCCTCTAGGTACCATTTCAGTTAATAAAGTTCATAAATATCACGGGACCTTCAGAAACATTGAATTGTCCGGATCATTTGAGCGGAGCTCTGCAGACATCGCAAGTTTAAGCGGTTATGTATGCATCGCTAAGACTTTTTTAAAATGGTGGCCATTCGGGATGGTCTGGAGACCATCCCTATGGGCTGATTGAACGCTGGTGGAACAACCAGATTGGGGAATGTCCGCCATTGGCCCGTTGGCAAGCTTAGGACTGGACTTTCACCACTATGGCTGTGGTCACACGGCCCTTAAATGCAGGAGGAAGGGCTATTTCCTCCCGCATTTAAAGGGGCCGTCTACAACGGCTGCAGAAAGTCCTGCGCCGAAGCGGGCTCAAATGCGAGTTCCTCCCGCATTTCCCAGCCCCGGGAAAATCGACAGTTTTTCCGGGAGTCGCGGGAGGAACCCGCATTTGAGGTATCTGGACAGCCCTCTCTCACAATCATTGCAAGAGCAGGGCTGTCCAGATGGTCCCGTCGGCCATTCCCCCCCCCCCTTTACACTTGGGCGCTTGGGCAGTCAAGCACCCAAGTGTAAAAGGGGAAAAAAAACCCCCCCCCCAAACTTACCAGGCGGCTGGCGGGTCCTTTGCTGCTGCCGCTGCCACCTCTTCTGCGGCCGCCGCCACTGCTTCTGCCGCCGCCACGGCTGCCTCTTTCATGGCCGCCGCCACCACTTCCGCTGCTTCTGCCACCACCGCGGCCGCCTCCTTTGCCGCCTCTTCTGCGGCCGCCTCTTCCGCGGCCACTGCCACCGCTTCTGCCGCCACAGGAAAAAAATGTGGCCCCTTTAAATCCGGGAGGGCTCACAGAAGCGGCACTTTCCCCAAATGTTGCTGTCTGGACGTGCCCTTTAAATCCACCAGACACTCGTGCCGTCTGAACACAACCCTAGACTCAGGGTTCACGAGACCAGGGCCGCGGTCACACGGCCCTTTAAAGTGGGAGGAACTGCTGTTTCCTCCTGCATTTAAAGGGACTGATCAGACCGGCCGCTGCTACTCCTGCGGTGAAGCGGGCTCAATTGCAGGTTTCTCCCGTGTTTTCCGACCCTGGGAAAATCAAGTATTTTCCTGGAGGTCGCACAAGGAACCCGCAATTGAGCCCATCTGGACAGCCCTCTCTCGCAATGATTGCGAGAGAGGGCTGTCTGATCATCCTGGATAAAGTCCCAGCAGGATTAGGAGGACAACAGCTATGGTTCTCCCTGCATTTGTTTGATCCTTAGGACAGCCCTTTGAGGCAGGAGAGAGAGAGAGAGAGAGAGAGAGAGAGAGAGAGAGAGAGAGAGAGAGAGAGAGAGAGAGAAGACTGGCAGAGTCACCCAGAGAGCTGTTTAATGGATTTGAACCCGTGTCTTCTGCCTAACTGCCCCTTTGGCTCTCTATCATTCCTTCTGAACCCAAGCCACAGGAGTGTGATAACTGCTCTCTGATGCCAGAATCCTTGATTTGACATTCCCCAGAATAACATTTTGATATTTGGGAGGGGCCAGGCCAGGGCAGAGGCTGGTGAGTCCAGGAGTGGAGTTCAGCGGGTCTGGACAAGCCTGGCAAAGATCCCCACATAAAAGCTATCTATTTACTGAAGGTGTGCAGCTTTTTTTTTTTTTTTTTTTTTTAAATCTAGCTTACCTGGCGACTTAAAGCAAATAAAGCCAGGCATTTCCTGTACAGCAGCAGCACCTTTTTTTGAATTGCCACATTGTAAAGTTTATTTATGTATTCATTTCCTTCATTTACAGGGTTGCCGGGTCCTGCCTGGCAGCTGATGGGGGGGCTCCTGGGTCCCCTGCGGGATCTTCTGCTGCATGTGCAAAGCCCACGCGGCACGGTGATGTCACCCAGAAGTGACATCATCGCGTCACTGATGTCAGGAGGTGATGCTCTAGTTTTTGGACAAAACTCTACTTTTCAAAAGCACAGAGTTTGCCCAAAAACTTGAGAGTCACCCCCCCCCCGCCATGTCGGCAAAATGATGATGTCACTTCCGGCTGACGTCATCGCATCGTCAACATTTGTTTTAGACCAGCCTTTTGTATTTCTTTAGATGTGATGGAATAAATGTGAAATTGCATACCTCTTCCTTCGGATGCAGTTGCATTTGAGTGGATCCAGAATCTCTAGGAAGAAGGTGGCAAATCAAAAGGACTGAGGAGAAGAGTGATGGAATTTGCGTTAGAAAGCCAAGGAAGGACACCAAGGCCCCTGTGCCTTAAGAGCTGCACAGAAGGGATAATTTTGCCCGGCATTCAATAATCAGTGCAATACCACACCCTTTCACAGTAGCCCTGTTAACAAGTTACAGTGAACACACGTAAAATCCACTTACAGTGAACACTATTTTGTTCTTTATATGTGTGTTGAGTACTTCTCATGTTACAGTCATTGCAGGCAGCGTTCCCTCTAAACTGAGTTAGTGTGAGCTAACTCACAGTTTTTTAGCTTCTGGCTCACACATTTTTATCTTAGCTCAGGAAGGATGGCTTCAGAGCAAACTAATTTATGCAGCAGCCAAATTGTTTGCTCACAACTTTAATGCCATAGCTCACTAAGTAGAATTTTTGCTCACAGGACTCCACAGCTTAGAGGCAGCATTGCAGGTACAGCTGAACGTGTTACAAAGGTAAAGGTTTCCCTTGCTCAAAAGGCAGTCAAATCCAAATCTAGGGGGCAGTGCTCATCTCCATTTCCAAGCTGAAGAGCCAGCACTGTCCGAAGACATTTTTCCATTGTCATGAGGTCAGCACAACTAAATGCTGAGGAGCACAGAATGCTGTTACCTTCCCACTGAAGCAGTACCTATTTAGTAAAGGTTTCCCTTGCTCGAAAGCCAGTCGAATTCAACTCTAGGGGGCGGTGCTCATCTCCATTTCCAAGCCAAAGACCCAGCGCTGTCCAAAGACTTTTTCCGTGGTCACGTGGCTGGCATGATTAGAAACTGAGGCGCATGGAATGCTGTTACCTTCCCACCAAAGCGGTACCTATTTATCTACTTGCAATGTCTCGCTTTCGAACTGCTAGGCTGGCAGGAGCTGGGGCCTGAGACGAGAGCTCACTGTCACACAGCACTCGGGTCTCAAACTGCCGAACTACTGATCTTCCAGTCTGCAGCTAAGTGTCTTAACCTCTGAGCCACTGTGGCCCTACTTGCAATTTATCTACTTATAATTTCTTACTTTCAAACTGCTAGGTTGGCAGGAGCTCGGGCCAACGACAACCCCCACATTTATCCAGGGCCTGCTCCCTGGTTTCGTTTCTAGAGTGAACATGCACTGGCTCTTTTTTACAGCCAGACGTACAAGCAGGAGGTATGTGCTTTTATTGTGGCATGGGAATATGGCTTGTGGCACTTGGTAGCGCTAAGGAGGCAGTGGATCTCCCTTGATGCTCATGAAGCGGCCTTATCCTGAATCTGTCTTTCAGTGTCAGCATTGTCTACTCTGGTTGGCAGTGGCTGACCAGAGTCTCAGGCAGGGGTCTTTCACATTACCTCCTCCCTGACCCTTTTAAACTGGCAAGGCGCGGGGGGGGGGGGGGGGGCACTGACCTGTCACCTTCTGCATGCAAAGCAGATGCTCTTCTGCTGAGCCAGAGGCCCCTCCCCATCTGCTTTCCTCATCTTTTAGTGCTGCTCATTCATCAGCAAAGCTAGCTGTTTGAAGGCTGTCACGTGATAAAAAATAGTCTACAACCTCCCCGCCATTAGCTGGATTAAAACCAGATGCTTTGGCACAGAACAAGGTTTCCAGAGCGGCTTGTTGTTGCACTGCTGCGCACAGCTGGTGACCTTATGACTGGAGGCAAAAGCGTGAGGCCTAGAAATGAGGCTCCAGCTCAGCTTGAAAACTTTGCCCCAGAGGCACAGGACCAGCCCAGGATGTGTCTTGTCTGTGCAGGTGTCTCTCTCTGAGCTCCATCAAGAGAGATCGGACTTCTGCAGAACCTTGATAGGACCCAAGAAGGCGTTTCTTCTGCTCAAGCAAGATAAAATGAGATCCAGTTTGGTGTAGTGGTTAGGAGCGCAGACTCTAATCTGGGAGAACCGGGATTGATTTCCCACTCCTCCATGTGCAGCTGCAGGGTGACCTTGGGCAAGCCACAGTTCTCTCTGAGTTGTTCACTCAAGAGCAGTTTCTGTCAGAGCCCTCTCAGCCCCACCTACCTCACAAGCAGTGTTCCCTCTAAGCTAAGTTAGTGTGGGCTAGCTCACAGTTTTTTAGCCACTGGCTCACACCTTTTTGTCTCTGCTCAGGAAGGATGGCTCCAGAGCAAACTAATTTATGCAGTAGCCGAATCACTCACTCACAACTTTAATGCCAATAGCTCACAAAGTGGAATTTTTGCTCACAAGACTCTGCAGCTTAGAGGGAGCACTGCTCACAAGGTGTCTGTTGTGGGGAGGGGAAGGGAAAGGTGACTGTAAGCCACTCTGAGACTCTGAGTGAAGGGCGAGGTATAAATCCAATCTCCTTCTAAAATTCTGTAGAGTCTGCCCTCGAAAGCAGCCATTTCCTACAGGGGAACTGATCTTGGCCATCTGGAGAGTAACTGTAACAGCGGGAGAGCACCAGGAGGTTCGGAACCGTAGATAGCCTTGTAGGCAATTCCAGATATATTATAAGAGATCCTTAGGTGCCCAAAGAGATCCCACTGTTGGGGCTCCAAACATATATTGGCCATAGAGATGCATTCTTGATCTATACAAGGAACCTGCTTGAGCTTAAAAACTAGAAAAGCTGGAAGGGGGGGGGACGCCATATGCATCAGTGCTTAGTTCTTGTGGCCCTTTCTTACACGCCCAGGGAAATGCTGATTGCCACTTTGGGGTCAGAAAGCATTTTTTCTCCAGGCCAGTTTGGTTGGAGATCCTGGAGGGTTTTTTTGTCATCTTCTGGGCGTGGAACAGTAGTCACTGGGGGTATGGAGGGGGAAGCATTTGTGAATTTCCTGCATTATGCAGGGGTTGGAGTAGATGGCCCTGGAGGTCCCTTCCAACTCTATGATTCTGCATACAGTCATTAAAAACAAACTATACACAAGAGGGGACGCAGTGATTCTAGCAGGTCTTGAAGGGCTTTCTACTTCCCATATCTGATGGGGTCCAGCTGACACTCACAAACTCAGTTAAGAGCCTAGCAGTTAATAAGGATCCTCCATTAGAGACGCAGCTGCAAAAAAAATGTTTCTTCCTCTTCATCTAGCCTAGAAAATAAATTTCAGAGGGTAGTAGCCATGTTGGTCTGCAGAAGAATAGTTAGATGTTCTACAGATGCTGACTTTCTGTCCCCGGGCATTTCTCTTCATCTCTAATCAAGCCGATTACATTAATGCATTGTAATGTATTGGTAACTAACGCACTACTGGATTCAATGCTACTACTGGATTCAATGAGCCCAAAAGATGCTCCCTTCTTAGACTTGGCCGATCTGGCCATATGGACCCGTGTCATAGCTACCTTGAAGCTAGACTACTGTAACACACTCTACATGGGTCTGTCCTTGAAGTCAATGCAGAAAGTCCAGCTGGTACAGAATTCTGCTGCTCAGTTACTATTGGGAGCCAGGCAGTACGAGGCAGTACATGCATATCACCGCCAATGCTCCCTCTAAGCTCTGGAGTCTTGTGAGCAGAAATTCTCCTTTGTGAGCTCCTGGCATTAAAGTTGTGAGCAAGCAATTTGGCTCCTGCATAAATTAGTTTGCTCTGGAGCTGTCCTTCCTGAGCTGAGACAAAAATGTCTGAGCCAGAGGCTAAAAAACTTTGAGCTAGCTCACACTAACTCAGCTTAGAGGGAACATTGATTCACCTCCATTCTGTATTCACTCCATTGCTTACTGATCAGTTACTGGATTTAATTCAAGGTTCTGGTTAGCACCTAAAAAGCTGTTGGGACCACATCTGAGCAAAGCCTAATGAAGGTGCCACCCTACAAATAGGTAAGGTTGAAAGCTGTCCATACACATGAATTCTCTGTTGCGGCCTTCACTTTGGGCATGGCTGGCGTGATTCTCAGTGAGAAAAAGGCAGGCTATTAAGTAAGTGAGTAAATAAACCAATAAGACTGAAATCATTAGGAAATTGTGCTTTCTTAAATGGCCTTGCTTGGTGTTCAACAAGATATGTATGATAATACCTCCAACTAGCTTTGAAATGTAGTCTTTGGGGACGTCGGGAGCCTGGACAGCACTTGTAAGTGATTTTGTTTAGACCTCCATGGTGAAACATCACACCTTGCCTAAGCATACAGTTTATAAGACACTGTGGTGCAAACCTACTTTATTTCGAAGTAAGGCTCTGAGTTCGATGGGACTTAAGCTGGAATGTCATTTATTTAGATATTTAGACCCTGCCTTTCTTCCCAAAGGGGACCCAAAGTTGAGTTCCTCCTTCCTCCATGTGTGGTGAGGCAGGTTAGGCTGAGAGTGACTGAGTGGCCAAAGTCATTCTAGTGAGTGTCTCTGGCAGAGTGGGGATTCAAACCTGGGCCTCCCCGATCCTAGTCCAACAGTCTAACCACTGCCACCACTTTTGCTCTCAGAACTAATGTTCCCTATAGGCTGTGGAGTCTTGTGAGCAGAAATTCTACTTTGTGAGCTATTGGCATTAAAGTTGTGAGCCAGCAACTTGGCTACTGCATAAATTAGTTTGCTCTGGAGCCCCCCTAGGGTTGCCAGCCTACAGGTGGGGCCTGGGGATCTCCCGCTTTTACAACTGATCCCCAGCTGACAGAGATCAGCTCCCCTGGAGAAAATGGCTGCTTTGGAGGTGGACTCTATGGCATTGTATCCTGCTGAGGCCCCTCCCCTCCCCCAAACCCCACCCTCTCCTGGCTCCACCCCCAAAGTCCCCAGGTATTTTCCAAGTAAGACTCGGCAACCCTAAGCCCTCCTTCCTGAGCTAAGACAAAAAGGTGTGAGCCAGAAGCTAAAAAACTGTGAGCCAGCTCACACTAACTCAGCTTAGAGGGAACAGAACTACAGCCTACCTAGCTAGCTCAGTTTTTCAGGCCCCGCTCCTCACTTCTTCCCTGCAAAGCAGTATGGGTAGGGGGCAATTTGCACGAGAGAAACAGTAAGAGGAGACAGGCATGAAAAACAACCTATACACATGGATCTAAAAGAGCAGATATAATTGCAACAGCACTGATGGATCAGCTTTTAGGTCTTTAAACCAACAAAGAGCTTTGGCATCAAAAAAAAATCTACAGGCAAAACGGCTTGCTAAGAAATGTGTTGGAACACGTATGATGTATTGCAAGTCTCTCCTCAAGTTCAGATGATAAAATCAGACATGCACATACATATGTTTTCCTCCAGGGTTTCTACGTTTTAACTGATCCAGTGCATCTGTCTTTAAGGTGCCACAACTCCTTTTCATTTGTAGTTTCAAAATTACAAACTGTTGAGGCTCCTTCTATTGAAATCCATCCTTTTGGAGTTCGGAAGAGCCCAGGAAGAATAATCTTCTGGCATAATAAGAAACATCCATTCAGAAACAGCAAATTTCATCATAGAAGGATATTTGCCTTAGAATCTCCTGATGTTCCATGACTGAGTCCACGGCAGCCATTTTGTGGTTTGCTGTGTACCTCCTACACATGCACTTGGCCATCGGGCTGCCAGCCTCCAGGTGGGGTCTGGAAATCTTCCAGAATTACCACTTATTTCCAGACAACAGAAGGGAGTTCCCTAGGAGAAAATGGCTGCTTTGGATGGTAGAATCTTGGTTTGGAATCCCGATTTGGAAGAAGAGTGCAAACTGAAGACACTGCAACAAACTATGATTTGTTGTGAGTCCAGAATTGTTTCATTATTAAGTTGACAAGAGGAAGAAGGGGGTAAGGGAATAGGGTTTTCAACTCTAGCTTGGGAAATTCTTGGAGATTTGGGGACAGTACCTGGGAAGGGTGGGTTTTTTTCCCAGAGAAAAGGGAACTGAGTAGGGATGTGATGCCACTCTCAGATTTCCGTTTCTCCTATACCGTGTTGGTATGCCATAGATAGAGGCTGCTCTCCAAAGCTGCCATTTGCTTTCAGAGGAACTGTAGTCTGGAAACCACTCATAATTCCAGGAGAACTTCAGGCCTGGTCACCTTAGGTGGGAAGGAGCATGCAAGCCTAGGGCGCATTCCATAATGGTCAGTCCATTATTATGTCTGAATCATGGTGCACAAGGGTTACAAGAGCAGGAAGAGGAACTGGAGCAACATATTAGGAAAGGATCAAGGTTTAGTAAGCTGAGTTTCTCCAGCTGGCTCTACTCTACCTGGCACCAGCATCATATTACCCCAGCCACCACCCAGGTCTAACTGGAAAGGTTCCCACAGCATGAGTGTGCAGCCTGAGGCTCATGTGCCCCCAGGGCGCATCCCACCTGAGAGTTTGTGGTAAAAAGGTATATAGAACTGTTCAAGTTTAATTCTCCTACAATTAAATCAGGAAACTGGAGCATTATGAAAAATTACAGGACAAGAAAAAATTGTAATTGAAATGGTAATTGCCCTTAAGTAATGTGACACAATACTATACTTCACCATGGCTGGTACCAGTAAAATATGCAGGAGGCCTAAAATAAAATAAAAAAATAAAATATTTTGGAGCTTGTAGGGCAGTTTTTTTCTGCTGGGGCTGCCATTTTTGCCATTATTTTCCTGTTTATGCACAACTGTACAGAACAATCGGTGCCCCTTTTTCTCACCCTGATCTTGCAGTAGGTTCTCCCAAATGCAATACCCATTTTGGTAGATATGGGGGGGGGGGGGAATGAGGCAAGAAAGGGAACCTACTATTGATGCTCCCCCCCCCCCCCCCATTTCTTTCCTCCTTGCTCTCCCTGGCCCCTTCCCTAGAACAACCTGTGATCCTTTCATCTCTCTTGTAGAAGTCCTCATTGTATGTAACCCCTCCTTGAGCCACACCATAGCCGAATGTCAGTCTTCCAAGAATGAAATGACTTACTTGAGACTAAACTTTCCCAGGATCCAGCTGCAAGGCTTTTCTCTACACTGAGGACTTATACAAAAGAAATGAAAGGATCACAGATTGTCCTGGGGAAGGGGCCCGTGAGGCTGTCCCTTTAAGAAAGGGGGTGGAGCCCCATCACAGCTACGGGCCAGCAACACACCTATGGATTTCTGATCATGTGGCCCATTACTGAAAAACTTAGATGCCCTTGGGATAGGGGCTGAAAATATATTTACCTTCTCAGCATCTTGCCATGGCACATCTTTTTGGGCCATCAAATTGCAGTCAATTCATGGCAAACCTGTAGGGTTTTCAGGACAAGAGACGAACAGAAGTGTTTTGCCATTGCCTGCCTCTGCATGGCAACCCTGCATTTCTTGAGGTGGTCTCCCTTCCCTGTACTAACCAGGCCTGAGGCGGCTTAGCTCCTGAGATGTTATGAGGTCAGACTTGCCTGGGCCATCCAGGTCAGGGCATGGTGCGTTTTAGGATATAACTCAGCTGCAGCTAATCCCACTTGCCCTATAAACCCCAGGCAGGATACTCGCCATAGCTCAGATCCATGGCATGAAGCTACATCTCTCTGGCATTGTGGCAGGCGCACTTTGAACACTTGCATGGCGGGGGGAGGAACTAGTGATGGGAACACTGGAAAGAGGGCAGTTTGCACAGAAAGGGAGCAATCTGTGCAAGCATCCAAGAAAAGAGGACAAATGTTGTTGCTGCACATTTCTAACCCTGCTGTGCTCAGTGTCAAGTAAAGGACTTTGCGCTGTCACTTTAGCCTCAGACTTCAGAGGGGTTTATAAGAGAGTCCGAGAGATAGACCAGGACATTGTTCTGTTCTTCCTTTTTCTCTCTGACACTATCCCTTTGATGTGTAGATTCCTACTCTTAGGGATTCCTTCCTTCCTTCCTTCCTTCCTTCCTTCCTTCCTTCCTTCCTTCCTTCCTTCCTTCCTTCCTTCCTTCCTTCCTTCCGTCTCACATGCTCTCTCCACACTATGCTAGCCTTCTCCGTCTTGGTACCAAGAGAGCAGGATATGCCTTCCTGCATCTCTATCCATCCTAGTTAGTTAGACTAGATTAGAATCCTGTTTCTACTCTATCCTGCCTAGAATGGAGTACAGAAGAGGCTCCGTGTATAACTTTGTTCTTGTCAGCATGCACTAACCAGACTGGCTTTGCTGCGCTATGTGCTTTGAGCACTCTGCCGCCCAAATAATCCCTTCACTCAGAACCCTTATAGGTACCTCCCCCCCCAACATTATACACCATTTGGGACCTTCTACTCTACCAGCTGAGGATGCAAGGAGCATAAGCCCTTCACTGGTAAGCAAGAGAGTGGATCCCCTACCTCTACCTCTGATGTAAATGGCTCTCCCTCTTTCCCTCCTCCAGTGGCTCTGTGTATTTATTGCCTCAATGACCTTCCCTCCCTCAGCAACTGCTAGCATGGAATATGCAGAAACGGTCCCTTTTCCCTTGCAGGTCTATCACCAGAACATTAAAGTGACTGCTGTCAGGCTGGTATCACACCGCCCGCCCGCCCACTGCCACAAGTGGGAATGTAACCAATGGATTGGACTACTAGTCAATCTGCTTTACTACTCCTGCTGGCTGACTAAGGTTGCCAACTTCAGCTTGAGAAATTCTTGGAGACTGGAGGGCAGCACTCCGGAGGGAGCTCAGCAGGCATGCGATGGCATACAGTCCACCTTCCAAAGCTGCCATTTCTTCCAGGAGGGCTGAGGGTTGTAATTCTGGGAGATCTTCAAGCTCCCCCACCTGGAGGTTGACAACCCTAGCTGTCATTCCAGGAGAACACCAGGCCCTGCCTGGAGGCTGGTGACCTTAGGCCAGACACTGAGAGTGCCTTGCATACTCGGAGCCCCAGAATGTCAAGACACCATTCCAACAACACACCTGACAGAGGATGGGTAAATGTTGGCCCCGCTGTGTCCCCCCCCTCTTGAGGTGCATCCCCTCCCCGGAAACCATCAAGGGAAAAGAAGAAGTGGAGGGAATACTAAGAGCACCGTGGGCTGCAGATCGTGACACCTTCCTGTCTGTGTCTCTCTTTTGAGTCTTTGCAGGCAGCCCTCCAGCAGGTATGCAGCATCATCCACCTGTGGCACCCACAGAATGACCAGTGAGCATCTAGCTGCTCTGGCGAGGGGTTGCCAGCTCTCTTGTTCTCCCCCAGAACCACTGCAAAGCTGCTTAACCAACAGTTGCTTGACTGGCACAGTTGTCCCGCTCACGGCCATGCAGTGATAGGGACAGCTCTTCTTGTGATCCTGTGATCTTCCAGCATAGCTTGCAAAGGCAGAGGAGCCTTGCTGGAACAAGGAAGTTGGCAACCTCATATCATCTGCCTTGCTTTCCCAACTCAGGGCCTGATAGTCTTCAATAGATGTGTGGATTGTTTTAAGACTCTAGACCTTTACAGAAGTTACAGCTGGGGGGGGGAATACTACATATATGGGGAGAGCATACACCAACTGTGAACCTCCTGATACGTGTGGTGATGGTGTCAACTGAAATGGGCCTGTTTCAGACAAAATGGAGACTGTACATAACAGGAGGGACAGCGCCTGCTTCCAGTACACACAGTTAAAAGCCTCCCTCCCCCCTGACAACATTTGAACGAGGCTTCTATCTTGGTTTGAATGGGGTTAGATAGACAGGGATCAGTTCCCACCCTGCCCCTGCTTCCCACCCACCCTGTCCCTGCTTCCCACCCACCCTGTCCCTGCTTCCCACCTCATGCTCCTGAGTGACCTCAGTTAACTTCAGCATAAGATTCACATGGTATGTGTGTGTGGGCTCCTCCACTGTCTGCACAGTTGTGGTCCCACAGAAGGGGAGGGGAAAGCTCCTAAGCGTCACCATTCCCTCCATGATCACTGATGGGGTCTTAGGAGCCACGCATGCTGGGCGGGGGATGTTGACTGTAATAAACCCCCTGAATGCAGCAGAAGGATGATGAATGTGGGGTGGGGTTTCCCACTCCACAATTTTGGTGATGGGCAGCCTGTCAGCATGAATGGACCCAAGTGATTGTGACTGATACAGCAAAGCCTATATTTATTTTATTTGGTTTTCATTTATAGTCCCACTGGGATGTGAGGCCGACTGCAAGAGCGATAGAAGGATTAAGGCAATCAGCAGGCTGATAACAGAATACGATAACATTTGAGTGATAACATTTGACTCTAACAGCAAAGGTTCTGAGCGAAACAAAGCTGTGCAGTTAGTCAGCAAGTGGATTCCAAAATACGATAAGGCAAAGATTCCTCGTCAAAACAACATAATGGCCCGTGCCCAGGAGGGGGGCGTGACTAGTGGAGTGCAGTGGAGTTCTGCTTTGCTGTTGATTGGATGGCTGCCAGTGAACAGGACAGCTCTGCATGCTTGCCAGCACCCCCCCCCCCTTGTGGCATTTGAACCCATGCCTCCCGCATACCTTATGGTTATTTTTCCCTAATGTACCATGAGAAGGTTAAAAGAAATGCCTTTTTGTGTACCCTGGTCACTGCCTTTGTGTCTGCAGCCCCCTTACATGAGAGAAGGCTGATGCTCCAGGCATTTCCCAATCCAGAGCTGGCAACCCAAGTCCCACGTGCCAGCAGTCTAATTTTGCTTGCTAAGTGACACCCTCCCCCCCCCGGCTTAGCTCTTTGGAGTTGCTCATAATGTATTCATTCATTTGTTTTGGAGAATGTCTCCCATCCTATGTACAATGCAACTGGAGGAAAAGAACCCTCTGTTTACAGAGGGCACCCCCCCCCCCCATAACACTCTGCGCAACTTGTACGCATGTGGCATCAATTAATTTCTGGCTCTCCGCGAGAGTGACTCACTGCTGTGTCAACACATTTATGAGACTTTGCATGTAGTGCACAGCGAGGCCCTGACATGCGCACCCAAGCGAGTGCTGTAAATCTGTTCTTTAAAATGAAACAAAAAACCCCAAAAGGCACCAAACTTGATTGGAAGGGGGGGAAGGGAGAAGGGAAAAGCTACCCTGACAGAGTAATCGGCTGCCATTTCTCCTAACAAAGCCCCGGACATTTTGATGCCCAGAGCAGAGAGTCCAGATGGTGCTTCCCTTGAGGGTGGTGGGACATAATGATATGCCATGTGGTGCTCTTTCATGGGACTCCTCTGAATAGGAAGCTGGCCCACTTCATCTTGCCTAATGGTATAGCTGACCCGGCTTCCAAAGCACATTTATTAGGCTAAAACGCCACTCAAGCCTATGAGATCATTCAGGATGGTGTTTGGTTGCGGGAGAAACTTTTCAAACAACTTCCTGGATTATAAAAGTTCTGAAAGAACTGAAGGAACGTTCTGAAGCAGTGAGCAGTGACTCAGGAACGTTCATACCCTACCACAAATGTTAGTCTTTAAGGTGCTCCTGGATTCTTGCTCTTTGCTACTGGATATAAAGTGGGATTGTAGCAGCAGAGGCTGTACCCCCTGACTGTGTTAATCGGAAATAATTTATTTTTACTTACAAGTGTACACCTGAGGGCGCTCTCGCTGTGATTGGCTGGTTTGGACAAAGCTCAGCCCCCAGCTCGGAAATGTCCCATTCAGACGTTAAGGCTATTCACATACAGTGGATGGTGCAATTGTGGACTGGGAAGACCGCAAAAGTGAGCGTTATCTCCCCCAGCAGGGTCGCTCTTCCTCCAGTGCAAAGCAGCAACTGCTGGGCGATTTAGTCTCCAGGAGGAAATATCCCATTCAGACGTTGCGGCAGTACAGTTGGTAGTATAGAAGATCGGGTCAGTGCTCCGGGTGGGCGGGAAGTTGAGTCTTTAGTGTGCCACGTGGTGCTCGAGTATCCCCCGAACACTCGTCTCCTCTCCAAGGTGCAAGGAGAGCGAGAGGGGGCGAGCGCAAAGGCTCCACCCATATCTTCACATGTGAATGCTCAGAAATCGGGGCTTGCAATGGGAAGCGGGGGTTCCCACCATACGCATGTTAAAACCGCCAAAAAAATTGGAATGAAGACTACTGCCTAGGCAATGCGTATAGGGTCGCAATCTGTTTACGCAGAGAATAATTTATGTGAAAGCGACCCACCTTCCAGTGCATTTTTTCCACAGCCCCAGAAAGTTTGTTTCAGGCAAACTTTTCCCTGTTTTTATTAGTCATAATGAAGCTAGCTTTTGAACAAAGATGCATGTGTGGATTGTATTATTATTATTATTATTATCTGGCACTGCTACTGCGATTTGAAACCTCGGGAATGACCGGCTAGGGATTCTGAATGGGCAGCCGTATGTTCGTCTGTTGCAGCAGAAGGAAACAGGAGTCCGGGGGGGGGGGGGGGGGGGGCGCCTTAAAAGGCTGACACTATTCATTATCCCAGCATAAATTTTCCTGAATCCGAAGAGGCGCTCACTTCGTCAGATATACTGAAGTGCACATCCATTAGGCAAATCGACTTTACAAGCAATAGAAAGGCCGGGGATATTATAAAGAAACCGCTGAAAATGGACCATCGGAACTCTCTCCCGCATGCGGTGCAAAAAGCTTTGTACGAAACAGGCAATGGGTAAAAAAAAAATAGCAAACTTGCCACCCCTCTCTATCTAAAAAACGACCTGCGGGGAAAAAACAACAACGAAGGACCGCGTCCCCACGTGCGTATTTGTCAGTCAGCAGCCCGTCAGTCCACGCAGCGCCTCCTGCAACTGAAGTACGGGCAAAAGCCACCCTGTCTCGGCGGCTTCAAGTTTCCACATTGCACATGTGCAGACGCTTCAAGGGAAGCAGCCGATTCGAAGGGCTGCTCGCACATGCCCAGAAGACTCGGATTACCTTTCACCGAGAACTCCTGCCGCTCACTCGGGCAGCGCGAACTTCGCCGGCCGCCGCCGCCGCCAGGGCCAGCCCTTTCCCCGGGGCTCGTTGTCATGCCGACTCCGCGCCGCCCCGCGTGAGCGAGCTCGGCGGCGGAGAGGTCCCCATGCCGCCGCTTCCCAGTCCCGGCTCGCTCCCCACCCTCGGCGGCCCCTCCGGGGCTCGGCTCGGCTCGACTCGGGCGGCAGCTGCTGCCCCTAACAAAGGGATCCTCCTCCTCCTCCTCTTCGGCGGCGGCAAGGTGGGAGAAAGAGAGTCGAGCGGGGCTGCTGCGGGAAGGCAGCCCCGGCGCGCGTTCGCGGGCAGCCCGTGCTCCTGGCGGGGCTATCGTTGCAGCTAACGGTACCCCGGGAGAAGGACGCGGCGGCAGAGGGCCGGGAGATGGAAGATGGACGGAGACGACGGTGGGGTAAGCGAGGCTTATTCATTCGCCTTCTTCGCGCCTTGCCTTTCTGTAACGCGAGACGCCTGTGGCTTCCTTACATAAACGTTGGCTGGCGAGGAACAGTTTCCCCCTTCATGCGCTCTCCGGGGGCCTTTTCGCTCCCCCCCCCCCGGATGATGGAAAGAATAAGTGCGAGGGTCCGTGTGTTTTCCAGATGGGGAGCCCTGGTTCGTCGTCTGTGGCAGCCCATGAAACAGGAGAACCGCGCGCGTTATTCCAGCCTAAGCTGTTGTCAATTCACTTCTTCAGCTGCAAGGGAGTGTTCAACCATTAGACAGATGTGTTTGCGCTCCGAGCTGCAGGCAATAGAAAGGTTGTGTGTGTGTGTGTGTGTGTGGGGTGGGGGGGGATGGTACAGAGAGGGGCCAGTTTAAAAACAAAGGCTATCAAAAGAAGAATCAGTCCATTCAAAGTTTGTGAGTGGATGAGGCATAGTTATGCCCTGGATTTATAATAAATACGGTAGTTGCAGCATATGAGTTGTTTTGTATGTGTTAGGGGTTACCATGTTGAAATGCACTGAGTTTGCCCCTGTGTGTTAAGGTTCGGATTGGGGCTGGATGGATCCTTGCTCCACTGTGAAGTTTATGTTGATCTTGCGGCTGTCATTCTCAGCCTGATCCTACTTCATAGCGTTGTTGTGAGAATAACAGGAGGAACTGTGCAGGCTGCCCTGAACTCCTTGGAAGGAGAGCGGAATATGAATGTAATTATAATAACAAAAGAGCACTTGCAAATGGTGGGGCTGTGGCCCAGACCATGAGCTCAGTTCAAAACTCACCGCAGCCTTGAAATCACCAGCCTGCTTTGAAAGTACTGTACTTTATTTTCTAGGAAAACCAGAATAGTTAGAACATTGCACAAACACTTGGAGGTCTTGGGTTTGAATCCCCCTCTCGCCATGAAAACTGATTGGGTGATCTTGGGCCAGTCACTTGTGGGGGGGATGAAATGGTGGAGGGGAGGACTTTGTGTGCTGCCCTGAGTTCCTTGGAGGAAGGGCGAGATGAATATATACTAAGTAAAATCATAGTTCTTCAGGGTCCTCCCCGTAATTTGCAGTAGTAACTGCCCTACCCTATGGGGTGGCTGTACAGAACGTGTAATAATGTAGGTAATAGCCGTCAGCATGCAGAGAATAGATTTTGTTGAGCATGCAGAAATCGTTCCGTAGTACTGTGTGTGTTTATGGCAGCAGCCTCAGTTGTGTTCAAGCTGTGATTCCCTGCTCCACGGCCTGGCCTTCTAATATTTCATATCTGCCAAAGTTAAAAGTTACATATGTTTCTGAACTTCAGTACAACTGCTCGAGCTGCCTTGGGGAAGTGGCTCTTCAGCATATTTGCATCTGATTTGCTTTGGTTGCAGTTCTGGGTTTCTCTTCTTTTTCTCTCCTGCCTTATTTGAACTTCTGTCAATTTCAGCAAGATTACTGTGCGGGAGAGCTGGCCTGGCCAACTCCTAAGCACTCCACCGCCATCAGGAACGGACTATAACTTTTCTTCTTAAGGTTGTAAAGCAGTTTGGGCTGGCCTTGCCTTTATATGTGTTGTACAGCTTCTTTTTTTATAAAAGCACTCGACAATAACAAATAATTAATGTATATAGCTAATGAAAGTGCATCCCGGCATCCGTAAAGGTTGTGTGTGCTTGGATAACTAATGACTTATGAAATGGCCAAGTTTGCTTGGAGGTCACCATGCATATGGTCCATCCCCCCCCCCCCCCCCTGTTGGTTGAGAGGATCCATCAATCCCAGTCTGCTCCTATTATATGCAAAAGACTGCCTTGTGCAAGAGCCCTCCTGTTCCATCTGATTGCCAGGATCCTATTTTTAGTGTTCAAAATAAGACTCGATTTACCATATCGCTGGGATGAACTTGGAGAGTTCTTGGAATGGCTTTTGAGAGGTTCGTAATGATGGACAATGTATTTCTGTAATGGCTACTGAACGAAAGTCCTTTCTTGGGGGAATTGTCGAACAAAGATAATGTGCCGTGAAATCGATATGCAATTTCCTTGGATGGTATTTGGGAGGGTGAAGGGCATATTAAGGTGTTTAAGAGCTGGTTTAAACAAGATTTTGGGCTGCTGCTTCAGCTGATGGGAAACGTAGGGAGCAATCCTAAGCATATCTACTGAGAAGTAAGTTTCATTTTATTCAGTAGGGCTTACTCCCGGAAAGTGTACATTGGATGATAGCTGTAGACTCCTGTGAGCAAAATGGGGCTGTGATCAAAGTGGCAAAAAGGAAGCAAACCTATTAACAAGTTGGCTGATAGCCATCAGGCACAAGAATCTCATTAACTGTATGCCTGAGAGCTGCTCACTATATGCATATATCATATACATACCTACATAAAGTTGTCTTGTCTTAAGTGTTTTTTATGTCCTTTTTTTTAAGCTTGTGGATGTGGGGGAGGGAAGCATTAATATTAATTCTGCATAGTTGGTGGGCAGCAGTGGATTAAAGTTCAGTTACCACTAGTGTAGAAGCTCTGGCCTACCCCCAGGGTTATTCTGGTCCCTTTTCCTCATCTAAAAAAAGGTAACAAAAACAAAACTGACCATTGATGTCACCCATCCTTTTTCTTTACAGGGGTAAAAGGGAAAAGCTGCAGTTAGCACCCCGGTTTCTCACAATTTTGACAGAGGCAGATTTAAAATACATATTTTTAATCCTGCCTTTCTCTGGATTTACAGGACTCAGTGTGGCTTACAAATTTAAAATCATGAAGAAAAAAAATCTAAAAGCACAACACAACAGTGCATAGATCAAGATGGGCAGCTGTGTTAGGAGAGCACTAAAGAAGTGAGCAGTGACACATGAAAGCTCATCCCTTACCACATATTTTGTTAGTCTTTAAGGTGCTACTGGACTCTTGCTCTTTTCTGCTACAACAGTACATAGCATGTCAACTCCTCTACAGTTACCAGTTAGGTTCGAGCACCTGGAGCACCTTTGAGATCAACAAGATTTTTTGGATATAAGCTTTTTCGAGTGTCAAAGCTCCTTTTGTGGGATACAAGCTGGAATGGTGATCTCTGAGTCCCTACATCCCAGTCAAAAGAAAGAAGTCAAACTCAAGCAGAGAAGCTTCAAGGCGAGATCACAATGTGAGGCTGCTGAACTTGAGTTCATTTGCATGTTCAAAACAGTGGAACCCCCCCCACCCCAGGTTGAATAGGAACATAGGATTCTTATCTCACTACAGATGTTAATTATCTGCCTCAAACATTTCTCTTCTGCTCTAGTCAAGCTAATTACAATGACATTGTACCTTTGCATTCTGAGTTCCTTCTCTGCAACACCCCTCCCACCTTCTGATTGGGATGTGAGGACTCCATTCCAACTCGTATCTGATAAAAGGGAGCTAGCTGTTCTCCTGGAGGGGAGACCAAACACGGTTGTCCTGTGAAAATTCATGGAAGGCTCCACAGTTGCCAGTATTATCTTCCTACAACAGTGATTCTTTAAATCAGAGCCAGTTCTAGCTTTCTCCCATCTCCCTGAAATGGGAGGTGAGGAACCCAAGAGGGGATCACCTTTGTGGCTGCAAGGAGCCCCCTAATTTTGGAGACCTTATTTTCTAGAATCTGTTTAATGAACTCTTCCAGGCCCATAGCCTTTGTTTCCTGTGTTTCCAGTGCTCTGGTGGTCTTCTTGGGTGGCATCTTAGAGCAGCTGTGGCTGCACGGGTGTTATCCAGCTATTACTTGTCGCGGTACTTGGTGGGCTCTTGCTGAGATCCTGCAGCTCAGACCTTCTTGTTACACGTCCCAGAAGGACTGCATGTTAATGTATGATGGGGAATCCCAGTATAACTCCTGGACAGCCACAGCAAACAGGAATTGCTGTTGGTCAGCATTTAAATTCCTCCCTCTCAACCTTGAGCCCGGTGGAATGATTGGTCTCCCTGAAGCCAGGTGTCTGTTAGAGTTGTTTGCAGCAAAATAAAACTGTCCCTAAGGCAGAGCGTTTATATCTCGCTTCAGATGGGCATGTAAATTTTATAACGGTGCTGTTTGAGAGCCAGCTTGGTGTATTTATTTATTATTTATCACATTGTATTTATTAATTGCCTAATCCTCATGATTGTAGGGCTCTGGGCGATATACAAATTTTAAAACCACAAAAGCATAAAACTATATCCAGCGTGTTATATAATAATTAAAAGCAAGTGGCGAAAGTCTTTGCGGTTCCCTCCCCTATCTGGTCTGTGAGTGCTTTTGTAAGCATGGGGAGGGAGTAAACTCCACAAGGAATAGGGATCCAGGTAGGGTGCCAGCCAGGATGGAAACCATCGCTGTCCTCAACCAAACACCTGGCAGAACATCTCTGCCTTACAGGCCCTATGGAATTGCATAAGGTCCAGCAGGGCCCTGATGTTATTTGGCAGAGAGTTCCACCAAGTTGAGGACAGCCAAATATCTCTAGGGCTGGGGACCACCAGCAAGTTGTTCTGTGAAGGGCGTAATGCTCTCCCGGGAGTGTAATGGAGCAGTTAGTGCTTTGGGCTAGGGCCTGGGAGAGCCAGGTTCAAATCCCCACTGTGCTGTAAAGCCCGCTGGGTGACCTTGGCCAGTTGCTCTCTCTCTCAGCACACTCCACCTCACAGGGTGGTTGTGCGGGTAAATGTGGAAATAGAGAGATGGCAAAGTGAGATAAAAATTACTAAATTATTACGTCCATGTTTGGACTTTCATGTTGCAGACGGGGCCTGGCTGGACCTTGGGGTTAGTGGACAGTTTAGGAAGTTGATGGCAGTCAGAATTTTAACTGGACATTTCCTGGTTCACAGCTCAGATGCACAGTCCCTTTACATGATATACTCTGTCTGTGCAGGAAGCCACGAAGTAAAACAAGACCGAAGTAGACTGATGCATGTTTCATAACTGGGTGCAGAACTGTAGCCTTGCTGCCCAGCTTTGCTGGGAAAAAGTGGTCTAGGAAGTTGCTCCCATGTAAAAAAATTTTTTAAAGTAAGATTAATTATGTCCATAGATAACCAACAACTTCCTGAGAGCTGACTTGCGCTGGGCTGCAGTGTCGCTGGGGCATAGTTCAGTGTACACTTGGGATCCTTCCAGATTAGGACATGTAACTTGCCCTAGAGGTTTACAGCAGGTCAGTGGCAAAACAGAAAATAGTAGCATCGCCCCCTGCCACCTTTTCACATTCCTTGAGACGAGGCTCCCCCCCTCCCCTCACGCAGACACTTTGGACCAGAGAGATAAAACTCCTTGACAGCACAGGAAGTAATAAAGCGAGCCTGCCAGAATGCATTTGCATTCAGTTTTGTAATGACTTCAGAGATCCACCAAGTTTTAAAGGGGGGAGGGACAGATTCTGATAATGTCCAGCTGATTGGTTGCATTAATTAAATGCCGTTGCTCAAAGACTAAACAGCAGTTGTGCTTCTCACAGCTGTATGCTGTCAAACTGGGGAAGCCTCTTTTAAAAGGGTGGTGTAGCCGTTATAGCTTTTGTGCCGTAATGGACCTGGTAGTAGATGAGACACTGCAGATGGGTTTCTCCCTCTGCCCCCGGAGAGCCATGTGAAATGTGCTGGGCTGTGCAGGAGGAACCCAACCTGTGGTTTCACAAAACAACTTTGCCCATTTGGAAATGGGGTGTAACATTGATGTGGGAAGGAAATGCAGCTTGGGCTTTGGTCTGAAGTTTCTCCCATTGCCTTGGTGGCATGAGGTGGTTTCCCTGTTTTAGACAGGATATAAGGAGGGGTCCAGACTCCCTCTGGTGTAAAGCTCAAGGTGGGTTGAGGCAAAAGAGAAGTTCAGTGACACCTTAAAGACTAACAATATTTAGGCCAGCATGAGCTTTCATGGCCCAGAACTCACTTCTTCAGATGCAGTGGGAAGAAAGAAAAGCATTTGCCTCATATTTGTCCAGACAGTTGCTGCAAGGGAGGAGGGAAAGAGGAGCAGCTGAGCAAAGAAAGGCGTGGTGTCATAAATCATGTGTGATTCTCTGTCAGGGACTGGAGTGGCTGGGTTGTTTATAATGGAAGATGCGAGAGGTCAGAGGTGCTAGCCTCTCTCCGCCAAGATGTTTACACAAAAGCACAATAAATATTGCACAAAGTGCAGTAAAGTAGACTAAGCATGAGTCTGAAGCATGAGATAATTACCTGATGTTTTTTTGCTTTTGCGCTCAAGTCACTCTGTAGGGTTTTCAAGGCAAGAGGCATTTAGAGGTGGTTTGCCGTTGCCTGCCTCTGCATAATGACCCTGGTATTCCTCGGTGGTCTACCATCTAAATACTGATCAAGACTGACCTTGCTTAGTAAAGGGTTCTGTTATGACACAACATGTATGAACGGCTTGTTAAAATTTCTAGAAGGTGGGTCCTGTTGGGTTATTAGAAATTATAATGAATGAAACCCAAGTCTCTGTTTAAACCAGGAGGACAGAACATGTTTAATGTCACATGTTTAATGTCTTGATGAGTTCTAATTGAGCAGTTTCATGTTTAGTGTTCTCTTTGCAGTGTTTTTGTAAAACAGTGACTTTCAGATCCGCAATCAGGAAGTTTAAAATGTTCACCTACTGAGTATGGTGATTTCTTGTATCGGATTTGTGTTCATTGATTCTGTCACATAGGGACCGACACACAGTATTAGAATACAAGGATTTCTGAGTAGCGATGGGTGAATTGTTGTTGTCTTGATTTGAAATTGGCACAGCATTGACAAGCTGCTTTGTCTTTTTTCAAGGAGAAAAATAAACATCCAGTGGCACTTCAAATACCAATAAAAGTTATTCCAGCAGAAGCTTTTGTAGGAGTGTATATCCATTTGGCTGATACTTTTATGTATCTTCCAGTTCATCTGATGAAGTCAGCTGAGAGTCATCATGAAGCTTTTGCTGGAATAAATATAGTTAGTTGTTGTGATGCCAGGGAATTCTTGTTTTGTTTTGGCCCTGCAGGCTAAGATGGCGAGCCATTTGGATTTTTTTGGAGAGTTCTCTTTATATTACTTAAAAAAATATTAATGAGAAAAAAGATGGAAAAATACAACCAAAATATGAATACTCATAACAAAGTTTTAGAAAAACTCAAAAGGAAAAAGACCATTGTTAACCTTATTGATCCATGATGTTGCAAACAAAGCCTGTCTTTCCATAAACTTACCACCCAAAAATCTTCTTCATTTATACTTTGATTTGTCACCATTCTTATAATTCATCAGTAGTATTAGGGGCTGGGTAGGAAACATGACAAATTGTCCTGCAGCAGTTAACAAGCTTATTATTTTATTCATTTTTATTTATTTGGTTAGACTTCTATCCCGTCCTCCACACACTGTAGACTCAGGGTGGGTACCATCATATAGGTCTGCAATTTATGCAGATTTACAATTAAAATATATTATAACAATCCATTTAAAATCAATAAAATCACCGATGCACTCTATATCTAACATAAGCTCTGTATCCAACATACTAAACTAGTCATAGCATCAAATGGTAAGTCACAGCCCTTCCAGTGGTAGATCATAACCCATAATGTTGTCACGTGCCCGGAGAGTGTTGGACATAGCCATCTTAAGCATATCTCCCCTATAACGTGGAAATCCAACCTCTTTCCTACTCAAACCATCGTGCAAAACACAAGGTGATTGTTGTGGGGAGAGGAAGGGAAGGCAATTGTAAGCCACCTTGAAACTCCTTGGAGTAGAGAAAAGTGGGGTTTAAATACCATTCTTTGGGAACTCCAGATTGGATTGAGGGAATGGATGAACAGACAGTAACCCCATGAAGCATTTGGAAGAACTATCTTCTCTTTTTGAATGAAACATTCTGGTTGCAGTTGATTGCAATTATCTGGTCTTTTCATGAAGGGAGTATGGGATGAATATTGGAGCTGTTACACAGGCTAGTGAACATTGATGATGCATGCATAGAATCTTGTTTTACATTTTGAGCTGGAGAAGAATTTCTGGAGGGAATGAGGCTTGATTTGTAGTACTTCTGAACATTAGATGGGACAACTATGAACTTTGGTGACATCTCCGTTTCTAAATATCCTCAGCTTTACTCTAGTATCTTTTTCTTATAATGCCCTGAAAGCAACAGATTCAGACAGTGTTGTTTTGTTTTAATTGGAGTGCCCTTACATAACTTCACAAGACTCCCCCCCCCAATTTTCTCTAAAGTCGATTGCAAACTGAGTAAATGATGCTTGCTGTACAGATTTGTCAAGTGCTGTGGTAAAAAACTGTTCCCTGTGCAATGCTCATTGAACTTGCAGGTAATTTGAGTTCTTACGAAGAAGAAGAGATTGGATTTATACCCCACCCTTCACTCACTTGGAGTCTCAGAGCGGCTTACAAACTCCTTTCCCTTCCCCTCCCCACAACAGACACCTTGTGAGGTAGGTGGGGCTGAGAGAGCTCTTTCCCAAGCTGTCCTTGAGAGAAGCTATGGCTTGCCCAAGGTACAGAGCTATGGCTTGCCCAAGGTCACACCAGCAGCTGCATGTGGAGGAGTGGGGAATCAAACCTGGTTCTCCCAGATTAGAGTCTGCGCTCTTAACTTAACCGCGCACTTAACTTAACTTAACCACGCACAAACTGGCTCTCAGTTATGGAGCATTTGGGTGGATGACTGTCCCCCAACAACTGCTCCTCAAAAACATATGCCTTTTAAAATATTTATTATGTCTGTAGCCTAATGGAAAAGCTCATTACTGTGTGAATATTTATATCCTAGGTAAAAGCCTAAATTGCCTTGGTCATGCTAAGTGTGGTGAACGGAGGGATGGGCCATGGAGTTGGAGAGACAGAGCTTCGTTATAACAAAGAACTTCCACAAACCACTGTATCAAACTGGCTTTCAGCTGTGCAATATATCCAAACCAGGAATCACCACTGATAAGTTTCTTCTGAGCCATACCGAACTGTGTATTTGCATAGAAAGGTGCTTTGAGGAAGAACCTGGGGTCTGTGGCCCAAATGGGGCTTTTACTCTGATGAACCTGACTTGGCTCTGCCAGAACAAGTGATCACAGTCTACTTTACATTCTTTTTAAAAAACAGAAATAAAACAACTTTGTCTCAATAGTAGAGGGCGTATTAAAGTTTGCACATATTGTAATGAGATTACACATGCTGCTGAGCTTTTCTGTCCCTCAAAATATCCCCTGCCTTAACATTTTGCCTGTAAGTATTAAAAATTCGCCACTGCTTGATGATCAACTGAAGCTTTAGTTGATGGATCTGCATTTTCAAACAAAAATCTTAAGAAAAAGAAGACTAGGGGTTTTTTGGGGGTGGAAGTGGGTATTTTGTGTATATGCTTGCATGCCTGAAGTCATGGTGGCTTCTGGGGACCCCTAGTGGGGTTTGGGCATTTTAGAGAGGTGGCTTGATTAGCCTGCCTCTATCCCAAGCCCTGGTATTCCTTGGAGGCCTCCCTTCCAAGTACTTGCTGAGGGTCGGCCCTGCTTAGCTTCCAAGATCTGACGAGAGCGGGATAGCCTGTTTTGTACCCTGCTTTCTCTACTTTAAGGAGTCTCAAAGCGGCTTACAATAACATTCCCTTCCTCTCCCCACAACAGGCATCTGAATGGGGAGCTTTCAGTGGCTACCAGGACCCTATGGATCCATGCTTTCTGCGTTTGGTGACTTTTATTCATAGCAGCAGGATCTAAATATTTAAACGGTTGAAAAAGGCACTCAGGGTAGTTTAGTCTTTCACTGCAGAAAGTGTGGGATTTTATTTATTTACTTCTCTTCCCAGCGGGGGCCCGAAGTGGCTTTCGGCATTCTCCCCTTTTATCCTCACAACCACTGCCCTGTGAGGTCGGCTGGACTGAGAGTCTGTGACTAGCCCCACAAGGTCACCCAGCAATCTTCCATGGCAGAGTGGTGATCCGAAGCTGGGGCTCCCAGATCCTAGTTTGATACTCTAACACCCCCCCCCCCATTTTTTCCTCATAACAAGCCTGTGAGGTAGCCTAGTCTGGGAGAGAATGACTGGCCCAAGATCACCCAAGAGCCAGCCTGGTGTAGTGGTTAAAAGCAGCAGGACTCTAATCTGGAGAACCAGGTTTGGTCCCCCAGTACTCCACAAGAAGCCACCTGGGTGACCTTGAGTCAGTCACCGTTCTCTCAGAGCTCTCTCAGCCCCACCTACTTCACAGGCAGTGTTCCCTCAAAGCTGAGTTAGTGTGAGCTATCTCACAGGAGGGTTTTTTGCCTCTAGCTCACACATTTTGGTCTTAGCTCAGGAAGGAGGGCTCCAGAGCAAACTAATTTATGCAGTAGCCAAATGGCTCGCTCACAACTTTAGTGCCAGTAGCTGACAAGGTAGAATTTTTGCTCACAAGCTTAGAGGGAGCATTGCAGTCACAGGGCGTCTGTTGTGGGGAGAGGAAGGGAAAGGAGATCGTAAGC
The DNA here is from genome assembly GCA_029233225.1 of Lepidodactylus listeri. Classification (NCBI taxonomy): domain Eukaryota; kingdom Metazoa; phylum Chordata; class Lepidosauria; order Squamata; family Gekkonidae; genus Lepidodactylus; species Lepidodactylus listeri. The sequence continues at coordinate 127,009,954 of JARCFY010000004.1, forward strand.
CACTCTGAGGCTCCTTTGGGTAGTGAAGGGCGGGGTATAAAACTGCTTCTGCTTCTGCTGTGGCTTCTGCCTCTGCAACACTCTGGCTCTCTGAAGTTACACTGAGTAATGAACATACTGTCATGCAACACGTATCTCTTGAGCATCTCCCCATATGAGCTGCATACGAACCTAACTTCTTATGTAGAGATGTTTCTCTTATTGCACGGGCTTCTGAATATCCCCAGCTGTTGAACAGGCTCCCAAGGAAGGTAATTTATCTCCAGGTGAAATGGAAGTATGCATAATTGCTACCTAGCCAGAGTTTGTAATTACCTGGTTTAGTGTGTGAATTGTCTGTCTTCCGATCAAGTGCTGTTCTCCTCCTCCCCTTCGTTCTTTTCTGGCTCAAAATCTTAAATGAGCTTCTGTGCATGCATGGTCAACATTCAGCAAACCGAGGCACCTGAGCTGCCTGCTTTGATGCATGTGCATAAACCCTTTCATGTTAATCCTTTCCTTTGGCTGAAACACTTGCTGAATGCTGTGAAATGACATGAATTCAAAGGATGCTGCTTTGCAGGTGCATGCATAAACATTCTTTAATGTGATGCAGCATTTAGAGTAGATCAGGGAGACTCAGGTTTAAATCCTCAGTCTGCTATGGAAGTTTGTTGGGTGACCTTGGGCCAGGCGCACATGCTCAGCCAGACTTACTTCACAAGGTTGTCGAAAGGATAAAATGGAGGTATGGAGAACAATGTAAACCGCTTTGGGTCCCCACTGGGGAGAAAGGCAGGGTATACATTATGTAGATAAATAAATCACTTACTGTGAGCCTGTTTGGTATAGTGGTTAAGAGCAGTGGAGACTAATCTGCAGAACCGGGTTCGATTCCCCACTTGAAGCTAGCTGGGTGACCTTAGGCAAATCACAGCGCTTTTAGCCTAAAAATAAGCATGGCTCGCCACCTAGTAATATCAAAAAAAGAGCTACAGCTTCGGCAGCCAAACAATCCCTTCTGGGATCTCCTGGCTATTCCACACACAATGCCATACAATAATTAATTCTTTAAATTAATCACTTACTTTCATTTAACCTCTCATTGATTACTGTGAACTACACAACTGCTTGACCAAGCTGCCTTTTTTTTAGGCATATTGCATGATTAATTCTCCTAGGTAAAAAAAATCCAACAAATGGTGCCACCCAGGGCTAGGGTAGCTCTTTCTGGGCACACATCAAGGTTTGCAGAAAAATCTGAATGATCAAAACGGCTGAGATTCATTCATTCATTCATTCATTCATTCATTCATTCACATGTATATTCCGCCCTCCCTGCAAATGGGCTCAGGGCAGATCACAAGTCGCACTTAGGCCTTATAACATTACAACAACATAGTAATAGGAACAGTTAATTAAAACCATTAAAACAACATTTAAAACAATATACATCAGTTTTATATCTCATGATACCTTGCAACAAGATCTCAGCTGCCATTTTGGATTGGTTAGGCAACCACAGACAACATAGCTGAATTCCCCTCCCCCATAGCATTTTTGCCTTTCAAAGAAAGAGAGTGTAACTGCAGAGATCCTCCTTGTGGATCTCATGGGTCATCTGTAGATTGACCCGTTACACTACAGATTGCCTTTGAAGACCTGGCTGGGGCCTGCCTTGTAATCTTCAGGCAGCTGCCTGAGACCCACTGGGTGTGGTATCAGGTTCATGAGACATCAGTCACATGACAGGAAAGGGGGAGCCAGAGTTATGACCTTGGCTGATATCAAGGCCAGAGCCCTGGGAAGCAGAGCTGAGGACAGGAAACACAAGCCAAATGCCAGGAAGTGTCCTATTCTGAGGAAGAAGTCAAGGGTCCAGTCCGTGGAGAAATCCTCTCTACCACTGTCCCCCCTCAGCATATGTCCCATCAAAAGAGGCAGGAGCTGTGGCATTGTCTCCATGCGTGCATGTTAGCATAGCTGGCCCTTTTGAAAAACAGCACTAAAAATGGCGGCTGTGTTGGGGAACTCTCTACCCCATTGCCCACCATATCATATGGATGCTATAATAATTATATTGGCCTTTACAAAACTGTAATAAAGAGATGAAGGGCCCAAGACTTGAGGGGCCAAGCATGTGATCTGCATGCCAGATGCTGAGTTCAATGCCCTGGCTCCCTGTTAAAACACAGATTTCTGGTGCTAAGGCTGGGAAGATTTTCTGGAGCGCCCATTGGAGACCTAGGGTAGGTCATTCAGTGGCCAGATCTGGTAGAAGGCGGCTTCATGCTTTTGATGAAGTCTGTCCAGTGCTTTGAACTGCTGAGATGCACCATATGCATGCTAATTATTAGTTTTATTATTTGACCCTAGGCTTTAACGGAACAGATTCTGAGTGCTCGCACTGTATTCCAACAGAACTAATTACTTCTCCTGGCAAAATGGAGGAGATTAAAATCTGCAGAAACCCTTGAAAAGATTGTCATGTGCTTTTTCCATGAGGATTATTTTAAGACCTCTGAACCAAACTGCATAAATTGACTTTGCGATGCCATCTTTGGAAAACGATAGGAGTCCTGCTGAAAGGACTTTGCAGCATGAGTGGCTTTGTAGTGCAAAACCTGTGGATTACTTCTGGTTGCACAAATCTTTAAATCTCTAGTAGCGACTGTTTTATAGGCCTCCCACCCACAAAGTCTGTCCTTCCTGCGAGGCTGAACAGCTTTTGTCTGTCCGGATAGTCAGTTGCTGAGGCACGAGCTTGTCTTTTGTTGTTTATAACATTTTTTATGAAGCAAGCAAAAGGGGGGGGGGAGAGGATGCATTTTTGCTGCTCTCCATTCTAATGAGCAGTCCCCTCAAATGCTCCCTCTAAGCTGTGAAGTCTTGTGAGCAAAAATTCTACTTTGTGAGCTGCTGGCAATAAAGTTGTGAGCGAGCAATTTGGCTGCTGCATAAATCAGTTTGCTCTGGAGCCGTCCTTCCTGAGCTAAGTCAAAAATGTGTGAGCCAGAAGCTAAAAAACTGAGCTAGCTCACTCTAACTCAGCTTAGAGGGAACACCATCCGTTTGAAGTCAATTGCTGCATCATAGAAGATCAGACTTTTCCCTTTTCCTGTGTCGCAGACTGGCGCTTCTTCCCAGGGTGTGGAGGTTCTAGATGTGGCTTGTGTGGAGAGACACAGCGCAGTCCTAATCCGAGTTACTCCCTTCTGAGCCCATTGACTTCAGTGGATTTAGAATGAAGTAATTTTGTTTAGGATTGCATTGACTGTGTCTTTTCCAGGTGATTTGGTACACTTTGGAACTGTGTACAGGAGGATGGTACAGGGTTGTAAGGATTTTCAGGTTTGCCTGATGTGTGTTTACTCAGAAGTAAGTACTGCAGAGTTCATTTGGAACCAGCTCCCTTCAAATTATGCACAGGAGTGCTCTGTTAGTCACACAACACAACCAGTAATTGCAATTATTTAGTTTGCTGAACAAGCTTTCTGCTGGTGGGAAAACATTCTTTCCTCCCCATTCTGTGTGATTGCATGTGTGTGTCTGAGGACCAAGTATCTTTGCCTTTGCACAGTGTTCAAGGCCAGTGCGCCCTTAAAAAGAAACCCCACTCCTGTTGCTTTGAGACAAGAATCGGCAGTGGAATGTATCATTGAACATTGTGGTTTTTATCTCTTTTTTTTGCAGGGAGAAGCATTTGTTTGGGTTAATGGTGCATCGGCTCATTCCCAGAGTGTTGCCAAGGCCAAGTACGAGTTTTTATTTGGTGGATCAGAAAATGACACTACTCCAGAATCTGGTAAGAACTGGTTCCCCCCCCCCCCCCCGGTGAATTCTTCTAACCGTGATGAAGGTTGCGCCCCTGCAATCTGTGTGTGCCAGCTCTCACATCACACCTTTTACCATTAACACAGCCTTTTTTACATGTGGCAGGATGTATCTTAAACATGGTGGAAGTGAGAAGAGAGGGTCTGCTGGGAATTTGCAGATTGTTCCACCTGTGGCCAGCTGGTGCACTCCCTGAAAATGTCTGTAGACAAGTTGCAGGGTAGTGTGGTGAACCACAGTCTGGGTATGAAAGACTCTAGACATATAACAGATTCTGGTCTACTAAGCCACATCCTGCTTTGCAACAGAAGTCATTGCATTGTGTATCTGTGCAAGGTTAAGATATCTGCAGCTCTGACATGGATTAACAGTGTACCATTGGAGAGAACTCTGCATTATGGTCTTCCACAAGTATTTATCCCCGAAAAGTAAAATGTGAAAGGGAGATGAACAAGGGCAAATTTTTTAATCAAAGAGGCATAAAACACACAAGGTTGAGGGATAGGGTGTGAGAGTCCTACAGAGTCAATCAGCAACAAGTGTCCTTAAAGAAAGGAAATCTTTATTGAGAAAGGTCTGTTGTGGTCATCTACATGTCCTGTGTTAGTAATGCTGGCACGACCCTCAAGTAGGATAGTTATACAGAATCCAAAAGTGGTCTGGCGATGGCTTGTAACCAATCATACAATCATTGAAAAGGCACTCAAATACTGGCCCGAAGTTCCAAGGAAAAAGCGGGAAGAACCAGAGTCAAGACACAAGAGATGATACATAGGCAGGCACCAGCAGTCTTCCAAGGTCAGAATGGTGCAGGGAGCGATAAGCAAGCCATGAGAAGTATAACATAACATTCCACACTCCTGACGTCACCAGGGGCATGCATCCTACCTCCCGGGCAGGAGATGGCAGCATTAGCTGATACAGGGTCCCTCTGAACCCCTTTGTTTAACTGTATCTCTCTGCTGTGTTTACCAGAGTGAACATATAGACTGAACTGTGATTAGAGCCCTAGCGAAGTAGCTGCCACTCGTAACAGTGCCACAGTGGAGTTGTTTTTCTGAAACCCCTCCTGTTTCAATTGACTGAAAGAGTGGAAGACTTAAGAGAACCACAAGGAGGCAAAACGATTGGTCCTGGGCCATTGTCCAACTAGGTCAGAAATGGAGTGAGTGGGGTTTTGGTAACTGAGGTGTTTTCTAGCTGCAAAAGCTAAAAGTGGAACTTTCTACCTCTTAAGATCAACTGGGTCTGAACTATAAGTTTCTGTAGTTAGGAGTATCTTGAAGAATATTGGAAAACATGCATGATACTATCTTTTTGCATTCATTGTGGGTATTGGAAGATTGTTGATTTGGAGCCCATAACAGGAAACCACTGGTGATAGGGCTGCCAGCCTCCAGGTGGGGCCTGGGGATCTCCCGCTTTTACAACTGATCTCCAGCTGACAGAGATCAACTCCCCTGGAGAAAATGGCTGCTTTGAAGGGTGGACTCTATAGCATTGTACCATGCTGAGGCCCCTCCCCTCCCCAAACCCCACCTTCTCCTGGCTCCACCCCCAAAGTCCCCAGGTATTTTCCAACTTGGACTTGGCAACCCTAACTGGTGATCACTGGAGATCTTCCAATCTTTCTGGGGAAGTTTGTTCTTGGGGTTGTGGTACCTGTGTGGAGAAACAGTGGAATGGATGGGGAGGAGTAAGGGGTAAAATCGCCTTGTTCCTATTCTTTCACCAGATTCTGCCCCCTCTCCACTGCAGCCTCCTGATCTGCATGCCTATTGGACCACGTGGGTCCTGTGATCCAAGGATTTAACTTTCCCAGGGTCAGGAAGGATTGCTGGAGGGAAAGGAATGTGAGAAAGGTGTACAACAGCTAGCCCCTTCTGGATCTAGCCCATTCTGTATCAAGATACTATGTACAGCAGACACAATTATTGCAGGTACATCAGAGTTTGTCCACATCAAATGCTTACAGTGTATACAATGCAAAACTTGCACGTTTGGGGAGTCCTGGCCAATGCTCCCTCTAAGCCAGGGGTGGGCAATTGTTTTGGCTCGGGGGCCACTTTGTGGGAGCGGAGGTTAGCGGAGGGCCACACCTTTTAAAATGATTGCATTCATTACTTAACTTTGCATTTCAGAAAAGGTATAAATTGTATCATAAAAATCAATAAGTATAAATTAAATAAAATAGTGGTAGTTTTATTCAATTTATTTATTGTGCTAATTTCATATCATCTATAGCTGCAAGCACTTTTAATTTTAGAATCAGTTTAATGAGACAAATGTACCCTATCACACTTTTCTACAATTTTTTTGAAATCAGGAGTGAGATTGCTTGTTGAGATTCTCATCACAGCCTGGAAGTTAATGTCTGTCAAAGAGCATCTATATTTACTCTTGCTGATCTTCATGTCTTGTCGGGCCGCAAAAAACTCTGTGGTGGGCCGCATGTGGCCCGCGGGCCGCCATTTGCCCACCCCTGCTCTAAGCTATGGAGTCTTGTGAGCAAAAATTCTACTTTGTGAGCTACTGCCATGGCTGAGGAGTGAATTTTAAAAATTGCTGGGAGCTCTGGAAATGGAACCAACAATGTGGTCTAGTTTGTCCCTAGTTGAATACCTGAGATATGATGTCACAGTGCTGTGTGTTACCCTCTGTCCCTCATGGTCAGATATCAGTGGAAAGGCAGAAGCAATGGATTGCATGTGTGGACATCATGGGCTTCATGCAGTCAGACCATACAAGGAAGTGTGGGGAAAGACATGGATTGTTAGAAGCCCAGTCTCCCTCGTAATTTAATTAGACCGTAAAACTGAGCCTGCAGTAGAAATGGCAGTGTGCTAGGAATGTGGATTGTTAGGGAATGCTTGCTTTTTTCCATCATCAGCCTGATAAAAAGGGTTTTTGTAAGCTTTGGAAGTATACAACTTTTTAAAGTAGGGAAACTGAAATCTACATCCAGTCCCGTGAACAAATGAGCAAAATAGGCTGTGGGACAATTTAAAAAGGCTAATATACAAAGTTTAAAATAAAACCAACTGGTTGAACCTGATGCACAAAAATAACTCCCATTGCTGAACACACATCAGCAAGGAAATTGGGCATGTTTTGCCACTGTGAAGGCTTCATTAGAGGTTAAAGTGAAAATTAATAGTCTCAAAATTAAAACTTCCATTTGACCTGCTCTAATGTTTGTAAGCAAGTTATAAATGTCTTTAAAAATGCTTCAGCGTGTATTAACATCCACAGGGCAATCCAGCGATTAGAATGAGTCAGCCTGTGGCCAGCCAAGTGTGAATGCTTCCTCCACCCTAAAGAAGCCCTTCTCCTACTTAAGTAGCTCTTCCGCTGGTGGAAGAATTATTTAAACTGGAGGAAGGCTTGCCAGAGTAGTAGGATGCAGGCCGGAAGCCGCAGATGATCCATTCAGACCATACCTGTCTTGTGTTCCTTCAGAACACAGCAGCAAATATTAAAAGATTTAAAACAAGTGATCTGAAGATCAGAGACTTTCTAGGAACTTCAACATGAGCTTGAAATAAGCTTTAGTCATTTTACATAGAATTGATGATTTCATATACATAGTTGATGAATATATCAAATGACCAATAGGACCATACACCTTTCAGCCTCTAGAACCTTCCTTAGTGGTCAATAATCCTGCTCCTATTGGACATTTGATATATGCTGATTTTCTATGAGATCTGATCTTCAGACTGCTTGTTTTTAATCTTTTAATATTTGCTATTGTGTATACCGTAAATGAAAAAATATTTTTGATAATATACATCTTTAAGTTAGCTTGACCCTTTGAACAGTGCTGGTGTATTTTGGGTTGGGTTGTCTTCTCCTTTTTTTATCCTCGTCCGCCAGTGGAGTGGAGATTTGAACACGAGTCTCTCAGCTCCTAGTCTGCCCTGTACACTACACCATGCTAGCTCATTTTTATGGCTTTTCTTTAAAGGAAAAAAATGGTGTGCTCTTTGGCTTTTGAAGTGTTACAATAACCTGTAGACAGAGGAAGATGAACACTCTGGGCAACACTAATTCCATACTACGTGCTGAGGGAACTGAAGGTGGTATTGTCCGTTTCCTGTCTTAAAATGGAGTATGTAAGCAGAGGTAACTGCTGCACATCTCTTCTGTGTGAGAGGAAGAGGGCCTCAGATCATGAATACTGCTGAGGTAACAGTTGGTATTGCCCATGCTCCATCAACAGCCCTCCCTTCCCCCGCCTATTGGGCAGCTATTTCTGGTTTAAGTCCTTGTTTGAATATCTGGCCAAACTTGACAACCGTGGAAAAACTTCTCCCTCCCCGCTGACCCCCTCCCTTTCTTGGACATGGAAGAAAGAAGTATAGGCAAAGAAAACCAAGGGCACATTTATTCAGAGGAAAGGGAGAAGAAAGGGGCTATTGATTCATTAGCACAAATTCTATAACTTTGGCATTCAGACTGAAGAAAACTCTGAAGTGCCTCATTAGAAATATTTATGGATTCGCACAGCTGGCTTGTGCCGTGCGGGGTTTCCAAGAGGATACATGTTTATGGAACTTTTTTTTACTGAAATATTATTCAGCCTCTGTTAATAAGGATGGTGACTAGACTGCATAATGGGAGAGCTGCCAGTCAGTTCAAGAAATTTTCATCTTCTAGTTATCTGCTATTTTAACTCATTTTATTGGATTAAATAAATTAACACGTATCTCCCGTGGCCTTTTGGCACTTCTGAAGGAAGTGTGAGATCCCTGTAATAAACCAAGGATACTTCATTGTGAAAAGGAAAGGTGTGTTCCAACCAATGCTCCCTCTAAGCTGTGAGCAAAAATTCTACTTTGTGAGCTACTGGCATTAGAGTTGTGAGTGAGCCATTTGGCTACTGCATAAATTAGTTTGCTCTGGAGCCATCCTTCCTGAGCTAAGGGAAAAATGTGTGAGTTGGAGGCTGAAAAAGTGTGAGCTAGCTCACACCAACTCAGCTTAGAGGGAACACTGGTTCCCACCCCCATTCTTATTTCACGCTCTATTAGGGCAATGCACCACTTTCAAAAAATAATAAACAAGAAACTGGATCAAACTAAACTGGAGTTTGGAGACCCTACAAAGGTCCACCAGGCCTTTGTAAGGACGGAGGAATGAGCCCATCTGGCTAACATGAAACTCACCCCTCTCACTTTTCTAGGAATGGGGGGGGGGCAGAGGATGAACTTGGCTTCCCTCTCTTTTGATAGGTAGATAGGTAAGTGGCACCAAGGACTAGTATGAGCCTAATATAATCATCATGGTTCGTTCCAATACAAAACTGAATTAACTTGCACCCTATTTTCCAGTTCAAACAATTTCACCCTGGGTATAGGGGGAGACCATTCTCTATCAATAGATGATACAAGTGTGGGCCTGTGATACTTGAGGGGGGAGATTTCCCCCACTTCCCCGCCAAGCCCAGGACAACCCAGGGGCTTTCTCATTCCTGGTGGCATACTCCATACAGCTCCTGGGTTGTGTGGCCTCAGTGGGCCCAGCACAACTCCTGGGTTGCACTGCTGCTGACAGCATGCCCTACATGGCTCCTGGGCTGCTCCACCTGTCCCAGCGAGGCTCCCAGGCTGTGCCCCTGCTGGGCCCAAAGGGGCTCCTGGGTTGCACCACTGCCTCTAGGCCCAGCATTGTTTTCTAACACAGCCACTGCTAGACCCAGCTCAGGCCCTGTGCTCTGAAGACAGCTGCCAAAGGATTTAAACCCCTTCCCCATGTACTTTTAAGAACACTTTAAACATTTCAGTTTTTTTCTGCAAATCTGGGGAGTCCCTCAAGTTTGCTGAAAAATCTGTTTAGCATTCTACATAGCCCTGATCTGTGAATTTAACTATCCACAGATGGGGGCCACGCGTCACTGAATAGTATATAGATTAGGAGGGTTGCTGGGCCCTCCGCTATGGAGGGAAGACTACCACTGGCAACCAGTATTGCTTGCCAGTGCTCTGAGCAGTGGCAAAAAAAAATGTAACAGAAGTTGGTGTTGTGTGTGCTGTGATGTCATATCTAGGAAAAAGCAGAAGTGATGGATAGCTCTAGGAATTGCCATATAGAATTTCCTGTGATTCCTAGAGCTACCTGACATTGACGTCATGGTGCACGCAGTGTGGCAGCCCCTCATGTTCCTGCCCCCTAAGCTTCCACCAATTACCAGGCAACCCTAGATAATAGCCAAGCTTGTTTTTATGCTAAATACTGGAAGTTCAAGCTTTATGGGGTACCAGTCTTTTTATATTTCTGTGAGCAGCAGTAGATGTTTCTCCAGGCCCTTCCCAGTTTTTGTTCAGTCAGCCCTTGGCTACCCAGAAATTATTACCCAATAAAGAAGTTTATTGTTGGATCAGGTGCAAAATCTCTTTTAATGCAGAGGTGAGATTTTTTTAGAATATGAGTGGGGGCCTTTTGAATTGGGGCCTAATGAAATCATCTGTCCTCTCAAGACCTGATTTTACAGGCCATGTACAGACAATAACTTTCCCCCATAAACTTGCTTTTAAAGTGTAGCTGCTGTGGCTCTTGCTGTATTGTTCTGAAGACACTAAAAGATGATGACCTTCATGGGGCATTTGCAGCCTGCTGCATTTTTTTGAAATGGCCAAAAATAAAAACGCTGTGTATTACATACAACAGTGTATATGAAAAGATGCAATTTGATGTGTACATGAAATCATATTACATGCAAAATACTTTCATTGACTAAATTCTCTATTTGTTTCAGTTTATTTAACAATCCAATTGACTTCTATAAATTTCCCCACATAAAGACATTAAAGATCAACTCGAAATACGTAAGTCCTTATTGTATAGTTATCCTTGGGCTCTTTTTATCTTTGGTGAAACCTTCACTTGTGATCTCGCTCTTTTCAGATCCTCACTTTGAGTTGTCCAATAAATCCAATCACATATTTTATAAATGGAAACCGCACCTCTGTATGTTTCCATAGTGAACTGTTCTTTCAGTCTCTGGTATAGCGTTCTCCGGAGAGTAAAGGAGCAGTTCACTATGGAAACATACCGAGGTGCGTGTTCCACTTATAATATATGTGATTAGATTTATTGGACAACTTAAAGTGAGGATCTGAAAAGGACGGGACTGCAAGTGAAGGTTTCACCAAAGATAAAAAGAGCCCAAGGATAACCATACAATAAGGACTTAAGGTTTTTTGAGTTGATCTGTAATGTCTTTATATGGGGAAATTTATAGAATTCTATCAGATTGTTAAATTGAAATGGACAAAAGTGTATTATTTATAGAGAATTTATTCAATGGAAGTATTTTGCACGTAATATGATTTGATATACACATTAAATTGCATATTTTTCTTATATATTTTTGTACGTAATAACATGGTATTCTTGTTTTTGGCTGTAACTTGATGCCACGGTCCCTGGGAGTTTGCTCATTTTTGAAATGGGGCTGTCTGGGTGCATTGAGAGTGTTGGTGAGGGAGGAGGGGGAGGGCTTGGAAGCTCACAGAAATTTTAAAATCAGAGCGGGGGAGCTTGAGTTGCTAAAATTTGAGAACTGCTGGATTAAACTGATCAAAGTTTGCTGCCCGTGCCCCCTCCTAAAATTAAATGGGCTTATTAGGACAGATGCACACACCACCGATTTCATGCATGCATTCATGCCTCCATCCATCCATTCCCTATGAAGTCACAGCTGATTTATGGGGACTCCATGAAGTTTTCAAGGCAAGAGATGTTCAGAGGTGGTATGTTCTTCCCTGCCCCTGCATAGGAGTCCTGGACTTCCTTGGTGGTCTTCCATCCAAAAACTAACCATGGCTGACCCTGTTTAGCTTCCAAAATCTGATTAGATTGGGCTAGCATGGGCTGTCCTGGTCTGGGCTAGCAGTGTTATTGTTGGGAATTCTAATATGTACAAGCAGGAGGACCTGCGATACTCGTGGGGGGGGGAGCTCCACATCGAGGAGGAGGAAGCACCCACAGGTGAGCCTTCTCCCCTGCCCCCTGGCACTCACAGTGAGGCCCGGGCCCGCCAATCTTCCCCCCCCAAAGGCATCGACGGTGAGGGCTAGGCCTGCCGATCTCCCCCCGGGCTCTGGTGGTGAGGCCTGGACGCCTCTCAGCTGCCAGGCCCACTGCCGATCTTCCCCCTGGGGCTCTGACGGCGAGGCCTGGATGCCTCCCAACCACTGGGCCCACTGCAGAGTTCCCAGAGCATTCTCTGTGCATGCGTAGGGAATGCTCTTTTACTTTTGGGGAGATTTAGATATCCCTCATGTAGTTTTTTTTAAGTTTTTGGATTTTTCTACACACCTGAGGAGCCCCCCAAGTGTGCAGGAAAAACTCTCTGCCCCCCTAGCGCCCCTGATGTGTGGATTTAGGTATCTGCCACGCACAGGGGGCACTTGGCTATTAGTATATAGATGCCTTCTGACATTTCCTTTTTCTGAATTCCTTTTCTGATTGCTTCAAGGCTGTTCCAAGCATTTTACAAGGGTGCTGTATGTATACTGGTGTTTGCCCCAGTAAACACAGTGAAGGGAGTTTGGCCAGTGCATATTTTCAACTGTGCAGTTACATGGAAAGGAAACTTTTTGTCAGACAGTTTGTTCTCAGGCTTTTTAAAAGATTACTTTGAATACATGTTGTAAAACACCAATGAAGGTGCCATTTTGAGGCTTCTGAAGAAAAAAGGCAGTGTTTCTGAAAGGTAAGTTTTTCGGGTAATGAAGACTATCACTCAGTGCGGAAAGGAAGGGTCATCTTTAATATTTTCTCCTTTACTCACATTGGGGAATACACCCTGTTTATAGTAGCACAACAAAAGACTTCAAAATGAAACGAGGTCAGTATTTCCGAAAAATCTTAATTTTGACTGAATTCAGTTGAGAACGTCAGTTCTTATACCAAGGATCTACTGCCTCCCCTCCTGCCCCTTACTCTAATCCAGTGCTGTATGCGGCATGCATTTACCCCATCGTGGCTCCTCCTTCACAGATTAAAAAGCCAGTGTAGTGCATGTTCTTTCATTTATAGAGGTTCTTGAAAAGCTTGGCTGTCTTAACATGTTACCAGCAGTTTGAAATGATCCACCCTGACCTGGATAGCTCAGGCGAGCCCATCTGGTCAGATCTCAGAAGCTAAGAAGAGCCGACCCTGGCAAGTACTTGGATGGGAGACCTCCAAGGGATACCAGGGGCTTGGAGCGCAGAGGCAGGAAATATCAAGCCACCTCTTTGAAATGTCCAAACTCCATTAGGGGTTGCCAGAAGTCGCTATGACTTCCAGGTATGCAAACACACACACACACACACACACACGCACGCGCACACACACGTGCGCGCGCGCACACACACACACACAGAAAAAGAAAAGACCAAGAAATATGTTTCAGTGATCCACCTACTCCACAGTGTCAGTGGGCATGTGTTTATCTGGGTATAAGTTAAAGATAAAATTCATGAATTCCTCAGTCAGAGAATTAATGTCTGTTGACCCTGGAATTGCCAATTCTGAGTTGGGAAGTTCCTGGAGATTTGGGGGCAGGGCCTGCGAAGGATGCAGTTTGGGGACCGAGCTCAGCAGGGGTGTGATGCCACAAAACCCAGCCTCTGAAGCTGCCATTTCCTCCAGAGGAACTGAGCTCTGTAATTTGGAGAATAGTTGCAATGCTGAAAGAGCTCCAGGCGCCTACCTGGAGGTTAGAAGCCTTACCTGCAGCAAAAGGTAAACCTTAAAGACTGACAGGCCTAAGCAATAAAGCATCTCAAAGGTAAAGAGGAGGGGAAAATAATGATAAGCACTTGGTAGGGATGGGTACCTGAAAATGTAGACACATGGCAAGTACGTGTCAGATACCAGTGGTTATTGTTGGCAAAAAAGCTACAGTAGTTTCCCCTTCTAGGTGAAACTAAAGACAAAAGCCAGGTAATACCCTTGATTAAGACCAACCACAGTAACAAAAGGCAATGTGCAAGTTTTCAAGCTCTCCAGAACTCTTCGTTGTTCTGGCTCAGGACCTGCCCATTGGTTAGGGGAAGATCTTAATTCAGACCATGATCATAATAACCAGGGGTCCTTTTGTAAAAAAAAGGTGCAGGAGCTCATTAGCATAACTCATTAGCATAACTCATTAGCATATGCCACATTCCCTGACATCACCAGAAGTGTGTCAGAAAGGGAATGTCAGTTTCAGCCCCATTATATCCTATGGGCCATTGAAATCAATGGCAAAAACTCATAGAGTATATGAGGGGCTGGAGGAAAGGGGGTTTGAGGAAGAAGCTCCAAACTTGCAGGGTAGCTGCTGGGGCTTCTCCTCGAAATACCCACTAAGTTTCAAGAAGATTGGACCACGGGGTCCAATTCTATGGGCCCCCAAACAGATTATCCCATCCCCTCCATTGTTCTCTATGGTGGGAAAAAATGTTAACTTTTTTCCTACCATAGAGAACAATGGAGGGAATGGGGGCAACCTGTTTGGGGGCCTGTAGAATTGGACCCCCTGGTCCAATCTTCTTGGAACTTGGTGGGTATTTCGAGGAGAGGCCCCAGCAGCTACCCTGCAAGTTTGGAGCCTCTCCCTCAAACCCCCTCCCCTCCAGTGGCTTTTAAAGTTGCCGCCGAACTTTAATTCGGTGGCGAGCTGAATCAGATTAGAGAATCTGATTCAGCCCATGGCTGCCCTACTGGCCAGTCCTGAGCTGGCGGAGCTTTGCTCCGCCTTGCTCCGGCCCCAACGGACCCCTGATAATAACACTTTTTTTTGGTCAATTACATTCAGGTTCACGGCTGGCATGATCTCTCCTGTCCCTCTGCTTTGAGATTTTGTTTTTAACAGCCAGACTATTAACAGTTCTGGAGAACTGGGAAGCTTGCATGCTGTGCTGTGTTGTTTTAGGGTTGCCAACCTCAAAGTGAGGCCTGGAGATCTCCCATAACTACAGCTGATCTCCAGACAACAGATCAGTTCCCTTGGAGAAAATGGCCAGTTTGGAAAGTAGACTTCACTGGTTCCCAAAGTGGGCAATATTGCCCCCTCGGGGGTGCTGGAACAATCCGGGTAGGCTGGAACGATCCACGTGCAGATCCACAAACTGCATCTTGTTGTCCACTTCTTGAAGGTAGATGTCCAGGGGGGTGCTGAGTAATTTTTGTCTGAAAAGGGGGTGGCAGGCCAAATAAGTTTGGAAACCTATGCTCTGAATGGCATTTATACTCCACTGAGGCCCCGCCCCATGTGCCACCCTCAAGTCACCAGGAATTTCCCTACCTGTAGTTGGCAGCCCTAAGTTGTTTTGATTGGGTCTTTATTAACAGGTAATGCCGTGGCTTTTTATTTTATTTTATTAGGGACCTACAAAGCTGCCTACTTTGTCTGTATGAGCCCAGCTGAGTTACAAAGCCGTTTTAAAGTTTCATTTGAATGGATTTGTAACAGGAAGGAGGGGCCTGCTGCTGCTGCTGTATCTGGCAGGCCTGCGTGGTGGCGGACCCAGCAAGAGCACCAAGGCCCAGAATCTTTTGTTTGTTGTGTGCCTGACTGATTAATTCAGGGGTGGGTTTTAATCTGCAATTAAATCTTTAAGGTGATTAGTCACTGATTACTTGATTAAAGCTTGGAGCCCTACTTACAAAGGTTTAGCAACCAAAAGATTTGCTCATATACCGCCAAGGAGGTTAAATGTGATTAAGGGCATAGTGTGCTAAATATGGATTTTTTGGGGGGGAGGGGTAGTCTTTTTCAGGGATCATACATTGGGCTAGCTTCACAAAAAGATGAGCTTATCAGCTGGTGGAAGACCAAAAGTGGGTTTCCTTTTTCGTTTTAAAAACATTAATGTGAAAGGTCTTTCAGTTTTCTGTATTTTTTTTTAAGTATAGATATTATGGTTTTTAAGCTTTAACTGGTGTATTTGTCAACTAAAGCTTTAGAGGATCAGTTTAATAGCTTTAGGAGGTCTATTTTTAAATTATGGAGCAGAATGTTAAGGGCATACTTGCTCTATTTTCTTTTTTGAATCTATTTTAGTACTAGCGTGTGATTGCAATAGGGAATGAGACAAAAAAGGTTAACTACAGTTTTTCTCTCTAGCAGTGAATGGCAATTTACATTCTCTTTCTTCAGTATCTCCACAAAAAAAGCACCCACTTTGAGGTTCTGGTACTCTTTATTCACACTTGCAGTGGCTGCTTCGTTAGTCTGGGCATCTTGGATGGCCAGTGTTAGAGAAGACTTTTCCCTGAGCCCCCCACACCCCGCTTCCCCCAAGTGCCACCCAAATCTTCTGCCTTCCCCACTAAACTTCAGGAGAAAAGGCAACCCTAAAAGAACAGTTGGGTCTTTGGCGACTAAGGTTTTATGTCGATTTTGTATGCAGTGGAAGGCATAAAGGTGATCTGTTTTTGAAACTGGATTGTCTTTGTGTTTTAATTTTTCTGCTTAGCTTGCCTTTGTCACATGCCTGGAGCCGAATGGTAGGAAAAGGAGGGATATGCATAAATACTGAGCTTGATGGATTGGCTCAGAGGTTAAGAAGCTGAGTTGCAGACCAGAAGGTCTGTAGCTCAGCAGTTCGAGACCTGAGTGCTGCGTGACAGAGTGAGCTCCCGTCCTTGGTCCCAGCTCCTGTCAGCCTAGCAGTTTGAAAGCAAGAAATTGCAAGTAGATAAATAGGTACTGCTTTGGTGGGAAGGTAACAGCGTTCCGTGCACCTTGGTGTCTAGTCATGCCAGCTACATGACCATGGAGAAATCTTCGGACAGCGCTGGCTCTTCGGCTTGGAAATGGGGATGAGCACCGCCTCCTAGAGTCTGCTTCGACTGGCTTTCGAGCAAGGGAAACCTTTACTTTTGATGGATTGAGCAGCAGCCTGAATAGCCCAGCTTAGCCCAGGATCAGCCATGGTCAGTACGTGGAGACCACCAAGGAAGCCTGGGGTTGCTGTGCAGAGGAAGGCAATGCTCATCTCTTGCCTGGAATGCCCCACAGATGAAGTTGCCATGAGTCAGCTGTGATGCAACAGCATGTTCTTCTCCTCGAAGGACTGAGAGTCTGAGTCAATATAACCTGCTTTATGTATTCAGGCTTGTTTGGAGTTCTCCAAGTGGGACGAAATAGTGCTGTAGCTTTTCCTCTGGGAGGTGAAGGATGTTTCCAAAGCTTGGGTGGGGGTGGGGTGGGGGTTATTTGTGCTTTCTCACAACCTAATATCACTGACCCTCATTGGGCAGCCATTTCTAGGGCGTGTGCTTTTTGTGAGAGTCTGACAGCTAAACATGTTTAGCTGGAGCTCAGGGTGGTGTGTTGGGATGGAATGGAATGGCTAACCATAACAAAGTTGGTTTGGAGGTTTTTTTGATTTTTTAAATTTTTTTATTGCTTTTCTATTTACTACAAAACTAAAAATCTATATACTACAAAATTAACCCTAAGAAAAGCTAAACAAGGATCATAAATTTGCTTTTTTACATAAACAAAGTTCCCTTATTATTAAAAAAAACAGTATGATGAAGTGTGATATTATGCTTTCTAATTCCTAAGTATTGCTTTCTATGCCTTTCTATGCCTAAGTAAAATCAAGCAAGTGTTTAGTTTAAATTTCTCAAACTTTCAAATTAAAGAAAATATTATTTCCCCTTCTTCCCTCTTCATTTCAGTTTATCGAAGTCCCATTTGACTGCCAGATGCTTTGGGGCAGCCGCCCCCTTTTCAGATTCAGAGTCCACTAAAGAACTACTCGCTGTGCTCTTGGAACTTTCCACGTCATGTATGATACCTTCTTCTTCTTCTTCTTCCTCTGCTGTCTTCTTTTCTTCTGTTGATCCTTGTTGCAATTCCAAAAAAGGCTTTGCACTTTTAGGAGAGGTAATCTTTTTTTTCTTCTCTTTGTTGAATACAAGTCCTTCAGGAAAAATCCATCTATAAGGGGTAGAGTTTTTCTGTAAAAAAATTGTCAAGCTTTTATATTGCTTCCTTTTCCCCCTTATTTCGAATGGGATGTCTTTGAAGACTCTGATTTCAACATTTTTTATTTTTGGGGTTGTCCCATTTGTGGCCTTGAGCACCACATCGCTTGTAGATTTCTTAGAGAATCTCACCACAATTTCTCCAGGCAGGTTTTTCTTCTTCACAAAATCAGAGTATGTCTTGTAGACCATATCCCTCTCACTTTGTAAAAAATCTGCTTGTAAACCTGTTATTGGAGCCAATACTTCGCTTAAGATTTCTTTCAGATTTTCAGTCTTTTGTTCAGGAACACCTTGAAATCGCAGAACATATGCCGATTTTTCCATTTGTGGTCTTAAAAGTTGGTCTTTATCGGTTGCTCTTTCTTTCTCCACCACTTTTAGTCTTTGGTCCATTACTTTGGTTTTGGTTTCACCATTTTAACTGATTTGGTCACCTCTTCCACTTTAATATTGGTTTCTTTAATCTGTTTCTGGAGCACATCAAAGTTTTGGTTCAAGTTAGTCATCTGATCCAGCAGAGGGCACAGTGCTGTGGATAATATGGAGGGAAAGTCCATGGTAGCATCCAGTTTAGAGACCAGAAGCACTGAAAATGTAGTTTTTGGAGAGGGGTTTGCTCTGGTTGCCATTTTTCCCCTTCTGCCAGTCATTGTTTACTTTTCGGGAAAGTTCATAAAGTCAAAGAAAGTTAGTTTAATGAAGCCATTTTTAAAGGAACTACACTTCACTTGTTTTTCTTTTGCAGCGCCAGCAAGCTGAGTCCCCCGATTTAGCACAGTTCCTTAAGGGGGGGGGGGCAAACCTTTCCCTCCCCCCTCACTGCTTTTTTTGGGGGGGAGACTTTGGTACACTTTATTGTTCATCCAGTTGAGTGGACTATTAGACTCACGCTTCATTGATTGCTTCACCACTGGTAAGGGCTGCTTCGTTTATGCACTTGATCCTTTGCTCGCCAGTCCAGTGTGCGCCTCTTAGTGCCATGGCGCCGCCGTGATGACAGGACCTTTTGGAGCAAAGAGGAGCCTCAATCTCTTGGCCGTCACCTTGAGAGGCACCCCTCGTGCTCCAGGTTAGAAGCCCCCTACAAGGGCTCGGGGGGGGGGGCGGCGGCGGTGGAATCATCTGGCACCCCTCCTGTTTGCCAGGCTACAGGCCACCCCAATTGGAGCTCTGAAGGAGTGCACCCGCCTTTTGAGTCGCCAAAACCGGAACCTTGGTTGGTTTGGAGTTCTTATGGGCACTAGGTGACACCGTTTGCCTTTGGTGCAGCCTCTTTGTCACCTGACTACACCTACGGTTTCCAGGGCCTATCTTCTTCCTGGGGGGTGGGGGTGAATCTTCAGGCCTTGTTGGGATCTTCTGCCGCGTGTGAAAAGCGTGGGGTGTGATGATGTCATCTGGAGGGGACCTCATCACATCGCTGATGTCGTGCAATGATGCTCTAGTTTTTGGGCAAAAACTGATGAAGCATTTCAGATGACATTGCTCGGCCTCCTCACCTTCGATAATGAGGGCAGAGAAACTTTTCTGCAGAACCTGTAACTGAGGCTGTTCCAGAACAATACTTGTATTCATTTTACAATAAATGATGCCAATTGAATAGCACTCCAAATAAAACATTGGAAGCTATAATTTCTTTTCTTTTGTTTTGTACAATGTAATAAAAGGTAACCAAGAAAGCAAAATTTTGTATGATTTCTCTTGGCCGGAGCAAGCAAACTGAAATGGAAAAGGGAGTAGTCGAAAGGGTAGAGCCAAATGGGAGGGGCCAAATGGAAGGGGGGTAGTTAGGGGTTGCCAGCCCCCTGGTCCGGGCGGGAGTTACCCTACTTTTGCGGGCTCCTCCCCTCTGCTGGCCTACGTGGGGGAAAACCCCATCAGCAGATGCCATGAAGGAGGCATGATGATGTCACCCACAAGTGATTATTAAAGTGATTTGACCAATTTGGGTTCAGATTCTGCTGTTACACATTTTAGAATTCTGGGTATCATTTGATATCGGGGGGGGGGGGGGAATGCAGCTGAAATCACTGTTATCCTAATAAACCAAACAGCTGACTTAATGTAATAGGAACCATATCGTAGACTGCACTGTCAACAGTCCACCAGTGAAATGCCATCAAAACCGCTTTCTGCTTACAACGGCATCTCTGTCCGAATGGCTCTTTGTTGTTTCTAGGGCAATTGCTTCTGGGTACTCAACCACCTCCTTTCTATCATCATCTTTTATGTATTGTGTTATTCGTACACTTGGATATTAATGGATTTTTCTCAGGTTGGGAGCATCAATTCACAATTCTATACATGGGGCTAATATTGTAAAGTAATACACTCTTACAAACGAAGCAGCCCAAATCATCCACTGCTGGGGACTCTGAGATTATCTGTGCCTGTCCAGGCCTCAAGATTTTGTTGATAATTTACACAGACTTCAGCAACAACTGCAAAAAGCATCGATTTTTCTGGTATCGTTTGGTTATCCAGAAAACTACTTTCCATTCATTTCTGATGAGTGGACCACTTTCCCCTGTTATGTAAACTGTGGGATCTCTAGTTCTTTGCATCCATAGGTGTTATTGCCAGAAATGGAGTTACAGCTTCTCTGTAGTTAACAAATCGCTTGGAACAAACTCTCAGAACGTTTGACAAGAGCTGCAGGATTATTGTAGCCAATCGGCATAGAGAGATTTGGTTATTTGTGGCAGGCAGTAGTAAAATAATTGCACAGTTATTATGCAAATCCTTCTGCTGTGATTGGTCCTAAATGGCTGGTAGCTTTAGTTATCCACAGAATGTATTGCCTGTCTTGTATATGGCAACACCCAGGGTAAGCTTTGAGAATCCAGTTTTAGATGTGGCAGGGAGGGCAGTGGAAGCTGGAGAAACTGCTTCCAGAAGGGGGTAGATGGATCGCCTCTCCCCTGCTTTGCAAAGGGAATTCTTCATTTGGGAGTGGCGCCCTAGAGGAAAACAGAAGTAGTGAAGGAAGCTGTGCATTTGTGTTTCCTCTTGATGCCAGGGGCTGGGCTGGCATGCGAATTGTGCTTCGCCAGGTGGGGCAGGCCAAGCACGGTCAAGCGCAGATGGCTTTACCTCTCTCAGGCTACAAAGCCACCTAAGCTGTCTCCACACGGATGATTTGTTCTGCTGGGACTTCTTACCACAGCATCCACATGAGACCTTCCTGCTTCGGTGTTTTCACCTTCATTGCTGTTTTCTTTTGTGACACTTGGTTGGATGGTTTGTTTGTTTTTTTAGATAGATCACAATAAAGGCACCTTTGGATGGCACGTGGATGGAAAGGTGAGCTTTTTTGTAGGTCCTGCCCAAATTGGTGTCTTGCTGAAGCCCCTGTGGCTGCCATATTCTCCTCCCCTGAAGGCTTTTTTTAAAAAAGGTAACTGACAGATTGCTATAGTGTTCTAACAGTCTGTCAGCACAATGTACTATATTCTGCTTTCATCTTTTAAAAAAGTCTCTAGCCTTTTTCCTTGTTGAGCATGCTGCACAGTTAAGAACATAAGAGGAGCCCCGCTGGATCAGACCAGTAGTCCCATCTAGTCCAGCATCCTGTCTCATACAGTGGCCAATCAGTTCCTCTGGAGGGCCAACAATAGGGCATAGAGGCCAAGGCCTTCCCCTGAGGTTGCCTCCTGGCACTGGGTTTCAGAGGATTAATGCCTCAGTCACCATGGCTAGTAGCCGTTCCCCTCAGTCACCACGGCTAGTAGCCGTTTATGGACTTATCCTCCATGAATCTATCCAACCCCTTTTAAAGCTGTTTATTCCTGTGGCCATCACGACATCCTCTGGCAAAGAATACATTTTAATCATGCTCTGTGTAAAGTAGTATTTCCTGTTGTCCACCCTGAACCTACAACCCATCAGCTTCATTGGATGCACTTGAGTTCTAGTATTTTTGGAGAGAGAGAGAAAAAAAATTCTCTTTGTCAGCTCTCTCCATCCCATGCATAGTTTTATAAACTTCTACCATGTTCCCCCTTAATCTATTCTTGTCTAAACTGAAAAGTCCCAGACTCTTCAGCCTTTTGTCATAGGGGAGGTGCTCCAACACCCTAATCATCTTGACTGCCCTCCTCTGTATTTTTTCCAGCTCTGCAATGTCCTTTTTGAGATATGGTGACCAGAACTGTACATGGTATTCCAAATGAGGCTGCACCATACATCTATACAGGGGCATTACAATATTGGCCATTTTATTTTCAGTCCCTTTCCTAAAAATCCCCAACATATGGTTTGCCTTTTTCACTGCTGCAGCACATTGGGTTGACACTTTCATTGAGCTGTCCACTACGGCCCTAAGATCTTCTTCCCTCTCAGTCTCAGCAGGTTCAGACCCCATTAGCCTGTACGTGAAGTGGGGAATTTTTTTTTGTCCCAGTGTGCATCTCTTTATGCTTACCAGCTTCCGTGAACTTCATTTGCCATGCATTTTTTGCATGCATTTTTTGCTGTTCAGTCAACAGTTGTAGTGGTTAAAGTGTTGGACTAGGATCCAGGAAATCCAGGTTTGAATCCCCACTTCTGCCAGGAAAGCTCGCTGGTTGCCCTTGGGCCAGTCATACACTCTCAGCCGAACCTGCCCTACAGGAGAGGAAAACAGTGTAAGGTGCTTTGGGTCCCCATTGGGGAGGAAGATGGGATCCAAATAAAGTCTATTCTCCTTTTAATTATGATACTATTTACAGGAGTTTGTATTCTGCATTAAACAAGGCTTAATTTCTTTGCTAAGGAAATTTTGCATCCTGCAGAAATAATGCAAATCAGGCAGACTTGCATAATATCTCTTACCTTGCATAATTTTTCTGCAAGTATGACTGCTTTGTATTATTTAGACTGGTCTGGCTAGTTGTGTGAAGGGGCAAGGAGTCCTTGGGTTACACCAAAGCCCCCCTCCAGCTGCTAGGCATAGTTTAACCACCTCTTTGCCTCCTAGGATTTTAGCCAGTATGGCTTGCACACTTCCAAAACTATTTTTGGAGCCAGGGGGACTAAGACCTTTTTAAAAAGCTTTGGAAAATGAAAACTGACTAACTGTGGTCAGTTATTTTAAATTTTTTTGCATATTTCTATCCATGTCAACTTTAAATCTTTTTGTATACCTTAATTCTGAAAATATTTTAATAGATTTTGTAAAAAAAAAAAAGAGGCATCTTAAAAAAAGCAGAGAATAGTGGTCGTAATTAAGACACCAGGGACCTGTTTTCATTTGTAAATTCATGAAAAAGTCCGGTTCTGGTAAAATTCCATCAAGTATGCTTCCGTTGCCACGTATCTGGCATCAAAAATGCACGCAGAACTGCCGCTATTTTGCTTTTATTTGGTTTCTTTGACTGTGAAGTCCCCATGGAATAAAATTAAATCCCAGTAGTCATAACTGTTTTTTTTTAAACCCACAAATGCTTTTAAATAAATAAATAAATAAAATAAACAGCTTACTGTAGCTATTACCCTGGAGGTTGCTGAGGTGGGCTTCTTCCATTCAGCCCTTGGCCGGAATGAGACTGCAGTTCTTCACGCCCGGTTCTCAGAATGCTTCCATTTGCATCACCTTGTGCGATGCAGGGCTGCCGGCTGCCTGCTCTGCCAGGGAAATTGGAAGCGGTTCAGATTCCCGGTTGACTAAGAAGGGCAGCAAATCGAATTAAGCCCGCATCCGTAGGATGCAGATAAACTGACGGTCTGTGTGTTTTTCATTGAGCAAATGGGTAACTGCTGGAGCGTCAGTAATCTCTGTGAGTAGCCAGCCTCTGCTGAAGGGGGAAAAAAAATGTCTATATCTGTTTGTTCAGGAGGGGGCCGTAGACACGCCAGGGGCACACACGCACAAGACAACATGTGTGTCCAAGAGGTCTAGGAATGTGCGTTGCCTCCTAAGCTGGCCTCTTCCCCCCACGACCAGGCTGCTTGCCGCTAGTTTTGGGATCGTTGTGCACCGATTTGCTTCTTTAACGTGGAAAGATGGATCAGATCCGTGCTCGGCCGGTGACGGAGCCCCGGCCGCGCCAGACCCCCGGCAGCTTCCGGGCTATATTTTGCCCTGGCGGCTCAGCTTTCTCGTCGCCTTCCCGGCGGGGGCGCCTCGAGAGAGACCCAAACTTAGGCGGGGGCGAAAGACAAGCGGCCGAGCGGGGTTACCTGGAGGGGAGGGGGGACGTCGGATCCGGCTCCTTTCCAAAGTGTTTTAAACCCCCCCCCCCACCAAAAAAAATTCCTCCCCTCCTCTTCAGAGGAGCAGTGTCTGCATTTTGTCTTGGGAGGCACTGGGGTAGTGGGGGTGAGGGAGAAGAGGACTGACGCGACACTAGCTTGGATTAGCCGTGGTGCTGGGTGGCTGGAGCGGGGGACGGGGACGGGGGAGGAGTTTCCCTGGAAGGGCTTCGGCGGTCCTAAAGCTCCGCCGGCGACCGGTCTGAGGCGGGGGAAGGGGGAGAGCCTCTCCGGAGCAGCGGCTGGCCTGCCTGGGCTGCGCGCCTGCCCGAGCGCAGTGACGACGGAGCGCAGCTCTCTCTGGCCTCCCCCGTTTCTGTGCTGAGACCGAATTGGCTCCTCGTCGTCCTAGTGACAGTCGGGGAAAGCGGCTGAATCATGGCTTCGTTTAAGCGAAAGCTGTTTGACGTTGGATGATCGCTGGAATGCTCAGAGTGACATCACAGCTGTTTCTGCAAGGACCCTGCTGAGGAAGGGTGGCCGGGTTAGTCTGTCTGTAGCAGCAGAAAAGAGTTAAGAGTCCAGTAGCGCCTTCAAGACAAACACAGTTTGTGGCAGGGTGTGAGCTTTTGTGAGACACTGCTCACTTCTTTGGATAGATCAAGATGGGTATTAGCCACAAGGTACAGATAGAAACTTTCAGTCTGGGGCAAGTGATGCTCTGTATTCTTGGTGCTTGGGGGGGGGGGGGGGGCAACAGTGGGAGAGCTTCTAGTGTCCTGGCCCCACTGCTGGACCTCCTGAGGGCAACTGGTGTTTTTGGCCACTGTGTGACAGAGTGTTGGACTGGATGGGCCACTGGCCTGATCCAATATTGGCTTCTCTTATGTTCTTATGTTGTCTGTAGCAGTAGAAAAGTGCACGAGTCCAGGAGCGCCTTAAAGACTAACAAAATTTGCGGTAGGGCATGAGCTTTTGTGAGTCACTGCTCAATAAGATCCAGGTAGTCAGTCGTATTGGTCTGAAGCAGTAGAATGAACTTAGAATCCAGTGGCACCTTTAAGACCAACAAAGGTTTATTCAAGGTATGAGCTTTTGTCTGTGTATAATAAAATAATAAACCTTTGTTGGTCTTAAAGATGTCACTGGGCTCTAAATTTGTTTGCTTGCTAAGAAGTGAGCAGTGACTCACGAAAGCTCATCCCCTGCCACATATCCTGTTAAGGAAGGTTAGCCCCACACTGTAGATGGTGTGTGTGTTTAGGGGTTAAGGACTGGAGGGGGGGATCTAGCTTGTGGACATCTTGTAAATATTTAAAGGGTTTTCTGGATCCGTAACTAGGCTGGCCATCTGTGGATGACCCGAGAAGAGCCCTGGATAAAGGAACAAAATATGTATGCAAATAGCCTCTTTAGACCTAATTGACACGCAAGTTTGCACAATTACAATAATGTAAATAGAAAGAC
Organism: Lepidodactylus listeri; assembly: GCA_029233225.1. Taxonomy (NCBI): domain Eukaryota; kingdom Metazoa; phylum Chordata; class Lepidosauria; order Squamata; family Gekkonidae; genus Lepidodactylus; species Lepidodactylus listeri. The sequence continues at coordinate 127,035,385 of JARCFY010000004.1, forward strand.
AACTCCCCATAGCGCCAGCCCTGTTCTCTAGGCTCTCAGTGTCTATAGGGGACTTTTCAAGGCCCTGCCTTCCCTACTTATGGCTCATCCTTTTTAACACCCCCCCAGTAGCCTGGCTGGCTAGGGAGCCAGCATGGTGTAGTGGTTAAGAGTAATAGATTCTAATCTGGAGAACTGGGTTTGATTCTATTCTCCTCCACTTGAGGTCATGTTGGGTGACCTTGGGTCAGTCACAGCTCTCCCAGCCCCCCCAAATAAGCTGAGCTCACTGCATAATGCTAAAAAAGAGCTAGAGCTTTCAGGCTGCCAGACAATCCTAGGACCTCTTGGCTATACCACACACAATGCCATACGATTATTTTAATTTAATTTAAGCCTGGCTGGCTTTAGTAGCCCTTCTAGCTGCAGGGAGCTCCGGATCCCCTCTGATTGCTCAGAAATCTAGCCCCCAGAGATGATCAGTGGACATCCTTGAAACGGGGCTGTGCTGAAAAAGATGATGTCAGGCTACCTGACCCATTGATCAGTTTTTAGCTGCCATTCTCTGCAGTGGAGACGTCAACACAGACTGTTTACATTGGTAGTAGAACACCAGAAAGCTCTGCCAGGTCATTGTGGGGGGGAAAAGTGTCATATAGCTCCTTAGAAGGAGGTGCCAACATCCATGCCTACTGACTCCACTGCTACCAATGAGAATTGACTTTGAGGTTTGGGGCAGGGAGCAAACTGGTTTCCAGTTTGATTTAGGGAGTCTGCCAATCTCTGCCTTGTGTGTAGGCCTGGCCTTCCTCCCAACAGCATGAAAAAAGCGGTCCAGCCATACTGTACATTTAGCTGCACAGGAGCACCACTATGTACTTAATGTCTGTGGGCGTAAAAAATTTGACTGGTGTGTGAAGTGGCTTTGAATGGAAATCACTCTACGTTTGACTGCAGCAGTGTTCCCTGTTCTTGCATAGTCCTCAGAAATTTGTTGGTCACTGTGCCGGAGAAATACGCTCTTTGATTTCTGAAAGTAGAATGTGTGAACAGGTTTCCTGGAGAAGCACTGTGGATTGAACATTTTGAACTCTGATGGTGCAGTATCTTTGGCCTAGGCACATGCCACCTTTTGATGTTTCAGTCATGGTTCGAGCATTTTTGAACCAGCCCCTACTGCTTCTCTATACTTTTTCTCCTGGCATCCTGCCAGTCTTTAATTTCTAGAAGGAGAAGTGCCAGGGCTGAAACCTCCCAGAAAGCCTCACCCTCTAAGCTGGAATCTATGCCTGTAGCCCTGTGTTTTGAGGTTGGTTGTGGCCATTCAGTGGCGAGGGTAAGAGGGGCATTCTGCACTTGTGCAGTATCCCTGAGTGTTTTGTGTTTTCTTTGTAAGTTGTAGTGTTGAGCCCCAGTAGTGAAAACAAATCCCTTTATAAATTTAGCCCTGCATCCCTCTGTTCCCCAGGGGGCTTCATGAGCATGTCTGGGATTCACAGGTGTACTTCTGTGCAGGTATTCAACAGGCAAAGGCCTGTTTTGCTTCAGGGATGGAATTACAGCATGTTCCTTTGTCCCCGCAGCTATCTGCTGCTTCAGGTCCCCATAAGAAAGAAAGGTAGGCTATAAATGAAATAAAGAAAACAGCTTTGCAACAGTATGATAGTTACAGCACAAACTTGTAGATGTTTTGTCAGAAGCAAGTCTCACTGACTGCAGTGCAGCTTGCTTCTTGGTAAGCGTGTATCAGGTTGCAACTTTAACTGAGTATAGTGCTCATGCACTATTAAGGGGCACACTGATGTCATGATGAATATCTCATTTATTGCTGTTTTTAAATATTATATGGATATTTATTTTCTGAGCCCAGGGGGTTAAACAAACAAGGAGTTAACTTTTATTTGTGATTTGTACATAAACATTGAGGAAAGTCAGGTAGAGGTTACCATGTTTCTTTGCAACTGAACTTATGAACTGTTTCCCCTATTCCAGCATTTGGGACCCTCTGTTACAAGCTGGCTCTTTTTATTCAGCTTTAAACTGCTCTTCTTCACAGCTTCACTCAGCCAGACTCATTCCCAACTCCCTCAACTGCCGTTTTCAATGGTCCCTCTCAGTAACTTTCTGTCAGCTCCTGCTGGTCACTCTTTGGGAGAGGCAGAACCCAACCTGTCCCTCACAGTAAATATTCCACATACCCCACCAACCCAGTTTTACTGGTTTTCTTCCATTTTTCAATAAAAGCATATTTGTTTTTGAAATTCCCAGAAATATCCCTAGCCAGGACTTATTAGAAGGCCTTTACCTGTTCTGAGCACAAGGCTCTGCTTCAGAGGCATAACTGTTTGGAAGAAGCAACTTTGAATTGGTGTAAGAGAGGTGGTGGTAAAGGAGGATATTCTCACCAGAATATGTGATCTGGAGGAAAAATGCTCTCCCATGTACTTCTAGTGGTATGCATGTGTGGCACGTGCTTATGTCCTTTAATTGTGAGTTGCCTCGTTGCCATGCAGTGGAAGGCAAAGACAGCACGGGCAGCAGAACCTTAGGGGAAAAAGGGCTTCCTCTGGAGCAGGTCGTCTCATAGATTGTTGATGTCCCTGTACCCTTCAAAAGCCGATCCTCTCAAAGGGTTCCCTAAGCAACAGCTGTTCCTTTGTCCAGTAGCAGCTATTTAGCATGGCTCTTGGATACACTGAAGCAACTGACATGTTAACAGGCTGTTAATTAACAAAGTACCTCATGGCTTAGTGAAAGGGCTAAAAGACTGAAATGCAAACCAGGAAGCCCTCCCCATTTCAGTCTTGCTTCTGCAGTGACCTCATAAGGACTTCGGGTGACTGTACCACATCAGACTGGCCACTTTCTGGCCACTGATAGTTTATCTAGGACTTCTCTCTGTGCATATACAGTGCAAATGCCATTTGAAGTTGTCGCTTTACAATTGGGATAATGAGGGTAGGATTTTCCTGGGACAGAGCTCTAAACCCCCCCAGGGCTGGCACTGTTGAATTGGTGTGTGTGTCATGACCAAATTCTCCTCACCTACACAAAGAAAAATCCTGTGAATAGATGATTCCGTGTCAGGTTCAAATGTAGTCACTATGATATCCAGGTTATGGCCCAATTTACCTCACAGAGTTGGTGTTGTAAGTCCAAAAGGAGGAGGGGAAACAGTAAGCTGCTCTGGGTCCCACTGGGAAGAAAGTGGAGTATAATAATATCTTGTTTTCTTTGTGTAAGACCTTTCTTTGTTTTGTTGATGAAAAGCCTCATACACAGTCTGAAGTGGTGCAATTTAGATCCAGTTTTACCATTTGAATGAGTATGAAGCTTTATTGTCGAGCTGAATGATATACCACAGCCATGTCCAGGGTCATAGCCTGGAGCTGCGATTGGGGCACCCCGAAGTCTGGAAGAGGACCTGGTCACCTTGTTCTGTTCAACAGAAGTAGTGTGTTTTAATATTTTTAAAAATTATTCACTTAATTTACGCCATCTTTCTCCCCACTGGGGACCCAAAGCAGCTTACATCCTTCTCCTGTCCTCAGTTTTATCCTCACAATAACCACCGTGAAGCAGGTTAGGCTGAGAAAGAGTGACTGTCCCCGGCTTACACACTGAGCATCTATGGCAAAGTGAGGGTTTGAACCTGGATCTCTCAGGTCCTGGTCCAGTACTTTAGCCACTATCCCACACTGGCTACCTGAACTTAATGCTGAACCTCAGAAGCATTTGGAACATAGGAAGCCGTTTTTGAGGCTCAGCACTGTGTCAGGGTAAGCCCCCCTCCCCCTCCCCTCAACTAAGCATGGAGCTGGGGTGAAGGGCAAAGGCTTGCTCTTGAAGTCGTGCTGGGTCCCTGTGGTGTTTGGAGTACTCTGAAGTGTTATTATTCTCATGATAGTCCAGGGATTAGATAACATGTTACGGTCCTTCTCCGAGAGCATCTCTCTGTCTTGGCATTCCCATGAGATGCTCTGTGGCTTCCGCTTGCGAACAATTGAAACCAGTGTTGTGTGAGTACAATGGGTGCTACTGGGCGCTGGTCCCCTTTTCGGGCAAGCCACCCTGTCAGCTTCCTAAACAGCTTATTTTCCACCGATGCAAATTGTAGAATGTAGCTCCCATCCTGAGCAGAACTGGGTGCATTTTTGTCCTTCAACATTTGTGGAATAGTGTTAAAAATGTTCTGTTGTTACAGAATAACTGATGGACTTTGACTTGATGGGCCTTTCTACAGTGCAAACGTTTTTAATAAGGCAGAGATTTTGGCTTGCTTTACTAGCTAACCTTTTTGGAACTTAAGACCTTAGTACAGCACAGCACTTGGACTCCTCTTCTTACTTTTCAATTTCAGTATCAAGCGAAAGAAACGAATATTTGAAAATGGGCCGCTAATAATCAAAGCACAAGCTGCTGTAAGAATGGAGCGCCCTTGTAGCATGGGCAGAGAACATAGAGGTGAGAAGGGGAGCTGGACTTTTGTAGAAAACTCAGAAGGGACTTTTGGCTGCCACTACTTGCTGCTGAAGCCCAGCTGAAAGGGAAAGGGTGGTTTCCCCTACTACAGGCTTCTTTGCTGCTCTTGGCATCTCCAGCAAGAGCCTAGTGGAAAGAGAGAAACCACACCCCCTTGGCTCTAGATGTCATAAATATTGAACCTTGAAAATGTGTTTCAGTCTGGTGTAGATACACTCGTGGGCTGTTTTGGCAGCTACCTCTTCCCAAAACACGTTGCTGTCCCAAAACTCAGAGCAGCAGTAAAAACAACCCTGCTTTTTAAAAAAAGGCTAAGAAGTGACCTCATGCGAGGAGAGACCAAAATGGAACACTGTTTCCATGCAGCAGGAATGCAATAAAAATAGTGGTAATGGAGTGAAGGGCTGACTTTTTTGTTTGTTTTTGCAGGTGGCCGTGGAGGCAGCACCCTCATCCCACAAGTCACCAATGAATTCCCGGAATACGGGACCATGGAAGAAGGTGCCAAAGCTTGGGAGACATCGTCTCCGATTCATGGAGAGGCTATAACATGTGCTCCAGATGGCCGGCTAAGTGATCAGCCGCCGCCGAGGCCTCTTGAGAATGGTAAATCTGGAGGAGATGCAGCATCATTTTCTCAGGAGTTACATACTTTCCCCAAGGAAGAAGAAACTTTGCAATTGGTTGATAACCTAGGAGGCATTTTGATGGTTTCTCAAGACTCAGAATATGAAGAGCCGCAGGGCAGAGAGAATAATGCTTTTGGTTCAGAGCTGCAGATGGAAAATGAGAGTTGTGTTGGCAGAGCAGTTGAGGAGGTGGCCAGAGAGAACGTTCTTGCAGGCCAAGAAAACCCTTCAGAAATGCCTCTTCCATCTCGGGTGACAGCTGAGAGAAAATTGTACTGGATTACAGAAGAAGATTTGACCATGGTCTTAACTGTGGAAATACAGCCTGAGGCCTCCCAGGCGACTGAGGAGGCCCACAAAAGGTGCGAAACACATGGCCATGGACCATTGGAAGAGCCAGAGAGCAAAGCTGAGAGTACTGCTGGTATTCTCCATAGTGCCTGGGCAAACTTTGAGCGGGAATTCTCTGTGCATGATTCAGACAAAATGGACAAGACCCCTGAGAGGAGGCTATCAAAAGAGATGGCAGTCAGCAAACACGTGGAATTTCAAGGGGTGGAAATCCTTTGGATACAAAAAGCTGAGGAGGAGAAGGGAATAGGACACTCTGAGGTCAATAGCGTAGAAAGGAGAAGTTTCTCCAGAATACCAAATGACCACACTTCATCCACAGCCTCGTCTTCATTGGTTGGTTTGTCTGAGAGCTCTTGCAGGGGATCGTGGGAAAGCCTTAGGCCTGTAACTTCACTGGCTGAGGGTGGAGAGGATGAAGTATTTGTAGAAGAAAAAGAAGAAGAAAAGAGCTCGGCTGGGGACAGGAGATCTGTGCTAAGCAAGGACAGGTAAAAATATTCTGTTGTGGGAGGGAACCCATAGCTGGCTCCAGCTTTTTGAGGATTTGGGGGCAGTTTGGCTTAGGTTAACTTGACTTGCCCTTGTGGTGGAAAGATAGCTATTTAATTTTTGGAACTTACTCATTTTCTTTACAAGGTACCCAAAGCCTGGCACACAGGCACACAAAAAAGTTAAAAATCACAGAACAGAGTATCACCCATAGAACACTCAACACAGAATATTACCCTGTGATAGAACACTCCCCCTTCCCTCATTAAGTACATACCAGTGACACGTTTAAATGTGCACCATGTAGAAAAATGTAGGGTTCTTCCAATACGACTCAAAAGTATGACAGTATAAATATGTTCTGACAAGTTCCCTAAAGGAGAATGGATACAGCTTGTTTAGTCCTCCTGGCCTTTGATTTCACAGCTGAGAAGGATGAGATTCCAGTATGTTCCCAACACACCTTCATTGGGCAGCAAACCTTCAGTGCAGGGCCTCTCTCCATGTTCTTTGCAATCTTTGGGCCATGTTTGGGTTGTCCAGAAGGACTGCAGATCGGATGTCATTTTAAATGTTCCCCACTGGCAATTGTAAGCTCCTGCCAGACTTATTTGGGTAGTGAAGAGCAGGGTATAAAACCAACTCCTTCTGCATGCCAAGCAGATGTTCTACCACTGAGCCACCCTGACCTGAATAGCCCAGGGTAGCCTGATCTCATCAGATCTCGGAAGTTAAGCAAGGTCAGCCCTGGCTAGTATTTGGAAGGGTGACTTCCAAGGAATACCAGGGTTGTGACACAGGGGCGGGCAATGGCAAACCACCTCTGAGACGTCTCTTGCCTTAAACACAAGTTTCGCTCGTCACCTAGTGGTGCATAATGCTAAAGAGCTAGAACTTATGCCTGCCAGACAGTCTTGGGATCTCCTGGCTGTTCTGCACATAATGCTATAGGATAATTAATTAATTAACCACTGAGCTGTAGCCCCTTCCCTAAAGAATTGTTACTTTCTTACGCATTCTGTCATCCAAAGGTCTGGTATTTAAGCATGGTGAGGGGTTTTTTTTGTTGTTCTTAGGGCAGCGATTGTACTGGAAAGACATATGCCCTAAAAAAGAAAAGAAAAGAAGTTACCAACCAGCATTTGCAGAGCTGTTTTGAAATGCAGTGGTTTTGAAATAGCAATAGCAATAGCAAAGCTTTACCAGGAAACAACCCGTTCTGGTGTGAGGCCAGTCAAAGGCTACTTTTTGAAATGCTAAACATGTCCAGGCATTGCTGCTTTGATTTATTCAGGTTATTCCAAAGCTGGGAGGAACCTTCAGCCGGGCTTCCTGACTGCAGGCAAAAATGCAAATGAAAACAAGAATCTTAATAACCTCCTCCTTGTCCTCCTGGGTTATGCAGCCAACAGATAGGGTGGGTGGGATGGGGTTAAATAAAGACTGAGGGGAGGCGCCGACCTGGGGGAGTTGAAGAGCAATCCTAAGCAGGTCTATTCAGCGTCCTGCTCAGGTCTTTTCAGTGGGTCTTACTCCTATGTAAAGATTGCACTGTTAGAGTGTTGGAATGGCCTATCTTGCATTGTTAGACAAAGATCAGGTTCTGAAGAAATGAGTTGGACACAACTGTGTGCTGAGGGATACTTGAGTTTGGCAGAGATATTGCGATTTTCATTTAGGGTTTCACATGGTTTGGTGGACTTGGGCCCCGATCACATGCAAAATTAGCCACGTGATAGGCACGAATGCCATGCGGATTTTAAGGGCGCGATCACACCGGAACATCTGGCAAGCATCCCACACCTGTCGGCAACCCGTTTCTCTCCGCCGAAGAAGTGGAGTTAAAAGGTACTGGGGAAAGTCCAGTATCAAACAGGTTTGCTATGGGCCACAGACAAACTTTCCCCGTGTGATCACTCCAGCGTGCACTCATGGCGTCGGGGATAGTCTAATCAGGCTATCCCAATGCCATGCTGTTATTTTTTTCCCCTTCTCAGTATGTGCATCATTGCATACTGCCATAGGAAGCCCTCAGGGTGGAGGTGCGATTCATCGATCCCCTGTTTAAGCGCGTTGGAAAAAAACAGCAAACCCCCCCCCCCCCCCCCAGCTTCACAGACCTGTGTGATCGCGCAACTGCAGGTCAAAGTACTCTGAAACAAATAGCCTCACTTTTCCCCCGGATTATCTCACTCGTGTGACTGGGGCCTTGGTTTTGTCTCAGTTTTAGGTAGGGTTGCCAGCTCTGGGTTGGGAAATACCTGGAGATTTGGTGAACGGAGCCTAGGGAGGGTGGAGTTTGCAGAGGGAAGAGAGCTCAGCAGGGTATAATGCCGTATAGTTCACCTTCCAAAGTAGCAGGTTTTTCCAGGGGAACTGCTGATCTCTGTTGTCTGGAGACTAGTGGTAATTCCGGGAGATCTCCAGCCACCAGCTGGAGGCTGGCAACCCTCATTCAGCTGTGCACATACAGTATTGCCATGGGCCGTTAGATGGCCCATATTCCAAGCTTTTATTAAAAAAACCAGAGAGTAATTTGTTGGTCCTTTTATACCCAGAGCTATGAGGCAAAATGCACAGGATGAATTTCTGTCCAGTTGTTGAGTGAGAAATGAGCCTATACCCAGTTTCCTTTTTTCTGGCCAGTGAGGGAAATCACAACTACTGTCACGCTTGCTGTATCTTTCCTTGACTGATGTTTGCCATGGCTGGAAGAGAAAGCCTGAGCAAGTCCTTTCATGAGTCACATTAAAAAAAAAAGAAGAGATGCTTGAGTTCAAATGGATCCTGCATGCATTTCGAATCCCACCCCACTCTGTCATGGAAGCTTGCTGGGTGATCTTGGGCCAGTCTCTCTCTCTCTCTCTCTCTCTCTCACACACACACACACACATACACACACACCTTGCCACCTTGCATAAGCATTTATTTTCATAGTCCTCTGTTCACGTTCAAAGTTCTGTTCTGTGTTAGGTGTGGGTGGGTGGGATAAGCCAGCCCTGACGAATCAGAAGATATGCAGTCTTCTGCTGTGCTCTCTCTTTCTTAACTGACTCCCCCCCCCCTGCCCCATGCAAACTAAATACTGCAGTTTCTCCTCTCCCATAGCTCTTTGCTGTTCTACTGCTGCCTTGCTCTTCATTCCAGGATGTCTGCTATGGGCTGCCCAGGTGGTGGCTTACTGGGCCAAGACACAGGTCAGGCAGCCAGACGGGCCCAGTAGGGCTCCTGGTTTTTGCTGCCTGCTGGGGGAGAAGGCAGAAACAGGGTCATCTGTCATCTGAAAAGCCGAGAATTTGCCAATTCCAGTTGGGAAATTCCTGGAGATTTGGGGGTAGATCCTAAGGAAGGGGAGGGTTTGGGTAGGCGTAATACCCCTCAAAAGGATATAATGCCATAGAGCTCACCTCCAAAGCAGCCATTTTCTCAGCGGGAACTGATTTTGTGATCTGGAGATTAACTGTAATTCCAGGAGATCTCCAGGCCTCACCAGGACGTTGGCATCCCCAGACAAGCCACTGTAAGTGGGCTGTTATGTGTTCTGTTTAGCTTGGAGGATCATAAGACTTTTTTTTTTAAATTTACAGACTGCTTTTTCTAGAGTTTCAAACGGTTTGGCAATGTGTTAAAAAATATGATAAATTGCAATAAAGCGCCCTAATAGCTGGCAGATTCATTTACACCTGTTGCTATGGGGGAGCCTGGCAGGCCTGTGTGAGTTAAACAGCCCCCACGGGCGTGGAAGTCCCATAGGTTGGGTTGCTGTCGCAGCGCTCCTTGCTGGTGCGTTCCCAGTCTCCCTCAGTCCTAGTGCACATCCGGGTTTAGTGATGTGGAAGAAATCTCTGTTGCATTCTTAGTGCGCGTGCACGCTAAGTGGTTCTCCTCTTTCACATTACCCTTTAAAAGAGCCCAAATGAGTCATCCTTGGTTCAGAGTGGAAACGATTTTGCTGTTCTGGTTGGCACACACCACTTTTAGTTTCCTCTTAAACTGCAAACTGCATCCCGAGCCAGCATTTCCTCTAATTGTAATTTTTCATTAAGTTTTCTTTGTATGTGGCATGCGAGCGCTTAATGACCAGGGCACACTGCAGGCATGAGGAATATGTGTTACAATCTATTATAAACACAACAGCCAGAATCTCGACTGTAACAAGCCAGAGTTTAATTACTTTAATGAGTGACCTCCCAGATGCTGTAGCAACTCCTTTATGTCATTGAATGAGAAGTTTAAAACGACCAGCCCAGGCCAGCTTGCTAGGCTAATATGAAATTACTCATAAGACAAATGTATTTTGATAATGATGAATTTATTTGTGAAAGGGCAGTGTTGGGTGATCAGGAAGAGATCTTGTGGCTGATAATGAGCTGGTGCAGACCGAATACTTCAGCTCTGGTTAAGAGGTTGGGAGGAACGATCATGAAGTCTCTGACAGATTTCCCACTAGCGCTGCCCCGGTATCGGGGCCTCCCTGTGCCCTGAATTTCCCACTATTCACTGTGGGGTGCATTTTGACCCGGTGCTTTGCGCGATTTCCTCGATGGCTTCAGTGATCCTGTTTTTTGAGGATCACCGAGGCCGCAGAGAAATTACGCGAAGCCCCGCCGGGGCAGCGCTAGTGGGAAATCGGGTCTCTCAGTTATAGTAACTCCCAAAGGCTTTGCCTGAAATGTAGCATTTTGACACAGACTCTGCTTAACTTAAGAGCCACCCAGAATAAATGTCAGATGTTTGAGAGCCGCAAGGCATGAACAAATATTACATACACGTTTTTATTGAAAAATATGCAAATTTGCTTTTTATTAACATTAAATTAGACTGTGTGAAAGAGCCGCATGCAGCTCCCAAGCTGCAGTTTGGCCTCCCCTGGCACAGAGTCTGGTTGTTAAGGATACGATCAAAACTTGCATTTCTTGGCTTTGGAAGTAAGAGCTTCAGCAGCAAGTGATGATACTCACTTTCAGCCTGGGGAACAAATTTAGAGTCCAGTGGCACCTTTAAGACCAGCAAAGGATTATTCAAGGTATGAGCTTTTATTTGGAAAGCACACTTTTCCAAATACAGTGAGGTAAGGTTCAAATTTATAGACGGGCTGAACAGCAAATCAACACGTAACATGTTAAAGTGCTGAACTCTCAGTCCATCTCTTCACTCAGTGTGATGCTGGTCGTAGCTGCATGCTGACCAGCCAGTCCAATAAATGGGAGGTGGGTGGTCTTTCTGTCTTTCCCAGCTTTCTTCTCACGTGGCCCATAATGGAAAGTAGGAAACAGTCATCTGATCAAACCGATTTGGTTAACCAGTGAATTGTTTGTGGTGTTCATTGAACAGCCTATTGTTGATCTCAGCAGATGTTACTAGAGTCGCATGGGGAGCGGACTGGAGGGAACTGCTGCCTCGCCACTCTAGCAACTCGTCAAATATATCCAAGCCCTTAGAGCAGCTTCAAATGTGACTGTGATTTTGGGGGGGGGGGGGGGAGAAAGAACACAGTTCCTGGGTTTCTTCTTGGTGTGTTTGCCCATTTCGTTTTGAAGGGGCTATGAGCAGTATCCCCATGATCAAGGTATGGTAGAATGTCATAAGAATATAAGTAGAGCCCTGCTGGATCCGGCCAGTGGTCCATTAATCCAGCACCCGGTCTCATGTGGTGACCAACCAGTTACCCTGGAGGGCCAACAGCAGAGCGTAGAGGCTGAGGCCTTCCCCTGAGGTTGCCTCCTGGCACTGATAGTCAGAGCTTTACTGCCTGGAGTGGGCACACTCATCCTACTATTGACTCTGTTCACAGGTGGGGTTTTTTGTGTGTGTTTGTGTGTATATGGAGTGTTTTGAAAACCTGCAAAACCTCTTGATGCTGTGGGTAAAAGAAAAGAGTGTGGGAAAAGGAACCTTTATCATATCACCTTCAACTCCCTAAAAAGAAAAAAACAGCTATTGTCTTTCTCTCCTTCTCTAATCTCCCTCTTTGTTTTGTAAATGGGCTGCGATGTTGGGAGAGAGGACCCAGAAGCTTCTGAATCTCTGAAGGCTAATCTAGGACAGAGAGGCACACAGTGTGTCTTTTCACTGAACACAATGAGCCGATGTTGTTTCTTTATACACACATCATAACATCCAAACCACTTTTGTTTTCTGCTCTGCTCTGGGGGTACCGAGGGGAGGATGAGGGTGTTTCTTCTGCATCGCAGCAAACACAATTGCAGCCCAGGCGTGTAAACAACGCGATACCTGGTAGATCCAAAAAAGGGAAGCCTGTTCTTCTGTGTGTGTGCACGTGAACCACCCCGCAAGCTCATATGCAAGTCTTAAAACAAAAACTGAAGCGGTTCTCTTTGGTTTTGATTCCTAGGGTAATGGAGGAGGAAGAAGCGGTCAGTGGAAGAATGGAAGATGTCCTTGGGCAACGGCACGATGAAGTCTCAACAGATGTGTACAGCTCGCAGTTTGAAAGCATTCTAGACAATGCCTCTTTATATTATAGTGCCGAGTCGCTGGAGACTTTATGTTCGGAGCCCGATAGCTACTTCAGCTTTGAAATGCCACTTACTCCGATGATCCAGCAACGCATCAAGGAGGACGCTCAGTTTTTAGAAGGGGCTCCAGACGGGGAGGCCAGGAAGGGCCATTGTGGTGGCCTCGCCAACGGATTAGGAGATATGAAGGAGACAGACATCATGGAGGCCTGTCCCTTGGAGAGGTAAGGTATTGTTTCCCCTTCCCCATGACTTCACATATGTTTTGTGCTGATGAACCTTCACACTGGTGGAACTTTTAAATATCTTCACTTCGCCAGCGTGCTTGGCTTGCTGGTCAAACCGTTGAGTTGGGGGAACGTGGCCAAACACGCGGGAGTAACTTTAGCCCGAGTACTAGCAATGATTATGGGTCGGTGGAGGGGGGCAAGATGGTCTCTAGGAACTGCAGGTGACACTGCTGTTGGAGCAGGATGTCAAACATGTGACCTGAGGGCTGCATCTGGCCCACGAAGGACAATTGTATGGTCTGTGAGGCAGCCCCTCTAAAATAGGTGGCAAGCTGAAGTCAGCAGCAGCCAGGGACCTGCAAAACGAGGCACACTTGCCTGGGATGAAAGAGAGTTCTCTTGCTCTTGTACCTTGAACAAGCACGCCAGTCCTGCATTAGAGGCTGAGCTGTGCAGTGGCAGAGGCAAGTTTTGCTAACTCTATGAGGGGGTCTGTGTTTCCCCTCATAGTGCTGATTGACAGCTAAATCTGTCTCTGGGCCCAGTGACCTCACTTTATTTCCAGACATTTTTGTCTCTTTCCTTCAACCTAGGGCAGCTTAATAGGAGCCACTGAAAATTCAAGCTGCAACATATCTGCATAGCCCTGCTCTGAGTTCCACTTATGAGCCACAATTCAGGAAAGTGGCTTTGTCCATTAAAAATTGGTTATATTGTTATAGCGCGGCTAGATTTTTTTTTTTTTTACATTAGCTGCTAGTGTATTTTGCTGGGAAAAAAGATATAATAAGCCTTCCACCCCATTTTTCTGAATCTCTTCTAACCGTAGGTAGATTTAGACACAGGGAATGGGGTACCGTGTCCCTGACATACTAGTTTTCCCATGGACTGGGAGATTTTGCTCTTGGGAAACATTCAGACTTATGATTCTCTACCGTAACCTAAAAGGCATAGTTCCAGGAACTATGATACATTCAAACCTGTGCAGAGGTCCTCGGCACCCGGGCCTGGGAACTGAGTGGTGCACGTTCAGTTACTGCTTGCCTGCTGCTTTCTCAGATGCCCTCAGGAGACAGTCAGGTTCCTGCAGAGGTCATGGTTGCACCGTCAGCAGGGGTATCGATGTTTTCCCAGTGGAACTTGTTGGTGGAGAGGCAGAAAAAATTGCTAGCTCTGCAGTAACATGACATCTAAAGGAGATGGTCCTCGGTGTGAAAAAGCATTGCACTGCCACTGAGTAATTATTTTTGTGACACTGTGACAATTCCCGGCAAGCCTGGACCTGTGGGTGGAGCAGGCTGAAGGCCGGAATTTGAAATTGGCAAGTGTGGGGATGTTTTATCCAGAATATGCCACAGACTCTCAAAACCAAGTGATAGCTGGGAAAGGGACTCCAAAATAGTGCCCATCTACCTTGGAAAGGACAGATCAGAGGTTTTGCTGTTTAACCACCCGGCCTGCTGCATAATCAATTATTGGGTAGAGCCTAGTTCTGAGGGGGGGCATGTATGGCTCTGTTGCCATGGTCAAGGTGTTTAGCGTACTCATTTTATGACTAACGCTTTGACTCACTGAAAGAAATTTATTTATTTATTTAGTTCCATTTGTATCCCGCCCTCCCCGTGAACAGGCTCAGGGCGGCTAACATTAGCAGGTACAACAGGTACCATAAATTTGACATAAAAGCATTTAAAATTTTTTAAAACAATCAAATAAAGTGCTCACAGTAACCATTCCTACATTACTTGCGATGGCATGCCACATGATGTCATAGGCGGAATTCCGATGCAGGGATCTTCCGGCGTCCCTCAATGGGTCCAAGTTGGGGCCAGCCCTCTACCACAGATGTTGATGGTGGTGGTGGGCAGCTCCTAGTTGAAAGCCTGGTGGGAGAGCTCAGTCTTGCAGGCCCTGCGGAACTGTAAGAGATCCCGCAGGGCCCTGATCTCTTCTGGGAGCTCATTCTACCAGTATGGAGCCGCCGGTGAAAAGGCCCTGACCCTGGTGACAGCGAGCCTGGCATCCTTAGGGCCTGGGATAATTAATCGATGTTGTCACCCCGACCGTAGTGCTCTCTGGGGCATGTATGGGCAAAGGCAGTCCCTCAGGTATGTCGGACCCTGGCCGTATTTGAAGTGCCAGGACTAAAATGGTCAGAAAATACGCAACAGGCTTTAGAAAGAACCTTAATTCTGTTTATTCCAACCTGTGTTTTATACCAGTGGTTATATCAGCCAATACTTTTGAATTTATTTTCTCATTCTCTTTTTTTAAAGCCTATGGCTGAGAGAAATAGTTTGCAAATAGCTAGGCCACCGCTGTTCCATGATGTACAGCTTCAAGGCACGGAAGCGCTCCGACAAATGCTTCATTAAGGAGACAGCACTTGGATGGGCTAAAAAAGCAATGCTTTTTAGCGTCAGGGCTTTTGAGTGCAGAGCGTGCAGCTTCTCAGTAGTGCCTGCAATAATGGAATGAATCTTCTCCCTGGGGAAGTTGGTGAACCAGATTGGGTTGGAAATTGGAAGGTCAGCTAAATATACATCTCATTACCTGTGTCTTTAAACTGAGCTGATTCCCCACCCCTCTTTTGAAACTGACAAATTGGTTACTCTGCTGTAAAAGATCTTGCATTCTTTAGAACTGTACAAACTGAGTCACCTTTTAGTATGCATCATCTTCTGTACGGAGTGCGCTATAAATAAATGCTGGTTCAAGGCCTGCCACTGTGATAGGTAGGGTGTGCGCGGAAGGATGTGTTGTAGGATCTGGCAACGCACTGACTATTTCTGCACTCCCTGCAGGATCCTTGTTAATAAGCATGAGGCCCTATGGTGACAGGGGCTGCAAGCGGGCTTTGCCTGGCTGCAGTGGTGCCGCCAAGCACTGGGCTTCCATTTCCCTGTTGGACTGAATGGAAGTAGATAGGGCTACATCATGTAGCTGCTGTAGACAATTGATTTTCTATATGAGCAAGTCAGTGGGTAGGTCCATGGTGTGTTTTCAGGAAGACCTTGAGTCCAGGGCAACACCCCCCCCCCCCCCCCCGAAATATGGCAAACACTTTGAACACACGGAGCTGCCTTTATACTAAGTTAGGCCACTGGTCTATCAGGGTCAGTACTGTATACTTGGACTGGCAGCAGCTCTCCAGTATCTCAGGCTGAAGTCTTTCACATCATCTACTGCCTGCTCCTGTTTAACTGGAGATGTCAGAAATTGAGCCTGGGAAGTTATGCCTGCAAAGCAGATGCTCTACCACTGAGCCATCGCCTGATCCTGCAGAGTAAACAGTGACAGCTGAATTAAAATTATCCCGAGATGGCAGCATTTTGACTGCCCAAACATTTCACTGACCATGCCATGTGCACAAACCAAGCAATGTTCTTCCTTGTCCTTGGCCACATGCATTCAGTATAGCTGCAATGGAGTTCTAGATTCAGGTGCCTTTCATATAGTGGCTACAGCCTCTATACGAAAGGGAACCTGAATTTAAATCTATAATCTCTCTGAATATAAATCTGTGTGGCATCAAATAAGAATAAGTAAAATGATCTGCAATACAGTGGAGTTTGATCGGTGCTGTTGCAGTGCACTTGAAATCCTCAGGATAGGTCAAGCTGTCTGAAAAATAAGCATTAGCAATGTATCGAGCAGCCACTAGGTGTCCTCTGTCAGCTGCGTGGAGTTCAGCATGGCATTCACTGCAGTGCTGAGAATTCGGAGTGAAAAAGCTGCATCTATATAACTCATGCATGAAGAGAAAAAGTTGGGAATTCTTTATACTGGAGACAGTAAATGGGCCACAGTTGATGAGAGCAATGGGGGAAGTATCCTAGCTGTATCCTAGCTTGCCGCCCCTATGCTTTGTCCCATGATGAAAACCACTGAGAGTCAACCCCATGAGAATAATTTTATTGAGATGGGTCACTTTCCTCCAAGCCTCACAGCAGCTTTTGGGAATGGCTTTTAAAAGTCTGCAGCAGTGTGATTTGACTTGAGATCATTGCATGTGCGTAGGGAGGAGCTCCCGCCGTCTCGGCACCATTTCCCCGAGTTATTTGCCCTGTGCATGTGCAACTCCAAAGTGAGTCAGATAGCTTTGGCTCAGGAAAATGGCATGGGAACAGAGCAGGAACCCTTACTTCCCCCCGTGCTGTGGTACTGAGCTGAACTGTACCACCGCAGACCTTTAAAAAGCCATTCCCTACCGCTGTTGTGTGATTCTGGGGGAAAGTGAATTGGGAACCTGTACCCGACTCATGGAAAATCATATTGCATAGTTTGAGTTTGCCCTGACTACACATTTTTATCCCGTTTTTTTCCCTCAGCCTGAAAGAATGACAAAGGGACAGAAGCTTGGAATTAGTGCTATACTTCTGTATTTGTCTAGATAATGTTCTTAGTGTGGCTGGGATTAAAACCTCGCATAGGTGGACGATTAAGGACCGGGAAAGATGTCTGGGGAAGTAGAGACAGGGAGAAGGAAGGAAAGGAAGGTGAAAAGTAGTGTGCCCAATATCTGAGCATGAAGGCAATAGGAAAAGGACAGAGGACAGGGGGAACTGAGTTGTGGAGAGGGTGCTGTGAAGAAAGGCCAAAGCGGCTAGAGTGAGGAAAGGCTGTGTGGTAGGGGGATAGGGGTGCTAGGGACCAGAGACAGTGTGGCAAAGGAGGCTATGATCTGAAAAAAAAACCAGCCTGTGAGGAAAATGTGGGAATGGGGACAACCGTTGAAGAGAGGAAGGGGTAAGGAAAGCAAGGGTCAGGAGCAAAACTGTTTGTGGAGGCTGTGTGCTCTTGCCAGTAAGGATAAGCAAGTGAGGCAGGGAGCTAAAGTAAAGGGGTGCACTGGGAGGGGGTTAAATTTATTCCCTGCCCCTAATCATCCCAGACATTGAAAACCTACCTGCAGTCCCCCCTCTTCTTCTGCAAAGCGAACCCCCCCCCCCTCAGATTTTCTTTCTTGGATTTGCTTGGAGGGTGAGAGAACAGAGGGGACTGTATGGTGTTGGTACTTAAGACGTCTTTCTGGCAGTGTGGGGTGGCAGGCAGCAACTTGAGAGTCTGCACCCTCTGCATATTAGAACAGTAATCTCTTTAAAAGTCCCCCATCATTCTTAACTTTCTTACAACTCTTGCCCATTGTTCTGTCACAAATGATTTGCTGAATGGTTTCTTTTAAAAAAATGTGTGCGGTGCTGGGTTCCAAAATGGGGGTCCTAAATAGAATTTGGCATCTGCCCCAGATGTGTAGACGTTTTTGCTGTAACCCTGGGACTTGCCTTGGGTGTTCAGAGTTTAAGGATTCTGCTGTTTGAAAAAGGTTCCTTACTGAACCTAAGCGTATTTTTTTGTGTTGCGAAAAGTTGGGCAGTTTGGTGGCAAGGGAAACATTTTGTGCTGACATATGAAGGTCCAGATTGTGGGAGCCAGCTGGTCCTCCAAAATCCAAAGCCCACCAAGGGAGTGTTTACCGATTCTGAGTCTCAACACACAAAAAATCTTACCTGGCAAGACGAGACCAGTTGCTTCGTGTCCTTTTTGCCACAGTGGTAGAGTGTAACCGAGGAGTGAAACAAAGCAGGTAGATCGTAGGCCAGAGGCCAAGAGTTGGCTGTTCACGAAGGGACCTTTTACGAAGCCCCAGCAGCTTTGGTGCAAATAAGAGCCAAGCTCTAAACGTTGACTGCGGATCAGCTGATCGACAAGGGAATGGTGCATGACAGCAGTGTTATCCAATCCTTTTAATGAAGGCACAGAAGGGGGGGACCAACCTTTTCTCTGTGCGGTACAGCTGTTAGGGGCTGAGTTTCAGGGAGGGGGCTCGGGCCAAGCTGCTCTGTTTCTGAAAGCGAGGCAGTCACATGGCCTCAAAATTAAAAAGCATTTTTAGTAGCTTGTGGGCCAGGAAGAGTCCCTATGGGCTCCTTTGTCTCTGGGTGTTTCTCTTCAGCCGGCCTATCAGCTGCTGACCTTGGCTGTGTTCAGTAAGTCCAGACCCAGACTATGCATGGCTTTTGTTGTACTTGCTGTGACATTGGAAAGTAATGCTCTTGTAATGGGGTGGGGGGGTGGGGGCCCAAGCTGAGACGGCTCCTGCCTGGTTGGAAATTGGCCAGCATGCAGGTTTTTGTGTGTTTGTACTTAGTGTAATTTCCCCTAAAAGGACAGGGTTGGTGGTTTTTTCCTTTTAGAAAAGGGAACTCTCCCAAGTGTAATACTTTTGTTATATGATCTTGCTTCCAAATAAGGGGTAGCATCCATTAAAGAGCTGGGAGTGCACGAGAGAGAGAGAGAGAGAGAGAGATTTCTGACATAAGACTTCTATCCCTTTCTTGCTTGTCTTACCATACAGTTTATTGGCTAGTATCTTGAGACAGAGCATCCTATACAGGTGCCTTAGCCATTGGCAGTTGTGGCTGATAGTTATGGCAATTTAGAAAACTCTTTCTCACAAACAAGCCACCAGGTGTCTCGAACTGAAGTGATCTGTAGTTAGTGCCATCAATTCGTATGATGTATGCCACTTGGCTGTAATGAGCATGCGAGAGTAAGCTTATCCTATGTACTTCCAAATCCCGGCTCAGCTTCTTAGCATTAACAGTGGTCCGCCCAACAGAGAGACACACACTGCAACAGAGCCCGCTTGCGGGGAGGGCGGGGCATAAATTTGAAAAATAAATAAATAAATAAACGTCCTTGTACACTCAGGCAGTGTTGTTGCAGGACTAAATAAGGGCAGCTATGTAATCTCTGGCTCTTCCATTTGCTCATCCTTCAGTGTAATTTATGCCATCCTGTGTCAACAGTGCCTTTCTGCTCTCTGAATCGGGCAACTGGGACAGTCCCTCTGCAAAAGAACAAACAGACACAAATCTGATATTAAAAAGCACAATATTCAGAAACCAGTAAAGGGCTGTTTTAATCTTCCAGGACTTACTGCTGCTGGTCTGAGAGTTATTGTCTTGAATTAGGATTCATCATGAGGTTTACTTGCGTCTCTCCCTCCACCCCCAGGTCTGAATAAAGATTTGGTTTTCTTTGCTCACTTTTGTTGTTGATAGCTTGGCACGGCCTCTTCTCCACTTACAGGTGTTAATTCTGTTTAGTATGTTCTCACTGCAACTTTCTCAGTCTGATTTTATGTTTATCCTGCTCTGATTTTATGTTTGTCCTACTATGGCCATCTATGTATAGTTGGGAGTGGCCCTCACCAGCCATGAATGGATCACATTCTCTTTGATTGGTTATTGTTTCTGGCTGGTCTCTCTTTGAAACATCTCCGCACTGCCACCTTTCTGTTGCTTTTTAACTTAAAAGTATAAATGTATTTTTATGGCTATTCACTGCATGCATCTGATGAAGAGAGCCTTAGTTTGCAAAAGCTTATGCAGAAATAAAAGTTGTTGGTCTTTAAGGTGCCGCTGGGTTTCTCTTTGACATAAGGTCTCCATAGAAGAGCCAGGTTCAGAGATAACAGAAAGAGGTGATCTGGGTAGAAGTTTTTGGCCATGGAGACAAACAGGAAGAGGGTCATGTAAGCTGGTGTAATGTACTGGGTTGAGTATTGTACTAGGACTAGGGAGACTCAGGCCAGAATCCCAACACAGCCGTGAAGCTTTACTATATAACCTTGGGCCAGTCAGGCACTAGGAATGCCAAGCTCCAGGTGAGGCCTGGAGATTTCCTGGAATTACAACTGATCCTCAGATTACAGAGAGCAGTTCCCTTGGAGAAAATGGCTCCTTTGGAGGGTGGATTCTATAGCATCATGCCCTGCTGAGGTCCCTCCCCTCCCCTCTCCAATCCCTCCCCTCCCCAATCCCTCCCCTCCCCATGCTCCATCCTCAAATCTTCAGGAATTTCCCAGCTTGGAGTTGGCAGTCCTTTGGTGCAAGCCGGGCCTCACTTACCTGACAAGAGTGATTATAAAATGGAGGAGGGGAGATCCAGGTGTGTTTCTGGGAGCAGGGGAAAGGTGAAAAAAGAATTCCAAGGCACTAATAACCAAAAAAGAGAGAGTATTACAAATGATAACCGGTTATGTACTACAAAGGACTCAGCTTCTTAGCTGAGAAAACGGGCACATCTTTGTGAAATCCAACACTTTTTAGGCTGTGCAGCAGAGTATCCCCCTCCCCGATCTGCCTTTGAATAAGACACTAGTTAGGCTGATGCATTCCAGCAGAGAACGTAACAGCCTGGAGTCTTTTATCCATTAGTCACGTCTGTCTTATCAAAAAACCTCCCCCCCCCCCAACTCTGCTTTTCTCAGCTTTCTCTCTCTCTCTATCGAGAAAGGCAGGAGCAAACAATTGCAGTGGAATGCAGGTTTATTTCAAAGCTCCCCCTTCCAATCAGTACGCCCTAGCAATTAGCAACCATGCAAAAGCCGCTGAAACTGTTTAGCAACACAGCTGATAAAGAACCCTGTTTGTAAAATGGAGAGATTAATTTGCTTTTGCCTAGTGGATTTCCCCCCACCCAAACAAGTTGTGAAATCCACAATGAAAGGAGACATGTGTCAGAAAATCTATTGGAAAAGAATCCTAAAGGCTGTGCTTGGGAGCAGCTGTTTTGACCCCTCCTCAAAATTAATCCAGAAGCAGCTGCAGAGATAGCTGGCGCTACCCTCTTTGGAGCCAGTCTTCAAATGGTTAAAGGGAATGTTAGCGGAGGGGGGTCAAGGGTGATTTCATTGTATATTGTGTGTGCTTGAAGCAGGTCTGTTGGAGGGATGTCATGATAGGGAACTAAGCAGAACAAGAGGAAGTCCTTGAATTTTTTTTCAAGTTTAGATTCCTGCCCCCAAGTGGATGCATAAAAAGCAGAAATCCGTGCATGCTTCTGGTGCCCTAAATGTAAATGCCGAAGAGATAGAATGCCCTGATAGCGTGGTATAGTCACGGGCTGGCTATTTTCCAAACCAGGTAATTGGATTTTTAACTTTCTTTCTCCTTATATTTCTGTTATTGTGATTTAATGGACATGTGAAGTCCATTTGCAGTTTGCAATCTGCAGAAAGTTTTATGCTTGAATAAATAAATATTTGCTGGGCTTTAAGATCCCCTCTCCCCCAGCAGTAGACTAATGCAGCTGCCACTCTTTCGAACCAAAATGATTACGTTGTTCTTTAAAATCAGGTTTGTGACTCTTAAGGCAAGGACTGTTTTCAGGTCTGTTTATACATTAACTATAGGTTTGTAAGAAAAATAGGTTTTACTGAGTCACTTGTACGCTTGTGTCCGTTCAGTCTCTTTGGGGGAACATGCTTTTTTTTTTTTTTTTTTTGCAGTTAAAAAGATCAATAGTATAGCTACCTGCCAGGCCCACAAATCTTTTCTACTGAAAATGTGACCTAGGCTTAATATGGAGTGAACTTTAGTCTGATTTCACCAAAACACCTACAATGTGATTACAGAACTCTTGTCACTTTTACTCCATTGTATAGTACAGGCATGCTTTACTACATCATGCAAACCAATTTCTTTGTAGAATAGCTTAGTATTCACTCTTTTTACTGTGACTCTAGCAGCAAGTATTCCACCTATTGTGGGGTTTTTTTGGTATATAAGTGTGACTTCGCCTTGGAAAGCATGGCTTAAGTTTCCAAAGAGGACTTTGATGTAATGAAATTCAACTAGATCCCCACATGTTTTCACCAAGCCTTTTATTTTCATTTGGGCTGTAGGCTTCAACAGACTACAGTATTGGTAAAGCGTCCTGTGTACTCCCTGTCCCATTGGTCTAATCCTGCTTTTGTGTAGAGGATAGCTTTGATAGTAATCAAATCAATCCTATAAAGATTGGTTTTCAACTCTTTCTAATCTTCACTAAGAATGGGGATTTGCTTGCTGTTAAATACTTCTTAGAACAATGGTCTTTCCTTAAAAAAAATTAATGGGGGGGGGGCATTGTTGGTGGCATAGTGATTGCATAATGCTTATGGCTTACAGTAAAGCAATTGTCTTTAGACTGTGTGCCGGGGCACATTAGAGTGACTTTCCATGAATGTGTTGTGAGAAATGAACGTATTAAACAATTAAAGGCTTCCGTGAGTGGTCTGGGTATTCATCCTTCCAGTCAGCCTTGGGTAAGAGGTTGTCCTCCTCCTCCTGCATATCAGATCTGGTGAAACCCAGTACAGGTGTTCACCAGACAGACAGACAGACAACCTTTATTGCACGTCAAAGATAAAAAGTACATGAAAATTTTAAGAAATACATCGAGGTAACAAAGCGATCGTAAGGCCAACAAAAATGAAATAGATCGGTTAATAGCTTCCCTCATTCAAACTACAGACTGGAGAAGACAGGCCACGTTAGAGGTTATGAGAAAGTTGTTGTTGTTGGTATTTATTACATTTATATCTTGCCCTCCCCGCCATTTGGTGGGCTCAGGGTGGCTAACTGAGCTTGCTTGCGGGGAGGGCGGGGTAAAAATGCAATAAACAAACAAACACACAAATAAATAACATACATATGAATGTATAGATTAAAACTCCAAAAATGCTAAAAAGAAAGTTAAGATTACAATATAAAACCGTAGCTACTCGACACATAACTATAATAAAAGATGGTACCATTCTGTCATCATTTGAATGGCCGCTTACCCCTAGTCCAGGCTCCTGCCAGGCTGTCAATTGTCCAGTTGGTGGTGATGTAAATATTAGGGCCAGGGCCGTGGTGTTAAGGCGGCACCCTACTTGAAAGCCTGGCGGAAGAGCTCCATTTTACAGGCCCTGCGGAATTGCAAAAGGTCCCGCAGGGCCCTGATGTCATCTGGGAGCTCATTCCACCAGTGAAGGGCCGCCACAGAAAAGGCCCTGGTCCTCGTTATGGCCAGCCTGGCCTCTCTAGGGCCTGGGGGAACCAGGCGATTTTGGGATCCTGATCTTAGTGCTCTCTGGGGCACATGTGGAGAAAGGCGGTCCCTTAGGTAAGTTGTGGCCAGAAAGTAACCGCTGAATCTTGACACTGTCAGGGAGGCCACGCCATATGCAGAGAAGGGAGTTCAAAATTTTTTCTCATTTTATGTGAAATGGGCAATTTAATAGAACATGAGAAACAGATTCAGTAGCGCCCAGGCTACAGGGGCATTGTCTAAATTCATAGGGGATTTTTTGACATCTTCCAGAGAAGATGGCTGATGGCAATATGTTGAATCTGGCCAGCATAAATGCCCTTCTTAGATGGAGATCAGTTAAAGAGCAGAAATAAGAGGCTATCTGGCCAGGTGTCAGATATTCACCATAAGTACATACACGTGCCATTTTAAATATGTGGCTAATTAAAATTGACAGTGTATATAAACCCTGAAAGCAAATTCTTTTGCATTACAAGTACGGGGCGCCTCCATTTTTAACTATGTAAAATTCTGGTGTCACCTGTCAGAAGTGTTGAGAGATAAGGAACATTTTCAGGTGCTCAAAAGAGAGCCTCTCTCCACCGCACCCTTTTACTAATTTTTGTACTGTTTTTCCTCCAGGGAGTATGCATGGAAGGCAGTTAATACTTGCAAACAACCCTGTGAGTGGGTTAATTAGCTTGAGGGATAGTGGCTGAGTTCAGATAATACGCAGAAATGTGGTTTTATGCAGGGGTCATTTCGTAGAAAAAGAGGTGCAGGAGCTCATTAGCATAACTCATTAGCATAACTTATTTGCATATGCCTCACCCCCTGACATCGCCGGAAGTGTGTCAGAAGGCAACACCCACCTCTGCTCTCTGCCTTCCCTTCTCTAGCAACATGGGTTAGCTCATAGGCGTCAACTACAGGGGTGCTCAGGGGCTCAGGTCACCCCTGAAATTTTCCAGGGGGGACTGAGCACCCCCAGGTGAACTGCCTGCCGCCGCGCCTCCCCGCCCTCCAGGGCCCCTGGCCCAAGAAGAAGCAGCAGCAGCCACCACTCCCCTGCACACCTCTCCCCTCCAGGGTCCCTGGCCCAAGAAGAAGAAGAAGCTGCTGCCGCCGCTGCTTCCCCGCACCGTGGCAGGCTAGCTGGGGAAGGGAAGGGCAGGCATGGAAGCCTGCCAGCCCACTAGCCTCACCAGCGCCCCAGGCTGCTCTCCAAAGCCCCCACCCCACCCCAAAAGCAGTCCCCGCCAGACTGCCAGCCTCTCCACCATCCCCCACCCCGAAAGCATTTCCTGCAAGCCCGTCGGCCTCACCCCTCCCCCACCTGAAAAGCAGCCCCCCCCCCCGCACCAGAGTGCCCAAGCCACCCATGGCCTGGGCACCCTCTGCTCCCACCCCACCTGAAACAAGCCCCTGTCCCCTACACCCCCACCAACTTACCCTGCCTTCTGGCTGGTGGCAGCAGTGGTGGCAAGCAGAGGCAGCATGTGCTACTTCCCACTCCTGGCCCAACTGAAGGCTGCTGGGGGCAGGGCTTGAGGGCTTGTTACTGCCGAAATGCTGTTCTGGCTGGAAATGACCCCTGTCTTTATATATGTATGTATTTTATTTATTTGATTTTTAAACCACCCTCCCCCATATTTGGGGCTCAGCGCCGTGTAGAACATTTAAAGATACAGTCAGATTTAAAACATGTTAAAAACAGTTAAATAATACAGTGCCCGTTCCAGATGGCGCCTTGAATAAGACTACTTTATCCTAATCCCAAAGGGTGGCGGGAAGTGAGAAAGGAAAGGAGGGGTCAGACTAAATAAGAGCCTTGCTGTCCTCAACCATAAGACTGGTGGAACATTTCTGCCTTACAAGCCCTGTGGAACTGTACTAAGTCCCACAGGGCATGGATATTGCTAGGTGGAGAGTTCCACCAGGTTGGAGGACAGCTGGATATTTTGGGGGGGGGGCAGGGACCTCCAGGAGATTTTTCTCTGCTAAGTGCAATGCTCTTCGGGGGGTCTACCAGGAGAGGCGGTCCCACACTGGTTAGTGTGATGGTCTGTCTGATTGCAGGTCACTCTTCTAGCTTTTGTTAGGTAGGGTCTATCAACTAAGAGTCGGTTTATTAGCCGCAGTTAGTCTTAAGTATGGTTTTTGTGTGATATGCAGGATAGAAACCCTGGCTTGCTCCCTTGCACTACCTTCCCTGGCTGTGGAGTGAAGGTGATGAAACCAGTTTTTGTGGAGGTAAACTAGCGGTTGAGTGCTTATCTGTTAGCTGAATCTTGGGTTCACAAACTAACCATAGTTAGAATAATCCTTGGTTCCATGTGGATCGACTTGAACTTACTGTAAGCCAGCTGATTTGACTCTTGACTACAACAAGGATACCTCTCTGAATCTGGACTCAAAGCCCCGTTCAGTGCTCCATATTGGTTTTGGCAGAAGCTGTGAATAAGAATATGTTGCCACCTGCGAGAAATCTAAGACACTTGAACTGAAACCCACAGTTCTGTTCTTTTGCGGACTAACGAGTCGGGGAGGTGTTTCCCTTCCGCCCATGTCTCCTTCACAGGTTTCCACCAAGTTAGTTATTGGATGGCACAGCTCCTACCACTCAGGGACTGGAAACGAGCTTGTAGCACAACAGTCTGGTGTCTTGTGGGAGCCACTAGGTCACTCACATCACTGAACACTGAGCATCTTCAAAGGCATGCTTCGAAGGCCTGTCTTGTGTAGGACTTCAAAGCGTAGTAAATGATATAAGTGAGGGTCACACTATCCATCAAATACTGAGAGGAGATTATTTCCACTTGATTTTTTTTGCAGGGAGGAAGACTGGTAAGACCATAAAAGTTAATTAATAAGATAAATCATTGATTTCGGAAATAAATGACGCACATGTAGGGATGGATTTGGTAGGTTGATCATCATATGCAATGCTCTTGTTCCTGTGTAATAAAGATATTAATTAAGAGGTGTGCAACAAAGAGCTGGGGTCATCTGCAGATTCCAATCCAGTAGCACCATAAAGCCCAACAAGATTTTTTGAGGAATGACCTTTCAAGTGTCAAAGCTCCTCCCTTTGTCAGATATGAAGATATCCGAAGGGGTTGAACGGTTGGTTTTAGTTAGCATGTATTAAGTTGGTCTGGAATCAATCTACTGCTAGTACATTTATCCCATCTTTTGTCCAAGGAGTTTTTTTTGGGGGGGGGGGGGGGACATACTGTTCACAGTTCCTCTGTTTTTATCACCGCAACAACCGTGTGAAGTAGGTTAGTCTGAGACCAACTGACCCGAGGCCCAGAGTGGTGTGTCAGTTAGAACGCCAGACTACGATTTGGGCATCCCAGGTTCGAATTCCCACTTTTGCCACAGAAGCTTACTAGTTGACTTTGGGCCATTTGCTTTTTCTCAGCCTGATCTATCCCAGAGTATTATTGCTAGGTTAAAATAGATATGGGGAGAATAATGTTATGAGTTTCTTTGGGTCCCCCTTGGAGAGAAAAACAGGGTATGTATGAATAAATAGTCCCTCTGGGAAGATGAACCTGAATCTCCTAGGCCCTAGTCTAATGGTGTAACTGCTACATTATGATGGCTCTGCTACAGAGGATGTAGGTGGCAGGCTTGTTTACTCCCTTGCAGTTAGTGCCACAAGGTGGCTAGAGATTTAACGCTGGCCCCTAGGAATGTGGGGTTTGTTTGGTCTAGTCTTGTGCATGGCTTGCCCCTAGGAATTTGAAAAATTTTCCAGCTCTGGATTATAGAAATGAAAACAAGAGGTCCCTGGTTCCTAACCAGACTCCCCAACATTCACATGCTCCAAATTAATGCCCTGTGAATTTTCCCAAGAGAGCTCTCTAGCCACTGTTTGGAAACAGGATACTGTGCTCAGTGGACCTTGCTTTAACTCAGCAAGGCAATTCTTACCTTCAGAAACACGCATCAATGGAAACCACTTTGGTTTTCTTTCCATGGGATTTTTTCCCCATCCCAGAATTACCCCATGTGTATGCTGTACTTTGTCTAAGGACCTCTGCAAAGTATACAAGGGGGGTACCCCCCCTTTTTTTTACCATCACCATGACCTGGAGGGGAAGAAGTAGGATGAGAGAGAGTTGGCTCAGTGTGGGAGAAACTTGAACATGGATTTTTGTGGTCAACTGTTATACTGGAACACAGTTCACAGGTAACAACAGGCCATGGGTTCACATTACAAGAGCGAGCTTTGGAAATCCTTGGGCTTCCACGTTTCTTTTGTAAATCCACAGGAGCTGTAAAACAGAACTGTTCTGCCAGGCCTTTGGTTAAGGCAGCAGACATCAAGGAACATTGGCTTCTCCTGCCTCAATTGTCTCAATTAGGGTTGCCAGCCTCCAGGTGGGGCCTGGGGATCTCCCGCTTTGACAACTGATCTCCAGCTGACAGAGATCAGCTCCCCTGGAGAAAATGGCTGCTTTGAAGGGTGGACTCTATGGCATTATACCATGCGGAGGCCCCTCCCCTCCACAAACCCCACCCCCTCCCAGCTCCACCCCCAAAGTCCCCAGGTATTTTCTCACCCAGACTTGGCAACCCTAGTCTCAATTACTCCATGGCAATGTTATATTTATTGGTGCCAGGAGTGGCTGAGTTATTCCATCAAGGCAATCCACCACCTTCCCTGGCATAAATTCAGCGTCCACCAGAATATTACTAACCACTGAGCTGCCTGTCAGGTTATTTTAATCAGTTACTTAAATTTTAAACTGTGGAATTAATGGTTTTAATGAGTCAGTGTTTTTATGGAACTGCCTAATGATTGATGTGAGCCGCTTTGAGCCTGCTAGCTGGGTAGAGCAGGATATACATCTCAAAAAATAAAATAAAACAAAATAAACAAACATCTGTGGGGATCCAGCCAGAAGCCAATTTGGTGTAGTGGTTAAGTGCGTGGACTCTAATCTGAGAGAACTGGGTTTGAGTCCCCACTTCTCCACTTGCAGCTGCTGGATGACCTTGGGCAAGCCATAGTTCTGTCACAGCTGTTCCCTCAAAGGTCAGTTCTGGAAAGAACTCTCTCAGCCCCACCTACCTCACAGGGTGTCTGTTGTGGGGAGGGGAAGGGAAAGGGGATTGTAAGCGGCTCTGAGTGAAGGGTGGGATATAAATCCAATCTCCTCCTCCTCCTCCTCCTCCTCCTCCTCCTCTTCTGTTGAGAAATGTGACTGAATTAGTGGCACACAAAGTTTCCCTTCTTGGGTCCTTGTAGAAATGATCATGTTTTTCTGGGTTTTGTGTTTACCATATGAAGTTAGACATCAGGGTTTTTTCGGCCTGCTTTTAAACATTTGTAAAGAAATAATTATGAGAACATTTTCCAGTGCAGATAATATTTTTGGTAGGACTGCTTATGTTTAAGCCAGCGGTTCTGCTGAACCAAGAGTTTTCTTTTTAGAGTGAACTGCTTCTGTCAGTCTTTCTTAATGTTCTCCTACAATATAATTGTTTCCCAGTAGATTTTCTGCCTCTGAAGTTATAAAAATCCCAAGATAACGAATTGTTTTTTTTTTCCCAGTCCGTGACAAACTATTTTAGATCATAATTGAAATGAATGTCTAGGAGTTCAGCTCTAGTTCTATTTAATTTATTCCCTGAGTCGCTGCTATATAAATCAAAACGTCTTAGAACACAGTTTAATGAAATTGTGGGACCTCTTAGAGAGAGTACCTCATCATCTGTGTAAAGATTAATTTTAATTTATCCTCATTCACTCAAATACACTTAATTTCCTGTGTAGCTCTTACTAAGGCATCTAATGGTTCAGTACGTATTTCAAATATGAATGCCTGCTAGAGGCAACTCTGATGGGTTCTGCTATGTAGGGGAAATTTTGATGAGTTATATTATCATTTGGTTGTATGTTGCAATACATGGGCATTCTTTTCTTGGGATCTCTGATTTTTGGGGCTAAGGAAGAGCATACCCATAGGTTGATTTTTTTGTTCTTGTTAAATCACGAGTGTTTGCAGTTTCTTTAGTTAACTGGGTGGAAATGGGGCAAAAATACCCCCCCCCTCAGAGAACCCCAATTGGATTGCTCATTGGAACTCCCATAGACTGGGTTTTGATTAGGGGGCAGACAGCAAGATTCAGTCATGAAATCTACCTGCAAGGGATTTTGTAATCCTCTTTAGTTTTATGGTTTTGGCGTACTATTTATTATTTATTTTTCTTTGTTTATCGCCCTCCTCTCTTATCAAGACTTGAGGTGGATTTGATGGCTTGGGTCCAATGGAGTGTTTCCAGGACTTTCTTGTGTCCCCAAGTACCCCTGAAAATGTGCAGCATCATTGGGGGGGGGGGGGGGGTGCGAGGCAGGGGAGGTGAAAGTCCTGTATGCCTGTGCACAGAAATACTCTGCTGGATCTAAACCAGTGCATTTACGTTGTTAGCTTTACTCATGGATGCTAATTTTTTTTGTCAGGATTGTTTTTAGAAGATGATTGCAGCTGTTTGGGGACTTTTTGGGTTAAATGCCAGGGATGAAAAATAAGAATAAATGCTAACTGGTGCATGGACCTTTAAACCTTCTTAGTTCTTCAAGCCTCACAATCTCCATTCTTGTCATGTTTGATTCAGATTTCCCTTCCTTTGGCTTCTATGCTTGTTTCTCTTTGCCATTAGCCTGCACCAGGGATAGGTTTGCCAACCTCCAGGTAGGGCCTGGAGTTCTCCCAGAACTACCATCTCATCTCCAGACTACAGAGCTCAGTTTTCCCTGAAAAAAATGGCAGGTTCAAGAGAATCTACACTGTAGATTCTAGATGAAATCCCTCCTCCACAGGCACCAGGAATCTCCCAGGCTGGAGTTGGCAACCCTAGCCATGGGCAGTTTTTCCTCAGAGCCTTTTTTACCACTATCATGCCTATCCCAAACAGAGGATAATTTTGAGAGCATACTTAGTCTTTCCCTACTGGTAAATCTAATCCATAACCAAACACAATGAATAGCTCTTGACTTGAGCTCTAGATCTCCTTTACACAGGGTGGGTCCAGAGAAACCACACATCTAATTCCCTTGTGATGCGATTGCTGCATCATGCCATAGAAGAATCTGGATTGTCTGACAGATAGTTCTCTGAGTTGTATGGGGGAGGGGAGGGCATGAATGGTAGGTGGAGATCCAAGCCACCTTTGTGTGACAATGACAAAGGAGGGCTTTCCTGCTTCTTAGAGATCCCTGGTGTTCAAAAAGACAGGGAACACTAGCTCGGGGGTTCCTGGAAACTTAAACACAAGGGATTTTGCCAGCGAGCCACCTTGCCAGTTTGAAAGGAAAACAGCAAAAGACGGACATATTAGGCTTTGTGTGTTGTTCGAGGGGGATGAAAAAACATGGAGAAGTTAGTGTGGCCTGCTGGGACGTAGGTTCAAACAGGTAGGTGCCCTTATCTCCGACACTGCATGAGGATAGTGACAGATGGATGTAACTCAGCCCCCGCTGTCAGGTGTGAAAACATGGCCTTGAAGAGGGTTGGTTATTTACATTGATGGCAACTATGGCAAGTGTTAAGAGGCAAAGGGGAGCCGACCCAAAGAAACTGCAACTCATGCTGTATAGGAGACGGTATTTGATGATGATCTTTCTACCTCACTGTGCAGGAAATTATATATGATTGTGATCCTTCAAGCTTGTTGAGCCTGTGTGCAGTTTTGGAATTTTGCAAGTGGGCAATGGTCACCACTCCTAAATGGCTGTCAAGGAGAGGGCCGAACCAAAAAGTTGGAAGGTTCCACCAAAATGTTGGGAGGACTCTAAGCCAAGCTGTTCTCCTATGGCAGAGGCAGCTGTTCCCAACAGGGTGCTTCCTGCAATTGCAGAGGTGATGCGTTCTGGCCTCTTCTGAAGCTCCCCTGCCTGCTCAGGTGCAATGGAGAAAAGCTAGAATTGGCTCTTTCCTTGGGGGTAGAGGTGCTTTGGGGGAGAAGCCCATGAACCTTGTCACTTCTGGCATATGAATCTGTGAATTTGCCTTTTGATCACTGGTACATCTAACCTGGTTTCATCCAAGTCATTTCCCATGCGGGCACTGATCTGATCAGTGTTGGCTTCACTTCAGCCGTGCTGGGTGGTACATCAGGTACTCCAAATCCATTCATTGTTGTGGAAAATGTTAAGTAAAGAAAGCAGATAGGAACCTTCCCCAAAATGATCCCTTCCTTATAGCCCTTGTACTTGCTTTCAAGAACGCATCCAGGCTTGTATCACTTCAGATGCAGGCAGAAAATACCATTTTTGAATGCCACCACATTCAACATGCCACCACATCTTAATGCCAACTTACCCACTGAGATATCTGGTTCCCACTACTGTTGACATGGTTCTTCTACAGTTGACATGGTACCTAGGAGTTATGTTATTTTATATTGTTGTTTTTAATCTGGTTTTAACTGTATGGTATTTTACACTGCTGGAACCCACCCTGAGCCCGGTTGCGGGGAGAGAGGGATATAAATCCAAATGAATGAATGAATGAAAACATCTGTACAAAGGAGAGGTTTTAGGCCAGCCTGCTCATTGCAGAACTAGTGTTCTGCTTGCAGGGAGCTTTTCCATATAGAGGAGCATTTAAAAAATGTATCTCCACCCCCTCCAAAGTTGTAATCCATTCCACAGCTCAAAAGTTTGTTGCCTCATTTGGCTGCATATGTATACCAGGACTTAAAAAGAACTGATTAAACTGATCAGCAGAAGTCTGAAAACAAGAGGAGCCAGGGCTATTTGTGAGTAGGAGGTGGTGGCTGAGGACAAAGTATAATAAAAATATAAGCTGTATATTTATACCAACTGTAATCTCTCAGGAATGTCACTGTGATCGCTTAGTCCTCATAAACAAGGGGCCTGGAGACCACTTCAGGTTTATGTTTCAATAAATCTGTTGGTCTTTAAGATGCCGCAAGACTCCTGTTTTGTTTTTGCTGCAACAGGCTTAACAGGGCTCCCGCCTGAATACGCAATGTGGGTGGCCCTTCTCATAGGAAGTGTGCCTCTGACCACTGCTACTTACAGGGGATGCTCAACACTGTCCTGTCCCAATTTTGCGTTTCGGTAATGACCAGGCTGATCTCTGCTGAAGACAGTCTACTGGAATGCACTTATCGATAGGTCTCGGATTGCCAAGTGGCCACCTGATCAGTTGCCAGAGCAGGAGGATCCAAAGCCAGAAAAAAAATGCCCCCCCATTTTTGTCCCCCCCACTTCTAGCTGCAATTTTCTTTGCAGCTGAAGGTCTGTTAATGAGACAGATGTGCCCCCCCCCCCCAATATGTCACCACTTCAGGTCAGTGATGTGGGTTTTCTGGGGAATTTTCTGATTCAGATTTAAGTAATGTTTAGCAAAATTTAAATAACATTAGCAAAAAGAAGGCAAATACACCATTGTCATGCTTTGACTCGCACATACTGGAGTCCAGGACAATGGACCCTCCAGCATCCTTTCTTCAGCAGGCCTGAGGCGTGGGCCTCAATTTAGGGGGAGGAGTGTTTGTGTGGGGGGTCAGCTTCACCCTGAGTGTGCTCTCTCTCTGGCCTTATGCTATTCCTTTTGCTGTGAAGGAGTGGGCTGGCCCTCCCTAAACTGGCCTAATAAAGGATTGTATGGGGGTGGGCATGCTCTTTCTCCTAGAGTGGGCCCAAGGGAATCTGGGCTAATGGCCTCTCTGGCTGGCTCCACCTTTCCCTGGAGGTTTGAAAAAGCTGTTCTGCTGGCCTGCCCAAACCCCAGAAGGCTCAAGCTGCTGCCAGCCCCCTCCTCTGGCCTGTGCCCGTGTGTGGCCCACTGTCTGAGCCTTGGCTCACTTCTGTCACTATATCCTGCACAGTACCAAGCTGGACCATTAGCGCCCCCCCCCCCCCCCCCCCCCGCGCTCAGCATGGTCTCCTCTTACCGGCAACAATTTTCTGGGGTTCCGGGGCAAAGTCTTTCCCAATGCTTTCTGCCTGAGATATTTTCACAGGAGGTGGCAAGGCCAAACCAGGGAACTTCGGAATGCAAAGTGTGTCTTCTACCCCTGAGCCATGCCCTCCCCGTGAGCTGAACCTTTGATTTTTCTGTATTTTGAAATGTGCTGTTTTATTACAAGGCAACCTAAGCTTGTTGAGCAAAAATCCAGAATAGAT
The DNA here is from genome assembly GCA_029233225.1 of Lepidodactylus listeri. Taxonomy (NCBI): domain Eukaryota; kingdom Metazoa; phylum Chordata; class Lepidosauria; order Squamata; family Gekkonidae; genus Lepidodactylus; species Lepidodactylus listeri. Next base: position 127,069,049 of record JARCFY010000004.1, read on the forward strand.
TTTTTTTGAAAAAATTGCTCCATCCATGCACTCCCTTCATAGATGTACTTACAGAATGAACCTAGAGTGGATCTTTCTCCTGTGACTAAGGTGGTCAAAGTACTTTATGGAATGATTTGCTTCGCATGTTATTAGCTCTCTGAATGTTTTGGCACATCAGAGATACGTGCTGATATTTCTGTTCTCTGGTGGAAGGCTTCCCAAGTGTGGGGTTGGAGCCAAGAGGTGTCAGGCTATCGCTGTGAAACCTGTCTCTCCTGTTTCTAAGGGCCAGGTCATAATCTGCGAGAAAGACAATCGGGGCTGCCTTTGACGTTTGACGACCACTCTGAAACTTTGGTTAGTACAAAATGTGGCTGTCTGATTGCTGATAGGAACTAGTAAATAGGGCCATGTTACAGAGATCTTGGAAACATTGGCTGTTTTTGTTCCCAAGTGCTATTCAGAATACTGACTTTCAGCCCTCTGGAGCCGACATACTTCCCAGACCACCTTTCCCTATACAAACCCTTGGGAATGCTGCATTCTTCACAATAAGGCTGTCTAAAAGTCTCTGTTTGAGGGAAGTGGGGGCAACCCAGCTTTTTCACTGGCTGCTCCAGTCCTTAGAAATGGACTGCTTAGAGAAGTGTGGAAAGGGGACTCTCCTGTGATTTTTAGGGGGGTTAAAAAAAATTTGAGGTCATACTATTTACAGAGGCCTTTGGAAACTGACCTCTTGTTGTTGAGCTGATTGTGTGGTCATTTGTTCTGATTTTTCCTATTTATGATACTGTTTGTATATATGGAAGGCACTTTGAACATATGGCAGAAGAGCGGTGTAGAACTATTTTAAATAAATATATCTGCCGGAGATTAAAATGACCACATAAACAACAACCCCCCAAACAGGTTCCTTTCTCATATCTGGTGTCAGTGCCCAATGGTTAAGAAATTTTGGTCTGAAATCTTTTAAGTTATATAGGACATAGAGGAGAGAATCTCAGGCAGCCTTGAAATTGCCATTTTAAGCAATTATTTAAAAAAGTGTTAAAATCCATTTTACCTAGTGAGAAATTTACTCCCAGCGGCAAGGTTGTTAATAGCGCAATATTGGAAGCAGTCTGTGCTTCCTTGTAAAAGAAATGTGGCTGTGGCAGATTTGGTTCATTATATATATGGGAAGAATTACAGGATGAAGGCAACTGTAGGAAAGGAAACAGTTTGCCCAAGGTAAGCTATTCAAAATATAGTTTGAGTCCAGTGGCACCTTTAAGACCAACAAAGTTTTATTCAAAGCATAAGCTTTTGTGTGCAAAGCACACTTCTTCAGACAAATTGGAATACAGTCTCCTCAAGGGCTACTTACAGGAAAAAAGAGGGTGGCAGCAGTTGTTAGGAGGGGCCACTCAGAGCCAAGGTGCATGTGCAGAGCTGCAATTGGATCAGGTGACCGGTAAGATCAATGGATGGCAGCAAATTAGCACATAAATGCAAGAGTTAACAGCTCTTTGTTAACACTTGCATTTACATGCTAATTTGCTGCCATCCATTGAGATTACTGGCCACCTGATCCTGGCAGGGTCTCCACCTCCTTGCTGGGTTGGACCCTCATTGAGCAGCTGGGCTGCAGGGGTGTGATCGACACAACCCTGCCTTCTGGCCAAACCCTGCAGGCCAGCTGAGCCACAGGAAGGTTGTTGGCTTCCAGCTGTTGCTGGGCTGCGGTCCTGCTTTTATGGGATGGCCTGCTGGATCCTCTGGGGACCTCACCTTTGTAAGTGAGAGAGTAAGGGAAAGAGGAAAATTCTAGATGGAGTGGGACCAGGGCTATTTTTGTGCAGGAACGCACAGGAACGGAGTTCCGGCTGGCTCCTGAGTTGGCCACACCCAGCAGAAACTCATTAGCATAATAGGCCACACCCAACAGCAGAAACTCGTTAGGATTGGCTACATTAGGGGTATGTTGCCTAACATGCAAATTAATTCCTGCTACAAAAAAAGCCCTGGGTTTTGACAACAAACAAGATAAACAGAATAAGAAGCAAAAGGTGGGTGTGGCTGGATGACCACTCTTCTGGTAACATGGGGGGTGGCCTAATATGCTAATAAGCTGTGCTGTCAGGGGTGTGGCCTAATATGCTAATGAGTTTCTGCTGTTGGGTGTGGCCTATTATGCTAACGAGTTCCTGCTGGGCTTTTTCTACAAAAAAAGCCTTGAGTGGGACTGTGGCTCAAAAGGAAAGTGTGTGGTTTGCATGCAGAAATCCAAAGTTCAGTCCTCAGGGTCTTCAAATTTTTGTTTTTGTTTTAAACTCAAGTAGATGGAAAAGACCTTGGCCTGAGACCATGGAGAGGCTGGATTCACATGCTGATTTGAAATAACCAGTTAGATTTTTGGCTGCAGGCCTCTGGAGTCTGGTGTGGTATTTTTCTTAGTTGCTTTTCTCATTTTGGGTGGGGAGAAGAGGATGTTTGTATAGGAACCAGCCATTTCTCCTTTTGCTTAAGGTGATTTTGCATACAGAAAGTGGAATCTCAGCAGACCATCACCACAAACATAAAAGATGCATTTGGATGCCTTTAGATATAGGCATTTTTTAAAAACTAGGTATCACATCAGCGGACTATGTGATGGCTGGCTAGAATGCAGAGTCATTTCTATCATGGCAATTTCTCCAAAGGGCTTCCTTTAATTTCTTGCCGGCTTAGGTTTCAAATTGCTGGGTCTTCAGCTTCTCAGTTCAAGAACAATCTTTAAAAAAAATTGCATTTAGATTTCTCACTTCGGAATCCGTTAAGCATGTTTCATGTGCTTTTCAAAATCATTGATTTATTTTGTACATTGTTACCTCACCCGTCTTCTAAGGAGCTTAGGACAGCATATATGGATCTTCTTCGTGGTCTCTGTGCATCACACCTCTGGGATAAAGTGCGCCTGCGCCGATCCCGATCGGTAATCTTCAAAGCCTAACGGATTTTCGCGCCAGCTCCCCGGTCACGTGCACGCTCCACTGCGCATGACCCGGGGAGAGGCACGAGGATCCCGCCAGTTCTCTTCTGACCGCCGCGTCGTGAGGACCCCCTCTCCGCTCCGGTCGGTAGTTAACTTCTTTTTTCCAACTTTGGAAAGGCCTTTCGGACTGATTTCTTGGACTTTACTTGACCTACGGACTGTTTTTCTGGACTCTCTTTGGATTCTCCTACCTTCCACTCCCCGCCCGGCCTATGGCCCAGTGGTGGGGTTTCTTTAAACGCTGCCTTAAGTGTGGGAGTAAAATCCCCCCCCCCAGACAAGCACTCCCTCTGCTTGCTGTGCCTAGGCGAGTCGCATCGCGTCGACTCCTGTTTGAGTTGCGCCGCGTTCTCCAAACAAACTCGGAAGAACCGGGCGGCCCGACTCCGAGTGGCTCTCTTGGAGGCAGCGTTGTCACCGAAGATGTCCGCAGCCGACGCTTCGGCAACATCCCCATCGGTACCGACGGGCCCGACGTCGCCACCGATGCGAAGCCCTTCCGGCACCGAGAAGTCGGCATCGAAAAGACCCCTCTCACTGCCACGAACTCCCGCTAAGAAGCGTAAGGAGGGCAAAGAGGGTAAGGGCAAGCTGAAGCACAAAACCTCGAGTGCTTCGTCGACGCATCCCGCGTCCGACATGACCCAGCACGGGTCTCCACAGCTTGACCCTCCTGGGCGCGAGCGACCCCGGGGCAGCCCCGTCTCCCCGATGCCGCGACCCATCCAGCTCACAGATTCGGAACCCGACATCGAGCTGACGCAGATCCCTCACAGCAGTCCCGAGACAGGGCCTGACCCGATGCCGGCACCGAGAGGCGAGCGAGACTGGCGCCTTCCCCCATCTTCGGTACCGTGGGACGTCCGTCAATGGCGATACCTGTATGGTTCCTCCTACCCGCCACCTCCACAATGGTACCCAGCGGAGTGGGATCGCCAATCGACGTCGTCAAGAGTCTCCCGATGCCGAGATCCCCCGGCCCCGCCTCCGACTCCGATACCGTTACCGAAACCGAAACGGATACCGAAACTAATGATGCCGATACCCACATCACCCGATATCGACCTCCCTCCTTATCAGCCAGATCCGTCGACCCCTATGTCTCCCTCCGAACATTCCGACCATTCGATGCCCGAATCTCCCGAATCATCCGATGACGAATCTCCCATCCAGCCGTCACCATCCCCTGATGTGGCTGAAAATCTACCAATCTCCCCCTCCGAGGACGTGAAATCCTATGGAGAACTTATCAAACGAATGGCACATTCCTTGGCGCTTGCCACGGTCCAACCAACGCCTACCGCTACCGATGCCATCTTCGATATCGTACAGATGGACACATCCACCGCGGTAGCGTTGCCACTAATTTCGGTGCTCTTGAGCACTGCCAAAGAATCCTGGGGCCACCCTTCCTCAACCCCAATTTCCAACAAAAGGTTGGACCACATGTATAGGCTCCAAGAGCCAGGGGCAGAATTCCTATTCATCCACCCCAAGCCCAACTCAGTCGTCGTGACTCCCTCCGCTAGGGGACGTAGCGGACATTCCTCCCCCTTGGACAAGGAGGGACGGAAGCTAGATTCTTTCGGAAGACGATTTTATTCCGCCGGTGCATTGGGCATAAAAACGGCAAACTACACAGCCTGCATGAGCAGGTACCAGTACTCCCTGTGGGAACAGATGACACCACTTCTGGCTCAGCTCCCTGAGGATAAGCAACGTCTTGCTAGGAAGATCCAGAGGGAAGGCATGGTGCTAGCAAAGCATCAGCTTAACGCATCCAAGCATGCTGCGGACGTCACGTCCAAGACACTCACTTCAGCAGTCGCCCTTCGTCGCCACGCCTGGCTGAGGTCGACTTCGCTTCCACAAGACACTAAGTCCTTAGTGGAAGATCTCCCTTTCGAGGGTGAAGGACTGTTCAGCTCCACGACGGACACAGTTCTTCATGATTTAGATAAAAGCATCAAAACATCTCGTAACTTGGGTGTCTCACAACCGAGACAACAGAAGCAGAAAACATGGCAGAGATCTTGGTCCAAACAGCAACCGCGAAGATCTCCCACTGAACCCCAATGGCAGAGACCACCGTCTACTGTCTATCAGCAGAAACCTTATGGCCATAAGCCAAGATTCCCGTCCGCTTCCGCTTCCAAGAATAAACCACCCAAGCCGACCAAGCAGAGTCTTTGACTCTCCCATTTGCTCCGATATTCCCACCCGTCTATCCCCCTTCCTACTAGCATGGCAACGTATCACGACAGACAAATGGGCACTGTCGGTTGTAGCAGAGGGCTACAGAATAGAATTTTTCCAGATTCCACAAGAATCGTACTTCGTAACCACCCCTCCCTCCGACACCCTATCGTCGGAAGTCGAAGCCCTCCTCTCAAAAGACGCCATAGAACAGGTACCAACAAGACACCTTCAGCGGGGGTTCTACTCCCGCTACTTCACGGTCCCAAAAAAGGATGGCGGACTTCGTCCCATATTAGATCTGCGGAACCTCAATGCGTTCATCACCTACAAGAAATTCCGTATGACCACTCTACAGACCATCCTACCGCTACTAGAAGCCAACGCGTGGATGGTGACGTTGGACTTAAAGGACGCATACTTTCATGTGACGATTCACCCGTCACACAGACAGTACCTACGCTTTGCGATCGGTCCGCGTCACTTCCAGTACAAGGCCCTACCCTTCGGCCTCTCTACAGCTCCTCGTGTCTTCACGAAGCTTATGGCAGTAGTAGCGGCACATTTGAGACTCCAAGGTGTCCACCTTTACCCCTACCTGGACGACTGGCTCCTAGTCGCCCCCTCTACGACGGAACTACAGAACCACATCTCTATTACCCTTCACACCCTAGAATTACTAGGGTTGACTATAAACCTCAAAAAGTCCATGCTTATCCCTTCCAGACGGGTTCAGTTTATCGGAGCTATCCTGGACTCCTTGCAATGCAGGGCATTCCTACCCCCCAACAGAGCAGCGGATATAGTCTCCCTTCTCCAGGCTATCCTAGAGACCAAGGAGGCTACAGCCAAACAAATCCTTCGCCTGCTAGGCCTGATGGCCGCGACAACGGCAGTAATTCCCTTTGCCAAATTGCGAATGAGACCACTGCAGCTCTGGTTCTTGAGGCGTTTCCGCCCCAAACTCCACTCCCTCTCCAAACGTTTCCAGATATCTACCCAGGTCCTGGAGACCCTGAATTGGTGGCTCGTGCCCCAGAATTTACACTCAGGTGCACCTTTCCGGCTTCCACCACCCTCAGCGACCGTCACCACGGACGCATCCCTATGGGGCTGGGGAGCTCACCTGGAAGGTGTAGGTGTGGGAGACAGGTGGCACCCCTCTGTGGCACACAACCATATCAATTTCTTAGAGCTGCTGGCAGTTCTCTACGCAGTGAGATCTTTCCGCCAATCCCTAACGGGGAAAACGGTGACTGTCCTTACAGACAACACCACCACTATGTTTTACATCAACCGCCAGGGCGGGACGGTCTCCCGTGGACTTTGCCGGTTAGCGATAGAGCTGTGGAACGAGTGCCAGGCGCTAGATGTTCACCTGGTGGCGACTCATCTCCCAGGACTACTCAACGTCCAAGCGGACTTCCTAAGCAGAGGGGGAGCATCCCTACACGAGTGGGAGCTGAACCCCCTCTACCTGACTCCGATCTTCGACCATTGGGGACATCCATCCGTGGATGTATTCGCCTCTCGGGAGAACAAGAAGTGCCATCTATTCTGTTCCAGAGCAGGAACGGACCCGACCTCTCTCGGAGACGGTCTCCTCTTCCGGTGGACAGGGAAACGGTTGTACCTATTTCCCCCAATCCCTCTCATTCCGAGAGTAGCCCACAAACTGTTGACAGAGCGACCGTGGGCAATTCTCGTCACCCCATGGTGGCCGAGACAACCCTGGTTCCCCACGCTCCTCAGCCTCTCACGAGGGACGTATCTCCATCTCCCGACGGACCCGGACCTCCTCGGGATGTGCGGGGGCCGAGTACTGCACCACGATGTGCCCAAGCTAAAATTGACAGCGTGGCTGATCCAAACTTAGGGTTAGGATCACGCATTGCTCAAGTGCTACTGAACTCACGCAAACTCTCCACTCGACGTTCATATGAGTCAAAATGGACTAAATTTTTAACTTTCCTGGCGTCTGTGGGACGACCCTCAGTCCCCGCTGGACTTAAAGATGTTTTTGGTTTCCTCCTGTCATGTAAGGACAGGGGACTGTGTCACTCATCTATCCGAGTCTACTTGTCAGCCATCTCAGTCAATCATCCTAAGATTGATGGCTATTCGGTGTTTTCCCACCCAACAACGAAACAATTCCTCAAGGGAATGAATCGCCTCTATCCCCCAGTGCGGACACCAGTCCCGGCATGGGACTTGCCCCTGGTTCTCACTAAGCTGATGGGAAAACCCTTCGAACCCATGGCCTCATGCAGTCTTCAGCTTTTATCATGGAAGGTTGCATTTTTAGTGGCCATCACGTCTACTCGCCGCGTGAGTGAGCTCTCGGCGTTCCGTTGCGACCCACCATACCTCACGTTTCATCATAATGCCATCACTTTGGCTCCAGATGTCGCTTTTCTGCCTAAAATAGTGTCGGACTTCCATATAGGGGCAGATATCACCTTGCCGGTATTTTTTCCTGATCCCCAGGACCCAACGCAACGTAGTCTACACACTTTAGATGTCAAGAGGGCCTTGTCTTTCTACTTGCACCGGACAAAATCCTTTCGCAAGTCTCCAGCTCTCTTTATTTCTTATGCCTTGCCCAGGCAGGGACAGAAACTGTCGTCTCAAAGACTCTCGAAGTGGATAGTTGAGACGATAAAACTCGCCTATCTTCTGGCCAAAAGGCCACTGCCGGCGTCCCTCCGGGCACACTCCACTCGAGCCGTGGCTACTTCCACAGCATTCCTCAAGGGCATTCCCCTGGGAGACATCTGCAATGCTGCAACGTGGGCGTCCCCTCACACGTTTGTGAAGCACTACGCCCTAGATGTCCGTGTCCATCAGCGTACTGTGGTGGGCCGTGCAGTCCTGCAAGCAGCTCAGATGTGAGACCTCCAGCACCCACCTCCAGGTATGTGGTGTTTATTGCTCGCTATTCTCCCAGAGGTGTGATGCACAGAGACCACGAAGAAGATATACAGGTTGCTTACCTGTAATTGGAGATCTTCGAGTGGTCATCTGTGCATTCACACCACCCGCCCTCCTTCCCCTCTGCTTTCGGTCTCCCTCACCTTTTTCCTTGGGGGCTGTTAGCAGCGGTCAGAAGGAACTGGCGGGATCCTCGTGCCTCTCCCCGGGTCATGCGCAGTGGAGCGTGCACGTGACCGGGGAGCTGGCGCGAAAATCCGTTAGGCTTTGAAGATTACCGATCGGGATCGGCGCAGGCGCACTTTATCCCAGAGGTGTGAATGCACAGATGACCACTCGAAGATCTCCAATTACAGGTAAGCAACCTGTATTTCTCCCCCTTCTTTCGTTTTATCTTCAAAATATCCTACAAGGTAGGCCAGGCTCAGAGACAGGCCCTGGGTCACCCAGTGAATTTCACAGTGAGTGGGGATTTTTGAACCTGAATGTCCCATATCCTGGTCCACCACTCATACCCGTGTGTCACACTGGCTCTCAATAGGATTACTTCCCTGAATTCTGACTGATTTCTGAACCTGTGAGGTATACAATAAAGGGAATTTCTATTCTCCCATCCTCTCTGTTCTCAAACCTCAACGTAGCTAAAAATTGAGTCAGCGGGTCAGCATTTTTTTTGTTTTGTCCCACAAGCTACTCCGGATGGCTATCCTGCATTCAAAGGACATCTTGTTTTCTGCTCTCTCTCTAGGATGGATTTTTTTTTTTGCCAAATTGGCATTATTATTGAGGTCCCATTGTTTTAGGTTGCCAGTCTGCAAAAATACTGTATCTGAAAGAGGATTATATGGGCATACTGATGCTCTCCTAAGCATCCCCACTAAGATGATGAAGGTTTTTCATTTATTTCACTGAAGCTTCAGGAGAAACTTCTGTATGATACAGTATTTGTAACCAGTTCTTTTCTTTGCTGTTAGAAATGTCATCTTCTCAGATAAAGGTTAATCCCGAAGTCTCTGCCTGCTTACTGTAAATATCTAATGGTTCCCAAGTATAGAATACTTTTCTCCAAGGCTGGATTAAATGGCCTGCCATTAGGAGAATTAGCAGGCCGTTTCTTGGGAATTCCTTTCTCTGAGCGGCTATGTGACTATAAATCCGGTGACTTGGACACTATTTGTCACTTATAGATTGCAATAAGTACAATTTGGTTCGTGACAAATGGATTACAATCTATATCCAAAAAGGCAGTTTGGCCACAAAACAAGAGGTTGATCCAAATGTGACTCTGGCATTTGCAAAAATTTTGTCTATTGTATTTAATGGTATCATTTCCTAATGTAAAATTCTATATCCATATTTTCCATATTGTATATCTATGTTTTTTTATATTGTCTGTATACTAATATGATCCTTTTGTATGCTTATGACCTGTTGGTCTTTGAGCATTAATAAAAGACTGAGATAAAGGTTCATCCTTTTCTCTCCCCCCCTCCCCTGCTTCCCCTGCTGTTTCGTAGCAATGCAAGACTGGATGGCCCAACACTGTTAGAAGCCACGGGGGACATGGGTAGCAGTGACCTTTTGGGAAAAGAAGTGCACGAGCCCTTGAGTCACGATCTCGTCAACGGCACCACCAACGGCAATGTGGACGCAGCCCGGAGGCTGGCGAAACGCCTCTACCAGCTGGACAGATTCAAACGGTCTGACGTAGCAAAGCACTTGGGCAAAAAGTAGGTTCTGGCACACAGCTTTTTTTACCTAAATGGAATATCTGCAAAATGATGGAGACTGAATGAAGGTTCGTTTTTATTAGCGTGGTTCATTTGTCCCTTCCCCTTTCTCTCTCTGTCTGTCTCTGCAGTAATGAATTCAGCAGGCTCGTAGCCGAGGAATACCTTAAATTCTTTGATTTCACAGGCACGTCTTTGGATCTCTCCCTCAGGTATGCAGTCATCTTACAAAACTTGTGTGTCTTTTTCAGGGGATGGGGTGGGTCATATGTACAGAAAGTGACCCTGACAATTCATTCATTGAGAACCCCATTCACCCCTGTCCTAGAGCTCTCTCACACCCAGGAGAGGAAAAGTGGTGGTGGGGTTGTGGCAATCATCCTCAAAAGTCCCACCTTTCCTCCAGCGTTCTGAACCAATCCTTGCGATTTTGGCTTCATACAAATCCAAGTAATTGTTGGCCAACCAGAGGCCATGGAAATCCACTGGATGGGAGGGGGTGAGCTGGCCTCAGCTTTAGAAGGGTGAAGAAATACCTCTTGGATGGGTATTTTGTGGCTCTGGAAAGAAGTGTTGACTTAACCAGGCTTTTATTTGACTTTTAGTTACTGTTTGGGAGTCAACATAGGGAAGAGAGCATATTTTAGTGGTACAAATAAGCATCCTGTTAAGGGCCCATCATTCCTAACTGGATTGTGTAAATTCTGTGGAAAGGTGATTTGTATAGGAAGAGGAGTTTTGAATCTGCTGAGGTAACCTGATAAGAGAGGGGGAATCAATTCCCCCTTCAAGGTTTATTTACTTTACTTGAGAGTCCGTTTTACCATATATATTGAAGTTGTCCCCTCATAATATTTACCTTATTAAACACTTTTATTTTCTGTTAAATAAATATTTGTTTTTCATCTCCATCTGTTTCTTGTCTGTTGAGTCAAATGTCCAATAGAAAGGAGTCTAAACGCTGTGCAGCCCTAAACTGCTCTAAAAATGGAAACTTTATTAACAATACTATACTATCAAATGTCTTAAAGACCGAACAAGAATGATAACAATAAATTGCACAGTCAGTGTTATAGCATAAACATACAACAACTAGCCTGGTACCCGTGCTTCGCTACAGTATTTAAGTTCCGGAAAGCCAGTTATAATACTGGTGATGTGAAGTTTGAAATACAACATTTGTTGTAGGAATTCTAATGGAGAAGATTGTAGTGTAAAAAACAAAGTGAGACATACGTACTGTTTTTTTTCTCCACTGAAGGACCTCTTTGTGGACCATATTGGTGGCTCTGCCTGCAGCTGCTAGGATCACCAGGCTGCTTGGTGAGCTCACTCTGGAGCAGGCCACATAGAACTGTCCATGTGAGAAGCAGTCATCTGTTATTTCCTGCCACTTTCAGTGTCTGGCAGACCTTGAGGGGAAACTGCAGCCTCTTGAACTTTGCCGCATTCCTAAATTGCCTCCTCCTTGTAGTGTTGGTGTATCTGGCTCGATGTTTGCCAGGAGCTTTCTTGGGGGTGGTGAGAGGTGTGAGGGGGAGTTGTTCTGAAGGAGTGGTGATGTGGTAGACATTTCTTCAGGTTCATGAGGGAGCCGTGCATCGAAATGGCTCCTAGAAAGGTCCTTTACAATCTCCCCATGAACATTCATAAACTCAATTGCCAAGCTGGCTGTTATGAGAAATGTCTGTTCAGGAGTCTTGAATCACTGATTTCTGTAACTGTCCTCAACTGTCTGCAGTCTCTTTTAACTGTGTTTTTACCTCAGAACAGAGACTGCAGACAGTCGCGTCTCCAGGCACATGTAAAACAATTGGGAAAACACATTTTGCCCCTTTTTACCCCCTTCGGGGTCATGTTTCTCAGAAATCTCTTTTGGGGGGGGGGGGTTGACATCATGGTAGGAAGGCACTCCCCTTATTTTGGGTTTCTTGGTGCAGGGGTTTGGCCTGGGCATTGAATTGGGGGAGAGGGCATACCTCCCCTTTCTTTTTTTTACAAAATTGTCTCTCATTTATATTACATTTAAGAAGTGGGACATAACTATGTATTCAAAACACCATCTGAGCAATCAGATACTAAGCAAGTTCATACGAACCAATTTTCTAGAATCCACATTATGAGAAGTTAAATAATCTAATAAAGGAAATCACTTTTCTACAAATTTCGGGTATATTTCCATCGTGAGTGGGAGTGTGGATAAAGCCATTGGTAAGGCTGGGCCAGCAGCATTACTAAGGTGATCCTGCTGGGGCAGCATCCCTGATGGATAAAAGTACCCTGGCCCTTCTCCTACACCTGACAGACACCTGCCTGTCTGGTGTGGGGGGGGGGATTGTGTTTAAAGGCATCGGGGAGGTTGGGCCAGCAGCAGGGCTAAGGCAATCCTGCTGTGCAAACCTCCTCCTGTAAGCATCCCATCTCCTCTCCTACACCTGACAGGCAGCTGCCTGTCCAATGTGGGAGGAGGAGTATTAGAAGCCACTTTGGAGGCTGGGCCAGCAGAATCACTAAGGCGTTACTGCTGGGGGAGGCTCTCTGTTGGCTTTAAGCACTCTGCAGCAGCTGCTGCACCTGACAGACAACTGCCTGACAGGTGTAGGAGGTGTGTGTGTATGTTTGAAGCCATGGGGAGGCTGGGCCAGCAGCATTACTGCATGTCACAGGTGGTTGTTGGCCACTCCTGATTTCCTTAGCTGTCATTAGCTGTCTGCAGTCTACTGTAACTGTTGGCTTTTTTTGCCTCAGAACTCTGAGCTCTGCAGCTGACCAATCAGAGAGTGGGTGGTGCAAGTAGGCAGCAGCCTCATAGAAATCAATGGGGGGAGCACATTTTCCCCCTTTTGACCCACTTAGGGGTCGAATTTCTAAAAATCCCTTCTTAGTGATCACCTATACCATGGTAGGAGCGCTTTCTCCAAATTTGGTGTTTCTAGGTCCAGTGGTTTGGCCTGGGCAACTCGGCTCATAACTTTGAACTTCTCGCAAAAAGAGCCATGTAGTATAAATCAATGTGTAAACAGTTGCAGGGACAATGTAAATGCCTGACAACTATGTACCTCACATATTAGTACAGCCTTGGTCTAGAAAGTTTCCAAATAAAAGACCTTTAGGGAGTGCATAGCTTACATGCTACCAATGGTTTATTGTGTCCTTCTTTTTATTTGATTGTGCGTAGTTGAGGCTTAAAGAACCCATGGGAAAGGCCAGGGGTGGGGGAACTGGGCTTTCATCAGTGCAGTTGCCTCAGAGCCTCCCCCCATAGCTGCCACAGGGTTCTTCGGCATTGCACCAACATGCAACATCATTTCCAGTGCAAAAACTGGAAGTGGTGTCATCACATTGGTTTAACCATAGAGTTTTGGGTGAATCCTGTTGCCTCAGCACAATGACGGCACTTGTGGGTTTTGCCCTAGAAATGACACTGCACGTCAGTGTATCACTGAAGAGATTGTCCCCACTCCCCTAATTCTCCCACCAGGTTGCCTGCTATTATGTCCACCATGGTTGCTTAGGTCAGTCATTTTGAATGTTGCAAGCCAAGCATCCACTTACACTGGAGGCAACTTTTTCTGAATGAGTGTTCCCTGCAGGCATGAAGCCTGAAGATATTGGGATACCACCCTCCAGGTGAGCGATGGAGTTCTCCTGGAAACAACTGATCTCCAGACTACAGTTCTGCTGGGTCTTTGGTTTGGGGAAGAAGCAAAGGGGTGCTATGTCACCCTTGGGCACCAGGTTGCTCTACAAGCAGGTATATCATTTGGATGATTATGCCCAATGTGTGTAGGTGAGCCTTGCCTCGGGGAAGAATGATCGAAGACTAGATGGTAGTCATGGATATGATTCCTTCGTCTGACTTTTCAGTATCCCAAATCAGCCCCTTTTGTTAAGAGTGTGCTGTCAAGTTGCAACCAGCTTGTGATGACCAAAGGACCATGGGATTTTCAAAGCAAGAGACGAGCAGAGGTGGTTGCCATTGCTTTCCTCTGCATCGCAACCCCAGTCTTCCTTGGTGGTCCCCCATCCAAGTCCTAACTGTGGCCGACCCTGCTTCGCTTCTGAGATTTGATGAGACTGGGCTTGTCAGGTCAATTCAGGCTGCTCTAGAACCAACCAGATGGACCAAACGCCTCGTACAAGCTTTCAGGCTCACCAGGACACTTCATCAGGCTGTAGGTTACAAAAATGTTAAGAAGACAGAACGGCAGGAAACACATTCCCCAGGCCATGATGCTGGGACCTGTCACATCCTCTGCGAGCTGCATGTAAGCAAATAGCATAACTTTGTTGCACGACTGAGGTTACAGCACATTCTTTGGGAGGCAGCGTTCGTTTCCAGTCATCCCTCCTTTGTTCTTGCAATGAAATACAGAAACAGCCTGCCTTAGGAGAGCCGTGAATAGGGCTACATTTGCCGTGTTTTGTTTTCCATGGTGTGATTTTTCTTTGTCATGGATGGGGTGGGGGTGGGTGGTGAATGAAATTTCTTTCCCTTGTCTCACCAAAAGGCTTTGTTTTTAATACCTTGTAAAATGCTGGCTGTGTAAGTTGTCTGATCTGGAGATTGAAAAGCCCAAAGAAGTAAAAGCTTTGCTCTGAAAAATAAATCAGGAAGATGAGAGGGGAGTGCTGAGAGTTGAAAGAATGAGGGAACCTGACAGCAGCATCTTTAAAATAAAAAAAAACCACGCACAGCTGTTTTGACTAGCTGGATTTAGAAATGTGTATTTTCAGGTTGGGCTCTGCGTGCTAGATGGCAGGTTTAAAGTGAGCTTGGCGTCTGGCACAGCCTGCACGAGAACAGGAATGACATAGCCATATTTAGAAAGACTAGCAATTGCTGCCAGCCCCATCCCTCCCAAGTACTCAGAACTGGAAGAGAAGAATAGGCAACATTTTTGGGAGGAGGGCTGTCTTGCCGCATTATTTCTGGACTGTCTATAGAACCTTTGACTGGAGACAAACAGTATGATCTGCTAAGGAAGTGGAAAAACGTTTGAGAAATATATCATTCCAGTGGTTTGTACACTTATGTCTTTGGTCTCACGTTGCAGCTTCTGGCTGTAATCGGTTGTGCAGGCTTTGGAAACTGCACAAAAACCTGCAGAATCTGTTTAACTGCACAAAACCCTGCATAATCTGTTTAACCAGAGGTGAATATGGGAAGATGGTATACCTCACTGGTAGTGATTCCTCTTACAAATGGTCCTCAGATCTCTTTGGGGGGGGGATGATTTCCAACCTTAGCTCAAATATTTTCCAAGGTTTAATAGCGCTTTCTTTAACCTGTCTTCCCAGGACATTCTTCAAAGCCTTTTCCCTTATTGGAGAAACTCAGGAAAGAGAGAGAGTTCTGGTTCACTTCTCTAATAGATACTACCAGTGCAACCCAAATGCCATCTCCACACAAGGTAATTTTATTCCACGGTTAATCCAAGTTTGGAATTAAATGTCCACCTTCAGTCATTGAAGAATTACAGGTTGCCTGGGCATACTCCCTCTTGCCTGCATTCTGAAGTGGTTCAGTCTAGCGAGACTTAAATCTGATCGTGCAGCTTGTTATCAGAACGTCTCTTCATGAACATGGATGCTGCACTCACCATGTCGGGCTCAGGTGGCAGAAATTTATTGAAACCCACCTGACCCACCCCATGTAGAAACTGGATCGAATCAGATAGAATCGGAGTTGGAAGGGACCTCCAGGGACATCTAGTCCAACCCCCAGCACAATGCAGGAAATTCACAAATACCTCCCTCCCCACACCCCCATTGACCCCTGCTCTTTGTCCAGAAGGGGGGGGGGATGGACACCTCCAGGATCCCTAGCTAAACTGGCCTGGAGAAAAATTGCTTCCTGACCTGCTTGTAGTTGCTGTTTGCAGAGAAACAGCAAGTCCATCAATGGATTTAGGGTGGCATAACTCTGCTTAGGGCTGCGCAGTGAAACACTCTGTTTGAGGTCAGTTTATGATTGAAGGAGGGGTGCTGACAGGCCTGGGGGGGAAATGTTCTGTCCTTTTAGTGCAGAAGGTTAACGGGATGTCGTTTGCCAGGTGATGTTATCGACTTCCACACTTTCAGCTGCCCCTTTCCAGCACTCTTATTACTGGGCCAAGCTGTTTTTCTGCAGGCCTGTTGACAACCCTAACTGGAAGTGGCCTAAAGGGCACCTAGCCCATAGCAAACTAATGAGGCAGGAGTGCTCTTTTATCGTCCGGTTCAGAAATTTGTTTGAATTGATGTTTGAGGAAGGGTTAGCCAATAGACTAGTCAAAATATGGTAAAAGATTGTTTTTAAAGCATTAGTTTTATTAGAACAGCAACAGTTATCTTCTGCCTTTCTGCCCAAACGGGACCACCAAGGCCGCTAACAATTGAAAGCAGGAGCTTGTAAAACATACCATAAAACTGGTTAAAACCCAAAATGAAATGTATTTAAAAAACCACCAAATTAAACATAAGGCAGGAAGGAGAGGTCATTGAGTGAATACCAGACAAAACAAAACAAAGTCTTCACCTGCTCTCAGGAGACAGTGATGGAAGGGGACAGACAAGTATCTCCTGGGAGGGGGTTCCACAGTTTTGCTGTCACGACTGAGAAAGTCTTCTCCCGGGTTGCCACCTGTCTAATCCAATTCTCCTCCTCCTCCTTCCACCAGTGTGACATGGCAATTATTGTGTCAGACCAGGCTGGGGAGGCCCGGGTTCAGCCAGGTCTCTCCACCTCGTTTAACTCACAGAGCTGTGGTAACAACTTGAGTGCTGGGGGAGAACCTTGACCACTGCTGTGAGCTCTTGGAAGGGAAGGGTAGGACAGAAATGTGTGAGATTAGATTGTGTGTATGGGGTGGGGATTCAATTTAAAGAGCTCAAGAGGTGTGTGGAGAGTTGAATACACCCCCAAGCTGACATTTGAGGTTCTTTTCTCCCAACTGGTTTATTATATCTTGGCGGAAAGACAGCAGGAACGTGGGGCGAAGAGCAGTGGGTGAGGGATGAGTTCAGCGTTTCCTGCCGATACGACCTTTTGGCCCTTGAAATCATACTCCACCTATGTTTTATACGCGTGAAGGTGGCAGGGCTGTGTTTAACATCATAGTGGGCCCAGAAGAGTGAGCGCAGAACTAGGAAACCCTTGGTTTAAATCTCACCTCTGTTATGCTCTAGGTACGTGGCTTTGGGCAGCTACTTTGCTTCAGTCCTACCTCCCCCAGTCTGTAATGTGGGAATAATATTAGTCCCACCCCACATGAATGACTGAGCTGAAAGTGAACAGTCCAGAGTGCTGTATCATTAAACACTTAGCTAGAAGACATGCATTAAAAAAGAGCAGGCAACACATCCCCCACCCCGGTAGCTTTTGGGAGGAGGGGGGTATAATCCACCTAGAGTCTCTGTTAGAAAGTCAGGCTATAAATGAAATTAATAAAATAGTACATGTAAATTTCTGTTTAGGGTATGGCCCTGAAGAAGGGATTCACTCTCCCACTGATGGTTCTATAAAAGGTGCTCCCAGACCATTTGCTGGTAAATCATTGCAATCTTCTGAGAGGAACGAGGAAACAATAATGAATAATCTGAATATGTACGAATGAAAGCACATCTAGTGGGACCTTAAAGATTAACAAGGTTTTGTTCTAGCATAAAATTTCGGAGACTAAAACCCACTTTGTCAGATGCAGTGTGATGAGTTCTCACCAGGCAGGCATTAGGAGGAGGGAGGGGAGAATCAGCAGGGTCAAGGGGCTGTGAAATTATTCTTGATTTTGTTTGAACTTTACACAATTACTTCTCATCCTGCATGTTTGCATTTCATGGCCTCTTTGACCCTGCTGTTTATCCCCCCCCCCATAACTGGTGAGGGCCCCTCTGCAGTGCATCTGTGAAATGGGTTCTATTCCATGAAAGCTTGCATTGGAATACAATTTTGTTAAGTCTGTAAGGTGCCGTTGGATGGGGCTGCAGTGGCTCTGACGCTGAACTGCAGACTGGTAGATCAGCAGTTTGACGCTGAACTGCAGACTGGTAGATCAGCAGTTTGAGACCCGAGTGCCGTGTGACGGAGTAGGCTCCCGTCTCTGGCCCCAGCTCCTGCCAACCTAGCAGTTCGAAAGCAAGAAATTGCAAGTAGATAAATAGGTACCACTTCGGTGGGAAGGTAAACAGTGTTCCGTGTACCTCGGTGTCTAGTCATGCCAGCCACATGACCATGGAAACGTCTTTGGACAGTGCTGGCTCTTCGGCTTGGAAACGAAGATGAGCACCGCATCCCTAGAGTTGTATTCAACTGGCTTCCGAGCAAGGGAAACCTTTACCTTTAAGGTGCCATTGGACTCGTGTTTCTCTTTTCCTGCAACAGACCGAAGTGACTATCCCTCTGGTATTATTACTAGTCTAAATGTGGAACATTCATGTTGAGGGGGAGCTTATCTCCGGTTACCAGATGCTGTGGACATGTGGCAGGGATCGGCTTTTACCATTATGCACTGCTTCTGAACT
Source organism: Lepidodactylus listeri (assembly GCA_029233225.1). NCBI lineage: Eukaryota > Metazoa > Chordata > Lepidosauria > Squamata > Gekkonidae > Lepidodactylus > Lepidodactylus listeri. Next base: position 127,087,403 of record JARCFY010000004.1, read on the forward strand.
TTCCAAAATATCTATGATTTAAAATATGAATAAATTTTATAACTCTTTCTGGTCACTGTTGGAGACCATGTGGTAAGCTGATCCAATATGGTGGTTATTGGAAGGGCTGAATTTGTATGCTGCATCTCCAGAGATCTGCTGGAAGTGGCTCATAAGGAAAAACAACAACATGAGTTATCAATATTAAAATCAACAACAAGCCATGGGCAGAAAAGCAGTGTAAAATGACCACTGATCATCCTAGAAAAAAACAGTCCTTAGGTTAGAAGCAGACCATAAAACTGCTTTTAAAGGTAAAGGTTTCCCTTGCCCGAAAGCTAGTCAAATACGACTCTAGGGTTGCAGTGCTCATCTCTGTTTCCAAGATGAAGAGCCAGTGCTATCTGAAGACGTCTCCGTGGTCATGTGGCCGTGGTCATGTGTGCACCGAGGTGCACGGAACGCTGTTACCTTCCCACCAAAGCGGTATCTATTTATCTACTTGCAATTTCTTGCTTTCGAACTGCTAGGTTGGCAGGAGCTGGGGCCAGAGACGGGAGCTCACTCCGTTATGCAGCATTTGAGTCTCGCACTGCCAAACTACTGACCTTCTGGTCTGCAGTTCAGTGTCTTAACCACTGAGCCACCACGGCCCTTTTGAAGACCCTTTAGTAAAAAGACATGTTTGAGTTTGGCACCAGCCAGATGAGCCTCAAGTGAAAGGGCTTTCCAAAGGTGAGGTACCCCCACTGAAAATGCCTCATCTCAAGTCACTGCCTATCTCATATCTGCACAGAGAATGGGGCTTTGAAGGCAGATCTTAACTGGTGGTCTAGTCAGTTTTCGACAGCCACTGCCACAATAATATTAATCATACAAACCCTTTAGTGGTGTGTATGGTAAGCAAAAGACAGGTCTCTGCCCTGAACACCTTACAAATTGAATGTTATGTAATTATGTGAGCTGGTAAAGTTAGTAAATACTTAAATGTAGTTTCAGTTGGGGAAATAGAGTAAGAGTCCAGCTGCACCTTAAAGACTAATAACATTTTTGGTAGGGTATGAGCTTTCGTGAGTCTCTGCTCACTTCTTCAGACACAGCTAGAATGTGAAGAAGTGAGCGGTGACTCAAGAAAGCTCATACTGTACCACAGATTTGTTAGACTTTAAGGTGCTGCTGGACTCTTACTCCTTTCTACTGCTACAGACAGACTAACACATCTACCCATCTTGATCATTTGGGAAGACAGAATTCAGGGGCTAACAAAGTGGCTTCAGGCACAAGGCCAGTTTTGAGCAAGGATTTGAAGGGAAAAAGAGATGGGACACCATGCCGTCGGGGTTTGGCGAAGGAGTTAACTGGCTTAGGTGGGGCCAGTGAAATTCCAGTAGTACTAGTCTTACAGACTAGTGAGACTGAAATGGTTTAAGTCCATCGGCTTAACTGGACTGCAGATCATGCTGTGAAAACGAAAGCCTGCTTCTGTGGCTGAGGCAATGTGAGTCCCTGACCTCTAAGAAATAGTTCTTCAGAACATAATATTAGGGTGTATTTTCTGTTCAATGGGCAAAATCATCTGCCCCCCATATGCCTTAATTTAATGAGTCTTCTCTAACAGTTAATGTCATGTGTTTCTTCAGAAGCAAATTGCTTTTGAAAGGAGAGTGTATTAATTAGGCTGCGGGGGGTCTCCGACTCAACTTGAATCATGCTTTTCATAAGCAGATGTGAGTAGTGGGAAGTGTGATTTGTTGTGGTTCCCCTCCCCCTCTCATGTCACTTTCTGTATGTCACACTTGAGGTGTTTTTCTCCCCCCACAGATGGAGTCCACTGCCTCACGTGTGCAATGATGCTGCTCAACACGGACCTCCATGGCCATGTGAGTGTTCTGCAGGGTGGGGATTATTCATGAGGCACTTTTGGTGGTATGTGTTTAGTCACTAGGCGCTCACTACCAGCGTTCTTGCATGATTGGAGCCATAAACGCTTCCAGGGGATCTAAGCAAGTGGAGTTTCTGGGCTCAGCAAAGGTCCAGAGCCCATGACTGCCAGCCATCTGAATGAGCGCTAGGCAAGACACAAATGAACTAGGCAAGCTTGGTATCAAGTGTAGCAGCTGAGAGCCAGCACGGTGTCATGATCAGAGTGTTGGACTAGGATCTGGGAGACCCAGGTGGGAATCCCCACTCTGCGACAGACGCTTGCTGGGTGACCGTGGGCCAGTCACACACGCTCAGCTTAACCCACGTGGCAAGTGGTGTTCTGAGGGTAAAATTGAGAGACCAGCATTGTAAGCCATGCTGAGTCTTTGGTGTGTGTGTGTGTGTGTGTGTGGGAAATGGGGTATAAACAATAAATGGAAGAGTAGCTTTGTAAAGTACAGAAGATTAGCCAAAGGATTTCCTGTAACAGTAAGCTGCCCAGACGCAGGGAATGCAGTGGGAAGGGTACTGGGACTGGGCACCCTGGCTTCTTTGCTCAGGATGGTTTTGACGACAGTAGTGTTTGCCTGATATGCCTTCACTTCTCTCTTCCAACTGGTAGTACCAGGGAGCTTGGGATCCGGCTTGCAGGGCTCCAGGTTGAAGCAGAACATTTGTTTCTATTCAAGATACCTGCCCTGTCTTCCAGTCAGCTGGTCTCCGAGGTGGCTTAGACTGTATGACAACAGTTCAAACCATTTGGCTTCCGATGGAATGTGGCTCTTCTAAAGAAGACTCACAAGTGTGGGACCTTAAAGCTTCTCCCTGGCTCTCTGGTGTTTCTACCAGTGTTGCTGCTGTTCTGACAGGGGCCCCAAGGAGCCTCAAGTAGGCGCATGGTCCAGTGTTCTTTGGACCTGGGATGCCTGGCAGCTCTTTTCTCAAAGGGAGGCTGTGTACAGAGGATGGGTTCTCAAAGACTCAGCAGTGACTCTGTTGGAAAATCATCCTTGTCCGAGGTCCAAATGGTTATCTTTTGTCCCTGACTTGCTAAGAACTCCTTTTGTGGTCCTTCCATCTATGCTCTGGAAGATCCACAGTGTGCTTCCAGAAGTGTGGCCAGAGATGATGCAATAGAATTTTGTGTAGAAAACAGTAAGAGTCCAGCAGGACCTTGAAGACTAACAAAATTTGTGCTACTGGACTTGTACTCTTTTCTACTGCTACAGACAGACTAACACAGCTACCCATCTTGATCCATCTCCATAGAGTTTTGTGGTGGCTGCTGCTTATGGACAGTGTCACTTCCCTTCTCCATGAGTAGAATCACTTTTAAATAACAGCATCCATTTTTTTCTTTTAAAATAATCTAGAGAAACAATGAACTATCCACATATTGCACATCTAGCTTTTGCAAAGGGGAGAGAGAAACAGGAGGAGGCTTACCTTTCCGTTTCAGAAGTATCCCTCCTGTCAGTGGAATTGAAATGGACTGAACTGGAAACAGAATGTGTTTTGGTCTAGTAAATTTCACAGTGTTGGCTTGCACGAAAAGGGAGCAGCGTTTTCTGCCTCATTAAGAGACTCCCCCTCCTAGTTAGGTTTGTACAGTTACTGAGTTGACAGCACTGGATAAGGACTTGTACCATTGTGATGGGGTGGGGCAGATGCTCTCTCTTGTGCTTCACTTAGCATTAATATTACCAATTGCTGCTTTGCAGAATTGACAGACTAATTGATGAACACTAGGTGGCAGGGTATGCATAGCTTTACCCTTAGATGCTCTTGGTCCATCAGAACAGGTTGCACAGCTCTGTCTGGATCTTGCATTTGAAGCCTGAAGGTCATGCAAGGTGGTATATTTTAATCTGCTGTGGGACAGTATTGTTGATACAGACAATGAGGGACCAGGTTCAAATGCCCATTTAGGCAGAATTCTTTTCGGGAAGTCTTGGGCAATCCTTAATTTAGCCTACCGATTCCCAAAGGGCAGGCTGTGGGGGCATGCTGTCGTAGGCCTTGACGGATTGTCATGGTTGGATGCATCTAGCTCAAGATGTCCATCAGAGTGTGGACTCCGTATACAATATTGATTTCTGCCTCCCTTTGCACTGGCAGGACCCCAAAGGGTGAAAGCGAAGGTGCACCAAGATGCCCCGGCCCAGCCCACGTCACAGCTGATGGTTCTGGAGGAATCCCAGTGGCATCGCCATTATTTAGAAACCACAGTCATAGCCTGGAGTGAATTACTAGGGAAAGGAGGATAGTGGGAGGCGTATGATGTGGGTTTTTCCCCTCAGATCAGAGCTGAATTCAAATGGTTGCCTAACTTTGCAGTCATATTCATGAAAAACAGAAGTAGGGAACCTCCCTGTGTGTGAACTGGAAGGGGCCTGGCAGGTTACAAGCAGCAGCTGAGCCTCTGGAAGAACTTTTTTTTTCTCCGTGAGAGTTCTAAACCCAGTCACAGTTTTCGAGTCCTTCCCACGAGCCCAGCCCCACTTCGCTTCTCTGCTGCCCGCACTGCTGCAGTAGGTAGAGAGCCTCTACCTGCTTTTGCTCTTCTTATACTTTTTCTATCTTGTGGTGCCTTGGATGCTGTTTTAGCAGCATCTGGGGTGTGTTGTCAAGGTGTGTCCTGGGAAACGTAGATTCCATAGATTGCGTACCCTCACTCAGCACAAAACTCAGGGTGATAATGTTCATCTTCATATTCGGAGTGAGCTACTAAAGCTCATGCACTGAGCCCAAAGATGTCAGGTTGTAGAAGAGCCTCTGAGCACCTTCCATTTTCAGTGAGTTTCTGCACTCTTTGCAAATGCCTTTACCTTATTTCATTGCAGCTCTTCTTTTCCCTCACTGTCTGTGACCTCATTTACTCACACTTCCATTTAATTGTGTTGACTCTGGTTACGCGCACCAGTGATTTCCTGATGTTACATCTCATGTGATGATATGGCAGGTGCTCATAAACAAAATTGTATGGGGTTGCCACAGCCAATGGAAATAAACAGCACTCTGAGCAACTGTTGACAGGGTAAGTGAAGGCAAAGAAGAATGGAAATGATAAGGAGAGTGAGGGCAGCAAAGAAGAAGGGAAATGGTGTTGAGAAGCAGTAGCAGCAGCAGCCATGTCAACAAAAGTATGCCAGACAGCACTGGAACACCACAGAAGGGGTAGCTTTTATCAAGGAGAGTAACTTTTGACCATGTGTGTATCTGTGGCAAATGAGCTACTTTTGAAACTGAAGATTGAAATTAATGAATAGCTGGTGGCAGCGGTAATTCAGATGGTCGGAGATCTCTCGGCATCTTGCCTAGTTAGGCTTTGACCATAGTACTGGTGTGACACATAATCGAGACTTTGGCTTTAACACTTTGAGACAACTTCTGAAGATTGCTTCTCTTTTACTTATGTATTATTTATTGCCACCCTGTTTTATTAAGTGTGAAAAATGTATAACACCAGCCATAATAACTGTAACAGATTGTTTCCTGCATCTCTCTCTTTCTCACCCTTGGAACACTTGTTTTAACTAATGTTTATATACATATATTTCTTTGTTTTGTGTCCCCCTCCCCACTGTATTATTTTTCTAGGTGGTAAGTAGGAATGTAGCCATAGCCTGGAATGCAATTTAACCATCGTTGTTTGTTTCCTAACTATAATTCAGTGCCTTCGCCTGTACGCATGTAGCAAGACTTTACTAAATACACCATTTTTTTCCTTTAGAACATTTGTACACCACTTACCTTTTAATGCTTAAAAAAACGAGACCAAAGTGATGCATATAATATGCATGTCAACTGCATGGGATGTCATGTTGATTTTTCCAGAATCAATTAGGGTACTTACCCCAGCAGCATTGAAAAATGAGCTGCAGTTTCCAGTTCTGCTGTGAGTTGCAAGCTCCTTTAAGGCCTTGAAATCTTACTAATTTGCCAGAACTGGTATCTGCTGGTTCCTTCTACCTTTGTAAAGCACTGGTAAACTGAATCCTTCTCTCAAATGCTGCTTCAGGGTAAATTGTTCAGATGACCACTTAGGGTCAGGGCAGCAGTACCTTTAACTGAGTTGGAAGCTTGGAAAGGGGACACAGGTTTGCATGGTCCCTGTCTAACTCTGGTCTTCTTGGAAATGAATTCCCCATTCCTGCTTTAACCATGGTGAACCTTTCACTAGCAGCAATGTTAAGTATGGTTGATGCTAACCAGGGCCCTTTCTCCATCTGAGACAAAGCTCTGGGGGAGCTTCTCCCATGTGGTATGATCCTGCATCACTGGACAGAGTATATGAAGGCTGCAATCACATGGGCGAGGCCACCTGCATGGACTTTCCCACCTGGGCGTCATAGGTCCTACTGACTGGGGTGTTGAATAGAAAATGTCCATGCAGGTGAGCCTGGTTCTATAAGAACAACCTTCTTTCTCTCCCTCTGTCTTTGGTAGCAAGGGATCACTCTGGGTGAAGTGGTTCCCATACTCATGAATATGTGAATAAAGAGGGTCCAAAGTTTCCACCATATATCAAGGTTTGAAATCTAATTTGAAATCCTTGTTAAGCAGGAACCCCAGTTCACCTGTTACAAACATTAGTTGATGAACTAATGAAGGACTGAAGAATTTGGGAGAGGAAGAAAGTTATCCCAATGAGCTGGTCGCTTATTGCAGTGAAGAGTATTATTGCACCGGTTCAAAGATAAGAAGCCCTATAAAATTAAGTTTAAAAGCTAATCCCCCTCCCCTCCATTTTGGCATTTTTCTTTCAGCAAAGACAAGTTCTTTTTAAAAACCCATGGCTTTCTGTTCAGTTGAGCAGTTTCAGGCTGTCGTTCTGCCAAAAATGATTCCAGCTTTTGTTTGTTAGGCAAGCCCTTAACGTTCTTGGAATGCAACCTACTTCCCTAAAGTGCTTTGAGAGCCAGGGCTGAAAAGCCTGTGCAATTGCTAAGATTCATCGTCACCCATTATCTTTGTAGGAGTCATGGGCCCACAGCTTGTTCTTCCCTTCCCCAGTAGGGTGGCTTGTTCCTGCCAGTTTCTGTTTTATAGTTGCATCAAGCAGACACACTTACAAAGAATGTCTCTAGCCCCGTGATTGCTGCTCAATAGTTTGCTTTTTAACCCAAGGTGGTGGTGGGAATGCCTTCGAGTTTTTAGTATTAAAAACAAAACCCTTAGTGTCTTGCTCGTCTGTTGATTTGTATTAATATTTCTGTGTCCTGTTATCTTTCAGAACATTGGCAAAAAGATGTCCTGCCAAGAATTCATTGCCAACCTTCAGGGAATGAACGAAGGCCAAGATTTCCCAAGGGAGCTCTTGAAGGTAAGGCACTAAATTATTTTCTCCTGTTGGAATGCAACGTTAACTTTCCTGCTGTCAAGCAACAATGAGAACAGTGCTCTAAAACTGATCGTGTGTCACGTCATCCCCCCCCCCCCCGGCTTCTTATTTGCTGCTTCTGAGGATGAATTCTCCTTTTTTGATGGTGGAGTGGGTATTTCTGGTCATTTCTGTGCCTGTGGGGGGGGGGGGGTGGTTCACTGATTCTCCCTGTTTTCCTGGCATCATCGAACACCGCTGTTCATGGTGTTCCGGGGTGTGTGTGTCCCTTATTTCCCCAGTGACGCATTTTGTGGGACATTTTGGTCAGGAATGGAGAGGATGGAAATCTTTCTGTCAGCAGAGGTTTTCAGCGGGATGCAAGCCCGTATGTGCTGTGAATGGGGACCATGTTTTGTATTTTAGAACTGTGGAACGTATTTCTTTCTTTGTTTATTCATTTATATTTCCTTCACTGATACCCAACTTTCTCCTCAAAGGCGACCCAAAGTGGCTTAAATTCTTCTCCTTGCCTCCATTTTATCCTCACAACCGCAAACCTGTGAAGTGGGTTTGTCTGAGAGCACGTGACTGGACCAAGGTCACCCAATGAGTTTCTGTGGTTTGTGTGGTAGGATCTCCTGATTTATCACTGGTTTGGGGACTCTCACACCATGTGCCAGACATACCAGTGTGCTGTGAGATTGGCCAAAGTGTGCCTTGAGCAGTTAGGCCGCTGCCTTGTGTGTGTGGGCCATTCTGTTCCTATGGGAACTGAAAGGTCCCATGAAGCACTGATGCCCCTTGCCAGTACTTGGGTGGTTGCAGCAGCACACTGAATGGGAGGGAATAAGGATACGCAGGCATTCCTTGATGCCTTAGGAATTCCGCACAGGGTCAGCCTTCATTTTCAATATGTTCTTTCCACGAGTGATTCGTAGTACTATAGACTGATTGTTAATTGACGAAATCTGACATTGTTGTATGCTGTTACACATTTCTACATGAATAATCTATAATTCCCTTTCGGATGAAGTTCATCAACGAAACGAGATTGTATTCCGGAGAACCTCGTCAAATGCTTACCTGAAAATACCTACCTGAGAAAGACTTCTGTATCATTATATATATTTTTGTATTTTGTCATATGTGTATTATGCACTTTATATTTTAATTAGTGCCCTACACAGCTCTTCTTGTTCATTTTTGCTCATGGTCTTTGGGGCCGTGGTTCTCCTGTTGTCTCACCCATACTGCCTCAGGCAGAGGAATTTCAAAAAGAGTCACCACCACCCAAGAAGCACCATCCCATCCTTGAACTCCAAGCACATGCTTTCTGGATCAGGGCTACCCTTCTGTTTCCCACTGCAGTGTTAGGAACTGGGCATATAGCACCAAAAGCTGAATGTAGTAGTCATTTGTGTGCATGGCGTCTCATCTAATGGGTAGTGGGCACGTTTTCTGCGCGTGCATTGCACTGGTTTGGAGTCGGTGCCTTGTGCAGTATGTGAAGGCAAAAAGCCAGCTAGGCTTTTTACCCGACACACATTGCTGGCTGTGGAGCTGAGCATTTATGGTAACAGGTTTTCCAGAGAGCTTGTGAAGGAAGATGCCTCTGGGCTTTTGTGTTTGAATGGAAGATATAATTTGATATCAGGACACGCTGTATGGTACATTTCAACTTTTCTCGTCTTGCTCGCCCCGTGTATGTCTGTTCGCTTAATTTGTGCTAGCAGCCAAATCAGAATAGAATGCTGAAGCCTAGGGTTGGCATTGCTGAGCCTTTTCCTATTGTCAGCAATGACAGGAACGTGCCTCGTTTCTTTTGTCTGGTTGCCTGTGCGGGAAGTGCTAGTTGTTAGCACTGTTGTTTGGCAGTTGACAAAACACGAAAATATGGCATCTTGCTGCATGCCAATCCAAAACTCTGTAATCTCAGCAAAAGGAAGATTTGTGTTTTACTTTTCTGCCTGGTCAAATATTTGTCCTTAATGAAAGGCAAGCCGCAAGTAGAATCGAAAGAGTTAGCAGGCGCTTTGCTGTGTTCTCTAAAACAGGTCCTGAAAATGGTTTTAATGTCCAATACAGTTCTGTCTGTGAAGCTCCTCAGTAGGGTTTGACCAGTAACAAGCTGGGAGAATGCTGGGGAGCCCCACTTTTGCAGCTTGGAGCATGTTGGAGGATAGGTCTGTGGAACACGGAAGTAACTAGTAATTCATCTTTGTGGGTTCTGTGCAGTCCCCCAGGCCTGTTGCGGTCAGTTTCAAGGCTTTCTAGCTCTCTTTAGAAGGTTTAGAGCATTCTCGCTCCCCTCCAATGTGAGCCGAAGATTTCCCACCCAAACTGGCACGCCTTCCCTCAGTCCTATCTTTGCTGTCCTTGGACGCTTTTTCTCTTGACTGCCACTGACCTCAGACTTTGTAGGTAAAATCGTTGCGTCCATGGATCTCTGGGTCCAACCCATTACTTTCTGCTTCCTAAGTGTCTTTTTTTTGACTGCAGGTAAAGCCTTGCTCTGATGTAGTTCAGCTCTGTTGCAGCCAGTAGAGGTTTTGCCATTGATTTCCACAGGAAGCTGTTGCTAACCTCGATTGGTTCAGCTGAAAGCCTTTGGAAAGGCATTAGAACATCATAAAAATGATTTACATTACTAAGATTTGCATGGCTGAGTCAGAGAAAATCTGCATTTACTCCAGCATTGTTTTTCTGAATGCTGCCAGCCAGATGCTTACAAGGAAGGCATGAAGGTTACGTACTGCCCTCCTCCGATGATTTATTAGACTTATTAATCGCCCCATCCTGGCTTGTGCCGGGCTCTGGGTGATTTACATGACATTAAGCCTTAGAAACAATATAAAAACATCAAATATCATAAGATTAATAACATTAAAACCAATTTAAACAAAGTCAAGATGGCATCACTAGCAAGTATGCAACTGAAAAACGAGTTCTGAAAGATTTTTGGTCACTTCCTAAGTTCTTTTTGGTTTGTTTTATTTTGGGGGTGGGTGGGAATAGGGGTGGGTGCCAGCCATGTTGGAAAACCATCACTGTCCCTAACTAAAAGCCTGGCGGAACATTTCTGCCCTGCATGCCCTCTGGAACTGCATGAGGCCCCACGGGGCTCTGATTGCAGTAGGCAGAGAGTGCTTTGTTCCTAACACCTAATATTCAGAGGTATACCGCCTCTGTACGTGGAGGCTGTACTTTAGCCATAATGACTCATAACCATTGATAGTAGGGTTGCCAAGTGACTTACCTTTTTTAGCGGGGGAGAGTTGGTCCTATTCCGGGACATTCGTGCATGCGTGTTGCGATGATGTCATCCAGAAGTGATGTCATCACGATGGGCATGTCGCCGGCTGACACTCTAGCAATCAGCCTGGAAACTCTATGGTACCATAGAATTTTTGGGCTGATTGCTAGAGTGTTGGCCAGTGACATGCCCGGCGCAATGACGTCATCTCTGGGTGATGTCATCGTGCTGGGCACGTTGGCCCGAATCGGGCTTTTTGGTAGGCAAAGTTCCCGCCACCGGCCTGATCCGGATTGGCAGATTGGGGGCCCTTTCGGCGGGGAAACCCCTCCCCCCCAAGGGACCTGGCAGCCCAAATCAGTAGACTGTCCTCTGTGAATTTGTCTAGTCTTTTTAAAAAGCCAGGTGAACCTCAGTGGCTATGACCACATCTTGTGGCTGTGATTTCTGTAAATTTAGGATTAGGTGGAATAATACATCCTTCTATACATTTTGCCATTCAGCTTCGTTGTGGTTCTTAATGCCTGGTATGCCAGGGAGAGGGAAACATCGTTGGGTTTTTGAGTCCTAGATTTCTCTTTCTACACATCCTATGTAACTGTATAGACTTCCACCAAGTCACTCCTTTAATAATTTCCCCCCAAAATAAAAATGGTTCCAACACTTTGGCTTGGGCCCTGCAGTTTCTTTCCATTTGCACACTTCCTCACTGGTTGAGGAGATGGTCACCCATTGGGGAGCATCCTCTCTGCTAGGTGCATCTGGCTGTGCAAGACTAATGTCTTTCAAGGAGCCAGAAAGTGTCTAGCATAAGAAGGATGCGCTGTGCAGCAGAGGACTGCCTCTGCACCTGATTAAGGAAGCGCTCAGTCAGGAAAAAAGAGTACAAGACCCATGACCTTATCTTTGAATATGGAAAATACCAACGTCCACACTTAAGGTAAATACAAATGCAGTCTTCCTTAAGACATAAGTTTTCCTTTCTCCATCCAGTTTTGTAAAAGTTTAAATCAGTGTCTTGTTTTTCTGTCTGGTTCCCTTGGTGAGGAAGGGGTGGGTGGGAAATACGCTAAGAGATGTCTGCAGGTCCAGAATGATATCCAGCCAAGAACAGGGAGGCAGAAGATTCAGTCTCTTGAGAAAGATTGCTCACGTGGTCTCTCTCTCTCTCTCTCTCTCTCTCTCTCTCTCTCTCACACACACACACACACACACACACACACACGCACACACACATACACACACACACACACCTCAGTTTGGAGCTGCTTCTTGCTTGGCTTCAGGCCTAGATGAGAATGTAGAAACCTCTTCAGGAGTACGTTTAAAAGAAAAGGGATCTTGGCTCCGGTTGCATGTGATAGTGCGGGCTTCAGTTGACGTTGACAAATCGGCTCGTTTCTCAGGCCGTCTTGGGGAGGTGCAGTGGAATGGCCTCAGACTCTCTAATTACAGGCTCTTATTGACCAAATCGATCTCTCTCCGCAGTGTGTTTAAGCAGCCCACTTAGTGCAATAAAAGAAGCTTCCTCTCCGTTTCCCTCTCTGAGATGTTTATCATTCCGCAAGCGGATTGTGCCTTTTCTTTTTTTAACAAGCGGGTCTCAGACACAGGCCAGCTGCTCCTCAATGAACTGGCTAATATCCCCCAGCTGGGGCGAAGATTAAATGCCCCTCTAAGGTAGCCTCTTCTGCTGCAGCATGTGTTTCCTCAGATTTTGGGCCTCATGTCTCTTTTTATTATTTTCATGTACCCTGACTGCTGAGACATGGGGTGGGGAAAGGAGATGATGGTACAGTTTTCTACTTCTGTGCCCGGTCTCTGCTTCTTCCTGCTGTCATCGGGGTCAGCTTGAACCTCCTACATGAAAAAGAGCAGCCTGTTCTGCTGCTGATAACAAGAGAGGAATCTCAACTGTGCCCTTCCCCATAGGAAGGAAGACTCTCTCCTTTCTCGTCTTCATGTCATGGGAGCAGCTGCAGTGTGGTCTTTCCATACCCCATGCACATGAGGATCCTTGTCTCATGTGGAAGAAGCTTTTCACCCCCTAAACCACCACTGCATCTCTTGGAAACCGGGAGGGCACTGGCATGGGGGAGGGGGAGTCTGCAATAGAGCCCCATATGGGTTTACAGGTTCACGGAAGTTTACAGGGTGACCTTGGACCACTCACTCTCCCTCAGTCTAATCTACCTCACAGGCAGGGGTCCTTTCGTAGAAAAAGAGGTGCAGGAGCTCATTAGCATAACTCATTAGCATATGCCATGTCCCCTGACATCACTGGAAGTGTGTCAGAAAGGGAATGTCAGTTTCAGCCCCATTATACCCTATGGGCCATTGAAATCAATGGCAAAAACTCATAGGGTATATGAGGGGCGGGAGAAAAGGGGGTTTGAAGGAGAGGCTCCAAACTTGCAGGATAGCTGCTGGGGCCTCTCCTCGAAATACCCGCCAAGTTTCAAGAAGATTGGATCACGGGGTCCAATTCTATGGGCCCCCAAACAGGTTGCCCCATCCCCTCTATTGTTCTCTATGGTGGGAAATTTTTTTACTTTTTTCCCACCATAGAGAACAATGGAGGGAATGGGGGCAACCCGTTTGGAGGTCCGTAGAATTGGACCCCCTGGTCCAATCTTCTTGAAACTTGGTGGGCATTTGTGGGAGAGGTCCCAGAAGCTACCCTGCAAGTTAGAAGCCTCTGCCTCAAACCCCCTCCCCTACAGCCACTTTTAAAGTTGCTGCTGAATTTCGGTGGCAATTCAGCAGTGGGCCGAATCAGATCAGAGAATCTGATTCGGGCTGTGGCTGCTCTACTGCCCCTCTTGAGCTGGCAGAGCTGTGCTCCGCCTCGCTCCGGCCCCAAAGGACCCCTGCTCACGGGGTGCTGTAAAGTATAAAATGGAGGATGTCTTCCCCCCCTGAGTTCCGTGGAGGAAGGGTGGGATAAAGATGTGCAAAGTAAATGGGTTCCTCACACACTGCCCGGGAGCTTCCTGCGTCACTTTCCCAGCGGGGGAAGGAACCATGCAGCAAAGTTGGTTTGGGAAGGTGGATGGAACATGTCCTCTAAGCTGGTACCACATCTGTGTGAACACAGGATCTCTCAGAGGCTATAATAGAAACACCCCAGTCCTCCCCCCTTCTTTTTCTGGAATATGAATCACATGAGTAAACTTCAGAACAAAAAAATACATCTGCTTTCCCAAAGCCTGACACGCGAAGGTCAAACCTCTTGAAGTGTGTCTGGCAATAATTTGTCGTCACTGGAAAATAGATGTTTATGTGTGTTGCCTTTCCTAAACTGCATTCTTTATGCTGCTTAAGAGACACAGGTGTGTGCACCCATGCTTTCCAAAAGAGATCTGGGAGGAGCCCTCTCAAGATGTTCTCTGGTCTCCGCTTCAAGCTTCCCTTTCCACAAAGCGTCACTGGAGTCATTCAGTATTGGACGGGCCCACCAGATGGCACTCTGCCACTGTGGAAGCAGCAGATAATTGTTTTTGCATGATCTTATCTCCTGTAGGGCCAGATACACCCACCTGTAATTAATAATAAAACAGGAAGCGTGGAATGGATTTTGTCTCTGAGTCACAGTTCCTTCCCTAGACTCATTTTCCCCTCCATTATACCAGGCTACATCTGAAGGAAGAATCTAGCCTTGTGTCTTGCATAAAGTTAATAAAGAGTAGATTTAGGTGGGCAGCCATGTTGGTCTGAAGCAATAGAACAAAGTTTGAGTCTGGTGGCAACCTTAAAGACTAACAAAGTTTAATTCTGAATATAAGCTTTCATGTGCATCTACACTTCTTCAGATACATTGAAACAAGACTTCCTCAACTATTGCTTATAGGTAGAGAGAGGGTGAGTGGGGGTAGTTGCCAGGAAGGGCTAATTAGAGTCAAGATGCAAAAGTACCTGAGTGATAAGTATAGCTAAGATTAGATTAAAGCAGTTGGTAAGACCTGTGAGATGTGAGAACTAAGTTTGAGTCCAGTGGCACCTTTAAGACCAACAAAGTTTGATTCTGGGTATAAGTGAGAACTGAGTGACTTAGCATGTGTAGTGAGAAAAGAACCTGATATCTCTGTTAAGCCCTGGGGGTTCCATTGTCCTATTACAACACTCAGGACAACTTAGTTCTCATATCTGTTTGTTAACTCTTTCATTATCTGTATGCTAATTTGACGATATTCACAGGTCTTACCTTTACCTTAGCTGTATTTATCACTCACTTATGCATCTTGACACTAATTAGCTCTTCCTGGCAGCTAACCCCCTCCCCCTGCTGCCTCTCTCTACTTATATGTAATGGTAGAGGATGTTTCAATGTATCTGAAGAAGTATGTATCCACATGAAAGCTTATACCTGGAATTAAACTTTTTTGGTCTTAAAGGTGCCACTGGACTCAAACTTTGTTTTAATAATGGGTAGTAGACATTGTAGTGCCTGAGAAACACTAAAAACCAAGGAGTTAGGCTGACAGTGGCTGAGCACCCTTCTGTTACAACGGCTGATTGATTAAGTGTAAAGTCTCCTTGGAAGATTTCAAGCCAGAAGTCTGGAAAGATTTGTGCAGGGCTGTCTTGGTCCCCTCCAAAAGGATTTCATGAAGCGAGGGAACGAATCCATTCTGTCTACTCATACTTCAGGTGAAAGCATTTGTAGACATTTCTGTGGTCCACTGCAACCATGCGAGGGAGGCTTTAGTGTTGTACTCCCTTTGCTGTATGGAAAGTTTGGGGAGAAATTGCAGAAGGAAGTGTCAAACCCTGGACAGTCAGGTTGGCTTCTAAAAAGCAATTGTGACATCTGATTCTTCTAGACATGCTGCTGAAGCCAAAGTTTGTCTTTCCTCAGTGCCTTTCCATTTATACACAACTAGCACATCTCCTTCCAGTGTATCCTGTAATGCTACAGATGTGTGTATCCAGATAGTGACACTGAGATCTCCCTTCTGGAGTGCCTTTCTTCCTGATGCTCTATCTGGTTTTCTTCTCTTTTTTTGTATTCCTGGGAAAGCAAGATCTGGCTACAGGTATATGTGCTTTGCTTCCCTCCAGATTGGACTGCTGTTACTAACATGAGGTGGCTGACTGCCACAGACAAGGCTTTTCCAGTCATGGTGCCTTGTCTCTGGAATCCACCCCCCTAGAATCTATTCATCAGGCACCTTATTTTCCTAAGCTTTTGACGACTGGTCATGGTGTGTAACATGGGTTCTGCACACTGGCTTTTTAAAAAATTACGCCTGCTGGTATTGCTGCTCTTGTTGGTTGGTTGGGCCTGCCGTTATTTTCCACTGGCTTCTTATTATTGCTGGTTGTATTGGTTTTATTGTATTTTTATGGGGATGTCTTGTGCTTCCTTGAGAACTTTGTCAAGCCATGGGATACAAGTATCTTAAATATATGAATAGCCTTTATATCAAACCATGCGTGCCATTCACAGTGGGTGAAAGCATATTGACACTTTCTGTTTTTAGACCCGTGTGGTTATTCCTCAGGAGTGTCTAAATCTCTTTCTGGCTCACTGGTACAAAACACTGGCCATTTATTAAGAATGAAATGGGCCTGTGCAATAGGCATGAATGCCAGATACACATATATCTTTCTGATTTTAAAAGAGTATGTAAGAGCGAAAGGGGGGGAGAGAGAGAGAGAGAGAATAATTAGTATTACCATAGCTCTATTTTTTGTAAGGTATAAATAGGTAACCACATTAAATGCTCTTTAAAAAGGAGTTTTTTGGGTTACTGTTTGATCTTCATTGTAACAGAATTTGGGGCCCCTACTCAAACCTTGGAGAGGGGCCCCTGTTTTCCCGATCTTCCTCCATTCCGCACATCCAAACCATTTTTAAAGCCTCTCTGCCCTGATTTCTGTGCTCTCAAAATTAGCTGATATTAGAAGGCAGAAGAATCTTCAATGGTTTCAAGATGAGTACAGCTAGTTCTTCAGGAAATCATCCCAAACCATATGTCACCAATGGCATATGCTTAGCGAGCTTATTGCACATACGGTTGTGGCAAAATTTTCCCCGCAGTTTAGAATACGTGTAGGTAGATCTAAATGCTCTATGCTCACATGGCGTTAAAAAAAAATCTAAAACCTGTACTGATAAGTAAATGTCGCCTTTGTCTGTCTGAAGCCTCTCCTGACTTAATTGTTATCGCATGGGTTTACTGGTGGCCTGCAAGTCAGCATGTACAAAAAGGGATTGTTAAGATGATCCAGTTGAGAATATCTTAGTATTGTCAACTTCATTTGGATGTAATGAAACTTGGTGTACACACACTTGGATGTGAGGTGCTCGCATGTTTGTGTAAACTGTTCTTTCTTGGAAAAACAGTCATGTTTTCAGACCATTGAGGCATGGAAACATACAGAAACATGGTCTCTAAGTCTGTACATACACTCTGTCCAGATGAGTTGTTTTGCTTTTTGAAACACAGAAAGGATCAGGGGTTTCAGAATCTACTGCAGCTAGTAAGGTTTTAGTGTACCTTAAACATTAAATCGAGAGGAAAAGAAATCTGTTGGAAACACAAGGCAAGGTCTGTGGCATGGTTCAGACGTCATTGCCAAACCATATTGGAACCGGTCTTTGGGAACCTTGGTTTTGTACACAATGCAAGAATTCTGTGTTTTAGTCCTGGTTTGTAAGGGAAAGCACAAAGCCCTTTAAGGGCTTTCCCCATTTCCCTGCCCAGCCATGCCGTAGTGTTACATTGTGGCTCAGCAGGGAAATGTGTGTGTGTGTGTGGGGGGGAGTCCTGAGTTGCAGGTCCTAGTTAAGATGGTGCCTGCATTTTTGTATAGGCATGACAGGGGAGAAGGAGGCTGGGGAGCAGCAGAATCAGTGCAAGAACAGAGATTTGTGGATGCTGTCTGTTCCCTTGCTGCTGTTGGGGACAGAGGGTGGCAGTTCACAACCCTGACTGGAAGCAGCCGTTATTAAGGCTCCACCGGTCACTTAGAAACTACATTAGTTAAGCCACTGTGACTCTTCAGCAGACTTGCCTGCTTCCTTTCCCACGAGACCTCTCAGGACTGATTTCCCCCTCCCGTCTTCCTAGTAAGATTTCAGCACATATATGACCTACTTCAATGAAGGCTAATCCAAGTTCCCTATTAAACCGGGGGTTTGAGCCAGCATTTGGAGGTGGATAGCCAGCCCTGGTTGAGCGAGGAACTTAATTTGCTTTAATTGTCACGTTAGTGCTAATCTGTCACTTAACTGTGTTGCTACTGGGAGCGAGAAATTCACTCCTGGGGAAGGAAGGGAATCTGTGATATCATTCCCTGTTACTGTTTTCCAGCTTCAGGAAGGTCCCGTGTTGCATCTGCACTGGCTCCTATGTCTGTAGGAAAGAAGTTGCACGGTTGTTTGAGAGACTTTGGTGGAAGGCCTTCAGAGGGCCAAATATTCTTGTGTGTATGTGTGTGTTTGTGTAGATTGTACTGAGTATATATCTGTGGAAACCCAGACGATAGCTGTGATTATTATTATTATTACAGTGTTATCAGCAGATGTGGCATTTTACAGGGTTACAGAGACCCAAGGACAGATCTGTACATCAGAGCTACTCGCAATCCAAGTATTGTCTATGGAAGATGGAGGGACAATAAGTACAGTTGCTGAATCAGAAGCAGACTCAACAACAGCCAAAGACTTAAGTGATTCAGGAGAGCTTTCACTGTTTGTTAGAAGTGGAGGAGGAGAGGGAACACAAACAAAAACAAGAAAAGGAGCAGCCAGGCTGTCTGTTGCGGCTCCTGCCCTTGACTGTGACCTCTGAGTGGTTGGCTGCCTTTGTGAGGCTGCTTAGTGGGCTGGGCTTGGCAGTTGAGGGAGAACTCTCTCCAGATGCCATGGGCCAGGAATTAAAAGCAGCCAGCTGAGAACCTGCTGTTGTAGTCAGGATTCATGCTCAGGTCTCCTCTCAACGGAGGACACTTATTGCCAGTTTTTACGGCGCTTTTGGAACCGGGGGACTGAAAGCACTTGAGTTTCAGTGGCAGGATGCCACTGCTTGTGATTGCCATGTGTGCATATGTTTCAGTGGATCGTCTTTCCCTGTAATACAGATGTGAGGACCTGATCTGTTCCCAGTTGTCACTTCTGTGCATATAATAGCAACACCCCAGAGAATCCCCATAAGCTATTTAGTTGTCTGCTTGCCATCACTTTGCTTCCCCGCCCTGCCCTCCAGTGTACCAAGGGTAAATCTGTCTTGGCAGATACTGTTCTACTGATATATTTTGGTCTGAGCTGGATAGCCCAGGCTAGCCCAGTCTTATCAGATCTTGGAAGGGGCCACCAAGGAATACCAGGATTACTACATAGAGGCAGGCAGTGCTGATGCTTTAATAAATCGATTAGAAGATTTCACAGTTGAGCTTGAGATAGAAGTACACATCAAATTCTTCTGAATGCTGATTTGCAAAAAAAACAGAGCCCTTACATTATATGAAAGAGTATACTTCGTAATATATTTTGAAAATACATAACTTTTTGGGGAGGAATTATAGAGAACAATACTGAATATGTTGTGTACTTAATAGATAATGTATCCTTTGCTTAATGATTAGGAGTCAGATCCAGGTGGTCAGCCATGTTGGTCTGAAGCAGTAGAACAAATTTTGGTCCAGTGGCACCTTTTAAGACCAACAAAGGTTTATTCAAGGTATGAGCTTTTGTGTATGCATACTTCTTCAGATGCATTGTATCACTTTATCTGAAGAAGTGTGCGTGCATGAAATCTGATGCCTTGAATAAACCTTTGTTGGTTGCAAAGGTACTGATTAGGAGTCAGTAACACTCATAGAACAACTCATGAAATGTATTTTATTTGATAATAAGAATTTCTGTTTGCCTCTTGTCTTTGAATACACTGAAGACTATTGAACATAATAAATACACACATAATCTGTTGTGCCATATTTGTAGTGCCTTGTCTCCAAAGGTAGATATATACCATCCATGGCTCATCCTTCATTTAGGAAAGCATTCCTTAACTCAGTGGGTTATAGGTACAGTTTTGAGAACTTACATATGTAAGCTTTACTTCTAACACATTTGTTTTAAGAGCAAGTAGTAATTTTAAAGTGGGTTGTTTTTTAAAAGAGAGTTGTACTATAGTTTTATTTATTATTCTCATATATTCTAATAGGGAAGCTGGCCAAATCTGAGGACCCTTAAATCCAATGATAGTTACTGTGAACAGATAAGACAGATCTTTCTATAAACCTTGAAAAATGCCCCAAGTTTGCAGAAAAATCTGAAACCTTTAAAAATGGATTGTTGTTGGTTTTTTTAAAAAAAAACAAACACAGAGAGAATAATAAAAGGAACACCTGCAGCTTTAAAAAACAGAAGACTTCAGTGGCAGTTGCTAGTCAACTACAGTATTCTACGCTTGGCTTATGTCAGTTACAGGGGAAGGGGTCAGGGCTCTTTCCAGGGCTGTTTTGGCATTTGTGGGAGAACTTGTCGGGGCTATTCCTGGCAGCAACCGCTGGGGGACTTGGTACCACCCAACTGGCATGACTCACCTAGACCTGGCCGCTTATTACTGTTCAACAGCAGCCACCCTATGAAAGCCAGTGTGGTATAGCAGTTAGTGTCAGAGTAGGGTCTGGGAGACCCAGGTTTGAATCACCAGTCTGTCATAAAAGCTCACTAGGTGATGCAAGACTGGTCATATAATTTCAGCCTAACCTACCTCACAGGGCTGTTGTGAGGATAAAAAGGAAGAGAAGGGAATGATATAAACTTGTTGGGTCCCTACTGTGGAGAAGGGCAGGGGTATAAATGAAGTAAATATATAATAAATATAGCTGAAGACGGAAGGCAGATAAAAGGTAGGTTGGTGAATGGCTGAAAAGGAGAGAATGAGGCAGGAAAGTGGAGAGGATATGGGGGTTGCCAGGAGAAGGGAAAGGGGAAATAATATGGGAAGGGGGATACAGGGGAAAGTGATTTGCCCCTCCATAGGTCCTCGAGGGTTCTCTACCATTCAAGTTGGCCTGGACCATCAGCTGACACTGCACAACTGGGCCATAGTTTTCCTAGGCAGAGCCTGCCAGTGTGTGGGGAGGGGCTGAAGACAGGGGCAAATAAATGTAGGCTGGCTGTTGGGTGGGAAAGAGAGAAGGAAGCAGGGGAAGGGGAGAGACTATAGGGGTTTTCAGGGAAGGGAAAGAGGAAATAGTGGGTGAGGGGGAAATGAGATGCACCCCTCCTGCAAATCCTTGTGCGTTTGTGCTTGTTATATATATTTTACTATAGTTGAAGTTTAAATGATCCAATTTAAGTAAAAGAAATCTAATTTAAAGTTTATGGATTGGATCCTATGGAGAATTTTTGTGTACATAAGAGGGAGGATATTTTCACTGATCCCTCCCTGCCAATATACTACAGACCTTAGACTCCCCTACCCCATGCTGTCCCCAGTAGATCCCCCCCCCCCGAACAACATTTTTGAAAATATTGTGGTCTACAGAAGGAAGGAGAGGTGAGGAAGGTCCACTTTACTGACAGAAATTCCTTCCATTAGTTGAAATGTTTCCTTGGATTCAAACCTGTGTTTTAAATCTGCAGTCACAGAGCTGGATTGCTAACAAACTGAGCCTTTCATTCTGTACCAGTGGCTGCAGGCCCATGCTTGTCTGGTCTTTGTGATTATTGATTTCATTACTGAAAGTAGAGTTGGCCTTCAAAGTAAATTTTGGAGGTCCCTGACCAATTACTTCCTCTAACTGTATGCCTAAGATATTTCACCATCTGTCGTTTGTTGGCTTGCTTACCTGTACTGGTCTGTATTGCAGTGCAAATGATGATTAAATTTCCTCATGTTTCAAACGTGCAGTGAAACTCTTACCAAGCTTGTATTGCCCAAACAAGAATCAAAATTCATTGCTGAACTTAAACTAGAGTCAAACAAGGAAGTTTGATGATTCAGCTCCCTATTCCTGTGGGACAGTGTATCTCACCACTTTCCCTCCAAATCCCTACAGTCTTGGCGTCTTCAGACGTGAATTCTGACTCTGAGATTTTGCTTTCAAGTAGACAAATGGCTATACTGCACTGGGATCCTGATACCTGTAGCCTAAGCCATAGATGGTGTTTCATCATTTGAAAAAATCAACTTATCATTTGTAAGAAGGCCCTTTCTTCAGTTCATTTTTAGTCTAGAGAAGTATTGAGATAATAGGAAATGTCAGTCAAAGAATGCTTCTGGACTCTGAATTGCCTTTAAGGGGAGATGTCTGTATTCTTCATTGGTCATTTCCACATGGGTTGTCTGGCTCAAATTCAATGTTTTTGGGAAGTGTGTGTCCCGTCCACGCGTCCACCCCCCCCCCCCCCGGGCACTTTCCTATAATATCATGATGCCTTAATTCACCTCCGGGGTTTTCCCTGGCTATTCTCTAGTCTTTTTCAAACTGGCTTTGTACCAACATTTTGAGAAAGATCCCAGTAAAGTCTGGACTGCTGCTGTGTGGGTGGGGACATTTGGATTTTTCCACCACACATGGCAACCACTTTCCCTGCCCCTGCCCTGGCAGAATGCCCCCCCCCCCCACCTTTGGGGGCTTTTTTTTTTTTAATCAGCACTAGAATGTTGTTGCACTGATATACTATTGTAACAACAGGTATAACAGGTTCTCTGAATTCTCCACTTCCATTAAAAAGTAAGTCTCTGCCCCCTTTCATTGCAGAGATACAAGAATAAAGACAAATCTTCTCATGGGAAAGAGAGCCTTTTTTAAAAAGATAAGGAAAGCATGCTGAGAATTCAGAGAGCTTGCCACGCCCATAGGTGCAATGGTATATTGATATGATCTTCTAGTGTGGCAGTGATGAGAGCTATGTGGAGAATTGTCACCATGCAGGCACACCGGGGGTGATGGCAATGTCAGGAACGAATTTTTGCAAGCTGAATGTTTCAGGCCTGGTCTCCCAGTTGCACTTAAATCCTGTTTAGAAGCTGATTTTGTGAAGCAGGAGATGTTTGTCTCTGAATTCTTAATTTCCCTAACTGATCTGAGCTCTTTCTGCACCGTCCTGATTTCTACCCTCACTAGCAATTTCCCCTTGGAAGCTGCAGTGGGCTATTTATCTCATTTTGCTGTCAGTCTCTTTCACTTTTAATTAAGGATTTGTTTATTGGGCTCCCAGTTTTCTGCCTGACATGGATGCTTCCCCCCACACACATTCAAATCCTGCAAAACAAACCTTTGATTAAAATGAATTAGAGACATTGTGTTGGATCCAGTCCATTTATTTCAGATGGCTAAACGCGAAAGTGAGAGTGGCGTTCTCTTTTTTATTTTACATAATGCAAGTCATACTGGGAATATTGCTGTATTCATAACTGGTCTAGGAAGCCATAGCCTTGCTGTTCTGTGGATCCAGCTGTAGGGATCATATTACATCTGTCCTTAAGAACCTGCATTGGGTACAGATTTCTTTCTCGATCCGTTTCCCAGTGCCAGCCTTGACCTGATTAAAGCCCGAAACAGTCTGGCTGCCTGAAGAAATGCTTCTTATTGTATATTCCTTCACATGCCATAATATTTGAGGGATTCTTGCTCTTGGTCCCCCCCCCCCCCCCACCATCTGAAGCATGGCAAGTGAGCACTCCTTCTCATGGAATTTCTTACCTAGAGATTTGTTGCGTAGAGTGGGTAGAGTGTTGAAGTCTTGCTTGCTGATATGCTAATTTTCTCCCTCCCTCTGTAGAGGGAGGGAGACCTCTACCTGAGACTCGCTGCTAATCTGAGAAGACTATGCTGACCTTGGTGGACCAATGGTCTGATTCAGTATAAGGCAGCTCCATGTGTGTTTATGTGCAGCCCATCTTGGAATCAGAAGCCCAGCTTTTCCTCATTTTCTCCTTATGAGAATATGGCCTCTGTCTTGCCCACATTATTACATCTTTGTAAGGACATAGAAAACTTGGCAACCAACATTGCTGGCTGTAAGTGGAGCCGTAGTGGTTCATGATGAAAAATAAAATTAATATAAGGTATGAGAAGTCAGGTCTTAATACTCAACTCATCAGTCAGTTTTGAGGAAGGGGTGGATAATGATTAGGATCCTCTGCCATACCCCAAAATACAAGCCTCATGTGAATGGCAGAGCTAAGATGGAAGCTTTCTGGCAACAAAATTGTTCCATCCCCTTCAGCTAGGGGCTTACATAGTTGATAATCCCAAGGAGGCCAGATTTGAAGTCTGGGGCTTCCAGTTGTTGATCTCTAAGTTTAGCGTCTGGCCTTAGTCAATTTTTAATGAATTGATCACCTCTGGAATATGTAAATATTTGAAAACCTGTGATTCATGTGCAGGAAGGCATGAGAGGAAAGCCAAGAATAAAGCATTCATCTTGCTGTTCCCTGAGTGTGAGAGGAACTGAACACCAGCTCTGCTGAGGAAAAGGAATGTTGTAACTCTCTCCTTGCTTTGTCTCAGATTAAAGGGAGCTAAATCTCCCCATGTTCCTTATCATGGCTTCTGTGCAATCCCACATGGGACTGCCAAGATTGCAGGCCTGCTGCGGAGAAGAGCTTCCAAGCTTTTAAAGAGGTTTCTAAGCTCCTCCCCTCTGTCTGCAGAGACCCCTTTCCTGCCCAAAGGATCATGTGACAGGGGTGAGGCAAGCACTCCTCCCTCAGTTCTCTTCTTGCCGCCGTGAGGAGAGGACGTGCTCAAAGACAAGTTCCAGTGAGCTTTTCCATGAAGAACTTCAAAAATTCTTGCTTACAAAATTGGTAGGGTGGCTCTTTTCAAAAAGTGTGAGGACTGTGGAGTGAAAATGGCCTGGAATGACAATCACAGATTGAATGGCATCGATGTGGCGGCAATCAAACCAGACTGCACTGAGAGCATTTTGCCTTTTTCTTAGCTTTCTTTGGAGGCAATTCCGAAGCTGATCTGATAACTGTGGGTTGGGCTTGTGCCTCTGATGTCAAGGGTGTTGGGCCGAAGTCACCAAATGGGCCCTCGCACCCTTATCAAATTGGGGCTGCTTTTCCCTGCGGGGGTCTGGGGCACCCTGGGCTTTCTCCCATAAATAAGCTTTTAGTCTTGCTGCTCTGCCCTCTCAGGCTTTCGGGGTAAGTCAACGGAATGCTGGACAAGAAGCCATGTTGTGGCCCTCTCTCAGACATAGAAGACACAATCTTGCCTCAAGACTGAAGGTCTCAGTTCCCATGGGGCCGAGCCTCACCATCCTCCCGGAACCGACAAGCTGACTCCCCTTGGAGTCAAATGTCGACACTGGTGATCTTTAGGTCGAGGTCCCCTTGACACCGGAGCTCACCATTGAGAGTCGAGATCAACCCATCTTCACAGCTGAAGTTCTACTGAAATCACTTGAGTTTTGTTCTTTGTAATTGGAGCTAGGGTCATGTTTTTAACTTGATATTGCATTTGTATCTCTTTGGCCATGATAAAATCAGAGGCTTCCATTCACTTCCCGGTTTTGAACAGCATCTCTGATCATGTGCAGAATGTTCCCCCACATACTTCTTCATCACCATAATCAACCCACATTCATTTGGGAGAGGGCTTTTAAGACAGACATTCTGACCCTTCCCATTCTTTTCTTTAAGCACTTGAGAGAGACAGGACGGATGCTTTTTACCTGACAAAATGAAGGTGTTGGATCAACTGTCAATTAATCTGTCCGTTTTATTGTTCAACTTCAGTGAGTGACGAAACTTTGCAGGCTGTTTTTCTGTCGCCTGTTGCTATCCAAATTATATATTCAGACATTTAAATAAAAGCCACTTACTGGAGCCCACTTAAAGTTGCTAAGAGATAGTAAATGCCAAATTCCAAATGAGGAAAATGCATAATAGAAACTAAGAATTTGCACGCCTCGCTCATCATTCCTTCCCCAACTCAGGACATCCATTTCAAGAAAATCAGCCCTACTCTACAGCAATTGAATCTCTTAAAAAAACAACAACACACAACTTACCTTTAGCTTCTCTTTGATTCCTGTATCTTAGTGAAGTAAAATGCTCATAGATTTACTTGTTTCTACCCTGTATAATGAATGCCTAATCCACAATGACTCCCAGGGGATTAGTCTCTGAGGCATATTTAGTGTCATGGTGTTTAATTCTATGAATATTTCATTCTACCTTAATTCCCAACTTTTTTCCTGGACTTATTGCAAGGTGTAGTTTTTTGCTTTTAAAGCCCTAAATGTCTCGGATCCAGAGGATCACCTCCACATTAAATCAACCTGCTCAGGTTGGCTATGACCCTGCAGAGGCCTTTGCAGACCTCACCCCTCCTAGTACAACTACCTCCCTTTGCAGTTCAGAGTTTATTTATACCCTAATTTTTCTCCCTTGTGGAAATCCAAGGTGGCTTATGACATCCTTCTTACCTCCTTCGTATTACCTTCAGACAGCAACAGCCCTATGAGGTATGTTAGGTTGAGAAAGGGACTGACCCAAGGCCATCCAATGGGCTTCCATGGCAGAGTGGAGAGGAATGGAACCTGGGTCTCCCCGGGCTGAGTCAGACTCTCTCACCAATACACCAGGCTGGCTCACTAGCATGCCATCATCCCTGATCCCTGGAGGGCTTCTAAAAGAGGGTGAGGACCATTTTTTGACAGAGGGCTCTTGAAATTAGATTGATGTGGTTGGTACATGCTGACATTGTGCCTTAAAGAGGGTTTGGGGATTTCATTTTTTGTTTTTTGTCTTATTCTGCACATGCTGTGTTTCAATATGTTTTAAGTCTCTTTGTGGACCTTATTGGTTGCCAGGCAGTCTCTAAAAGTTTGCTAAATAAATTCTTTAAAATGGACTGTACTGCTGCTAATGAAGAGAACCAGAATTTGCTTGCTGGATCAAACCAAAGTTTAGTTAGTCTAGCAATAATGGCCAGGTAGCCAGATATTTCTAGAGCACAAAGGGCATGAAGATAATGATTGCCCCCCACCCACCCAATTGTTCGTCTGAGCATCTAATACTCAATCCTGAATGCTGAGTACTACTGTAGGCTAGTGGGTGTACATTCCCTATATAACTAAGTATTGTATGTGATGGAAAATCTGATGTCTACTGGGACTAATAGATATTTTGTTGGTCATGGTAAAGAGGAAACAAGCATCCCAATGCTGACTTGGGGTTGCAGAAATACAGGGTCTTCCACCCACCTGGTTGGCTACAGTCACATTTGCTGCTTGAAATACTGAGTCACAACAGAGGATGGGGGAGGGATGGATTCTGAGCTGCCTTCAAGCTTCTTTGAAGCATTTGTTTTTTAGAAAAGAAGAAAGGTGCATATGGGCATATACAGAAAAGGCATGTTCTGAAAGATATCAAAACCCCATTTTGGGAACTGGGAACTCTTTTAAGACAATGTCACATGTGTTCCAGTCCCTGTGACATATTACTCCTACCTCTGTGGGGGAACAAAACAAATTTCCAAGTGCATCCTCTGATGGTCCACCCACTGATTGTGCTAGAAAATTTTAAGTTCTGTACTGCAACTGGGCCACAGGAGGAACAGAAATACAATTTAGACCGAATCTTTTAACTCTCCCTCCTCCTGCACGAGCATTTTGGAAATTGTTATTTCATTAATCTTTGTTTTTTGTTAGTCATCACGCCTTTCAAATGACAAGAGGTGATCCTGTGTGACTGACTTTAAAACATTTCTCCTCCTGACTGATGTGATTGGCTGTTCCCTTAATGCTGAACTACGCAGCTTAGTTTTCAGTAAGGAGGATATTTGTCACAGTCTAATTAAGCTGAAATTGATATGGCATGGGGGACTGGGGCTATATATATATATTTAATGATGTGCTAAATCCATGGGAACTTTTGGGGGGAGCCTGTGCTAAAAAAACCAAGATTATAAAGCTAAAAAGTTGTTGCCTCCTAGGTTAGGGCAGTGTTCATCCTGGGGTTACAATGGCATGCTTACCGCGTTTTGCCTCTTCTCAGCTTTCTGGTTTTGGTTTTGCAGGAGTTAGGAAAGAAGAGTGTTTGCTCAGTGAGACACATCAGAAGAAGGCTTTGGTCTCTGTGCCCTCTTGACGGCCCTCCATATTAACTGCTTGCTCCCTGTGTGAGACAGGATGCTGGACTAGATAGACCAATTGCCTGATACAGCAGGGCTGTTCTTCAGTTCACCTCTTCTCCAGAACATCTCCCTGTCCCAAAAGCAGTTCAAGAAATAGGCAGGAGCCAGATTTTTCCTCAGGTGGGATTGTAGCTGTCCTTCATTGAACTGCAGTTTTACCCCCATGTCCTCTGGTGAATTTAGCTCTGATGCTGCTACTGAGGTGATGCAGCATGTGGCCCAGAGGATTGTGATACAGAAAGCACCACAGGACTCCACCTTTCTTTCCCCTCCAAGTATATCTAAAGGAATACCTTCTTATACAAATTCTCCATCACCTTCTGGAAAGGCCTATTTCCAGTTGGAGATGCATATTATTTTTGTTGTTCATTTAGTTTGTCATCATACATCTTACAACACGGCTGACCACCTGGATCTATCCAGTTGGAGATATTAGAGTTTCAGAGACTTGCAGAAGACCTTTTTGGTTATGACATTGCCGTTAGGGGTCTTTCTCTCAGAGCAGGGCTTGTACCACCATGGCCAGCCCTTTACTAGTCTTAGGTGGCAGATAAAAATACAAAGGCATAGGTTGTGTAGTGGCTAAAAAGTGTATGCTGTGAACTATGAAGGACATGGTTCAGATTTCTCCTGAGTCTAAATCCAGTGGGAGGCCATAGACACCACCATCGGAACACCTGTGGGGAAAAAATGAAGCTAACATACATGTGCAAAGTGGCTCTCCAAGGTCTCGGGCTGAGGTCTGCTACTGGGAATCCTTGTAAGTGTAGATGCAGACATTGACCCTGGACCATGAAAAGTATGTGCTGTACCAACTAGCTGTGGCCCCTTAAATCAAGGCCTTTCAGTGAGCCGTGGCCAATTAAGTCAAGCTTAATTGACTTAAATTTGCATGACTATAAGAATACCTGAGATGATGTATGTGAAGTGCTTTAAACATACCCAGCATACTTTCAGAGGGTAGCCATGTTGGTCTGCAGTAGAAGAGCTAGAATTGAGTTGAGTAGCACCTTAGAGACCAACAAGACTTTTGGGGTATCAGCTTTGGAGAATCAAAGCTTCCTTCTGTCAGATATCTTTGACTCTTGAAAACATACACCGTGAAAAGCTGCTTGGTCTCCAAGGTGCCACTGGACTTGAATCTAGCTTTCATACCTGATGGTGGAAAGTGCCGTCAAGTTACAGCTGACTTAAGGTTACCCCGTAGGGTTTTCAAGGCCAGAGACATTCAGAGGTGGTTTGCCATTGCCTGCCTCCACGTCACGGCCTGGAGGTCTCCCATCCAAATACTAGCCAGGGCTGACCCTGCTTAGCTTCCAAGATCTGACAAGGTTGGGCTTGCCTGGGCTATGCAGGTCAGGGTAGCTTTTGTATCGAGCATATGTTTATTGTTTTTACTGCTGCTTCTGGCGTATGAACTCCCAACTACATTTTAAAGTCATCCATGATGGAAAGATTAAAAAAGATATGCATACGAAGATTGCGGTTGTTGGAAGGCCCTCTTCTTATCAAAACATCCCAGCCTGAATTGTTTTGCCTCCCAGGGGAGGCTAAGCTGCAGTCCGTTTAGCAAAGGTTTCCAGGATGTGTTCTAACCCATTAGAAATGTGATGTTCTGTATTTGCTGTGGAAGGGTCCTTTTTTCCATGATGATGGCAGGATGGGAGCCACATTAGCTGCTTCTCCTGTCTCTGCCCAATATGAGAATATCTGGGAATGAGCTGCTAGTAAACCTCGGGCCTGAACCATGCCATGTATTATACAGATGGCAGTGGCAGGCTGCAGTGGCAAAATGGTGGACCAGGCAACTGCTGATAGGGGAAAGGTCCTGTATTTGAATGCTCCCTCCATGTAGACACTCCCTACATTTAGAGAACTAGCACATCATAAAGAATTTCATATTCCCAGTTATTCAGGAGAAATCAGTATAGGCCTTCTCCCTGAGACCTGTATTTGTAAGAGAGTGAAACATTTAAAAATATGTCCTCCCTGCACATGTGAAGTCTGAAATGGGTTTAGCCCAGAATTCTACCACCTCATTCAGTGTGATGTTAGAGTTTCAGAGTTTAGATTATTTATTTGCCACTTTTCTCCCCAAAGGGATACAAAGCAACTCACACCAATATAAGAACAATCACAGTACAATACAAACCCCCCACAACTGAATATGAAAAGAAACAGAATATCCAGCTCTATCTGGGGTTGTCCACGGCCGTGAGCTAAGGGCCAAGAGCCTTTGGGCTCTTGCCCTTTGGCTTGCACCTCTGGCTGCTCCTGATCTTTATACCTGAAGACAGGAAACAGGAAGCACGAGCAAAAACATTGCTAGATGGTGCAGCTGTCAGCAGTGTCTCTCTCAACCTGCCCTTGCTACAAATTGGCTACAAATTGAAGCTTTCTTTTGGTGCTTCCTTCTGTACTCTGTACTTGATGCTGCACTTTTAGAGCAGACCTCATTTCCGAGAACGAAATTCAGACAAGACCCCTGAGTCCCAGAAAGTTCAGTCCGGCTTGATTGTACAGCACGGATATTAGCACTTGAATCAGTGTGATGAATGAGAGATGGTATGCCACATTCAAAGGGCAATCAATTAATGGATGGAGCTGCCTTGTGATAGGGAGTATTTTGCTGGCACCTACCTTTCCGGCATACCCAAAAAGATTCCCCCCCCCCCCCCCCCCGGTTCAAAACGTTTGCATAAGAAAAAGGAATAAGGTATGGGTTTTGATCTGGGGATTTTGTTTTATTATTTTAGGGGGTTAATGCATTCTGAATAATGCAATTTTTAATGTACTGTAGTGCTTCATTCCACCCAACCATGGACCTCTCTGTTTCTTACAGAGAAGCAACACTTGCACACTTGGCTGCCAATATAGCTGCTGTAGATTAATGAGGAAAGAAGACATAATTGCCCTACGCACAGGAAAATGTTGCTTATTTAGCTTGGTTCTTTATTGATTATTAATACTTCTTTTTAAAGGCAAGCACATTTACATGGATAATTGAACAACCTATTTATGGTCAAGTAATTGTCCATTCATTTCTCTGAACTCTTCTTTTATTAGTTCAGTACCTGTTGATTCTCTGGTTCCAGCACAGGGGAATTGGTAAAAGCCAGTTCATAACACAACAGTATATTACTTTGGTTCCTCAGGTACTTGACCTCAGAATGTATTCTGTTCATCTCTGGAGAAAGAAGGCAAACTGCTATGTCTAGAGAGAGAGTTAATTTCCAGTGTACAGAAACTGTTTTACATTTGTTCAAAGGATTGACCCATTTTATCATCACTATTATGCTGTGAGGTAGGTTAGGTGGAGATGGGATAATAGGCTCCATTGCTGCCCAGAAGCTGAGCTGGGACTGGTGCTTAATTTCCCAGTCCAAGTCCATCCCTTATAGTACACTGGTTTTTCTTGTACCTTAAGTGTTACCACCTCATGGCTAGACAGCATTTTTTTTGTTCAAGTAACTGTTTTACTGAGTCTTTCCATTTGCATTATCTAGTTGGGATCCCATATTCCCCCAGCATACAAGTCTAAAGCTCAATAATAGTGGGGAGCAATGCTCCCTCTAAGCTGTGGAGTCTTGTGAGCAAAAATTCTACTTTGTGAACTACTGACATTAAAGCGATTTGGCTACTGCATAAATGACTTTGCTCTGGAGCCATCCTTCCTGAGCTAAGACAAAAATGTGTGACCTGGAGGCTAAAAACCTGTGAGCTGGCTCATACTAACTCAGTTTAGAGGGAACACTGGTGGGGAGGGGGAAGAGTTTGCATGGTAACAATGACAGCCACCCCCGTGGAGTCCCCGATGACTGTGTCACCGTATACCAATCAAGATGTTGCTCTGTGATGACACACTCCCACACTAGGCACACACGTCAGCCACCAGTCAACATGTGGCAATGGCAAGAACACTGAGATGATATAACAGTGTAATCCCTTCTATACTTTCTCTCACATAAGAAGGCTGCCAGGAAGAGTCTTCAAGCTCCCTCCTCTGCCTGTGCAGGGAGCTTGATGTAAAGCTTCTCAGTTAAACTCTGGGCTCTTCTGCATTGTAGTTTTTGTCACTCGCTTGTCCCTGTTGCTTCAGGGTCCCCCCTCCATGGGTTTTGCTCTCTCTAGTAGTCCCAGAGGGGGCAAAACACATGTGGAAAAGGGGGGGGGACCCAAAGCAATAGGGACAAATGAGTGACAAAAATGACAATGCAGAAGAGCCCTCTGATTCATGAAGGCATGTACACTTGAATGCTGTTTGATCAAAATAGGAAGTTCTGCATTGAATTGGGAGCAGCAGTATCTGGTAGGTGATCGGCAAAGGCTAGGAAGAGCTGCATGCATCCAGCCAAGACAATGCAATAATATAGTCAGTGAGTGATTGGTACCTAGTTTATCTGGTTGCCTGTTAGACTGTGGAATTCTCTGACCCAGAAGGACTATCCGGCTGGCTCAACCTTCTTGAGACTTGTCAGGGGAACTGCAGTGAGGAAGAGGAACTAGGTGAAATTGTCCTCCTCTTCCGTTTCCATCAGTGGTGTTGAGGCCAGAAATTCCATTGTCTGAGAAATGGTGCCACCCTAGTTCCTTCGCCTCACTGCAGGCCACATTACTTTTTATCCACGTAAGTTTTGTGCCCTTTAATGTCCTCTCCATTTTGGAGGCCTTGTGGGCTATTGGTTGAAGGGGGAGGGAGGGGAAAAATAGTTTGTGTACATCCCGGCATTCATACACAGCTCTAGCTTCATATGTTTTAATCTGTTTTTACTTCACTGCTCAGATTGCTGATTGAATTTGTTGTTTTCATTGGCAATTTATTGTTTTCATTTTCATTTTTACTGCTGGTTATTGCTGTAGTAGTTAGGCTTGCAAGTCCCCAGTTGGGGCAGGAGATCCCACACATACAGGTCTCATTGCCTGCTGCTGCTTGGAATGGCAATGGGACACACACACACAAAATGATGGTGTCATGTGTGCCATTATGTGTGCCATTATGTCATTTGCAGGAAAAACTCAGAAGCAACAGAGAGTAGCTCCCAGTTGTTCTTAGAGCTACCCTCTATCACTTCTGGTTTTCCCCAGAGGTGACATAGTGGTTAATTAATTAATTAATTGATCAGATTTATATACCACCCTCCCCATGAATAAGCTCAGTGTGGTTTACATCAATTAGTATAATACAATTAAGACAATGTTAAAATGACAATTTACACACACAAAAATCATAAAATCATAAAATTCCATGTAAAAACAGAGAGATCAGATGTCAAAATGGATCCAAATCTCAAATCAGATGTCTAGTCAGATCCAGGCCACTGGTGGATGATTGTCCAAGAGATGGGGAAGGGAGGGACGTCCACCACCTCAACCAAAAGCCTGATGGAAGAGCTCCCTCTTGCAGGCCCTGCAGAACTGCAATAAGTCCCACAGGGCCCTGGTCTCGTGCGGGAGCTCATTCCACCAGGTGGGTTCCAGGGCCGAAAAAGCCCTGGCCGAGTCTAATTGGATGTCCCTGGGGCTGGAGACCACCAAGAGATGTTGGTTTGTGGACCTCAGTGCCCTTCGGGGCTCATGTGGGGAGAGGTGGTCTCGAAGGTATGCTGGCCCCTGGCTGTATAGGGCTTTAAAGGTAAGCACCAGCACCTTGAAATGGATCCATAATTCAATAGGCAGCCAGTGCAGTTCACGCAGCACTGGGTGGATATGAGCCCACACAGGCGTCACTGTCAGCACCTGTGCTGCCACATTCTGCACTAGCTGCAACTTCCAGAGCAAAGTTACAGTAGTTCAATCTGGAAGTGGCCATTGCACGAGTCACTGTAGCTAAGTCCCAGGGAGGGAGATATGGGGCCAACTGCCTGATCTGTCTCAGATAGAAAAAGGCAGACCTGGCATTGGTGGTGACCTGGGTCTCCATGGAGAAGGAGGCATCCAGGAATACCCCCAGACTCTTCACCCCCAACATAGGCACCAATGGAGCCCCATCGAAGGATGGGAGCCTGATCCTCTGACCCAATCCCCTGCGACTCAGGTACAGGACCTCCATCTTAGATGGATTTAACTTCAGTCAACTCTGTCATAGCCATCCAGCCACAGCTTGTAATGCTTCGTCCAGGTGACGTGGTGATCGCTTCGTCCAGGCGGCCATCCATCAGTAGATAGAGCTGGGGGTCATCCGCATACTGGTAACAACCCAGCCCATACCTCCAGATAATCTGGGCAAGGGGGTGCATATAGATATTGAACAGCATGGGGGAGAGAATCGCTCCCTGTGGGACGCCACATTCCAGTGGGTGCTGCTGGGATAACTCCCCTCTAAGTGCCACTTTCTGTCCCCAACCCTGGAGAAAGGAGGACAGCCACTGTTGGTGCACATGACATCACTCCATCCCATGTTCCTACCCGTGGCCTGGTAGTTGTATTTTGCGTTATTGCTGCATGCTTAGGATTCTTTTTAAGATTACTGCTTTTACATTTAGACAGTTAGATAACTAGGTAAGTATTGTTTCAATCTCGTAATTTAGAAGTATGATTTCCCTGTTAATAATTGAAGGTAGCAACCGTGTCTGCACTTACCTAGGGGCGGTTGCCACTGAACTGAGTGGAAGCTGCTTGTGAATAAACATGCACTGCAGTCTGCTGTTATCTATGTCTAAATAGTAGAATTGTGAAATCTTCGACGTGGTCTCTGTGCTTCACACACTGCGGGCGCAGTAAACCCATCGATGTGGTAGAAACCTTTTAATGGGTTTTTCGTGCCCAGCGCCTCCGGGCATGCGCGGGGCCCCCATCGCGCATGCTCCAGAGGAGCAGCGCACGGACATCCCGCCAGTTCTCTTCTGACCGCCGCGTGAGTCACAGCTATCTACTTCTCTCCATCGGATCCAGTTGCAGAAAAGCTTCGCTTCTCCAAGCCCTCGGGTTTGGTTTGGCTATTCTTCTCCTCCTTTTTTCTTTAATGGTGTTCTTTATTTTATTATTATTATTATTTTTAAAAAGGACTTCTCCACTTCAGTTTTTTGTTATGGGCCCTTCGGGCCGCCCAGCCTTCTTCCCCCTTCCCACCCTCATAATATTCGAGTCATCTCTGCATGGCTAGCAAGTGGGGCTGCTTCAAAAGGTGTTCCTCTTGCGGCAGCAAGTTGGCCGCTCCAGACGGACAATCTCTGTGTTTAATTTGTCTTGGAGAGGGACACCGACCTGAATCCTGCGCTCATTGTGCAAAGTTCTCAAATCAGACCAGAAAAAATAGAGCAGCTCGGCTTCGCGTCGCCCTCTTAGAGGCCGCTCTGTCTCCAGTTTCCCTGATGGATCCTGGTGTCTCGGGATCGATCGTCGGCGCCATGCCCCCAGCATCGAGAGCAGCTTCCGATGTCGTTCTGTCAACATCGAAACGTCCCCTTCCACCTTCTTCGGCAGCGTCCACGCTGATGAAGAAAAAGAAGAGGGACAAGGCGGAGAAGCGCTGTAAGTTGGAAACAACTACTGCCCGTTCTGCCGCCTCAGCAACACGATATTGACCTGGAAGGTCCTTCCGACCGCCCCCCCCCACACTTCAGAATCCTCTGACAAGGATTCGGAAGATGACCAGTCTGACACTCGTTCTCCCAATGAACCATCCCCGAAACCGGATGTCGCTGACAACCTCCCAATCTCCCCCTCGGAGGATCTTTCCTCCTATGGAGACTTGATAAAACGTATGGCACTGTCTCTAGGGTTGTCTGTGGTGCAGCCCAAACCAGCCATCACTGATACTATGTTTGATGTGGTGCAGCTGGACGTCTCAACTTCAATAGCTTTACCTATGTCTGTGGTTCTGTTGCAAGCAGTGAAGACTACTTGGGATAAACCATCATGTACACTAGTCTCCTCTAGGAGGCTGGACCACATGTACAGAATCGAGGATACTGGAGCAGAGTTCTTGCTCAACCACAAGGGGAGGCTCTGTTGACCCAGCTAAACCACCCAAGAAGCCCTCCACGTCGAGGCCAGCACAGTCTTCTCCGGCCACTGCAATACCTCTGAGTACTAAGGTAGCAGCTCAGTCGGTGCCACTGCCTGTGGAACTTCCTATCACTCAACTCCCCAATCAGACTGGTGGAGGCTGCCCCTCTGGATGCTATCCTGGAGAAGCAAGACGTTGCCGACATTGAACGCTGACATGATCCCACGTTGAGTCGACACCGATAGGTCTCCAATTCTGCTTCGGATTGCTCGCCTTCACCCTTCTAGGCATATCGATTCCGATACTAACACTGGCAGATTTTCAAGCCCGGTCCTCCTCCAGTTTACCAATATCACTGCAGGGATTGCAGGATGGACTATCGAGACCACTCACCCTTACCACAATCTCCTCGACATCAATCACCAGCCCGTTCCCAGTGGGGATACCCAGTGCACTGGGACCATTGATACCGATGTCAATATGACTCCTATCCGTCAGCACCATGGTCATCTCCCATGCCACACGCAGAGTGGGACTGTTGCTCACAATACCAGCGGCATTCCCAGAGGCCGTACGAACAGCCACCCTCGGCTACTGTCTCCAGACCACCAGATCAGGTCCCTCTAAATCTGAGGCACCACACTCCTCCTCCTGCCATTGCCCTCCGCTGCCATTCCTGGTTGCGATCCACCACTCTCCAAAATGACACCAGGGCATACATAGAGGACCTCCCCCTTGATGGGCTTGGTCTATTCCATTCCACAACCGACTCTGTCCTACAGGAAATGGACAAAAGCATTAAGGCTTCTCGCACTTTAGGGGTCTCCTCTGCCCCTAGACAATTTAAACCACGATCCTGGACCCACCCTTGGTCCAGGAGATCCACCAGCCGGAGCTCCCCTGACCACTCTTGGAGGCTTCATAGCTCTTCGTCCACTCAAAGAGTGCCTTATGGCCAGAAACAAAAGTTTCCACCAGCGCAACAGTCAGGCCGCCCTAAAGCCACTTGTCTGCCCAAGCAGGGCCTTTGACTCACCTCTCCCTATCACTCGCCTTGCTCCCTTTCTTCCCACCTGGAGCCACGTGACCACGAATGCCTGGGTACTCTCCATCATTGCCCACGGATACCTAATAGAGTTCTTTCAGCTTCCACCACACTCTCGGGTAGTCAACACTCCACCCTCAGACGCCCTCCTCCAGGAAGTCTCAGTCCTCCTCTCCAAGAACACAGTAGAACCTGTGCCCGTTCAACAACAGCTGATGGGTTTTTGCTCCCGCTACTTTGCGGTCCCCAAATGAGATGGAGGCACCAGACCCATCCTGGACCTACGGGAGCTGAACAAATTCATTCTCTACTGTCGCTTCCGAATGGTCAGTCTCCTCTCCCTTCTCCCTCTCATTCAAAGGCATGCCTGGATGGCCACCATTGACCTTCAGGATGCTTATTTCCGCCTTACCATCTCTCCTCTGCATCGCAAATAGGCCAGACCCACTACCAATACAGGGCCCTCTCATTTGGACTTTCTACAGCACCCAGAGTGTTCACAAAAACTATGGTGGTTGTTGTGGCCTTCCTACACCTACGGGGCGTCGTTGTCTTTTCTTACATCGACGACTGGCTGCTAGTGGCAAACTCCCGAGAGGACCTCATACACAACATCTCTCTTACCTGTTCCCTCTTGAGTCACCTGGGCCTCACCATCAACAGGGAAAAGTCGCATTTGACTCTGGCCCAGCAAGTACAGTACATAGGAGCCATTCTCGACTCCAACACTCTCCGTGCTTATCTTCCGGATGACAGGGCGACCACCATCATCGCTCTGGCCACCCAGATACACTCTCAACCAACCTCAACCGCCCTCTCTGTACAATGCCTTCTAGGACATATGGCAGCTACGACTGCGGTCCTCACGTTTGCCAAACTAAAAATGCGGCTTCTTCAACTTTGGTTCATCAGGTCCTACAATCCTCAATAGCACCTGCAGTCACTCCGCCTTTCCCCACCACCGGAGGTGAGGGATTCACTGTTGTAGTGGACCCAACCTGCGACTCTCCTCTAAGGGGCCCCCTTTCATCTCCCTTCCCCGCAACTCACATTGACGACCGATGCCTCCAGATGGGGAGCGCATCTCCTGGGACACAATGCAGGAGGGCGGTGGGATCCACAATCATTGTCCCACCACATCAATTATCTGGAACTTCTTGCAATCTTTTATGCCCTATGCACCTTTCTGCCCCTGCTGCACGGGAAATGTGTGGCGACACTCACTGACAACACCACCGCAATCTCCTATATCAATCGACAAGGCGGCACACGATCATGTCACCTATGCCTTCTCGCCATACGAATGTGGGACTGGTGCATGGACAACAATGTTTTTATCCGGGCTACCCACATACCCGGGTCCCTCAATACCTGAGCAGACCACCTCAGCAGGGGATGCACCGACGCTCACAATTGGAAACTCACTTGGGCATATCTTCACCCCATTTTCCTTCAGTGGGAGTTCCCAGACAATAGATGTCTTCGCCAGTCGGTCCAACAAGAAATGTCCCTTGTTTTGGAGTCAAGGAAGCCTAGATCCCCTCTCTCTGGGAGACGGTCTCCTCTACCCTCTACCTCCTCTACTCCTCTACCCTAGCCAACGGGAACTATCTGCATCTCCCGTCTCAACTGGACCTTCTACAAACCACAAACTCCCCATTGTTGCACCATGACATCCCACATCTAAAGCTCATGGCGTGGAGGATTTCTCCTTCAAATTCACCGAGAGAGTAGCCAATGTTTTGCTTAACTCTCGCAAAGCCTCCACATGTAGGTCCTATGGCTATAAATGGGCTCGCTTTGCTCCTTTCTAACATGTGATCCTACTTCGCCTACGTCTACGGGACTCTCACAAATTTTCGAGTTTTTACTTTTCTTGGCTGATTCTGGCCTTTCACACTCCTCTTTACGAGTATACCTGGCTGCCATATCAGCATTTCACAACAACAGTGAATGGCTTCTCAGTGTTCACTCATCCACTCTCGAAATGCTTTATAAAGGGTCTGCTCCATTTGTACCCGCCCATCAGAAAGCCAGCACAACCTTGGGACCTGCCGTTAGTGCTATGAACTCTCACTAGGAGGCCCTTTGAACCTATGGCTACATGCAAGTTGAGACTTTTATTGTGGAAGACAGCGTTCCTTGTTGCAATTACCTCGGCTAGAAGGGTTGGCGAACTTCTTGTGTTTTATTTATTTTATTTATTTTATTTATCTTTGTTTTTATACCCCGCCCTCCCTGCAAGCGGGCTCAGGCATGATCCGTTGTTCCTCTCCTTCCTGCCAGATGCAGTCAAGCTTGTTCCGGACATCTCCTTCCTCCCTAAGGTCGTCTCCGAATTCCAACTCAACTCCGAGGTCCTCCTCCCTAATTTTTATCCTAACTACTCTAATGAATCAGAGCATCTCCTTCATACATTGGACGTCAAACGAGCTTTATTATTCTACCTGTCACACACGAGATCAGACAGGCGAACTCCCAAACTCTTTGTTTCTTATGCGCCCAGTACGCTGAGCACCCCGATTTCAGCACAACGACTCTCCTAGTGGATTGTCCAACTGATAACTCTCTCATACCAGGTGGCTCGAGTCCTGATTCTGGACTCGCTGAGAGCCCACTCTACTAGAGCTATAGCCACTTCCACCGATTTTCTGAAGGGAGCGTCTCTCATGGATATATGCCAGGTGGCTACATGGATAACACCCAATACATTTATCCACCACTACGCCTTAGATGGGAGAGTCTCACGGCATATTGACTTGGGTCGCCTCATCCTATTCACCGCTTCTCAGTGACAGCCTGCCAGCACCCTCCTCCAGGTAGGCCACTGCTCGCTACTCTCCCATAAGTGTGAAACACAGAGACCACGTTGAAGATAAACAGGTTGCTTACCTGTAACTGATGATCTTTGAGTGGTCATCTGCATTCACACCACCCGCCCATCCTTCCCCTCTGCTGCCAGGCTTTATTCCTCTCTTCTCTAGTCTGATTCGCAGCAGTCAGAAGGAACTGGCAGGATGTCTGTGCCCTGCTCCTCTGGGCATGCGCGATGGGGGCCCCACGCATGCCCGGAGGCGCTGGGCTCGAAAATTTGTTAAAAGCTTTCTACGACACCGATGGATTTCCGTGCAGGCGCAATAAACCCATAGGTGTGAATGCACAGATGACCACTCGAAGATCATCAGTTACAGGTAAGCAACCTGTTTTTCACTAAAACAAAATGGCTGCTTGCCGTTAGATATGTTGTTGTGTATACTCAAGTAAAGCCAAAATGGATAACAGCTGAAGGCTGTAATGATATCAGCAATTTCCATATCATGCATGAAACATGTTCTGATCCTGTTACAGAACACTATTTTAGTGTTTGGCTACTTGAGCAAGAAAAGAAGATAAAGAAGTTGCTATCAGGTATCACTGACCTCTCTTTTATGCTGTCAGTAGTTGGAAGTAGTAGGAATACAAAAGCACTGTTATGATGCAGAGAAACAAATTGTATCAATACAAGAAAATGTCTATTACAGTATTGCAACAGGATACATAGCTCACAGTATAAGTATGTCTTTAACATTCAAGGCATAAAGCTCACAATGTCTTCAAGAACAAGAATGTATAATTAATGGAAGTACACCTTTTGTTGAATGTTTCGTGTTATGTTTATTAACATGTGTTACATTGGATGTGTCTATTTTGTATTCAGTTTACTGAGGAAGCTTTAGTGAAACGAAGAGAAAAAGCTGGCATCTTCGTCTTCCTTCACTGGATACTGTGCTCTGAAATTTTTTTATTCTTGAAGACATGTTCTTGAAGACATTGTGAGCTTTATGCCTTGAATGTTAAAGACATACTTATACTGTGAGCTATGTATCCTGTTGCAATACTGTAATAGACATTTTCTTGTATTGATACAATTTGTTTCTCTGCATCATAACAGTGCTTTTGTATTCCTGTTATCTGTTACTGTGATTATCGCTTTTGGAAGTAGTAGGAGACATCAAAATTTAGCATAGTTTAACAACTTCAGACTAGTAAAATACCTCAGAAATGGTTACCACACTCCTTTACTGTTGAAGGTGGACTATAGTTTGGTAGCTGCTGCTGCTGAAATGCTTGTATTTACATTTCTTCTGGCAGAATTATTGTACTAGAAGTTATTGGTTTTTTTTTTTTTTTTGCTTTTAAATGTAATTTCCCCCTGGGGAGTACATAAACTCATCTGTTACCATCAGTGTTTTCTCTATTGTAATAAAACTGTTCAAACATGTTACTTAGTGTGGGCTTTTTTAAAATTAATGTTTATTTTTGTTTTGTCACTTGACTCGGGCTAAAAAACCGTAATAATAGGTTGCATTCCCTTTGTTTGTAGAAAGTAGAGCCGTTATGAAAGCTCAGAAGGTAGAGTTTCTCCCATTCTGCATCACAAAAGCCATATAGGATTTCTCTTCACAATGCAGGGCAGGTCTTTACAGGCAGTGTCATGATTTAACATCTCTGGGTATAAAGTTCCATTCTTCTGAGCTAATTTAGATATCCAGTTCAGCTTAATTTATACAAATGGTTTGGGAAACATCCAAGACATTCGGAAGATCAGACTTTAAGAGTAGAGTTTATGCTAAGGCATTTCTCTCTGCATACTCTATGAGGGCTGGGACTTATATATCTCAGGAAAGGCTTTTCTTCCAAAGCAGCTCTCCTGTGCTTAAGGGTCATTGGGTGAGATATGGACAGAGATATAAAGGAGCAGGGCCTTTTATGTAGTTAGCTCCAAGATTCTTGTATGAGCTATGTGCAGATATGTGTCCCTGGATTTTTGGGTTCTAAAAGGAAGTATAAAACTTGCCTATTCCAGCTTCATATGCAGCTGAAGAAGTGAGGTCTTGGCTTATGAAAACTTATTCTGAAATAAACTTGGTTAGTCTTAAAGGTGCCACCTGATTTCTGTTTTACTAAGCATTTTAATGGTGTGGAATTCTGGTTTAATGTTTTAGAAATGTATTTTGTAGCTGCTGCTGGTGAAGTTAGAATGATGGTTACTGCTTTATGTAGAATTTTACATATGGAGACCTACAAAAATTCATTGGCATGCATCAAAGCACGCATTTCTTCTATTGGAACAGCATTTCAGTTGGCAAAAGCAGAGGCTGATTCCCCCTCTCACCACAGACCCCAGGTTTGCCCCCAGTGCTGTTCCTGTTGGTACCCCTGGAAACTAACTCTTAGGGGACTCAGTGAGTTAAAGCAGGAGGGTGGCATTAGAAAGCCTCACTTCTCAAAGTCTGCACATGGTTGGATACACACCAATGCATACCAGTGTATTTTCTGTGTTCCTTTGCTATTTTTATGCACACTTTACAATTCTACTACTCACACTCTGATTCACATGCCCCTCCCACGTGCCTTCCATTTATATGGTTTATATGATTGTGATAGTGTTGCTTTCCCCCTTCTCTGCCCCTCTTTCCATCAGCAGCCCCATCTGTCCCAAGGCCTTGTGTGCTGTCAAGATTCTTGTAACACCTCAGCAGTTAAGCTAATGTCTAGGGAAGGCTCAGTTTAGTACACTGAAGCTGTAGTTATCATAGCTGAGAGCAAGAGAGGGTTAATGTATCTCAGAAGCTTGTTGTTTTACCTCAGGTTGTTTTCATTCACACCTCAGTATAGGGTTGTCATCTTTAGGGAGGGAAATTCCAGGAGATTTGGGAGCAGTTCCTGGAGAGGGCAGAGTTTGGGGAAGGGAGGGAGGACATCTGGGATGCCATGTCACTCTAGGACTTCTGTTTTCCTTAAATTCTTTGAACTATAGAGTTTGCCTTCTGAAGCTGCCATTTCTTCCAGGGGCATTGATTTCTATAGTCTGGAGATC
This sequence comes from Lepidodactylus listeri, assembly GCA_029233225.1. NCBI lineage: Eukaryota > Metazoa > Chordata > Lepidosauria > Squamata > Gekkonidae > Lepidodactylus > Lepidodactylus listeri. The sequence continues at coordinate 127,129,858 of JARCFY010000004.1, forward strand.
AGTGTAACTCTGGGAGAACTCCAGGCCCCACTTTAAGGTTGGTAACCATAAGTGCAACTCAAAAAATGGACCTGAATTAAAATTGGACCTTACTACTGGATGAGTAGCCATAGGCTGCAGTCACACACACTAAATAATCCACTTTCAATCCACTTTCAGCGCACTTTCCAACTGGATTTTACTTTGTGACTGCAGCTATACCATTGTAAGAGTGCTCAAAATGTAGCTGGTTTGGCTTTTAAAAAAACCAGATTGTTGAGTTATGTTGATTGTAACCTTCTTCAACCAAATTGGGAATGATGAAATATAAATGTATTAGTTCATTTTAAAAAAACAGTGGCTATCTGGATGGACCAGGAAAGAAGACTTGAGTCTGTATTAGGAATAAGGTGAGATAAGCACTACACTCAGGAAATAAGCTCAGGAAATACACTTGGGAAATAAGAACTTCCTGGTGGTCCCCAGCCCGAGAGAAGTCTGGCTGTCCTTGACTAGGCCCAGGGCTTTCTCAGTCCTGGCCCCCACTTGGTGGAACGCTTTGCTGGAAGACATCCATGCCCTGTGGGAGTTGTTACCTTTCCGCAGGGCATGCAATACAGAGATGTTCTGCCGGGCCTTCAGTTAAGGACAGTGATGGGGCATCTTTGGCACATAATTCCCCATCCCTCGTAACACCCCCCCCCCCCCAGGAGGTTGGGGAGCTAGAATTCCTTCCTCCATCTTATGTACTGTGTTTCTATTTATTGGTAATTCCTGGATTATTTTAATTTAGTTTTAAATTGAGATTTGTATATTACTTTATTGTAAGCTGCCCTCAGCCCATTTCCAAGGAAGGGCAGTCTAGTAAATCAATCAATCAATCAAATAAATAAATATCTTTGATTTTTAAAAGAAATTTCAGACTTGGCATTATACAGCACATATACATTAGCCATTCAATGATATTTGACAAAGGGTTATATACTAGTGGGCTTACAAGTAAGACTGAGCAGTTGCTTGTCCGCCATAAGAAGTAGCTTGCCTGCCCAGACATGCCTGTGTTAATCGTATCTGGTCTAGAGGAGGTAATGAAATAGTTTTTTGTGACACTTTCTTGCCTGGTCAGCTGGAGATTATTCTTACTCGTCACAAGGGACAGCGTGAATATTCCTTTTTTACAATTGTGCTGTCCAGAAATAAGTGCACATTGCAGAAAATCCAGTGCAGTGCCCTATAAATTTTTAAAAACATGGGTTTAGTAGTTCTGTGGATTAAACCCTGCGCAGACGACTGGTCCGGGGCTATGCTTCAAAGAAATATCACAGCAGATTTTAAAGGTCAGAATTTGTATCAAGCATTGAAAGACGAAACTGCCTTTGCTGTCTGGCTTTAAGAATCGTTCACAGAGCCTTCTAAAACAGTGGTTGTTTTTAGGGTGGCACAAGGCATTACCCCAGCCAAACAACTGGTGCCAAAAAGAATGACTCTGGATGACTCTTCTCTGTAAAATGCATAGCAATGGGAATAAACAGTATATTTCCCACCCCCTCAGCAGCCAGTGAAATGGGGCAAGTTGGGAGAGTGTTACGCCATATATTTCATTAGTAGATGTTATGAGGAATGACACCAGGCAACTGTTGTTGGTATTATCTAGTATCTCCCTCAGATCTTCTTTCCCCCTGTGTTTTGTATTCCAGTATCAGTGTCTGAGTACAAAATATATGTGCCTCAGATCAATCGGAGACAGTGAGAGCATGTTCAGATTCTTACGCTTCTAGCCCAAACACACTGTGGAGGTGGAGGCCCAATCCTTTCCTGTCACCTCTTCTGTGTAGTTCATCTTCATCAGGAGAAATGTTGCTTTAATTGCACCTGCGTTGCTCTCATCTAATGTGAGGTTTGCACCTTGTGTCCCACTGCTGGGGTACAAAATTTAAAGCAAGTAGTATTTGTTGTTTGTGAAGGGCAGCATAGCTTCCCCTTGCTGGCTAGGGGGGTCACACCACCTTCTCCCCAGAAAGAACACCTCCAGGGACTGCCAGCCTACCCCCTGCCAGCCAAGGAAGGAAGAGCCACAAGGAGCTTGTTTTCCCCCACCCATTGTCACTTGATGTGGATTTGAGAGGAATAACACTCATCTTGGTCCTCTAATCTGAGATTCCTTGAAAACATTCTAAATATTTTAATGGAACTTTTTTTTAGTTGATAGTTTTTATTATACAAGTGGTGACCTGCAATACTCTCCCTCCCTCTCTTAATTTACCACCCTTGCTTGGGCCAGTGCAGCTCCCAGACACACATCCTGATCACCCTACGGGCCCAGTACAGCTCCCGGCCTCCACCGCCAGGTCGAGTGCAACTTCTTCTCCCTCCACCATCCCTGGAGCTGCCATGGCTCCTGACAACCCGCCTCCACTATCTCTGACACCAGTGATGGGCCCAGTGCACTTCCTGGCCTTCCAGCTTCTTTTCCCCATTACCACTGTGTTCCCCAGGGTCACCATGACCCCCCCCCCCCATTACCAACAATGTTGGCAGACCCAGCATGGCTCCTGGTTTCACTGCCAGGCCCACCACAGTTCCCCCACCAGTGCCATTGCTGCTGTCACCTGGAGGGACATGTGTTGTCTGGGAAGATTTAAAATCTCCCAGTCAGTGTTCCCTCTAAGCTGCAGAGACTTTTGAGGAAAAATTCTACTTTGTGAGCTACTGGCATTAAAGTTGTGAGGGAGCCATTTGGCTACTGCATAAATCAGTTTGCTTTGGAGCCATCCTTCCTGAGCTAAGACAAAAATGTGTGAGCCAGAAGCTTAAAAACTGTGAGCTAGCTCACGCTAACTCTGCTTAGAGGGAACACTGCTCCCAATGTACTTTGTTTTACAATTTTAGATTTTTGTACAAACTTGGTGTTTCCCCCAAGTTTGCAGGAAAATCTGTTTAGCGTCAGGGTGGGCTTGACCCACAGATTTAGATAGGCCCATAGCCTGGAGGGGGGGCACTGCGGATGGCACCCGCTATCAAATCTTCCAGCGCCGCCAGTCCCCCCCCAATCTCCCCTTTAAGTCCCTTTCTTCCCTTCTTGTCCAGCTGGGAAAGCTGCAAAAAGCCTGTCTTCCCCCTCCCCCTTTCTGCAAAAGCTTCTTGTGGGGGGAGAGAAAGCATGCATCTGCTCTTTTGCACTTCTTCAGGGAACTTTGCCTGCTTCCCTTGCAAAGGGCCACCTGTTCTGATTGGCTTGGGGAGAGCTGGAGCTGGAAAGGGTTCACGCAGACGCAGTGGAGGAAAGGAAGAGTTTGCCGTGCTGACCCAAAGTTGGCTGGGGTAAGGAGCTGCTACTCCTCTCCCTCCCGCCACTCCCTCTGTCCTCCTGCATCTTTAATTTAATGTAATTTTAATATAATTAGTGTGCTCCAGTGCCCCCCTAAAAAATTCCTGGGTATGGGGCTGGATTTAGATGTCTGCAGATGGAGGTCAGATGTCACCATTAGATATATAGATGTAATCTGTTGCTTGTAAGCTGCCTTGAGTATTATTTGATTGAAAGGCAGGGTGCATATCCTTTAAACATCCCCATAGTTTTGTTTTCGGTTTATTTTTTTTTAAAAGAACAAACACGTTACAATACATTAATGAATGTTTCCCTCTTATAGTTACCTTTCAGGGTACCGATCTATTAGTCCTCAAAAGGGTTAAGAAAATGTTGAGGACTCCAGTCTTGTTTCTCTTGGAAAGACAGTATTTCTGATAAGTGCGTAGACAAGATATACTGGCTGCAGTCAAACATTATGCTAGCTGTAGTTTCTTTACTTCATTTGTACTGTACCTTCCTCTCCAGTGGGGACTCTGAGTGGCCTAGATCATTCTCCTCTCCTCCATGTTATCCTCATAATAACTCTGAGAATGTGTGACTGGTTATCCCATGAGCTTCCGTGGTGGAGCAGGAATTCAAGCCTGAGTCTCCCAGATCTTAGTCTGGAATTCTAACCACTATGCTACGCTGTCCGTGACTGGCAGAAATGTGATATGCCCCTCCCTCTCTCTCACTTGGAATGAAGCTAAAAATTCTTGGTTTGGAAACAGACTCCACTTTCCCTCAATGTACAAATGCAGGTGCCAGGGTGGATCAGAGTTTGTTTACTCCCCCCCAAAATGGGATTCCTCCCTTGTCTGAGAGGTGCACATAAACCCCAATTCACTGAGGTGTTTACCTTGGAATTTCACAGGGAACCAGAGTTTATTTTAAACTAAGAATCCTAGTCACTCTCTATATAAGGAGGACGGAGGGGGGTGGGAGGGCCCAGGCGTGAGGAACAAGCAGCATTTGTGCCCAGCACTGGCTAGTTGCGTCTTAGTGTGATGACTGAGTACAGCCTAAAGGTTTTGAGTCTGTATCACTGGTTGAGTAGGCGCAGGTAGAACAGCTAAATCTGCGATTTAAATTGGATTTTTAATTTAAATAATATAAAAAATGAATACACCCAGAAGATGTTGTTCAGCAACTTCCTGGGAAATCTAAGCTGATAATTAGAGTGTTCTCTGTTCTTTTGATAGCAAAGATATATTTAAAAGCCTTCCGGTGTTACTAAGTAGCAGTATGAGTTTGAATAACAATTTCAGTCACAGTCCTAACTCTGCGTGCAAGGAAAACACTTGCATGGGTTCAGTAGCAACAGGCACAGTTCTTCAAAAAGACAGGTATAAGTGGTTAGAGTGTCCGACTGAGATCTGGGGGCCCCAAGTTCTAATCCTCAGTGGGCAATCTTGGGCCAGTCACACTCTCTCAGTCTGATTTATTTCACAGGGTTAGGAGAAAATGGAAGAGGGAGAATAATGTTGGAAAGTGCTTTGGATCCACACTAGGTAGAAGAGTGTGACATAAATAACTAGTGTTAGGAATGGAACCAAAAACAAAAGGACAAGTGTTATGATGCCGTTACGGAAATCCGGTGGGGCCGGATTTGGAATACTGTGTGTAGTTCTGGTGGCTCCATCTTGTAATAGATATTGTTATCTGCATGTGCTGGGTACACGTTTCCTTTGAGGAAAGGCCGAGGCACTTGTGGCTTTTAACGAATCCACACCCCAGTGAGCAAGGGGCAGTCTGATAGAAGTTTGTAAAACTAAGGATGGCATGGTGAGAAAGAAATCTTTCACCCTTTCCCCTTATGCTAGACCTTGGTGTCACCTAATGAAATTGGGTGGCAGTGAGTTAAAAGGCAAAAGGAAGTATTTCATCACAACACACACCCAACTTTGGTACTCAGTACCACAAGGTGTGGTGATGGCCACTAGCTTAGAGTGCCCTCGTAAATAGAATAGATTATTATTCATAAAATTGTTTATCAGTGGAACAGAATGCAAGGAAGACTGTGGACAAATGATGTGATATGCTTTCATCCATAAGAACCCTTAGTAGGAAGAATTGCACATTTTATAGCAACTTCCTTTCTCCACCCGGCCTTCAGTGAGGGCTCCCATTTTACCCACAAGGGAGCCCTTTGGGAAGCTGCTTTTGAGCTTAAAGGTGCTGGAGCACTTAGGACTGAAGCTGCATCTTCTCCCATATGAATAGGCTCATTCTTTTAAGGTTTGCTTCCATGACGCTGCTCTGCAGGTGCCAAGTGAAGACGGGGCCTTTTTTTGTGGCAGTTCCCTATTTGGGGAATGTCTTTCCTTATGAGACTTGCATGGCAACTTCCGCAGTGACTTACAGCACCCAGTAAAGACTGAGTTTGCTGAATGATTAATCTTCTACCTTACTGATGCACTGTATTCTTGGTGCTTTTGGGGGTGGGGGAGGCAACAGTAGGAGGGCTTCTAGTGTCCTGGCTCCACTGGAGGACCTTCTGATGGCACCCGGTATTTTTGGCCACTGTGTGACAGAGTGTTGGACTGGATGGGCCATTGGCCTGATCCAACATTGGCTTCTCTTCTGTTCTTATACTGCTATTCTTGCCTTTTTGACTGCTGTCATTATTTCACTGGGGTTTTAAAATTCTTTTTATTGTTATTGCTGCTTGCTTTGCCCTTGTTTTGGTTGTTCTAATAATTTTAACACCATGGAGGTTTTTATGGAAAAGCAGAGTATGTGTGTTTTACATTGAAAAAGTCTGTATAGCTGACAGTTGGACTTGCTATGCTCAGGGCAGAATGCCTGTGCCAGCGAAACACATATGCAAAGCCGAGATAACATTAGTACTGACCAAAAATATTTAGAAGAACTTGTCAGCACAGTTGATAGTGGACCATGGTAAAGGGCCAGCAGCACTGCTGCAGAGCATCATTCTGAGGAGAAAATCCCTTGTATCGACCGGCCAGCCTCCGACTAAGCCAGACAACTAGACTTAACAGGTAGATTGTTATTGTTAAAAAAATAATTCACTTAATACCTCTTGTTTGAAGTAAGCCAGTTTTGCCAATTAGAGAGCCACTAAGGCAATAGTCTAAATTGCTAGGGGGGAAAAGACACTGGTAATCAAATTCTGTTATCAAAGATCCAGAACACTATATCTGGAGGAACTTTACTGTGAAATTTATCGTATCATCAAAATGACAGTCCTGTTGGGTCATGGCCAAAGTCCAAGGAATACTATCTTCATTTCCAGCAGTGGATAGGCAGATGCTACAGGAAGTGCCACAAGCAGAACATGAAGGGAATATCCCCTTTCATTGTCTGTCCCCAGCGTATTTATTGCTTATTGTGAGAATTTGTGGGTACCATTTAGTAATAAAGGACTCACAACAACCAGTGTTTGGCCATAGAAACATTATGGATTATCAATCAAGGTGTCCTTTAGGAGTGTCCAGAAACTACAGTTGGTACAGAATGCTACAGCGAAAACGCTATCTGGAGTGACTGTATCACTGCAGTCTTGTTCCATCTGCGCTGCTTTGGGGTCAAATTCAAGCTGGTGTATTGACCTTTAAAATCCTGTATGGCCTGGGACTAGGGTTGCCAGGTCCTTCCTAGTCCCCAGCAGGGGACTTTTGGGGGTATTTCTGGAGGGGGCAGGGATGTCCCCAACGGGATGACATCATACTGAAGTGACATCATCATGATGGGGAGTACCCCGAGTACCTGTGCTCCAAGCAGTGAATTTGTCTCTTGGAGTTCAGGTGTCCAAGAAGCAGGGGGGGGGGGATGCACACCTGAACTCCAAGTGGCAAATTAGCACTTGGAGTTCAGGTGTGCAGCTGGTGGCCACCCCTCTCCTTCCCCTTCTGCAAGATTTAAAGGGCCCACCAGCTGATCAGTAGGCCACATGCGTCCACCGATCAGCTGGAGGGCCCTTTAAATCTTGCAGGAGGGAAGGGAGAGGGATTGCCGCCAGTGATTGCTGTTGGGGGTGGGGCTTAGGGGCAGGGCTTCACAGGCAAGAGCCTGTGAATTCAGGGGATTCCTTGCCCCCACCTGGGGACTGGCATCTCTATCTGGGACCTGCATATGTTAAGGACCTCCTACTCCCATATGAACCTACCCGACCATTATAACCATCTTTGCTTGTGTCATCTGAACCTAGACACATGGGAACCTAAGAAAAGGCCTTTTCAGTATGCATGCATAAAAATACTTACTAGATCAGACCAAAGGTCTGTTCATTCCTGGCCGTTAGACTATGTGTCCAGCACTGACCTTGGTGCCTGTGGACACTCCCAGGCTAAACAGAGCTATCCATTCCCTGTTTGCTTGCAGCATCTGGTCATCAGGCAAATACTTAACTGTCTATGGAAATTCCAAGTGTATCCAGCCTGTTTAACAGCCCTCTCAGTCATCTGTGAACGGAAAGTGTGCTGACGCTCCAAGTTCCATAGTGCTTGGAGGGTTGGTGATGGAGGGGATTCAAGCCCAAGGTAAAAAGAACCTCTCCCTCCCAATCCAGGTGGAATAGCACTGCTGATAATTAATGTCACTTCTCTTAGCCCTGTTATTTCCATAGTCGAAAATGGAAAATCACCATCCCAAGGCTGTCCACGTAAGCAATAGAAGGGGGAAAAAGTTAACACCTGTCCTTTCCCTCGTTTGGCAGGTGGCAGGTTGCTATATTATATCACCTCTTTGTTAGCCCCTGTCAGAAAGGAGGTCCTGGCGGATATTGATTGGTGTTATTCAGGGTAGTTCTGGGAGAGATTTTCTTTTGCTGTGAAGAATGGAAGTGAAGGACATGTTAAATCTTTGTAATGCCTTTGTTTGAGGATGGAGCTAGCCAGAGACTCTCATGGGGCCCAGGAGATACTACCGGAATGCTGAGATTGCCCTAAGCAACAACACCAGGCAACCCCCACTTGTCATTGTGTCCTAGAAATATGAATACAGTGAAGGACGTCTTTGGAGGTGTACAGAGATGCATTTCCATTCCCCCAAAGAAACCACAACCAGCATCTTATTTATTTGAGGGAAGGAGGGCATACAGGCTGAAATGTGTGGTTTCCGTGTCTCTTCCTTCAGATACAAGTGCTCAGAAATATATGGGCAACCTGGGGCTCAGGCAAAGAGTGTGGGGCTGAGAAAAGCACAGGAACAGAGGAGCAAAGGGACTGGGGAGTCTCATAAAAGGCAGGGGCAGGACAGCAGAAAGCCTGGATGGGGCAGGTTGCTAGAAATAGGTGTGTGGGACGCATTGGGGAGAGCGTGCTTCTTTATTTTTGTGTTGAGAAGTGTGTTTCTTTGTTTTTTATGTTTATAACTTTCTTTCCCCCCCTAACGGTTGGAGACCCAAACTAGCTTATGACTTCATTCTCCTCTTCTCTTCTTTATCCTTACAACATCCCTGTGAGATAGGTTGGATTGAGAGAAAGGGACTGGGTCAGGGTCACCTACCAAGCTTCGGTGGCGGGGTGGGGATTTGAACCGGGGTCTCCCAGACCCCAGCCTGACCCTCTAATCATTGCACTGCATTGGCAGGAGGAAACGACAACACAAATATTAATATTAATAACAGCCATTCAAAACGGCATAAAACAACACTGGCCAACCTTAACGGTATCCATAAAAGAGCCCTCCACCTAGAAACAAACTGTAAAAAAGGCTTAAAAAGGTAAAACCATAAAGGCAATCCAGTTTCATATTTCACAGCACTGATTGTGCGGATCACTCGCTGAACATGTGCCAATTTCTGTCAATCACAGGAATGACCATTCCCCTTCCTGGAAGCCTGCTTGTCTTAATTTCAGGGCAAAGTTGATTTAAGAACATAAGAGCCTCCTGGATTCCACCCCACCCCCCCAAGGGATGCCAGCTCCAGGTGGGGAAATACCTGGCTATTTTGGGGGTGGAGCCTGAGGAGAATGGGGTTCGGGGAGGAGAGAGATTCCAGTGGGGTATACTGTCATACAGTCTTTCTTCCAAATGAGCCAGTTTCTCCAGGGGAACGGATCCCTGTTGTCTGGAAATTAGTTGTAATTCCAGGAGATCTCCAGCTACAACCTGGAGGTTGGCAACCCTAATTCCACCAGTGGTGTAGTGGTTAAGAGTGGTGGACTCTAATCTGGAGAACTGGGTTCGCTTCCCCACTCCTCCACTTGAAGTCAGTTGGGTGATCTTGGGTCAGTCACAGTTCTCAGCCCCAAAAGTAAACCTATCTCACCGCAAAAAGAGCTACACTTTTAGGCTGCCGAACAATCTTTGGATCTCTGGCTATACTACACCCACTGCTAGATGACGATGATGACTAAGGGAGACTGTTTGGAGACAGACAAAGGGAGCAATCCCAGGTAGGTCTGCTCAGAAGTTCCATTTTATTCATTGGGATTTATTCCTAAAAATGCATTCTTAGGATTGCAGCCAAAATGGAAAAAGAGGAGCTTTGTGAGCTTTATTTCCTAATACTTTGTCAATGCCTCCTCCAGCAAGTACCGAGCTCTCTATGAGGCTGTGAAGGAAAGCCGAGTTGATTGAGAGTTTGAAATCTCTTTGAATCACCTTTGGCGATTGTTTTCCAAATAAATGCGACTTTTTTGTGAGCTCTTAAGATGTTCTGCAAATGCAGTTTCTCTTAGAGCAGTGATTGGGGGAAAACTTGCATCTTTGTAAAGGTCGAACAGCTGGATGTTCTGTGCCCCATCCTGTTTCTTTGCTCAGTTGGCTACGTCAGCTCTTAAGCCTCCCCTCTGTGCTGGAGAGGCATTGATGACGGTATTACTGGTAGAATTGTTTTTACAGTCCTAACAGACCTCGACCCCTTTTTTCCTCCCGTACACCTATTTAAAATTCACAGACATGCTTACCCTCGCATACCTTTCCAACGCTGCAGGAATGGAAATCGAGATGCTGTTGTGTATATAAGACTCTTCTGCTCATCGGATGAATGGCCAGGGCCTGAACCCTGTACCCCAACCCCCTCCGTATATTGCTCACAATTCTGATCTGCCTACCATATTTCTGTCAGTTGTGCAGGGGATAATGATAGACAGCCTTTGGCAGGTAGCACTTTTTGATGGCGTTTTTTGGTACTCCTCTTGAATATCCGTGAAATTGCTCAAGGAACAAACCAATCCCGGGAATAGACACTGCTGGTGTTCAACATCCTCACCTACTGTGGCTTCTGAAGCAGAGTGTTTTAAGAACCCAACTGTACACTTACCTTTTTAAAAAAACGTTTACAATATATCTGGTTCTATTTTTTTTTTAAAAATAGCAGCAGTGGAAACATGGTCAGCAGCAGTTACAATTGGGAGAGGCGGTTATGGGAGACGTGTGTGTGGAAAGGCAGTGGAGCACCCCAGGACTGTCACAGGTGTGTGCAAGATCACAACTTTTCTTTAAAAGTACCTGTGCTGGGATAATGATTTGCCAGGGACAGTGACCCTAATGCAGGCACCCTCTACCATAAATCGGTCAATGGGAGCCCAAGTCCTTCCTGGCTTTCGGGAATACTTTTCCTAGCCATCTGCTGTTCAACTTTTTCCCTGCCTTTTTACCTACTTCAACCTTTGCAACCAGCTGCCACTCCCTCTGCATGCTAGGCGTAGTAGAGATCATTCTCATCGAAGTTTGGTTGCTATGGTAACATGCAATCTGCTATGTTCTGGGTCTCCAGGAGCTAGCAGTGATTATGGTTGTGTGTGCGTGGGGGGGGACGGGGGACGGACTTCGTAGCATTTAGGTAAACATCACCTTTACCTTATATGGAACTTCCCATTCTGCCTTTTGAAGCTGTGATTGGGTGAAGCCCATTCCTCCCAGGCCAGGGGGCTTGCGGGTTGCTTTGGGTGAAGAAACGGCTTGGATTGGACTGAGCAGCCTGAGCAGGCCCTGCATGTTTGTGCTTTCCGTTCACTTTCTGCTGCTGTGAAGGCAGAATCGGCTGCAGCGTGGAGTCTTACGTAGAGTGCGTTTGGAAATAATGGTAGTAGTAACATGCCTAACTTTTGCATTTCTGTTCCCTGTGGGAACGCAGGTAAACTGCAGGGCCTTGCGCCTGCCTGAATGCATCTGAGATACCAAAAGGAACATATAGCTAATTAGGTGATTGACATAGCCTACAAACTGGCCCCTCCACACTATATGAGCTGCACAGTTAAAGGTGGGCTGCAGATGCGAAGGCTCTGTGCACTTACCTGACAGTAAGTGCATAGCAGTCAGTGGCACTTAAGTATGATGATGATTTTAAAAAAACAACTATGTAGTGATTTGTGTTTTGTTCTCTCCATAATCAGCCCTGTAAAATCAATCATTACTAGCATTTTGCAGCTTTGAAACTGGGAGAACATCTTGCAGAAGTGAGATTTGAACTGGGGGCTTCCTAGCTCAGTTCCATGTGCTACCCTTGCTCGTCTCCCCCTTTTTTTTTTTTTTTTGCACACATGTGTCAGATTTAGGGTTCCCAGCCTCCAGGTGGGGCCTGGGGATCTCCTGCTTTTACAACTGATTTCCAGCTGGCAGAGATCAGCTCCCCTGGAGAAAATGACTGCTTTGAACGGTGGACTCTATGGCACTGGGCCATGCTGAGGCCATAGGCGTCAACTATGGGGGGGGGGGCTCGAGGGCTTGAGCCACCTCCGAAATTTCCCGGGGGGGACTGAGCTCCCGCAGCAAAACAGAGTGCCTCGCTGCCATGCCTCCCCGGGCCCTTCCTAGGCCCGCCTGCCGCCGTTCCCTCTCCCCCCCGCCTGGCCACTCCTGCCTCCTTCCCTCCATCCCTGCCTTCGTCCGGGGGCCAGCTGGGCAAATGCCCAGCATGGTGGCGTCACCCGGAAGTGATGCCATCACAATGGGCATGTTGCCGGGGCGACGCTCTAGCAATTGCCCCAAAACTCTATGGCACCATAGAGTTTCAGGGCGATTGCCAGAGCATCGCCCTGGCAACGTGCCCAACGTGATGGTGTCACTTCCAGGTGATGCCATCACCCTGGGCATTTGCCCAGCTGGACAGAGGGAGGGACGGAGGCAGGAGTGGCCAGGCGGTGGGGGGGGGAGAGGTGGCAGTGGGGACACACAAGAGCCCCCCCCCCCGGATTTAAAAACTCGACACCCCTGGCTGAGGCCCCTCCCCTCCCCTCCCCAAACCCTGCCCTCTCCAAACCCTTCCCTCTCCTGGATCCACCCCCAAAGTCTCCAGGTATTTTCCAACCCAGACCTGGCAACGCTAGTCAGATTGGGCTCTAAGCCTTAGTTTTAATGAAGGATGCAGCAGATTGCTCTGCATGCAGTGCTGCTCCCCCTCCCCCAAGGCCATCTTCCTTGTGATGTTTTGGAATCTGCTAGCATCCCCACTACCTGGCAGTTCTCCTCGAGGCTTTAATTCCCAGCGTCTTTATTTTATTACAGCCGGCAAAATCGTTTTGACGTGCAGGTTGCCAGAGTACAAGTGTAGCCTGTCTGCAGTTGAAAATGAATTGCTTTTCATTTGGCCTTTTGCCATCAGTTCCGGTATTTGAAACTGACACTCTGGAGTCTTGCTAATGGTGTGTGTGTGTCTGTGAGTGTATTGGAAAAGGATGGTGCTGTGTGCTGAACAGCAGGCTAGTGAGTAGGGGTGGGGTTTCCACCCTTTTATATTTTGCAGCCAGTGACGTGAGCAGTGCCTGGAACAATCAGGCTGCCTCAAAACAGTGTAGTTGAAGATGCCCTGCGTGTGTGCGGTGGTGGCGGGGGACCAGCTTTGGTGCATTTTTTAAGCAAACACTGATTGCAGCGGTCTAAGCTCCTCGGAGATTCCTCTCCTCCTAAACTGTTCTGAAGACGATTTGTGCCACCGGAGTTTATTCCTGCTCTCCTTTTTCCTCCCCCCCTCCATCCCTTCCCAGATTGCATTATATTTAATTTATTTATTTTACTTGGTGGAAATGATTGGAGTTAATAGCGTTCAGAGTACCAGCAAGGTCCGAGTGAGAGCCACAGGTTCGGTGAAATACCCACGAGAGGATACTGTCTGGCGGCAAACCCACCGCTCAAAGTCTATGAAAATTTCCAACTCCACGGAGTTTTCTGCGAAAGATGCCAAGGTAAACGTACAGAAGATGTCTCTGTCTCCACCATATTTCTGTTATGCCGGGGTAGGGATGGGTGGGGTTGTTAATGATAGGAGCCCTTTGGCAGAATACTATGTTTATGAAAATCGGAAGGCATTTTTGTTTGCCTCAGGGTGTTCACAAAATTGCTGGGGGGAGAAATCAGCCTATGGAAATGAAATCCCAGACTTGAAGGAAGGCTCTGGGGCTAGCAGATCAGTTTCCGGAGGCTATCACAGCACGGAGCAGAGTCTGATAGCAAACTTCCTCTGCTAACTTCCTAGCTTGATCCAAGCTACAAGCTAGCCTGTGCTCTGATCTGAGGAAAATTTACCTGCATTGCATGGGATGGGTTAGAATTTATGTGCAGAAACCTTCTGCGTGCCATATTCAGATGCATCTCCCCCCCCCCCCCCTTTCTCCCTCGTCGCGTGTCTGTGTGGGTGGGTTGTATGATTCAGGTGATGTTTTTATAATGCCCAGCTAAATATTGTCATGAAATATTCATTATGCACACATTGGCATGTGTGTATTTACATGGGTGGCATTGTGGTTTTGTTTCTATTTTTAAAAAATTGTCATCTGTGTACTGTGTTTGGCACTGTAGACAGTACGAAGCTGGCTTTAACCACCTGCTTTGGAGAGCTGTTTGGAGTGCCTTTAAATGGTCGTGTTGCATTCCGTTCTGCCTATCTTTTAAAAACAGAAACTGTACAGGACAGCACGTTTGCATGGCACGAAGCAAGGTCTCCCGGCTTGTCGGAGAGTGGCTGGATAAGTCTAGACGGGTCATTTGGAATTTCTCTTAAAGGGGCTAGACGCATAGGCAGGACAGACCCCAGATTTGCTCATTACTCTCTCCCTCTCTCTTTCTCTCTCTGTGTGTTTCCCTCCACTGCAAATAATGAACATGCTAATTCCACAAGCATGGGAAGCCAGGGGTTGCAGTAGCCTGCTGAGCAGGAGAATTCTGACAAACTGCCTCCAGAGACTCTGTACCATTGGAAATTAAGATCCCAGCATTTCTGGTCTCTGTGTGCCATGATGCTTATGTATGCCTTTCTCTTTTCTCCCCCTCACCTCCTTTTGAGGTGTCACCACATGAGAACCACACGAATGCTGGCTGGAAAAGGATGGTCAAATGTGCCAACTCTCTCCTGGCTTTGCACACACATTTAGTTTTATGGTTGCTGTCAGATATTTAAATGCTGTTGCTCTGTAAGAAACACATGGGAGCCCCCACTGACAGGACTGGAGAGGTTGGGATTCTCATCTTTGCATGCGTGTTTGTACAAGGATCCGTTTCATTAAGGTTCTCCCCCTGCCACACGAAAGACTTTTGTAACAAAACATCCCATAGACTAACACAGTGTGGCTGAGGTCTGACTAGCTGACAGCTGCTGAGAGGTATGATTAAATTAAACCCTTCTGGGATTGTTGAGTGGCATGGTGAAATCCCAAAATTTCCAGTTGACAGTTTTAACAGACCAATTTGAGTAATGTCAGATCAGCAACAGCTCATGTTGCCATCATACTTGTTTCCACCCACCATCTCTTAATTTGGGATCACGGTCACAGATTTCCCTGACCCTTTCTCTGCCAAGCCTCTGAGCAACAGTGAGACTCGGCTGCTTTTCTGGGTTCTTGGTCTTGGTGTCTGTCTCCTAGGGGCCAGTTCAGACATGCATGTTTGTCCTTGGTTCCCTGCAGCATCCAAGTGGTGCTTTGCCTGTGTGAATGAGCCACTGCAGAGTAATCACCCCAGACTGAATGCTCGCCCTGCTCCAGTTTCAATGTATTTCTTCGCCCATGGGCAGTGCACACGTTTGGCTGAGGCTCACGGAATGTTGAGCAGTGAGCATTCACGTGCTGTCTATGCAGATGCGAACCACCCCAGTCTTTATGCATCAAAATCATCCGGCTACATTTTATGGGACCGTTCATGTGTATAAAGTTACTTCTTGTGTAATTTTTTGGAAGATTGCCTCTCTTGGACGCGAGATTCACGGTATTAAGCTTTGTAATGTCTTTTCTATGCAAATATTCTCAGAGTAGCTTAGAGTAAAAATGTAACAGAGAATGGGCAGGTTCTTTGACTGCTGTGCTTAAAAATAAACAATCAAAGCAATTAAACTGGGCAAGGCAATCAAAACAATATTGTCTGGCCGTAGGATGGACTGGAGGGGGAATCATGCAGTGACCTTCAGCATGGCCTTGCGCAAGTCTCCAAAACACTTCAGTGCCTCAGTTTCTCTCTTTCCCCATTCAGTGTGGTCCATCAGCA
Organism: Lepidodactylus listeri; assembly: GCA_029233225.1. Taxonomy (NCBI): domain Eukaryota; kingdom Metazoa; phylum Chordata; class Lepidosauria; order Squamata; family Gekkonidae; genus Lepidodactylus; species Lepidodactylus listeri. Next base: position 127,145,570 of record JARCFY010000004.1, read on the forward strand.
TGTGGACCTTCAGCATGGCCTTGCACAAGTGCCCGAAACACTTGAGTGCCTCAGTTTCTCTTTCTCCATTCATTGCAGTCCATCAGCATCCCTCCCCCCCTTTTTTTTGCAAAGTGCGTTCCTTGCAAGGGCCAGAATGGGTGGAGAAGAGACATCCCAGCAGATGAGGGAGAATAGACATGAAAACCTTGGCTGTTTTTAAAAAAAATCACTTATTCCCTGTGCCCCCCCAAACAGGGACTAAACACTCTACATGTGCCCTGCCCTCATTTGGGCAGCAAATGTTTGTTTCAGAGAGTGGCACAGAGGTGTGAGTCATGCTGAAGGTTAGCCCCCCACCCTCCCAAGTGTCCCTGCACCTCTTTACTTTCTTCGCAATAGATGAATGGGTGCTGGACACTTCAGTGGGAAACGGCTGGGTTTGGGGATGTAGTTGCTGAGAGGTGGAAGCCTGCCCTTCACCCCTAATTCTGGGCGGTCCATCCCCTCCCTCCAGTCCAACAGGAGGGCACATGGCTGTCACACAAACACCAGCCATGTATAATGACAGGCGTTTTGCTAGTGTTAACAGTGAGTGCTCAGCAAGAGGTGAGTGGGCAGGTGTTCCTTACAAGTGGGGAGGAGATGACTGCAGTATGGCACAGCCTAGCCTCCCTCTCCAGGAGGCTGCTGGTTACAACTTAATTGTTTGGTGGAATCACGTTGAGATTAAAACAAACTAAGCCTGTATGCTCCATCTGATGTATTGGGAAACATCCTTCTTCCATCTTAATCAAAAGTTAAAAGTGGGATTATGAAATGGGACATGGGATTATCCGATTTTAATTTCAAACTCTCTTGTTTGTTTGTTTCATCCTCTTGTGTTTTCCCTGCCAGGGTCCCAGCTGTCTGTTTGCTTTTCAGCTCTTTGAGGAAAGCAGCAGTTTAGGGGGCAAAAACATTTCTATCAAGCGTTTAGTTCAAAACAGTATGGAGGAGGGCGGGGTACAAAGTGCGGGGAAGGCAGGGTACAAATTGAATTAATAAAATAAAATAAAAATGTATCTTCTTCGTTGAACTTGGTCCATTAGCTTCCTGCTGTTTGTATGTTACTGAAGCGCGGTGCTTGGGAGAGAGGAATCTCATCCAAGGTTAACCATTGAGTTTATGGTTGTACCAAGGATTTGTGTCCAAGTGCCCCAGAGTTCAAATCTCTCATCCAGTAATCATTGGAGCGTGCTGACATAGCAGAATTTTAAAGGGAATAGTATACATAAAATGCATTCAGAAGCAAATTTCTTTTGGCCTGCCTACCACACTGCTATGTTTTACTTTCATAAATTGCGGGGCTCTTCAGTTTGAGCATCTCTAAGCATATACAGAATGCTTTTCCTGAAATGTAGTGATGGTGTGTGCTTCTGTGGTTCTTTTTGTTAAAGCATGCAAAGATCAGCTGGTTTCTGAAAACGTGAAAAGTGCCATTTTACATCTTGGAAGCAGCCTTTTTAAGGCTTTTGAATTTTAGCAAAAGAGGAGTTGCAGTGACTCAAGTGGTCAAGACACTGATCTGCGGACCGGAAGGTTGGTAGTTCAGCAGTTCGAGACCTGAGTGCTGCATGACAGAGTGAGCTCCCGTCTCTGGTCCCAGCTCCTGCCAACCTAGCAATTCAAAAACAAGAAATTGCAAGTAGATAAATAGGTACCACTTTGGTGGGACGGTAACAACGTTCTGTGTGCCTCGGCGTTTAGTCATGCCGGCCACGTGACCACGGAAATGTCTTTGGACTGCACTGGCTCTTTGGCTTGGAAACGGAGAAGAGCACCGCATCCCTAGAGTTGTATTCAACTGGCTTTCAAGCAAGGGAAACCTTTACTTTAATCTTATAGAAGGGAAATAACACGGCTCCCCCATATTTGAATTTTCCCCTTAACTTGTATGTTCTTTCTCTAGCCAGGAGGGTAAAAATGTGATTGTGCTGATAAAATTCTGGCCAGTTGACCACACTGGAGCTTCAGCCCAATCAGTACAATCCAGAACAATTTAACTGTATTTAGGTTAGATGCAAGGTTGATTTTACATCAGGTTTAATCACAAAGGTAAATTGCACAGCTGCTGCCATTTCTGGTGGCTCGAATGCAAGATGCAGAAATAACAAGCCCATTATCATATAGTGAGTCAGTAGCAGAGCCAGAAACAGATGCCAGCTGTCCTCCTGACTCCCCCTCATCCCATTTAAAAATACCGCACAATCCCAAACACACACTCTACAATATTTGGGCTCAGTTTAGCCATTCCGAGCATGGATAGTTGTTTACACTCAGTGCCATCAATTCGCCTAGTCAGTTGGAAGGGTTTGTGTGTGTGTGTGTGTGTGTGTGAGAGAGAGAGAGAGAGAGAGAGAGAGAGAGAGAGAGAGAGACATGGTAAATCCATGGGTTCCTCCCCCCTTCCTACTGGCAGCCCACACAGAGTTAAGGACCTATTGTGCTCATCCAAAACAAGCTTGAATTTCAGCCTCTGCACCAAGCGGTCACTCATAAACAGAGACTGAAAGAAGCCTGCGCTGTTGAGGATTTTGAGTTTTAAGAATCCCTAGACTGCGTGTCAGTAATAAAACACTTCACATCTATGCTGTGCAGTCTTAACGTCCAGCTCTGCTTCCACCGGCTGTTGCTTTATAAAAGCCACCAACTGGCGGTGTCCACTGTGCAGTGCTTGCCTCCCCACCCCCTTTTGGTGCAGTCCTTAATACAAGTCCGTCCTTTCATGCCAGTGCTGCTGTGATTGGGCCCGGAGACCTTCTCCCTCCTCAGTTGCCTGCCTTTCGCCCTAATGAGACCTCAACAGTTCTGATTTATGAGCAGTGATGGAGAAGGATTGGTTTTATTTATTTACGTTATTTGTAGTCTGCCTTTCTCACAGGGGCTCAAGGCGGATTACACAGAGTGGGTCGGTACAATCAACAAACTGGGGCATTCAATTAAAAATGCAATAGGATCATAGCAGCCTAAAACCAACCAGAAATCTAGACGATAGGACTGAAGTGTAGCATAAATATTAACATGATGCATTAAGCAGTGCAAAAATTATATCATAGGATCCTACTTACAGTATGTATATACAGCAGTATAGACCACGGTCCCTAATAATTTATCCGAGTAAGTTAGTAAACCTTTTTGTACAATGCAACCCTAAAGGCTTTACATGAAGATCAAAAAGCCTGGGGGATATAGTTGCTGCAAGATAGGTCCCATATTGATGACAACTGGTTTCCAATAGCAACCCTTGGAGTCCAATGTGTGGATCACTCATTGGAGAACGGTTGTGATCTTTGCGGGATGTGGGGTGGGATGGAGTTTCGAACCTTCTCAGCAGACCAGGATGCGGATCCTGTAAGGACTTCCTCCTCTCTTGGCCATAAAAATGTTAGTCTGACAAGCAGTGTTCTTATCTCACATATCAGTCACCCTCAACATCTTGTTGTTTCTCTCGGCTGCCCTCCTTTACCTCCCTCACCTTAATCAAGGCTCTATCTACACTGCAGTTTTAGGAAGTTGAAAAATGTGGTGTTGGTTGCAGAATTCCATTTCCAACAAATCTCAGATTTCAATTTTTTGGCACACAATTTGTATTTTGAAAAGAAGGCGGGAAGGCAGCAACTCCAAATTTACTTTATTGACTTATCTTATAGCGTCCTTTCTCTCTTACAAATTTATAAGATGAAACAGTTCAGTTAGACAGCAGAAGAGATCCAATAAGCAGTGTAGTAGGACGAGGATTACAGAATTGGAAAACTGTGCAAACAAACAAACAAAAACCTGTCTAAGGTGTGATACACCCTAATGCACAGAGTGGGTTACAAAGTACAAGACAATGCAGTGAAATGCAATTTACTATTTACATATAGTAAACATTGCAATGGATTACCAACTTCCTCCTTTGTATGAGTCACGCCCACCCCCTCCAGTGGTTCCAGTATACTGCAGTTCTAATCCCTTTATAAGAATGCCCTCCTGGCATTTCTTTTTTGCCCATTTTGTGAAATGATAGGTGTGGGGGCCTTCTTGATCTTCACAGACCAGATGATGAAGGATCTACAGGAAATCCATTCTGAATGGTCTGAGCCACTCACTAAAGCTTATGCTAGAAATTTTTTTTTGTTAGTGTTTAAATTGCCACTGGGTTTGTTGCATTTTAGAAGAAAGAGGTAACCAAACATATGTAGCACTTTAGACAGTTCATAGTGCTTTACTGTGTTGTTTTCTCATAATCCTTGTAACAACTGTGTAAGAAGGGTCAATGTTATACCCCCATATGCAGGTGCAGCACAGAGGCTGAAAGAGGTGGCACCCAGCCAGTTTGTGGAGAGAAAAGATTTGGGCAAGAGACTTCCCAATTCATAGCTCAGATCCTTAGCCACTGTGCTATGCTGGCCAAAGACTAACAAGGTCACATTTGTTTTCTGAAAATAATTAAAACCAATAATAATGCAGAAGAGTGAATTCCAAAATTGTATTGATCCCTAAGTCTACCTCCAGCTAGAATGCAGCATTATCCCATGTTTAAATCTCACCCACTGAAATCAACGGAGCTTAAAAATGCTTAACTTTCTGAATGGATTGTGTTCCACTGTGACTGCAAGGCAGTGTAATTATTTTTCAGGTATAATGTGCTTCAGATGTGTTCAGTGTACTCTAGAAGGATCGATCCTTACCCTTTTTTGCAAACATTTGCAAAGTGCAAACATTTCTGCTCCCAGTTTCCATCTCTCCTTCTTAGCAGATCTCAAAGCCCAGCATCATAATTCTTAGTTGGGGGAATGTGTTCATCCTAAAACTGACTTGGAGGTGCTTCCCCCCCCCCTCCCGGTTTTGAACCTGAACAAGCAATGTTTATTAAACTGTGGTTTAGAAGCCAGTTTTTTTAAACAAACTAAATCCAGTTTGCCTTAGACGCCTGTGTTCAGACTAGGGTTACCAGGTCTGGGTTGGAAAATAACTGGAGACTTTGGGGGTGGAGCCAGGAGAAGGTGGGGTTTGGGGAGGGGAGGGGCCTCAGCATGGTGCAATGTCACAGAGTCTACCCTTCAAAGCAGCCATTTTCTCCAGGGGAGCTGATCTTTGTCAGCTGGAGATCAGTTGTAAAAGTGGGAGATCCCCAGGCCCCACCTGGAGGCTGGCAACCCTGGTTCAGATGACACTAAAAATAGGAGTTTGATGACTCCTGAAATATGGAAGTCTTCAATTGAACTCCGTGCTCAAGGGGAGGACACATGAGCATGAGAGCGGCCATGTTTGTGCCTGTTTATGTATTGGGATGGTAAAGAGAGGGGAAGAGAATATTAAAATGATATGGCAGTGAACAGGATGGGGGAAGTGACCCAATGTCGTGTAGTGACTAGAGTGTCAGAATAGAATCTGGGAGACCCAGATTCAAATACACCGCTTGCCATAGAAGCTCGCTGGTGACCTTGAGCCAGTAATATTCTTTCTGTCTCTCTCTCAGACTAGCACACCTCACAGGGTTGCTGTTGTGAGGAGAAAAGGGGGAGGGTGGGACAATGTTGTAAGCTGCTTTGGGTCCCCATTGGGTAGGAAAGCGGGTTATAAATGTCTAAATACAAAATAACTAACAGTAGCCTTGAGAAAAGGACAAGAACATGAGCATCTTCCACATACAGTACTTCCTGCACCTGTGACAGATATCTTTTAGAAACAGCCCCTTTTACTTCTGTCCTTTTGAGTAAAACTTGCTTGGAAGGTCGTGGCGCAAGTAACTGTCTCTGGGCAGTGTTAGGAGCAAACGTAAAGTTAGTACCTACTTGCCAGTCTCGCTTCTTAGTGGATCTGGATGCATTTAAGCCCTTCAGGCTGACTTGCAGGTTTAAAAGCCTCCTGCGCCACCAGCTGTCGATTAAGTAAGGATTTCACGCTGAGCAGCTCTTTGGCATCTGAGGACTGAGAATGGACATGCATTTTGTTGACTGAAATTATTTTACCTTTCAGCAGATAACCAGCGGAGATAATTAGTTAAACTGTCATCTTCCCATTCGCACCTTGGTTGTGCTTTTTTCATTCCCTCTTGATATTTTCACCTTGCTGCGTGAAGCGCTCCTCTTGTTAGGTTTCTCAGGTGTTTACAGAGGCGGCTGTTGAGCCCTTGTGTTTGGAGAAAGCAAGTTTGAAACCATAGAGACAGAAAATGACTAATGTGACACAGCCTGAACTAGTGGAGAAAACTGAAATGTGCCATCGGACCTCATTGAGTGGAAGGCAATGCTTCTTTATTTAGCAAATGTTGATGCTGCCTCTCTAGAGAACCTGCCCGACATTGCTCTATCGCTGGGCATTTTAACACTGAATCCCTAAAGCCACTTCATATTAGAAGAGCAGTTTGGTTTTAGACCGGAAGTATCAGTAAGAACTGCAGTGGGGTGTAACTTTAGGTTTTCTCTCTTTGTGTGTGTTTGCAGTGGCTTTAGGGATTCCATATCCTAAATATGCTTGGTCACACAGTCATAAGAAGCCTTGGTTGAGTGTTGACTGGTAAGTACTTTACCATTCCTTAGGGGTGACCCTCAGCATGTAAATTCTGGGTGGGTACTGGGTAGCAGTGTTAGTCCATAGCAGCAGAACAAAACAGCACAAAGACTAACAAGATTTATTCCAGCATAAGCATTCATGAGTTGGAATTCATTTCATCAGATGCATTGGAGTGTAAATCCATCGGTCCGATTTGTATACACAACCGAACGACGGCGGTGGTGGGGAATGTTGCAGAGAGTGGCCGGTTCAATACAAGCTCTAATCTAAAAGTAATCAGTTTACTCTGAGGTGGTGTGAGACACTCCCAGCTGTTGATAGATAGGCAAAATATAAAACCTACTGCAGGATGCTACTGGCCTGCTTTTGTGTTCTTCCTGAAAATGTGGCATATGAATGGAAGAACCAGTATGATGTAGTGATTTAAAGAGCTAGACAGGGCCTGGAAAGATCCAGGTTCCAGTCCCTTCTGATTTTGAAATTTTCTGGGTCAAGCTGGGCAGACCCTTTCAGCTGAACTCTACCTCATATCATGATTGTGAAGATAAAACGGAGGAGAGAATAATCATGTTTAAATGCCCAGCTCTGCCACAGAAACATGCTAGGTGACCTTGGGCTTATTCACACATGTTCAGCCTCACCTACCTCACAGGGTTGTTGCGAGGATTAATGGAGGAGTGGAGAATGTAGTAAGCTGCTTTGAGTTCCCATTTGGGAGAAAGGCAGAATATAAATGAAGTAGAATGAATAAAAATACAAATGTGCACTGCTCTGACGCCTTGGAAGAAGGGCAGGGTAAAAATGTAATAAATGCAAACACACGAATGGGTATATCGTGTCCCAGGTTGGCTGCAACTCCTTGTTTAAATGAATGTCACTGGCAAACCAGCTCTTAAGTGAACAGGGTTGTAATTGTTTCCAGCACTTTCGAAAATGGATTTTGAGTGTTTTTGGATGTTTTATGTATATTTTTAATTGTATTTATATATGCATTTTATGTAAACCGCCCTGAGCCCGCCTCGGCAGGAAGGGCAGGGTATAAATTGAGCAAACAAACAAATAATTAAAGCTTTTGAGAGAGCTGTGTTCAAATTATTGCTCAGCTCCAGAATCACTGTTTGTATGTTTAAAGAACCAGCATGGGGTAGGGGTTAGACTGGGATATAGGGAACTCAGGTTCAAATTCTGCTCTGTCATGAAGGCTTGGACCATTCATTCTCTCGATCTGCTTTTCTGAGGATAAAATGGAGCGTCTGGAGAACGATGTTGTGTGAGCTGCTTTGGGCCCCCGTTGGAGAGGAAAGCAGGGCCTAGATGTCTAAATGAATAAAATATGATCCGAAGCTCACCAAGAGGAATCTCCAGAATGTGTTTTTGATGCTGGGAGTGGAGACTCTAGATCAATAAGAAAGGCAAATGTTTCTGATCGCGTGTCACATCCCCCCCCTTCCCACGCGTTCTGATCATCCGATGGAAAGCTGTCTTATTATCCATGCATTTAAGCATCTTCTTATTGCAGTTTGTTTTCAGCAGAGATGTTTGTGGAGAGGCCTGCTCATTAACTTGGAAACCGGGAAGGGTGTTGACTTGGAATGGGGAAGAGTCATTAGTGCAGTGCTGAGCACCATTCTGTCCTTACCAGTGTGTATCTTGTTTTCTTTTTCCCTCCAGGGGAGCTGAAAAGCCCAAACATAAAAACACAAACCGGTAACAATCCCCACCCCCTCCCCATCCCCACACTTCCCCAGGTCTTGAGACGTCCATCCACCTGCCAGTGGGAACGGTTTTCTAAAGCTTTCAGTAGCAGTTTCCCGGCATTTAGGGCTCCAATTAAAAATAATTATTTTTCTTGTCCAATTACACCGAGTTTTTTTCCCTTTGAGATTCCAACGCCCACTATCAGTTTCTATTAACACTTGAAGACACATCCATTAAAATAAAGAAAAAAGGGTTTTTTTTGTTTGTTTTTTTAAAAAAATATTTCAGCAGTCCCGTTTATTTATATTCCAGAGAGGTAGTAAGAGCAGTTTGCTGCAGCCAAAACAACAGAGTGCCTTGCGATATTTTAAAAGACCAGCAAACGCATCTGACGTGGCAGGCTGTGGCTCAAGAAAGTTTATTCAGCTGTTAATTAGTCTGTATTCGAAGCACCGGAAAAGTAATCTTTATGAGGGTTCAGATCCTATAAGGAAAAGAAGATAATCCCAAATAGGTAGCTGTGCATGTCTCTAGGAGGAAAATTAAAACAGCAGTGGCATTTTAAAGAAAAGAAGAAGAGATTGGATTTATACTCCACCGTTCACTACCCAAGGAGTCTCAGAGCAGCTTACAATCTCCTTTCCCTTCCCCTCCCCACAACAGACACCCTGTGAGGTAGGTGGGGCTGAGGGTGCTTTGAGAGAACAGCTCTGAGAGAACTTAAGAACATAAGAGAAGCCAATGTTGGATCAGGCCAATGGCCCATCCAGTCTAGCACTCTGTCACACAGTGGCCAAAAACACCAGGTGCCATAAGGAGGTCCACCAGTGGGGCCAGGACACTAGAAGCCCTCCCACTGTTGCCCCCCCCCCCAAGCATCAAGAATACAGAACATCACTTGCCCCAGACTGAGAGTTCCTATCTATACCTTGTGGCTAATAGCCACTGATGGACCTCTGCTCCATATGTTTATCTAATTCCCTCTGGAAGCTGTCCATGCTTATATCTGCCACCACCTCCTTGTGACTGACCCAAGGTCACACCAACAGCTGCATGTGGAGGAGTGAGGAATCAAACCCAGTTCTCCCAGATTAGAGTCCACACTCCTAACCGCTGCACCAAACTGGCTTGCAGCATCAGCTTTCGTGAGTCAGAGCTCGCTTCATTGGATGTCCTGAGGTGTATAACTATTACGTCGATGCTTACATATTCCCGACAGAAAGGTGGTGATGGGACAGGGTGGGGGAGAGATGTTACAAAGAAAGGCTGGTTTGAAACAAGGTTCCAATAAAAAAGGGAATCACTTTGACTCCAAATGAGCGAGAGCCACCCCAGCTGTTACTAGACAGACAAAGTAGGAGTAACGCAGGATAACCAGGTTCAGTAGAGAAGTTACAGAAGGATGTGTACAGTGAGTGAGGAATGACTCTGTTAACACCTTGCAGGGCGGTAGGGAGAATGGCCATGCTTTCTGTTGTGACTATGAGGGCACCTATCTAAAGTGCCATGAATGAAGTGAGCTCTGACTCACAAAAGTTTGTGTTGGGAGAATTTTTCCATATGTTGCTGCTGAACTCCTTCTTTATTTTAGTAAAGGAAGCTCAACTCTTCTGAAAGTCTTGGTTCCTCATCAACCACGGTGCGTTCTGGCTTGGGCTTGGGCTTATGGATGGGCATGCTGGAGTTGGTGGGCCTGATTTTTCTCAGGTGGTCTTTGTTTTATTGATTTCAAAAATGTTGTAGAACTGCCCTGGACATGGAGTTCTTAAATTGGTTGGACTGGCCATTTAATTTGCTGGGAGAGTTCCTGGCAGGCTTCTACTCTGGACAGTGGACATAGACTCACCCATTGCTGCTGCCCCTGGCAAAATCCAAGCCAGAGGTCTCAGACTCAGCCAGCAGCAGGGCAGGCAGGGGAGATAGTCACTTGCCCCAGCTTGCTCCTGTGCCATTTGAATAGCCTAATACACAGCTGACTTCTTCTGAACTCCAGAAGCAACGACTTGCAGTTGAGACTACCCAGCAGCTGCAGACATATATGTGGTCATTCCCATCTCCATGGTGCAAGCCTCTTTCACCCACCACTGGACTCTTATCGAAGTGGCAGTGTTCAATTTGAAACCAAAAGTACATGGGTACAAGACCCCCTTGATGTTAGTATGATCTTTAATAGGAAGCATGCGTGGTATTTTTATTTATCTATTTAGATATTTATACCCTGTTTTTTATCCCCAGTGGGGGACCTTACAACATTGTTCTTGCCTCCTCACTACAGTAAACACCTTCTGAAGCAGAGATTCAGTTGTCTGACAGGTCTAAAAAGTCAGAACCTAAAACTTTATTAGGTAGTTCTGGTGAACCTGGAAGAATAAGTGTGTGATGCGGGGGGGGGGGGGGCAGGAAACTAACAGGTCGGTCACTAGACAGAGCTAGAGGAAGGGAATTCTACACATAAGGCACTGCTTGCAGAAAATACCATTTCCCTTGTCCTGATGGTGAAGGGTCATGAAGTAGGCCCTTTGATGATGATGTTAACACTCAGGCAGGCTTGTATGGGAGCAGGCCACCCTTAGGATTTCCTAGTCTCAATCCTTTTATGGCTTTGAAGATAAGAACCAGTACCTTGAATTGGGCTTGGAAATAAGCAGGCAACCAGTGAAGATCTTTAAGCATAGGTACCTGTGCCTTCCGGGCTAGAAGGATATCATGGGTGATGGTATCTAAAACCATTAAGAGATTCAGCAGAATCAACAAGATTGATTCACTCAATGGAGGACCTCTGTCAGAGCAATGAAGGGAGTTTCTGCACCTAAGCTGGGCCTGAAACCATATATTCAAGTTGGAACACCTTTATCTATTTATCTATTTATTTATCAAATTTATACCCCACCCTCCCCACTGAAGCAGGCTCATGGTGGTTTACAGAAGTATTAAAACACATAAATAACAGTTAAAACAATCCTAAAACCTTCTAAAAACCAAATATCAAAGATACTAGTGCATAATAAGTCTAGCAGTAATGATGTTGTTTAGCGACAGCGGCAGCAATTCGATGACCTAAAACTGCCTGGAGTTGAACTGCCCCCACCCGCTCAAACACTTTGCCCAAGAAGGTGGTCTTTGTAACTCATCTAAAGTTATTTTGATCTTTCAGATCCCGGAAAGGCATTTAAAAAATGAAGAAGCCCTACCACTACCTCCTTCAAGAGAGATCAAACCTTCCCCTCTCTCAGAGACTTCCTAACTGCCTTTTGATCAATCAGTCCTCTCCAGGTCAATGTTAAAAACCTGGGCGGACATGGGTTAAGAACAGGGGTCATTTCGAGAAGGAGCTCGGGAGAGCTCAGCTCCGGGAGTTGGTGTTAGCCCCCCCCCCCCCGGCAGAAAATGCCTGCTTGTGTCATGGCTGCAGCAAAATGACCCCGTCCCCTGGAAAGGTTCTTGTTCCTCCGACCAGCCTTCTGAAGGCTTCAGCCACCACTGAAGCTATCCTCCCAGAACAGTGGTATTTCTGAGGCTTGGATTAGTAGCTGTCCCCCCCCTCCCTCCCTCCCTCCCTCCCTCCCTCTCTCTCTCTTGCCTTCTGACATATTTCCGGTGATGTCAGGTGGTTTAGCATATGTAAATAAGTTATGCTAACGAGTTACGCTAATGAGCTCCTGTACCTCTTTTTCTACGAAATGACCCCTTGTTGAGAATCAAGATTGGGGGGGGGGGTTATGACCTCCAACCAGCTGTCCATTCTCAGGTCAAGCATCTGCAATAAGACCCGTGCAACAGTAGTCTCTTAAGACTGAAGGGCTGTAACTGGACAGTCACAACTGGCATGCATTGTCAGTGATTTTATCTGCAAGATGCCTTGCAGGTATGTCATAGGAAGGTGCCCCGTTTTCCAAGTTCACTTCACTGGGGAAGTCAGATGGAGGAGCTCCCTCACATATTGGAATAGCTCAGCTGAATGGCCATTGACAGAGATGACAGTGATGGAGAAGTAGGACCGGGTTGGAGTTGTTAGTTTGCGAGTTGCTTGTGGTTCTAGTGCAGTAATTTCCAAGCTTTCCTCTGAGAGATAACAGTGTGTCATGAGAGCTGAATTATTTAAGGTTTCTTTAAGCCCAAAGCATGCATCCATATAGGAGGGTGACCTCTGTGTCTCTGCATGATTTACAGCTCTGTCTTTTTCGTCTTCCAATCATTTTTCACTGGAAGAAAATGATTCTGCTATTTCGTTGGATTTGATTTGGTTATTCAGTCAAGGCAAACACAGACTTACCCACCCTCAGAGGAAATGTAGACAGAACAGTAATTCGTACACGGAGCGACAGTACGGTGCAGATTTTAAATTTTGCTTGGACTGGCAAAACCTGGGTTTGAATCCTTGGTGAAGCTGTCTGGAGATCTCTGGCCAGCAGTGTTCCCTCTAAGCTGAGTTAGTGTGAGCTAGCTCAGAGCTTTTTAGCCTCCGGCTCATGCATTTTTGTCTTAGCTCAGGAAGGATGGCTCCAGAGCAAACTAATGTATGCAGCAGCCAAATTGCTCGCTCACAACTTTAATGCCAGTAGCGCACAAAGTAGAATTTTTGCTCACAAGACTCCACAGCTTAGAGGAAGCATTGCTGGCCATGGACACTCTGTCCATCTAATCTAGCTCTCAGGATTGTTGTGAGGGGAAATGGAGAACCCCATCTATTTGCAAGTCTGAGCTCATTGGAGTAGGTGAGATATGGATGTGAGAAAGGAATGGATAAAGGAAGCATCTCTCAGGTGCCACACTTGGGCTGCCTTCCACCAGTCCAACACCCATTCTCACAGGCTGCTTTCCTGCTCCTTTTAAGGCTTCAGCTCTGAAAGGGGGGTCTGGATTCTCTTTTCCCCTGGCTGGCTGTTCCACTGCGTGGAGCCAAGACCAATCTGTCCTCATTAGTCTCTCTGACTTTTAAAGGCCAGCCTAAGATGAGGAGGGTCCACCCACAGCTTCCTGGTTCTCATGGAAGGGTGGAGAGCTCCCGAGAGCTGCAGAGCCAATTGATTGGTAGACACAGCCTCGTACTCTCCTACCTTAATCCCTCCCTTCCTTGTTTTCACCCCACAGTTGCTCTTCTGATCCCTGTTTCCCCCACTGGGCCATGTCTGTGTTTTATTTGTCCCTTGTTGAGTGGCCAACAGGGTTCCCTCCATGAGCAGAACACTGCCACCAACTGGTAGAAGCAGGTGGCCTCCCAGTGGATTAACTCTGCCCCTAGTGGGCATTGGTGAGTACCTCTAACCTCCAACAAGTGACTTAGGGGGATAATTCACACTCCTTCACATTCTGAAAGGAAACCTTTTGGGTATAAGAGTAAGATATGCCTCCATTTTTAATTCAGAAGTTAATGTGTCTACCAAATGCCTAAGAAATACTGTTCTTGCATGGTACTTCTGTAGAATATGAAAAAGGCATTGGTATTGAACATTTTTCTTCAGTTGCCAGTTTTCCTGCCTATTTGAGAAGACAATAGTAGATTTCTCATTTTTATGTCTGCCAGTTGCCTAAGTTTCCATGTACAGTAGGTGAAGATCAGTACTGGTGTTGGCGAAATCTATTTAAAATTATGTTTCTTTAGATATATTACGGGGCTCTCCTTTTTTTTGGAAAAAAAGGTGCCGGAACTCTCAAGAGGGAAATGAAATTTTCCATCTGTATACTGAAAACTCATGAATTTTTAAACATTTTAAAAAGAATTTTGTTGATGAGGTTCTGGAACACTCTTCTGGCGCGTTCCCCCAGAAAAAAGCCCTGTATATATATATATACCCTGCTTTTCTCCCCAGTAGGACCCAAACCAGCTCACAACATTGTTCTCCGTTGTTCCATTTTATCCTCTCAACAGCCACTGTGTGAGAATGAGTGGCCCAAGGATACTCAGCAAGCTTCCATGGCATGGGCAGATCCAACTCCAGCCCTCTAAATCTACTACACTGCAGTTGACTTAAAATGTATTTATTATAATATTTAACTATAGTCATTGTGTGAAGTCATTTAATTAAAATCACATTAGGATATGAGCAAAGAGAATAAAGTGAAGCCAAAGATTATGTATTATCTAAGTGCCAAAAACTCTGGGCACGATCCAGGAAATAAAGTGAATTTAAGCCCCATTGTTTTCTATTAGAGCAGTAGTCTTTCTTCAGCCTTTTTGGTCAGGGGACCCACCTCTGAAACCCACGTGGCATCATAGGACTCACTCAGCTACCGTCATGTGACAGAAGGTCATGTGACAAGGGGCCGGAGATATGATCTCACTGGTAGGGAGGGATATCTGCACTCCAAGGATAGGTAGCGTATTGGAGGACTGGCTGATGGGGCCTGGGTGGCCAGGCCTGGGAAAAAGACAGAAAGCAAAGGAGGAGGCATCTCCAAACTTGTCTGCACTTAAAAACGAGTCTTCTCCACTGAAGACTGACCTTACCTTTTTCTTCTTACTATGTGTGCAAAGAGAAGCAGGGTTCATAGCACCTTTACTTTTTACACATGTGCATTAGCAGTAGATGTTTCAAAAAGCGACAAAAAATGGCAGCTCCATGCCCCACAACCCAGCGGATGAAGCTGTGTGGCCAACTAGGTCCTGATTCATGGGCTGAAGACTACTGCATCGAGTTAATGGGAGCTGGTGATGGGAAAATCACAGGACAGGAATCTTTTGAGGCCCGGTAATTATAATTAACAAGAGAGTGAAGCAAGTGCCTCTGTCTCCCATTAAAGCCAAAGAGACAGAAACCTTGTTTAGAAAAAATGTTTACCTGTGGTTCAGTATTGCCTTTGAATGCTTTCATCATAGTTGGGGATTACCTGGAAACCAAGATGGGAAACCAGAGTTTGAAATGGGTTTGCAAACCGTGGTTTACATCAATTTAATCCTGCCCCACAACTTGCAGTGTGACCAGCAGCTCTGAGAAGTGTCTCCTTATATGCATTCTCCGGGGATAAGGCTCAGTGCAGCATTCTTCACCATAGTTCCACTGCGTGTTTGAGATCTTAAGCAGTGTTGTCATTGAGTGGTTTGATGCTACGGATTATGTCTACCTTACAGAAGGTATGACAGAACTGCCAGAATGGGCTAACCATGTATATAATACAGTCATCATTGGTTCAGCTTTGTAGTACTGAATTAATAACTGCATCAGAAATATGTTGAGAAATATAGCAGGCAGTACCCTAGAAAGAAATCTGAATTTTGGTTTAAGTATTAACATATTTCCTGTAAACGCTTACTGTACTTAGCACTTACGTAACACTTCAAAGCATTTCATACACACTACTTAACCTCAATAATTCTTATGGAAGCCCTGTGACATAGGTCAGAAGTAAAGCTGAAAAGAGGAGTCTCGTGTCACCTTAATAACAAGGTTTTATTCTAGCTAAGCTTCCTTGAACTAGAACTGAATTGGTCCGACGCAGAGGCAGGCAGATGCAAATGCTCATATTCACGAAGCCATGATGAAAAAAAATGTAAATGGCAAGTTTAAAGAGCCACGAAATGTAGGGAATGCAGGATATAATTCTGTGACATTGAAATGTAATCAGGAAAAATGCAGAGATCATTCACAATCACCATAATTTTGCTAAGCTAGTTAACACGTGTAGGTCAGCAGTATTATTGCCATACTGGGGGGGGGGGGGGGGGGGCTGAGTCTGCTTAAGTGAGTTCATCGTAGCAAAGAGATCGGAGCCAAGGACTTCCTAACAGTGCAATCCTAGGCATGTTTACAGAGAAGTAGGTCTGCCCCCCCCTCCACCTGGGGAGCCAGTGGGACATCATAACTGACTTCCATAGGCAGCAGAGACTCACCGGATGCCATGATGCTCCTTACGTGTCTCAGCAGAGTCCACACAGGGTTCCTCACAAGCTTAGTTTCCTTCATTCTGCCTCTTCAAAACCTCAGGGGGCTGAGCTGTGCCTCTGCCTTGGGGCAGTTCTACTAGGCCTGCCCCGGTTTGTTGGCCTCATCTTGCCACGGCTCCTCCTTCAGGTTTCTCTTCTTCCCTTCTTTGCATCCCCTCAGCCTCACTCAGCCAGCTTGCCTTCCTCACCTCCCAAGTCTTTCCTAACATCTTCCCTTTAATCCCTGGGGCTCTGCCCATGCTGGCCAAACCCAGCACCATCCCTCCCTTCTCTGAGCCTTGCTCCTCTCAATTCCTTCCTTGTCTGGCCTCATCCCAGCTGCATTGAGAGACAGTTTGGTGTAGTGGTTAAGTGCGTGGACTCTAATCTGGGCGAACCGGGTTTGATTCCCCACTTCTCCACTTGCACCTGGCTGGATGACCTTGGGCAAGCCCTAGCTCTGTACCAGCTGTTCTCTCAAGGACAGTTGTCTCAGAGCTCTCTCAGCCCTACCTACTTCACATGGCGTCTGTTGTGGGGAGGGGAAGGGAAAGGAGTTTGTAAGCCGCTCTGAGACTCCCTTAGGTAGTGAAGGGCAGGGTATAAATCCAATCTCTTCTTCTTCTCTTCTTCTTGCGTTGGGTTAGCCAGAGGCCCCATAGCCCCAGCTAATACCTTGAGCTGGCAAACCTCTTACCCCTGCTGCTGCGCTCAGCTGCTGCCTGGCAGGAAGGAGACTGCCCTGTCAGTGGTGCGCCCCCCACTCCTGCTGGGAGGCTGTTGCTGCCTCTTGGTAAGGTCCCCCGCCCTGTCCTGGAGCAACTGCTCCTTCGAACCCAGTAGTTAAGGCCCCCTCTGCCACAAAGTCCCATTGG
The DNA here is from genome assembly GCA_029233225.1 of Lepidodactylus listeri. Classification (NCBI taxonomy): domain Eukaryota; kingdom Metazoa; phylum Chordata; class Lepidosauria; order Squamata; family Gekkonidae; genus Lepidodactylus; species Lepidodactylus listeri. The sequence continues at coordinate 127,162,526 of JARCFY010000004.1, forward strand.
TTTCAGCAGGTCTTATTCCCCAGGTAACCATTGCCGCCTTAACAGAACCATCCTAAGCAGATGGTTAGGATCTGCACTCTTCTAAGTACATTGAAGTCAGTGGCCTTTGAAAGGTATAACTCTGTTTAGGATGGCACTGCAAGTCTTTCAGCCACTGCAGCAGCAGCAACGCTCCAACGACTTCACAGCAACAAATCCATCTACTTTGCCTCAAGTTATAAATCCAAAGGAAGCTGTTAAGTCTTTCTTTGTGAAGTTACCCATTAGGCTAATTTTACGAAATTGCAGTAATAGTGCAGTCCTAAACAGAGTACCATGCCTTTCTGAGGCCAGTAGCAATAAGAGCGTGAATAGCCCAGACTAGCCTGGTCTTTTCAGAGCTTAGAAGCTAAGGCAGGGTCAGCCATGGTTAGTATTTAGATGGGAGACCATCAAGGAAGACCAGGGTTGCAATGCAGAGGCAGGCAATGGCCAACCGCCTCTGCTCATCTCTTGCCTTGAAAACCCCAGGGAGGGGGGTCATCATAAGTTGGTTGTGATTTAATGGCACTTAATTATTATTAATTAACTCTGCTTAGGATTCCACTGGAAATGTGGCATCACTTGCCTTCCTCCTTCATAAACAAGGCTGGCCCAGAATGTGGTTAGAAGACACACGATAACTGCTTCTACTGCTGAAGCTAAGCTGTTTGGGAACCAAGCCAAAGCCACTCAGAGATCTGTGGAAGAAGAGCAGAGTGATCGACATAATTAATTTAATTAAGCTGCCTGATTCCTGCTTCTGTAAAATAGGATCATGCTCAGAACAGGGTTGTCTCAGACCTTTCACTTTCTCACAGCTTGTACTTGGGATTTTTTGAAGGTGGGGGGGGACTTCCAAGGGACTGCAGTACCCTGCCGGTAGCAGCTGTTAATGAACTGACCTTTTGCTTGCCGATTAAGATTGTGAATGGGGTTGGTCTTGCATGTTTGTTCCCTGGAGAGCAGTCTTACAGGAAAGAGAGGTTGAGTGGCAGTTGAACCCCTGTGTGATTTATAGAGCAGAATTGTCTATGGGCATCTCTGCCAGAAAGGTTGTGTATCAGTACTAACAGGGAACTATTGCTGTCAGAAGATTTGCTCACGGAATGATTTGGAGCCCCCAGTCGGCATGGACTCCCATCTTATTAAGTCAGACGTCTTTGAGTGGGACTTTCCCATGTCTCCCTCCGACTGCAGACTACCATATATCTCCCCCAAATTTTGTTTCTGTGGGGTTTGCGGGCTCTTAAGAACAGCATGGGGGTGCGTGTGACAAAATGGAAGCATCTGCAGCGGGAGGAGGCAACTGGTGGAAATCACGGCCTCTCTTCCATAAATGGGAATGCTGTTCTATAAGAGAAACTGTGTGGCTGAATACGTGCCAGAACCTGCACTATCTTACAGTCAGAATAAATATAGATTTTGTTTTGTGGTATGTCTGTTTTGTTTACAAACCCAGCTGGTATTGTGTAGAGCAAATGGCATTTGAAATAGGTGGCCTGTGCTGGATCATCATTGGGATGGCTAGGGTAAATGTAGTGGGGAAGTACAAGTTCTGAAAAAGGCGGAGAGAATTAAAGCCATATATGGCTTCAGAAGGCATCAGCTGGGATGGCTTGATCTTGGTGCTAACATGATCTTGTACCAACTGTGGAAACAGTCTGGGGAGAACAAGTACTGGCCTTTGGGGCAACAGTGGTGTTGTGCAATATGCAACCTTCTGGCTAGAGATGAGCAAACCCTGCCTTGAACTTTTCTTGAAACTGGGCTTGGGAAAACCCTAACTAGTTGTATGTCCTACCACCACCTCCTGAACCTGCAAATGGCTTTTCCTGTGCCCAGTTCCATGCTCAGAAAGCCTTCTCTTAATCCCCCCCCCCCCCCCAATTTATATTACTGTAGCTGGTGGTTTGGGATGAATTTGACACCAGTCTGCAGTGAAAAGGTTACTTTGGACTTTACTGGAAAGGTGCTCTGGATAATCTGGTCAATTTCACTGTGCCCTTTGTGTCCTGTTCTTGGAGTTTAAGCAAAATGCTACATGTTCAGCTGCAGCTATTCCCCAAACCACAGCCAGTATGTGGGTGTGTTAGCACATCCCACAAATATTCATTTATCATGAGAACATGCCATTAGTCCTTTAGGAAGCAGGGCAAAATCCTCCCCCAGAAGTCCTGCTTTCTCTGCCACTGCCCACAGAGGTGAGATAGGTGGTGTGACCAGGGACTGGGGCTTTTTGTTGGTGGCCCATTGCCCTGCGTAATCCCCATCCCCTTGAGGCACACCTGGTGCCTACCCTACTGCCTTTCAGGCACCAGGCCAAAACCTTTCTTTTCTTTTTAACCATGACTTTTAACTAAGAGTGTTGAGCTTTTGAAATTGCACATTACAGCATGGAAGGTTTAATTCTACTCACTCCAGAGATTTTTCTTTTTTTGGAACAGTGTAGGAAGGCTGCCAGGTAAAAACAGAGAATATTTGCTATATGCCTTTTCTGCAGCATGTATTGACTTTGCCCACTGTTGGAAAAAGGAGTCTTTTCCAAATAGACAAGAACGGCTGCACAGATTAAAAGATTTATTTCCACATGGCCAGATTGCCCTACCTTTAGAAAGTTAAAAATCTTGACTGGTATAGATGATTGGAGGCAAGGAGCACTTGTGGAGAGACTGATTATGGTGTAACGATATATGTCACTGGCTGGAGCTGTTTATGGTTTGTTCATTTTAATGATTTTTTTGTCTTTAATTATTTTTATAATCCATTCTAAATGCATGAATGGTAAATTTTAGAACAAATATCTTACTGAATAAAAATTAAGATAATGTGTAACAGAAACACAGAAGTGGTTTGCCTGTCAAGCTGTCACAAAGGAATAGAGCAGGCTCAGGACCCACCTGGCACCCACCACCATTCTGCTAGCAAAACCTCAACAGGACATCTGCACGGTTAAGAGGTACTGGGATATGGTGATGGACAAGAAATGGGAACAGATGAAACAATTCGTGATTGTCGGGTTGGGGGGACATAATTGATAGGAAAAGAGGAGGGCACAGAACAGCGCTTGCTTGGGGAAAAACTCGCATGAAAATATCTGAAAGCCCAGCCACGTCACTAGAATCAAGGGGGACTGTATTCTTAAATATAGGTTGCAGTTCTGCAACAGGGCGTTGTGTACAGTGGTCCATCACTATGGAGGGAGAGAAAGTGACAGTTTCTAAATAAAAAACAGAGCAAGCAATCCAGGAAGATTAGAAGGTACCCTGACGTTCACTCCTGGCAGGCCACTGAATCCCCGGGGGCCTTCTCCATTGTGCCATGTTTTGCACTCTGCCGAGGGGCAGCAAACAACAATGGGAGGGTGCTACAGTATATGAGGTGTGGGTCAAAACAAGATCCTGATGTGCTTCCTGTTACTCAAAGCCAACTTGTTTTGCTGCTGTGTTTCACTGAAGTTGCAGCTACTCTTGTTGGCTACAGGTCGTAATTTCTAGGCCTTTGTCCCTCGTTTGTTGTAAAGTTAGTAAGTCTCATGATGCCTTGGTAAAGAAAATGTTATCCACAAAAATGAAAACCAAATAAAACAGGTTCCCTGTTCCCTCTAAGCTGAGTTAGTGTGAGCTAGCTCACAGTTCTTTAGCCTCCAGCTCACACATTTTTGTCATAGCTCAGGAAGGATGGCTCCAGAGCAAACTAATTTATGTAGTAGCCAAATTGCTTGCTCACAACTTTAATGCCAGTAGCTCACAAAGTAGAATTTTTGATCACAAGACTCCACAGCTTAGAGGGAGCATTGGTTCCCACTGAGTAAAAATCTTGAATGAATTGTAATGCTGTAAATTGTGTTTAGAACAGTTGAAGTTGGTATAACAGAGACAGAATTTCCAGCTGTCAAAGAGGTAATGCAGGTTTTTGAAATGCTACAAAATCTTGTGAAAGGCAATAAGAGTACATGAATCTGTGCATCATCAGCAATTAAATCTTTATATTACTGCCTCTGTATATATGTGCTTGTATGGGACAAGCCTCTTTAAATTTCACATTGAAGTTACTTTATCTTATTACTTAGTTGTAGAGAGGTCCTCAGCACCCAGTCGTAGAAGAAAACGAAACCTGGTTCCCCCCCTGCACCCCAATTCTGAGCTCCTTTAACAAAATTTTTTAGCATGCAATGCAGACTAGTTCAGTAAAATTTAGTTGTATTTACGAGAGAAATTATGAAAGGCTCATTTGACCTCCACTCTTACTGTACATTAGAACAAAGTCAGATCCTTGAGCAAATATTTGGTAGTTTTAGTTCAAGGAGCTCTTACAACCAAATTATTATGGACTACGCCTGGCTCATATTCGGAAGGGAGGCTGCTTTGGAAGGGAACACTTAACTCTAAGGTCAGTTGAAGAGAAACATCGGAGCAAACATTATCAGCTTATTTCAACTGTGAATGCTGCAAGTTCTTAGCATTTTTGCAAATCACGGAGCATATGTCACTAAGCACCCAGTATTGAGGGCATCAGAAGTGGGGGTGTGACGGACTTCACTTTTAAAAGCTTAGAAGTGCTGTGTAAACAGATAAAGTGCTGTGTAAACAGATAAAGGACTGTGAAGAGTTAACTCTTCACAGAGCCACAAGGCCTTGAGTGACAGGCTATTCCAAGAGATCGGGTTGGTTAGCATCAGCTGAGCAGAGAGAGACTCCTGAACTGGATGGTGAGGAGAATTCAGTCTGATTTCAGCCCTAGCTGAGAAGAGTTGAGTACTGACAGTTTCAGAATTCAGCCCTGACTGAGAGCAATTTAGTACAGACAGGAGAACTGGGGGAAAGTTGGCAAGGAAGTTTGGGAAGTAGGCAAAGACCCCATTCGGGCCAAGGAAAGGGGATAGATCTTCTAGTGAGAGGAGAGTTTCCCTATCCAGTCAAACAGGGAGTTAGCTCTGAAGAGTGCAGAGATCTCTGGTCTGGTGTGGTTAGAAACTGCCTTTAGAGACCTTAAGAGTCAGTTAAAAATCAAGACGAGTACTGGTATTTCAAGAGAAGGGGGTTGGGTACTGGAAAGAGTGTACCAGCCTTCTGGAAACCAAAAGAGTCAGATAATACTCAAAGAACGTGTTTGGGGAAACACTGAAACAAAAGCCTCTCAACATAAAGATTTTAAGTAACAGTGAGTACCTTAAGAAACTCTCATTAGCCTGAAACATAAGAACTAAAGTCTGTGCAGGTACTGATTTTACCTCAGAGTTATCTATATTGAGTTACCTCAGAAATTTTCAACCCCTGATTTCACCTGACCTTTCCCCTCTGTGTTAAATAAAATAGTTTGTTATTTTTGAATTTCAAAATGCCTCAAGTGCCATTTAAGTTGTTTAAGTTAGAGGGGGCTTCCAATCTTTCCAGCAGGTTCCTGGGCTGAGCCAATAGCCAAAATATTTTATGGTGACAGGATGGGACAGTCAGAGTTCTTCAGCAAAGAAGAAAATACTTTACTAGGGTGGCTCAGTCAGTAAAGGGAAAGAGAATTGGAGGAAAATCTTGCCTTTGAGGGAGGGAAGTGGAGGGGGGCATCATAGGGGGAAATGAATGGCCTTCAGGAATCATGTTGTGTCAGGGCAAAAATCCAGTAACCTAGCAGACATTTGACTGAGACTGTGTCAGCAAGAATGTGGCAGTTCTCTCAGAACTCTCTCAGTTCTCTCAGAACTCTCTCAGCCCCACCTACCTCACAAGGTGCCTGTTGGGGGGAGAGGAAGGGGAAGGCGATTGTAAGACTCTTTGAGACGCCTTAAGATAAAGAAAAGCAGGGTATAAAAAACTTCTCTTCTTCTTCTGAAGCGTCAGACTAAGATCTGAGAGATCCAGGTCTAAATCCCCACTCTGCCATGAAAGTTTGCTGGGTGACCTTGGAGCAGTCACTCTCATCCTAGTGTGCCTCACAGGGTCATTCTCAGAATTGAATGGAGGTGGAAAGAACCATGTTGTAAGATGTTTTGGATCTCCACTGAGCAGATATATATAAAATTTTTTTACTCTACTTACCTGTATCTGTTTGGCTTCAGTCTCAGTAAAACTTTCCACTGGTTCTCACTTTATAGTTAAAAGATGAAGAAGCAAGGTGGGTAAGGTAGATTTTAGCATTCACCTCTCTCTATGGAGATGGTGCCTATTCTTATTCTTCTCTGAAATGCTCTGAGTTGGGATGGACAACTGATTTACATTCTCTAAGGAGTAAAAACAGCAAGAGTAAGAGAAGCTCTCTTACACCTCAGAGGAACTGGGTTTAGAGAGGTCTGTTGGCACAGGACAGGATGAGAAGCTTTCCTGTGTTGGTCCGGAGGGCAGGTGAGCTTTCCTGAATTTACAGTACAATCCTAAAGTTACTGCAGTCTAAGCCCATTCATTTCAGTGGGTTTAGACTGGGGTAACTCTCTTTAGGATTGCACTGTTAGTTGCCAAGGGATGTGTGGTAGCTTCAATAAATTCAGAGAATACCTGGGTGGAAGGCCATTAATGCCTGCCTATATACTACAAAAAACTGTTTCTGATACTAAAATCCAAAAGTTTCAAACTATAAAGAAGTGATTTGATAATAGACCTGTTCTTTTTCTTTACATTTCAATGATACTAGTCACTATGTAGGCATGATGAATTATACCCATCCAGTATGCCACAATGGGAGTTCCTCTTGATTGGTGGCCTGGCCATATGGAAGTTGGATCATTGCCAAATGTAGCCAAACACTTTCTCCTGATCTTCTTTCACCTGAACTTGAAATGTAAGAGGGCAGAGCTGGATTATTTTGAAGTAATGAGCAATCTGGATATTCGTAAAATATACATACCGGATCCGGTTCAAGGTGCTGGTGTTAACCTTTAAAGCCTTATATGGTCAGGGGCCTGCATACTTAAGGGACCGTCTTTCCCCATACAGGCCCCAGAGGACACAGAGGTGATGGGGACATAGATTTTGAGAGCGAAGAGGGAATTATTCCAAGAGAACAAGAAAGGGAAAGACGCTCGGTTGGCCTGTACCAGGGCCAGGGCTTTCTCGGTGGCGGCTCCTTTCTGGTGGAACGAGCTCCCGGATGACATCAGGGCCCTGCGGGACTTATTGCAATTCCGCAGGGCCTGCAAGACAGAGCTCTTCCGCCAGGCGTTTAATTAGGAACCGCCGCCGGGGGGGAATTGGACATCGCCCTGGCCCTGTTGGCCACACCCCTGTGCTGCCACTGTTCACCATGAGAGCGCTGTATTGAAGTCGCCATCTGTTGCTGTAGTATACTGTGTATTGGGTATGATGTGATATTAGTTTTAACGTTGATTTTATATTGTAAACCTTATGGTGTTTTTATGTCTGTTAGCCGCCTTGAGCCGGTCCGCTGGCAAGGCGGGATACAAATGTAATAAATAAATAAATACCAGTTCAACAGCTGTCATTTCAGTTTTATAGAATAAACATTGCAATAGAAATATAAAAGCATCCTCCAAAGTTGTTCCATTATACTGCAGTTCTAGTCCTCTTACAAAAACGCCCTCTTGAATATTTCTGCTTTGCACATTCTATGGAATGATAGACATGTGGGGGCCTTCCTAATCTCGCGGACTCTGATCTGGGAGAACCGGGTTTGATTCCTCACTCCTCCACTTGCACCTGGCTGAATGACCTTGGGCAAGCCATAGCTCTGTACCAGCTGTTCTCTCAAGGACAGTTGTCTCAGAGCTCTCTCAGCCACACCTGCCTCACAGGGTGTCTGTTTTGGGGAGGGGAAGGGAAAGGAGTTTGTACGCCGCTCTGAGACTCCCTTGGGGAGTGAAGGGCAGGGTATAAATCCAATCTCCTCTTCTTCTTCTTCTTCCTCAAACAGACCAAAGTGGGTGGCACATCAGAGAATGCACCTGTTCAGGCTGTTGTCGCTATTATCCAGTTGCAGGGTCTCGCCCTCAGAAAGTTTTGCTCAGATGGTATATGGCTATGAGTCTGGCTACTTTGAAAATATCCTATTTTGTCAAGTTATTTTGGTTGTTGCCACATAAAATTAAATTTGCGACGTAGACTCCAGGCAGGATGCAGGCACAGGGTTCTTAAGCCCTCTAGAGGCTTTGTTAGAGAACAAGCATGGTGCTGTGGTTCAGAACGGCAGACTCTTAACCTGGGAACTGGGTTTGATTCCCCATTCCTGAAGCCTGGCGGGTGACCTTAGGCCAATCACAGTTCTTGCAGAAGTCTCTCAGCTCCACCAACCTCACAGGGTGTTGGTTGTGGGGAGAGAAAGGGGAGGAGGAGGAGATTGGATTTATACTCCACCCTTCACTCGGAGTCTCAGAGCTGCTTACAAACTCCTTTCTCTTCCCCTCCCCACATCAGACACCCTGTGAGGTAGGTGGGACTGAGAGAGCTCTCCAGAGAAGTGCTCTTTCAAGAACAGCTCTGACAGAATTATGGCTTGCCCAAGGTCATCCAGCAGCTGCAAGTGGAGGAGTGAGGAATCAAACCCGGTTCTCCCAGATAAGAGTTTGTGCATTTAACCACTACACCGAACTGATTGTAAGCCACTTTGAGACTCCTTAAGGTGGAAAAAAGCAGGGTATAAAAACCTCTTCTTTGTCTTCTTCTAGAACATCTGCCCTCCTAGAATCTGTTCGCGCCTGTTGGTTTTGTTTGCACCTGGAGAGTCATTGTGATGGAGGACCTTATGCAAAGGCTTCCATTTCTGTTTGCACTGCAGAAGGACAAGAGGCTAAAGAGCCCTTTGCCTGTGGCTGAGGTCAAGGGAAATGTGCTGGAGGTACATAATAGAAGTGTCTTTGACTCCAGAGCTACACTGGGCTCCAGAAGGGTAGACTCAAAAGCCAGTGCCAATACTGGAACTGCCAGTTGCCTATTGCTATGATAAATTTATTATATTACTATATTTATCTAGTGTCCTGGTCCCACTGGTAGACCTCCTGATGGCACCTGGTATTTTTGGCCACCGTGTGACAGAGTGTTGGACTGGATGGGCCATTGGTCTGATCTAACATTGGCTTCTCTTATGTTCTTATTTTGATTTGGTTTAGAACAGCACCGTACAGGAAATTCTACTTTGTCCTCTGATTATTCAAGGGAAACGCCCAAACCGATGAATATTTCTTCTCTCTGGATTAACAATTTCACCCTTGCTAGGGTTGCCATCTATGGATGACTTCCTAATCAAGTTTGCCTGTGACATTTAGCATTAACCCTCCCACACACACACACACAAACCAGCAATCTCCTATGGTCAAGCCACAACCAGTAATTTCTTCTTGCTTTCTCTTTACAGGCTCTCTACAATTCAATCAAAAATGAGAAGCTTGAATGGGCAGTGTAAGTATATTATGTGGAATTAATGAGGTTTGTTTTTTTTTAATGATCCCTTTTGTGGTATCCTATTTGGCATGCAGGCAGCACACACAACAGATTCCTGAATTTTTGTTTTACTGTTCTTTTAAACTCTTGATTTTTTTTAATGGTATATGGCCTATGGGCTATTAAATGTAAATAAACTTGGAGATTCCTGAACTTACGGGATTCCACCTCAGCAGTCCACCAAGCGCTGCTGTTGGGCAACCATTTATTCAGCAGCCTGCATTAACTCATGAGACCTACAGTACAATCTTAAGTGGACTGAGGCCCTCTCAAGCCTTTATGGATTTACTTGGATTTATTTACTGTACAGTCTGCCTTCCTCACCAAGATTGAAAGTGGATTACTCAGTGTAGCTCAATAACAGTCAATACAAAGAGACATGTAAGAAACACTCTTAGTGTATCACCCTTTCCTGGGATGAAGCCCCACTTATTAGGACTTACTTCTGAGTAGACCTGCTAAGCCATTCTCTAAAGTGGGGGTGTCAAATATGTGGCCTGCGGGCTGGATCAGGCCCTCGGAGGGCCCCAATCAGGCCCACAAGGCTCTGGCTGTTTACTACTTTATGCCAGGGCTCTCCTGGGTGCAACTGAGTTCCCTCCCCCTTTTCAGTGTATTCATGCCCTCATTATCCAGTCTTTCTCAGTAAGAAGGCAATGTGAACTATTTTAGAGGAGGAATAACAACAAGCCAGTGAGGTGTATCAGCCTCAGAGCGTGTGTCCAGACCAAGTTCACCCCCTTTGTAGGAAGTTGTAGATATTTCTTTGGGGAAGAGCATAGTTTTGTAGACAAACACATGGCCCTCAGTCTGCGTTAGGATGCCTTCTTATGTTCTTGTGTACAGAAGGTTACAATGACCAGCCATTTCACGTTTTCCCCTGGGTCCTAGGCTAGGAACACTGAGTATGAGATTTCTGTAATAAATGTCAATAAATCAAAAGTAGGTCTGCAGCTTACAGATACATGCCTGAACAGCATACTCAAGATTGCTACAGCACAGACATTTTGATGCAGTAATTCAGAGCAGAGGTGTCAGTTATCAGAGACTGTTAAATAGACAAAATATTGCAAGATTGCTAAAGTTTTAAGCATGTTTTATTTAAAGTTTTTAAAAAGCTTTAATTGTGTTCGTCTGTGTCTTTTATAAAGTTTATATATCCGCTACCTGGTGTTACATTTTCTAACACTCATGGCCCAGCCCAACAAGGTCTCATTTATGTCAGATCCGGCCCTCATAACAAATGAGTTCAACACCCCTGCTCTAAAGAGACCCCATCCGGAACAAAGAAGCCCTGTTCATATCTTACATCTGCCATGAGATCACTAGATAGGCATGCCATCATCTGCTCAGTCTCTGCCCTTCCTTCCCATTTGCTCTATCAGCCTACCTTATAGGGTTGTAAGGATTGTTGAAATAATATCTACTCTTTGCACACTGCAAATTGAGTTTCCCAAATTTTTGATAGCTGGCCTGTGGTTTTATTGTCAGTTGAATACTGGAGGTACAATACCCTTTTATCCTTAAAAAAATATTCCTGAGCAGCTCTCAAGAACTAGGGGCAGGTCCTCTCCTTGCACCTGTGGATGAATCTGATGAGTGTTGTCCCCAGTCATCCTGCCCTCACCCTTCCCCATTCTCCCAGGGATGAGAATTCTTTAAAGGAAATTGTGATGCTGCTTGAGATTTCACCACACCTGTTGACTGTAGCTCAGACTATATCTTGGGACCTTAATGCGGCCCAACTCTTTTCTTTTTGGATGATTTCATTGCCCTTTTCTTGGGGGTGGGTGGTGGGAATGATGCTGCATGGAAACTCTCTGCCACTAGATGGAAATGCTTCCTACATTCTGGTCTTTCTCTTGGTCAACGAGTGTGTTCTTGTAGCCCATTAGGAATTGCTGCTCTACAAAAGTATTTGTTTTGTGATGAAATAGCTGGATGGACTTTAAATCATACTGATTTTGTACCGTTGGAGCGGCTGGTGGCTTCTGTGCCTCTGGCCCTTGTGCCCTGCCCAAGAAACAATGGATAAACCCTCTTGTAACAGGAGGCCATGTTGACACATTCTGTTTCATCCTACAAACCACATGCCTGCTGCTACTCCAGCAAGCTGCCGAGTTGTTAGCGATGAAAAACTGCTTGTAAAGGGTGGAAAACATTTTTATTCGGCTAGGAAACTTCATCTCTGGGAGAGAAATTAAATCCTCAGTTAATCTATGGCGGCATGAATAAAACACATGCTTAGATTTCTGCCTTTTATCCATGAGGGCATTGTGTTGGAACTGCTAGGGAGAAACTGCTCTTGGGTTGGGTTTCCTCCTCTTGGCTGGTTGTCTAGCATTTGTCTCTTGATTAAGTACGGATAGCTTGGCAACGACCTGATATTAAAGATAATTACTTGCGAAAGGCCTAGCGTTACCCCCCCCCCCCCTTCAGCTCCTCTGGGGGAAGCGAACAATTGGAATTCAAAAGCAAACATGAGGAGGCAAGTGTGTGCCAAGGCACTTTAATCATTCCCCTTGTCATACTGGCTTACTTGATTTCCTTACAATGCTGATGCCTGTTGTTTGGAGGTGCTTGCAGAATAACCAACGTCACTTTAAGTGACACTGTGCCCATTCTGATACAGGCAAAACTTATCTCTTCTATGGGATCAACTTTTGATACCAGTGTATGGATATGCAAGGTTTTTTAAAAATTATGTGGTCTTGCATGTTGAAGAGCGCCCACTTCCTTGCACTAAAAGTCAGTGGTTGGATCAAAGATGCCACTTGCTCTGGAATCCTGAAAGGTGGCAGTAGCACTCAGTATCATAATAATGTCAATGATAACAGATGAATTATTGGGATGCCCATGGTTCTTCAAGATGCTGATGTGCGTTCCTGCTTTTGATACCAGAAAGTTGCAGCATAAACAGTAGAGGATCATAAAGGGCAGCCTTGCACTGCCGGAGCAAAGCTCCCTTCATGAATGGTCTTCTCAGGTTCCTAAGCCCCCCCCCCCTACCTCAGTTGATTGATTGATTAAGTTTTTACCCCACCTTCCTGGCCAAGGCCGGCTCAGGGCGGCTTACATAAGACTAATTAGCAGTGGTCACAACCGTGCAGAATCTCCTTGTTCTTCCAGTGGCTGAGGAAGCTGGATCTGTCTTGATGGTCCTTTCTAGAGTGGCCAGTTTTTTTCTAGGTTGGTGCCCTCTTACTTGTGATGGTGTTGTTGTTGTTGTTCAGTCGAGTCCGACTCTTCGCGACCCCATGGACCACATCACACCAGGCCCTCCTTCTTTCGTTGTGCTCGGAGTTTGTTTAATTTCATGTTCGTTGCATTGATAACACTGTCTAACCATCTCATCCTTTGCCGTCCCCTTCTTCTTTGACCTTCAATCTTTCCCAGCATCAGGGTCTTCTCCAGTGATGGCTCCTTTCTCATTTGGTGGCCAAAGTGTCTGAGCTTCAGCTTCAGTATCTGGCCTTCCAGGGAGCAGTCAGGGTTGATTTCTTTTAGGATTGACTGATTTGATCTCCTTGCTGTCCAAGGGGCTCTCAAGAGTCTTCTCCAGCACTATAATTCACAAGCATTTATTTTTTGGCACTCAGCCTTCCTTATAGTCCGACTTTCGCAGCCATACATTACTACCGGGAATACCATTGCTTCGACCATATGGACTTTTGTTGGCAGAGTGATGTCTCTACTTTTTATTGTGATGTACGACTTGACAAAAAACATTGTGTTGTCATCTTGGAGGCTCTTTTTTCAGCTACCAGAGGAGTCAGAGAAGTGAGTCTGCTTTGTAGGTTCTACTATGCCATGTAGGTGAGGCAGCACAGCAGAGGATGCCAGAAGGCAGTCAGAACATCTGGGATATACCTTCTCAGGACAGAGCTGGGCAGGCTGCAGCGCCTGCCCATCTGCTCTTCCCTTTTAGGCAGGGCCAGGGAATGTAATCAGCAACTGAGAAAGGGGTGCTCTGAAGTGGGACTTGCCTCATTTGCTCAGAAGTAGTGGTAGCCATGACACTGCTTTAAGGCAACCCAACTGGCATTTCCGAGAAAGTCCTTGATGCCAGTGATGCTGGTATTAGGGATGGTCCAGGCATTGTCTTTCACAACACCCCAGTTATTCTTCCATAGATGAGTGAAGAGGGCAAAGAAAAGCAAACGTAAGGCAGGGAGTTGGTTTTAGACACCCCCCCCCCCCACTGCACATACAACTTCCAGCTCTACACATCCAGTTGACTGGTTATAGCTAGATGATAACAATGATAGTTAATATTATTATTAATAAGCAAAATAATTTATGTAGCTCCTTTTGTATTTGCCCATGAGGTTGACAGCAAAGTAACATTCAAATAATAATCCAGTGGCCAAAGGATAAAATTAATCAGTAAAGCATAAAAACAATAAATGAAAATTCTCTATTTTACATAATATATATTATTGAGCCAATGTGGGGTAGAGCTTAGAAGATCTGATTAGTATCTGGAAGATCCCTCTTCAAATCCCCATCTAGCTGTGAAGCTCATTATATGACCTTGGGCCAGTTATGGGCCGCTGAGGATAAAACTGCAAACAGAGACCATATAAACATTTACATGCACATTTTGAGTAGAACCTTCCCTTTTAAAAAATCACTGATTCCAGGAGACAAAATATTTCATGGGAGTTCCCCCCCCCCCCCCAGTGCTTCCCAACATCTTCAGACTTTTTCACGCTCTACATTTTTAGTGAGAAAAGCCTTGTCTTAAAGAAGTATTTCATTCATTCCAAAAGAGAAAATAGCTCACATGATCTTTTTTTCCAGTTCTCCCCCAGATTTTCCTCTGGAGAATTTTACTTTAGAAAAATGGACAAGGGGGGGTCCTCAAGGGGAAAAAGTCCCATGGTTTCTCCCCATGCACCCCCCCCCCAGCCTTTACCTCTAATTGCAATCTGTACCTTGTCTTTTTCTGGGAAAAGCTATGAAATCTAAACTGGTGATTGTGGTATAACCAGAAGTGGGTTATTTTTGTTCTAGTACCCAGCATCATCCATTTTATATGGCATTTTATTTTACAGCTTTGAGTGTTGAGATGAGCCCTGAGGCCATGGAGTGGGTTAGAAATATGGAAATATAATTGAACGTGTACAAATGTCACTGAACAGATGAAGCTGCCTTACACTGAGTGTAGCTCAGAAGTCTCTGCTCTGACTGATATTAATTATATTAATTCACTACCACAGGGGCCCTGAATTGGGTGAAAAGGCAATACAGAAATGCTTTAAATAAATAAAATAAATATGAATAATCTCCCCAACGTTTCTACTTGGGATCCTTTAATTCATTTGTCTTCAACATGGTGCCTTTGGGCACCACCGCACCTGCTGGTATGTTTCCTGGTGCCTGTCTGCTTTGTTCTTCCCCAAAGCAATGAGCTAATCCTGGCCTTCTTCCCACCCTCTTGAAACAAGAAGTGCTGCAGAAAGCCACAAGAAGGATCTGTGTCTTCAAGGAGCACCCATTCATAAGTAGCTTATTCCATCACAGAGAGACTTGGAACCTCCCAACATTTTGTGACTGACTCCATAGCAGACGCTTTGCGGTCAGATGCCCCTCTCCCGGCAGCCATTTTGTGATAGTACCCAGTACATGTACTCAAAATCCAAAAGTGTCTGCCGACTCAGGAAGTTAGGAAGCCTGCTTTAACTGAACGTGTCAGAGATAAAATCAGAGACCTTTTGCAAGCAAACCATGTGCTCCACTTTGGCTCCTCTTCAACGGTTCTTTGTTGTGATGAAGATGTGTGGGGTCAGAGCTATCTTTGTGTTGGTCAGTAGTGCTGTATCCAGTTTTCGTGAGGAAATACTTTTGTGTGCTCAGTTGTAGAGCACACGGATGCTGATCACTGGGAGGTTCTATCCCCAGAATACCTAGTGAAACATCTTAGATCAGGCAAGGACCTCTGTATGAGAGCCACTGTCAGCCATAACAGGCAATGCTAGGTTTAAATATATTCAGACATGCAGCTGTTTATATAGAGAGACCCTGTTCAGTGTATTCCACTTGAGCTTCTGGCATCATGCTGGTACTGCACATTCAAGGACACTTCTGGAATGACTTGGTTTAACTTACAAACATCTTAACATTTTGAGAGCAGAACAGCTTCCTTTGTTGGGAGTGGGGAAGGGAGGCTTGGGAAAGTGAGCGTAAGCTGATAGAACTTGACGTGACTACTTTTATCTCTTTCTTTAAAAAAAAAGTTTGGCATCAAGGACATTTTGCATAAGGCTGATTGCTATTCACCAACCACAACATCCTGGAGCTGACAGAATGGCCACCAAGAAAGCTGTCCCTAGAAGGTGCATTCTGAAATAGCTCTCCCCCAGCCAGTTCCATTAATTTTGAGCTGGGCTGTGACTGACTTCAGCACAGAATAAAGAAGAGGACACATCTGCTGTTTTTATTAGACTGTGTCAAAAGCTTCCTGTAGTGGTAGTTCATGCAATCGGCAGCATAGGACATGGGAGTGGTGCATGGGAGAGTAGAAGAGGACATGCAGAAGTTCAGGGGTTCAGCCCCTAGCAACTCTGGCTAAGAAAGGGCTCTGGTGATGGAGCTGGGAAGGATTGTGGAGACCTTGGTTAAGCCTATTGGAGTAGACTTTACGGCTGACAGACTCTGTATAACATGGTTTCATGTGTTCATATGACTGTGGCCTCTTTCTGCTCATGCCTTAGATTGGGCCTTGTGCACTATGGGAAACAGGCTCTGCTGCCATGGGTGAAACAGATGGCTCTTATATTTTGATTTTAAAAACAACAACAACAACAACAACACAGCCCTTTGCTCTCTCTGGTTGATGTGCTTCCAGTGATATTGGAACGAACTGAACTGGTGCATAGCCAACAAATCGAGGATGAAAAAGAACTATCAATCTGATTAGAGGTTCTCTGGAACTCTCGCTTTTCTTGTTTCTGTGCTCCAAACAAGAGTTCTGAAATTGCCTGCTGAAATTACATCAGGATTAAATTTTGCCAATATGTCCTTGGTCAAATGGTAAACAGAAAGCTGCTGCATGATTTTTGGCTGTTTCACAAGGTATGCTTTTAGACCTCTAGCTGTTCTAAGAGTTTACGCAAGTGTATGAGGTGGTACCCCTGTTCATGGACTGTGATCCCCAGACTGCAGGATTAATGTGGTCCCCTGCATACATGGTCCCTTCTGTGCACCTGCTAGGGAGAAAGTTATGCTAGCACCCTTCTTCACAGCTTTTGGTTGGGGAAATCTCTGAAAGGCAGGTCATTCAATATTGCGATTCCCCCCACCAGCAGTCTGCAGCAAAACGGGGGATTACTGGCACATTCGTATGTTTGTATGAACTATGCCTCAGCTTCCCCATCTATAAAGAAATTTCACCGTGTGTTACAATGCCCGATCCCCCGGAGAGCACCTTCAGTTTTAAGTGCCATTGAAGTAGTATTCTCAGCACACACAAGGAAGACCAGAAACATGACTGTCTCTGCATTAATCACGGCTAGTTTAAATTGTCTCCTGTGATCAGAGTAAGTGACACAGTCCATGAGAATCGCAAAACACACTGTACTAACTTGGTTGTCCTTTTTAAGAATCTCCTTTTCTTGCAGCTTTTCTAGTTGTAGTACCAGCCCTGGGGGATGTTACCAATTTCTGCTTTCATTTTGCTAGGTTTTTCTTCTCTGTTTCAATTCTAAGCTGCTGCTCGAAGCACACTTTCTGTCATCATGAGACAGTTTTGTTTGTGTGTCCCCCACCTCCACCCCGGCTGGTTCTTTACTACCATCAGTGTTAATAAAGCATCATTAACAAAATACAGGGTCCCCCTGCCCGTAAGAAATTTACATGTTATCTTTGGATTGGGGTGGGAAGAAAATAGAGGCAGGAGGTTACAAGTGAGAATAAAGAAGGTACTGAGTAGGGGATATAGTTAGGGTTTCAAGTTAAGCCAAAACCATCATGGAAATAAAAGGATTTGGGAGGGAGGGAGGAAGGAAGGACATTCCAATAAGTATTCTGGGATGGGGGATATAGGGGAGTATGGGAGAATGGGTAGAGACTTCCATGCTGTCAGATTGGAGGAGCACGTGTCATAAGGCAAGAAGGTTAATTGCTTGGCCCTGGATAAGAACGGTTATGAGGAACAGTGACAGGACGGGTGCGATGTAGTAACATCAAACAGAGAACTGCCTTTGGGACCCTCCTGTTTGAAGGTCTACCACTTCCTGTAAGACCCCTTCACAAATGTCACTGACAACTTTTGTTGGAAGTCCCCTTTTACCCTTGTGATTCAGTTGTCCTCTGTTAGATCTCTGATGTTCACCAACTTGTGGAAAGATCTACCCAAAGATGACAGCAGGTTATCCCTCCTTGGTTATGCACAGCAGTTTTGTTTCAGTGAGCTTTTTCTAGTTGATTTACAAATGAGGTTTTAGTGAGGATAATTGTGCTGGGGGGCAAAAATATTTAGATTGATATGGACTGTTTTGTTTAACGATATTTATTTTAATGTGGTTTTTAGTGATTTTTTTCACTGATCTGTAAGCAGCTTTGATTGTTTAGAGAAGTGGGGCAGGTTTGTTTAAAAATAAAGGGAACCATCCGTTTTGGATATGGGTGGGGGCTGTGCAGAGTCTGGAATCCGTGAACCTTTACTCCAAAACGTCCACATGGTACCAAGCAAGCTGCTGTTTTCAACCTTTGGATGCGTAAATTGATCTCTTCTCTCTTTTTAATTTCAAACTGTAGGATTAAATTCTTAAAATGCCTTTGATATTTGAATCCAGATTTATGCATATTTTTGGAGATGCAAAATGCATACTGCCTAGCTTTAAACCTCCCAATTGCATGGTTAACCCCCCTATTATTCTCTTGGGGATGAAATGTGGCTGTCGAATTCGACGGTTGCAAAATTTCATTCCCAGGAGAATGGCACAAAGGTTTCAGTTCTGATTCATATCCCTAAATATAAACATGAGCCGTCCCACCAAAACGGATATGATTTCTTTGCAGTTTAAAATTAGGCATATGTTAATACCTTAGTTCATTTTGAAGCACAGGATGGAAAGTAAAATCACTGAAATCTGAGGGATAATTCACACATTGCAAAGTCCGTATTCCTCCATGTGGACTTTGGACAGATATGTTTTGGGAGTTCTGTGTTGGGAATTTAATTCTCAGGCACGTGGGGGCTTACATTTCCCTGCCCCCCTGCACTGTTTTCATGAACTAAAATAGCTGTGGGGAGCCACTGCTTGCCCCACTGGGGAAACTTACATTTGCTGTTGGCCACACAGAACTTGTCTCAAAGGGGCAAATAGCAGCTACCTTGGGAAGATGCCCGGGGGGTGGGGGGCTTTAGCCCTTTCTCCCCAAGTCTGTGGTTGTGATCCTGATTAGGCCCTGCATGGATGAGGACTGATTTCACAGCATAGAACTCCAGGCACATGAAGATCTGGTCCCAAGTCCTTGTGGTTGTCGTGTGTCTGCCATGTACATTTCATCACATCTGAATCAGCCCTAAATGTCACTACACATAGGGGCATAAGAAGAAAACTTTGTTCCTTTGCTTGTCTCTAAGCATAAAACTTGTGATGGATTTGCCAGGTGACCTTGGCTGGTTTTTTCCCCTCAATTTGCTCTAGAGACGATGAAGAAAAGAAAAAATCCCCCACTGATGGTACTGATGAGAAGGACAACGCGAACCAGTCAAAGGCTGCCAACCGCATCAGCAATTCCAACAATCCCTTCCTTGACATTCCTCATGACCCCAATGCTGCTGTGTACAAAACCGGATTCCTGGCTCGTAAAATCCATGCTGACATGGACGGAAAGAAGAGTGAGTGTCTTACAACGGAGGGGAGCTGGTGTGGGTCGCTGCATGTTGCTGTGCGGGAAGGGCTTCCAGAGGCAAGGAGGGAGTGATGGGCCTTCGGAGCAGTTTTCCTGTAGGCTGGAAGGAGAATCAAGGGCATCTTCACCCTGTGAGGGTTGCTGAGGATAAACTTCCCCAGATGCAAATCAACCTCCACCAGGAAAACTCTCCCTTCTGATGCTTTTGCACTCTTACCACCAGCCTTTACCATTTACTCCTGGCCCATTTCTCTTGCCCAAGACTGGCTGTAACGAGGTCCCCCCACCCCACCCCATTCCCACTGGAGTTATCTGCAAATGAGATAGAAGTTAGCTTTCCTGTCCTTGACCAGACTCTTTACTCATAGGATTTTATTCCTGGCATACTCTTGCACAGCCTGTTCAGAGGGTGCTTCCATGTATCTTCATGTATTCATTTCTGTATTAAGTTCATTTATAACCCTCCTTTCTAACTAAGACTCAAGGTGGGATTTCCAAATACATCTTCCTCGTCTTGCCACACCCTTCCTTTGGCACAGGCTGGATGGCTCTTCCTGCATGCAATTTCCATATGGCCCACTGACCCCCAAATACCTTTACCTGGCTTTGATGGGAGAGGAGGTGGTTTTGGTGACAAAATAACACTGGCAAACATAAGAGCAACTAGAAGAAAAAGGAAGAATATTAGAAGCCCGTCTTCTGAGAAAGACAAACACTTGTTCTCTGCAGTAAACAAACCAAGTGTATATACTGCTGCTTCCTAGCCTTTTTATGTTTGAACTATCCATTATTCAGGAGAGATATTTCCGATGAGCCCAGACAAAGCACAGTCTTTAGTTGTTTAGTTACACAGCTTTTGGTGTGTTCCCCGCCCCCCCTGTTTTGTTTCCTTAGCTCCGCGTGGAAAGAGAGGATGGAAAACTTTTTATGCTGTGCTGAAGGGAACAGTGCTTTATTTGCAAAAGGTAAGAGCTTTCGTTGCCCCCCCCCCCCCAAAAAACCCCCCCCCAACATTCCCCCAAACTCTCACTAGAGGAAGAAGAAAGCAGTGGCGTCCAGCCCTTTCTTACTGGGCCTGTGGTCCCACATCATATTTGTTGACTTTGAAGCCACCTCTCTGAGTTGCTTTGGATGTTTCAGGAGGAGACGGGAAGCCTGAGTGAGTTTGTACTTCCTGTCTCCAGGTCTCGTCTGTAGGAGACAGAGGAAAAAGTCATCTGCATTGGGAGAAAGTTTAGCATGGGGAGAGGAAGTGCAGATCAGGCCACCCATAGGTGTTGGAATGCCCACTGCAACTGCGAGGACGGCTGTGATGAAAAGTGCTATACGTGGCATTAACACTCCCATCTCCTGCTGCTTTTGCCAGAGTAATCGTTTTATAGCCGCTTAGCCAACCTCTATACTCCCATGCTATCTGTTTGGTTTGAAGGATTGCAAAAGTCTGTTTCATGTTGTCATTAGAGGGATAGAGATAGTTGCTTATAGGTCTTGATGTGCTCTGAATGCAGTGGACAATCACAATCATAACACACCTGGATCCAGGCCCATAGCCACCAGGGAGGGGGGGTTGACAGGGGCAATGCCCCCAAATATGCCCTGCCTCCCTCCCTATACTACTGCCCCCAGGGAGCCAAAAGCCACAAACCAGGTTGGGCCGGGAGTCCTTGGCCAGGCATGACTACTGGTGCATGCGGCAAGAGCAGAGGAGAATCGCCGGCCCCGGCTTCTCACTGTGCCTGACCCTGCAGGCAAACTCCTCCCCCGCTGAGGTGGCTGGCACATGTGCAGTGAGGCACTGGGGCAGGCCATTCTCCTCGGCTCTTGCTGCACGCTGCAGCAGCCATGCCTGGCCCTCCAAGGCTAAGAGCACCAGGGCCGGGTGGGCTTCCGACGCAGCACACAGGGAAGGACACTGGAGAGGGCGGTGGCAAGGAACACTCAGCGGGAAAGATGCGGGGACGATGTACACTTCCAATTCTTCTGCTCCCTTCCCTCTTCTTCCTCTGAGTTCTGGCTTATTTTGGAGGGATTCAGCAGTGACATCAGAAGTGATATAGGCACATGCTCCCTCCATGCCCCCTCCACTGAAAATTTTCTGGCAACGGGCCTGTCTGTCTGAATCAGTCTATTGGTCTCTCCAAGCACATATTGTCTGTTCTTACTGGTAGAAGCTCTCCATGGTCTCAGGTAGGGGTCTTTTGCTGTCTCCTACTGCTGGATCATTTTTTTAAACTGGAGATGGCAGGAACTGAACCTGCAACCTTCGGTATGACAGAGCAGATGCTTTGCCACTAAGCCATGCCACTTTCTCAAGTGTTAGGTAAGTAAATGCCTTGTGATTTTGCTGTGGTCACTACAGAATTAAACTTAACAGTAAAGTCCCTTCCCCTGAAAATGCTGTGAACTGAAGTTGTAAACTGAGGCTCTTGAGCAGAGAATGTTTTGCACCTCAACAAAATGTAACTCTTCAAGAGACCTCCAGGCTGAGACTTGTGGGCTACATCTCTTTAAAAATAATAAATTAATAATAAAATACTCCGGATATTTGATGGAAGCCATGACAGTTGATCTGGTATAGCAGAGATATACATTTTGCATAGTATAGGCAGCCTGATTCCAGGTACTGCTGTAATATTGCAAGACAATAATTACAATTTTTCTTCTAGTCATTGAAACGGATACTGAATGTTAATAACAGGTGCCAAATGTTTCACATCTGAAGAAAATGTGCAGCGGCTGATGCGGAGGCTGAAGGAAACAGGAAACTTTTTGTTTTCCATTCTGGATGATAATCCCAGCCCTGTTTATAGCTGATAATGAGCAGATTGCATTCAGGTTTCTTTGTTTCACTTCTATCCCAATTGTTGCAGCAACAACATCCTCTTTTGAAAGAGAAGGCTCTGAAGTGTGTGCTAGTTAATCCCAAATTCATCCATTTAAAACCCCACTATTTTTCAGATACTGCATTAAAAAATGGAGGCTTTCAACCAAAGTAGCAATGGGGGGATTAATTTTTAATAGAGGTCTTTAAGGACATGAGCATAAAGACATGCTTTGAATGGCATTGAAAAACCATCCAAGGTGTCAGATTTTGCCACATTTTCATCATGGTCACTCATCCGTTCTTTGCTCTTCTCCTTTTAATAAAGGGCACATTGAGCAGATGAGGGAATTGGTTTTATTTATTTATAGATAGATGTTACCTAAATGCTACTGGAGGTAGAAGGGAGGAACCTGTCTGGTCTAAGAGGCACAAAGAACTCATAGCAAGGAGGAATTGGCAACACTTCAGTCCCCAGGTAGTTGAAACCCAACAAGAGGCACATGAACATAACAGCAGAAAAGATTATTGCTCACTGCGTTCAGATGCCATCTGTTATCAGAGTAAACTGCCATCTTGTGGTTGGGTGATGGAGCATTCACAGGGTGGGGCACTTGCAGTATGAAGAATTGTACTCTTTAGAATGGAAGGGTTTCGGAGGATGCCTGAGAGTAGATTCTTAGGTTTCGTTTCAGTGACATGGATGTCACCCCTCTCTCTCACGATGCAACATAACAGTACTGCCAGCAGCTGCTACTGAGATCTGCCGTTTCTCTTGTCTGTTGTCTTACCCTGTACCATACTTTCTTCTTGCAAGTAATTATGTTGTTGTTTTCATGTTACTATCTGTACTACATTGATTTCCATGCAGTGATGGTGATAATGAGAAAGGGGCCTTAATAGAGAGAAAATGTGATAGATAACGAAAGCGTCTTGAAGTGTGGTTTTTGTTTGTAATAAAGCCATAAAAGCCACCCCCCAGTAACACTCTCTAGGTGTAAGTCTGTTTTCATCATAATATGTCCTTAAAAATATCACCTTGCCATTGGTGAGCTACACGACACTGGCGAAGCCATTTTCCTTCTGCGCACTGTGACTTTCCTCTCCAGAACTTTTAATAAATGTGTTGAGTCAGGTCTGTGACCAAACCCCTAGAGATGAAGATCCCATTAATTATATTAGCCATGAGCACAAGCATTGCATCAGATACAGTCTCTGTTCTGAAAGATTTAATCGGGGATTTTTTTAAAGGCAAAAGGTAGAGGAGAGGATATAGCACACAGAACAAATGAGCTGCGTCGCAGCCTGCACATTCCATGCTTAACTTCACAAGGGTTGTTTTTAATTACATCTTGTAGTTGGGGAATAATTGAGTAGAGGAGGTAAGCAAGGAAGGGGGACAGGAGACGTATGGAGGCTGAAATGGGTAGCTGAAGGGTAGCTGAAATGAAACTAGAGAGGTTTGGAAGAGCCATGCATTGAAGCCAGCAATTAACAACTGCATATGGAACTAATACTTGGATGAATCAGGTGGGGGGGTAGGGGGCAAGCTCCAGCTTGGGCTTGCGGGGACTTAGGGGAAGCTCGGCCTGGGAAAAATTTTGACAAACGGGGGGGGGGGGGGGGAATCAAGGGGGAAAAAAAACAAACCGGCTGAATAAACATGGCAGTGCTGTGATGAAAGAGGGAAGATTTTTTAATCTTTATTTGTACCCTATTTTTTGCCCCAGTGGGGACCCCAAGTGGCTTATGACATTATACTCCCCTCCTTCATTTTATCCCTAGAATAAAACAGCCCTGTGGAGTGAGTTAGGCTGAGAGTGACTGACTGGCCCAGGTTCACCTAGCAAGCTTCTGTGACAAAGTGGGGACTTGAACCTGGGTCTCCCAGATCCTAGTCCACTGTTCTCTAACCATTGCACTATCTGTGTCTCCCACAAAAGGGAGATATGTGTGTGGGTACAAGACTAGGCAGAGGATAGGATACTGTAACATTAGTGTGGGGAGGGGCAGACTCTATTTAGCATTGGTTCCCTTACTTATTGGAACAATCAAGGTCTGCATTGTTCTTCTAGACATGTCTCCTGACATGGAAGAAGCGGGAGGGGAGTATTTGTTTGTACTTCTTAAAACATCTCAACTTTGGAGTGTTTTATGAGCTTAGAATAATGTTCAGAAATTGAACATCATGTATCTAATTCTGAACTGGGCCATAGACTGCGGATCAAAATATCCACACAGTGGAGCCAGGGACAGATGGGAGGATCTTTCTGCCGATCAAAGGAAAAGCTCAGGTTGCAGAAGAATCCGGGATAAAAAATTCCTCTAATAATACACCCACTAAGATTTTGCAAGAATATATTCTAAGATCTTGGTGGCCATTGTCAGGGATTGCTAGGCAACCACACCAATACTGCTGTGCCTTCAAAGCCTTGGTTTCTTTCAGTCTGGGGGTGGGGAGGCAGAGGTGGACTGAGAGGCCAAAACAGCCCTGCCATGTCCCCATTGGAGAGAGCACACTCCACCAGGGCTAGGTCTGGCAGCAACTATTGGACAACTTGCCTTAGCGACTTGCTACCATTTGACTTGTGTGGCTCACCCGGGCTTGATGTCAGCTATCATGCAACTCACCTGGGTGACTTACTATTTTGTGACTTGCACTACTCAGCCAGCAACTCACAACTGGAAACTTGTATGACCTGGCTGCCATGCCCAGGGGCAGCCAACACACAATTTGCCTGGGAGAGAGTGATTGAAAAAGGTAAAAAATGAAGGAGAGGGAAGTAAGCAGGGAAAGAAGAGAGAAGGAACGGAAGTAAAGGTGTGGGGAAGAAGAGAGAAATGTAATTGCGGAGTGGGAGAGAAGACAAGGTGGCAGGCCTAGGGAAGGAGAGAAAGCTGGACTGGGGGAGATAAAGGTTGGTTAGTGGGTGGGGTGGGAGGCAGTGAAAGGGGGCTGCCAGGGGAAGGAAAGAGGGAATAGTGGGGGGAGGAGGAGGATACAGGGAGAAAATAAGATGTGTCTCCCAGGCAAGTTTTTTGGGGTCCCCTGCTTATATAAATCAGCCCTCCACATTCCATCCCATTCTCCCAAGAGGGAGCTGAGTTGACAGGAGCAGCCTTAACTTTTAATAGCCAGAGGCAGTGCAAGGCAACTTGTTTACTGCATACTTTGCCTTTCTCTTCCCAGCATGGAGTGGGGGGGGGGGGGTGTCTTATGAGTAAAGGGGCACATGGCAATCACAGGAGCCAGATAAAGCCCTGATAATTAGCCACTTAATCTTACACAAGTCCAGAGAGAACTGACATGCCTGAGATGCCTGAGCTGCCTCCTGGACATTGCTAGGCCCAGGTTCACGTGCTGACCTCTGGGATATAAGCGTACTTATTTATTTAAATATTTGAATTACCCACAGGGACCCCAAAGCACCTTACAACAGGAAAGAATGCAATATAAAGGAACCAATAAAAAGCCAAAGAAACGAACTGTGTCTTGGTCTGGATGCAGTGGGTGACTCATCTGAAGGTGCAGACTGTGAACCACAGTAGCCAGGAGCCCTTTGGGTCTCGTGGCACCTCAACAATGACAAAATTCAGTGTGGCACAAGCTTTTGCAAGGCACAGCCCAGAAATGCCACGCTTGGACCACCTGTTGTCATGCTGGGCTGGGTAGGGAGCCTGTTTACTGCATTCATAGAACACCTGGGGAACCACTGGGAACTGAACCCAGATGCTCACAGGAATAGCCCTGCCCTGATTCATGCTGGAATGGGACCAGCAAACAGAATCCAGGAGCTGTCACTCGGAAGATGCTGTAAATTTAATGAATCGTGTGGTCTTCAGACATGAATACTGAGCAGCCTCTGGTTCTGGGTGGGCGCTCTCACCTGGCACAGCAACTTCACTTCTGGAGTTACCTGATAGTTGATCCGAAGCTTTTTCCAGCGCTTGTGGCCAAGCAAGGAAACATGTGTACAATTGTGTGTATCAGGCTACTAACAGAAACATAATAGCGCTAGTTTTTTGTGTGTTGTCGTAGAAGGACCAGATGTGAACCTTTAATAATTGCGCAGATGAGGGAGTTTCCTTTCTGCCACTGCAGGACAGTTGCCTTTGCCAAGATTCTCTTTGCTTTGCAGTCATTATAAAAGCGCAAGAATCCAGTCCTCCTTTGTATCTGGTCACATCCTCACTTGTTTAAAAGCAGTTTTCTGCCTTTGTTGGACTGGCCCTCCCCATGCGCCTGTAGCAAGCTCAACACACAGCTGCAGAGAGGGAAGTTTTCGTGGCAAGTAAAAAGCCTCCCCTGCCGTTAAAAGGCCTAAGAAAACTCATTGCTTTAATAGTAGTAATGTACTACTACTTCTCTTCTGACTTGTTAAACGTACCTGTTTCACATTACCCAGTTGTTACTTATGAACGCAAATGCGCATATATAGTTTAATAACTGTTAATTACTTTGGTTATTTATTTCTATAAAATCTAAGTTATGCAAAATCATAAATAAAAGGGTTTTTTAAAAAAAGACCTAAGAAAAAGGCAAGGGTGAAAAAAGGTGCTAATCCCATGCTTGCAGTGAACAGTGAGTGCCTGATTATATACTTTGACTAGATGCAAAAAGGACGATGCTCCTGTACTGTTGCTGGTTTCATAGGAGAGGGGAGTGTCAGCAGGAGCAGCTTCTCTTGGAGAGTAGAGAAAACCTAAATCTTACTGGCAGACACACTCTCAGCCTAAACTACCTTGCAGGGTTGTTGTGAGGATAAAATGGAGGAGAGGAGCATGACATTAGCCACTTTGGGTCTCTGCAGTGGAGAAAAGCAGGGTATAAAGCAGGAGTGTCAAACATGTGGCCCAGGGGCCCCCAGAGGGGATCTGTCAGGCCCACACTGGAACTGGCCATCTCCTGCTTCCAGTTCTGTTGCTGCTGCTGCATCACAGCTTGCTTTGCCAGACTCTCTCAGTCACTCAGCCATTTCATGTTTCCCCCTGGGTCCTAGACTCAGAACTCTGAGCATGGGATTTCTGTGGTGAATGGCAGTAAATCAAAAGTAGGTTTGCAGCTTACACCGCATACTCAAGATGGCAACAGCACGGACATTTTGATGCAATAATTCAGAGCAGAGCTGTCAGTTATCAGATACTGTTAAATAAACCAAATATTGCTAGTGTGTTAATGTTTTAAGCATGTTTTTTATTTTAAGTAAAAAAAAAACCCTTTGCCTTTGTGTCCTTTATAAAGTTTATATCTCTGCTTCCTGGCATTTCATTTTATGACACACATGGCCCGGCTCAACAAAGTCTCATTTATGTCAGATCCGGCCCTCATAACAAATGAGTTTGACACCCCTGATATAAAGGAAGTAGATAAATAATAAATCTGCTGAACTTCCCAACAGGAGCCTGCTCCCACACTGGCTTGGCTATGCATTTAGCTTACTACATTATTATTTGTGGGTCTCTCAGGATCCCTCGCATTTAACGTGTGTGCATACACACACACTTATGCATTATTTTGCATCCTATCAAAAGCATTTCTGCTGTATCCCTTGATTTCTGATTTAATACAGGAGGCATAATATGGTAATCAAACCCATTTTCCAAGCGTGAAGCTGTCTTTAATTTACCTCTCTCATGGTTTGGGCTGTAAGTTTTCTTGTGCTGAGTTTGACCTGGGCCTGCATTGATTTGGAACTGATTTAACGCTCACTTGACCTGCAGCGTCTGCACTGAAAATGTCAGGAAATCTGCAAGACTGGCTAAACTTTGCACAGGTCAAAGGGCAGTTTTGCACATTATTTCCAGAATTTTTATGATTGGGGGGGGAATAATTTTAAAACAAAAAAGGCCCAACAATTTACCTTACAGAGATTAATCAAACAAAATACCCACCACTGGCACTTGGTGTGTGTGTTGGGGCGGGGGGGGGGGGGGGGGTTCACAGTAGCAGAACAGTAGCATACTAGCCATTCTGCTGCCTGCCAAGGTACGGCTACATAAAGGCAGGGTCTTCAAATTCATCAGCATTTTTAAAAGGAGACCATCGGATCTAAGGATAACTCAGTCTTTGGGAATCAGTACAGTGCACGATTTTATGGCAGTAGGCAGCTATGTGGTCTGTGTTTTATTGAAGCTCCTTCCTGAAAGCCAGTATGGTAGCTGGTGAGGATCCATGTCACAAAACTTTAACTGGAGAAGGCTGAAAGTGTAGTAGCAGAGAGCTTATGCTTTGCAGGCTCAAATGTTGCAGCCCCAGAGAAAGATTCTCAAGGAACAGATCTCTACATGAGATCTTGGAGAACCACTGTCCTTTGGAGGAGAGAGGACTGGGCCAGGATGGGTTCTCTTTGGAACACTGTTCCCTCCCCTTTCTGTTAGTGTGAAAGCTCCTGTTGAACTCCTGGAGTCCTGTTTTATTTTGCTGCTACCAACGATCATGGCAGGCTACCTGTTTTGCTGGTTCTCTCCCTTTTTGCTAACTTTGTTCTGTGCGAAGACTTCACCAAGACAGTTTTATTTAGGACTGCATTTGACAGATTTAGTTTTTATGTGTTGGCAGTCCAATATGTTTTATAACCATTGCTTTATTTATATTGTAAACCACCTTGAGTGCTGCAAGATAGAAAGGCGGCAAATAAATGTTTTAAATAAACAAGTATAATAAATAAAAGGTTTAGCTTTTGAATCTGTTTTTTGACTAGCAGGGCTGAGGCTTGGATTATGAAGCGAAAAGTACCTCTGAGAATGTGTAGTGTGCCTTTCCCTCATGATTATAAGCTGCAGTCTCTTGCCCCCGCTACCTGCTTAGAAATCCAGAACAGTTTGACTGAGCACAAGCTTAGGTAGGCATTTGAAAAAAAAAGTCTTACCTCCCAGTCCCTTCCTTGGTACACAAAAGAAAAATCCCCTCATTGTTTCTTCTCCCCTTTTCCCTCCTACCAGTACCAAAAATACCTTTTTTTGAAAAACACCTTATGAGCACAGCGGAACAGAAAGCGTTTTTCAGTTTTGAAGCATTTGTCTTGATAACTTATCAATAAATTTAAGGGGGTGTATATGAGGGAGGCTAAAGAAAGCATTTCCTTCCCTCCTGCTCTCCGCCTCCTGTTCAAATAAAAGTTTGATTTTACTTCTGACTGGCTTTTGGGGGCCTAACTGAGTATTACACTGCTTATGAGTACGCCCTGTAGTGTGAAGCAGGTGTGTGCAGAGTTTCCTGTTGAGACTTAGATTCTCAAATCCCAGTTTGGATTGGGATCCCAGTGCGGTGGACAGGAGGTTTAAGCCCCTTTCCCCCAGTGCATTCCATTTTCACAACCAAATATGGCCCTGACAAGCAACTGCCTGCCCCACTGAGGAAACTCAGTGGGTACTGAAAGGCTACACATCCATTTCCCTAAGATGGCAGGTCCCTAAGAGTTTTTCAGAGAGGAAAAATGAGGGGTAAGCATAAGCCCCCCCCCATACACCACAGTCCCAATCCGAAATGGGTCCTCACGCCTGAGAATCAAAATTTCAGGACACGTCTGTCTACCAAGACACGGGGGAGTCTCATAAACAGTACAACATGTAAGTCTGACCTCAGCGGAAAGGGGGGGGGGGAAGGAACTAGCCAATAAAAGCACCTCATTTACATTTAATATCAACGCATTGGGGAGGAAGGGGGGGATCAGCAAATACTTTTGAAAAATACACTTAATGCTCAAGACATTGTTTCAATGCGAACTCAAAAATTATGGAATCAACAACTGTAGTTTTTTAGATACCTCCGTAACCGTAAAGCATAAAAACCTGCCGCTGTAGCTTTGGGAGTCTGCTTGTTTGTGATGCTAACTCTAGGCTTCAGCTTTAGAAATTCAGTAGTTGCTTTAATTGGGACCATTTGGAAGCGTGCTTTTACCTCAGAAATGGAATTGTCTGGGCTAGGAAGGACAGTTGGAGTTGTACTATCTATATGTAAGGCTTCTGACAGCCTCAAATGTGTTTCTGTTTGTGCTATAAAAGTTAGTAAACTGTAATAGAGGTATGTGTTTTAGGCTTCACTGTGCCTTCTAGATGTTGGTAATTCCTTCATGTATACAGAGCATCTTTGGAGCAAGTATGGAGCATCCACACTCACTAGGTGTCTCTGGGTAAAGATGCTCTTTCTTGCCCTACCCCAAGTCTGATTTCCATTCTTTGGAACAGAAAGGTAACAGATAAATTATTCTTCTGAAAAATTAAAAACAACTATATCTGTATTAGCTGTTTTGTTCTGCAGTATCTCTATTACTGATGTAGAAAAGCTTAAAAAGCAAACGTTTTCATAGCAAGGTCTTGGGGAATTTTTAAAGATATGTTTGTGTCAGCTCCTCCAGTCTAGATGACTGTTTCACAAAGCATTTCTTATTGTCTCCTTTGGAGTTTAATCAAGAGGGGGAAAGGAGGATACTAAGGAATCTTTTTTTAAAAAAAAAATTCTGCAGGATGAATACAAACCAGATAAGGCTTTATCAGAGGAAGATCTTAAGAACGCCGTCAGTGTGCACCATGCATTAGCATCAAAGGCTACGGATTATGAGAAGAAGCCGAATGTCCTGAAGCTCAAGACAGCCGATTGGAGAGTCCTGCTTTTCCAAGCCCAGTAAGTTACATTCGCTTCCTTTTATGGTTCACGTAAAATATGCATCAACTGACACATTGTGTGCATTTTATTTTTGACATCATGCCCCTTGTTGAGTGCATTTTCTTTTGTTATGCTTTTTGAGACTGTTGTTTTTATTCCACTGTGCCCTGCGGGCGGGACCGTGAGGAGGGGAAAGCAGGTAACATCTTCCCACATGCACATCTCTTCCGCCAGTACCATTTCTGCTGGTATGAGAGATTCTGCTGGCATGACGGGCACATTGACGGGCTTTTCCCTCCTCACTGCAGCAGCTGGCATTGTGAGGCTTTTTGTCTATGGGGTTCCCCCAACCCCCAACAGAGTCTTTCAAGCGCTCACTGCTGGGGAAGGGTCTCCAGCAGCAGCTCCTAGGGTCCAACATTCATGCCGATACTGGTTTATCAGGCGTAGCTCAGGAGTTTAGGACTGTGGTACCAACCGTGGGTTTGTCACCCAAGTATATGTAGTCCAATAAATGTTGCTGATGGTGCATTTTGCCTAGTGTTCTCTATGGAGTATGAAGTGATAACTCTGTGGATGGGGGGGGGTCCTGTTAATGACTTCCTTGTCGTGGACCAGTTATTTCCTGATGAAGGCTGACTTGGGGAAATTGTGATTTGTACAGGGTTAGGGAAGATGGGTTAAGATGCTCCACGGCTAGAATTTGATGGACCAAAAAGATTCCAGGTGGCCTTTGGGAAGCCGATTGTTGGCTGTTTTGTTGAGGCCTTCAGCAGTTTTTGGAATGGGGCATTCTTAGGCTGTTGATGCAGTGACCCCGGAGCATCTTCTGCTGACCAGATCATGGTCTGCTCCTTATTTCACTCAAGGAGACACTGAGAAATGCCAAAGATGAAGGCTGTTGTTCAACTAGCAGAATTCATGCAGTGAGTCCCATATGGATGAGAGTCCATTTGAAAGTCTCTGCTGCAGCAGTGGCGAAGCAATCATTCTTTGCCTCTAGCACATCAGCTGAGTGCTATTCAGCTGAGATGTTTGGGGGACTTTCTGCAACCTAGCTCCCCAAGATGTGATGGAAGCACCCTCCTTAGCTTGCTGCAACCTGTTTGTGAAACATTTTGTGGATAAAAATCACTATGCTCCTCAATTCATAACACCCCATTGGATGCTGAATTTGTATTATTAAGTGTCTTCGGCTTCCTCTGACTGCAGTCTCAGATACTGTTGATGCTTGAGGAAAGTGACATGGTCCTTGACCAGTTGCAACCAGCCCCTTGCATGATATATCCCTGGTTAAAATCATAAGTGGGAAGCTGATCAGCGGGAGATTGGCTCCTTGAAAGGGGGGAGCAGGTGGGGCCTATTCTGGGGTACCATCTGTGGGTGAAATGAGGTTGACAGTTCAAAGGAGCAGGGCCTTTTCAGTAGAGGCCCTCTATTTGTGGTATTTTAAAAATTATTTTAAATCATTGATTTAGAAAATGTATCTGCCACCTCTCTACAGACCTTATTTTTATTTTTGAAATATTCTCCCTCAGTCTTGCTTAAATCGAGCACTCATATAGTCAGTCATCTCAGGGATCCATGAATTGCATTAATTGCCATTTTATTATTGTAGCTTATTAACTAAAAACTATGTTTTTAGTTGTTTTTAATTTTATTGTATAATAGTTGTTTATAAATAATGTAAATCCTCCCTGAGCCCTGCTGTGAAGGGAAGGGCGGACTACAGATCCAATTAATAAATAATAAATAAAACCTCCGGCTCCTTTCTGGCTTCCAGAAAATGGGATAGAATTTTTCATCAGGCCTTTAAGGAGTATGAGTTTTCTAAAAAAAAAAATGATTTTGCTTGTCTTTAAAAGCATTTGGTTGGTTTTCAAAGCACTTTTTCTTATTTTAATGTGATTTATCTTCTGTTTAGTGGCTGTTACCTTCCTTGTGGACCTCAAAATGGGTAGAAAGGTGGGTCATAAATGTGTTAAATAAATACTCAAAAGTAGGGATGGGCACAAACCACACTTTTGCAGTTTGGTTTTGCAGTTCACAAACCAAACCAGTTCATAACGGTTCATGAACCATTTAAAGTTTAAACCCCTGCTTTCTGCTCCTTGCAAAAAGCCCCGGGGAGCAGAAAGCAAGGGGCCATTTAAACGAAACAGCTGAGCAGCAGGTAAGCTCCTTGCTGCTCAGCTGTTTTTCACAAACCACCACAAACTGCATCAAAATTCATGGTGGTTCTTCAGTTTGTGAACATTGCCACGAACCAGCCAAAATTTGTGATGAACTTTAGTTCATCAGCCAGTTCATGCCCATCCCTACTCAAAAGGGTATATTTTATTTATGTATTTATATCCCACCTCATCAAGACGGCTTATAGAAAAGAGAATAAGGGGGTGGGAAAACTTCTGGGTATTGCTGCCACTGTCTAAGATGGGGTGCTGGAGTGGACCACGTGGCAGTTCCTATCACACCAGAGCAGACATGGGAGAGAAAGCCAAGGAGACAAGCCCGAGTCCAGGCATCCTGATTGATCTCTGTTTTCTTTCTCTCTCCTGTTCCCAGAAGCCCAGAAGAAATGGAGTCATGGATCAATAAGATCAACTGTGTGGCAGCTGTTTTTTCTGCCCCACCGTTTCCAGCTGCTATTGGTTCCCAGAAGAAATTTAGCCGCCCACTGTTACCTGCCACCACAACCAAATTATCTCAGGTGATTAATACACAATACGAGTCCTATGAAGTGTGCTACTAATCCACTACATAGAATACAGTCGGGGAAAGGTTTTGGATTGGTATAGCTTGCTACAGAATGGTTTTCAGAGCCTGCATCACAGATGGGAATTCCCCCCCCCCCCTTGGTATTGGAACCAGGGGAAGGTTATATATTGCTAGAAGGCAAGGATGATATATGGTCTGGAAGGATATCTTTTATGAACCAGCTAAAAAGAGCTAACTATGCAGGACACTGAAATGGAGTAATGGAAGTTATGTGATTTGGTCTTATGAGAATTGTTTTAGCGGGGATGTCAACCAATCTGCATTTACTTACCTCATTTATAACCTGCCTTTCTCCCCCCCCCAAGTGACTTACATTGTTCTCCTTTCCTCTGTTTTATCCTCACGACAACGCAGTGAAGGTAGGTTGGGCTGAGAGTCTGTCTCAAGGGAAAAATAAAAGGGCCGCACCAGTCACTAAAAGACTGGCCTCAGCCTTATTTTTTTTTAAATCTCTGAGAGCCAATACTCCCTCTAAGCTGTGGAGTCTTGTGAGCAAAAAAAATCAGCTTTGTGAGCTGCTGGCATTGAAGTTGAGAGTGAGCGATTTGGCTGCTGCATAAATCAGTTCGCTCTGGAGCCATCCTTCCTGAGCTAAGACAAAAATGGGTGAGCTGGAGGCTAAAAAAACTGTGAGCTAGCTCACACTGACTCAGCTTAGAGGGAACGCTGGCTGAGAGCGTGCGTGCCTGGCCCAAGGTCACCTTTCCCAAGGTCACCCACCAAGCTTCCATGGCTGCGTGGGGATTCAGATCTGGGCTGTCCGGTTTCTAATCTGACGCTATAACCACTACATCACCCACCAGCTTTAACAATTGACAAGCAGTGTTATCATTTTAAAAGCTTTTTTTTGTTGTTTCTCTAAAATGATGTATGTGCTTTCATATCACTTGGTATCCCATAATTGGATTATGTAATTGAATTCCTTGTAGTGCCAAACCCAGCGGTGAGTCCTTACGTGTGACTTTGGGCTGCGACCCAAAACCTGCCAAGTTCCTCTCTCCCACCTCTCTGTTCCCCCCAGGCATGCAAGGAACTCCTAGCTTCCCATCTGTCCTTATCCAGTTGTGCCTTTCCACATCCCTGGCAGTGCATAGGTCAGAGGAGGGGTGAGGGAGCGTGCGGCATGGGGTTGTCTCAGCACAGGGGAAGTGATAGTGCACGAAAGAGGGTACAGAAAAGAGACAATGGAAAGAGGATACGGAAACAATATGATGGAAGGAGAGTACAGAAATGATACGATGGAAAAAGGGTACAGCCCTTCGGCATATCACAGAATTCTAGTCTGCCTGAACTGACTGAAAAAACATTGTGCCTGTACTGCAAGTTCTACCCAGAGTAGCTCATTCACACATTCATGTCATCAGGACAAACACATGTACGTGTGAACTGCCTCTTTGCTTTTATTTCTTTTGCAGGGCAATCCTATATGGAAGCACCCCAGTCTGAGCCTCCCTCCACATAGGATTTCAGGGTTAAATATCACAGTAGTTTTCATGCTGCTGTTCGGTGTAGTGGTTAGGAATACGGACTCTAATCTGGGGGAAATGGGTTTGACTCCCCACTCCTCCACATGCAGCTGCTGGTGTGACCTTGGGTCAGTCGTGGCTCTCTCAGAGCTGTTCTCTCAAGGGCAGTTCTCTCAGAACTCTCTCAGCCCCACCTACCTCACAGGTGATGGAAAGTGCTGTCAATTCACAGCTGACTTATGGCGACCCTGTCGGGTTTTCAAGGCAAGAGACATTCAGAGGTGGTTTGTCATTGCCTGCCCCTGTGTCATGCCCCTGGTATTCCTTGCAGGTCTCCAATCCAACTACTAGCCAGCGCTGACCACGCATTTTCTCCCCCCCCCCCCGAAATATTTTTTTTCTTTTTTGCCACAGTGCAGAAATTGCGATCTGGTGGCATAGTTTTCTTTTTCAGCTACCCATTGAGGAAACTACAGTTTACATGCTGGTGGAAAGCAGAGCCAAGGAATGAAAGAATGTGAGCTTCTTTTTAGCTGAAAGGCAGGGAGGGGGCGTAAAAAGAGTGTTGCGTTTTCAAGGGAGATGGATTCAGGGACAAGCCGAGAACTGTCAGCTTTTATCTGTCAGCAAAAGAACTTGCCAGTAGGCTCCGGCTCCTTCTGCAGAGGTTGAAATGTGAACTGTCAATTCTGTCTGGTTGCTGTTATAGATGATGTGGCCTGAATTGCGGTTTGCTTTTTCAGCTCCTGGTCCTGTTTTCAAATAAGTCCCTCTTGCAGTAGCTCAGTTTAGAGGTTGCATTCCTTGAGCTCCCAGCTGTGATTTGAAGATGGGGGCGTGGCGGAGGGGGACGACTGTTCATGGCCTCACATGCACCTTAATTTATTTCTCACACCACCCCAGCAGTTCACTTGGCGCCCCAGCCTTTCACAGATGAAAAACTGAGACTTTCACCCAACAGCCGTGTTCTCATAGCAAGGATCCCCAAGCCACCCCTCCACTTCCAATGTGACACGTTGCTTGAAAGCTCTTCTGTACATGCCACATTCATTTACTGCCGTGGTGTGCCCTGCACACATTTGAAAACTACGGAAATGTTTTGTTCTCTTACTTGAAGGAGAGCAGAATTGTCATGCAATATGTTGTTTATCCAAAGTCCAAAATAGACCAGCATCTGTGGCACCACGTGGTGCTATGGTGTTCATGTGTTTACATGTGCTCTAGAGACATGCTGCATCCACACTTTAAAATTTAATGCCTAATGATCTTGGAAAGAAAGCCAAACCCTGAAGAATGACAGTTCTGGCAACTTGGCACACCAGGACACTAGAGACAATGAACTTTCAGGAACAGTTACTCAAAAATGGGGACTATCCATCGGTTTAGTATCTTATATCGTACCCTTTCTTCAATGACCTCAAGGGCCTCCCTTCCTTTTTCTTTAGCATCACAATAATCCAGTGTCGTCTCAGTGCTAAGAGTGTGTGACTCACTCCAGGTCATCCAAAAGGCTTCCATGGCAGAGCGAGAGTCTGAACGCAAGTGATGACACTAATGGTTACGCCACATTGTCTCTGGCACTGCTCTGCCACAGGAGCTCACTGGATGGCCTTGGGCCAGTCACATACTCAGCCTAACCTACTTCACAGGGCTGTTGTGAGGATGAAATAGAGCAGAGGTGGCCAAACTGTGGCTTAGGAGCCACATGTGGCTCTTTCACACATATTGTGCAGCTCCCAGCAGGGCAGCTGGGGAAGTGAAGGGGAGGCATGCCCTCCCTCCCTCCCTCCCTCCCTCCCTCCCTCCCTCCCTCCCATCTGTTTGCTTTCTTAGTTTCTCTCTTTTCTTTCCAC
Source organism: Lepidodactylus listeri (assembly GCA_029233225.1). Taxonomy (NCBI): domain Eukaryota; kingdom Metazoa; phylum Chordata; class Lepidosauria; order Squamata; family Gekkonidae; genus Lepidodactylus; species Lepidodactylus listeri. The sequence continues at coordinate 127,199,314 of JARCFY010000004.1, forward strand.
CTCTCTCTCTATTTCTCTTTTTTCTTAAGCAAACAAACCAATATCATTGGACAAACAAATATCATTATCAATATCTGTTTTTATCCCCTTTTGTTTTTATTTTTGGCAGTCTCATTTAATAATGTCAATAAAAGGCAAATTTGCATATTTTTCCAACAGAAATGTGTATGTAATATTTGTTTATGTCTTGTGGCTCTCAAACGCTTGATGTTTATTCTCTGTGGCTTTATTCTCAAGTTTGGCCACCCCTGAAATAGAGAGAAGAACCATGTAGCGGCTAGCCATTAATGAGAGGATAACCAGGAGGTGGCAGACTGAAGACTGGCACGCAGGGGCATGTGGGAGGAGGAGATAGTCCTTTCGATGGGCTTGGGAGGGTGTGTAACTCTGCTTGGGGAGGCCTCTCAGTTGGCGGCCATCTAGAAAGTTCTTGACTAGTCCTCCATATTTGAATCTCTCTTTTAGAACATTTCCTCACTGGGGGTCCATAAAATAAAACCCTCAGCGCCTGAAAGGTTCACAATAGCCAGCAGATCTGTTGGTTCTTTCCTCAAGTATCCATATCAGGCGGGAGAGGATTTCACACGAGTCTGCTCTGTTGCTTCTGCAGGACGACCAGCTGAAATCGCACGAAGCCAAACTGAAGCAGATCTCCACTGAGCTGGCTGAGCATCGCTCCTACCCGCCAGATAAGAAGCTGAAAGGCAAGGAAGTTGAGGACTACAAACTGAAAGACCACTATTTGGACTTTGAGGTATGTGGTAAGAGTTAGCTGCAGCTACCCCCCCTCACCCCCTCGGGAAATTGTGGCCGTTCCCCTAAAGCCAGACAGCTTAACAAGGGCATTTTAATAACCGGTTCAGCAAATTTGCCTTAGGCGTCATCCAGATTGACAGCTTTGAACAGCTGAGTGTGTGTGGCTGTAGTGCCAGTAAACTTCCATAAGTGGAAAAGCCAAGGGAAAAGGGCACCACATGGTCCTAGCTCATCTCTGACATTAAGGCCAAAGGGAAGCAGAGGCTTTACTGGGCAGGCATAGTTGCCGTAGTGCAGAGTTATAGGCAGCAGCTGCCCACCAGCACAATCTCTCTGCTTTTTTCTCTTCTAAGGGCAGAATGCAGAACTAGATCTGTGCTGTGGAAACTCGATCAAGACATGTAGGATCTTCCCATGGTCATTTCCTTCTGAGGATTTCTTTGTTCCTTAATCTTTTTTTTTTTGACATCTGTTCAAGTTTTTGGCCCTTGAAGTTAGATTGTAGTTGGAAGGAGCAGGTCTTTGAAAGGTGGGGGTGGGGAGGCACCCCTTCTGCGGTGTCTGCTCCAAAAGATGCCTTTAACAGGGAAATTGCACTGTTTCCATGTTCAGTCTGTGACTATTGAAGGTTGGTGTGATCCCAGCACTCCTTATGGGAACCAGTGGATACTCTTGCACAGTGTTGTTGTGAGGATAAAGTGGGGAGGGGGAAGAAAGACTGTTGTGAGCCATTCTGGGTTCCTGTTGGCAAGAAAAGGGGAGTATAAATGGGAGTAAATAAATTACGTTAGGTTTGTGTGGGCCTCCAGATTTAGAGGCAGTCTACCACTGACATCAGATGCTGGGGACAGGAGGGCAGGAGGGAAAAGGTCTGTTGCCATTGTATCCCATCTGAGAGCACCCAGGGGCATCTTGCTGGCCACTTCTTGGAACAGGACGTCGGTCTCAGTGGACCGTTGGTCTGATCCAGCAAAGGTTGTTCTGGTCCTTTGGGTAAAAAGCCATGAGAAAACAGGGATAGAAGGATTTGTTGTTGTTGTGTTTTCTTCTACTGCCTGCCTCCTTTAACCATTCCAGGATTCTGAGTCTATGCAGATAGAGCAGCCCCCAGCAGACGCCTCTCGGGGCTCCAGTGTTTAGATTCCAAGCTGGCTTTCAAGGTTCGTCTAGAGCGGTAATCTTCAACATGGTGCCTGTCAGTGCTGCAGCACCCACTGGCTGTACTTACTGGTACAAAATGGCTGCCACAGAGGCCAGGGACACTGAAAAGGTGTTAGGATGTTCTGATCCAACTGTCTTCCTACAATGGAGGCAGCAGCTTCCAAATGGGGTGTCCTGCAGATGCACAGGCGATGCCTTCTCGGTTCTTTTCCCACATCAAGGAGGTGGAGGACAGCTGGGATCTGCACTTTGTTTTTAGGAGGAGATCCTGTTTGGTTTCAAGAATGGGAAAGACTTGCTGCCTGTGTAATCTTGGAGACTTAGGAAAGCTAGTGTCTGTAGCCAAGCCCCGCTGTGATGCACTTGCCCCAAACGGGCTCAGCGCTGTGCTAGTCAGTCACCTGGTAGGGAGTGACTTGAACCTCCATGGATTTCCCCCCCCACTTCCATTCAAGACCCTTTGAGTTTAACCCCCAGAACTCAAGAAGCAAGTAGGTGTCGAGGAACACATTGGTGGGCACTGTGGCAGCCCTGGGGTGGCATATTGAGGATCGCTGCTGTACAGTGGAACCTGTTGCTCACCTGCTGCTGTGCCCTGTATTGAAAGAGGAGTTGGGATGGGCAAGCTGTCTTCCACGGAAACTTGCTCAGGGAATTTTCTCACTGAGGAACTCCAGGGCTGTTCCAGACACAGTTTGTCTGAGGGGGCAGGCAGAGAGATGCTCCAGTTTCTGACGGGCCAGAATGCAAACAGAAGCACCACAGGAACATCAAATCCCTGCATGACATTCCAGAACGTGCGGCTCCTTTTCTCCTTTCTGTTGTGCTCTGGTGTATTCATTATCTGAGGATGCATGAGTCAGTCTGATGCACTATCAATATTCATCTCACCAGTTGCCTTGTTTTTGAGTGACACCCTTTAGTGGTTTAATTTATTGGCCCTCTCGCGGCTGAACTGCAAGTACAGAGATACCGAGTGCGTGACTGTCTCTCTACATTTAATTTTAAATTTACTTGAGATTTCAACGGCTCTTTTAGAATCACCACTCCGTGGTCATTTCTTTTTCTCTCATGTTCTTTGGCAGAGGCTGTTGTATTTAAATAATAATGATTGCCTGTTTTGAATTAAGAGAACACACTGGTTCTTCATTGTGGAACACAAATACCTTGATAATGGAGTTTTTGCCTCCTTTTTGAAGTGTGTGTGGGCAATCGGTAGAATCTCATCAACGTTAGCACTGCTTCAGTGAGGACGGGTCAGGAGACACATTGTTAAATAAAACATTCGGGAAGGCTAGTAGAGGGTGCATTTTGTATTTCTTGAAGGCTGCCCCCCCTGAATTCTAGATAATCGCTAGTTATTTGAATTAATCACTGAGGTGTTACACAAAGCTGTAGATAGAACTGCACCATAATGGAGGGCTCTGTTCTGTTCTGTACCGTGAACAAATTCAGGGGTTTAGTGTTTGCTAAAGTGCATTTTCTCTCCTCTGGACCATTTGTTTGTGCTCTCACGAGGTTTGTACCCATGATGGTTCTCCAGCTCACCAGTTTTCAAACTGGAGTCCAGGGACTCTGGGGGTCAGCCAGGGTCCTTCTGGGGGTCTGCAGAACAGGTGGTGAGGGGGGGAGACCCTTATCTTTAGGGTGCTGCTGCCTTCCCATGGTAAAGAATTTAAGCACAGAGGACATGATGATTAGGAAAGAACAGATCTTTCAGTGTGTAAGGATGGAATAAGTATTTCTCCAAGAAATTTTTCTCGTTTTATTGTGTTTTGGTTTCCTCTGAAATTCTTCACATGTTTTGCCCAAGGAGAAACCTCTGCATTTGTTTCACATTTTACTTTAGACCAGTTCTTTTTCTCAGGCTTTCTGAGCTTGTCCCCCTTTTGTCCTACCTTCTGTCCTGTCCCCTCCCACTCCCCAAAAGAGCCCCAATCCCCTCTTCCCTGTTCCATTGTCAAGGATGAAGGGTCATTCTGTGCAGACAAGTGCACGGTGTTTGCAAAGAACTCTGAACTGGGGCACAAATCCAACCCTGGCATTAGAAAAAAGAGTGGAAGAAGACACTGACTCCTACAAACCACACATGGATAATTTCATCAGAACCAATCAGGCAGCTCTTCACAAATCTGGTTGGGAAGAGGGAGGCAGCGTGAGAACAGGCCACCCCAGGTCCAAGGTGTGAAATGCTGAGGATTCTCCATTTGAGGGCAGTCAACACATCTCACGTACCCCAGGCTCTTATCTGCCCCTGAATCTTTCCACTTCCCCCAAGAATGAGAACTGTTGCATTATTTATTTACTTACTTATTTCGTTTTTACCCCCCTTTCTCTCCAGTGGGGACCCAAAGCATAATTATTCTCTTTTCCATTTTATCGTCACAAGAGCACTGTGAGCTAGACCCTTCCTGCCCCCACTGCTGGACCTCCTGAGGGCACCTGGTGTTTTTGGCCACTGTGTGACAGAGTGTTGGACTGGATGGGCCACTGGCCTGATCCAGCTTTGGCTTCTCTTTATGTTCTTAGACCCGAGGTCACCCAGAAGACTTCCAGGGCAAGAGTGGGGATTTGAACTTGGGTATCCCAGATCCCCTTCTGATGGTGTGACCACTAACAAACCTGATGATAACCTAGGGATGTGTGAATTCCCCCGCCCCCTTTAAATATTGGTAGCCCTGTTGAGACCCTTCTTTGCGTTCTTTCTATATACTTCAGATGTTTCCTCTTCAGAGGACATGCCAAATTCAAATTGCCCTTTGGGAAACATTTTAGGGGTAAGTCTGGCTTGTGGGAAATGAGTACTGCGGCCAGTCTGTGCTCACTGTGCTCCTGTCTGCAGAGCAGGCCCACAGCCAGTGGGGGCATTTGGGGGGCAATGCCCCCCACAGATGAGCGCCACCCCCTTGGACAAAAATTCAAAAAGATTAAGAAATGGAAGATGTGCCGGTGTGTGTGTGTGTGTGTGTGTGTGTGTGTGTGTGTTTCCAAAATAACCCCAGGCACAGTCAGGAAAGCTTCAGTCTCATTTTCTTTTTTTCCATGCCAAAAAATGAATAAATGCAAATAAAATAAAATGAAATTGCAAAATGCAAAAGAGAGAGAGTCGAAGGAATCCCCCCCCCCCCCCCAGCTCTCACAAAAAAGCAGCCTGGAATGGCGTCTCTCCAGTCAAAAAGACTGGAGGACTAGAGGTTGCAGTGGAGCTGGAGCTGCTATGTCTTCTGCTGCAAGAGGAGCAGCAGGTACAGCCAGCCCCCCTGCCATTTCCTCACGCCCCCCCCAACCAGAATTTTCTGGCTACACCCCTGCTGCAGAGGTGAGGCAGGTGGCAACCAGAGATTCAGCAGCACCTCACCTGTGAAATGCCTATCCCCTTGAGGGTCACCTGGCTGGCACCTACCTTATTCTCATTTAGGTGCCAAGCCAGAACGTTTCTTTCTGCCCCGGCTTCTACTTAAGGGATTGATCTTTTGAAAATTGCTTTTTCCAGTCTGCTTCCTTACTGAGGATTCTTTCATAAGAATCATTTTAAGCTGATAAGTGTTATATACTGTTTTTATGCCCTGATTGGTTTTTATTGTCTCTATTTTTTGGTTAATCTTAATGCTTTTTAATGATGTTATTATGTTTTACTTTGTAAGCTGCCTCGCTCTCTGGAGATGTGGCATATACATTTTCTGAACAAATACATAACATACCAGGCTGAGAATCGTCTTGGTTTCTTTTCTTCCCCTCCTGCCCCTCCCTGCAGAAAATCCGCTATGAAACGTATGTGTCCCTTCTCAAAGATGGAGGAGGAAAAGAGTTGCTGAGCACCGGTGAGAATGACGGCCCAGGACTGAAGAAATGCCATTCGAGTCCTTCGTTAAATCAGGAGTCTCCAGTTAGTGCCAAGGTGAAGCGTAACATCTCCGAGCGGAAGGACTATAGACCTGAAACCCCAAGCGTCAAGCAGAAGGTGACTTAGGGCACCTGAGGCAGGCTGGAGGAATAACATAGCGCTCTTCCTCTGATCACCTTTCCTTTATGAAAACAAAACGAAAATTAACACATCTGCCTGAATGGGGTGTTAGTGACATTTTTCAATTGTACATTTTGTTGTTTCTGTACAGGTTGTTGGAGATGTTTTTGGCTTCTGACTTGTGTTTGCCTAGTTAATTTATCTATAGAGCAACTGATCCAATCCTTAAAAAAAAAAAGAAAAGAAAAAAGGCAGCAGGGGGACAAGGGGTGAGAAGGGAAGAGAGTCCATGATCAATTCCTCTCCCCGCCCCCCTCATCTTTTAATCTTCTTCTTCTGGCTTGTAAGCTCTCAAGTCATCCGCTGCTTTTCAGTAGCAGAGAGGGTCACTGGATGAAGCTTAGAAGGCCTTTTCGGCTTTGTGAATGGATTCTTGCGTTTGCCAGAGTGGCACTGATTTCCTGCAAGAGACTAGGTAACCGAATGCTGGTGGCAGGAGTTCGAGGTCTTGCAAATCTGTTGATCCTGGTAACACCCCTTGATGGCAGCCATGTCAGTAGTTAATAGACTATCGAATTAGACTTTTTATTGTGATCACACTCCGTACAGGACCGAAAAGTGAAGGGTAAGCATAAAGGACAAAATATGAAGTAGCAGAGTTACCGTTGTTGGACGTAGAAACGGAGGAAGGCCAACACCACTTTCCCCTTTGGAGATCACAGACGATTGCAGCCAGAGCTGATCTTTATTTTTCCATTTCATTGAATTGTTAAGTCTGAACAATGACCCTCTCAGTCTTATCAGCAAGTCACCCTGGGTTGGATTCAGAGGAGCGTAACTGCACTTACGTTGGTAAAATGGCACTTCCGTTGGCAGAGCAGGAGGGATTTTTGCTGATGCCCCTTCCCATTTTACCCTACACACTGTCTGTGAGGGACCTCTGACCCCATCCCCCAAATAAAACCTTTTTTTGGGGGGGGGGGCCCTCAGTGGTACAGTGGGAAAGTTCTGTTCCAGGAGCTCTGCTCTGCTCTTGAGCCTTTGGATCCAACTCTTTACCTGTACAGTTCTCAATAGTGTGTATTCTTGTGTGTGCTGTACAGAGAGTTTTCATGTGTATTTTCCCCATGGGCATTATGATCCTCCTTCAACAAATACAGGTCTATTATAATCTAATTGATTGCAACTGGGTATTTTCCTTTCAGTGCCAGAAAACTAAAGGCAAGCATAGTGTGGTACCCAGTTCCCCTTGCTATCTAGTTTCAGGAATGCCTAGAAAGCTGGTATTTAGAAATGTGGAGTCTTTCTTCCTAGAATCAAAGCCTGGTTCCATTCCAACCACCTTGTGCAGACCAGTAGATTCCCCTGGCTATAAACTTTCCCATCATAGATTTCCTCTCCCTCCTGCCTATTTCCTGTCATCTACAAAGGAAGTGCAGGCCAGTCACAAAGAGAACAGCTGTAGGTTTATTGGTGTTCCTACATTAGCTTCATTTTCCTTGTCTCGGATAATGTTGTCAAAGTAATCCTTGAGGAGCCTTCAAAATGCAACGAGACACCACCTTGTAATTTTTGCTCTTAACCTTGCCTGGCTCCAAGACACACCCCCTCCCCAATAACTACAGCATTGCGGCTTGAGGGACAAGTAACTGCCACAGAGAAGGAAGCCTAGGGTATGAAAGTACTTTACAAATAGTACTGGGTAGCTCCATAGGTCTCCAGAAGTGACATTTCCAGGGAAAGGAGACACGTTGTTTCTAGAAGCCATTGATTTGGGCAGCAGGATTTTTGTGTTTCTTGTTCCACTGGCCCAATCAGGAAAGACTGGAGAGGGGTTAAGGAACAAGATCCACATTCCCTGCCAAAGAGAAAAGACTAGAGTGGAACATATCCTGAAATTCTGGTACTAAAGTTAGAGCTCCCGTTGACTGTGACTCTCTGTGGGGTCACCTGCTGCTACTGCTGCTCTGTCTTGCATATCTCTGTGGTAAAAGCGCTGTATGTGTAGCTTTGGCAAGCCGAGTGGCATTCAGTCAAGCTTAGGGCCAACATTTGAGAACTGCGTAGTGACTGGAACCTTCTTCTTAGGGAGACCGGCCTGACGCTTTTGAGGTTTGCTTGTCCAAGGATGCTATTATTTGCTTTAAGATAGATGCATCGATAGATAATGTAGGAAAGAATGAACAAAGAAGACTGGCATAAGCGAGATGGCGGCTTACTTGTTCTTGCTGTCGTGTTGCAGCGCTTCATTTTTTGCAAAGGGTTCAGAAAAGCCAGCAAGCTGTCTGGTTGCAAGAGATAGATGGTGGTAAAGTGACAGGACTGACCAGCATCACAGAAAAGATGGGGTGATGTTACCTTTGTGGCTCTGTGTGGCGTCTCTTGGGTAGCCATACTGCAAAAGTGAAGATGCCATTAAAAAAAGGAGGGGAGACACTAAATATTTTTTGTGGCGGAGGAGGCAGAGAGGTGAGAAATGTTAAATCAACTGAATGAAAGCAAGCATAGAATAGTTTCCATAGCTGGAACAGGAATAAGTTGAATTATTCAAGAGCCTTCTGTGTCACTTGGCTGTTATCCTCTGTGGCTGTTTGCTGAGCATTGTATGAAAACTCTGAAATAGCAGTTGTTCTCAAAGTGTTTGCAGTATAGGTTCTGAAATCATGTGCATCCAAACAAGAGTAAATAGGAGTTGTTTATCAACGGATGGCTGGCACACTCCTTCCTCCCACTTAAAATGCAGTCACACAGAAATCCAATAATCCTTCCTCATGAGCTGAACCATCGCTGTGTGTCGTTCCCTCTCCTTGGGTGGGGGAGAGCATTGAGTTTTGCCCTAGCTAAGACATTTTCCTTGATCTGATGGAGCCTCATCAATCGGGCATGACATCCACACTGGGAGAGAGAAGGGGCAGAGAGCCCCTCTCTTTGCAAGGGTGGACTGGCTGGTTAACTTACTGCAAAAATTCCTGGAGGGCCACCTGCGGCTGGGATCCAGCAGAGCCAAGCCCCAGCAGCTCTAGTGTTGCTAGAGAGGCTACTCAGCTCAGCCCCGGAGGAGAAGAAAATGGGTGAGCCGACACCCAGCTTGGGTGCTGCTTGTGGGGTCTGAGCTGAGTAGGGCTTGCAGTATTGTTAGGGGGCGCTCAGCCTGGATTGCTCTGGGGCCATTTTAACTTCTCGGACCATCTCTAATTTGTTGCACTGATTCCGGGGCTTGTCTGCAAAGTGGGTGGTGAAGACTGGGAGCACTTGAGCATGGCCTATTGGTCATGGAATCCAGTGAGAGGGAGAGAGGTCATTAAAGTGTTGAATATCTCTCATGTACCCAGTTTTTTGGAGACTGTTCCTGTTCTGCAAAGGTGGAATTGTTGACGTAAGTTTTATTACACTTTGATTTAAAATTTGGTTAAAGCACATTGGTGTGTGGGAACAAGATGGAATATCATTTGCCCCATAGCTGCCAGTTTGCCATCCCTGGGAGGCAAGGTGGGCTGATGGCAGAACAGGAGGTGGGCCTCAGTCTGTCCTGGTGATACAGGGAGAAGGAGCCAGCGGCTTGGGCAGAGCTGTATGCCTGACAGCTAACCCCTAGAGAAACACTTCTGGTGCCATTTTGCATGTGGGTGAAACCTAACCCTCAGGCAGGGAAGCAGCAGGAGAGGCTGTGCTTCAGCAAACTGCTCCCAGCCTCAAAACTGGGTTAAGCATTGAAATGTTTTTGATAGAAGTCTTCCTGTGGGTCCCATCTAGGGGTGTGGATTCAGTTTATCCAAGCGGGGGGTGGGGGAACTAAAAATGCCTTAAAGGTATTTTTTCAGCCGGATATCAGCCAGGGTATTTATCTGGCTATCCAACATGGCCATGCTTGAAAAATCCCGAAAATATGTGGGATTTTTGGGGGGCCACAAGATAGTTGGCATTAAAGGGTGTTTAAAGGGATTGCAGTCCCTTTAAACACCTTCCAGGTAAAGCTGTGGCTTGGAAATGGCATTTAATGGGACCGTGTTCCCTTTAAATTACTTCCCCCCATTGGAAACAATGGAGGATGGGGCCACCTTCTTCTGGGCCCCATAGAACTGGGCCCCCTGGTCCAATATTTTTGAAATTTTTGGGGGTTTTTTGTGGAGAAGCACCAGCAGCTATGCTGCAAATTTGGTGCTTCTACCTTAAAAATAACTCCACAGAGCCCCAGATCGATTCTCCATTATACCCTATGGGACCATTGACTATAATAGTCCCCATAGGGTATAATGGAGCCAGAAAAAAACGGCAATCCTAAATATTTACTGAATCCGAATACCATACCATTACTGGGATTTGAGAATACCAGGAAATACTGATATTTTGGGGGTTCAGTATACCTGAACCCAAAGAATACCAGGTTTTTTTGTTTGCACATCCCTAGTCCCAACATTTACAAGCCTCTAATTATTGAGATTTGCCGCAGGGATTTGTTCTCACAGCTGCCAAGCTTTGTACAGCCACCCATGCCCACCCATCCAAACTGAAGGGCTTGCAGCAATCAGGAAAGCCGCCTCCTCAGCCCAAGGGGATGAGAATCGCTCCAAAATGCATAGTCAGGCTGTAGCCCTCCTTTTGCCGTGGGTGTCAACAGTCCATGTCGAGTGAGCATTGAAAATATAACACAGAGAGATAAGAAAGCATGCAAAATGTGAGGGCCCATTTTAATCTAGAAAGTGTTGGGGAATGGGCTCATGGTCTTAAATGATCTGAGCCTCTCACATTTGCAGTATGCCTGTAATCCTTGTGGAAAGCAAGAGATGTTAGGAAATAGTGAAAGATGAATGGGAGGGTAGGGAGACTACCTGAGTTATCCTAAATATACTGGTCCCCATTCCAGCTCTAGTCAAAAATGCTTTCAGTGATCAGTAGCCCTAGAAGGGAACACAGTTCTGCATCCAAAGGTGTTTGGGTGACTACTGAGATGGAGGGATACGCATCCTTGTCTGGGCCACGTATCCACATCGACCGTGCAGCAGATCTCCTATGTGGGACCAGAGCAAACTATAGCTTGTTTTTTCAAATGAGCCCTAAAGATGCATCCCAAAGGCATCGCCCGGCATTCAGTGACCCTCTAGCGTGAACCACAGACAGACACGGGCTGGGGCGATGCATACAAGAAGTGGCTGTGTTGACGCTGGGGCAGGACTGCCTGGTCAATACCCCATATTGTGCCTTTTAACTTCTCCTATACAAGTAGCCCCCCTAGGAAAAGGACAGGACAGGACAGCAGGGAAGGTGAATCCTGCCTGGTCAGCTCCAGCAGAGAGGGCACTGCCCCTTCTGTGGGCAGGAGGATCCTTGTGACTGTCAAACATCCCACCGACACACACGTCACAATGGCAGACATTTTGCTTGTAATAAATAATCAGAGCTACTCTATGCTTGTTAAAATAGACGAGACCAGATGCACAAGAATGCAGCTTTTCCTGCACCTTGTGACGACGCCATTCACAACAAAGCTTCTTCCCAGCCAAGCGGCGTTCATTATGGGTTCGCATTCAGAACTGGAGCAGACGGGAAGCACATTCCAGCTTTTAATTGTGCAGGCAAAACAGCCATCTCGAGGGTTGTTGGAGAGCTCTGAAGTGCAGGGGAGCGATCATAAGGTTTCCAGCTGCTCCCCACCCTCTTTGGAGGAAGGGGGACTGGGACTGAACGCAGTGGGCTCAGTTTGTGGGCTTCTAGCCAAGAAGAGGGAGAGGGCGATGGCAAGATGACTCCGGAGATTTCAGAGAGCTAGGTTGCACCCATGTGCAAAGTGGCACCAGGAGGGTTTCTCTAGGGGTTAGCCTCGGGTATACAGTTCTGTTCTGCCATTCGCCCACCTTGCCTGCTGGGGACGGCAGCCTGGTAGCCGTGGGGCAGATGATGTTCCATTTTGCACAATCTCTGCTTTTGTCAAAGCAAGTTCTGCACGAGCCCTACTGTTTTGGTATCCATACAACCTCGTTTTTTTAAGGCTGTTGTTTCAGTTGTGCTATATGTGGGCAGGCAAGCTAGCAGGTTCTGTGGACTTTATTGAAGAGCTGGCCGCAGCGAGAAGCTGGCCTTTAACCATTGCTAGAGGGCTTTTGCCATGGCTTAATAGGACTCCACATCCAAATATTCTCCTACAAAGCGAAGGAGTTGGAAGGTGATGCTCAGCAAAGGTGTCAACTACGGGGGGGGGGGGGGCTCGAGGGCTCGCCCCCCCCCCTGAAATTTCCAGGGGGGGCTCAGCCTCCCCCGGCAAAATGGAGCGTCCACCAGGCACGCTTGCTTGCTTGCCTGCCTGCCTGCTCACCCGCCCACCGGCCAGCTGGTCGGCAGCCACCACCTCTCCCCCCCACCCCAGGCCTGGCCTGGCCACTCCTGCCTCCGTGGGGCCAGCTGGGCAAATGCCCAGCGTGCTGGCGTCACCCGGAAGTGACGCCAGCACGCTGGGCACGTTGCTGGGGTGATGCTCTAGCAATTGCCCTGAAACTCAGGGCGATTGCTAGAGCGTCGCCCCAGCAACGTGCCCAGCGTGCTGGCGTCACTTCCGGGTGACGCCAGCACGCTGGGCATTTGCCCAGCTGGCCCCACGGAGGCAGGAGTGGCCAGGCCAGGCCAGGCCCAGGGGGGGGAGAGGTGACGGGGACATGGTCCCGGCGTGCGCGTGCACATAAGAGCTCCCCCCCCCCCCGGATTTCTAAAAGTCGATGCCTCTGAGGCTCAGTGCTGCTTGCTCCCAATGCAACCATTTCGGAGCCCATTCCATTTATTCCCTGAAGCACCCTTGAAAGGTCCACATGGTTTCCATTTCATACCATGTACTGAATGCCGCTGTTTGCAAGAGGCTAAAATATTCACCCCGCTTGGCAGACTTCGGAGAATGACTGACCTTCTTTGGAAATCCCCACTTTATTTAATTCCCTTAGAATTTGTCGCGGTCTCTCTGACTGGTGCGTGGCCAATCAGAGCTCCCATCAGCACAGGCCTTTTCTTTAAACTGCTTTGGCAGGCATATAGTGCTGAGTGTGAGCATTACTGTAACATGGTTAGAGTGTGGGTCTGGAGTCTGAGACCCTCAGGTTTGAATCCGTGCTCTGCCAGCAAAGCTTATTGGGTAACCTTCACTCATCCTAAGGATACAGAGGAGGCATCGAGAATGATGTGGATGCTGCTTTGGGTCCTCCTTAGGGAGAAAAGCAGGGTAAAAATATCTAGATGATAAGCATGAGTACAGGAGATAGTATAGTGGCTAAGATCAGGAGCTGTGAAGGAAAAGTCCCTGTTTCAGATGTCACACGCTCCCTTAGCTGACCCTTTGGTGAGCTCCCCATTCTCCAGCCACATCCCACTTCTCCAACAGATGGAAGAAAATCGTCATCAGTTTTTCTTTAGGGTTCTCGTAGGTGCTTCTCTTATACGGCTTTGAACATTATGTAGATGCTAAGAATTATTATACCCCACATTTTTGTATTTTGCTTTGAATGTGTTGGCCACGGAAAACCTAGGTGTAAATAATTTAGCATCCAGAATTGGGACTGTCTTGGGTGGAATACAAATACGCAAAAGTCAAGATTTCGGAGAAGAAGTTTCCCTCGTTTGGGATGTTGCCAGGCCAAACAGGCAAGACACAGACAATCCTTGCATAGTTCTGCAGTTGATGCAAGATTAGGCTGGAGAAGATCGTCCATTTCTCCAGATTAAAAGATCTCTGGATATCTGGCCAATGTCTTTTCAAAGTGGCAGTCAGCAAAGGTATTCCTTCTGGGGCAAAACCAGAGAAGTTGGGGAGTTGTGTGTTGTGTAGACCGCTTTGGCAAATGAAGAGTTTGAATTTCATCTCAGTCGCATAGCTTGTGCGCCATAGTGTGACACATGGCTGTTGTGGCAGAATGTGACAGAGATGGTTATCCTTCTTTTTCCTTGGGTTTTTCCCACTATAAAATATCTGCAACTAGGTATATACTTCAACAGGCACCTGCCTCTTCCGTGAATGTTGTTTTTGGCAGGAGACAGCTAGATGTGATGGCAGGTCAAAAACTCCTCTGTTTGTTTACCATGCTGCTAAAATGCAGAAATAACCAGACTCTTAGTCCTACACCTATAGGTTTGAGAGCAGACTCCCGCAAAGGTCTTGTGGGCTCTTGAAAAGGCCCCCAAATAACTCCCTCAGCATGTAGGGGCTTGCTAGCACCAAGGGTACCTCGTGCACATTTCTCAGTGATAGAGAGCATGCTTTCCATGTAGAGGGTTCTAGCTTCAGACCTTGGCACCTCCATTTAAAAGATCTCAGCTGGAAAAGACCTGTCTATGAAACCTTAGAGAGTTAGAACGGACAAGAGAGTTAGAACGGTCCAACTCAGTCATTGGCTGATGTCTAGAAAACAATCCAGTTTGCGCAGAAAACCAAGGGTGTTTGCCTATCCCTAATTAATGTTGGTACACCAATATGAGATTTCCTCTGCAAAACTCTTACCTGTGTGGGATGAACTTAAACAAAGCTGCAAGTGGGTTAGTAACTCCTTCAGCAGATATGTAAAGAAGAGAGATTTTAATAAATAAATACACACACACACACACACACACACACAGTAAAATATATACTCAGCAGCCTCTTCGTGGTTTGGCAAATATTGGGAGACATATATATGTTTGCTTTTTGAAGCAGTGTGGCAAGAATAGACTTGGACCATAATTAAGAACTGCCACCTAATTGGTTTCAAATAACTAGAGGATACAAAAGAAGGAAAGAGATATCTGCTATTGGACCCTGGTAGAACATTTTCTATCTGAAAGCGCTAAAATGTCTGCCGCTGCTGTTCCTTGACTTCCAGCCACAGTTAGCTTTCCATTCTCCCTAAAGCAGAGCTCTGTGCAATTCCAGAGGTTACATATTCCAATAGCACTAGAGGTTGACTCAGTAAAGGTATCCCCCATATGTCTTTTGTAGCTCATGATTTGATGGTGTGGCTGACTGATGTTTGCAGGACTCTGAAGATGGGTTTATCTTGATCATTTTTTACAGGAAAACATCACCACACAGTAATTATGTCATTCATTCATTCATGGTCGCTTATTCTGTCACCTGATGGTGGCATTTCCCTGTAAAATCTGATTGTATAAAGTTGTGGTTTGTTTCTGCTGAGAATTTAAAATTACCATGTGTGTGTGTGTGGCCTAGGTTGGCTGGGCTGGACCCAGATTGCTCTAGACCTTAAAGGCACTTGCCCTGACTGGGGACACTTTCATTGTTAAATGCAACATGATCCTGGAAAGACAACACTCCATTTTATTATTTTCTCAGAGCAGCCAGTGTTTCTGGAAGATAGGTAAGGACACTTTATGTCTGAGGGTAACAGGAAGGTCCACTTCCCTTCCCCTGAAAGGTTCCCCCTCAACTCCAGTTTTGCTGAGGTCCACAGACAGATAAATGCACAGTGTTAACATGGAGGACCTTCTCTGGCGTGTCCTTCCCGCTGAGCAGTGTCACACACGATCACTCCAGTGATTGTAGGAACTCCTCTCAGCTGAAAGAGAGTCAGCTGGGCTTTTGTCAAGGGCCCACAGAAGTGTGCCATAAGGAGACAACGGATGGTCTGGTGGAAGGTAGCATTTGGGGAAGGAACTGGCAGTGCTGTCTGGGGCCATGTCAACTGGTCACATCTGCTGGGAGCCCCACAGAATCAGAGAGATGAGCCTAGGGTCCAGGGCCGTAGCCAGTGGTGTGGTGCTGGGGGCAGCACCCCCTATCAATTCTGCAGTCACCCCCCCCCCCAATCTTCTGTGCTGCTGCAGCCAGGAGCCTTTCCATTGCTGCTGCCAGCGGCTCTCTGAAATGCGGGTGCACCCAGGGGGCATTGCGGCGGCTGCTCAGATCATGCTTCTTGCAGCCACTGCCTTGCTGCTGCTCATCATCCGAGATCCTCCCACACTATAGGCCTGGTGAGGAGTTTCAAGCGCATGCCCAGGACTCAACTTCTCTTCCCTCCCCCCAGCCAATGAGCAGCCTGCTGTGGGGCCCAGCCAAATGAGCAGCTGCTCCATGCCCAGCGCATTGCTGCCCTTTAGTCTGTATTTAAACTTACTCTTAAACGTGGGTCACTCACTGGGTCAGGATCAGCTCAGCAATGTCGTCTGTCATTTGAGGAAAGTGGAATGGCAGGAGGGAGGTTGAAAAGACTGAGGGAGCCTCTTCCTCCCTCACAAACAAACAGAAAGAGAGAGAGACACACACGCTCAGGGGGACATGCACCAGGAATTAGTTTTGTCCCTACGGTCAATTTTAATTTAATCCCACCCCCAAAATTCCTGGCTATGCCCCTGCTAGGGTCCATCCCCTTCCAATTCTGGCAACAGTTGTTATACTGAGTATAAAGTTTGAAGTCCTGTGTTCTCATTCAGTGTTGCTATCAAAATGGGTTCTTTTTGCTGGTACAAGCTTATAGAATGCAGGGAACAGAAGCGCTAGGCATCACAGAAAGACTGATTTCATTGTTACTATAGAAAAAGAAACAGGTGGAAATTCCCATGCTGTTAAAGTAATTTCTCTGGATTGTTCTTGAACAGAGCCACTACCCCTCTGAACGCTGGAGTTAAAATCTAAGCAACAGCCAAGGTCAGGTTGTAGAGTGCACCAGCTTCCATCTCTTTCTGTGACTTGGGTCTGAGAACGCAGACCCAACATTGAACACATAGATTACACAGTCTCAGTCTGCTTTGATCCAGAGCCCTCATTCCCTTTCCCAGACTTTGACCTTCCATATCAACCTTTCTCTGGCCAATTTTTTTTATTACCACCAGTCTTTTCTTAGCTATGGAGTAGATTCTGGTAACTTCAGGCAGGAGCCTGGAGCTACCGCTGACAGAAGGAGAAAAACCAGGATTCTGCTCAACAAGGTTAATTTCTCCCTATGGGAACATTAGAAGCAAAGCACAACCTCCTACATTCATATCAGTAGCAAAAGGGTCCAAACCATTTTGTCAGTTTCTCTCTAGAGGTACCATAGAATTTCCTTCGGTAGATTATTCTCTCTTTACAGGTACTGGAAAGGCAATTTCCTAGTAAATGAAGGCACTTACGAAGATTCTCTTCTATATGGAGAAGGGACTCACTTATGTGGATATTGTTTTTATAGCATTGAAATGATATTTTTTTGAGACTAAGTTTACATTTGCTTATATTTTGTCTGTATATAAACCCTCTCCCCTCTGTTTTACCATTGCTGGAGTCAGCCCTCCGTGACACACAGACAACAGTTTGCCTGATGTTATAAAACTGTGAGATATCGTAGACTTCCCCCCACCTCTTTGTGTATATGTTCATGACAATGACAACTCTTATTTCGTTTCGTTTTTATAAGTTGGAATAATGTTGCTTTGGCGCAACACAGCTTAAAACCTTCTGGATGGATTTTTATGTTCATGGAAATGAACAAACCAGTGAAGGATTTCACATATGTATATGATATATGTATATGTAAAAACAAAATGAGAAAAGAAATAAACCAAATGTATTTCACTGGCTGGAATGGGAGGTCCTTATTTATGGTTCAGCAGTCTGAATAGCCAGAGAATACTGAGCTTGGTTGGCCAAGGTTAGTACTTGGATGGGAGACCACTAAGGAAAACCTGGGTTGCTATGCAGAGGAAGGCAATGGCAAACTACCTCTGCTCATCTCGTGCCTTGAAAATCCCACCGTCAAGGAGTTGCCACAAGCTGCTTGCAACTTGACAGCAGATAATTGTTATTTATGGTGCCTTACAGTGCTGTGCCCAAAGAATGGCAGAACAATCTATCTGTTTCACTTTCCCACTACTGTCCTCTGATTTACCAAGTCCTGTGTAAAGGCAAAGCACAAAACCCATCCCTAACACCGAAAAGGAAGTCATCATTTGAGTTAGGACGCCAATAAGTTGTCAACATACCGGCCTCTGCTTCAGAGTTGGCTCTAGCTTTATCATAGAGCAAGAGGCTAGACTGATGTGCCCTCCAGATCTCCACTGAAAGTTAACTAAGCTTTCATCAAGTGAAGGAGCTTGTTGGAGAAGATACTGCTGAACACAGTGCATTCAGCTGTGCAACGTGTTCAGTAGATGTAATCCCACATCTCCCCCCTTCGGCCGTGGTGCTGCTAGGTTTTTAAAGATGTCCTCCGCACCCCAAGAGGCCAGGTTGCTAGGCGAAAAGATAAATAACAGCAAAACAGCACAGGGCAACATCGCTGAAGCAGGACTCAGATTCTTTGTCACACAGGACAATGGAAATATCAGTAGCTCCTTGGACAGCTGGCACTTTCCATCATTCACGAGGATGGCAGCTACAACCATAAGGGAATCTCGGCCAGAAAACCTTGCACCCACTCAAAGCAGAGCAGCATATTTCCAGTCAAAGAGCGTGCCTCCAAGTAGTCTTGTGGCTGACTGTTAAAGGGGCATAGACTCGATCTGAAAGCACAGTGCTGAAACATTGCAAATGAGAAGTTCGAATGAGGAGAGCAGGTGGGGCTTGTTCCCAGGAAAATGTCTTTCGGACTGCAGCCGGTGTCTGATAGAGTATAGTATTCTGGCAGTATGTCGAGAAGTGTAAGTGCAAGACATCAGCTAGATGGACATGTTGCTCTGGAGCTTGTTCATGTCATAAACCAGGCTTAAAAGACTTAACAGCATGTGCTGATGGATGTGAGATGCCAGAAAAGGCATTGTGGATGAACCTGTTGCAAAATATGGCATCAGAGACCTCAAAAGAAGAGGGTAGCAGTGTTGCTCTGCCACAGAACAGCTAGATCTGAGTCCGGTTGCGCATTAGAGGCCAACCAGATTTCTGGTCTGACAAATGGAGCTTTGACTCTCAAAAGCTTATCCCCAAAGCCCTCACCTGGATAGGCCCAGGCAAGCCCAATCTCATCAGATCTCGGAAGCTAAGCAGGGCCGACCTTGGCAACTTTTTGGATGGGAGACCCTTCCAAAGAATACCAAGGGTGGGAGGCAGAGGCAGACGATCAAGCCACTTCCCTGAACGTCCTCCATGCCCCAGTAGGAGTCACCAGAGGTCACCATGACTTCCAGGCACAGACAAGCATATGCACATGCACAAATGCAAAAATACACCCCCAAAAAGCTTATCCCCCAAAATCTGGATGGCCTGTAAAGTGCTACTGGCCTCAAATATGCTACTCAAAAGAAGATTTTGTGGCTCTTTAAAACTGAATGCAGCAGTGGAGCATGATCATAAGGAAACGCCATGTTGGTTCTTTTTATGGGGTAGACTGATTTCTATAGAGATTACTCAAAGTAAAATATGTACTTTTGCATCAAATTCACCCATCATTCTTTGAAGTTCACGTACCACACAGAGCTGGAATCTGGATAGGCTGGACACTACTTTTGTTTGCTTCCGTCGTATGTTTCATTTGCATACACACAGAGAGAATAACCCATGAGCTACTGCACCACTAGATTTGGGGATGTGGCACTTCCAATAGCAACCATAAAATGGATCAATGATGCATACAGAGTGTGAGCTTTTCACTAGTCTAAGCACACAGATAAAGTAGCATAAGGGGAAAATACCATTACAGGTTTCTACATCAATTATTGGGTAGCAAGACAGACAAAAAGACAAGAGTTTTCTATGTCTTATTAAAATGACATTTCCAACTACCATGTGGTATAATTGATACACTGATTACTCTTTTAAGGTAAAAGATGCCATATGAACAGTGGGACTGGATCAACGGGCTTGGTCATTCATAAAACATTCCACTCCCACCAGTGCCTACAATGGCAAGGAAATATACAGCAGAGGTCTAATATGCTTTAAAAGGCTCCTAGAGATTACTTTACCTCCTAAATCGGTACTATCCATTTACCAAACAATATATAACTCTCACAGTAAATGGCCAATTGCTTAGTTGTCCTTGGGGACAGAGTAAAGAAACAAGTGGTACGAACTATAAGAACGCACTGCGAAAAGCGATGCTGCAGAGGAACAGCAATCAGTAGTTCTCGTTCATGTCTAAATATTTGAATCTCTTCGCTGTTCATGGCCTTGTCATTTGCAACTTGGAAGTTGTTGATTCCAGTCGCAATACAAGCAGTGGCCCCCAATCCAGCTTTATTGGTAGGTCACATGACCCATGGAGTAACATACATGGTACATTGCCCCCACACACCCCAGATTTTTATTCTTATAGTGATGTAAGTTTGGTTAGGCTATAAGGCAGTAACCAGCCCAAGATCCTGCTGTGATTCGTAAAGTTAAGTAGGGGAGATCTAGTCCTGTTTGCAGCCCCAGGTGGGAATGCGCATCTCAGTCCTCATGAGAAGATTCATCTAGTGAGTGTAAGGAGGTCTGGGTGAGGACCGTGACACAGATCAGGTTATATTCCCAAATATGAATCAGTGGAGGATTTCTAGGCCTGCTTCTGTGCCTGCATCCACCTTAGGAGGTTTTATTTCATGAAGCTTGTTTATAAGCCTGCTTAACACACTGGGATACCTGTGCTTGCCCTGACCTGGATAGCCCAGGCTAGCCCGATTTTTGGCAGATCCTGGAAGCTAAGCAGCATTGGCCCTGGTTAGTATTTGGATGGGAGGCCTCCGAGGAAGTCCAGGGTCACTGCGCAGAGGCAGGCAATGGCAAACTATCTCTGAATGTCTCTTGCCTTGAAAACCGTAAGGGGTGACTAACTATAAGTCAGCTGTAATTTGACAGCACTTTCTACCGCCAAAGCTGACCTAAGAGAAGTGTGAAAGGCACTTTCAACCGCCAACAGCTGTTCTCACAAGGAAAGTGCCCTCTGGTGACTGATGATGCTCCGCTCCTTCTAGGGTGCCCAGAAGTAAAGGCAGTGGGGCCATAGCTCAGTAGCAGAGCATCTGCTTTGTACACCCCAAATCCCACCCCCCCGTCCAACACCCAGCATCTTCAGTTTTAAAGGGACTCTATAACAAGTAATATGAAAGGCCCTGGAGAGCCCGGCTAGTCAAAACAGAAAATACTGACCTTGGTACACCAGTGGTCTGGTTCATATGGTTGCCAAACTCCAGGTAGCACCTGGAGATTCCTGCTATTACAGATGGTGTAGTGGTTAGGAGCTATTACAGTTTGGTGTAGGGGTTAGAAGCACGGGCTCTAATCTGGGAGAACCAGGTTTGATTCCCCACTCCATATGCAGCTGTTATTGTGACTTTGGGTCAGTTACAAGTTCTCTCAGAACTCTTCTCTCAAGAGCAGTTTCTGTCAGAGCTCTCTCAGCCCCACCTACCTCACAGGGTGTCTGTTGTGGGGAGGGGAAGGGAAAAGAGATAGTAAACCACTCTGAGATTCCTTCAGGTAGTGAAGGCCGGGGTATAAATCCAATCTCTTCTCTCTCTATCTCTTGATCTCCGGACGACCAAGATTAATTTCTGTGGAGAAAATGGCTGCTTTGGAGGGTGGACTCTATGGCATTGTGCCCTGCTGAGGTCCCTCACCTCCCCAAACCCTGCCACTCCATCCCCCAAAACTCCAGGCATTACCCAACCCAGAGCTGAACCCTATGGGTTCAGTGTAAAGCAGCTTCATGAGGCCTCTCCACCTTTAACGGTCATGTAGAAGGCAGAATTGCAACAAGAGAAAGTTTTCTCATCCCCATACGACAAGCTTTAGCTGCTGAAATCTCTCCTTCTGTAAAACTGGTCTGTCTTTCCATCTGGTCATACCAACTCCTTCCCAGCATGTCTCTCGTCTAACACACACACACAGAGAGAGAGAGAGAGAGAGAAGCTGTTTCGTGAGTTGTCAGGCCACAGGTCTCTTCACACATGGAACACAGCAGAAGGTTTCTGCCCCACTGCCATTCCCTCAGGTCCATTTCCCTTGCCCCCATTTCCCAGCATGTTGATGCAATGATAAAAGTTTTACCAGTCCCACCACTGCCTCCGCGTGTCACGTTTAAAGGTGCCAGAAACGAAGTCAGCCTCCAAATCAGCCGGTGTACAAGTGACAGTCTTGATTGTAGGCATTTTTGATCTGGCTGTTCAGTATCCTGAGAGGTTACTCTTTTTCCTCAAATGTTAATGTCACAGATATCTCCCCCCCCCCAGCTGACAGCTCTGATAAGCATTTTCTGCTCATTCCTCTAATCTCTCCTCATCTCGATGGCTCAGAATACATTACACGAAACAGCGGCTGCTTCCAACTGAAGAACGGCTCCTGTTTTTTGCCTTGTGCTGCCTGCTCAGGAGTCTAGTGGAGGCCTGCTTCACATCTGCTCATTTGTCCCTTGATGCCCACTGCAGCATCGAGTGATAAGCTGCACATATAAATGCATTTCCTCAGGTCAAACTCTACAGATTAAAAAATGTTTTCTTCAGATGCAGTGATTGTGTGTGTGTGTGTGTGTGTGTGTGTGTGTGTGCGTGCGTGCGTGCGAGAGAGAGAGAGTCTGGAAGTCATGGTGACTTCTGGCAACCCCTAGTGGGCTAGGATGTTTCAGAGAGGTGGCTTGCTATTGCCTGCCTCTGCCTCCCAGCCCTGGTATTCCTTGGAGGTCTCCTTTCCAAGTACGTGCCAGGGTTGGCCCTGCTTAGCTTCCGAGATCTGTCGAGATTGGGCTTGCCTGGGTTATCCAGGTCAAGGCTCAGGCACAGTGGTTTTTCTGCACTGTTCACACATTCTGCACTGTTCACACATTTATACCATCTCGCATGCATGTGTGAATGGGCCTGTGCAGGAAAGACATTGTGTGAGTGATTGAATAGATTTCTGTAGTCTATTAGTTTGCAAATAATTTTTTTTTAAATTACGCACAGTATCTGCCTCAACTGGCTCAGATGGAGCTCAGAATACAGGAAGCTGCCTTATGGTCAGATCACTGGTCCATCAAGGTCAGTCCTGTCCACTCTGACTGTCAGCAGCGATTCCAGGGTCTCAGGTAGAGGTCTTTCACATCCCCTGCCACCTGATATTAAAAAAAAAAAATGCTAGGGACTGGATCTGGGACCTTCTGCATGCAAAGCAGATGCTCTAACATGGAGCTCCAGTCCCACCCCTAAAGTATCCTGGAAACAGTCTGGCTACCCGATTCTGAGCGCAGAAAGTTTCCTTATGTTGAGTCAGGCAGTTCATCTATTAAGGTCAGTATTGCCTACTCTGTCCTGACCTGGATAGCCTAGCCTAGCCTGATCTTGTCAGATCTCAGAAGCTAAGCTGGGCCGACCCTGGCAGGTATTTGGATGCAAGCTCCAAGGAATACCAAGGTCATGACGCAGAAGCAGGCGATGGCAAGCCACCTCTGAACATCTCTTGCCTTGAAAACCCCATGGGGGTCACCATAAGTCAGCGGTGACACGAGGACACACATACACATACACATGTATTGTCTACTCTGACCCTAGCAGCAGCTCTCCAGGGTCTCAAGGAGAAGGCTTTCACATCACCTGCTGCCTGATCCTTTGAATGGGAGAGGCCGGGGATTGAACCTGGGACCTCTTGCATGTGAAGCCCATACTCTGCCACTGAGCAACACCTGCTACTTGTATTGCATTGCAGCAAATGTGTGTTTACCATCGTGTGCTCACCACTGTGTGCTCATGCAGGGTGGAACTGGGATGCCTGCTCTGGGTTGGGAAATACCTGGAGAAAGGGGGGGGTGAAGCTTAGGGAGGGCAGTGTTTGGTGAAGGGAGGGACCTCAGCAGGGTGCAATGCCATGGATTCCAACCCTCCAAAACAGCCATTTTCTCTAGGGGAACGGAACTCGACTATCAACAGTAAAAGCAGGAGATCTCCAAATGCCACCTGGAGGTTGGCAACCATAGGTGGAACATGGCCGAACTCAGCACACATTTTCATGTTTATGTTCGGGTTATGTATAAATGGCTTCAGAAGAGGGGAAGTATCCCTTATGCTGCTGACCTATTTTTTAAATGGATCTGTGGCACAGTGTACAAAATACGGCTTCTGTTCTTTGGATATTAGTTTATACACTGCGACGGGGGGAGGGGGTGGGTTCTGCCCTATTCCAGCTATATCCAGTTCTGGCTGAGTGCTGGAATTGTCTCTCGTCCACATCCCACCGTCCGTTTACCCTTAGCTGGTCATTAAGGCAAAGAGGCTGGGACCTGGCTCAAAACCCCCCAGAGAAGAGTGAGTAGCATTTGGTCTCCTCCCCCCCCCCCTTCCTGGCAAAGCACTTGTGACATGAGCAGCTGCTTGGCAGATGGAGACCCAGGGAATGAAGCCAGACTGCAGTGTTTGGGGAGGGGGGAGTAGGTGTTCCTTTCTGGCAACTCTTTAAAGGCACAGGGCCCCACTCCCATGGGGCACGTCTACCTGAACTCGGAGGAAACGGCTCCCTTTCTTCCCACATATTGAATGTGCCTCATCTACGCTGCCTCTGATAAAAAAGAGACTCCTGCCGGTTGCCAAGAACAAGGGCTCTCCATTCTCGAATGTTTTAATGTCAGGCAAGAGCCCAACTGTACTTCTGATTTAACAAGGGAGTGGGAGGCAGGCGAACACAGCGGGAGAGGAGAGCAACCAAAAGGAAAAAATTAAGGTAATCTCAGGCCACGGGGATGACATCTTCTTTTCCTCTGCTGTGGCGTTCACCTTGAGCCCTCTTCAGGAGCCGTGATGATGGTAACTGAACTGCAACACAGTAGAAGGCGGGGAGGGGGGAAAGGCCGGCTTGCTGGATTGGCCTGGTGCAAGTGCTTTCCCGTGAGAACCCTCCTCTTGACAGGATGGCAAGATTCCATCTTCCCCTGGATGGCCCTCTGTGCCAGCTCTGGTCTTCAGCTTGCCCAGGCCTGTAGGTAGGATTTTGTAATGGGGGGGGGGGGCTTCAAATAAGTCAGGCGGCACTGACGTCACAAAAATAAAAAAAAAAATTAATAACATTTTAAAAACTCATGCGTGCCAGTTGGAGCAGGCAGTCGCTCATCCATGGAGGTCTCCCATGGCAGGGCGAGGGGCTCCAGCAGCAACAGGGCAAGGGGGTGGGTGAGTGAGTGCCAGCGTGTCCTGGAAGATGAGCACCGTGGAGCTGGCCTCCACTGGCTCTCCGGCTGGGCACCCAAACACAGGAGGAGGCAGAAGAGGAGGAAGAAACGCCCTAGCCCAGATCACACAGTGCAACTGCCTTGGCCCTGGGAAAATTTCCTGTGCTGCCAAAGCCCACCGGCCTCACCTTGCCTGCTGGCCCACCCACCTGGCTGCCTCGTGCCGCTTCCTGCAGCGGTGACACTCAAGAATGGGCAGTGGTGGCAGGGAAGCAAGCTGCGCTTGGGGAGGGGGGGGGGAGCAGCGGTGATAGTTCAGCTTTTGTGGAAAGGGGAAAGTAACGTTCAGCGTCACTTGGGACTAGAGGGCTCCTTGTCCTAGCCTCTTAGGAAGAGCGTGTTGGGGAAAATAGTAAAAAAAAACCAGAGGTTACAATGGATCTTTGCTTCACTGGAGAGGAGACATTTCTTTCTGTTTTAAAAGCTTCATTTCTAAAGGTAAAAGGTACACTGGAAAGCTACAAAATAAACATATCTAGAGCTACATTTTTGCATCCTGCTACAAACACATGGTCACTCAGCAATGGAGAATCCTCCTTCTTCTTGACCCCTAGGAGGAAATCACCTGAATACATTAATGAACCAGTGTTTACAAAATGGACCAGTTTTCCCGGGCTTCACTAGCTATAAAGTACTGGAGTCGGAGATGCTTCAAGTGATATCCGCTCATGGAGTTTATTTAACGGAGAAGATGACATGCAGGACTGAGGTCCAGGGGCCTGCTTATATTTGCACTTAAGCTGCGCCCTCGGCCTCGCCAGATGAAGCGGATAAGTTTGATTACCCACAGTGATGTGCTATAGGACCCTCGTTGGATCCTAAGTGCATGATTGGTCTAAATTATGATCCAGTTGGGCTATTGTCTGCTGGATCGAAGCTCAGGCAGCTAGCTTGACCATGTGCGTTTTGGCAACCACATGGCAGTTGGCGATTGCCATTAAAGACATTACACTAGCATTTGCTGTCTGCCAGGTTTCCCTTCCAGGTCAGTCTAAACAACAGCACTGAAGGTAAACAGATTAACCCTATAATGACAGAAATCTGGACCTTGCAACTCATACATTTCCAACAGAGCAGAGAGGACAAAAGGCTTTCTTTCACAAGATGGTGTGATGTTGAACACCTACCCCCAATTACTAGAAAAACTTCACAAGCTGCTCTTGGGAAAGGGGCAGTGGTAGGGAAGCAAGCTGTGCTTGGGGAAGAGGCAGTGGCAGTGGGCCTGGGCTAGATGGAAGTTGGGGGGGGGCTTGTTAGGAAGTTGGGGGTGGGCCTCAAAATACCCCAAAGTAGCTACAGGCCTGAGCTTGCCACTGCTGGGTGTTTCCCATGCCACAGCAATAGTCACTGTTTTCAGAAAGGGAATCTGAAGAACTGAGCCAAATTGAGGTGATGAAAGATGAAGTTCTAAACCTACTGGGGAAATTAAAACCCAGCAAGTCTCCAGGTCCTGATGGTGTCCACAGCGAGTTCTTATGGAACTCAGATGTGAATGGTCCCTCTAAGCTATGGAGTCTTGTGAGCAAAAATTCTACTTTGTGAGCTACTGGCATTAAAGTTGCGAGCAAGTGATTTGGTTTCTGCATAAATTAGTTTGCTCTGGAGCCATCCTTCCTGAGCTAAGACAAAAATGTGTGAGCCAGAGGCTAAAAAACTGTGAGCTAGCTCACACTAACTCAGCTTAGAGGGAACTCTGGTTCTGATCTACTAACCCATATATGTAACCTATCACTAAATTCAACCGCTGTGCCAGAAGACTGGAGACTAGTGAGTAGCGGATGTTACACCAATTTTTAAAAAGAGGTTGAGAGGGGAACCAGGACATTAATTACAGGCTGATTAGCCTAGCATCTGTCCTAGGAAAATTAGTAGAAACTGTCATCAAAGATAGAATTATTGGGCTTCTGAAAGAAAATGGCTTCTGTAAAGGGAAGTCCTGCCTCACCAAACTTTTGGAGTTCTTTGAGAAATTGAACTAGCGTGTAGATAATGGTGACCCGGTAGACATTATATACTTGAACTTTCAAAAAGCTTTTGACAAGGTATCTCACCAATTACTCCTGAGAAAACTTAGCAGTCATGGGATAAGAGGCTGGGTTCTCTTATGGATTAAAAATTGGCCAAATGACAGGAAGCAAAGAGTAGGAATAAATGGACAATTCTCACAATGGAGGGAAGTAAGCGATTGAGTCCCTCAAGGATTGGTTTTGGGGCTACTATTTAATTTGTTAATAAATGATCTGGGGTGAGTAGTGTTGTGACCAAGTCTGCAGATGACACCAAATTATTCAGGATGGTGAAAACCAAGGCTGACTGTGAAGAGGTCTGAGAGGAACTCCACAAACTGGGTGAGTGGGCAACAATGTGTCAAATTAAGTTCAGTGTTCTAATTCAGTTTCATGACTTGCACAAAATCAGTTACAGCAATATACATGAGGCTTATAAATTTTAGGACGTATACAATATTGAAGTTCAGCATTGGTAAGTGTAAAGAAGTACACATTGGGACAACCCTCCCCCCAACTTCAGGTATAAGTTTATAGAGTCTGAACTTGCTGAGGCTGAGAAGGGGACTTCAGGGTTACAGTGGATAGCTCAATGAACGTGTCAACCCAGTGTGTCCCAGTAGTGAAAAAAGCAAACTCTGTTCCAGGGATTATTAAGAAACAAACTGAAAATAAAACAGCCCGAGTTATAATGCCCTTGTATAGATCTATCTTGTGGCCTCATTTACTTTGTGCAGTTCTGGTCACCATATCTCAAAAGGACACTGCAGAGATGGAAAAAGTGCAGAAGAGGGCAACCAAGATGATTGGGGAGGTAAAGCACCTTCCCTACAAGGAAAGCAATAACTGAGGAGGTACAGGATAGAGGTTTGTAAAATTATGCATGGGGAAGAAAGAGTAGACAGACAGAAATTTTTCTCCCTCTCCCAATATAATAGAACTTGAGGACATCCAATGAAGCAGTAGATTAAGGACAGATAAAAGGAAATACTTCTTTACACAGTGACTGATTAAAATGTAGAATTTACTGCCAGAGGATGTGGTGATAGCCACAGGTGTAGACAGCTTCAAAATGGGATTAGACAAATTAATGGAGGCGGAGGAGGAAGAAGAAGAGTTGGATTTATATCCTGCCCCTCACTCAGAGTCTCAGAGCAGTTTACAATCTCCTCTCCCTTTCTCTCCCCACAACAGACACCCTGTGAGGTAGGTAGGGCTGAGCGAGCTCTGAGAGAACTGCTCTTGAGAAAACAGCTCTGAGAGAACTGTAACGGACCCAAAGTCACCCAGCTGGCTGCATGTGGAGGAGTGAGGAATCAAATCCGGTTTTCCATATTAGAGTCTGCCACTCTTAACCACTACACCAAATAGGTCCATCAGTGACCACTAGCCACTGTGATTCAAGAGAACCTCCACATTTAGAGGCAATAAACCTCCAAATCCCAGTGCCAGCAGGCAACTTCCGGAGAAGGCCTTAGCCTCTGGGCCCTGTAACTGACCTTCCAGAGTAATTGGCTGACCACTGTGTGAGACAGGATGCTGGACCAGATGGACCACTGGTCTGATACGGGAAAGGCTCTTCTTATACTCTTAGGTTCTGAAAGGTGTCTCATGATCCGGCATCAACAAGGGCCTGTGCTTTCATGGTGCTTGCTCCTCTCCCAGGAAGCTGTTTTATTTACAAGAGTTTTTAATGGAGTGTAAGTTAAAGGCATTGTATTAGATTGGGAAGGGGGAGACTGGAGTTTTATTGCTATTTGGCTATTTCCTGTTATGTATTGTAAACTGCTGTGAGCAATGATGAATGATGGGAAGTAAGTGTTTTAATACATTAGCTGTAGCAACAGCTTCTGGACTAGTCAATTTCACTCCTAAAAAGACTTCGCACTTCCCATCCTTTTCTTTACATGGAAGTATGTGAATGTGATTGCATCCTTTGGGGTATGATGTTTCTTAAGTGCGCGCGCGCACACACACACACAACACAGTCCTAAAAGTTTTCTGAGCATTCCAGAAAGTGGAATTACCCTTCACAGGTGTTGGCCAATATTACAGTTACAGTATTACAGCAGAAACAATTACACTATAATACAGTTGCTTCAGAAGGTTGCTTTCCATGTGCCCATGCATCCCTTTACAACTGCAGCAGCCAACAGCATATGTGAATGGGCCATCACAGGTCAAATGCTCTGGAGAGATCTTTAGCAGCCACATCACTTCACACACTAATCCGACACTCTTAACCACTACCTCACACGAGGTCTGTAGGTCTGAACAGGGCCCGCATGCAGTAGTTCAGATCATGAGTCTGAGGGCTGTCTTTCATTCCTCCCCCCCCCCCCCCAAGTACAATTTGAATCATATCTGACAAGTTGTCTGGAGAACATGGAAGTACTCAGAAAAACAGAACAGATTTCTGCCAGCGACTACGGCCCTAGACTGCTTCTTATTCTCTGAAAAGCTACAATCTCTAGCTCAGCAGGGTCTGAGTGATATGCTTGCCGTGAAGTGTTCTCTGTTGACATGCAACATATCTGTTCATTTGAAAGGCTGTCATGTGCTGCTGGTGGGTCAAGTTGTTAACTTGCCACCTTAGGAATCCACCTCAACAATTCCATGATATTCCAGTTCCAACATGATCTCTTTAGCCCATGGCCATCCTGGAGGTCTGCAGTATACTCACAGGGATGAGGCTTTAGCATCTGCCGGCTACTGAGTTCTGACTCCAAACTGCCTGAAAAAATAAAGCCTGTCTAGCCACTCATGTGTCTCTGATTCTTTAAAGTACTGGCATAGGATGTGCCATCTACAACTCACCTTAGAAAGCTATCAACGACTTGTGGGATATGGAATACTGAGAGGGAGGAGACACCTCCTCATGGGAAACTCTTGTGAAGCATCTTTTACACCAGACAATACATGTTAGCGTTTGAGGAGAATACAGTTGGTGACAAGTTTGATAGACATTGCATCTCTAGCCAGTTTGGTTTAGTGCACGGACTCTAATCTGGGAGAACCGGGTTTGATTCCCCACTCCTCCACTTGCACCTGCTGGATGACCTTGGGCAAGCCATAGCTCTGTACCAGCTGTTCTCTCAAGGACAGTTGTCTCAGAGCTCTCTCAGCCGCACCTACCTCACAGGGTGTCTGTTGTGGGGAGGGGAAGGGAAAGGAGTTTGTAAGCCGCTCTGAGACTACAAGTGAAGGGCAGGGTATAAATCCAATCTCTTCTTCTTCTTCTTGCCAGGAACATGGTAAATGTACCATTCAGAGCAGGCCTGAGACCAGCAAAACGAGAATCATTTTCTTTCCTGCCAATAAAAGGGGAGTCATGGGAGAGCCACATAACTTTTCAATTGGATAGGATAGACAGAGCATGTTGTCTTTGCTTATAAGTCAAGACGGATCCCCCCCCACCCCCACACCACTTCCACTTGAAAGGCTATCTACTGAAACGGCAGCCATTTTGACTGAGCCAGGTTTGGTCTAATGGCACACGATACAGAAACCTTGCTAAAGCTAAACAGGATGGGGCAGAGCTTGAGAGCCTTGTGAGACACCCCCCCCCCCCTTGGTGGGAGAAAGACAGAATATAAGTGTAACATAACACAATAAAAATATAAGATAACATAAAGGTGTGTTAATACATCAGAGATAAGCCAGGAAAAGGTCGCCATCTTTGTTTAAACCCGCTCCTGCCCATTTAGCAGCAGCCTGACAGACAGAAATAATACATTTCCCCACCCCTTTTCTCCCTACAATCAATAGCAGCCAACCAGGCCATGCTCATCTTTACCAACACAAATGTAGAAATGATGGGGAATTCAGCTGTTTGGGTACCTAGGAGACATCTTTCACGGCTTGCTTGGGAACACGGAGTTGGATCCAGTCAGTTTTTTCATCCAGTCCTCCCCAATTTTCCTCTATATTACAGCCCTTGTCCCACAGGGCTTTTGCACATGCCGGTCCCATAAAAGGTTCCAGGTTTTTATAGCCAGGCCCCCTTCCTCACTTTGTGTCCCTGTTGGGCACTAATGAAGTAAATAAACAAATATCTAAAAAGAACCCTGAGAGAGAATTAGAAAAAGCTATAGTGAATTAGTCAAGATTACACAGTGAGCCTAGATTGGGGGGGCCAAACTGGCTTGATGTAAGAGCCACATAGAATAAACGTCAGATGTTTGAGTGCCACAAGACATGAAAAAATATTACATGTTTTTACTGATAAATATACAGATTTGCTTTTTATTAACATTAAATGAGACTGCCAAAAATAATAACAAAAGTGGTAAAAACAGATATTGATAATGATATTTATTTGTCCAATTATATTTGTTTGCTAATTGTGGGAGCCACACAATATGTGTGAAAGGGCCACATATAGCTCCTGAGCCAGTTTGGCCACCCCGGCCTAGATTAAGGCTGAATGATGAGTTTTAAAAACCTAGCCTCAAATTTCCATGTCTAAAACTAGGGTTGCCAGCCTCCAGGTGGTAACTGGAGATCTCCTGCTATTACCACTGATCTCTAGGTGAGAGAAATTAGTTCACCTAGAGAAAATGGCCACTTTGGAAGGTGGACTCTATGGACACTATTGAAGTCCCTCCCTCCCCAAACCCCGTCTTCCACAGGGTTGACCCCCAAAATCTCCAGGTATTTCCCAACCCAGAGCTGGCAAGCCTCACTATCATCAAGTGGTTCTCCCTAATCACTTTTCAATTCCAATATAGCACATACTGTAGGTAAATCAGTGCAAAGGCTAGTAATGACTGTACAGTGTTCTGTATGTGGACAATAATGTGAATGCATGGTATTTTGTTCACACGTAGAATAGAAAAATTTGATCTTACAGGCCATGCTAGTTCATTAAAATAATTAAACAGAAGCAATAGAAAAACGCCCTGTCAAGACTAAAAGTCATGGCTAGATTTTGAATTTTATTTTTAAAATTAATTCCCTCAGGATTTCATAATAGATCTGCCATTTAAAATCACCTCAGAATGACATCTCAGGGTTGGGTAATCCTAAAAAGTACAACGTGTCAGAAAATCTGTCTTTTTTGTGTACAAATCTTGGCGCTTCACCAGGTAGCACTGAGCCATCTCAGCTCCGTGTCAGTTTTTAATTGTCCAAGGTATAGCCAGAAGTACTTCCGTTCCTGGTCTTTACCAGCACAGACTGAACATGCCAAAGCCTAGTGTCGAATGATGGCCCCTGGGAGTAGCAGATATGTTCTGTGACAGGAATAACAGGTCCCAGGGTGGAATGACAGCCCAAGGGAGCAGAAGAAGCGCTCTGGGACTGGAATGACAGGTCCAAGGCTGGAACGGCAGCCCCTGTAATTGAAATCAGTGCTTTGCACCTGTAATCACAAACCTCAGAGTGGAAGGAAATACCTTACTCTGATTTCAATCATGGGACCATCATTCCACTCTGGGGTCTGTCATTTCAGGCCCAGAACAT
Organism: Lepidodactylus listeri; assembly: GCA_029233225.1. Classification (NCBI taxonomy): domain Eukaryota; kingdom Metazoa; phylum Chordata; class Lepidosauria; order Squamata; family Gekkonidae; genus Lepidodactylus; species Lepidodactylus listeri. Next base: position 127,231,707 of record JARCFY010000004.1, read on the forward strand.
ATCTGCTACTCTGGTGGTTGACATTACAGCCCATGGAAGTCAATTGGGATTCCTGATGCCCATTATATCCAATGGGCCTTTGGGCCGCTCCCATTGTTCCCAGTGGGCAGTCCTGTCCTTTGTTTTAGTACGTGCTACAGCAAATGCAACAGATCCTCCCAAGCACAAGAGAGCAAATCCTGTGTGTGGACAGAAGGCTGTGAGGGAAAATCTGGGAGACGGGAGGGAGGAGGGAGAGAGACGTAGACGGAAGCTGGGAGGGAGGCGATGTTCATGATGGGCAAGCAGGCAATGCACTGATGGTCTTGCCCAGCCAAAGACTTGTCCATACAGGGCCAAATATCATGTAGGTCACTGTATGGATCATAAGAAAGTTGGTTTCTTTGGCTGCACTTAAGGCCAATCTTGACATGGTTGAGGGCAGCCATGGGTATCTATTCAGGGTGGCCCAATCTTATCAGATTGTGGAAGCCAAGCAGGGTTGCTGCATGTAGGATGGGGCAGATATGTTTTCGGTAGTGTTGGAGAACAGGATTCAGACTAATGGCTATAAGTACTGCAAAGGAGGTTTCATCTGCATTTGAGGAAGAACTTCCTGATGGCCAGGTGTGTTCGACACTGAAACAGTCTTCCTTGTGAGGTGGTGGATTCTTTGTCATTGGATGTTTTAAAATATTGATTGGGTACCTACTTGTCGTGGAGATTATAGCTGTAGTTCCTGCACTGGCTGAGGGTTGGACTAGATGACCCTGGTGATCCCTTCCAACTGCAAGAGTTAATTATTTACGTACTTACTTACTTAATTAATTAAAGCATTTCCCCCCTGCAGCCTGGCTTTGATATACACACACAGTGTGATTGGGGCAACCATCATGCCAGTTTTGGCACTGTGTACCAAATGCATACCTATCCTTTAATAGCCCAGGGTTGGTATCTACCAAAGAAAAAATTGGTTGTAAACCACAGTGTGGATAATACAAGGCCAAATGCTTGAAAATTTGGGGAGATACTGAAGCAGTCAAAGAAGCCATAATTTAGGCCTCTGGTGCTGATACTTCATGACAGGAAGCTACATTATATGACTGTATACTTTTTAAAGAAAAAGCAACCCTAGACTCCTGCGGTGTCCGTGAGAAATCTCCGTTCAGTGACTTATTACAGAGGTGGAGATGTCAGTGGTGCTGCCGTAGTTAATGAGCTTTGCTGCATAATTTGGATGGTGATGAGTGACTAAAGTAGGGGATCACTGAAAGGAGAAAGTGCAGTTCTTGTTGCTCAGGCTGCTTAATGCTGACCGGAGAGCATGGTTTGGGAAAGAGAGATGATGACCTTTTGATAGACAGTTCCCAGATGCCAGTCCCAAAGTCAGCAACTCTGATAGTGGCAAAAAGGGTGTGGGAAGAGCAGGAGAGGAGAGAGTTTCCATTGGCATGAACAACAGCACCCCACCCCCCAAATGCAGCAGGCAACATTGCTGCTTACCAGGGAATAGATCCAGCAGCACCCACTGAGGCCCAGAAATGTTTGCTGTGGTGATAGACTGTACAGTTTACAGACATTACCTAATATTTTACAATGTTAAATAACTGGTCATTTCTGAACATGTCTTAAGATCACATGACTTTAGTTTGTTCTAGAGCAAAGCCTAAAGACAAGATGCTTTGGTTGCTTTTGGTATGAAAGTTGTCTGAAGTCATCCCTCATTCTGGTAATCTTTGTCAGTGCCCCCAGAAATATCGAGATTGTGGGGTGGGGGGAGGTACTGAGAGGATGGTTATCTTCCGGTACTCGTTTTTGGAGTCCAGGAAACCAGGAAAAGTTTCTCCCACTGAACTTCTGTTTGTCACACTGTAGCAGGGGCGTAGCCAGAAAATTTTGGTGACTGGGGCATGGGGAAAGCGTGTGTGGGGAGGGTGCCCCAGCCACCCCTGCTGCTCCTCTTGTAGCAGCAGAAGCAGTAGCTCTGGTTCCACTGCAAGCTCTAGTCCTCCTCTAGCCCTCTGGTCCTTTCAATTAGAGAGACTCAATTCTGAGTTGCTTTTCTGTGTAAGCTGCTGGGGGGGGGGGGAATCTCCAACTCTCTCTCTCTTGTATTTTGCAATTTTATTTTATTTATTTTTTTGCAATTTATTTTTTGCATTTTTAAAAATCTATTTATTTTTTCAGAAATAAAAGAAAATGAGACTGAAGCTTCCCTGACTGTGCCTGGGGTCATTTTAGAACCCCCATGCACATCTTGCTTTTCAAAATATTTTTAATATGTTTTTTTTAAAAAACATTTTCCTGAATTTTTGTCCGAGGGGGCAGTGCTCATATGTTGGGGGCATTGCCTCCAAATGCCCTCCTATGGCTGGGGGCCTGGGCAACAGGGGTTGGAGGCCTGTTAGTTAGGGTTGCCAACCTCCATGTGGGGCCTGCAGATCCCCCAGAATTAGAACTGATCTCTAGGTGACAGAGATCAGAAAATGGCTGCTTTGACAGGTGGACTCTATGGCTTTATCTCCCCAAATCTCCAGGTATTTTCCAACCCTACAGCCAGGGAAACAATGTGCAAGGCTGTCATAGAGCCAGCTAAAATGGTCAGCTTTCCCCCTCCCTGCCTTGTCATTCCAGTCATTTCTGCCCAGTCATTCTGTTTTGATTCCACTCAATAGCTTTCTCTCTGCCTCAGGGCCTCCAAGGGCTTGAACTGCGGCCCTAATATATTTCAATATTTTGCATAGGGTTGCCAGCTCCAGGTGGGGCCTGGGGATCTCCCGCTTTTACAACTGATCTCCAGCTGACAGAGATCAGCTCCCCTGGAGAAAATGGATGCTTTGAAGGGTGGACTCTATGGCATTGTACCATGCTGAGGCCCCTCTCCTCCCCAAACCCCACCTTCTCCTGGCTCCATCCCCAAAGTCCCCAGGTATTTTTCAACCCGGACTTGGCAACCCTAATTTTGCACCACCACTTTCCTCCCCAGAGAGGCCCTAAAAATACAATTTAAACAAACAAACAGAAAAAAGACAAAGTACATTCTGGCCAGATTCTAGATCCACTGGGCCTCAGGGCCACAGGCTGCAAGCCTTAGGAAGATGGAAGGAAGGGGCAAAAGTGCCTTCGCTTGTTGGGAAATTCCCTTAAACTAGGGATTGCCTGGAAAGAACCTGGTACCAGCCACTACCACTCAGGGATCTCCCTGAGAACATCTAGACTGACCCACTAAGACAGGTTCCTTCTAGCACAGAACTAGACCAATAAAGAAACAGCAGGGTGCAAAACTTGGAGAATACCTTATAGAAAATGATATAGCATTCATGTGTCCCTTAGGTTTTTGCCCCTTCGGTTTGAACCTCTAGCCACAACTAGGCTTAAATACCTGCAAAGGAGGGAAATTGAAGCTCAACCTGGACCACATTCAGCATGCATACATGTTCTCAATATTTCCCCTTCCTTGTCTTTACCAAATGTTGATTTCTGGGTGGAGCCTTTTTATGCTTAGGGCTTGCAAGAAAGCCATTATATGTGGGATAACGGAGGCAAGGCATTCCCTTCCACAGACCAAACGGCTGGGAATATGTGCCTTGCTTTGAGAAATGGACCGTTTTGCTGCCTCTTTTGTGACAAGGCCAGGTAAACGGAAGCGGATCTGGACTCTTGGCAGGGCCATGGCGCTCTGTTAACACGACTGTCTTGGGGAGAAAGAATATCAGCTCAGCTCTGAGAGTTAGAAATTGCCTGTCTGAATGTGGGAAATGGAGTTTTCCTCCCAAGCCTGTAAGTTCGCATGTTGGGAATTACATGCTGTGCTGTGCATAAATATCAGCCTGTACCTATTTTGCCTTGCATCTCCAAGGCCAGTTTCTGCCAAGCAGCCAAGAGACTGCATGACTTTGCTGCTGAGCTAGCTGGGTCACAACCTCCTCCAAGAACATCCAATCTCCTTGCTGCCATACCTCTCATCTAGCTCCCCCCCCCCCACACACACACACTCCATCCTCAGTCATTTGTCATTTTAAAAGCACCACAGTCTTCAAAAAGGCCTGGTAGGACAAGATCCATTTGTAAGTCACTGCTTTTCAAACTGGCTCTTGAATTCTCTGACTGCCCCTGAAAACGTGTGATCAATAAGCCCCTAAGAACAGAAATACAGCCCTGCATGGATCAGAGCAAGGGCTTAAAAATCAAACCAAGGTCACATCTCTCATTCAGTCCACAATAATGCAAATTGTGGGCTTCAGCTGCCTTGATTTGCCTCTGGGACATGCATGGATGGGAGAGGGAGGGTTCAATTCTTCAGTTTCCACCACATTTTGCTGATCTTAATGAGCTCTCTTACTTTTCTATTAGCTCTTGAAAATAGAAAGGATAAGCCAGTTTTGAATACTTAAACTGAGTGGAGGCTGAAGGGTTAAACGGCCTCTGCACAGCCCAGCGCAAAATGAGGCTTCATAAGACTACCTTTTATGAAGAAAATGAAGTGTGTGATCTTTGTTTGTCGGAGCCCTGAGTAGGGTTGACAGCTTCCAGGTGGGGCCTGGGGATCTCCCGCTTTTACAACTGATCCCCAGCTGACAGACATCAGCTCCCCTGGAGAAAATGGCTGCTTTGAAGGGTGGACTCTATGGCATTGTACCATGCTGAGGTCCCTCCCCTCCCCAAACCCCACCTTCTCCTGGCTCCACCCCCAAAGTCCCCAGGTTTTTTCCAACCCGGACTTGGCAACCCTAGCCCTGAGCACCCACTAAGTCCTGTTTCTAGCAGAGGTGAGCCAGATGCCTTCAAAGTGCTGGTGCCCAGTGGAAAAGATTTCAGCAGAATCCCATCGGTACAAGAGGGTTTTGTCTTCTACTGAATGGCCTTGGACATCGCAGCAGACTTGAAAAAAGATTGGAGCAGAGGAGGGGTGTCAGAGAGCCCCCCACCCTGCGTTAGCTGCTCCCCACCCTGCGGTCAATGGGTAGGGTTGCCAGGTCCACTGGAGATGCTGGCAGGGGGTGGGGACATGCCAAGAGCCAGAAGTGTTGCCCCCGACATGTCATCATCACAGGAAGTGACATCACGCACCGTGCCTACGTCACCCAGGAGTGACATAGGCACACTGGGGGTAACAGTCTGTTTTTTGGGCAAAACTCTATGGTAAAAATTGCCCTTGAACCATAGAGTTTTGCCCAAAAACCGGAGCGTCGCCCCCGACATCACCAATGTGCCTACGTCACTTCCGGGTGGCATAGGCACATCGTGCAATGTTGCTGTTGGGGTGGGGGAATATCCTCCCACTGGCCAGCTGGCTGGTGACAAGCAGAAGCCTGCGAAACTGGGTAATCCCCTACCCCCAACTGTGGAATATCAACGGGTATAGGATTGTGCTCACGGTGTCCGACCGCCGGTAGCATAGGCAGCCCTGGGTTGGGAAATACCTAGAGATTTTGGGGGGCAGAGCCTGGAGAAGGTGGAGTTTGAAGAGAGGAGGGACTTCGGCAGGGTATAATTCCATAGAATCCATCCTCCAAAGCAGCCTTTTACTCCAGGGAAACTGATCTTGGTCGACTGGAGATCAATTGTAATCACTGGAGATCATCAGGTGCCACCTGGATGTTGGCAACCCATCCAATCAGGGATTGGTTAAAAAAAATAGAACCTAAGCATTTGAAGAAGAAGAAGAGGAGATTGGATTTATACCCCGCCCTTCACTTGGAGTTTCAGAGCGCCTTGCACACTCCTTTCCCTTCCCCTCCCCACAACAGACACCCTGTGAGGTAGGTGGGGCTGAGAGAGCTCTGAGAGAACCGCTCTTTCAAGGACAGCTCTGACAGAACTATGGCTTGCCCAAGGTCATCCAGCAGCTGCAAGTGGAGGAATGGGGAATCAAACCCGGTTCTCCCAGATTAGAGTCCGCACACTTAACCACTTCACCAAACTGGCTCTTGTAACTGAAAGATGCTGGACCTGGTACATAAACTAGAAAAGGCCCAGTTTGGTTGTGAACCACTGAACCGTATACTGCTCATCAGCCATGCCTTATCCCCGTTTCTCTGCATTCTTAAAGCCCTGGCTTAAAACTTCACAGCTCAGTGGAAATCAGGAGAGCTGAATTTCACTCACCAAAGCTGGTGCCCACGTTATGTTTCTCAGGCAACTGAGACACTTGAGTGGTGGGCGGCAGTTAGCAATTGCAATTGTTTCTAAGAAACCAAACCTGGGGTGTGTGTGTGTGTGTGTGTGGGATCTAAAACTTAAAAAAAAAACCCACCATGGAGATTTGTGACTCGCAAACTGGCAGAATAGCAAAATTCTGCAGAGGACTAATAAAAATGGTACTGGGATGCAACACTGGGATGGAGCCCGAGACTGAGGTACGAAGGGACCTTTTGATTTCTCCGTGCCTTCTGGAGACTGTGACCCTCTGGGTCTCCTCAGTGAGGTCCAGGCCCTACACTGCTGGGTCACTGTTCACTCCTGGCTGAGGTTCAGATTCCACTTTTGCAGCCATCTACCTGGGGAGGCAGCTGATAGTTCTCTCCGTGCTACTCTGCAGCGAAGGTCATGAATTTTCATGCAGGACCTATACTTCGGTCTCCTTGAACATAGAGAGCTCCATTGCTACGGTGTGTTAATGGTCCCTTGGGAGGCTGTTTTGACCAGCTGGTGGGGAAATGGATTTTTCCCCCAGCTTCAAGCTAATTAACAAGAAGCCTGGCAATGATTATTTATCACCCTCCTCTCTCTCTCTCTCCCCCCCCCCCCCCCCCCCGCAAGAACTTTGCCTTCACAGAAGGGGAAAGCAACGTATGCTTTGAATTTCAAAAGCACTCTTTACTATTTCGAAGCTGTCCTAGAAAGGGTTGTAATTGCTGGGGAGCCATGTTCTCATATGCTTGTGAGTGGGGGAATAAATGGGCAAGATACAGTGACCCCATCAGGTCAGAACAGAGAACAGACAGCTGAAATAAAAATCCAAGATGTAAATCGGAATGAATTTTCCCATTATCGCCCCCCCAGATTCCCTATTACATCTAAAGTAATCATTCCTAAAAGTCCGTGCTGGGGTATGCCAGTGTATGATCAGAGAGATGCTTTTGGGCCACGAGAAATGAACAAATTAAATCTCTTTAAGACTTTTGTGAACAGCAAATCATCACCTCTGGAGGAGGCTGCCTGCTGCTTCTCTGCATGATTTGCAGAGGTTTGTCAGTAATTCTTCCAGGTCTTTCAAACGCTGCAATAATTGTGATGCAGATATCCCTTGCACAGAATTGTCTGACCTCAAGGGACGCTGTGTGTGGTTCATCTCTGCATGAGTCACTGCTCCTTCCAACCCACAAGGGCACACAGAACAACAATTCTGCTTGTGAAGGGTGAAAGGTGATCAGAGATCTGATGGGTTGCTTTGAAATGGTGTTTTCCTTTATTGTGCCTACTGGTAGCCCCCCCCCCCCCTAGTTAAGAGCAGGGAAAGCAAGTGGATGGGAGGCACTGCAGCCGTCTCTTTTTCACCCCCCTGCTTCCATTAATCTCCATTTCACCCCTCTGCTTCCAGATTTCCAGACTATCTTCCATCAGCTGGGGTTGGTGGGAGAAACTGGGATTGCATTCTGAAAGGTCTTATTAGTTGGCCCTGAAGGAGGCCCATAGCCAGAAAAATCTTATTGGGGGGGGGGGGGGATGAGTACAGTGGTGGTCTGTCCATCATTAGTTATTTACCAATTTTCTGCTTGAGACTCAAAGTAGATTACATGGTATAGAACACTGTAATCAAACAGCATGACAAATCTAATAAAATGCAATAGGACTAGACGCACAAAAACTACAAAAAAGCAAAAAAAGTATCAAACATGCTATGTCAAGCAATGCAGAAAATGGAATTACAAAAAATGAAAACACTGCTGTAAGGGCATGATAGAACATACAACAAATTAATAATATATAGTGCACACTGTGACACAGGCGACAATCTTGTATAAGCTTTATAAAAATGTCCTCCCAAGCAACTGTTTTACATAGTTTGCAGAAGAGGAGGAGGAGGAGGAGGAGAGGAGGAGGAGGAGGAGATTGGATTTATACTCCATCCTTCACTACCTGAAGGAGTCTCAGAGTGGTTTACAATCTCCTTTCCCTTCCCCTCCCCTCCCCTCCCCTCCCCACAACAGACACCCTGTGAGGTAAGTGGGACTGATAGAACTCTTTCAAGAACTGCTCTTGAGAGAACAGCTCTGAGAGAACTTGTTATTGACCCAAAGTCACACCAGCAGCTGCATGTGGAGGTGGGGAATCAAACCCGGTTCTCCCAGATTAGAGTCCATACTCCTAACCACTACACCAAACTGGTGTGAGAGCCTGCTTTCAGTTACTGAAAACTGAAACTGTAAATTCAGTCTTCTTTTCTCTGTAAATCACTAACTCAAGGCTTCTAAGATGCCACCTAACACCCCTATAGACTTTTAAAATCAGGACTCTTCTGCTAACTGTTAATTCTGTTCTAGCCAATTGCATAGATAATTCACTGGAAGATTTATGACAGGATTCACACTTTTTACTTCAACTCCTTCCTTTTATTAAAAAAAAAACACCTGAAAGACATGTGACAGATTTCACACTAACTTGTAAAGCTGATTGTAGGGGCAGGGCAAATGATTGATGGGGCACCGCCCCTTTTTGCACCACCATGGCTGCAGACCTGCCCTGAAGCAAGGTTGCCAGACTGCAGCTGGCAATCCCTGAGGAGAATTGAGGGGTGGGTGTGGGTGGCACCTGGTGTGCCAGCGTCATGCTGGCACGCTGACATCACCTCTGGTAAAAAACAGAAGTGGCTTCTTTAGGCACAGTAGGATTTACATAGAGTTTTTGTAAACTGCTAGAGCATCCTCATGTCACTTCCAGGTTTAACTGCAAGTGATGTAAACATACTGGCATTGCACCGGCACATATCCCCTGCATTTCCTCCTACTGGTGCCTGTGTACAAGGCATATGCACAAACACAAAGCCTTTCCTTATAAGATATGCTAAGGACAGGACAGGGCAGATGCTTGGCCGCCTTGACTTTACTGATATCATCATTCCTGGGGGTGAAAAGCCTCAGTGGGCCTGTTTCTGCCCCCCAAGAGTCAGCAGGGCCAGTCTTCTCTGGCTAGTGTCTTGAAGTCTCCATCAGAATATGTTATTTTCTCCTGACAAGTACCAGAGGGCTGGCGGAGGCATCTTCTTGCATCACTGAAATTGTGAGGGTCATCATTAGCATGCCGAGGGCCCCAGTGACTTCACCTTCTGCTCCCAAGGCTCTTGTAGGTGACAAAAACACAAGGAGTGGGATCCTTTGAAGACAGAGAGTTCTGACTCCCAGACACTGTAGCATGACACCTTTTTGCATGTCAGAGTGAAGCATTTTTTAAAAAACTCTGTCCAACAAAAGTGCTTTTTGTGTCAGAAGCAGAGAAACAGAAGGATTTTGCTAGTCAATAGACTTGTTCAGACATTCCAGATTTGGGTCCCACCAACACAGGGAGGGGGAAGGGATTATAATGGAAGGCTTCCATACTGCCCCATCTCTTTGCACTGATTGAACCTTGAGTATGGTGCCTGCCTGTGTGGTCTCTTGGGATCCTGGGAAGTGAAGGGTTCTGGGTAAAGGGTATAAGAGCCTATGTACATCTGAGTGCATGCATTCAGTGTCACAGGCTGGGTGCCAGTAGGTCAGGGGCCAAGTCGAAGTCCGAGACAGTCCAAGGTCAAGCCAAATCAGGAACGAATTACCAAGTCCAAAACACAAGCCGAAAGCAGAGTCAGTCCAAGCCAAGGTCAGAGAGGGAAACTCACGAGCAAACCAGTCCAAGGAGTCAACCAAAAGCCGAAGTCAAACAGAGCCGAAGTTACGAGCCAGAGGGTCCAGAATCAAGCCGAAGTCAGACAGAGCTGGAGTCATGAGCCAGAAGGTCCAGAATCAGGTTTAGCTGATGCGAGCCGAGTGGGTGCAGAGCTTAGCCAGAATGACTTGTTGCTAGCACAAGTCATAGGCGTAGAGTACAGGGGGGCTCGAGGGCTTGCGCCACCCCCGAAATTTCCAGGGGGGGGGCTCAGCCACCCCCGGGAAAATGGAGCGCCTGCCGCCGTGCCTCCCCGGGTCCTTCCGAGGCCCGGCCGCTGCTGCTGGAGAGGGAGAGGGAAGGGGTGGCGGGGGGGGGGGGAGGGGAGAGAGGCACCGGCAGCGGCACCCGGGGAGGCGGGGCGGTTTCCTGGGGGGGGAGGAAAGAACATCGCTCCAGCGAGCGTGCGCGCTTTGCGCGCGAACTAAGGAGCCCTCACCCCCTCGAGATTTCCAAAAGTCTACGCCCCTGGCACAAGTTGTTGGTCTTTGTGCTGTGCCTAAATACCCAGCCACTTCCTGTGCTTGTTAGCAGCTGGCAGTGAGGTCCCGGCTCCCTCTAAAACTCAGGGCTAAGTGATCTGCGACCATGCAGGCGTGCCTCTTTTCTCCTAGCAGCTAAGTCTTGCCTGGATCGTGATCTTAGCCGTTCCACCCGAGGAGGTGAATCAGGTGGGCTTGAGCTTAGCTGTGGCTCAGTGGCTGCTGGTGCTAGGGTAATGCCCTGAGAGGTGCTTGCTTGAGCCTCCACCGGTTCAGGTGGAGGCTCCTCTGGAGCTGGGGACTGATCCTCCACCGCACTTAGGTCCACAGGAGGCAGGTCTTCAGAGGCACTCCTGACATTCAGGCTGTCTTTGCTAGATCTCATCAACAAGAAGGATGGTGGGCCTACTGTCACAATCCCACTCAGGACCACACTACATGTTATTTAAAAAAAAAATTGGTCTGGGTTCCCCGGATCCAACTTGTGTTTGTTCCTCTGCAGCTACACAAAAGCTGTGTGTGTGTGTGTGGGGGGACAGCTTCTTACAAAAAAGAAATGAGAACCCAAATGGGCTTGGAACAGGACCATGGTAGGAGGATGGGCTCCAAAGCTGTTTTCCTGGGCAAAAAATGTAACTGAGCAAAAGAAGTAATGGGCAGAAGTGGTTGAATTAAAATTTAATAAATTATTTCCCCAGTTTTGCTCTTCCATGCGCCAAAGATGCTCCCCGTTCTTTAAAAAAACGTAGCATTTAGTTCGGTCTTCATTCTCCCAGTCTTGAGTCTTGACAAGCACTTAGATTTCGATAACGGCACAGGACTGAAGTGAGGATTGCATTTATTTATTTTATAATGTCCACAAATGTGGCTCCATTAACAAATAACTTCCTCTTGATGACACAGAACTGGATTCGTGGCTTTCTCCACCTAATTCCACCTCTGCTAATATGCCAATATCACCACGAAGGAAAGTCCTGGTTTGTAAGGAACTTATCACTTCTGATATGGACACCTACTTATAAAGAACGACATGTATGCCATGGTCCAGCCTCCACGGTGAACGCATGAGAGAACTTGAGACAGCCCATCTGTTCCCAACAGCGGCGTGGGAGCAGCTGCAAGACAGCTGCGCCTAATAATGTTTAAACTGCATTTCTTGCTCTCTTGCTTTCCTAAGCCCATTCTTCTCCTTTGCATTTGAACAGTGGGACGGTTGTATTTTTTTTACAGCAGGCATCATGCTCCAAAGACAAGCAGGAATAAAGTGAGTGTCTTGTTATTGTTTGTACTAGTGTTGTTTTAATCTGAATCTTCTAGTTAGTTTTATTTTGGGGTGAAGAAGATGTTTTGTTTAAGCACAGCATTGGGTTCAGTTGTGTGTGCTGTTCCTACAGTTGTGTGTGCTGTCCCTTGCTCGAAAGCCAGTTGAATCCGACTCTAGGGGGCGGTGCTCATCTCCGTTTCCAAGCCAAAGAGCCAGCGATGTTGAAAGGTACTGGGGTCGGAGACGCGGTGAAGTGAAATCAGTGAGCATAGTTTATTTAGGGTTCAGATGAAGCATATCAACTGGCGGTCAGGGGCCTGCTTATATTCACAGTAAAGCCACGCCCCCACCTTGCCCAAACAGGGTGATTGGATTCGTTTCCCACCAGAGGCTATCATAGGACTGTTTGAAAATCCTAAGCCTCTGAAAGGGGGACATTTAGGATCCTGGCAGGCCATTGTTTGCCGGACCGAAGCTCAGGCCTTCCCTGGCCATGTGCTCGGCAGTGGCCATGTGGCTGTCGCCATTTCATACACTACAGTTGTCCGAAGACTTCTCTGTGGTCATGTGGCTGGCATGACTAAAAGCCAAGGCTCATGGAACGTGGTATATAAATGGAGACCTGCAAAGACTTGTGGGTGGGGATGCCAGGCCTATTGTCTCATTACCTGGAAGTACCTTGGTGCCAGTGGGAGGAAATAGGGAGAGAGGGAACAGGCACTGGTGTTATGCCAGCATGCTTACATCACTTCTGGTAAAAACCGGAAGTGAGATGGCAGGCACTCTAGCATTCTGCAGAAACTCTCTGGTAACCATCCTTGTAACTTGGCATCCCCACGCAGAAGTCAGGAATCAGGAGTTGACTTTTAATAAAGCAAATGTCCAATTTGGCCCTAAGTCTCCAGCCAATCCCTTTGTGTAGTATAATACAGATTTTTTTTTGACAATTGTTGAGTTTGAAGTTGAAGTAATGGCTGTATTGAAAGTCTTAGAACTGTAGCATTAGAGAGACAGCTGCTCTTTAGGCCTTCTGACAGTCAAATTTTCAAGCAACTGCTCCTTCGAGGAAGATTCCTGCTCTTTTCCTTCCCTGTGACGTCTTTGGACAGTTGCCTCATTTTCAGAGCATCTGTTTCCCGGCAGGGTAGGTGGCAACTGCTCTCAAATGCGGAAATGTGGCGTGTGTGTTTGGGGGGGGGGGGGCTGTTTTCTATCAGCATAGTCAGGCCCTGCAACCATCCCTCTGATGAAGGGCAAGAGAGTTTGCAAGGGAGGCTGTCAAATTCCTGACTGAGGCTGGTTTAAAGGAGATGAGGTGTTTCTTCAGAGCTGGTCTCAGGACCTGACTAGACCGTATGCTGGGAGTCCCAGTGTTGTTTTAAAGTCTGTTATCAGTGGGGTTCCCAGCTCCAGGTTGGGAAGTACCTGGAGATTTTGGGAATGGAGCCTGAGGAGGGTGGGGTTGGGGGAGGGGAGGGACTTCGATGGGGTACGATGCCATTGAGGCCACCTTCCAAAGCGGCCATTTTCTCCAGGTAAATGGATATCTGTCGCTGGGAGATCAGTTGTAATTCCAGGAGATCTCCAGCTACCACCTGGAGATTTGCAATAAGAACAAAACTGTGTACAAAATAATTCACCAAAGATCTTCAGAAAGGTAGCATTTATGCAACAAGCCTCCTTTTGTGAAGATTTTTGATGAATTATTTTGTACACAGTATTGTTCTTATGGCAATTCCTTATTGCGTATTTCCAGTTGTTGTATTTTGTTGACCACCTGGAGATTGGCTACCTTAGTTGCCAGGGAGCCCCAATTTGGCACGAGGGGAGTGAATTTTATGCCCAGTTGTCCCGTGTAATCTCCCTGAATTAAATTCAAGCCTGGTAAGTGGCCTTTTTAAAAATGTGGGGAGATCCCGACATGATTATGCCCTTTAACACCCCTCACCCATGGCCTGAGACCAATGTCTCAAAAGGACCATCTCCTCTCATGGGTGTGTCCCCTGTGCCAGTCTTCAGCATGCCCACCTCCTGGTTTCTCATTAAAAATGGTCTGCCTGGTCTCAATGAGGGCCTGGGTGACAGGGGGCTCTCTCTCTCTCTCAGTGCGCATGCTGTATGGCTGTGGTAAGTCACCAGAGCTTTTGATGGAGTGCAAGTTGCCAGCAATTTATTACATGTCACTAGTTTTTAGTTGGGGGGGGGGGATTGGACTTGATTTTGTTATGATGTATTAGAAGCCACCTTGAGCCATGGGGAAAGGAAGGCCAGGCAGAATGTCTAAATAAATAAAATATAAATAAATCTTTCCTATTATATAAAGCCGTTTTAAGATTCCAAGGGGCAAGATTCCATGGGGCGCCAAAATCAGTAGGCTGGACGGACTGCCACTCAAAAGGGGAACCCTGGCCACTGGCTGCATTCTCTCCCTGCTTTGCCTCAGTCTCACCCACAGAGCCACCGGCCAGTGTCCCGGCCTCAGTCTGGAGGGAGCCAGCGAAGGGGAAGGACCGACTGGGTGCTGGGTCCACTGTTCTCCTCCGCCCACTGCCAGGTGGGTCTAACTGTCCCTTCAGTGGCCTGCTTCTGTCAGTGAAAAGACAATGGACTTTCAGCATAACTCCCCTCCCCCTCACACTGCCAGCATGCCCAGAATAAACTGTCAGAATAAAGTGTCAGAAACAGGGGGCCATTTCACACAGCACCCTGTAGCGCTTCAGGACCGGTACAAGCACTGAAGAATGCTTGGGAGAAGGTTTCAAGGTAAACCGGCTCAGGAACGCTTCCCCAACGGGAGAGGCACGTTTCTGTGTGAAAGGGCCAATATGTTCTGTTAGGGAACCGGTACTAACAAGGTTCTATGTGAAATGCCTGACAGAAACCGTTACTGAAGAGTTCCTGAAACGGAACATATTGGCTGTGTGAAATTCCTCAGGCCCTCTCTCCTGCTTAGCTCCACCACGGCTGGCTGGCTAATGAGGTGGGCCAGCGACCATCAAACCACTCTCCTCAACCCCCTGATGTGTGGCTGACTTTCCCCATAGGGATGCCAATCTCCAGGTGGGATCTGGAGATCTCCCGCTGTTACAATTGATCTCCAGATGACAGAGATCAGTTCCCCAAGAGACAGTGGCTGCTTTGGAGGGTAGACCTTATGGCATTATAGCTTGCTGAGTTTTTCTATTCCCCCCCCCCCAAAATGCTGCCCTCCACAGGATCCACACCCCAAATTTTCAGGTATTTCCATAACAGGGTTGCCAGGTCTGGGTTGGAAAATCCCTGGAGACTTTGGGGATGGATCCAGGAGAGGGTGGGGTTTGGGGAGGAGAGGGGCCTCAGCGTGGTACAATGCCCTAGAGTCCACCCTCCAAAGAAGCCATTTTCTCCAGGGGAGCTGATCTCTGTCAGCTGGAGATCCATTATAAAAGCGGGAGACCCCCAGGCCCCACCTGGAGGTTGGGAACCCTATTCCATCATCAGAGCTGACAACTTTCTCCTCAGTGCCCATTGCTAGGCAACCAAGCTTGCTTCTCTGAAAGCCCCTTTCCACACCTATGGTGGCCTTTGGGAGAAAACTCATTGGGGGCAGCTGAACAGAATGCCATAGAGGCCACCCTCCAAAGCAGACATTTTCTCCAAGGAAGGGGGGAAGATCTGTTGTCTGGAGTTCAACTGTAATACCTGGCGATCTTCAGGCTCCACCTGGAGGTAGGCTACCCTGGGCAAAGCAGTCAGTGCTTCAGAGCAGGATCTGCTAGACCCAGGTTCTTGCTGAGTGGGTGATTTCGGGCCAGTCATAGACTTTAAGCCTAACCTACCTCACAGGGTTGTTGTGCAAGTCAAAAAGGGGGAGAGGAGAATGATGTTAGCTGCTTCAGTCCCCATTGCAGATAAAGACTACTTTTCCACCAGGGGAAGTATGGTTGCCAATCTCCAGGCGAGGGCTGGAAACCACTCAGAATTATAAGTGCTCTCCAGATGGCAGAGATCAGTTCCCCTGGAGAAAATGGTGGACTCTGTGTCCTCATGGACACTTTATGACAGCCAATGTGACATAGCAGTCAGGGCTTCAGAGCACGGTGGAGGCTGCGGGGGGGGGGGAATGGAAACTTGAAGAGTGAGGTTGATGATTGGCTGGGAAGGAAATAAGGTTGCCAACTCCAGGTGGAAAGTTCCTGGAGACTTGAGGGGTGGAGCCTGGAGACAGTGAAGTTTGAGGAGGAGTGGGACCTCAGACAGGCACAATGCCATAGACTCCACCCTCCAAGCCAGTGAGTCCCTCATGGGGAACCATTGTTGCCAATCTCCAGATGGGGGCTGGAGATCACTCAGAATTACAACTGCTCTCTAGGGGGGAGGGGGGAGGGATAGAAAGCTGAAGCCAGGGGGCAGATAATGATACATTGACAGTTGTTTGGGAGGTAGGGTTGCCAACTCCAGGTGGGGACATTCCTGGAGATTTGAGGGGTGGACCCTGGAGAGGGTGAGGTTTCAGCAGGGGTGAGACCTCAGACAGGTTCAGTGCCATCGACTCCACCCTTCAAACCACCCGTTCCCTCATGGGGAACCATTGTTGCCAATCTGCAGGGGAGGAATGGAGATCACGCTGAATTACAACTGCTCTTCAGATGGCAGAGATCTTCCCCTGGAGAAAATGGTGGACTCTGTGTCATTATACCCTGCTGAGATCGCCACAGCAAGTTGACACTGAGTGCTCAAGGCCGGGGCACTCTCCCAGAGCCTCTTTCTAGAGCCCATTGTATTTATTTCCCCAATGGGCCTTATTCCTAGTAAGTAAATAAATAAAATGTCCCTGGGGGGTACTCTTTGCCCTGTTGTGAAAACTTATGTTTACCGATATCCTAGGGTTGCCAGATCTGGGTCGGGAATAACCTGGAGATTTTGGGGATGGAACTTGAGGTAGGGTTGCCAAATCCTTACCATCTAGCGGCGGGGGGGAGTCTTCTTCATTCCTGGAGTTTTCAGGCGCTCGCACTTTGTGCACGCACCGTGATGATGTCACCAGAAGTGACATCATCATGTTGAGGACATTGCCAGGGGGATGCTCTGGCAATTGCCCCAACACTCTATGGTACCATAGAGTTTTTGGAGCGATTGCTAGAGCGTCGCCCCAGCAACATCCCCAACATGATGATGTCACTTCCGTTGACATCATCATGCTGGGGCAGTTGTCCTGACCGGACGACTTCGGGGGTGGGGTTCCTCCCGCCAGCTGAATCCGGGCCGGCAGATTGGGGACCCCTGTAGCGGGGAATCCCCCGCCCCCTGGGCGGACTTGGCAGCCCTAGCTTGTGGGGGTGGAGTTTGGGGCATAATGCCATAGAGTCCAACTTCCAGAGCAGCCGTTTTCTCCAGGGGAACTGATCTCTGCCACCTGGAGATCAGTTGCAATAGTGGGAGATCTCCAGCCACCCCTGGAGGTTGGCAGACCTATGATACACAGACACATGTTTTTTGTTATAGGTCAAATAGTGCCACCCAACTGTTCAAGACTGGGAAATTGGGTAAAGTATTTTTTTAAAAGCCCTACACCAGGTTTCCAAATTCCGATCCCAATCTTGGCCCCATGTGTGTAATAAATAGTTTTTTTAAATTTTCTTTTAATGTTGGGAGTTTGTGACATGGAATTTCCAACATATTGTTTCGTTAGGCACTGGCGCACTTGGCAAAAATTTCCAAATTAAAATCATACTGTCGTATAGAGAAAGACACTGCATGGTTCAGTTGCGTGTCATTTAACTGTAAACAGAGTGAAATGTAATTTCACTGTAAATAATATAAAACAAACATCCATGATAACTCTGGAAGAAGTTAATATAGACCACTGATGGACCTGAAGTCTTGAAAAAAATGTCTGTGGATGAATGTTGTACAGGGTAGTGGTTGAATTAGGAACTAGGAAACCCACGTTCGAATCCCCAATCTGCCATGGAAGTTTGCTGGGTGACCTTGGGCCAGTCACACACTCTCAGTCTGACCTACCTCACAGAGTTGTTGTGAGCAAAGAATGGAGGAGAACAATGTAAGCTGCTTTGGGTCTCCCTTGGGGAGAAAGGTGGTTTATAAATAAAGTAAACAAATAAAAAATTCAGAATGAATTTTCATGATGAATAACGTCTGAAAACATTATCTCTTGTGCAACTTCTTTTAAACATACCCAGATTGTTAAATGCGATCGGTTTGTGTGACAGGACTGAGACTTGTGTTTTCTATGAAGAAAAGGGTTTCACTTTTTCCTCAGGCTTTACACTGGCGTATCTTGGGTGGATTAGATTAATCAGTAATCAGCAGGAGAGTGGGAGGGGAACTGCCTTGCCTGGAGACAAAGGGGCAAGAGGAGGAAGTCAGGAAGACCCTTCTCACTTGATGGCAGCAAGCTTAGCAGCTCCACTGAGGCTGACTTTATTTTCCTTCCCTTCCTGCAAGTATTTAGCCTGGTCAGGGTCAGAGGCATGAGTCAAATGGCTACTGGCTTGTGGCATGTAGCCTAGTTCCTAAGGCAGTCAGCTTGGCAGACTGGGAGCAGTCCCAATCTATTTATGTTTTCTTTGTTTATCTGGATGTGACATGGCTCACTTTTTTGAGTGCTTCATATTTTGTTCAGCTAAGCTGAAACAGCCTTGAACAGAGCCTGTCCTTTGGTGATGTCTGGAGATCACTTGGAATTGCATATGATTTCCAGACTACAGAGATCAGTTCCAGGGATTTTATGGGTTCAGATTTATGGAACAGTTTCCATTCTGGTATTATGGATTATTTGGGTCCCCAACACCATTTCTGAATTCAGACTCAGAAATGCGGAGCAGTTAAAAATTCTGTTACCAGCCAAAAGAGACTCCAACAAAACAGTACAAGCCTTTTAAATGCCTTTTAGAACAGTGCAAAACAAAGGAAAGAAAACTAGTTGTAAAAAGAACCAGAAAAAACCCCCAAACAAAACAAAGACATCCTTCTATCTCCCAACTACAGCCCCCCCAGGCTAAAACAAACAAACCAAAGCGCCTGGACTCCAAACAATCTAGTTGTGAAATGAAGCCAAACAGCATGCCAGGCTTGCTTTTTATCCTCTTTGCCCATGCTCAGAGAACCAAGGAGGGCTGTGAGAGAATCATCGTGATTGCTCAGACAGCTCTAGTGTTTTCCCTAATGTCTGATCCCATTGACTGGGAGGCCTCTCTCTCTCTCTCTCTCTCTTCCATCCCTCCCATTGCCTGGAAAACCTGCTAAATGGAAGAAAAACAGGCCTGGGAGACTTGGGGGTTGGACTAGATGGCCTGTATGGTCCCTTCCAGCTCTATGATTCTATGAAATTATGGTCCCAGATTAACCAGTATTCTGAGAATCTCAAATCAAACTGAATATCTGGATATATGTGAAAAACACCAATAAGGTATGTTTCAGATATGTATTCAGACTAGAAATAGCCAAATGCACATTCCTAATCCATTCTCCTAGAGAAAATGGCTGCTTTGGAAGGTGGACTCTATGGCATTATATCCTGCCGAGGTCTCTCCCCTTCCTAAGCCGCACCGTCCCCTGGCTCCACCCCCCCAAATCTCCAGGAATGTCCAGCATGGAGTGGGCAACTCTACCTACCCAGGCAAGCATTACTTAGTAGGGATGGGTATTAACTGGGAAATGTGGGTCGGTTCGTGTTTCATGAACAATGAACAAACTTTTAGCCACCAAACGAACCAATTTGGTTCATGTGGTTCGTGACATGTAGAACTGTCCCCCCTTGTGCTAGAGCTCCAAACTCACAGTGGATCTCCAGATAACTCTCCTCTACCTGCCCTCCTAGTTCAGTGAAGATTGAATTTATGGGGTCTGAGTTATCCCCCCCCCCCCCATGTTACCTCCAGGAGAGTGCTTTCTGGGGAAATGACAGCCTATCATTTCCCCAGAAAGCTTTTTCCTGGGGGCATCATCTTGGGGAGGCTGTAATTTGGACCCCATAAATCCAATCATCACCAAATGTGGAGAGCAGGTAGAGGAGAGTTAGCCAGAGATCTCCTGCAAGTTTGGTGTCTCTAGCTTGCAAAGGATCTGTTCTATACACTCCTGAACCTTCTGAACCTGCACCTGTCAAAATGACCACCTGGCAGTCATTTTGGCAAGCACAGGTTCAGGAGTGTATAGAACAGATCCTGTGCAAACTAGACACATCAAAGTGGCAAAGGACCTTCCCCAGATGCTCTTCTATATGCCTTCCAAGGTCTGCACCCTGTTGCTTTGAAGTTTTATAAACATTTAGATCAAGCAGAGACAGTCTGTCTGGTAATGTATCCATTCACGAACCACCACAAACAGCTGGAAAGTTTGTGCCAGCCGACTTTAAACCACCAACTAGCCAAAATTCATCATGAACTTTAGTTTGTGAGCGGGTTCGTGCCCATCTATATCGCTTAGCTTGAGTTGCAGTCAAGATATTAGAGGTCTTTCTCAGCCCAGCTGTTTGAGTTCTTTTTATACATAGACAATGAACCTGAGAACGTCTGCATGCAACACATGTACTCTGCCATTGAACTATAGTCCCTTCTCTAATTGGTCCTGTTGTGTAGATGTCTCTGGTGTGGCACATCTTGCTTGCTCCCATTTCCTCTTCTTGGTGCACTGTCATTGGGACGATCAGTGTGCAATATGGACCCTGGCCAAAATACCAAAGATTCTATTGTAGAGGAGAGGGTAGCTTGAGATGAACTTTGGGTTCATTGCAGGCCTGTCAATTAACTTACCTCCCTCTGCTTAACAACAAGCTGAGAGATTTCACATTCAAAATGGCGCTCGTCAAGCTCTGCCACACTTAGTCCCTCAAAAAACTCAACGTTCACAGGTTTGTAGTGGACCAAACCAGTGGGATCAGCAGAACCAAAACTGGAACTCACACCATTATTTGGTGCCTTTTCACCCTGCTCTTACTCTGAGGAGCTCAGGGCAGCATTGATTGTTCTCCCTTTCCCATCTTACTCCCAGAACAATGATTCTGAGAGGCAGGTTAGGCTCAAGGTCACCCAATAAGCCTCCATAACACAACAGGGATTTGAACCTGCATCTTCCAGATCCTAGTCAAGTATGCTACCTGCTGTACTGCACTGGCTACCCACATTTAATGAAGCGGCCAGCTAATGGCTTGTGTTACCTGCTGTTGCTCTCCTCAGAATGTGGAATCTACAGGACACAATAGCAAGAATGGAGGAATACCTATTTTTAAAAAACTCGACCTCTTTGATGTGTAATCCCTAGTGTGCGGTGCCAAAAAAAGGAGTCAGCACTTCCACTGTTTTTTCAGTCTAATGCGAGCAATAGGGATGCCAGCCTTCAGGTGGGCCCTGGGTTTCCCCCAGAATTACAGCTCATCTCCAGACTACAGAGGTCAGTTTCCCCTGGAGAAACATGGCTGTTTTGGAGGGTGGACTTTTTTGGCAATGTAACCCACTGAGGCCCCTATCTCCCCCAAGGCTCCACCCCCAAATCTCCAGGAATTTCCCAGCCTGGATATGGCAACCCTACCTCCCCGATCCCCTGCTGGTGGCAACCCTAGCAAGCAGTTTCAAGCAGCTGTAGATTTTTACCTTCTGATTCCTCAGATCTCTGGGCCCAAAATGGCCATTTTCAGGTGCATGGAACCACTAGTCGGACTTTGACAGAGTGCCGCTTTTCTTTTTTCTTTTTTCAAGATCAATCTGTGGAGGAAAAAAGAATTTGTTGTGCTTATCATTTTAACAGAAATGCGTTTTCTGGGTTGTTGTTTTGAATGATTCAGTCTTATATTAATTTAAAAGTCAGTGGTGAGAAGAATGAACAAAGGCTCTCGGTGAGGAAATTACTTTTGTTCTTTGCAGTGGAAAGGAGAATGAAGGAACTGTGCCTGGTTTTCGAAAAGCAATAGATCGTCGTAACATCATATAATTCTCGTTGTTCCAGAAGTCAGCTCTTCCAGAATCTTGGCACGATTTACTGTGGCGTCCACAGAAGGCTAGAGATACATTTTGTTTCTGTGAGTTAAAGCGTCTGTACTTATTTAATAACTGTGACCGGTGGGTAGTTTTGGGAACTGCAGGACAGAAGGACGAACACAAAGGGGGATGGGGGCACAGACGAGGAGACCAAAGCATCTCACATCTTCCCCCCCCTTCTCCGTTTTATCCTCACAAAAACCAGATAAAGTGGTTTAGGCTGAAAGTATGTGACTGGCCCAAGGTCACTGAGGCAGAGCAAGGATTTGAACTGGGTCTCCCACTTCCTATTCCAGCATCCTGGCCACTACACTACACTGGTTCTTGGCTTGCCACATCCTAAGCAAGGAGGAAGAACCAACGTACAGGAGCTAGGTAATCTTGAGGAAAGATCAATCATGCTGGTCTGAGCCAAAGATCTACCTAATCCACCCCCCCCCCCCCCGGGTCATATTTCCTACAGTGGACAAGATTCCCCAGAAAAGTCTATCGGGAGGGCGCAGAAAACAAAGCCTCTCGTGGACTGATATTAAGGGTGCATGGTCTCTGGTCATGAGGGTTAGTGTTATGTATTGACCATGCGGTCGCCATGTGCTCCCTTCATTGCGACCGCATGGCCAGAGCACATGGCCAGAGCATGGCCAGAGCACATGGCCAAGAAACTACCTGAGCTTCAGCCAGGTAGGACAAAGGCCAGGTGGATTCAAACCGGCCACCAATCCTGTACCTAGGTTTCTCCCAGGGAACCTATGAAATGTAAATAGACTGATAATAGCCTATCAGGCCAGTTGGGCGAGGTCAGGGGATTATCCCTGACCAGTATAAAAGGAGGGCTTTGAGCCCTGGGTTGTATGCTTCATCTGGACCAGCAATAAAGATCATGCTGTTTCACTGTTCCACGGACTCCCGACTCCAATACTTATTAGTGGTGACGAAGGTGGGATCCCGATGAGCGACTCTCCAGCCGACCACAGCAGCACAGCGAGCTCTGTCCCGCCGGCCACAGGCATCTCCGAGCTCCAGCGCTCACCGCAAGCCGCTCTGAGCCCAATTCTCCGGCACTAGCCAGCGCCGAGCCTCAGCACTCCCCGGCACCGCCGTAAGACACGAGGACATCGCTCAAACAGCCTCACACGCAGCGGGACCGCATCCTTTCCCGTGTCTCGGACTGGGTGGGAAGGGGGTGGCCGGAAAAACCGGGACCAGATTTCGCCGCTTTCACGGCACGCAGGCACGAACTATCAGCCCACAAGGGATGCCTGCTATGGGGATCTCGAGTGGTGATCCCCGGGCCCCTACGGCCCCGAGTGCTAGAGGCCCTACACGAGGCTCACCCAGGAATTGTGCGCATGAAAGCTCTGGCCCGGAGTTACATATGGTGGCCAGGCCTGGACAAAGACATTGAGGGGCGGGTCCAGAAGTGTGCAAAATGCCAGGAGTCACGGCCAGATCCGCCACAAGCCCTGGTCCCGCCTGCACCTAGACTTCGCGGGACCGGTCCAGGGCCGGTTGTTTCTTATCGTTGTTGACAGCTACAGCAAGTGGCTTGAGGTAGTGCCGGTAGCTTCGACCTCCACCAACGCTGCCTTAAGAAGTCTCTGGCCGATCTTCGCGACACATGGAATGCCAGAAACTCTCGTGACCGACAACGGGACCGCCTTCACCTCCAGTGAGTTACAACGGTTCGTGGAAGCCTGCGGTCTGTGCCACATCCGCTCTGCTCCGTTCCACCCCGCAACCAACGGCCAGGCCGAGCGCATGGTGAGGACAACGAAGGACGCGTTAAAGAAGATGGAGCACGGCGACTGGGAAGAGCAGCTGTACAAGTTCCTGTTCTGCCAATGGAACACACCCCACTCAGGGACCGGGCGCCGGCCAGCCGAACTTCTGATGGGAAGACGACTGGGAACCGTCTTGGACCGCCTACATCCCGACCGAGCAATCGAGGGGAACCCGACAACGGAAGACTGGCCAGCTGCCCGAGGATTCGCTCCCGAAGACCCCGTATATGCAAAGAACTTCGCGCGGGGTCCGACATGGCTCCCCGCGAGGATCGTCCGAGTCACAGGGCCTTATTCCTACGAGGTCCTTACGGAAGATGGCGTAGTCTGGAAACGGCACATTGACCAGATTCGACGCCGTACCCAGAACTATGATGATACCCAGGCCCCCGAACTCCCTGCACCAACAGACCGTGACATCGACACGACCCCAGAAGCAGCACCAGACCCTGATCCGGAGACTGCGGAGATGCCGCTCCTGCCTGCGGATGAAGCAGTCGCACCATCCACACCTGAACGACCCCTGAGCAGACAGGCCCCGCCAGCAGAACAACTACCCACACCACAACCTGCCGACACAAGAAACACACCCCGCCTTACAACCCCCCGGCGCTCTGGACGTGAGCACAGACGCCCGGACTATCTCAAAGACTATGTGTGCAGAGGGGTTCTGGACTATGGGGGGAGGGGTGTTATGTATTGACCATGCGGTCGCCATGTGCTCCCTTCATTGTGACCGCATGGCCAGAGCACATGGCCAGAGCATGGCCAGAGCACATGGCCAAGAAACTACCTGAGCTTCAGCCAGGTAGGACAAAGGCCAGGTGGATTCAAACCGGCCACCAATCCTGTACCTAGGTTTCTCCCAGGGAACCTATGAAATGTAAATAGACTGATAATAGCCTATCAGGCCAGTTGGGCGAGGTCAGGGGATTATCCCTGACCAGTATAAAAGGAGGGCTTTGAGCCCTGGGTTGTATGCTTCATCCGGACCAGCAATAAAGATCATGCTGTTTCACTGTTCCACGGACTCCCGACTCCAATACTTATTAGTTAGCCAACATTTTGGAGCTCAGTTTTATTGGATTGGGTACCAAGGAAGATTTCCAAATGTGTGCAGGTAGAAATGCTAAAATCATTAATTGAAATAAATTATACATTCCTGCAATCTTTTCCTCATGCTCAAGACATAACACAAATAGTATATCTTCTGATAAAATTTGAAAACTGAAATGACATCATATAAACCATCTGTTGTACATTCCGTTTCTTTGTGTGTTCACATTTTTTTAAAGAGGGGAAAGGGAAGGGAAAAAAAGATTTCTGAGGCGTTTTGTCTGTGTTCTTTCTCAACAGCCTTGCAGGCTTACATTGCCATCCTAAGGAGATATGCTTAGGGCTCAGCTAAATGTTATCGCTGACTGAAACATCGAACCCCTGAGTGGGCAAACAGGGTCTCCTGCGGGCCTGGTACAGCAGGTAGTCTGAAGTCCCTCCTCCCTGCTTGTGAACAGAAACTGGCCCTGCAGTGCTTGGGAATCAATGTTCCCTGACATAATGTGGATCAAAATTGGGTCAGAGAGAATGTTAAGTTCCCCCTTTCAGAATCCTAACTCAGGTCTATTCAGTGGAGGTTACTCACAGGAACATGTTTGCCCAGGGCTTTTTGGGTAGAAAAAGCCCAGCAGGAACTCATTAGCATAATAGGCCACACCAAACAGCAGAAACGTATTAGCATATTAGGCCACACCCCTGACAGTGCAGCTCATTAACATATTAGGGGGGGCCTGGGAAAGCACAGGGCAGGCATGGAAGCTTGCCTCCCCCCCGAGCTTCTCCACCCCATTTCAGCATCGCCTTTCCAGTCTACCCCCCCCAACCAGATGGCTGGGGAAGGGTGATGCTAAAGTGCCTGGGATCTGAAAGATCCCTGGCACTTTAGCATCACCTTTCTAGTCTCCCCTGCCCCGAACCAGACAACCAGGAAAATGTGGTGCTGAAGCGCCTGGGATCTGAAAGGCACGCAGGCTGGGGAGACTGAGGGCAGCCAGGCAAACATGCCCCATTCTTTTCCTGAGCCTCTCCACTTTTGCGGAGAGACTTGGGGAAGTGTGTGTGTGTGGCGGGTGGCATGGGTAAATGCCTTTCTCTCCCTCCCCCCAGATCAAGGAGGGAAAGAAAGGCATTTTCAATGTGCCTGGGTTCCCTTCCTGATCTTCTCGCACCTGGAGGGGTCAGGAGGGGAACCCAGGCATGTCTGCATGCCTGCCCTGTTTCCCCAGCCTGCCCGCCGCAGTGGACAGGCTGGGGAAAGGAAGGCAGGCATGCACACATGCCCCTTTCTTCCCTGAGGCCGATTCCGCACCAATGGTTTGCTCTCCATTCCCCCTGGATCTAATTGGCCCGATTCTGTTGAGGGAGTTCAGCATTTGTCGCCTTTTCCCGAATCTAGTGTTCCCTTCCTTTTCTTCCCCCTCCTTTGTTTTTGATTGGGGGCATGGTTGCATTATAACGCAACCACCCATTTCGGGAAACAGGTGTGCTTTCCCCTCCCTTTCCTGCCCTGGATTGAGCGGGTTTTTTTTGTCCCCCCCCCCCCCATTGTTGCATTACGACATCATGACACAACACTGATCCATCGCTGACCAGTGAAAAAGGAAAAAAAAACCCTAGCGCCAGGGTTGGAGGGGAAAGGGAGGGTGGGAAAGGGAGGGGAAATGGTGGAAGGACATGCAATGCAACACATGTAACCCCCGCAAAAATTGTGTCCACACAATTTTCTGTAGAAAACTCTCTTCGTTATGACATCATGACACAACACTGATCCATCATTGTTGTGTCATGGTGTCATAACGCAACAATGGCAGGGACAAAAAACTGCTCGTGCCAGGGCTGGAAAGGGAGGGGAAAGGGAGGGGAGGAGAAGGAAAGAAGCAGAGGGGCGTTAAAGGGGTGGAGCAAGAAACCCCGATTTGCAAGTTCCCCACTAGAATGCCCCGACTTCAACCCCGTGGCAAAAAACCCCAAATCTGAAAATCCCTAAAATGGAAGATCTGGGGGGAATGAGGATTAGGTTCGGGCCAACTGCTGACCCGGGGCAACAAGTGGGGAACTGTTGCTCTGCCACGGATTTTATCGGGGGACGCTGCCGGGGCAACCACTGGTGCGGAATTGGCCTGAGCCTCTCCACTCCAGATCGGGGAGGGAAAGAAAGGTATTTTCAACATGCCTGGGTTCCCTGCCTGCCCTTTTCCAGCTGCAACATGTCAGCTAGAGAAGGGAAGGCAGAGAGAGGCTTTTCCTTGTCAATTTCACTCCCAGCTGACTAGCAGGGAGTGAAATTGACAAGGAAATCCCAAGGGGCTCCTCAGAGGAAAAGGGCATTTTAACATGCTGCCTTTCCCTCTTGTTTGTAATGTGGGGAGGGCAGTGTGCTCTGTAGCCACACATGCCAGAGGTTTTGGTTGTAGGCGTGGCCAACTCAGGAGCCAACTGGAACTCCCTTCCTGTGCGTTCCTGCCCAAAAATAGCCCTGTGTTTGCCAGATTTTATTGTTAAAGGCAATTGCTGGGGGTGGTGTCAGGGTGCAGCTCTGGCCTTCTGGGAAGAAGAAAGTGAGATCATGGGAGACTTCAGCTATAAATACAAAGGCCACTGGTTCATCATGTGTCTCTCTAACTCTGGATGGAACACACAGATCCCTTGGAGAACAAAAGGCCATTAGAAGGCAGAGAACAGAGAAAGAAAAAGGTCAACCTGTGATTAGCAATAAGGGGAAGGGAGTCAACTGAACCCTCCCTGAGGAGAACCTTTTCTCCAGTGAATTCCCAGTGTACTTCTCCAGGGTTTGGAAGGGCTATTCCTGAAAGTTTCATGGCTGTCATTCTGAATGGTTCCAGTAAACACCCAGCTGCCCGGTTTGGTTATTGTGATTCCATGTAATTCCCCCCACTGTTTCTCCCTCTCATTACTGATATCATTTTTTGTGCATTTGCCAAAATGCCTTTTATGGGAACAAAGAGGAAAACTGGATTATTGAGTTTACTGATTTTTTTTTTTAACTGCAGCATTCATTTGCTCAGAACGTAACTGGCCACGCTTTGACGTGATCGTTTTCATTTATCTTGGGAATTAAACCTGAGGCTTTGAGTCCCACATCTCACCCCCAGTTGCCTTTCTAATACATGCCTCCCTTTTTTTTTGGAAAAAAAATGACTGTATGTTCAAAAAGCCTAAGCAGCTATTAAAATCCCTGCGTGGAGCAATGTTTCCCTAGATTTTGTAAAAGAGTTTCAAGCAGCAGCTCGCTCAGACTTGATTGCGATTGACTGTGGCCTGAATTCTCATTTATGGCTCCCTTTGACACAAAAATTAATCAAAATACATACCACTTCTTGGAATCTATGCCTTGCCAAGGGGGAGGGGAAGCATGGCTAATATGCAATATGGCAAGCAGTGTGAGGGCATGTAGGACATGCTTATCGTATTACCACATCACAGGCACCACTGACAGACTCTGGTCTCCCACACCTTCCTTCAGAAGGGATACAGCCAGCCTACGGTTTTCTTAGCCTGTGAATCTCTTCTGTGAGAAGCAGTTCATCTGGAAGAGGTTGAAGCGTAATTGATGGGTTAAAAGCAAATGTGAAATCAAAACTCATTCAAAAATCATAATTCTTTTTTGTGTACATCACCATAAAGTCATGTCTCCTGCCAATTTTAAGTTATTTCCCTGTCTCTGTTCTCTTCAATGGAAATTCAGTTCTCTTTATATATTAAATTCATACAGAGCAGTGAGTCTTAACATGGTGCCTGCTGATGTGTTTTGGTGCCCACTTCCTTCTTCCCCACAGCTGCCTCCATCAGAGGAAGATGTGTGGGCTAGAACCTCTCAGGATTTTGGGATCGGCCCTAGCTCCCACAGCAGCCATTTTGCAGTTGGCCAAACCACCTACGGCAGCCATTTTGTGATGGCACAACCAACACTCCATTCTCAAAACTCTGAACGTGCCAATAAGCTCAACAAGACTGGGGACAACTAAGACCTCAGATGTTACACACAGGGATAGGAGAGGGTGACATGAAATATGAGCCTATTTTCTTTCCTTCATTGTAAAGTCCAGTGAGGAACTATTGAGGGTTTTGTGGTTTGGCAAACAAGTATGCTGTTAGCTTTTAGATGGTGATGGATGCACATGGTAATGCAGTCTTAGTAGAGGCATTATGAACTATACAAATGAAGGAGGAACATCTCTTTGGAAATGGTGGCTACCACCATCAGATATTTTAAATAAGTGCTTGCATTAAAATGAGTGTTAACATTTAAAAAAAAAAAAAAGTACTGCCAGATTTATTGGAGGGCTGTACCTATTAAACATGATCTAAAGCCTTTTTCATCAAACCAATGAATCTTGCTGACATTCTCCTTCATCTGTATCCAACTCCAGTCTAAGTAACATATGAACTGAGTCTTGGGAACAGGAGCGTCTTATCAGACAAAACAGATGAAGTGTGGAAGCATAAATAAAGGAAAATGCAAGATGGAGCAACTGACATACATCTTTCTACAGATTCAGTTTTTGATGTCGGGTGGCAGTAACTAAATAAACAAATAAAAAGCTCATGTGTCACTAGGGTTGTCAGACTCCTGGTGTGGGTGGGGGTCTCCTGCCCGGGGGTCTCCCACCCCCCCAAATCACCCCCTCTTATCAGCAGGAACTCAGAAATCATCCTAATGTGCCTTCGAAAACCGGAAGTGACGTAGGCATGTCAGGGATGTCAGGGAGGCACTCTGGTTTTTGGGCAAAACTACCATATAAGCACAGTGAGTAGTTTTGCCCCCAAACCAGAGTGTCGCCCCCTGACATGCCTACATCACTTCTGGTTTACATAGGCATGTTGCAACACTCCTCCCCACGCCTGGAAAGTCCCTCCCCATCCCCTGCTTGTTGATGATCGGACCTGGCAGCCCTGTGTGTCACTTTGCCCAGTTCAAAAACCTCAAGTGAAAGATCTAGTCATCAAATCCTGCTGTGATAGTTCAAGATGTCTGCCTGGAAAGGGCTAAAGTCTTGGAGGAATGTGTAACAGCAACACTGTCAAGGAGGTCTGTGGAATTTAACTGGAAATGTCCTTTGGTACAAGAATGGCCCACCAATCAGTCGATATTTTCATGATTTCAACAACATGAAATTATTTTTAAAATACCCTGCAAGTTTTCTCTCTCCCAGATTTTCCTCTTGTGGGGGGTGGCATGACTGCAATATAAGCACTGTGAGTAGCTTCCCAAGGAAAGCCAGCATGGTGTAGTAGTTAAGAGCGGGTTTGATTCCCCCCTCCTCCACATGAAGCCCACTGGGTGATCTTGGACCAGTCCCAGTTCTCTCGGATCTCTCTCAGCCCCACCTACCTCACCAGCTGCCTATTGTGGGAAGGCAATTGTAAGCCTCTTTGACACTCCTCGGGATACGGAAAAGTGAAGTATAAAAACTAATTCTTCTTCTTCCTCTTCTTCTTCGACAAATAAGCAAAAATCACAATGCAACTCTATGCAGGTCTACTCAGGTCTTTTCACTGGAGTTTACTCCCAGGAAAGTCGCCTTGGGATTGTGCTGTGTGATGTATTCCTGTGCTTCTGAGGAGTAATACTAATAGAGATTATTTCAAAAGCACTGGAAACCTTAGGCGCTGTGTAAGTGTTTAAAAAGAGGAAAGCCTGCCAGCAGACTTGCTGTCTGATGTGTACTTTATAAAGAACTGCCTGTGGCTCTCATGTTCATTTGGGTCGGCTGCACATTATGCGCAGCACAGGAGACCTTTACACATATTCAGCCTATGTACACTGAATTGTGATGGGGTATGGAGGAGAGGGAGGGACAGCAGTGACAAGACCCACCCTGGATCAATGCGTATTTAGTCTATTGGTTGAAATAAGCTTGCGCAAATACAAAGCCTGCCCATGTAGGCTCTGAGCATGCTGTCTGGATTAGGGTTACCAGGTCTGGGTTGGAAAATACCTGGAGACTTTGGGGGGTGGATCTGGGAGAGGGTGAGGTTTGGGAAGGGGAGGGGAGGGGCCTCAGCATGGTACAATGCCATAGAGTCCGCCCTTCAAAGCAGGCATTTTCTTCAGGGGAGGTGATCTCTGTCAGCTGGAGATCAATTGTAAAAGCGGGAGATCTCCAGGCTCCACCTGAAGGCTGGCAACCCTAGTCTGGATGCCTGCAAAAAAGGCTAGGATTCCTAATTCTGTGGACCTGCACAGTGTTAGTTCAGACAACAGACTGAACATGTGGGGGCATGGGCGTCAACTACGGGGGGGCTCAAGCCTCCCCCGAAATTTCCTGGGGGGGGGCTCAGCCACCCCCGGCAAAAGGGAGTGCCCGCCGCCGGTGGCCAGTCAGCCGGCCAGCTGGCCGTCGCCGCCTCTCCTTCCCCCCACCCCCAGCCTGCCCTCCTGCCTCCCTGGGGCGGGAGGGGGGGGGAGAGAGGTGGCGGGGACATGCTCCCGGGCTTCGCGGCCGGCAGTCAGCCGGCCAGCTGGCTGCCGCCGCCAAGCCTGCGCCCCGAGCCTGCCTCCCTGGGGCGGGGGGGGGGGGGAGGAGCAGCGGGGACATGGTCCCGTGCGAGAGAGCCCCCGCCCCCCCCGGGATTTACAAACTCTACGCCCCTGTGTGGGGGAGTAGGGCTTGCTGGCTCTAGTCTACTTATCCCCAACCCACTGCTAGGGTCAAACCCAGCAGACAATGGGGGCAGGGACATGGGGTGTGTGCCATCAGTGCAACAGTGTGATATCTGGAAGGGATGTCATGCCACTCTAGAAATTGCCAGAAACTCTACTACAAAACATGGGAGGTGTTATGTACTGAGCTTGAACAGTACCTGGAAACTGGTTGTGCTTGTTTCCCACAGAACAATAGCTGGCCAGGATCCTGGAATTGACCTGTAGCGTAGTAGTGTATTGTAAATAGCCTTTCGTTGGTGGTGGGGTGTGTTGGGGTGTGGTCTTTGCATGCTTTATAAACAGGGCGGCAAGACCAGGTTTTCAGTCAATGTAGTATGCTTGAAATCACTGAATAAACTAGAGGACTGCAATGCGTCCAGAACCCAGTATTTAACATTGGCGACGAAGGTGGGATCCTGTTGAGCCAGCCCAGCGCCCACCAGCATCACATCGTGCACCAAGCTCCAGTGCCACGTGCATCACATCACTCCCGGGACCATGGCTGCTCCTCCAGGATACTTTGACGCATTCGATGCCACCACGGAAGACTGGGAGTCCTATGTCTCCCGGTTTGAGTTCTTCCTCGAGTCCTCTGAGATCGAGGAGAGGGAGGAGAAGCATGCTACCTTCTTCAGGGTCTGCTGGCTGCTCGACCTTCGAGATTGCTCCCTCGCTGCTGGCCCCCGCAGAGCTCAAGAACACCGTGTACCAGATGATTTTGGACAGGCTAAAGGAACACTTCTCGCTGAAGCCCTCCATCATCACGGCCTGCCATGCATTCCACACTTGGAACCAGGCCACATATTAATCAATCACAGCCTATGTTGCAGCTCTCCGACAGGTCGCCAGGCACTGCAACTTCCACAACCTTGAGGAAGCGCTCCATGACCGACTGGTACGTGGCCTGCGGAATGAGCGAATCTGAAGAAAGCTCCTCACCAAGGGAGACCCCACATTCAAGGAGGCCATGGAAATAGCCCTCGCTACGGAAGCCACCGACCAGTTCATCACTGAGGACTGCCAAGCGCACAGTCTGCTGTCATTGAGGAGGCCCACTACCACAGCCCACCACGTGGACACATCCAAGGAGGAGGTAACTGAAAAACAAAAAGCTATGGATTTGGCAGTGGCTGACCGAACAACTCTTCAGGAGAGAATAACCAAAAGGTGTTGATCTGAGGAACTGCCACATGGATTGATACCTGGAGATACAGTCTTGCAGGTATCTGGACCTAGGCCATAAAGGGTTTTATTGGTAATGGTGCAAATGGGTAATATTATCAGACTGCTCTTGCCATTAGGAAGTTTCTCCAAATCTTCAGCCAGAATCTACCCTCCTGAAACTTAAGACCATTAGAACTAGTCCTGCCTTCTGAAGGAGAAGAGGGGACTGCGTCTCCCGGTATGTTTGGTGAAATGATTAAGAGCAGCGGACTCTAGTCTGGGAGAACTGGGTTTGATTCCCCACTCTTCCACATGCAGCTGCTGGTGTGACCTTGGGTCAGTCACAAGTTCTCTCAGAGCTGTTCTCTCAAAAGCAGTCCTCAAAAGAGCTCTGTCAACCATACCTACCTCACAGGGTGTCTGCTGTGGGGAGGGGAAGGGGAAGGAGATTGTAAGCTGCCCTGAGACTCTGACTGAAGGGCAGGGTATAAACCCAATCTCCTCCTCCTCTTCTTCATCCTCCTCCCCCTCCCTCAGAGAGCATTGTGCTCAGGAGACCAACATCCTCTGGAGGTCCCTGGCCCAAAGAGCATCTGGCTGTCCTCAACTAGAGCCAGAGCTTTTTCAGCCCTGGTTCCAACTCAGTGGACTCCTCTGTCTACTAATATCAGGGTCCAGCGGGACTTGTTACAATTCCTCAGGGTCTGCAAGGCAGAGATGTTCCGCCAAGCATACAGTTGAGGACACCAACAGTTTTAAACAGCAAGCAGTTTTATTAGTTGCTTTCTCACTCCCCTCCCCACTCACATTAATATTAACTGAGGGTCACAAATTCTGTATTGTGGTGCCATGCAGGTGTCAGGATTTTACAGTTTGGTGTTTCATTATTGTTTTCATGTATTTTAATGTATCTTCCGTATGAAATGGACCTCCCTGAGCCCACTCTGCGGGGAGAGCGACATAAAGGTTTAATTAATAAATAAATAATAAATAAAAATAAGCAACGCTTTTATCTTCTTCCATGAAAAAGCCCTTCAGATGTATGGAGAACACTATGATGCCTCCCCTTAATCTTCACTTCTTCAGCTGAAACATACCCTGTTCCTTCAGCCTTTTCTCAAAGGATGTTCTACAGACCATCTTCAGGGCTGTTTCTGAATGTGATCCACTTTAACTATGGCCCTTTCTGCACTGACAGCTTGATCTGGAGAATCCAAGGAGTCAAGCCTTAAGGGTTGACTTCGTGGTTGCACGCATTCCCTGTGCACTGGATCCCCTCCCCCCCTCTGGTTTATTTATTTGTGTGTTCGGTATGCATTCTGCATCTACAAGCAAAACCTGCATTTTTTGAGCTAACTGTCTGCCAACCTCCCCCCTCCCTCCCTCCCTCCCTCCGTGATTCTGCAAAAAGAAAGGGAAGGGAGGGGGAAATCCAGTCCCACACATGCAAGACTGACACATTCGAGAGCCGGAAATCTCCTAGTCCTTTATATTTACTGATTTCTTCTTGTGCTCTCTCTGGCTTTAGTTTGCCTGAGTGGGAGGACACATCCTCTTTTGTCTTTGGAGAAGGAGGGAAAGAAACTAGAGCTGGGAGGAAGTGTCGACCTAAAGAGAGAGAACTGTAAATGGGGGAGGGGCAGTGGGCAGTACATAAATATCCGCCGAAACAGTTCTACTTTAGAAAGGATTATTGATTTGAAAGTGGATGAGAACAAAGAATTGCTGCAAAAAAAGTTTTGGTAGCTGTGGGACAACAGTGTGCTGGAAGTGTTCTGAATGCAGATTCCTGTAAAACAAATACAAAAATGAGAGAAACGCTTGAAACAAAGTGAAAGTGAGGGTGGGAGGGAAGAATAGGATGCGCTCAGAGACTGAGGTAAAATAACTGGTGTGGAAAAGGCTTATATCTTTCTTAAAGTGTGGCTCACCAAACTTGACATAGTACTCCGGATGCCCTCTGAATAGCTCGGGGCAGAGTGGAAGTGTTACTTCTCATGAATTGGATACCGGAGTTCTATCAAGGTGTTACCCCTTTTTCACACCTACATGACACTGCCGAATTATGTTCATCTAGTGACTGACCACATTCCCAAGGTTCTTTTCACGTCTACCGCTGCCAAGTCAGGCATCTCTCATCCCTGCAAGTTAGACTCTTTTTGTCTAAATGCAGAACTTTGCATTTTTCTCTGCTGAATTCATTTATTTATTTTCTTTATTAATACCCAACCTGTCCCCCCAATGGGTAGGGTTGCCAGCTCTGGGTTGGGAAATTCCTGGAGATTTTGGGGCTGGAGCCTGGGGAGGGTGGGGTTTGGGGAGGGAAGGGACTTTGACCGGGTGTAATACCATAGAGTCTGCCTTCCAAAGCAGCCTTTTTCTCCAGGTGAACTGATCTCTGTCTCCAGATCTTCAGCCACCACCTGGGGATTAGCAACCCTACCAGTGGGGACCCAAAGTGACTTACATTTTTCTCCTCTCTTCCATTTTATCCTCACAATAACCCTGTGAGGCAAATTAGGCTGAGGCAGTGTGACTGGCCCAAGGTCACCCTGCCACAGGCCCATAGGCAGGATTTTTTGTTGTTAGGGGGGCATTTAAATTTTTAAGGGGGCAGTTAAATTACAGGTAATTAAATTAATCTGAATGCCTGTCTTTAAAGGGGGAGGCTCTGAGCCTGTTTCTAGTCCATCCTTTCAAGGAACTGGGCAGCAAGAGCATCAGTTCTTAGGAAAAAACAGCTCAGAGGGCATTTGGTTGCCTCCAGAAGGCATTTAAATGCCTTTTGAGTTTCCTTCCACAGGGAAAGAAAGTTTAGAAGGGCAACTTCAATACATCTCCAACAATCCCCCTTTCTGCTAGCCCAGTACCACCTAGGTTATGGTCAAAAATAAGGTTTCTGGCATGGCTATTTGTGGGGCGGGGCTTTTAATTAAGGGGGCAGGGCCCCAGAATGCCCCAACATAGCTGTGGGCCTGCCCTGTGAGCTTCCATGGCATGAGTGGGGATTTGAATCTGGATCTCTCAGATACCAGTCTGACACTCTTAACCACTACACCATTTGTTAATTGCATCCTAGGTTTCCGTTATGAATTTTCTTTTTTTTCTTTTCTTTTCTTTTCTTTCCATCTCCTAAGTAGTGTTGGCTGTTCCTCATGCATGTCGTATCACCTTTAAATACAGTGCTTTCCAATGGAACCAGTCCACACATTCTGATTAACTGTTCAGCCATCCAGGGTGCAGAAATCAAGTGGTAGGCTTTACTGTTCTTTGGTTCATGGTCTGGTTACTTCCAGCTATATAGAACTGTGGATTTATTATAGTTCCTGCCTTTGATTTTCTCCAGGGAAACTGATCTCTGTTGTCTATTTGTAATAGCAGCAGATCTTCAGGTACCACCTGGAGGTTGGCAACCCTTTGGAGATCTGAGAAAACTGCAGTGCAGGTTACAGAATCACTGTGATCATGTCTGTCTGGTGTAATAACCTGAATTATTTCTCAGCCCTGATCGTTGTAGTCTAGAAAACGATGGCTGCAGTCCTAGCATATTTACTTGGAAGCATGTCACTTCAAAATCAATGGGACTTAGTTCTGAGTACATTGGGTTAGGAGGATTGAAATGTCTGTGAATGTTATCTTTCCATGTTGGATTGTTTTGTACTCTGCCCAGCATTTCTGTGCATACAGTAGACCCTTGACGTCTAAGAGTGACTAAGAGATAAAAGATTCCCGCCCCCCCTCCCCCGATCAACTCTGAAAGAGGAATGAAAAACATGGCTGAGAAAATGTGAGAGACGGCTGTCATCCCTGTGACGGAGCCCTGGATGCTGAAGGCAACCGAGTTTGCCAATTCTCCCTATTAATTTGACTTTGTAAGCGGGCATGAAACATTTAGAGTGTGTTATGAAATATTCAGGTTCTGCCACGATTATTTCTGAAAGGCTTCGTGTATAATTTAAAGATAAATGTAATAACACCAATGCCATTAAGAGCAGAAGTGCCCAGCTTAAAAAAGGAACAACAGGGGAAGGGAGAATAAAATGTTTCCAACAGGACAACAGAAAACCCTGTAGGCACAAGGTCATAGAGTACGAGAACTGGGCCGAAATTGTCCAACGGATTGTAGGGGTTTGGGGGGGGGGGGGGGAGAAAGTGAAAACTGTATTAGCGTAATATTATTTCCTAAAGAAATTAGGTCACTTGTTTTTCAGTGGATGATTCTTGTTTCACATGCAAATTTTGAGACTCATCATGGTTGTGAATTCTGAGACACGGGATTTTAATAGATTCTAAAGGGACCTTCATTACATGAAGCAATTTTTCTCCAGGCCAATTTGGCTGGAGATCCTGAGGTGTTGTTTTTTTTGTTGTTGTCATCTTCTGGGCATGGAATAGCAGTCACAGTGGGTGTGGAGGGGGAGATATTTGTGAATTTCCTGCATTGTGCAGGGGGTTGGACTAGATGACCCTAGAGATCCCTTCCAACTCTATGATTCTACAATTTCACACTGGGGGTGGGGAGGAACAGGTTTCTAGTCCTCAGATGATGCAGTTTCTACTGTTACTTACTTGTAGAAGTCCTGCAGTGCTAGCAAGAGATCTACCCAGACTTTAGACTGGTTTGCTTTTGGACCTTGTTCTGAAGAGGCATCAAATTATATTAAACCACTCCTGTGTAATGAAGACTTATTTCAAATGTTATATGATTGAG
The DNA here is from genome assembly GCA_029233225.1 of Lepidodactylus listeri. NCBI lineage: Eukaryota > Metazoa > Chordata > Lepidosauria > Squamata > Gekkonidae > Lepidodactylus > Lepidodactylus listeri. The sequence continues at coordinate 127,268,652 of JARCFY010000004.1, forward strand.
CCAATGGTTCGCATGCTGTCTCCTACCTCTCACTCTCAGTTCCACCCTTGTGTGTTTCTCTTTCCTCCTCCTCTTCATGATACTTGGCAAGCAAGTATTTCACCATGGTGTTCAAACTAGGCAAACTACAGTTTGTGTGGTCCATAGTTTGTCTGGGAAATCCAGAGCTGGAAACCACCATCAAGCAAAAGATCCCCTTCCTAAACCTAGGGTTACCAACTTCTAGGTGGGGCCTTGAGATCTCCTTGAACTACAACTTACAGAGATCAGTTCCCTGAGAGAAAATGGCTGCTTTAGAGTTAGAGTTTATGGCATTATACTCTGATGAGGCCCCTCCCCTTCCTCAATCCCCATCTTCTCCAGGCTCCACCCTAAAATCTCCAGGAATTTCCCAACCCATAGGTGGCATCCCTACCTAAACCTCTGGTGAAGTGGCAATAACTTTCACCAAAGGCCATTCTGTCCAGTCTTCAAACTGGACTTCCAGCAAATTGTCCCTAGGGCTCTACTGTCCATCACATATTGGACTCTGTTTTTTTTGGCAATGAATGCAGGGTGGCTTCCACGGTTTCTTCTCATTTTGTCCTTACAAAAACCCTGTGAGGTAGGGTTGCCAGGTGCCTTCCTCCTGCTGGCAGGGGGGATTTGAGGGGGCATTCTGGGTGTGGGCGGGGATGTCACCAACACATTCTAGAAGTGATGTCATTGCATTGGTGATGTTTGGGTGGCACTCTATTTTTGGGGCAAAACTCTATGGTAAAAATGGCTACAAACCATAGAGTTTTGCCCAAAAATAGAGTGTCACCAACATGATGACATCACTTCCAGAAGTGACATCAGCATGTCAGCAACATTGCATGGAGACGTCTTTTTGTGGGTGGGGTTTCCCCTACTGTGAAGTCAGTTAGGTTGAGAGAGTGACTGACCCAAAATCAACCAGTGAGCTTCACATCTGAATCCACATTTGAACCTGGATCCTTTCCTGGCACTCTGGTTGGCACACCATACCAACTGTTCAAACACTTATGCCTCTGGATGAACTGGAGGAGGTGAGCAACTGGTGCTCCTCTCAAGCTGATTTGGACTCTGCCAGACTCTCCTCAGTCCTCACAAACATACTGTAGCAAATCTGTCAACATTCCCCCTTCCTTGGCATTCCAATTTATCTTTTTCTTTCTTTCCTTCACTTATGAATCACTGATCATTCTTTGTGTGTTCAAGGGAACAAAGGCATAGCGAAGAAGAGAAAAATGTCTGTTCCAAAGTCACAAGCAGCAGGTAACGCTGCCAGATCTTGGAGCTAAGCATTCTGGTATCTTGGCAAGGCACGGGGAAGAGCTCAGACTAGGGTTGCCAAACTCCAGGTGAGGCCTGGAGATCTCCTGGTATTACAACTGATCTCCAGGCAACAGAGATCAGTTCTCCTGGAGAAAATGGCTGCTTTGGAGGGTGGACTTGATGGCATTATACCCTTCCTTCCTTATATGTCCTTCTCTTCCCCAAGCCTCCCCTCCTCAGGCTCCATTCCCAAAATCTCCAGGTATTTCCCAACCTGGAGCTGGCAACCCTAGCCCAGACAGAGCAGGCCTGGTGGGGCAGGCAGCAGCTGGACCCAGAAGTTCTTCTTGAGTCTGGTGGTGGTGGAGTGAGCCCAGTGCCAAAACAATGTACAATTGATATCCTGCACAGATTTAGACCCTTCAAAGGCCACTGACTTCAATGGATTTGGAAGGATGAAACACTGCCTATGCTATTACTGACTTAAGATATATGAACAGGGGAAAAAAAAGAAACTGTCTTGCTGCTTGGCTTTATGGGCTCAGAAGCAGAAGCACTGGGCGGGCTTCCCTTCCACCTACTTGATGACAACCCTTTCAGCAGATGATGAGCTGATGCAGATATCCCATCTAAAGTTAGCCACATTCAGAAGACCAAAACAGGAGACAGTCAATGTGGGAAGAGGGGAGGGGGCAAACCATTGTCCCCGCCCCTGATGTCCTTGCATTTGTCCAGTTTTTCTGCACTGGGTTCCAGATCGTGTGTACCACTAGAATTCTGTGTAGAATAACTGGATTATGGGTCAGACTGACGAGAATGACCCGGACCGCCTTCTTCCCAGTGATCATCATCCTGCGTTTCTGCTTAACTGAACAGGGCTTTTTATCCGCAGACCCAACCTCAAGGCAGTGCCGTGAACTGGATACAACCCATGAATATTTCATTCCCTGGTTCTCAACGTATGCTCTGGGCTCCCATCCACAACGTCTGTGTCAACACCACCAACGGCTCCTTCTGCCTTGTTCCTGTCACAGCAGACAGTAGAGTACAGCGGATTCCCTCCTGAACAAGACCTGCATAGTATATGCTCCAGCAGTTATTAAGCACATCACTCACTGCTAATGTGACCTTCGCGGGAGATCACACAGCTGAGTCAGCGCTGGGCTAATGGGTAGACGGGACCTGATCAGAATGATTTCTGGTACCGGCGGGTCTGCCAGAGTAAAAATTCCGCTCACGGCCAGACTCTTCCCTCCAGCCAGTGAGCATCAGGTCTTATTTTGCTGTTGATCACAAATTGGTAGCTATTTTGATGCATCTAATCCAGCATTGGAGCCACAAGTAAACCTTGTGTGACATTCAGAATGGAAACGTACATTCCTAGGCTATTAAGAATACTCTTATCAAGGTTTCAGCCTTCAGTGAAGATGTTTTCAGTCTTACTGATTGTCAGTAGGAGAAATTTGTGTACTTAAGAAGCAGTGACAGGTTCACTTTTATATATTAGCACTGGGAGCTACACTTCTGATTGGTCCAGATTTGGAAGAAGCATTGTCAAAACGGGAGCATATTCTGAAAACTCCATCTACATCTACTTATGTGGACCATTGCTTTTTTGCATTGTAATGATTTGACTATCACAATGTATTTGCAGTATATGGAAGTAAAATTTAGTGCATTCTACACAGTCCTTTGTTAACATCTTAAATTCCTTTTAGACTGTGATTCTCTAATTTTCTTTCCATTTTAAGACTCTGCAAACTGCAGATTAGCAGCTGTTCCATCATGACCTAGAACAGCTTACTCTATCCCTTTGACTGGCTCATCCCCCTCCCCTGTAATTTCCTTTCTTTTGTACTGAACACCCAGTCTGAGTAAGTGTTCCGGAGAACTCAAAAGCTCACTCACTATGCTTTGATATTTTGCTTGATCCTAATAGGAAGGTGTGGCACCGCTGTTCTTGTTAGAGTGACTCAGATTGAAGCTGCCCAACCATGACTGTTCACGGTCTCCTCTCTCTCTGTGTCTTATCTGTATTTGTGCTATAATGATGGTCATTTCTTGAGTTCTGTGCTGTACCGCTGAAGGAACTGTTCTGGTCCCTTCAACTAGCCTTAACGCTCCTGACAGGAGGGGGGAAAGAGTAGAACAAGAAACAACATCTTGGTATCATATTGCCTTTTCTCCAGCGGTAATGTTTTCAAGCACAATGCCACCAAGTCACAGCAAACTTATGGTGACCCTGTAGGGTTTGCCAGGCAAGGGATAGAATCATAGAATCATACGAGTTGGAAGGGGCCATACAGATCATCTAGTCCAATTCCCTGCCCAATGCAGGACCAGCCTAAAGCATCTCTGACAAATATTCATCCAGCCTCTTCTTGAAAGCTGCCAGTGAAGGGAAGCTAATCACCTCCCTAGGAAGCTGATTCCACCTTCGAACCACTCTGACCATGAAAAAGTTTTTCCAATAAACCTGTTGCTTTGGGTCCTATCCTCTGCTGCCAACTGGAACAGCTCCTTGCCCTCCTCCAAATTACAGCCTTTCAAATATTTAAAGAGAGCAATCATGTCCCCCCCCCAACCTCCTCTTTTCCAAACTAAACATTCCCAAGGCCCTTAGCCAAACTAAACATTCCCAAGGCTCCCGGATCTAAAGGGGCTGCATTTATCTACCGCGGGTTGGGATGTTTACACATCCCAACCCTTGCGGCATCGTCGGCGGCCGCATCGGCAGCGGGATCGGCGGCCGCGGCTGCTGAAGAGGCAGCTGCGGCGTGAACAGCGGCTGCGGCGGAAGTGGCGGCGGAAAAGGCGGCCGTGGCCGCGGCAGCGGTGGAAATGGCGGCCGCGGCAGTGGCTGCCGCTGAAAAGGTGGCGTCGGCGTCAAAAATGGCTGTGGGGAACGGCGGCGGAGGCGGCCCCAGAAGCGGCGGTGGCGGCCAAGGACCTGCCACCGCCTGGTGAGTTGGGGATTTCCCCCGCCTTTTACACTTGGGCGCATGAGTGGCCATGCACCCAAGTGTAAAAGGGGGGAAAAATGGCCAGCAGGGCTATCTGGACAGCCCTGCTCTCGCAATGCTTGCGAGAGAGGGCTGTCCAGATACCTCCAATGCGGGTTCCTCCCGCAACACCAGGGAAAATACTTAATTTTCCCGGGGTCGGAAAATGCGGGAGGAACCCGCATTGGAGCCCACTTCGGCACGGGACTTGGAGCGGGCCGTCTGGTCGGCCCCTTTAAATGCGGGAGGAAATAGCCCTTCCTCCCGCATTTAAGGCCCATGTGGCCGCAGCCTAAGTCTCAGTCTCCGGACCCCTGATCATCCTCATCGCTCTCTTCTGTACCCTCTTGATTTTCTCCATGTCTTTTTTGAAGTGAGGCCTCCAGAACTGCACACAGTACTCAGGGTGCAGCCTGAACAAAGGTGGTTTGCCACTGCCTGCCTCTGCATAGCAACCCTTGGTGGTCTCCCATCCAAGTATTGCCAATCCTGCTTGGCTTCCAAGTTCTGAGGAGATCAGGCTAGCCTGGGCCATCCAGGTCGGGGCAACACATATTTACATGATGATATATACTGTTTTTACTTGAAAGGAAGACAACCCTGAATGTAAGATGTCCTCCTTAAAAGTGGTATACACACAAACACACACACACACAAATGTATTACTAGACATAACTGTTACTTGCATGCAAATGTAAACCTCCCCCTCTTCTTTCTCTTAATGGCATGCCTGGGGGAAAAAACTAGTCTTGCATTGGAGTAAATATTGCATGTCCATGATAATAAATATGCCCATTGCCTCTGTTCACACAACATGGTGTCTGCATGTATCAGAAGAACCCACCAGTTTTATACCTGGTTGGGGGTGGGGTTTTGGCACATGTCATTGTAATTACTCAAAATCCTTTTAGTTGTTGCTTCCTCTTCCTGCAGGTATAAAAAGTGTAAGACACGCCAAAGACAACGAACACTCCACTCAGATGTTACACAAAATGATGTCTTTCCTCTCGTAGCATTCAGTGTGATTGTCTGAGGTGTGAAGCAGAGATTTCGTTTTCTTGGTTGCTACACCATCATCTTGTGAACTTTTCATTTTCCTTCCAAACGAGGCACGTTTTTGTGCAAGTGGATACGATTCAACTGGTTTGTCAGGTTCAAGGTGTGCGTGGGAGAAGATGGGCTCGTAATAGCTGCCACAGTGGGGGGAAGCTTTGGGGAGGGAGGGCATGAAGGGACTGACAAGCCGATTGGCTCTCGCTTCCTGTTCACAGCTGCCAAATGCATCTCAGTCTGCCCACAGGAGATGGGGGGGGGGGGGAATTGGAAACAGAAAAACAGTAAGATAATGACAAGAAGGAAGAACACTTCAGCTATTGGGATCAGGCCAGTCTTGGGATGAGCAAATTCCAGAGGGCAGAAGATGGGTGGTGGGAGGAATTTGCAGAAATGTCATTTTTTTCCCCTTCACAATTTGATCCCTGAAGTTGTTTTGTGTGATCTGAGAATGTGGAAACAAAAATCTGCTCAGACAGGTCACTCCCTCCTGGCTCTTTCAGTTGCCAGTTAAAACATAGAATTTTAGTTTATCCAAAAACTGGGGGGCACATATCCCCTTTATAATTTGAGTCTGATGGTTGGTATAGTGGTTAAGTGTGCAGACTCTAATATGGGAGAACTGGGTTTGATTCCCCACTCCTCCACTTGCAGCTACTGGATTACCTTGGACAAGCCATAGTTCTGTCAGAGCTCTCTCAGCCCTACCTACCGCACAGGGTGTCTGTTGTGGGGAGGGGAAGGGAAAGGCGTTTGTAAGCCACTCTGAGACTCCGAGTAAAGGGTGGGGAATAAATCCAGTCTCCTCCTCCTCCACTTCATCTTCTTCTTTGGTCACCACCTGCTTATTAATCTTTACTCCTATCTCTGTCTCTAAAGTACAACATTTTAAACCCAAAATTCTGCTCTTTGATGGTGAGCTCTTCTCGATTCCCATGTGCATGGTGTCTTGTTCAGATTGGGACTGCAGCATGCATGAAGAGTGTCAGCCGTTTCCCCTCTTTTGACCTTAAATAGTCCTGGGTGGGCTATTTGGCCCTTTATGGAATTTGCCAGCCTGATTGTTATACATTACACAGGCCACAGACCCTGGATTTGTAAATTAGCCTTAAGGCATTGGTCTCCTATTGGACTGGAAGAAACGGAGTATCCCAAGCTTTTAAAAAATCCAGGAGTTCCCATGTGGGTGAAGACCCACAACTGAGTTCTCTGTGTGTAACCCCCTCTACAAGTCTGGAGCTGATCCCTTCTCATGTTGCTGGAAGCATTTTTAGAATCTGTTATGCTATTCAGGAGCCCCCTTCATCTTGGTGACCCCATCAAAGGCTGAACATATTATGGGAGTGTCATTAAGACCTTAGTTTGGGGTGACTTGTTGGGATCAGAAGGCGCTCGATATTTCTGAAATTTATCTGTTAGGTAAGCTAATGTGATCAGCACTGTCCAGGTGATGAGGTGAACAGAAGATCTGACAAAGGCAGCTATTTTAATGGAGTGGGTGAGTAAGAAACGGTCTGTGTATAACATTCTATGGTGTCAGGAAGACTTCTATTGGCTAGGTTTTTAGTAAGCTTAGTTAACAAGCTAGACCATCACCATACATCCAGTGCCGAACAATCCTCAGGTTACGGCTTCTTGTTGCTGATACGTAAATGATGAGTTTCCTTTGTGTGTAAGGCCTAGGAGAAGGCCCCATTCCCCCCCACCCCACCCCAACGCAGGGCTCATTTCATAGCAGGAGCTCCTTTGCATATTAGGCCACACACCCCTGATGTAGCCAATCCTCCAAGAGCTTACAGAGCTCTTCTTACAGGGGCTATTGAACGCTCTTGGAGGATTGGCTACATCAGGGGTGTGTGGCCTAATATGCAGAGGAGCTCCTGCTACGAAATAAGCCCTGCTCCCACGTAATGTTAACAGTGCATTCTGAAACGGGTTCTTGAGAAGTTCTTCATTGTGTTCACCTTACAGAGGGTGTGAAGTGATCAGTACTCAGCACTTCTCAGGTTCCAGTTCAAAGCTGTCATCAAACATATAACATTTCAGAATCTTGTTTAAAGGTATACACTTAAAATAACTGACTAGCTTGTCAGACTTTATACCTTTTCCCTGTGTGGTAAAAGTTTGGAGAAACAACGGCTAAGGGGTGACATGATAGAAGTTTACAAGATTATGCATAGGATAGAGCAGGTCGAGAAAGAGGTACTTTTCTCCCTTTCTCACAATACAAGAACTCATGGGAACCAGATGAAATTGCAGAGCAGTCGGGTTAGAATGGATAAAAGGAAGTACTTCTTCACTTAAAGCGTGATTAACACGTGGAATTCACTGCCACTGGAGGTGCTGGCGGCTACAAGCATGGATGGCTTCAAGAGGGAATTGGATAAACATATGAAGCAGAGGTCCATCAATGAACTGCAGACTGAAAGTTTGGTAGTTTGGCAGTTCGAGACCCAAGTGCCATGTGACAGAGTGAGCTCCCATCTCTGATCCCAGCTCCTCCCAACCTAGCAGTTCAAAAGCAAGAAATTGCAAGTAGATAAATAGGTACCGCTTCGGTGGGAAGGTAACAGTGTTCCGTGCGCTTGAGTGTTTAGTCATGCCAGCTACATGACCACGGAAATATCTTAGGACAGTGCTGGCTCTTCGGCTTGGAAACGGAGATGAGCACCACCCCCTAGAGTCGAATTTGACTGGCTTTCAAGCAAGGGAAACCTTTACCTTTACCTTATAGATAGGAATTCTCAGTCTGGGGAAAGTGATGCTCTGTATCCTTGGTGCTTGGGGAGGGTGCTACAGTGGGAGGGCTTCTAGTGTCCTGGCCCCACTGGTGGACCTCCTGATGGCACCCACTATTTTTGGCCACTGTATGACGGAGTGTTGGACTGGATGGGCCATTGGCTTCTCTCATGTTATTATCCCACCCAAGGGGAGAAACCCACAAGAGGTGTGTTTCCGTAAAGTTGAGAGCAACTAGGTAAATATGGGAGTTTCCAGTTTCCTGCTGGCCACTGAGAGAATGTGCAATTGCATTTTTAAATTACCTGGACAAAACCTGTCTGAAACTTATTTACGTTTTGAGGTACTCTTGTTTGGGTCAGGGAGATAGATGGGGGAAGGAGTTGCAGGGATTCCATCTAGAAAAACTCCACACTGCAGAGTAATCACAGTGATTCTTCACAGTTGATCCTTCTTGTTCTTCATATCTGCTGGTGGCGGAAAGTGCTGTCAAGCTGCAGCTAACTCCTGCCGACCCCATAGGGTTTTCGAGGCAAGAGGTGAGCAGAGGTCCTTTGCCATTGCCTGTCTCTGGGTAGCGACCCTAGACTTCCTTGGTGGCCTCCCTTCCAAGCCATAAGCACTGCCAATCCAACTTTGCTTCCAAGACCTGACAAGCTTGGCCTAGCCTGGGTCACCCAGGGCAGGGCTGTATCTGAAGAGAGAGACCCTAACAAAAAGTGGGACTTCTGGGTTGGATGTCACTCTTGAGTTCCTTCCCACTTGAGACGAGAGTGGTTTATGTTTCTTCCTCTGTTATGCCTGATTTTACAGGAGTTGGGGATTACCCCATGGTCCCATGAAAGGAGGCTTCCTAGAAGAAAAAGAAGCAGAAGAAGAGGAGGACCCAAGGTCATACCAAGCAGCTGCATGTGGAGGAGTAGGGAATCAAACCCAGTTCTCCCAGATTAGGGTCCACGCTTCTAACTACTGCACCAAACTGACTATCCTGGTGTGGTTGGTCTTTTTGCACTTTTTAGATGCACAGCCATCCTAAGGAGAACTTCACTTTTCTAAGTCGTTGGAAAGCCAATGGGCTTAGAATGGTACAAACTTGCTTAAGATGGCACTGTAAATGACCACACGACATCCCATGGAAGATCTGTTATGGGCTTGAGACAGGAAGGACACCAAATACACATTTTTGTACTGGGTCCAATAAATCCTACTGACGAAACTGGCTTGGCACAAGAACGGTCTAGTCCCTCAGATGCTCTTGGCCAGTCTTAGGAGAGAAGCAAATGAGGCATACACAATGTCCCGGCATGTGTTGTATATGAATATTGAGTAATGTTCTGTCTCTCTCTCTCTCCCCCCCCCCCACCACTGTGATTAGGCAAGTGAACGCCCACTCTTGCCTTAGTCCCGCAGCATACAAAAGACACCTTTAGCCAATTTACATCTACATGAGGATTTCTCTGAGAAAAGAATAATGGCTTACTGTGCAAAATGGCTGTGGCCCCGGCACTAATCAATACCTGCCTGATGGATGGCCCGCCAGGAGGCTTTGAAGCACATCCATTCAGCCGGCTAGATTTTCTGCTTGCTCACTGCTGAACAAAATAAATAGAGATGAATCAAGGCATTTAACATAAAAGTCTGACTCAGGATTCTGAATTGTTTAAAATGTACCGCTGCTGCTGCTGTGGCTCGTTCCTCGTAAAGAATGTTCCGTTCAGAATAATTTAATTTTCTTTTCTTTAAAAAAAAGCCCTGTGTATGTGTGTAAATTTAAAAAAACAGACGAAAACTGGCTGCTATAAGCGTATGCCTAAGGAGAGACTCTTTCTTTGGGGGGGAAAGGGTTCTGTTTTTCAAGAGAATAAGAACAGCGTTTTCCTTCACGTTCATGGGATGGGAGTTCTTACCATAGGGATGGGCAAGTGGGGTATGTGTGTGTGCAGGGGCCAGTGTGGTGCAGTGGTTAGCATTTTGGACAAGGACCCGGGAGCCCCAGGTTCAGATCTTGAGGCAGTCACACACACTCTCAGCTTAATATACCTCATAGTCATAGGGTTGTGGTAAGGATAAAATGCTGGAGAGGAAAACCATGTAAGCTGCTTCTAGTACGCACTGAGGAGTGCAAATCTGATGACTCCTGAGGTGTCATTGCATGTCACCTGGGTCCTCAGGAATGGCAGGCCTTGGCAATGTGTCCCGTCTTGCCGCAGGACCGGCAGATGGTGTCCCGGAAACGACAGGTGCAGTGTTCATGCAGAACCCCGCAGCTGGCACTCGGCGTTGGAGCAGTCTGCGGAGTGGATGTGGTGGGCAGTCAAGGACCCCGGTGGTCAGAATGGCGGACTTGTAGGACTTCCTCATCATCCAATGTGTCGGAGATGAGGGTGGTGGACATGCAGTGGGCCACCATGCCTTGGTGGTCTCTCTGGGCCTTCTCAAAAGCTGTGGCTGCAACAGAGTGCCCTTTCCAGTTTGATGTAGTCGAGCCCTACAAACTTTCTGCAGAATCTAAGCTCTCGGATGCCCCAAACAAATTGGTTTAGCAGGGCATCCTCGATGGCAGGAAACTCACAGTCAGTGGCTAGTCTGCGAATGTCCACCATGAAGTCAGCAGCTGACTCACCAGATCACTGGTTGTGTGCAAAAAAGTCCATGCGCATCACCATCTTGGATGGTTTCAGCGCAAAGTGTTCTGTGAGGGCCTTGTTGAGCTCGTCGTAGGTGGCAGCTTCTAGCTTCCTGGGCGTGATGAGACTCTGGGCAAGCCGGATCATAGAGACTCCAGATGTGCTGAGGAACCATGCCTTCTTCAGGTCCGCTGTGGCTGTTCCCTGGACCTGGAAGAAGTGTGTGAACTGCTCGACCCACACCTCCTACAGCTCAGGGTGTGCAGGGTCGAAGATGGTGATCTGTCCCGGAGCGGCGGCCATGACTCGAAGTGCTGAAGTGATGCAGAGCAGAAGCAATTGACCCTGGAGGTCGGTGCCGGTGCTTGTGGCAGTGCTGGCTTCGGAGTCAGGTGCAGAGTCACTTATCAGGATCCCATCCTCGTCGCCTGTATAGTATACTGGGTCCAAACACATTGAGTGAAATCAGCTCATAGTTTATTTACAGGAAAACATGGACTGCTGAGCAGGATCTGGGGATCTGCTTTTATGCAGGTACAAACCACACCCCCGGTCACACCCAATCCTCGTGATAGGACTATTTACATGGCACCCCTGACCATAGGTCCCTTTTAGGATCCTACAGAGCCGATTGGTCCAAGTTAGGATCCACATGGGATATTGTCTACTGATGTGAAGCTTCGGTAGTTTGCTTGACTGCGTGTGCAATCCCCAGCTCCACCTTCCAGCCAGTCTGGTGTAGTGGTTAAGTGCGCGGACTCTAATCTGGGAGAACCGGGTTTGATTCCCCACTCCTCCACTTGCACCTGGCTGGATGACCTTGGGCAAGCCATAGCTCTGTACCAGCTGTTCCCTCAAGGACAGCTTGGGAAAGAGTTCTCTCAGCCCCACCTACCTCACAGGGTGTCTGTTGTGGGGAGGGGAGGGGAAAGGAGTTTGTAAGCCGCTCTGAGACTCTTAAGTGAGTGAAGGGCGGGATATAAATCCAATCTCTTCTTCTCTTCTTCTTCTTCTTCACCTTCCCTGCCCTCCTCCTGAAAATCTTCAGGGATTTCCCAGCCCAGAGTTGCCACCCCTCCTGCTGCATGAATTTTATAATATGTGAATCAGCACACTTACGGGTTTGCAGGTGGATTGTAAAATACCAGTGTTTTATCCCATGTACCAAACAGAATGTAAACATTAAGGGGCACAACAGTAAGAGTATAAAAGGCACATGACTGGAAAGTATCATTTTGGGGGATAGCCAGTTTGGTATAGTGGTTAAGTGCGTGGACTCTAATCTGGGAGAACTGGATTTGATTCCCCACTCCTCCACTTGCAGCTGCTGGATGACCTTGGGCAAGCCATAGTTCTGTCATAGCTGTGCTTGAAAGAGCAATTCTTGAGAGAGCTCTCTCAGCCCCACCTACCTCACAGGGTATCTGTTGTGGGGAGGGGAAGGGAAATGAGTTTGTAAGTCGCTCTGAGTCTCTGAGTGAAGGGAGGGGTATAAATCCAATCTCTTCTAAAGGGGATGCAACTATATTCACCCCCAACAGCACTGAGATTTTCTAGGAAGCCACTGCTCTGAGTGCATCTTATTTTGTTCATTTCTAGTAAAATTTTTACATAGAATTCAGACTTAAGGTGGAGAAGAGCAGGGTCTTTTCAGTGTTGACACCCTCCTTTTGGAATGTTCTGCCTGGAGGGGTCGGTTAGGCCTCAGGCCCTAACTACACGATACATTGTACCCTGATCTGTCCCTGGGTTCATAATTAGGCACTGAGCGTCCTGCTTTTGGCAGTTTCTCTTGCTGCTTTTCTAATTTGTTTTTTTATTAATTATTTTGTGAGCTTTTTTTTCAAAAAATAACTGTGTTTTGTTGAATTATGTGGCACTAATCTGATGAAAGTTGGTGCCATGGATGTACCATTGGGATGAATGGGACTTAAATCAGTGATGATTGACTTGTCCCATTGGTCTCACTCTGGACCAGATTCCAGATGCTTTAATTTGTTCTGTGGTGGCTGCCACAAGATCCTTTTTGGCTGACTGCATATGAATCGGATGTTAAAATAAATATAGACAGCGATAGGCTATTTTTTAAACAAATAGGGTCAATATTTGGGATATTCTTTTTGACACATGGATGCAATAAACAACCGAGAATAGTTCTATGTTTGGCTGTGAAATGCTATGAATTCTTTAGCTATTAATCAACCACCATTTCTTTCCCCCAGCCTTTATATTTGCACAAAAGAGTTGAAAATGAAACAGCAGCACAAATGCAACATTGAAAAAGAAGGAAACCGCTACTTTGTTTGTATGTGTCTGGGGTGTTAATTTGGAGTGACTGAGCAACCTAGCACCCGTTGGTGTGTTTTCGGTACTCACTTGCTTCTTCCCCAAGGCATCTCTTTCCCGTAACAAACAGCCAGTCCAAGCTTGTCATCACCTCACTGGAGCAAGAGGTGGACCAGCAGAGCTTATGATATGCTTTGGAATAACAGGCAGCAGATACAAGTAGCATCTCCTGTTGCAGCCATTTTGAGATGATGCACACCCACCCTTTGTTCTCAGAAGGCTGGGGACAAATGCCAGAGACACATGCCGACCTATTGCTTGAAGCAAACTGCCGAGGAAACCTACGGGTTCACACATTCATGTGGACTGGAGAATATGCTGAGCTGCGGTTCTGTAGCTTGGTGAGATGCAGGGGGAGGGGAGGGGAGGGCAATCAGGTGCAAAGGAGAGTTTGGTATTGTTCATACTTGTGTAGAAGAGGGGATTGGTACAGATGCGGCCAGCAGGGCCAGCTTCATGTTTGTGCATCTCCCTCGGATGCAGCCCTCACCACCTGCCTCAGACCCCTGCATCCTGCAGAAAGAGCAATGAGCTGGCAACCTCATACCTCTCTGAATCTAGGCTCTCCCTCTCTCTCTCTGTGAAGTGCTATCAAGTCGCTTCCGATTTATGGCGACTGTATGAATTAATGACCTCCAGAACGTCCTATCTTTAACAGCCTTGCTCAGGTCTTGCAAACTGAGGGCCGTGGCCTCCTTGAGTCAATCAATCCATCTCATGTTGGGTCTTCCGCTTTTCCTGCTGCCTTCAACTTTTCCTAGCATTACTGTCTTTCCCAGTAAGTCTTGTCTTTTCATAAAGTGACCAAAGTATGATAGCCTCAGTTTAATCATGTTTGCTTCTAGGGAGAATTCAGGCCTGAGTACCCAGATCTAAATAGAAGAAGAAGAGTTGGATTTAAACTCCGCACTTCACTCAAGAGTCTCAGAGCGGCTTCCCTTCCTCTCCCCACCGCAGACACCCTGTGAGGTACGTGGGGCTGAGAGAACTCTGAGAGAACTGCTCTTGAGAGAACAGCTCTAAGAGAACTGTGACTGACCCAAGGTCACCCGGCTGGCTTCATGTGGAGAAGTGGGGAATCAAACCTGGTTCTCCAGATTAGAGTCTGCCACTCTTAAACACTACACCAAATAGTTTTGGAAATCAGCAGAATTCAAAGCTCCCTTTTTTGTGGGGTGGTGGTGGTGGTGGTATTGAAACTACAGTCCTCTCTCCAGGCCATGAAAGTCCCTTTTCTTCTCTAGTCTCAGCATCGGCCTCGATGATGTCTTCTTTCGCGTCTGCCATGTTTTTTATGAGAAGTGGCACCATTAACTGTAGTGCCATTTAAGAATAATAGGACCCATTTATGCTGAGTTCCAAGCCAGTGCCCTTTTGACTGCTTGATAAAAGAGAAGGAGCTGGAACATGAATTAAGCATCTTGTGTTTGGAAAGAATTGGGTTAGGGCAGGATGCCAATAGGAGAGAGACCTCAAATGACACCGTACATCTAATTCATTAAATCCACACACTGGATCCAGATACAGACCTGGGAGGATGTTTGGACAAACCTGGGTCCATCCCCAGGTTTGCACATTAATTGAAAAAGAAAAAAAAAGTTTAAACAATGTAAATTATGGTGGAGGGAAACTGAGATCTCATGATGTCATGCTGCAGAATCTTTCGAGGACCCTAGTGCTGCTGCAGCGAGTGGAGGTGGAAGGGGAAAGGGAGGGGGCAGGAGCTGCTGCTGCTGCTGCTGCATTCGCCAGTGGAGTAGAGCAGAGCACAGCCCCTGGAGGGCCCAACAGCTCACCCAGATGCAGCTTGGACATTAGCTTGCCATGGTCTGGCCCAGGGACAGCAGCCGACATCAACCCCACCATTGCCAATGAAGGACAACCAGGCAAGGAAGCAGCCAGGGAGGCACCTCTGAGGTCAGAGGGACAAGAGGGTGGAGGAGGCATCCCCAGAGAAGGGCACATAGGGAGCTGGGCAGAGTAACCTGAGTAATCAGCTGCTGTGCCTACTTTCCTGGCCTACCTGGACTTTGGACCAGCTCTCCTTTTAGGATTGTGGAGAGATGCATTTTAATTTGGGGATTTGGGCTATACAAAAACTTCACAGTTACATTTTAAAAAATTCTCTCTTCTAGCAGAGAACAGGCAGGAGAGGGGAAACCAATTGCTCTCTAGCCTTCCCCATTGGTGTTTTAGAAATGCTCATATGTGCCTTCCTTGCTGGAGACAATGAAATGGCCAGCTCACACTTCCAGTGGGAAGGTGGCACCTAGAAGGGACACAGAGACGGGGGGGGGAGGGGGTGAAGAGAGGCTAGAGTGGACTTCCCTGAAGAAATCAGGACACGCCCCTCTGGACATGGCCGTGGCGCACCTGACACTCTGCCACACAGGGGTCACTGGGGAGGGTGCGGAAATGTTTCCAAACTGTGGGTTCCCCCCACCCTCTGAATCACTGCAGTCAGAGTCCTCTTCTCCAAAGAGTGTTAGCACCTACTGCTGGTGTCTCTGGCCAGTGCTAACAACTCTTTCGCCTATGTGGAGAGCCCCAGGAACAGGGGAAGGAGGCTCCGAGACGCCTGGTGATGCCCTGCTAGGGCCAGGCTCCAGTGGCCTGGAAGGATGGGTTTGGTGCCCAGGGGTGGGGGCCTGTGGTACGCAGGAGGTGGAGGACTTCTCCCCCCCCCCCACGATGAGCACCCTTCATACCCACTTTCACCTTCATGGTGCACAGAGGTGTTCATACTCAGGAGGGGTGGGAGGGTATAAATGTGGGAGACCTTTTTAGGGGGTCTATAAGTGGGACCCCAGAAATGTAATCCACCCCCAACTTGCAGAGTTTGTAGAGGAGTGGTGGCAAGGTGAGGTTCCCTGTGTGTTTGGTGTTTGCATGGGGGTCCATTCTATACACTTTTGAAACTGAGCCTGACATTTCCCCTAAAAGTACTTCTCTGGCTAGACCTTAGTGCTGTTGGGTTTGCAGTGCCATAGTGGCACTGGTTCTGCTGGGCTTGCAAAGGTGCCCCTCACCTTCAGTTTCTCCTGCAGAGATTCTTGGGAACCTTGATTTTGTTCTGCTGGGCTTCTATTGCCCTTGCTTTTTTTTCTTCTTCAGTTTTTCCCCTCCATTGGAAACAATGGAGGATGGGACATCTTTGGGAGATCATAATTCAGTCTCCATAAATTAAACCCTCACCAACCATGGGGGGTTGATAGAGGAGAGTCAGATGGAGAACCTCTGTGAGTTTGGTGTCTCTAGCTTGCACATATATCTGTTCTATACACTCCTGAATCTGCCCCTGTCATTTCCCCAGAAAGGACTTTCCTGGGAGCACCTTCTTTTGGGGGCCATAACTCAGACTCTGTAAGTCCAGTCCTCATCAGACTTGGAGAGAAGGTAGAGGAGAGTCAGCTAGCTAGAGATCCCCCTGCAAGTGTTGTGTCTCTAGCATGCGGGGTGGGGGGGCATTTTGCCACATAATGAATCTCATGAACCAAACCAGTTTAATGTCTAAAAGTTCATGATGGTTCATGGTTTGTGAACCTGACATTCCACGAACCAAACTGAACCACCTTTTCCCAGCTTGTGCCCATCCCTAGTCTTTAGACAGGAAAGTAAATCTCAGCTTCTGATTTCTTGGAGACTGACCTGTTTTCCATTTAGTTGCAAGCGCATTTTGCCACAAAAACTGACACCATCAGGGCATGGTCCAGCTCTGTAATAACGTTGGTGTCATGGAGAGCTAAAAGGCTTCACAATTTACAGGGCACCAGCACGGGCGTAACAAGGACATTGTATCCAGACTGAGTCATTAAGGTGTGGGATATCTGAAAACAGGGGCAAAATGCCTTTTCTTCCTGTGAATGAAATTATGGGGGAAACTTCCAACCACAGCAATTAAATTTTGGAAGGCATTAGAACAGCCAGGTGAGAAGGGCCATAAATCAGTGACTTAGGACATACTTTGCATGCAGAAAGCACCAAGTTCAATCCCTCCAGCGAAAAAAGGACTTCAAACAGCTGGCCTGAATCACTGTCATTGGTTCATTAGTGTGAAATTAAAAAAAGCATGATTAAAATTAAGCAGCTGGAGTGAAAGGTTAGCCAGTCCAGTATGCCACAGCTCCATGGCTCTCCAGAGCGAGGAAGAGTATGAATATTCCCCCTACTCTGTAGTCACTCCGTTTTACTTTTTAGTTCCCCAGTTCATTCAAGGTGCTGGTTATCACCTACAAAGCTCTTCATGGCCTAGGAAACATTTACCCAAAGAACCATTTCTCCCATTATGCTCCAGTACAGTGGCTTTCCCTCACCTGAGCAAAGCCTCTAGGGTTGCCAGCCTCCAGGTGGTAGCTGGAGATCTGTTGGGATTACAACTGATCTCCAGTCAACAGAGATCAGTTCCCCTGGAGAAAATGGCTGCTTTGGAAGGTGGACTCTATGGCATTATAGCCCACTGAAGTCACTCCCCTCCCCAAACCTCTTCCTCCAAATCTCCAGGAATTTCCCATCCCAGAGCTGGCAACCCTATGGGGAAGATCAACAGCTAACCACACCTGAGCATTGTCTGTTTTGGCTCCCACCTGAAGGAATGGCCCGTCTACGAAGGCCAAGAAGGTTCCCATACTTCTTTCGTTCTGCAGAATGGGCAAAGTGGAATTGGCCAAGAGGGTATTTTTATAAAGAGCACAGAGTCATAGTTTTAATGTCTGTGCAATACTTTAGGCAGTTTTCTTTATTGCGTTGTGCTCTACGTTTCTAATCAAGTTTCATTGCATTATTTGTGGGATGCATTACACTGATTTTATGGCATTGATTTCTGATTCTGTAGTCTGTTCGGAGCCTTGAGGAGAAAAGCGGACTATTAAAAAACCTAGTGCTTTGCTAGATGAAAAAGAGCTTGACTCAGTGTTAAGACAAGATGGCTTTGAGGGCCAGGGGCCACCAGCTGGTTTTACTTGCTCCCAACTCAGGGACAGTTTCTTTCATCAGCCGGCAGCATCATTCAGTTGCTTCATGGCTCTGTTGGTTTAGGGCAGGGGTGGGCAAACTTGCTTAGCGTAAGAGCCACCTAGAAAAGGGGTGGCCAAACTTGCTTAACATAAGAGCCGCATAGAATAAACATCAGATGTTTGAGAGCCACAAGACATGAACAAATATTACATGCTTTTACTGGAAAATAAGCAAATTTGCTTTTTATTAACATTAAATGAGGCTGCCAAAAATAATAACAAAAGGGGTAAAAGCAGATATTGATAATGATATTAATTTGTCCAATGATGTTTGTTTGCTAATGATATTTAGCTTCCCCAGCCGCCCTGCTGGGAGCCACATAATATATGTGAAAGAGCTGCATGCGGCTCCCGTGCCACAGTTTGCCCACCCCTGGTTTAGGGTTTTGAGCAGGTCCCAGAATTGTTAGCAATAATAAATGTGAAGCAATATGAGTGGGGAGAAGGTAGACGCAGGGGTCATTTTGAGCAGGAGCTCGGGGGAGCACACCTCCGGGAGTTGGTGACAGCCTTCCCACCGTGGGGGAATGCCTGTTTGTGTCATGGCTGCAGCAAAATGACCCCATCCCCTGGAAAGGTCCTTGTTCCTCCAACCAGCCTTCTGAAGGCTTCAGCCACCACTGAAGCTATCCTCCCAGAATAGTGGTATTTCAACTGATCTCCAGACAACAGAGATCAGCTCCCCTGGAGACAATGGATGTTTTGGAGGGTGGACTCTATGGCATTATACCCCACTGAGTGCCACTACCACCCCAAACCCTGCCCTACCCAGGCTCCCCCCCCCCCCAAATCTCCAGGTATTCTCCAGCACAGAGTTGGAAACTTACATGGCCCCCAATTGCGGTCACCTCCTCTCCCCCCTTTATTGCCACAGTTTTACCATCTCACTGTCTCAGTGTCCGCCTCCTTTTTCCTGGTCACCTTGGCCACTGAGACTCCACACCCAACCTCCTTTTTTCTACAGGTTCAATCCCCAGCATCTCCAGTTGCGGGAATCAGAATGAATGAAAAACACTGGAAAGATGCTGCGACTCAGAGTGGACAATACTGGCCTTGATAGCCACCCTGATAGACCAAGGCCACTTCAGCTGTTCATCTGAAGGAGAGACAGGTTAGTTAGTTAGAGAATGAATTTAGAGTCCGGTGGCACCTTTAAGACCATCAAAGGTCTGTTCAAGGTATGAGCTTTCGTGTGCAAAGCACACTTCTTCAAATACATTGGAAAGGAAGGTCTAAGAAGGAAGTGACAGGAAGCTTGAAAGAAGCAGGTAGCAGGCTGTGAGGCAAAGCACCCCTGACCTCCCTCAAGGGTTAATGAGAATGGTAAATGGGCTTGTTCCATCCTGCAGGTGTTGCTAATTGGGTCTCTCTGCCTACACAGCCCTTATCATCTTCAAGGCCAGAGCTGGAAATGTGGTAATTAGCTTCTCATGAGAACCTGTGGCCCAGTGGAGGGGGCAGGGGTCCTTTCGTAAAAAAAGAGGTGCAGGAGCTCATTAGTATAACTTATTTGCATATGCCACACCCCCTGACATCACCAGAAGTGATGACGTCATCGGCAGTGTGTCAGAAGGCAAGAAGGGAGGGAGGGAGGGGGAAGGAAGGAAAAGAACAGGAAGGAAGGAAGGTAGGTAGGTGGGAGAGAGAGAGAGAGAACAAAGGAAGGAAGGAAGGAACAGTAAGGTAGGTAGGTAGGTGGGGGGGAGAGAGAGAGAGAAGGAAGGAAGGAAGGAAGGGAGAGGGGAAGGAAGGGGGAAAGGAAGGAACAGGAAGGTAGGTAGGTAGGTGGGGGGAGAGAGAGAGAGAAGGAAGGAAGGAAGGAAGGAAGGGAGAGGGGAAGGAAGGGGGAAAGGTAGGTGGGGGGAGAGAGAGAGAAGGAAGGAAGGAACAGGAAGGTAGGTGGGGGGGAGAGAGAGAAGAAAGAAAGGGAGAGGGGAAGGAAGGGGGAAAGGAAGGAACAGGAAGGTAGGTAGGTAGGTGGGGGAGAGAGAGAGAGAGAAGGAAGCAAGGAAGGGGGAAAGGAAGCAACAGGAAGGTAGGTAGGTGGGGGGGAGAGAGAGAAGAAAGAAAGGAAGGGAGAGGGGAAGGAAGGGGGAAAGGGAGGAACAAGAAGGTAGGTAGGTAGGTGGGGGGGGAGAGAGAGAGAAGGAAGGAAGGAAGGAAGGAAGGAAGGAACAGGAAGGTAGGTAGGTGGGGGGAGAGAGAGAGAAGAAAGAAAGGAAGGAAGAGGGGAAGGAAGGAACAGGAAGGTAGGTGGGGGGCGAGAGAGAGAGAGAAGGAAGGAAAGGAAGGAAGAGGGGAAGGAAGGAACAGGAAGGTAGGTGGGGGGCGAGAGAGAGAGAGAAGGAAGGAAAGGAAGGAAGGGGCGCTTCTCCCCCACTGGGGCCAGCGTTTCCCTCCCTCCCCCCTCTTGCTTGGGCCCCAGGGGCTTCATGCCACTGGGGCCCGGCTTCTCCCTCCCTTGCACCCCCCTCGGGCCCGGGAGTGTGAGCGGGGGGGGGGGAGGGAACGAGGGGGCTTCTTCCAGGGAGTATGAGTGGGGGAGGGAGGGAATGAGGGGGCTTCTCCGGGGGCCGGCGGCGCTTGCCACGGCCCCGGGAGTGTGAGAGGGGGGAGGGAAGCAGGGGGCTTCTCCCCGGGCCAGCGGCGCTTGCCGCGGCCCCGGGAGTGTGAGTGGGGGGGGAGGGACCTCCGGGCCATGCACCTGCCCGTGCCTGCACCTCCCCGGCCGCCCGTGGTGCTCCTCCTGCTGGCCCCCACCGGGCCGGACTTCACGGGGGGGGGAGGCCCCGGCAGCTTCTGTCCCAAGGACTCGCGAGGGGCGGCCGGCTCCTCCTCCTGGAGCCCTGCTGCTGCGCCCCGGACACCGAGCCTTGCGCGGGAGGGGAGGTGCGGAGGGCCGGGTTCTCCCCTCCCACCCAGCCAGCCTTGGGCCGCCGCCGCAGGAGGGCCTTCCCTTCCCCTTTTCTCCCCGGGAAGAGGGCTCTGTGTGGGGGCCGGGCCGGGCTGAGCCGGCCTTGCTCCGTTGGGAAGGAAGGGAGGGAGGGGAGGAGTGGGCAAGACTCACCAAGCGGCGGCGCGCGTGGCGGGCACAGCTCCTCTGGCGGCGGCGGCATGGTCTTGGGCGCAGTCCGGTGCATGCGGCGGCCCAGGCGGCCTTGTCGCTCTTTCCCCCCTCCTTCTTTTCCAGACAAGGCTGCCGTCATTCCTGGTGCCCGTTTCGGCCTAGCTGAGCCAGAGCAGCCTGGTGTGGAAGTCACAGCGGCAGGCATGAGGGAGATGGGCATCCCCTCAGTGTGTGTCGCACTGGTTGACAGAGTCAGGGCCACCCGACCCCAGAACGAGCCCCGTGACGTCCCAAATAGCCTCCATGCCTCCAAGCCGGACCTGCCTGACGAGCACAGCGCCTGGGCTGACAGCTTCCGCCACCTCAGCAAGGTGCCCCAACGCAGCCTGAAGCGCTTCACCCTCCACTTCCAGCGGATGTCGTCCCAGCCGAGCGAGGGGCCAAACGTGGCTAGGCCCAAGCGGAAGGGGGGACGCCGTTTTGGCTGCTCCTTGAGCCACGAGAGCGGCCTACCCTTGCAAGCAGAGGAGGAGGCCGGCTGCGCGGCAAAGAAGCTCGGGCCCTGCGCGGGGGGGGGAGAGGGAGGGAGGGAGCGGAGCGAGTGGCAGCAGCAGAGCCCCGCCTGGACTGCCCCAAACGCCCTCGCTGGCCCCGCCCCCCACCCTCCTCTCTCCCGGAGCGGCGCTCCGGCGCGCCCCGGCCCCAACGGAGCCCTGGGAGGGGGGGGGAATCAGGAGCAGTGAGGTAACTTTCTAGAAGGTTCCAGCAAGAATGTGTCCTGATTGGATTACCTGAGCATCCCTGATTGTTCCTGCCAATTACCTAAGCACCACTAGGGTTGCCAGCCTCCAGGAGGGGCCTGGAGATGTCCCAGAATTATAGCTGACCTCCAGACTACAGAGATCATCTCCCCTGGAAAAAAATGGCAGCTCCAGTGGGTGGACTCTGTGATATCAAATCCCTGCTGAGCTGCCTCCATGTCCTATATCCCCAAACCTTATCCTTTCTGGGTGCCACCCCCAAATCTCCAGGAATTTGGCACCCACACATCACCTAAGCCCATTTTACTTTCTCTGCTATAGAGGCTCCAGGGTCCAGTTCTTTTTAGGGTTGCCAGCACTGGGTTGGGAAGTTCCTGGAAATTTGGGGTGGTGGTGGAGGGAGGGGTTTGAGGAGAGGAGGGACCTTGGCAGGATACATTTGCCACAGAGTCCATCCTCCAAAGCAGCAAGTTTCTCCAGGGGAACCGGTCTCTGTAGTCTGGAGATCAGTTGTAAAAGCGGGAGATCTCCAGGCCCCACCTGGAGGCTGGCAGCCCCACCTATTTAACTGGTTGGTGATCACTGGTGTTCTGTGAACTACACCCAGACTGAGTTAGGGTTGCCAAGTACTCATGGCTTAGTGGCGGGGGGGAGTCCTTTCGGTCCTGGGAGTTTCCTGGTGCGCGCGCATGCTGCAATTACGTCACCCGGAAGTGACGTAATCACATTGGGCACACTGGGGGCGGGACCTCTCAAATTTGAGGGAAACCATAGAGTTTTCCCTCGAATTGTAGAGGGTCCCCCTGAAACGTGCCTGACGCGACTACATCACCTCCGGGTGATGTAATCGCACTGGGCCCGTCCTCGGAGCCCAGCAATTTGGGGGCAGGGTTCCTCCCTGCCCCAATCCGGGCCAGTGGAAAACAGGCAGCTGGAGTGGGGGATTCCCTGCCCCACTGGGGGACTTGGGAACCCTAGGTTGAGTCCCTCTTGGTCCTGAGACTATAAGTGGCCCAGCCCAGCCCAGTACTAATAGCTGACTTGGCTGGTCAAATCCTTACTTTTGTACAGCTCATCTGCTCCTTTTACTTTTCAGTGATGTTCCTTGCACTTTAAGGCTGTTCCCTTCACCCTTGTCTTTTGCATTTCACAAGGCAGGCCCAATTAGAGGTTTCTGCATTTCCCCTTTGGCAAAGTATGTGCCTGGAGTGTGTCGAAGCAACAAATTACATTGTCTCCCATTCCCTTTTATTTTGATTTATATTGTGTCCTTTGCACAGGTCAAATAAAGGAAGAGCTTTTCAAAAGTTAAGGAAACACAAAAAGAAGGCGGCAAAGGTTCAGTTGTGCTCCTCATAGAGGATGAATAATGGTTTCATGGGTGACAATTAAAGTGCTTTCGACAGGCCTAACACACTTTTCCCTCAGAAGACAAAGAAGGGCAGGCACATTTTCTCTCTCACTTTCCTTATCTCCAACCAACTAATTAATTAGAAGTATCTGCTTTCCCTCCCAACAGTGGCAGAACAGAGACGCTGCCCCCTTCCTCTGAAGCCTCCTCAAAGATTTTGGCCTTATCTTTCTTCTCCCATCTTAATTGTCCCAGGCCAGCTTCAGGCATAGGCAGCAGAGCTCCATTGGTCAGGTTCCAAGCAAGGGAAGGATGACAGCCTTAAGAAAGGAGGCGAATTCAGATGTTTCTTTCTTTCCCATCCTCAAGGAATGCTCTACAGCTCTCTACCAGAATGAAACAGGCCTGCTTTCTTAGTGGTGGAGTTCTAAGGTCTATATCACACTGGAACACTTGGTTACAAGATCAGCACTTTGGTTGCACAAATGAAGGGGGATTCAGTTGTGAGCAGCAAAGTTGCCAGAATAGAAAGCATAACCTGGGGAGGAGGAGGAGGAGGAGGAGATTGGATTTATACCCCGCCCTTCACTCGGAGTCTCAGAGCGGTTTACAAAGGCCTTTCCCTTCCCCTCCCCACAACAGACACTCTGTGTGGTAGGTGGGGCTGAGAGAGCTGTTTTCAGAACTGTCCTTGAGAGAACAGCTGGTACAGAGCAATGGCTTGCCCAAGGTCATCCAGCTGGTGCAAGTGGAGGAGGGGTGAAAAGTACTGGAAGCAGAGGCCGGTAACAGTGAAATCAGCAAACATTTTATTGATATGGATCAGATGAGGCATGAGGGACGATGGTCAGGGGTCCGGTTTATATGCACAAGTAAACCACACCCCCAACCTCGCCCGAACAAGATAACAGGCTAAGGTTCCTGCCAGAGGCTATCATTGGACTATTTAAATATCATAAGCCTCTGATAGGATGACAATCAGGATCCTAGTGGCCCATTGTTCCTAGACCTCAAGCTCAGGTCATACCTGGCCATGGGCTCGACGGTGGCCATGCGGCTGTTGCCATTATATCCATCACATATATTACAAGTGGGGAATCAAACCCGGTTCTCCCAGATTAGAGTCCATGCACTTAACCACTACACCAAACTGTCTCTCAGAAGAAAGGCAGCTGCACCACAAGTAGGATCAGAAATGGCAACAGGCCGGAGGTCTGGGGGCAGCCACGATGGCCCATGCAATGTTATGTCACTGCCAGTGAAAACATGGAAGTGACAGAGGGTAGCTCTAGGAATCACTAGAAGCTCAGAGTTTCCAGGGATTCCTACAGCTACCCTCTGTCAGTTGTGGGTTTTCACTGGAAGTGCTGTAATGGTGTATTAGGGTACTGCTGGGTTTAATTCCCCCCCTCCTGCTGCCACTTGGAGTGGTGGCGAGGAACCAGGCGTGGTGGTGAGTGATCCTCCACCCTGACCGGGGGGACAGGGGACGACTGACAAGCACTTGATGGGGGGAGGGCAGCTGACAGCCCGTGACCATTGCAAAGAGCTACCTTCCTATATTGTACACAGCAAGATTGGGGACTCACAGGGG
The DNA here is from genome assembly GCA_029233225.1 of Lepidodactylus listeri. Taxonomy (NCBI): domain Eukaryota; kingdom Metazoa; phylum Chordata; class Lepidosauria; order Squamata; family Gekkonidae; genus Lepidodactylus; species Lepidodactylus listeri. The sequence goes on from JARCFY010000004.1 coordinate 127,293,482, forward strand.
GAACCAGAAGACAGAACCATTTTTACATGGCTTAAAAATGGATTTCATGAACACCCACAATTTTAGCTTGAGGGAGTCAAAACTCACATAGTCATAGCTCAGTTGTCCAGTGTACTGGTTCATTTATTTTGTTGCATGTATGTCCAGCTTTTCTTCCCTGGAATTCAATGCGGTTCCATCTGAGGCCTAGTTTACACATACAAAGAATGAGGTGGCAGAGTTTGTGGTGGTTTCACAAGGGGTGCCCCTGAGGCCACTCCCCCAGCTGCCTAAGACTGATTGCCCCCTTTTACTACCACTACCTTGTTGTCTTTTCCTGGTTGGTGTAGTGGTTAGGAGCATGGACTGTAATCCGGGAGAACTGAGCTTGATTCCCCACTCCTCCACATGCAGCTGCTGGTGTGACCTTGGGTTAGTTACAAGTTTTGTCAGAGCTGTTCTCTCAAGAGCAGTCCTCAAAAGAGCTCTCTCAGCCCTGCCTACCTCATAGGGTGTCTGTTGTGGGGAGGGGGAGGGGAAGGAAAAGGAGATTGTAAACCACTCTGAGACTCCTTTGGGTAGTGAAGGGTGGGGCATAAATCCAATCTCCTCCTCCTCCTCCTCTTCCTCCTCACATTCCTTTCTACCATGTTCCCAAGATGCCCTTAGATACAGTATGGAAAACTGTGAATGTCTATTGACCTTCTCAATCTCTCAAGAGAAGAATTCTGGGGAAATCTTTTGGGCCTGCATGTCTTGTTTAAAGACAGGGATCCGTTGGGGCTGGAGTGAGGTGGAGCGAAGCTCCGCCAGCTCAGGAGTAGCCAGTAGGGCAGCCACGGGCTGAATCAGATTCTCTAATCTGATTCAGCTCGCCGCCGAATTGCTGCCGAAATTCGGCAGCAACTTTAAAAGCCACTGGAGGGGAGGGGGTTTGAGGGAGAGGCTCCAAACTTGCAGGGTAGCTGCAGGGGCCTCTCCTCGAAATGCCCACCAAGTTTCAAGAAGATTGGACCAGGGGGTCCAATTCTACACGCCCCCAAACAGGTTGCCCCCATTCCCTCCATTATTCTCTATGGTAGGAAAAAAGTTAACATTTTTTCCCTCCATAGAGAACAATGGAGGGGATGGGACAATCTGTTTGGGGGCCCATAGAATTGGACCCCGTGGTCCAATCTTCTTGAAACTTAGTGAGTATTTTGAGGAGAGGCCCCAGCAGCTACCCTGCAAGTTTGGAGCCTCTCCCTCAAACCCCCTTTCCTCCAGCCCCTCATATACCCTATGAGTTTTTGCCATTGATTTCAATGGCCCATAGGATATAATGGGGCTGAAACTGACATTCCCTTTCTGACACACTTCTGGTGATGTCAGGGGACGTGGCATATGCTAATGAGTTATGCTAATGAACTCCTGCACCTCTTTTTCTATGAAACGACCCCTGTTTAAAGACATCTGGGGGTGAAAGGCATGATGGAGCATTGGCTACTCCAGGGCATGCCCAGGGGCAGAAGCAAGGGTGGAGGTGAGGGTGAAGATGTGTGGCGGCAATAGCAGAGCCTGGGGCCTCATAAACTCACCACCTGAAGCTGCTACCTCACCTTGCTAGCCTGGGTTAGACATGCAGCAGAATGAGAGGCAGAACTGATAGAATGGAAGGGTTGCCAACTCCGGGGCTGCGGTCACACACGCTAAATAATCCACTTTCAATCCACTTTCAGTGCACTTTGCAACTGGATTTTAACTGTGTGAACTTGCAAAATCCATTTGGAACGTGCATTGAAAGTGGATTGAAAGTGGATTATTTAGTGTGTGACTGCAGCCCAGGTTAGGAAATTCCTGGAGATTTGGGGAGTGAAGCTTGGGGATGCCAGGATTTGGAAAATGGAGGTACCTCAGCCAGGTATGTTACCAGAGTCCATCCTCCAGTGCCACCATTTTCTCCAGGGGACCTGATCTCTGTCATCTAGAGATCAGTTATAATCTTTGGAGATCTCTGGTCCCCAGCAGGAGGTTGGCAATCCTATAGAATGGTCTGTATCACTTCAGACTGCAAGCTGGGAGAGTTATATCTATCCTGCTCCCCATGTAAAGACTCCCTGCAAGTAAAAAAAAATAGCACATTCAAGAGGGAGGCTCTAGCCTAGCCATTCACATGTCCTACTAGTTCCCCAGTTTCAGGAAATTATCTACACAGGGAAACTTTGGAAAAAAAATGTTACTCTTCACCTGCAATCTGAAGTGGTACAGTCCATTGTACTGTGCCCTCCCACATCACAACCGCCTCATTCATTGTGAGGGGGGGGGGGGTTATTTGGGGTTTTATTTTGCTGATTTTGATTTGTGATCTTTTAAGTGTTGATTTGTAAGCCCCCCTTGAACCATATGGAAAGGTGAGGTATAGATATTTCAATAAATAAATAAATAATCAATATTCTGCTAATTGTAGACTAGATTACAGAGGCAGCCTGTGGCTGAGGTAGTGGAACAGACTGTTCAGACTTCAGGTGAGGGGTGTAGTATTGTGAACAACAGGACATGTCAGCTTTGTTTCAATTTAAGAGGATTTTTAAATTTAGCTTGTGGTAGAACATGCCTGCTCTGGCCTGCAGGCCCTGTTTCACCCTGACCTCCAAGGTTTTTCCAACTTGTGGAGAGGCTTTTCTTTCTCTCTCAGGTACTCCACCACCACCACTTGACTGTTGATGGAATTGCCACTGGGAGGGTCAGGATTCCTCTTCCTGATGCTTCCCTTCCACGTTCTGAGGCCTTGCCTCTGTATGTCCTGATGCCCAGCACCTGTTCACCACAGGGACAGTTTACTGCCTTGTGCATCCTTGGAGGAACAGCCACTTGCCAACTGCTTGCCTTCCCCTGGGTGCCCCTTTTAAAATAGCATGTCTGAGACAGTGGAGGTCTATGTGGTACAGAAAACCACTGCCAGCATCAAAAGTTTTGATGTACTGATTAAAAAGAAAATGTTCGCAAGCATACTTTTAGCACAGCATCAGATTGAGCAAGAGATTCAAAAGAAATGGGTAAAATGCAAATTCTCTGTCCCTCTCTCTATACATACCCTATCAGATGTTACAATATAGGACAGGCTCCTCTAGCTTAGGAAGTTACAGATTTTTACAGAGTTTCTGTTACCTTGAAGATCTCTCCAGCTTTTCTGGCTACTACATGGCCAATGACAACCTCTTGCAGACCTCAGCTAAGAGTTCTGTCTGTTCTCATGGACTCAGACCCACAGGAAAAGAAACCTCCTCCTTGCTGGAAGGAGTTTTTATCATATCTATTTATTCAGCCCACTGACCAAGTCAGGCCAGGTCAGAGTTCTTGAAATCTCCAGAAACTTATTTCCTCAAACCTCTCTAGCACTTAACATCTCCAAATCTCTGTTCCCTGCCTGAAAGGGGGGGCTCGCCCATCCAAATATATCTTGGTAGACCTATTAGCATTTGTTAAGAGGTAGCTGGCTGATTTCCTCCTCCTCGCTTGTTCTCTGCCCAGAGAGAGAGAAAAACTTTTAAAACACAGAGCAAAGGTTTTGTTCATTTCAAAGCTTTAAAGGAAAAAAGGCATTCCTTCACATAGCTCTCTCACTCTCGGCCTTTTTATAGATGGCCTCTATATAGAGTAGGAGGGACTTTCCAAGAGTGTGGGGGGAGTGCGTGGTGTGCACACAATGTGATGACATCACTTCCATATGATGGGTCATCATGTTGCATTTGGAGGCAGGATTTCCCCCACCAGCCAACTGGCCAATGGTGGGGAAGAGGCATGAAAAACAGGGGATCCCCCACTCCCTACCTCTAAATCCTCTCCCTTAGCAGTTTACTCCTACAGAAACCCCTCAGGGCCAAAACTAAAGGACATGCAAAACAGAAACTCACTCCTAGAGACTGCTTGTATACATTACCACAAGGGGTTACATTTTTTTACGCTTCAACTACAACCATAATGACAGTAACAATAACAACAATAGTGGAAAACCAGCACAGCATGCAAACAGCTAGGCCAGAACATTTCTGCAAGATGATCTAATTATTTATTTGCAAGTGACACTTACATGTGGGAAAATTTAAAAAGCTGACACCCCCTCCCCCAATCGGCAGAGCACTTTTCCACCTCAGGCTTCTACCACCTCATTCTACTGCATGCATAGCTCAGACCAGAAACTCTGTTCTTTCTGGCTTTTCCTGAGGAAAATATTCTTCCAAAAAAGCCTTTGGTGGCAGAAGCTGCTGTCCTGGAATGGATCAACTATCTTCTCACTAGGTTTGCCAGCTCTGGGTTGGGAAATGCCTGGAGATATGGTGGGATGGAGCCTTGGAAGGGCGAGGTTTGGGGAGTGAAGGGACCTCAGCAGCGTACAATGTCGTAGGGCCCACCTTCCAAAGCAGCCAGTTTCTCCATGGGAACTGATCTCTATTGTCTGGTGATCAGTTGTAATAGAGGAGATCTCCAGACCTCACCTGGAGGTTGGCAGCCCTACTTCTCATGACACAGCCTGGTCTATATCCACCCACTCTTAAAGCTGATCAACCACCAATCCATTTGCTCATGCAGCAAACAGGTCGTTGCCCTTTGCTAATGTTATTCTAAGCAATGACCTCATTTGCTTCAGTTTATAATTCTGTCAAATTTCATTTCGGCTTCCCCCCCCCCCCCTCCCGGCAATATCCCATAATGAGGACTTTCCAGCTTGAAAAGGTTCCATTGTAACCATTTGGGGTTTATAGTCTGTAAACATGTATGCCTGTTTTCAAAGATTAATGACATCCCCCCTCCAGCTGACAGCACATTATTTCATACACCTCTCTCAGCGTCTCCACAGATCAGTACTTTTGTTTTAAATAAGGACCTGACCCACAAAAAATTATGGAAGTGAGAAGCTTTACATAAGAAGCCACTTCAAAAATCTGCAAGGTTAGCTGCTTGTGGAGAGTCCCACGGGCTCACGGTTTCACTCCTCACATATGTGAAAGGAAACTTTCCCTGTTTGTGTGGTAGAGACGGAAGAAGTGTTTACTCCCCTCCCCCATTCTGTAATATTTGGGACTGGAGCTGAAGTGAATTTGCTCTTCACATTTCTTCTTTACAAATTTCATGTATAGTATTCTTTGGCTAGTCACTGACTGCTGGAATATTCTGTAGCTATTTAGTGTTTGTGTTTGACAGAGGTACCCCAAACACATCTGAAGGGCCACAGTGGGATGAATGTTTGACTACATAACCTTGCATTGATCCAGCAGGGTGCTCCTTATGTTCCTATTGGATTTTGATATTTAATGCTTGACAGGTGTGTGCTCCACTCTCATGGAGGTCCCGTTGGACTTTGTACTTGACAGTTGACATGCAATGATATTAGTCTTTGGCAGCAATATGAATATATAACGGTATATCACAGTGGCTTCCAGACATTCTGCCTCCAGGGAACAATTTCCTCACCGGCTACGGCACTGCTGCTTGTTTGCCACAGAACCCCTGCAGAGGATTCTGGTATTTCTTTCAGCTGTATATCTGTTTATTTGCACCCTGCCTTTCTCTCCAGTGGTGACCCAAAGCAGGTTACAGAGTTCCCCTTTTCTCCATTTTATCTTTGCATCAGCCCTGTCCAAGTCGGTTAGGTGGAGAGAGTGTGACTTGTCCAAGGTCCCCCTGAAGCTTCCCTGGTAGAGTGGGGATTCAAACCTGGGTCTCCCAGATCCTCGTCCGACACTTTGATTGCTACACTACATGGGCTCTCTATGTTCAGAGGTGCACATTCTGCCCACATTGGGGGGGGGGTACCACTGTATCTTTGCCTATTGCGAACAGAGGGCATATATAAGAATGTATCCCACAATCCTCTGTGGCCTCAGTGAATATGAATATTCATACTATTCACTGGATGAGTCTGAGTGTGAAAGTATGTGGGAAACCACTTTCAGGCAGCCCCCTTCCGGTGCATGCATGTGCCTTTCTGTATTCCTCAGCAGACGTGTTGCGTTCTGTTCGTGTGAAACAGGCTCCCACCACGCACAACACAATATGTGCAGTTGCTGCATGTATCATGTAGCTGAAGTGTGCAGCTGGTGGACTCCTGAGCCATGGAAATGGAATGCAATGGAACATCTGTAAAGGGATTTTGTAGGCATATATACTCTGGCTGAGTTATGGGCAATTTCTCTTTTGTTAGATTTTGATCCATAAATAACTTGATCTGTTGTCAAACTTTTGGTCATAGTGATCTCTGTAAAATGCTACAAGGATGGGTTCAAGTTTGTTGATTTTTTGTGGGAAGATTGTATTGTTATACTTTGCCCTGGCCTGGATGGCCCAGGCTAGCCCAGTCGTGTAAGATCTCCAAAGCTAAGTAGGATCAGCCCTGGCCAGTACTTAGACGGGAGACCACCAAGGAATCCAGGGCTACTATACAGAGGCAGGCAATGGCAAACTACCTCTGTTGGTCTCTTGTCTTGAAAACCCCATGGGGTCATCATAAGTCAGCTGCAACTTGACAGTACTCTCTAGCACTGCTGTAATATTTTATCTTGCCATGTTTTATTCTATTTATTGGTTTCAAGCTCAAGACCTTGGACCAAATGATCTTATTAGTAAAAAGAAAGGTATATATACTCATATAGGGAAAATATCCTTAATCACTTGGACCCAGGGTTCATTTCGTAGAAAAAGAGGTGCAGGAGCTCATTAGCATAACTCATTAGCATAACTTATTTGCATATGCTACACCACCTGACATCACTGGAAGCATGTCAGAAGGCAAGAAAGAAAGGGGGGGGAGAGAGAGAGAGAGAGAGAGAGAGAGAGAAAGAAAGAAAGAAAGAAAGAAAGAAAGAAAGAAAGAAAGAAAGAAAGAAAGAAAGAAAGAAAGAAAGTTGGCAGAGAGGGGACAGCTACTAATCCACGCCTCAAAAATACCACTATTCTGGGAGGACAGCTTCAGTGGTGGCTGAAGCCTTCAGTAGGCTGATCGGAGGAACAAGGACCTTCCCAGGGGATGGGGTCATTTTGCTGCAGCCATGACACAAGCAGGCATTCCCCCACAAGGGGGGGGGGGCTGGCACCAACTCCCGGAGCTGAGCTCCCCCGAGCTCCTGCTCGAAATGACCCCTGCTTGGATCTAGATTGTTTCACCAGCGTAATCTGTCCAAATGATACAGAATTTTTGGGACTGCATACTTGAACATTCTTATTTATTTTAATTTATTAATTTATTGGATTTATAACCCCCCCCCCCCTGAAGCAGGCTCAAGGTGGCTTCTCCCATGAAATAAATGCTTCCTATGCCCTGTCATTCTCTACAGGGAGATTTTAATATAAGAGAGCACTGAAACGTGGAATTTCCCATCTGCAGTCTGAAGGTACAAGAAGCTCCAGAATAAGTGATCCATCTGCAAGTTTAAATCAGCTGTTAAGAATAGCCGGAAATGCCCAGATCAGAATGTGCAAAGCTGATCAAGTCTATATATTATTTTAAACAGATAGTTCAGTGTGTCTCATAGATGTTAACAGTTTTATACAGATGCAAAAAGAGCACGGTAGCCTGTCCTCTGCAATTCGAATCCAAACTAGGTGGATGAGAAAAAGGAACAGTTTTCTAAAAAGCCTCTTCAAATGGTGCCCTGGGAGATGCCATGGGTAGAGCTTTGCATGCAGAAGGTCCCAGGTTCAATCCATGGCATCTACAATTGAGGAGGCCAGGTAGTGGGTGATGTGAAAGACCCTGAGACTTTGACAATACTGCTCTTGATAGATCAGTGGTCAGATCCAATATAAGGCAGCTTCATGTGTCTGTTCATATTACGCAAACTTTCCAGTGAGGATGTACATTTGAGAATTACGGTCCATCTGGGCTCCTTGATATCTGTATTTATACTTTGTGTGTGTGTGTGTTTGTGTAAAGTGCTGTGCAGCTGCAGCTGACTTATGGTGACCCCAGCAAGGGGCTTTCGAGGCAAGTGATTAAGTAGAGGTGGTTTGCCATTGCCTTCCTCTGCACAGCCTTCCTTGGCAGTCTCCCATCCAAGTACCAACCCCATTTAGCTTCCAAGATTTGATGAGATTGGGCTGTATTGCACCTTTCCACATCCCATTTGTACGATAGCTTCGGGAAAATGTTCATGTGTGCATTCAAAATGGCGGATGTGTCCATGTTAAATTTTTAACACATAGCATGTCATGGCTGTGTGTTTTATTAAAAGAACGGAGTATTCTGTTGACCGAGCTAATCAAATATTCAGGTGGGCATGTGGTACAGTCCTTCACAGGACTGTACCACCTCAGAATCCAAGCAGCCCTCACATCAAAAACCCATCACTCTACTGAAAGCTAACATGTCCATAAGGACACATTTAGTCATGTGAGAGGGCTGATATGGGAATGATTTCAAACGAGTGTGCCTCCACATGTATTCATAGTTGGTCCAGTCATATGCTGAAGTATACCACAACCTCTTCCAAACATTTATATCAGTTCTCACCTTCACATGAGTTTGTTTTGTGTTGAAATGCTGTTTGCTTCCGACAGTGAGAGGTTGTTAGGTGGATTTTAGAGATCTTGTGCTTAGAGAAGTGTTAAATCTTTAAAAATTGATTTTTTTTTCAAAACGCAGAAAATGTTAACTGATGAGAGGATGTCAGGTTTTCCCTTCGTAACCACCAGGGGGCATTGTTTACTTTCATACTGTTGTAACACTTTCCTTAGAAAGTTATATACAGGCCCCCACCCCCACCCCCGCCAAAAAAGTTTAGTGTAGGATAGAAGTCTTGGTAAAAAACTGGCTTACTGGCTGACTATCAAGCAGTCCTTGTTCCTCAGTCACTGAATGGAGTTTTCCATAACTTTTCTTTCCTTGCATTCCTATAGAATGTTCAGTATGAACTACTGGGTATGTACTTCTCAGAGGTGCATTTTTGAGGCCTCAGTTTCATTTAAATTTATGTTGATTCCTAGAATTGCCGTATCCAGAATAAAGATGTGGTGTTCTCATAGCCATCACTATTCTTTTCCTTTTAAAAATATCATTTTTAAAATTTTGGGTTTTTTTGATAAAACACAAAAGATCAATATTTATTTATTAATTTAATTTAACAAATTTGTATCCTACCTTTCTGCCCTCACAAAGGCCATCAAGGCAGCCGACAAATTCAAATGTACATAAGAAAACGTGCATAATAAAACGTACATAAAAACACTGGTCAGGAAGGAAGGATCGAATTCCAATATAATATATAAATATAATCACAACAGACTGCAGAGCCAGTGTGGTGTAGTGGTTAAGAGTGCTGAACTGGTACCTACAAGACCCAGGTTCAAATCCCCTCTTGTGCCATGGAAGCTCTCTGGCTGACTGTGGGCCAGTCACATTCTGTCAGCCTAACTTACCTCACAGGGCTGTGAGGATAAAATGGAGGAGAGGAACGCGATGTAAGCTACTTTGAGAGCCAGCTTGATGTAGGGGTTAAGAGTGGCCAACTCTGACCTGGAGAACCAGGTTTGATTCCTCACTCCTCCACAGTTTCTGTCAGAGCTCTCTCAGTCTCACCTACCTCACAGGGCGTCTGTTGTGGGGAGAGAAAGAGAAGGCAATCGTAAGCCCCTCTGAAATTCCTTAGGGTAGGGAGGAGCGGGGTTTAAAACCAACTTTTCTTCTTTTCTTCCTCCATTGGGAGTAAGTGGGGTACAAATGAATAAAATAATATAAAACTTTTAAAAAAGAATATCAATAATTGCCTTTTTATACAAGAAAACCCTACCAAGTCTATCATGCTGAACATAACCAAAAAAGATTATATCTTCATTTTCATTTATTTTGCACCTGTATTCAAATCAACACAAGGCAATTGTAGCTGTTTATTTCTAGCTCGTTCCTGATTTCTTCTGAAAGTCAAGGAAGACTTTTCAATTGATTTGCTTCCTGTTGTCTACCATCTATTAATGTTATGGTTTCATTCATCTTGGGAAGTCTGGCTATTTTTAACCCATACCTCAATGGAAAGGCATTGAGATATTCAGCCAGTTTCGGTCAATGATATATTTTGTTGTCAGTGACACTAGATCAGGCCTCCAACAGAATGACACAAGGATCCTCTGGCATCTTGGAACTCACTTTTCAGTCTATTTGGTGTCCTGATTTTCCTCCAGGGATCTGAGCCACTGGGCACTGCCACCACATATGTAAAAAGTTTGCCGAAATGTCCACGTGTCCAGTGTTTATTAGAATTTCTCCCATACATTCAATTTAATCTGTAAGGAGTTAAATACCATCAACCTTGCAGTGTCATGTCTATTTATACCTAGTACATTAGCTGACCACAAAGGAAAATATCTTTCTTTGCTCAGAATCATTAATTGCTGGTGCTCAAGCCTTTAGAAACTACGTGAATAATGGAACCTATTTATGAGCTAGTTAACCGGTGTCAAAGGTGATCACAATTAGATATCAGTAGCACAAAGGTAAGTGGGAATGAGTGCTAAGTGAAAAAAGGCAAGGACAGTCACCCCTCTCTCTGAGGCCTATAGACCAAAATAAAAGCTCACTGAACATTAGGACATTCTGAGAACATGTGAAATTCCATTGTGGGTGCCACCACAACTGAGAATGGATTAGCGTAAGTAAGGAAAGCTTGGCGTAAAAAGCAGATTTATCCAGGGGTCCTTTCGTAAAAAAAGAGGTGCAGGAGCTCATTAGCATAACTCATTTGCATATGCCACACCCCCTGACGTCACCGGAAGTGTCAAAAGGCCACACATCCCTGACGTCATGGGCAGTGTGTCAGAAGGCAAGAAGGGAGGGAGGGAGGGAGGGGGAAGGAAGGAAGGAAAGGAACAGGAAGGTAGGTAGGTAGGTGGGGGAGAGAGAGAGAAGAAAGAAAGAAAGAAAGAAAGGGAGGGAGGGGGGAAGGAAGAAAGGAAGGAAGGAGGGAGGAAGAAAGGGGGGAAGGAAGGAAGGAAGGAACAGTAAGGTAGGTAGGTAGTTGGGGGAGAGAAGAGAAGGAAGGAAGGGGGGAGGAAGGGAGGAAGGAAGGAACAGGAAGGTAGGTAGGTAGGTGGGTGCAGAGAGAGAGAAGAAAGGAAGGAAGGAAGGAGGGAGGAAGGGAGAGGGGAAGGAAGGGAGGGGGAAGGAAGAAAGGAAGGAAGGAGGGAGGAAGAAAGGGGGGAAGGAAGGAAGGAAGAAAGGAACAGTAAGGTAGGTAGGTAGTTGGGGGAGAGAAGAGAAGGAAGGAAGGGGGGAGGAAGGGAGGAAGGAAGGAACAGGAAGGTAGGTAGGTAGGTGGGGGCAGAGAGAGAGAAGAAAGGAAGGAAGGAAGGAGGGAGGAAGGGAGAGGGGAAGGAAGGGGAAAAGGAAGGAACAGGAAGGTAGGTAGGTAGGTGGGCGGAGAGAGAAGAAAAAAAGAAAGAAAGAAAGAAGGAAGGAAGGAAGGAAGGAAAGGGAGGGAGGGAGGGAGGGAAGGAGGGGGGAAGAAAGAAAGGAAGGAAGGAGGGAGGAAGAAAGGGGGAAAGAAAGAAAGGAACAGTAAGGTAGGTAGGTAGTTGGGGGAGAAAGAGAGAAGAAAGGAAGGAAGGAAGGGGAGAGGGAGGGAGGAAGGGAGAGGGGAAGGAAGGGGGAAAGGAAGGAACAGGTAGGTAGGTAGGTAGGTGGGGGGAGAGAGGGAAGGAAGGGAGGGAGGGAGGGGCGCTTCTCCCCCCACTAGGGCTGGCGTTTCCCCCCTCCCCTTGCTTGGGCCTGAGTGGCGTTAAGCCACTCAGGCCCGGCTTCTCCCTCCCTTGGGCCCGGGAAACAGTTCAGTGGGGGGGGGTTCTTCCCTGGGCCGGCAGCCAGCCGCGGCCCCGGGTAAGGTGACTGGGCGAGGGAGGGGGCTCTCCAGCGGGGCCAGTGGCCAGCCGCGGCCCCGGTAAGGCGACTGGGCGAGGGACGGGGCGAGGGAAGGCGACTGGGTGAGGGACGGGGTGAGGGAGGGGGCGAGGGAAGGAGACTGGGCGAGGGAGGGGGCGAGGGACGGGGTGAGGGAAGGCGACTGGGCGAGGGATGGGACGAGGGAGGGGACGAGGGAAGGCGACGGGGCGAGGGACGAGGGAAGGCGACGGGGCGAGGGACGGGGCGAGAGAAGGCGACGGGGCGAGGGACGAGGGAAGGTGACGGGGCGAGGGAGGGGGCGAGGGAAGGCGACTGGGCGAGGGACGGGGCGAGGGAGGGGGCGAGGGAAGGAGACTGGGCGAGGGAGGGGGCGAGGGAGGGGGCGAGGGAAGGCGACTGGGCGAGGGACGGGGCGAGGGAGGGGGCGAGGGAAGGCGACGGGGCGAGGGAGGGGGCGAGGGAGGGGGCGAGGGAAGGCGACTGGGCGAGGGACGGGGCGAGGGAGGGGGCGAGGGAAGGCGACGGGGCGAGGGACGAGGGAAGGCGACGGGGCGAGGGACGGGGCGAGAGAAGGCGACGGGGCGAGGGACGGGGCGAGGGAGGGGGCGAGAGAAGGCGACGGGGCGAGGGATGAGGGAAGGCGACGGGGCAAGGGAAGGCGACTGGGCGAGGGACGGGGCGAGGGAGGGGGTGAGAGAAGGCGACGGGGTGAGGGAAGGCGAGTGGGTGAGGGAGGGGGCGAGGGACGGGGCGAGGGAAGGCGACTGGGTGAGGGACGGGGCGAGGGAGGGGGCGAGAGAAGGCGACGGGGCGAGGGAGGGGGCGAGGGACGGGGCGAGGGAAGGCGACTGGGCGAGGGAGGGGGCGAGGGAGGGGGCGAGAGAAGGCGATGGGGCGAGGGGCGAGGGAAGGCGACGGGGCGAGGGAAGGCGACTGGGCGAGGGAGGGGGCGAGGGACGGGGCGAGGGAAGGCGACTGGGTGAGGGACGGGTCAAGGGAGGGGGCGAGAGAAGGCGACGGGGCGAGGGACGAGGGAAGGCGACTGGGCGAGGGAGGGGGCGAGGGATGGGGCGAGGGAAGGCGATGGGTCGAGGGAGGGGGCGAGGGACGGGGCGAGGGAAGGCGACGGGGCAAGGGACGGGGCAAGGGAGGGGGCGAGAGAAGGCGACGGGGCGAGGGACAAGGGAAGGCGACGGGGCGAGGGATGAGGGAAGGCGACGGGGCGAGGGACGAGGGAAGGCGACGGGGCGAGGGACGGGGTGAGGGAGGGGGCGAGAGAAGGCGACGGGGCGAGGGACGAGGGAAGGCTACTGGGCGAGAGAGGGGGCGAGGGACGGGGCGAGGGAAGACGACTGGGCGAGGGACGGGGCGAGGGAAGGCGACTGGGCGAGGGACGGGGCGAGGGCGGGGGCGAGGGAAGGCGACGGGGCGAGGGACGAGGGAAGGCGACGGGGCGAGGGACGGGGCGAGGGAGGGGGCTCTCCAGCGGGGCCAGTGGCCAGCCGCGGCCCCAGGGCTGGTGACTGGCGGTGGGAGGGGGCTCTTCGCCGGGGCCGGCGGCCAGCCGCGGCCCGGGGACAGTGATTGGGGGAGGGAGGGGGTGAACGGGGGAGGCCCGCCCCCTGGCCCCTTCTCTCCCGGAGCAGCGCTCTGGCCCCAACGGAGCCCTGGATTTATCCAACAGTGGTCTTGCCAACTGGGACTTGCCATAGGGGAAACAAAAGGTGTGACAGAAACTGAAAGCGTCATCCAGTCAGGCATTCAGTTGAAACATTTATGCTCTGCTGCCTCTACCCTGAGACGATCAACTTCAACGCAGCTTCCATCAAATATGATAAAGACAACAAAGCAGCCATTAGAAACAAAGACATCGTCAGGGCATCTCAGAAGTCACTAAAGAGCGGCTCACAGATCCCATGTGGCTACCCCAAACTATCCTGCAGGACTGTGTTAACAATTTTGTGGCATCCATGAGCCAGATTTTTTAAATTAAATGTTTTCCATTAATCATCCTCACCACCCATCTAAACGCACGTGCTCACATCTTTCCTCCTCTCTCCCCTGTTTCAGTTCTTCTACACCCCTCTCTTGGTTCGCCCACTGTTGTTGCTATTTATTAAATTTGTTATGCTGAAGTTGTCAAGCATACACAGGCAGTGCTGAATAAATTATTAATATTTTATCATCTGTAGCACTTTGGAATGCCATGTCTTTATCTTATTTGGCCTACATGATTGGTTGCACCAGACAGGGGATTTTAAAAAATAGCGAATTGGCCAAAGATGAATTGGAATCTGAACTGGGCTGGTCTCTGTTCAAGTTTACATTCTATTAAACTCAAGTCTCTTTTTTTCACTGATTGTCCCACATGGCAAAGAAAAGATGCAGCAATTCCGCAGGAAGCACCCTGCCACTCCTCATTTGCATCCATTGTAAAGTCTTAATTGGAAACATATCTTTTAGTAAGATCTCATTGTGTATCGCATCCCTTATCATGACACACAGCCCTTAAAGATGGGGAATTCTATATTACACCGTGAGGGTTATTTGTCAGTTCACCATTCTAGAAAGACTTGAGCTTGACAGCCAGGACATTCCCCTGATATTGTTCCCAAGCACCAAAGTCCTGATCCAAGTCCGGCTCTCGTGTTTCCGGGAATCAAATTTCACTTGGGAACTCCCAACACATGTCTGCTTTGCAGGACTTGAGGCCGACCCAGGGATGGATCTAGGAACGATATATTGTGCAGTTAGACGGTCAGTCCCTTTCAGTTTAGCCCCAGCACACTTATCATCATATGAGACTCTCTTGGATTGTAGACCAGGTGGATTTGAAGGCTGTAAGCCCCCCTAGGAAGCTGATCCTGGCTCAATATCATTGGAGGAATCACTAAAGTTACCATCTCTGGCTTGAGAAACTCCTGGGGATTTGGGAGCAGTGCTTGGGAAGGATGGAGTCTGGAGAATGGAGTGAGCTCAGCTGAGATACGATGTCACTCTAGGGCTCCCATTTCTCCTAGACTTTATGGTGTACCATAGTGTCCAACCTCTGGAACTGCCATTTCCTCCCCAGGAACCAGTCTCTGTACTCTGGAAATCAGTTGTCATTCCACAGGAATTTCAGATCCAGCCCTGAGGCTGGGTAACACATAGGAGCCACTAGCAAAGAGGATTCTGGAGAAAGAATTTTTCACAGCCTAAAAACCCTCTTCATGCTTGCCTTTCAGGTGGAGCACAGATTCCTAATTGCACCCCAACAACCACTGGCTATTCTAATTAATCCTTGAAAGTAAAGATTAGGCTGGGGTTGTATAAGGAGCTCCCCTACAGTCCAGTTCTGGAGGACGGCCCCTATTTCTATGGTGGCGTCATTGTTCAAAGCCAGTGTAAGAACAACCGCCTTCCTGGTCAGACTCACATCCCTGCCTGCCCTACGACTGCCATCGCCTATTATAATTAATAGTTCTCCAGTTCTTTTTCATCGTTTCAAGTACTTTGCAATTCTTAATACTGGCCTTTTCAGATTGTAAGAGGTTTGGGCGAAGCCGTGGCTACTCGAAGCATAAAGTTCCCCAGTCTCTCTGTGGGGATTTATTCAGGGCTGCTGTAAGGCAAGCAGAGATGGTAATTGTGGCGGGATGGTCTTTGCCTTATCAGGCTGGGACCTGGTGAAAAGCCTTCAGTGCTCAGAGAATCATCAGCTGAACCTCTCAAAGGAAACACGCTGTTTCTCCCCTCCTGGAAGGGCCCAGCCCATTTTTATATTCTCGTTAACAATATTTTTTTTGTTGTTCCTAAAAGGAGGGGAGGGGCTATGGCTCCATGGTAGGGCATCTGCTTGGCATGCAGAAGGTCCCAGGTTCAATCCCCGGCATCTCCAGCTAAAAGGATCAGGCAGCAGGTGATGTGAAAGACCTCAGCCTGAGACCCTGGAGAGCCACTGCCAGTCTGAGTAGACAATACTGACTTTGATGGGCCAAGGGTCTGATTCAGTATAAGATCACTTCATGTCTGTTCATATATATATTTTTCTGAATGCAAATCTTTTGGCTGTTGCTCAGGTCCCCATATGGAATCACTCGCACAGTACATGCTGTAACAAATCCCAGATTTGCCCAAGATTGGCTGCGGTTCGTTTCTGAGAATAACTTTTAGGGGACTCTCAATGCAATCCTGAACAGAGCTACATCCTTCTCGAATCCATTGAAATGTATGGGCTAGGATGGTACTGTCTTTCTGCCCATCCCTGCAGAATAAAGAAACCTGGATGATAGGTTAGAGGGGATGCCAAGGCTCAGTTTGGGTTAGGGCTCACTGGAGCCCCAGCATCCCGATTTCATGGCCAGCACTCAGTCCTAAAATATGTGCTGAACATGGAGAGTGCATATATTCCTCCTGCTGAGTGATTTTAGAGAGTCCATGGAGACTGAGGACTGGGGAGAAGGGATTCCCAATCAGAATGTGTCATTTCCAAACAGACTTGAACTAGATCTCTTTTCCTCCTTTTTTGGGACTGAGAGGGCACCCATTCAGATGTCAGGAAGGAAGAAGAAGACAAGATTTATACTGCACTCAGGGTAGTTTACAATCTCTTTCCCTTCCCCTCACCACAACAGACACCCTGTGAGGTAGGTGGGACTGAGAAAGCTCTCTCGAGAACTGTGCTTGAGAGAACAACTCTGAAAGAATTTATGACTGACCCAAGATCACACTAGCAGCTGCATGTGGAGGAGTGGGGAATCAAACCTGGTTCTCCACATTAGAGTCTACACTCTTAACCACTACACCAAAAAGAGGTGTCAGTATAGGCTGAAGAATAGGGTTTAATTATTTGGGGTTAGTAGTTCATAGTGTGGTGCAATGCTTACAGCAGTGATTTTAATGGGAGCTATATAGCCCCCCCGCCCCCCCAGCTAGGGTTGCTAGCAGTGTTCCCTCTGAACTGAGTTAGTGTGAGGTAGCTCACGGTTTTTTTTAGCCTCCAGCTCACACATTTTTTGTCTTCGCTTAGGAAGGATGGCTCCAGAACAAACTCATTTATGCAGTAGGCTAATCTCTCACTCACAACTTTAATGCCAGTAGCTCACAAAGTAAAAATTTTGCTCACATGACTCCACTGCTTAGAGGGCGCATTGGTTGCCAGGTCTTCCTTGGCCACCAGTGGGAGATGGAGATTTGGGGATGGAGCCTGGGGAGGACAGGGACCTCAGTGGGGTACAATGCCATAGAGAGACCACCCTCTAAAGCATCCATTTTGTCCAGGGGATCTTATCTCTGTAGTCTGGAGATGAGCTGTAATTTCAGGGGATCCCCAGGTCCCACCTGGAGGCTGGCATCCCTACTCTGGGCAGGATCTGCAAATCTGGGGGGGGGGGATATTCAGAACATTTGGGAACCATTGGGTGGCATTTGGGATTTTAGACAATTTAATTTTCCCACTTGCAATGCCTTCTGGCAGCAAGTGAAGAATTGTTTCACACCACTCATCCTGGCCCTGGGGATAAAATCTCAGATCCTAGGTTTCTTTCCCCAGGCCCTTTAATAAGTCAGCCATCATGCACAAGGGTTTCATTGAACATATGCATGAGGTCTATCATATGACTGTTTTTATCATAGTGCACATGCTTCTTTACAGAATAATAGTGCAAACAACAGGTTTCTGACAGTTTAAACTGGGTTATGCATTATGACCACAATCTGACAGTTAGATGCACAAGCCTATTGAGTTTGTCTGGCTTCACATCATGAGAGCCAGCATAGTACAGTGCTTAGAGCACTGGACTAGGTTCAGAGTGATGCAGGGTTGAATTGCTACTATCTAAGGAAGCTTGGTGGGTGACTTTGGGCCAATCACACAACTAGGGATGGGCACAAGCCACCTCCCAAACTAAAGTTCATGATGAATTTTGGCTGGTTCGTAGTTCACGAACTCAAGTTCGTGGCAGGTCAACCAGCATGAATGTTCCAGGAACTTTCAAACTGTTCATGGAGGTTCATGGCAGTTGGTGAATGGATACATTTCCAGACAGACTGTCTCCACTCAATCTAAATGTTTACCAAACTTCAAAACAATGGGGGAGGGGAAACTTGCAGGGCATATAGAGGAGCATCTGGGGGAAGTCACCTGCAACTTTGATTTTCTCTAGCTTATGCAGGATCTGTTCTATACACTCCTGAACCTGCACTTGTCAAAATGACCACCTGTCATTTCCCCAGAGAGCACTTTCCTGGGGGCACCTTCTTTGGGGGGGGCATAACTCAAACCCCATAAATCCAATCCTTACCAAATTTTTAGGGTAGGTTAGGAGAGTCAGTCAGAGATCTTCTGTGAGCTTTGTGCCTCTAGCACACCAGGAGGCTGTTTTACCACCTCACAAAGGAACCAATTTGTGAGGCAGCTAAAAGTTTGTGACAGTTTGTGGTTTGCAAACTGGACATGCCATTAACCAAACTGCACATCCCTGGTTTGTGCCCATCCCTACACACAATCTCACCCTAAACTACCTCACAGGATTGTTGTGAGGATAAAATGGAGAAGGGAAGGATGTTGTAAGCCATTTTGGGTCCCATTTGGGAGGAAAGTGGGGTATAAATAAATTAAATACATAAATAATGCCAGATTCTGTCCTCTTGCATTTCAATTATGCCATTAACATAGAGACTCATTATGGCCCAATGTTTAGTCATGAGTTTGTTCTCACAGTGTCCTGAGTTTCCTCAGAACTCAGTGCTCTGAGTTATCACACAGTATTAACCCTGGTGTTTATATAGAAAAGACCCACTTTTCTGCAATAATAAAATTGAACGTGGTCCTTGCTGTTTTATTATCTCTGCTGCCTGTAGTGTACGGTATCAGCTTTCCTTCCTTCTTTTGTTTAGTATTTGCACAAGCCTTACCCAATGTTCCACAGTTGCCCTTGGGCCTCTTGATGAGTGCATGGGAACACTTAGTTCTTGTACAAGTCAGGTAAGTGTTCCATCATTTTATCATCCTGACTATAGGTCACAACAAATTAAATCATACAAATGGAACAATACTGAAACACAGAAGGATCACGTGCAAACCTGAACTAAAAGAACAACAGCACACACATTTTATCAGCAGGATGATGAGATAGAAAATTAGCTTTAAGGGCTTGAATCAGGGGTTGAAATTGGGAAGGGTGTGGCAGTATACTTGTAATTAGGCATGGGCATGAAACCAGCTCACGAACTAAAGTTCATCACAAATTTTGGCCGGTCCATGGTCCATGAAGTGATGTCCGTGGAGGCTCCATGTCACAAATTTTCAAGAAATTTTAGCGGGGTTTGGGGTGGTTCGTGGGTGGAGACAGACTGGCACCAGTCAATTAAACTGTTTACAAAACTCCAAGGCAACATTGGTGGCAGAATTCTCCAGCCTTGGAAACACCAAAAGGAGCCTTCCAAAGCTTAAGAGGCACTGCTGGCTGCCAATAACAGAGTTCGCATTGCGGTCTATGGGCTGAGAAGTGAGTGAGCTCTCCTCCCTTCCTCTCCTTTGTTGGCTGGTAAAGCGAAAGAGAGGCATAGAGCTAGCAGAGCTTATTCATTGCTTTGCTTTCTGTTTGCTTGATCTGTTGTCTCTTGCTGGGATTTGGGATTAGGGTGCAGTGGACTCTGGGCTCTGACTTTCAGCACAGGGGCTTAGCTATTGTGCCTTCCCTCCCCACACCTCTCCTGCTAGTGATCTGCTCTGCTCTCTGCTATGGGGGTTTGGGAGTTTTCTGGAACTAGGGATCTGGTTCTGCTCTTCCTGCACTCACGCTAAGCACAGGAGCTTAGCTATTGGGTGCCTTTCTACCCTCCTCACACCTCTCCTGCTAGTGATCTCCTCTGGTCTCTGCTGTGGGGATTTGGGAGTTTTCTGGAGCCAAGGATCTGGTTCTGCTCTTCCTGCACTCACACTGAGCACAGGGACTTAACTGTTGTGCACATTTTTATCCCTCCCCACAGGCTAGTGATCTTGTCTGCTGTCTGCCATTAGGGTATGGGAGGTTTCTCGAATCAGGGATCAGATTGGCATCTTGTTCCTGCACTCATGCCAAGCACAGGGGCTTAGCAATTGGATGCCTTTATTCCCCCCGCCCCTGCTAGTGATCTCATCTGCTGTCTGTCATCAGGGTTTGGGAGGTTTCTTGAATAAGGGATCAGATTGATATCTTCCTATGTTCATGCTGAGCACATGGGCTTAGCTACTGGGTGCCCTAATTTTCCTCCTTTCCATCTCCTGCTAGGAATCTCATTTGCTTTCTGCTGTCAGGGTTTGGGAGGTTTCTTGAATCAGGGATTGGATTGGCATCTTGTTCCTGTGCTCAGTGAACACCATGAAGGTGAAGATGGGTGGAAGGGATGCCTGCGTAGGGGGAAGAAACCCCCCCCCCCACACAGAGAACCAGAGGCCCCAGTCCCTGGGCACAAAACCCAGCCCCCCCTCAGGAGTCCTGCCCCAGCAGGGTATCACCAGAGATTTCGGAGCCTTCTTTCCCTGCTCTGTCCTTGAGACTTTTCCCATGAAGAAACAGAGGCATTAATAATGTCCAGACACCAGCAGTTGCTAGAACTTTTTGGAGAGGAATCCTCAACAGCAGTGGTTCAGATATTGGGGGGGGGGAGCATCTTCCCTTCCCAGGAACAAACTCCCTCCTGCTCCTGCTGCCCCAAGTACACTTTACTTGCCAGAAGCTGTGCCTAGTCCCATCTGCTCAAATCATGGGACTCCATTTCCAGTCCAACCTGTGGAAACATTTCTGCACTCACCCTACTCTGCTGCTGGGGGTACTTTGGAGACACCCCCCGTCATAAGTCTGGGGGTGCCTACCTTTCCATTAATCTTTCGGATTCTGGCTGCATGTTTTTTTTGGGGGGGTGGGAGGTGGTGAGCAGGCGCAGAGCCAAATAAAACATTCACATGGGTGGGTATGCTCTGCACCTGTCTGTTTTCACCGTAGCTAGTGGGTTCCTCAGGTGAGTACTCGCATTCATTATACCCTCCCAGCTGCCATGGGGGTAGTTTTGGAAGCCCCTGTCAAAATTCCATGGATGCCTGGATCTGCCTTTATGTCCCTCCTAACCTATCTTTTTCGACTTGAGGGGTGTCCCTCCGAGCTTCACATACGTTTCCACTTATGCACTGAGTAGAAGTGAGTGCACAATGAATGGGTGCACTCTGGACCCAGGTGCAGTGTTGAAGAAAACACCCTTCACCAGTGGATGTGCTCTGCACCTGCTGGTTCTGCCCTAGCTAGTGGGTGCCTCAGCTGTGTACTCACATTCATTACACTCTCCCTGCTGCTATGGGGGTACTTGGGGGGGGCGTCAAAAGTCTGGGGTTGCCTGCCTTTCCATCTTTCTTTCTTGTACTGGCTGCATGTTTGGAGATGGTCACGATTTGGGTTTTGGGTGGACTCAGGGCTTTCAAGCCACCATGTCTACTTTCATCTCAGGGCTTTCAAGCCACCATGTCTCCTTCCTTGTCAGGGCTTTGACCCACCATGTCTACTCCCTTCTCAGTGCTTCAAGCCACTATGTCTATTTCCTTCTCAGGGCTTCGAGCCACCAGGTCTAATAATTTCTCAGGGTTTTTGTGTTTCAACCCACCACATCTACTTATTTCTCAGGGCTTCGAGCCACCAGGTCTAATTACTTCTCAGGGCTTTGGAGCCACCATGTCCACATATGTCATTGCATGCTGGTTTGGGTCTCTGGTCATCTCAGGGCACATTACCTTGATTTTGCTGGGTTGGCAAAAATGCCCCCCACCTTTAGTTTCTACTGGAGAGATTCTCAGGGACTTTGATTCTGTTTCTCTTCTGCTGGGCTTCTGCCCTTGCTCTTTTTTGCTGTTTCCCCTTCTATTGGAAACAATGGCATATGAGGGCACCTTCTTTGGGGAGAGTGTAACTTAGACCCCGTAAATCCAATCCTCACAACATGTGGAAAGCAGGTAGAGGAGAGTTGGTTGGAGATATGCTGGGGGTTTGGTGTCTCTAGCACACTGAGACCATTCAATACACTCCTGAACCTCCTGTATCTGCATCTCATTTTCCTGGAAAGTATGTTCTGAGGGGCACCTTCTTGGGATGGGGGCATAACTCAGACCTGTAAATCCAATCCTCACCAAACTTGGAGGGCAAATAGAGGAGAATCAGCTGGAGATCCACTCCATGTTTGGAGTCTCTAGCATGCTAGGGGGCCATTCTCCCACATCACGAACTTCCTGAATCAGTTTGGTTTGTACAAGCAGGTTTTTGTCTGTGACAGTCCATGGCGCACCCACAAACCATGAAGAAGATGAAGAAGAGAAGAAAAGACTGGATTTATACCCCATCTTTCACTACCTGAAGGAGTCTCAAAGTGGCTTATAATTTCCTTTCTCTTCCCCTCCCCACAACAGACACCCTGTGAGGTAGGTGGGGCTGAGAGAGCTCTCTCGAGAACTGCTCTTTCCAGAATAGCTCTGAGAGAACTGTGAGTGACCCAAGGTCATGCCACCAGCTGCATGTGAAGAGTGGGGAATCAAACCAGGTTCCCTGAGATGAGAGTCCATGCTCCTAACTACTACACCAAACTAGTATAACCACTACATGGTTCATGCCCATCTCTACTCCTAATAGACCATATAACTTGTAAGGGGCATGTTTAAAGGTTGAATTTTAGTGCCTGTCACTCTTCAGATGACATTCTCAGGACACACTGCCAGTCTTGACATGCCACTTCCTGTGCAATGAGAATCTGAGAATCTGAGGCTGCTTCCATGTGGGGCATTTCTGCTTGCATGGGCAGCGAGAACCCTCCAGCAGTATTTGGGAGCACCAATGTGACAGCATGGCCAATCCAAAAATGACTAGTGTGGCTCCCTTTGAGCAAGATTAAAAATGAACCTGCTTTAATGTGGCTCCAGAGAAAGACTATGGGGTGACGGCAGACAGAACATCCATCTAGATGCTCCATTCTAGCCATGACTGGGTGGGTGGTGCTAGAGCAGTGCTCCACCTTCAAAAGGGAGAAGCTAAGCTCTGCATTTCTTCTCCCTCTTTCAGTCCTTTAAAGAGCTTTAACTTCCTTTCCCAGACAAAATTGTGCCAACAGATAAGAGTCTCAAATCCTTTAACATATGGCACCAATCTAAAAATGCTGAGGTTGCCCTTCAGCAGTTCTGGAGTTTGTGGAGGATGGAGCTCACAGTGGTTCTCCTGGTAGAAAAGAAGAAGCAAATGCACCCAATAATAAATATCATAAGAACATAAGAAGAGCCCTGATGGATCAGACCAGTGGTCCATCTAGTCCATGCAACCTGTCCCACACAGTGTCCTGGAGGGCCAACAGACAGGACATAGAGGTCAAGACCTTCCCCCGATGTTGTCTCCAAACACTGGTATTCAGAGGTTTACTGCCTCTGGAAGTGGAGGTTCCCTTTACTCACCACAGCTAGTATGCATTTGCAAAGCATTCCCTTTCATAAGGAAAAGCCATTGTCCAAGCAGACCTTTTGATTGTCCTCTGAATCACAACACAAACATGCATGAGAAATAAGATACAAAGAAGAAACTGATGGGGGCGGGGACTGGAACAGGAAAAGGGCAGGCAGAGTTCAGCACCTCTGTGTTCTGCTGTTTGCCCAATGGCATGCACTGAAGCAACTTTTCAAGACAAAAAGGCAGTCAGGCTACCCTTACATATATTTGTGTATGTTATGTAGTTTAGCCCTAATTGTGTAAGAAGATGCTCCAAAGTACACTGGGAACAGCATCCTCTTGTCAAGTTCCTTTATGTACTCAGCAGGCATCATACTGAATTTTTCTCACTAATTCTAATGACATCTAGAGGTATACACTTTTTAAATGATTTTTTAAAATGTATCGTTTTTGCATTATTTGTTTTCTTTTGCCACTGATGTCCCATTTTGGACTGCTTCGCATCCAATTTGGCTGACATTTTTTGAGGATTTTACTTCTCCCTGAAGGGATTCTCTATGCCAAAATTTGGAAAGATGGGAGAGCGGGTCTCAGTTTAATAGACAATTAAAGACAAATACATTTCTACTTTCTATCCAGTTGGGGTGAAATTCCCAAGAAGTGAAACTCTCATCTGAGGAACGGCTCCTGTGAAATTTCAGTCAGATAAAAGAAATAGTCTCAGGCCCCTTTCCATTGCTGTTACAAATCGGACGTTATCCAGTGTTGGCCTAATTCCAAGTAGAGTGATACAGGGATGGGGTTTTCATACAGCAGATTTCATTTCATTAATGATCTGTCTCTAAAGTACTCTAGCCACTTCAAACAGTGCCACTCCTCCCTCCCCCCCTTTTTCACGGTGCAGTCTTTCTTGTAGGGTTTTTAAAATCATTCTACGTTGAATGCTATGACGCTAGACCAGTGACATTGTTAAGAGCCGAACTTGCTGTAAGAGCAGTATCATTAAAAGTAAGTAAGACTGGGAGAAAGTGGGATGTAAATATTTAAAATAAATAAATATGAAGGGGAGGCAGCAGGTCACAGTGGCCAGTGGTTGATGGAAATAATCTTGTTGGAAACCTGCAAGGGAAGCTGTCTGGCAAGTTGCAATTCCAATTCATCCCTGTAGATGAAGCTAAAGCCTCAGAGGCTGATAAGGGTAAGACACTCTAGCCACACCTCAGTACCAGAGATGATATTTTAGGTTTCAGTAGGAGAGGAGGACTCACAGCAAGGTCTGGTTGCCTGTTTTGGAATATACCTACGCTTGAATCACAAAAAGAGAACATGAGACTATACTTTGGAAGCGTTTGTGGTGTTTCAGTTCTTTTTTTTTTAATATATGGCTTTAATGTTATCCTCACAATCCTGTGAGTCACCCTTTTCCCTGTCACAGAGATTTAGGCTATTTGTTTGTGTGTAAAGCAGCTACTTGGTGTGTGAGCTTGTCAGAGAAAGAAGAGCTTCTGAGGAATGGGGATCCTCCCATCTCAGTCTCAGGTGGGTGGGTGGTGAACAGGCCTCCCCCTCCTTTAACAGCACCCTTGATCATTACATGTCCACCAGTACATGGAACCAAAACATATGAAATACACTTCCAAGGACTGACGCTTTGAATTCCTGACACATAAACAGCAATGCCTGGCTGGTCTTTGAAAACCGAGGAGGCTGACGAATCCATCTTTACGGATGCAGAGCTAACAGGGAAAAAAAGAGAGCTTAAAATCGTCGTGGAGGGACTTTAAATTATAATGACAGCTCGTACATTATCCTCCCTCCAAGGCACTTCATTAGATTCTTTATGTCCTCCAAGGGAAACAACCAGTTCTGCCTCCTGCAGAGTTAAGTGGATGGCAACTGGAGCCTGCATTTGATTACAAGGGATGAGGCAAATAGCACCTCAGAGAGCTGTGCCGGGAAGAGGAGGTGAGCCACGCCAGCACACGGCTGGGGTGCGTGGGCCTCATGGAGAAGAGGTGGAAAATCAGCGCTGGCAGGCATCCATCTCCTGCACAACTCTCCCTCTGCCTCCCCACATGGGCTTGCGATTGCCAGGTTTGGAGACAGCCATGCAGAAATCCATTGCTATCTCAAACAAGAGGTTATCTTGGAGGAAAGTGGCAGGGGGGAGGTGAAAACACAGTTTGCAAGATGGTGTGGTGTAGTGGTTAAGAGCAGCGGACTCTAATCTGGAGAACCGGGTTTGATTCCCCACTCCTCCACGTGAAGCCAGCTGAGTGACCTTGGGCCAGTCACAGCTTTCTCAGAGCTCTCTCAGCCCCACCTACCTCACAAGGTGCCTGTTTTGGGGAGAGGAAGGGAAGGCGATTGTAAGCCACTTTGAGAGTCCTTTGGGTAGTGAAAGGTATAAAAACCAACTCCTACTCCTCCTCTGAAACTAAAAGCTAAACTAAACTAAACTCCTCCTCCTCTTCTTCTTTTTCTTCTTCTCCTCTCACTCTTTCTGTCTTCTCTCTGTGTCTTGTTTACAATACATAACTAGTTCCAGTTCAGCATGATACTTAAGTATGAGCTAAACTTTCATAAAGTTATCCCCTCTCTCCAACCCCATAGGACAGAATTAAGGCCTTACTGAAGGGCCTTCAACTGTTTTCAAGCACTGCTGTGATTCAGCTATGTGTCGCTAGTATGGAAACTGCTTTACAGATATGATGTTCCTGGAGCGCATTTAAAGGCAGATCTACACTCCATATTTAAAGAGGTTTGACTCCAGTTTCTCTGTCTCAGCTTCCCATACCCCCAAAATGACAACAACAGCAAATGCTGGGAATTGAAATGGTTTGATCATTCATTCTTACAGATCTTGGACAGAGTTACCAACCTCCAGGTGGCACCTAGAAATCTCTTGCTATTACAGTTGATCCACAGACGTTCAAGATCAGATCCCCTGGAGTAAATGGCTGCTTTACCAGGTGGACTCTATGGCATCACACCCTGCTGAGATTCCCTCCCTTCCCCAAATCCTGCCCTCTCCAGACTATACCCCCAGAATCACCAAGTATTTCCCAGCCCAGGGCTGGCAACCCAAATCTCAAATCGTGTCACAAAAATAAACACTGAAGTACCAGGACTCTTTGGTTGGGTGCTGTGGAGTTTTAAAACAACCACCCTGAGCCCATTTCTTAGATACAGCGGGGTATAAATTAAACAAACAAATGAAAATAAATTAAATCTAGATCAGTGTGGCTGTACTCTGACAGAGGGGTTCCCAGCCATGTTGATACTCAGTGTACTTTTGATTCTTTGAGAACATTAGCACAACAAAATGGCTGTCATGGGATCTGCATCCAACCACAAAAGATTCCTTCCAAGGTAAGCATCCTTCTGTGATGGAGACAGTAGTTTTGAAATGGGTGCTCCCTGAAGACCCAAAGGTGATGTCTCTGGAATCAGCTCCTGCTCCAGTGAGACAGACCAAAGCCAGCATTGGCTCTTTGGTCTGGGGAGAAAGAAATGGGCACCAGGAAGAATATCCACAGGCACCATGATGCCTATGTGACGGAATGAAAAATCTGGGACCAGCAAAAATGTAAACACAGAGCACTGCTGAATCACATGACTAAGTGAGGAGGGGGCCATTTAGCTCCAAACACTCAGTGACTGACACTTAACGGGCACAACTGACAGTTGGGAGCGGACAGTTGGGAGAGTGAGTTGAGAGGGAGAATCGGTGAGAAGACGCTCTCTCGGTAGCTCTGTGTGAGCTTAGTGTGGCTATCTGTAGTTCTGTGGGAGCAGCATAAAAGACCAGTTGAAGCAGATAACTGGTGCTGGATAGTCTGGTTCACGGGACAGTGAACAGTCTAGTGAAAGTAGAGCACATAAGCGGTCACAAACACAAACTATATAACTCCTGAAGAACCTGGGATAGGTGGTTAAGTGAGGGCTGAGGCAAGGACAGTCAGAGTTTGGACAGCTGGTTGGTGGCCAGTTGGGACTCAAGGAAAAGGGCCCAGAAGCCAAAGCCAAAGGCTAACCACTAAGCAGGACAGGAGAGAGTACATATGAGAGTGTTGCATGAACTTATGAACAGCTAAAGAAACTGAAAACAATATAGCATACCGCCAAAGTGTATTCTAAGCAAAACGTGCCAGCCTATAAAGAAACAAAGTGTCAACTATATATACATCCTCCATTCCCCTGTTTGGTTCTGGAAATAAAGTTCTGTTTTGTTATGAAGTAAAAACCCTGATTGCCTGACTCTCATAACCAACACCGAAGATATCTAGCAGTGGTCCTCAACGTACCTAGAAAGCAATTTAAAATAAAACCCGAAGAGACTATAAGGTAGATAGAGGGTGCTGGTCAGTAAAGCCAAGTCAAGCCTGATCAGTCACCTCACAGAACGCCACAAAATGGCAGGTTATAAGGCCGCGTGTCATAGCCTACAACTACCTTTGTAGTTGATATGCAGATTCTGATTGGCGGCCAATAATAGCTGGGCTGTGGCTTTCTGTACCAACGGTGGTTTCCAAGTCATCTCTAAGGGCAGGCCCACATCCAGTGCATTACAGTAGTCTAGCCTTGAGGTAAGCATAGCATGGCTCCACATGGCCAGGTCAGGAGAAACAAGGTAGGGGTCATCTTCTGGGCTAAGTCAAGTGGGTAGAATGGCTTTTTTTTTGCAGTTGCACCAGCTGGCATCCCTTGTTGGGAACCACTCCTCTAGTGGAAGAGTTTCTGTAGGCAGACTGAATTCTTCTATCAAAATCAGTGAGGCTTCTTAAATTAACAAGGGATTTATAAATACAGGACTGCAGATCTATGGACTGTGGTCAGTGGGGATATTTTTCTTTCATACTTATCATTCACCATAAGGTCTTGCATCGGAGGGTCATAAATCCCTTTTAAAAATGTGACAGAATAATCACTTGTGGTCAAAATAAGGTTACAAAAAAGCCAAAAAAGTCAATGAGACAGAATGATCAGTGAACAATAACCATGCCCCATTTAACGAATTAAACAAGAACTGGCCGGACACTCAAGGGGAGTCCCCTCTCATTCCTGCCTGCATCAAGGGATGCTTTCAAGGTGAAAAACTAATTCTCTCTGTGTAGCATCCAGCCAGAATTTGCTAGTAATGAACGAGTACAGGGAATTTCAGTTTCCATCAACCCTCTGAAGGCACCATTTCCTAAAGCTCCCCTCTGGCACTCAAGAGTCAAGACTAACAAGATGTATGTCGCAAAGATCCCTGAGAGCTGCAGTGTTTGCCTGGGTACTCTGCAGTTGTCCCATTAGGTAATGCCAGACTTTGGACTAAATGGTCATTTGGAGCCCCCCCCCCCCCCCCCCGGATATTAGTGCATACTTCAAATGTGAAACTACAAGGATGCTTTCAGGAGCTCCCTACTGAACTCGTGAACTGGCAAGGGGCATTAAACTTCCACAATAGCTCCAATGGCACCACGGGTATCTCTCACAGAAAAAGACATGTAGGATCATTGGAAGTTGGGGGAGGGGGCGGGGGGGGGCAGGGGCAGGTCACACAGCACCGGGAGATGAGAACATGTATTTCCTTCAGTGCTTTACTTTTCCTCCGTAGGTGAGCACAGCAACAATTTACTTATGTGGGAGGGACTGTGAAGGGGTGCCTTGAAATACACCATGGGAGTCCGGCAGTGGGAGGGGGGGACTATACTTGCTATCTGCCTCTAATGAGCCCAGCCATTAAAAGTCAAGTTGTTTCTGCATGGATGGGCCCAACCTGGACTGTGTGTTTTGATAAGGCTCCAGTCTGGCTGGAAGTTAGGAGCTGGCTTTGATATCTATCTGTCTGTCTGTCTGTCTGTCTGTCATCTCTTTATATTTATAGCCCACAAAGCAACATTTCATTAATAGAATAAATAATTAAAATATTACAAACTATCATATACATTAAAAGGGTGGTCACAGTCTTGCAGTACAGATTTTTAGCGGTTGCAAAAGGTTCTGGCCTATAATAAGATACAGATAAAGGTCAGCAGTTGTTAAAATGGGTGGCAAAAACCTCAGGGTGTGTGTGAAGTGCAGTCAAAAGTTGCAGCTGAATGGGGCTTTCAGAAAAAGAGTAAGAGGTGGTTAGCCATTGCCTGCCTCTGCATAGTTTCCTGGGGAGGGGGGTCCTCCCATCCAAGTACTAACCCCGGGCTGACTCTGCTTAGCTTCCAAGATCTGATGAGACTGGGCTAGCCTGGGCCATCCAGGTCAGGGAGTGACACATTTTTGGCCCTAAATGGGCTGGAGCTAGAGTTGCCAATCTCCAGATGGGGGCTGGAGTTCTCCCAGAATGATGACTGATCTCAAGACCACAGAGATCAGTTCACCTGGAGAAAATGGCTGCTCTGGAGGGTGTGGCCACTATACACCTGCTGAGCTCCTCCCTTCCACCAAATTCCACCCTCCCCAGGCTCTCCCCCCCAAATCTCCAGGAATTTCCCTACCCAGAGTTGGCAACCATAATTGGAGCTGTTGTGCTGGGGTATGGGGCTTTACTCTCCCACCTGTATTGATTCCCCAGCTGAGAATGGCCACTCCAGGCTGCTTGAAGTCCCAGCAGGAAAAAGGATAAACAACAGAGCTTAAAGCACCTGCCGGGGTGGTGGTGGTGGTGTTCATTGGGAAAGGACACAGGAAAAGAATCCACTAACCCTCCTCCTCAAGTCCTATGGTACTGATCTATATTTGTTTGTCCCTTGCCTGGAAAACCCTGCCCTTGAGGTTGAGAAATTCCTGCAGTTTTGCGGGATTAGAGCTGCCCGGGGGGGGGGGGGGGGCGGACCTCAGCAGTAATACCATACAGTTCACCCTCTAAAGTAGCTGGTTTCTCCTGGGGAACTGACAGGGTTGCCAGCCTCCAAGTGGTAGCTGGAGATCTTCTGCGATTACAACTGACCTCCAGGCAACAGAGATCAGTTCACCTGGAGAAGATAGCTGCTTTGGAAGGTGGATTCTATGGCATTACACCCCACTGAAGTTTCTCCCCTCCCCAAACCTCACTCTCCTCAGACTCCACCCCCAAGATCTCCAGGTATTTCCCAACTCGGAGCTGGCAACCCCAGGAACTGATCTCTGCAGGCTGAATATCAGTTGTAATTCTGGGAGATCTCCAAGTCTCACCTGGAGGTTGCCTGCTTTCTCTATATCACCCTCCCCACAGCTGTTTTGTAGTGTCAGATAATCCATTGAGCGTTCCACTCACAGCACTGCAGTGTCACAAGCAGCTTAGCCTTAACTCCTGTCTTCCAGACATCCAGGCCGAAAGCCCTGGTGCCAATGGGAAGAAGTCAGAAGTCTCCCCAGAGCCTTTTGCTCAACTCTCTTTCGTTATTCTCTCCCTCCCTCCTTTAGCAATTGCTCTGTCTGTTCTGCTGAGCTGGCCCTGCCATGCTGTCTGATGGCAGACATATGCCTTTCCCTAGGGGTGGGGGGCTTGTCTCAGACGGACAAAACTCAGAATTTATCTTCAGTTCAGCAACGATTAGTGCCCACGAGGCCCAATACTTCAGACAGTTGTGTCATATGTAAAATAAATAGTCCCTTTTCAAGATGTAGGGAAAAGATTGTTTGGAGAATCAGGGCAAATTTTTTTTGAGAGGGGACACATTTCGGGACAGTAGCCTGTTTCCAGCCATGCAGTTCTAAAAATTCAAGGTTTTCCCAAGGGGCAGTGGTTGGATGAGGGGGCAGCAGTTTCTGCTCTGGTTTGCCAGGCAATGGCTGGCACCCAGTGTGAAATCGGGGGAAAGGCACCGGGGGGGGGGTGCCATTATCACAAGAGCTGTCACGTCATGCTAAGAATTGGCAGAAACTCTATGGCATTACCAGCAATTCCTAGAGTGATGTGACGTGACTTCTGGGTTTTCCCTGGAAGTGATGTAAAGTCGCACGCAACAATGATGATTAAAAGAAAGTTCTCCCAGCACCTGAAGGAGTGGTTGCAGAAAGTACAGGTTGCTGATGGGAGGTCATAGTGGGAGACCTGGCGACCCAATCCCCCTCTGACTGCAGGTCCAGACTTTGCCCCCACAGTGTCTGCTCATCCTCTGGGACAAAACTGGGGTGGGAGAGGGCAAAGTCCCACACCATAAAGTCTGCAATTGGTTGGCAGTGGTTTTTAGAAAAGTTGAAGGTGGCATACATCATTTCCCATTAGGTACTCCAGGGCATCGAATACCTTTGGGGGGTCCTATGTACACAACAGACTTAAGGCCCTTTTCATACTACTGTTCTAAACCAGATGTTATTCGTTGTTGGCCTGATTTTGAGTAAAGTGATAACAGAAACGAGGTTTCATACAGTGAATTTCCTTATGTTAATGAGCTGTCTCTGAAGCACTATGGTCATTTCAAACAGTGACACTTTCCCCCCTTTTCCTTTGGACTTAAAAAAAGACTCCTTGGACTTAAAAAAAAATTGAGTCAAGGCATCCCAACGGTGCCGCTATAACACTGGAAGGCTATATTGGTTTAGCGCTATAGCGCTCAACAGGGCTTTTTTTGTAGAAAAAGCCCAGCAGGAACTCATTAGCATAATAGGTCACACCCAACAGCAGAAACGCATTAGCATATTAGGCCACACCCTTGACAGTGCAACTCCCTCCTAGGATCGGCTTCCCCAGTGCCTTGCGGCTTGCGGGGCACCTGGGGAACTGAAGTAAAGAAGGCAGTTTAAACTCCCTCCCTGGATTGGCTTGGCTTCCCCAGGCACCCTGCAGCTTGTGAGGTGCCTGGGGAACCCAAGGGGGGAGGCTGTAGGCATGGCCAACTCGGAAGCCAGCCAAAACTCCATTCCTGTGCATTCCTGCCCAAAAATAGCCCTGGTGCTCAACTCAGAACATTAAAAAAAGTCAGAGGAAGATCATGCGGCGAAAAATGGTGGGGAAAAACTGGCATTGTGGGAAACACTGTAGACATTTTAAACAGCACACCACAGCGATTCAGTAGAAAACGGAAGAAAGCAGTTTCCCTCAAAAGCAGCTCAACCACGCTTTGTTAACCTGACTCAAGTGGGTTTGTATGAACAGGTAAATTCTGCTAGCTGCTGGTTTCTTGCACCAAGGAGGCCAGAGCAGGCAGACAGCAGGAGATGGATATTTCCATCAGATCATCTTTATTTAAAATTTTTTTAAGGAGTTTTCCAGATAAGACCAAGACAAAAATAAACGAGCACAAAGACAGACTGAATAAACTGAATAATTAATACAATTTATCATTATTATTAATACAGGAAGTTATGCATATAAACCAATAAGAGAGAGTATTAAAATACTGCTGAGTAAAATAAATAATAAATCATAACAAAATGCAGCACTATGCTAAATAGCTGTCATTAAAACCATCTTTTAACGCCTGTGTTTCCCCTGCTTGTAATATACCCCAGGTAGTGAAACATTTGCAAAAGTCTTTGATGAACTGATGTCCAGCAAAGGGAGATAGAATTGACATTTCTGTTGATAAAAACCATGGAGACCGACATGGAACATCTGATCTATGGGAAATTTGATCTGCCAAGCTCATTTGAGTTTGACATCACTGATGCGCACAGATGTTTGTTCGTACCTCTTGTATTCTCTGATTAAACTCCCTTCCGCCAGGTTTCTGAAATTCTACAGCAGTCTGCAAGAGTTGTAAGCAGAGATGATAGCAGGATGAGTGGGCAAACTGCAGATAGTCATTACAGTCAAATTATATTTGTGAAGGAGATACGTATATTGATTTCCCTGATTTATTCCTTTGTAAATGAGCACTGAGTCACACAAAGATGTATGAAGCTGCTGAGTCAGACTATTGGTCCATCAAGGTCAGTATTGTCTGCTTGGACTGGCTGTGGCTGTCCAGGGTCTCAGGTAGAGGTCTTTTGTACCACCTACCACCTCAGTCAGACTTTGATACACAGTGTTATATATTCCTCACTTGCCTGAGTGGTTAGAACAGTGATGTTTTGTGGGCACATGGTGCTGGCCAATGGGTTTCCTGGCAACCATCTGCTTTCCCCCAATGCCATCTGAAGTCTCACAGAGGAAACCATGTACTCTTCAGTGTGGGGTTATTCATGAAGTCTTTGCAGATGATTGAGCCTAATTAATGCTTAAGGGAATGTGATCAAGCCAACAGAAGCAGCTTCTTCCAATTGGACTAATGGCGGGAAATCAAATCATGGTGTAACCCTCAAAATACACATTTCCAATAACCAGTGAAAACATATTTTTACACTTAGATGCTCATGATTTTTGTTTTCTCACACATTTTGCTCCTAAACTCTGGAGAATTGACACTAAAAATGCAATAAAAATTGCCATGTGCTGTTTTGCAATTAATGAAGTCCTGGAGTTTGCTAGACTATACATTATGATGTATGAAAAAATTCTTGTTTAAGATAGGGGAGGGGGAAGACTTAAGATATCAAATGATCCAGTTATCAGATGATTCAGATTTTATCTAGTAGTCTGCTACCAAAATCACCTACTTTTTTTACAGCCCTGAACCTCTGCTGCCTCACCGTAAGTCTCTTCATTGGCTTCTTGTCCGCTCCTGGGTCCAGATCAAGTTATTCATTTTTAACTTCTGACCCCCCCCCCCCCATGACCTTGCCCCTCCACTCTAACTAGGAAGGCTATGAATTTCATGGTGAATGTGTTCGGCGGTCTTTGACTGTGATGATCAGATGGGAGTGACCCAATCTCTTTCATTTGGCACTGAATTACTTGAACACCGGCCAAATCAGTTTGCATTGGGTTCTTGCAAAACTGCGCAAAAGTGGTGCCCATCCAGGTGTTGGCAGAGTTTAAACATGTAGAGGAACAAAGCATCAACTGTTTAAAGAAAATAACTCAGTTTACTAAAGAAGAAACAAACTCTGATAAAGCAGAGGGAGAGAGGCTTAACTAACCACCTAACTGTGGTGAGAGACAGGAATGAAGGGGGAGGGCTCACTTGTAGCAGGAAGTCTCCAAAGAGCCAATTAGGAGACAGGAAGGACATAATTTGAAATTGTGGGAAGCCCCTAATTTGCTATGTTAACTGCAGGCCTTTGGCTACCCCCTATAGGCTGATGATCTGATCTTCTTCAAGTAGGTGCTTGTTGGACCTTGTATATTCCAACACCAAGTCGATTGGCAGCCATGAACATCACTAAGATGAGCACAAAATGGTAGTTAAAAAAATAAAAAATAAAAACAGCATTTATTTATGACTGATTTTTAGGTGGCTGATTTAGGTTGCCTTGTTGCTGATTTAACGGTTTGTTTAATCCACTGCCTGTTGAGCAGAGCAGTGGCTCAGCAAAGAAAGGGGGAAGTCAAACTCCCGTGAGGCTGGGTGAGGACCCACATGTGCAACAAGTGGATTGTGCTGTGCTGTACTGTTAGGAAGGAGTACCTTGAAGCAACCTGCTGAACAGCTACAAACTGATAAACAAACAGAAGACTGTTTCCATTCAAAACTGGCTTCTTGTTTGCAACTGGCAAAGAGGATGTAAGCCAAGCTGGCGAGGGTTCGAGCATCCCTAACTCAACTTCCTCAGACTTCTGAATGTCTCTCATTTTCTCAGATAACTTGATCCTTTGCACTGTGTTACTCCTTATTCTGGAACTGCCTTCTAGACCACCAGCACGATGCGATCCTTGCTCACTTTGTTCAAGCCACTCTTGAGAGCCAGTTTGGTGGTTAGGAGCATGGACTCTAATCTGAGAGAACTGGGTTTGATTCTCCACTCCTCCACATGCAGCTGCTGGTGTGACCTTGGATCAGTCACAAGTTCTCCCAGAGCTATTCTCCCAAAAGCAGTCCTCAAAAGAGCTCTCTCAGCCCCACCTACTTCACTGGGTGTCTGTTGTGTGGAGGGGAAGGGAAAGGTGATTGTAAGCTGCTATTAGACCCTTGAGTGAAGGGTGGGGTATAAATCCAGTTTCCTCCTCCTCCTCCTCCTCCCACCTTGTCACATAACCCCTTAGTGCTCCTTCCATTGTGGAGCAAAACCCGAGTGCCTGTTAATAGGAATGAATGCACAGTCTTCCCTATTTATCTCTGCCTCCCTTCCCCACTTTTTTTTAAATTAAAAATGCAATAAATGTTGGGGGCTAGCAGGACAAATATTTCCTCTCAAAGTCTCCTCAAGCACTATGCACAACAATGGCACGAAACAGTGATAATACCAATACCAATATAATATACAATGAAATTTTCCATTGAAAATTCACCTAGGAAAATTTTAAAAATGAAGATCTTAGCATATTTTTTATATTACTTCAACCCTTCAAAATGAACCATTTTGTTGAACTACAGCTGTTACCCTCAGAGGCCGCCTGCTTTCTAAACAGTAAACTGGTTGCTGTTTTGTAGTTCGTTCTGATGGAAGAGATTGTTTCCCAAAGCAGGGCACATTTAGGTGTTGCGTAACTGGATTTGCACATTAGAGGGCACTCTTTCCCCCTTAATCCTCCCTGGCCCAAAGCCACTGCATACTTTCTTCCAAATTCTAGTTTGTGCAGGATCAGCAGGGCAGCCAGGGCCATAGCCAGGGCAGGATGCACAGACGCCTTGCTACTCTTGGAGCTCTGATTGCCCCATCTGGTGAAAAAAGGCCAAGAAAACAGCCTTTTATATTTCTCTTGGGAGAGCTTTGGGGGTGGAAAGCACCATCGAGTCACAGCTGGTGACATTGTAGGGTTTTCAAGACAAGAGACAAGCAGAGGTGGTTTGCCATTGCCTGTCTCTGCAGAGCAACCCTGGACTTCCTAGGTGGTCTCCCATCCAAGTACTGGCCCTGCTTAGCTTCCAAGATTTGATGAAATTGGGCTAGTTTAGGCCATCCAGGTCAGGACAGCTTTATTATAACATTTCCTTATTATATAAAAACCAGTTGGGGTGGCAACATTCCATGAGGCACCAAAATCAGTTGGCTGCAAGAACTGCCATTCAAAAGGGGCCCCTGCCCACCAGCTGCATTCCCTCACTGCGTTGCCTCAGTCCCGCCCACAGAGCCACCGGCCAGTGTCTCTCGGCCTCAGTCTGGAGGGAGCCGTCAAAGGGGACGGACTGGGTGCTGGGTCCACTATTCTCCTCCGCCCACTGCCAGGTGAGTCTAACTGTCCCCTCAGTGGCCGTTGGGAGGCAACCAAGCTTGCTTTTGTCAGTAAAAAGACAATGGACTTTCAGCATAACCCCCTCTTCTGCCCACTGCCAGCTTGCCCACTTTCCTGTCAGAATAAACTGAAAATGGCTCTCACTCCTGCTTAGTTCCACCATGGCTGGCTGGCTAATGAGGTGGGCCAGCGACCATCAAACCATTCTCTTCAACTCCCTGCTGTGCAGCTGACTTTCCCCTAGGGTTGCCAATCTCCAGGTGGGACCTGGATATCTCCAGCTGTTACAACTGATCTCCAGATGACAGAGATCAGTTCCCCTGGATAAAATGGCTGCTTTGGGGGGTAGACCCTATGGCATACCCTGCTGTTCTTCCACCCCCCCCCCCAACTGCTCTTCAGATGGCAGAAATCTTCCCCTGGAGAAAATGGTGGACTCTGTGTCATTATACCTTGCTGAGGTCACCACAGCAAATTGACACTGAGTGCCCAAGGCTGGGGCACTCTCCCAGAGCCTCTTTCTAGAGCCTGTTGTATTTATTTCCACAACGGGCCTTATTCCTAGTTTACAATATTTATCACCATCATTCATTTATTGCAATCAAAGATCAGCCAACACCAATGTCAGAACACGATCTAAGGAGAGATAAAACATATAAAAACAATGAAATTTCTTAACATTCATCACTAATTTCAATAATACAAAGGGATAATGAATGGATTGGAGCATCTGCTTCCTTATTGAAGGAGCCAAAGCACAAAATTTGGCTACCTTAAAGGTGGTTTAACATTTATTTATTTAGTTTATTTATAGTCACATGAAACTGTCTTATACTGAATCAGACCATTGGTCCATCAAAGTTGGTAGTGTCTACTCAGACTGCCAGCAGCTCTCCGAGGCCTCAGGTACAGGTATTTCACATCACCTATTACCAGCTCTTTTAAGTGGAGATATCAGGGATTGAACCTGGGTCCTTCTGCATGCCAAGCAGATGCGCTACCACTGAGCCACAGCCCCTCCCACCTTTCTTGGTGAGACTCAAGGAGTATATTTACAAACCTTAGCCTGTCTTTTTCATGGCCTATCTCATGACCTTTCAATTTTAAGTTCAAAGAGCTTGGTTTTATGAGGGCATTTTCTGAATTTTTTAAACACCAGTGGCCAGTTCTTGCATCACAAAACAGGAAGGTTTCAAACTCAATGTATCTGACATACCCTCTTCTGCCACTCAAGATTCCTCCAGGCTCCGGATACTTTTTTCTTTCTTTTATTGTTTGCCATCAAGTCAAGCTGACTTCTGGCAACCCCTAGTGGAGATTGAAGGCAAGGGACATTCAGAGGTGGCTTGCCATCACCTGCCTCTGCATCACGACTCCGGTATTCCTTGGAGGTCTCCCGTCCAAATACTAGCAAGGGCTGACCCTGCTTAGCTTCCAAGATCTGACAAGATCAGCCTTGCCTGAGCTATGGTCCAAATACCTTTTGAGCAAATCAGTATCAATATCATACTGCAGTGATTCTCAAAAGAATTCCTCTTGAACTGCTATAAATGTGAAAACAGCAGGAAGCTGAACAGCCTCTGTGGTCTAGTGTTAGCCTGTTGCACTAGGATCTAGGAGACAAATCCACACTCTGGGTAATCTTGGGTCAATCACACACTCTCAAGCCTGAGCCAGTTTGGTGTAGTGGTTAAGACTGGGGGACTCTAATGTGGGAGAACCACATTGTGAGAGTCCTACAGAGTCACCAACACGTATCCTTAGAGAAAGGTAGTCTTTATTTATTTTTATTTATTTATTTATTCGATTTGTATCCTGCCCTCCCCACCTGCCGGCGGGCTTTATTGAGAAAGGTCTGTTGTGGTCATCTACACATTCTGTGTCAGAAATGGTTAGAATGATCCCCAGGCAGAGCAATTATACAGAATTCAAAAAGGTTTTGCAAAGGAATGTAACCAATCATATAAATCAAGAGAAAGGCACCCAAATACTGGCTCCAGGTTCTCATGGAAAAAGCGGGAAGATACATAGCCAGATACCAACAGTCTCCCAAGGTCAGAGCTGAGCAGGGAGCGATAAGCACGCCATAAGAAGCATAACATAACATTCCATGCACCTGACGTCACAGGGTGACACATGCCACCTCCCGGGCAGGGGATGGCAGCATTAGCTGACACACATGCAGCCAGCTGGGTGACCTTGGGTCAGTCACAGTTCTCTGAGAGCTGTTCTCTCAAGAGCAGTTCTCTCAGAGCTCTCTCATTCCCACCTACCTCACAGAGTGTCTGTTGTTGGGAAAGGAAGGGAAAGAGATTGTAAGCCACTCTGAGACTTTGAGTGAAGGGCGGGGTACAAATCTAACTCCTCCTCCCCCCTCCCCCTCCTCCCAAGATTGTTGTTGTGAGGATGAGCTAAGGAGGGGAGAATGACATGTGCTACCACAAGCTCCTTAGAAAAAGACTGAGATAAAAATGTATTCAAAAGGAAAAGAGGATATGGGGCAATTTAAGGGAGATTATTTATTGAAAGAAGTTGTTCATTACAAGCAGATAATGCATTATTGATACAAACAATTCATAAACATTAGAATACATACAGACTTTGTGACAGTGCTTTAGATATTTATGCCTGTTTCTTTATTTATTGACCTCA
This sequence comes from Lepidodactylus listeri, assembly GCA_029233225.1. NCBI lineage: Eukaryota > Metazoa > Chordata > Lepidosauria > Squamata > Gekkonidae > Lepidodactylus > Lepidodactylus listeri. Next base: position 127,332,534 of record JARCFY010000004.1, read on the forward strand.
TTATACTTTGCCTTTCTCCCCAATGAGTATCCAAAAGGGACATACATCATTCCTCTCTCCTCTTTTTTACTCTTATCATGATCCTGTGAGGGAGGTTAGGCTGAGAATGTATGACTGGACTTAGGCCACCCTGCAACCCTTCCATGGCAGTGGGGGGATTCAAACTTGGGTCTTCTAGATCCTAGTCCAATGCTCTAACCACTACCCCATACTGGTTCTCCATTTCTTACGACAAAACTGCCGATTCTTCAAGCACTTCTTTGAAGCCCCAACTAAGACTGTGGGAGCATCTCCCAGGCCGGATGGATGCCCTCTATCTGTAGTATGGCCTAGACGCAATTTTGGCAGGGCCCCTTCTGTTCAGCCCATGTGCTGGGCTACGTTTCCTGATGAACAACAGGAAACACTCACCAAACCCCCAACCCTCCAGCCTTGTCCAGATGATTCTACAGGGAGGGACTAAGGAAGAGGATTTTCTGGCTAATCTCTTCCCTGTTTGCAGTCATCACCAGCTCTTCTCAAGCATACAGGAGAAGGAGGAGAAATCGGTGGGACATGATTATTCCTTCAGTGATGGTGGGCAGAGCTAGCTCCTGTGATGTCAATGGGACTTACCCCCTACGTAAACATGTGCTGGATTTCAGCCTCTGTTTCTGCCCATTGTAAATGTACCTGTCCTCAGATCAACTGATTGATCGGATGAACTTAGTTTTGGAGAAATTCAAGGCCTGCTTTTGTAAGCATTCCCTTATCAGCACTTTGGATTTCTCGTTATGCCCTGGGTGAAGTCATTCCGCCAAGGTAGACAAACAGGCCAAATAAGGTCTTGGGGAGGGGGGAACTACTGTGATTGATCTTTGGTAATGGGAATCCCTGAAGAGGTAGCCATACCTTTCACAGTTTAGCGTTCCCATAGCATAGAGTGTCCTGTGCCTTTAGACACAGCAGCTATCCCATGTTATCCTTCTCCCTCTTGGATCCAATATATGTATGCAGATAAACCTTGTGGCACAGTTCTGTGGGCCGAACCACTTCAGTCTTCAAGTGGAAACTGTATGTTTGAATGCTGCCCCCACATTAAATATGGTATTTTTTGTAAAAAATAGATGGGAGATTGCTAGGCTATAGTAAATGATTAGCAGATTTTAAGTGATGAGGACAGTGACAAAATAACCTCCTACCCATCGTGCTAATTTTTATAGGCAAGGAATTTTCAGTGCGGGGGAGGGGCTCAGTCAAGCATGTGATCTGCAGCCTACAGTTTGAAATGGCAGAGACCAAAGGAACTTTAAGCCTCATGATTTAACTGAATGTGTGGCACCCTCAAGTCTCTCAGCTCTGTTAACCTGACATCCAATAAAACTCAATATACAAAAGTTTTTCCCAAACAAACTTCCAGTCCTCAAGAAAAGTTTATTAACTGCTCCCACAATGGACCCCCCCCCCCCAAAGCAGAAAATTAAAGCAGCAATTTTGCTTTCCCAATACAAACATGGGTAGGGTTGCCAAGTCCAGGTTGGAAAATACCTGGGGACTTTGGGGGTGGAGCCAGAGGAAGGGGAGGTTTGGGGAGGGGAGGGGCCTCAGCATGGTACAGTGCCATAGAGCCCACCCTCCAGAGCAGCCATTTTCTCTAGGGGAGCTGATCTCTGTCAGCTGGCAATCAGTTGTAAAAGCGGGAGATCCCCAGGCCCCACCTGGAGGCTGGCAACCCTAAACATGCTGGGAGGCCAGGTTCCAAAGGTCTGTTGGAAGTAAGGTTGCCATTTCTGGGCTGGGAAACACCTGGAGATTTGGGGGGTGGAGCCTGAGGTGGGTGGGGTTTGGGAAGGAGAGGGATTTCAGTGGGGTATGCCATAGAGTCCACCATGCACAGTAGTCATTTTCTCAAGATGAACTGATCTCTGTCGCCTGGAGATCAGTTGTAACAGGGGGAGACCTCCAGCTACCACCTGGTGGTTGGTGACCCTGGCTGGAAGAAAATAGCTTTGCCTAGTTTCTGGATTTTACTTACCTAGCAAGCCATTCCACAGAAGAAGAAGACGAAGAAGACGAAGACGAAGAAGAAGAGATTGGATTTATACCCCACCCTTCACTACCCAAAGGAGTCTCAGAGCGGCTTACAAATTCCTTTCCCTTCCCCTCCCCACAACAGACACCCTGTGAGGCAGGTGACGCTGAAAGAGCTCTTTCCCAAGCTGTCTTTGAGAGAACAGCTGGTACAGAACTATGGCTTGCCCAAGGTCATTCAGCAGGTACAAGTGGAGGAGTGGGGAATTAAACCCAGTTCTCCCAGATTAGAGTCCGCGCACTTAACCACTACACCAAACTGGGACAGAGCAACCACTGGGAAGGATGTAGATTTTGTCCCCATTAAAGGTACCTCCCAATCTTTTTGCTATGGTGACCCACATCCAAATTTACTTGGCTCAACAGCTGTGGTGCTGGAGTTTCATTTCCTTCTGCCTTGTAGCCTGGTTTGCAACTGTTCAGAGGAGAAATTGATTCTACCCCAAACCCACAGATGGTTTGGTCAGGGGACTATAACTCCCAGAAGGCTGTGCAAAAACACTCATGTGTGAAATAGTGTTGATAACATAAATTTAAACGAGCACCAAATGCTAAGAACTTTTAAAAAAAACCAGCAGTATTTATTTATAAATATGAATGAATGAATATTTATAAATAAGTGACTGACGGGTTTGCTTATTCTTTCTTTAAACAATTGACTGCAAAACAGCATGTAGCATTGGGTTGTATGGAATGTACATGTGTAAAATGTCACTAACTGCTCTGTAACGTCCCATTTGAATTCACAGAAAGTAACAGGCCAAACAGACTCAGGTTAGTCATGAGCAGCCAAATTGCCCAATGAAAAACTGGCTTCCTGCTAGTGACTGGTGAGTAGAATGTGGGCTGAACAGGTGGGTGCTCAGGCATCCCTAATGGTCAGGTCAGTGGTGTTCAAACAGCTCTCAGATTAGATGCAAAGGTTAGAGATGACTCCTGGCAACAGCAATAGCCTGCTGGGTCCAGAGCCACACCTTTTCTCCCAGAGTCAAACTGGCCCCACCTACTTTGTGAAAATCAATCCCCTTCTAAATATCCATCTCCCCCCCCAATCACCACCTGCATTTATCTGGATTCAGTTTTGACTGGTTTATCCTCGTCCTCCTGACCAAGACCTCCTTGCACTGATCGAGGACAGAGAAAGTTACATCTAGAGTTTTTACCAAAAAATGTATACCTGGGGACAACCTATTGATGACACCCAAATTACAGTTCTCTTCCATTTAAAGAGCACTGGCAGTAGCAGCAAACAGTCTTCCCTCTAAGCTGAGTTAGTGTGAGCTAGCTCACAGTTTTTTAGCCTCTGGCTCACACATTTTTGTCTTAGCTCAGGGAGGATGGCTCCAGAGCAAACTAATCTATGTAGTAGCCAAATCACTCACTCACAATGTTAATGCCAATAGCTCACAAAGTAGAAAGTTTGCTCACAGGACTTTGCAGCTTAGAGGGAGCATTGGCAGCAAAACCTTGGGAAATGCCGCAGACCAGTTCCCAAGGTGCTGATATCACCTCACTAAAAGGAACTCTTTGTCTTCCATTGAAACCATCGGAGGGGGAACCACCTATTCCAATGCCTTGCACCAACCTGTTCTGTGAAATGGTACGGCCCACCATAAATGTAATGGACTGCGATCATAAGCATTTATCCTGCCCAGCTGGAACTGGAGATCACCCACCAATGCTACTAAAGCAGACTGAAAAGGTCAGTGCATCTCTCCCCAGATTCTATGGAAAGACAGTTAACCAAAGATATGCCATGGCAAAACTACTAAAAACCCCAACATCCCTAGATATCTGTCTAAAATCACTGAAATGTTGTCATGATCTGAAACAGCCTCCCCCCAACTGCCTTGTCTGTTTTCCAGGTATTTGTGACAGCTGGTGAATTACAAACATTGCTATCGACAGCTCATCCACACCAGAGTCCACAAGACTGCCAGCTTGTCATTAATTCATGCTAGGTGTTTGATCTTTGCCGAGTTTTAAGCCTCTTAAGAGGACACTGAATAGGGTCTTTATGTATACCAAACACAGAGTCATTTATTAGCCTTTGGTCATTGCACAGTGAGTAAGCAAAGGGGTTTGCGAGAGTAACTGTTTTAATTTGATCTGCATTCCTTCATGACAGCATCAGGATTATGTAAACGCCAGACAAGGTCTACAAATGCAGTACAGATACCTCTGCCCCACCCCTGACTTCTACCAGACTCAGAGCTTAAGAATATGTGCTTTATGTGCAGGGGCGGACTGACTGTTTCCCTTCCTGGGAAAGTTCTTGGTGGGCTGCTTCACTGAAGAACCCCTACCAAGTCCTGGTCACTCTGCTGGCAGTGCACTTGGCCTTTGTTGCAGGGGCGAGGGGCAACATGTCACCAGTTGGCTCCTCTTGTGCTGCTGCCACTCCCATTGTTGGCTCCAGTGGCTGACAGAGCCATGAGCACCACTAAGCATAGCTTGTTCCTGGAGCCTTTTAACGTATCACTCCTCCCATTTATGTGAAATTTAACGTGCTGGGTTATGTGTGGCTTGATTTGGGCCTATACTTGAGTTGTCTCCTGAGTCCTAGGGTCTAGGGTTGCTGCTCCCCAGGTCCCAGCAGCGATTTCCCAAGCTTTTGGGGCTTCTGCCCACCACTGGTCAGCTGGCAGGTGGGGGAACCCCATTCCCAAACAGCGACGTCGCTGCATGACATCCCCAACATAATAACATCACCTGGAAGTGACGTCATCTCATGGGGGTGTGCCGTATGGTGACACTCTGGTTTGAGGGCAAAACTCTGTGGTTTGAAGCCAGTTTTACCATAGTAAAGGTAAAGGTTTCCCTTGCTCGAAAGCCAGTCGAATACGACTCTATGGATGTGGTGTTCATCTCCGTTTCCAAGCCAAAGAGCCAGCGTTGTCCAAAGATGTTTCCGTGGTTATGTGGCCGGCATGACTAGATGCCGAGGCGCATGGAATGCTGTTACCTTCCCACCGAAACGGTACCTATTTATCTACTTGCAATTTGTTTCTTTCGAGCTGCTAGGTTGGCAGGAGCTGGGGCCAGAGACTGGAGTTTTGCCCCCAAACCAGAGTGTCGTTGCATGATGAAAAGTACTGGAGTTGGGAGGCTGGTAATAGTGAAATCAGCATTGTAGTTTATTGCGGGACAAGATGGAACATGAGAAACCCCGGGCTCAGAGCCCTCTTTTATCCGAGTTGGAGATAATTCTCTGACCTCGCCCAAATGTCCTGATAGGACCTTAAGAGGTGGTTGCAGTTCATAGGTCCCCGGGGAGGAAACCTAGGCTCATGATTGGTGGTTGTTTAGGATCCGACCAGCTATTGTTCTACCTGTTCGAAGCTCAGGTAGATTCAGACCATGTGCGCAGTCCACGTGGTGGTCGCCATCATGCAAGCGCATGGCGACCGCAATATTGATACATAACACCCAATGTCCCCAACATGATGACATCACTTCAGGGTGCAGCCATTGCACTGGGGACTTCCCAGAACACCCCCCAAATCCACCACCTGGTGCAACAAGTAGGTTTGCCTACTCCGAGTTGGGAAATACCTGGAGACTTTGGGGATGGAGCATGGGGAGGGTGGGGTTTAAGGAAGGGAGGGGCTTCAGTGGGGTATAATGCCATAGTGTCCACCTTCCAAAGCAGCCATTTTCTCCAGGTGAACTGAGTTCAGTTGTAATCCCAGGAGATCTCCAACCACCACCACAGAGGATGGCAACCCTGCTCCTGACCAAAAAGACCACCCTGCTATACACACAAACATAGATATCCTTACTTAGAAACTGTACTGTGGACAGTGGGTTGATGTGTATCATGGAAAGAAATCTGTTAAATGCAGCACGCCAAGGAGCCTTTCAAGGCATGACTTCAGTTGGGAAAGTTGGCAAGCTTAATTTGTGGACGCTGACCAAGGAGGGACAGCAGCGGTGGAGCTTGCAAAAACCTGGGAGGGGGAAACTTGGTGCCCATCCAAGGGCTAGCGCTCCTTGTGCATCTGCACGGTTTATTGAGCAGGCTTGCCTTGTCTGGCAAGCACAGGATTGCAGTCTGCTGTCTGCAAAATAAATGTCAGTTCTGGATTTGTTGGGGAAAGATGCAGAATTCTGATAGCAAAGGTCATTAGAGTTTTTTTGTCATCCCCCCCTGTTTTTTTAAAAAACATCAAATTAACAAATCAACAAACAAATCAAAAAACAAATCCATTGAAGCAGAGCAAGACCATAGATGACTGCATTTAAAGTATAAAAGACAACACAATATATGAATTATGTTAGAATTAAAGATTTTAAGTTCTTTGGAACTACTTCCAAGTTGCTGCAAGTAATCCAATACAATGTACCAAACAATGAACAAGAAGGACAAGATTTATATTGAGCCACCTGAAAAGTGATTTTGTCCATTATATACATTTCCCATATCTTATGGTGCCAAAGTCATCATTGATGGGGTCCCCCATTTCCCCAGTACATCAGCTTATACAGCTGTCCTCCTTAAATCCACCAATGCAGAAATGTTCATATTTGATGCATGTCCTCCCAGAAATATCTCTTTTATATGTGAACACAGCATTTCCCCAAATCTTCACAACCATTTCGCTAAAACTGTATGGCATGGGTATGTTTGGATTTGATTATTTTCAAACCGAACTGAATGGTTCCATAAAAAGTGGAATGATTGTGACTGAATTGGTTGAAATTCGAATTTGAGAGTTTCAAAGAATTGGAAAAGTATGGTTTTCAATATAATAGTAATTTGTATTCACTCTGTAGGCACAAAGCACTCACCAGGAGACAGAATTACCATTGGTGATGGTGGAAAGTGCTATCAAGTCACAGCTGACTTATGGCAACCCCGTGGGGTTTTAAGGCAAGAGGTATTCAGAGGTGGTTTGCCATTGCCTGCCTCTACGCAGAGACCTTAGACTTCCTTGGTGGTCTCTTATCTAAATACTAGCTAGGGTGACCCTGCTTGGCTTTCAAGATCTGACAAGATCAGGCGAGCCTGGGCAATCCAGGTCAGGGGAGACTTACCATTAGAGGGACTTGAATCAACCAAAGTTTAGAGCAGGGGTCCCCAACTTTTTTGAGTCCGTGGGTACATTTGGAACTCTGACACGGCATGCTGGGCACAGAAACAAAATGGCTGACAGAAAATGGGAAGCACAGCAGGCCATGAAATGACTGCTCCAACTTAACTTCAGTAACACAGTGCAGATCCTTGTACCGTGGTGGCAGCGGCTGCCAAGGCAGCGTTTGAAAAAAACTGCACAACCAACCAAATCTCCAATAGTCAACCAGAAACCTTGCTGAACAGAAGCCCTACCTGGCCCCACCCACTTCCTAAAAACACTTGGTGGGCACCAGAAAAGGTGTTGGCAGGCACCCGTGGGCACCGCATTGGGGACTGCTGGTGTAGAGCTTTCAGCTCTGTTTCCGTTGCAAAGAGTTCAGCATAGGTTTAGGATTGCAAACAACTGCCCTAATCTACACACAAATCCCTAAAACGATGTTGAGTAATAGCTTTTGTTAGAACCAACTAAAATATTAACCCGCCTCCCCCCCCCAGTGCACACCATAAAACAATCTGCAAGCGTTTTACTTTTCTCGAACAGGCCATGCCCAGTAAAGAAAAAAGTCTGTATATGTGGGGTAGTAGGGGGAGAAAGTGAGTTGTTCCAAGGGAGGGTGGCAAAATCCAGAGTTTGCAATTACTTCCTTCCGAGTGGGACCCCCTTAACAGGTCAATTCTTTTTTGTTGAACAGGCTTAAACGTGCCTAGCTCTGCATAGGCTCAGCTGTAGAAGTTTGTGTTATGGAAGCAGCTTTGGGTCCCAGCTGGAGGAGGGATGCATGCAGAAAGAAAGAAATCCTATCGTGCTTAAGCAGATCAGAGATGAGCAGAAGGTGCCTGGTTTACTTACAGTCCCATCTTAAAGCAGAGTTATACTTTAAGTTCACTGATTGCAGTGGATTTAGAAGGACGTAACTCTGTTTGGGATTGCACTGTAAATCTTGGAACATCCAAAACAGTGTTTATAATTACTGGGCATTCTCAGCTGCATCTGGGTGCTTTTTTTTCCTTTTTCTTTTTTCCTTACCCCTAATAGTATTTTGTTTGGAAAGAAGGACTGTGGTTAGCAGAGCAAGGAGAAGTCATTCCCATGGCTCAAATGTTTTGTTTAATAAATATAAGAAGACAAAGAAGGAGCAGGAGTTGGAAAGTTCAGGGTCTGTTGGCAAGGATAAGCTTATTTGTCCTCAAGGAAGCCAAAGCCCTGCAGGAACTAAGCGCTTAGGGTTGCTTAGTCCTCCCCCCTTCCCCAAATCTTTTCCTTGCTTCTCGGACACTTATGTAGCTTGGCAAAGGACTGAAGCAGCGGGATCTTTCCCTTGCGGCAGAAATAGCCAAGGAACCATGTGAGCAACAAGTCCTGAATCACACAGCAAAAGGAAACAGCCAATCGGAGAAGGGACTTGGCCTCCACACCCACCACCCACCCCCGGCCTGGGAAAGGGCTGGCACCCGCCTGTCTCTCTGCCTTGCATGCTTCCCAAGAAAAAGAAGAAGAAGAAAAATGTCTGGCAAGAGAACCAGATCTACTTGGCGGGTGGGATGTGGGCTCTGCAGAGTTATTAACTAAACAGCTCTTGAGAAAAACCGCAGGCTGGATTGTTTGAAATCCAAACCTTGGGTTTTTCCTGGAATCGGGCTTTAATGCTCTAAAACTTCACCAAAAAAATACAACACCTGGTCCATTCTAGTGGAAACTGAAAGGCAAGAAAGCTGAAAAGGCGCCTCAAATTGATCAGCATCTCAGCTCCAGATGCAGACTGCTGGAGGAATAAATGAGAGTGGATGGCATTCAACAGCTGTAACTATAAAATCTGCATTCCTGACCACCAAGTAACATGGACTTCTTCAGAGTTGAATGGAGCATGAGGTCATTGTGTGTGTGTAAAGTGACTTATGGTGACTCCAGCAAAAACTGAGAAGCAGTTTTGCCACTGCCTTCCTCTGCAGAGCCTTCCTTGGTGGTCTCCTATCCAAGCAATGACCCTCCACAACTTCTGAGATCTGATGAGATCGGGCTATACCATGCTGCCTTCCGTCCCCACAAGGACATTTCCTCAATATTATGCTGGACCAAGATGAAGCCCCCCCCCCCCCCCCGGTGTCCTCACATCCCTTCCTTGCTCCCTGACTCAGTTTTTACCCTCCCTGCCATTATTTGGCTTTCTGTAAAATTAAAAAAAGAATACAAATCGGCAATACAACAATTAAAAAGGAGAACAAATTACTGGGAATGAGGGCTGGAGTCCCAAATGTCACTGCTGTTGACTATGCAGCAACAGCTGTAAATCAACAACAAGTGGCTTCAAATGATGAGAACTGTTATGGCGATCAACATGATTGTTTAGCTTTGCATTGTGATTATGGTGGGTATTGTTTGTCTTTCGGGGTGAGTATGTGTCTGGGGCAGCAGCTAAGGACATGAGCTGGGAAGGCCCTGAGTGCAAATGGCTTGGCCTCAACTCTGAGAAGTCTGAAAGAAATAAAACAGGGGATTATGGGTAGCCATCTGTATCCACAAGGGTGCTTTTAATGTGACAGATGAGAAAACAGGGCAATTCAATGCCTGAGGCTTTCCTCCTTCCCTATTGAACCAAAAGGGAATATGGAATAATAATAATGATGATGATGATGATGATGAATCACCCCATCTCTACTATTGTAGGGCTCTGGGCGATGAACATAATATTAAAAACAATCATCAAGTAAGACAATCGAACATATTAAATTACATTGAAACAGATGGCATCCCAGTCATAGGAATCATCTGAAAAGTTTATACAGTTACTTATAAAAGCTTATTATAAATAAAAATAAGTCCTAAAATTAGTACATAAGAACTCCAATTTATTTAGAGTCATAAGATGGTATCAAAAAAGCACGTAGGAGGCATGGGAAACATTTTGTCAGATGATAAACACTTGAGGAGCCAACACTGGTGATGGAAACACAGGGTTCAGTTTCATGGCCATGAGAAGGCGGAGTTCTAATTAATTAGTTAATGGACTTCATCAGTGAAGACTACAGTTGTAAGCTTCCCCAGTTGTTGATTATGATAGCACTATACCAGACATACAGTCACTGCTACCTTAAGGATGTAAAAAAACCCCTTTTTAAAGTTCGTCAGCTTCATTTTTAAGCACTTATTCTTGGACACATCTGCCACCTCTAACTTAAGGCGGTGCTCTCTCTTTCCTGGTTCTTCAAACACCAAGAGGAACAGAAGCGCAGCGCACCCTAATAACTACCTCTTCCTGTGGCTGTCTCTCATCCTTGATGTCACCAGGGCTATTTTTGGGCAGGAACGCACAGGAACGGAGTTCTGGCTGGCTTCCAAGTTGGCCACGCCTACAGTCTCCCCCCCTCGGGTTCCCCAGGCGCCTTGCAAGCCGCAGGGCACCTGGGGAAGCCAATCCAATCCAGGGAGGGGAGTCAGTTTTAACTCCTCCTGGGGAAGGCCAATCCAGAAGTTCCCCTCCTGGGGAAGCTGATCCAGAAACTGCCTTCCTTCCCTCAGGTTCCCCATGCGAGGCACCTTGGGAAGCTAATTCTGGGAGGGAGCTGCTCTGTCAGGGGTGTGGCCTAATATGCTAATGAGTTTCTGCTGTTGGGTGTGGCCTATTATGCTAATGCGTTCCTGCTGGTATTTTTCTACAAAAAAAGCCCTAGATGTCACTATCTCCCACCCCCAGCAAGGAAGAACTCCAGTGTCTTCCACTACTGCAAAGTTTATTTCTCCCTCTCTAGAACCGGCTTGTTTCATCGAAGTCACAAATGCAGTTCCTTCACTCCACCCCCACTAATGTGCACTGGAGTGGTTTGGTATAGCCCTGTCTTAACAGAGCTTGGAAGTTAAGCTGGCTCCGGACTTGGACAGGAGACCACCAAGGACAACTCTGCTGAGGAAGGCAATGGCAAACCATCTCTGCTTCTCACTTGTATTTATTTTATATCCTTCCATTTCCTTGCTGGAGTCATCACCATAAATCAGTTGTGACTTTACTGCACTTACATATATATTGGACCAAAAAGGCTAGAGTTGCTATCTTACCTCCCAGAGTATCTTTAAATCTGCTATGGGACCCCAGGAGACGAGGCAGGTATGGCTTGACGTCTGCCCCCTTGCCCTAAATGCTGCAATTGCAGGACTCCATTTGTGTTGCAGAGCAAATAGAGGACGGGACAGACAACAGAAATAAAATGAGCCGATGTAGTCTATTGGCAAGAGTGTGGGATTGGAGAAATCAAGGTTCCAGGGCTCATTCAGGGCCTACTACATGCTACATTTTCCCCATGCCATGTGGATTCCCAAGTCCTGTGGATAGACATGATATGGGAATTCTACATTCCCCAGATGCACACAGGCCTGGATTGGATCAGAACTATAGTGCAGGGCTTGAGCCTTCCCTCCTGTGCCATTTCCCCAGCCTGAAACAGCCCTTGGGAGTTATTTGATCCACTGGGGAAATTTAGCATGTACTGATGCTGCATAAGTTTCCTCAGCTGGGCAAACAGCAGTTCCCCAGGGCTCTTACTGTGTGTAAGAAAACAGTGTGTGGGGAAAGGATCGAGTCCCCTCTCCCCATGCATTGCATTCCTGACCCAAATTGAGCTGGCATGCACTTGGGAAGCCTGAAACTCCCAGACCACATCTGTTGACCAGACTGGGGGATGGAGCCAGGAAAAGTGGATTGTGTAGTTAACCGCAAAGCTCATTGAGTGACCTTGGGGCCAGGCATGGCTCTTCCAGACTAACCTACCTCACAGCATTGTTACTGCAATAAAATGGAGGAGGAAATCCTGTGCATTGCTCTTGGAAGAGAGGTGGGCCAAACAGATGTGTGGGAGAAGAACTGGCTGCCTCACCTCCCAATGTCCAGGGCTGCAACATGGCAATACCACCTTATCCCCCAAGAAGGCATGTCCCCTACGCATAAGGGAGCAAGGTCCTATCTTCTACTCAGGATATCAGACACCTTCCTCAAGTATTCCTCGTAGATGTCCTGTCCTAGGTAGCCTCAAAGGTAATAGATTTTTTCTGGGCAGACTGTTCTGCTGATGAGCAGAAGTTACCGTTGGGAATGTTCCCTCTATTTAACTTAATAGTAACCTCCCTGCAATTTAAAACCAGTCACTTCATTTCCTGCCGTCCTGTGGATAGCAATAGCATTTCCATAGATGAAAATAAAAGGCTTTTTGTGTTCTTGCAACACTCCTATTTTTACACGAGCAGTGTACATATGCGTGTCCATTTACATGTATGTGTGCTACAGTCAAGAAAGGTGCCTCAACCCAAGCACCTTTAATTAGAAAGACTTAACTTTTAGATGTTTATGCGGATGGGGCTGACACAAACTTTTTTTAAAAATAGCAAAATAGGGGTGATGATGCAGCTGGTGTAGCGCAGGGTATAAAAGAGTGACGTGTGATCTCATCTCAGCCATCCATTCACTAGACAGTCTTAGGCACGGTACCCTCTGTCAGGATGTTCGCTGGCACAGCTTTTAGGCTGTTGTAAAGATTCCTGTGGAAACGTATATAAAACAACTTATTCATTTATTTGTTTTATTTGTACCCTACTTCTCTCCCCCAATGGGACCCAGTGTGGTTTACATTGTTCCCCTCTCCTTCATTTTATCCTCACAACAAGCCTTTGAGGTTAGATGGAGAGTGTGAGGTCCCCCAGTGTGCTTCCTTGGCAAAATGGGGGTTCCAACCTGGATCTCTCAGATCCTGTTATGCAGGGGTCCTTTTGTAGAAAAAGAGGTGCAGGAGCTCATTAGCATAACTTATTAGCATAACTCATTAGCATATGCCATCACCAGAAGTGTGTCAGAAAGGGAATGTCAGTTTCAGCCCCATTATACCCTATGGGCCATTGAAATCAATGGCAAAAACTCATAGGGTGTATGAGGGGCTGGAGGAGAGGGGGTTTGAGGGAGAGGCTTCAATCTTGCAGAGTAGCTGCTGGGGCCTCTCCTTGAAATACCCACCAAGTTTCAAGAAGATTGGACCAGGGGGTCTTATTCTATGGGCCTCCAAACAGGTTGTCCCATCCCCTCCATTGTTCTCTATGGGGGAAAAAAGTGTTACTGATGCAAAATGTTGACTTTGAGTTAGCTCTCGGAAGTCTTTCCCCTCTGCAGAGGGATCTTCATTTTAACTTTATGTTTTATTGGGTTTCTCATTGAGGAAACTCGTTCCTTAGTATATGGCAAAGATACACCAGCAAAAAAGTCCAGTGCAAAATTTAGGTACACCAGCTCATTGAATTAATGCTGGACTTTCTGCCCATCTGTTGCATTCTTTCCTGTTTTACCTCCCTAGGACCCTGGGGCAGCATATGGGGCTTCTTGTTCAATCTGCACCACAATCTAATAAAACGGGTCAATCTGGGATCTTGCACAAGACCACCCAGGGAGTTTCACAGATGATTGGAGTCTTGAACCCTCTTCCAAGTCCAGCACTTTTACTATGGCTGGATCCATGCATGGGATTCAAAAGGAGAAGTATACACATTCCTTATATACAGTGCAGGGAAACATACACATTTGTTGAGTAGATGAGCTGCTTAAATCAATCATTCCTGAACGAGTTTATATGAAAATGCAGCTACACAATGTATATCATTTATTCCAGCAGATTAGCTCAGTCTTGGCATAGTGAGGCTTCCAGTATGTGTAAGAATTTTCTCCCAGCTGCAGATAATTGCAATCAGATTGAGAAGAGTATCCGTGCCATGACCTAAACATATTTGGTCCAATGGTGGTGGACGTTGAGTCTCTGATCCTGAGAACAATTATGTGGACTTCTAGGAAGGAAATAGTTCCATGAGAAAGACTGAATCAGGTGCTCCTCTCTTCTCATCTTCAAGTACTTGAAGGGCTGTCATCTACAGGATGGTATGGAGTTATTTTCTGTTGCCCCAGAAGGTCAGACCAGAACCAACAGGTTGAAATTAAATCAGAAGAGCTTTCTGCAAAACATTAGGAAGAACTTTGTGACAGTTAGAGCAGTTCCTCAGTGAAACAGGCTTCCTCGGGAGGTGGAGGGCTCTCCTTCTTTGGAGGTTTTCAAACAGAGGCTAGATGGCCATCTGACAGCAATGCTGACTCTGTGAACTTCGGCAGATCATGAGAGGGAGGGCAGGAAGGGTTGCATTAGGGCTTAATTCTTAAGGTATGGAGGGGGAGGTATTTGTGAATTTCCTGCATTGTGCAGGGGGTTGGACTAGATGACCCTGGAGGTCCCTTCCAACTCTATGACTCTATGATTCTTCCGTGAAAGGAACAGCACCTCAAAGTACTTAGCTCTGTCTTGTCCATAGGGAATTCATTTATAATTAGGGGCTGTTCATAAATGGGTCGGTCATGATTCTCCCTTCCCCAAGCCCTCTATTTTTTGCCAACAAAACCAAAGCCTAATGAAATGGGAGTATAACCAGACCAAACCAGCCAAAATTACATGATAGATTTCAGTGGGCAAGAGTTAAACTTTGGAGAAGTGAGAAGGCATGACTCCCCACATCTTGGTCTACGAATGGCCATCCAATTGCTCAGGTAACACCTCTTGTTATCTAGGTGTCCTGTTTTTTGGACAAGACATATTAATACTGCTAAGTAGCTTGCATCAATAAATTCATCAGCCCTTCTGAGATTTTTTTGGACCACAGGAGGTAACTATGTTCCGGCTGCTAATCATGCCTTTCAGGTGAAGGTAGATCCTATATTATTATATGGCGTGCCATTGTCTATAGCTAATGTCAATGACAAGTATGATTCTTGCTTAATTTCTCTCCCATGTTCATTGTCAAATCTCCCTAGGTGTGTCTCTGATCCAGCTATCTGCTTGGAATTTGATGAACCATCCTTGGAAGCTAAAGCTTGGATAGCAACCTCCCTCTTTAAACTGATTTTTTTCAATTCTTTGGAGGAGTGTTATCTGTACCACCTAGCTAAGGATGGCTTTCAAAGTTCATGGTTAAAATTAGTTGATGATAGGCTACAGAGAATGGCCTTTTCCCTTGAGCTCTTTAACCAAATGGATTATCCCTCTGCATGCAAACTGATCATTTTGATAAATGGAGTACTGGCCACAGAGCTCAAATGTTCACTACATTATTTATGTCTTTCAATTCCAAAGTCTCTACCTGCTTACTGTAAGTTTCTAATGGTTCCCAAACATAGAATACTATTATCTAAGGCTAGACTAAATGTCCTGTCACTAGGGGAACTAGCAAGCATGTGCCTAGGAGTCCCTTTCTCTAAGCAGCCATGTGACTGCAAATCCAGTTATTTAGACACTATCTGGCACTTCTTTATAGTTCGCAACAAATCTAATTTGGCCCATGAAAAATGGATCACAGTATATATCCAAAAATGGAGTTTTGTCATAAAACAGATTGTAGCTAAGTTACTAGCAGATATTGAACCAAATGTAATTCTTGCAGTTGTAAAATTTTTGTCTATGGCATTTAGTGGCATCACTTTCTAATGTAAAAAATGTATACTTATGTGTACTGTACAGTAATATAATTTTCCATGTTTGTTTATGACCTGTTGGTCTACAAGTAACACTTTTTCCCACCATAGAGAACAATGGGGGGAATGGGGGCAACCTGTTTGGGGGCCCGTAGAATTGGACCCCCTGGTCCGATCTTCTTGAAACTTGGTGGGTATTTCGAGGAGAGGCCCCAGCAGCTACCCTGCAAGTTTGGAGCCTCTCCCTCAAACCCCCTCCCCTCCAGCCCCTCATATACCCTATGAGTTTTTGCCATTGATTTCAATGGCCCATAGGGTATAATGGGGCTGAAACTGACATTCCCTTTCTGACACACTTCTGGTGATGTCAGGGGACGTGGCATATGCTAATGAGTTATGCTAATAAGTTATGCTAATGAGCTCCTGCACCTCTTTTGCTACGAAAGGACCCCTGCTTATACCCTGCCTTTTCTCCCCAGTGGGGACCCAAAGAACCAGGTTTGATTCCCCAGTCCTCCACTTGCAGCCAGCCGGAGTGGCCTTGGGTCAGTCACAGTTCTCTCAGAGCTCTTTCAGCCCCACCTACCTCACAGGGTGTCTGTTGTGGGGAAAGAAGGGAAAGCAATTGTAAGCCATTCTGAGACTCCTTCAGGTAGTGAAGAGCAGGGTATAAAACCAACACCAACTCCTCCTCCTCTTCTTCTTCCCCCCTCCTCCACTTAACTATCTTGTGAGGTAGGTTAGGCTGAGAGTGTGACTGGCCCAAGGTCATCCAGCAAGCTTCCATGACAGAAAGGGGATTTTGCACCAGGGTGTCCCAGATCCCTGATACAATGGTGCAAATAGCCTATGCACTATTTTAACAAATTTCTCGCTGGGGTGTGATTTGAAACAGGTCCTTCTCATTCCACCATGCTATACCAGCTCTCTAAGTGTCCCGTCCCGCGGGACTTGCCGCCACCCCCAAACCCAGCAGGAGCACCTACCTCACCAGCGCGACCATCGAGAGCGGACGGGGCCGTTCCGAGTCCAGCTGGCCCCGCTGCGTCCCGGGACGCGCCCAAAGCCATCGCGCCGGCTCGCGGCGCGGGAGCGCCGACAGTAAAAAGCCCCGTTACCGCTCGCGCAAGAGCGGCGCCTCGCGGCCCGCGGCGCGGCCGCGGCATTGGGGAGTGGCTCGGTCCCGGCACGGGCTGATCGGGGCTTGGCGGGACGGGAGGAGGAATGCCCAGATCCGGGCGCGGCGACGTCCCTGAGGAGGGAGAGCCGACGATGGCAACCCCAGGAGCGGCGGAGTCGCAGATGGGAGGGGCATGGGGCTTCCGGCGGGGCTGCCCGGCGTCTTCTGTTATAAACGGGGGCGGGGCCAAGGGTGAGATCGGGGGTGGGGACAGGTGAGGGGAGCTCTGGGAAGGGGCTGCAGGAATAAAAGCAGGAGAATGGATGGGCCGAGGAGGAGGTGCCAGGGAGAGCCAAGTCTAGCGGTTGCGAGAGAGAGTGAACTGCTGATAAGGAACTTGACCCCTGGAGGCAAGAGGGAGCTTGGGTGACGTTTAACCCTCCCCGTGCCATATCTGAGGCCCAATCTCTCCGCATTTCCAGCACAACCTTACCCAGGGCCTCCTCAGTCAAAAGGGGACCACGGCTACAGGGGGCGCTGACCAGGGGCAGGAGGCGGAGCCTGACACTAAGTAGATTAAATGTTGTCTCTTTCTACCTCACCTAATCAAATTTCTCTTTTATTCCGTGCACCAACCAGGTGTTATGAAGAGCAGAACTGCTCAGCAAAGGTGACCAGAGAAAAGATACTGTTGTGAGATAAGATTTCAAAGCAGGAAGGAAGGAAGAACCAGTGCCCCACACAATAGTTCTTGAGTTTCTGATACAGTTTCTTGGCTATGGAGAAGGTATGTTCTACATAACTGAGAGCTGGCTGGGTAAAGTGTTTTGGCTGGCACTCGGCCCAGTGATTTCAGAGGGATAATAGGTAGAGTGCTTCCAGAGAATGAGTGGATTAAGTGGGAGTGATTTCTAATGATAGCTTGGCCTATGGAAGGACAGGGGCCCGATACTGAATATACAGTGTTGCTAGAACTGGTGGCCCCAGATATAG
This sequence comes from Lepidodactylus listeri, assembly GCA_029233225.1. Taxonomy (NCBI): domain Eukaryota; kingdom Metazoa; phylum Chordata; class Lepidosauria; order Squamata; family Gekkonidae; genus Lepidodactylus; species Lepidodactylus listeri. The sequence goes on from JARCFY010000004.1 coordinate 127,350,274, forward strand.
AGATCATGTTGTTGTACCCGCTACCCTGCCTTCACAACAGATTGCCTGGCTGAGTTTATTCACTTCCAGATGTTTATTGAGAACATCTGAACTTATTGCTCTATACGATGTACGAAGGCCAGTTCTTCAGAAGTGATACAGAAACTCTTAGGAGTTACCAAAGGTCTTCTTACCAAAAGTTAGTTGGCTAGCCCAGTCTCATCAGAGCTTGGAAGCTAAGAAGGGTCAGTACATGGATGGGAAACCACCAAGGAAGATGGGCTGGTATGCAAAGGAAGGCCATGGCAAGCCAACTCTGCTCATTTCTTGCCTTCTTGAAGGTGGAACTTCATGGGGTTGCCATCAGTTGCAACTCAAGGACACCCTTTACCTTTAACTGGCCCAGCAGATATGGTAGGAGCTGAACTTCTTCACTGCTGTAACAGTGTGTGCTTTGATCATTGAGGGTATCAAGAAAATACAGTTCTCATGATTAATGTTCTGCCTTCTGAAGACTCAGATTGTTACCCTTTTATATCCTCTGAATTTAGCCATTTCATATATTACCACACAGTAGCTGCTTCAGATGGGACAACATGGGAAGGCATTAATGTGAAACAAAATCTATCTTTCCATTGTCTACAGTCTCACAAATGAACTTGCCCAGACTTTGGCGACCCTTATTGTTTACCTAATATCACTAGCTTCTGATTTGGCAATAATGGTTAGCAGGTTTGTTTCCAGGTCTTTTGGTGCCTGCTTTCTATCAGGTAATGGATATGCCTACCAGCCAAAGTGGGAGATGTGGTACTTAACTATGTGTAGCTATTAAGCTGCAGGGATCTGAAAAGCTATCAATGAAGTGACAGAAGACAAAGTTTTTGCAGCTGGCTAAGAAGGGTGCAGTGGCATGCTGTTTGCTTTTGGAGAAACGGAAGCATCCTGAAAGATTAAGACTGTCAGTCTGGATGCTTGGGGGGAATGCCTCTATACTTATTAATGAACAGATGTTACAAAAGCATCATAAGTCTCCAGAGCATCCTTCTCCTTTGGAAACTGACACTTTAATGGCTGTCTCGGGAACTTCTTGCTGTTTGGGGAGTATGAAATACTATTAATTGGCTTATTCAAACATCTATCCATATGCAATGGCACTGATGTGGTTCCATTTTGAAGCAGCTGCTATGTTGTGATTGTAACTGAATGATTAAGTACCATTCGGTCTGTCAACTGCAAACATAAAGTAGATGTACCCTTGTCGTGTAACATATTTTGATCATGGCAACCATGACACGTGTTTAAGTGGATGTGAGCCTCTTCTGGAAACAGTTTAAGGCCTGTTTAAGTTTGGTTATGATGGTTATAGCTAAGCTGTTTTTTTTTTAAATGGGAAGTTAGGATATTTTCAACCAGGCCAGTAAAAGTGATTTTTAAAACAACAACAAGTAAACGTAAGAATCCTATGTTGGCTAAAAATGGGCATTTGTTTTTAAAATGGTTTTTAAAATGGTTTTTAAAATTAAGTACATGCCCCTAAATACCATGTGAAAGGCTTTTTGTTTGTTTTTATGCTGTGTTTTATTTAAATTGTATTCTATTTTTTGTGAGTTGCTTTAGATTTTCACTGGGAAGAAAAGTGGGAAATGAATAAAAAAACAAACATGGCAGCAAAGGTGAAACTACACTGTCCATTTCAGCATCTTACTACGGGTTTAACTGGCCCTTTGTCTTTGCATGGACTTATTGTACAGATAGTGACTTTACTTGATCCCTGAGGATGGGGGCAACCTTGACATTTTAAAAGTATTAAAAAAACAATTTTTGCTGCCATGATGGCTAGAGAAGGATAATATTGCCAGTTCACACAGTTATTCCGAGAAGATGAAGAGGAAGAAGAAGAGTTGGATTTCTACCCCGCCCTTCACTCGGAGTCTCAGAGCGGCTTACAAAGTCCTTTCCCTTCCTCTCCCCACAACAGACACCCTGTGAGGTAGGTGGGCTGAGAGAGCTCTAAGAGAACGGTGACTGACCCAAGGTCACCAAGCTGGCTGCATGTGGAGGAGCAGGGAATCAAACCCAGTTCTCCAGATTAGAGTCCGCTGCTCTTAACCACTACACCAAACACCGAACGTATATTTGAATTAGTCAACATCCCTGAATCTGGAGAATATCACCTGGTGTGTGAGCAGGAACAGCAAGTCTGACAGGACAAAATCTCCTCAGTGTCTGAGAAGTATGTGGAGATATCACTGCGAGGGCCAGTCTGAAATTGCTAGTTTCACACAGCTTGTTTGCAGTGCTCTCCTTGCATGAATGAGCTCAGGATCTCATGAAAAAGGCTCTGTCAATCAACACTTAGGGTGTCACGCTGTGCATGTGGAGTGAATGCCAGAATTTGCAACTGAATTCAGCTCTGAAGATTTCATGCTCCACTTTTACAAGTCCCATGAGAAAATGGCAACATATCTCATCCCAACATTTGTCAGAAGAAAAGCTTGTTTAACACTGAGATGAACAGTGTCCTCCCCCCCTCCAATGAAAGCAGGATTTTGAATTCAGTGTGGAGGTCTCAATGGAAGGGACAGAAACAGCCAAGGAAATCTGAAGGGAGCAAAGAGTTTTAATGAGATGCACATCCTTACATGTCACCAGTGGAAAATATGAACGCATGTTTCTACAAGAGATGCCGCCCACAAATGTTGCAGCAAACATGCTTGGGAAGTGAGCATCCTGTTTTTGACAGGTGCAGTTACTTGGGACCTGAGCCTTGGATTTCCTCATCTTCCTATCACCTGATTTGAGAACCTGCTAAACAGCTTTGTAGCTGCACAGTAGTTGTGAGGTTTCATTTCCTTCTGTCTTGCTGCTGCTTCTACATCTTTGCATGAGATGGGAATCAGCCCCCCCCCCCCCCCAGTAACGAATGGCTGAGTTAGATAATTAAACCATGTGGAAGGGATTACAACTTCCAAAAGCCAGTGCAAAAACACAAACGAGCAAATTACACAGACTTAGATGAACATCTAACAGTAAACATCAGGGGTGTCGAACTCATTTGTTATGAGGGCCGGATCTGACATAAATAAGACCTTGTTCGGCCAGGTCAGGTGTGTCCTAAAATATAATGCCAGGTAACTCTATAAAGGACACAAACACAAAGGTGTTTTTTTTTACTAAAACCAAAAACATACTTAAAACATTAGCACCCTTGCAATGTTTTGTTTATTTAACAGTCTCTGATAACTGACACCTTTTGCTCTGAATTATTGCATCAAAATGTCTGTGCTGTCGCAATCTTGAGTATGCTGGGCCTCCTTCCCCCATGGAACTCCTGGTGGCTTTGAGCCACTGGCATCTGCCACCTTGTGGGGTGGTGGGGATGCCAGTGATCTCCAGCTATACTCGTCACTGGGGGGCCTGGGGCCTCTGTGGTGCCGGCTTCCCCATCAGAGATCCAGTGGCTTTCAGCCTAGGGCGACTGCCGCTGCATGGGGATAGCACATCTTGCTGATGATCTCTGGCTTGAACCCCCAGCACTGCCCCTCCATGGATCGACTACCAGCCTTGGCCAGAGGTGGCCAGGCCACGGCTTCATGGGTGTCTCCGGCTTGTCAGGCTTTGCTTGGCCTGGGTCCTACTGTGCATGTGGCCTTGCACCTGGGCCACGCCCCTCCCCCTTCTGCAGGCAGAAAGAGGGTTAGTTCAACTTGTCTTCCCAGTCTCCTTCCAGGTGGTGGCTGGAGATCTCCCACTGCTACAACTGATCTCCAGGCAACAGAGATCAGTTCCCCTGGAGAAAATGGCCACTTTTGAAGATGGACTCTACGGCATTATACCCCGTTGAAGCCCCTCCCCTCCTCAAACCCCACACTCCTCAGGGTCATCCCCAAAATCTCCAGGTATTTCCCAACCCAGAGCTGGCAACCCTAGTTGCTACCAGGGGGGTGCTTGCAACACCCAGCAGCTTGGTCTTTTTACCCTGGGCTTGGGCTCTGAGCTGGGGAAGGGGTTTGCTTGCCCTCCAGGCAGAAGGGATCTGCCCAGCATTGCACAGCTGGCTCTCCTCCTACCTGGGTTTTCCTCTGACACCCCCCCCCCCCCCCCAAATGCAGCCTTGCAGTGAGGACACACCCGTTTGGAGCTTACCAGCTGCTGTGCATTATAAAGTTTGTATCTCCAATGCCTAGCATTACATTTTATGGCACACTGGCCCGGCCTGACAAAGTGACATTTATGTCAGATCCGGACCTCATAACAAATGAGTTTGATACCTCTGCAGAGTCAATGCAGGAGAGCTTCTTACATATTTCCTACATTACAGGGTAGCAGGAGTTCCTGTTAGCTTGTGCGCCTAGACTTTAAAGTGCAGAAGGATGGTTTTGGGGTTTTTTTTTTTTTTGTGGAAAGGTCTTGCTAAATCGACCTAAAGAGCCAGAAGCAAAACGCCAGCTCGGAGCACTCATTTATAGGGAAGGTCATGGCCCCTCCCCCGTTCAGTTATGATTTTTAGAGCCAATTGGTGATGAGCTTCATTTGCATATTGCCATTCACATAAAGGGCGCCCGAGGAGAACGGTCCAGGAGCGGCGGAGAGGCTGGAGTTAATTGGAGGAACGGGCGGACTTCCCGCGGGCCTCTCCCCGAGCGCCACTTTCGCACTTCAGAAGACACCAGCACCGAAGGGGAACTTTCCCGAGCCGCCCCGCGCCTCCTCGCCTTGGTTTGCGTTGCAGCCGGGCTGCGCGGAGCGGGAAGAGCCATGGGCGGGCGGGCACTACTAGCAGCCCTCTGGATCAGCAGCCACTGCCTCGTTGCCCTGTGCCGCGAGCCCGCCGTCGAAAGCCTCCCGTCCTCTACCACCGCCGCCGCCTCACTCCCCAGTAAGTCGGCTCCGCGTCCTCCGGAAGAGCCATTGGGCCAGACGCCAGGGCGGCAGAGAGAAGCGTCGCTTTGGGAACGCGCAGCGGAGCGGGCGCGCCTGGCGGCGGCGACTTCCCAACGCCAAGGGAAGGGGAGCCCGGGAGGAGCCAGAGAGGTGGCAGGTGGGCGCGAGAGCCGGGGACGACGAAGGGGGTTTGCGGGGGGGGGGGGGGGGGAGGAGGCGGGAAAAGTTGGATGGGACGGCCGGTCCCGGGAGCGCGAGAAAGAGCTATTGGTGGGAAAGAGAGGACTGCTGTCAGCGCGTGCTTACTCAGAGCGTCAGGCGACCCTAGGGCTGAGGGGGAGGACGCCGGAGGGGTCCTTTGGCTGAGGTCGTGGCTAAAGGGACGCATGCCCACCTTCGAATGCACCGGCGAGCCAGAATAGGCAGCTTTGACACCCGCCTCCCCAGGCCCTGCGACTCCTGAGCGGCCCTTTCCGCTGCCTGTCCGCCTTGGCGTGCAGGAGGAGCACGTGGGGCAGGGTACTCAGTTAGGTCTTACTCCGCGTGGGGTTTGCAAACAGGGCCAGACCGGGCAGCATGTTTGGGGGGGGGGGGGTCGCAGGTGGGACTGGACGCCGTAGAGACAGGTGGTCCTGGAGCGTGCGAAGGGGGTGGCGCTAAGAAGGGAAACAAAGGGAGGGAGGAAGAATGTGTGACTTTTGCCTGTATGAAGGGGAGGAGTAGAAGGGGGGGGGGTTGCGGCGGCACAAGTGTGGATGGGTCGAAGGAGGAGTCGCGGGGGGGGGGGGGGGGGAGCTGAGCGGCGTGATGGGCTCGCCTGAAGAGAAGGACAAGCTGTGCTCCGCCCCCTTGTGCGCCGGCCCCAGTGGGGAAGTCTGTGACAAGCGGGTACCCCCCACCCCCCGAGACGGTTTCCTGGGTTGTTGTTGTTTTGTCTGGACAGGGAAGGGGGAAGAGTCGCACCATCATGAAAGCACGGAGGATCCTGAAGGGCGTTTGCTCACCCCTTCGAGGACCGCCAGCAAAAACTTTTGCTCGAACAAAACCCCAGTTAGTCTTCGAGATCGCCGCCAGTCTCCAGGTGTTTTTTAATGTTTGCTTTTCCAGAGAGGAAGTTGTGGTTAGCCTGCTGGCCGCAAAAAACAACGGGACTCTCCCGAGTCTCGTGGCGGCATCTTGAAAGGCCAGAAGGACTGTCTCCCGGTCAAAGAGTGAGTTTGATTGCCGCGCAGTCCTTCGGCACGATGCGCTCTTTCTCGAAGGCAGTTGTTTTGTTGCAGAGCAAAATGCGAGTCTGCAAAATCCAGGGGGAAGGAGTTGGGCGTGGCCTCCGCTCTACTCCTCGAAAGCTTGGAAGAGGAATGCCGTTTAGTCAGGACGCTTCCCACGCACGGCCCCCCCCCCCCCCCCCCCCCCGAATATGAGTCTTCGAGCACTGACTGGGCGGGGCCGCGCCGGAGGAGTGTCCTGGGCGGGGAAGGGGCCCGCTGTCGGCGGCTGCGGTGACCGCTAGTAACTCCCCGGCTCCCGAGCCTTGGAATTCCTGGAACGCGGGCCAAGGTCACCCTGGTTCAGGGGCTGCTGGGAGCCGGGAGGGAGGGAGATCGGGCTGCGGAGCTGTGCGTGTGTGTGGCTTTCCGTGGCGGGGGAAGCCCGGCAAGGTCGAGCCCCGGAGAAGAAAGGCGGGGAGTGGAGAGGCCGCCGCAAAGTTGTGCCTTTGGAGCCAGGCGGAAGGGGGCGAGCCAAGTGTTTGCCTGCTGGAGCGTGCGTGTCAAAGCTGCTTTGGAAGGCAGGCCTGGAACGTCCTGCGTTTGAACTTCAAGGGCGGTGGAAGAAAGAGGCGCCTCCGCCTCGGAGGTTTCACTTTTCGAGACCCGCCAGAGAAAGATTCACCACCTCATTGCAAATGCAGTGAAGAAGGGCGGTGATAGATCTCCCCCCCCCACACCCCCGGCTACACACACAATGGCGTTGTGTAGATCATTGGCAGGTGTACAATGTGATAAAATATTCAGTTAGGTACTCCTTTGAGTGTCCTTGTTTGACTGCACCAGTTTAGCAAGGAGGGCCCATTGTTTGCTGGACTGGGTTTCTGGACACTGTCCCTGTTTCATTTCTACCAAAAATAAAAATGGGGATTTCTTAAGGTTATTTTTTGTCTGATTTTTAATCTGAGTTGCTATATATCTCCCCTCCGCCCCACCACTTGAATCTCAGAAGGTGTGGTGTTCAGTTGCACAGTTAGATTGGAGTCCAGGATCCGTTTAGATTTCCAGGTATGAGCTTTGCAGAGCCAAAAGTTCCCTTTGTCAGATATGAGCTGTATCTGATTGAGGGAATGTTGACTTTCCAGAGCTCATACCCTGAAAATCTTGTTGGACTCCAATCTAGCTGTTCTGCTGTCTGCAGACCAACGTGGCTAGCTATCCCCTGAAACTGGTTGCTTAGTATGTCTCGCAGCTAGGGTTGCAGCCTTCAGGTGGGGCCTGGAGATCTCCTGCTTTTACAACTGATCCCCAGCTGACAGAGATCAGCTCCCCTGGAGAAAATGGCTGCTTTGAACAGTGGACTCTATGGCACTGTACCATGCTGAGGATCCAGACAGCGGCTACTTCTACATGGGACATTTCCAAGCCCCCACGGTAAAGGGAAGCATCAAGACAAAGCCACACCTACTTAGTGTTTGACTAGCCTGGCTGCTGTTTTCTTCCTCTTTACTCACTTTCTCGGGTTTTAAAGGGGAAACTGGGCCGAGCATCCATCTGGAGCCCCCATTGGGAGGGGTGGTAGTGGTGGAGCTCAGCTCTCCCTTCAAAGTGGGGCTGCTAAACTTTGCACCTCCACCCCAGTTCAGCCTTTAAAGATCTCCCCCCCCCCCATTTCTTTCCTGAGCCACACTGTATCGTTACACTGTACTACAGTGTGGGTGGGGAAAAGAAAAGCCCTTTAATGGGCTGTGGAGGCTGGGCACTATGTGTAGTCATGACCAGGATGAGTAGAGGCTAGGGGCAGCAGTAGAGCAAGCAGCATAGGGACAGGGACATTGTTTTCCCTCCTGCTTGCTGCTGCTGCTGCACATTCCCGTCTTCAAGCAGCCAGTTAATTGCAAACTGTTGGATTTCCATGTTTGACCTGCTGCCATCCCACTTTTGTCAAGTGTTGATTTAGAGGTCCACTGCATTTGCAGAACCATTCTTTCACTTGCCATTCTTTCACTTGCCACTTGCAGCACTGTTGGAGACTGTGTCTCCAGCACCTAACTATGTTTGTCTACTCCCCTACACCTGCACACAAATAAAAAGAAATAGTGAAATGAACCTAACTGCTGGGATTTCAGCAGCCAGATCTGCAGAAGCCTAGTGGAAACTGACAGGTCTTTCCTGTTTTTCCACCAGGTTTCTTCCTACTATTGCTCAAGCAGTGAGATAAAAGCCTTGACAGATTCTCCAGGAGTAGTGAACAGCTTTGTAGAGCCCATGTGTGTTGAAAAAAAAAATATTTTAAAGGTGATCTGCTTTGCCCAGTCCAAGAAGCTTGGTGAAAAATAGCAATTATTTTTGTATTTAGAACTTGCTATTTCAGTTCATGTAATTCTCAAGGCAGATACCGTCACTTTCCCTGGGGGTCTCTGGACTCAGTGCTGTCAGTTTCACCAGTGGCTGCAGCGAGGTGCGGCTGAACCTGGTGGCAGGATGCAGTCCTTTCCCTTCGCAAAGACATCGGATAATGTGCAGTTACTACCAATCACACCCTAAAATAAATAAATATATAAAAAGCTGGCTTTCATTTTTCTCATTGTAGACCTCATCAACATTCGTGCAAGGTTGAGGGTGTTGTCCAGGTTTGCTCATGATGGATTAAATACATTTTTGCCACATGTTGACATCCTACTTATTTGATGTGCGTTTTGTACAATGCCTTGACCTGGATAGTCCAGGCTAGCCAAGTCTTGTCAGTTCTTGGAAGCTAGTTAAGGTTGGCCTTGGACAGGATTTGGATTGGAGACTCCCAAGGTAATACCAGGGTTCCTTCATAGAGGCAGGCAGTAACAAACAAACACAGATGTTTCACTGGTGGAGAGCCAATATGGTGTAGTGGTTGAACTAGGACCTGGGATGAGGTCCTGGTTCAAATCCCCGCTCTGCCATGGAAGCTAGCTGGGTGACCTTAGGCCAGTCACACACTTTCAGCCTAACCTACCCTGCAGCGTTGTGAAGATAAAATGGAGAATAATGTAAGCTGTTTTAGACCCCCATTTGGGGAAGAAAGCAGGGTATAAATGAAGTGAGCAAACAAACAAAATTCTGTTTGCAATCTTAATGTTAAACATACAGGGGTTTTATTGGAGGGAGTGTGGTATGAAGAGGTAATTCAGAATTTCTGACTGATAATGGCTTCCTCTGGATGAGATAAACAAATTGGCTTGGATCCAGCAATGCGCAAGCAGAAATGTAATCTGATTTAGCACAGCTCCGCTTGGGCAAGATCTTGTGCAATACTGAGCACATTCCTCCTTATAATTCCCAGAAATTGCTTGCACAATAGCATGTGCAATTGGAAAAGCAGTTTGGGGTATGCTATGATTAACTTAGTGCAAGGTGCTAGCATGAGTTGGTTTTTCTCCCCACATTTCCATGTGCAAGGACCCCAGAACATGTAGAATTTTTCTGGTGGATCCAAGCCATTCTCTGTTATATGGATGTAATCAAAGAGACAGAAGGTCTAGTTGGAAGTTCTCTTCGTATGACAGCAGGGGTTATCTTTAGCTGCTGGGGTGACCCAGTTCCCATGTTCCCTTGTTAGCACATGCCCTTGAACAAAAATGCATTTACAATAAAGTAATACAGGAATGGCTTTGTGAGTATACATTTCAGCTCCATTGCATTCTATATCAAACCAGTACCTAGATCATCTTCCTGATATATGTACAAGGATTACATTGTCCCTACAAGACAGTTTTTACATTGTTTCATACACGCTGCTTTTGAATATGTATGTATAACCCCCATGTGCAAAAATGTTACCCAGAAATTGTCCCTTAATATGAAACCTTAATCGTGTGTTTCTGGCCATATGATTCAGTATTTGTTATGGGCAGCCCTATTGTGCAAAAATCTATGCAAAAGACAAGGCCCACTTAGTTCAGGGCAGTCTCAAGTGCCATTTTAAGCAGAATTATACATTTCTAAGGCCATTGACTTAGAAGGCCATCAACTTCTGAACCATCTGTGCAGCCAAAAATCTTCATTAGCTGCCAAATAAAAATTGGGAGTTACTTGCACTCAGAGATACAATAACCTGCTTCTAGGCTTTGACTAAATAAGGTCCAGTAGACCAACAATAGTAGATTTTACTATGGACCAGTGTTCCTTCTAAGCTGAGTTAGTGTGAGCTAGCTCCCAGCTTTTTTGCCTCAGGCTCACACATTTTTGTCTTAGCTCGGGAAGGATGGCTCCAGGTCAAACTAATTTATGCAGCAGCTAAATTGCTCACTCACAACTTTAATGCCAACAGCTCACAAAGTAGAATTTGTGCTCTCAAGACTCCACATCTTAAGAGGGAGCATTGTTACGGGCTAAGAATTTTTGGGTCGGGCTTTGGGTGGGTAGGGTATGACAAGATGTCTGTTCCATTTTACAAATGTATCTTTCTGGTAGACTTAAAATTCTAGACTCCTTTCATTTCAGAAGGACTCTAATGCCTGCCTGAGGCAAAGTCCTTGTGAGTGGTACTTTTACTACTGCAGTGGTTATATTACAGTAATAAATGATTGCTAAATGAAATCTCTTCATCCAGAGGATTCTACAAACCAGGATTCCAAATGATGATTAAATTACAGTTGGTAGGTAAGATAACATTCTAGAGGATTAATTCGTGGTTTAGAATCCTGGTTTGTGGTGAAGAGTAATTTTGCTCAGTTCATATGCAAAGGCAAACTGCGGTTTCTTGGAAGCTGGGAACCAGGAAGTTTTTGGTATCTGAGCCAAATGAAATGAAGCCTGTGGGTTTTCCTTCTTTAGATACTGAGGTTGTGAGTTGTGAAGCAGCATTTTAAACACAGGAGGTATAACTTGCTGGACAGGAAAATGCCAGCCGTAGTGAAACCGTTTTCCATCGTTCCTCCCCCACCCGCCTATACTTCATGTTGGATCATGTATTTTTGAGAAAGCAGAATTGTAGGATTATCCCAGTGATACCTGTAATCCTTAATAAAAATAAAAGTGTAATATTGGATTGCAATTCAGAAAACCTTAATCCTTAATGAGACAATTACGTATAAATCAACCCTAAACTCTCAGGACTGTCTATACCAAAGTATGATTACAGTTATTCACCATGCATAGTGCTTCGTTAGGGGAAGCAAAAAAAAGTTAATTGCAGTATATTCAGGGATATGTAGTTTTTTAGAATCTGAAGTTATAATTTTGTGTATTTTTTAAAGCAGAAAAACATGACTCATCTAAATGTTTGACAACAACTACAAAATTGCAGTTTATGCTAAACTTTCAAAATCCTGTGACCTTTCTAAATGAACTTTTTGCACTCACAAGAGTGCATCTGAGGTTATCCTATTTCATTCTCACAATAATCATGTGAGGTAGGCTAAACTGGGTGCGACTTCGGAAGACTTGAACCTAGAGCTCTCCAGTCAGATGGGCTTAAAACTCTGAACAATAGGTTTTATGCTGAATAATAGGATTTATGCTGAAGGTTCTCTGTTGCTAAATGCTCACTGTTCTCTGCAAATAAAAGGAGAGTAACAAGACTGAAATAAGCGTTCTAAAATAGATACCTTGACATGCTAGGTTTGCGTGTGTTCTCGTGTGTCTGTGTTTTCTTTTTGGTATTTTTGCATTTTTGTGCGTGCGTGTGCGTGCCTATGCCTGGAAGTCATGGTGAACTCTGGCAACTCCTACTGGGGCATGGAGGATGTTCAGAGAAGTGGCTTGCTAGCCTGCCTCTGCCTCCCAACCTTGGTATTCTTTGGGGGGTCTCCCATCCAGGTACTTGCCAGAGTTGGCCCTGCTTAGCTTCCGAGATCTGATGAGATCGGGCTTGCCTGGGCTATCCAGGTTGGGGCTGTTCTTGTGTGTTTTTGCAGTCTTCAATCCTGTATTTTCCCACTTGCATTCTGTTGTGATACAGTTCCAGGATGGTGTTTCCCACATGATACATTCTGCATAAGTAATTTGGCTCACTAAAATACACAAGATACAGGGCTTTTGAAAATTAAACAACAGCATCTGATTTCTGTGTCCCTCATAATGCTGTTGACTTCAGTGGACTTAGAAAGGTGTTAATGGCTTAGGATGGCATTGTCAATAGCTTCCATACTCCCACAGCTTACATATTAATCCTATAGAAATATGGCTTTTAGCTGTTGCTTTTTGTTAACAGAACTAGTATAACAATGGATGCATCTTGCACATTATTTTTTTTCCATGGCCTTAGGGAGCTGAGCTATGTGATCATGCATTGCTAAAATGCAGGAATGAAAACAATTGTAGGGTTCTGAGTTGTAAAGAAATTATGCAAATACCACTTTTGCAAATAACCTCTCTCACTTGGATTCAAGTCAATCATCCATTTCTGGAGGGTAAGGTTTAGTTGCAGTTAGGGTTGCCCGCTCTCTGGGTTGGAAAATACCTGGAGATTTTTGGGGTGGAGCCTGCGAAGGGTGGGGTTTCAGGAGGGGCTTTAATGAGGTACAAAGACAGAGCCCACCTTCTAAAGTGGCTGTTTTCTCCAGCTGAAGTTATCTCTGTTGCTTGGAGTAGCGGGAGACTTCTCCAGCCACTACCTGGAGGTTGCAGTTCAGTACTTAGGTGGGGTTTTTGTTTCCTATCATTTGCAGCACCCTGAACCTACTATTTGATTGTGGAATTAAGAGTTATTTTATAAGTGAGTAAATAAGTTGTGGCCTAGCATGTTAAACAATTTAGTTATAAAATTTAGACTGTGGGGTTTTAGCAATGTAAATTAAGGTGAATTTCTGTTTCAGATTTTTTTAAAATTCAGCATAAATTTCAATTTCATTTGATGCGGTTACATTTTACGTTTGTGTTTATGCATGTGTACAGATTATAGTGCTGTATTTTAAAAAAATTAGCCAAAAGCTACATATAACTGATGCATGATATAAAGTTGTCAGTTGATCTATGGCTATGTCTGCAGGTTGTTTATGAAGGTTTTTTCAGCTGTGTGGGAAATGTTGATATTTGTATATGTGTTTATGTTTACCCTTAAAAAATGGGGCTATACTAGTCTAAGTTAGCCAGGGTCCAGCCCTGTGATCTTGTAATTTTCTTCCTGCCATTCATCTCATTTGCCATAAATGCTGTTAAATGATGAAATCAATACAGAGGAAGAATCAATACAGAGGCAAAAAAAATTGCTGTAAGACATGTCTTTAATTGCGTAAAACCTTGTTCGTAGTAGAGAGAGAAGAGAAGAGATTGGATTTATATCCCGTCCTTCACTCACTTGGAGTCTCAGAGCGGCTTACAAACTCCTTCCCCTCCCCACAACAGACACCCTGTGAGGTAGGTGGGGCTGAGAGAGCTCTTTCCAGAGCTGTCCTTGAGAGAACAGCTGGTACAGAGCTATGGCTTGCACGAGGTCATCCAGCAGGTTCAAGTGGAGGAGTGGGGGATCAAACCCAGCTCTCCCAGATTAGAGTCCACACACTTAACCACTACACCAGACTGGCTAGAGAAGTGGCTTGGATCCTAAGCCTGTTTTCTGTGTGCAGAAGAAGGGTATGGCGATTTTCACTGATTTCTCTTGTTTACTGTAGCCCCACATGACATTCCTAGGGATTCTCTGATCCATAGGGCACAACTTTAGGGGTATGGACGACTCCAGTAGGAAAAGGGAAAGTTACCATTTATGCAGAACAGTTCCACTTGTGCTGCACGGGATCCATGCTGATAGTAGCTGTTTCCAAGGAAATTCCATGATTTCTATTAAGTTCATTGAAGCACGGGACTGGAGTAAGGCACGGACTGGAGTAAGGTTTTGGGTGGGTTCATACAGTCGGTGAACAGAAAGCAGTGCAATATGTAAATACCGCACATTTGTGGTTCCAACTGAGTTGGATTTTGCTTTTAATGCAAAAAAGCTCTTTTAAAAAAGCTTTTAATGCTTAGTACTAAATTCACTGCTAGCATTTTTAAAAATATATAAATTACACTAATATACTGACTTCATATGTGTGCAGTTCAATGAACATACCAGGAGCAGTGTTCATTTCTCATGGCCAGTGGTTGTATGGGAGTAGATATGTTTCTTTCCTAAATTTAATTTGGCACCTTTCTGTGCTCTCCCAGTGCTCTTCCTTTGCTTTGTTATTCCCAGAAATAACTGGATTTGGTAAGAAATTACTTGCTCTCCATTATCTAAATAAAACAGGAGCCTAATGACACTTCAGATACAAACCAAATTTACTCCAGAGCTCACGTCTTCAGATGCATTGGACTATAAATCCTCCAGGCTGATTTATATACACAACAGAGAAGTGGGGTGGGGGATGTTACAAAGAGAGGACAGTTCAAACTGTAGTCCAAAAAATAAACTGTTCACTTGGTTCACACTGTGTTCGTGGATCTTAACAGCCTGGTATTTATAAAGCATTTGATGAATCCAAAGGCGCTATGGAATTCTTAATAAGAATCTTACACAGTTCCACATAAGAGCAAGTTAATGTGTATGTTTAGCTAGCAAGCAGCTATTCATAGGAAACACTGAGGCATTGAAAACATCAAGCTATATTGCTAGGCACAGACTAGTAACACTTATATGTTGTTTAAATAATTTTAAGACATTGGAGTTAAATACTGTAAAGGGAAGGATATGAATAAAATGGCAGTGTGGTTTTCTTGTTTGCTTTCCTTTTTGGAACAGGCACCTTCCAAGGCCAGAAGCCTTTATTATAAGTTTCCTTATACCATGTGGTAGTTGAAAGCTCCTTTTATTTCATTCAGAACTTTGCCTTACCATTCATTGATGAATCAACAAGGAGTTAATGTTTAACTTAAAACCTATTCAGTCACGGGAGCTTTTCTTTTCTTGGTGGGTAAAATCAGGGGTCATTTCGAGCAGGAGCTCGGGGGAGCTCAGCTCCGGGAGTTGGTGCCAGCCGCCCCCCCCCCCCCCCCCGCGGGGAATGCCTGCTTGTATCATGGCTGCAGAAAAATGCCCCCATCCCCTGGAAAGGTCCTTGTTCCCCCGACTTCTGAAGGCTTCAGCCACTACTGAAGCTATCCTCCCAGAATAGTGGTATCTCTGAGGCCTGGGAATGTTTGCTGGAACGCAAAAGCCTTCCACTGATAATTGAAGTTGTAGGAATGAATGTATTTTTCTTGGAAGGGAGTTTCATAAAGTGGGCAGTGGACATTTATGGTGCAAAAGATAGCATGTAAAAACAAATGGAACATGTCCTTCTCTCTCTCTCTCACCCCCCCCCCCCCGACTAGTGGTCTAGACTAGTGTTGGATCAGACTAGTGGTCCATCTAGTTAAACACTCATTTCTTCAGTTTTCCTCAGGAGTAGGAGTAAAAGGTGTCAGCCTCTAGATGTAGCTTAGCTTCTATTATCTTTATATCCTCTGGATCCAATTTCAAATAGCCTTCTTTTCAGTTTACATCAAAACATCCTAAATAATAAAGAGGGACATGTAGCTGAATGGAATATTGTTGTAATTTTTTAATTAATAATTTTTAACTTTTAAAATAATTAATAATTTTTAGCCTTTAACTTACTGTTAGTTCCATTTGAAATACTTAAATATGAGCAAGCCATTTCATTTATTTCTAAAAGTAGCAACCAGTCCTTTCTTTAATATCTGGCAGTAAGTTAAAGGCTAAAAATTATTAATTATTTTAAAAGTTAAAAATTATTAATTAAAAAATTACAACAATATTCCATTCAGCTACATGTCCCTCTTTATTATTTAGGATGTTTTGATGTAAACTGAAAAGAAGGCTATTTGAAATTGGATCCAGAGGATATAAAGATAATAGAAGCTAAGCTACATCTAGAGGCTGACACCTTTTACTCCTACTCCTGAGGAAGACTGAAGAAATGAGTGTTTAACCGGGTGCTCATTGAGAGGATGTTGGACTTTTCCTAATTGATATTTATAAGAGTTTATAAGAGTTATTAAATGTTAGTGTCATTTTAGAAGGATGTTGGACTTTGTTTACAAAATTATTGGTATTCATGAGAGTGATTAAAAGTTATTGTCATTTTGTCACAGGGCTTGTTTGTTTGCATATAGTGGTCCATCTAGTTCAGCATCCTGTCTCATAAAGTGGCCAGGCAGGAATTCTGGAGGGCCAACCATAGGGCATAGGGGCCAAGGCCTTCCCCCAATGTTGCCTGGTATTCAGAGGTTTACTGTCTTTGAACATGGAGGTTCCCATTAGTCACCTTGGCTAGTAGCCACTGATGGACCTATCCCTCCATCAGTTTCTCCAGTTGCCTTTTAAAGACATCTATGATTGTGGATATGACTACTTAGATGTACATTTCCTGCATTGTGCAGAGGGCTGGACTAGATGGCCCTAGGTCCCTTTCAATTCAATGATTTTATACATACTCTGGCACCAAGTCCCACATTTTAATCACTCTGTTGAGTAAAGAAGTACTTTTTGTCCATCCTGAATCTATTGCCCATCAGCTGCATAACATTTAGAGCTAGACCTAATAAAAGCATGATATCACATGTATGAGCCTGGCCTCCCTGAAAGACTTCCTTTCAGAAGCAGGGAAGCACAAATTCCTTCCAACTTCTGAGACTCCTTTTTGTGGAAATAACTCCCTCTGCCCGCTTTCCACACAGACCTTTTAACCCATTTCCCACCTTTGCACATAAGTCAGTGAGAGCCAAAATTCTATTGATTTTAAACGAGAGAATACAGTCTTGGGTGCCAAATTTATTTTGCGGACATTGCCAGGATTGACTTTTAAACAGAATCTCTCCCCTCACCTGTGCGTTGTTGGTTTCTTTGCAATTAAAGTTCAACATATAAGCATAGAACTATTTGTTGGGGCTAGAGGTTTTCTTGCATCAGTTAGGCTGAGTGGCAGCCTGACTTAATACCAACTTAATGTTTTCAAGTTAAGTGGATTTGCAGTTCTGTTGATGCAATGTTTTACATACGTATCTTACATTAAATGGAAGGATGGTACCAAAAATAATATCCCATATTCTTAGAATCTTGCATAAAAAAATAATCATCAACTGTATGCAAGGATTGTACTCTCCCCCATCCCGATCTGTTGATTCTGAAGACTTGTTTGCAAACAGATTTCCCAGAACATTGCGAAACCTGGATGGAAAAGAATTGAGTTCACAATTAGACAAACAATGCAACAATGTTGACTTTTCACTGTGTGACGAAAGAGCGGATAAATATTTAATAGACGGAGAGTAAGGTCTGAGTTAGTTATAACCGCTTGTGGTTTTTCCTATTGAGCAAAGAATAAAGCTTAAATATATGATTACATCAGGCACTTATGTTAGAACATTTACCTGCCTCTAGATACTTGCACCAAAGTCATATGTAAAAAGTACAAAGCACTTCCAACTGTGCTTGTTAGTGTAATCGTTTCATGTAATTTACTAAAATAAACCAATCACAAGGTCATTTTACTTTATATATACAAAACCTGTTTCTCACTGAAATCTGGTTTATGGCAAGGAATAGAACTCATGGGGGTTGGAGGGGGAGGAGGACTGAGGTGGAGAGACACAGATGGAGAGGGTGGAGCTGACTCAGTTCTGGATCACACACCCTAATGGTGTTTGAGGGCATGCCTTTATCCCTTATAGGTGACTGGCTGTCTTTCACTTGTATGGTGTGTGCGCGCGCGCGCACTATGCTTGAAGAATGCAGTGTAGCATGCATGACCAAGCATCATAAAAAGCTAATCATTATGTGGATTTTCCTTCATTTTCACCTGAAAGGACTTTTGTCCTTAATTAGAATTAAAATGCACTCCATTAGAAATGTGTATTCTTGTGGTTCCTCTGAAGTGCTTCAGTGCTGCTGGATTTTGTTGAAAACCTTTCAGATCTCCTGGTTTCAGGATTTGTTTTTTTGTTACACCCTAATGTCATTCCTTATATTTTGAAATTGTTAACAGCAAATTTTTCTTGTGCGGTCTTCAGTGCAAAATAAATAGGAGTCTTGTTGATGCTCCTATTATCAAAATCAGCAAGCTTAGAACGTGTTATTGTTAGACTGTACCTTTATGTGTAAAGTAACAGGAATTTTACACTTAAAGGTACAATCTAACAATATGCTGTAAGTTTGCTGATTTTGATGAGGTTAAATCGGTACTGAGTGTGGGAGTGAGGTAAGTCAGGCCAGGTGGTGGTGATGAGCCCAAAGCCCTCCCAGTGCTTCGTGTCTGAGGGAGGATTTATACTCTGGTTACCCTGTTTCCAGTCCCTCACTCTTACCTTGTCATCCCTAACCTTGTTGAGCTTGTGGGCCCTTTATTGAAATTTTGAGAGAAGGCAGTGGGCGTCACCACAAAATGGCTGTCATGGGGATTGGGATAAATCACAAAATGCATGTATGCCATTTGAAGTTTCTCTCATATTAGTGGCCTAAACTAATCCAGTTCTCTCCAAACACAAGATGCTTAATTCATGTTCCAGCTGTTTGTCTTTTATCAAGCAGTCAAAAGGGTACTGGGCTGGAACTCAGCATAAGTGGAACCTATTACTTCTAAATGCCATTATATTTAATGGTGTCACTACTCATAAAAATATAGCAAGAATGATAGAACTAGAAGATGTCACCAAGGCAGACACTGAGCACATGGTGGAACAGGGACATTCGTGGTCTACGGGGAGAGAGGGACTATGGTTTTAGTATCATCTTCAGGAGGAAAAGAACTCCACAGGGAGCTTTGAATTCTGAGTTCCAGGCATCTGTTTAGCTATGTATCCTTTACCTGGGACTTGGAAAAAGTACAAGTTTGTTGGCTCACTGCTGTCTCTTATTTAGGATGTGGGAGGGTCTGAGACAGACAGTGAACATTGCATCCAGTGGAGATATGCACACATGAAGCTGCCACTCCTGGCTACATCTGTGCCAATTCCCCCTTCTACACAACTGTTAACTGTACAGAACACTCCTTTGCATCTGGGTGTCCTCTCCTCTGTTTTCCTGCATCTCACCAAGCTACAGATACATCTCAGCATATTCTCTAGTTTATATGAATGTATGTACATTCTTTATAACTTGCTTCAAGTCAGTAGATAGCCTGTCTATGGCAGTGGTCACCAACTTTTTGATAATAGGCAGTGGGTGTCATCACAAAATGGCTGCCATGGGGGACGGGACCAGTCACAAAATGTCTGGCCTGGAAGCAGTTGTTTCTGAATGGGTACTGCTGGTAGGCACAAAGACAGCGTCTCACAGGCTCTTCTGAAGCACTTTCTGCTCAAATGAAGTGGAGAAAAGCTGGGATAGTTTCTTTGATGTGGGGAAGATATGCTTTGGAAAACAAGCTAGTGGGCACCAAAAACAAGGGAAGCCACCATGGCACCTTTGGGTACCAAATGGGGATCACTGCTATAACCATTACAACACATACTTTGGTGGTCAGCCCATTCATTTGCATGCTTAGATCTTTTGCTTTTGGTGTTCCTACACATTAAGGTGGTTGCTGGGCTCAACCCAGATGCTGAGGGAAGTATCCCCGCACCCTTCAGTTGCCAATTCAGAGGCAAGAAGAGTGTGTCAAAGAATCAATAGTTATGCACATAGGATGCAGCAATCTGGGGTGGTGGTGGAAAGGTAGCCCCACACCCTTCTAACTACCCAACCAAAAATAAGCTAGTTTTTGACCTCAGCTATAATTCTGTAGATATAATGCCAGCAAATAGTGTACTAGCCCTGTGTTTCCTTTCCTTCAAGCTATTTTGATTTTCATGGTTAATATTCTGTCTTCACTTCAGGAGATACTACAGGAGAAAAGAGAGACTTCAGTGGCATTGAGAGCAAATTTGCTTTAAGGAAACTTGAACAGCCTTATGAAGACACCTGCTTCTTAGTTCCTGGGCAAGAAAATAGCGTAACACAATGCGGCTTTAACCATACAAGTAAAACCTTTGTGGTGATCCATGGATGGACGGTAAGAGGATAGGGTAGTTCTCCGGTTACTTCAGTAATAGCTCCCTGGCAATATATTTGCTGCATAATTACTGCTGGAAAATTACTATCCTTGCTTTGAATCTTTGTGATGAGTTGTGTTTCTGGCTCATGGGGGTGAGAACTGTCTGGCACTGTCGATGCCTCTTGGCATTTTTTAATAAAAATAATCATTCTTCCTTTTTGTTCTGTAGAACAATTTGTCATCTTTGATTTAAAGTTCTTTTTTAAAATTACTGTTTTCACCACCTGTCCAGCAAAATAAAAATTGGTTTTGCGGAATCAGTTCACAGGGCCGTCTGGACCATCCCAATGTCATTAGCCAGATACCCCCAAAAGTTCGCAGGCAAGGAAATGGTAATCCCTTTTTGTTTGTCTGCAAGGCAAGGAAATGGTAATCCCTTTTTGTTTGTTTGCAGCATATGTTGCCTCTGCTGGTAGAGTTTCTGTTTGTTCGGCTTATATCCCATTCCCCAGGCAAGATTGACTCCCCAAGAGGTTTAGAGCAATGGCAGTCCATGTAAGATGTTAGGGATAGATGGTGGTTGTACGTTCATTCTTTCCTGGCCTTTGGCAACTGGTGTTTCAGTCCAGGTTTCAGGTTCTTCCCTCCAGAGGGAGGAAACATAGAGTTGCAGGTGAACTCAAGGGTTGGTCTTCAAGTGGTCCTTCTCTAGATGTTCCTGGCCCCTGGCAGTTGGTGATATGGCCCAGATTTTAAGCTCCTCTGGGTGGGGGAGACAGAGGCAGAATGACAAGTAGCCAGCTGTGGGTAAAATGTACGTCTCTCCAATGGCCATTAGTCACCAGTGCCTGTCTCCTTCATGAATATGTCTCCAGATGTCTACTAAAAGCTCTTTATGCTAGAAGCCAACTCTGCAGCTTTGAGAGAAAGCATACAGAGAGAAAGCTGAACAAGAGAAGATTTCACTGAGTGTGAGCATTAGGCAGAGATGCCGAGCAGGAAAGGATTCACTGTCAGTCTACACGTATTCTGCTCTGAGGAAATCTTATGAAACAGGTGCTGGAGCAAGCCTGTCTGCAGATTTATGCTATTTGTCTACAATCCAATATTAGTACAAGAAAGACACAGAGATGATTTACTGTTTGTAAGAACTTTAGATTATTGGACTGTGCTTGTCCAGTAATTGCAGAATCATTGTTTGGTGTTTATTCTTGTATGAACGTACAGAAATGTATTAGTATTAGTATTAATGTATTTTTTGAAAATCTATAGAAGTGTGATATTCCCTTCATAAATATGTCGCAGTTGCCATTGACTATTCTCTGCTCAACCCGACAGCTCTGGCTGTGAGTTCCCTAAATTAATTATTCCAACATTGCAAAGTCTGTATCCTGTGAACTTGAATGTTGCCTGAATGCTGCTATGCTATACTGTTAGGCAGGGGTCATTTTGTAGAAAAAGAGGTACAGGAGCTCATTAGCATAACTCATTAGCATAACTTATTTGCATATGCTACACCACCTGACACCACCGGAAGTATGTCAGAAGGCAAGAAAGAAAGAAAGTAAGAAGGGGGGTGGGGAGGGAGGAAGGAAGAGCTGGCAGAGAGGGGACAGCTACTAATCCAAGCCTCAGAAATACCACTATTCTGGGAGGATAGCTTCAGTGGTGGCTGAAGCCTTCAGAAGGCTGGTGGGAGGAACAAGGACCTTTCCAGGGGAAGGGGTCATTTTGCTGCAGCCATGACACAAGCAGGCATTCCCCCGCGGGGGATAGGGGGGAAGGGCTGGCATCAACTCCCGGAGCTGAGCTCCCCGGAGCTCCTGCTCGAAATGACCCCTGCTGTTAGGTTTTTGAGACATTAGAACCATGTTTGCTGGGAAGCTCACCAACTTGCAAGTAATGGGAGAGCGCATGCTATGGGAAATCCTTTCAGTACATGCAGTTGCCATGTTATGTGAACAGGGCAATAGGTGAATTTACCCAGCACGTATAGCCTTGATACACATGAATGAGAACCCTGAAAAAGCTGCATGCGCATGGTAAATGTGGACGTTGCCCATTGTCCACTCAACACAGCAACCTCACCTATCAGAAGGATCACGGGTAGTGATCATAAAAGCCCTACTATATCTCAGCTATGCTGGCTGTTCAGTAATGTTTCCATTTGGGAACTTCTTTAAAGTTAGTACTGATCTGTGTATTACATACCTTGCCTAGTCATTTTCATCCTTGGCACGGACAGAATAATATGGTTAATTCTCCTTTCTTGAAGGTAATTGGTTTGTACGAGAGCTGGATTGCCGAGCTAGTGAAGGCACTGTATAAGAGGGAACCAGACTCTAATGTCATCATTGTTAACTGGCTAGGTCGATCAAGCCAACATTATACGATATCAGCTAGTAACACCGAGCTGGTGGGGAAGGATGTTGCCAAGTTTGTTAACTGGCTAGAGGTAAGCATCATAAACAACGTGCTGTGCACAATTAAGAGAGTTACAGAGGTAGAACACATAAAGTTGTAGCGTGGAGCATGTATCCTGGAGAACTGGCAAAATCACATGATGCAGTTCTTGCTGAACCCTGCCACTTAGTTTCTGTTGTATCTGTTTGTGTGTGTGCACATATATATATATAAGTTGAGCGGATGTGTAGTAAGTTCACTTCCTTTTCAGTTTTGAGCTAACACAAACTTTGTAAATCAAGGGTTAGCTATTTTATGGCACGTGAAACTGAAATGGCTTGTGGAGATTAAAATAAATGTAAAAATGCTCACTCACAGGAGCAGTTTGCCTACTCGATGAACAATGTCCATTTGCTGGGATACAGCCTTGGCGCTCATGCTGCTGGAGTTGCTGGAAAATTGGCCAATAAGAAGATCAGCAGAATTACTGGTAAGCAAATCCTGATGCCACTGGGATAGGGATGAAGAAGCCATGATTCCATGTTGCATAGGGTTGCCAGGTTCCCCCTGGCCACTGGCGGAAGATTGGGGGAGGGGGGGTTAGGGTTGTCTGATCCAGGTTGGGAAGCTCCTGGAGAGCTGGGGGTGGAGCCTGGGAGGACAGGGAACTCAGTGGGGTACAATGCCATAGAGTCCACCCTCCAAAGCATCCGTTTTCTCTGGAGCATGCTGCAATTCCAGTGGATCCCCAGGTCCCACCTGGAGGCTGGCATCACTAATTGTTGCATATTTTTCCTAAGAATCTAGTGTGGAACTAAATGTACTGGCAATTGCCTTATACTGGCACAGAGGATAAAGTGTGTCTCCCAACCTCTGTTGTTATTCAGGATGCTGTGCAAGTATTGCGTTTTGAAGATTTACACTTAAAAAAAACCCCATCCTGGATGCCTTGGTTTGAATAATTTTTTTTTTCTTCCCAGTGTGGCTTGAGGATTGCATTTCATGTAAAATTAAGCTCTGGTACACAGAATAAGTAAAAATAGATGCAAAAAAAATGGATGGCAATTCTGAGCTTTTATTTGAGATGGGTATTTGTCATTTAGGAACTTGATGACATCTTAGGAATCAGGGGCCTTCAGAAAATAATTATGCAGAGCATGTACAAATGCTAAAAATTGAATCTTTTATAACTCTAAGAGCTACTTGACATTTGAGAAAAAAAGATTAAAGATTTTTAAAGCCTTTATGAACCATTTTGATTACCTGTTTGTGGGCTGCTTTTTGTTCTAGTGATAATGCATTTTTTCATTATTTCTTGTTTTTGTAACATCTTTAGGGTTGTGTGAGAAACTTTGATTTTAATGCTCTAAGCCATTTGTTTCTCATTGGCCTAAATACAGTGAAATCTCTCTTCTCCACTGCTTCAGTTAATTTTTCATGCAAGTATAGCTTTGGTAAACCTGCCACACTAATTCCCAGGTGTACTTGCTGGCCAGTTTTTGTAAGCAAAGTAGTTTAATGTTCCATGGATTTCCATGTGAGTTAAGAATGTGATAAACATCAGCTTTCAGATTTACTGACTATTCTCTATTAAGAGATACATCAGTAAAAATTTCTCAAATATAAATGGGAAAGTATGCCATTAACTTCAGTGGCATATCGACTGTGCTTTTAATAATCACTTGTGATTACTGGCAGCCCAGTTATTTTCAGTGGCTAACCAATGAGAAGGAGCAGGAAGTATGATCCCATCTATTTTAAAACAGCTACATTGGCAGCCATTTTGTTTCTGAATTCAGTTCGAGGTAGCTGTTAAAGCCCTTCATGGACCTACACATCTGACGAGCCATCCTTCCTCAGATGTTAACTGTGGTTCTCAGATGGCCCCTATGGGTGGTTCTCCTGCTTAAGATAACCCAGGTGGCATCTATCAGAGCCTGTACTTTTTCAGTAGGAGCTCCCACCCCATTGAAATGGTTCCCTGAGGAAGGCACCATCATGAGATGTTTTTAGGAGGCACTGAGTTGCCATTTCATACAGTAAAGCTTTTAATGGGGTGTAGGCTGCTACCGTTTTGGGGAGGGGATGGTTGGGTTTTATGGTACTTCATATGTTTTTTAAATTTGGAATTTTAAGCCACCGAGAGCCACAAAGGAAAAGTGTGGTGTAAATATTAAAGTAAACAATAGTATATAGAATCAGCTTCTGAGCACTGGTAATGTAGTTTTATTTTCTGCCCCCATCTTCCCTTAAAGGTTTAGATCCTGCAGGACCTAACTTTGAATATGCCAATGAAACCAGACGCCTTTCTCCAGATGATGCTGCTTTTGTAGATGTCTTGCACACTTATACCAGGGGGTCCCCAGACCGCAGCATCGGGATTCAGAAGCCTGTGGGGCACATTGACATCTATCCTAATGGAGGTAGCTTCCAACCAGGTTGTAATGTAGCAGAAACACTGCGGAGGCTTGCGGAAAAGGGCTTTCAAGGGCTTCAAGGTAATTTTTCATGTCTGAATGGCATAAATATAATTCAAATCCAGTGGCTGCTTCTGTTTTCTAAATTACATGTGCTCTATCTAAAGTTATTTCTCCATTTTAGATGCTTTACAAAAGCAAAACTTTTTTCTTTTCTGCTTGGAATCCACCTGAATATCTTTGGTTTCCCAGCTAATGTGCAGCCCTTTGGAAAGAACACTGGATTAAAGAACAACAATAATGTCATAATGTTTGCTGATTTCTTTTCATTGCCTTCACTTGCCCTTCCTTACAGTTGCCCTCTGTGAGGTCATGTAGCCGTTAATATCTTCAAACTAAGGTGCATTACACGGTGTTTCCAGGGGTGCTATGCATTAGACTCACACATCTTCAACATGTCAGCTGCAAATAGGGACTTGCCATGTTTTGCAACTAAACCAAATAAATAATATTTCGTATCTGAATGTTTAATAGGTTATGGGCCCTGGGGTAAAATATGGTATGTTTGTGTGTGTGTGTTAAGTGCCATCAAGTCTCTTCTGACTTATGGCAACCCTATGAATTAATTACCTCCAAAATGTCCTGTCGTTAACAGCCGGAGGGGGGGACCTTAGCAGAGTATAATGCCATAGAATTTACCCTCCAAAATAGCCATTTTCTCCAGGGGATGCTTTCCCCCATACTAAATAACACACTTTCAATCCATTTTCAGTGCAGTTTGCAACTGGATTTTACTGTATTATTAGGCATATGTGAAAGCGCCCCAGGAGATCTCTGTAGTCTGTAGTTCTGGGAATCCCCAGTCCCCACCTGGAGGTTGGCAACACTCTTGACATCCAGTTTCTCACATTGCCAAAAGAAGTCCCTCTTTTCTGCACTTTGAAATGTTTGCTTATTTGTTTTTATTGACTTCATTGACTCTGTGATGTCATGTAGCCAGACCTAACTGACTACTTACTGTTAAGTCAACATCCCATTCACTGTGTAAGTCAGGTCGGAGCACACATTTGAATCTGAAGAAGTGGTAGGCTTGTCAGGAGAATATGGGGGAAGCCCCAGCAGCCAAGGGGAAACAGTGGGGTGGATCCAGCTGCTGTTCTTAGCAAAGCTGGAAGACTTCCTCTGGCCTCCAACTTAAGTGGCTCTTCTACAAGATTGTGAAGGCTGGAGGAAGGCTTCAGAGTTTTTTCTTCTTTTTTTTGGTATTTTTATGTGCACGTATGAATGTGTGTGTGCACCTGGAAATCATGGTGACCTCTGGTGGCTACTGGGGGCATGGAGGATATTCAGAGAGGTGGCTGAGTAAAGTCTACCCCCGCCTCCTGCCTCTGGTATTCCTTGGAGGTCTCCCATCCAAGTACTTGCCAGTCGACCCTGTTTAGCTTCCGAGATCTGACGAGATCGGGCTTGCCTGGGCTATCCAGGTCAGGGCAGCTTCAGAGTTTTCTGAGCGGAGTGGCTGGCTCCATTCCATTGGGGCCAAATGAGATTACAGTCTCCCAATCAAGGTGTTTTTTAGGCAGCAGTTCTACTCCATTAAAATGCTTAGTTTTGGCATGAAAACTGGACTTGATACACTGCCAGTACTGAACTGCAGCCATATGTTGGGAAATGTAAACCTACTGTTTCCTTTCCTCTTCTTCAAAGAGGCGGATCAGCTGGTGAAATGCTCTCACGAACGCTCCATCTACCTCTTCATCGATTCCCTCATGCATGAAGAGAAACCAATCTTGGCCTACCGCTGCAAGTCCAGAGAAGCATTCGAAAAGGGGCTCTGCTTGAGCTGCAGAAAGAATCGCTGTAACAATCTGGGCTACACAGTCAACAAAGTGAGGACCAAGAGGACAACCAAAATGTACCTGAAGACCCGGGAGAGGGCACCTTATAAAGGTAAGATGGCTGGATAACGAAAATGGCAGCTGGAGGTGTATTCAAAAATAGCAGCAAAAATTATCTCATTTTTATAACACGGAGAGCACAGTTGGCTTTAAGCACGACCCAGCAGGAAACCCTCTTGCATAAGTGACTAGTGAAATGAATAGGCATTTTTAGAAAGGAAGTATTTTTGCAAGGATCTCATTCATATTAAAGGAGCTTGTATGGGAGCCCTTCCAGCTGAATCATGCTCTTCCCACCCCACCCCACCCCTAAGAAAGCTTTCTGTTTTTAAATAGGGTTGCTAACTTCCTGGTGTGGCCTGGAATTCTCCTAGAATTACAGCTGATCTTCAGGCTGAAGAGGCCAGTTCCCCTGGAGAAAATGGCAGCTTTGGAGGGCACACTTTTATGGCATCACATCCCTGCCGAGCTCCCTCTCCAAGCTCCATTCTCCCCAGGCATGCCCCCCCCCCCAGAATTTTCCAAGCAGCCATTGGCAACCCTAGTTTCAAAAGCTAGGTGGCTTGGTGTAGTTAGGCAGTTTAAGTGACACGCATAAGAAATAAATGTTTATATGAAATAAAAAATTCGTAGTGCTATTTGAGGAATAAAACAGTGTGCTTGCACATTATAATCAGTGTTGTGCGGCTCTGAGACTTGGGTCAGGATGCACAACAAGCATCAGGAAAGGCTTGATTCCAGAAAAAAGAGAGGTGTCTACAGAGCAGTCCAGTGTACTTCAGATGGTAAGACTGAGGAAATGAGCCTGGCATGCTGAAGTTTTGTTTAGATATGTGGCGGGTCTGATGTGCACAGGAAAGGTCCCTTCTAGGAACACAGTTTACAAAACCTTGCTTCCAAAAAGCAGCTGTTTGGATATGCTTTGGTGGCACTGGACTGAGTAAGCAGGTTACTGGAAATGGCCTCTTCAGTCCCTGTGTTTGTAACAAGTTGTGGAGGTACAAAAAAAAGGACATAATTGTGCCAAGTCCGTTTGTGAAACCAGCACAAGAACAACCATTATGAGAGCACCCCAAATACCATCCACTACAATACAACTCTGTTAACTGATCTAGCACACCTAAGACTTGTTTTGGTAGCAAATTAAGAGCCCAGACTGGGGAATGCTAACTCTTACCACCTCTGTGACATTACATAGCATGACACTGTATCTTCCTCCCAGTACAAGAGCAAGTGTGATGTCGTGGTTAAGAGTGTTGGACTAGGAGACTGAGGTTCAGATCCCCACTTTGCTATGGAGGCTTGGTGGAGGACCATGGGTTAGTCACTCCCTCATAGCCTAGCCTACCTCACAGGTTTGTTGTGTGAAGATACAGTGGAAGAGGGGAGAGTGATGTTTATGCCACTGGGGTTCCTGTTGGGGAGGCAAACAAGTGAAAATACTGTGTTAAGCATGTCTGAGTAAAATTTTACGTATTTAAAATCTATTTAGGAAATGTATTTGTAGCCTCTCCAGAGAACCTGCTTAGATTCTAAGATCGGAGTATAAATAATTCAGGTTTGCTATCCTTGGTTAAACTGTACAATGGATTTTGTTTCTATTGAGTGATACTTCAGTACTGATTGATGACTTCTGTGCAAAAATATTACCCTGCCTGAATAAGGCTAGTAGTATAGACACCAAACTTTTTTTGGTCTCTTTGTGAGCATTGCCAATAATTCTGTCCATCTTTCTCGCTGTGTGTGTCCGCTCCCTCTTAATCCTTTTCTATGCTCAGTCTTTCACTACCAAGTGAAGATTCATTTTTTTGCTAAGGAAAACATGACTAAGACGAACCAGGCCTTCCTTATCTCTCTGTATGGCACTGACGGGGAAAGCAAGGACATGCCAGTCACGCTGTAAGTATCGGCATAAGCAAATATTTTTGTATTGTTCATCAGAAAAATTTAATTGTCTGGAACCTAGGAGGAACCAAGTCCAATTTTAAAGTAGTCAGTGAAATTTTAGCATTTCCCTCTAAGTTGTGGTTCGTCCTAGTCAGAAGTTGCTGGTGTTCAGAGTAACTTTCTTCCTTTTGGATTGAAGATTGACACGTGTGTGGAAGCTGCTGCTTTTCTTGGAGAGGGTGTGGCCTTTGGGAACAGAATTAGGAGCCCACTTCTATGTACTTCATTGGAAAAGATGGTGATTTAGACACCAGTCTGCCCTCCTAGATTGTGATGAGGGGAGCATGTTTTTGCACGGTCCTCACATCGGCTTTGCATGTGATGTACCAAAGCACCAAAGAAAGAAAAATGTGAGAGCTGTGCACTCCCTTTTTATTGCACTTCTAATGGAGGAGAAATGCACAAGCCATGCCCCCCCCCCCCGTCAGTTAAATAAACAAGGTCCAAAAGCAATCACCAGAGAGAGACAATGGATGATTCTGCATCTAGCATTTGCTCCACATTTTTTCATCTGGGAGGAAAAAGTGCAGCTCAAAGCCACATTCAGATATCCCGGGCCAACGCTGTACTGACTTCAGAGTCACCCCTGAGCAGCCATAAAATGGCCATAAATCTATGCAGAAAGTACCATAAAATCCGATGCTCAAAGGAAGCGAAAGTGGCATAGATACCATAAAATCTGGTGGCTACCATAGCATCCGATGATCAAAGGAATTGAAAGCAGCATGCAGTGCAGAGGGAAATTTCTGTTCCGTGGATTTGCTAAAACAACGGAGGGAAAAGCCAATGCAGAATCAGCCAGTAAGACATTATAACAAAGGTTTAGAATTATTTGGAGGCCCTTTCTTATGTGAGATTTGTGGATCAGGAAGTAGCAAATTAGTAGCAAGGGTCTTATCTTGTGTCACTCTGTTTGTGGGCAAATATCCCCCAATTTCTTTTCTTTTCTTTCTTTCTTTCTTTCTTTCTTTCTTTCTTTCTTTCTTTCTTTCTTTCTTTCTTTCTTTCTTTCTTTCTTTCTTTCTTTCTTTCTTTCTTTTTTTCTTTCTTTCTTTCTTTCTTTCTTTCTTTCTTTCTTATTGAGAAGGGGGGAGATGAAATAATTTAGTTTATGAGGTCATCATATGCTTTCAGGACTGATAGACCACCATTAGTTTTGACTTTCCATTGCTGTGTTCCAAATCCTCCACAAACGCCTCCATCCCAAGAGAACTAATTGCCCCAACATCCAATTGAGATTGAAAAAACGTTAGTCATCAGAGATTTTAAAGTGCGTGTCAATTTCCGTTTTGCTTAAAGTGTTATTAATTCATAAAACAAAGATAGGCAGTCATTCAAACACTGCTTTGCCTTGATAATTGCCAGTTCCGTTGCCTTTGCTCTTCCCCCACAGAGCTCCCAGCTGCTATCCCCAGGGCTCTTTATCTAGCAGGAACTCCTTTGCATATTAGGTGACATACCCCCTCATGTAGCCAATCTTCCAAGAACTTACAGAGCTCTTCTTACAGGGGCTATTGTAAGCTCTTGGAGGATTGGCTACATGAGGGGGGTGTCACCTAATATCAGGGGTCCTTTTGTAGAAAAAGAGGTGCAGGAGCTCATTAGCATAACTCATTAGCATATGCCACGTCCCTGACATCACTGGAAGTGTGTCAGAAAGGGAATGTCAGTTTCAGCCCCTTTATACCCTATGAGCCATTGAAATCAATGGCAAAAACTCATAGGGTATATGAGGGGCTGGAGGAAAGGGGGTTTGAGGGAGAGGCTCCAAACTTGCAGGGTAAGTGCTGGGGCTTCTCCTTGAAATACCCACCAAGTTTCAAGAAGATTGGACTACGGGGTCTAGTTCTATAGGCCCCCAAACAGGTTGCCCCATCCCCTCCATTGTTCTCTATGGTGGGAAAAAATGTTACTTTTTTCCCACCATAGAGAACAATGGAGGGAATGGGGGCAACCCGTTTGGAAGCCCGTAGAATTGGACCCCCTGGTCCAATCTTCTTGAAACTTGGTGGGCATTTGTGGGAGAGGTCCCAGAAGCTACCCTGCAAGTTTGGAGCCTCTGCCTCAAACCCCCTCCCCTACAGCCACTTTTAAAGTTGCCGCCGAATTTCAGCGGCAATTCGGCGGCGGGCCGAATCAGATCAGAGAATCTGATTCGGCCCGTGGCTGCCCTACTGCCTCTCCTGAGCTGGCAGAGCTGTGCTTCGCCTCGCTCCAGCCCCAAAGGACCCCTGCCTAATATGCAAAGGAGTTCCTGCTAGAAAAAGAGCCTTGGCTATCCCAGTTTGCTTTGTGGCATGGGCAGAGTGGGGAACAACCCAAGATGTCCACATTGGTACATTGTGTGAAACCATGGATAACACATTAGCTCCGTATGGACACTGTACACAAAATCATAACTTGTTTAATGGTTTGTGTGATCACCTGAATGCAGGCAACCCCACTAACTATGGAAAAGTAGCATACATCAGACCATGATCTGAAACCATGGTTTGTTGGTGGTTTGTTGATCACGGGAAGTCTTAACTATGGTTTTGATCAATGTACAAACCTGGCCATCTAGCTGCATTTCTTACCTCTATCTGGCTAGGATACCAGCTGCGTTCCTCAGGGGGAGACAGAAGTGAAAGGCAAAGGTGGTCCTTTACAAGCCAAATTGTAATTGCACAAACCAGTCCTGGTTTTATGTTCTGTCTGAACAAAGGCACAGAGTAGAATTGGTGACTAGTGACACCTGCAGCTCCTCGAACACATTTGGGAAGATGCACGCTATATTCTGTAAGCTAGCCTTATAGTTTTTTCATATCTGTCAACAAAGAAGAAAGAACCAAGAATATGCTAAAGGAGGAGATAATGGAACTTCCATATGATTTCAATGAAGCAGTGCCCAAAGTTTAACTTTTCACTTGTTTTCACAGGCCTGAGATCTCCACAAACCAAACCTATTCCTTTCTGATATACACTGAGGTGGATATTGGAGACCTACTCATTGTCAAGCTGGTATGGGAAAAAGACTCTCTATTTAGCCTGAAAGACTGGTGGAACACGCCAGAGTTTGCCATCCAGAGGGTCAGAGTCAAGTCTGGAGAAACTCAGAAAAAGTAAGGAAATGTGCTGGTGCTGCCAGGGATAATGAGAGAGAGAGAGGATGGGATTGCACCTGGAGACTCTGCAGAGCTTGTATGCATTTTTACATTGTTTACTTTGTAGTAACGTCCATGGACCTGCCGGGGCAAACCGCCGCTGCATGATCAGACGCAACCGTGGGCGAGTGGGTTCTTTTTTTGTGGTGGGTTTCCGAGGCGCTTAAACAGGGGATCGATGAATCGCTGCAAGGGGGGAAGGGGGAATCGATGCTTTACTTCTCCCCCCCAGGGGCTTTCGATGATGCGCACATGGAGAAAGGGGGGGGGGAAACAGTGTCGCGTTGGGATAGTGTGTGATCACGCTATCCGTGACGCCACACTTCCGTGCTGGCGCGATCACTCAGGGAAATTCAGTCTGTGAGCCGCAGCAAACCATTTGATACTGGAGTTTCACTAGTAGTTTTTTGCTACGATTCCCCACTGGATCAAAACGGTTTGCAACAGCTTGACGATGGTTGCGGGACACTTCCCAGAGGTGCTGGTGTGATCGCGCCAGTTTGATCCGTTGATGAAGTGTCCCTCTAGTGTGGCAAATAGGTGTGTGTGGAAGGGACCTACCTCTGTCTTTTTAACCAATAACTTCATTTCATATTATAATCTAGAAATCTTGTTACTTCCCCCCACACACACACCTCTGAATTATACTCTATACCTTTTATTAATAGATGTCTGTAATTCTTAAGGCCTTGTATTTCGGTTAGAAGGCCAGGGATTTTAGTTATTATTTTCTTCTATCCGGTCATAAAATCTTCATGTGTTTTCAAAGTCCTCTTTGTTATTTCCTCTTAGTATCATAGTCAATTTGTCCATCTCAGCCATTTTCCAAAGTTTTAGCTATAACTTCCTTTTTTTGTAGGAACTTCAGTACTTCTCCAATATTTCGCATATAACATCCTTGCTGCTGTTGTTAAAATATGTGTAGTAAGATAAAAGTCTTGTCTCTTATAATTTTCTGGAGTAATATTCAGCAAAAACAATTCTGGTATATAGGGCACAGTAATTTTCTTTTTTTTTTGTAAAGAAATTTTTATTTTTCAAAAAAAAACACATCGAAAATAATACATTTAACCTTATACAAATCCCTTTTTCCATATTAAATAACATTTTGTTCTATTTGTACATTCTATTTTTATCTTGTTTTGGTGGTTTCCCACCACATCTGAAGCATAACACATTTTCCATTTTATTCAAAATAGTAATACTTATATCTATGTTTCGTTTCTGGTAACGGTTATATAGCTTTAAAATACTTATACTTATACACCAATTCTTATTTTCTATACTCTTATGTATTTCTAAATAAAAACAGTTTCATTGTCTAATTTTAACTAAAACATTCATATAATATATTTCTATTCCTTTATGCTATTATAACCATGTATAGATATAGTTTTTCATATCCCAATACTTTTCAACATATTCTTTCAAATCTTTCCAGTCTTCCAGAAAGGTCTCTGAGTAAAGATTATTCAATTTTCTAGTCCACTTATCCATTTCAGCCATATATAACAGTTTTTTCAACCATTCCCACACCTCTGGTATTTTTTCATTTTTCCAGTTTTGTGCATACACCATTCTTGCTGTTGTAATCATATACCATATTATTGTCCTTTTCTTTACATTTATCTCTTCTAGTTTAAGTCCTAGCAATAACATTTCAGGCAACTTCTTAAATGTACATTTCAAGATTTTTTCCATTTCTGCATGTATTTTTGACCAATAAGTCTTTGCTTTATCACAAGTCCACCACATATGATAAAAAGACTCTTCTTTCTTTTTACACTTCCAACATTTGTTAGACATATTTTGACCAATATTTGCAATTTTTTTTGGTGTCATATACCATCTATACATCATTTTAAAACAATTTTCTTTTAAGTTATAACACGTAGATATACTCATAGCATTTTTCCATAAAAATTCCCAAGATTCCATTTCAATGTCTTTGTTAAAGTTTATCGCCCATTTTACCATTTGTTCTTTTACCATTTCATCAGCATTAAACCATTTTAGCAAGACTTTATACATTTTAGAAATCATTTTTTTCCCACCTTCCTCCCAAACTTGTTCTATTTCATTATTTTTTCCCTGAAACCGTGTTTTTTATCACTTCTATACAAGTCATATATTTGTCTATATCTTAACCAACCATAATCAAAATCAATCTGATGCTGCTCCTTCAGTTTGAAATCCTTGCCATGTCTTATTAATAAGTCTCTATACTTCAGCCAATCTTGTCCTTTATATCTTGATGTTGGATGTAAGACTTCTGCGGGTACAATCCACATGGGTATAGGGCACAGTAATTTTCAATATTTTTTTGCATCAATTCATATATCCAAGACCAATATTTATTAACTTTCTCACAAGTCCCACCACATATGAAAAAATGAACTAAATGAAAAAATGAAACTAAATGAACTAATAATGACATTTCCAACAGTCACTTGATAATTCAGGATAAATCTTAGGTAATTTGTCTGGAGACATATACCATCTATAAAACATTTTATGTATATTTTCTTGATATATAATATTGATGTATATATAATGATGAATGATGATATATAATAATGGTAGGTGCCATTGAGCCAAGGGCATGCTGTGCTTTCCCCATCGAAGACACCACCAGATGAAATTAAAGTATAAAACTGCTATCTTTTATTAAAGGCTCTTGGGTCCCTAAGCTATGAAAGGCCTTTGCCTAAGGCCTTGAAGAGGCATATTCATTTGTTCATTCATTCATTCAGTCATTCATTCAGTCATTCATTCATTTGATTTATACCCCGCCCTCCCCACTGGAGCAGGCTCAGGGCGGCTTACATAAAACATTAAAACACATGACAATAATAAAGTGCTAGTGACCGTAATAGTATTGTATGGCGATGGCGGAAACATAATAACAGATCATGATGGAATAGTCATAGTGGAATATAGTCATAGCCTGTCAGAGTAGATGGTCCTTCTGTAGATGGGCAACTGCCCTGAACCTCCGTGTACTTAATTTAAAATATTTTGTGCCGACTTAAGTCCACAAAGCAGTATAAGGCAGTCTCATATGCTCCTAGCTGGTTCTTAGAAAAAGCCCTGCTGTTAGTACCAAGAAGAAACAGAGAAGGAGTAGAAGAGAACTCACAAGTTCCTTTCTATACAAGGGATCTTATTTTAATGGCTGCATTGATGCAAAGAAATTTCCTGTCACTGCAGCTGTATGACAAGGGAAAGTTTATAGTATGATTTTCTTTTCCAGTTGAGGAAACTGTTAAAAGAACAGGATGCTCTCTCATGAAAGGAATTGACTGCCCTCGTTGTTGTAAACAAAGCCAGTTTACACAGTTAGTAGACAGTAAAGATTTTTCTGGGGTTGTACCACTTGAGGTTTGGGGCAGGGGGACAGAAAGTCATCTGTGGACAATTTTCAACATGGACTTCCCTGCACATGAAAAGAAAGCATATGAAAGAGTATAAAACTGCTATCTCCATTTAGTCTTCTCAGAGGTGCTAATTTTGTATGGGGGGGGGTCTTCCCTCTGATAGGGAGGCCTTCAGCCATGCCCTCTTGCCTCCACTCCATCTGCAGCCTGCTGTGGTGCACTTGAGCAAATCTTTACTGTTTGATTCTAGTCATTGTGCAAATGGAAGAGTTTGCAGATGGCATTTTTGAGAATGCTGGGGTGTCTTAAAAACACTCTGCTCAAGGAGGGGTATTAGATTAAACTGGAGCCAATAATCTGGGTCATCTACTCAGCATAACATCAGTACTATAGAAAGTGCTGCCTGCATGTGGACTTGTAGCAAAGATTGTTAACTGTTTTTGAGTTTGCTCCTAAACTACCCCCTAGGGTGCCAGCTCTGTTAGGGTAGTTCCGCCATAGGGCTAAATTTCTGAGCTTTGCAGGTTGAAGAGCTAGGAAAACAGGAAACAGCTGGGAGTGGAGGCAGCTTCTCAAGACTGTGGGTAAATTTGTGCCCATGCTGACTTGATAGAGGTGACAGCAGGGGGGAAAGTAAGCTATTCACCCTTCATCTCATGCCCCCAGCAATCTTGATAGAGAATGACCCCACAGTGTAGCAGAACCCAGATTTTTGTGCTTTGAGCCTTCCAGCTGTGAGTTTTGCAAGTCTTGTTAGGTAAGTTGCAGCTGCAGTGATTGATAGGAGGTGAGGTGAGAGGAAAGCAGCTTGTTCTTCTCTTATTTTACCCCCCCCCCCCCCCCCCCACATAACACAGCATTGACCTGTAACCTTGCAATGTTCAGTTGCAGGGTCCAGGGACACCAAAAGCTACAGCTCTGAGTTTTGCAGCTAGGGTTGCCAACTCTGGGTTGGAACATTCCTGGAGATTTGGAAGTGCAGTCTGCGGAGGGCAGGATAGGGGAGGGACTTCAGCAGGGTATAATGCCATACAGACTATCTTTCAAAGCTGAAATTTCCTTCAGGGGAACTGATCTTTATAGTTTGGAGATCAGTTGTGATTCCAGGATATATCCAGGCCCCACCTGGAGGCTGGCAACGAGGGATGGGCATGAACTGGCTCACAAACCTAAATTTGTGATGGGAATCAGCTGGTTCATGGCTTGTGAACTGACATTCATGAACCGAACCTCCCACAACCCTCGATGTGGTTTTCAGAGGTTCGGGCAGATTATGGCACCTGCTTTGAGGGGCTGCTACTCCCTCCCCCCCCCCCCCCAAGCCAATCCTCATCAAACTTGGAGGGCAGGTAGAGAGTTTGGCATCTCTAGCCAGCAGGGGGGATGTTCTACCACATCACAAACCTCACAAATCAAACCTGTTCAGTAAATGGGGAGGTTCGTGAAGGTTTGTGGTTAATGCAGCCCCACAAACTACGAACTGAAACAAACCTCCGTTTTTCTGGTTCATGCCCATCCTTGCTGGCAACCCCACTTGTAGAGTTATGAGGCTGCTATTTTGGGTGAGGATCAGAGGTCATTTTGAGCAGGAGCTCGGGGGAGCTCAGATCCGGGAATTGGTGCCAGCCCCCTCCCCATGGGGGAATGCCTGCTTGTGTCATGGCTGCAGCAAAGTGACCCCGTCCCCTGGAAAGGTCCTTGTTCCTCCGACCAGCCTTCTGAAGGCTTCAGCCACCACTGAAGCTATCCTCCCAGAATAGTGGTATTTCTGAAGCTTGGATTAGTAGCTGTCCCCTCTCTGCCAGCTCCTTCCTTCCTTCCTTCCTTCCTTTCTCTCCCCCTCCCCCTCCCTTTCTTGACTTCTGACATACTTCTGGTGATGTCAGGTGGTGTAGCATATGCTAATGAGCTCCTACACCTCTTTTTCTACGAAATGACCCCTGGTGAGGATGGCCGGAGGTAAATAGCTTGCTCCCATCCACCTACCTCCAGCAATGCTTAGAGGACATTTTCCCTCCAACTATCAGCTTCTAGGCTGAATGATAGCAAGGAACAACCTGCTTCTTTTCAATTTAGCCTGTGCAGGGTCATACCACCTCTAGGCTTTATTTTGCCTGTATTTTAGGTTTTCAAACCTTTTGGGGGGTACGAAGGAGGAAAGCCACATTTTTCTTGCATACCTTGGAATTTTCCATGCATGCAAAAACTTCCTCTTGTATGGGGGTGGCCCAGCTGCTATCTCTAATCACTAACACAGTCTCAAACCACTGCATTATTGCAGGGAATGGTTTAGTATTTTTTCTGGAAAATGTGATAATGCAGGACAACTTTTGATGCCGTAAAATAATTGAGGCTGTAAATTCATGTTCTGTAGTTATTGGAATTGCCCTGTGAATAGCTTTATTAAATTTCAGCACTTTAATTCCTTTCCATTTTTAGTAGATTTTTATTGCATTTACATTGCTCAAGCCTTGACTCATTGTGGAGTGCTTTGCTAGTTTGATATAGAGAGATTTTGTCACTGGGTGCTGGAGAAAATGAAGCAATGAAATAGGCAAAGGACAACATTTTACAGGACATACTTCTTTAGGTGCACACTTCGGAATTATTAGGAATTCTTCCGGAATGAAAGAACAGCTAATTTAAGATGAACAACACAAAGTTAACACTGTAGACAACTTGGACAAGTTTTGGTCTTAGGCTCCTGAATGTGCTCACTAAAACACACATCTGCTTTGTAAATAAATTTTACACATGCGAGTTGTCTGTCACAGCCTTGGTACAAGGAATCATTCTTAAAATGTCCCTTTTCAAGAGACAGACTAAATAATGAGAGATAAAGCACGATGCTTATTTGAGTTGTGTTTAAATAGCTTCTCCAGCTCAACTCACCAGTAATTCTCTGTGTATTGTGTAGGTTGGTGTTCTGCTCCCGAGATGGAATTTCTTACCTCAAGAAAGGGGAAGGAGCTGCAGAATTTGTGAGATGCCTTGGGAAAAATGCTATCAAAGAAAATTCATGGTAAGAATTTTGTAGGTTTTGCATACAAAACAACTGAGAAACAAGGACCTAACTACACAAGGCTCTGTTCTCTAGTTCAGGTGGATAAACATAGTCTGGGAGTTCCTGAATTCCCAAATGTGCAGAGGCCTGTTTTGGATTGGGACCATGGTGTGCAGGGAGGGAGGGCTTACATTTCCCTCGTGTCATTATCCTGGCGGGACGAATGATCTAGACCATTTTTTTTACCACTTTTCTTCATCTGAATTTCAAGTCCAAAAGAAGCCTTGGTTGCAGGAGACAGTTGCGCTCTCTCTCTCTCTGTGCGCACATATGGGTGCAGGCACACGACAGAACTGGTAGGCATAGGAATGCTTAAGTATCCCTTCCATCTGATTGTCTCCTGCAGATGCTCTCCCTGTGCCTCTGCACTTGCATTAACCAACAAACACACATTTGCCAGTGTAACGTGTTAGTCTGCCCCTAACACTTTGGCTACTCTGCATTCTGCCTGGATAGCTGTTAAGTTTGTGTGATCGAATCAAAGCACACATACCGGGGTCAGTTGGGAATCGATTGTCCCCAGAATGCTTTGCTTCTCTTGCAGACATTGTGCTCACAAAGCTCAAGAAATTAAGGGAAGCAGTTCCTTATGGCAGTGTTTAGCGGGGAGGGCAGTCTGTTATATTTTTATCATATATGCTCTGACAGCAGAGCACTAGGGACGGATCTATAATACAGAACTGTACTCTTCTAACTGTCATGTTTCCCCCAAGGACTGTTGGGAAATGTAGCTTGTCAAAGACATTGAGAACTATCTATTAGAGATCTCTAACCCCTTCAATGGAACAGCAGTTCCTTGTAGACAGGTCAGTCACATCATTCTAATGTCTTACACAAAGCAGCGTTAGCTAATGGGATTCTAAATGTGTGCGTGTTTATTATCTTTCTAGGGGGCAGTCAAATCATGAAAGAAAAATCAGCGCTTGAGTCCTCTGACGAATAACAAGTGAACAAAGATCACTTTTTGGAGGAGAGGGGAAACCCCACCAGCACTGTGGCCTTTAAACACATAATGTATTGAAACATTTATCAGTAGTCAGGGATACTGTCAACGTTCTAAGTTACTCTAGGAGACTTTCATCCTTCAACTCAAGGCTCATGTGGCTAGTTACCCCACAAGAACGTACGTGGCAATACACATCCCATCTGGATATCTGATTGAAAGGACTGCAGCACAGCTGGACAACATCCATGTTCGGATGAATAGCTGATGCGCTCTCAATCCAGCAGTTGAAATTCATGCTGAAGTCTGCTGCCCACACGTGGATTTTCTTACTTGGAGCTGGTAGTTTTTGGGGTTATTGCAGGACACAAAACAGCTCATTGGCCAAGTTTATGAACTAAATGAGAAGCCTCTCCCAAACCAAGACAGATGTGGTAACGAGTGACTAATTTAACTTATAATGCTATGTTGTAATAAAAGTTTCTTGATTTTTATGACAAATCCATAGAATTTATTTAGAAGTTACATATTTGGGCATCTGTCTGGACTGTGTTTAAGCTGGCTAGAGTTCTGAAACATTCTACCACTGGACAGTTCTGTTATCGAAGAACATCCTGTTCTGCTGATTTGAGTTTTTGCATCCTTTGATGTCTGAAGTTCAACGGCTTCTATTAGATTTCTCCATTCCTTTAATCAATTTATCTATGTCATAATCATGCTTCTAGTAGCATGAGGCGCTTGCCAGAAATCTAGATAGGAGTGAACAAACAGAGGGAGAATGTTTGTGGACTCTGAAAAGCTCCAGGTTAAACTAAGTCAGCACCTCCCACCACTTATAAATCTGTACTCCTTATGTGGTATCAAATTATTTGCTCATATTTCATTTATATAAAAACATATGCAATTATTGCAATGTTTTATCAGCTAAAAAGGAGCAAGGAACAACAATCTGTAAAGACTACAGGAACAGTATTTCCATTACCAGTGCCAAATAGTGGGAACCGCTACAAAACTACCACACAGGCTCTAAGCTCTTGTCACACTTACTTTCACTACGACTTCTGTATCTCCAGTTGCCAGTGAATAGTGGCTCCTCTTTAATGCTGGTATTCCTGATTTTGAGAATGATTAATATTTATTGGTTAGCAATAAGAAAAAATGGCAGAACCCGAAGTCACTTTATTTGTCTGTAGTAATGCAAACAACAGGAGAATGCTTTATCTGTACATTTATTCAAAATACGTACAGACATAATACCATTGAATTAAAAAGCTATGAGCGCAAGGAAGAGGCATTAACCACTGCTCTTGCTAGAAGAATTTACTAGTGTTCCGAAAATAATTCCCTCGTCTTCATTAAAAACAAGCTTACAGTTGCAAAGAGAGTCACAATACAAATGACATAAGTAAACAAGTGCTAGAAGGTATATTTGTGCAAAAGTATCTGGATTATGAAATAAGCCCACCAGTATTAATTCCAATTATATTAGCCTGTTTGATGAATTCTTTAGTTAATTCAATTTGAAGTCTGTCAACATTTATGGCTTTAGCAAAAAGTAATCACAAATAAATTGTGTACACACACAAAAATGCAAACCATTACAATCAGCGTACCGCAAGGGAAGGGGCATCCTTCCAGTGGAAGAAATGGACAGTGATTAAGAATGCTTAAATATCTCCCAACTGTGTTTAAGACTGGATAAGTTCAAAGTTTGATTACTGTGCACTGAAAGAATGAACTATAGTTTATTTTTGTAAAAACTCTGAATTGATACCATTTTCCTGAGGTTTCCTTTTTGAAATAAGATGTATTACGAATGTTACATTTTAATTACAAGGTCAAATATAAACAGGACTTGGTCACCAAATGGTGAAGGGTTTTTTTCAAAAAATATGTGAGAACGTATAACTAGCCTTAAATATTACTATTTATTACTTGTAAAATACATTTATGTATATGTGTAAAGACTAGTTTGTATATACTGCTGAAGTTCTCAGTTATACATTTATACAGATATGTGGCAACATTTTTGTAAATAGCTTTAAAATAAGAAATCATCAATGATTTATGTATTATATTAAATTTGCTGCAATAGAATACTCTTCCTCCCCAAGACATTCCTCCATTTTATACTATTTTGCAACCTGCCAGTTTAATAAAATTGACAAGATAATGTGGAGTAAGATCACTGTAATTATGTTTATTTGAACTAGAAAGACAAATGATGCCAGAGAAAAATTCAGGGTCTGCTGTTAAGAGTTGAGCGTCCCTGTCATCATGCAGGCAACGTCATATCACCATAAATATACCTGGTTAAATTATGTGGTTTGGGTTGCCAGCCCATTCAGATGAATGAAATTTCTGTGAAGATGATGGAAGAAATCTCTGAAAATGACTCATCACCTGGCTGCTGAAACAGAACACTTACTGGGAGAGCCCCTCACCCCTTAAGATGTTTCAAGCTGGCCATTCAGAATGGCTCCAGGTTAGCTGTCCCACACTAATTGTCATTAATATCAATCACTGGTGCATTGTCTAAAAGGGAAGGGCTATGGCTCAGTGGTAGAGCATCTGCTTGGCATGCAGAAGGTCCCAGGTTCAATCCCTGGGATCTCCTGTTAAAAGAACCATGGAGTAGGTAGTGTGAAGGACTTCTTGAAAATCTGGAGAGCCAGTGCTGGTCTGAGAAGATGATACCTAGGTGGAGCAATGGTCTTATTTGGTACCAGGCAGCTCCGTGCTTTCTAAGGATCTTTATGACAGGACTCCAGTTCCTCATGGAAAGGAATTTATATTAAACCGCTTTAACTCTCTTCACGAGACTTTAGTGACATATCAAGAAGGCTTTCAGAATGCTGGAAATAAATTTGAAACCAATCATGTTCTGTATGGGAGCCCTTAAAAGTTGGGGTTACAGAAAGCCTCACTATTTCAGCCATTTAAAATAAAGGTGAATTCCAGTCAACAAGTGGTTCTTCAGGGGATGTGGAATTGTGTAGTATAGCTCGATCTCGTTGGATCTCAGAAGTTAATCAGGGTTGGTACTTGGATAGGAGACCACCAAGGAGGACTTTGCAGAGGAAGGCAATTGCAAACCACATGTGCTTAGTCACTGGCCTGGGAAACCCTATGGGGTCTTCATAAGTTGACCATGACTTCACCCTACACACACAGTGGTTCTGCCTCTTTGAGGGGGATTCTTAGCATCATTTTGTGGGCATTTATCCCAGGATGGCAAAATCCTGTCATCTTTATAATCATAGTAGTAACCCATGAAAATACCTGTTACCAAGGATGCATAGGTATTCCACAAGCAGGGGACCAGCAAGGACTTATGGGGGATATCTTATTTTCCCCTCCTACACGATTTTCTTTCCCTTCCCTGAAAGCCCTTGTAGCACCCCTTGTAGCACCCTTTTCCTGCTTCCTTATTTACTTCACACCCAACAGCCAATCTACCTTTATCTGCCCCATCTCTAGCCTCCCCTCCCCTCCCCTCCCCCCCCCCCCCCCCCCCCCCCCCCCCGCAGCCTCTACTTGGGAAAACTATGGCCCAGCTGTGTGGTGGTAGTTGCTAGGCCAGGTCCACTTGCATGGTAGGAAACCTGCAAGGACTTGTGGGGGGGCACCTCACTTTCTCCTATATCCTCCTCCTCACACTATTTCCTCTTTCCCTTTTTCTGGCAACCCCCATATCCGCTCCCCTTTCTTTACCTCATTTTCTCCTCAGCCATTCACCAACCTACCTTTTTTCTGCTTCCATCTTTAGCTATGTTTATTTACTTCATTTATATTCCATCTTTCACCACAGGAGGGACCCAAATAGCTTACATTATTCTCTCCTTTCTACCCTCACAACAGCCATATGAAGTAGGTTAGACTGAAAGTACATGGCTGGCCCAAGGTCACCTAGTGAGTTTCCATGGCAGACTTGTAATTTTAACTTGTGTCTCCCAGACCCACCTAGTCTGAGGCTCTAATGCCCATGCAACACTGGCTTTCATAGGATGGCTACTGTTCAGTAGTAGCAAGCAGCCAGGCCTAGGTG
Source organism: Lepidodactylus listeri (assembly GCA_029233225.1). NCBI lineage: Eukaryota > Metazoa > Chordata > Lepidosauria > Squamata > Gekkonidae > Lepidodactylus > Lepidodactylus listeri. Next base: position 127,393,513 of record JARCFY010000004.1, read on the forward strand.
AATCATGCAAGGTGAGTAATAACAAATAGTGGTTGCTGCCAGGCCTGGCCCCAATGAGTGCTCCCTCAAAGGGAAAAATAACCTTGGGAAAAGCCCTGCACCTCCCTCTGCTGTTCACTGACAGATACCAGGTATGAAATGCTGGCAAAACTGTTGTGGCAGCCTAACAATGGCCATAGAGGGCGTCCATTTCTTAAAGCTACAGGTAATACTTTTATCATTTTGGGTTTTTCAACACACAACCCCAAAACGTATATTTTTAGATTTCAGGTTTTCTGCAAACCTGGGGCATTTTCGAGGCCTGTAGAAAGATCTGTCTTGTCCGTTCACAGCTCCAGTCTCCAGATTGAACTATCCTCAGTTTTGGTCAGCTTGAGAATTAGAATATACAAGTCAGGACCTGTGATACTCTGTGGGGGGAATCCCTTCCTCCTTTTAGCTTCTTTCTTACCCATACCATCACCACTGCTGGGGCTCCCAGCCAACCTCCCTTTCCCATCACCACCGGGCTTGGTGCAACTCCTGGCATTTACCCCTGGGCTAATCACCACCAATTCCAGGCCCGGCAAGGCTCTCAGTCTCTGTGGCCACTGAAACCCCTCCCCCCATTGCTGTCACCACTGCCAGGCTTGGTGCCGCTCCTGGCCTCAATCCCTGGGCCTGTTGTGACTTCTCTCCCCCCCACATTGCCACGGCCAGTGCTGGGGCTGCCAAAGCTCCCAGCCACCCCCACCATAGCTGCTGATGCAGGCAAGCTCAGTGTAACTCCTGGCCTCTGCTGCCATGCTTTTGTTGTGTATGGGGGGCGGAGGGCTTAAAACATTTTTAAATGTTTTCAGATTTTTTTGGCCTACCTAGGGAGTCCATCCAGGTTTGCAGAACAATCTGTTTTTAATTAGTGTGGGCCCAATCTATGGATTTAAGTAGGGGTCATCTCGTAGAAAAAGAGGTGCAGGAGCTCATTAGCATAACTATATCAGAAAGCAAGAAGGCAAAAAAGAAAGGAGAGAGAGACAGAGAAAGAAAGCTACTAATCCAAGCCTCACAAATACCACTATTCTGGGAGGATAGCTTCAGTGGTGGCTGAAGCCTTCAGAAGGCTGGTCGGAGGAACAAGGACCTTTCCATTGCTGCAGCCATGACACAAGCAGGCATTGCCCCGCCCGGGGGGGGGGGCTGGCACCAACTCCCGGAGATGAGCTTCCCCGAGCTCCTACTCGAAAGGACCCCTGGATTTATTTATTTATTTATTTATCTTCATTTTTATACCCCGCCCTCCCCACTAGCGGGCTCAGGGCGGCTCACAAGGGCACAAATGCCAGTCAAAACATCATAAAACAGTTAAAATCAACAATAATAATAAAAATCCCAATAAATTACAGATATATTACTACAATTCCCAATAAAGTGCTTCCAGTGTTTACTAGTCGGATGGCTTCCTATCGGGTTGGGGTCCAACCAACCTTGACCATCGGGCCTGGGCTGCATTCAGGGCCAGCTCACATTGCAGATGTTATTGCAGTGGATGTTACTACTGGTGGCGGCTCCTAGTCAAAGGCCTGGTGGAAGAGCTCCATCTTGCAGGCCTTGTGGAACTGCATTAAGTCCCGCAGGGCCCTGATCTCCTCTGGGAGCTCATTCCACCAGACTGGAGCCGCCACCGAAAAGGCCCTGGCCCTGGTCCCGGCGAGCCTGGGGCCCAGGACACAAAGTCGATGACACGACCCCAACCGAAGTGCCCGCTGGGGTATATGTGGGGAGAGGCGGTCCCTCAGGTATGTTGGACCCTGGCCATATAGGGCTTTAAAGGTAAGAACCAGCACCTTGAAGAACCAGCACCTTGAAGCGAACTCGGTATGCTATAGGCAGCCAGTGCAGCACCGCTAGCACAGGCCGGATGTGGTCCCGCCTTGTGAGACCCATCAATAGCCTGGCCGCGGCGTTCTGCACCAGCTGCAGCTTCTGGGTTTGGACCAAGGGCCGCCCCATGTAGAGGGCATTACAGTAGTCCAGCCTCTAGGTGACTGTCACATGGATCACTGTGGCTAGGTCATCGCGGTCAAGGTAGGGAACCAACTGCCATGCCAGCCGAAGATGGTAAAAGGCCGACTTGGCAGTGACTGCTACCTGGGCCTCCATTGACGAAGAGGGATCCAGGAGCACTCCCAGACTCCTTACCTGTGACGCAGGCACCAACGGCACCCTGTTGAAGCTTAGGAGCGGGACCCCCCACCCCGGACCACCCCGACCCAAACACAGGACTTCCGTCTTTGCCGGGTTCAATTTAAGTATCCACAGATGAGCCCACATTTGACTACCAGAGTATAAAATGATAATATTGATTGCTTTTGACTGAAAATGGAATTGCATGATCAAATGTTTCCCTGGGCAGGGTGGGGGGACATCACTCTAGAACTTCTGTTTCTCATTCTGAAGCTGCCATTTTCTCCAGGAGAACTGATCTCTGTACTCTGAAGATAAATTCTTATTCTAGGAGAACTCCTTGAGTATGGTAATCACACAGTGACTGATCTAGCTACAGGCGTCAACTACGGGGGGGGGAGGGCTCAATGGCTCGGGCCACCCCTGAAATTTTCCAGGGGGCACTGAGCCCCCCCCCAGCGAAACAGAGCACCTGCTGCCCTGCCGCCCTGCCTTCCAGGGCCCTTCCTAGGCCCGCTCACCACCGCAAGAGCCTCCCCCAGCTCCCCTGCACCCACTCCTCCCTCTCTCCCTCCCTCCCGGGGCCATCTGGGCAAATGCCCAGCGTGATGGCATCACCCGGAAGTGATGCCATCATGCTGGGTACGTTGCTGTGGCGACGCTCTAGCAATTGCCCTGAAACTATGGCACCATAGAGTTTCAGGGCGATTGCCAGAGCGTTGCTCTGGCAACATGCCCAGCGTGATGACATCACTTCCAGGTGAAGCCATCATGCTGGGCATTTGCCCGGATGGCCTCCAGAGTGAGGGAGGGAGAGGGAAGGAGGGAGGAGTGGCCAGGCGGGGGGGGGGCGAGGCGGCAGTGGTGGGGACATCATCCCAGCATGCGCGCACAAGAGCCCCCCCCCCCCAGAATTTGAAAACTCGACGCCCCTGGATCTAGCTACCCCAAAATATTAGTCATCAGCAAAACTGCCAGATTTTAAAAAATCATTCCAACGTATGTGCTCTTGGGAAGGTTAGTGGGAGCGGGGAGGGGCTGGCATCCCTTTCTGCCCCCAACAATGTGGAATCCTCCACTTGGTGATTACCTTCATTTTTTCACATCTGAAGATAGTATATATATGCAACAATAACCACCTAAGAAGGTTCATCACACAGAAATAAAGACAAAGTAATGGAAGGTTCATAAAGAAGTTGGACTATAAAATTAGCATAGGAGAATTACATGAGTAAACTTTTCCAGTTAGAATATCCTCCCAATAAAGAGCTTGTAAAGAGTGTCTGATTCTTCCTGATGATGCTTTGCCTCTAGAAGTCCCTCCAATCCACATTTTCTTGCGGTTCTATTTCTTCTTCTTTAAAAACCTCTTTTGACTATCTACTGACAATGTTTGAGTGGCCAGTTCTACGTAGGAAGTCCTTTAAGAGCTTCCTTCAAGGACATATCTCATATAACCAGACTAGAGCTGAGTATATATTAGCTTGAGCATAGCATAAGAAAGGGTATACCTTCTCTGGTATCTGACGAAATTCCAGAAAAAGTTAGCTAGAAGCAGGGCTTTTTTCCAGCAGGAACGCATCGGAAGGCCGTTCCAGCTGGCGTTGGAGCCTGCCCCGCCCCCTCCCTGCCTGGCCTGAGCTGTTTACATTTAAAGGGAAAGTTCCTGCAGACAGCCGGCAGGAAAAAGCCCCATGGCGCTTTCCCTTTAAGTGCTGAGATCCAGCAGGAGAAAGCCCTGCCCAGAGATTAAGCACGGGGCTAGGCTCTTTGCTCTGAAATGCCTGGCTCTGCATTTGGCTTGCCCACGTTGGGTCGCTCTCCCTGCTCGGGTAAGTGCCTCCCCCATCCCTTTTCCTTCTCTCTCTCTCCCCCCTGCTTTTCTTTCTGTCTTTCTTTCTTTCTGTCTTTCTCTCTCTCTCTCTCTCTCTCTGTCCCCACATTTCTTTCTCTTTCTCTCTCTCCCTCCCCCTTCCTTTCTCTCTCTCCTCCACCTTCCTTCCTTCCTTCCTTCCTTCCTTCCTTCCTTCCTTCCTTCCTTCCTTCCTTCCTTCCTCTCTTCATCTATCTATCTGTCTTCCTTCCTTCCTTCCTTTCTTTCTTTCTTTCTTTCTTTCTTTCTTTCTTTCTTTCTTTCTCTCTCTCTCTCTCTCTCTCTCGGTCTCTCTCTCTCTCTCCCCCCACCTACCTTTCTTTCTTTCTCTCTCTCCCCTACATTTCTTTCTTTCTTTCTTTCTTTCTTTCTTTCTTTCTTTCTTTCTTTCTTTCTTTCTTTCTTTCTTTCTTTCGTTTTTATAAAAAAATATTGAAAAGGGGGGGGATGTAAAAAAGCAGAGAGCCCAAGAAATGCTGCTTTTGACAATATCTTTAACTTTTGAAAATCTCTTTAGTTTTCTCATGGCATCTTCTGCTTAAGAAAAGTAAGTTTGAAGCCTGAGTTCATTGTTGTGTCTTGTTGGGAATGGATTGCAAATATATGTGTGTCTAAAGTCTGTATTAAAGTGGTTTGGTGCTTACTGCCATGCAAGAGAAAACATCTGAAAAAGTAGCTTCATTGTTGTGTGTGTTGGCAGAACACTTGACTGTTGCATGGGGGACTTTGGGGAACATCTGCAGAGAAACAGAGTTGTAACTAAAAATGAGCATGGTCAGCAGCACTTTGGAGATTGCCTGTTTTGTGAAATTTAAGAAGTGGGCAGAGTTTCTGATGAAGATGATTGTCCCTCTTCTCCTGCCACTGGGCTGACATCTGCCTTTAATGGGCCAGCAAAGGTGATGTTCTTAAACCTCCTAATAAGAGAGATTTCTGCTTCTGAGGAGTTGACTTCCAACGATTGGTGACTCCACTGGTACATAATTGCTTGTAAAAAGTATTATAGTGTAATAATTGAGGTGGGTAGCCGTGTTGGTCTGAAGCAGCAGAACAAAGTTAGAATCCAAAGTTTCATCCAAGGTATAAGCTTTTGTGTGCATGCACACTTCTTCCATCTGAAGAAGTGTGGGTGGCACATGAAATCTTATACCTTGAATAAAATTTTGTACCTTGAATAAAATAGTCCACAAACTACTCCCATCCAGTGCATCCACAAACCTAGAAGAAGAAGAGATTGGATTTATACCCCGCTCTTCACTACCCAAGGGAGTCTCAGAGCGTCTTACAAACTCCTTTCCCTTCCCCTCCCCACAACAGACACCCTGTGAGGTAGGTGGGGCTGAAAGAGCTCTGAGACAACAGCTGGTACAGATCTATGGCTTGCCCAAGGTCATCCAACAGGTACAGGGGGAGGAGTGGGGAATCAAACCCGGTTCTCCCAGATTAGAGCCTGCGCACTTAACCACTACACCAAACTGGCTCCTAGCATTGTTCTGCCAGTGAACTAGGGTTGCCAACTCCCGGTTGAGGAAATCCCTGGAGATTTGGGAGTGGAGGGTGGGGTTTAGGGGAAGGAGGGACCTAAGCAAGGCATAATGCCATGGACTCCACTTTCCAAAGCAGCCATTGACCTGATCTGTATAGTTTGGAGCTCAGTTGTAATTCCAGGAGATCTCCAGACCCCACCTGTAGGTTGGCAACCCTAAAAAATCATATTCAGCGTACTAGTTTTGCAGGAAGGCAACCTAATTTCCATGGGAACCTAACCTTTAGGAATTGAGTCCAATCCAGTGTGGGAATAATTGTTGGACATAAGATATTGGTTCAGGCAAGATTTTGTATAGATGGGACAGAAAACAATGTTTTTATTGGTTTTGTCAAAACTATTTTGACAACAAGGTAAACAGAATAAGAAGCAAAAGGTGGATGTGGCTGGATGACCACACTTCTGGAAACATTGGGTGTGGCCTAATATGTTAATGAGCTGTGCTGTTAGGGGTGTGGCTTAATATGCTAATGAGTTCCTGCTGGGCTTTTTCTACAAAAAGAGCCCTGGCTAGAAATTATTTTAAACCTTTAAAGCTCTACATGGCCAGGGTCCAACATACCTGAGGCACCGCCTTTCCCCATATATACCCCAGCGGGCACTTCAGTTGGGGTCGTACCATCGACTCTGTGTCCTGGGCCCCAGGGAGGCCAGGCTCGCTGGAACCAGGGCCAGGGCCTTCTTGGTGGCAGCTCCTGTCTGGTGGAATGAGCTCCCGGAGGAGATCAGGGCCCTCCGGGATTTAATGCAGTTCCGCAGGGCCTGCAAGACGGAGCTCTTCCACCAGGCCTTTGATTAGGAGCCGCCACTGGTAGTACCATCCCATCATGAGTAACACCTGGGATGAGGGCCCTTGAGCACTGAAACACCTGAACGCAGCCGAGGCCTGACGGCCATGAGGGACCAGACCCCAACCCTGGTAGGTAGCCATCTGAATACTGATGATCATTATGGTAGCACTTTATTATAATTTATTGTAATTATTTGTAACTGTTTTATTATTGCTGTTTTAACTGTTTTGTGATGTATTGGGTCGGCACTGTGTGCCCTTGTTAGCCGCCCTGAGCCCACTTGCGGGGAGGGCGGGGTATAAAAATGAAATATAAATAAATATAAATTTTGCAATGGGGGGGATGTTCCATGATGTTCTGATAGCCCCATTTCCAGATACACCTTCTGCTCTAACTCTTCTAGTTTATTTATTTATTTAGATCTCTAGGTGCCACTTTTCTCCCTAAAGCAACTTAAAACACCAGTCTCCCTTCCTCCATTTTATCCCTACCACAACAACTCTGGGAGGCCGTTTAGGCTGAGACCAAAGCTCCCTCTAAACTGTGGAGTCTTGTGAACAAAAATTCTCCTTTGTGAGCTACTGGCATTAGAGTCATGAGTGAGCGATTTGGCTTCTTCATAAATTAGTTTGCCCTGGAGCTATCCTTCCTGAGTTAAGACAAAAATGTGTGAGCCAGAAGCTAAAAAACCCCTGTGAGCTAGCACACACTAACTCAGCTTAGAGGGAACGCTGGCTGAGACCAAGAGTGACTGGCTCAAGGACACTCAGCAAGCTTCCATGGCAGAATGGGGATGTGAACTTTGGTCTCCCAGTTTCTAGTCCAATGTTCTAACCACCATGAAAAGGGGCCTTTTCGTTCTTTTCAGGGATGTCAGAGGGCTTTTCTTTTCTTGAACATTTCACAGCGTAAACCCACCTAAGACATGCATATTAAGCAGGAATTGGCCTTTTACCATTTCAAGCCCAACTGGCTTGCCTCCAGACCTGTCTTGTCTGTAGGCCAGGGTTTCAAAACACACATGGATGCCCAAGGGTGAAAGCAGTTGCATCAGTTGTGGCTGCCTGATTGCGATATCAGCATCTACTGTATGTTCCAGGGTGAAGTTAGTTAACAGAACTCCAGAAAGCTATTCTTTGGATAGTACATTCATCCTGGTGAAATTTTGGGTGAGTTCTTAAATAATATATGTCCCCTCCCCATTTTAGCAAATTGTCATGAAATCTGACCCACCAACTGACATATTTAGGTTGAAATCTGAAGATGTCAGTAATACATAAATTATTTCAAAACCTACAGTTCTAATACACTTTGAGAACCAATGCTGTGATCGCCAAATCAGACCCCATTGTCGTGGGGCCCCTTGTTCTACATACAGATTTATTTATTTATTTATTGGTTCCATTTATACCCCGCCCTCCCCACAAGCAGGCTCAGGGTGGCTTACAAAGTCGGTACACAGGTGCCATTAAGATACATTAAAAAACTGACAGATTCACAGCTGATTGCATATGGTTTAGAAAGCAGTAAAACCTGCCCTGGTTCCTAGCTTCCCACATGCTTCTAGCCTAGGGCTGCCAAGTCAGCCCAGGGGGCAGGGGATCCCCCGCTACAGGGGTTCCCGATCCGCCGGCCAGCATTCGGCCGGCGGGGGGAACCCCACCCCCGAAGTTGTCCAGCCAGGACGACTTCTCCAACGTAATGACATCACCCGGAAGTGATGTCATCACGTTGGGGGCTTTGCTCTGCCCTGGCAACGCCCCAATGTGCAGACATCACTTCCAGTGACGTCACTGGGTGCTTCCCGGCGGACGGAGGACTTCCCCCTGCCAGTGAGTAATACAGACTTGGCAACCCTATTCTAGCCTCTACTGGGGCCACCCCAGAGTCACAAGGTACCTGTGAAGGGTGTTTTATACAGGTATTATGAGTCTGGTCTCTCACGTGACAAGAACTCATTGGAAAGGGCTGCTTATATAAGGCATTCAAGCTCATATGGGCAGTTCCTCTGATGGGTCCTGAGAGCTTGGAGTATTCAGGTGAATGGCAGTTGAAGAAAAACTGACAATTGAAGAGAGAGCTGTGTTTCCCCCCCCCCCCCCAAGGAGTAGAGATATCAGTGGAAGACAGAGTTTCATAGAAGATGAGAATGGCAGGAGGCAGAAAAGCGGCCATCTTCCGGAGTTCTGTTTTTGGTTGCTGTGAGGAAAAGTTGCCACTCAAACAGGAGGGCATACCTCGCCAAGCTGTTACCCAAAGAAGCAGTCTCCTAATTAATTGGGGGGGGGGGATTAGCTTAAAGGAGACAAGTGAGAGGGGGTAACTGGGCTCTCCACCAATCTTTATGGGGATTTTTCCCTTAGAGAACTCTTGAAATAAACCGGTCAGATATTTGACTGGAAAGGATTTTTATTAAAAGAGTTTAATTGTAACACATTTGAGCTCTGTATACAGAAATGGATGTTATCAATTGTTAATTTCAAAAGTATAATAAACTATGTAAGAACTCTCTCTCTCAAAAAAAGGAGCAAAACACACACACAATGCACTTTAAACACACACTGTCAAACTCAGGCCTTCGTTTTTCATATTTTCTTTTCTGTGTTTGGGAGAGGGGGTCTGACTGGTCTGCGTGTGTGTGTGTGTGTGTGAAAGAGAGAAAGAGAGAGAGAGAGAGAAACTGCTTTGCTTAGCTGCACGGCAACTGTTTTCTTAAGCTGCCTCCCAGTCCTGGGAAGAATGTGCAAATGATCTTGGAAACCTGTCTCTGCCAGCTTGGCTGCTATAGATAACGTAATGGTAGATGCATAGGAGGGAGTGCAACACGGGCTAAATCTTGGCGGGCTGAGAGTATGGATTCATTGGATGGGTCACGGGGGGGGGGGGCTTGGAACATCCTAATGCCTCAATAAATATATCACTGCCAAGAGAGTGTTGTTGGGTGCACGTTTGTCCAAGAGTCAGACACAAGGCTAGCTAAGAGGAAATCAGGGAGGATTGGAGAGAAAGCAATTTTGGGGAGGGTTATAATTACCAATATAAAAGATAGAGGTCCATGGAAGCAGCAGATAGAGGTCCATGGAAGCAGCAGATAGAGCAGATAGAGGAGACATGAGTGCCGTGTGATGGAGTGAGCTCCCATCTCTGGTCCCAGCTCCTGCCAACCCTAGCAGTTCAAAAGCAAGAAATTGCAAGTAGATGAATAGGTACCACTTTGGTGGGAAGGTAACAGCGTTCTGTACACCTTGGCGTCTAGTCATGTTGGCCACATGACCACGGAGAAATCTTTGGACAGTGCTGGCTCTTCAGCTTGAAAACGGTGATGAGCACCGCCCCCTAGTTGGATTCGACTGGCTTTTGAGCAACGGAAACCTTTACCTTTACCTAAACAATGACATGGGAGAAGTCTGATGGGATTTCCTGAGGTGTACTAAAGGTGTGAATGTTTCTTGATGGTCCGTGGAGTATCAGGTAGGAAAAGCTACCAGGTTTTTTGAATAGTGTTAAATGTTGCATGGGGGAAGTGTCGAGACAGTTGTCAGGATTAGTACAGTGTGAGGTAATAGTTCCTTCGGAGACTCATTGTTCCTAATTATGCATCTCCTTAGGGTGGGGAGAGGGTCATTAGCAAGCCAGCTGCTCCAATTTCATCTTCCAAAAATGTTTGCCAGGCTTGTGTCTGGCTGGCATCCATTTTGTGTCATTTTGGGCCAGACAGTGTCTTATATTTATGATTTTTGGAGGTGGTATCATGTGAAGGGTGTTTATGACTCTTTTTCTCTATGCGTTAAACTGCTCCTTTGTGGGAGGTGAGGTCTGACTGCTAACAAAGCATCCAGACCTTCCTGGACAGTATGAGCTGAGAACCCAAGGGTTGCAACTGAGTTATTCCCTCACATCCTCTCACTCTCCTCTGGAGAGAAACCTTTGTGTATTGGGTGACTTATTAAAATTGTTCTAGCTGCTATACACAACTTCTGGGCAGGTTAGGGATTATTATAGTCAGGCCAGACAGGAGAATTGGTTTGATGTTGATTCTAGGGCAGTCCGTTGTATATCCTGGCAGTTTAAATTACACAATGATAAAGGTATACTTAATCGGATATCCCCTCACCTGGATTTATTGCTAACAGTGTTGTGTTCCAAACTCCTGGTCCTGTACCTTGGGGTCTCTCCTGGTTATTTAAATAAAACGTGTGTTTGCTTGGGGAGCACTTGAAAAGGGCATCCACAACTGTCACCACTAAACTGGTCCTTTGAAGGCTGAAAGGGTGATACTTATCAACCACTGTAGATGTATATTGAAGAGCTAAAAGAAATGTTTCTCTTTGTGTCTGCCATTTGCTCTGTATGAATGCCATTATGTCCATGCAGGCACTTGTGAGAAGTCTCACATGGTTCAAAAAGATTCAGGTGGGTAGCCATGTTGGTCTAAAGCAGCGGAACAAAGGTCTTAAAGGCCCCCCCCCCCCAACGGACTCAAACTTTGTTCTGAGGGTTCAAAAAGACATTTCTCTACATAGCATCTGGTGAAAGGGGGCAGACTCAGGCCATAATGGAGCAATATCTGATTATATGCCTACAGGGAGCAAAGGAATGCTAAAAGAGACAACAATAAAAAAATCTGCGGTCAAGAGGCTTGTCCTGTATCTGGAAGCAAGACAACAAAGCAAAAGAGCGTGGAATGGAGAGCAAGAAAGGGGCTGTCTGGCAGATCGGTAACAGAACTTTTGCAATCTCCTTTCCAGAAAGGTCACCATTCCCACAGCACTCTCCTTCCCAGTGGCTGCAGTGGTGTCATTTGAGACCTCGTGCAGACCTGAGGGCTGCCAACCTCCAGGCAGGGCATAGAGATCTCCTGGAATTACATCTGATCTACAGACTACACAGATCCGTTTGAAGAACATTTGGGGAAAAAATTGGAGAAAAAAACTGAGCCTGCCTTGGCAGGGAGGGCAGGATAACTAACTAACTAATTGACAAATAAAGAAATAAGAAAATGGCTGCTTTGGAGGATGGAATGTATGGAATCACATTACCAATGAGCTCCCTTCCTTCCCCAAACTCTGCTGTTCCCTTTCCCTTGAAACTCCTGGAGTTTCCCAAATAGGAGTTTGACAATAAAGAGTGGGCATCCTTGACCAGAATTACTAAGGCTGCCCTGACAAATATGAATCATACTGTTGAAAATGTACAGCTAAGGTACAGCAGAATAAATGAATGAGTGAGTGTTGTGTCCAGCCTCTCTGCGGCACTGCAAAGGATCATGGGCCTACCTGGTTCTGACTGAACATTGCTTCACTGACAATCTTTTGCTGTTCCAAGGTTGCTTTTGGAGTGGGGCTACCATGAGATCTCAGCTTTGCTATCCCTGAAAAATCTTTCTTTCTTTCTTTCTTTCTTTCTTTCTTTCTTTCTTTCTTTCTTTCTTTCTTTCTTTCTTTCTTTCTTTCTTTCTTTCTTTCTTTCTTTCTTTCTTTCTTTCTTCCCTTCCCTTCCCTTCCCTCCCCTCCCCTCCCCTCCCCTCCCCTCCCCCTTTCTTTTCCTCCCTCCCTCCCTCCCTTCCTCTGACCTACAGGTCTTGAGTAGTACCAATCTATCCTAGCTAAGAATAAAAGGAAGAAAGGAAGAATTCAAGCCAGAGAGGACAGGCTATATTATGTTAGAGAAGATGTCTTGTCAGGAGCTGCCCGAACTCTCATTGCCCGAACAAGGAATTCAGCTGAAAAAAGTGTATTTGCTGGCCTAGGATCCAGTAAAATTTTAGTAACTAAAATGTCTGGCAGAGACTCATTTTGCTGAGACATAAGTGGCTCGATCCATTTCTCTATAGCCTCCTTATACCATGGACATTCTAGTAAAACATGTTTCACAGTGTCTATGATCCCTAAGCCACAACCACTATCTGAAAATGGTGCACCTAATATACAGGCTTCAGAGATTGCAGACGGTAGCACATTTAATCTTGCAAGCATAATTGCTTGCCTGTATCGTGGAACTGTAAGGCTAAACAAGTATTTTGGGGTTGTAAAGAGTGGTTGGATTCCCATGTGGAGGCAAGAGCAGGCACGCCTAGCCTGGCAGATAGTACTATTGGTATCAGTCTTCATGATCCACTGCAAAACAGTTGCAAGAGATCTTTGTGTTAAAATTTGAGGGACAAGGGGAAAATGCTAGCAAACAGCACAGTTCAAAAACCAATCCATTCACTAACATCAGGAGGAGGCTGAGGAAGGAGAAAGACAAAAAGGGAAGGCTCCTCCCCCCCTTTGGCAGGTGTTATAATTCAGCAAATATTAGAGTGATCTCAGAATTTTTTATATTTATTTTTTGCTTTGCAGTCTTGCAAGCCTGCTGAGGGAAAGACATTTGAAAATGGATCAAGATAAAAAGAAAATCCAATATAAAGTTATCTTCACTCCACTGTAATACTTTCACATGAAGGAATGTAATCATCTTGTTGGCACACTGCCTAGCAACATGCGGAGCTTGAACTTGGCCGATTCACACACTCCCTGAAGCCCATCAATAAAATGATGGAGAAGGAACTGGATTGTACCAGTAAGGTTTTTCTCCCTTTACCTAGCTCATTCCGACACTGTGAAAGTGTCTCTCGATGAGTCTTTAAATATCAGAGCTACAATTCAGGCCTTCAATTCTAGCTGTTATTGAGCTCCGTGGAGAGATCCATTTCAGAGATTCCACCTGAAAATGTTCACTAATTTTACTGAGATTCTTTGGCACATCCTTAAAAATGAGAAGCCCACAGCCAAAGAGTTCTGCTTAGTATCCCAAAGAGATTGCAGTGAATTCAAAGAATACAATTCAGAAGGCAACCCCAAGGAGGCCAACTCCTTACAGCCCTCCTAAAGACTGAAAGGCCCCTGTGTCTTCCAAGGACAATGGAATTCAAATGATCATAACTGTGATTCGTGTTCCCTCCGTTACAAGACTGCACTTCATTACATTCTTTTTGGAACCCTACAATGAAATTGGTACCTTTAGGGAGATATATAATATGATGTGCAATTGGAATTTTAATAAGCATGATCTGACCCACTGATCCATGTAACAGTCACCTCAAGGTGAGATGGCAGCACTCTCTGTATGGGATTATCTGTGAAGACAATCTGGAAACTGAAGCTCGAATGCTGCAGCGCACTTATTATCAGAGCCACAACAGAATACAGCTATTAGACAACTCCCATCATTGACTGCTTATTGGTTTCCAGGTAAAAATCAAGGTGTTGGTATTCAAGGTGTTGTGGGTTTCTAACCCATGAAAGACCTTGGGGAACCCACATCCTGAGATGAAGAAGAGGAGTAGATTTTATACCCCGCTTTTCTGTATCCTAAAGGTAAAGGTAAAAGTAAAGGTTTCCCTTGCTCGAAAGCCAGTTGAATACAACTCTAGGGATGCGGTGCTCATCTCCGTTTCCAAGCTGAAGAGCCAGCTCTGTCCAAAGACGTTTCCATGGTCATGTGGCCAGCATGACTAGATTCCAAGGTGCACAGAACGCTGTTACCTTCCCACCAATGGGGTACCTATTTATCTACTTGCAATTTCTTGCTTTTGAACTGCTAGGTTGGCAGGAGCTGGGACCAGAGACGGGTTCTGTGTCCTAAGGAGTCTCAAAGTGGTTTACAATAGCCTTCCCTTCCTTTCCCCACAACAGACACTTTGTGAGGTAGGTGGGGCTGAGAGAGTTCTGAGAGAACTGTGACTGGCCCAAGGTCACCCAGCAGGCTTCATATGGAGGAGTGGGGAATCAAACCCAGATCTCCCGATTAAGAGTCCACCACTCTTAACCACTATGCTGCACTGGGTCTCATGCCCCTCCTTCCACAACAGCTTCACTCATCTGAGCAGGATCTTTTGAAGATTATGTCTTTGGGGCAGGTTAAATCAACCACTGCTCATTCTAGAGTTTTTTCAGTTGTGACACCTCTCAGGTGTGTATAACAGCTTGCTGGCTCATGTAAAAAAAAACTCCTGCACCAATGGATTTGGTTTTAGTTTGTAGTCTGCCTTGAGTCCCTTTGAAGAGAAAGGTAGAACAGAAGTCTACATAAATAAACTTCATCCTGTATTAAAAATTACTAATCCAAAGTAAATTATTTACACACAGAAGCAGGCAGGGGCTTTCTGACCTGACAGTAATCCTTGCATCTTGTTTGGTTTTGAGGTTTCAGCTGTGGGAGGAGCTAGAGTAGAAAGTATGGGACAGATATGCCTGTGAGAGAAAGGTTGACCAAACACAGGAGTTCCCACCAATTAAAATAGGGCATTCAACCTCCAGGTGGTACAAACAACAAACACTGTGATATGCTCACTAATACATTTAGTAAAATATTTTACACTCCATATATAAATCTTAAGTCACTTTATAGAGAAGTACATCCTTATAATAATACAAAGAGAAGTCCAGCCTCATGATGTTGCGGCCTCATGATGTTACTATGAGCACCCAGATGTCAGCTCATTTCATCAAAGTCTTCCTCAGGATTATTCCTATTGTCTTCAAAGTTATCAGCCTCTTGTTACAATTCAGTGTTTATACTGGGAGGGAGCCAGTCCTTAACCTCTTCTCTAAACAGATGCAAAAGCCTCCTGAATTTGGTCGGTAGATTCTTGACAGATTCTTGGCCAGAGACAGAATAATTGGAGAGAGACACTGCCCTCTTTGTGGGTTGGCTCAGAATTATATATAGGCCTGATTTTCACATGGAGCCTACACTCATACTGAAATACTACAAACCTACCTGGCCTTTTATTTTTACAATTTGTTTTAAATGTATGCTATTTGGTTTCAAGCCACTGAAGAAGGTTCTCAGAACCGTAACGTGTCTGGTCCAGTGGCTTTTTATGAGATATTATGTTAAGTAATTCACATTCAGTTGATGTGCAATTTCTATAGGTTGGATTTTAGCACTCCTATCTATCATCTATCTATCATATTTTTAATTGTTAATTGTTAATACACTGTGTAATAAATACTTTACTATATTTTTGTTGTACTCAGTCTACTGAGTACCCATCCTGTTGCCGTGGTTGGGTTTCTTTTCCCTTTGTTTTTTTCCTTCTTGTCTTATATAGGACTTGACTTCTCGCATCCCTGGGCTTGGGGCTGTAGCAACTTAAACCTTTTTTAAAAAAGTTTATCTGTTCACAATAAGTTAAATGTACCTGCATGAATATGACATGTAAGATATGCTTCTATTTTTGTAAGTAAAAATTATTTATCTTGTTACTATTGGAGTTAGATTATCTTTGTAATATGTTTGGACAGCATTTCCCCCTTAATTAGGAAACATGGAAGATTGAGCATACTATGTAAAGCTTCTGTGCTTCCAAGGCAATTGATTTTTTTTTTTTACATTTAATCCAGTACCAACCTGGGTAAGCACCAGCCCTGGAATTTCTCACCACTTGAAGCATAGGAGCATTAGTAACAAAATTCATATTTTTTGGTGAAAACTCTGTTGGTTTGATGCTTATATTTTTGTGGTACCTTGTGATGAATAACTTTTTGTGTGTGTAGTGTCTTCATGCTTTGTGTGGTATCCCCCCCACCTTTTGTGGCATTTTGAGTGCAAACATTCTACAGCATTCCAAGGTTCCTGTGACATAGAATAGTCACTGGTCTCAACCCCTTTATTGAAGTACTGTACTGAAGAAGGTCATTGAAGTACTTAAAATAAATTTTAGAAGCTTTTCAGACAGAACATCAAAACCACAGCTTTATATTCCTCAACCTTTCCCCCCTTCAGAGACACAATAACACTCTCAGATGCCTTACAAGTTTGGGTTTTCAACAAGAGCCTGTCTGCCAATTTTGGCCTGTTTATCTATGCACCCACCTTTCTCACTGAAGGAGTATTGGGTTAGCAGAGTGCTCAAGACACATAACGCAGCAGAGTCTATCTGGTTTGTGTGCGCTGACAAGAAACAAATTTACAGACAGAGCCTCTTTATCTTTGCAAAAGCCAATATGAGTCCTTTATAGTAAGAAACTCCATTCTAGACAGAATAGAGTAGAGACAGGATTCTAATCTAATCTAACTAGCTAGGATGGATAGTGATGCTGCAAGCATGTCCTGCCCTCATGGTGCCAAGATGAAGAAGAATAGCATAGTGTGGAGAGAAGGTGTCAGGCCAGAAGGAAGATTCTCTGAGAGTAGCAATCCACATATCAAAGGGATAGTATCAGAGCAGTAGAAGGGAAGGATGATCAGGATCCTGGCCTCTCTACTCTCTATAATCCCCTCTGAAGTCTGAGAGAGCGTGAAGCCCTTCCCTTCCAACAAGTTTAGGCCTGTTTATCTACAAGCCCACCTTTCTCGTTGTGTTCTGCAATGGCAAAGCACAGAGTCCTGGACAACCCTGTTGGTTCTTCAGTATCCCAGCTTCTGTTTGGTCTGATTCCAGACACAACCAAATGCAAACAAGAGTCACACAACAACCACCACAGTGAAATGAATTTGCCCGCTGGTAACCTTTTCTGCCTGGAGAAGATGAGATGGATGAGTGCCAAAGGAACAATCAGGACATCTGAAGGGGGAGACTGAGAGACCACAACAGTTCCTTGGTGGTTTTTGTTATTGCTTTCAAACAAGATCCTTATTGTCTTTCACAATCAATCCTTTGTGATTGTGCAACTTGGCTTTCCTGATGTTGCATAACTGCCAACATTTTTGAGATGAAAAAATTAGAGTAATTTTAAGACCCCTGCTCTCACACCGGGAATCATTCCTTCTACGCCCCCATTCCCACCCCATTACACATCATTGAAGGCATTCACTGACTCTTCCATATGTTATATTTCTTGGCTTGGCACTAGACTGTCTGCCCTGCGTGGGCATGTGCTGCGAACAGACCATATATTAAAAAAAATTAAGAACCCTTAATAGAAAATGTAATCTAACAGCAGATCTGGTTATAATTATTATAGAAATCTACAATACAAACACATTTGGAAAAAAAAAAACATGTTGAAATAGATCAGAACACTGTTCCATCTAGTTCAGCTTCCTGTTTCCCACCATGGCCAACCAGATGCCATAGAAGTTCCAAAGGCTAGAACCTCCCCCCTCTAAATGCAATGGGAGTTGCATTTAGAGATAAAGGTTGATAGCCATTGATGGAGTTATCCTTTGTGAATCTGTCCAGTCCCCTTTTAAAGCCACCGCTTGCTAGCAACCATTGCTACATTGACACTGAATTCCATAATTTACAGTGCAATCCTAAATGGTGGCTGAGGGGTGACATGATCGAGGTTTATAAGATTATGCATGGGATAGAGCAGGTAGAGAAAGAAGTACCTTTTTCCCTTTCTCACAATACAAGAACTCGTGGGCACTCAATGAAATTGGGCTGAGCAGTCGGGTTAGAACAGATAAAAGGAAGTCCTTCTTCACCCAAAGAGTGATTAACACATGGAATTCACTGCCACAGGAGGTGGCGGCGGCTACAAGCATGAACGGCTTCAAGAGGGAATTTGAGAAACATATAGAGCAGAGGTCCATCAGTGGCTATTAGCCACAAGGTATAGATAGGAACCCTTGGTCTGGGGCAAGTGATGCTTTGTATTCTTGGTGCATGGAGGCGGGGGGGGGGGGGGGATAGTGGGAGGGTTTCTAGTGTCCTGGCCTCACTGCTGGACCTCCTGAGGGCACTTGGTATTTTTGGCCACTATGTGACAGAGTGTTGGACTGAATGGGCCATTGGCCTGATCCAACACTGGCTTCTCTTATGTTCTGATGTTCTCTTAGGGTTATAGCCTTATAAGCCCAATGAAGTCACTGGGTTGAGAAGGATGTAAGTCAGTTTAGG
Organism: Lepidodactylus listeri; assembly: GCA_029233225.1. Lineage (NCBI taxonomy): Eukaryota > Metazoa > Chordata > Lepidosauria > Squamata > Gekkonidae > Lepidodactylus > Lepidodactylus listeri. The sequence goes on from JARCFY010000004.1 coordinate 127,411,719, forward strand.
ATTGCCAATTACTCATTTAGTGCAGAAGTACTTCCTTTGGTCTGTCCTGATGGCCCATCAACTTTCTTGGGTGCCCCAAGTGCTACTATTTGTCATGGACCAGAGTACTACAGACTCCTCCTCATCAAGTGAAGAAGACAAAGACTCAGAGGAGGAGGCAGCTGGGCACCTAACTCCGCTGCAGGAGCTTCCTTTGGCTCACAGGAGGAGCACCAAGACTCCAAGTCAACCTGAGAGGCAGCCCTGCCTTCTGACTCAGATTTGGACCCTGAATCCCCCACCCTAGACCCTGCTTAGTGTTGCCAGCCAGAGTCTTGCAACCAGTGAGAGACTTACTCAACTGCCTGAACTACCTCAGCCCTGTTGCCGCCATAACCTTAAGTACTCTCTCTATCATGTCTTTTTCTAAACCAAAGAATCCCAAAACCCTTAGCATTTCTACATAGGGAAGGTCTCTCCGGCCCCTTGATCATTTTGGCTTCCCTTTTGGGGACCCTTTAAAGCTCTAATTAATAGGGTTTGGGGGGGCAGATTATCCCAGCTGCACTTTGGGGGCGGGGGTTAGAATACATAGAGAAGCACCTCTACAGCTCTGTCCAATTTGACATTGCTACCTGTACCTCAAAGCACAACAAGTTTCTACTTACAATTTTCTTTCTGTCAGTGGATGCCCCCCCCCCCCCCAGGTTACTCATTAATTTTACTCTTCTCACGTGTTCCCAAAAGGCATTTACAGGGAATAACCAGAACAGAAGCACAGAAGAGAAGACGTCCACTTGCCTTTTGCATGTGTTATGTGCACTAGAACCAAGATGAATATCTTCCCCCTCAAGAGATTAGGGTAGGAGGCAGGAAAGCTAGTGCATACATGCATGCTGCACACTAACAAAATGTTTCAAGAGTCCACACGTCCTCAGAATACAACCCCCCTCCTCCCCGATGCTGTTTTATCAAGGGCAAATATCGGAGAAAGTGATTGCCCCAACGGCGCTGGGGCAGCCGTATTGTGTAGCGTCTTTTCTCTCCTTCGGAAATACATCTTGTTATGCAATGTTATTTCTTCAGTCTATACATATCCTCCACTTTTTCCTCAGTGACATTTATCCTCCCTATAATTTGGCTGCAGCTTCCACTGAATAGGAGCTCTCTCCCATATGTCTCAGCTACTAAGAGTGATGGAGGCTAAGGTCGTGATTTAACAATCTGCTGAGAGTTAGGAACAGTGCGTAGCAGGGCACAGAATGAAAGGCGTCCACGGAATCACGTCTCGTCTCCCAGTGCCAATTCCACTTCCAGTAAGGAAGCAGTTTTCTTAATAGCTGTATATCCGTGCTGGTATTTAGTTCCAAGAACAGACTGAATCTGGACTCACACCTTAAGAGACCTATTGAAATCACTGAGTCGCTTGGGTGTGTGTGTGTGTTGGAGTATAGGAGACTGAGGCTTGGTTATTTAATTTGACTTTATTTAAGGTAATTAATTTATTTAAAACATTTCTATCCCACGTTTCTACCCAGTTAGGATCCTCACATGAACACCTGAAGTGGCCTTGTACTGAGGGGTCTGCCCTTGGCCTATCCGAGTCAATACTGTGTACTCAGACTGGCAGCAGGGAGAGGTCTTTCACATCACCTCCTGCCTGATCATTTTTACCGGGAAATGCCAGGGATTGAACCTGGGACCTTCTGCATGCCAAGCAGATGCTCTGCCACTGAACCACAGCCCCATACCACCTCAAGGTGGTGAACAGTTAAAAACATTAGAACCAACTTTTAAAAAATCCCCACAAAGCAATTAAAAACTTAAATAGGAAGGGGGATCAATAAGGGAAGAGCAAATGAAACAAAAAAGTCTTCACTCGCTGGCAGAAGATAATGATACAGGAGGACAGACAGACTAATCTCCCAGGGGAAGGAATTTCGCCGTTGTTGTGGAGTGGCTGAGAAGGCCCTTTCTTGAGTTTCCACTCATCTAGCTCTCGGCACCTGAAGCAAACCCCCCAAAGATTCCTGTGATGGGCTTATTTTATCATATATTTAGTTAGGTGGTTGATAATCTGAAAATCAATAAAACCCATCCTGACCTGGATAAGCCCAGGCAAGCCCAATCTCATCAGATCTTCAAAGCTAAGCAGGGCTGACCCTGGCAAGTATTTGGATGGGAGACCTCCAAGGAATACCAGGGTTGGAAGGCAGAGACAGACTATCAAGCCACTTCTTTGAACATCCTCCATGCCCCAGTAGGCGCGGCCAGAGGTTGCTATGACTTCAAAACACACACACACACACACACACACACACACACACACACACACGCACGAATACCAAAAAAGAGAAAGAAAATAAATAAAACCCTATATAGCAGTGGTTCTCAACCTGTGGGTCACAGCCCCTTTTGGGGTCGAACAACCATTTCACAGGGGTTGCCAGCTGGCGTCCTAGCCTACCCCTCCCCTCCCCTCCGGCAGGAAAGGGCCCCGCGCTCGATCGAGTGCGAGGTCTGGCCTCTCAGCTCTTTACCCTCAAAGGGAGCTTTCCCTTTAAGGGCAAAGAACACGGTTTGGTTGGGGCCGGAGCTCCGCCCCCTTCCAGCAGGGGCCACGAGGAGGAAGAAGCCAGCAGGTAAGTCAATGGACACTTCTCCCTCTGCGCCGCTGCCGCCTTTAGGGCGCTCCGCTGTCGCCTTCCCTGGGCTCCATGCCAAAGCACAGAGCCCAGGAAAGGCGGCAAAAGCCGCCCCCCGCCTTCCCTAGGCTCCATGCCGAAGCGCAGAGCCCAGGAAAGGCGGCAAAAGCTGCCCCCCCTGCCGCCTTCCCTAGGCTCTGTGCTGAGGTGCAGAGCCCAGGAAAAGTGGCAAAAGCCGCCCCCCACCTACCTACCTTCCTTCCCCTCTCTCTCCCCCGCTTTCTCTCTCTCGCACTCTCTTCCCCCTTTCTCTCTCTTTCTCTCTCTCCCCCTCTCTCTCCCCCTACCTTTCTCTCTCTTTCTCTCTCTCCCCCTCTCTCTCCCCCTACCTTTCTCTCTCTCTCTCTCTCTCCCCTCCCTACCTGCAACAGCCTCTCCCCACCACCTACCTTCGTTTTCTCATGGCATCTTCTGTTGAAGAAAAGTAAGTCTGAAGCCTGAGTGTTTGTTGTGTCTTGCTGGGAATAGCTTGCAAATATATGTCTTTCTAAAGTCTGTGTTAAAGTTGTTTGGTGCTAACTGCCATGCAAGAGACAACATCTGAAAAAGTAGCTTCATTGTTGTGTGTGTTAGCAGAATTTTAAGGTTGGGGGTCACCACAACATGAGGAACTGTATTAAAGGGTCACAGCATTAGAAAGGTTGAGAACCACTGCTATATAGGAATGCATTAAAAAATCGCTGCCAAATCACATCAATATGAGCAAGTATCACAATAACCAGGTAAAACAAGGGAGAAGAAAATAATTATAACACAAAATTTAAAGGCCTTCTGGAATGAAATATGGCTGTAAACACACCAAGGCACCTTACACAGAGTCAAATCTTTGGTCTGTAAAGGTCACTATTGTCTACTCTGGCTGGCAGCAGCTCTCGGGCAAGAAGTCTTTTCACATGACCTGCTACCTGATCCTATTTAAACTGAAGATGCTAAGGCCTGGTCCTGGGAGCCTCTGTGTGCAAAGCTGACGTTCAGTTACCGAGCTACGACTTCTCCCCTCCCATCAAGTAGTGTCATTAAATTCAAGTCGCAACTTGACCATGAAGCACACTGGCTGTACCTTAGGCGTGTGTGTTTCAAGGTTTTCTCTACCACCATGAGAAGCATAGGCTTCCACTTTCCATGCCACATCAACCCACATTCTTAGCTGTTGCACTCTATGGAATGCAAACTGAAGAAGGCATATTGTGCTTTTGTGCACGAATGTGATTGCCAGGTGGTTTGAGCAAATGTGCTCTCATCTCTTTGTATCGTTGCTGAGAATTTTTGATTAGGGATCCTAATCTGCTCGCATCAGAGAATGACATTTCTCAGATTTCCATGGAATAACCAGGTTGAGTCTGCAGTGTACATGTGCTAAGTGCAGTGATAGTAAACTAGTTCCCTGGTTCTGTGTAAGAGAGAGAGGGAGGGAGGGAGAGTGCAAAAAATGAAAGCGGGAAAGTCAGGGGCATGCAAGGACATTTTGTGGTGATATATCCACTGTCTGATTTTTTAAAAATTCGCAGTATAGCCCCTAGGCCAAAAATGTTTACGTGTATCTGAAGAGGTGTGTTTGCACACGAAAGCTTATAGCCAGAATTAAACATTGTTGGTCTTAAAGGTGCCACTGGACTGCTGCTTCAGACCAACATGGCTACCCACCTCAGGGTTATTTTGGGGGCAGGAACGCACAGGAATGGAGTTCCGGCTTGCTCCTGAGTTGGCCACACCCAGCAGGAACTCATTAACATAATAGGCCACACCAAACAGCAGAAACTCATTAGGATTGGCTACATTAGGGGTATGTGGCCTAACACGCAAATTAATTCCTGCTACAAAAAAAGCCCTGGGTTTTGACAACAAACAAGGTAAACAGAATAAGAAGCAGAAGGTGGGTGTGGCTGGATGACCACTCTACTGGTAACATGGGGGTGTGGCCTAATATGCTAATAAACTGTAATATCAGGGGTGTGACCTAATATGCTAATGACTTTCTGCTGTTGGGTGTGGCCTATTATGCTAACGAGTTCCTGCTGGGCTTTTTATACCAAAAAAAGCCCTGACCCACCTGAATCTGTTTCTAAAACGTGCAGCAGTCAAAAAGCAGTATTGCGTCTGACCAACAGGTTTGCTGGGAAATGGGTGTTAGTCTCAGATGACATTCTATACCCACTCAGATTGAAAGGAAGAACTGGAAGAAGCCCGTGCTAGATTTCCTAACCATTAAAAAGGATTCTGGTCCCGTTTCAAAACTAGCTGGGATGTGTGGCATATGTCTGTTAAGGGCCAGTTTGGTTCATTGCCTGCTCGCTGACTTCTCCCCTTGGTATTCTGGCTAAAAGTGTAGCTTATATCTCCCCTGGTGAAATACTCTGTTCTTTGAGGTGAAATGCCTGACACTGTGCCGCTCCATGGGAAAAGGAGGCTGTGGAAAGAGAAAGGTGCCAGGAGGCAAGACAGTCATCTAAGCCTGGACCATGAAAATGAAATAAATAATACTTCAATTGAGCACCTTTGAAAGACACAATAAATGCCAGGGTAGTCTCACAACATATCTAGCAAAAGAAGCCTGAACAGCATTAAAAAAAAATTGGTACCTGCCTGGGACTGCAAAAATAGTGGGGAGGTAAAAGACCCAGCAGGCCACAACACATACCTGGTAGGTCGGGTTGTCAACCTCCAGATTACGCCTGAAGATCTCCTGGAATTAGAACTGATCATCAGGCAACAGAGATCAGTTCCCCTGAAGAAAATGGCTGCTTTGGAGGGTAGGCCCCAGGGCTCTTTTTCTGGGTGAGCGCGCCGGAGCAGACTTCCAGAACCTCTTTGATAAAATTCTTTTAAAACTGTTTTAAAGTTCATGAGTTTTCAGTATACAGACTGAAAACTTCACTTCCCTCTTGAGAGTTCCAGCTCCTCTCATTTATTTATTTATTTATTAAAAACAGCCCTGATAGACTCTATAGCATTACACCCTCGTGATGTCCCACTACTCCCGCCCCAGGCTCCACCCCCCCAGATCTCCAGGTATTTCCCAACCCTACTGGTAGACCGAAGACTTAGGTTGGAAAACTCCTAGAGATCTGGAGGGGGTGTGGGTGCCTGAGGAAGGTGGGTTTGGGGAAGGTAGGGACCTTAGCAGACTATAATGCCATAGCAAATGAGCAATTTAGGTTTTTGCATCTGTTAAAACATCTTGATTATGTTGTATGCTAGTTTGCTGTTGACCCTCTGCCCACGTGCATGGACTGCTAACTTCCATTTAGTACGATCCACTTGATTTTCTCTTCCAGACTGATGCCCGAAACTGAGATCAAATGTTTATTATTCTGCCCATGAAATGTGGCTGCTGTCTTTTCCACCACACAAAACACAAACAGGTAAACTGATTCTTTTTGTATAGGCACTTATTCATGAGTGTACAAATCTGAACATGGCGTGCTCTGAATTCAAATAATCTTATTGGGTTGCGATGATTTTGAATTTTATCTGCTCTGTTATCACTGCTGCTTTGTTTTGCCCTGTCTTGTCTTGTATAAGGCGCTTTTGGCTCGTGGTGATATAATTTTGTGGATTTTGCTCATTAATGACGCTAGTGAGCCGTGGGCCCATCATGCACTCTTACTGTAGCGTACCTCACAGGGCTGTTGTGAGGGTACAATAATGAAGAGGGAAGCCTGGACTGTCTCCTGAGCTTCTTGAAGAACTGAGGCAAGTTTAAAATACTTATGAACCACTTTTGCGAACTGAATTGCCAAAAAGAAGGTTAAAAATATCTTAAATCAATAAATATTCGATGTGATGATAATTTCTACAGCTAATACATGATGGATTTGGATTTTCAGCCTAGTTTGGTTGGTTTTAAAGGGAGATTAGAGAATGGCTGTTAGGAGGCTTTGGCGTAGGTTGCTACTGTGGTAAACTAGGACGCTGGACTAGATGAACCACTGGCTTTCCTTACCTGTTTCCACCAATAAGCAGGTACCTTCAAGAAGTGTCCTGCTGAATTACAACAAAACAGAGAATTGCACAGTCTGGATACAAAAGGACAGAGAGTGATTAAAATGTGGAATTCGCTGCCAGAGGATGTAGGCCATGGGAATAAACAGTTGTAAAGGGGGATTAGATAGATTTATGGAGGATAGGTCTGTTGGTGGCTACTAGCCATAGCGACTGAGAGGAACATCCATGTTCGGAGGCACTAAACCTCTGAATCCCAGAGCCAGCAGGCTACATGAGGGGAAACTCTCGGCTTCTATGCCCTGTTGTTGGCTGTCCAGAGGAACTGGTTGGCCTCTGTGTGAGACAGGATGTTGGACTAGATGTCTCTTTGGTCTGATCCAGCCTTTGAATTGTCCTGTAATTTATACGAATGACCCATCACTAGTAATGTATCCCACAAGGATCCAAATAGGTTCTGAGCTTCTCCCCTGAGTTTTATTCAAAATACCTAAACTTCTCATGTTTAAATGTAGAGAACAGATGCCCAAACATCACATTAGTGTACTCTCCCTCTGAGATCCGGTACAGATGTTTGATGGGTTCTATTAAACTGTGGTCATACAATGTGAGCTTTTCATATATGCCTGTACCAAAAAGGTTCCTTTTTATTACACAGCAACAAATAAATTTTCATAAATGTGCAACAGTAAGTGGGGGGGGGGAGAGAGGGAGAGAGATCTGGTACAGAGAGTTTTTTCCTGCCAACTGCCTTGGTTTTCAATTGTGTCGTGGAAATACAGCTTGAACGTGCCATTTGATGACCAAGGGAACCCCCGTGCTTACATGATCATGCCACTAGATGCCTTTATGGTATTCACACATTTGCAATACAGCATTCAGGGCATGTTACCCCAACTTCAAAAGGAGAAATAGAGAAGGCATTAAAAAGAGAATCTAAAATGATCAAGAAGGTGGAATATCTTCCTTATGGAGGGTGGGGGGAAAGCTTTTTAAGGAATTTGTGGCTTGGAATGATATAATGATGTTATGAAATAGGGATACAGCAAATTTTGCTGCAAATGTGATCAGTCAAATTTATTATGTTTGAATGGGAAGATCACCCAGTCTCTTTGGTACCAGACAACTCAAGTGCCTTCCAACAAGTTTTGCATCCATTTTCCCCCCCAAAATTGCACAATCCAAACAGATTGAAAGCCATTAATGGTGCTTAGGACTACTTAGATAAATACCAAATGGTAGGCTTTTTAAAAGATACAATGTTTATTCAAGATAGATTTGTAGCCAATTTCACTGTCTATTCCTGCAGACTGGAGCAGTGGTGCAGCCAAGGGGGGGGGAGTAGAACTCAATCGGTCTGAGAAGCAATGCTCCCTCGAAGCTGTGGAGTCTTGAGAGCAAAAATTCTACTTTGTCAGCTACTGGCATTAAAGTTGTGAGCGAGCGATTTGGCTACTGCATACATTAGTTTGCTTTGGAGCCATCCTTCCTGAGTGAAGGCAAAAATGTGTGAGCTGGAGGCTAAAAAACTGTGAGCTAGCTCACAGTAACTCAGCTTAGAGGGAACACTGGCTGTATGAGAATGCACATGCACAAAAGGCCAGCTGTGCTATACTGCACTGCTAGGATGGAAGACAGTGAAGCAACCTGCTAAACAGCCACTAACAGGTTGACAAACAGATGAAATGTCCATTGAAAAACTGGCTCCCCGTTCACGGCTGAGAAACAGAAAGTGAGCCGAACCAGCAAATGTTTGAGCATCCCTAAACAGAATTTCACATTATTGTAAACAGTGTGAACTGAATAGAGAGAATGCGTTTTATTCTCTTGAAATGCTAAAATTTGGGCAGTCATCCCACTGAACTGATTCACATCAGCTTCAAGACAAACAAAAGGAAATATATCTTCATTTGGTGTATAATTAACCCATGGAAGCTGTTGTTGATAGATGTTGTGGTGGCTGGTAATGCTGATGCTTTTTTAAAGACATGAGCCATAGACACATCAATGACAATTAGGTATGGCAGCAAATGAGAACACAAGAGCTAGTGGGAGAACTTCCATGATTGAAGTCAGTATGCCAGCGACTAGCCAATGTTATGATCAAGTTTTCTTTGCATAACATTCACAGCTTTATACAACATGCTAAATGCAATATAAATAACTATAGTCAAAACATGCCAAAACACAATAAAATCATATATTAACCAAATAAAGGCATATTGACAATATGTTTGCTTTATGGCCAAGGGGGCCTGATTTTCTCTATCAGACCCATTTTTTGTTAAGTAAAGCAGTGACTGATTCCAGAAAATCAGTAAAAAAATTATTGCTCGTTACTGCTGGATCCTCCTTTGAAATTTGCTAATGGAATTAAAGCAGGTCATAACAATCAGATCTGCGGAGGGATATTAAGAACACCAGCATTGTAGAAGAGTGCCCCCTAGAGGAGAAAAGCAGCAATCAATTTTTAAAATCACTTTCCAGATTCCCCCGACACACCTTGTGTGATAATCTGATGAATGAGAAATGATCCTCTGATCATTTCCGTATGTTACAGGACTTGGTGCAAGTTCCTTTGGGACCCCTTTGAACCACTCACATCAGAATAAAGAGTTTGCTTCTGTTGACTGCAGGTGATTATTCTGGATGCTGAAATTAACATCTGAGGATAGATTGCAAGGGGGCAGAACAACACAGTTGCGAATGCCATTCCTAAACACGTGTCTGCCAGCTAATCTGGATGCTTGTGCAGGGGAGAACCAGAGATGAAAACAGGGATAAAGCCACCCCTCCAGTCTGCTGATTTAGCGAATGATGCTGTGTCTCTCCATGCAGTGAAAGGCGCTCGTACTGAGGCCGGCAGGTCAAGCTGTGGTTCAAAGCAGACCTTATCTTCCCCCACACCCCACCCTCAGCCAGCAGTCCCTCTACGGAAGCAGGACTCCAGCAACCCGGTCCTGATAGTTTGCACAGACCATCTTCACTGATAAAGCACATAAATGGGCTGCTGTCTCCCACACATACGCGGTAGCTGCAGGAATCTTGGGCCCAATCTGCAGAGCTGATGTTTGTGTTCTTGCATGTGCTGATGAGATATGAAAATCACGTAAATCATTCAGATGTCTGGAACGAAAGCTGCTGAGGGTCACAGCTATCTGGAAGGAACAATCTTTGCCCTGAACAACTCTTCCTCTAACCTCAGATATTTGCAGGCTACCCATTTCATTCTATTTATTCATTTAGACATTCATACCCCACTTTACTTCCTGATGGGGACCCAAAGCAGCTTAGAATGTAACTCTCTCCTCCTCCATTTGTCCTTACAGTGATCCCGAGAGTGACTGCCATGGAAGCACTCAATGGCATTGCTGAGCAGTTGGGTCAGAACAGATAAAAGGAAGTCCTTCTTCACCCAAAGAGTGATTAACACATGGAATTCACTGCCACAAGAGGTGGTGGCAGCTACAAGCATGGCTACAAGCATGGATGGCTTCAAGAGGGAATTGGATAACCATACGGAGCAGAGGTCCATCAGTGGCTATTAGCCACAAGGTATAGATAGGAATTCTGTATTCTTGGTGCTTGGGGGGGGGGGCAACAGTGGGAGAGCCAGTGTGGTATAGTGATTAAGTGCACAGACTCTAATCTGGGAGAACAGGGTTTGATTCCCCACTCCTCCATTTGTACCTGCTGGATGACCTTGGGCAAGCCATAGTTCTGGCACAGCTGTTCTTGAAAAAGAGCAGTTTCTGTCAGAGCTCTCTCAGCCCCACCTACCTCACAGGGTGTCTGTTGTGGGGAGGGGAAGGGAAAGGAGTTTATAAGCCACTCTGAGACTCCCTTGGGTACTGAAGGGTGGGGGTATAAATCCAATCTCTTCTCTTCTTTTAGTGTCCTGGCCCCACTGCTGGACCTCCAGATGGCACCTGGTATTTTTGGCCACTGTATGACAGAGTGTTGGACTGGGTGGGCCATTGGCCTGATCCAACACTGGCTTCTCTTATGTTCTCTTATGTTCTTAGGCTCCCTAGATCACCTGGAACCACATTGGGGATTCAAACCTGGGTCTCCCAGATCCGAGTCCAACACTCTTAGCTACTTCATTGTGCTGGCTCTTCGTTGTTATGCAATAATAAGAGAAAGCACTTGGAACACCAAGACGTGTATTCTCTTTTTTCTTCTTCTTCTAGGGTCAAAATGGGGCTAATGGAGGCCTCTAGACTTATGGCCTACAGAAACCTGCAGGGAGGTGCAGTGCTCCAAGCCCCCTCCCCAGTGTTCCTTGCATTATGCAGACCCCTGCCCCCAAACCTAGAGCCTGTTCTATGCTCTCAGTCAAATCTTCCAGGAGTATGCAGCCCCCCATATCACAATCTAACAATAGATAAGGTTGTGCATGTGGTTCATTTGAATCCCAGTATACATGTCAAGGTGGACACAGAGGTCCTTCTTCACTGCTAACTTCGTTGTGGCTGTGTATGTTTGATATGTTATCTCAGACTTGGCAGACGCCACAACACCAAAATGATTTCATTTATTTGCATGTTACTGGAGTGCACCGCAGACTTTTCTTCCCCTTGTTGATTGATCACTCCATCAGAAGATGTGCCCTGTCCGTGAACATAGGCTTAGGATCAGGGAGAGGGCTTGCTCCCTGCTGATAGCAATACATCACCACAGCCCACCAACGCGAGCATGGGAGATGAACTGATTGCTGTAGTACCGCAGATAGATACACAGACATTCAGGACTGCAAGTGACAGACCATTTATTAATTTCAAAATATTTAAATAGACACCTTTCTGCTGACCAACTCAGGAGCCAGTGCAGGTGACAACAATTTTAGAAGATACAATAAAACTGTGGGTTGGGTCTTGCATTCTGAGGGTGCAAGGACTGTGGTGTCTTCTCTGCCTGCCACTCCCCCCTCGAGCCATTCCCAATCCCAGAAAAAGGGTATTTCCAGGGTCAAGAGATAGCTACGTGGGTCAGAGCTGCGACAGGAAGAATGAAGGGGCAAAATTTACCCTCTCTCTCTCTTCTGTGACAGAAGCCACATATAATCACGCACTTAAAATATTAAAATGATAATACAATAAAAAGACATATAAATAGATATTGTAGTCTAGTGGCAAGGGAGGCCGTGGACATGTGAGAGGTACATTTACTAATTCCATCATGAGCTCAGCACACAGGGGTGAGCGAAACTGTTCACTTTCAGCCTCCCCCGCATGGTTCTGTTTTAAGATAACAGACTTTTTCAATCACTTTAAACGTTGCCATTCCTCTTACATCACACCACTTTCCTTGGGAGTGAAGAGGGTGCTTAAACCCTGCCATTAAAGCTGCCAAGGAGCTCACCGCAGTGTATGTGATGCACCTGTCCTCAGTTTAGCCTCACCATAACCCTGAGAGATGTTAGGTTAAGAGAGGGTAACTGGCCCAAAATCACAAAATACTGAGGTAATTTTAAGGGTCTGGCCTGAGTGGAACCTCCCCCCTTTATATTGTTTGACCGTTTAGTTGCAGAGCTGGATCCAGGTTTCTGGAGGGTTGGTATTTTTCATGGAACCGGGAGGGGGGGACTCTGAACATGCCCCCCCCCCCCCGCAGGTTTCTGTGGGGATCTAGAAGCTATGGCCCCAGTTAGCCCCAAGCACCCCCCCGAAGGACCACCATCTATGAAGCTAGAGTATGCAGTGACCAGGGTAGTGTATGCACAAGTTATACCTTCATCCCAGCAGTGTCCCTTAAGTGCAGTGGCTTATCTCCTCTCCAGATGACCAAGGTCAGTTTCCCTGGAGAAATTGTCTGCTTTGGAGGGTGGACTCTATGGCACTATAGCCTGCTGAGGCTCTGCCCCTGCTCCCCAGGCTCCACCCTCAAAATCTCCAAGTGTTTCCCAAACCAGAGTTGGCAACCAGCTTGGTGTAGTGGTTTGATTCCCCACTCCTCTACATGAAGCTCACATGAAGTTCTCTCAAGAACGTTCTCTCAGAAGTCTCTGAGGCCCACCTACCTTAGGGTGGGGGGGTCTGTTGTGCACAGAGGATGGTAAGCTGCTTCAAGACTCCCCATAGCAAAGGGCGGGGTATAAAACCAACTTTTCTTCTTCATTTATTTATTTATTTATCAGACTTATATCCCATCCTCCCCACAAAGCAAGCTTCTTCTTCTTCTTCTTCTTCCAGACTTGGACAATCATTCAGTTGCTGGATTGCATTAATTCAGAAGGCAGGGAAGTGATGGTGTTAATGCTTTTCTCTTATAAAGTTCTCTGCAAAATTCAGGGAGGAGACCAACCAAGAATTCAGAGTTACATTACATTAATTTCAGTGGGATCAAAGGACATTTCACTAGCTTTCGGTCTGCCCAGGATCCCCCCCCCCCATTATATACAATAAAGTTTCCTTTAGAAGAGGGCAGGCTGTGAATCACTGTTCATTTCAGGCTGCAGAAATGGAGTTCGTATGGGCTTCAAAAGGGCTGATCTGATGGCCCGTGCCCGTAAAAACCCATTTGGAATCCTCCAGCAATTTCCAGCTCTCTCGGTTTCAGCTTCTTCAGCTAATTTGATCCTTATCTTTGGTGCCCTGTGCAATTTGTACCTTTGAGTTAAGCCACCCATCTAACAAGGTATCTGGAGAATTTCATCTCCCTTCTCTGAGAAATCCTGTGTAGAGTATCTCTAGTCTTAAACCCACTGAAATCAATGGGCTTAGGCTGGAGGAACTTTGTACAGGATTGCACACTGACAAACCTCTGGAATTTTCTCCAGCTGCCAGTCTAGGCATTGCTGTACCAGTCCCAAGAGCATGATAAATTGAATACTTTTTTGGGGGTGGGGGATATTGCCTCACAACTTCCTGCTTCCCTAAAAATATTACCAGATTCTCGAGGCAGTCTTTTATAAGGCGAGTTTCCGTATGAACCTGGGGGGAAACCTGTAATAAGTTTAGGTATGCCAACATTGTTTGGTGTAGTGGTTAAGCGCCAGTTTGGTGTAGTGGTTAAGTGCACGGACTCTAATCTGGGAGAACTGGGTTTGATTCCCCACTCCTCAACTTGCAGCTGCTGAATGACCTTGGGCAAGCCATAGTTCTGTCAGAGCTGTTCTCTCAAGAGCAGTTGTCTCAGAGCTCTCTCAGCCCTGCCTACCTCACAGGGTGTCTGTTGTGGGGAGGGGAAGGGAAAGGAGTTTGTAAGCCACTCTGAGACTGAGTGAAGGGCAGGGTATAAATCCAATCTCTTCTTCTTCTCATCTGTTTCTTTGCAAACGAGCAAGTTGGAACAGGTGGGAGAATGCAAGAACCTAGATATTTGCATCTTTAGTTGGTGTGAGCGCTGGAATAGTTATTGTTTTAACTGAATGCTGTAATTTAAGATGGGAAGGTGTATCAGTTTTAAGAATCCTTAGAAGTGTTTCAGAGGGCAACTGCTTGGACTGCAGTAGAACAGTTTGATACGAGTCCTGTAGCTCCTTTGAAATGTTGTTGTACCGTAAAGGGTTCCATTTCTGGATCAGATGTCTGCCAGTTGTTTTCCATGAATGGAAAAATAACAGATTTTCCAAGCCAACATTTGTTCACAAAATGGTATCAAAATATCAAGGAACCTAGTCCACCATCTCTTCTACAAACGCTCCAAGTTTTAAATGAATGGGATGAAGGAATCTGATTATAAGGTGCCCCCAGACATCCTCTCTGCATAGTGGAAAAGGGCATGGAAATGGCTGCTGGATTACGGCACACTCCTCAGGTTGCAATAAGGCTGTTAAGAGGACACTGTTCAGGGTGCCATGAGGTGCCATGTTGAGGGTTCAAGAATACAAGATTAAAGTTCTGGCAGGATGACTGTCTTTGTATATTTAAAATCTGTGGTCCCTGTGTTGTGGTCTTCTTTTTCAATCTATGCTAATAAAGGTTTTGACTGACTGACAGACTGACAATAACTTGTATCTATAGATTATAACACCAGTAATCTTTCTCCTTGCATTTTATTTTTTAAAAAAATTGCAGAGAACATTGAGCTCATACACTATTATCATTTTACAATCACAGAAGCTGCTAGCAGAAGAAGCATTCGGTATGTTTCCACAAAGGTAAGTTTTTACTACTCCATTGCCTGCAAGTTCCTCAGCAGACAAGGAGAGCCTGATTTAAATTTCTGCTGAACCATAAAGATTGCTGTGTGGCTTTGAGCCAGCAGCACTAACTCTTATCTGAATGTGTCTGGAAGGGGGTGGGGGAGAATTTAAAGCACTCCAGATGAAGATAAGCATTCTAATGCTCTGGGCATGAGAGAGTGTTAATCAAACTACTAATAAAACTCTGATCAGGTAATAAGCATAAAGTTGCATGTAGCTGTATCTAAGAAACCCGAAATGCTATCAGAATGAACAAACATGTGAATACTTGTAGTGAATCATACCACTGGTCTATCAAGGTTAATATTGTCTACGCAGACTGAGAGCAGCTCTCCAGGGTCTCGGGCAGGGTCCGTCCCCCCCCCCCCCATTTTCAAGTCTAGGTCTCAAGTCTTTTTCAAACCTTTGTTAATATTGTGAACAGGAGGATGTGGAGGCGGCAGCAGAGGGAGTTAATAGTTCCCCATGATCTAACAAAGTAGAAAAAGATGCTCCCCCCCTTTAAAAGGTAAAGGTTTCCCTTGCTCAAAAGGCAGTTGAATACGACTCTAAGGGGGTGGTGCTCATCTTTGTTTCCAAGCCAAAGAGCCAGCACTGTCCAAAGACGTTTCCATGGTCATGTGGCCAGCATGACTTGATGTGGAGGCACACAGACCTCTGTTTCCTTCCCACTGCAGCGGTACTTATTTATCTATTTGCAATTTCTTGCTTTTGAACTGCTAGGTTGGTAGGAGCTGAGGCCAGAAACGGGAGCTCACACCGTCTTGCAGCACTTGGGTCTTGATCTGCCGAACTACCAATCTTCCAGTCTGCAGTTCAGCGTCTTAACCACAGAGATGTGAACACAGCAGAACACTTCCTGGAAGAACTGGTTTTAGCCACGAAAAGGTCCTACCTTCATCTAAAAGACAATGCTCCTAGTTGATGATGTCAGCTTCCGGCCCTGGGTAGCTCTCTGACCATCAGGTAGAATCAAATGCTGACCACTCCTCCTAGCCTCTCTTCCACTGGACAAGAGCTAGTGAGTGGACTCTCTAAGGGATGGTCTCAAGACAGGCTAAAATGGCTTAGCCAGATGGCTAAGCCTGCCCCCCAGAGACCACCTCCCACCCCCCCGAATAAAGGAAAGTTCCCAGCATCATATCTTTCTCTTTACATCGCCTGCTTTTTCTTGCATCGCCCTCTCTCTCTCTCTCTCTCTCTCACCATCCTCTGACATGGCTCCTAATCCACAACCCCCACCCAATTCCCTATAAACTCATCTTATTTCTCCAGCGGGAATACGCCAACTCTCTCTACGCAGGTAAATATAAAATGTCAGTGATTTCCTAATAATGCAACCATCCCTTTTATTCTATCTGACTTCCTAGAACTGTATGAATGTGTGGACGTTTCTGTAACACTTGAATTAGCTACCTTTTATTCTTTAAGTAAAAGAAAACCTTTTAATACTGTTAACAGTCTCCTTGTCAATTTTTTTGTTTGTCTGGAAGAGGCCGCAGTCTCTGTATAAAATGGTGCAGATTCCTTAATGCGTACTGAATTTTTATTTCTTTCTTTCTGACACTTATATCCCACCTTTCTTCCACTGCAGGAATCAATAAAGGGTTCCTAGGAGGTCTCCAATCCAGGCATTGGCCAAGCCAGTTATGTAACTTCCAACCACACCATGGAAACAGAAGACTCAGGGGATGCAGTGTCCCAAAGCCAAGACCTGCATGTTCTACATGGATCTATATGATTGAGTTTGGTATTCATAACCAGGCCATGATAAAAATGAATTAAGACATTTTATAAATTGTAAGAATTGTACTACAAAACCCCCACAAATTGTTCTTGTTCAAGGCAGAGGGGAAACACAGGGGAAAGGACAGATCTGGTTTGCACATAGACCTCTGGGGACATCTCCCATCCCAGTCTTAGCAAAAGTCTCCTGGAAATAGGAAATGGATCTTGCTTTCTCTGTCCCCATTTCTTTTGTTATCTTGCAAAATAAAGGCACAATGAGGTCCAAGCGAGTCATCTTGCAAGAAAGAATCCTAAGAATAGAATTAGAGATTGTATCATAGTAATCGAAGATTGTATCATAAGGCATCTATGTCGAATACTGAGGGGACACTGATTCTGGCTTTTGAAGCTTTGGGCTTGACATTCTCACTAAAAATTGTGTCTTCAGATTTGGGTGTTATTGGATAGGGTCCCTTGAATCTCTGTCAGACAATGGCCACAGTCCAAAGAACCAGGATAGTAGTTGTATGATGCAATATATGTCTGTTGTCTTGCTTTTAACACTTCATTTGTAATGCCCTGTTTGAGAATGAATTATTTTCATTGTAAGCCACCATATGGAGGACTCTAGAGAGGCAGCATAAAAATTTCATTAAAATTTCCTTAGGGCTTGCTTTCTCTAGAACAACAGCCCCCAATACCGTATGGCAGGCTGCTTTTGAAACTTAGGTCAGATTTTTTCATTATCTCAGCAAACGTGATCTTCAAAACCCTTTGCCATCATGTGGATTTAAGGGCAGAGCATATTTGCAGGGGAGGATCAGAAGGCAAGTGGGTGGGTGTTTAACTCTTCAATTTCTTCCCTGCAAAACCCACTTCAGAGCCATGTTCTCCAGTTGTGCTCCTATTATTATTATTATTTAGATTTTTACCCCACCTTCCCCACGAGGCAGGCTCAGGATGGTGTACAACAGGTTAAAAGCAAATACATAATAATTTAACCTGTTAAAATTAAGAACTATGGAACAAAAAGGTCTTGAATCCCAAAGGTAAAGGTTTCCCTTGCTCAAAAGCCAGTTGACTCCAACTCTAGGGGGCAGTGCTCATCTCCATTTCCAAGCCAAAGAGCCAGCGCTGTCCAAAGATGTTTCCGTGGTCATGTGGCCGGCATGACTAAATGCCAAAGTGCACGGAATGCTGGTACCTATTTATCGACTTGTAATTTCTTGCTTCCGAACTGCTAGGTTGGCAGGAGCTGGGGCCAGAGACGGTTGCTCACTCCATCACGCGGCACTCGGGTCTCAGACTTGCCAAACTACCAACTTTCTGGTCTGTAGTTCAGCATCTTAACCACCGAGCCACTGTGCCCCCCTGAATCCTAAGGTGCTATCATTTACAGGTTGCCTAACCCTGATCAGCAGGGGAGGGAGGGGAGAGAGAAGGACTAACCATAGAGTTGCTGTCCTCAACCGTATCCTTGGTGGAACATCTCTGCCTTGCAGGCCCTGCAGCATTGTAACTGATCCTGCAGGGCCTGGGTGTCAGTCGGCAGAGAGTTCCACCGGGTTGGAGCCAGGACGGAGAAAGCCCTGGCTCTGGTTGAGGACAGCCGGGACACTCTTTGGGCTGAATTCTCAGTCTGGCTGAGGGAAACTAGGTTCTGAAATCCCAAGAAGGTACTGTGCAAAGGAGAATCAACAGGTGATGCAACAGGTTGAGCTTCCTTTCGACCCACTAACTCCCCTCTGCAAGCTTTCTTCTGACCACAACTAAGAACCCCGTATTTCACTGGTAATGTGTCCTCCATAAAATTGTGTAATGCATCCCAGAGGTCAGCTGGTCCAAGAGGGGGAAAAAAAGCAATCAAAATTCCACTGAGCCATTCTAACTCCTTTGCACGGATGAAAGCAGTTCTTTTGATCCCAGCCTCACTGTCGAAATATGAAGCATTTGTTTAGTTTCCCCTGACATTCGGAATCTGTGCTCCGAAGCCCAGATATGAACCAAAAAGTACGATAATCGCTTGCCTCTCCACACACGACTCCTCTAGGCAGACACAACACTTTCT
The DNA here is from genome assembly GCA_029233225.1 of Lepidodactylus listeri. Taxonomy (NCBI): domain Eukaryota; kingdom Metazoa; phylum Chordata; class Lepidosauria; order Squamata; family Gekkonidae; genus Lepidodactylus; species Lepidodactylus listeri. The sequence goes on from JARCFY010000004.1 coordinate 127,430,290, forward strand.
TGTTACAAAGAAGGCAAGGATGTCCTTCGATCAGAACATTTCCAAGGCAGGTCACTGACCAGATGTCAGATAAGACGAGGAGGACTTCTGGCTGACTCCAACTGGAGCTCCTTCCAGCCTTTGTTCAGAACTGTCTCCCACATGAACAAAGTGCGAGTTCAGTGGCACCTTTAAGACCAACGAAGTTTTACTCAAAGCGTAAGCTTTCATGTGCAAAGCACACTTCTTCAGACATATATTGCACAAGATGCCAAACTTCAAAGATTATCATAAGGTCGATTTTTTTTTTTGCCATCAAGTCCCAATTGACTTACAGCCACCCCTGAGGGTTTCCAAGGCAAAAGATGTTCAGAGGGGGTTTGCCATTGCCTGCCTTTCCTTCCTGGGTGGTTTCCCATCCAAGTACTAGCCAGGGCCGACCCTGCTTACCAGGTGAAATCTGATATGATCAGACTAGCCTGGGCCCTCCAGGTCAGGGCCACATGGTCAAGAGGGAGCTGAACTGCTGGAGCCATCCCAGTTGTCCTATTTTGCAGCAAGAGTGTGCACTCTTAGTGGCATTAGCACTTAATGGCTTTAGTGGCTTGACAACAGTGTTGACAGACAGACAGACAGACAGACAAACTGATAGAAACACATTCAGAGTCCAGTGGCACCTTTAAGACCAAGAAAGGTTTATTCAAGGTGTGAGCTTTCGTTTGCAAGGCACACTTTTTCAAATACATTGGAATAGTAAATAATACCATTCCACTGTATTTGAAAAAGTGTGCCTTGCACATGGTCTTAAAGGTGCTACAGGACTCTAAATTTGTTCTACTGCTTCAGACCAACACGGATGACCACCTGGATCGATCTATCGATTTACCTTCCTTCCTTCCTTCCTTCCTTCCTTCCTTCCTTCCTTCCTTCCTTCCTTCCTTCCTTCCTTCCTTCCTTCCTTCCTTCCTTCCTTCCTTCCTTCCTTCCTTCCTTCCTTCCTTCCTTTTGAATCCCGCCCTCCCCGCAGGCTCAGGGTGGCTCACATAGTTGTTATAAATACCATTAAAAACATATAAAATCATTCCATCAGATCAAATACAATAGATCATACAAGCATAAAATCATAAGGTGCCAGTGATGATGATAATTCCTTGAGATGGCGTTAAATTGGTTAAGATGGTATACTGAAAAATGCTACAGGCAGACAGTTTACCAGCTCAGTGGTCTTCCTGAGTCATATGATGGAATCGATCCGCTGTTGGGATTGAGGGCCAGGCTTGGTGGTGGTAGTGGTAAGGGTGGCTCTTTAGTTGAAAGCCTGGTGGAAGAGCTTGACAGAAACACAGACAGACAGACAGACAGCTTCCATTGTTAACCTGCTAACATTGTTTTCCTGTAGGCTTGCCGTCTGCTCCTTATTTCACGGGTAGTTCCTTATTTAGTATTAAGATGTAGTGTTCCTTTGGAAGAGGAGGTCAGATGCCCTATATGGCCAGGGTCCAACATACCTTAGGGACCGCCTTTCTCCATATCAACCCCAGAGAGCACTACGGTCGGGGTCTGAACACAGGCTACATGTTCCTGGCCCCAGAGACGCTAGGCTGGCCAGAACAAGGACCAGGGCCTTCTCGGTGGCGGCTCCTGTCTTGTGGAACGAGCTCCCGGAGGAGATCAGGGCCCTGCGGAACCTGATGCAGTTCCGCAGGGCCTGCAAGACGGAGCTCTTCCGCCAGGCTTTTGCATAGGAGCCGCCACCGATGATACTAGGATACCATCTGACATCGTAACCATCTGATGTGCCCTGGTCCAACACGGTCTCGGCGATGGCCGAGGGGGGGTGGGCAGACCTGCCACTTGGTTGCCATCGAACGCTGTTTTATGGAAGCTTTTATGATTATTTATATGGTTAATGTTATTTATGGTAATGTTTTAAAATGATTTTATAGGTCAATGTACTGATCAGGCCTGAGGCCCATGTAAGCCGCCCTGAGCCCGCTTGCGGGGAGGGTGGGATATAAATGCGAATAAATAAATAAATAAATAAATAAAGATGCACCAACGCAGCAACAAGGACAGTCTGTTCTAGTGAAGACCTGGTAATGTTCTGGCAAACCCAAGACATCATTTCCTCACAATCTCGCAGCAGAGTTCCTTCTTTTGCTGCTTTTCAGGTGACAGTCCTATTTCACAGCTCTCTGAATCGCAGCACAGTTTGACTCAATGAGTTGAGCTTTTTTTTAACTTAAGGGTTGTCGCTGATTTGTCTTCCACTCTGTTTTTGCAGGGGCAGAAATTACTTTTAGATTTAAGCAGTCCCCCTCCACCGTGCCTCAGGACTTCCACTGTTTCAGGAGCAATGTCTCCTGCCTGGAGAAACTCACATCCCTTCCTGTCACTCAAGTTCATAGCCCTCATGGTGAGAGCGAAAAGCATGGAAGTGTAGACATGGCATCTTTTCCGCTCATGACTGCTTCTACTCAGGTTGATGTTTTTTCAAGGCACCTTACAAATCTCTGTATCCACCACACATACAGTTGCTATTTCTGGCCTCCTGAGTCGTAGAGGAATCCTAATTTCAAAGGTCCTACTAATTAGGGTTGCCAGCTTTGGGTTGGGAAATACCTGGAGATTTTTGAGGTGAAGCCAGGGGAGGGGAGGGATCTCAGGAGGGTATAAGGCCTTAGAGTCCATCCTCCAATGTGGCCACTTTCTCCAGGGGAACTGATCTTGGTCATCGGAAGATCAATTGTAATAGTGGGAGATCTCCAGGGTCCAGCTGGAGGCTGGCAACCCTATCTCACTTCCTCTCCCTTTGTTCTGTTCTCTACTTCCCCTCTGTCATTGATGTTCTCTCGAAATCTGGAAGCAGAATTGATGCTGAGTTAATAAGTGATTTATTAAGTTCGTGTGTTTTGTTCTAAGTGGAGAATTTAGCTCTCTCTCTTTTTGGCACATTCATCGCCCGAACATATCCAGCAATTTATACCAGCATGGGGTAGTGGTTAAGAGCACTGGACTCTCTGATCTGGAGAACTGGGTTTGATTCCCCACTTCACATGAAACCTGCTGGGTGACCTTGGGCCAGTCACAGTTCTCTCAGAACTCTCTCAGTCCCACCTACCTCACAAGGTGCCTGTTGTGGGGAGAGGAAGGGAAGGCGATTGTAAGCTGCTTTGAGACTCTTTAGGGTAGAGAAATGTGGGACCGAAAACCAACTCTTCTTCTACCATTAATAGCAGCCAGGTCAACTTCTGCTCCTGCACATTACCATGAGCAAAAGTGAGGTTATGTGGGCCACTGAGTAGATTGATCAGCATCTGCAAATGCACTAAAACTCTTGTTGCCCTTCCTTTAGAAAATACGTTTTGACTCCCCCGCCCTCTGCCCCAGAGCTGAACACTATTGCTGTGACAGCTGATTTCCCAATGTATGCCTGGCCTAAGGGAATTGATTCTAGGAACTTTATCTAACACAACATCTAGTTCTGCCTTCTCCCACTTCTTTTAAAAAAACATCAGCAGCTTATCTTAAAGCTGAGGAATGAAGGGAGGGTATTTTGCTTTTGTTTCTGGGTGGTCAGCAGCAAAGAGACAATGGCTGGCAGTGGGATGTTTTTATATCGCTTCTCTCAGGGCTCTTTTTGTAGAAAAAGCCCAGCAGGAACTCATTAGCATATTAGGCCACACCCGATATTACCAGAAGAGTGGTCATCCAGCCACATCCACCTTTTGCTTCTTATTCTGTTTACCTTGTCAAAACAGTTTTGACAAAACCAATAAAAACATTGTTTTCTGTCCCATCTATACAAAATCTTGCCTGAACCAATATCTTATGTCCAACAATTATTCCCACATTGGATTGGAATCAATTCCTAAAGGTTAGGTTCCCATGGAAATCAGCTTGCCTTCCTGCAGAACTAGCATGCTGAATATGATTTTTTAGGGTTGCCAACCTACAGGTGGGGTCTGGAGATCTCCTGGAATTACAACTGAGCTCCAAACTACAGAGATCAGGTCAATGGCTGCTTTGGAAAGTGGAGTCCTTGGCATTATGCCTTGTTTAGGTCCCTCCTTCCCTTAAACCCTACCCCTCCACTCCCAAATCTCCAGGGATTTCCTCAACCGGGAGTTGGCAACCATAGTTCACTGGCAGAACAACGCTAGGAGCCAGTTTTGTGTAGTGGTTAAGTACGCGGACTCTAATCTGGGAGAACCGGGTTTGATTCCCCACTCCCCCCCTTGCACCTGCTGGATGACCTTGGGCAAGCCATAGCTGTGTACTAGCTGCTGTCTCAGAGCTCTCTCAGCCCCACCTACCTCACAGGGTGTCTGTTGTGGGGAGAGGAAGGGAAAGGAGTTTGTAAGATGCTCTGAGACTCCCTTGGGTAGTGAAAGGTGGGGTATAAATCCAATCTCTTCTTTTTCTAGGTTTGTGGATGCACTGGACGGGAGTAGCTTGTGCACTATTTTATTCAAGGTACAAAATTTTATTCAAGGTATAAGATTTCATGTGCCACCCACACTTCTTCAGATGGAAGAAGTGTGCATGCACACAAAAGCTTATACCTTGGATTAAACTTTGGACTCCAACTTTGTTCTGCTGCTTCAGACCAACATGGCTACCCACCTGAATTATTACACTATAATACTTTTTACAAGCAATTATGTACCAGTGGAGTGGTTACGATGCAGAGTCTGTCCCACAGGTAAAATTATCCTGTGAACAGGTTGTTTTTACCACATAAAAGTATCACTACCATCACAAGATCACCAATCGTTGGAAGTCAGCTCCTCAGAAGCAGAAATTTCTCTTATTAGGAGGTTTAAGAACATCACCTTTGCTGGCCCATTAAAGGCAGATGTCAGCCCAGTGGCAGGAGAAGAGGGACAATCATCTTCATCAGAAACTCTGCCCACTTCTTAAATTTCACAAAACAGGCAATCTCCAAAGTGCTGCTGACCATGCTCATTTTTAGTTACAACTCTGTTTCTCTGCAGATGTTCCCCAAAGTCCCCCATGCAACAGTCAAGTGTTCTGCCAACACACACAACAATGAAGCTACTTTTTCAGATGTTTTCTCTTGCATGGCAGTAAGCACCAAACCACTTTAATACAGACTTTAGACACACATATATTTGCAAGCCATTCCCAACAAGACACAACAATGAACTCAGGCTTCAAACTTACTTTTCTTAAGCAGAAGATGCCATGAGAAACTAAAGAGATTCCCCAAAATTAAAGATATAGTCAAAACCAGCATTTCTTGGGCTCTCTGCTTTTTTACATCCCCCCCTTTCAATATTTTTTTAAATAAAACACAAAGAACAAAATGAAACAAAAAGAAATAAAGAAATAAAGACAGAGGTAGATGGAGGAGAGAGAGAGAGAGAGAGAGAGAGAGAAAGAAAGAAAGAAAGAAAGAAAGAAAGAAAGAAAGAAAGAAAGAAAGAAAGGAAGGAAGGAAGGAAGGCAGGAAGGAAGGAAGGAAGGAAGAAGGAAGGAAGGAAGAAATGTAGGGGGAGAGAGAAAGAAAGGTAGGTGGGGGAGAGAGAGAAAGAAGGAAAGAAAGAGAGAAGGAAGGAAGGAAGGATAGGTAGGTAGGTAGGTGGATAGATGATAGATAGATAGATAGATAGATAGGGGAGAGAGAGGAAGGAAGGAAGGTAGGTGGAGGAGAGAGAGAGAGAGAGAAAGAAAGGAAGGGGGAGGGAGAGAGAGAAAAGAAAAAAGAAAGTTGGGGAGAGAGAGAGAGAGAGAAAGGAAGGAAGGAAGGTGGGGGCACTGGGGGGAGAGTGAGAGAGAAGGAAAAGAGATGGGGGAGGCACTTACTGGAGCAGGGAGAGTGACACAACGTTGGCAAACCAAATACAGAGCCAGGCCTTTCAGTGTAAAGAGCCCAGCCCCCATGCTTAATCTCTGGGTGGGGCTTTTTCCTGCTGGCTCTCTGCACTTAAAGGGAAAGTGCTGGGTGGGGCTTTTTCCTGCCAGCTCTCTGCAGGAACTTTCCCTTTAAGTGTAAACAGCTCAGGCCCGGCAGGGAGGGGGCAAGGCAGGCTCAGATGCCAGCCGGAATGACATTCCAGTGCATTCCTGCTGAAAAAGAGCCCTGGCTTCTCTTATTATGGTCTGCTATTTTTTTTAAAAAAAGGATACAACAGAAGGACTACGATGAGTCAGAGACCGATTTCCCACAAGGCGCTGCCCTGGCATCATTCCTCCATTTTCCCCGATTGTATGCTTGAATTTCCCACTATTTGCCACAGGGCGCATTTTGACCCGTGGCTTCGCACGATTTCCCCCGCGGCTTCAATGATCCTGGTTTTTGAGGATCACTGAAGCCACGGGGGAATTCAGGCAAAGCCGCGGGTCAAAATGCGGTGCGGGGCAAACAGTGGGAAATTCAAGCACACAGTCGGGGCAAAGGGAAGAACGACACTGGAGCAACGTCTTGTGGGAAATCAGTTAGAGAGTCCTTGGTCACAGCTCATCATAGCTGGACACACAATGACTTGTGGAGTGCATGGAATATCCCAGCCCCCCCAGCATTGCTGAATGGGAAGGGGGCGGTAGGACCTTTACTGGCCAGCATTGAAGGTGGCTGTGGAGGTGCCAGGGCCGATGCTGAAGCTCTGTAGAACCCATCTTTAGAATCCTTAGTTGGAACCAAAGAACAGGAAAGCTTAGTTATATCTGGAGAGAATGGTCAGTGTGTGTGGGATGGCTATGAAGTAAAAGGGAATTATTTACTCTAAACAAAACAGTTGTTTTCCCTTAAACACAAATAGAATTTATTTAAAATACCATATTGGTTTCAGTGTGGTTCATAAGCGTAATAGTTTCAGACAGGTACAAGCCTTCTTTCTCTAAAGTTCCTTATATAGACCTAGCTACAAAGGCTTATTTTCACACTTGCCACTTAGACTAATAACTTCCACACAAACTTATTTTTCTCACTTGCCACTTTAGGGTTGGCAGATTCCCCCTGGCCACTAGTGTCTGTGTGTGGGGGGCAGGGTAGGGTTGCCAGATCAAGGCTGGGAAACTCCTGGAGATTTGGGAATGGAGTCTGGGGAGCACAGGGACCTCACTGGGGTACAATGCCATAGAGTCCACCCTCCAAAGCACCCATTTTCTCCAGGGGGATGGATCTCTGTAGTCTGGAGATGAGCTGTAATTCTAGGGGATCCCTTGGTTCCACCTGGAGGCTGGCATCCCTACCAGTTAAGTTAATATTTCCCACAAAGAACACAGATTTCTCTCACACTCCACCCTCTTCACCCACTCAACTCTCTTCCCCCCCAATGAACTAACACTCTCCGAACCAGTCAACTCTACCCCAGGGTACTGCTGACATGCAGTCATAACACACTTTAATCACACATCCACCCCTTTCTTATTCTAGAAGCCTACATTTTAGCCCATGGCAACATACAGATAAAACCCCATAATAAATCAGACAAATAAAATCCAACTGAAATATTTATATAGTGAAACCCCACAAAAGGTATTGCACACAAACACAAAATGTCTTGTTTTTGAACTCTGAAAAATGCAAGGAGTCATTTTAGGGATGCCATGTCTGGGTTGGAAAAAAACCTAGAGACTTTTTGGGTGGATCCAGGAGAGGGTGGGGTTTGGGGAGGGGAGGGGCCTCAGCAGGGTACAATGCCATAGAATCCACCCTTCCAAAGCAGCCATTTTTTCCAGGGGAGCTGGTCTCTGTTGTAAAAGTGGGAGATCTCCAGGTCCCACCTGGAGGCTGGCAACCCTAAATCATTTAGCTGGTGAGGGGGCCTCTTTCCAGGAGAAAGACCTGCGGGGGTAAACCTGTCTTGCAAACAAGTCTACAAGGGTAGTAGCTCTCAAAACAGGCCTGCCTAAAGTGTGACTAAGTTGTGGGCTAAGATCAAAAATGAATAAAGCATCCCAATCTCATCACCTATGGATAATTTTTGTTCACCACAGATGATCTTGAGGTAGTGCCTTTTTTAAATACATCTGATATTACCCCATCCCATATTTTGATTTTAGGAACTAGAATTACTTCAAATGGATTTAGTATCACCAGTGGGAAGGGGAGAGGATTCCAGGAGCTTTACTTTCTAGGACTTTCACTGCAGGAGAGGAATGAGGTTATGCAAGCAGAAAATCATATACCCTCTGGTAGACGGTGGCTAGGGTTGCCAGGTCTGGGTTGCAAAACACCTGGAGACTTTGGGGGTGGATCCAGGAGAGGGGGGGGGGGGTCTGGGGAGGGGCCTGGTACAATGCCACTGAGTCCACCTTTCAAAGCAGCCATTTTCTCCAGGAGAGCTGATCTCTGTCAGCTGGAGTTCAGTTGTAAAAGCGGGAGATCCCCAGACCCCACCTGGAGGCTGGCAACCCTAATAGTGGCTGGAAGATGGGCATCTGAGGAATCATTCTGGAACTCCTTCTCCCCTTCTCCTGTGCCCCCAACTATAAATCCAGGGCATCATTATATGGACTGAATCCAGATGGCTCATCTCCCTTTAATAAGATTTCTGGACCAATGTCTGCATTTATCAAGCTATACTTCTTTATGACAGCTCTTTGGGGAAATGAAATTACTGCATTTATCACCCACGCTAGAGATTCCTGTAACCTGAGAGGGTATGTTTATTTTCTGTCTATAAACATCTGGAAATGCTCAGCTTTGCGCGTTCCCAGAAACAATGCCCTGAGAACTTCCTGAGATATGTGGTGAGATCTCGACTCTAGTATTTTAAAAAAGAAAAGATACAGTCATCTTCCAAATGGACTTTAAAAGGCATCAACTGTGACTCCTGTTCAAAGGGTGTATCTCAGTTCTGTGGAAATCAAGGGGTTTCCTGGGAATGGGCACAGTAGCTCTGAATGCTAGTGCGAGGAGGCAACATCCAGGGAAGGCCTTGGTCTCTATGCCCTGTCTGCAGGTCCTCCAGAGCAACTGGTAGGTCACTGTGTGAAACAGGATTCTGGAATGGTCTGATTCAAAAAGGAGCTCAGACAATGTACACTGGTTTTCCCTCCTCCATGTTTCCCTCACAACGCAAGCTGTGAGACAGGTTAGGCTGAGTGAGAGTGACTGAACCAAGGTCATCCAGTGAGCTTTGTGGCTAGGCTTGACCAGGGCTTTTTTTGTAGAAAAAGCCCAGCAGGAACTCATTAGCATACTAGGCCACACCCAACAGCAGAAACTCATTCACATATTAGGCCACACCCCTGACAGCACAGCTCCTTCCCAGGATCAGCTTCTCCAGGTGTCCTGCAGCTTGTGGAGCGCATGGGGAACCCGAGGGAAGGAAGGCAGTTTCTGGATCAGCTTCCCCAGGCACCCTGTCACTTGCGAGGTGCCTGGGGAACCTGGGGGGAGGGAGGCTGTAGGCGTGGCCAACTCGGAAGCCAGCCGAAACTCCGTTCCGGTGCGTTCCTGCCCAAAAATAGCCCTGGGCTTGTCATTCCCGCCAGCGGAGCTCCTTTTAGCCTCAGCTTCTGTTGCCTACCGCCACTCTGAGAGGCAGTGTGATGGCAGGAAATGGCATCCTCTATGCATCTACATCACTTCCAGGGAAAACTCAGAGGTGACATAGGGTAGCTTTAGGAATCATAGAGTTTCCAGTATAAAACTGGCACTGCTTGGCAACCCTATTTGTGCTGGAGTGGAGATTTTAAATCTAGGTTTCCCAGATTCTAGGCCAACACCAAACACCCCCAACCACTACACTCCAGTTTTGGGGTATCTGGCAGGGTTTTAAAAGAAAGTTTTGAGAATGGCAAGAATGTCATAGCTTATATTGTCCCATTGTTCTAAATATCTAACATCAGCAACAGTGAAGGAGAAAACACTTAGTAGCAAGGCCTATTTGGGCCTCTATGGAGTGGGGCATGGGGACGTTGAATCCTGAGGTAGTACGCAGAACTATTAACCCGCTTGGAATGGCCACTGCCAGCTGGCAAGTTTTGTTAAAGGAAAACTACCAAGGGTGCAACTTAAACTCAGACACAGAAACTGAATGGAAGCTGAGGTGGCTAATAGTGGGTTTGCACATAAAGACAACCATCCTAAAAAATATTTCCTGGGATTAAGACGGGTTGAATTTTATTTTTAATTTTTTTTATTAATCACATTTGTACCCCACCCTCCCTGCAATGCAGACTCAGAACAGAACAGGACTTGCTTCCAAGTAGACCTGCTAAGGTCAGTCCCATATGACAGCAGTCCTTTTGACGTTCATGAACATACCGGGGAGGGGGACCCGGCTCTCAGCGTGTGCTTGGCGGCAGCCTCAGCACAGCCGAGATAATAGTCAAGGCTTGTTTTTAATTCCACGCCCCAAAAGAAACGGCATGACACAGCATAGTCTGTTCCAGTAGTGGTTTTTGGCAGATAGAAAGTACGAGGTATCCTTCCAAAGCAACAAACATATTCTTAAGAAATTAACCCAACGTCTGGATGAGGAAATTGCCTTTATTCTTTGCTTAGTACTGTCAGTGACAAATAGGATAGCTAGAAACAATCCCCCTCAGCACTAAAGATGTTATGATAAAGGCATAATTTTCTGTAGTGCATAAACTCATGACTTATGTCCCTCCCATGTCTTCGAACAAGCCAGTTTTGAAGAGAAGGAAAGCTATATCATATCCTTTTAACCCTCTGAAAGAAAAATTAGTATCACTTTCTAATTTATAACATTAACCTAGGAGGTGGTTTAACTAGGGGTTACTAAACATGGAAGGGTGACAGTCCCTTGGTTAGCATTCACCTCACACTCTTACGGATGGTATAAAAAGCATTAGTTACTCAGTGAATGTCCTAAGATGGTCGACTCCTTGAGATGTGAGGGCCCAAAAGAACAGAGGACTATCATCTCTCCTATCCTATGAGGAAGGATTGCCCTTTTGCCAGCCCCCTAGAAATAAATTGAGGCAACTTAGAAAGGTGTTTACATGAGCCATAGGGTTGCCAGCCTCCAGGTGGGGCCTGGGGATCTCCCACTTTTACAACTGATCTCCAGCTGACAGAGATCAGGTCCCCTGGAGAAAATGGCTGCTTTGGAGGGTGGACTCCATGGCATTGTACCATGCTGAGGCCCCTCCCCTCCCCAAACCCCGCTCTCTCCTGGCTCCACCCCCAAAGTCCCCAGGTATTTTCCAATCTGAACTTGGCAACCCTAATGAGCCAACATGCACAAGAACCCCCCCCCCCCACACACACACACCGTTTGACTGGCTTTACTGTGAATGTTTATAACTAAGCCTCATGAAACACCTTTGGAAGTAAATCAATATTATCCTCAATTTATAGACGAGCAAAGTGAAGCCTAGAAAGTCACCTGACACAGCCATTTCTGTGGCTCAGCAAGGAAAAAGGGGTTTGGCCATTCACTATTCAAATTAAGTTTCCGTCCATACCTTTGCAGACATTGCTCTTCTGGCAAAAAAATCTGCATAAAGCCTGTCATTATTACATGGGTGGGTGTGCTGGGGCAGAAGTCTCAAGGCACCAGTGCAAGAACCCCTGTGCATGCACATGCAATGAATCTCTTGTCATGTGCTTTTCTGATAGTTGCCAACCTTTGGGCGGGGCCTGGAGTTCTCTTGGAATAACAACGATCTTCAGACTACAGAGATCAGCTTTTGACTTTGTGGAGACGTGCTTTTGACTTTGTGGAGCCAGATGGACCACTGAATAGGCCTTAGTGTCAAGGGAAATAGTAGAGCTCCTTAAACTGGTATAACATTTGAGTGGTAGAGTACAACTGGGAACAGAGGGTAAGTGCCTGTGCACGTCCTGCACTAGTCCCCTCAACACTTTCCTGGCTTTACCGTATGATTACGGCCTGACGAAGGGTCGAAACAAAGATTTACCTGGGACATCCGTTGCCAGGGTCAATACTATGCAGTTAACCTCATGTATTACAGTTTAGCTTCATACGTTTAAATTCAATTTGTGCTTGTACTGCATCTTTAAAAATAGCTTATAAGAGTTTTTCTTTGTAATTTCAAAAGGACTTTTGTGCATATTCCTTAAAAATTACAGTGCTTTTCAGATACAGTATATCACACCCACTGCAGAGCCATTTTTTTTTGTTACACAACATCCAGGTGGTGGCTGGAAATCTGCTATTACAACTGATCTCCAGGCGACAGACCAGTTCACCTAGAGAAAACAGCCACTTTGGAAGGTTGATTTCTATGGCATTACTCCCCTTCAAAGCCCCAAAGAGATTCCCCTCCTCAGGCTCCACCCTCCCCCAATCTCCAGGTATTTCCCAAAGGGGAGCTGGCAGCTCTAGGTGAAAAGTCAGATATGAAACAACCAATGTTCCCTCTAAGCTGTGGGGACTTGTGAGCAAAAATTCTGCTTTGTGAGCTACTGGCATTAAAGTTTGAGCAAGGGATTTAGCTACTGCATACGTTAGTTTGCTGTGATGCCATTCTCCCTGAGCTAAGACAAAAATGTGTGAGCCAGAGGCAAAAAACTGTGAGCCAGCTCACACTAACTCAGCTTAGAGGGAACACTGGAAACAACCCTACACACCTGTTCAGACTTCTTCCTCGGATCCCACCTAGAATCTCCTGTGGGGTGTGTGTGTGATTTTTGCTGAGTCTGCCCTCTTGCAGGAGGCCTCCCACCTATCCCTTGGGGACACCTCATGAGCAGCGTTTCAGGGGGAATTTTCAGCTGCCGTGGGAGAGGAGAATAGGTGAAAAATTGTCTCCCTCCCCCTATGTACTTATAAGAATTCCAGGTGGGAATCGATCCCTAGGTCAGACCCAGCAGTTATCATAGTTTTCTTTTGTTTTCGTATGAAATGGCCTGGAAGTCATTATCTCTGTATGAAACTTGCAGAGAGTTCATTCAGGGACTGCGGTGTGGCAAGCAGGCTGAGAAATATTTGCAGCAACCTAAATTCCCCATTGGACTTCGGTCCCACGTCAATAGGTTGATTCTGCCTCTGAGGCTGCTGTTGCGGCATTACACAACTTGCATGGCTCGGAAGAATACGGCAGGCCCTTTCCACTGTCGCCTGCACACACGCTGCCCTCTGTGCCAAAGGCTGGGAAAGCTCACCTAGAGGACACCCCCCCCCCCCCCAACTTCCTCAGTAAGTACAGCATTATGAGAAGGCTGGTTGGGAGCTTGTCTCTCGTCTGCCATCTACTGTCCATTAGGAGAAATCCAATGTTGGTTGTTTTTTTAAATGGTAACTAAAACTGTTTCTCCTAATGCTGTGTTTCTACCACTGAAGACTGGTGTATGTTAGATTGACAGATGTTGCTGAAAGGTTCACTGGATGATAGATAGGGTGGGTTAAAGTCTGTTCACCTTGGGTTTCCTAACCCCCAGGTGGCACCCAGAGATCTCCTGCTATTACAGTTGATTGCCAGATGACCAAGATCAATTCCTCCGGAGAGAGTAGCCACTTTGGAGGGAGGACTCTACAGCATTATACTCTGCTGCGGCTCCTCCCCTCCTCAAACCCCACCCTTCCCAGGTTCCACCCACAAAACCTCCAGGTACTTCCCAACCCAGAGTTGGCAACACTACTGTACCTGGCCAAAGTATAAAAATTGGGGAAAATTTGGTGTGCTGCAACTTCCTTGTTGAAATGAAGTGTTAACTGGTTTCTCACTCCCCCCCCCCCCCCATTGCTGCAGTCTCTATGCACTACAGCAATAGTTAGCAACTGGATTTTCCTGTGTGAAACGGGGGAATCCCATTTGCAAATGATTGCTGTAATGCATCAAGAGTGCATTATCCAACAAGTGTGCAAGGAGCTGTAAAATGTGAAATTAATTTTATTAACATTTTTAAAAGATGGGGAAAGAAGAAGAAGTGATTTTATACCCCACCCTTCACTACCTGAAGGAATCTTGGAGTGGCTTACGATGACTTTCCCTTTTTCTCCCCACAACAGACACTTTGTGAAGCAAGTGGGGCTGAGAGAGGTCTGAGAGAACTGTGACTTGCCCAAGGTCACCCAGCTGGCTTCACATGGAGGAGTGAGCAATCAAACCCAGTTCTCCGCATTAAAGTCTGCTGCTTTTAACCAGTACACCAAACTGGCTCTCAAGTAGCACACTCCTCCATTTCTAACTTTAACACTAGGAAAACTTGCACACTCATGCATGCATATACACACATAGGGACACAGTAAAGACAACCAATATGCAGAAAGATTCGTGCTGGAAACATTTATTCAAATGAACAGATTACAAAGCTGAAAGCGAGCCAGAGGAAAAAACCCAAAAACTTGCTAGAAAATCAGAATCAACATGTATTAAGCATGAAGAGAAGCAAATCCCTTTTCAAAGAGCTTGGGAAGGCGACATGTCATGAAAGCCTCTCACCTGGGGCCTGCAACACAAAGAAAAGTGCAGATCAGTGACTCGGTTTTAGAAGAAACGGCCTGGCCATTGGGCCAGCATTCTCAGGACCTGCTCTTTCAGAATGCACTCTCAGCTCCACCTTACAACCACCTCATGAACCTTTGTACACCTTTGCCCTCTTGGATCAGGCCAGGCATTTGCATGGAATATAGGGTTTGCTCTCTCCCCGCCTCACTTCCCCCTTCCTCGTGTACTCTGAAGATTCTTCCCTATGTCTGAGCTGCCAATAAATCACTAGCAAGGGATCACAATTTGTAGCTACAATAAATTCTTGTGCCTATTGTTGCCTGTCCCTAATGGCTAGTCTAGACTTAGCACAGCTGTAACAAAGGTTGCGATCACACATTCCTTTAGATTCAACATAGGTGCGAATGCCTGACAGATCTAAAGGGAGCAATCAGACAGCAACATCTGGGAAGCGTCCCGCAGTCATCGGCAACCCATGCTGCTCGGCCACGGAAGCAGAGTTAAAAGACACTGGGGAAAGTCTGGTCCTGATGCTTGCCAACAGCCCACAGACAAACTTTCCCCTTCTGATTGCTCAAGCATGCTCTCATGCCATTCGGATGGTCTGATCATGCCATCCTGACTCTGTGCCGGGTTCCCCCCCTGCAGTATGCACATCATCGCATACTCCATAGGGGGCCCTCAGTGCAGAGGTGTGATTCCTTGATTGTTTATGTGCAAGGGAAATGAACGGCAAAAAAAAAGACTCACCCACAGTTGCGTTTGATCACACAGTGATGGGCTGAGCCCGCAGCTTCAAAGGGATGTGTGATTTCGCAACTGCGTGTCAAATTTCTCCAGAGGAAATAGCCTCTCTTTCCCTCTGCTTCAACTGCCGCATGTGACCGCAGCCAAATGCTGCCCTTCACCATCTTATATGGAGGTATTTCCACTGGTGCTTACCAGAAGGCAGATCAACCCAATGGTGCAGGGATCGGGAATGGGGCTCCAGGGGCAGGTGGATAAAAAGGCCAGAAGGCTGGTGGTTGGTCACCTGGTGCTCCAGGGGCAGGTGGATAAAAAGGCCAAACGGCTGGTGGCTGGTAACCTGGTGGATAGTTTGCCAACACCGGACATGGTGGACATAGGGGACGGAAGCGCTTGGAATACCTTCTTTCTTTGCTTTCACTACTGCTACCAGCCTGGAGGGAGAGAGGACAAACACCACACATTAGCTTGCCATCATGTTCAACAACCAATTTTAAAAACATTTCACCCTTTCTGTGATGTCACTCTAAGGAGCGGTGCCACACCCTCCCAAACCATTAATCCTCAGAATAGCTGACTATTTCTTTACCTCCAAGCCTACCAAACGTGACCCACTAGCTGGGTCTTCAGCCTTCCCAGACCCAATACCTGCTGTGCATGAGACCCACTGAGCAGCAAGCACATGACAGGAAGTTATCTGACACTAAATTCAGGTGACAGGAAAAAGAATCATACAATTCTGATCAAGGTCAACCATATTTATCCCTAAGCCCTGCAATGGATGGATTTATACTGTCCCTGCTCAAGTGCTATATTTCTTTTCAGTCCTCCTTGCTTGGTGATGCCAGCTTGATTCTAGAGCCTGTTCATCTTCTGAGATGGCCAGATAGTTCTGGATGCAAAACTGATGTCTGAAGAAGGCAATGAGACATGTGACCTGACTGGTTCTAGTAATATTAACCTTCTCTTAAATGGCAGTTGTAAGAATACTGAGATAATGCATGTCGAGTGTTTTGAACCCCACAATTTACTACATAAATCCTGAGGCTGCGGTCACACATGCCAGTTGAAGAGGAGGGGAAGAGAGGCTATTTCCTCTGGAGAAATTTAACACACAGTTGTGAGATCACACAGCCCTTTGAATCTGTGGGCTTAGCCCGTTATTGTAGGGTTGCCAAGTCCGGGTTGGAAAATATCTGGGGACTTTGGGGGTGGAGGCAGGAGAGGGTGGGGTTTGGGGAGGGGAGGGGCCTTAGCAGGGTACAGTGCCATACAATCCACCCTTCAAAGCAGCCATTTTCTCCAGGGGAGCTGATCTCTGTCAGCTGGAGATCAGTTGTAAAAGCGGGAGATCCCCAGGCCCCACATGGAGGCTGGCAACCGTACGTCATTGTGTGATCAGATGCAACTGCAGGTGAGTCGTGGGTTTTTTTGCCATTTGTTTCCCTTGTGCATAAGCGAGGAATCACACCCCTGCCCTGAGGGTCCCCTATGGAGTATGTGATGATGTGCATACTGCAAAGGCGGGGAGGAACACAGCACGGAGTCGGGATGGCCTGATCAGTCCATCCTGATGGTATGAGAGCAGCTTGAGCAATAAGACAGGGGAAAGTCCACCCACGGCCTGCCTTTTCTGGATAACACCGGACTTTCCCTGGTGTCTTTTAACTCCACTTCCATGGTGGAGCAACAAGGGTTACCGATGGCTGCAGGACACTTCCCAGATGTTATCTGATTGCTCCCTTTAGATCTGTCAGGCATTCACACCTATGTCAGATCTAAAGGAGCATGTGACTGCAGCCTAAGAATTAGAATTACTGTTATGTCCTTAGACCTGACCTAGATGGCCCAGGCTAGCCCAGTCTCTTCAGATCTGGGAAACTAAGCAGGGTCAGCCCTGGTGAGTATTTGGACAGGAGACCTCCAAGGAATAACAGGGTTGTGTTGTGGAGACAAGCAATGGCACCTCTGAATGTCGCTTGTCTTGAAAACCCCATGGGGTCACCCTAAGTCAGCTGTGCCTTGATGGCACTTTCCACCCCCATCTTAGAAATAGGATTCTTAAGGGCTACCTCAAAAGGAACAGTGATGGCCAAAAGCAAGGCAAGCACAAAGAGCCTCTTCATTCTTCTCGATCAATCTGTAAAAACAATAAGCACAAAAACATTCCTGAAGTCCCAATTAAAAGTTATCATGAATGAAAAGTTACCTCTCTCCCACCAAACCCAGTGCTTCATAGTCTATGCTCAGACTGTATATTCAGAGCCTATAAATTATCACAGAAACTAGAGAAGGAGCAGTAAAACATAAATCAGTGTTCTTCCTTACCTGCTTTCCCCACAAAACAGAGAGCCCTTCTCTCCAAAGTGGATGCAGAAAATGCAGTTGCAGCAGTTATATATGTTCTGGAACCTCCCAGGATTAGGCGGAGTGTCCCACAAATGATCTCCTAGGATTACAGCATTTCGTCCTAATCTTTTCTCAAGACAACCACAATAGCCTTCAATATTTTGAAATATTTTAGTGAATGTGATTATTGTTGCATTGCCAGTACAACAGTACGTGGGGGTGGGTTCGTGGTGCTTGCGGGGTCCCCGTTCCTCTAAGATAAGGACAATCAGAAGAATCCCTTTTGTCCAAAAGATATTCTGTACTGTACTATTTGGATGGGAGACTTCCAAGGGACGACAGGGACAGTTCCATCTGTCTGGCACTCCGACTCCCTGCCTTCCCCCCATGAGGCAAGGGCGCAACTGAGAGTTCTAGTGTCATCTATTAGGCTGATTGTTGTATGTTTTACTGTATTTTAACTGTTTTAATTATGTATTTGTTATATGAATATATTCCACTGTTGCACACTGCCCTGAGCCCTGTTTCTACAGTGGAGGGCTGTTTAAAAAGCCAGTTTGATAAATAAAGAAACACAATATTATAGCATTAATTAATATGTTTCAATCCAAGTCATCATAAGACTGGGCTCCAGCTCTCACATACACCACACAGAAACACAGAAATGTAGTAATGGAGAAGGAGACAGCCAGCTTGGTACAGTGATTATACTGTGAGGCCAGGGGCCAGCATAGGCATGGCATTTTTGTGTGTGTTGGGTTGAGGAGACCTCTTACTTAGGACTGCCGTTTGCTCACCCACCCACAGTGGATAACTCCTGCCCTTGACCTCATTCTTCCATCCTCAAGAAACTGAGGAGTGGGAGGAAAAAATGGCCAGAAAACAGCCTACATAGTACGTTCAAGGAGTTTCCCTATGTCTCTATGGTTTTCACTACAGAGATAAGGGGAAATTCCTAGAGCACCACACAGTAGTGACATTACAACCCCCCCAACTTTGCCCTCCCCAAGCATCACCCTCAAAATCTCCCAACATTTGCCAAGGCAGTGCTGGCCACCCTACTCTCATTCCTTTCAGTCAGATTGCCCAACTGCTGCTCATAGGTGTGAACTACAGGGGGGGGGGGCTCGGGGGCTCAGGCCACCCCTGAAGTTTTCCAGGGGGATTCTGAGCCCCCCTGGAGAAATGGGGCACCCGCCCCCCGCCGCCACTGCCCCTCCCTGCCTCCCTTGTTTGGCAGGCAGGCAGGCAGGCATGCCCGCCTGCCCGCCCACCCAACGCTGCTGCCAAAAGAGCCATCTGTCTGGAGGGCTCCCCTCCCCTGAACCCATTGGCTCCCTCTCTCCCTCCCTCTCTTCCTTCCGGGGCCATCCCAGCATGATGATGTCACCCGGAAGTGACATCATCACACCGGGTACATTGCCGGGGCGATGCTCTGGCAATCACCCTGAAACTCAATGGCATCATAGAGTTTCGGGGCGATTGTCAGAGCATTGCCCCGGCAACGTGCCTGGCATGATGATGTCACTTCTAGGTGACATCATCACGCTGGGGCCCTGGGAGGGAGCCAGTGGGTTCAGGGGAACCAGCCAGCCAGTTGGCTGGCCAGCCTGGGGGGGGGGGGGGTCTTGTGGCGGCGACATCGTCCCAGCGGGCGTGCATGCTTTGCCCATGTGCCCAAGCCCCCCCCCCGGTAAGTTAAAAACCCTATGCCCCTGCTGCTGCCCATGGGGCTTGCTTCAGGTTGGGGCTGTGGCACAGTTGAGAAGGGGCTTCAGCCTCCCTCCCACTGTTTTCCCAGTGTGAGATGGCCCTGGCAACCATTGTTTTCCCAACAGGGCTTGAGGAATTAGTTCCCAGCACCTGTGATCTGACTGAGTGGAATGAGAATAATAAAATGAATAGAACGAGAGTATGTTGGAAACATAAATCTAGCTTGACTATAAATGATCTGGAACTAGAGGTGAATAGTGTAGGATGGTGAAAACCAAGGCTGACAGTGAAGAGCTCCATGAGGATCTCCACAAATTGGGTGAGTGGGTGACAATGTGGCAAATGAAGTTCAGTGTTGATAAGTGCAAGGTGAGGCTCACTGGGACAAAAAAATCCCAACTTCAAGCATTGGCAAATGGGCTGAGACTGAGAGGGGGAAAGATCTTGTGGCTGTAGTAGACAGCTCAGTGAACGCATCAACCCACTGTGCTGCAGCGGTAAAAAAAAAAAAAAGGCAAACTCTGTGTTAGGGATTATTAGGCAAGGGATTGAACATAAAATGGCCAGTTTTGTAATGCCCCTGTATAAGTCTATGGTGCAGCCTCATTGGGAATACTGTGTACAGTTCTGGTCACCATATTTCCAAAAGGACATTACAAAGCTGGAAAAAGTACAGAGGAGGGCAACCAAGGTGATTAGGGGGCTGGAGCACCTCCCCTATGAGGAAAGGCTGAAGAGTCTGTGTTGTGTATCAGGACCGCGGTTGCCTGGGACTCTCATAATGACGACCGCCACATGGTCATCGCACATGGCCAGAATCTACCTGAGCTTCAGCCAGGTAGAACAATAGCCGGTCGGATCCTAAACAACCGCCAATCAGGAGCCTAGGTTTCCCCCAGGGGACCTATGAACTGTAACCACTATCTTAAGGTTCTATCAGGACATTGGAGAGAGGTCGGGGGATTATCTCCGACCAGCATAAAAGAGGGCTCTGAGCCCAGGGTTTCTTATGTTCCATCTTGACTCGCAATAAACCACTATGCTGATTTCACTGTTACCGGCCTCCCGACTCCAGTACTTTCCAGTCTGGGACTTTTCAGTTTAGAAAAGAGACCACTAAGGGGGGACTTGATAGAAGGTGTAAAATCATGCATGGGATGGAAAGAGCTGACACAGAGAATTTTTTCTCCCTTTCCAAAAATACTGGAACTTGAAAGCATCCATTGAAGCTAGTGGGCAGTAGATTCAGGATGGAGAAAAGGAAATCTTTACACAGAGAGTGATTAAAATGTGGAATCTGATGTAGCGATCACCACCGGAACAGGCAGCTTTAAAAGGGGATTAGATAGATTCACGGAGGATAGGTCTCTCAGTGGCTACTAGCTGTGGTGACGAAAGGGAACGTCCACATTCAGAGGTGCTAATTCTCTGAATCCCAGAGCCAGGAAGCAACATCAGGGGAAGGCCTCAGCCTCTATGCCCTGTTGTTGGCCCTCCAGGGGAACTGATTGGCCACCATATGAGACAGGATGCTGGACTAGATGGACCACTGGCTTGATCCAGCAGGGCTCTTCTTAGGTTCTTATTACCCCCACCATGCACTACAGCTGCCAGTCACTCTTTCTCAGCCGGACCTACCTCACAATGTTGTTGGGGGACAGGAGAACCAAGTCTTCCTTCCTTTCCCATCCTTCAGAGTCTTCCTTCCTTTCCCATCCCAGCCACAAATGCAGAGAAGTCGATGGCTCCCATGCCATTCCACAAGAGAGTTAGGGTCACAGGGAAGAGAGTTAGGACCAAGAGAGTTAGGGTCACAGGGAGGGAAGGGATCAAATTGCCACTGGGAGTTCTAGTTCCTCATTTGACCCACCTGGTTTAACCACACTTAGTTTCTTAGTAGAGAAAGGCAGCTATTCAAACATACCTGTGTGTCAGCCTTTTGCACTTGGGTACACCTATCTTTTTTTTTTTAAGAAAAGTGTTACACAATCCAGGGGACAGTCTCTGAGTTAACAGATATCTGATCTTGGCGACAAACACGATTTTCCATATTCCTACAGACCAAATACTTTAATCTGCTATGCTTAGAGGCTAGTTCTGAATAAATACATCGTTGAACTCTGTGGGTTTGTTACCCTGCCCTTCACCATCATGTTCGCTGTGTGAGGAGAATAATACAAAGAATAAGAAGGAACAGGATCACTTTCACCACAAAGAATGAGAAGATGTCACCGAAGAATCAGCTGAAAAGCAGCCTCACCCTCTTCCTCACTTGCAGCGAACATTTTTGGGTTGTCTGGGGGGCGCTGCTCACAGTTTGGAAGCGAATTGCAATTTGAGCACAGGAGTGATCTCATGTATTCACATCAGCAGCAACTAGAGATGTGAAGGCCCAGAAAAAAACCAGAAAAATTCAGAAAAAAATCCAGTTTTTTTCCGTTTTTTTCCCTGAAGACTTTTTGGGGTTTTTTCTGAAAAATTGAAAAAAGAAAAGAAAAAAAATTGACTATGGAACGTTTTATTTTAACATGATGAATAAAATATTTTGAGACAAGGTGTTCTAAAAAATACGTATGGTATCAGATTAATCTGATTTCTGTGCACTGAGGACAAGCAAGTCCTAGGTTACAAACTGAACTCTCCAATGCAAGAACAAGATGCATTTCTTCCTTTAGGAGGTGCTATTGTCACAAGAAAAGAAAAAGGTTTTAGTTTTGTTTTTGCATGTGGGTGAGTATACTGGCACTCAGGCTTCACTAGGCCTCAAAGCATTGGAAAAATACAGCAACAAAAAGGACCTGAAAGTATAGTTTGTAGAGGTCCATAATAACTGTGATAATGACAGACACAACAGAGTAGCTGCAGAAGCAGAGACTGAAACTGATAATTATAGCTCAGAAAATGATTCTGTTTAAATTTCATGCCCATTCATTGAAACTTAGTCCCACACTCCCTTCCATACACTCCCCCTTCAATTCTTTTTATGAGAATGGGTTTTTTATTTTTATTTAATACTGTGGAGAGGAAAAATGAATAATTGTTATGTCTGGATTTTTAAAAATTGTTTTGTGGAGGTTTTTTTGTCTGTTCCACATAAACTAGTCAACAGTTCAGGAGATTGTTGCTCCATTTGTTACTATTACAAATAAATATTATTAAAAAAGTAAATTCTGTTTGTAATAATTGTTTGGATACACTATATTTAAATATGTTAGTTGTGATAATTTCATGCCAAGTAAAATTGTCCATAGTCATATTTTATGTTCCTAAAATAACAGAATGACTTTCAATCTGGAAAAGAAAGAAAAAAGTGCTAATGTAGCATGTTTTCCAATTTTTCTGAAAATTTCCATTTCCCCTGAAAAAAACTGGTTTTTTTTTCCAAGCTTCAAAATTTCCAGAAATTTTAAATCTCTAGCAGCAACTTCCAGGGCCTCTGAGAATCCATCAGGTTCCATGCTGTGGAGAGAAGCCTCCCAACTTTTGCTTCCGGTGGCACCAATTGGTGATGGAGATCCCATTCACTGTGGAAAAGCGGCAACAGGACTGGAAGTGCATGAACTTTGCAGCACATTGTGTAACTATGTGGCAAATAACTTTGGTGACCTGAAGCTGAGTATTGCCATCTTCCTTCCCTATCCAGGAATTACAGGTTGGATCGTGCTAGTTTGTTAAGATTTAAAGTTGTTTTTTTTTAATGTCTGTGGGTGCACAATAAGTCAGTGACTCACAAAAATGACTGTGTTTCAAATATTCTCTTTGGTTACATATGTCTCAAAAGTTTCCAAGAGAAGGGTGGGCCACTAGTCATCTCTAGATTAAGCCATGTCATCTTCTGGAATCTGATTTGATGGCTGAATTACTTTTTGACCATGTCCTTTATTTCCCAGGCAAAGGGTTTTTTTTTTAAAAAGGTGCCAAAGGTCTGCAAAAATGCTGAAATAGCAACACAAAATAGCAAGATGTGGTGTAGTGGTTAAGAGTGTCGAACTAGGATCTGGGAGCCCTGGGTTTGAATCCCCACCTGTGCCATGGAAGCTTGCCAGGTGACCTTGGGCCAGTCCCACTCTCTCAGCCTCACCTACTTCACAAGGTTGCTGTGAGGATGAAATGGAGGTGAGACGAAGTTATGTAAACTGCTTTTGGGTCTCTATTTGGGAGAAAGGTGGGGTATAAATGACTTAAATAAATAAGTTTTGGTTCAGGAAAAATGGGGAAATTTTTATTTTCCTAGAGCACTATCAATGTTGTCACTCTTAAGGCTGCGGTCACACACACCAGTTGAAGCGCAGGGGAAAAGAGGCTACTTCCTCTGGAGGAATTTGACACGCAGTTGTGAGATCACACAGCCCTTTGAAGATATGGACACTGCCTGTCACTGTGTGATCAGACACAACTGTGGGCGGGTCTTTTTTTTTGCCGTTTGTTTCCCGTACACATAAACGAGCAATTGAGGAATTGCACCTCTGCACTGAGGGCCCCCTATGGAGTTGGGATGATGTGCATACTGCGAAGGGGGGAAAAACATGGCATGGAGCTGGGATGGCCTGATCAGACCATCCCAACAGTATGAGAGCGTGCTTGAGCGATCAGACAGGGGAAAATCCACCCACAGCTCACCTTATCCGGATAACACCAGACTTTCCCCAGTGTCTTTTAACTCCGCTTCCGTGGCAGAGCAGCACGGGTTGCCGACGACTGCAGGTCTTGCTGTCTGATCTTGCTGTCTGATTACTCTCTTTAGATCAATCAGGCATTCGCACTTATGTCAGATCTAAAGGAGTGCGTGATTGCAGCCTTAAGTGTTCAAAGAAAAAACATCCTTCATCTGCTATGACTGTGACCACGGCAGGTGTTTGAAAGGGGAGTGGGGATAACAAAAAGCAAGGATGGCCTATGTCATCAGCCTTGGGACCTTCCCAACCATCTTTTTACTATTCCACCTTGGCCAGTGTACATCCATCTTCCCCACTCCCCATGCTGAATAACACTCTCAACACTAAGAGGAGGTATGGGGGTATACACACTAGTCAGCATTTTACTCAAACAGTTCCCATTCAATAATATAGTTGCTATGACTAGTCTGAAAATAATCATTTTGGAAATATTGTTGTTGATCCACTCTACATTCTCTAGCACCTTGCTGCTGCTGTTTATGTTCCACTCTGACATGGAAGCTCACCGGGTGACCTTGGGCCAGTTGTACACGCCATAGGCATCAACTACTGGGGGGGGGGGGCTCGAGGGCTTGAGCCACCCCCGAAATTTCCCGGGGGAAGACTGAGCCCCCCCGGGAAAATGGAGTGTCCTCTGCCGCACCTCCCCGGGCCCTTCCTAGGACTGCCGCCTTTCCCCCCCGACTTGGCTACTCCATCCCTCCCTCCCTCTGTCTGTCCAGGGGCCAGCTAAGCAAATGCCCTGGATGGACAGAGGAAGGGACAGAAGCAGGAGTGGTCAGGCCGGGGGGGGGGGGGGGAGAGGCGGTGGCGGCGTGCACAGAAGAGCCCCCGCCTCCCCGGGATTTTTAAAACTCGACACCCCTGGTACACTCTCACCCTAATTTACCTGATAGGGTTGTTGCAGGGACAAAAAGGAGAAGATGTAAGTCACTTGAGATCCCTACTGGAGAGAAAGGTAGGGTATAAATTAAGTTCAATTAATTAATTAAATGTTCGCAGTCATAGTGGATAACGGGGTGTGTGGGTGCATGTGCTGAGGAAGGGCAAAAGTAACAGTGCTGTTGAAAAGTCTGGACCAAGACTGTCTTGGGTGGGTAGAGTTGTGCAGATCGGGATGGCGGAGTCTAGAGCAGGGGTGACCAAACTGTGGCTTGTGAACCACGTACGGCTCTTTCACACATATTGTGCGGCTCCTGGCAGGGCAGCTGGGGACATGCTTCTTCTGCCTCCCTTCCCTTCCCCATCTATTTACTTTCTTTATTTCTCTCTCTCTTTCTTTCCATCTCTTTCATTCTTTCTTTGCACCTTTCTCTCTCTTTCTCTCTCTCTTAGACAAATACCATCAGCAAACAAATATCATTGGAAAAAATATTATCAATATCTGTTCTTACACCTTTTGTTTTTATTATTGGCAGTCTTGTTTAATGTTAATAAAAAGCAAATGTGCATATTTTAAAAATAAGAATGTGTGTGCAGTATTTGTTCACCTGACGTTTATTCTATGTGTCTCTTACATTGAGCAAGTTTGGCCACCCCTGGTCTACATCACTGGCAATTTGGAGATGGTCCAATCACCATGGATCATTTTTCTTTACCAGACACTTTCTTATTCTGATGCTAAATTGCTATTATTTAAATAGGACTTGTCATATCCCAGATTACCAGCGCCATCCTATATAGAGCTTGTCCAGTCTAACTCAATTGATTCCAGTGGGTTTAGACTGGAGGACATCTGCACAGGATTGCAGTGTTTGGACCCTATCTGGCAAGCCAGTGCTTCTGGTGGGCAGTTGCAGCCACTTGGCTGATCCAGTGTAGGGGTCCAGACTGCTAGTTGTCTACTGCTGCTGTAGGTGTAGAAACAGATGCAATTTTTCCATTTCTGCTCAAGAAAAACAAGGAAAGCATCCTTTCCATTTGTCTGACTGTTTCTACTGTTGTCATTTCTCCAATCCATTTCTGAGACCACTGCAACATGGTCACTAACAGTGTGGGTTTGTAACCCCCAGCAAGGGGCTTTCGAGGCAAGCGAGAAAAAGAGCTTCCTGTGTAGAGCCTTCTTTGGTGGGCCTCCTATCTAAGTACTGACGCTGCTTAGCTTCCAACTTCTGGCAATATCAGGCTATACTATGCCACCTTCTAGGGTTGCCAACCTCTGAGTAGTGGCTGGAGATCTCCCACTATTATAACTGATCTCCAGCTGACAGAGATCTGTTCACCTGGAGAAAGCGGCTGCTTTGGAAAGTGGACTCTATAGCATTATATCCACTGATATATATCCTTACATTCCACAAACCTTACCCTCAGACTCCACCCTCAAAATCTCCAGGTATTTCCCAACCCAAAGCTGGCAATCCTACCACATAAGAACATAAGAACATAAGAACGTAAGAGAAGCCAATGTTGGATCAGGCCAATGGCCCATCCAGTCCAACACTCTGTCACACAGTGGCCAAAAACACCAGGTGCCCTCAGAAGGACCAGCAGTGGGGGCAGGAAGCCCTCCCACTGTTGCCCCCCCCAAACACCAAGATTACAGAGCATCACTTGCCCCAGACTGAGAGTTCCTATCTATACTTTGTGGCTAATAGCCACTGATGGACTTCTGCTCCATATGTTTATCTAATTCCCTCTTGAAGCCATCCACGTTTGTAGCCGCCACCACCTCCTGTGGCAGTGAATTCCACATGTTAATCACTCTTTGGGTGAAGAAGTACTTCCTTTTATCTGTTCTAACCCGATTGCTCAGGAATTTCATCGAGTGCCCACGAGTTCTTGTGTTGTGAGAAAGGGAGAAAAGGACTTCTTTCTCAACCTGCTCTATCTCATGCATAATCTTATAAACCTCAGTCATGTCACCCCTCAGCCATCGTTTCTCCAAGCTAAAGAGCCACAAACGCTTCAACCTTTCTTCATAGGAAAAGTGTTCCAACCCTTTTATCATTTTAGTTGCCCTTTTCTGCCCTTTTTCCAATGCTATAATATCTTTTCTGAGGTGTGGTGACCAGAACTGTACACAGTACTCCAAATGAGGTCACACCATTGATTTATACAGGGGCATTATGATACTGGCTGATTTGTTTTCTATTCCCTTCCTAATAAACCCCAGCATAGCATTGGCCTTTTTCATTGCAGTCGCACACTGTCTTGACATTTTCATTGAATTATCTACTATGACTCCAAGATCTCTCTCTTGGTCAGTCTCCGTCAATGTGTATTTATAGTTAGGATTTTGGGCTCCAGTGTGCATCACTTTGCACATGACTACATTAAACCCCATTTGCCACGTTGATGCCCAGTTGACCATCCACAACAGATTCCTTTGGAGTGCCTCACAATCCTCCCTGGTTCTCACCACTCTGAACAACTTCATGTCATCTGCAAATTTAGCCACTTCACTGCTTATTCCCAACTCCAAATCATTAATAAACAAGTTAAAAAGCATCGGACCGAGTACTGATCCACTGCTTACCTCCCTCCACTGAGAAAATTGCCCATTAATACTCACTCTCTGTTTTCTTTTAATTAGCCAGTTTTTGATCCACAAAAGGACTTGTCTATTGACTATTGAGCTTACTCAATGACTATTGAGTAACTAAATAGTCTATGACTATTGAGCTTACTTAGTAGCCTTTTCTTTACCACCTTCCCTCCTGGTCAGTAACTACCACAAGACAAATCTAAAGATGATGTGGCTTCATCTAGAGACAACTAATGGCATTCCCTTCTCCTGAAAGCTCCTGAGACTAGGGATGGGCACAAACTGGCTCACAAACCTAAATTCGTGATGAAAATTGCCTGGTTCATGAGCCAAGATTCCCACGAACCTCCATGTAGTTTTCAGAGGTTTGAGTGGTTCATGGCCCTTGCTTTGGGGGGTTGCTACTCCACCCTCCCAAAGCTAATCCTCACCAAACTTGGAGGGCAGGTAGAAAGGCATCCTGGGGAGGTCCACTGTGAGTTTAACACCTCTAGCTTACAGAGGGGCCGTTGAACACACTCCTGAACCTGTGGCTATGATTTCCCCAGAAAGCACTTTCCTGGGGGCACCTGCTTTGGGGGGTCCTAACTTGGCCCCTCTAAATCCTCACCAAACTTGGAGGGCAGTTAGAGGAGAGTTAGCTGAAGACTTGCTGCATGGCTGGTGTCTCTAGCCCACAGAAGGACTATTCTACCGCATCATGAACCTCACAAAATGAACCAGTTCAGTAAACAGGAAGGTTCGTGGTTCATGTGGTCCTATGAACCACAAACTGAAACTAACCTTGATTTTCCCGGTTTGTGCCCATCCCTACCTGGGACATATGCATCAAAGAAAATATTAGAAGTGTAGTCCTTTTTGGTGACTCAGATTTACTGGGCAAAGAAAGCTTTAATTTTCAACAAAGTAGTGCAATTTAATGTATTATACTTGACAGGGAAGGAAGATGATGACGTTCAGTTTTAGGTCACAAAAATTATTTGCCAGTATTTGTACTAGGTCTTGACAAAACCCAGCTGTCAGGTTGCCATGGCACCTAGAAATTTCATCAAGGTGCCTAGCACTTTCAGCAATGATTTCATTGTTATGTCTCTCAGCAATCTTCAGTGGAAGTACAAATCTTATCTTTTTATATTAAGAGTATGATTGGCTGTGTCAAATAAAAATGCATCCACATGGAGTTCTTGTTATTGCTTATTTATATGTTAACTTCACACCGTTCAGTTAATTAATTCATTTCTCAGCCAGTTGCTTTCTACACACAGGCTCCAATATTCAATTAAACTGAGCTTTAAAAGCAGTAATGAGACTATGACACGCTGGGGAGAAGTTAGGTTAGGTTTTCGTTGCTATGACAACCTCATATTTATTTACATGCAACAACACTTTTGTCATCATTTGAATAAAATTATGGAAAAACCGTGAAGAGTTGAGGATACTAGGGTTTGTGGAAGCAATAAACTAAAATATCCCTGAAGGCTGAAAAATTAGTCTGACACCTAATTTTTTGGCTGTTCACAATTGCCAAAGAAATTCTTTCAGGGACTGAGTTATACAATATGCCTGTTAACACTGTCTCTGTCAGGGAATGGCCAAATTCTCATAGAAGCCAGTAAGAGATGTCGATAAACTTCAAAATTATCCAGATTTTTTTTTTGGAGGGGGGGGGCTGGTTGGGGTGGAGGTCTACCAGATCCCAAAGGTTTAAAATCCATGTCAAGTCTGAAATAAAACTGGAACTGGATCCTGAATTAACACTTCTGTTGTCAGGAACCCTCCTGGGCCAGACTCAGACCTATGAACAGACTCCTCATCTGAAGATGAGCCAGGGTCCATCATGGGATAAGATCAGCAAGGACACAGACTGCCAGACCACCCCCCACCCAAACCTAGAGCCCCCAGAACCCAAGGCTGCAGCTGAGAGGCCTGCCCCTGAAGCCTCAGCTCCAGATGGCTGTGAAGTTCAGACCCAGCATCCTGCTACTGTGTGCAAGGTGTGCACATCTGTGTGCAAGGCTGTGCACATCCCTATTTCTGAGGGGTCTGTAGTCAGCCTTAGCACATGCTGTGAAAGACAGAAACCTTGCTGCCCAGAGGTCTCTAAATGCAATGGAACATTCCTACTTTATCATTGTACACAGATACTCGAGTCCTTGTTGTAGCTTTCACGCTACAAATGGAATCCTTTCCTCCTCCAGCTGCTGCCAGTGGAAGCAAAAGGCTTAGTTGGAGGGACTCCGTTCAGGGCATGGAATCCAGTGGATTCTCAGAGAACCTGAGAGCATCTGCAGATGCTCATTGGTTTTCATTGGGGTGCCATTGGCCATTATGGCGACTGGTCCACCTGGGCTGGATCAACCAAGTGGTGAGAAAGGCCGGTGCAAGGAAGGAATCACTTGGCTTGCCCACATGAAGCAGCGCCTGGCCTGCCTGAAGCCCACATGGCTGGCAGGAGAGGCAGCACCATGGGGGTCACTACCAACCCTCCCAAGCGGGGGGGGGGGCTTGAAAAGAGGGTGCTGGCTTGCTGGCAGGTCTCCCTCCCTCTCTCCTTTGGGAGGAGGGGCTGCGGCAGGCTAGGGGCCCTTTTCCCTGGCAAGTTTCATGTCCTAGTCTGCCTCTGGTTTCCATCCACATAGGGTTGCCGGGTCTGAGTTGGAAAATACCTGGGGACTCTGGGGGTGGATCCAGGAGTGGGTGGGGTTTGGGGAGAAGAGTGGCCTCAGCAGGGTACAATGCCATAGAGTCCACCCTTCAAAGCAGCCATTTTCTCTGGGGGAGCTGATCCCTGTCAGCTGGAGATCAATTGGAAAACTTGGGAGATCTCCAGGCCCCACCTGGAGGCTGGCAACCCCACATCCACATATGGAGCAGAGGTCCATCAGTGGCTATTAGCAACAATTTATAGATGGAACACTATGTCTGGGGCAGTGATACTCTGAATTCTTGGTGCTTGGGGGGCAACAATGGTAGTGCTTCTGGAGGTCTGGCCCCACTGGTGGACTTCCTGATGGCACCTGGTTCTTGGCCACCATGCGACACAGAGTGTTGGACTGGATAGGCCATTGGCCTCATCCAACACGGCTTCTGTTATGTTCTTATTCACCCTGGTTTCCATCCCCATTCACCAGGGTCAGTCCAATTTTCTGGTATGGGTTTCCAATAAAACAAATATTTCCTCCTTACCTTACCTCTCACAGAAATGTCAGAAGCAGTGACATGAGATACCTCAAGTGGCGAATTGATTGCCGCTTTCAAGCAGGATCACTATACCCTGACCTTGCTGCTACAAGAAGGTGTAACATTTTCTAATCTCTTGCGGTGAAAATTATCTTCTATTTCCTTATTTTTTTTGGTTATGACCTCTTTAATGCAGCAAACACATAGTGACATAGTACCAAAACCACAGTATTCAGTGATTCAGCTCTAGCTTCTAAACAAATCAGATTAAATATTCGGGTAGTAAGAACATCGTATTTGTCATGGGGGGGATTTGGAGTGGGGTGTGTGTAATCCGTTTGAGAAAGGACAGAACCAAGTATGTCTGCTTACTCGAAGAATGTGGAGTTGACTAAGAAATAGTTGACCTTTTCTAGCTCAGATGTGTATATCTGGCCAGGCCCTCATATAGGGTTGCCAGCCTCCAGGTGGCACCTGGAGATCTCCCACTATTAGGGATGACCTGCAGATGACCAAGATCCATTCCCCTGGAGAAAATGATTGCTTTGAAGGATAGACTCTATGGCACTGTACCCTGCTGAGGTGTTTCCATCCCCAAACCCCACCCTCCTCAGGATCTATCCCCCAAATCTCCAGGTACTTCCCAATCCAGAGCTGGCAGTCCTACCAGTTTGGTTGGGGTTACCAGGTCGGGGTTGGAAAATATCTGGAGACTTTGGGGATGGATCCAGGAGAGGGCGGGGTTTGGGGAGGGGCCTCAGCATGGTACAATGCCATAGAGTCCACCCTTCAAAGCAGCCATTTTCTCTAGGGAAGCTGATCTCTGTCAGCTGGAGATCAGCTGTAAAAGCAGGAGATCTCCAAGCCCCACCTGGAGGCTGGCAACCCTGAGTTTGGTGTAGTGGTTAAGTGTGCAGACCCTAATCTGGGAGAACTGGGTTTGATTCCCCACTCCTCCACTTGCAGCTGCTGGATGACCTTGGGCAAGCCATAGTTCTGTCACAGCAGTTCTCTCAAGGACAGTTGTCTCAGAGCTCTCTCAGCCCCACCTACCTCACAGGGTGTCTGTTGTGGGGAGGGGAAGGGAAAGGAAAGGAGTTTGTAAGCCGTTCTGAGACTCTGAGTGAAGGGCCAGGTATAAATCCAATCTTCTTCTTCTTCTTCTTCTCCTCCTCTCACAGAGGCCTGGGTCATTTCTAGGTTTTGAGACTCCATACCGTAATATTTTTAAAGAAATTAAAAGGAAATCAGAGGCAATGATTTTTCAGTGGTGGCCCTTTGTCTCTGGAATGTCTTTCCCCTAGAGGCTTGCTCTTACTCTCTTTTGGGCACCAGGCTAGAACATTGCATTTTACCCAGCCTTTTAATCAGGGGGCGGATCTTCCAAATTGTTTTTACAGTGGAGTCACCAACCTCCAGATGGGGGCTGGAGATCTCGCGGAATTATAATGGATCTCCAGACTACATAAATCGCTTGTTTATTTATTATTTATTTAAAACATTTATTCCACTTCTCCTGGAGGAAAATGGCTGCTTTGGAAGGTGGGTTGTGGGGCACTGTACCCTACCAAGTTCCCTCCCCTCCCTAAACCTCACTGTCCCCGGCTCCACCCTCAGAAATCTCCAGGTATTTCTGAATGTGGAATTGGCCACCCTATTTGACAGGCTGCTGTACCCTGTTCTGTGAGACTCATTTAAAGCGGTTAAGTATTTCATCCTGTTCTTAGGCTCTGGCTAGATTTCTGATGTGTTAATAGTTAATACTGAAGCAATTTTATCGGTTGGTGTTACCGCCATGTTTTACTTGTAGGTGGCCTCAAGTAGGTTTCTGGAAGAGGTGGCAGAGAAATGTGCTTTAGGAATGATTACACATGAGAAAATGCTTATACCGGGCAGTCAGCTCTGGGTGGGGATTAGTGTTCCCTCTAAGGTGAGTTAGTGTGAGCTAGCTCACAGTTTTCTAGCCTCCAGCTCACACATTTTTATCTTAGCCCAGGAAGGACGGCTCCGGAGCAAACTAATTTATGCAGCAGCCAAATCGCTCGCTTGTAACTTTAAAGCCAGTAGCTCACAAACTAGAATTTTTGCTCACAAGACTTCACAGCTTAGAGGGAGCATTGGTGGGGATATACCTAGAGGTTTTGGGGGTGGAGAGTGAAGAGAGTGGGGTTTGGGGAGGGGAAGGACTTCAGGATGATACAATACCATAGAGTCCAGTCCGTCCTTCAGAACTACCATTTTCTCTAGGGGAACTGATCTCTATCACCTGGAGATCAGTTGTAAAAGTGGGAGATCTCCAGGCCCCACCTGGAGGCTGGCAACGCTATATGTCAGTGCTATATTCCTGTGAATGAACAAGGGCTTGTTTGTTAGTTTTTGTCAGTATTTGCTTACTTCTATGCAGCCTTATTTCCTTGAACTTAAGGCATCTTACAAATATGCCAGGGCTGATTCGAGGTTTTGTGGGGTCCTGGTCCCTCCTTATGGCCAGCCCCCAGTTACACCCCTTCCCATGCACCTGCTCACCCACCTCTGCGGCCCTCCACCACCACCCAACTGCACATCCTTCCCCTGTGAGCTCTTCCACCATCTGTGCTGCCAGCCACATGCATCACCTGCATGCCCTTTCCCTGGTGCTGCTGGGCAGCATGTGCCACTCAGGCTAGCAATGATGATTCATTCATTCAGGGGCAGAAGTTGCATCCATTTAGTTATGCTGGCCACATGGCCCTGGAAGAGTCTTCAGACAGCACCAGCTCTTCAGCTTGGAAATGGAGATGAGCACTGCCTCCTAGAGTCAGATTTGACTGGCTTTCAAGCAAGGGAAACCTTTACCTTTGCCTTTAGTTTAAAATAATGGATTGAAATTAAATCAAAAGAGTTTTCGGCTAAACATTAGAAAGAACCTCCTAACGGGGCGTTTCCTCAGTGGAACAGGCTTCCTCGGGAGTTGGTGGGCTCTCCTTCTTTGACGGTGTTTAAGCAGAGGCTGGATGGCCACCTGACAGCAGTGCTGATTCTGTGAATTTAGGCAGATCATGAGAGGGAGGGCAGGAAGGAATGAGTCAGCACTCGGCTCTCGTGGCCCTTTCTTATATACCCAGGGTAATGGCAATTGCCACTTTGGGGTCAGGAAAGGATTTTTCTGCAGACCAGATTGGCCCAGGGATCCTGGAGGGGTTTTGCCTTCCTGTGGGCAAAGAGCAGGGTTCAGTGGGGGAGTGGGGAGGGAGGTAGTTGTGAATTTCCTGCATTGTGCAGGGGGTTGGACTAGATGACCCTTGAGGTCCCTTCCAGCTTCCAGTTTCTCTGTGACTTCATGGGGGCTTTATTTTTCTTGGTGTGTGTGTGGGGGGGGGGAAGGGCAACTCCTAGTATAAAGTGGGAGGAGAATCCCTGCAGGGTTCTGTGCTGCTCTTGTGGCTGCAATCCTAAGGACACTTCCTTGGGAGTAAACACCATTGAATAAAATGGCACTTACTTCTGAGCAGACCCTAGGTTTTCTTCCTTTTTGGCTGCCAATCAAAATAAGCACAGCACAACAGCATGTTTCAGACTGGACTAAATGATACACAGAGAGAGGTAGTTATCAATGATTACTTAACTACGGTGGTTATTACTGAAAACTTGTGGGTCATGCTGTAAGTCAGAATCTGAAACTGTTTTCAACTTCTGAATATTTATCAGTTTATTTAACATGAATAGGCTCCATTTTTACATTTTTAAAAATGTTCCAGGGATTTTCCAGGGATACACCAGTTTTAAAAAACAAAAAACAAAAAAAAGAAATCCATAGATGAACTTGTGGACTGCTCAGAGCCAAGTTCCAAAGGCCTTCTGGAGTTTTTAAAAAGGTCTTTCATTGTTTTTGGAAGGCCTATAGCAAGAGAATCACTAGAGGAGGATTCCAAAGAGCCAGGGTAGCTGCTGAGTACTAGTCCTTCTCTGGAGCAGGAGCAAATAAATATAGAATCAGGGAATCACTGAACTGGAAGGGGCCATACAGGCCATCTAGTTCAACCCCCTGCTCAGCGCAGGACCAGCCTAGAGCAGAGGTGTCAAACTCATTTGTAACGAGGGCCGGATCTGACATACATGTCACTTTGTTGGGCTGGGCCATGTGTGCCATAAAATGTAATGCCAGGTACCGGAGATAGAAACTTTTTAAAGGACAGCAGCTACTAAGCTCCAAGTTGGTGTAGCCTCACCGCAGGGCCCTGTGGGCTGGGAGGGGGTGTGTACAGAGGAAAACCCACATAGGGGGACTGGGGAGCACTGGGCAGATGCCCCCAGCAATGCTTGACTGCCGCAGACAAAGAAGAAGTAGAGATTGGACTTCTACCCTGCCCTTCACTACCCAAAGAAGTCTGAGAGCGGCTTACAAACTCCTTTCCCTTCCCCTCCCCACAACAGACACCCTGGGAGGTAGGTGGGGCTGAGAGAGCTCTTTTGAGAACTGCTTTTTCAAGAACGGCTGTAACAGAGCTATGGCTTGCCCAAGGTCATCCAGCAGGTGCAAGTGGAGGAGTGGGGGATCAAACCCAGTTCTCCCAGGTTAGAGTCCGTGCATTTAACCACTACACCAAACTGGCTAACCACTACACCAAACAAAGTTGTTCTGCCCCGCTGAAGCCACAATGGAGTAGCTCTGCCCACTCCCCCCCCCCCCCCAGCACTCCCTCCCTTGCACCAGTTGCTTGCAGGCCATATGAGAGCCCTGGACAGGCCACTTCCGTCCCCCGGGCCTTATGTTTGACACTCCTGGCCTAGAGCATCCCTGACAAGTGTTTGTCCAGCCTCTGCTTAAAGACTGCCAGTGAGGGGGAGCTCACCACCTCCCTAGGGAGCCAATTCTGCTGCTGAACTACTCTTATCCTAATATCCTACTGGTACCTTTTTGCCCATAATTTAAACCCATTATTGCGAGTCCTATTCTCTGCTGCCAACAGGGACAGCTCCCTGCCCTCCTCTAAGTGACAGCCCTTCAAATATTCAAAGAGAGCAGTCATGTCCTCCCTCAACCTCTTCTTCTCCAGACTGAACCTTCCCAAGTCCCTCAGCCTTTCCTCGTAGGGCTTGGTCTCCAGGCCCTTGATCATCTTCATTGCTCTCCTCTGTACCAGCTCCATTCTGTCAACATCCTTTTTGAAGTGAGGCCTACAGAACTGCACACAATACTCCAGGTGCAGTCTGACCAATGTGGTGTACAGAGGGACTGTGACATCTTGCGGTTTGGATGCTATGCCTCTGTTGATACACCCCAAGACTGCATTGGCCCTTTTTGCCACTGCATCACGCTGACCAGGGGCGTAGAGTTTTGTAAATTCCGGGGTGGGTGGGGGCTCACTGGGGTGATGTCACCCCCCAGGAAACCACCGTGCCTCCACAGGCCCTTCTGAGGCCCACCAGCCACTGCTGCCGGTCCCTCTCTCTCTCCCCCCCGCCCTGGCCACTCCTTCCCTCTCCCTCCCTCTTTTCCGGGCGAAATGCCCAGCGTGGTGACGTCACCCGGAAGTGACGCCATCATGCTGGGCATGTTGCCAGGGTGACGCTCTGGCAATTGCCCTGAAACTCTATGGTGCCATAGAGTTTCAGGGCGATTGCTTGAGTGTCGCCTAGCAATATGCCCAGTGTGATGGCGTCACTTCCGGGTGACGCCACCACGCTGGGCATTTCGCCCGGAAAAGAGGGAGGGAGAGGGAGAGGGAAGGATGATGGAGTGGCCAGGCTGGGGGGGGGGGAAGGGCACCAGCAGCTGCGGTTGCCGGGCCTCAAAAGGGCATGGGGGGCACGGCAGTGAGGCGCGGTGGCAGGCGCTACGTTTTCCCGGGGGGCTCAGTCCCCCTGGGAAATTTTGTGGGTGGCATGAGCCCTCGAGCCCCCCCCGTAGTCTACGCCTATGACGCTGACTGATATTTAGCTAACAGTCCACCCGCACCCCAAGGTCTTGTTCACACACACTGCTACCCAAAAGTCTGTCCCCCATCCAGTATGCGTGCTTCTCATTTTTGTTACCCAAATGTAGAACTCTGCACTTATCCTTGTTGAACTGCATCTCATTCACGTCCACCCATTTTCCCAGTGTGTTCCGATCTTACTGAATTCTGTCTTCCAAGGTGTTCACTACTTCTTCCAATTTGGTGTCATCAGCAAATAATTAAAGTACCCCCTCCACCTCCTCATCCAGTTTGTTTATAAAAATATTGGAAAGTACCGGGCCCCAAACCAAGCCCTGCGGCACCCCACTGGATCTCCCTCAGATGAAATATGCCCATATAGCATGAACTACTGGAAGTGAATGCACAAAAAGCAACAGATCTACAGTCTTAGAAGGGACAACAAATCTGCCAGGATCAGAGAGCAAACAAGTAGCAGATCACCTGAGGATCCAGAGATCCCCAAGAGACTAATGCTGACAAGAAACAAGACTCTGGGGAGTGTTAAGCATCTCTGCGGGCAGAAGCACATTGAAGTCCCACTGATATATCAAGGTCTCAGTTAATTACTCTTAGCACTCCACAGTTAAGAGGGATACATTTACACATCTATCTCCAATTTTGATGCATTTATTTGCTTCACCATTTCCCCCCGGAATTAAATCCAAACAATGGTGACCTTATAAACTTAGCTTGTTATTCCTGTTTGCATCTGTTAAAACATCTTCATTATGTTGTATCCTAATTTACTGTTCAACCTCTACCTTATATTATGGACTGGTAAATTCCATTTCATTGCTATTTAAGGAAGTGTGTGTGTATACTTTGTTGGTCTTAAACTTTGTTGGTCTTAAAGGTGCCACTGGACTCAAACTTTGTTCTGGTACACCCCAAGAGAGTGTTCAACAGGTTTGTGCCACTGAACCTTTCCTTTCTCTTGACTCCTCTCTTTTCCTTCAGAGAAGGGAGTGTCTGTATGTTTCTTCTCATACCCACCCCAGCTTGAATGAGTCCATCCGTTGCCTGGTCTCATGATGACCTCTCTGACTGAACCAGGACTGAAGTGGTGTAGAATTAACCACAAGGAAAAGGGAAGCACATTGGTCCTGTAATATAAGGCCTCAGTGTGTTTCAAGGAATGGGCCTTGCTCAGTCCTGAGATCAAAGTGAAGATCATGTCTGAGATCGGCATGGAAATCCAGGGCTGAGAACAAGCACAATGTGATTATAGAGTGCAGGGCTAGGACCCGGGACACCCAAGCTTTTGTTAAGGAAAAAGGGTGGGTGGGAGCCACCTCTCCTCATCTCCAAAATCAGTCCTCTGAAAAGGAAATGTTCCCCTCTTCCTTCATAAATACTCTCACACAAACATGCACATGTGTGACAAATAGAATTAAAAAAACCCCACAGAGGCACTTTAAGTAGATGCTGGGAAACATTTATTCAAGGGAAGATGCTGCAAAGCTGAGAAGCAACAGGTGGGAAGAGCGTTGGGTCGCAAGTATATCTGAGCCGCTGTTATTCGGGTTACACTTGATAGAGGTTCGCTTGTGGAAGGGATCTGCTCTCACCGAGACCTAATGCGACAGAAACGAACAAGTCAGTGACTCAGACTTCACAGACACTGCCCTTCAGTGCCCGTGCCCTTTACAGTGGACAGAGGAACGTCGTGTTGCTGGTATTCTGAGCTAGCTGCAAAGGCCTAGTGAACAGGCATCTGCCTGGAACTCCTGTACAGGTTTTCTTCCAGCTCTCCGGAGACATTTGTGTAGTCATGTGGCCGGCATGACTAAACACCGAGGTGCACGGAATGCTGTTACCTTCCCACCGAAGGTACTTGCAGTTTCTTGCTTTCGAACTGCTAGGTCGGCAGGAGCTGGGGCCAGAGACGGGAGCTCACTCCGTCACGCAGCACTCGGGTCATGAACTTCTGGCTGTCACCTCTGTACGGTGCCAAAGTGGACTAATGCTTGTCTCGATATTATCCCACCCACTCACGTTCCAGGACTGCCCGTGATTGGGTAGCCCTGGCCGTCTTCCTGATGTGAGAGGAGAAGAGAGGGCTCCATCAGAGACTGTGCCACTGGGAGGCAAGATGAGGCAACTTTTTCTCCCTCTCCCCAAATACTTGAACCTGAGGGCATCCGGTGAGCTGACAGGCAGTAGATTCAGGATGGATAAAAGGAAGTGTTTATTTACACAGAGAGTGGTGTAGCTGCCAGAGGATGTAGTGATGGCCGCAGGAATAAACAGCTTTCAAAGGGGATCAGATAGATTCATGGAGGATAAGTCTATCCATGGCTACTAGCCGTGGTGACTGAGGGGAACCGCTGCATTCAGAGGCACTAAGCCTCTGAATCCCAGAGCCAAGAGGCAACATCAGGGGAAGGCCTTGGCCTCTATGCCCTGTTGTTGGCTGTCCAGAAGAAGTGGTTGACCACTGTGTGAGATGGGATGCTGGACTAGATGGACCACTGGTTGCCAAGAAGTGTAGGAAGCCGGGGGGGGGGGGGGCGGACTGCAGATTGCCTGGGGCTGTGAAAAGGAAAGGTCACCCTGGAGGAACGCCCTGTCTACATTTCACGGGTTGAGGAGGAAAAAAATCCTCTACAAAACCAGAAGAGTGAATATCTTTGACATGGTGGTCCTGAGCCACAGGGTTCTAAGGCAGTAAACAATAGTGCCTCAAAATCAACTTGTCTGTAATATTAAATAAACAAACAGTCGGTGACAAGAACACCTTAAGCCAGTGAAAAAGTAAAAACATGCTAGCCAGCATGGTGTAGTGGCTAAGAGCAGCGGACTCTAATCTGGGGGACCAGGTTTGATTCCCATCCCCACTCCTCCTTCACATGCAGGCTGCCAGGTGACCTCGGGTCAGTCACAGTTCTTTCAGAACTCTCTCAGCTCCACCTGCCTCGCAAAGTGCCCGTTGCAGAGAGAGGAAGGGAAAGGAGATCATATAAGCCTCTTTGAGTCTCCTCAGTGTAGAGAAAAACAGGGTATAAAAGCCTTCTCTTCTTCTCCTATCCAGGAGGGGATACCCAAAGCAATCAATCAGACCAACACTGGTTTAACCATTGAGTTTTTGCCCAAATACCAGAACATCTCCCAGAAGTTGCTGTTATGATGATGTCACTTCCTGTGCAATGCCGGCAACATGGCCTAGGCAGGCATTTCTTTTTCTCCTGGTAAGTCCCCTGCCATCTCCCAGTGGTTTCCAGGGACCTGGCAACCCTAATAGCCGCCCTTGAGGAACAGTGACATGGGATGTGAAACTCGATCCACCCATGCGTACCACACTACTGGATCTCTTAGTTTTTTCCCCCAGACAAATATATGGAAACCTGCTTAGTCCTTTCTTGGAAGGCCACATTAAATGGCAACCTCAGGCAGTCTACCTCGCCTTGCCTAAAGGCAGGGGTGTCTCCAGCCGCAGTGGTGGCCAAATGATATCCTATCATTTCTACTGCTGAGATTCCAGCAGACACCTACCAGACAGCAAATCAGGTTCATACGAACTGGTGTCTAGCCTCATGTTGAATTAGTGGCAGCTGTTGACAGCTGTTGGAGATTTAGTTGTTGTTTCTGGTTCAGGTGCAGTGGCTGGTACTGGTAGAACATAAACATACGTGACTCAGGTTGCCTAAAATATCCAGCAGGCCCTACGGGTGCTGCCGGATACTGGAACGGATAATACGCCCTTGGGTGATATGCATGCAGTGGCCATGAAGGTAGTGAAGGCTGTCGATGGTATCGCCCATAATACCTTCGTTCATTGCTATGGCTGCCACTGCTGCTAGCCTGGGAGGAAAGAAGAAGCGGGGAAGGAAACATAAAAACGGTGCTGTTTTAAAACTCCACACTCAGTCATTTATTTTCACAGTAATCTGTGTCATTGGCCTGATGCAGTGGGCGGGGGGGGGGGGGAGTTAATCCTTGAGAAACTACTTGGCCACCACCACTGTTATTATATGTTCCATTTATGAATTATTGTTAGAATATTGTATTTATTGGATTATTGGTATTTGCTGTATCTGGGACAATTGTGCAGCATTGTCCCTTGTACCTTCCCAAATAAAGAAAAAAAATCACAACACTTTATACTTTCTGTGATCGTCTTCAAGTTGTCGATATAAAGAACTGCTTTATCCCAATTCAGAGCACTGATCTATACTGTAGATTCCAAGTCTATACAACATGCCCCCACCAGCCCTGTATGGCCACCCATTCACTGTTTAATAATCTCCCCAGCTCCTTAATCCATGGACAAGGCACCATATACCTTAGATCGGTACCTAGATATGGGGGATTTATGCAAACAATGCAAAGCTTAATCGAGACAAAATAGTTGTACTATTGGTCACAGGTAAAACCCATAAGCTTACAGTCTGATATGAATGGATTTTGAATGGGGGCCTTTTCAATGGTGGTCCCCCAGGCTTTGGAATTATGTGACCCAGGTGACCATGTCCTAGCTAGGGTTGCCAGTTGGAGATTTCGGGGCAGAGCCTATAGAAGACAGAGTCTGGGACCTAGTCCAATGATCTTAGAGACAACAGATAAATTATCCAGGGATTCCCAGAAGTGTGGTGTGTCCTTCACATCTGTTCGATACGGGCAATGCCTCAAGAGTCTAATCCTGCCTTTGCTTTATGGCGTCCGATGGAAGTTTGAAACTGTATGCGTTTTTGTGTGTGTGCTTACAAAAATTATATTGTTCTTCGACTTGCATTCAAAAATGGGAATGAACAACCATGAAGTCACTGTCTTACGTCTGCCATGAATCCCTTACATGGACTAAAGCCACTAAATTTTTGCCTAGTTCCCATTCCGCATATGGGGCCCTTAATATTGACCTACCCTACACAGCTGTTGTAAGGTAAATGAGATAATTTGTGCAAAGTGTTCTGAACACTGCAAGGCAGGATACGAATTCTAAGAATGGGTGTTATTGTTGAACCGCTGAGAAATGTTTGGGCATTGAATAGAAATCTCAGGTGCCTACCTGAAAAGGAATGACGAGGACCAAAATGCAGGCAAGCACAAGGAGAGTCTTCATTCTGCTCGAGAAACCTCTGGAAACAGTGAGCAAAAACAATCCCTTAGAACAATGGGACAGTTTTTAATTATTACCCAGACTGAGCTAATTACTGGAATTTGCATATAAATGTCCACACATGCATGAACAATCCTCTTCCAACAAAAATGGAACTGCATCGTTGAGTGCATTCACACATTGGGTTGGATCCAACCAGCTTTTCTGCTGGTGAGGAAGGGCAGTGGGGTCATCCCCTTGACCACTCTAAGGCTATGCGGGTGATCATGAACACCTGCATTTAGAAAAGCCATGTGGGATGGGGGCTGAAGCAAGAAGGTTCAA
Source organism: Lepidodactylus listeri (assembly GCA_029233225.1). NCBI lineage: Eukaryota > Metazoa > Chordata > Lepidosauria > Squamata > Gekkonidae > Lepidodactylus > Lepidodactylus listeri. The sequence continues at coordinate 127,472,098 of JARCFY010000004.1, forward strand.
TGAAAAGTTGGCTGGATCATAGAAGCACAGAGTTGGAAGGGGCCACACAGGCCATCTAGCCCAAACCCCTGCTCAGTGCAGGATCAGCCTAGAGCATCCCTGACAAGTGTTCGTCCAGCCACTGCTTGAAGACTGTCAGTGAGTAACACTCTAACTGTAATCCCCCCCACCAATATCCACCTAGTGCCTTTCCACCTGTAATTTAAACTTTAAAATGGGAACAACCTCCAGGCAGATGTATAGGAAGGATAAGAGGACAGCTTGGATATATGACACTTTTCTTAATCCCAAAGCATTCGGGTCAGAGTTGACAATCAGATTTGGAAGTTTAGCGATATCTGACAAATCTCCCTCAGAGGGTGGGTGGGTATAATTCAGAATAACCATACATTTACTCAACAGTATGAGCATAGTAACAGTTTAGGGGCAAAATGGGCGATACACAAAGTCCTAACGTAATTCCATTTATTCTTACACTGTTTGAAGAGAGGACCTAGCTCAGAAGCTAATGATACGTTTTGCAAACCGAAGGTTCCCAGTTCAGCCTCTGACAGCATCTCCAGCTAAAAGCACTGCTTGGACAGTGAAACATTATTGCTCATCAGACCAGACAATATATGGCAACAGATTAGTCATGCATGGAATAGATTAGCTTTAGGCAGACACATTACAGAATTATAAAAGCAGGTTCTCCAAATAGGACTTCTGTTACCATAGAAGATAAATGGTTCCTTTATCCATGCCATGAACTGATACAAGAGAAAAGGAAAATCTTAACATTAAACTCTGGGGGAAAGTGAGGAGCCATAAACATCTGTTCCAAAGAGCACATCTAATCATGCATATTAGTTAAAAAGAAGAAGAAGGTTGCATCTGAAGAAGTGAGTTCTTGTTCACAAAAGCTAATGCTGGAATGGGATTTGGTTAGTCTTTAAGGCGCCACAGTGCTTCAGTAAATTTATATTAGTAAAACCAGAGGACAGTTGAATTTGTATTAGAACAGAAATGATATACATGTCCATGTAAATATTCTCCCTTACCTTCTTTTTTCCACGAAGCAGTTTTCAGTTCTCCTGAATGAGTACTGAGAGCTGAATTAACAGCAGCTATATATGCTTAAAAAAACACTTCCTGGAATTAGGTAGGAAATACCACTGAAATTGCCTGGGATTAGAATATTCTGGCCCTAATCTTTTCTAAGCACATGCACAATAGACCTCCATTGCCACTTATTTTGAAATGCTTGGGTGACGGCAAATTGTTGTGTTGCCAATAGCCAAACAACAACACTAGGGATTGACCCAACCAGCATGGGGTGAGCCCAGAACTAAGAGGGATTCCTTTGCTCTAAGGCTGTTTTTACATCTGACTTTCCCGCTGGAATCATTCTAGTTCCACAAAAACCTGCCCACACTTCTGTGCGGTGTGAAACCGTGCTGCCACTGAAATGTCCACATCTACTAATTGCCCTCCTGTGGTCAAGCTAGTATTCAACCAGCTTGATTCTGCTTTAAACAATTGCTGTTGATTAGGGCACTTAGACCCCCTGGAGTGAAATTTCACACCACTGTGAATTCAGCACAGGAAAAGACAGCAGTCAAACTACTTTAGAGGGGAGGTGTAAAATGACCCTAAAAAATATTCCTCAGCACAGCTATTCTTCGGAGGGGGGGGGGGAATCTTTTGAAATAGAGAAGAATCCCATCAAGGCTTTCTGTATGTTCATCATATACTTAACCATGGGTATCACTGAATGCCCCTGGTCCCGCCCTTCTTGTCCACTTTCTATCCAAGCCTGTCCAATCTCACTTTGACAGCTGATGTCCCCCTGTCGTGGTATTTGACATTTTAACATTGATGTACAGAACTGGAGATTGGAAGCAGAAAGTTGTTTTCTCCTCTTGGGGTCTGCAGCCTGAAACAACTGCTTTGGGTACTTCCATGAGAGGTCTACTGTGTGCTTTTGCTGGAGAGGACAATGGCTGATTCTGCATTGGCTTTTCCCTCCGTTGCTTTATGAAACCCATGGTGGAGCAGAAATTCCCCTCTGCATAGCATGCTGCTTTCACTTCCTTTGATCATTGGATTTTATGATACTGTCTGCAGAGATTTTATGGTACTGTCTGCAGAGATTTATAGCCGTGTTATAGTAGACTTCACACTCCATGCCACTTTTGCTTTCATTGATCATCGGATTTTATGGTACCATCTGCATAGATTTACGGCCATTCAGGGGGGACTTTGCAGTCAGTATGGTGTTGCCCCGGGGTATTTGAATGTGGTTTTGAGCTGCACTTTTTCCTCCCAGTTGAGAAAGTGTGAGACAAATGCAAGATGAAGAATCACACAGCAACAGTGCTGGTTTTGCTTCCAGAGGAAAGGTGCACTTAGCATAATTCGGCAACTCCTCTGTTCATGGAGATGAAATGTAGCTGGAGGATAGAGGGTAGGTTTGCCAGATACAGGATGGGATCCACTGGTGGCCAGGGGTGACCTGGCAACCCTAGCTGAGAAGCAAAGATGTTTTGCCATTCTCTTCCTCTACAGAGCCTTTCTTGGTGGTCTCTCATCCAAGCACTGACCTGATTTAGCTTCTGAGATCTGACGAGATTGGGCTGTACCATGGCTGCCTTCCCTCCCATCCTATATTTGGGGTGGGGATTTTCCCAGCCCATCAGCTACTGCTTCCTTTCAATGTAATTGTAAATTCTACAGAATTATGTAACTTTCGCCCCCTCCAGAAGAATAAATAGACCAGTTAATAACAGCATGCCACATGTTTAGCTGTTGTTTCTCATAAACCTATAAATATTAGTCAGCTGGTGTTTCTAGTCAGCTGGAGGATAGAGGGTAGGTTTGCCAGATACAGGATGGGATCCTCTACGAGAGCAAGCAGCGTAACTGACAGTGGATTGGGTCCTGCAATCCATCAGCGGAAGGCTCCGATGGTCACAGATGTTTCTCACCTACCCCAGCCATCTTTTCTGATCCTGGGAAAGTTTGTTCCTGGGGTTGTGGCAATGCTCCCTCTAAGCTGTGGAGTCTTGTGAGCAAAAATTCTACTTTGGGAGCTACTGGCATTAAAGTTGTGAGCGAGCCATTTGGATGCTGCATAAATTAGTGTGCTCTGGAGCCATCCTTCCTGAGCTGAGTCAAAAATATGTGAGCCGGAGGCTAAAAAACTGTGAGCTAACTCACACTAACTCAGCTTAGAGGGAACACGGGTTCTGGGATTGATGTGGTCTAATAACCATAAAGATATAATAGCCATAAATCCCCACGTCTCATCCAATGCTCCCTCTAAGCTGTGGAGTCTTGTGAGCAAAGATTCCACTTTGTGAGCTACTGGCATTAAAGCTGTGAGCGATTGATTTGGCTACTGCATGAATCAGTTTGCTCTGGAGCCATCCTTCCTGAGCTAAGACAAAATCGTGTGAGCCGGGGGCTATAAAACTGTGAGCTAGCTCACACTAACTCATCTTAGAGGGAACAAATCCACGTGCTCAGCCCTGCTGCTGAAAGAAGGGAAGGGAGTGACTTCTCCCCATTTCCCCTACCCCACTGCCGCCTCCCAACCCAGGTGGCTCCTGCAAGACAGAGGCAGGTAAACCTGCCCTTTTACTTCTAAAGAAACCAGGGGTGGGAGGAAGACTGCTTTGAAACAAATAACCAAAAAGGCACATGGGTCAGGGGAATATGAATCTGATCCACTCTTTGCTTTGTTTGAAGCGCCTGTTGCTTGAAGCATTTTCCTCAAAATCCAGTTAACCTTCAGTATCTCAGCTAGGGTTGCCAGCCTCCAGGTGGGGCCTGGGGATTTCCTGCTTTTACAACTGATCTCCAGACTGCAGAGATCAGCTCCCCTGGAGAAAATGGCTGCTTTGGACGGTGGACTTTATGGCATTGGACCCTGCTGAGGCCCCTCCCCAAACCCCACCTTCTCCCAGGCCCATAACCAAGATTTTGAAATTCGGGGGCCTTTAAATAAGTCAGGGGGCACTGATGTCACAAAATAAAAAATAACATTGAAATAATTTTTTAAAAAACTCCTTTCTGCATCTTTTGCACTCGGTCTGTCTGCATGGGGAAAAAAGCTGCAGTTGGGGAAGGGGTGGTGGTGGAGAGTCCTCTGGGTGGCCCAGAGAGTCAGGAGTCCTCTGGGCAGCGCAGAGAGCTGGAGACTGGATGGAAGTCGGGGGGCCAGGCCTCGAAATGCCCCACTGTAGCTACATTCCTGCCCTCTCCTGGATTTACCTCCAAAGTCTCCAGGTACTTTCCAACCCAGACCTGGCAACCTTAACTCAGTGTGGCTGGAGCAGAATGCTGAAAGCTTCAGAGACCAGCAAGGTAAGGTGGGAAAGCAACATCTCACTCACATACCCTTAATTTTTGCTCTCCCCAAGACTGAGGATCGTGGGAAAGAAACAAAAAGCTTCTTCTTGTGCCAATCAGAACTCCTTAGGGGTCATTTCGAGCAGGAGATCGGTGGAGCTCAGCTCCTGGAGTTGGTGCCAGCCCCCCCCCCCTTCGCGGGGGAATGCCTGCTTGTGTCATGGCTGCAGCAAAATGACCCCATCCCCTGGAAAGGTCCTTGTTCCTCCGACCAGCCTTCTGAAGGCCTCAGCCACCACTGAAGCTATCCTCCCAGAATAGTGGTATTTCTGAGGCTTGGATTAGTAGCTGTCCCCTCTCTGCCAGCTCTCTCTCTCTCTCCTTTCTTTCTTGCCTTCTGACATACTTCCGCTGATGTCAGGTGGTGTAGCATATGCAAATGAGTTATGCAAATGAGTTATGCTAATGAGCTCCTGCACCTCTTTTTCTATGAAATTACCCCTGGAACTCCTCATGTCTGCTTGTTGTAGAACTGAGAATTTTAATTACCAATAGCCTCTAGAAATTGGGAGAGAGTTGCCCTGTGTGAAGACACAGACTCTGAGAATTTCATCCCAAGTGGGCTGGGTCAGGAAAGCGGGAATGTTAGAGGCAGAAATATGCTTCCCATTCAGTGGGACTGATTGATTTCCTAATTCAACAAGCGTCCACCCTTTATTTCATTTAGATATTTATACCCTGCTTTTCTCCCCACTGGTTATCCTTAGTGGCTAACAACGTCAGTCTTCCCTCCTCCAGTTTATTCTAACAACCTGTGAGGAAGGTTTTGCTGAGCGAAAGTGACCAGTCCAAGGATACCCTGTGAGCTTCATGGCAGAATGGAAATTTAAACCTCGTCTCCTGGATCCTAGTGCAGGGGTCCCAACCTTTTTGAGCCTCCTGCAGGCGCCTTTGGAATTCTGACACAGCATGGTGGATACAGCCTCAAAATGGCTGCCACAAAATGGCTGATGCATGAGGCGGAGCTAACCACAAAAGGGCTGCCACAGCTTGTAAGAATGGGCCAAGAGATATAGTCCACAACAGGTCTCCTTAAGTAAAAAGTCCTTTATTTGTAGAAAAGATCATGTTGGTCAAACACTTTTCCTGTTAGTAATGCCCAAGCCTAGCAATGCTATTACAATTATACTTGATATGAAATATGGCCTGCCTACCATCTACCAGTCAATAGTGAGAATTATTGCCGCCTAAATACACTGGCCCAATGTTCCCAAGGAAAGCGCGGCAAAATAGGTTTTCAGGGGAAAATACTGTTGAGGATTTTGGGGGAAAATGTTCCTAGAGGAAACGAAGCAAAAGAAATACATAACACTTGTGATTCATGTAACACATAACAGGAGGCTCTCCTGTTCAAGGTCGTTAGCCAAGAAATAGCCAGCTAGAGATAAGAAGGAAAGGAAAGCAAATGAATAATGAGCATGTGCAAAGCGAAGCAGGCAAGCAAGACTCGCATTCCAAAGGTGGGATTCAGGTTACTGATGCTATCTCTCAGGTGGGGCCTAAAGGGGTTGAAAGAAACCTTGGAACACAAAGCAATGTTATTAGATCATCCAACCTGAATGTAAAACAGCCAGTATTGATACATGTAACTCAGCAATATATTGATCACACCCACGCCTATGGCAGTGCTAACTGACACAGCTTACCTTTGGTCACACAGTGAAGATCCTTGTGCTGTGGTGGCAGATGCTGCCAAAGCAACATTTTTAAAACTTTGCATGGCCAATCAAATCTTCAAAGGCCAACCAGAAGCCTTGCTGGGCAAAGGCCCCACCTGGCCCTGCCATTTTCCTAAAAACACTTGGTAGGTCCCAGGCACCTCACTGGAGACCCCTGCCTTGGTCAAGTAGTCTAACCATTACACAACACTGGTATAAAGAACTGAGTTCAAGGTATCAAAATGACTAAAGACCAGCTTCCAAATCTAGTCAGGGCAGTCCCTAATCACCACCAAGGAAGGGAGACATACCTATAATTTCAGACTGCAAAATTCAACATTCTTCCTCACCTCAAATGTGAGCTACAATGGATGAGAGGGTGTGATGGCTCTCAGGCTGCTTTTCAGGAAACCATGTTTAATCCTCTGTGGTGGAAACGAACACAAGGCTTGATACTGTGGGACAGAACACCACAGACACAGCATCCAGAGGCATAATGAATCAACACTGGCTTCTAAATATGTCTCCAGCTGAGAGTACTTCGAGAGTAGGAATGGGGAAGGCCAGCGCTTGTCATCAAGGTGGTTTGGACCAAGGTGTGTCTAATCCTTTTGAGAAAGGACTGAGTCAGATATATTTACCACCTGAAGGACTGTAGGGTGGATTGTGTAACACTTATTTTGTTTTACTTCAGTATGTACACCTGAGCACAAAATAGGGTTGCTGAGTCTTACCTAGCTGCCAGTGGGGGGGCTCCAGGCTTCCGGTCAGGGTCTTTTGGTATGCGCACCACAATGACATCCCCCCGGCAGTGATGTTATTGTGTTGCTGATGTTGCAGGGTGACACTCTAATTTTGGGGCAAAACTCCATTTTTTTTTTTGCTCTCAAAACCATAGAATTTGCTCAAAAACTGCAGCATCACCCCCCAACATCGGCAACAGAATGATATCACTTCCAGGTGACGTCATCATTACAGGAATGTCGCATGGTGACATCCCTGTTTGGGGGTGGGGCTCCCCCTGCTGGCCAGCTGGCTGGTGGCAGATTAGAGCCTCAAAAACTGGGGGATCCCCTGCTGGATCGGGGGTCTGGCAGCCCTAGCACAAGAGCTATGCACAACATATAAATTGTGCATTGTGTATGAACATATAAATTGCGAACTGTGCATGGACATCTGAATTGGTACTTTGCTCGATATTAAACATGGAAGCAGGCAAAGTTTCCTTAAGGCACTGGTGGAGTAGAAACTAGCAGGCTCCTATCCTTATCCTTTCTTCGCTTAAAACAACTGGAAACACTTCCTATACTATGTATATTAGTGCTATTAAGTATTGAGTCGCGAGATGATAAATCAAATGCAGGCTTTTATTCAAAACATCATTCAGCTCAGGGACAGCTCTAGCAAGAGCAACACTCAACTTATAGTGTTCTAACAAATAACTATATACATTGTAACTGGAAACACGCAGTCTCATTGGACCTAAGCAGGGCTCTGCGACTGGTTCCTTGGATTGGCTTCAGGACCAATAAGGAGTCTTTATTCGGCAGCTAATAGGAATGAGGGAGTTAGGATACCAGAGCCCTGACAATGCAATGCAACATAACATAATAGAACATAACAAGTGCCGTCCAGTTACAATCAAATTATGGCAACTCCAGCGAGGGACTTCCAAGGCTAGTGAGAAGCAGGGATGCCAGCCTCCAGGTGGGAGATGGGGATCCCCAAGAGTTACAGCTCATCTCCAGAGTAAAGAGATCAGTCCTGGAGCAAATGGATGCTTTGGAGGACGGACTCCACTGAGGCCCCTGTCCTCCCCAGTCAAATCGCCTGGAGGATCCCAACCTGTACCTAGCAAACCTACCCTCTCACCCTCCCCTGGTAGCCAGGGGTGACCTGGCAACCCTAGCTGAGAAGCAAAGGTGTTCTTCCATTCTCTTCCTCTACAGAGCCTTTCTTGGTACTCTCTCATCCAAGCACTGACCTGATTTAGCTTCTGAGATCTGACGAGATTGGGCTGTACCATGGCTGCCTTCCCTCCCATCCTATATTGGGGGTGGGGATTTTCCCAGCCCATCAGCTACTGCTTCCTTTCAATGTAATTGTAAATTCTACAGAATTATGTAACTTTCGCCCCCTCCAGAAGAATAAATAGACCAGTTAATAACAGCATGCCACATGTTTAGCTGTTGTTTCTCATAAACCTCTAAATATTAGTCAGCTGGTGTTTCTGGACCTGGAGACTGGCTAACAGGTGTTGTTCTCCTCTGGAAAAAACAGAACTGTTGGTCATACGGACACAAGAAGTCACCTTGCACCAAGTCAGAACACTGTTCTTTTGTTCTGTAAGCAGCCTGAGGAAGAGCTCTGTGGAACTGAAGCTAGTGTATTATCTTAGTTTGTTTCTTAGTTTGAGAGCCAGTTTGGTGCAGTGGTTGTGTGTGGATTCCAATCTGGGAGAACTGGGTTTGATCCCCTACTCCTCACTTACAGCTGCTGGTGTGATCTTGGGCAAGCCATAGTTCTCTCAGAGCTGTTCTCTCAAGGACAGTTCTGGAAAGAGCTCTTTCAACCCCACCTACCTCACAGGGTGTCTGTTGTGTGGAGGGGAAGGGAAAGGGGTTTGTAAGCTGCTCTGAGACTCTTTCAGGTAGTGAAGGGCGGGGTATAAATCCAATCTCCTCCTCCTCCTCTTCTTCTTCGCTGGAATCTGGAATATGCATAGCAATAATCAAGGAAATGGCCTCCAAATGTATTTAAAATGCCTCCCTTCATCACTAAAGAATGGCAGTATTTCACAACTGAAAGGGAAAAGGAGGGTTTCATTCTACGCTCTATTTCCCCCCTTGTTGCTCCCATTCTTCCTTAACAGCCAGGGTTCCCAAGTCCCCCCGGCGGGCGGGGAAACCCCCGCTCCAGAGGCCCACTTCCTGCTAGCCCGGATTGGGCTGCCGGGGAGAACCCTGCCCCCAAATTGCTGAGCTGCATGGATGTCATCGCAGACGTGACGTCATCGCGTCAGGCACGTTTCGGGGGGGGGGGACGCTCTACAATTCAAGGGAAAACTCTATGGTTTTCCCTTGAATTTGAGTGGTCCCACCCCCAACGTTCCCGACGCGATGACATCACTTCTGGGAACTACCAAGAGCAAAAGGACTCACCCCCCCCCCCCGCCATGATCCCTTGAGTACTTGGCAACCCTATTAACAGCTAGTCCTACTTATGTATGGAAGTGTCAACAAGTTGCAACTGATTTATCGTGACCCTGGCAAGGGGGCTTGCATGGCAAGTGAGCAGCAGAGGTGGTTTGCCCTTGCCTTCCTCTTCAGAGTCTTCCTTGGGGGTCTCCCATTCAAGTACCAACCCTGCTTAGCTTTTGATATACGACAAGATCAGGCTACACCCTGCTGCCTCCCCTCCCAACAGCTAACCGTGGATGGAAGGGCACAAAATGTGTATGGATTTGTTACCAAGCTGGTAAGAAACTTTCATCCATGTCCAAGGCTGAGTAAAACGCTAAGAGGTTGCAAATCAAGCAGCTGTTTATAGATGGGCACTCTCTGCAGGCTCGGAAATAATGCCTCTTGAAACATCTCCCATTCTGTTGAAGTAGAGGAAAGCGAGGGATGGCTCTTTGCATTGGAGAGGAGATACTTTGTGGGGAAAGCAAGAAGGCATAACTGGTCTAAACTGTTGCACAGTATATTTCCTACTGATTAAAAATGCAGAGCTACATTTCATCTCCATGAACAGAGGAGTTGCCGAATTATGCTAAGTGCACCTTTCCTCTGGAAGCAAAACCAGCACTGTTGCTGTGTGATTCTTCATCTTGCATTTGTCTCACACTTTCTCAACTGGGAGGAAAAAGTGCAGCTCAAAACCACATTCAAATACCCCGGGGCAACACCATACTGACTGCAAAGTCCCCCCTGAATGGCCGTAAATCTATGCAGATGGTACCATAAAATCCGATGATCAATGAAAGCAAAAGTGGCATGGAGTGTGAAGTCTACTATAACACGGCTATAAATCTCTGCAGACAGTACCATAAAATCTCTGCAGACAGTATCATAAAATCCAATGATCAAAGGAAGTGAAAGCAGCATGCTATGCAGAGGGGAATTTCTGCTCCACCATGGGTTTCATAAAGCAACGGAGGGAAAAGCCAATGCAGAATCAGCCATTGTCCTCTCCAGCAAAAGCACACAGTAGACCTCTCATGGAAGTACCCAAAGCAGTTGTTTCAGGCTGCAGACCCCAAGAGGAGAAAACAACTTTCTGCTTCCAATCTCCAGTTCTGTACATCAATGTTAAAATGTCAAATACCACGACAGGGGGACATCAGCTGTCAAAGTGAGATTGGACAGGCTTGGATAGAAAGTGGACAAGAAGGGCGGGACCAGGGGCATTCAGTGATACCCATGGTTAAGTATATGATGAACATACAGAAAGCCTTGATGGGATTCTTCTCTATTTCAAAAGATTCCCCCCCCCCCTCCGAAGAATAGCTGTGCTGAGGAATATTTTTTAGGGTCATTTTACACCTCCCCTCTAAAGTAGTTTGACTGCTGTCTTTTCCTGTGCTGAATTCACAGTGGTGTGAAATTTCACTCCAGGGGGTCTAAGTGCCCTAATCAACAGCAATTGTTTAAAGCAGAATCAAGCTGGTTGAATACTAGCTTGACCACAGGAGGGCAATTAGTAGATGTGGACATTTCAGTGGCAGCACGGTTTCACACCGCACAGAAGTGTGGGCAGGTTTTTGTGGAACTAGAATGATTCCAGCGGGAAAGTCAGATGTAAAAACAGCCTTAGAGCAAAGGAATCCCTCTTAGTTCTGGGCTCACCCCATGCTGGTTGGGTCAATCCCTAGTGTTGTTGTTTGGCTATTGGCAACACAACAATTTGCCGTCACCCAAGCATTTCAAAATAAGTGGCAATGGAGGTCTATTGTGCATGTGCTTAGAAAAGATTAGGGCCAGAATATTCTAATCCCAGGCAATTTCAGTGGTATTTCCTACCTAATTCCGGGAAGTGTTTTTTTAAGCATATATAGCTGCTGTTAATTCAGCTCTCAGTACTCATTCAGGAGAACTGAAAACTGCATCGTGGAAAAAAGAAGGTAAGGGAGAATATTTACATGGACATGTATATCATTTCTGTTCTAATACAAATTCAACTGTCCTCTGGTTTTACTAATATAAATTTACTGAAGCACTGTGGCGCCTTAAAGACTAACCAAATCCCATTCCAGCATTAGCTTTTGTGAACAAGAACTCACTTCTTCAGATGCAACCTTCTTCTTCTTTTTAACTAATATGCATGATTAGATGTGCTCTTTGGAACAGATGTTTATGGCTCCTCACTTTCCCCCAGAGTTTAATGTTAAGATTTTCCTTTTCTCTTGTATCAGTTCATGGCATGGATAAAGGAACCATTTATCTTCTATGGTAACAGAAGTCCTATTTGGAGAACCTGCTTTTATAATTCTGTAATGTGTCTGCCTAAAGCTAATCTATTCCATGCATGACTAATCTGTTGCCATATATTGTCTGTTCTGATGAGCAATAATGTTTCACTGTCCAAGCAGTGCTTTTAGCTGGAGATGCTGTCAGAGGCTGAACTGGGAACCTTCGGTTTGCAAAACGTATCATTAGCTTCTGAGCTAGGTCCTCTCTTCAAACAGTGTAAGAATAAATGGAATTACGTTAGGACTTTGTGTATCGCCCATTTTGCCCCTAAACTGTTACTATGCTCATACTGTTGAGTAAATGTATGGCTATTCTGAATTATACCCACCCACCCTCTGAGGGAGATTTGTCAGATATCGCTAAACTCCCAAATCTGATTGTCAACTCTGACCTGAATGCTTTGGGATTAAGAAAAGTGTCATATATCCAAGCTGTCCTCTTATCCTTCCTATATATCTGCCTGGAGGTTGTTCCCATTTTAAAGTTTAAATTACAGGTGGAAAGGCACTAGGTGGATATTGGTGGGGGGGATTACAGTTAGAGTGTTACTCACTGGCAGTCTTCAAGCAGTGGCTGGACGAACACTTGTCAGGGATGCTCTAGGCCAGGGGTGGCCAACCTTGCTTAACGTAAGAGCCACATAGAATAAACGTAAGAGCCACATAGAGATGTCTGAGAGCCGCAAGACAGGAACAAATATCACACACACGTTTTTATTTTTAAAAATATGCAAATTTGCTTTTTATTAACGTTAAATGGGACTGCCAAAAATAAAAACAAACGAGGAAAACCAGTTATAAGAAAGAGAGAGAGAGAAACTAGGAAAGCAAATAGATGGGAGGGAGGAGGGAGGGAGGGAGGGAGGGAGGGAGGGAGGAAGGAAGGAAGGAAGGAAGGAAGGAAGGAAGGAAGGAAGGAAGGAAAAGCATGCCTCCCCTTTGCTTCCCCAGCCACCCTGCCAGGAGCCGCACAATATGTGTGAAAGAGCCGCATGTGGCTCCCGAGCCACAGGTTGGCCACCCCTGCTCTAGGCTGATCCTGCACTGAGCAGGGGTTTGGGCTAGATGGCCTGTGTGGCCCCTTCCAACTCTATGCTTCTATGATCCAGCCAACTTTTCATTGAACCTTCTTGCTTCAGCCCCCATCCCACATGGCTTTTCTAAATGCAGGTGTTCATGATCACCCGCATAGCCTTAGAGTGGTCAAGGGGATGACCCCACTGCCCTTCCTCACCAGCAGAAAAGCTGGTTGGATCCAACCCAATGTGTGAATGCACTCAACGATGCAGTTCCATTTTTGTTGGAAGAGGATTGTTCATGCATGTGTGGACATTTATATGCAAATTCCAATAATTAGCTCAGTCTGGGTAATAATTAAAAACTGTCCCATTGTTCTAAGGGATTGTTTTTGCTCACTGTTTCCAGAGGTTTCTCGAGCAGAATGAAGACTCTCCTTGTGCTTGCCTGCATTTTGGTCCTCGTCATTCCTCTTCAGGTAGGCACCTGAGATTTCTATTCAATGCCCAAACATTTCTCAGCGGTTCAACAATAACACCCATTCTTAGAATTCGTATCCTGCCTTGCAGTGTTCAGAACACTTTGCACAAATTATCTCATTTACCTTACAACAGCTGTGTAGGGTAGGTCAATATTAAGGGCCCCATATGCGGAATGGGAACTAGGCAAAAATTTAGTGGCTTTAGTCCATGTAAGGGATTCATGGCAGACGTAAGACAGTGACTTCATGGTTGTTCATTCCCATTTTTGAATGCAAGTCGAAGAACAATATAATTTTTGTAAGCACACACACAAAAACGCATACAGTTTCAAACTTCCATCGGACGCCATAAAGCAAAGGCAGGATTAGACTCTTGAGGCATTGCCCGTATCGAACAGATGTGAAGGACACACCACACTTCTGGGAATCCCTGGATAATTTATCTGTTGTCTCTAAGATCATTGGACTAGGTCCCAGACTCTGTCTTCTATAGGCTCTGCCCCGAAATCTCCAACTGGCAACCCTAGCTAGGACATGGTCACCTGGGTCACATAATTCCAAAGCCTGGGGGACCACCATTGAAAAGGCCCCCATTCAAAATCCATTCATATCAGACTGTAAGCTTATGGGTTTTACCTGTGACCAATAGTACAACTATTTTGTCTCGATTAAGCTTTGCATTGTTTGCATAAATCCCCCATATCTAGGTACCGATCTAAGGTATATGGTGCCTTGTCCATGGATTAAGGAGCTGGGGAGATTATTAAACAGTGAATGGGTGGCCATACAGGGCTGGTGGGGGCATGTTGTATAGACTTGGAATCTACAGTATAGATCAGTGCTCTGAATTGGGATAAAGCAGTCCTTTATATCGACAACTTGAAGACGATCACAGAAAGTATAAAGTGTTGTGATTTTTTTTCTTTATTTGGGAAGGTACAAGGGACAATGCTGCACAATTGTCCCAGATACAGCAAATACCAATAATCCAATAAATACAATATTCTAACAATAATTCATAAATGGAACATATAATAACAGTGGTGGTGGCCAAGTAGTTTCTCAAGGATTAACTCCCCCCCCCCCCGCCCACTGCATCAGGCCAATGACACAGATTACTGTGAAAATAAATGACTGAGTGTGGAGTTTTAAAACAGCACCGTTTTTATGTTTCCTTCCCCGCTTCTTCTTTCCTCCCAGGCTAGCAGCAGTGGCAGCCGTAGCAATGAACGAAGGTATTATGGGCGATACCATCAACAGCCTTCACTACCTTCATGGCCGCTGCATGCATATCACCCAAGGGCGTATTATCCGTTCCAGTATCCGGCAGCACCCGTAGGGCCTGCTGGATATTTTAGGCAACCTGAGTCACGTATGTTTATGTTCTACCAGTACCAGCCGCTGCACCTGAACCAGGAACAACAACTAAAGCTACTCCAACAGCTGTCAACAGCTGCCACTAATTCAACATGAGGCTAGACACCAGTTCGTATGAACCTGATTTGCTGTCTGGTAGGTGTCTGCTGGAATCTCAGCAGTAGAAATGATAGGATATCATTTGGCCACCACTGCAGCTGGAGACACCCCTGCCTTTAGGCAAGGCGAGGTAGACTGCCTGAGGTTGCCATTTAATGTGGCCTTCCAAGAAAGGACTAAGCAGGTTTCCATATATTTGTCTGGGGGAAAAAACTAAGAGATCCAGTAGTGTGGTACGCATGGGTGGATCGAGTTTCACATCCCATGTCACTGTTCCTCAAGGGCGGCTATTAGGGTTGCCAGGTCCCTGGAAACCACTGGGAGATGGCAGGGGACTTACCAGGAGAAAAAGAAATGCCTAGGCCATGTTGCCGGCATTGCACAGGAAGTGACATCATCATAACAGCAACTTCTGGGAGATGTTCTGGTATTTGGGGAAAAACTCAATGGTTAAACCAGCTTCTACCATAGAGCTGTTGCCCAAATACCAGAGCATTGCCTGGAAGTCAGTGGTGTGATGACATCACTTCCTGTGTGATTCTGGCAAAGTGGACTAGGCCACTACCGGTAGTACCCTTGTCGACCAGCTGATTGGTGGCTGGGGGCTGGGCCTGGCAGCAGGGGACCCTCACCTCCACCAGGTGGTCTGGCAACCTCATGTTCCTATATTTCTGGTTCTGTAAATAAAGTGATGATTGTCATCAACAATGGAACAGGCTGATGTATTATGAATGTTTTCTATATATAGAACTGCCAGCTCTGGATTGGGAACTACCCAGAGATTTTAGGGGGTGGAACCTGAGGATGGCAGGGTTTGGAGTATAATGCCATAGAGTACATTTTCCAAAGTGGCCATTTTCTCCAGGTGAACTGATCTCTGTGTTGTCTGGAGATCAGTTGTAATCCCTGGGAGATCTCCAGCCACCACCTGGAGGCTGGCAACCCTTGCTATATAAACTGTGCTTGGACCTGCAATGCAAACATGGAAGTACAAATAAGCCAGCATTGTAGTATAATAAATCAACAGAGCCTATGCTCTTAATATGCCTGCCCAGGATCTCACACAGTCCATCTCCTAAGACCTCTTTTGGCATACTTACATCCCTAGCAGTTGCCAGAGACAGGGCCTTTTCTGTATTGGCTCCTTGCTTTGGGAATACTCCTTCCACCTCTTCCCTGATCATCTCACATCTCACAAGTTTAAAACACATTTCTTCAGACAAGTGTTGGTCTGATTGATTGCTTTGGGTATCCCCTCCTGGATAGAAGAAGAAGAGAAGGCTTTTATACCCTGCTTTTCTCTACACTGAGGAGACTCAAAGAGGCTTATATGATCTCCTTTCCCTTCCTCTCTCTGCAACGGGCACTTTGCGAGGCAGGTGGAGCTGAGAGAGTTCTGAAAGAACTGTGACTGACCTGAGGTCACCTGGCAGCCTGCATGTGAAGGAGGAGTGGGGATGGGAATCAAACCCGGTCCCCCAGATTAGAGTCCGCTGCTCTTAGCCACTACACCATGCTGGCTAGCATGTTTTCACTGTTTCACTGGCTTAATCTGCAGTCCGCCCCCCCCCCCCCCCGCTTCCTACACTTCTTGGCAACCAGTGGTCCATCTAGTCCAGCATCCCATCTCACACAGTGGTCAACCACTTCTTCTGGATAGCCAACAACAATAGGGCACAGAGGCCAAGGCCTTCCCCTGATGTTGCCTCTTGGCTCTGGGATTCAGAGGCTTAGTGCCTCTGAATGCGATGGTTCCCCTCAGTCACCACGGCTAATAGCCATGGATAGACTTATCCTCCATGAATCTATCTGATCCCCTTTGAAAGCTGTTTATTCCTGCGGCCATCACTACATCCTCTGGCAGCTACATCACCCTCTGTGTAAATAAATACTTCCTTTTATCCATCCTGAATCTACTGCCTGTCAGCTCACCGGATGCCCTCAGGTTCAAGTATTTGGGGAGAGGGAGAAAAAGTTGCCTCATCTTGCCTCCCAGTGGCACAGTCTCTGATGGAGCCCTCTCTTCTCCTCTCACATCAGGAAGACGGCCAGGGCTACTCAATCACGGGCAGTCCTGGAACGTGAGTGGGTGGGATAATATCGAGACAAGCATTAGTCCACTTTGGCACCGTACAGAGGTGACAGCCAGAAGTTCATGACCCGAGTGCTGCGTGACGGAGTGAGCTCCCGTCTCTGGCCCTAGCTCCTGCCAACCTAGCAGTTCGAAAGCAAGAAACTGCAAGTACCTTCGGTGGGAAGGTAACAGCATTCCATGCACCTCGGTGTTTCGTCATGCCGGCCACATGACTACAGAACTGTCTCTGGAGAGCACTGGCTCTTCGGCTTGGAAACAGAGATGAGCACCGCCCCCTAGAGTCAGATTCGACTGGCTTTCGAGCTTTATCATAGCTCTGCCTAAGTGGGGAGAATCCCCAGACACAACATTGCCAGAGGCACAGACTGTTGTTGGAACGACCTGAGACTGGCTTGAGGTAAAGGAAGAAAACCTGTACAGGAGTTCCAGGCAGATGTCTGTTCACTAGGCCATTGCAGCTAGCTCAGAATACCAGCAACACGACGTTCCTCTGTCCACTGTAAAGGGCACGGGCACTGAAGGGCAGTGTCTGTGAAGTCTGAGTCACTGACTTGTTCGTTTCTGTCGCATTAGGTCTCGGTGAGAGCAGATCCCTTCCACAAGCGAACCTCTATCAAGTGTAACCCGAATAACAGCGGCTCAGATATACTTGCGACCCAACGCTCTTCCCACCTGTTCCTTCTCAGCTTTGCAGCATCTTCCCTTAAATAAATGTTTCCCAGCATCTACTTAAAGCGCCTCTGTGGGTTTTTTTAAATCCTACTTGTCACACATGTGCATGTTTGTGTGAGAGCATTTATGAAGGAAGAGGGGAACATTTCCTTTTCAGAGGACTGATTTTGGAGATGCGGACAGGTGGCTCCCACCCACCCCTTTTCCTTAACAAAAGCTTGGGTGTCCCGGGTCCTAGCCCTGCACTCTATAATCACATTGTGCTTGTTCTCAGCCCTGGATTTCCATGCCGATCTCAGACATGATCTTCACTTTGATCTCAGGACTGAGCAAGGCCCATTCCTTGAAGCACACTGAGGCCTTATATTACAGGACCAATGTGCTTCCCTTTTCCTTGTGGTTAATTCTACACCACTTCAGTCCTGGTTCAGTCAGAGAGGTCATCATGAGACCAGGCTGGATCGTGTAGTTTGTTTCCTCTCCAGTGTTACCCTTGGCCAGGGTGTGTGTGTGTAATGCTGACGCTGGAATTAACTTCCACTGTTGATCTTTCCCACATTAAAGCAATACCTCCCCTGTCATTTAAGATCCTGGTTTGTGAAATCCAGACGTCCTTGCACAGGTGCCCATCAATGTTCCCTCTAAAGTGTGGAGTCTTGTGAGCAAAAATTCTACTTTATGAGCTACTGGCATTAAAGTTGTGAGCAAGTGGTTTGGCTGCTGCATAACTCAGTTTGCTCTTCGGCCATCCTTCCTGAACGAAGACAAAAATGTGTGAGCTGGAAGCTAAAAAACTGTGAGCTAGCTCACGCCAACTCAGCTTAGAGGGAACACTGGTGGCCATATAAGCATCCCAACCGACATCTAGTTTCTAGAAAGGATGTGCAGCTGGGCATTGGCAGAACATAGGTTGGACTCCTGCCAAAAATAGTGGAAGAGAAGTTTGACTGGATGCAGTTCCGTTTGCACAAGATATTGAGCTCAAGCCCTTTTTTCCATGTCAGGTCAGCATTGCCGCATACAAAAATCCAAAGGCAAGAGGCTATTTGAGGCACATCAGATTTGGATGTGTGATATATTTTCATTGAAGAAGATCATTATTGGGGGGGGGGGCGCAGTTTGATGTCTTGTATACAGTGTCTGGCATACTCAGAAGAACGAGGTGGCATGCAGGCAAGCTGACTTCGTGCAAGGGCCACCTGCAATGGCTTTGTGTGTTCTGTTCTTTTACAAAACCAGAAACCTTTACTGGGTTTCAACCCAAGATTTGGCTTGAACAATGCCCACTGATAAATATCAGAAATGCTCCAAATCTAAACAAAGTAAGTTTTCATATTTGGGAGCTGGTGGAAGCTGACCTGACGATTATTCCGTTACCTCGCTGCCTGTTTTTGACTTCCCAGGAACCAAGAAAGATGTGATTCAGAATCAAGAAACAGACTTAAAACAGGGATGTTACAAGAACAGGATCAACCCGAGCAACATTTTTTTTGTACTCTGAAGTTCGAATTTCTGTCAGTCCTTATGTTGTCTCCCTAGCTTTGAGCGGGATTTTGTGTTGCTGTATTAGCACATGCAATTTGCCTGAGCTATTCCATTATCAGGGAGGGAAGGTCTCATGGTAGCCCAATCTCATCAGATCTTTTTTTTTTTAAAATTTAAGTTTTTATTTTAATCTCATCAGATCTTGGAAGGTAAGCAGGATCAGTGCTTGGAATGGAGATCACCAAGGAAGGAGGTCACCAAGGAAGGCTCTGCAGAGGAAGTCAATGGCAAGCCACTTCTGCTTCTCACTTACCTTGAAAACCCCTTTCTGGGGCTGCCATAAGTCAGCTGTGATTTGACAGCACTGTGCACACACACACACACACACACACACGAACACACACATTCCATCATCAAGTACAGCATGCATGCTAGGCAAGCCAGAGAAAGGCTTTGTTTGTACATGCTGTACAGCAGAGCAGAGGGACAGATAGATGAGCAGAGGCTGTGAGCCTCTCCCCATACCCAAACGGATGCTTTGGAGGGTGGACTCTATGGCAATGTATCCCAGTGAGCTCCTACCCCAGCGACCTCCCTGTCCTCCCCAGGTTCCAGCCACAAACCTCCAAGAGATTCCCAACTTGGATCTGGAAACTCTACTCCACCATCCCCTGCTGGGAGCCAGGAGGGACCTGGGAGGCAGGAGGGACCAGGAGGGACCCTGGATGCTGCTGAAATCTGGGTGGATAGAGCAAAACTGTTTAGGATGGGAGGGAAGGGCATAAAAATCAGAGTGGGATGGGGCCTAGTGTGGCGACAGAGGAGAGAGGGAAGTGACACCACTGCAACGGATGGACTCATTCAAGCTGGGGTGGGTATGAGAAGAAACATACAGACACTCCCTTCTCTGAAGGAAAAGAGAGGAGTCAAGAGAAAGGAGAGGTTCAGTGGCACAAACCTGTTGAACACTCTCTTGGGGTGTACCAGAACAAAGTTTGAGTCCAGTGGCACCTTTAAGACCAACAAAGTTTAAGACCAACAAAGTATACACACACACTTCCTTAAATAGCAATGAAATGGAATTTACCAGCCCATAATATAAAGTAGAGGTTGAACAGTAAATTAGCATACAACATAATGAAGATGTTTTTACAGATGCAAACAGGAATAACAAGCTAAGTTTATAAGGTCACCATTGTTTGGATTTAATTCCGGGGGGAAATGGTGAAGCAAATAAATGCGTCAAAATTGAAGATAGATGTGTAAATGTATCCCTCTTAAGTGTGGAGTGCTAAGAGTAATTAACTGAGACCTTGTTATATCAGTAATTAACTGAGACCTTGATATATCAGTGGGACTTCAATGTGCTTCTGCCTGCAGAGATGCTTAACACTCCCCAGAGTCTGTTTCTTGTCAGCATTAGTCTCTTGGGGATCTCTGGATCCTCAGATGATCTGCTACTTGTTTGCTCTCTGATCCTGGCAGATTTGTTGTCCCTTCTAAGACTGTAGATCTGTTGCTTTTTGTGCATTCACTTCCAGTAGTTCATGCTATATGGGCTCTTATTCATATTTCATCTGAGGGAGATCCAGTGGGGTGCCGCAGTGCTTGGTTTGGGGCCCGGTACTTTCCAATATTTTTATAAACAAACTGGATGAGGAGGTGGAGGGGGTACTTTAATAATTTGCTGATGACACCAAATTGGGAGAAGTAGTGAACACCTTGGAAGACAGAGAGAATTCAGTAAGATCGGAACACACTGGGAAAATGGGTGGACGTGAATGAGATGCAGTTCAACAAGGATAAGTGCAGAGTTCTACATTTGGGTAACAAAAATGAGAAGCACACATACTGGATGGGGGACAGACTTCTGGGTAGCACTGTGTGTGAACAAGACCTTGGGGTACGGGTGGACTGTTAGCTAAATATCAGTCAGCGTGATGCAGTGGCAAAAAGGGCCAATGCAGTCTTGGGGTGTATCAACAGAGGCATAGCATCCAAACCGCAAGATGTCATACCTCCGCTGTACACCACATTGGTCAGACTGCATCTGACCCTTTTCTGTAGGCCTCACTTCAAAAAGGATGTTGACAGAATGGAGCTGATGCAGAGGAGAGCAGTGAAGATGATCAAGGGCCTGGAGACCAAGCCCTACGAGGAAAGGCTGAGGGACTTGGGAAGGTTCAGTCTGGAGAAGAAGAGGTTGAGGGAGGACATGACTGCTCTCTTTGAATATTTGAAGGGCTGTCACTTAGAGGAGGGCAGGGAGCTGTCCCTGTTGGCAGCAGAGAATAGGACTCGCAATAATGGGTTTAAATTATGGGCAAAAAGGTACCAGTAGGATATTAGGATAAGAGTAGTTCAGCAGCAGAATTGGCTCCCTAGGGAGGTGGTGAGCTCCCCCTCACTGGCAGTCTTTAAGCAGAGGCTGGACAAACACTTGTCAGGGATGCTCTAGGCCAGGAGTGTCAAACATAAGGCCCGGGGGACGGAAGTGGCCTGTCCAGGGCTCTCATATGGCCCGCAAGCAACTGGTGCAAGGGAGGGAGTGCTGGGGGGGGGGGAGTGGGCAGAGCTACTCCATTGTGGCTTCAGCGGGGCAGAACAACTTTGTTTGGTGTAGTGGTTAGCCAGTTTGGTGTAGTGGTTAAATGCACGGACTCTAACCTGGGAGAACTGGGTTTGATCCCCCACTCCTCCACTTGCACCTGGCTGGATGACCTTGGGCAAGCCATAGCTCTGTTACAGCCGTTCTTGAAAAAGCAGTTCTCAAAAGAGCTCTCTCAGCCCCACCTACCTCCCAGGGTGTCTGTTGTGGGGAGGGGAAGGGAAAGGAGTTTGTAAGCCGCTCTCAGACTTCTTTGGGTAGTGAAGGGCAGGGTAGAAGTCCAATCTCTACTTCTTCTTTGTCTGCGGCAGTCAAGCATTGCTGGGGGCATCTGCCCAGTGCTCCCCAGTCCACCTATGTGGGTTTTCCTCTGTACGCACCCCCTCCCAGCCCACAGGGCCCTGCAGTGAGGCTACACCAACTTGGAGCTTACTAGCTGCTGTCCTTTAAAAAGTTTCTATCTCCGGTACCTGGCATTACATTTTATGGCACACATGGCCCAGCCCAACAAAGTGACATGTATGTCAGATCCGGCCCTCGTTACAAATGAGTTTGACACCTCTGCTCTAGGCTGGTCCTGCGCTGAGCAGGGGGTTGAACTAGATGGCCTGTATGGCCCCTTCCAGTTCAGTGATTCTCTGATTCTATATTTATTTGCTCCTGCTCCAGAGAAGGACTGGTACTCAGCAGCTACCCTGGCTCTTTGGAATCCTCCTCTAGTGATTCTCTTGCTATAGGCCTTCCAAAAACAATGAAAGACCTTTTTAAAAACTCCAGAAGGCCTTTGGAACTTGGCTCTGAGCAGTCCACAAGTTCATCTATGGATTTCTTTTTATTGTTTTCTGTTTTTAAAAAACTGGTATATCCCTGGAAAATCTCTGGAACATTTTAAAAAATGTAAAAATGGGGCCTATTCATGTTAAATAAACTGATAAATATTCAGAAGTTGAAAACAGTTTCAGATTCTGACTTACAGCATGACCCACAAGTTTTCAGTAATAACCACCGTAGTTAAGTAATCATTGATAACTACCTCTCTCTGTGTATCATTTAGTCCAGTCTGAAACATGCTGTTGTGCTGTGCTTATTTTGATTGGCAGCCAAAAAGGAAGAAAACCTAGGGTCTGCTCAGAAGTAAGTGTCATTTTATTCAATGGTGTTTACTCCCAAGGAAGTGTCCTTAGGATTGCAGCCACAAGAGCAGCACAGAACCCTGCAGGGATTCTCCTCCCACTTTATACTAGGAGTTGCCCTTCCCCCCCCACACCAAGAAAAATAAAGCCCCCATGAAGTCACAGAGAAACTGGAAGCTGGAAGGGACCTCAAGGGTCATCTAGTCCAACCCCCTGCACAATGCAGGAAATTCACAACTACCTCCCTCCCCACTCCCCCACTGAACCCTGCTCTTTGCCCACAGGAAGGCAAAACCCCTCCAGGATCCCTGGGCCAATCTGGTCTGCAGAAAAATTCTTTCCTGACCCCAAAGTGGCAATTGCCGTTACCCTGGGTATAAAAGAAAGGGCCACGAGAGCCGAGTGCTGACTCATTCCTTCCTGCCCTCCCTTTCATGATCTGCCTAAATTCACAGAATCAACACTGCTGTCAGATGGCCATCCAGCCTCTGCTTAAACACCGTCAAAGAAGGAGAGCCCACCAACTCCCGAGGAAGCCTGTTCCACTGAGGAAACGCCCCGTTAGGAGGTTCTTTCTAATGTTTAGCCGAAAACTCTTTTGATTTAATTTCAATCCATTATTTTAAACTAAAGGCAAAGGTAAAGGTTTCCCTTGCTTGAAAGCCAGTCAACTCTGACTCTAGGGAGCAGTGCTCATCTCCATTTCCAAGCCGAAGAGCCAGCAATGTCTGAAGACTCTTCCATGGCCATGTGGCCAGCATGACTAAACGCCAAGGTGCACAGAACACTGTTACCTTCCCTCTGAAGTGGTACCTATTTATCTACTTCCAATTTCTTGCTTTCGAACTTCTAGGTTGGCAGGAGCCGGGCCCAGAGATGGGAGCTCACTCTGTCATGCGGCACTAGGGTCTTGAACTGCTGAGCTACCGATCCTCTGGTCTACAGCTCAGCATCTTAACCTCTGAGCCACCAGATATCCACATTATCAATTCACATATCAAACTAGATCCCTTGGGGGGCTGAGGTGGAGGCAGGAAAGCTTCCATGCTTGATTTCTGCTTTACTGACCTGCAAATGAGTTATTTTGCCTGGGCATTCATGGAGCAGATCTGTGTTGGTGTAATGTAGTATGTTTTGTGTAGCAACCAGCTGGCCATGTGCTCCCAGGTAATGGCGCCCGCCGCATGGCCAGAGCGCATGGTCAGGCAGAGAGGGGAGCTTGAATCTGGAGGAACAATAGACGTCCGGGTCTAAGCCTCCACCTAGGTTCTCCCTGGGGAGCCAAAGCAGTCAAAGGCTCCTCCAGGGAACTTATGACAAACATGTACATATGTAAAGCCCCTATCAGATCTTTTGGGTGCGGCCGGAGGTGTGGCTCTGGCCAGCATATAATGAGGGCCCTGGAGCCCTGAAAGCATGCTTGATCTGACCATCTACTGGACACGCTGAATCACTCAATAAAGGCTTCATGATTTCACCGTTCCTGGTCTCCCGAGTCCAGTAGTCTTCAGTCGGGAACTATCTTTTTGGAGAAAAGGGGTTGCCCTGCCAATTCTGGGCACTGGCCCCGCCCCATTCAGGCAATCCCTAGCATAGCATAGCTGTTTGTCTCCTGGCAATACCCTCATTTGTAGTCACCGAGTCTGTCAAAATAGATGACTCGTTGTGCTATTGTATGTATACTTAGCAATGATTAAGACAGAACATTCTCAGCTCTGGAGAATTTTGTGGCATTCCTTCCTAATCCCAAGAGGTTTTGGAGCATATATAGCGACAGCGAACACTTCCCTCTGCATTCATTCAAGAGAGACGAGAGAATACAGTATTGTGAAAAACAAGGTAAGGAAGAATATTAACACTGTTGTGTGCTTTAGGCAGACTGTGGGAGGGAGGGTGGGAAGGGATGAGCCAGTGCTTGACTCTCATGGCCCCCTTTTGGGCACCCTGGGTAATGTCGATTGCCACTTTGGGGCCAGGAAGGAACTTCCCTCCAGTCCACATTGTCCCTGGGACCCTGGAGGTTTTTTGCCTTCTTCTGGGCTTACAGCAGGGGTCACTGGGGAGTGGGGGTGGGTGGGTGAGCAGTGAATTTCCTGCACTGTGCAGGGGGCAGGACTAGATGGCCCTTGGGATCCCTTCCAGCTCTGTGTATCTATGTACTGCAGGGTTTTTTTGTAAATATAATGAATTATTATGTTGAAAAGCAGAATAAACATCATGATCTGGAGATAAATCCTATTGAATTACATAGCTGTTTAGAGACACTTCCTCCCCCCACCCCGGTTTTATTTGGGAGGTACCCTCTTTCCCTTTTGCCCATACAGGGTCAAGGTAAAGGAACAATTCATCTTCCACAACAATAAAAAAATGTCTTTTGAGAATCTACTTATAGTTTTTAGTGAACACAGCCAGAGTAAGCTACCTTACTATGATCAGTACTGTTGTATTGTCATGTACTGTCTATTCAGCCAGTAATTCTCCAAGGTCCAAACCAGGGTCCTTTTAACTGGAGATGCTCCCAGGGGTTAATCGTGGCCTCTTCTGCCTCCAAAGCATATCCTGCTGCTTGAGCTAAGACCCCCTTTCCCAACAGTGTAAGTACAAAAGAGAAGGAACGTGACTTTGGCCCCCTTCCAACTTCTTTTCCCAGAAAATTATGTTGTTCAGAGTCTTCTTAATGTTTATTCTGAATTGCAAACCATGCTCGCCCAGGATATTGATGGAAATGTTTAATTGTTTGAGAGAGAAGAAAGAGTCCTTTGCCAGCTGTTAGTAAACTCCCCAATTCTGATTGTAAATTTTGACCCAAATGCTTTGGCATTGGGGGAAGTGCCCACATGTCCAAATAGCCCTGGCCAACCTTGCTAATATGTCTGCCTAGACGTTCTTCTCATTTTAAAGATGATCCTGCATTATGTTTAATCCCTCAGTTGTGGAAGCAAACTGCAAGTTAGATCAGGTCAAGGGTTTCCAGATAAGTGATCAGGGAAGAATCCCTTCTACTTACATTTCTGTTGGTGGAGAGTAGAGCTGCCTGTGTGTCGATATGGCATACATTTACATATGCTTTAAATAATACGTTCAGTTTGATCAGTTATAACATTTTATTTATTTATTTATTTTTCTTGTCCGTTCTATGAGGCAGCTGTAGGTGGCTTACACAGCTCCTCTTCCATTTTACCCCTCACAACAATCTTGTGAAGTAGTCAAATGACAGATTTATTGTGGTATAAGCTTTCATGAGATAAAGCACATAACTGATTATTTATTTGCTTCTATTATACCCTGCTTCTCTCCCCAACGAGGATACAAGGTGGTTGACAATATTCTCCCCTTTTCCATTTTTGGGGGGGTATTTTTTCATTTTGTGTGCATGTGCATGTGTGTGTGTGCATGTGTGTGCCCATGCCTGGCAGTTATGGCTACCTCTGGCGACTCCTACTAGGGCATGGAGGATGTTCAGAGAAGTGGCTTGATAGCCTGCCCCCACCTCCCAACTGCTGGTATTCCTTGGAGGTCTCCCATCCAAGTATATGTCAGGGTCGGCCCTGCTTAGCTTCCAAGATCTGATGAGATCAGGATCACCTGGGCTATCTAAGTCAGGGCTCCCCTTCTCCATTTTATCTTCACAACAGCCCAGTAAGGTAGGTTAGGCTGGGACAGAGTGAATAATCCAACCAGCTTCCATGGCAGAGTGGGGATTCAAATCTGGGTCTCCCAAATACTAGTCTGACAGCAAACCACTACACAGAACTGGTGTTGTGCAATTTGTTAGACTTTAAGGTGTCACGGGGGTCTGTTATTTTGGCTGCAGGAGACTTACAGAGTCATCTTATGCAGAACTTTGACAGTTTAAGACCATGAATGGCAATAGGCTTAGAGCAGAATAGTATGGTGGGACCCTTCCCCTCCTCTCAAGAACCTGGGGAGTAAGTGACGATGAGAAAGCGACCGGTCCAAGCTCACCCAAGGAGCTTCATGGCAAAGTGGGGACTTGAACCCAGGCTGCTCCGGTCCTAGTCCAACATTCTTAGCACTGCACCAAACTGGTTTATTCCTTTGTGATGACACGGGCCTGTTCATGTTCACTGTTCTCAAGGATCTATCAAATGAAATGAAGACTCTGTGTGTGCTTCCCTGCCTTTTGGCCATCATCATTCCTTTACTGGTAAGCACTGAGATGTTTGTTCAGTCCCCAAACTTTGCTAAAATACAGCAAAATAAGTGTTACAGAATATAACAGCGGTTTTTTTTTGCATTAATATAGAAGAAGAAGAGAAGAGATTGGATCTATACCCCGCTCTTCATTTGTAGTCTCAGAGCGGCTTACAAACTCCTTTGCCTTCCCCTCCCCACAACAGACACCCTGTGAGAAAGGTGGGGCTGAGAGAGCTCTGAGACAACTGTCCTTGAGAGAATAGCTCTGAAAGAACTTATGACTGACCCAAGGTCACACCAGCAGCTGCATGTGGAGGAGTGGGGAATCAAACCCGGTTCTCCCAGATTAGAGTCCGCGCACTTAACCACTACACCAAACTGGCTCTTCACAGAGTTCAAAATATATACACAACGGGGTGTCAAGTTGCAGCTGACTTATAACCAATGCTCCCTTTAAGCTGTGGAGTCTTGTGAGCAAAAATTCCACTTTGTGAGCTACTGGCATTTAAAGTTGTGAGTGAGTGATTTGGCTACTGCATAAATTAGTTTGCTCTGGAGCCAGCCTCCCTGAGCTAAGACAAAAATGTGTGAGCCGGAGGCTAAAAAAATGTGAGCTAGCTCACATTAACTCAGCTTTGAGGGAACACTGCTTATGACGACCCCAGCTAGGGGCTTTCAAGGCAAAGGAGTGGCAGAGGTGGTTTACTGTGGCCTTCGTCTGCAGAGTCTTCCTTGGTGGTCTCCCATCCAAGTACTTACCCTGCTTAGTTTCTGAGATCTGACAAGATCAGGCTGTACAACGCCACCTCCCCAGTCCCAGGTTCTGATTACGTCACATGTATTGTCTGAGCTCAGCAAGCCAAAAATCTCCTTGACAGCCTTATCTTGCCCCCACCATCCCTTTTGCATTACTAGGTAGACAGCAAGAATGAGAAAATAATCATTAAATACTAAATTGGGAGCTGCATTTGGCTTGGGGTATCACACCATGTAAGCCCAGAACAGACAGTGTGCATAGTAGTCACTCGTAGTCGTTACTACATGGGCTAATGGTCTGATGGCATGTAAAGCCACCACTTACTTGTATCTACAACTCAGATATGATCAGCAAAAGTTTGAAATTTTGTGAAAATTTATTCTTAAACGTGATGGCAACTGCACCAGTTTGTTCATCTCTTTTCCCCTCCCCTTCATCTTTACTCTCCAGGCCAGTAGAAGTGGCAGCAGTAGTCCTGCAAGAAGGTATTTGGGGCATATTGGGCGACATCATCGACCGCCACTGAGACCATCACATCGATATTATTCATATGCACGTTATCAACTCCCATATTATTCAAATGCATATCATCAGCTCCCATATCCCTCAACAGGCATAGGGCTTTGTCAATATTTTGGGCAAATATGGCCACATAATACATTTATTTGCATCCTACCACAACCTGCACAGACTACTACAGCTGCGCCAGGACAGACTACTACAGCCGTTCCAGGACAGACTACTACAGCCATGCCAGGACAGACTACTCCAGCTGCTCCAGCACAGACTACTACAGCTGTGCCAGAACAGACTACTGCGGCTGCGCCAACTGTTGCACGTGTACCAACAACAACTTTACGTGGAGATGGCTAAGTTGCTATTTGGTATATGTGTTTTGAAATATTGTAGCAATACAATGTGCAGAGTGCCACTTGCTACAGCTAAGCTAAGCCCAGAGGCTGTTGTCCCACATGCCTCTCCAACTGTGGGTACCCCTAGTTTTGGAAGCCTCCCCTGGAAATGTAGAGCCTTATGGATGCCAGAAGTTCTGAGGGCACCCATCTTTGTTGTTCAACCAGAGAATCATTATCAGGCTAAGGAAAAGGATGGCTGCAGAAGAAGTGGCCTGTGTACAGGAGTTCTATCTAAATGTCTGTTCACTGAGCTGGAGGAATGTGAAAGGGGCTGTGGGCAAAGCTCCCTCTAAGCTTGTGAGCAAAAATTCTACTTTGTGAATTTTCTTTCTACTGGCATTAAAGTTGTGAGCAAGCGATTTTACTACTGCATAAATTAGTTTGCTCTGGAGCCATCCTTCCTGAGCTCAGACAAAAAGGTGTGAGCCAGAGGCTAAAAAACTCTGAGCTCACACTAACTCAGCTTAGAGGGAACTCTGGCTGTGGGTCAGTGGAAGAAGCTCTGCTTTGCATGCAGAAGGTCCCAGGTTCAATCCTTGGCATCTAAGAAGGACCAGGCAGTAGGTGATGTGAAAGAGCTGCTGGAGAGCTGCTGCCAGTCTGAGTAGACAATACTGACTTTGATGGACCGATGGTCCGATTCAGCATAAGGCAGCTTCCTGGGTGTGTAAAAATTGCACAGTGTGGGGGTGTTTGTGAGTGATTTGGGGCTGTGACAGGACCCACTTTTGCCACAGGCACTGGGCTCCCCTTGTCTACTAGTGGGGATACTGAAGTAAATTGACCTGCCTGACTCAACAATTTGCTATGCTCTGTTGGCATTACAGGTGCCTAGAAGACGTGACCTTCTCAGATGCTCTGCAAACAGTCTTGCTTCTGGCTCTTTGTAAACTGCAACTGGTGATTGGCTCTGATCTTCTGACAGTGATGTCCCACCCACCCCTCTCCTGTTGGTGTCCAGCTTTCGGATATTTCCCCTTAAATAAATGTTTCCAGCATCCATCTACTCTTTGGTTTTAAATTGGCTTTTGGGCCATGTGTGTTTGTAAAGGAAGAGGCTGACATTTTGCAGAGTTTTACATCGAGAAATGAGGACTGAGAGCAGCTTTCCCCCCTTCCCCAATTAAAGCAAAATTTACACACAAACACACACACACACACACACACCACTTTAAAATCAAAGTCAGATAAGGGGCACAGAAAAACTTAAGAAGCAAATGAACCCTCTTATTCAAAGAGACAGAATTCATTAAAATATATGCAAAATAAACCCAATCTTTATTCTAGCACCTTCATTACACATAAATACCCAAGTAATCAGATACTAGATAATCCTATCCCATTTATAAAACTTCGAA
The DNA here is from genome assembly GCA_029233225.1 of Lepidodactylus listeri. Lineage (NCBI taxonomy): Eukaryota > Metazoa > Chordata > Lepidosauria > Squamata > Gekkonidae > Lepidodactylus > Lepidodactylus listeri. The sequence goes on from JARCFY010000004.1 coordinate 127,501,772, forward strand.
CAATAATTCTAAGAGGTATTACAGTGCAATCCCTATAACACTTTCTTAGGAGTAAGCCCAATTGAAGAGTGACCCAACATCACGGTACAAAAGGCACTCCTGCTTGCTTGTTCTCCATGCCTTGCTGAGAGCCAAACAAAATGGTGGACTGTGGAATCTCTCCCTAGTAATTCCCAACATGCTGTGGAGCGCATGGTGCTCAGGGTATTAGGAAGAACGCCATTGTTCCAGATTTTGAAACAATAGCTTGTACATACTAGCATCATTGTGTGTGTAATAAAATAGCACAGACAGCTGAGAGAGAGTCTGAACTCAACCAGAAACATTCACCTTCCCTAATCGCCTACTACTTAGTTATTTTTCAACTCATTAGGGCTCCTCATAGAATGTGGAAGAATAAACATCGTACCTGCAGAAGAACAGCAGACATTACATCTTTTGAGTTACCTCACACAGCTTCCGTGTGAGGGCATTTTTATAATAATGTCTCCCAGGCTGCAGTCACACATGCTAAACTATCCACTTTCAATTCACTTTCAGTGCACTTTCCAATTTTTACTGTGTGAACTGGCAAAATCCAGTTGGAAAGTGCATTGAAAGTGGATTATTTAGCGTGTGTGACTGCAGCCCCAGTCAACCATGACATCTAGTTGCCTGGCATAAGTGTTGCTACATGGAAGGCTAAACGTCAGTCTCTTTAATTGTATCTGAGCACAGTCATGTCCTCCTCAAATTTTGTGAAGGGAGTATTTTCACAAGGATTCACTCAGCAAGGCATCTTGTTATCCGCAAGGCACGCTGCCATCTCAGCACCACCAAGAACAAACTGTGGGATCGAAGAGACCAGATTGCAGCTTGGGCATGGCTGTTTTCCTGTTAAGGAGACATGGAGGAGAATCATCTCATCTGCTGCTGCCCCCAGGATCTGGACAAGGCCCCCCTCAGTGCATTCACTGGCTTTTCTGCTCAAGGGACACTGGGTGTGGGGAAAGGCCGTGGATGTGGCCTGTGGGTGGTTGCTGGTCTGAGCATAGGCAGGTAACACAAAAAGGGAGATGCATCTCTGGGGTAACTTCCTCTGGCAGGAATTAAAAACTGTAATGTGAGTTTTCTATCAACCAAGATGTTGGACTGGCATTATTACTTATCCAGAAATGATCAACATTTCTGCAACAAGTTGCACTTCTCAGCCTTACCAGCAGAGGGAGGGAAAACACAAGACATGGGACTGTTCGACCTCTTTTGCAGCTGGTTTGTCATGAAGGATAAGAAATAGTGAGATTAAAGAATGAAAGCCAGGTAAACCTCCTAGAAGGTGAGATTCCTGAACAGACCGGATCTAAGGGCAATGACATTCTTTCAACCCAGACTGCTCCACTTTCAAGCCTTCTTTCCCCCAATAAATAGTCCGTCTAGGTGGTCTTCATTAGTAGTAAATCACACCGTCCAAGAATTAGACTACACTATATTCTGTGTTTCCCATTTGAAAAGTGTGCCTGGGTTTCAAACAGAGAATTATTTCACATCTTTCCTGGCCACCTTTAGGAATGGGGGCTGATTTTAATTTGAGACTCACCACAAACTAAGCAGTGGGTTAATGCACCAGAGGCCTGGAGGTGAGCAGGGAGAAAGGGGCAGACATCAGAAACATGGGGAAATAGACATGGCAGCATCCCAGCTGGAAGGAAGGGAGAGGGCTAAAGCAGGATGCTAGGGAGCAACCAAAAAAGGGCAGGGAGCTAACAGTCTTAGTGTGTCCACCCTGGCACAGCAGAGAAGAGATCTGAATAGCAGGGATGCCAGCCTCCAGGTGGGACCTGAGATCCCCCAGAATTTCAGTTCAGACTACAGAGATCAGTTCCCCTGGAGAAAATGGATGCACTGGAGGGTGTGGATGCTATGGTATTGCACCCCCTTGAGGTCCCTGCCACCTCCAGACTCCACCCTGAAATCTGCAGGAGTTTTGCAATCTGGATCTGGCAACTCTACCCTCTTTCCCCCCGCTGGTGGCCAGGGGGAACTTGGCAAGCCTGGAGTACTGTGATCAGGAACTGACTAGGCACAAGTGAAAGCGGGGCGGGGGGGAAGGCTACTTTAGAATAAAGTCCACATTGGCTTATTGCTTTAAGAAAAGTAAGTATATTCTCCATTGGTAAAATCCCCGCACACAACACATGTTCATGCCGTACAGTGTCAGCTGGATTACTGGATTACTGGATCAGATTCAAGGTTCTGGTGTTGACCTTTAAGGCCATTAAGGCCCTTAATGGCCTTTATCTTCAGGACCGCCTCTCCCAATAGACCCTCAGAAGAGCATTGCGCTCAGCAAATCAGAATCTACTGGTGGTCCCCAGCCCAAGGGAAGTGTGGCTGTCCTCGACCAGAGCCAGGGGTTTTTCTGCCCTGGCTCCAACCTGGTGGAACTCTCTGATGAATAACCTCTGGGCCCTGTGTGACTTGATGCAGTTCCGCAGGGCCTGTAAGGCAGAGATGTTCCGCCAGGCATTTGGCTGAGGACAGCAATGGTTACATCCTTATGGCACTCCCACTCCACACCTCCCAGTGAGGCAATGGCACTAGGGTTGCCAAGTCCGGGTTGGAAAATAGCTGGGGACTTTGGGTGTGGAGCCAGGAGAAGGTGGGGTTTGGGGAGGGAAGGGGTCTCAGCGTGGTGCAATGCCATGGAGTCTACCCTTCAAAGCAGCCATTTTCTCGAGGGGAGCTGATCTCTGTCAGCTGGGGATCAGTTGTAAAAGCAGGAGATCCCCAGGCCCCACCTGGAGGCTGGCAACCCTAAATGGCACTACTGAAATTCTCAGTGTCACCTTTTAAGATAACTATTGTGTTCTATTGTTTTTAAGGGTTTTATTATGGATTGTATAATGTTACTATGTTGTACACTGCCCTGAACCTTGCCTCAACAGGGGAGGGTAGTTTAAAATCTAATCTAATAAATAAATCCATACTGTGATAGCAAAGGCAATATCTAAATTTCTATCTAAGTGGATGGGGAGAGATTCAAAAAGCAGATGTTCTCCTCTTGGAAGTCAGGGAGAGAGAGGACACACATACAGAGAGAGAGAGAGAGAGAGAGAGAGAGAGAGAGAGATGAAACTGGTGATCCAAATCCAACAGCTATTTTAGGAGATCAGTAGGGATTAGTTGCACCTTCTGAACCAAATGCGTGGGCTCATTTCTGCCTATTATATATATTTATACTAAGCACGGTATGAATCACATTTATGCTTACTGCACACTTTTACAGAATAGCTACTTATTACTTATAATTCTTTCAACCTAGATGGGCAAAAATTAGTTTCTTTGCATTCTATAGAGAAGCTGCATAAGTTAAAATTATGCACCACCAGTTAGATCTGTCATCTCCCCCCTCCTGCATTATTACAAAATAATTAACTGGGCTCACTGCTTTGCTGATGCTGCATTCATCTCTATTATAACCTTTTCCCCCCTAAAAAAAGAAGAATCTTAAGGACATCCTAGCTCCAACTAGACCATTAATTACAGTATGATGACCAATTACCAAATTCCAGAATTAAGTGTGGCTTGACTGCAAGAAGCAGCTCGTTCCAAAATTCAGTTTTTGAGTATGATCAATAGAGGGAGAGAGAAAGAGAGAACAGGCAACCTCCAGATGGTGTCCATAGAGGGTAAGAAGAAAAACTAGTTAACTGTTATCTATTTTTTTTTAAAAAACTTTGTTGATGAAGAACAATAAAATTTAAAGGACAAAGAATGATTGGCTAATACAAATTGGATTTGTAGCCTATTTCTTCTGTATCAAATGGTGCCACTGAGTTTCGCAAGACTTTCACATAAACACGTTTGCCACCTGGCTTTTAATGTTTTACAAAGTTGTTCAACATTCCTTCAGACCATGTGCAGGTTAATGTATTTTAGATAAGTTATATGCTGCTTTCCCCAGAACATCTGTTTAAAGCAGCTTATAACAGAAAACTTTTAAGAACTACAATCATATTAGCGTTAAAAAATTATATTCCATGGTGTCACCATTTTTCAGCTTGTAGACATTAAAAAAACAATTAAAAGGTGAATAAGCCACCAACATAAAAGAAACCTTCAGTTGAAAATTAAAAGCCTGTATGAAAAGAAATGTCTGACACTGCAATCTTGTGCAGAGTTAAGTCCAGTCTAAGTCCATTATACTGTCAGTCTGGCAAAGCAAGGTGATAGGCAAGTCTCTGCTGGAAGAGGGCTCTATAAACAGGGTGCCACCATGGGAAAGGCCCTGTCCAAAATTAAGTGATTCAAACACATTTTCTGGTCCCCCCCCCCCAAAAAAAAGCGCTTGGAAAATTAATGTCTAAGAATCAAATTTAATTGTACTGATGGGTTTCTGGATTTTTTCTATATAGTTCAGCATAGAAAAGTACAAAATCTACTACATATTTGGGTTAAGGCCCCCCCTTCCTGAGTATAGCTTTGCTTTGTTAAGCATGAGATATGGGGCAAAAAAGGGGCAAAATCTGATGCCTTTTGACTTTCAGCAATCTACAATTTCAGAATTCCTTTCCTCAAAAGACCTAGCCAGATCAATTTCAATATTTATAACCCGCTTTCCTCCCCAGTGGGGCCCCCAGGGTGGCTTACAGCACATCTGTTTCTATTTTGTCCTCACAAAAGCAACCCTGTGAAGTAGGTTAGGTTGAGAAAATAACTGACCCAAGGTCACCCAGCAAGCCTCCATGACAGAGTGGGATTTGAACCTGGATCTCCTAGCTGACCCTCTGATCACTACACAAAACTGCCTATGTTATTTGGCTTTTTACCCCAATGACCAAACTGGATGAAAAGTTAATCAAACTCAAAACAAGATAGATTTCTCCTGAGAAAAGTAGGTTCTGTTGTCTTTAGCTCATACTCAATTTTATTCTCTGTATGATGCCGTTCCATCCACCTGAGATTTTCCTCAGTGACCACAGACACTCTGGGACATAATGATGCTTTCTTATAATAAGATGTTGGGCACAGTGTAAAACAAAAAAATGACTCATGTGGGTTCTTCTCTGATGACTGCCTCTTTAGGAGAGAGTTTAAATACACGCAGGAGGCTGTTGCGTCTCACAAAGCTTGCTGCCACAAAGAGAAGTGTTTCATCAACACAGTGGGACCCAAACTATTTTATTATTCCTTCCAGATTTGCTAGACAGCAGCACGGTAAGAGTCGCATCCAGCACCAAGATAGAAATTTGCACGGTGAGTAATGGCGCACTTAAAAGACACAGAACAAAACAGGATTTCTGATTCCTTCACACAGGTACCAATTTGAAACATGAAGATTGTAATTCTGTTTCTCTCTCTTCTGGGATTGACAATCGCCTTGCCAGTAAGTAGCTTTTAATTTTCTCAGCTTGTGTGTGTGTGTGTGTGGGGGGGTGGCACACATGTCTGGTAAACTCAGAAGAGTAAAGAATGGAGAGACTGGGGTTCCGGCCCCCATCTGCCATAAAGCTTCACGGGGTAAATTTGGGCCAGTTACTCTCTTTCAGCCTGTGTTGCCGAACCTACCTTATAGGGAAGCTGTGAGGATGAAGTGGAGGAGGGAAGGTCCACATACACTGTCTTAAGCTCTTTGCAGGAAGGATAGAAATTGATAGAGTGTCTGTATTTGTACCCACACAACATTAAACTAGCCTTGCCAATTCAGATCTAGAGCTCTGGCTACTACAAACCTAACCCTGAATAGGCACTGGAGACTGGAGTTACCAATATGGCCTTTTCTGTACTGAAATTTTGCTACTGTTCTGAAGAAATGTCATGCCTCTAGTTTTGACATGGCATTTGCCAGACATTTCTAAGACTCGACATGTCTAGGAATTGTCATTTCTTGGGCAATATGTGTACCAGATTTCAGTTCTTTCAGTGGCCTGGAAATATCTTGAACATTTGGGAGTACACCTCTTGTTCCCAGCTGTAGGATGAGATTCCAGAGTGCCATGAACTAGATGTGCCAAATTTCAGCTGTGTGGATTGCATAGAACTACCTTGATCGCAGGGATGGGGAGGAATACAATTCTTGCAAATGTTTCCCCTTAGCAACTTAGCAACTAAGCATGTATGCATCTCACAGCTTTCTGGATGGACTGGAAGTTCCCTCACTATTTGGAGTCACAATCTGAATTTCCTGTAAGAAGGAAAACTATGCAGATGTCCCATTTTTCAGGTGTTTTTAGTAACCGGAGTTTGTTAGACCACAGATGTACTAAATAAGACATCACAAATCAGGAAGAACCTTTGCATTATTTTAAAAAGTTTTCCGAGATTAAAAAAGAATATAAATAATATCGGGAAAGGCATGAGTTGCTTGATCTATGGTTAGGTCAGAAGAAGCCCAACTAACATATGTAAATAAACAGACCATTCATTAGTTATCTTATACACTGGATTTCCTCCCAGCGGTTTACTCTTATGTGTGATGCATCCCATGCACACAAATGCATTATAGCCACATAAACAAGAGAAAGAGAGGAGACCTCTTTGGTATATGCAACTTTGTATTTCTCCTTGTGCATCAGTGATGCCATTCTGCTTTCCCTGAACTTCTACCAACCAAGGTACACTTTTTAAAAAGTGAAATAAAACCAAGGGCATATTTCCCTGTAAAATGCAACATTCTCATCATTCAGCAAAAAAAAAATAATGCTCCGGATTGGGGCTAAGCAGAAAGGGGTCTGCTAGAGTGGATCCCATGGGATTCTCCTGTAACTCTGTAGTGGGGCATGGTTGAAAGGAAAGGAGAAGGAATGTATTCATTTACAAGATTTGTACTCCACCTTTCCACCCAATTAGGGCCTCACAAGGTAGAGAACAATTAACAACCAACTTTTAAGAACAATGTGTGTGTGTTTGTGTGTGTGCATGCATGCGTGTGTGTAAAGTGACGTTAAGTTGCAGCTGGCTTATGGTGACCCCAGTACACGGCTTTCAAGGCAAGTGAGAAGCTGAGGCGGTTTGCCCTTGCCTTCCTCTGCAGAGTACCAATACCAACCCTGCTTAGCTTCCGAGATCTGACAAGATTGGGCTATACCATACAGCCTTATATATATATATATATATATATATATATATATATATATATATATATATATATATATATATAGGGCTGCCAAGTCAGCCCGGGGGGCGGGGGATCCCCCGCTAGAGGGGTTCCCAATCCGCCGGCCAGCATTGGGCCGGCGGGGGAAACCCCACCCCCAAAGTCGTCCAGCCTGGACGACTTCCCCCACGTAATGACGTCACCCGGAAGTGACGCCATCATGTTGGGGGCGTTGCCTGGGTGACGCTCTGGCAACGCCCCCAATGTGCTGACATCACTTCCGGTGACGTCACGTGCGCCGGGGAAGCTCCTGGCCGGTGGAGGACTCCCCCCCGCTGGTAAATTCAACAGACTTGGCAACCCTAATATATATATATATAATTGGGATTTATATCCTGCCTAGACAGCATTAGCCAGCTCAAGGTGGCTCACAGTGGTTAAAAACACAACAGTATGGTTATCAGAGGATTACAACTTACAAAAAATAAAAATAGAATATCCCTAAACATTAAAGCTCACAGCATTTCACAGAAATCCCACAAATTTACCAAAATTTGGTGACTATCATTGCTTCCAGAACAAAATACAGCAATTTCCAACCCCACAGCCACGGGCTTGCACCAGTTGATTGATCTCAGTGCTTTCCCAAGGCCTTCTACCCCCAGTGACAGCTCCTAGTTGAAGGCCTGGCAGAAGAACTCCTCTTTGCAGGCCCTGCAGAACTGCAAAAGGTCCTGCAGGGCCCTGATGTCATCCAGGAGCTTGCTCCATCAGTGAGGAGCCGCCACTGAGAAGGCCCTGGTGGTCGTCAACCTGGCCTCTCTGGGGCCGGGGAGGGTCAGACGATGTTGAGTGCCCAACCTCAGTGCTCTCTGGGGTATATATGGGGAAAGGCGGTCCCTTAGGTAGGCAGGCCCCTGACCATAATATATATGTGTGTATACACACACACACACACACACACACACACACACACACACACACCTTTCTTGGAATGTTGGGAAGTAGAGGGAAAGGAAAGAGTTTATAATCCTATGATGTTCCTATCTTACCTGTGAAATTTCAGCCAGAAAGCAAGGAATGGAGGAGACAGAAGTTACTGTCTAGCCATAAATCCCTGATCTTAGCAAATCGTTGCCTGCTTCAGGGCTGTCCAAACACACAGCCTAAGGCAGAAGAATCAGTGTGGTTTACAAGCACAAGTTTAGAATGCTTCTCCCCACTCATTTAGGATGCTTTGAAATACAGCTCATTTTCAAACACAAACAACAAAACAACCCGAGCACACTCTCTGCCTATGTCTAGACTGCTCATCACTTTCCCCTCCTAAATACATGTTAACAGCAACCAGAAAGGTCTCACGAGTTCACTCCAGTACGCTTTAAAGAAATATTAATTTATTAATGATATTGTGAACAGTGACTAACACTTGGATGTTCCTTTCACAAGGGACAGGAGATCCTTAGAAGAGTTGCAAGCCTCTAAAAGCACCAGACCCTGAAGCAGCTGGAGGTGTAAAGACACCTGTGGTGTAGGGGCTAGGGTATCAGATTAGGACCTAGGCGATCTGGATTCAAATTTATTTATCTAGTGCATTCATACCCCCTTTCTCTCCTCAACGGGGACTGAAAACAGCTTACATTGTTCTCTCCTGCATTTTAGCCTCACAACACTCCTGTGAAGTGGGGTAGGCTGAGAGTGTGCGACTGGCCCAAGGTCACCCAGCAAGCTTCCCCACAGCAGAGCAGGGATTCAAACCCGGGTCTCCCAGATCTTAGCTGGCACTCTCACCACGCTGGCTCACTTGGGCCATGAAGTTCACTTGGCTGACGTTTGACAAGTCATTCCCTCTCTACCAAACTTACCTTACATGAAAATGAACAAGAGCTATATGGCATCTTAAAGGCTAACTTTTTTTTTTAATTCAAGCATAAACTTTCATGGACTTGAGCTCTTTTTGTCAGGTGAACCTAGTGGGTCTTTGCTAGGCGGACATACAGGGGCAGATTGACCATTAAGGCCAACAAGAAAAGTCCCAGAGGGCCAATGGCCTGGGACTGGAGATGACCCCCAGATGGGGCTGCCCCAGCTCAAATCTGGCAGTCTTTGCCTTGTGCGGGGTTGTAGCAGCCACTGAGAGCCTCACTCCATGCAGGCCAGGGGAGGAGGTTTGAGGGCCAGCTGAACCCCGCATGGGGCGGCGAAGGAGGTCCACAGGGCAGGGTAGGACTCACCTGTCCAAGCCCTACATGGTGAAGGAGATGCTCTTTCTCCCTTTCTCCCTTCTTCCTCTGTGGGGTGGGGCCCTTGTTCTAGGCCTTTTCTCCCTTGAAGCCCACCCCAGCAGACATAGATGCAAAAAATAATTATAAACAAGGCCCATGGAATGCAGGAAACACAAGATCAAGTATAATTAAGCAAAATTTCAGTGCAATCAAGAAAAATATAGTTGGGTGGGGAATGGGACTACCTCATCCATTGTGGCACTCTGAGCTCCAAGAAAAATTGCAATATCGTTACACAGTGCCCACTTCTCTGAACAGCAAGAAGTTCCGAGGTGAATGCTCTCCCTTCCCCTAGGTTGGTTCTTTTGGAGGATAGAGGGAACTGGAGACTTACAGATATGTTTACAGTACTTGGTTTATCTAACAGTATACAAGTAGCTAGAGGCTAAGAGAGAGAGAGAGGATGTGCATACACTTTAAGACATTTTAGCCAACTCACAGCATCTGTTTCCTTCTCTCTTTTTTCCGGAGTCAAAACAATTCTTCAGCTACACATACTCACCTGTCCCTTCAATTCACCTAGGAGGGGGCCACTACCTCCAAGGTCTGGAGGGCACCACCTGAACAGAGTCGTTTCCTACCACTTAATACCTAGAGAGATAACACCCACTGTCATTAAGAAATTGGGTTGCCATCCCCCCAATGGGAGTGAAGTTTTCCCCACTTTCAGGGGTCCTAATCCACCACTGGCCAGCTGGCCGGCATGGGGAGCCCCACTTCTAAAGAGCCCCATTGCACCTGATGTGCCCAGCATGACGACATCACCCGGAAGTGACATCATTGCACCGAGCGTGTCACGCGGGGGATGCTCTAGCATTTGGGTAAAAACTCTATGGTGACCAGAAGACCTTGGGTGCTGGGCTGGAGCCTCCCACTGGGATGCAGGTAAAATCTGACAACCCTGTTAAGAAATGTTTCAGTCCGGGCCTTGCCTTCAGGCCCCATTCACAATGATGAGGCATGGATCTTGCAGCAATGTGAGGGGAGTGAATGGACACTAGAAAGCTGTCAAGCAGTCTGAGTAAATGAGAATAAAAAATGTAATTCGCTCATTCCTTCCACAGACATTCTGTAGCAACCCACTCACAAACTCTATTATTCGCAGTGGGGCAGAAAGATTATGTCCCAGACCTCTAGCATTCTAACACATCTCTATTTTATTTATGGCATCTAGTTTATTTATTTAAATTTATTTATATTTTATTTATTTAAAACATTTCTGTGCTGCCTTTCTACCCAGTTCAGGGTCCCTAGGGTGGCAAACATTAAAACATTTCAAAACATTAAAAATATTTTATACACAAACACACACAATATTTAAAACAAATAAAACATATTATAAACACATGGAAAATACAAACACATAAAACACACACAGACAGGAAGGAGAGCTAATAAGGTTTAGTGAGGCAACACCAAACAAAAGCAAAAAAGTCTTCTTCACCCACTGGTGGAAGACAACAATAGGAGACAGATGGATCTTCCCAGGGAAAGAGTTCCAAATGGTGCCACTATCAAGAATGCCCTTCCTTGAGTTGCCACCTGCCTGGCCTCCTAGACCCAACCCCAAAAGGCAGTTCAGAAGAATGCCATGACTGAGAGGTCCAGGAGAATTAGAAGGGTCCCACTCCCCTTGTCCATCTCCCAGTGCAGGTCATCCACCAGGGCAACCGAATCCGTTTCAGTCCCACAACCAGGCCTGAAACCAGACTTGAATGGATATGAACAATCCACTTCATTCAAGAATCCCTGAAGTTGCCCAGCCACCACTTAGTCACTCACCTTGCTCAAGAACGGTACATTTGAGACTGGGCATTAATTATTGTTATGGTGTTGCTATCCTGATCTGAAACCATGTTTCAGGGTGTTGTACTCTCACAGCAATACAGAGGATACACCCTCATCATAAGTATTCATGAGTCAGTATTCTTCTTATTTTGACTAGACTGTAAGATTACAAAAAGATCACTCATCCTAACAACAAATAAAATGATACTCAAAGGTAGTTTGACATACTACATCTGGAATTCCCTTCCTTCCTCAGATAAACCAGCTGAGTAGAGCCATTGCTACAAGCAACAGCAGAGAGGTAAGCAACATGAGATTGTCTGTGCACTTTGTGGTTAGATAAGCTTTTTTAAAAATATTAACTTCATTTTATGAGTCCCTTTATTATCTAGATAAATGATCTATCAAGATGAAGGCTGGCCAGGGTGGGGAACAGCCTTGGTCCCTCCACTTCCCTGATCCATGTGAAAAACAGTATCTAGGCTATGGATCCTGCTGGCATCATCTCTGCCTTAAATTTTCCTGGTGTTGGCAATCTGCCCTCCTGTACTGCCCATACACTGGTGCTTGCCAGACATGAGCTGGAAAAGCTTGGTACTCTGGGAGGGTCTCTAATATGGTCGTACAGCATTTCGGAATGTAGAAGGTGGCTTGAGTGTCTCTCAACCAATGTCACAGTAAGAAGTTACCATCATTCTCTGCTCTCCCCTGGTGTATCATCCAAACTGCTGGGTAAAGAAGGAATAGAGCTGGAAGAAGTTGCCCATGCTTCTTGTACATAGCAAACCTTGAATGATAAAGTGTATGGCAGGAAAAGGGCCAAGGATGACCCAAGCCATTTTGATGTCCCGGGCTACAAACCCAAATATCACCCCTGGATTAATTTAGGTGTGCTGTTTGTCAGGAAGTCCTGCATAAGCCTTGTTGAAATGTTTTGCAAAAGTACACAAAGTTCAATGGAGCATGCACAGAAGATCATTACAGTGAATTGTGCCTCAGAGGCCTGATCTTTTTGCTGCAAGTGCTACCACTATCCTACCACTCCATGGAGCAAAGTCGGAAGTCTTCCTCTAGCTTAAGGAGGGTCCCTCCAGCTTAAGTGGCTGCTCTGTTGGAAGAAGAGCTTCTTGTTGGAGGGAGGCTCCTTGGAAGATGGTTGGATCTAACCCTACTCTTTTGCCACTCCTCCCCCTGCACTGATTGTTCTGTCTTAAGAGCCGCTTTATACCACAGAGTATGTCATGCCCTTCTCTTCCTTCAGGAAATGGGTAAGAGGGCAAGAAATAAGTGCTGTGTTGAGTTAAGCACTTTGTCCTCACAGTGAGAACCTCACAGTGAGGACCTCACTGGTGCACTAGGATTTAAAGCAGTCCACTATGCACAGCCAAAAAGGGATATGTAGCAAAACATGTTGCAAAATACCCAGGATTATTGCAGTACCTGCAAATATTTAGCTTCCTTTCTGATGTATTAATTAGTGATGAAAATAATGCACAATAATGACTGTTTTTCCCATTTGTAATATATTAAATTATTTATTAATACAGTTAATGCAACGTACTGGATACAATTTCAGAAGTCATACTTTATAATATCCATGCCTTGTCCACATTACAATAAAAGTCAAATATTCATTGTGTCTTGGAACCACTCCCACCTGCTTCAAGTTATTTAATGCAACAGACCACACTTCGACAAAATGAGGTGAATTAGATCTGAGTTGCTTCACCTTATAAGTAATTCTTCCCATTACAAACACGTTTGGGGTGTGTTACGTAAGAGGAGTTGCGATGCCATTTGTGTTCATGCCTTGCTTTTTAATAAACCTATTTTCTAAGGGCCCAAGGGTCCCTATTCTTCTTGAGCCTGTGGCACTTTTGAAGCATGGGGAATGAACACCACCACAGAAGGACTGCCATCTGGCACTGGGTCTAATCACAAAATATTGGAAGGTTTCAAACCAAGCACCCCCCACCCAATTGTTTCTGAACAGGGGCTCTGTGTGGATGCAAAGGCCTCCCTGGAATTCTCTTGAAGCACTTCCTCTCCTGGTCCGGAGGGTAGGAGATTCAGGTCTGAGCCTTTGCTTTGAGGGAAGGGATGCTTCTTCAAGGAAGCAAATGAGCACCTGGATACCTACCAGCATGTTGGTGATCCCTGCCTTAGTCAAAACATTTGTTTTGCTTTAGTGCTGGCGAACGGACAGTCAAAATTTCGGTTGTGTGTTCATGAAAAAAACAGCTGTGTTACAGGGAAAACTTTGCATGCAAATTGTACACTGTACAGTACAGATAGTTCATGTTGCTTCTGTTACGATGAAAAATTCAAACAAGTTACATAATGCAAAAAGCTATCTACCATTCAATTTCTCAGATACTACGACTGCTGCAAAGGTTCAGAGCCACGGGAAACAATCCGCAGCTAACACAGGTACTGCCAATACCCTTTTCAACGGCATTGCTGAAGTTTAATTTTGTCAAGAAAAGTCAGATCAGGCACAGCGGCCTGTGCTGCCTCAAGAATTTTTGATCGTTTTGCTGCAGAAAAGATAATGATTCCGTTCTGTATTCTTGTCCACCGGCTTGGAGCTAAGTTAATTTGCTACTGAATTTGAAATGTCGATTGCTTGGGGAAAACATTGGAAGAATTACAAGGGAAGTAAAAGGAGTTACACGGAAAGGCTAGTCAGGGGATGGTGAAGGGGCACTCGTGCACTGTGAGTTATAAGAGGAGGAAAAATAGGAGCCTTTTGCCCTGTTCCATTTTGGAGGTTTGAATACCACAACCACAATCCACTATATATATATATCTATATGTCTTTTTCATGAATGAAATCAGGAAGTGTTGGGAACAGGAACAGGATTTTTAAGGTACACTTTTATATAACCATCATAGTGCAGTTTTCTTCAAAAGGGAGAACAGAGAGCAAAGAGAAGGGTGATCCTTATTTTTAAAAGATCACACTGTTCCATTATTAATTATGGATTGTTTTCTGATGGTAGCAAAGGTCAAATCCTGGGTATGGACTCCCTCCAGCAAAGCTGGTCCCAGATCAGACTGCATTAACAAACCAGCTGCCGAATGAGGTAAGTAGCACAAAGAACGTCCCTATGGAACACACCATCTCTGGGAAGCTTCTTGCTATGGAGGCTGGCATTACTATTGAGGGAGGGCAGAGAGAAATCAGATATCAGTGCCGACTGTCAGCCTTCAATTGGCAGGAAGCCTGTTTTGTGAAGGAGAGCTCTTCCACCTAGGTCCATTAAACAAGGCACTACAGGTAGGTGGAAAAATAAGAGTTCACAATCCCTAGTCCAATGGGCTGATGTGGAGAATGAGAGCTGTGCTACTAGGCAAATCTGACACAGTGGTACCAGTTCTGGGGGGATGGCAGCACCTGGGCACCTTTGCCAACAGAGCTTCTGCTTCCGTGTTGTGGTTGACTACATTTACATCTGCTGTCAGGTTCCATACCAGAAAACTGGGCTCAGTTCATGAAGATAATTCTTTCTTTACTGCTGCTTTTATACATAGTTCTAAACTGAGTGTGCAGAAGTAATAAGGTTCCTTTGACCAAAATGATCATCATATGGATTCATTCAGAACCACTTCCCTATTTCTCTGCCACCTTGAGTTAATGCATCTAATGCCATAGTGTCCCCTGAGCTCTGGAAATGGTCCACTGACACTGATTGGGAAATTGGAGCTGCTTCAGTGGTTACGATTTATGTTGGTTGGGGTTCCTCGTAAGAGCAAAATGCCACTCTTTTAATGGCCCATTCACAAACTCAGAAATAGATGTTCAGAGTCATTGGTGGATTCTGTGGCAAGATGTGCACTTCACAAGTGACCAAAGTAAGAATTCCAGGTATGCCCTCCACTGTGCTGAAAATAATAATGGTGATCTGTAGAGCACATTGTACAGCAGCAGATGGACTGGGCCAGTACATTTCAGAACTGAAAAGCCTGAACTGAAGGACACTGAAAGTCCATGCAAATTCTATGGTGCCAGGACTCAGTGGGGAGGAAAGATGGCATTGTATAGCTCAATTTCATTAGCTCTTGGAAGCTAAGCAGGGCCAGGACTTGGACAGGGAACTGCCAAGGAAGTCCCTAAAGAGAAAGGCAATGGCAAACCACTTCTGCTTCTCTCTTGCCTTGAAAGCTTCTTGTTGGGGTTGGCATAACTCAGCTGTGACTTGACAGCATTTACATGTGGAGGACTCGGTATGATTTCAGAACAGAATGCTTCTATCCTAAAGTTATTTATTTGGAAATAAGTCTTATTGATTTCCACTGGATTTACTTCTGAGGAAAGACTTTTCATTGCTGTTTTCTGAGATATAACTTTTGGGGGGGTACATTGAACGATCAATACCTAGCTCTTTCAAGCTATGCTCTCTGTATCACTCAAAGCTGATTGGTCAGATTATATTTGAAACTACTTGTTGATCAATATAGCTCTTTGTCATTTTTGACAGGTTACTCCGCTTGAATGGCCATTTATAAATTTCCCCATGAATTTTCCAAAAACCCCATCGGAGCTAGGAGCAACAAACTGGCAAGTAAGAAAGTGTGGGATGCATACAGAAATTTTGTTTGGGTTAAGCTATTATTTTTCATTGGATTTTTTTTTGCTTTACTTCTTTAATATTATTGCATTACATGCTTGGAATCTTTACTGTATTTGGAAAATGTCTGTGTTGTTTTCAGTGGCAAACACATTCCCACCTGTAACTTCTCATCCTAGACCAAACTGGAACAAAAAATCTTGGCGCATTATACCAAGGAGGAAACCTGGAGGAAAAAAATGTTCTGCTGCTTTAATTTAATTAGCCACTGCCCCCTACAGACACTAAATGCCCCCTGACAAAAATATTCCTAACTCCAGGGCAGATTTTATAGCAGTCAGGCAGTGATTCAAGACCTCTGCTGCAATGCCAGGAGATGTGGATAGAGAGATAGAGAACTGGGTGTCATCGGCAGGTTGATGACACCCAATTCCAAAGCTATGAATGATGTTTCCTAAAGGCTTTAGCATACAGATTTAATAGTAGAGGAGACAAGACTGCACCCTTCAGAATCCCACAGGGTAAGTCCCACACTGAGGACAACTGGTCTCTGATTAGGGTTCTGCATTCGGAGGCACTCAAGATGAAAATATACTAGCAAAATATCTTATCAGTATTTTGGAGGGTTTATTTGGCATTCCAAATATATCCAGGATATTTTCAGAAAACTGAAAAAATTGTCCCCCCCAAACCCCATAAATATTTAGGAATTACCGGTAAGATCGGGAACCAGCTTTTGCAGTCTTCCAGGGACTGTTTTTTGTTTCCTTTTCTTTTTTTCCCTATATGAAAGTTTTCTATGGGCTTCCCACTGTTTTTTGCCATTTCAAATGAGCCTTGTCAGGTTTCCCCTGCCCCTTTGTTGGAGCTCCTTTGTGTTCCTTGTTTCATTTATTTGCATTTTATATTTTTGTCAATGTTTTCATCTGTCTATTCTTCACTGTTGATTCTGTGGATTCCTGTTGTGGACACAAGCCATATGGGCGTTTATAGTCAGTAAATATGGTTTCTATACACTCAATGTATATCATCTATATATATGTGTGTGTGTGTGTGTGTGTGTGTGTATCTCTCTCTCTCTCTAATCTATCTATCTATCTATCTATCTATCTATTTATCTATCTATCTATAGAATGTATTGTGCTGATTTATTAATGCATAAATAATCTTAAGGGAAGTGTATATTTTATGAGAGGAAAAGTATGCAATGAAAAAGAAAATGGAATTAATTTTTTTTTTAGATGCAAACGTTTCATATGAGTAAGTCAGAAGCAAATCCGAAACAGGGATTGTTCAGCAGAAACAGAAGAAATGGGAAATTCAAAATCACCCCTGTTCTTCTGGGCAGTGGACAAACATTCTCCTTTCAACTTGCCCATTTAATATTACCTCCCTGCCCCCTCATTTCCCCTTTCCTCAGTGAATCCAGGCTGAAGGATAATACTATGATTTCTGGGCAAGGGTAATGCTTCCAGGATTCCCCTACACATATCATCTACAGTAGTGTAGCAATTCTAGCACATGCTTCCTTCCTTCTTTGGAACAGTCTATATACTACAAGAACAAACATAACAATGCAGGGGCCCTCAGCTACTGCAAGGACCATGTGTGGTTGATGCCTCCAAATGGTTGCATAATTTTTCAAGGCCCGCTTCAGCTCTTCTGGCAAGATACCAACGTTCTCCAGCCAGACTTTAAGAACCATTGTTTTAGATTAGACCATTACCTATTTACAGATAAGTGCAGCATAGGATTATCAACACATTACGTATTATTTTTTAACTTCATTTATACCCCACCTTTCTCCCCAATCGGGACCCAAGGTGGCTTATATAATTCTCCTCTCCTCCTTTTCATCCTCACAACAACCCTGTGAGGTAGGTTAGGCTGAGCCTTAGTGACTGGCCCAAGACACCCAGCAAACTTCCATGGCAGAGTGGGGATTCGAACCTGGCTCTCCTGGTTCCTAGTCTGACACTCTAACCACAGAGTGCATTGCATGGTCAAATGGATCAAATGAAGCTGCCTAAAGGTGCTTTACATGTTATCCTGAGCAATAACTATAGGGAGATGGAGAGCTGCCAGTTTGAGGTAAGTGTGGATTCTTGAATGGGTATAATCTCTCTGCCAGAATACCTGGCATGACCACTACAAATGGTTCTTGCTCATTTTTTTGCCTAGCCAAGATTTTGACGTACTGGCACTTCTAACAATTTTGCACTGCAGTATTCACTTTGCAAACCAAACCTCAGGCATTCCTTGTTTTACAGTCTGTCCCCGGTTTCCAGTTGCTGCCATACATGCAGATGGCCCCCATAGACCTCAGTATGGTAAGTTCCCCCCGCTTTTTAAAGAGAGTTCACTTTTTAATTCTTTATTATTTTCTGCAAGGTTTTTTTTATTATTGACCAACAAAGATCCTATTTCAGTGCGTGATGACTAGTACTACATTTGGTTTATAGAATGCTGTGTTGGGTATCAGAAGATAGCATTCTCATTGTTCCTTATACAAATGTTTTGTTTGCTTGAAAAACATGAATGTCGTGTGTGCGATCTGTTCCCATTTACAAGGGATTCTCTGGATTTTCTGGTATGTTCCAGTTCAGTATTTGGATTTTTTTTTTAAAAGTTTGTGAATACAAGTAATTAATTTACTAGAGTTGCTGGTTTTCAAGCATCTGCTTTGCCCCAAGGTCTCCAGAAGTTAAACCTTTGAATGGGATGATGGGGGAAAGGGAAAGGATGTATCACACCTCTAGTGTACAGGCAGGGAACATATGCAAATAGTCACCAGAGCACCACAGAATTCATAGGTTTGCAGGTCACAGACTGCAGCTGATGAAGTTAATTTTGAAATTGCTGGTACTATGTTAAAGGATGTTTATGTATCTGTAGCATATTTTTGATCAAAGGAACAAAAAACACTACTCTGTCTTTTAATCAGTGCAGAATAAATCATTGCAGAGTAAGTTAATGCAGTAAGCTGAGAAAAGCCTCCGCTTGTAATGATGAGTGCACTGAGGATTCTCAGAACATATGAGAATATGGGTCTTACTAAAAGTATACAAGAGAGTGCTCCTATCTGCCAGTGTGAAATGCTGAAAGGGAAATGTTCCATGGAGCCTTACACAGTTTTAAAATAAACAGTATTTATTTATGTGGTGTGCATTACTATGCGGCACGTTTTGTATAAGGAGGATAATTTAAAGTAAGAGGAATAAATCAGCAACAAATGGCCCTGTTTTGAAAGTTTCCCTGTTGCCCGTACAACCTAAGCGTCTATGCAAACTTAAAATTACCTATTGTGTAGCTCTAAATCTCAGTTTTTAAAAAGCCAGACTGCATCAAGTTCTCAGTGCCTTATCGTACCAGGAGATTTAAGTAGCAAAAACTGAGATGCAGCAAGTGACTTCCATGTCCCTGGGTGATCTCAGATTTCTCAGAATGATGGCAGTGGTGGAAAGTGCCATCCAGTCACAGCCAACTTTGGTGATCCCATAGAGTCTTCAAGGCAAGAGACATTCAGAGGTTGTTCGCCACTGCCTGCCTCTCTGTAGCTACCCTGGACTTCCTCGGTGGTCTCCCATCCAAATGCTACCCAGGATCAGCCTTGCTTCGCTTCTGAGATCTGATAAGACTGGGCTAGCCTAGGCCACCTAGGACAGGGCACAAAGGCCTAGAACACAATATAATTAGCTTCTCCCAATTATGATTTGACATCTTCTGCTCAGAGGTTTTAATCTGCTGGTTTAAAGAAATGGAGAACCTACATCCCCCACACCAATACTTCATGTTCATTGCTGTCCTAAGTAAGGAGCTTCCAAATTTCAGGCCCTACACTGACAAAAACAAATCCATTCTTGAAATGGGCTGGATATGAAAGACCAGTGCTTCCTGCAATACTTGTGAATCATGAACTGCCTGAGCAAAAGGTAAACATCATAGCAAAGCGAGCTTGCTGCCACCAGCCCTTTTTAACCTTGGGCTTAAATGTACCTTCTTGCAATTTCATTAGAGATTTTCAAGAGATTTTATATATGGACAGGGCTCTTTTTGTAGAAAAAGCCCAGCAGGAGCTCATTAGCATATTTGGCTGCACGCCCCAAAAGCACAGCTCATTAGCATATTAGGCCACACCCCCATGTTACCAGAAGAGTGGTCATCCAACCACACCCACCTTTTGCTTCTTATTCTGTTTACCTTGTTTGTTGTCAAAACGGTTTTGACAAAACCAATAAAAACATTATTTTCTTTCCCAGCTATACAAAATCTTGCCTGAGCCAATATCTTATGTCCAACAATTATTCCCAAACTGGATTGAAATCAATTCCTAAAGGTTAGGTTCCCATGGAAATCAGCTTGCCTTCCTGCAGAATTAGTATGCTGAATATGAATTTTTAGGGTTGCCAACCTACAGGTGGAGTCTGGAGATCTCCTGGAATTACAACTGAGCTCCAAACTACAGAGATCAGGTCAATGGCTGCTTTGGGAAGTGGAATCCATGGCATAAGATATTCAAAACTACTTGGTTTCATATGATAGAACCCTTATACGCATGCCCTTAAAACTACCTCTTTTTTTACATGTATACACAAACAGCAGGAGAGGTGCTGAAAAGCACATGACAAATGTAGATGTAGCTTTAGTTTTGGGAATTACTGGCTGTGTGATAGTTTATGAGATTTGCCTACTTATTATCATCTCCATATTTTGAAATTAAAGAACAAAATATGCTAGGTGCAAAGCAGCATTATTTGTAAGTGGGCAGTCTTTTCTGTCCTTCAGAAATCATATATCAAGAAACAATACATATGAGCATATCTATTTTAGTAAACATAATCAGGCAATACCTGAAGCAATGCTTTGGAGGTATATGCTGAAATATGCTCACCAGTATATTGGGGCAAAAATAAAAAATAAAATCTGATCCTTGCTTGGGACCAAGAAGTCCCTTAAATTCATTTACTGCTGCCTCCATGCCACAAAACTGATTTCTTACATTTCTCTAACAGTCTATTTTAAAAATACATACATTCTTCCAGAGGGTATATAAGCACACCTGTCAGCTTTGCTGAATCAGTACTAGTTGAAGGAAGATAACCAGATTTCCAATTGTAAGATACTTGATCCTCTGTTTTTAGTGCTAGTGCTATAGCTCTCTGAAGGATTGTCCACTGAGTTCCACAAGACTGTACTGTTAACCTTGGAGAGCTTTTAGGCTACCCAGACCCCAGTTGTTTTTTTAAAGAGCCGACTGAGAAAGAGCGTCGAGACGCTGACACCTTCCAACGTCCTCCAGAGCTTAGAAGGGCTGTTATGTTTGGCCCCGAGTACATTTTGCATCAAGCACTGCTATGGAGCAGAACCTGCCTGAAGGCACAGAAAATGGCATAAAATGAAAAGGCGAGAGCTTTTTTCGCTTTGAACTCCCTCAGCCCGATGCAAGGGCTTCCCAAATATGAGCTCGCCTTGGCCAAGCTTTGCCTAAAAGAGGGGGGAGGGGGTAAAATCCCAGCATGCCTAAACCCGACAGATCCCTCTCGAAAGGGACAGAGCAAGCCTTTCCGTCCAGCGGGACCCCAGGCCGCCGGAGAAGTGTCACAGCAAGGCACACACCGCATACAGCTGGACTAACTAGATCCTCCCTGCGTGCTCTCCGGGCTGTGCGCTGCAAAGCACTGCAGAGTGGCGAGGAGGAGGAAGGGAGGCAAGGATGCTGCCCTGCGCCTCCATATGTCCCTTCAGCGCTCTTGCTCACAACCTATCTGCAGGGGGAAGGCGGCCGCCCTGTTGCCCATGTAACTGTGCATGACATGGCTCTGGATCAAGAGCACCCTGCACTCCTCCTTCTCCTTCTCCATGCCTGCGTTCCCCAAGGCTGAGTGGAGATAGGACCCGCGCGCTCTGCCCTGGCCAGCAAGCGAAGGGCGCCTGCAGCAGCTGATGCTCAGCAGAGAAAGACAATCAGGACCAGCTGCGGAGTCTGCTCAGCACATCCACCCAGCAGCTGGGCAGCCAAGGACAGCAAGGGAAAGAAGGAGCCCAGCAGAAGTGGCGGGGGAAGTCAGGCTATCAGCACAGACACCTAAAGTCTCTTCTTATGTCACAGATGCAACTGAGCAGGCAGCAGTTCTGGCTAAAACCATTTAAAGGCACCTGCACACACTGCCCAGAGCCTAGGCCCGGTGCTCGATCTCCAAGCAGAGATCAGAGCGTGGGGCCCTTTCCTGCCAGGGGAGGGGAGGGCTTGGACGCCAGCTGGAATGTCGTTCCGGTGCGTTCTGGCCGAAAAAGAGCCTTGCATATGGATGTTAAATTCTAAGAAGTTAAGTCCTCTGTGTTTTTTGTACTGTTTCTAATGGGTTCCAATTTCCCCCTGCTTGTCATATAGATTATGGCTCTGCTCAGACAAAAACTGTTTCCTTCAACACAAATATTACCTGGAGGAGGTGATGGACTGAATATCCCACATCAGCTGCTGCCACCACCACCTCAAGCAAGTATTTTATACCCTTTTCAGCTATCTGTATTGGCTAGTTCCCATCTACTTAATCAATTCATCCATTTCCATGTAGGACCTTGTGATAGGATGCTGGTGAAATGCTCAAGCTTGCTCATCTTTCCAACAAAGTTGGGAACTGGTATCTAAATGAAAATAACTTCTCAATATTCTAACAAATTGATCTTAGAAGTATCAGTATCGTACTACTTACCATTTTGTTTATTCATCTCTGTGTATGTACTAGATCAGGGGTCCCCTACCTTTTGAGCCTGTGGATACTTATAGAATTGTGAAGACAGGGAGTAGGCACTGGGCATCACCACAAAATGGCGGCATGGCAGTAGGGATGCCAGCCTCCAGGTGGGAGCTGGGGATTCCCTGGAATTACAGCTCATCTCCAGACCACAGAGATCATTTGCCCTGGATAAAATGGAAGCTTTGGAGGGTGGGATCAATGGCATTGTACCCCACTGAGATCCCTGCCCTCCCTAGGCTCTACCCTCAAATCTCTAGGAGTTTTTCAACCTGGATCTGGCAACCCCACCCCACCCCTTGCCAGTGGCCAGTGGGGACCTGGCAACATAGGTGTCAACTATGGGGGGGCTTGGGGGTGCAGGCCATCCCTGAAATTTCCCAGGGGGGACTGAGCCCCCCTGGCGAAATGGGCCACCCACACGCCACCACCGTGCCTCCCTTCCTAGGCCTGCCTGCCCCCCTGCCCGGCTCCCCTGAACCCACTCCCCTGAACCCACTCACTCTCTCCCTCCCTCCCGGGGCCATCTGGGCGACTGCTGGGGTGATGCTCTAGCAATCACCCTGAAACTCTATGGCACCATAGAGTTTCAGGGCGATTGCCAGAGCGTTGCCCTGGCAATGTGCCTGCCGTGATGACGTCACTTCCAGGTGACATCATCACACTGGGCAGTCGCCGGGATGGCCCTGGGAGGGAGGGAGGGAAAGAGCGAGTGGGTTCAGGGGAATAGGTTCAGGGGAGCTGGGCAGGGGGGAGGCTCTGGCGGTGGTGGGGACATCATCCTGGTGCATGCGCGTGCACATGAGCCCCCCCGGGAAATTAAAAAGTCTACACCTCTGCCTGGCAACCCTATCAGAGAGAGAAGCAATCACAAAATGGCTGCCACTGGTGCTGAAGCCAATCACAAAGTGTTGCGAGGTTGCAAGCCAAGCATTCTCCTACAGTGGGATGCTCTCTACAGACACAAAAGTGATGCTTCTTGGGGCATGTCCTTCTCCATGAGTTGGAGGAAAGACAAGATCACCTCTTTGCTTAAGGGAGGAGATGCTGCGTTCAACAAACAAATGGGTCTCAGGAAACCCACAGGCAGACCACCATTGCATGAAAATCAATGTATTCCATGGTATGTGTGTATGGGAGGGATGCTGAAGTTAGCTCATACTCCCTTACAGGAGAACTTGTGAAATGATAGGAATAAGCAATGACAGTGCCACACCGGATAGAATGAGAGCTGAAATAGCATTGAGATGTAAATGTCATCAAAAATTATCTTGGCCATTTGCTTCCAAGATGGTCTTGTACAATCTTCTGATCTGTCTTATTGAGGTTCTCATCTCTAACAAGGGAATGTTACTACTACCGCAATGGAACCAGGCCAGTTGACCAGCCTTCAATTATACTTGTTGGTGATGCTGAGATCTTTAGTGTTTGAGAATGCTGCTCACAATCTGTGACCCACCTGCAGTCTGAACATTGTTGAGTTCACCCATTGCTAAAACTAGCATGGTGGGGGAACATGGCCACAACGAGTGTTCCCTCTAAGCAGAGGTTAGTGTGAGCTAGCTCACAGTTTTTTAGTTTCCAGTTCACACATTTTTGTCTTAACTCAGGACGGATGGCTCCAGAGCAATCTAATTTATGCAGTAGCCAAATTGCTTGCTCACAACTTTAATGCCAGTAGCCAGTGTTCCCTCCAAGCTGAGTAAGTGTGAGCTAGCTCACAGTTTTTTAGCCTCTGGCTCACTCATTTTTGTCTTAGCTCAGAAAGGATGGCTCCCGAGCAAACTTATTTATGCAGTAGCCAAATCACTTGCTCACAACTTTAATGCCAGTAGCTCACAAAGTAGAGTTTTTGCTCAGAAGACTCCATAGCTTTGAGGGAGCATTGGCCACAACTGCTCCTCCCACTCCATTCCTTGCTAGGTCCTATCACTCACCGTTTCCCCTGTCTATTGTTACAAGTGGGATGCAAGTGTTGTCCCATGACAGACAGGTGAGGAGGAGAAATAATGGAACTCAGAAAGGAACAGGGCGGGAGGCATACTAGCATGTAAATTACAAGACTCACTATTCAGCACTGACTGATCTTACCAGTTTCTAGACAGGATTACTATGATTAGGTTTGTGAAGAATTCTGAGTAGTTAAGTAGTGCTTTTTAAAATATACATTCTTTCCCCCCTTCAGGAGGACCGATGCAGGCAATCTAGCACAAAAGGCTTTGCATAGATATTTGGCATCAGTTTTGATCAGGGAACCAATGGCTGCTGAAAGCTGGGGCAAAGGACAGCCTAATTCATGTGCCTGCAAGAGTTCTGCAGAGGAAAGAATTTTCAAATATAGAGATTTTCTCACTCCTGTGCAAGAAAGCCAAAATCTTAACAGTTCTTAATAGAAGAAAGGTCCTGCTATCCCTTGCCTGTGATTCTCCCATTTACAGAATTAGTTGGAAAAAATGTTTTTACCCAGCACCAGGGGTCATTTCGTAGAAAAAGAGGTGCAGGAGCTCATTAGCATAACTTATTTGCATATGCTAAACCACCTGAAATCACCGGAAGTATGTCAGAAGGAGAGAGAGAGAGAGAAAGAAAGAAAGAAAGAAAGAAAGAGAGAGAGAGAGAGAGAGAAAGAAAGAAAGAGAGAGAGAGAGAGAGATGGCAGAGAGGGGACAGTTACTAATCCAAGCCTCAGAAAAACCACTATTCTGGGAGGATAGCTTCAGTGGTGGCTGAAGCCTTCAGAAGGCTGGCTGGAGGAACAAGGGCTGAGGACAAGGGCAGCGCAGCAGAACAAGGCGGGGGGAATTGCCCCCGCCGCGTGGCATTCGCATGCCGCTGCAAGGAAGCTGCTCGCAGCATCCAGACTGCGGGCGGCTTCCGGCGTTGTCGTCTGAATGCCGCACAGCTCCCCCACACGGTGCACATTCACACCCGCCGGAAGCAGGTGGAACACGCACCGCAGCAGCCGGGACACCACTTTGAAGTGGTGCCCGGCTGCTGCAGGAGGAGCACGGCGCCGGACGCATTGCATCCGGGCCGCCTCCTCCTGGCAGATGCGGCAGTCTGAACGGCCACTCTGCCTCCGCTTTTAAAGCAGAGGCAGAGCGGCCCAGACTGCCAGTCTGTCCTCGGCCAAGGACCTTTCCAGGGCAGCCATGACACAAGCAGGCATTCCCCCACAAGGGGGGGGGCTGGCACCAACTCCCAGAGCTGAGCTCCCCCAAGCTCCTGCTCGAAATGACCCCTGCCCGGCACATACCATTGTCAAGCATGATTACTATTTTTAAATAGCTGTGCTAAGACAGTGTACAGCTCCAGTGCAAAGGAAGTAACTACCAGTCTTATTTGTATCTTGCCAAAACAGCTGAACAACCTCAATATAATTATCACTGCTTTTCTTGCAGATACTGCCAATTATATTTTCACATATGGGACCACAGGTAAGAAATAGGGCATAAATAAACAAATTGCTTATGTTCTTAAAATACAGGTGATTCCCTCTTCTGCCTCAAAAGTAACACATTAGAAAAAGGCGAAAGATTTATGCGATCTGAAGAGAAACCAGAGTATTTTGAAAATGAACATCCTACCGCGACTCATGTTTCTTTTTCAAACCCTGCCGATATTGAAAAATCAAATGTTTTTTAAAGAATTAGACAAAATAATTATAAAGTACGCATGGTTAACCAAAAAACCAAGGATAAAATTAAAGTATCTACAGGAAAGAACAGAAAGAGGAGGACTAGGTTTGCCAGACTGGTATCTTTACTACATAGCAGCAGCTATGATGTGGATAAAGGATTGGGCCAATCTCAAAGACAGAAGAACACTGAAACTGGAGGGCCATGATCTATTGATTGGCTGGCATGCAGTGGTCTGGTATAACCAGAAGAACACTGTATTTAAAGATCATGCAATTAGGGGCCCACTCTATAAGGTCTGGCTTAAAGTTAAAAATGAATTTTACCATAAGATCCCCAATTGGGTCTCACCCCTAGAGGCCTTTATTAGACCAACATTAATGTCAAAACAAAAGATATGTAATTATGAAAACTTGCTAGAAAAGGACCAAGAATTGAAAAGTTCAGAATTATTAAAGGAACAAGGCATAGATTTAACTTGGTGGGAGCAGATACAATTGAAAACAAGATACAATACAGATAAGAAGAATGGTTTTTATACTGAAAATACGGATTTTGACAAATGTTGGATAATCTCAGAGGAAAAAAATATACAAAAAATTTATAGAATGCTTTTAGAATTTAAGATGCAAGATGAATGGATCAAGCCAAATATGATATCTTGGGCACGTTGTATCGGCCATAATATAAATTTGGAAGACTGGGAAAAAGTTTGGAAGAGGAATATAAAATTGACAAAAGCAACCTCCTTCAAAGAAAACTTTTATAAAATGTTTTATTTTTGGCACTATTCACTAGCCAAATTTTCTAAGGTATCTAATAAAATATGTTGGAAATGTAAGAGTGGTATAGGTAGCTATTATCATATGTGGTGGACGTGCCAAAAAGCAAAATTTTTTTGGAAATTTATAAAGAAAATACTGCAGGAGATACTACAATTTGAGTTACCCTGGTCACCAGAACTGTGTTTGCTTAATCTTCTCCCAGCGGGACTAGGTTATTATGACAAAAGATTAATAATACATGTTGTAACGGCTGCAAGACTATTGTATGCGAAACACTGGAAAACTGAAAAGATACCAGAGGAGGAGGAAATGACAAAAAAACTTTTAGATATAGTTGAAACAGACCATTTGAACTTAAGATTAAAAAATAAGCAGGAGACTTTTGGTAAAGTATGGAAAAAGTTTTATTGTTGGTATGACAGTAAGTATATAGATAATGATGGATAATCTAGAATGGATGATGAATGTAATCTCGGTAACACCCTTTTTTCTTTGATTATTTGGTTAAATCAGGATGAAATGAACAGTATTTGTAAAAACGAATAAAAATAATAATTAAAAAAAAAAAAAAGTAACACATTAGAGACATCTGTTTTCCAACAAGCCCCCTGAAGGAAAATACATATGGAATGTGAGGTAATCATCCTGCAGATCTGGCATTTTCACATGGAGCCTACAAAAACTAGATGCCAAATGTGAAATTGCACTAAATGGCTAGGAGCTGGTATAGCATAGCGGTTCAGAGACTAAGATGTGAAATCTCCATTTCAGATCTTACCTCTGTCATGAAGAATTTGTAATATTGATATATTTTGACTTCTCCCCCCCTTTATTTATTTGTTTAAAACATTTATAAGCTCACCTTTCTCCCATGGGTGGATAACCCCATGGTGAATAACAACAATAAAACATCATCACTGTTTTAAAAAAATACAAAAGAAAGTTTTATTATGAATGTTTAACTTTGTTATAAATGTTTATTTTGATATTTTTGTTTTGTTTTATGTATTTATTTTTTATTTTTTCTGTGTATGAAAAATTATAGACTAATAAGCAATGTAAAATTTATAGTTTGAATATTAATATTATTTGTTATATATCTTTAAATATTCAACTTGTAAGATTTATAAAAGTTATAAATAAAACTTTAAAAAAATAAAAGCAAGGTAAATGTAAATGTAAAGGTTTCCCTTGCTTGAAAGCCAGTCACATACGACTTTAGGGATGTTGTTGATGTTGATACAGTAACTTTGCTACTTATTCTAAGTAATTGTGTTATAATTTGAGATTTAACATTAAGTGATTGTAACTGTTGTTGAGAAAGTTTTGAAAGTTTTATTGGTATGTCTCTTTATTCTTTCTTCTATTTGGTTCTTTCTTGGTTTTGTCTCATTGCTTTTTTTCTTCCTCTTTTTCTTTTATAAAATTTTTAGTCTGCTTTTGTTTAAAAATTTCTCTTATTACATATTTTAAAAAACTTGGAATAAATTTCCTGATACCAGATACAGTGGTAGAGGAGTTTCACCTTCCTTCAAAAGATGCATCAGAGCTTACCTGCTCAAGACGTTCATGAAGGTTTTCTCATCTCACAGCTATCTTCATGATATTGTCTTTCAGTTTTCCATGTCTTCTCCCTGTGTCATTCTATCATGTTGACTGTAATAGATGCCTGTTGGTTAATTTTTCAGTGTAGAGACTACAAGAGGCTAACATGATTTGGAAGTGGCATTCACCTTATATCTGTTCTGCAGTTTCTAAAACAGAAGCCAGCATTTCCCCCACTTCCCTCCTCCCTGACATTGTAACTAAGGAACTAACTTTTCCTGGCATGGAAATAAGATTAGCTGAAATGATACTGAATCCCATAATCAAATTTTGTTTTGTTGAATGAAGCTGATATAAAATAATGCTCCATAATAGGGCAGTCCCTGGTATGAGTTTTCCAAGTCAGTACTTAGCAGATTTTGTAATACTATCCTTTCACTTACAAAAAAAACCTATTCAGTTTGCCTTTAATTTTTGCTGCTTCTCTCTCCCCTCCCCCACTTTTGGTTTGAATTTTAGGGTGCAGTGCTCAGTTCGGAAGAAGCGGTAAATAGCTTGCTACTTGATCCTCTATAATGATCTTAAACTATGGTTTGTCAGAATCAATCAACACACTTGGCCAGTCAATCTGGCACACTTGGCCAATGTGACAGGCTGCTAACTAGTATGGCCTTTAAGGGCAATGCTGCCACCAGGACGGGATGCATTTCATGCAAACACAGGGAAAACTACAGAATTTGGTACTGGTTAGGGAATTCAGCATTCTGAAGCATCAGAGTTTTCCTTTTAGATAAGAGAAAGTTTATAGCCCTCATTGCAGTGAAGACAGAGCCTTTTTGTGGGATAATGGCTGATACGTGAAACAAATCCAATCAAGCCTGAACTCTCCCTAGAAGATAAAATGACTAAAGTTAGGCTATTTGGCCACATTATGAGAAGACAAGAGTCACTGGAAAAGACACTAACGCTAAGAAAAGTTCAAGGCAGCAGAAAAGAGGAAGACCCAGCATGAGATGGATTGACTCAATAAATGAAGCTGCAGCCTTCAGTTTGCAAGACCTGAGCAAGGCTGTTAATGATAGGCTGCTTGGAGGTCATTCATTAATAGGGTCCCCATAAGTCCGAAGTGACTTGACAGCACTTAACACAGTCACAGAGAGAGATGGGACAATGGCAAGTGAATACCCAGGCACTGTGTTTGTGTGGGGGTGGTGGTGGGGGTGGGGGTGGGGGTGGTGCTTAGTAGGATTTCTAGTGGGCTTCAGCTCATTGCTCTTTACCCTTATGGAGAAACTGGAAATAGGAAGCACAGTTATTCCCTGATCTCTTTTGGTTAAGGCCTGTGGCTCAGTGGAAAATCATCTGTTTTGCAAGCAGATGGTCCAAGGTTCAATCTATGGCACCTCCAGTTTAAAGGACCAAGTAGTAGGTGATTTGAAGGACCTCTGCCTGACACCTTGGAAAGCCACTGCCAGTCAGAGTAGACAGTACTGATCTTGATGGACCAATGGCCTGACTGAATATAAGGTAGCTTCATACATGTTCTTCTGTGATTTATGCTTGTAGTCTAAGATTCTGACATGCATTCTCTCACTTTTCTCCACACAGGAATCACCTTCTCAGGTTTTTACTGGGTTAATTCTCCCTGGAATGCCAGGAATATTGATCCCTTCAGGCCAAGCTGAAGCCCCTCCTGAAGGTCAAGAGGGGCTTCTTCCAGCAGGCCAGGCAGGATCCAACCCAGGCAACTCAGCAGGTCAGCTACCATTTCCAGAGGGCACAGCAGATGCAACGGCCCTAGCAGGAATCCAGAAGATTTCCCCAGCAATGAACGATGACCTGAGTGGGGCAGCAACTGGTTTGCATCCAACTCCCTCTGGGTTTAGACAGCCAGGTTATGATCACGGTGTCACCCAGGATCCATTTGCAGAACCCACTGTCTTCATCAAATTAAATATGGAACCAAGTGAGCTCCGTGAACCACCTACAACAGCTGCAAGACCTGGGACTGACAAAATTGTGGGTGGCCATACTTTGGCCCAATCGCTTGTGAGAGGAGACAGCCATATGCCAGTAACTACCATGGAGAGCAAGCCATTGAGAGAGCCATAAAGAAGGATTGTTTAGTGCCATGTACGGAGTGCATTGATCATTACAGCAGCTGTTAATGTGCATATAGTAACTTTTGTTAAATTTAGGGTAGGAATGGCAGAAGAATTTTTGCAAAAATATTACAATTATTTTTTGAAATTTGAGAATATTCTGTATCTAATACCCTAACCATATTTTAATTGTAGTCCTATATCTTGAGGTTTGCTTTATTCTGAGATTTTACAAAACAAATTCCTTCTAGCTGCCTCTCTCTTGTAAAAGAAAAGAGGGGGGGGGGGAATCCCAACGGTTTAGCAGTGTAAGATAGGGAATGCCCAGCGATGGTGATAATGATAACGGTCCACAGTGCAATTTTATAGGTATTGATATAACATTTCCTGCTCTAGGTCTGTGGAATTAGGATAGTTTCTTGCTGCTGGGTCTATAAGATGGAACAGTTTATAGACTCTGTTTAATCATTTGGCTAATTAAGTCTGAATCTACACATTACTGGAAACTGACCCTATTTTTGCTGAGATTGCCAGCTCCAACTTTGGAAACTCCTAGAGATTTGGGAACAGTGCCTGGGGAGAGTGGAGTCTGGTCAGGGGAGGGAGCTCAGCAGGGTGTGATGCCACAGTGCCCAAAGGATTGTTATAGTGCAAAGTGGCATAATAATCTAACACTGGACAGATGCAGCCTAATAAATCCTTAAAGATTTCAAGTAGCTGAGGATAGACAGAGTTCAAGAGTATTAACTATATTCCATGGTTTGATAGGACTTGATGGATAGTTGTGTGTGCCATATATTTCTCCTTTTTCTTCTGGAAATCTCAGTGTGCCATATCTTAGCTGTTTTTAATTACTTTTGGCCTTGTTGAATAAACCCTGTATCAATAAAGGTATTTTCAAAGGCATACGACTGGGTCTGAATTTGCTATACTGTTTCAGGTTTCAATTGTGCAGAAACCTTTTGTTATACAATATGAAGACTATAAATGTCATCATTATTTCACCACAAAGCTCCTGCATAGGTGCAGAATTCCTCCCCACCAACAGCCAGGTTGTGTTTGCAGAAGAAACCCAAGTCTAGCCCAGCAGATCTGTGAGTACAGTAGAAGGATGCTGCTGCAGTAGTGTTCAAACTTTCCCCCATCTCAGGATTTTCCTTAGACTATGGAGTCTGCCTTCTTCTGCAGACACACAAGGAGCATTTGCCTATCCTGTCATGAATCCTGTCATGTGTTTCATTTTTGCAACAGCAATCTAGCAAGTCACCACATAGTACATTATTTTTAATAGCCCAAACTGGCCTCAGCCAGCCTTGCACAGATCTAGTTTTGTGCCAGTGAACATCTCTGTAAATACATTCCAGTATGCCGCTCAGGTAGCCAAAAGTGCTAGGTAACATTCATTTCTAAAAGAACTGGAGCAAACATTACTACATGTTGGTTATCACACAGAGTGCCTTGACAATGCAAAGCTCAGAATAATCCTCAGCCAAGTCTCTTTAAGGGCATGCATAGAGTCAGTGACATGAAGGTTCTAAGTCCACATTCTCCCCCCCCCCCCAAGGAGGATTCTCAAGCTCCTGCAAAGGCACAATGCTTGGGTAGTGAGCTAGTGTGGTACAGGGGTTATACTATTGGATTTGGCCTTGGGTTCAAATCCAACTTGGGCTATGAAGTTCACTGGGCTGATCATCCTCTCTCATTCAGTCTCATCAACCCTAACCTTTATGGTGGAATATTATATCACACAAGCAATGTATCTCATTCCTGAACTCTTTGGAGAAAGGGTGGAATAGAAATGTGCATAACAGCAAAACAGTAGGATGCATTTAACATGGTGGATCTCAAATGGTGCAGGTGTGGAGTACCTCTTTCCATCTCATGCTGGGTGGCTTTCTACAGCAGGGATGAAAAAACAATTGGCTGTCTGAAACCACACATAATTCCTGTATGTTACCCAGGTCAGTATACCATATACCATCTCTATTGCTCCATCAAACTCTTCCATATACCGGATCATTTGTCCCATACCCATACCCCTCACTTAAGCTCACTGAATGCTATTCCTTTCTTACTGGGCTGTTCCAAAAATTAATCCCTAACATGCCAATTCATTTACAATAATCCTGCAACACACTTGCACAACTTCTTTTCCTCCAGCCCATACCAATATGGCACTTTGGCAGGGCTCCCAACTAATCAGGTTTTCATTGGTATGACAAGTTTTTCACCCTTCTGGCCAGTTGCCAGATAAGGAAATAAGAGAGAGGCTAAGCTGTAACCACTTAGTTCTTTCCAAAGCACAGAAATTTGCTACCCAATGCTTTTAAGCCTTTTCCAAAAGACAATTTTAAAATTTTCATTATCAGCCAAGACTTTTTTTGCGCCTCAAAAGCATCTTCTCTAAACCATGTAGCTATTGGCTAACTTTTCTGCTTCGTTTTGTCTCTTGATATCTCCTCAGCCAGTAAGAAAAAGAGAGCAGGTGGAGACAGGGAGGAAAAGCAACAAAAGGGGATGCCTTCACAAAATGGGTGCAATGGCCAACCACAAAATGGGGCCAATCACAAAATGCTGGAAGGTTCCAATCTAAGCATCTTCCCATGATGGAGGCAGTTGTTTCTGAACAGATGCTCCCTACAGAAATAAAGTTAAACCTCCTGGGCTCTTCTGAAACATGCCCTGCACCAAGGAAGCAAAAGAAAGCAAAGATATAGTTGGGGACAAAGCAAGTGAGTGCCAACACACACACACAAATCAATAGGTTCCATGTTGGGAATAACTCATACCTCCATTAATTCATTGCTTCCTTCTGAAACTATAAAACTTTTTTGAACTGAAGCTATGAGATTCCTGCCCATTATATGATTTATGAACTCTGTGCATTTTAAAATGTACTGGGACTCTCATTAGAAGGCAAGCGATTCTATGCTTTGTAATGCTAAGTCTGTTTTCCTTTTTGCTAGAAGTTCCCCATCTGGTCTCATTGAAAACTATTTACATATTTTGGTACCCTGGAGACATCTTCTGGGTATTTGCTAATATTCTAGGTCACTAATGGCAACTCCTTGTCTTAAATTCTTGCATTTTACAACTAATATTTACTCAGACTTTCCCCATGGCTAATCAACATGGCTCAGAAAGATCAAAGAATTTCCCAATCTAGTGCAATCTTTATTTTTAAATTAAATCTCCCCTCCCCATGAGTTTGTTAACACACTTTCTGAAATGTAGACGATGAAGGGAATATGTAAATGAACTGTTGTAGGGAGAAAACTTATTTCCATTTCAAAGCTAAAGGGATTTTTTTTCTGGGGGCTTTGCCAGAGAAGGTTCATGTGAAAGACTTCCCGTGTTACAGGAATTATCATTCTGAATGCTTTTCTGTCAAAGAAAGGGCTTTGATTCTGATAGAAGACTGACTTCTATTATTTGGTAACATGGGGAAAAAACTGGCATAAACAACTGAAGAGGAGAGATAGTCTGAGAACACCTTATTACTCTCAAAACACAAATACTTTTTTTTTCATTGCTGGGATAATCTCTGGAGGGAAAAACAGTTATGTGGTTTTTCAGTGCCCTTTCAAAGCTGAACTTGGAAAAAGCTGGTGCTTGACACTAGTTATACTTTGTAGAGTGTCTATTGGCTAGTACCTGTGCCTTCACCAACATCTGTGTGTGAAGTGCCATCAAGTCGCTTCCAACTAGTGGTGACCCTATGAAATAATGACCTCCCAAGCATCCTATTGTTAACAGCCTTGCCCACGTCTTGTGAACGGAGGGTCATGGCTTCCTTGATTCAGGCAATCCATCTCATGTTGGGACCAGTGTTCCCTCTAAGCTGAATTAGTGTGACCTAGCTCACAGTTTTTTAGCCTCTGGCTCACATATTTTTGTCTTGGTTCAGGAAGGATGGCTCCAGAGCAAACTAATGTATGCAGTAGCCAAATTGCTCGCTCACAACTTTAATGCCAGTAGCTCAGAAAGTAGAATTTTTGCTCATGAGACTCCACAGCTTAGAGGGAGCATTGGTTGGGACTTCCTCTTTTCCTGTTACCTTCAACTTTTCCTAGCATTGTTGTCCTTTCCAGCATCTCCTGTCTTCTCATAATGTGACCAAATTTTGATAGCCTCAGTTTAGTCATTTTATCTTCTAGGGAGAGTTCAGGCTTGATTTGATCTAGAACCCATTTATTTGTCTTTTTGGTGGTTCACAGTATTTATAAGATTTTCTTCCAACACCGCATTTCAAAGGAATCAACTTTCTTCCTGTGAACTTTCTTCATTGTTCACCTTTCACACCCAGACATAGCAATGGAGAATACGATAGTATGAATTATCTTGATCTTGGTTGTTGGCAATGTAGCCTTACACTTAAGAATCTTTTCTAGTTTCTTCACCAACACACACACACACACACATATATATATACCATGTTTTTAGAAAAGGCAAGGTGAAGGACGAATGTACATGCACTAACTGTCTTGACAAGACAGGTGGACAAGATAGAATAAAGTTATTTTAAAAAGTCAAGCACTTCAGTTGCAATTGCTTAGATCCATTTCAGAGACTACAGCCTCAGGATACACACCAGTCACTTGGAGAAGTTTGATCTACCAAACTGGCCTTACACCATTGCAGTTGAGGGTTTATTACATCCAATCAGAGGGAACTGACCATCTGGGTTTAGGGAACAGTGAATACATGACTGGGAGCAGGGAATGTTGAAAACAGTTTTATTACCCCCACCCCAAAGCCATCAGTAGACCAAGTGATTTAAATAACCATCATTTGGGTGGTACATTTCTTAGGCATGGTGTTCAATGCAGCAGAGTGTGAGCATCTGTGAATAATGACTATTGATTCCCTCTTTAAATGAGTTTCCAGTTCTGGAACTGAAATTGTTTTTGGTCCTCTTGACCTTCACCAGGAGAAAAAAAGATGACTGTGAAAGCCTGTTGACTCTGCTAGACCTCTCAATGATTTGGGGTCACTGTCAACCATGATATTATTCTAATTCTGTTGGACTAAATGTGTCTCAGGGACAGTGCACTCAAGTGATACCATTTCTATCTGACCAATCAGAACCTAAAAGAGGCAGCTGTTATTTTAGGGTTGCCAACCTCCAGGTAATTTCTGGAGATCTCTCGCTATTACAACTAATCTCCAGGCAACTGAGATATGTTCACCTGGAGAAAATGGTCACTTTGGAAGTTGGACTGTATGGTATTATGCCTCAAACCCCACCCTCCTGAGGCTCCACCCCCAAAATCTTCAGGTATTTCCCAACACAGAACTGGCAATGCTATGTTCTATGGCCCTTATAACTATGGAGTTCTCTGTGAAATTACTCAGAGATTATCTGAAGTGTTGGAGATAAGTGTGATTAAGCCGACAGAAAACTAGTCTTAAGGATATTAAGTGAGACAATGGAAGCTCTGGTTGAGGGCCAATAAACTGAAGCTCAGTCCAGATGGCAGTAAGTGCTGTTGGTCAACAATACAGCCAATAAAGGACACAAGATCAATCTGTTTCATTGATATTATATTTCCCCCAAAATAGGTATTCATTTTGGGGATGATAATGAATCCACATTTACAGATAGAGGCTCAGGTCTCATCAACAGCATGCACTATTTTTAACTGGCTTTGGTTGGCATATCAGCTGTGGCCCTGTACTGATAGGCATGCTCTGGCCACATCCATACTCTGATCACACCCCAGCTAGATTACTGCAATGCACTCTACACATGGCTATCTCTGAAGATTGTCCTAATGATTCAAACTGGTGCAAAAGACAGCAGCAAAATTGCTGCCTGACATTAGCAACAGGGGACAGATCCCACTAGCTTAAAAAAAAAGCTCTATTAGGTATAGATTTGCTTCTAGACTCAATTCATAGTGATATTTCAGAACCCTAAATGACATGGTGCCAAGGTACTGAGGGACTATCTACTTTCGTGTGGGCCTGCCTATTAGTCAAAATCATTTACAGTGTACCTGTTCTATGTGCCACAACCTTTTGCAGTAAAAATGGTTTCTGCAAAAGAGAAGGCCTTTTTTGGCGTGTTGTCTTAACTTTGGAACAAAAGGGCTGAGTTTATTAAGACTTTGGCACCAGGTAAAACCTCTCTTTTCTCCTACAGTTATCAAGGTTTCTCATCTTGATTAACAACACTGTTTCTCCAGCACAGGCGTGATGGATTGTCAAGGGTTAATACCTAACAGAGCCTGAGAATCTTTGAGTGACAGGCTGTTCAAAGGGAATTCGGTTGAGAGAGCCAGTTAAGAAATGACGGGAACTGGCAGTTGAAGAAGAGACAGTTAAGAATTGACTGTGGACTGGGAAGGAGGCAAAAGAAAAGAAGTGATCCCTGCCCAGTTAGAAGGGAAATAGCTCTTAAAAAGAGGAGCAATCGCTGGTCTGTTTATAAAAAAGGATTTGGGGAACTTGGTTATGTGTTCCAGCCTTCTAAATATTAAGTGTCAGAGTCAGAAACCTATGCTTGAGTGCTTAATCAGAAACTGAAAAGAAAGCCCCTTTCCTCAAAGTTTTAAAAACCTTGTTGAATAGCAGAAACTCTTGTTGACAGCAAATTATCTAGTGTTAGTGTGACTACAAATACACCTCAGTTTTTATTATCTGCTCACCTCATACATTCTGTACTTAATTTTACCTGACCTTTTCTCCTCTGAGTTAAATAGAATATTTTTTATTTTGAACTTTCAAAAGCCTCCTGTGTGCAATTTTAGATGTGAAATATATAAAAAAGTGATTTCGTCTCTTCCTTGAATTCCCTGGGTTGGGTCAGCATTAAAATATATATAATGATGTGACTGGGTGGGACAGCCATAGACAAACAAAAAAGAAGAGGATAGATATAGGGGCTGTTCAGCAAGAAAGAAGGGGAAAGGGGGAAATCCTGTGTGTGAGGGAAGGAAGAGGGTGAGATCGCCGTAACAAGTTTCAATATTTTATTGTTATCAGTCTTTTAACATATAGCTGCTTGCATGGCTATACCAACTTTCAGGTGGTAGCTGGAGATCTGGGATTACAACTGTCAAGGCAGCTTCATGTGTTCAAGTTTTGTGATGACTGCTCTTCCATTTTAAGCCATTCTGCTTCACTGCCACTTTTCATTCTATTTAATGACCACATGGGAAGTCACTATATTATAGCTCAATCTCATCAGATCTCAGAAGCTAAGCAGAGTCAGCTCAGGCTAGTATTTGGACGAGAGGCAATGGCAAACCACCTCTGAACATGCCTTAAAAACCCTACAGGAATGGTACAAGTCAGCTGTGATTTGATGGCACTTTCCACTACCAATGGCTATATGGAAAGTCAGCATGGTATAGCCTGATCTTATCAGACCTCAGAAGTGAAGCAAGGTTGGTACGTGGATAGGAGACCACTACAGAAGACTCTGCAGAGGAAGGCAGTGGCAAACCACCTTTGCTTTTCACTTGCCAGAGAGCCAGTTTGGTGTAGTGGTTAAGTGCGCGGACTCTAATCTGGGAGAACCAGGTTTGATTCCCCACTCCTCCACTTGCACCTGGCTGGATGACCTTGGGCAAGCCATAGCTCTGTACCAGCTGTTCTCTCAAGGACAGCTTGGGAAAGAGCTCTCTCATCCTCACCTACCTCTCAGGGTGTCTGTTGTGCGGAGGGGAAGGGAAAGGAGTTTGTAAGCCGCTCTGAGACTCTTAAGTGAGTGAAGGGCAGGATATAAATCCAATCTCTTCTTCTTCTTCTTCTTGCCTTGAAAGCTCCTTGTTGGGGTTACCATAAATCGACTGCAACTTGATAGCACTTACGTATACATAATAGCCACAGTAACAAGCTCCATATAGGATTACGTTCTGTGATGGGTGCTAGGGAGTTGACTAGTGACAACAGTGTACTCTCCCAATAATAATTCTCATAAGGGAAATGGTATGATCGAAGCACATTGTTTCCATTGGTTCTTGTAATGGGACCAAGAGTTGTAATTGGAGAATGACTGGAAAAGTGAAGCTAGCAGAGGTCCGCTACATAATGATC
Organism: Lepidodactylus listeri; assembly: GCA_029233225.1. Taxonomy (NCBI): domain Eukaryota; kingdom Metazoa; phylum Chordata; class Lepidosauria; order Squamata; family Gekkonidae; genus Lepidodactylus; species Lepidodactylus listeri. Next base: position 127,540,359 of record JARCFY010000004.1, read on the forward strand.
TTGTCCTGGTGTCAACTTACCTCATTGCCTCAACCACTTCCTTCCCACCTAAGTTACCTGGTGGGGTAACAGCAGAGACAAAAAAAGCGGGGCTCCGACTGAGACCACTTCATCCTGTGCTTTTCCCAGTGCATCATGTTGTTGTTGCGGTAAAGTCACAGCTGACTTATGACGACCCTGTAGGGTTTTCAAGGCACGAGACATTCAGAGATTGTTTGCCATTAGCTTGCCTCCACATTATGACCCTGGTATTGCTTGGCAGCTTCCCATCCAAATACTATCCAGGGGTGACCCTGCTTAGCTTCCCAGATGTGATGAGATCAGGCTAGTCTGGGCTATCCAGGTCAGGTCAGTTTGGTTACCAGGTATGTTGTAGAGACTGAGGGCAATGGCAGATTTGGGTTAAAGAGGTTTCCAGATCTTATCACACTCCTGGTAACATCACTGCTGGTGTAATGGGGTCAAACACTGGAGAAGACTGGGGAGCATGAGATTTTTTAAAAAAAATGAACAGTATTTCCTGAGCCCACTGCAATTAACTTTTAGTTGACTCTAAGGCCTCTCCATAAAGTTATTTTCAACAGAAGAATATACTATGGTTTCAGACAACATCTACCACTTCCACATATTTTGAGGAATTTTGCACAGAAGCACAACACTACTCATCAGGGTTATCCACCACCAATCCCGCAGGGCCATTTAGACCTTGTGGTTGTCTAGCCAGAGATCTGCCTGAGTTGCCATGCTGAAAATAAGCTCAAATTTTTCTAGCCACCACAGATCAGCCTTGTTTGTATCAGCAACCTGTGCACCATCTATTACCAACAATTTAAACACCTCATGTGCTGTCTGTCCCTGTCATAATTACAGTTTTCTTGACAAGGTAGAGGGAAAGCTCGAGAAAATGTTGCCTCATCATTCCAACTGGAGACACTACTTAAGTTTACATATGAAAATGCACACTTCTGAAAATTGCAGAGAGGTCAAAAACAGACAGACATTCAAGGATCCCACCCAGAAATGTTTACTTTTCAGCAGTTTCATCATCTTTAGCAGGCAGAATATGAAGCCACCCACCCACAAGTCAGACAAACCAGTGAGTCAAAGTCTGTTTTGGACCATTTCTGCCCTATTTTCAGGAGGTGGTTGGCCATTAAGGCCATCAAGAAAAGTCCCAATGAGCTGGTGGCCTGGACAGCCTCTAATCATACAAGGTAGGCAAGCACCTACTATTTCTCCCCCCTCCCCTCTGGGGGGCTGGGCCTTTCCTAGAACCATATGCCCCCCCCCCCAATCCATTCCTGCTGTTTTCTGGTGTTCTGAGGATAAACAATACCTTTGGCCTCACTGTACACAAAGACCCCCAACTGAATCAGACTAAAATTCCAGCCGGCGGTTAGACCCCTGACTAACAGTGCAATCACAAACAGAAGTACACCCTTCTAAGTCCACTTAAGTTAATTGGCTTCCCCAAACAAATGGGTCTTTGTGGCACACAGCTGAGTTTCTTCAAGACCACCAGCAAACACAAACAACTTTCTCAGTATTTGTCAGGTGGATTTCCCCACAACTGTGGCCTTTTCCTCAGGCACAGTATGGACATTACCGGCAAAAGAGAGGGGGGTGCCAACATGCGGCTGCCTCCAGGCCGCTGCCTGTGATAAGATGGTTGGGGCCAGTGATAAGGTTATTTCCAAGGCCAATGAATCCCCAGTCCCTAAGATAGAGTGACAGTGGCCTGAGACGAAGCCACACTGCTAGTCCCACCTGCATCATTAGGCTCGGCTTCCAGTAGGCGGGGCAGCACAAGAACCACCATGTGAGTCAGTTTGTTGTAGTGGTTAAGTGCGTGGACTGTAATCTGGGAGAACCGGGTTTGATTCCCCACTCTTCCACTTGCACCTGCTGGATGACCTTGGGCAAGCCATAGCTCTGTACCAGCTGTTCTTGAAAAAGAGCAGTTTCTGTCAGGGCTCTTTCAGCCCCACCTACCTCACAGGGTGTCTGCTGTGGGGAGGGGAAGGGAAAGGAGTTTGTAAGCCGTTCTGAGACTCCAAGTGAAGGGTGGGGTATAAATCCAATCCCCTCCTCCTCCTCTTCTTCTTCTTCATGTCACGATAGTTTCCATGCCACTGAAGTAACTATGTACCTAGTCTTTGTCACCTTACAAATGTTATGAATCCTGACTGTTGCTTCTTATGTTGTGAATGTTTGGTAGCCAGTGTGGTATAGTGGTTAAGAGTGGCAGACTGTAATCTAGAGAACCAGGTTTGATTCCCCACTCCTCCACATGCAGCCAGCTGGGTGACCTTGGGCCAGTCACAGGTCTCTCAGAGCTGCCTCAGCTCCACCTACCTCACAGGCAATGCTCCTTCTAAGCTGTGGAGTCCTGTGAGCAAAAATTCTACTTTCTGAGCTACTGGCATTAAAGTTGTGAGCAGATGTTTCGGCTACTGCATAAATTAGCTTGCTCTGGAGCCATCCTTCCTGAGCTAAGACAAAAATGTGTGAGCCAAAGGCTAAAAAACAGTGAGCTAGCTCACAAAACTCAGCTTAGACGGAACATTGCTCACAGGGTGTCTGTTGTGGGGAGAGGAAGGGAAGGTGATTGTAAGCCACTCCAGGACTCCTTTGGATAGTGAAGGGTGGGGTATAAATTGAACTCCTCCTCCTCCTCCTCCTCTTCTTGATGTTAGCATTCTTTTAAGGCTATAGCCTTCTGCTTCTCTGTGGGAAGTGGCTTTTGTTTGCGATGCATGTTGAGGGCCTTTAAAGTGCATCCAATGATGCATCCAAGTGTTTGGGTATAAGCATGTGCAGGAGGTCAATCCACAAGGCGGGAACTACAGCAGAGAATGCACATGTACGGGCAGTTGTCAATCTCACTCATTTGCATGGAGGCACCTTCAAATACTGAAGCTGAAGCTCAAATACTTTGGCCACCAAATGAGAAGGGAGCACTCACTGGAGAAGACCCTGATGCTGGGAAAGACTGAAGGTCAAAGAAGAAGGGGACAGCAAAGGATGAGATGGTTAGACAGTGTTATAAATGCAACAAACATGAAATTAAGCAAACTCCGAAGCACGACAGCAGACAGGAGGGCCTGGTGTGATGTTGTCCATGGGGTCATGAAGAGGCAGACTTGACTGTGCGACTAAACAACAACACCTTCAAAAGGCTTCAGAGGAGCTGTTGCAGCAGAACACTGCTTGAGTAGACATGTGGGTCCAAGACCATGTAGGACTTTGTAGGACTTTGTAGAACTTTGTAGACGAAACCCTGTAACTTGAATTGAACCTAACAGCTAATAAGTAGTCAATGGTAACAACACATTTACTCTGCCCAGCTCCCAATAGAAATCAAATGGCAGCATTCTACACCAACTGGAGTTTCCTCTGTTGACTTAACCTGAAAAATGTCACTCTTGAGCAGAGCCTCCAAATAGTGGGCTAAGAGCAGGGGTCATTAGATATTTTTTTATATAAACAACTCTGTAATAGACTTGTTTATACCATCATGGGATCTTTCTCAGGAATTCATAGTCGAAGGGAACTTTACAGTGCTTCTGTGCTGTAGTGAAACTTCAGCCACTGGGTGGTGCAGCTTTGTAGCCGTGGCAGAATGTGGTGACTTAGCAAAGAAAGACTGTAGTCAATTTTCGCTGCAAGTCCCCTGAGGGCTCAGGTAGAGTTCCCATCTCTGGGTTGGGAAATATCTGCAGATTTGGGGGGTGCAACCTGGAGAGGGAGGGGTTTGGGGAGGGAACGGAAGGGACTTCAGCATTGTACAATGCCGTAGAGTCCACCCTCCAAAGCCGCCACTTTCTACAGGGCAATTGATCAGTTGTAAAAGTAGGAGTTCTCTAGGCCCCTCCTCCTGGAGACTGGCAACCCTAGGCTCAGGAGGCACTCATAACAGGACAGTCCATTTCTGTATGGTTCACACAACACGTTGACTGCCACTGCTGCCCACTGTGGGCCTGGCACCCAGGTGCCTTCAGTAGTAACTTTTCTTCCAGCCATAGCTGTCTGGACCAGGGACCAATGGGAATCTGCCTTATATTCATCCTGGCAAGAACACTGGCTGGCTATAGATGCCTTTTTTGGTATTGTCAAACTCTCTTCTCTTCATGATAGATAAATCTCTATCATGTCCCTCTATCAATAGTCTTGTTTCTAACTGGAAAGCTCCAGACTCTTTAGCCTTTCCTCATAGGAAAGGTGCTCTGACCCCTTAATGAAGGCTACCAACTCCAGGTTGGGAAATTCCTGGAGATTTGGGGGTGGAGCCTGGGGAGGGGAGGGACTTCTGTGGGTATAACAGATCCCTGTAGTCTGGAGTAGGTAGCCAAGAGGCTGAGAAAAAACAAACCAAAATGAATAGTAAGATAAATAATAAAAATAAAAATGTTAATAGAACAGAACAGAATAAAATATGAGAATGAAAATAGCAATTATGTATACATGAACAAGAACATAAGAAGAGCCCTGCTGGATCAGACCAGTGGTCCATCTAGTCCAGTATCCTGGCTCACAAAGTGGCCAACCAGTTCCTCTGGAGGTCCAACATCAGGATATAGAGCCCTTCCCTAATGTTTCCTCCTAGTACTGCTTTTCAGAGGTTTACTGCTTCTAGTCATTATGACTAGCAACCATTGATAGAACTATTCTCCATGAATCTGTCAAATCCCCTTTTAAAGCCATCTAGGCTCATGGTCATCATCACTACATCCTCTGGTGGGGAATTCTACTATTTAATTACTCATTGAGTAGAGAAGTATTTCCTTTCATCTGAATCTATTGTCCATCATCTTAATTGGATGCCCTCGAGATCTAGTATTATGGGAGAAGCAAAGAAAAATTTCTCTATTCGCTTTCTCTACCCTATTAAATATTCACAGTTAGTTCTAGAACAAAATACTTGAAATATTACAGGGATTTTCTAATGCATTGTAGAGATCCACCTGCAAGGCCACAATGGGACCCTATATAGTGTTCCCAGTTTTTTAGCCTCCAGCTCACACATTTTTGTCTTAGCTTAGGAAGAATGGCTCCAGAGCAAACTAATTTATGCAGTGGCCAAATCCCTGGCTCACAACTTTAATGCCAGTAGCTCACAAAGTAGAATTTTTGTTCACAAGACTCCACAGCTTAGAGGGAGCTATGCACCACTTTTTAACTTTCTTTGGAAGGATTTGCTTCTGGTGCACATGTGGAAACAGCAACAGTGACACTCTCCCATCTCTCTTTGCACACATGCTGACAGGAGCAGCAGAACAGCAAGGACGGGCTACTCAGTGATCATTTTTCCATGCTCTGCCCATTTACTTGTTCCTCACCTCTTGACATTCAATTTGTGCTTCCTGTCCCAAACTCCCTTGGTCTGCTGCCACAGTCATGGCCTTGACCCTGATGAAGTTATAATTCTGGCTATCTGTCACATTCTTGTAGCTCAGTGAGTGTCATCTTCAAGGTATTCCAGCAAGTCTGGAAAGAGCAAAAACTTCTATCCTGGATATGGAAATAGGACTCCAGCCTTGATATTTGAAGTCCTTTCACTGGGAGGTGCTAGGGTTGACAGGTTCCCCCTGGCCACCAGCCAGGGATGGGAGTAGGGTTGCCAGCTCCAGGTTGGGAAACTCCTGGAGATTTGAGGGTGGAGCTCGAGAAGGACAGGGAGCTCAGTGGGGTACAATGCCATAGAGTCCACCCTTTTTCCCCAGGGGAACTGATCTCTGTAGTCTGGAGATGAGCTGTAATTCCAGGAACTTCCCAGGCCCCATTTGGAGGCTGGCATCCCTAAGAGGTGCCAAGGACTGAACCCAGAAGCTTCCACATTCAAAACATATGTTCTGCCTAGAAATGTGAAGGCCCAGAAAAAAAAAACACAGAACATTTTTGGGGGAAGAACTGGGGTCTTTTGAGGGGTGGGCTTCTTTGAGAACCTTTTTCAATTTTTCCGACAGAAAACTTAGGAACTTTGGGAGTGTTAGCCAAATAAAGTGGGGCTCCAGATGGAAAGGTCACCAGAAGTCCCGAGCTGTTGACTCTGCATTCACTTTTTATACATTACAGGTTTTAGACATGCATAGATGTCCATTACATCAAAACCATTTGATTCCCATTGTGCCCTTTTCAAGATTGTTGTTGCCAAGTCAGTCCATCGATTGGCACAAATTCTTCCTTATAAGCACTTATTACCTTTCCCCAAGAAATAGAAACTTAGATGAGAACAGAAACTTAACAGTAATTCTTATGACTCTAGTCCCTAAATATTCTACCAGTATAAATGTCTTTATGGCTGCAACCAGAGAGTTGTGTCTGCAGTCATGGGCGTCAACTATGGGGGGGCTCGAGGGCTCGAGCCTCCCCCGAAATTTCCCGGGGGGGGGCTCAGCCACCCCCGGCAAAAGGGAGCGCCCGCCACCGGTGACCAGTCAACCGGCCAGCTGCTGTCACCGCCTCTCCTTCCCCCCCACTCCCGGCCTGCCCTCCTGCCTCCCTGGGGCAGGTGGGGGGAGAGAGGCGGTGAGGACATGCTCTCCCACGCTATGCGCGTGCGGCCGGCAGTCAGCCGGCCAGCTGGCTGCCGCCGCCGCCGAGCCTGCGCCCGGAGCCTGCCTCCCTGGGGCCGGGGGGGGAGTGGCGGGGACATGGTCCCACGCGCGCACGAGAGAGCCCCCGCCCCCCCCCCCCGGGGATTTACAAACTCTACGCCCTTGTCTGCAGTTACCACATCCTGATTTCCTCCTCATAAGCCAGCTGTGCACATAGGCCGAAAATAACGTGTACTGTCACTACCTAGGGTTGCCAGCTCTGAGTTGAGAAATACCTGGAGATTTTGGGGGTTGGAGCCTGGGGAGGGCAGGGTTTGTGGAGGGGAGGGGCCCCAAAAGGGTATAATGCCATAGAATAACCCTCCAAAGCAACCATTTCCTCCAGGGGAATTGATCATGTACAACTGGATATGCTTGTTTAATTGTAAAGAATTTTGACAACAAATATACACTCTACCGTGTTTCATAATAATACATTTTTTAAAAACCTCAATGCACTCAATGTTATATCTGCATTTCTTTCACTAGGGTTACTGAACTTGGGGAGATGTTTTATAGATTACCCCTAGTACAGACAGATGAAATACAATGGCTGAAATCTACCTCAGTTGAACACGTCCTGAACACTCAAATAATGCAATTTCAATTGATGCACTTTAAAATTCAATTTTTTAATTCTTTAGGCACTTTCAGAAATTTCCCCTGAGAATCTGGCTGGGTGACAAGGCAATTTTGCCGCAAGCCTTTCATTTAAAATATGAAAGCAAATGAAATCGTATCACAGGGAGCAATAGTGAAAGTCAAAAGCCCGACCATTCCTTCTGACTTCCCACTCAAGCTAAGAGAAAATGCAGTGAAAGGAACATAATGTCACAGCAGGAAACAAACATAGTTTTTTTATGGCTGTAATTTCATTTAGACATAAAGTCACATTTAAAGAGAATGTTAAGTTGCAAAGGATTTATGAAAGAGATGGAGACTTAAAATGGCAGAGACTCTTATTTTCAAATTTTATTTGGCAAGAACATATTGGTCTCTTTTCTGTTGGGGAGATAGTATTGGAGGAGAGATTATTTGGCTGGTGGTCATTTGCATACACCAATCTATTTAAAATATGTTTTAGGTCCCTAATAACACAAAGCATGAATCTTTGTTTTTGAAAATATTTTGGTTGATTTTAAAAATTGTTTTTATTCTGAAAAAGTTGAACAACAAATAGTAATTCTTTTGGGGTTAATGAGTCTTTTATATGGATGAAATAAGTAATTTAACATAGCATGAACCTTTGCCTAAAAATATGTTGGTCGGATTTAAAACCAGCCATATGTCAATCCTACTTTCACTGTGAAAAGGTGAATAAATAGTTTTATATGGATGCACTGCATGGTTTTTATGATTCTGGATGGTTTCATTTAGGCTGAAGAATTGTTAACATTTGGGGGTGGGAGGATAACAGTCCTAAACCAAATGGGCCAGTTCACATCAAGTGATAACTTGCATCTGTGTGTGAATGAACCAAGAGAGAGTTATCATCAGACAATAGGTCAGATCCTATGACTGGGGTTCTGTCAATGAGGAAGACTTCCTCCAAGGCAAGGAGCCCTCCGCTGGTGAAACACACCCATTGGTACAAGAGCTGTTGTCTCAAAGGTCCTTATACTTAGGCAGAGCATGAAGGAGGGCAGGAAGGGTTGCCTCGGTGCTTTGTTCTTGTCAGGGGTCATTTCGTAGGAAAAGAGGTACAGGAGCTCATTAGCACAACTTATTAGCATAACTTATTTGCATATGCCACTCTCCCTGACATCACTGGAAGTGTGTCAGAAGGCAACACCCATAGCTCAGGCAGCACCCCAAAAATCTCCAGGTATTTCCCAACTCAGAGCTGGCGAGCCAACTTTAACTAAAGGCACTTTACATTTACTTTGCTCTTGCAGGGAAGCTACCCTACAACAAGCATGAAAATACAGATGAAGTTAGTATGCTTTCGCTTTTTTCCACAGCGCATCACCATATGTGCCCGCTCCTGGGCTTGTTACTCCCAGAACAGCGTTCCTGCTCGAAATGACCCCTGGTTCTTGTGGCCCTTTCTTACACGCCCAGGGAAATGCTGATTGCCACACTGGGGTCAGGAAGCAATTTTTCTCCAGGCCAGTTTGGCCAGGGATCCTGGAGGTTTTTTGTCATCTTCTGGGTGTGAAACAGTGGTCACTGTGGGTGTGGAGGGGGAGGTATTTGTGAGTTTCCTGCACTGTGCCGGGGGTTGGACTAGATGACCCTGGAGGTCCCTTCCAACTCTATGATTCTATGATCAAAGAACAGCTCCCCCAGTAGCAGAACTGAGTCACAGTCTCCAACCCACTGCTTTTCAATGATTGAAGCCAGTTTTGCATACTACAGTGGGCTAATTTAATGCAGGTGGTAGCCAACATGCAGCCACCAATGGGAGCATGTGTTGCTACTGATGGGTTTTCAAACCCAGCAGGAATTGAGTGGAAGTACCAATTGTGCAAGCCAACTGTGCTTTACTGAGAAAGCTGTATTTGCAACTCTTCCTATTTACGCAAGCACAATAGCCCTTTTGTATATTCAGCACCTCTACAGAATTTCGTCACAATCCTCTGGAAGTCGCATGTTTTTCTGGAGAGGGGAGGGATCATCTGAGAAATCCAACCTTATAAACTGAGAATGCATCATCAAGTATTGAATTGTGAGGTGATGAAGCAATGAACAGGGACGTATGCCTTGGCCTGAATGGTCCTTGAATCAGAGAAGAAGACAACTGAGAGACACAATATGTTAGGAAGTGTTGTCCAGGAGTTTTCCAGTGTTGGATGTTGTTGTTAATTGCATTTATATCCAATCTTTTTTCCACTGTAGAATTTGTGCTCAAGGTTGCAGGCAATGGCAAACCACTTCTGAACATCTCTTGCCTTGAAAATCATATGGGGTTGCCATAAATCAATTACAACTTGATGGCACTTCCCACCACCACCACTAAGGGATTTTCCAGGCTGGCAGTCCTACTGCTCAAGCAAGATCAGTGATAAGACAAGACAAAATCCAAAACCCTCTGAGTTGCAATCTTGGTATTCCTTAATTGTCTCCCAGCCAAATACTAACCCAGGCTGACCCTGCTTAACTTCCAAAATCTGATGAGACTGGGCTATCCTGGGCTATCCAGGTCTCCTGTAATCTCCCATAATTACAACTAATCTCCAGACATCATTTGCCCTGGCAAAAATGGCTTCTTTGGAGGGTGGATTCTATGGCATTAAGCCACACTGAGACCACGTCTCTCCCCAAACCCCAACTTCCCTAGGCTCTGCCCCTAAATCTCCAGGAATTTTCCAACCTGGAGTTGGCAATCCTAGCAGTAGCTCTGTTGTTCAAGAATGCTTGTTCCACTGCAGAGGACTGCCTCTGCAATGTACAAAGTGGAAATAAGGTCTTGGACAAACCTTAAACTATTTAATTCCTATCATTTAAATCTCTGAGTAAGTCTCTTTACCTACTAGACTGGGTAAAGGACCCAGATTAACTGTTGGTTCCATAGTTTTTTCTCCTATCCAGAAAAAAGTAGGTGGACTTCTGTTCTTAGATCAGCATTTCCTCCCATTTTACCTAATTCTCCACATCACCACTTTTTCCACCTGACAGAGACTTTGTGCCTGTAACTGTTGCTCTGTTGAGAGCCAGTTTGGTGTAGTGGTTAAGTGTGCGGACTCTAATGTGAGAGAACCAGGTTTGATTCCCCACGCCTCCACTTGCACCTGCTGGATGACCTTGGGCAAGCCATAGCTCTGTCACAGCTGTTTTCTCAAGGACAGTTGTCTCAGAGCCCTCTCAGCCCCACCTACCTCACAGGGTGTCTGTTGTGGGGAGGGGAAGGGAAAAGAGTTTGTAAGCCGCTCTGAGACTCCAAGTGAGTGAAGGGTGGGATATAAATCCAATCTCTTCTTCTTCTTCTTCTCTGAGGGAGTATATTCACCAAGGAGAGCTGCACTGGGTGAATTTTTGCCCGGTGCATACCTGTTGATGTCACAGCACCCCTGTCGTGGTGAAAAGGTGGCCACTGGCAACCATATTCATGCCTAGGATCCCAAACAGACTTTACCTCTTCCTCATTTTGTTGTGAATTCTGTTTTGATGCTCATTTTCTATGGGCTAGAAGATGGTTTCTGTAAATACAGACTTGAAGACATAATTAAAAATAATGAGGTATTATAGCTTTGAGTTTTGTGTGCCTCCAAAAGAATGGGTGGGATCTAACTAGAAGTCTATAATTCCCCTGTCCACTCTCTTAGTATTGATTGGTCAGCCAACCCTTTCAATGAGGTTTATATTCTAGAGCAAGAGAAGCAAGTTCACAAGTCATTGCCCTGAAACCTTTACCCTGTGAAGATTTCTTGAATTGCCTCAGGAGGTTTTGGGGGATATTTTTTCACAAGAGAAGTGAAGGTAAAATCTGTTTTCATCTTCTGCTATGGATATGCTTCAATTAAGGCGGCTGTATTCCAAAAGAGCTTCTATATCTTTAAGAACTGCCAGAGGATAAATAGCAATATGATTGGTACAATTTCTCCCTTCACCTTATTTCAGTGAGGTGAAAACTTGTACTTACTCAATTTTATTCTGCTTTAGGCTAGAGGGTGTAAAAAACCACCTCGGAGAAAGCTGACTTAAGTAGGCTTTGGTTCAGGAAAAGGTTATTCCACCACGAATTTATTGGTGTTAAATGCCAGGGAACTCTTCAGCTGACGAACATGGCTACCCCAGTTGTCATTCAGTCCTGAGACATGTTAGCCCTAGAGAAACTTTTAGCTTTCCTCAGAGTCCCATAGGTGTTTTATTTTATTTACCCAAGAATCTCAAAATTTGCTCCAGGTAAAATACCTACAGAAGCCCTGTCTCTTCTGGAATATGGTTACGGGGTCACCAGAAATCTGTTGCAATTTGACAGCACTCCCCCCTCCCCCTGAGCTATGGAGTTAGCTGGGAATTGATTGATTGACATCTGCATGCTCTCTTTGAATCGTCTCGCTGTTAAGACTATGAATTTGCAATGAAAACTCCTGTTCAGGGAAGAAAAATGCCAGGACCAGGACTGTATTATACACCAGACTGTTGCATGTTCTGACTGTTGTTTTCTTGATGATAATAATCAGCTTGTGGCTTGTGAAGACCTTAGTCTTTTGGGATGATTTCTTCTGGATATAAGCCCAGAATGTAGGATGCCAGTAGAGTAAGCAACAGCTGGTGAAGCAGTTCAGTAGTGTGAATCCTCCAGTGGCCAGGGGGTGGGGGGGTTAGGTGGGAAGGAGGTGAAAGTGTTTCATGCTCTTATTGACTGTCCAGCAGCTCTTGGTAGAGATCTGGTGTGCTAAAGTCAGCAGTGGCTGCACACTCCCGATAGAGCCTTCCCTGTCTCCTCCACAACCTTCCAATGGTTGCCAATCAGATGTGTTTCTTCCTTTCTCCCTCATTGTTCCTAAGCAGCAGAAGCCGATTGCCATCAGCAAACCATTCCCAGATGCTGTTGACTGGCAAAGACGGACAAGAGTTTTGTATTTTCAGGGTGTGGCTTTTGATGTGCCCCCTCACTACTTATTTGGAGTGTAAGAGCAAAATGTGCCTTTTGCCTGGATTTCCCTGATGTCAGACTGCTAGCATTTTTGCTAAATTAAAAACGCACACATCACTATCCCACTGAAGAAACCCATTTCGGTGACTCATTCAGAGACACAGTGGGTTACCTCCTGAGAAAATAAGCAATACTTTCTGGTGTATCTCTGCAGTGGATGCACATCCATAAGCTCATCCAAAAGCACTCCCATTGCAGAGGCTCATTAGAAAAGAGGTGCACTGAGCATCCCTCTGAAGCTGTGGTTGATATCTAATAAGGCAGTACTTATAGTTTTCTCAAGTCATGCTCATGAGCATAACAGTTTTAATACCTGCATAGAAGAAGAAGCAACTTCTGTGTTGCCAGTAAACATGCAAGAGCGCTGTCTTCTGCTGAATCCAGAGGCTCAAGAAGATGGCCATGAGATCCCAGCCCCCCAAAACAAAACAAGACAAAATCCAGAAATTTTCTTTACACTCAGGAATTTTCTTCTGCCGAAGGGGTTCAAATAGCACATAGCAATAATTATACTTCCCTGAAAAATAACAGAAGCCGAAAGAAAAAAAGAGATGGTTTATGATTTATATCATAACTGGGAATTTATTACATTGATGGAGTTTGTATCTCTGGTTTTATCATAATGAGAGTCTTTCTCTTTTTTTTTCAAGGTATTGTATTTCAGTGGAGAAACAGTTTGCTAACTTTTCCCAGATGATAATGTTTTTAGAATGATAACTCCTACTGTAAAGTTGCAAGAATCAGCCAAACCATAATTTGTGTCAATATGGTATTTGTAGAGACTATTTCACTGTGTACTGTGTTTCAATTCCAGGACCAGATCCTCCTCAGAAAACATTTTCCAGGCAGTTTTTGCTCCAGATAGCATCACAGATATGAAACGATGGATACTTGTCTCGTGTCTATTAGGAATATGCTCCGCTATGCCGGTAATTCCAATATACCTTTACATCAAACTATATACACTTTTACATCAAAAATTTCAAACTAGAGAAGATAAAGTTTTAGAGAGGTAATAGGTTGCAGTCCTAAGAACACTTTCCTGGACTGTTGTTTTTGTGTGTCAACAACATCTAGTGTGAATCTGTGGTCATTTTCTGCTAATACAATATTAGTTCCGTGAGATCAGAATAATCATCCATGGGAAAGCTTGCTTCTTGTCATCTAACTGCTTTCCAAATAAAAGCCACTAATATCTTCCCATCTCCACATGCTGGGGGGGTGGGGAGAAGAAATTCCAAGAGATATTTTGTTTGTTCATTCTGGGATACCTGGAATGGGTAGTATTATGCTGTAACCTATTTGGAAGTCATTACAAAACCTCTGTGGACAGCTGGTCAATTGCCAATGTAATCTTATATAGAGTTACTCTAGGGATTTTCCGCATTCTCATTTCCTTTGTTTGTAAGTTCCTGTTCCTTGAGGGGATGTGTGTGTGTTCTGTTTCACATGTGTTTTGCTCCCTCTAGTGGTCAATTTGAAATTATGTCTGTTTATGTCCACAATTTATTTATTTATTTGTTTGTTTTACATTTATACCCCGCCTGTCCAGCAAGGCCGGCTCCGGGTGGCTAACAATAAATTAATATCAAATCCATACATAATAAAGATAAAACCAATTACTTAAAATACACAATAAAACCTCCAGATGGCAATACAGAAATGTCCCACTGAGCACAGCGACCCACCTGACCCAGACCAAAGAGCTGACACCAGTTGATTTCCCGGGCCAGCAAATTAAACAATATCTCCCTGCAGATTTAACCTGCAGGGTTTTATGCCAGACCTAAACCAATGTAATATTGAATCAACCACTAGAGGGAGCAAAAACACATGTGAAACAGAACACACCCCTCCTTCCAAGGAACAAGAACTTACAAACAAGGAAAATGAGAAAGCAGAAAAGTCTAAATCCATAGATTTCAATGGACTTCTACTAGAGTAACTACACACAGGATTGCCCTATTTGTACTTAAATGAAACTTATCAGAACTATAATTAATACACCCAAAGTCAAAGGCATAGGTAAAGGAGATAAATTTTCAAATACACAGGCGAAGCATAAGAAATTAGGCCTGTAAATACACACTGAGAATTATTTGTGGGCTCATCTAATAACATTGTCAAAAATGGAATTTAAGGGTGGAGTTTACTGAGAAGAGCACAGGGAAATATTTGGCAAATTTTAGAAACTGGCATCCAAGCCAACATAAAAACGTTAAAGTTTCTTTTTTAAAATCTGCACTCAAAAGATTTGGAAGAGTAGGCCAAACTATCAGCATCCCAAGAAGTACCCTTGGGAAATGGAGTTCTGTGGTGCAGATGGCACTGTCTAACAAGGAATTCGGGCAGCTTCACAAGACTAGTTCCCAGAGATCCTTAGGCATTCCCCAAATACTGAAGGCAACAGTAACTTACAGTCCTATGCTAATGTGTAAACTGTACAATTGGTAGGAGGTTGGGTGTATGCCAAACTATACTACCTCCTTGGCATCTTTGCACTGCTGCTGTCTTCTACTGGTCAATTGGACAGGGGCTTACACACAAAGATTGCAACTTGCTTTGGTACTATTTGCATAATTTTGTACAATTTGGATTGTACAAAGTGTGTGAATGGCAGCTATGCGCACTGGCTCCTGAGCAAACATGAATTTTCAAGCATGAATGGAACCTGGGCCTGAAGACAGGGCAACCTGATCAAGAGAGAAGGCAATATACTGTCATGTGTACCATCTGAACATCAGCATGGCCTTGTAGTTAGAGGAGGAGGAGGGGATTAGATTTATACCCTGCCCTTCACTACCCAAAGGAGTCTCAGAGTCGCTTACAATCCCTTTCCCTTCCCCTCCCCACAACAGACACCATGTGAGGTAGGTGGAGCTGAGAGCGCTCTCTCAGGACCTGCCCTTGAGAGAATAGCTCTGAAAAAAATTAAGACTGACCCAAGGTCACACCAGCAGCTGCATGTGGAGGAGTGGGGAATTAAACCCAGTTAAGAACATAAGAGAAGCCGATGTTGGATCAGGTCAGTGGCCCCTCCAGTCCAACACTCTGTCACACAGTGGCCAAAAATACCAGGTGCCATCAGGAGGTCCACCAGTGGGGACAGGGCACTAGAAGCCCTCCCACGGTTGCTCCCTCCCCAGCACCAAGAATACAGAGCATCATTTGCTCCAGACCAAGAGTTCCTATCTCTACCTTGTGGCTAATAGCCAGTGATGGACCTCTGCTCTATATGTTTATCCAATTCCTGCTTGAAGCTGTCCAAGCTTGTAGCCGCCACCACCTCCTGTGGCAGTGAATTCCATGTGTTAATCACTCTTTGGAGGAAGAAATACTTCCTTTTATCCATTCTAACCCAACTGCTCAGCAATTCCATTGAGTGCCCACAAGTTCTTATATTGTGAGAAAGGGAGAAAAGTACTTCTTTCTTGACCTGCTCCATCTAATGCATAATCTTGTAAACCTCTTTCCGTGTCACCCCATAGCCATCATTTCTCCAAGCTAAAGAGCTCCAAGCACTTTAATCTTTCTTCATAGGGAAAGTGTTCCGACCATTTTATCATTCTAGTTGTCCCTTTCTGCCCTTTTATCAGTGCTATAACATCCTTTCTGAGGTGTGGTGACCAGAATTGCACACAGCATTCCAAATGGGGTGGCACCATCAATTTATATGGGGGCATTGTGATACTGGCTGATTTGTTTTCAGTTCCCTTCCTAATAATCCTCAGGTTAGAGTCCACACTTTTAACCATTGCACCAAATTATTAGATCTGTGAATAAAGAGGAGAACACCATGGACTGTTAATATTTGTCTGGTGTCATTTATCCAAATGATCTATGAGACATATAAAATGTTGTGGCCAATTAAGAGTGCTTTCTATGGCTTATCCAGGGTCTTACCATGGCATTCCAATTCAAGTTTGGCAAGAGTCTCTGGGGAAATTATGAAGTGTTCCCCTGCAGATCCTCTCCCCCACTGGAAACTAGTTGCATACAGAATCCACGAACTAAGAACTATAAGGATGTGCCTACACACACCATTACAATGTCATAGTGCTATATTAGGAACATGCAGCATGGATTACTGGTCAAACTATCTGGATACCTGATGACTTCCAATGCCATTCTAAGGAGAGTTATATGTTTTTAAACCCACTGAAGTCAATGGGCTTAGAATGGTGTAATTCTCCTTGCAATTGCACAGATAGTTATGATCAGAAGTCAATACATGATGAAGAAACTTTTGCAAAATAAGTGGTACTTCTAAACGATGATTTGTCATGTTATTTTTTTAATGTTTCTAGGAGTCAAGGCCTTTGTGGTTGTGTATCTCTCAGACATAATTTCTGTGATGACTAGAAACAGATTAGTTCTATTGCCTGTAGGATTTTTATTTCTGTTTGTAGGGCTGTGGCCAACTATTTTCTACAGAAATATATTCTATGACTCATATTTTAAAGTGTCAATGTCACATAAGAGCACAGTTGTTCAACTGTAAAGATACACAATCTCCTTCTGAGCAGATTGCATCCTGTGTTATGATGGCAGTCAATCTGTTAAGTGCACACCTCATTCTTCAATAATATTGACAGGCTTTTGGCATACATCCAAAGCCACATTTGTTACAGTGTACACAGGGTAGAAATTACAAAAAACAGAGTAGCCGCTAGGGCTCAAGTTTGCTTAGATGTTGGGCCACCCCTCATTCGAAAGGGCAATTGAAATGTTCAGTAGCATAAGTGACTGAGGCCAGTCCTCTCATGTAACTGACCCAACAAACTTTTCACATGGGAAGTAATTAATTTGGAAGAGCCAAATGTGAAAGTGCCCAAATTGCTTTCCCTGGAGTTAAGTTTATATATGAATGTGTGTGTGTGTGTGTGTGTGCTTGCTTGAAAGTCATGGTTGACTTTTAGTGACTCCTACTTGGGGCTTGGATGTGTTTCAGAAAGGTGGCTTGATTAGTCTGCCTCTGCGACCTGCCTCTGGTATTCCTTGGAGGTTGCCCTTCCAAGAACTTGCCAGAGTCAGCCCCGCTTACCCTTCGAGATCTGACAAGATCGGGATTGCCTGGGCTATCCAGGCCGGGGCACCTAGGGTTAAGTTTTGATATGGGGAGTGATTTTCTTATGGGAGTGCTTTCAAGCCAGCGGCTCCTCATCTGAAATCTGTATCACCTCGATGTCTGAACATTTTAAAAGGCTTTGGGTATTTCTGCACCAAGCTTTTGCTTCTAAGCCACACCTTAACTGCATTGGTTTCCCCCACTGTCATTTGTCAGTCATTGGTCCCCTGGTTTTTCTTCGAGTTTCCCCCATGTTTTTCAGACCGGCTTTGCAGTGGTCTAAAAAAAATGGGGAAAACATTTTTAAAAATGGGACAGCAACAATAGCAAACAATATAGGAGAAGAAAACCTGATGCAGTTAAGAAGCCAAGCTGGAGTGAAAACTCAGTGTGGAAAAGCCCTTTGACACATGGTCAAAATTTATATAATTATGCATGGTATGGATAAAGGAAATAGAGATGATATTTTTCTACTTTTTCTCATAATTTCTCATTAGTTGATAGAATTTTCTGCATAACATCTAACAATGGCCACTAGTTTAGATGGCTTTAAAGGGCAATTAAGCAATTTTATGCAGGATGTCTATACATGGCTGTTAGGCATAAAAGCTTAATGGAACTTCCATGTGAAACACCAGTGTATTTCTGAATACAACTACTGATAGACAACATTTTGTAGAAGTTTTCATGCCCTACTTTTGGACTTTTTTGGAAGCATCTGCCAGATTGATATTAGAACCAGGATGTTGGGCTAGATGGATCTTAGGTGTGACCCAGCAGGTCTCTTATGTTCCTTTTTCATTATACAGACATGCTACTTATATTATTCAATGTGTGGGAACTCATTCCTATAGTCAGGGGAAGGCCTTCTGCAAAAATACTCTAATTAATCATTTCTAGATAATGGAGCAGACTGGATAGGCCAGTTTAACCCAAGCTTCTCTGAGTTTTTGGATGGGAGATCACCATGGAAGACTGAGGTTGCTACACAAGGCTATGGCAAACTAACTCCACTCCTCTCTTGCCTGGGATGCCCACGGATGGGGCTGCAATGAGTTGATTGCAACTCAGCCGCACCTTCTTCTTCTAGCCAATGGGTTGGATCTACCAGCTTTCCCACATGATCCCATTTCCCCTCCTATCTCCAGAGCCATCCAACGGGGTTTTTCTCTACACAGCCCCCATGATCCCCTCCTGCCTATTTCAGTGACAGAAATGCTGGTAGGAACCAACCCATTTCCTCTATTAAAAGTAGGTGCTGTAATTTAGCTATGGACCATGGTGGCTCAGTGATTAAGATGCTGAACTGCAGATCGGAAGATAGGTGGTTTGGCAGTTCGAGACCCGAGTGCTGCATGATGGAATAAACTCCCGTCTCTAGCCCCAGCTCCTGCCAACCTAGCAGTACGAAAGCAAGAAAGTGCAAGTAGTTGAATAGGTGGGAAGGTAACAGCTTCAGTGGGAAGGTAACAGCATTCCATGCGCCTCAGCGTCTAGTCATGCGGGCCACATGACCATGGAAATGTCTTAGGACAGCGCTGGCTCTTTGGCTTGGAAACAGAGATGAGCACTGCCCCCTAGAGTCAGATTCAATTTGCTTTCGAGCAAGGGAAACCTTTACCTTTTAAAAATTTAGCTGTAGTTCTGTGTTGGCAAAAGTACACCATCAGAAATTGACCTTGGAGGGATCTAAGAATGAAAAATTGTAAAAAGGGAATGGTTGGCAATAACATGGGAGTTTTTTGTTGCTGCTTTTTAGAGGATTGGGACAACTGGTAGAACAAATGTACTCTCATGGGTAACCACAACAATATGCAAAAAGAATATTGATACATTAGTGTCACTGAACTAGAAAGTATACAATGCCATTCTGTATTCTTATTTTATACCAATAAATGGGATAGAGGAAGAATCATGGATATTTTTAAAAAATTCCGGTGATCCTTGGCAACAGTAAGACTTTACGGTCACCAATTATTTCCAAGATAAAAATGGAAGAGGTAAAAAAAAAGGAAAATAGCCCTATTTCAGCTACAGGGAGTCACAACTAAGGTGGTAGCCCTATGCAGTTATTGATTTATTAAATTTATGAACTGCCTCATCCCTGCTGCTGCAAAGCTCTGGGTGACGTACAATAACATTCAAAAACATTGGCCAGATAAAAACAATAAATCATATTAGAATACATTTTAAAAAACAGATGGTGAATACTAACAAACTAATCATTCCCACATTACAGATCACCAGCCGCTTCACAGGCAGGGGGGAGGAGGTCAAAACGAGCATGGAAGACAAAGGAGGGTGTCAGCTGAGATGAAAGTCATCACTGTCCTCAACCAAAAGCCTGGCGGAACATCTCTGCCTTGCAGGCCCTGCGGAATTGCATAAGGTCCTGCAGGGCCCTGATGGTATTTGGCAGAGAGTTCCACCAGGTTGGGGCCAGGACCGAAAAGGCCCTAGCCCTGGTCAAGGACAGCCAGATATCCTTAGGGCTGGGGACCACCAGAGTGTTGTTATCCAAAGAGCACAGCTCCCTTCCAGGGATATAATGGAGGAGATGGTCCCGGAGATATGTTGGTCCCTGACCACTCAAGGCCTTATGGGGCAAAACCAAAACCTTGAACTGGACTCGGTATTCCACTGGAAGCCTGTGCAGCTGGCACAGCACTGGATGTATGTGTGCCATGTGTGATGTTCCCGTCAGGACTCATGCTGTCATGTTCTAGATCAGCTGGAGCTTCTGGGTCAGTCTCAAGGGCAGACCAGCATAAAGCAAATTACTTTAGTCTAGCCTGGAGGTGAGACTAAGCCCCACTACACTCCATGAGATTTACTTCCAAAGAATCTTTGGCAAGATTTGGCTATTGATCCTATGGACAGCAATAGATCTGAATCCCGTCTTTTCAGCTAACTTGTTCCCTAGATTTGGAGGCATGTAGCATGACTTTATGCTTGCTTTGAGTCTTAAGTGTGACTGAGTTTAACTAATTCTCAAGCTAGTACCAATGCAGCAGAATGAGGTGGTAACGAGGTGGCAAAGTACAATGGTGTTTGAATGGATGACGCCACCAGACAGAACAAGAGGGATTGCATTTTGCAGCTTACATTAAAAAAGCAGAAAGTAGAAAACCGGCACAAGGGCTAAGCTAGAACTTTCTCCATGGTAAGCTAGTGTGTTTTATTTGCAGGAAGTCTTACTTGAGGGAGCATTAAGGACATAACCCCTTTCCTGCATTTCATCTGCGGCATGGGCTGCAGTCCATCCTGCCGTCTCAGAATTCTACCACCTAATTCTTCTGCATGTATAGACCAGATCTCTGTTACAACCAACTTGATCTGGATTGGGGACAGGATTGTCAACCTCCAAAGAGAGCCTGGAGATCTCTTGGAATTACAGTTGATTTACAGAGATCAGTTTTCCTGGAGAAAACCACTGCTTTGGAGGGTGTACTGTATGGCACCATACCCCACTGAGATCCCTCTGCTTTCCAAATCCGCTGCTCCCACAGGCTCTGCCTCCAAGTCTGCAGGAATTTTCCAACCCAGAGTGGGCAACCCACATGGGCCATGCTAGCCAAACTATTTCCCCCCTAATTTTTGGATGCTATGTTGATGTGGTTTTATTCTGTATTTTCTCAGTCGTTTGTAAACTGCCTTGAGGCCTCCTTTGATGCATAAATGTAGAAGTAGTAGGTAAACAAATAAATGCCTATTATTCCTTTCATCTCTTTCTCTCTAACCAAATTTAGTGAGGTATTATCAAGCAGAAAAGAATGGACATGTAAACAGAAGAGGATCGATTTGAAAAGCCACATAAATATTTGTTAGTTTTGTATTAATTTGACTCTGAGGTATTTAATTTTGAATCCTGGATATTTGGCCTGAGCTATTAAGGGCTTTAAAGTCTGAATTATGGTTTAAGAATAAATACGTTCTCTTTTCATCGCTCCTTTAGTATGCTCGGCACTATACCTATGCCGATCCATTCCACATGTGGATGCACAATTTCCTTCCATCGCATTCATCACCATCCTTTTGGGGGAAGCGAAGACTTCATGAGCATGATACTCAACAGGTGAGCGATTCTTGCTGTGATAACTCGAAAAAGTGTAAGGAGTGAGAGAGAGTTTAAACTAAGGACTCATGAAGAAACTTTTTGTTAGGTTTCTCAACATTTCCCAAAATGTGTGTCAATTTTTCAACTGAGTTTTAAAAAATATCTTCAGAAATGTTCACCAAGAATAAAATCATTTACTTGTGTTTGGTCATTGCCTGAGATTTACAAGAGCAACTCACTGCAATTAAAATAAGAGATCACTTGAACAAAGGATAGCAGAACAGAGTCCTCATAATTTTACTATCCATTGACACTCACCACTTGGAAGCTGTGAAGGTTCTGGACCAGTGTCTTGAGGCTGTGGTCATGTGACCAAGGGTGAACTAACTAAAGGTTAATCTGGAGAAGATGGAGGTGATGTTGGTTGGGGAAGCAGAATGTTTGATTGATCTACCAGACTTAAATGGGGTAACACTCTTTTTGGTAGACCAAGCTAAGAATTTGGGTGTGCCCCTGGACCCAGCCTTGTTAATGGACAAACAGGTCGGCATTGTTGTCAAGAGCACCTTCTTTCAGTTACATCTAGCTTGTAAGCTTGTTTAAGCTTTGCTGACCTAGCTGTATTAATCCATGCTTTCATAACCTCTAGACTGCGGTACATAAGGTTGCCTTTGAAGATGCTTCACTTTGAAAGCTTCACTAGGTACAAAATGTGGCAGTGGGACTCCTGCCTGGAGTCAGCTGCTTGGAACACATAACTCCAGTGCTTTGTCTGCTGTGATGGTTATGTATTTTTTTCCAGACCAATTCACAGTGCTGGCTATTGCATTTAAAGCACTTCACACTTGCTGAACCTCCTCTGCTGATACACCCCAGTGTACCATTTATGTACCATTTATGTACCATTTATGTACCTTAGATACTTTCCACACTAGACCTTAAATCCTGGTTCAACCCTGTTCCCGAACTTACATTCTACAGTACATACTAGTTCACCCCTTTAATTATGTCTTGGTATTTTTTGTTTCCACATTACATCGCGATCACCCCAGTTTCTCCCCACACTTGTCCTGGAATAAATGGATGCTGTTATAACCAGGGATAAATGCAAGGTATTGTGTTGCGAGTTGAACTCTGATAAAACCAGGGATGAGATCCAAATGTGGAAAGGACCTTAGACACCCTTTCTCTTATGATGCCCTCCAGGGGTCACTTCATAGAAAAAGAGGTGTGGGAGTTCATTAGCATACCTATTAGCATAACTCATTAGCATAACCGGCCGAATGTCAGTTTCAGCCCTATTATACCCTATGGGCCATTGAAGTCAGTGGCAAAAACTCATAGGTTATATGAGAAGCTGGAGGAGAGGGTTTGAGGGAGAGGCTCCAAACTTGCAGGGTACCTTCTGGGACCTCTCCCCGAAATACCCACCAAGTTTCAAGAAGATTGGACCACGGGGTCCAATTCTACATGGCCTCAAATGGGTTGCCCCATCCCCTCCATTGTTCTCTATGGTGTGAAAAAACGTTACTTTTTTCCCACCATAGAGAACAATGGAGGGAATGGGGGCAACCTGTTTGGAGGCCTGTAGAATTGGACCCCGTGGTCCAATCTTCTTGAAACTTGGTGGGTATTTCGGGGAGAGATCCCAGAAGGTACCCTGCAAGTTTGGAGCCTCTCCCTCAAACCCCCTCCCCTACAGTCACTTTTAAAGCCGCCGCTGAATTTCGGTGGCAATTCGGCAGTGGGTTGAATCAGATCAGAGAATCTGATTTGGCCCGTGGCTGCCCTAGTGCTCACACCTGAGCTCCGGCCCCAAAGAACCCCTGCTGGCCTCCCTTAGGACTGTCTGTATGGCAACTGCTAGGTCACAGGCTTTTCCCCATGGTGGATCCAGTCCTTTGGAATGACCTACCAGAGAAAAGTGTTTTTACTCACTACTCAGGACAGGGAAGAAGGGAATCGAATGAGATTCAGTGGGAAAGCTGGTGGGATCCAACCTACTGTCTTGCGCTGAGAATAGTAATGCAACCTCACAAAGTTATTTAACAGAGAACAATCATAACTGCAATTGGTAGCTGATATGGCAAGAGTTTTTTAATGTTTTTGTCAAAAATCTCCTATGTTAATTTTTAAAAAAAATATCTGAACCATGTACCAAATACTTATGAAAGAAGAATCTCCACACTGTATCTTTCATGGATTTTGTATTTGTGAGTGTGCTCTAATGGCTTTGTGTTATCATCTTTGCTGTAAGCCACACTGAACAGTCTCTGGTAATAAGAACTGCAGCTAGATGTTTTAAGATACCTCTTCAGAGTACTGGCAGAATCGATGTTTTATTCTTTGCTCTGTAGGATGTCTTTAGGATTAGCTCTGTAGGCTAATCCACCATCTTGGACATAATTTATTGATGACCACATTCTTTTCTTTATGGCTATTTATTCTCCCATCACTCCACAGTATGAATATTCGATGCCAGTGCACCCTCCTCCTCTGCCATCTCAGCAAACTCCCCTTCAGCCTCCTGGAATACAAGAGCAATTTCCCTTCCTACTGGCAAATCAAATCCCATACACTACTAGGCAAACTCAACTCCAGCAGTATGATATGCAGCCGCCATTCCAGCAAAAACCATTTCCACAACCAGAAGGACATCACCCAGTTGTTCAACAACTGCTGCCAACAGACAGGCAGATGCAACAGGTTGGTTTTTATAGGCAGCTGGCATATCAATCCCTTACCCAGTCATACTAAAGAGAGTTTTCGGGGACGCCTGTGCTTGAACCAGGAACCTTATGGCCTATGTTGGGGGACCTAACCACAGAGCCTTTACTAGGTACAGAGTAGAGTAAGAGTGAGCAACACTGGATATGGTAAGCGAGTACAACTCCTGTGACTGGCAGGAAGTATGAAGCCCCTAGTTTGTCCAGCCAAGGTTTAAATACAGGAGGGTTCCCTTTTAGTTAATAAAGCATACCTCCTGCATGTGCACTTTATGCTCTATGAGTTGGATCCATCCAGCTTTTCTGCTGGTGACAAAGGGAGAAGGGAGTCCCACTGGACCACCAAAAAGGCTATGCTGGTACAAAAGCAATATGTGATAAGGACCATAATAAAGAGGGGAATCAAAAATGAGTTGGAAAAGTTGGTTGGATCCAACCCTATCTTGTTCAGCTTCAGGAGACTCTATTTTTAGGACTGTTGCTAACAGCCCAGGAGAAGAACAGTAGCTGAAACAGACAACAAATTTTGGCCCTTTGGGGTTTTAGGCATGTGAAGATTTCCAAATAGTGACCATTCCTCACATGTTAGATGAGACATATAGCCCAAGATTAGACCTGATGGTGTAGAAGTAAAGCGCTGAAAAAAGAAATGACTGACAGGAACTATTGTATTCAATCAGCTTGGGTTTTAAAAAAAATTATTTGCACAAACAGAATTCTAATAAGGCGTAATTAATATGAGGGATTGTAAACCTTCTCTGTGTTGCTTGAAAAATCCTTCCAGCATAGTAGGAGAATTCCTGTCTAAGATAGGTCATTGAGCTTTTGTTGAAACCATTCTTTCTTCTAAGTACTTATATGTTTCAATCCATACATTCGGTCCAGTCCAGACAACTGAAACACTACTTTAAGTGCATGCAGCTTTAAGTGTACATTAAGACTGAGCCTTGATTCAGCCTTTATTCAATTTAAGCCTTGTAAATTGTATGGTTAATCTATCTTCTTTTGATAATACAGTTACGATTTCAAGAATACTTGGGGACCTTGGGTCAAGTAAGTATGATTTTTTATGGCATAGATCCTTAGTTCACTAAAGTTTACTGAGTTTCATTTAATGGAGGATAAAAATAAATAAGAGCTGACACAGAGAAGTGACTACAAATGTGAACTTGGAAGATCCTCATTGAAATTTCACCCCAGCTGTGAATTCGTTAGCCGGACTTTGGAAAGCCGTTATTTCCTCAGCCATAAAACAGGAGGATAATAATACCAATCTACCATTCAAGGCTTTTAAAAGGATTACTAAGGCCTTTTCCGCATGCTCAAGTTACTCTTGATTTTCTTGGGAGTCAATCCACAAAGTTGGAATTGGTTTGGGCAACATTCTCCCACATGTCTTCCCCCCCCCACACACACACCATGCATTTTTCCAGTTGTGGAGTCAGTTTATTTTCTTCTGCATGCACATTCAATAATGAGGATTTTTACAGGGAAGGTGCTGTTATCATCAATGTTTTTATAGGTGGTGTCACAGCACCCCTCTTATTTTTTAAATAATCACCAGAAAATAGAGATATAATGCTGTAGTATTGCAATGATAGTTTAAGGAGGTTCTCTGAATCCCCAGTTTTCATTTTTAAAAAGTAAGTCTCTATCCTCTTCCCTCACAGATATATGCCTTTTTCCTTATATCTGTGTGACAAAAGGTGATAGAGACTTACTTAAAAAATGAAAGTGGGGATTTAGAGATCCTCTTTAAACTATTGTAACTCAACAGCATTATATTGCTATTTTAGGTCCTTAAAAAATTGAAATAATTCATTGGGATGGGGGGGGGGAGTAGATGTTGAAAGTCCAATAATTGAAAATTGGGCTGAAGGTGGGTGGAACAAAGAAAACCAATAGAAATATTATGCACTAGAAAAAAGCTGTCTCAAAACTGGCTTTCAAAAAAACCATTGGGGTAAAAGTAGTTTTAAAAGAGCCGAGGGAGTGGGAATGGGGGGGAGGAACTGAAGTGAAAATTAAGGGCAGAAAAATGCATCTGGAAATCAGGGGGGAAAGCAATGCTGACAAAAAAAATCCCAAGCAGAAAAGCCCTAAAATAATGTGTATTAGGTAAACACTGAAACACCATGTTTCTGCAGAATAAGCTCTTGTGCAAACAATAGCTATTTTAAAATAAGTCATTGTTATTTGTTCCTTTCATTTTATTACTTTGCAAAATTTATATCTCACTTTTCTGTCCTCACAAGGGCCAGTAGGCAGCTAACAAATGAAAATATACATAATAAAATCACATTTTAATACCATTAAAACCAACCCAAGGAAACCATTAAAACAACTATAACCAAAGTTAAATACATACAAAGACATAAAATCAACAATTAGAATCTTGGGTAGGAAGGAGGGATCACTGACAGAATACCAGACAAAACAAAAATATGTGAAGGCTAACTTTCATTGATACTTATGCACGTATTGAAGTACCTGCTCTGCGTATGTTTAATTTGTGCCCTCATTCAACTCTGTTCTACTCCTTCCCTTTGCAAAGATCTATCCAAGTTTGTTCTCAGCCCCACAGGACCCAGTACAACAACCACAGCAACGATCTGTAAGTTTACTCTCCAAGTATTTCACGCACAGTAGCCCAAATAAGCCACTATTTCCTGGGTATATTAATTAGGGTTGCCTGGTCCCCGCTGGCCACTGGTGGGGGATGGCAGGCTGGTAGGGAAACTCCTGGAGATGGAGTCTGCAGAGGACAGGGACCTCAATGAGGTACAAGGTCATAAAGTCCACCTTTCAAACCATCCGTTTTCTCCAGGGGAACTGATCTCTGTAGTCTGGAGATGAGCTAAAATTCCAGGGGATCCCCAGGTCCCACCTGGAAGCTGACAACTTATTCATGCCTCAGGGGAGGAGTAGGATCACTTTGACCAATCTTGTTCTCTTCCCCTCTACACTTGCATTTTTGCCTGAGCAAAAGGCAACAGTTCCCACTAGTCCTACTGGGAGGTGGGGTGAACCCGACAATGTTGACTCTGCTGTGTGGGGTTGTTTCTACCTGAAGGGGATTCCCAGGCAGCAGATTAAGTTCTTCACAATCGGGGGGAGGGGCACACTACATTGCCTGAAGATCCATCACAAGACTGTACGGCTGCAAGCCCAGGTGGCCAATGGCCAGGATTACCAGATGCAAAATGCTATGAGAGTACATGTAGTGAGGTTCAAGGGGGAGAACAGTGTGCTTCACCAGCTGGGATGGCTGGAGTGCTACAAAGCACACCTACCTGTTAATGCAAGGCTTTTTCTAATGTTCAATCATTAATAAATAAGCATATATGTTACTCCCAGTTGGGATAATTCTAAGCCACATCTGCTTGGATAACTAATTATCTTGTCCAGAAGACACCCCTCTCCTCCCCCAAACCCAGCCCTATCGATGGGCAATATACAGTCAAAGAAACTAGATTTTGATATGAATAATAAGGTTTAACTTGGTCAAGATGGACAGAAATATTCATAATCTGTTTACCAATGGAAGATCATAATCAGTGATGTGCCTGATTGTATCTATATTACATTAAAATGACTGAAAGAATCCTGGGAAACGTACTCTAGTTAGGTGCTGAAAATTCCTTGTTGGGAGGGATGGTTTTAACCAATGTAAACTGTATAAAGCTCTCTTCAAACTTTTTAACATGGCTGTAATTGCGGACAGGATGCTGACCCAAGTGGGCAGTCTGTCTGATCTAAACTGGATATTTTCTCTCAATTCTGAATATGCTACAGCTTTACATTACAATGACAAAGAACAACTGTCTCCTAAGACAAACTCTCTTCACTAAACTGATTTCTCTCCTTTGTCTAGATTTTTCCCAATTTGTACTACCTGCCTTATGTAGCAAACCAAGGAGTAAGTATCCATCAATATGATTGGGGGGGGGGCGTTTGGAAGGACCAGGTGCTGGAGTACGGCCCATTGTGCATCTAGCATTCGATCCGCTGTTTTACCGAATCCACGTTGGAACAGAAATTCCCCTCTACATTGCATGTCACTTTCACTTTGATTGACTGTGGGGTTTTATGGCAATGTCCAGACTGCATGCTGCTTTCACTTCATTTGATCTCTCAGTTTTATGGTTACTGTCTACATAGATTTATGGCTGTTTTATGGCCATTCAGGGGTGACTCTGCAGTCAGTACAGCACTCGCCCAGGGTATTTGAATGAGGTTTTCAGCCACATCTTTTTCTGTTCCAGGATAGGTTTGGTAAAGCAGAGCAAATGCTAGATGCAGAGTGGGCTGTCTCTGTGTGCTCTGCCCACAAGACACGTGGAATCCCCCCCACGGAAATTGGCCCATCCAGCATCAGGACAAAGGAAAAAGGTTTTCCTCTAGTACAATATTATCCCCAAGTACAGCTCTTTACTTTTATCCCCAGGGTTAAAAATGGAAAAGGAGAAAGAAAGGGAACACTCAGGGATGGTAACAAAGGCCAAACATTACTTATTTTCCCTACCCTGTGTTCCTGGTCACAGATTCACCTTGTTCTATAAAGACAGTTTCGGGTGGGCAACTGTGCTGGTCTGCAGAAGACAAGCAAGATTCAAGTCCAGTTGCACCTTCAAGACCAGCAAGACCAACAATTTCCAGGGTATAAGTTTTTGAGAGCCAAAGCAGGCGAATCACGAACATATCTGACAAAGAGAGTTTTGACTCTCAAGACCTTATACCCTGGAAATCTTGTCAGTTTTTAAGGTGCGACTGGACTTGACTTCTGTTCTATAACTCACTGGATCTTCTCTACACAGCTCCACCAAATCACCTGCATAATCTCCTTCTTTTGTAAGTCACTGTAAAATATGACAAGGCCACAGAATCCGGGCAATGTGTTCTTTTTTTTTTTTTACAAAGTAAAAAACCAACGCAGCTATTCAGATGTCAGGGGTTTAGTATTATTTACTGAAATTATCATGAGTCTGTGATCAGGAGCTATATATTTCAGCTTTTAATTTGAATTTAAAGATCATAAATGTGTCCCATACCCATAATAGAATGCATGTGAACTTGTTCACTATACAGCAGTTTCTCAGAGTCAAGGAAAGAACATAATGTACTATCCTATGTAGAGTTACGCCAGTATCAAAGAGGCTAGACAGAGTGATTTGGCACAGTATCACACTGCTAGATGTACGGAGTTTTATTTTCATATGTTTCTTGAAATGGGTAAATCTGACTGCCTACCCATCACATGTTATCTCACCCTCCCTCCACGGAGCTCAGGGTAGCGTACGTGGTTTCCCCCTCCATTATTTTATCCTCAAAACACCCCTGTGAGAGAGGTTGTAGCAGTAATCCTCAGTGGAGCCATGGTTTTTGGTGCCCACTTGCTACTTTCCCAAACACCTCTTCCCCAAAGCAAAGAACCAGTCCTGTCTGTCTTCTACCTTGATGGAACCAGTAGAGATACTTCAAAAGACCTCAGGAAGCACCACCTTTGGATTTGCCGGGAGAAGTCATTTAAAAATCGCTTCCCTCCTCAAAAGTGGATGCTTCATTTGGAACCTCCTAACATTTTGTAATTGCCCTGCCATGACACCGATTTTATGATCTATCATTCCTCATAGAGCATCTGTTTTGTGGTGGCACCCACTATTCTTTCTCAGAATTCGAGACATGCCCAAAGGCTCAACCAAATTGAGTTCCTGTGGGTTACCGGGGAAAAGAGTAACTGGCCCAAGACCATCCAGTACACTTCATGGCCTTGGGCCCAAGTATCCTCAGTCCTGGCCTAACAACTACACTATACTAGCCTGCTGTCTATATCATGAAGGGGGTTGCCAGTCTCCCTGATTTCCAGCCCAGAAACGACAGTTAGCCTGAAGTAAATGGCAGCTTCAGAGGCTGGACTCTGTGGCATCATATCCCTGCTTAGCTCCACCCCCTCCCCAAATTCCTCCTTTCCCAGACTCTGCCCCGAAATTTGCAGAAATTTTCCAACCCCAGAGCTGGCAACCCTTGTTCTAAAACAAAGGAGTTTTTCACAGTATGTAAATTTGGGCTGTAGCAACTCTTTCCTGATATATGGCTTGTTTACATGTTCCTTAGGCTGCTCCTGCCAGATTAGGAATAGTAAGCTCAGAAGAAATGCAGGTAGGTAAAAAACAAAAAGGTTTTGCATTTCAACTGTGTATGGATTAGCAGTTTCTCTCTCCAAAGATGTCATATTACAAACAAAGAAGTCCTAATACCCTACATATGAGCTGAATCAGACAGTTTTTCAGCTAAAGTGTCAATAATTTACTTAGGGAAGTGGCAGGCTTTGAATCCAGCCCCAGATTTAATTATTGGGGGTAGGGATGCCAGCCTCCAGGTGCAACCTGGGAATCCTCTGGAATTATTGGGGATAGGGATGCCAGCCTCCAGGTGAGACCTGGGGATCCCCCAGAATTTTAGCTCATCTCCAGACTACAGAGAGAATGGATGCTTTAGAGGGTGGAGTCTATGGCACTGTACCACACTGAGGTCCCTGTCCTCACCACACTCCATCCCCAAGTCTCCAAGAGTTTCCCAGCCTGGATCTGGCAACCTAAACACCACCACCCCATCAGTGGCCAGGGGGACCAGTGGCAACACATGGATGAACTGAAATGATAAAACAAGGTGTAGAAACAAAATATAAATGCAAAGACTAGAAGCAGCAGATAAGCATAGGACAGCAAGCAAAGATGGCCTTTAAAAACTGTATCAGCAGAACAGACATACCTGTCTTCTGGAAAACATCTGAAGAGGATGCCAAAAGTGAAAGAACCAAGAGTGCTTCTTGAGGCAAGGAATTCCATTATCCTTGCTGTGATGGTGGGGGAAAAAAGCTTTTTGGTGGCCCTTCACTTTCACCTCTGTTACCATGATCACACAGAACAGGGCACCAATCACAGACCTCTGAGCAGAAGTCATCTTTAAGGAAAACCTTGTCCTAGACCCTTTTTCAAGGTCTGAACAATCTGAACTGGCCTCAGGAACATATAGGAAGCCAGTGAAGATGACTTAGTTCTGGTCCAGCACACCAATCATTGTGGGTCCCAATTATGAACTTGCCTGCTGCATTCTGAAGCAACTGAGTTTTCAGCATTCTTCAGTAGCAGCACCCAAACAGACTGCATTACAGAAGTCCAACCACAATATTGCAGAGTCATTCAACTGTGGCCATTCTGTTTACCTGTCATACTCCTGATCAGATAATCCATGCTGTCTTCAATAATCATACTGGGACTGCATGCACAGCTTCTGGATCTCTCTTTTTAGCACAGGAGGCCAGGTGTGTGGCACAGGTGAATAGCTGCTATAATGACAGAGACAAGTCATTGTCCATGAATAACTAAAGGGGAGCAGTGGGGAAGCCCCCCTCCCACCACTGAGAGGAGAGAGGATCATAAATCCTACATACCAGTTCCCCTCACTTCCACAAAATCATTTGGGGAAGAGAAACTGGGCTTGGAAGAAATGTGGTAGACAGACCTCCTCCAACTTTGTCCCCCTCCCATTTGGCCTCCTAGCATGCCTGCATTTGGCACACTGGCATTACAAATATAGGGAGAGATTATATTCTTCCATGACAAAGATTGTTTTGTATGTGGAATCAATGAGATTCATGCTTTAGTTACCCAATTTCTACTGATTCAACTATAAAGACTGAAATCCAGAATGAAGGAAAAAGACAGAGGCTGTTAATACAGTCATAGGAAGCTCATACACAGATTTAAAAGCTAACATAAGCATGAATGCCAAGGAGTACAAAGAATTTACAGACCAGAATAAAATAAGTAAGGCAGCCCAATCCACACACGCACAATCCCTTCTAAACCATATTGATGTCTACAGGAGAGATTAGCAGTGTTGTCCTAAGCAAAGTTAACACCCTTCTCACTATACTGAAGGGTTTAGAAGGGCATAACTCCGCTTAGGGTGTCATTGTTAATTACATGCTTAATTCTCCTGTTGAGAACTAGGAGATCTAAAAGTGCTTGACTTTACTGGTTTGTTTTTTCCAGAGGGTTTCATAGATTGCTATTGATTTCAGTCTGTTTGCAGTTTTGCCATTGATTCAGTAGAACAATGCAATGAGTATATTAATCTAGATGTGAGTGTAACTAATTTGGTGATGCTCCACCTAGACATGGCCCCTTTCTGCATGGTTTTGAATCCATCTGCCTTCTACTCATTGCATAAAAGTGTATATACATTGTCCAAATGAGTCTGTTATTCAGCCCAAGTGAATGAAATATGTATTCTCTCTGTGCTAGTCTGTCAGGGAACTATGGGTTATATAAAATATGTATCAGGCAGCAACAGTGGAAACCACATGTCTAATTCTCCCTTTCCCTCCATAAAGTCTAGAACAACTTATTCATGTCCTGATGTCACATCAGTGTGTGTTCACTTCCTTTCACCAGCAAATGATATAGAGCAAAGGGAGGGAAAGGTATAATGTTCTAACAGCAGCACAAGTTTGCCATTTTCCTGCTGGGGGCAGGAGCTATCCTGCCCGCAGCTCCCATTGCCTGCCTTCAGCAGCTGGCAGGAGAAAAAATAAATGAAAATAGCCACTAGTGTGATGGTGTTAAGTCACTTCCGGTGAAAACCCAGAAGTGACATCATGCCTCTCTGGGAATCACCAGAAACTCTATGGTAAAACTACAGAATTTCTCATGATTCCTAGAGGAGCATGATGTCACTTCCAGGTTTTTCCAAGTGTTATCCACCTATGTCCCAACATCCCCAGACTCTCGCTGGTTACCAGCTGTTAGCTGCCAACCCCATATGATATGGGAAGAGGAATTAAGCACACAGTTATCATTTTCAATTACAGATACACATTTCATTGCTCACACAGAACTGCCCTGGGAGTTCAAACTCCCCTGCCCATATTGCAAGGGCAGGTACAAGCAGAAAAACCAAGTGCAAACATTTAAACTGGACTTCCAGCGTAAACGAAATGTTCCCTGATAAGCAATGTTGAAATAAGGAATTTGAAATAGTTGTGGTAATTAAATGTGTCAAAATATTTTTCCAGGGCGGTGGGCTTGGTGCACCAGCCTATCGTGCCATGAGCACAGATCTCTTTTCTATGGGTGCTGGATTTGGAAGCCCACCACAGAACAGACTAGGACAGCCAGGTGATTATACTGTAGAAGATGATCAGCTTGGAATAACAGAACAGCCTGAAGTTCAAGGAGGAGCTAAACAGGCCGCTAACCCTTCAGGAAATGGAAACAACATTGTCTCCATAAATGGCAACAACCCAGGAGGAGCTATGTCCAACAGCAACCTGATGAACCCCGCTGGGCAGAGTAAAGGACCTGCAGGCATACCTCAAGCTACTGTAAACCCACTAGCAACTCAAGGCCTCCCTGACAACTTCATCCCTTTTGAGGCCGACACTCCCATGCCGCTGGATCCCACCTTGTTCCCTGATGCCATATACACACCCCAGTCAGGAAATGAGGTCGGGCGGCCACAGATAGGTCAGGATGGATGGCATTTTCAGGAACCCTGAATGGCCCTTAAAGAACACGCCAGGCCTGTGTATACCTTGCAGAAATTTCCTGTGCTTGAAGCGCTGGCTTAGGAGGACTATTACACTTCTGTTGAATGAGCACCAAAGCATTACATGTGCTAATATAAATATATGCAGCTTGCCGCAGCGATGATATAACCTTTCTTTTGTGTTTTACATTTCACATTTGGAAAAGCATGGGAGGTGCCAGATGATGTATGGCTAATATATATATATATTTTAAAAAATAGGTTCTCAGCTAGTGTTTGCTGAGGTTTTGTTCCTTTGTTTATGCCCCTTTAGCTTCCATAAGCTTTAAGCCCTTGCATGACTGCTGTTTTGAATAATGATATTATTATTTATGAAAACTTTTGCTTTAGAGACCAGAAATGCTCTCAAGCTTTACAAGCAGTTTCACGAAGCTGGAGTTTATGGTTGATACATGTCTCCAACTCTGGTTAGATGGCTCGGTGCATTGCGCTGATTTACTTAGGCAGTGTGCAATAAACCTTTATTTAACCATGTTCATGTTTCTTTTGCTTGCTTTTAAAAAACAGAGTCTTGAATAAATGAGAGTATCATGGCCAGGATGTTTACCTGTCTGTACAATTTGTAATTGAGGCTTCTTGAACGCTTCCTTTCCTAAACACTCTCTATCATTTTCTTAAGAGAACATAAGAGAAGCCAGTGTTGGATCAGGCCAGTGGCCCATCCAGTCCAACTCTCTGTCACACAGTGGCCAAAAACACCAGGTGCCCTCAGGAGGTCTAGCAGTGGGGCCAGGACACTAGAAGCCCTCCCACTGTTGCCCCCCCTCAAGCACCAAGAGTATAGAGCATCACTTGCTCCAGACTGAGAGTTCCTATCTGTGCCTTGTGACTAATAGCCACTGATGGACCTCTGTTCTGTATGTTTATCTAATTCCCTCTTGAAGCCATCCATGCTTGTAGCCACCACCACCTCCTGTGGCAGTGAATTCCATGTGTTAATCACTCTTTGGGTGAAGAAGTATTTCCTTTTATCTGTTCTAACCTGACTGCTCAGCAACGTCATGGAGTGCCCACGAGTTCTTGTATTGTAAGAAACGGAAAAAAGTACTTCTCTACCTGCTCTATCCCATGCATAATCTTATAAACCTCGATCATGTCACCCCTCAGCCATCGTTTCTCTAAGCTAAAGAGAATATAAGAACATAAGAGAAGCCAATGCTGGATCAGGCCAGTGGCCCATCCAGTCCAACACTCTGTCATACAGTGGCCAAAAACACCAGGTGTCCTCAGAAGGTCCAGCAGTGGGGGCAGGACACTAGAAGCCCTCCCACTGTTGCCCCTCCAAGCACCAAGAATACAGAGCATCACTTGCCCCTGACTGAGAGTTCCTATCTATACTTTGTGGCTAATAGCCACTGATGGACCTCTGCTCCATATGTTTATCTAATTCCCTGAGAGCCAGTTTGGTGTAGTGGTTAAGTGCGCGGACTCTAATCTGGGAGAACCGGGTTTGATTCCCCCCTCCTCCACTTGCACCTGGCTGGATGACCTTGGGCAAGCCACAGCTCTGTACCAGCTGTTCACTCAAGGACAGCTTGGGAAAGAGCTGTCTCAGCCCCACCTACCTCACAGGGTGTCTGTTGTGGGGAGGGGAAGGGAAAGGAGTTTGTAAGCCGCTCTGAGACTCCAAGTGAGTGAAGGGCAGGGTATAAATCCAATCTCTTCTTCTTCTCCTCTTGAAGCCGTCCATGTTTTTAGCTGCCACCACCTCCTGTGGCAGTGAATTCCACGTGCTAATCACTCTTTGGGTGAAGAAGTACTTCCTTTTATCTGTTCTAACCCGACTGCTCAGCAATTTCATCAAGTGCCCACAAGTTCTTGTATTGTGAGAAAGGGAGAAAAGTACTTCTTTCTCGACCTGCTCTATCCCATGCATAATCTTATAAACCTTGGTCATGTCACCCCTCAGCCGTTGTTTCTCCAAGCTAAAGAGCCCCAAGGACTTCAACCTTTCTTCATAGGAAAAGTGTTCCAACCCTTTTATCATTCTAGTTGCCCTTTTCTGCACTTTTCCCAATGCTACAATATCTTTTTTGAAGTGTGGTCTCTGCCAGTTTGGACCCCATCAACATGTATTTATAGTTAGGATTTTTGGCTCCAATGTGCATCACTTTGCACTTGTCCACACTGAACACCATTTGCCACACTGATGCCCACTCGCCCATCCTCAACAGATCCCTTTGGAGTGCCTCAAAATCCTCCCTGGTTCTCACTACCCTGAACAACTTCATGTCATCTGCAAATTTAGCCACTTTACTACTTACTCCCAACTCCAAATCATTAATAAACAAGTTAAAAAGCATCAGGCTGACTATTGATCCTTGCAGTACCCCACTGCTTACCTCCCTCCACTGAGAAAATTGCCCATTTATACTCACTCTCTGTTTCCTTTTAATTAGCCAGTTTTTGATCCACAAAAGGACTTTTTTTCTCCCATGACTATTGAGCTTACTTAGAAGGCTTTGATGAGGAACTTTATCAAAAGCTTTCTGGAAGTCAAGGTAAACAATATCTATTGGGTCCCCCTTGTCCACATGTTTGTTTACTCCCTCAAAGAACACTAACAGGTTACTGAGACAAAATCTTCCCTTACAGAACTCATGCTGAGTCTTCCTCAATAGATTTTGTTCATCGATGTGCCTACTAATTTTCCCTTAATTACAGTTTCCACCAACTTACCCGGTATCGACGTCAGACTGACTGGCCTGTAATTTCCTGGATCTCCTCTGGAACCCTTTTTAAAGATGGGAGTGACATTCGCTACCTTCCAGTCCTCAGGAATGGAGGCAGATTTTAAGGAAAGATGACATATTTTTGTCAGGAGATCCACAAGTTCACATTTGAGTTCTTTCAGAACTCTCAGATGTATGCCATCTGGGCCCAGTGATTTATTTGTTTTTAAGTTGTCTATCAGTTGTAGGACCTCCTTTCTTGTCACCTCAATCCGACTCAGTTCTTTCAACACCCGAAATCAGCAGTTCTGGAGTGGGCAAGCACTTCTCATCTTCCACAGTGAAGACAGAAGCAAAAAATGCATTCAGCTTCTCAGCCATTTCCCTATCATCCTTCAGTACACCTTTTACTTTACCCTATACACCCACACAGATTTACTTTTAAGTTCCTGGTCAGCAGCTAGTTTTGCCAGCTGGCATTTTTGAGAAGGAATCGAGTGGGGTGAGGATGAAAGCTAAGATCCCAACTCCTCTCTTGTGTATTTTTGCAGGTGTCAAGCCCTACATACCCCTTTTCAACATAGGGATACTAACCTCCAGGTAGGACCTGGGGATCCCCTGGAATTACTGGTCACTTCCAGACTAAATAATTGAGTCCCCCTGAAGAAAATACATGTTTTGGAAAGTGGACTCTATGGCACTGTACCCCACTAAGGTCCCTGTCCTTCCCAGGCTCCATCCCCAAATCTCTCAGAGTTTCCCAACCTGGAGCTGGCTACCCTAACCCCCCTGCCACTGCCAGTGGCCAGAGCAGACCTGGCAATCCTACACACCTGGAGAGACTAGGTATTTTTGCACCTGAAGAGACTAGGTATTAAATACCCTTTGTGGGTCCAAATTTGGCTCCAGGTTGACTGCTCACTTGTGGATGCTGCAATAGCACCCCCCCAAAACTGTGATTCCACTCCATGTAATTTATCATTTATTTATTTATTTATTTATTTAATTCAATTTTTAACTGCCCTCCCCCAAAAAGACAGGGCTCAGGGCGGTGCACAACATAATATCATATAATACATCATTAAAAACCCATTAAAACCCATTAAAACCAATAAAACACAGCAGTCAGCCTGAAAGATGGCACTAAAAGTTCCAGTAGTACCACTGCCTAATGGGGAGGCCGGGAGTGGGAGTGCCAAGAATAAGGGCAGCAACGTCACGTAAGAGTTATTTTGCTGGGTCAGAGTAAGTTCTGTCTAGTTGTGCATTCAAAAATTAACACAAATTTTAATTAAAAAGGACTTGATTCAGGGTTTTTGTTTGTTTGTTTCAGTCCCCATCATAAATAGACACTTGCCCGATTTGTATACCAGTAGAATTGTCTGAAAAAATAGGTCTGTTTTTGTTGCCCTAATGGTCACCCCATCTCACGAAGAGTAACACACATTTGGAAATATACAGGGCTATTTTTGGGCAGGGACACACAGGAACGGAGTTCCAGCTGGCTTTTGAGTTGGCCATGCCTACAGCCTCCCCTCCCCCAGGTTCCCCAGGCCCCTCACAAGTTACAGGGTGTCCAGGAAAGCCAAGCTGATCCAGGGAGGGGAGGCAGCTTAAACTGCCTCCCCTCCTTGGGTTCCCCAGGCGCCCCGCAGCTGCAGGGTGCCTGTGGAAGCTGATCCAGAAACTGCCTTCCTTCCCTCGGGTTCCCCAGGCGTCCCGCAGTCCATGGGTCACCTATTTTATTCTGCACTTGCCTTCAATAATGATGGTTTTTAAGGGAGGGTGCTCTTGTCATTGGTGGATTTATTGGTGGCATGCTAGAGCATTGTAACAATAATCTCAGGAAGTTCTCTGAATTCCTGTCTTTCATTAAAGAAAAAGTCTCTATCCCCCTCTCTTGAGGAGATATAAGGAGAAAAGAAGAAGCGTTGATTTTATACCCCTGCACTTCACATCACCTTTCCTTTTTCTCTCCACAACAGACAGCAGGTAGGTGGGGCTGAGAGAGCTCTGAGAGAACTGCTCTTGAGAGAACAGCTCTGACAGAACTGTGACTGATCCAAGGTCACCCAGCTGGCTTCATGTGGAGGAGTGGGGAATCAAACCTGGTTCTCCCAGAGTCTGCCAGTCTTAATCACTACACCAAACTGGCTCTCCATGAGAGAAATA
The DNA here is from genome assembly GCA_029233225.1 of Lepidodactylus listeri. Classification (NCBI taxonomy): domain Eukaryota; kingdom Metazoa; phylum Chordata; class Lepidosauria; order Squamata; family Gekkonidae; genus Lepidodactylus; species Lepidodactylus listeri. The sequence continues at coordinate 127,578,864 of JARCFY010000004.1, forward strand.
TCTCCACGAGAGAAAGAGGTAGAGATTTCCTTTTTAAAATGAAAGCTGGAAATTCAGAAAACCTCTTAAGTCTATTGTTACAATGCTCTAGCAAAATATTGACAGTTTAGTTCCATTTTTTTAAAAAGAAAACAAAGCCACTCAGCTTCAGGGTGGGAGGCAAGGAGAAAGGGAATAGTTTGACCACAACAGTCCAATCATTGAACAGTGGGCTGGAGATGGGTGGGAGTGGGTGGGACAAAGAAAACCAACAGAAATATTATGTAGAAGAAAAATATGACTCAAAATCAGCTTCCAGAAAAAGATTTCAGGAAAGTGGTCTCAAAAGAACCAGGAAAAATGGGGGGAGACAAAAAGTGAACTAAAGGCACAAAAATACATGCAGAAATCAGAGGATAAACTGAAGCAGGATGGAGCCAGAACTAATGAAAAAAACCCATGAGGAAAAGCCCAAAGTTGCATCAGGGCCAGAAAAGAGGTTTCCAACAATTACAGAGATCCAGCAAGAGAAGCAGAAACAAACCTAATCGAGTCATACTAAATGGAGGGGATTGTGGTCCCAAAGAGAAGCATCACCCTGCCCAGGGTCGGGGCCATTTGATCATTAAACAAGGACTCTTGGTCATTCATCTGCTTGCCTTTAGCCACAAGCAGAACCTGTTGCATTCACATTTCCCACACAAAGTTTTGCCTACCTCAGGAGGGCACAACGACACAATGTAAACAACTTTCATTGCCCACCAAAAGCCCCTGTTTTTCATGATCAGACTAAGACCAGGGAAAGTGGGAGTATTATTTATTATTTATTTGTTAGTTCAATTTATACCCCACCCTCCCCGTTGAGCAATTCAAGTGGCTTAAATTAAAACGCCACCAAGCACACTCCCTGCCCAGAAACCTCCTCTCTTCTGGCGCTTTCCTGAGGACCATGGACTATTTCTTTCTCTCTGGCCCAGTCAGTCTGATTTCCTGCCTTGTCCCCTTCCTCTTTTTAAGCTAAGAAGGAAAAGATTCTTTCTGAATTCTCTCACTTTCCCTATGACGTGGTCACAACCGAGGAGAGTTCTGTCCTTTTATGCTATGTTGTATACCTGTTCAGGTCTTGCTAATGGGGTGCTTCTGCTGCTCCGCACCATACATGTATAGCTGCAGGATCACACCAACCCATGACCCCTGCTTTTCTTCTCCTTTCGCTACTTGCTGCTAAGATCCTGTCATCATGGCACCTAAATCTCCACCTAGTCTTCTTGCTTTCTCTCTAGACTCTAACCTGGGAGAACCAGGTTTGATTCCCCACTCCTCCACATGCAGCTGCTGGTGTGACTTTTGGTCAGTCACAATTCCCACAGAGCTGTTCTCTCAAGAGCAGTTCTCTCAGAGCTCTTTCAGTCCCACCTACCTCACAGGGTGTCTGTTGTGGGGAGGGGAAGGGAAAGGAGATTGTAAGCTGCTCTGAGACTCCCTTGGGTAGTGAAGGGCAGCGTATAAATCCAATCTCCTCCTCCTCCTCTTTGGCCTTTTACTTCCCTCTTGCACAGTCCTTGGATGCCTGGAATGACTGATTCTTTGGAAGGCTTTCTAATGCTGTATAGCATTGTAAATGCTTGAGACCATGCTTGAATTTTGCTTAGTCCCCCATACCAGATATTTGTATTATTCCCCTTAATTTCTGGGTTTCACTCTATCTGGATCTAAACTTGTAGCTCTGTCTTGCCACAGTCCAAGATCCTTTACTGCTCTCAGGGTTCCATCCACAGATGTTTGGATAGTATGGTATTGTTAAGCTATAGCAATCACTTAGAATTGGATGTTTCTATGTGGACAAGCCAATCCACTTGCAAATGATTGCTGTAGGGCAACAACAGTATCCAAGGATGTGTGGCTATCGTCTAGAACTGACATGTTAGAACCAAATCCACTTGGTCCTTAGTCACTGAACCAGTAATGGTGCAAGGGAAGTATTGTCCTTATGTTCAGGTTATTTTAGTTCATCTTTGGCTTGAATCAAATGTGGGGTAATTTCATGTAAACATGAATCTGGTGGACATGCCATCCACCTTGTGCACTGATTCTTTCTTGCTCAACACTTTTGTTCTACAGAAGCCTTTTACATGCAACCTATTTCCAGACTGTCCTCATCGTCTTCTTAAATACTTTGTGTCTCAGGTGCATTACCCAAGATATGTGGTGGCCAAAATATACATGTAAGCTACTAAATACAGCAAAAATGCACTCTGGCAAGCATCTGGTGAGGAAAGCACCCTCCTATTCCCATTCAGTGTCGATGTGCCCTCCATATCACCTCCTTCCTCTATCAATAGTTAATTTGGGGTTCAGTTAGTTCTGCACTGTGATCTATCTATCTATCTATCTATCTATCTATCTATCTATCTATCTATCTATCTATCTATCTATCTATCTATCTATCTATCTCCTTTGTCCTGAACAGCCTGGCTTACTGGCTGGAAACCATAAGAACAAGTGCTTCTCAACAAATGCGTGTCTCTAGCTTATAGTGGAAACCAGAGGCAAATCTCCCAATAACCAGACTTTCACATGCTAGAGGCTACAGTCACATTTCATCTCAGTGTAGTGCATTTCCCTTCCTTTTACATGCTGAATAAAGCATTACTTTAGCATTGCTCTTTGATGGAATGCCAGTCATCTTCAGTGCTGTGATCACAAAGTTCTGAGAGAACAATTTCTTTCTCTCGACACCAACACATCTCTCTTATACATAATTCTCTGATGGTGGTGGCATGCTCCTGAACATTCCACACGCCACCCCAGCCTTTGGTCCCCTGGCCTGTCAATCAGAAGCTGTCCCTATCAATTGGCTGTGAATACTCGCATGCCATTGGCTGGGTGCTGCTCCTCTTCCCCGCCCACTCCTTCAGCCTCTGTGCCCTGTCAGAATCTCTGACAGACAGCTTTCTCTCTTGACGAAGACACTTCTCCTGCTTCCTTCCTGTGGGGGGATTAACTGTTACCTAAGTGGCTGTTGGTAGGTGAAACGAAATGGCAGTTACCTGTGTTTATAAGATGGCTGCTGCCTGTGGTTTATTTAAAATGTTCCCCCATGAGGTTCAACTGTTACCTCAGTGGCTGTTGGTAGGTGAAACAAAATGGCAGTTACCTGTGTTTATAAGAGGGGCTTCAGAGCAAGGTAGGCTGATGCTTGGCTGGGAAGGAGATGGGGTTCTCAACTCCAAGTGGGGAATTCCTGGAGATTTGAAGGGTGGAGCTGGAGAGGGTGAGGTTTGAGGAGAGGTGGGGGCTCAGACAGGTACAATGCCATAGACTCTGCCCTCCACACCAGCTATTCCCTCTTGGGGAACCACTGCTGCCAATCACCAGGTGAGGGCAGGAGATCACTCAGAATTACAACTGCTCTTCAGGTAGCAAAGATCAGTTCCCCTGGAGAAAATGGTGGACTCTGTGTCATTATACCCTGCTGAGGTTGCCACAGCAAATTGACGCTGAGTGCCAAAGGCCTTGGCACTCTCCAAGAGCCTCTTTCTAGAGCCTGTTGTATTTATTCCCACAACGGGCCTTATTCCTAGTAGTATATAAAGCACTGTCTAATTTCTCTGGTTTGAAGTTGTGGCTGGTGTATCTTTAGGGTGGAAAACGCCACAGAAATGCCATAAGAATGCCATGTCTGTCAAAAGTACGATGGACTCAGTTGTGCCATTAACAAAAAGCTTGATGTGCAGACTTTAGTAAGCGACAGTACTAATATCCTTGACATGAAAAGCACCCTCCCCTTTTAATGCAAAGAGTGGGGGCAGATGCACACGTTCGCCCAATTCATATAATTCTTTTTTAATGCAGTCCGTTCACACATTCAGTAGTGACCCAACAAAGGTTGAGAGCATAATGTGAAACCTTTGCATGTATGTGTGATTTGAGTGGAGGATGGGAGGATGATCAGGAAGAATCCCCTGCCTCTAAACAGAATTGTTTTAGGTTTTTTCTCCATTATAAGGCCTGTGCTTGGGACCTCAAGCTCTAGACACTTTTCACATTCATTCCTATCCTTCCACATCCATCCAGTCCCTAGGGTCCTGTTTTATGCCATGTCCTTTTAGTGTTTGGTATCAGCAGCTCAGAAAGCTGTGCGAGGGGGGGGGGGCTGGTGGCGTGAAAGAACATGGCCACCTAATCCCGTTCCTCTGCCTCACTCTCCCGCACTTTTACTCACCTCAGCGATCATACATTCAACTACCGGAATCAATCTATGGAGAACGACGACAAAACATCTAAGCTATCTTCGTAATACAAAATTAAGAAGATACAAACAACACTCGTCGCTAAATCATCGGAGAAAAATTTGGGCCCTCAGCTGGCTATTGAGGAGAAAATGGCATCTGGAGGTGAGAACACGGTAAAGCAATCAAATGTAGTTTCATCTACTGAACTAGCCGTGGCCTTAACTGCTATGGAGAACTCTATTTTAGATAAAATTTCTTTGATGTTTTGCCCAACGTATGACCAAATCGAGGCAATACAAAAATCCTTAACTGAAACTAAAACTGTAGCCGAAACCACAATGAGCAAGAGCCTTGCCGCCCATAATGAAGTGCAGCAACTCCAAATCTTAAAAGGTGTGTTAGCAGAAAAAGCCTTAAAAACAGACATGGCTCTGAGGCAAAATAACCTGAAGATTTGTGGGCTGGAGGAGAAAATTGAGAACAATGGTAACTTAAATGATTTGCTGTCTAACTGGCTAAGGGGGGAGGTTCTGCCTGAGGGGGATCTATCCCCCATTATAACAAAAGAATTTCGTGCTGGTCCTTTGAGCCTTCTTAAATCCAGATCTTGTAGAGACATAATAGTTACTTTTTTGGACTTGAGATACAGGAAAAAAAGTCTTCTACATTGCCAGGCAGAAAGGGCACCTTACTTACAAAGGACGTGCTATTGAAATTTATCCTGATCTTCTGAAGGAAGCGTTGATGAAAAGGAGAGAGCTAAAGCCAGTTATTGCATGTCTTACAGAGGCTAACATTCGCTATATTTGGGCATCACCTATTGTGCTGCAATTTTCCTTTAAAGGGAAAACTCATAGAATCACAGCAAAGAAGGAGGGCATCGAATTACTACGTGAGCTAGAGATAGAGATCCCGATGGAACTACCTATGCCGTCTTTTAAGAGGAAATTCAACTTGTTATCTCCCAGACCTCCTGAAACTCTGGAGCTACAAGAAGAGTCCTCCTGAATATATGACTGTCTAAATGCTGAACCTTAAGTACTTTCTAGTGAATCTGTTGCTCAAGTTATTATTGTCTCCTTTTTACATAGCTTACAAGTATTCTTCCTCTTTTCCCGCCTTTTTTTAGAGCGGGTCTCAGTTGCAACTTATGTTGTTGATCTCATACTGACTGAATGATTTCTTGTTATTGTGATGAGTTTCTGCATTTTTATCTAATTAATTAATTTTTATCTAATTAATTGTTGATATGAAGTAAGGGTAGTTTTTTATATGCCTAAATTGATTGTTGGCTGGGAGGGGCGGGTAACGAGGGTATTTTTTGGTCTTCCATGATTGTCTTGGCTCTCATAGTTAGGTGCTGGGGTAGAGTGATTGTCATCTCTTCCCAGCCTTCTGCAGAAGGTAAACTCTGCAGAAGCCCAGAGAGTCAATTGAAAATATCTTTATAAATATCATTCTTTGAAGTTCTACATTTTATAATTTTTACAACTTTTCTCAACAGACTTTATTCAACTGGATTAGTGAATGAATTTAACAATCTCAATTTAAGAATCTACAAACACAAAAAACATATAAGCGCAAGGTCTTATTAATTCAGCGTACTAGTTGTTGCTCTTTATAATTAATTGTCATCTGACATATTCCAAGTGTTGTGTTTGTTTGTTTTTTGTTTGTTTAGTTTTGTCTCTCTTGTAGTTGCTTTGTGTGTGTGTGTGTGTGTGTGTGTGTGTGTGTGTGTGTGTGTATGTTGGGGGGGAATCTAGTGAGAGTAAAGTGGTGGATAAGCTATATATAACTGCTGATTAATACTGTTAGTGCTATCCCTTAATACAACTACATTTTCTTTACCTAACTGGTGGACTACAGAGGGAAGCTAAGTCTACGCTACCTAATATTTTAAAGTGTGGTAAGGAGTCTTGGTGTATTTTTAATTGACAGCATTTTCTATACTGGTTTTTTGACAAGCTGACTTCATTAGCTGTATTACTAATTTTGCATTTCTATTTGCTTGTTATATTTATGTAGTACCAGAACTGTGAGTAGCCATGCAGAACATAATCAGAACCTTTTCTTACAACGTGAGAGGATTGAACAACATCATTAAGAGTAAGAAAATTCAGAGTCAAATTGTTAAGCTTAATCCGGACATAATGTTTTTACAGGAGATTCATGTCAGGGATGATGCAGTACCACTGTTCAAAACAAAAAAAATGTCTTACCAATTTCTAGCTAAGGGCACTTCCAAATCTAGGAGGACGGCTGTCTTAATCTCAAATCGTGTGATTTTTCAACATCAGGCTTCCCTGAAGGATCCACAGGGCAGATTTATCTTTGTGAAAGGTATCTTAAATAACAAACAGATCACTCTAGCATCGATTTATACACCTAATTCAGAGCAAATTACTTTTCTTGAGCAGACCTTGCAAAAACTTGTTGACTTTCAATCAGGGGAAATTATTATTGGGGGGGATCTTAACTTTATTATTGACTACTCTAAGGACAGATCCACATTTCATACTTCCTGCAGAGCACGCAAGCAAAAAATTACTAAACTAGCCAAAGTTCTTGACTCTTTTAATCTAACTGACATACGGAGGCAACAACATCCCTTAGATAGAGACTATACATTTTACTCTGTGTGTCACTGTACATACACACACATAGACTATATTCTTGTGTCTCCTTCTCTGATCAATCTAGTACAAGAATCTAATATAGGATCTCAGTTATGGTCAGACCACTGCTGGGTGCAATGTAGTACAGATCTCGGTAAAGAAGAGAAAACCTCAGTCATGGACTCTAAACAGTTCTTTATTATTAAAAGACACAGTAGTGGCTTCAATAGATCAGAGCATTAAAGATTTCTTTTCAGACAATCCTGTAGGCTCAGTATCTCCAACTATACGTTGGGATGCTTTGAAACCGGTACTGAGGGGACGCTTGATCTCCATGGCTTCCTTTTTGAAAAAGGAAAAACAAAAGAAAATATTAGATCTCCAAGAAGTGATAAATGCCTTGGAAACCCAACACAAATAAACTGATAGCCCAAAAGTATATAAGCAACTACTAGCAGAAAGGAGAAGAATGGAATTATTAGAGATGACCCAAATACAAAAAAAAATCCTTTAATTTAAACAGAGAGGTTGGGCTTTCACTCCCAAATCTTTAAAATTCTTATCCAAAAAAGGTAAAACTTAACCAACAAACCAGGTTGATTTCAGCCTTAAAAGATAGTCATGGCAAATTATAATTTGATGCAGACACAATCTCACAGATTTTTGTGAACTTCTACAAAAAATTATATAGCTCAACAAATGTTGCTCCTTTTGCTCTGAGTGAATTCTTTAATAAGCATCCTCTGGTTAAAATTCTTTCAGAGGAACACAAAAGTCAAATGGAGGCACCCATCACACCCCAAGAGATGTCAGAGGTGATTAAAAAGCTTAAGTCATCCAAAGCACCTGGTCCAGATGGCTTCACATCCGAATTTTATAAGCTCTTTGCTGAAAAATTGGCCTCTCTGCTAGCTGAAGCTTGCAACTATATATTAAATACTGGATGTCTTCCGCCATCGTGGAATAGAGCAGCAATTATACTAATTCCCAAACAAGATAAAGACTGCTCTACCATCCTCCTATAGACCTATATCCCTTCTGAACCCTGATTTCAAAATTTTTACTACAATTCTGGCAAACAGGCTCAATTCATTTGTAGTGCAATATGTGGAACAGGACCAGGTTGGCTTTATGCCCCACAGAGATATAACGGAAAACATACACAAAACCATTACAATCCTGAATCATTGTAAATTGCAAAAGTCATGTGCCGCCTTCCTCTCTCTAGATCTAGAGAAGGCCTTTGATTCGATAGAACTTGCGTTTCTCAAAATGGTGATACAGCAAATGGGATTTGGAGATAATTTTATGACAGCTATTAATGTGATCTATGCAAATCCGATGGCATACCTTAAAATCAATCATCTCAATTCTGAATCTTTCCAATTAAAATGTGGTACTCACCAGGGTTGCCCACTCTCCTCTCTCCTTTTTGCTCTTTGTATTGAGACATTAGCCAATTTGATCGGGAGTGACGATGAGGTAAAAGGTATTACACTTCATCAAAAGGAATTTAAAGTTTCGCTGTTTGTGGATGATATGTTGCTCTATTTATCCCATCCCTCATCCTCGCTAAATTCAATCCAAAAACATCTTTCAGAATTTAGCTCTGTATCAGGGCTCAAAGTGAATAGTGCCAAATCATGCTTGTTGCCCATTAATATGGACGGACAATCAACTCAGCTCATTAAATCAACTTATGAATATTCATGGATTACAGATTGTTTGCCGTACTTGGATATTAAACTGCCTTTAAACTTTCATGAGCTTTATAAATTCAATTACTCCCATTTAGAGCACGATATTCAATCTGAACTCACAAAATGGCACAAGCTAAACCTTTCATGGTTTGACAGGTTTAATATTATAAAATCTTTTGTCTTACCTAAATTTATTTTCATTTTTCGTACTGTTCTAATCTCACTCACTACTAAACAATTGCATAAATGGCAATCCATGATGCTAGATTTTTTTTGGTCCTACAAGAACCATAGAATTAAAAAATCCACTCTATGTAGACGTTCTGAGAAAGGGTGAATAATTTTTCCAAATTTGGCTAACTATTACAAAGCCATCCACCTAGCGCAGATAGTCTGACTGTTATTCGCTGATCTTAACTCTAATGTGGCCCAACAATATGCAAGCTACATAATCCCTTATGACATTAAGAATGTAATTTGGCAGTCGTCATCAAACAGACCAAAAACTATACAACAGAATCCCCTACTGTCTGCAATGCTAGGCACTTGGGATCGTATAAGACAATCCCTTCTACCTCCGATGTCCCGTTTCCAAACCTTCACAAATCAGATCTGGTTCATGCCGGGCCTATTGAGTTCAGCTTTTCAAAACTGGAAATCAGCAGGAATCACTACTCTGAAAGATCTTACTGCTCAAAAACTTCTTCTACCTAAAATTGCTCTGGAAAATAAGATACAACATAAAATACCCTGGTTGCAGTACTTCCAAATTTCTCATATGTGCTCACAGATTCAGCTTGAAAAGTTATCACAGGAACCACTTACAGCTTTTGAGTCAGTTATTGCCACAGCTAAAATATCACAAAAGGGTCTGATTTCTAAGATTCACAGAATTTTGGCTTTACTGAATGATACAGAACTATTAACTTATCAATCTAGGTGGCATAAGACATGCAACAATATTATTTCTACTGAGGATTGGGATAAAATCTGGTCCTCTCCTCCATTTCATTCGAAAATCATCTCAATGAAGCTACAGTCCTTCAAAATTCTATCATACTGGTATCTGACACCCAGGCTGTGGTCACACACACTAAGTAATCCACTTTCAGTGCACTTTCCAACTGGATTTTACTGTGTGAACTGGCAAAATCCAGTTGGAAAGTGCATTGAAAGTGGATTATTTAATGTGTGTGACTGCAGCCCCAGTAAACTAGCCCGCATAAACAGTACTTATAGCCCTAAATGTTGGAAAGAGTGTGGCTATCCAGGTGATTATACAGACTGCTGGATTTTTTGCCCCCAAATAAACCCATTTTGGAATGAAGCACTAGAACAAACCATGCTCATTGAATTAATCAGGATAAATCTGACGCTGGAAGACCTTTTTTTGAACAGTTGGGCAGTTGACTATTACAGTGCCTCCATCATTGAAAGAATTTCAATATTACTTTATGCAGCTAAATCCATCATTGCCACATAATGGAAAATGACAATGACGCTCACTCTTTCTCAATGGCATAAAAAGTTGTGGGATTTATATATTATGGCTAAACTCTTGGACAATCTTATGCAAATTGACAAGTGTCCTACTCAAACTACTTTCACTGCTACCTGGCTACCGATTTTGGAATATCTCTCCACACAACAAGGTATTCCCAAGATTATGGATGATTTATGGCTCTGGTAAATTCAGTTCTCCAGTTTTAAAGGTCTAAAACAGTTAAAGTTTGTTATGATCACTTTGATGTTATAATCTGCACTTACAACTATATTGTTTACGTTTTTGATAACTCTACAATATGTAACACTTTTTTCACATGGTTTTCTCCCCATAGCTTATAACTAGTTATATTAAGTGTTGATGTAATCAGTTGACTTTGTTGACCAACTCTTATTGATGTTATATTTGAATTATATTTTCAATAAAATTTATTGTACAAAAAAAAAGAAAGCTGCACGAGTAGAGTTACCAAGTCCCTGCTGGGTAGTGTTGCCAGCCTCCAGGTGAGGCCAGGAGATCTCCCACTTTTACAACTGATCCCCAGCTGACATAGATAAGATCCTCTGGAGAAAATGGCTGCTTTGAAGGGTGGACTCTATGGCATTGTACCCTGCTGAGGCCCCTCCCCTCTCCAGACCCCACCCTCTCCTGGATCCACCCCCAAAGTCTCCAGGTTTTTTCTAACGCAGACCTGGCAACCCTACTGCTGGGGGCTTGGAGCAGTGGCATGAGGAAAACAAAAAAAAATGGCTCTTGGGCCAATTATATAACATCACTTCTGGGGAAAACCTGGAAATGACATCAGTCCTCTTTAGGAATTACCTGAAACTCCATGGGTTTTTTAGCCACAGAGTTTCTGCCGATTCCTTAAGAGGCATAAGGTCACTCCTGAGTTTCCCCCAAAGTGATTTCATGTCATTGCTGATGGTGTTCCCCATGACCCCTTCCTGGTCTCCCACTGGAGTGGATCTGGCAATGATATGTGCAGGCTAGGATTGCCAGCTGGCCAGGAGAAAACTGTGGTGTGTCATTTCACCTGCTTCCCTTGTTAATTTCTGCAGCTGCTGATTTCTGCAGAGCATTTGGCTGTTAATTACACAACAGCAAACCAGCTTGTTTTTCTGTTCAGTTGGCACCCTTGGCAGAACGAACTTGCTACTACCTGGTAAGTATTTGAACCAGGCCTATAAGGATTTTATAGCCCAGTCAAGCTAGATGCCGAACCATTTCCTAGGAAATTACTTATAAGATACACATAGACTTTTCCAGACGAAGTGAATCCATGGTATGGACACAACCCCCCTGGAAACACTAGAACAGAGTTCCACGCAGTTTGCTAGCACACCCACAAAAAGAGACTGAGATATGGAGAGGTCATACAGTCAGAGTAAGAGGGCACTTCCAGCTGTATAATTCTTGTGAAAAGACAAACTGCTTAGTCTTTGGAACATCTAAAGAGAGAACATTTTCTACACACTCAATGAATTCCCATCTGTTGCCACTGAAAACTTATATATTGCAAAAGATTCTGCATCATGTTCTAGGGCAGGGGTGGGCAAATAGCGGCCCGCGGGCCACATGCGGCCCGCCACAGAGTTTTTTGCGGCCCACCAAGACAGTCGGCCACGTGGTTTCAGTCAGGCCTCCGTTGGGAATCTCAACAAGCAATCTCACTCCTGATTTTTAAAAAAATTGTAGAAAAGTGTGATAGGGTACATTTGTCTCATTAAACTGATTCTAAAATTAAATGTGCTTGCAGCTATAGATGATATGAAATTAGCACAATAAATAAATTGAATAAACTACCACTATTTTATTTAATTTATATTTATTGATTTTTATGATACAATTTATACTTTTTCTGAAATGCAAAGTTAACTAATGAATGCAATCATTTTAAAAGGTGCGGCCCTCCGCTAACCTCCGCTCCCACAAAGTGGCCCCCGAGCCAAAACAATTGCCCACCCCTGTTCTAGGGTGTGCACCCAGTTCACATACTGGAATGGCTTCACTGATTACCTATGTGTGAACACTGCTGATCTATAGTCCAAGAGTCCCCAGTTTCATTAAGCCTGTGGGTACTTTGGTAATTCTGAGAAGGAAGAGTGGACACCAGAACAAAATGGCTGCCAAGGAGGCTGCGGTGGGGGAGGGGGGGTTGCAAGTCAAGTGCCTTCCTGTGATGGAGGCAGTTGTTTCTGAATGGGTGCTTCCTGCTGATACAAAGATGAGGCCTCCTAGGCTTTGGAGAAAAGGTGGGAAAGAAGGAGATGGATGTCCACATGGGAGATCACTGTTATAAGTCAACATTCTCCTCATCTTCACATTGCAAGGAAATATCAGCAGTAGTGGGCCAGTTGTCTATCAATGAGGCCTGCCTGCTCATTAGGGGCAGAAATGCCCTTTAACTTACCAGGAAAGGTTCTGGAGGCCTCCTGGCAGCCAGGAGCAAACTGAGCCATGTGGATCCTATGGCACTGCCAGCAATACAAGAGATGCTCCACTCAGTTTGCTCCAGGGCTGTTTTAGTGTACCAGACCAATCCTGCCTGCCACTGCTGATCTTCACACCAAATATTCCTTGCTAAGCTTCCAAGCAACTTAAGGCCGTCTCATAAACTGCAGGCCCAAAGTTACTGGATTTGTCAATGCGATGTTAGTGTACCAGTTCCCATGACTTGTTCTGCCTTCCCAAAACACTACAATCAGAATTGAATGCAAACTGTATGGGGAGGTTCTCCTCAAAATTCACCCCCTTTATCAAATACTAGACAGCACACAGTAGTGACCATTTAGCCAGCCCTCTTAAATCCTTGCAGACAAAACACGGCGCAGGTTTACTCTTTGAAAATGCCTTATGGTTTGTAGAAAACACTTTGCAAAGGATGGAAACAAAGAAAACTGGCAGGCAGAGCTCAGACAGCGGTCAGGCAGCTCCAGATCTGTGGAGCCTGAAAGGAATAATCATGGCACATGATGTTTATTTGACTTCTGCTGATGCTTTCAGTCTCCCTCTTTCATCTTTCATTACTGTTCAGCGCCTTTCTGCTTTCCTTTGCTTTTGGACGGATAATTTCACACTAAGGCGCAACAAGCAAGAGGGGGCTCAGGCTGTGGAAATGCATTGTATGCAAAGATTTTTGCAACACGTTCAGGGTGGGAGTGGATGGGCTTGTTTATGTAAGGATGTTTTTCACATAAGCAATCATTGCAAAATGATATGCTTGAAGAACAATTCCTATCTAAGGTACATGCTGCAACCATCCCATTAAGCTCATGTCTCTTGTTCTGAATGAGTGCAAGAACACTCCATACTTGGCATACAACTGATTGGGCCAAAAGTCAGAGTACCAGAGATTCAGATACATTTAGCCCAAACAGAGTGGTTCCTCATAATTCTCTGTTGCCAATTTTGATGGTGCATGCTCTCTCAATATTTGCTGCATGTTTGATGCTTGGAGTAGAAGTCCAATCATAGGCCGAAGACAGACTGGCAATCTGAAGCGGAGGCAAAGCGGAGGGAACTGGAGCGGGGGAAAAAACTCACGGAGCTGGCCGTTCACACTGGCCAGAGCAATGCGGATCAGCGGCGATACGGAGCGTTCAGACTGCCCACGGAGGGTTCACACTGGCGCGTAGCCAGCCCGCGCGGCTCGCACGGGCCGCTGCACTTTTTTTTGTTTTCCTTTGATGTTTTTCGCATATGCGCAAATGCGCATATGCGCATATGCGCATATTAGATATGCACATATTGCATATGCGCATATGCGCAAATGCGCATATGCGCAAATGCGCAAAACTTTTTGCCGGTGCGTTCACACTTCCTCCGGATGCCTCCCGCTTCTTCCAGTTCACACTGTTTGGAAGCGGGAGGCATGCGGAGGAAGGCCCCTGAACACCGGGAAAAACCGGTGTCCGGGTAAAGCGGAAGGAAAGCGGCTGGGAGACGGGTAAGTACGCAACGGAGCCGATGGGCAGATGCGCATGTCTGAACGGGCTCCTTTCCTCCGTTTGCGAAGCGTGCCTGCCCCGCTTCAGATTGCCAGTCTGTCCTCGGCCATAGTTCCTCATTTGAGATCCGACCACTGATAACTGATAAATATTCCCATGCAATGGTTCTAGTAAGCTGGAGACCCTGACTGTTGATAAGCAATAGTGTATCATGATGGGTGTCAAAATTTCCCCTTCTAAGAAAAAGGTTTCCCATCTCAATTGGTCTATCTAGAACCACTGCCTAATGCAGAAAATTTTGAGATATGTTGCAGAGCATACTGTTGCCCATTATGAATGGAAACTCTACCACAGAATACACCCAGCATTCACCTGTGCCTGTATATTGCAGAAAGACATCAGGGCGCTTTCACACATGCTAAATAATGCAGTTTCAGTCCAGTTCAGCAACTGTTTGCAAGTGGATTTTGCCATTTCACACAGTCAAATCCAGTTGCAAAGTGGATTGAAAGTGCGTTATTTAGTGTCTGTGAAAGCACCCATCAGTATCGGTGAGCAATGTCTCCTTTGGGGAAGCCTCTCTGCTATTCTCATGCTGAAAACCATTACTAGCTTCTAAAGACCTCAGCTTCCAGGGGGTAGTTAGTCTGATGAAATAAGCACTGACTCATGAAAGCTCATATAGAAATAAATTTTATTACTGTTTAGGGTGCTAATGGATCCCTGTGTAATTAAAGACATCAGAGTTCCTCAGCAGATGGGTTAAACACCACTGCTATACCTTCTTGATAGCATCTGATGGTTGGCATTCGGTAATATTAAATATTTGACAGTGAGGAATACATAATACTTTGTATCTGCCAGTATTCAATAAGTAGTGTACTGTGGCAATGGGCTTAATGGGACTTCATCACTGAAGCCTGCCAAAATCAAGTTGAGAGACTCCAGCATTCAGTCCAACATTCAGGATAATTTCATATCCAAAATGCAAAACTGAATTCTGTCATTCAAATCATGCAGTACATGCTGAAGGTGCAATTGATTGCACTAGACCATAATATTTCTTTTTTACCCTGGCTTTTTAACTGAGAGGTATATATATATATATATATATATTGGTGTTTGTGGTGGGTTTTTTGGGTTGCCAACCTCCCTGTTCTTCTGGAATTACAACTGATCTCCAGAAAACAGAGATCAATTCTCTCCTGGAAGAAATGCAGGGTGGATTCTATGGGAAATTCGGGAAGGGGCATTGCTCTGTACACCCTGCGCTAGCTACAGCCCTGCTGGAAACGCAGCATATAAACCCTCTGAATAAAATAATATGTATTTTTAAAAAATTAAATATGAACAGAGCTATGCAAAAAAACTTTGGGAAGAAAGATCATGAAAGGAGGATGTGAGGAAAGGCCTGCCTTAGAATGTGTGGCTTGGTTATGATGCTGTGTACCTAGGGTGTCAGCTCCAGGTTGGGAAAATCCTGGAGATTTGTGGTTAGAGCTTTGGGAAGGACCTCAGCAGGGTAGAATGCCAGACAGTCCACCTTCCAAAGCAGCCATTTTCTCCAGGGGAACTGATCTTGGTAGCCTGGAAATCAGTTGTAATTCCAGGAGATCTCCAGGCCCCACCTGGAGGTTGGCAACCCTGATTACCCAGCAGCAAAATGGCAATCTAGCCAGAGGGAGCCTTTCTAGATTTTGCTGGGGCAATTTGACATGCTTCTTTGTATGTCTGCAGGACTCGCCATTTTTTTTCCTTTTTCCATGCCATATCACCAATTGCTTTTGGAACTTCCCTCACTTTCAGAGAAAGCCTGCCGTGCTTTGCAGGATGAGTGGAGAAAGCTTAGGAGAAAAACAAGTCCAAATTCCCCTGAGTTAGCAGAACTAGTTTCACAGCTCTCTGGATTCCAACCCTCAGTTTTATCATCAGGAGAAGTTTCAGCAGGTGATTGGTTCTTCTGAATTTACCATCTGAGTCGCGCACAGATGAGAGACTGGGCTTTTCTGAGGCCAGAAGGCATTATTAAGCCCAGGTAGTCTGACTTTCCTCATTGCCCAGGGAAAAGAATGACATACTGCAGGATTCTCTTGGATCAGGGATTCTTTTTTTACCTAAAGACTTTAAATAAATACGCAAACTGTAAACACTAATCTCAGTTAAACCACACTGTGGTTTAAAAGACACTGTGGTGTCAGTTAAAAGACACTGTGGTGTCTTTTAGAAGTTCACCCACAACTATCAAAACTATTAACTGTTCAGCATAACTAAGTCCCTTTCCATGAAAGGCAATGTATCTGTCCTCTAAAATCGATAGATTCAATCCATCACATCATCTTGTATTGTCAAGTGCATGCAGGTCCACGTAAGAAACTCCTTTCCTCTCCACTGTACCCCAAACATTGTACTAACAATGACAGAATAACCCAATGTCTATTAAATGACACAAATGACATCACAGCACTGGTTGCTAGGTTCTTGGCTGAAGCGGTTAAAGATAGATACAAGCTTTCTGTATGATCTGCCTTATTTTGCTGTCTCTGTAAGACCTTCTTGCTCATATTTTATCACACTGTGTATTTCAGTGATATGCTATTAAAAGTATTTGATTTTATGTGAACTATCTATTTAGATTCAGGCATGTATCCACATTGGTCTGAAGCAGCAGAACAAAGTTTGAGTCCAGCAGCACCTTTTAGACCAACAAAGTTTTATTCAAGGTCTAAACTTTCGTGCGCATGCACACTTCTCCATATACACTGAAATGGAAGTTACCTGTCCTTATGTATAGGTAGAGGGTGAGCAGCAAATTAGCATACAGCCAGTGTTCCCCCTAAGCTAAGTTAGTGTGAGCTAGCCCACAGTTTTCTAGCCTCTGGCTCTCAGATTGTTGCCTTAGCTCAGGAAGGATGGCTCCAGAGCAAACTAATTTATGCAGTGGCCAAATTGCTCATTCACAACTTTAATACTAGTAGCTTACAAAGTGGAATTTTGCTCACAAGACTCCAGAACTTAGAGGGAGCATTGCATGCAGCATAATAAAGTTGTTTAACAGATGCAAGTTTCTCCTCACAGAATAAAGGAAACTCATAGCTGGGATAATGTTGATTGTAGAGATCTTTGCACCCATATAATATCCCCAATCTTCCTCATATTATTGGTCATCATAAAAAGGCTTAAATAACTTATTCTTCCATGGATGCAGTAGGGGAAATTGACATAGAGCTCAATAGAAGCCTGTTCTTTTCTCCTTAGTCCACAGACGCCATAGCTCGCCACTGAGCTGGTGTCGGCATCCCCTGAGGTGGGCCAGCTGCCAGACCCCAGGGCTTCTGGCAGGCCCACTGCCACCTACCCCCTAACTGCATGCATTGCCTTCCCCTGACTGCCTGTAAGTATTACCCACTCGCTTGGCTGCATGTGCTGCCCAACACCACCAGAGAAGAGTGTGCAGATGGTCAAAGAAGCAGCACTCCTGGCAGCCATTGGGGCAGCACTCCCACTGCTGCACACACTGCTCAGCACCATTAGGGGAAGTGCGTGTCCGTGTGTGTCTGTGTGCGCGCACTCATGTTGGTGGGTGTAAGTACAGGAGGAGGGAGAGCTTATGAATGGGCCAAGGAAGGACACACAGGCAGGTTACGGGCATGCATTCAGTGGGAAAGAACAGGAGGGTTGACATGCGAGAGCCAGTTTGGTGCAGTGGTTAAGTGCACGGACTCTAATCTGGGAGAACTGGGTTTGATTCCCCACTCCTCCACTTGCACCTGCTGGATGACCTTGGGCAAGCCATAGCTCTGGCACAGCTGTTCTCTCAAGGACAGTTGTCTCAGAGTTCTCTCAGACCCACCTACCTCACAGGGTGTCTGTTGTGGGGAGAGGAAGGGAAAGGAGTTTGTAAGCCGCTCTGAGACTCCAAGTGAGTGAAGGGCGGGATATAAATCCATGAGTGAAGGGCGGGATATAAATCCAATCTCTTTTCTTCTTCTTTATCAGAAATGGGTGGCCTGTTCACATTTCCTGTATACCCATTTAGGAATGAACGACCAGTTCCCTTTTTTTCTTGTCGCAGAAGTTCACTCTGCATTGCATTTCACATTTTTTCCAACTAGGAGGGTTTCTAAAATTAATTCAAAAGTTGCAGAATGTATAGTGTGCCACAGCTCCTTTGGTCAGTTACTAATGTGCATACATTCATTGCTAACACATTGCAAAAAAGCACTCTTGATTTGATGGTGGAGATCACTGCATGGAGATTATATTACTGATGTTCTATTTTACTGATGTGCACCTGTACTTCTGCACATCAGTAAAACACTGTACAACCTCACATCAATTGCTTTTCTTAAAACTGTTTTGTTTTGTCTCAATAAGGTAGATGTGGGAGAAAGGAACAAAGGAACTTCAGAAACCAAACACAGAAGCAAACCATGCATGCAGAATATTCTACACAAACTTCAGAAGTTTAAAATAAAACAACAGAGGATTCCCAACGGATTCTTTCTGCTTTAGAAACAAGACAAATGAATTTTTATCACCTTCCACTAGAGCTGCCATCTGCAGTGGGCAACCTGCTGGGAGGATTTTGGGGGTGGGGATGTTGGTGCACAACCTCACTTCCACAAAAAAACAGACACTGGGGGTGATGCTCTAGGATTCAACAAAAATTTTATGGTTACTACAGAGTTTTGGTGAATTCTAGAGTGTCACCCCCAATGTCATGACATCACTTCAGGCTTTTCACCAGAAGTGACATCACATGCGAGTGCCCCCCATTTCTCCCATCCCCACACCACTCTGCAAAGTGCCAGTTACGGCCAGGAAAAAATGCACCAGAGGTCTCCCACTTGCCCCCCTACCTTCCCCTTCCTACCGCAGCCCACAATGCCCTGCCAAATGCAGTTCCTGGTGGACAGGGGAACCACATGGGAGGGGTTAAATCTGTGAAAATCACCCTCCTTTCCATCCATGGAATTCTCTTCAAGATCCTGTTCCAAATTTTAGGGCGATATTCAGATGAGCAGAAAACTCAGAAACAGCCTTAGCATCAGCAACCTGTACTGGGTGACAAATAGGGCTGGACTAAGACCCCCCCTCCCCCAATAAGACCTTGCACACTGTATGGTGTGCATGCCCAGGATGGGACAGTGGTGGCTCAAGGATTTTTGCTGTCTTAGGTGAGTTAAACTTTTGCATTCCCTCATTGTGTCTCAGCTGCTGAAGAGCATAACTAGAGCGAATAGACTGCTTTCTGAATAGGCTGCTTTCCAAATTTCCTTTTAGTGACTGCCACTTCTTTTTTTTTTTTACTTCTTGCTCTTTACAAGGATGTTTATGACCCATTCAACTGATGGGAAATCAGAAAGGTCTTAATTGTACCACCTGATATTTTGACACCCCAAATGACTGCCTGGTTTGCCTTTATTGCTCAGCCAACACTTTGCCTTGCAGGAATAATATTGTGTCCATAGGATGGGGTCCAACTGACACTTGTTGACTGGATCTCACAGTATTGCTGGATAAGCAAACCAATCCATCCACAAAAAAAATGTATTCTTCAATCTTCATTTATCCCAGAAGATGCAAGTGACCCCACCCCACCCTTGACTGGGCTGATTTGGCCATATAGATCCATGTTCAGGTTACCTCAAGGCTAGACTACTGTAATGCACTCTACATGGATCCGCTCTGAGAATCAACTTGGGTACTCCGGTTGGTATACAATGCTATAGCCCACTTACTATCAGGAGCTAGAGAAACCATTATGCAGTCCCTCCATTGGTTTCTATTCAGTTACCAGGTTCAGTTCAAAATTGTGGTTATCATCTACAAATCCTTTAATGGCTTTGGACCCACTTCCCGCCTCTCCTGCTATGGACTGCCTCTTCTGCTCTGCTCTGCTGCAACAGCTTCACTCATCTGTACAAAGCCTTCTGCAGGTGTCACCCTGCAAACGGGTAAGACTGGCAACTGCCAATTAATATGCATTCTCTGTGGTGGCTCCCATCTTGTGGAACAGCCCGCTGAGGAAGTCAGGAAGGTTTCTGCATTTTTATCAATCTGCAGAATGCGTAAAACAGAAGCATCCAGGAGAACTGTAGTAAAATGGAACAGTCCAGGAGGGCACTTGTACAATGGGTTAGGAGCCAGTGTTCCCTCTAAGCTGAGCTAGTGTGAGCTAGCTCACAGTTTTTTAGACTCCAGCTCAAAGATTTTGGTCTTAGCACAGGAAGGATGGCTCCAGAGTAAACTAATTTTATGCAGTAGCCAAATCACTTGCTCACAACTTTAATGCCAGTAGCTCACAAAGCAGAATTTTTGCTCACAAGACTCCACAGCTTAGAAGGAGCATTGGATAGGACTGTGGTTCAGTGTAATGATTACTGTAGTTATCATCTTCCTTTTATTGTAAGGTCTTATACTTTTGTAATTCCACTTCCTGTATGGTTTATAGTACACATTGCCTTAGGCATTCCACAGTTTGTCACTTGCATTGTTTTCTGTAATCCTAATACATCTCCATTTTCATGGTTTGTCTTACACTGTCTATTGTTCCATATTGTTCTATATTCTGTAATTCAGCTTGAGTTTCAGCAAAAAAGTTGGACCCTAAATAAAGTAACTAAATATGGGAGAGCAACAATACAAAACAAACCAATAAAAGCAGCCCAAGAAATGGAAATCCCTACTTTAATCAAACTCTGGAATTCAATTCTACAGAATTCTGGAATTCTGTAGACTATTATGGGGAGAGGGAAGCTTTCCACTCCTTGCTTCTCTGTTTCCCTCTGCAGCTCTTCCTATCAGGTAGTATGAGCAAAATGATTACATTTGCAGGGATTGCCTCCATGAAGGGGAAACAGACTTCTGCCTCTGTTCCCCAGTGTCCTTCCAAAGGTCTGCATGCATGCCAGTAGATACCAGGAAAGGTTTGCAAAATGCCCTGGCTAAGCAGCCAAGACACAACAGACAGCAAGATAACTCATGCAACCAGGAACCATGCTTATATTGATTCAGAAGGTCACCTCTGGCAGACAGTGGAAATGCAGTGGACAGAAATGCCAATCTATTCAATGCACAATTCAGCAAAAATGATGGGTCTGTCAAGAACAAGAAGGGAGTGAGCAGCTCAGCAGATCTTTCTTTCCCTCCACCTCACTTGTCCCCTTTGCCACCATGTGCTGCATGAACTGAAACACAAACAGTATTAGCAAGGACGAGAGAAAGTACCAAGGAAAAGCAACCCTCTCTGTCGTGACTATTATTGTATTGGGTATTTGTTGGTTGTAAAACCATGAAAGGAATATTAAATAGGGGGGATGGACACAAACTGGCTGACGAACCAAAGTGCGTCACAAATTTTGGACAGTTCATGGTTTGCAAAGCAATGTTCATGAACTGAAGAACTGCCATGAACATCTCTAATTTTGATGCAGTTCATGGTGGTTTTTAAAACAGCTGAGTGGCAGAGAGCTCTCTACTGCTCAGCTGTTTGGTTTAAAAGACTGGGAGCCATTTAAACCACTGCTTTCTGTTCCCTGCAAAACCCACAGGGAGCAGAAAGCAGGGAGTTAAATCTGCTCCAAAGATACCCACACTAAGGCTGAGTTCAGACTGGCAGTTTGGCCCAATACAGGCCCGCTTTGCAAGCAGATTAAGAGAGCCCGTTCATACAGCCACAGCTGTTTGGCATTGCCATGCTGCACTCACCCTGTCCTGAAGTGCTTTCATCCCACTTTTAAAAGGTACCTGGTGAAACCAGTGTCAAGCCGTCTGGGTGCGCATTCAGGGGCGTAGACTTTTGGAAATCCGGGGGGGGGGAGCTCCTTAGCACACATGCTTTGCATGCTCGCTCACTGGAGTGATGTTCTTCCCCCCCCCCCAGGAAACCACCCCGCCTCCCCAGGCCCTTCCAAGGCCCATCAGCCACTGCTGCTGGTGCTTCTCTCTCCCCCCCCCCGCCCACCACCCCTTCTCTCTCCCTCTCCAGCAGCGGCAGCCAGGCCTTGGAAGGACCCGGGGAGGTGCGGCGGCAGGTGCTCCGTTTTCCCAGGGGTGGCTGAGCCCCCCCCCAGAAATTTCGGGGGTGGCTCAAGCCCTTGAGCCCCCCCCCCCCAGTACTCTATGCCTACGTGCACATTCATCCCGCTTCCTGGCAGTGTGGACACAAATAAGCCGCACATCAAGCAGCACCGGTAATGTGAACCTGCTGATCCAGCTGCTGCACCCATGCGCCTAAGCGCAGATCGGCAAAATGGACCAAAGCCACGCACCACTGTGGCAGCGCCGCCAGGGGTCACCCTACAGTGCGAATGCTCCATTCTGCCTCCTCCCCGGTATGGTCCTGCATCAGTCTATGCAGTGTGAACAGAAAGCCCCGCAATAACTCAGCCTGGATCTTTTTGCTCCTTGCACTTCATTTTGCCAGTCTGTCCTCAGCCTAAGGCTTGACCAGAATTTTCTTGTCTCTGGGCTAGAATCTGGAAGGCCAGTGGTTGTTTCTCCAAGAACCAGATTTGGTCCTCAGGACCTCTAGTTGCAGATCTCTAGCTTAGGTCAACATTTGTTTTTGAAACTATTTGTCCATTTATCATTAGGGATGGGTATGAACTGCATTTTTGTGGTTCAGTTTGTGGTTTGTGGATGAAACACAAACCAAACCACAAACACATACAAACTGGGAGGTTGATTCACAAACCAACCCAGTTCACATCAGTTCGTGAGCCATTTAAAGTTTAAATCCTTGCTTTCTGCTCCCAGTGGCTTTTCGTGGGGAGCAAAAAGCAGGACTCCATTTAAACCAAAAAGCTGAGTGGTAGACCCACCACTCAGCCATGCTCCCCACAAAAACCTTTGCTTTCTGCTTTTGCATGAAGCAGAAAGCTATGGTTTAAATGACTCTCAGTGTTTCATATAACTCAGCCACTCAGCTGTTTCATATAAAAGACCCCTTGTTTCTTCTTCCTGTGACTTTTTGTGGGGAGCAGAAAGCAGGGGGTGAAATGGCTGCCAGCCATCCCACCCCCTGCTTTCTGCTTACCACTGTGAGCCATTTAAACTACCACCACCGCTCAGCTTTTTGGTTTAAATGGCCCACTGCTTTCTGTTCCCTGGGAAGAGCCACGGGAAGCAGAAAGCAGGGGTTTAAACTTTAAATGGCTCCCAAACTGGTATCAACTGTGTTGGTTTGCAAACCAACCTCCTGATTTGTATGGGTTCATGGTTTGGTTTGTGGTTCAGTCACAAACCATGAACCGAACTGCAAAACTGCAGTTCATGCCCATCTCTAAAGACAAATGGACAAATAGTTTCAAAAACAAATATTGACCTAAGCTAGAGATCTGCAACTAGAGGTCCTGAGGACCAAATCTGGTTCTTGGAGAAACAACCATCGGCCTTCTGGATTCCAACCCAGAGATAAGAAAATTCTGGTCAATGTGGGTATCTTTGGAGCAGAAAGCAGGGGGTGAAATGACTAGGAGCCATTTAACTCCCTGCTCCCTGTGGATTTTGCAGGGGGCAGAGAGCAGTGGTTGACCTAAGCTTGAGATCTGCAGCTAGAGGTCCTGAGGGCCAAATTCAGCTCTTGGAGAAACAATCATTGGCCCTCCACATTTAACCCAGAGACCAGAAAATTCTGGTTAAGCCTTAGTGTAGATTAAGTCCTGGGAGACACCAGTTTGGCAGAACTACATGCATTTTCTTTCAGGTCCTTCCCAGCTCTGCCCACTCAAGCAAACTGGTAACCTGAAAGCCATCTTAGTGGTAAACCCAGTTAGCTGCTGGGTAAAATTTGGACCCAACTCAAAGAGGTGAAGGTCCGTGATGAAGGAGATCTATAACTGTTGTATATGCATAGAGATACACTTACCAGGTTTTATTAAGCTTTTGATCATTGGATGCAGCAAAGATTCTCATTTCTGGATGCACCTGGTATTTGGACATTTTGTGTGTGTGTGTGTGTGTCTGTCTGTCTGTCGGTGTGTGTGTGTATAGTTTTCTGCATCAATGCACTGATTTTGCTACTATTATCCCACTTTTAAAGTTTGATTTTTTCAAGGCAATCAGCAAATCTTGTTCTGATACCTATTGCTATTATTTAAAGCAAGTGCTGTCATTTCTGAATGTTACAGTTCTAAGCCCTTTTCTCCCGGACTTGTTATTAAATATAATAAGAGACTCTGAGATCTGGCAACTTCTGTAATAACATATTCAAAACCCTACATACTATATCAGCTGCCAGGCTGAAGCCTAGAGTGACGTCAAATGTCTCATGGATACTGATTGGTTACATGCTTGTACAGCGACATTTAAATGTTGCTCAGCTGATAACTTTAGAATGGAGAGCCAATTGCTTGGATATTGAGTCTTAGATTCTCCCCCCCTTACCCCATCTGAGGACCTCAAGGATACTTTCCCATATTCCAGAGGTAATTATTATTGCTATTACTGTTATTATCCAGTTTATTTTGAGTTTTGAACTTTTGGTTTATTATTCTAATTAGTATAAAGAATAATTTTAAAGAAAAAACACCAGCAAAGACATTATATTGACAGATACTTCATATTTACATATTTTAAGAAATCCCATGGCAAAGATCAGTTTGTTTACAAGCAAAAGAAAATTGGGGGTGGAGTTCAGTCAAAGTTAAATACTTTTGAGTCTATAGGTCTGCAATCTTAAGTCAACTTTCTTTGGAGTATGCTCTGCTGAATAAATAGGACTCACTTTTGAGTAGATCTGTTTAGGATAGCTCTCTGGAAAATTCAAGCACACAGTTCTTGAAATCAATGGGGGTTAAACATGCTTAAGTTGGGATGGATTTTGTCCCAGATGTTTGCTGGTCAAAACAAATAAAAAGAAATTCTTTAAGTCAAAGGTGTGTGTAGTGGTCCTTGAGCTTTAGATACGTAACTCCAAACTTTCTATCCCAGTTGAATGTATACATTAATGTCTTTTAAAATGCCAGTGTTTGTTATGCTGTTTATCTGATATTCATTTTTTTAAAAAAGCTACCATGGAACAAAAACAGCACTTTTGTGGGTTGTTTTGAGAATTTTTAAGATAGCTGCAAAGCCAGCTGAATGGCAGGGAGGGCGGGATATAAATATAAATAAATAAATATATTTCTTATTTTTTTCAGTTTTCGTCTCAGAAAAAACCCCATTGTATTTTGCCGGTATATTTTGTGATTTCCATTCTATTTCATATTAGAAACTCATGAAAAGTTTCTTATAAAATGTTCTGACTATAAAGGAACATATGATGGAACGCTAACTGTTTTCTTTGCTGACCAGACCACAGTGTTTCTGAGTTTTCTACAGCTCCTGCTTGTAGAAAACTGGGGACAAATCTCCCATAGTATACACAAATCCCTTCTGAGCTGTCCTTTGTAGATACAATGGATTTTAAAGTGTGCTATTTTTGTTAAGAGCTTTTGGCCTTGCCCATCAAGTCAACTGCAGAAGGGTAGACATGTTAGCCTATTGTAGCAAAAGTCACAGAGCCATGACTCATGAAAGCTCGTGTTGATATAAATGTTGTTAGTCTTTAAGTGCCATTGGACTTTTGTTCTATTTTGATCAAGTTAAGACAACAGAAATTTATATTGCAACTAGAACCACACCTCATGCTTCATAAGATTATATTCATTATATCCTCTCATAACTATTCTATGAATACATTTATTTAAGATTGCATAGGCTTAAATAAATTACATCTAAGTGACAATCCAAAATGCACATACATGGAAGTAAATTCTATTGCAATAAACAGAACCGTCTATCAAATTGCATTGTTTGGATGATACATTTCCTTAGTCAGTTTGATGTCTAGAGACCAATCCCAAGGAAGCCTACTCAGCATTCTACTCAGGTCTATTCACTGAGGCTTACTCCCAGGAAAGTCTTTTTAGCATTGCACTGGGAATCTCTGTACCCACTGCTGTAAATACATTACCAGAAATGACAAACAAATAATTTTAAAATATTATTAAAAACTAATATTTTTAAAAAAAAGAATTGGCTGCCCAAAGGTCAGGTCCAGCCCTTCACCTTTTAATGGCCAACACAGGAGCATCAGAAGCATTTGGGGAGAATGCTGGCATGGTGATGGGACTTTCTTAAAGTCTATGTTGTGGGATAAAAGAGGAGCTTGGACTACCACCCTCCATCTTCTCTTTAAAGTGGTCCTCTTGTTGAACGAATGGATGACCATAGCAGTAGTATTACATTCTGTTAAAAACAACCTATACCAACAATGTTCTACAGTTTTACATGGCTGGTTACATGCTCCTTTTGAGCATGGAGGATCTTGAGTATGCTTAAAAATATCTCCAGAAGCAACTGTAAAGCAAACTCACACACTTTGTTATGGTTACTGGAAGTGATGTGTTGTCAAGCCAAATGAACCTGCCTCACTTTAGTTACAAGGGACTCTGGTAATTTTGATGCATTGTTTCAGGTGCCATAATAGTTGTGCATGATTTGGGGGATTAAAGTATTATTCAATACTAAAGTATTATTCAATACTAGAATCCCCAAACACATTATTCTTAGGAAAAAAATCTTAGTTGAATAGCATCTTTTAAAGACCAAAAAATTGTTCCAGGGTATAAGCTTTTGTCAGTCAGATCTCAGTTCATTGGATAATTATGGTAGTAGCGAGGTCATACAATACTGAATTTTATTTAAAACAACTTGTTATACTGACAACGCTCAGCATTTTTTACATGACAGGTTAGCTGAGAAAGGGAACTTTTGGCAAGCTTATACCCTAGACCTGGGGTAGCCACATGCGGCTCTTTCACACATATTGTGTGGCTCCTGACAGGGCAGCTGGGGAAGTGAAGGGGAGGCATGCCTCCCCTGTCGGTCATGAGAACATAAGAGAAGCCAATGTTGGATCAGGTCAGTGGTCCATCCAGTCCAACACTCTTGTCACACAGTGGCCAAAAACACCAGGTGCCATCAGGAGGTCCAGCAGTGGGGTCACCTGATGGCACCTGATGGTCTCCCCTTCCCCAGCCAGTGTTCCCCTCCCTGGGTAGGCCTGAGGCAGGGGAGAGCAGAGAAAGAAAGCAACTTTAACTTTAAATGCATTCTCAAAGCCCCCCCCCCCCCCGCAAGCCTACAAATACCATTGGACAAATAAATATCATTATCAATATTTATTTTTACCCCTTTTGTTTTTATTTTTGAAAGTCACATTTAATGTTAATAAAAAGCAAATTTGTATATTTTTCAATAAAAACCGTGTGTAATATTTGTTCATGTCTTGCAGCTCTTGAACATCTGACGTTTATTCTATGTGGCTCTTATGTTAAGCAAGTTTGGCCACCCCTGCTCTAGACAATTTTGTTGGTCTTTATGGTGCCATGGGACTTACATTTTGTTCTACTACTTCAGACTAACATAGCTATCCAACTGATACTACATGATGATTTGTTTCTTTCAGGCGTCACATAGCTGTAGTGGTATGCATTCTTATCCAATTTAATACAAGGGGCTCCATGATAAAGGAAGTAACATTTGCAATATAAAATTATCACCAGGTATGTTCATATCGGTTCACTTACTCATTTCAAACTGTGTGCATTTAAATAGTTCCTGTCAGAACTAGTCTACATGAATAGTTGATCATGAAGTAAAAGGAATCCTGAACTACACCAGCTAAGACTGCAGATGAGGGAGGATCACATAACGGAATGTTTCATCATTACAAAAGCTAACAAAACTCAGTGTCAGGAGAAGGGTCTTTTCTTCAATATTTTGTTTTGGACATAGGGATTTTTTTTAATGACTAGATTTCAGCCCAGTTTAGTCTGAAGTGGTACAGTCCAGGAACGATTTTACCTCATCAGCTGTTGTCTCTGTTCTCAAATTCTCATTACCATTTTGTAAAAACGGTTTCTATTTATTTATTGAAAACATTTATTGGCCACCTTTCTTGCTTATGGAACTCAAGGTGGCTTGCAATAGATAAAACACATAAAATAAAATTCATTCAAAACATAATTCCAGTAATGGGTCATGGGATGGAGGCAGAAAAGAATGTTCCACAGACCAACACAGCAATAGTCACACTTTTTAAATTCAGTGGTCTTGAACATGCCTAACTGGGTGTCTGCAACATTCTCTTCAGCTTTCCCAAAAGCCACTTTAAAAGCCAGAGAATCAAAGAACACCTTATGATGTCTTCCCAGTGAGGCCTTTAGAATCTTGGCCTGAGCATCTCACTTGCAGTTTCACATACCAATGAATTCTGACAGACAAGATCCTTGAAATTTTATGAATGTGGCTCTGAACATTTTACTATTGTAAAAGTTGTGTCCACATGGGCTTGATTTGGAGTTAGACCATTATTAATAGTGAGACCATTAATATAAGCAAAGGAGGAGGGGTTTAAACCATGCTTTGGGGGGGGGGACTGGTACAGGCACCTGGATGTTTGCTTTACCAAGGTAAAACAGCGGCTCCCCAGGGACATTTCAAGTCAAGAAAACAGCGCAGGCTGGAAGACTTAAAACCACCTCCCCTTACACCATGGTTTTGATCCAATCTGGGGCCCCCCATACTTGATATTTAGATGGGGGGGGGGGGAAACACCAATGGGAACTCCAGCTGAAAGCTCCAAGAATTTTATCTATTTTAGCTTTTTACAGAGTAATTCTGCAATGTTCTAACTGCATTGTCCTATAGGAAACTGACTAAAACAAACACAGTTGTTGGGCAATGACAAATTCCAAAAGATTAAGATCTTCTCTATCTAAACGAGCAAGGGGCATTATATACTGCAAAGCTCCTCTACTCCACATTACCCTTCACTCTGCAACATTCCTTCTTAACACCATATATTAGTCAATTCAAGCATGGGTTTTCATCACACATCGACTGCAACGTCAGCTGATGTTTCTCATGTGCACAAACAAGGCTGTTACAAATGAACAACCACAGACAGACCTCGCGTATTAGTTTCACATTACAGTTGCCTGTCAGCCCTATGCAGTGTTGGAATCACTGGTGAAATAATAAAACATAATTTCCAAGGCTAAAAATATTTTTTCTGTTTGTCAACTACAACCACAGAAGCAGATGACATTTCTGAAAGAGTATGCAGTCAATGCACCCCCTCCACATGCACTGGCAGCATTAGATTGCACACTTTACAAAGCTGTCAAGTCATAGGTGGCTTATGGCAACCCAGTGGGGTCTTCAAGGCAAGAGATATTCAGAGGTGGTTTGCCATTGCCTTCCTTTGCATAGCGATCCTAGCATTCCTTGGTGGTCTCCTATCCAATACTACCCAGGGGCTGATCTTGCTTAGCTTCCAAGATCTGATGAGATCAGGCTAGCCTAGGCTATCTGGGTAAGGGCAATCCAAAGATACCCGTGTGCTAAACATGTGTATGTGATTTTTTTTTAGATTGGGAAGAAAGATGAAGATAATCCTCCTGTACTTATGCCTTGTGGGCACATCTTGTGCAGTACTGGTGAGTATATCAGCACTAGCACCTCCACAATGCTTACTTTTAAGAGATCTGTTTTTGCATGAAATCTCAGCACTCCTGTTGTTCTTTTTTCACTTTAGCTGCGCAAACCCCGCAGAGCAGGATTTGGGAGCAAGAGTGAAGAAGTAAGCACATATCTTGTTTTGTTTTCTAAGACTAAAAGCAGGGTGCTGGACTTCAACCAGAGAGGGCTAACTGAGGCTTGCTAGCTGGTAGCTGGTAGGAGAATTCTAGTGGGAGACATCTAGTAATATCATGACTCACATCTCGGTGTAGAAAGCCGATACTCTACAGATTAACCATAGAGTTTTGAGATAAAGATGGAGCTTTCCCTGATGCAAGGGCATGACTTCTGGGTCATGCAGAAGTGACATCATGGTGTTGTCCACAACATTGATTTCCCCCCACCCCTGAATTTCCCCGCTGTCCAGCTGTGGCAGTGGGAAGAGCTGGTAGGGGCAGAAGACAACCCTAGGCCAACTACAGTATTAATTAGTACTTACTGCAGGGATCCTCAACCTTGTTGAGCCCGTGAACATTTTTTAATAAGAGTAATGGCTGCCATTACAAAATGGCTGCCATGAGAAGTGGGATCATTCACAAAATGTTGGCTGATTCCAAACCAAGCATTCACTTATATAACGGGAGTAGTTATTTCCAAAGAGTTACTCTTTGTGGACCCAAAAATGATGGCCTCCTGTGGTCTTCTAAAGCACCCCCTGCTAAGATTGGCTCAGTGCTTTGAGGTGCCACACTGGGGATCACCTTTTATTACATTTATATGCTGTACTCCTTCCTTCATGGAACTCAAGGTGGCTTTCCTAGGGCTCCTCTCAGGTCTCCCACCTAGAAACCAACAAGGCCCAGATCTCTTGGCTTCCAGGTTTTTGTATTTGGTGCCCTCCAAACATATCCTGGAATTCCTCTCACTATCAGTGTCTGCTAGCTATAAAGGCTTTCTAGTTGCACTCAGACAATTTAGGCATTACAAGCACCAAAGAGAGGTGCAATACTAAGATATGCCTTCTGAATGCATTTGAAAAGACCCCCCCCCATTTAAGTGAAACTGAGAGCAAAATTCCTATTACACCCAGATTAAAATGTTCTAATTTTTAAATCCCTACCCATAAGGCTATTACGGGTATTATCTAGCACACTTGGCTAATTTGAAGTAACGCATTTTAAGGTTTCCATGCTTAAAGAAAGCTTTGCATTTCTGGCATTTGGTTTTTTGTTCACGGATGATGCATACTGCTGCAGTGCTACTTGACTGAATCCATTTTCAGTGAAGCCAGACTACTGGGGGGACTTACTTTACCATGTGTATAAACAGCAACAGGAAGACATTCATCTGTTGCATTGTATTATCGTCTGTGATCATCTGGATTTAAATGAAAAACAAACTAATAAGATCTGCTTGCTCATAGATGATGCAGTTCGGTCCATATTCATATATGAACTCACCACAAGTAAGTTTGCACTTTCCTTGATTCTTGAAACATAGATTTTCTGTATTACTGAATATAAATTATTCATCCTCTTCATTTCCCTGCTGAATAATTCTGAGATGGGGGTGAGAAGAAGCTGCCACAAATTATACGATAGGCAGAGACAGATTGAGAGGCCAAAAGGGCCCCAGGAAAGGGTCCTGCTGCCTCCACCTGCCACCACACCTCCTTATCCACAGATTAACGCCATGTATAGAGGAGAGAGATCTTTCTAGAAACTTGGGGAGACCCCACATTTGTTAAAAAATCATAAATTGTAAAACAATAGAAGGGGGAATTTTAAAAGGTTTAAAATTTCAAGATCTATCAGGCTCTCCTCACGACGTCTTGGCAACCATTCTGGATTGTTTTGGCAATTCTGGTAATTTCAAATGGCCACTGCAGCTTTGCCTCAACACTTTAGATGAGTTGGGGAAGAAAAGCATGGGCTGTCAAGGCACAAAGGATGACAGGGACGGGTAGGGGAAAAGGAAAGAAAAATGGTGCAAAATGGAGACCTATAGAATGGAGAGAGTCAAGCAATTTCTAGTTAAAAAATAAACCATGGAAGACAGAAATCACCTCTACAATACAAGATACATCAATCTATCCCAGGAAGTTCCCCCCACCAAGGCTGACCTATACAGAGATATGTTATGAACTTGCCCTGCCTTGATCACCATGAATGGTGATCTACGACTCTAGTTTTGCTCAAAGTATAACTAAGGTTGCCAGCCTCCAGGTGGGGCCTGGAGATCTCCTGGTATTACAGGTATTGATCTCCAAATCATATAGATCACTTCCTCTGCATGAAATGGCTGCTGTGGTGGGTGGACTGACTATGGCATTGTGCCCTGATGTGGTCCCTTCCCTCCCTAAAGCTTGCACAGTCTGCTGTCAGAAGCACTTGGCACACTACCGTAACTGTATATTCATAAATAAAGACACGTAAGTCTCCAGGGCTCTAGCATCCGAAGGAAACAACCCTGTAGTGCTGTCTCTGGAACTTCTGATTGCTCAAGGAAGCAGAAAGTGTATAACAGAAGGAAATATCCATAACTTGCTAGAGGCTAAGTGTCGTGACAGTGACGGTATCTCACCGTGTGTCTTTGTCTCCAAAAATTATATTTCAGCTGAGTCAGTTGGTACCTTTCTTATACGGCTATCGCCCAAGTTACCCACAGTTGTTCCCTCAGCCTCTGCAAAGATTTTACTTATGGCCACAACAAACCCCGGTACATCAAGCTGCTAGGCTGCCCCAACGCAAGCCAAACCAAATGCCAGTGGCTAGGCAGCCCATCCACCGACCACAGCTGAGGACACAGATGCCACAGCAGCCACACAAGCCTATACAGCAGCAGCCACGTCCAAAAATACAGCTGCCACCGAAGAAGCCTCCAAATACCAGTCCTCCTCAGACTCCCCATCAAGTCCCAGTGCATCAATCCAAGGGGGTTAAACAGCAACAACCTCAGGTAAGCAAGCGGCTCTGATGCCCCCTTTTTTTTTTTAAAGGCACATGTCCAATTATATATTCAGGTTGATTCAGGTGGGTCGTTGTGTTGGTCTGAAGCAGCAGAACAAAGTCTGAGTCCAGTGGCACCTTTAAGACCAACAACGTTTTATTCAAGGTGTAAGCTTTCGTGTGCAAAGCACACTTCCTCAGATACAGTGTGCACGCACATGAAAGCTTATACCCAGAATAAAACTTTGTTGGTCTTAAAGGTGCCACAAATTCAAAATTTGTTCTCTATCCAGGATGGCTATTAGAGCAGCTCCTAAATACAGAGGCAGCCAGTGGTGAGTAATAAAGCCCTTACCAGCCAGATATTCCATCCAGCAACATGAAGATGGGTAGCTGTGCTAGTCTGTCTGTAGCAGTAGAAAAGCATAAGTGTCCAGTAGCACCTTAAAGACTAACAAAATTTGTGGCAGGCAGCTTTCAGGAGTCACTGCCTACTTCTTCAGTTTTTATTAGTTTTTAAGGTGCTACTGGACTCTTAAATCTTTTCTACAATCCAGCACCAGTTAGTTTGGCAGATCTGATGGCTTGTGTAAACTATTGTAGAAGATTTGCTTAAACCAAACAAAAGGCTGACTTACACACCCTTTGTGATCAGCAGAGCAAGGATTGTCTGATGCTCTTCTTATAAAGAAGCACTCTTTTGTTTGATTCAGCAATGTGGTGTGAAAGTCAGTTTGATGCCATTTTCTGTCGTCCTTCCCCCCCCACCCCCCCCCACCGGTCCCCCAGTAAGGCTCTGTGTTTGTAGCAATTGTATCACTGGCAGAAATTCAGGCAGAGCAGATTTTCTCATTGCTGCACTTTAGGCACCTGCTGTGTTTTTGCTTGTCATGTGGCTGTACAAGGCCCAGGAGCCTTTTTTAAGAAAAACGACAACCTCATGTCTCAGTAGGAAACACAGCAAAAGTCCTCAGGCTCCTTTTCCTTGACATTTTGCCTACCCCTACATAAATCACTGTGTGCATGTGTGTGCGTGTGTGTGTGTTATTTATTAGAAATCATTACAAACAATACAGTATCAAACATTGTTTAGAGAGCTTTAAAAAAATAAGTCAATACCCTCTTTCAGAATGTAGTGTTCCAAAAGAAAGTTCATTTTCCCCATGAGTTTATCTGCATAAACTTTTAAGAGTTCTGTTGTCTACAGTAACATATTAACTGGATTTTTAGAAAAGGTATTTTCCAAACTCAAACTAATCCCATAATGTTTCTTTTTTTCTTCACCAACTGGCTTCAATACACAATCCGGCAGCCAACAGCAAGCTCAAAACTAATTCAAAATCTGCACACCCAACTTTATTCTGCCAAATGGCAGAGCTTCTGGGTTATAGGTTGTTTTACTCGAGCTTATTCTATGGCTTGTGGATTATATAGTTGATGGAGTGACATTTTATTAGGATTAACCTATGGTTTGTGGGTTATAGCTTGTTGATGGGTTAAAGTTTTATTCAGGTTTATTCTGTGGCTGGTGGGTTTGAAGTGGTTTGATGGGTAACATTTTATTCAGGTTTACTTGTGGCTTGTGAGGTAAAGTTTATTCAGGTTCATTCTATGGCTTGTGGGCTATAGGTTGTTTGTGACATTACATCGTACTCAGGTTTATTCTGTGGCTTGTTGGTTATGAGTTGTTTGTGAGATAAATATTTATTCAGGTTTGGAGAGGCAGATACAAAGCCTTGTGTTAACAAAGCATTTGACTGAGCAGCCTGGGGCCTAACCAGATGTGTGTTTGCTGCTTGGGTAGGACAAAATGGGGGAAATTTTGAAAATTGAACTGTGAGGCAAGGAGAGAAGGGGCAGTGGGGAAAGAGGAGGGGCCTGCCATGATGGCTAAACAATGCCAGCTTTGATATCTTTACTGGGCACATCCTCCTCTGTCATTATCACCACAGTCATGTCCTCTTTCCTTTAAGCCATGAGGTGGCTTTAGGGAGCAGCAGCTTACAGGCCACCCTTTTTCCCTCTTCTTCCCCATTCTCTCCTTCTTCCCCCTCAGCCCCTTCATCCCTCAGCTCACTTTCAGCTTCCCTTTTTCAAGTAGCAGTCTACAACCTCCTTTTCCTCATCACCAAACTCAGTTTTTTTCTGATTTTTATCAGTTTTCTTCTACACTGGAGGACCAATGAGTGGCTCCCCTGACCAGGCAGACATGGCACATACGACTTACCTTTATGTGTACGGAAGGGGGGGGGTGCCATCTCTGGCTAGGCCCTGAGAGAAAGTTGACGTGGATCTGTGCTTCATTTGTAATTACAATATCACCTTAACATCTCCTCAAATGTTGTTTTTAGGGTTGTCACTTTGCCCTGGGGATGAGCCTTGACATATGTTGCTAAAGCAGGAGTCATGGCAACTCCAGTTCCTACCACCCACTTCTTCTGCATTCCTGTCATCAGCTTCTGCCCTCAGCTAGTGGGCAGCACATGTAGAGGCCTGCTCAGAACTGAGGCTGAGGGGCAGGGAAGGAAGTAGAGGACAGGATGCCATTCAAAACATCTCAGAAAATAACAATATCAATAAGATATTCCCTGTACCTTTTGGATTCTGCCTTCTGAGTCTGTTTGTGTGCAGTTCACTGCAGAGAAGAGACTTCAGGATATGAATTTTGTAATGTGATAATAAACTCTTCTGGATAGATTAGCATTTACTGTGCCTTGTGGCCATTTTATGCAGAGGAGTGATGGATGAAAATGAATATTGAATCAGTGATTTCATACATTCATCGCATTCATCGCATACCCTTCAGTAGTTTTATGCGGCAAAAGGGCTTATGACATGATAAAGAACATGCTTCTGTGTGCTTCGATATATCTGAAGAAGTGTGCTTGCAGATGAAAACTTATATCCAGAATTAAACTTCAATGGTCTTAAAGGTGCCACTGGACTCAGACTTTGTTCTAATGCTTCTTAATGTTTTGGTTAAACTTGGGGAGAGAGGACAGTAAGATTTCTTACAAATTCTTTATATGTATTGTGATTACAGAATTATAGACACTTAAAACACAACTTTTTCATATGCTAAATGTTTTTGTTCTATGCATGACATCTGCTCGCCTCCCCACAGATATTGTTTCCAAATCAGCAACATCTCTGGCATTTTCCACAGGTGAGCCGATGTTTCTAATTTCAGTGGAGAAATCTGGCAACAGTTTTCACAGCTGCTGTGTTTATTGAATAAACCTGGATTGATTAAATGGTACATCCCAATTAATTGGGGAGTAGATTACTTTACAACTCCACATGTAGCAGGTGTTTTCCTTGAAGAAGCATTCCTCTTTCTTTCATAAACAGGAAGGATGGTCTTTTTTGAAACAGAGTGTGCTGTGACACATATAATCCACCTCCTAGAAACCAAAGGGAATGCTTTCTTCTTCAGACCTGTTATTTTATTCATGCAGGATTAATTGATTTAAGGTCAAAAGATTTATCAATGCGGATTCTGTTAATTGAAGCTACTAATTTTGCATTAACAACAGCTGCAACCTTAATAAGGGTACACTGATACGTTCCCAGCGGCTAACGTATATTTAAAGAAGGGATCTCTGTTTGGAGAGTTCCTAATCTGGGCTGCATTTGCCAAAATGAACCTGGTGCAGAATAAATCTGTCACTGTCAAAGAAACCTATTATCACTATCATTTACTTGGGTACTAATAAAGAGAGGCTGGTTCATACAAGTCCCAAAATGTGATACAATCGTGGTGCCCACCTCCACCTTTCCTGGCACTTGCCAAGTGTTTTTAGAAACCAGATGAGGCTTTTGCCCAGCAGGGCTTTTAAATGGCCACTGGAGATCTGATGGGCTATGCAGATTGTTTTTGATGCCACCACAGCACAAGGATCTTCACTGTGTTACTGAAGGTAAGCTGTGTGTATGCAAGAAAATATTTATAAATGATATTTTTATTTTCAGTAGAGCTTCTGCCTGCAGTGTTGAAGAGTTACTGTTAGAGTTATTCACAGCCTCACTCCCTGACATTTTGTGGTAGGGTCCGCCTCCTGTAGCAATCATTTTTCTGGTTGGCTTTGCCTTCTTTAGTAAGAAGTGGGGTCTATGCACCTCAATTCCTACATAGCTGTCAGGGACCCAGGTTGCTGGCAGTAAGGCCTAGCTCCATTAGCTTGGAAGTCTGAAGATACCTAAAAGTATGGGAGGAAGCCATGGAAACATTATGATAGGACAGTAGAATATCCTCGTGGCCTCTCATGATGACAAGTTGCTCAGACTGAGGAACCCTTGTTGATGTTACTACGTATGAACCAGTAAAATAGATCTGACTGTCTTATCTGGTGCAGTTTTAATCTTTCTTTTGTCCAAGGATCTCAGGGTTGTGTACATGGCCCTTCCTTCCCAATTTTCTTTGTAGAACTCCTTTATGAGGTAGGTAAGGTGAAAAGATGCCCAAGGTTATCCAATACTCTTCATGTCAGAATGGATATTTGACCCCATGCTGCCTAGATCTGGCACTCTATCCCACATTGTCTCCTGCTATGACCTGTGGCTTCTAAACTCCCTGCAGTGCCTTTTTCTGAAGCAAGGAACTGGTGCTTGATCCAAAGAGCTCCTGGTTCAAGCTCAAAGTGCTGGAACAGCTAGCTCAGACATTTGCAGGAGAACCAAAGCAGCTGGATCATAGGAACAAGGCCCACTTATGTTGGCTACGCTGATAGACTTTGGCTCACATTAAAAATCCCATGCACAGTAGGGAAAGTTATTCCTCAGCCTGCTTACATGTACACCTCTGCGCTTTGACCATGAATTAGCGCTTAGTCTAGTACCCAGCTGTACATCCAATGAGCTCAGCTTTAGCTTCATATCTAAGTCTCCTGTGTCCAAACCCCACCCTCAAGCCACTGCTTCATGAATACTGACACCATTTATTATCAGAAACAAAACCAATGTTATGCTAACACGTAACTATTTTTTTCTCTTATATTGTAGATTTTCAGTCAAGGAGGCTTCCACCCACAACCATTTAGTCCATTTCACGGAGTAAGGCATTCTATTTAAAGACGTAATTCTCGGGACTGGGAGAGGGAAGCAAACTGGGGAAGTCCCATTTATCTCAGTTCCAAAGCTAAAGTAGTTTGGGTAATCAAGACAGGTACAAAGCTGTTGTTGTGATGGTAATGCCATGATCAAAATACTGGCAGGCATCCTACCACTCTGTTGAGCAAAGCATGAAGCCTTCTTCCAGTCAAAACAGCCTTCTTCCAACTTAAGTGGACCTACCACTGGCAACTTAAGTGGATCTACTGCTTAAGTTGGAGGAATCCTTCAGACTTTGCTGAGCAGAGCCATAAAACACATGCCAATGAGTAACATGCTTGTACCTTGGTCTGGTCATAACCAAGCCTTCTTACTAGCCTGTAGTTTGGGGAGAGCATTGAAATACATGGATCCTCCTTTGCTTTTGACCATGAGCTGAACTATAGAATTCTGCTGATTATGTAGCTTGGCCCTAAGCCACAAGAGGCACTGGTCAATATTCTGTGGCCACACAAGATAGTGAAGGTACACCAGAGAAGGCCCTGCT
This sequence comes from Lepidodactylus listeri, assembly GCA_029233225.1. NCBI lineage: Eukaryota > Metazoa > Chordata > Lepidosauria > Squamata > Gekkonidae > Lepidodactylus > Lepidodactylus listeri. Next base: position 127,616,907 of record JARCFY010000004.1, read on the forward strand.
CGGTCAGTAGTCAGTAACATGGAGGGCCAGGTGGGGCTTTTGCCCAGCAGGGCCTCTGATTGGCCACTAGAGGTCTGATTGACTGTGCAGATTATTTTAAAAGCTGCTGTGGCAACAGCTGCCACCACAGCACAAGGATCTTCACAGAGTAAGGTAAGCTGTGTCTCTGCAAGGATTTTTTTAAACAATATGTTCATTTTAGAAGGCATCCTGTACAGCAGAAGTTCTGTCTGAAATATTGAAGTGTTACTATTATGGTTGACAGATCCCCCAGGGGGGCGGGGGTTTGCCTGCTCAATGGGCCTCTTACCCACTGGCCCATATTGGGCCGCTGGGGAGAACCCCACCCCCAAGGTGCTGGGATCGCGGAGACTTGCCTGGCATGAGGACATCACCTAGAGGTGACATCATCACAATAGGCACATTGTGGGGGTGGGGACACTCTATAATTTGAGGGGAAACTCTATGGTTTCCATTCAAATGATAGTGGTCCTGCTCTCGGCATGCCTGATGCAATGACTTCACTTCCGGGGATGGCCAGGACTCCCCCGCTGCAGCTATAGGTAGGACCTGGCAACCCTAGTTACTATTAGAATTATGTATAATCTCACTCCTTGACATTTTGTGGTTGGCTTTATCACATGCAGCAGCCATTTTGAATTGCCCTCTCTAGATTGTTCCTCTTTATATAATCCTTATTGAGCTTTAAGAAAATATTGAAGAAGTTGTTCAGCCAGGGTTTTTAGGGTTGTGCTGTGCTGCTGTTGCTGTGAGATTTGCACTTTTTTTTTTTGAATACAGATATTTCAATAGAATTTGTGTTGCTTAAATCCTGTGTATTTCATCTTGGAATAAATTTTCAAAATGAACAAATAAACCCACTGTAAGGTGAAGAGAGTTCCTTTTCGGTAGTCCAAGATGCTGTTGATTTCCTCCATGGAGAATGTAAACTAATTAATTAAATAAAAGAAAGTTTAGGCATCTAATTTTGGTAGAATGCATTAATCCCCCTGAGTATTCATTAAACTTATTGGGCTGAGGGAGAAAATGTGCAAGTTTCAAAACACCACATGCACTTTCTGATGGTTATGTCATTTACAGTGCAGTCTTACAGAGAGTTATACCCTTATAAGTCTGTTGAAATCAGTGGGCTAAGAAAAGTATAACTCTGCTGAGACTTGCATGATCATAGAAGTGATCTGATTTTTATGACCTTCTGTTGCCTAGCCCTTCCTCAAGTTTGATTTTTCTATTTCCACAGCGCATGCCTGCTGGATTTGGACGGCCACCAATCAGCAATGAGGAAGGGGTAAATACAACAAGTATAAGAGGGGTAGTGTGTGTTGATCCATGTAAAAGGTCAGAAGAGAAAGGGCCAGTCTGCCATGGATATCTGCAAGATTTGTCCTTAATAAGTCAATGGTTTTTTGGGAGCTATCATGATCGTCAGGCAGACTTTGATTACAGACAGGGTGCACACATAAGAGCTATAACGTGTTCTAGTTCTAGTTCTTAGGATGGATGCCAAGGCTAGCCCAATCTTACCAGATCTCAGAAGCTAAGCAGGGTCGGCCCTGGTTAGAACTTGGATGGGAGACCACCAAGAAGCCCAGGGTTGCTACACAGAACCAGCCAATGGCAAGCCACCTCTGTTCATCTCTTGCCTTGGAACCCTATGGGGTCACCACAAGTCAGCTGTGACTTGATGGCACTTTCCACCACCAGTTCTTAGACAGCCGTTTGAGGAAGAAAAGTCTAGAATAGGCCTTTGTATCATAAGTCCCAGTACAACTGTGGCCACCAACATTCCTCACCTGCATCCAATTGAAACAGCAATTAAAAGAACTGTATTACTGGAATGAATTAGCTTATGATAGTTTCACATGTTTAAATTCTTTTAAATGTATTTGCAGACTCCGTACTATGGATATGGCTATCCAGGACTGGGAGTCAGGCCCTATAATTCTGAAGAGTTTGAACAAGACTATGAGAAACCCAAAGAAAAAGAAGCCCCCAATACAGAAAGCCCAGCAGCTGATCCTGCAACCAATGCAACAGACACAAATTCAACTCTTTCCAATCCATCCAGCCAAGCAGGGAATGCTACCAATTCTGGGCTCAGTGTTACTGACAATGGGGCCAATTCTCCAAACGTTGAAAGCAGATTGCTTATTGTAAATGGGGTCCCAACAATATCACCTACACTTCATGTCTCAAAAGGTGATGCGGCAGCACAGAATGTCATGGATCAATCAATTCATAGGGCCAGCTCTCCGAATATCAATCACATAATTCAGAACTTGCCTTCAGATAAGCAACAATCCACAGGAAATGGTCTGCATGTCTACAAACCCTATCCAGGTATGGATGAGTCAAGGCACAACACTTACATTTCTAGAGGGAATCCCTCTGGACATCCTGAAAACCCAACATATCCATCAGGTTACGGGGAGAGCTCCAATCAGAGAAACAATCTCCAAGACATCAACAACAACCACCACCACCCATTAATAAACACTAGACCTAACTTGTATGGACAACAAGAGCATCCCCATTACTCAGAGAGGAACCCATCGGACCAAAGACAAATGTTACCATTTCCTAGCTCTGAGCCACAAAGCCAATGGAATGATGAGCCAGGCTACAGGGACAACAGCCTCAATAAATTCCCACCTGAAGGCACTTCAGGCATGGATGCACAGTTCAATACATTAGGACAAGCTGAGAACTCCTATAATATCAGGAAAGACACAGATCAGTTCCAGCCTTCTGGAATGCACCAACTGAGCTCACTTCCCCCTCAAGGAGTATTTTTGCCCACGAAAAGAACTTTGTCTGAGGCAGAAACCCACCAGTATCACTGGAAGGAGCAGGGCTTTAATCCTCCAGTTCATGAAAGAGAACAATTCTCACCTCCACGAAACCATGTGTGGAACAAACAGGAGGACCTGCAGGTCTTCCCCGATGATCCTCCAAGATACAGTTCAAGGCATTCATCAGATTATTTTGGCCAGAGGGAACACATTTCCTACCCCGAAAAGAGTTCCTATGCCCAATTTCCCCGTTCCTTTTATCCTGATACATGGGAAGGGAGAGAGAACTCTTCCCCCACACTTGGTCCTACTGGCCAAAGGGAACACCCTTTATACTCTTCAGCGGTGCCTTCAAATCAGGTGCAAAGAAACTCTTACCATAGAAGTAACTCTTTTGTTCAGCAGGAGCATGAAACGTACCCCAGGCAAACTCCATGGGCCCATGAGAAACATTTGCTTGACCAGGACAGGGAGTATAGAAATGCTCCCTACAATCCAGCTCATCAGCATGCGTATCCAAAGTATTCCCCAGAAAACCCATCCAACCAAAGAAGAGGTAATGTGCCATTCAGGGAAATTAACCCATGGATCCCAGAAGAACGTTCTCCACCATATGCTGCAGAACACTTGAGGAAAACAGAAAATATCCCTTACCGTAGGAACAATGAATTTGGACACAGAGAGAGGAATTTTCCAAATGAAGGAGCAAACTCTCCACCACAAAGCACCACATTTCTCCAAGGAGGACCACAGTACTCAGAAAGAGACACCTGGGGCCCACACAGGATGGGGTCTTCTGTTCAGAAAGAAGCTTCGCCTTATTTTAATAGCTATTCCCCGGATTTCAGAAGAAACCCAACACATATGGAAGACACAGGGGGTGCTCACATTTCCAGTGTTAACATTGCAGGAAGAAGAAATTATCCTGACAGACTGGGATACCCAGATGACTACCCAAGAGAGCACAGAACAATCACCTCATACCCAACCGCCAACCGTTTGTGCTGTGCAGGCGATTCCTCGGTGCCAAGAGAAAACTCACTGGCTCCACTAAGAAGTGCTCCTCAGTTCAGACTTCCATCATGGGAACAAAGAGGAAGTTCACTTTATCCAGAGGCCAAAGGTGACCATACTAAGCCAGCTAGCCATATATTGTACCTATCTGGTATGCAGTCTTCACTGAAGACTGAAGAAAGCCCACCAAATCAAAGAGAAAATCTGGGCATGTTTGGAGAGGATGTTGTGGGTCTGGAGAAGTCCCCACCCTGCTCCAAATCACAATTAGGCCAAGAGAATGGGCATGAAGTCAACCATGGAACTGGACTAGCACCAACTAGGAATACACCTTGTTATGGAAGAAGCATCCGAGGGGACGGGCACAGCATCCTTGAACGGATCATTCAGGCCAAAAGAGAGCACGAAAGGACAGCTTCAGTCAAGTTTGTCCCTCAAAAAGGCCCACAAGCACAAGGGATCAAAAGTGTAGCTTTTGATAGTGAAGGCAGCAGGAAAGAACAGCAGGCAGTACTTGGGTTCAAGAGGATCCCATGTTTGGTAAACCGGTTAAAACAGTTTTTATCCAGCACAGGAGCTCCATCTGGTGACAAACAGCAAGATCTATTCTATGCAGAGAATCCTACACTCATGGGACAATCCCACATCATCTTGCCCGAGCCACATCCCCTGTCCAGCACTGATCCTTCTTATGACATGGAAGAGAAACCCTTAACGCCCAGTGCTCTGGGAGAAGATTTGGCTGATGAACCAACTGAAAGGACATCAGACTGTTTACTTCTCCAAAAATAGAGGAAACAAAGAACCTCCTCTTTAAACTCAGGGAAAGCATTTCTGAGAAAATGATAACAATATGTTCTTTTCGAAGTGAGGTATTATATAAAAGGAAGTCAACACAGTTGTGTAATGCTGAGAAAAGCAGAAAGTATAGATAGGATTGTGTTATGTGTATAGATTTTCAGCCTTTTGAGGCCTCCAGTCTGCAACAAGAAACCTGCTTTTATGTACTTTTTACTATTGTTTTTGTTTTCTCTCATTCTCTCCAACACTCACTGCTCCTTTCCTTCTCATAAAACCTACCCAGGATTTTATCACTGGCTGCAATTGAACACATGTCTGCCGGCACACACTTCAGATTCTCCTCCTTGCTAGCATTATGTGTGGTTGTCTGTTCATCACACTCCTGCTGCTTCTGTAAAGATCAGCTGCAACACTACCAAAATTCTCACATACACATACAAGTTAAAATGGCAGTCATCCATCACAGGTGCAACCACTTTAGGACAGGTCATGACCTAGCCATTGAAAACTAATGGCATAGATGGTTAGTGTCTGCCGCAGATGGATTCTGTGGGTGAGCCTGCCTGCTACTGTTGCATAGAAGTAAATGGAGATGGGTATGCATAAGACTTTCCCCTTGCCTTCTGAATGCAGTTTGTGCAGCAAGACCAATGCTTTTGCAAACAGCAGTAACAATAGCATCATGGACAGTGTTGCATAACCTTTCCTTGTTGGGGCAGACATTGCTTGTTTGAAAGAAATGTATTTTTCATCCCCCCCACCCCGAAGTTCTTTGGCATTAAAAACACATTCGTTCTGGGCAGTTTTCTCCTTTCACCTCTCTATGATGGGTTTTGCTTTATCCCCCCCCCCCCCGGTTCTGTTCTCTCTCTCTCTTAGCAGAAGATGCCAATTAAATTGGCAGAGGTTGGGGGGGGGGGGTTACGTTCACGATTCACAGACTTTTCAATGGTGCTCTCAAAAGACTGTAATTAACCAGCTTCCCAGAAAAAAATTGGTATTTTCCATCTCTTCATCCACAATATGATCAGATAGAGTCCCTGAGGCGGCAAAGTGGTTTAATACTCCCTTCAAGCCAATTAAACGCAACAGGTGCCAAACGAATGCAATAAAGCAAGTGCCAATGTGAGACCGGATGTCGGATGATATGGGAACAGTGATCCTTTCTGCCCTTCACAAGGTGATTGGAAGGTGATTAAAAATGACTATGCGGGCACACAGTATACTAAGCAGGAAAGAAATGGCCCTGGTGAGTGAGTGAGTAAAGATTAGGACTGCAGTCCTGCACCCACACACACTGGCCACAACCCAACCAGAGAGCTGAGTGCCATGGACTTAAATTTAAGGGGGAATGGGTTTCCTCTGTTCCATTTTGCCTTCTGCTGGTGACCTGCTCTGACTGTCATCTGATTGTCCGTATAGAATCTTTCTAATTAACTACAGAACCAAAGAATGCTGGTTCTGCTGCTTTCTGTTCCTTTCATCTATTCACAGGCAGGGTTTGGGGGGGAGGGGCTGTGTTTAAGCCTTTTCAATGGGGGAAACTTCCGGCCTGGCTCCATATTACACTGTCCAGTTCTGCAGCCCAGAGACACACTGTCACAGTTCCCATCATCTGCTAGGTGAGTCAAGGAAGTGCTTGCTCTCCCTTTGTGGTGTGCCTTCTCTGTAATGCACACTGAGAGCTAACCTTGAAATGGTATTCAACTTGTGTGACATTATGTCACTGCACCCCCCCCCCCCCCTTTTCATATATTGTTATATAGCCAGTTTGGTGTAGTGGTTAAGCGCGCAGACTCTAATCTGGAAGAAACAGGTTTAATTCCCCACTCCTCCACTTGCAGCTGCTGGATGACCTTGGGCAAGCCATAGTTCTGTCAGAGCTGTTCTCTCAAGGACAGAGCTCTCTCAGCCCCACCTACCTAACAGGATGTCTGTTGTGGGGAAGGGAAGGGAAAGGAGTCTGTAAGCCGCTCTGAGACTCCTTGAGGTAGCGAAGGGCAGGATATAAATCCAATCTCCTCTTCTTATCAGGAGGGGAATTTCTTTTTCAAAAATTCACTTTTTAAGGCAGCAATTGAGTCCTCTTCTTCTTTTCCCTCTTCTGAAAGCGGTATTTCTCTTTCTCTTTGAAGAGAGATCAGCACACCCTTTTGTGACTTTTGCTCTTGCATTTGTTTTAAGTTAAACGCCACAAGGTGGTGCTCTAGCAGGGGGAAGGAAGGTTTGGGAAGAGATTGACTGCTAGTCTGAGCATCTATAGACTGGAATTCTGAAATCTTGCTGAACCTTCCATCTTTCCCCTTCTCTCTTCAAATTTCAATGTTAGCAAAACGGAATTGATTAGAAACAGCCTCGGGGGGGGGGGGCGACGACTAATAGATTTCGGGAAAACATGCAGAATTTTTCGAAACAATGCTATTGTTAGACTTCAGGGCAAAACTGAGAATTTCTCTTAACAACACTATTCTTACTTGATCAATTGACTCGTTTGAACAGATCTGCAAAATGGGAAAACCTTCAATGCATAATATGCCACTGAAATAATTCAACTATGTCAAAGTATAATAGTTAACTAGATCTTAACTATATATTTGGTAGCTATATCATTGCAACATTGTATTCAGCACAACAATATCACGTGCACACTAATGAAAAGCAGGGTGGAGTGTTGCTGTAATACCCAAATGGATCCGCTGACACCATGCCTCATATCCAATGGGAAGCCAATTAGCAATCTCATTTCATAGGAATTTGTCACAGGCTCTATAATCACTAAGTTCCTGCTACATATAGCCAATGATGAAAGGAATGTTATACGGCTCTAATGCTATGCGAGTCTAATACTTACTAAAATACCATCCTCATTCAGGAATTTTGATTAGTTAGGGACCATCTAATCAGGATCTGAAGCCACCATTGGCAAGATAATTTATTAACCCCAGTTACAGAGTGTTCCTAAGCAGAGTTATACCATTCTGAACCTTCAATGGGCTTAGAAGGTTGCACCTCTGTGCTGATAGCCTTAACTATAGTTTTGTATGATATATGAACACAGACATCCTAGCTTGTTCCCCAGCACTGTCCTCACACACTTCCTTGCTGCAGAGATGCCTGACGAGGGGGAAAGCAATAGGACAACACTGAACATTTGTGCAATAAAGCATTTGCTGATCCAGATGGATTTGAAGGTTTGCCTGCTAGTCGAATCCTGATTTAGCATCTGAAACTGTCTTACACTGAGTCACACCATTGATCCAATCAGCTCTTTATTGTCTACTGTGGCCAGCAGCACCTCTCCAGGGTGTCATGGAAGAGAGAGAGGTCTTTCCTATCACCAACTGATGTCCTTTAACTGGAAATGCCAGAGACTGAACCTGGGACCTTCTGTGTGCAAAACAGGTGTTATTCCCACTGAGCTACGGCCTCTAGATTAACAAATTTACCATAGTTAAAAATAAAACATGGTTTCATATTGTGACTCAACTGAAATTACAATTTTCCTTTGCTTAGGGAAGGTTTCTCCACTAGTATGCATCTCCCCTACTTCAGGATTTTCTGCACACTCAATTTACTCCTGATTTTCTTGGGAGTGGATCCACAAGTATTGGAATTAGTTTGGCACAGATCTTCTGCACATGTGCCCTCCCTGTGCTTTTTCACAGTTGCGGAGTCAGTTTATTTTCTTCCACACATGCCTTCAACAATGAAGGCATCATTCATTTTCAAGGGAGGGCACTGGCATCATTGCTGGCATCATTGCTGGCATCACAGCACCCCCCCCCACACACCTTCAAAAAAAGGCACTAAAATATTAATATATTGCTGCAGCATTGTAACAATAGGCTTATGAGGTTCTCTGAATTCCCAGGTTTCATTAAAAAAAAAAAGGCTCTATCCCCTTCCGTCATGGAGACAGAAGGAAAAAGGTAGATCTTTGTAAGGGAAGAGGATAGAGAGTTACTCTTTTTTGAAAATGAAAACTGGGAATTCAGGGAGCCTCCTAAGCCAATTGTTACAATGCTCCAGTGATACATCAATATTTTAGTGCCATTGTTTTAAAAAAGGAAATGAAATAACTCATCTTCAAGGTGTGAGGAAGAGAGGGAGTGGTTTGATCATGACTGTCCAATCATCAAACAGTAGGGTGGAGGTGGGTGGTTGTAGGCAGGACAAAAAAACCCAACAGAAACATTATGCATGAGAGAAAATCTGACTCAAAATCAGCCTCTAGAAAAAAAAGATGGGGGGGGGGAGTGGTCTCAAATGAACCGGGGGGGGGGGGGGAATGGGGGGTGTAACAAAAGTGAAAACTAAAGGCACAAAAATGAGCACATGAGGGGATAAACCGAAGCCATATGGGGCCAGAATCAATGAAAAATACCAGAGTGGAAAAGCCCTTCCACCTGTCCACCATCTGCACATCCTTAGTACTTTGGAACAGACACAGTTTTTTTTATTATTTTCAGTTAGCCTCCCCCCCCCCCCCCCATTTGGTTAAAAACAACAACCCTACAAGGATACGAGGAGTTGAAACGCCACTAGATAAATGACATCCATAGATGTTGCACAGGTTAAGGATTGACAGTTTACAGATTTTTTTTTTTATCTCTATCGGGTGAGTTATGGGTCAGTCCTTACCTTGTAAGGTTGTTGTAAAGATAAAATGGGAGGGGAGCTTTGCATACTATCCTGAGATCCTTACAGGAAGAGTAGCATGAAAAAATGGAACCAATCATAAAACACATCATGCTACATCTCTCCTCTAAGGAGAAGAGGAGTGGGGCCTCCAGGTGGGGCCTGGAGATCTCCTGGAATTACCACTGATCCTCAAACTACATAGATCTATTCCTCTGTAAGAAATGGCAGCTTTGGAGGGTGAACTCTATGGTATACCACAGAGACAAGGAGAAACACTAGTCCTAGAGTGAAATCACATCACTGCTGAGCTCCCTCCCCTCCCCAAACTCTGACTTTCCCAGGTACTGTCCCAAATTTCTAGGAATTCTCCAAGCTATATCTTTCAAGCAGGGCCTGGAGGAGGGGAGGGGGCATGAAACAATGGATGTGCTTTCTCAGGAACAGAAAGCCTGGGCCATCTTGGGCTGAGTCCCTGCAAAGGCAGGGAAAGTGCTTTATAAATACACCCTTGCACTCTTAAGGAAAGCAGCTGCCTCCACTACAGTTTCTGACTGTTTTTCAAGGACGGTCTTCCATTGTGTGCATTACTGATCCTTACAAAGGCATAGAGGACAGTAGCTAAATCCCCACTCTCCTGACAAGGCACCAGAGATAAAACCTCTCTTCAGCATCTAAGCTTTCTGCAAACCCTGCTTTCATACGCTAAAGTTTGTATTCATTGACACAAAAACTAGAATCACCTTTCCTCTGCAGCATTAAAGCTGAACATTTAGATTTTCTGCTATTACATATTTAGAAAACAGTTTCTGTAATGCATTATCGGTCAGGGGCCATTCAGAGATCTTGACTCACAGTTATCGACATAAGTAAATGCCAACTCCCACCATCACATTCTAACATTGGGCTGCCAACACTAGTTTGCAAAATTCCTGGAGACTGGGGGCCTTTCCTGGGGAGGGTAGAGATTGGGGGTGGGGAAGGGAGCTCACCAGGGATGTAATACCATACAGTCTACCCTCCAATGCTGCCATTTTCTCTGGAGAAACTGTTGTCTGTAGTCTGGAGGTCCGTTGTAATTCTAGAAGAATTCCAGGAGCCACCTGGAGGTTGGCAACTTCACTCTAACATCACCCTAACGGCAGGCCAGTGAAGAGGTTGGAATATGGAAACATTTCTCAATGGCTTCCATTTTGTTTTTTAGGGCATAGTAAATATGCTGTAAAACTTCCTCCCCACCAGGTGGCAGAGCCTTTCTGCAAACCTCTGCCACCCTATCGAGAAGCAACTCAGTAGTTATAACCGGAAATATGAAAAGGCAAGTTGCCACAAAAACAAAGGTAAATCTGGGGCCTGTTCAAGATATTTTTACTTGCATCTTAAGTAGCTTGGCTTCAGCCCACATCTGCTGTTTATCCTACCTGATATGGCCTGGTGTGTGTCTGTGGGGGGGGCCTACAGAAGTTGCTCATCAGTGCACACCCACACACAAACAGGCAAATAATACCTCCCCGGGGCTGTTTCATATAATGAAAATAGTACATGGGGAGGGGTGAAGTCTGTTCACCCCCCCCACACACACCAAGGTCCCAAGCCCAACTGGGACCCCACATGCTTTGAAAATGAGTTCCATCACATCGGACGTGCCACTGTCTCAGTCAAATTCAGGCTGGAGCAGCCCAGACACCACACATTAAAAATGGTTATGGGTTGTCTGGCCCTTAGTGACCATAGCTAATTAGCCATGGCTGGAACTATCCCCAACAAATACGTCTAATCCCTCTTCAAAGCCAGAGGCCAAGCCCTTATCTTGTGACAGGAGATTAGATAACTTAACAGGGCATTGTGTGTAAAAGACAATGGAACTCTCTACCAAATAACATCCGTGCCCTGTGGCACCTTATGCAGTCCCACAGGGCCTATAAGGCAGAGATGTTCCACCAGGCCTTTGGCTGAGGACAGCAACAGTTCCATCTTTCTGGCAGTGCCACAACTGGCATTTTTAGCATCATCTGTTAGGTTGAGTGTTATGCTTTTGTTGTTTTAAACTGCTTCTAATTATGTATTACTAGGAGTAAGGCCCATTGCGGGAAGAAATACAATGGGCTCTAGAAGGAAGCTCCAGGTGAGTGTCCCGGCTGTGGCTGGTGGGGCGGCAGAGAAAAGGGAGGCAAGCCATGTTTATTTCCTTTTGCCTAGCTATAAGGCAGGGCTGCCTCAAGTCCTTTTGCTGCCCCAAGTAGGAAGTATGGGAGGACAGCCTCATGGTAACAGGTATGGTTCCCTCCACCCCTGACTTATGTTGATTTGGGGCTATGTAGTGGCAGCTAAGTTAGCAAAACACCTCCTCCTGTTCCATGTCTTCTGGGTTCCAAGGGCCTGGAAAGCAGTTCCATAGCCAGTTACAGGGTTGCCATCTCTGGGTTGGGAAATACCTTTAGATTTGAGGGGTAGAGCCTGGGGAGGGCAGGGTTTGGGATGCATACAGACTTCAGCAGGGTATAATGCCATAGATTCACCTGCCCAAAGCAGCCACTGTCTCCAGGAGAACTGATCTTGGTCATCTGGAGATCAGGTGTAATAGCTGGGAAATTTTATGTAGGGGAAATGATGTGCTGTGGCTGGGGAACACGGTGATTTCTGGGAGATCTCCAAGCCTCACAGGGAGATCAGCAACCCCAGTGACCATTTAAGGGAAGACTGGGATATGTATTTTTCCTCAGGACACATTCAATGACTCCCAACAGCAACAGCAAACTATTTAGAATGTTAGAGGCAAAGACCAATCAGGCCGCATATGCAAATGACTTCTGTATTCTGACTGGCTGTGGGGGGGGGGGAACAGCAAACTGTTTAGAATGTTGGAGGCGGGATTCAGGCAATGCAGCTAGTGGATAGGGACAGCTTCTGAGTGACACATCATGGAGCCAACTGATTTAGGAGCATGTGGAATGTTCAGAAAGTGCCACCCCACTACTCAGTTATATATAAGGAGAGATATGAATTTATTCAATATTGTACACTGTCCTGAGTGTGTTCTTACAGGGGAGGGTGGTTTAAAATCCAATTTAATAAACAAACACAAAATTATTCTATTTTTTTTAAAATGGAGATGTCTCTCAAAGGAGACACCTACATATGTCTTCAAATATGCCTGAATGGCTAGAATCCCAAGCCCTGTAAATACTTTCAAAAACAACTACCCTCCCGTTGCAAAAAGCCTCTAAAAGCTCAAGTGGAACACTTTGTTACAAACATCTGCATTGCCGCTCTCTCTCAAGGCGGCTTGGAGAAGGGGGAGAGGAGCCTCTGGACACATTTGGTGCCAAATCTGCAGCATCTTCAGGATCTGCAGGTTAAAATAAAAACAAGACAAACATAAGCGGGGAGCATTAAATGACCCCCATGCTTTCCCCAGCTGCTACAGAAAACTCTTTTGTAGATTGGTTCTACCTAGATCTTACATATCACAGCTGCACTGATTCATTTCACTCCAACAGCCTCAAGCACTGCTCAAGCAATCTTCCTGGAATCTAGAAACTGATGTGCTTGTGGGAGAAGAGACCTTGGTTTTCTTGACCGGAGACATGGGCTGGAAGCCTCCTTTGTTTATTCCAGCAACTGTGTAAAGAGAAGCTGCTGGCTGATCTGGCTGGTAAATAAAAAATACTTACAGAAGCAACAGCTGGCCAGAGTGCAAGGCCAGGTCACTGTGTTTGCAGTTTGCATGGCATCTCTAATGCAGGAGAGTGTTCCAAAGGATTTCAGCGACTTTTCAGTATCACACATGAGCCAATTTTAAGCCTAGGTATGGCAAAGAACATGGTGGCCAGACACCATAAAAGTCTACACCAGCCTGAACATGGAACAACTCAAAGAACCAGTACAAGATCAGAAAATGTGGAGAGAGCAGGCCCATAGAATCCCCAAGAGTCGAACACGGCTGAATGGCTAACAACAACAACATGGCAAGGTGCTGCAACTGTTTGGCGCATGCCGTGATTGCACATGAGCTATGTTTTAGCTAAGTTGCACATAATATTTTTTAAAAATCCAAAGAAAAAAATTATGTAGTCTTTCATAAGGGGATGAAGCATGGGGGGCGGGGTTTGAGGAGGGGATGGACCTCAGTGGGGAGTAATGTCATAGTAGAGTCCACTCCCCCAAAGCTGCCATTTTCTCTAGGGGGATGGATCTGTGTAGTTAGAAAATCAGTTGTGTTTCCAGGAGATCTCCAGGCTCTGCCTGGGGGTTGGCAACCTAAACAAGTAGCAATTTTTCCGTGCCTTCTCTCAAAGGATTCTGGGAACTGCAGTTTGGTGAGGGCACTGGGAATTCCCTATACATCATTGTCCCCCCAGAACTACAGATCTAGGGATATAGAAAATTACTGTGATGGATTTTAGTTATATGGATTTTAGACTATTTTAGAATGGGTTTTTTTTCTGGTTAGTATATGTTCCTGTGTTTTGTCTGTTTGTATATTCTCTCTAATGCCAATGCCAATAAAGGTAACTGAACTATGAAATCAGTTAGTGTCTAGTTTACTCTAAAGCTGTACTTGACACACACACCCGCCCAGCTTGCCCAAGGGCTCCTCTTTCCCAGGTGGACTTTTACCTAAGACATCAGAAGGCCCCCCAAGAGGATCAGAGGAGCACAGCACTGTGATACTCCAGGTCAGAGTGCGACACTCCCCTTGTCCGTTCCATTCTCACTGATGTGGCACAGCTTGTATGGTCTTCAAGGCCCCTAGCAGAATAAAAGGCTGAGGTCTGCTCCTTGTTGAAGCGATTTGACTGCTGCCTTTGAGTTGTTCCTTGTCTTGCAAGTTACTGCTTTTTTACTTTAGTTCTGTCTTGGCCATTTGCTGTTCTGTATTCTGCTCCCTGAGACTGCCTGTGATGTTGGATGTCCATTAATGGATTTCCTTCTTCTTCTTTTTTTACATTTTTTAAAAAAACTCTAAGAGCAACCACTGGGGTGGGAAATTATGGATCAGGGCGGCACTGCCATGGAAAGGTGATGGGAATTCCCTCACTAGGTTTCCCTGGTTAAAACGGCCCGCATTTTAATCCCCAGTAGGGAAAAAAGGGCAGGCAGAGGATGGGATCCTTGACCTGGATAGCCCAGGCTAGCTCAGTCTTACCAGATCCTAGAAGCTAAGCAGGGTGGGCCCTGGTCAGTATTTGGATGGGGGACCACCAAGGAATTCCAGGGTTGTGATGCAGAGGCAGGCAATGGCAAACCACCTCTGAACATCTCTTGCCTTGAATACCCTATGGCAGGGGTGGGCAATTGTTTTGGCTCAGGGGCCACTTTGTGGGAGCGAAGGTTAGCGGAGGGCCGCACCTTTTAAAATGATTGCATTCATTAGTTAACTTTGCATTTCAGAAAACGTATAAATTGTATCATAAAAATCAATAAATATAAATTAAATAAAATAGTGGTAGTTTTATTCAATTTATTTATTGTGCTGATTTCATATTATCTATAGCTGCAAGCACATTTAATTTTAGAATCAGTTTAATGAGACAAATGTTCCCTATCACCCTTTTCTACAATTTTTTTGAAATCAGGAGTGAGATTGTTTGTTGAGATTCTCATCACAGCCTGCAAGTTAATGTCTGTCAAAGAGCATCTATATTTACTCTTGTTGATCTTCGTGCAAGAAAAACTTTGCTCACAAATATATGTAGACCCAAATATAGAGAACATTTTCCCGTGGCCGACTGTCTTGGCAAGCCACAAAAAACTCTGTGGCGGGCCGCATGTGGCCCCCGGGCTGCAATTTGCCCACCCCTGCCCTATGGGGTTGCCATGTCAGCTTGGCAGCACTTTCCACCAGCAGCACAGAGTACTGATACCTGTCTTTTCCCCCTGCCAGTGCTAAAACCAACTGGGGGTGGCATTTTCTATTGGAAAAACAATGCAGGGGAGTTAACCTCTCCCTGTTCTCCAAAGCCATGGACCTAATACTGGATACCCCTATAGATGCCTTTCCATCTAAATACATGGTACCCATTGGCTTCAGATCTCAGCCTCTTCGTATGTGCTACTCACTGGCTTTTAATACAGGACTGAATTTACCATCTTCACCTGCCCTTTGGTTTCTGAGTCCCTATGACTCCAATGGTGGCAAAAGGCTCTACTACCCTGAGAGTTTCTTACTTGGTCCTTTGGCTCCAGCTGTTCATGTTCTATATGGAAGCACTCCTGCTCAGAAACGCCAAGCTTGCTAGCCAAAAGCTTCCAGTTTCTCTTCATTGCTAATACTTCTGTGGCCACCTGGGAAAGCTGCCTATTGTTCAACCCCTGCTTGTCTTCAGCTTTGGCAGCAATCTGTAGGAACAATGTGGGAATTCAGTTATTAAGAAAAGTAGCAATGACCTAGATCTAATTATTTCAGCTTCCCAACTAATGAAACAGCAAGATTCGAGTCCAGTAACAACTCAGAGACTAACAAAAGTTTGGGGGTTTAAGCTTTCGAAAATCAAAGCTCCATTCATCATACCTGACGAAGGCAGCTTAGACTCTCAAAAACTTTAACCCCTAAAATCTTGTAGGTCTCTAAGGTGCTACTGAACTCGAACCAAAGATCAGCACAGCTACCCTCTGAAACAGTCTTCAGGAAAGGCACTCCCAACTAATGAATGCCCCCCCCAAAACCAAGTTTTATACATCTCCTATTAGGTTATTACAAGGTTTATCCTGCAGATTGTACTAAACAGAAATGTACAGGAGGAGGGCATTAAAAAGGGAATAGGACCGTAGTGTAATAGAATCGTTCATAAGGGTGCTTTTATAAAGGAAATAGGTTTGCTATGTTGTATGTATTATCTTGCTCTTACTGCACTGTGTTCCATTTTCTGCATTGTTTATGGTATGTCATATCCTATCATTGTGGTTTGTGCTGGTTTCTAATTTTTTCATCCTAGGCCTATTGCCTTGTTTACATTGTCTGATTGTTGTCTTATGTCATCTAATTGCACTGTTTTATATTTAGTAATCCACCTTAGATCTCAGCAAGAAAGGCTGACTATCAATGAAGCAAATAAATTAATGGCTGTGATCAGATGCATAATTTGCCCCAACATAGGTGCGAAAGCCAGGTGGATTTAACATGCGCGATCAGATCTGAACATCTGGGGAGCATCCCGCAGCTGGCAGCAACCTGTGTTGCTCCGCCACTGAAGCAGAGTAAACTGGCACCAGGGAAAGTTTGGTAGCAAACAGGTTGCTACGGGCCATGGGTGGACTTTCCCCTGTCTGATCACTTCAGCGCGCTCTCATGGAGTCGAGATGGCCTGATCAGGCCATCCCGACTTCATGCCATTTTTTCCCCCCTTCTCAGTATGTGCATCATCGCACACTCCATAGGGAGCCCTCAGGGCTGAGGTGCAAATCATCGATCCCTCATTTAAGTGCATCAGGATCAAACGGATCGCACAACTGAGAAATAGCTTCTCTTCCCCCCGCTTCATCTCACACGTGTGATCACAACCAATAAAACATATTTTCAGCCAGAATCGGCTCCCAAAGCAGCTTATGAGAATCAAAACTGAACAGAAATAAGAGAATTCACTAAAAAAATTTCTTCCTTGGGAGGAGATGCTTAGCTGATTTTAGGCACAATGTACATGGCTGATGGCTTCTTCCTCTTGTATGCAATGACATTGGCTTCTAATGAAAATGTTGCAAGAAAGGAAATTGCCTTGGTAGATAGACACAAAGTTCCCTGGTTTCACCTGTTCTGCCAATTAAACCTCTGGATATACTTACAGTACAAACTTTGGATTGGAGGGCAGTACAAATTTTCCACTTGCATAAGGTACTCCTATCAGTGGAACAGAACATTTCTGCCTCCTCCCACCCCATGCTAGCCCCCTGACCTCCCAAAATGCTGCTTCTGGGGGACGGGGGACCCTCAGAAGCAGCATGAGTAGCAAGTCAGGGGTCTGCAACCAAAAGAGGGAATTAGTGGAAATTACCCCACCCCTTCCATTAGCAGAAAATGTAGTCACCTTTGGTTCAGTTTCTTCATGTTTTAGCCATTCAGTGACTGACATGTTTAATGTTTGCTTAAATATGGTAAACATTCCATCTTTTTTTTAAAAAAAAATGAAGAAATAAGTGAATTTGTAGCACACAAGATGGAGAGAATAAACATTGTGATGGAAACTCTTTGATTTGACATCAGATCACATGAAACAGGGCTGCATCAAAAACTGTATCACACAACATTTTATCTGGCATTGCAACAGGATCAAATCCATTGTGCCTTTCCCCCATCACTAAGCAACTCTGTTTCAAGGCCAAGTTGAATGAAACAAAACAAAACAAACAAACAAAGCAAATAAAGCAGAAATTTCAGAGATGCAAAAATCTCATTCATTGTGATTCAGTGCTATTTTTCAAAAGCCAAACCGCTACAAACTGGATCTGGAAAGTGCCAGGTCTTGGTCTTTGACAAATCTCTGCTAAATTAGCCACGTTTGACAGATACAAACTTTACATATATTCAGTTTTATTCCCAATAATCTCAACAGTAATGTTGACTATACTCATATAGATGTTCAGATTCATATATTTATTTATTTATTTATTTATTTATTTTTCGTATTTATATCCTGCCCTCCCCGCAAGCGGGCTCAGGGCGGCTTACATGGGCCAAAGGCCTGTTCGGTACATTGACCTGTAAAATCGATTAAAACATTACAATAAATAACAATAAATAACATACAACAAATAAATACTCCTAAAAGCTTCCTTAAAACAGCGTTCGATGGTGACCAAGTGGCAGATCTACCTCCCCCCCTCGGCCACCGCTGAGACCGTGTTGGACCAGGGCACATCAAATAATTCTTTTTCAAAAGTTCATGAATAGTGACAGATGACAAATCATGGAGAAATAGGTATAAATAAAAAATCTCTACTTACACTAGGATAAGAAATCCAAGATTTGCTTAAATTCATATTTGTGGGTATAATGGGGAAATTTAGAATAGACTGCACTGTTTCTTGTGGAAGAGTCTGTACCCAGGCAACAAACATGTCTTCAGAGATATAACCTAGTGCAAAAGAATAATCTAAGAATGGAAAAACAGCAAACGAATGCGTATTTTATTTATTATTAAATGAGTATTCTGCCACATGGGGCATTCAAATGCTCAGAATGCTCAGAATGGCTTACTAAAAAAAAGTGAGACCCAAGGGACTCTCAGAATGGCTTACAATCTCCTTTCCCTTCCCCCTGTGATGTAGGTGGGGCTGAGAGAGCTCTGACAGAAACTGCTCTTTTTCAAGAACAGCTGTGCCAGAACTATGGCTTGCCTAAGGTCATCCAGCAGGTGCAAGTGGAGGAGAGGAGAATCAAACCCAGTTCTCCCAGATTAGAGTCTGCACACTTAACCACTACACCAAACTGGCTCCAAGAATAGCTAGGGTTGCCACCTCCATGTGGTGACTGGAGATCTCCTGCTATTACAACTGATCTCTAGGTGACAGAGATCAATTCACCTGGACAAAACGGCCACTTTGGGAGTTGGACTCTGTGGTATTATGCCCTAAACTCTGCCCATTCTGAGCCCCTCCCCCCCCCCCCCCCAATATCCAGGTATTTCCCAACTTGGAGCTGGCAACCCTAAGAATGGCTAAGAACCAATAAGAAGTGATCAGATTATGACACAGGACAATAAACACAGGAAGATCAGGCTATGTTGTTTTTAATTTAATATCAACTGTTATACTGTATTTTCTAATTTGTGAGTTCTCCTTATTGGCTTAGTCTGGTAGGCCTGTGGAAGTCCTGGGAAATACACTGGCTTTCCCATTCAATGGACTGTCAGGGGCAATAGTTTTACATGTGCTCATGTGCCTAATCTTCTCTGACACTGTCATGAATGGGAAAGTTCTTGCACGTGCAGATGACACACATATACACCGAAGCCACTGTATGTGAAAAGAGCCTCCAGCGCAGAAAACACAAATGTACCAAAACAAAATAAAAATTACAGTTGTTACTTTCAAGCAGAAATAATGACCATCTGCAATAAATTTGTTAGAAATTTTTGAAAATGAGCTGGACAGAGTTTGGGATCCACCCAAAGATTTCCACATACAACAGTCATTGCAGAAGTGGGGTGGGTGGGAGACACATACTAGTCCCTGGTGTAAAGTTAAACACAGCATATCCCAAGCTGCATTTTCACTTGTGTTAAGGCCTTGTGCAGTCAATTTCTGGGCACTATAAGATATAGGGAAGAGAATACTTGGTATGACACCAGATCTTGCCCAAGTGGAACTATGCTAATTCTGTTTATATTTGCATTAAGACTCATTTATTTCAGTGGGGAACATTTAAGTACACTGATAACTCTCACAGTGGAATTGACTGAATTTCAGCTGGACGGTATATCAAAATAATGAATGAACCCAGTGATCTCCTTCAAACCCCAGTTATTTTGGTCAACTTCTGAAGAGATACTAACAAAATCCACTAGATGGTGCTGTGTCACACTCTTTGCAAAATATACACTTTCCCATCTTTCTAGTCCATTTCATTCTCTCTCAACATGGGATCTCTAAGACCTTATCAGCGCTCTCTGGAACCTAGGGCCTTTTCTCACTAGCTTTTCTCACTAGCACTAGCTGTTCCAGCAGGATTTTCTTGCTCCAGGGAAGCAGTGCAGCGATACTCTGGAGGAAATTGTGAGCACCCAGCCAATGGTGGGAAACTGACCAGAAGCTCCGGTGCTAGCTTCGGTGTAAACCGCGGGGGACAGCTAGTGAGAAAAGGCCCCTAGTGTTCCCTTAGTTGATTTTTTAAAGGAGATCAACTCATTACCTTGATTGCTTTTATCCAGTTCCTGGAGAAAGAGGCTGGGAAGCTCCTGAACTGCCCTGCACTTTTCCTTAGGGTATAAGTCACGCAACAGGTCCTGGAGCTGTTTCTTGCCAATATTGCCAGGGCCTAACATTTGGTATAGACCTAAGCAAAGGAGAGAACTGACACTTAGTGCTCAGAGCTGCACCACATATTCTTCTGTTTCAGGTTTTTTTTTGGGGGGGGGGGGAGAAGCTCGCAATCTGGGTGGAAGAGAAATTATTTGTGAAAAATACTTCGTTTGTGAGCATATTCACCATTTATTGCTAATCAGCGTTCTGCCACTGTTTTGCCTGGTGGCTGATCTTCCCAAGATTAGTCACATGTGTGATTGATCCCACCCAGTCGGAGACAACACAGAAAATAACTAATTGGGTGTGAGAACAATGCAAATGAATAAATGAATATTTTTCCCCAAAAGGGAGTTTGGAGACTTTTTTGGCAGTGTCAAAACATTTAAAAAATACTGCAAATAGTTTCAGCTCAACTTCTAAGATTCTTGATGTGAATGAAACCTATATTCTATCTCACAGATATTTTTTTTAACTAGCTGCTATGACATAGAAGGGGCTGCAGTGGTTCAAGTGGTTAAGATGCTGAACTGCAGTCCAAAAAGTCGGTAGTTCAGCAGTTCGAGACCCAAGTGCTGTGTGACAGAATGAGCTCCTGTCTCTGGTCCCAGCTCCTGCCAACCTAGCCATTCAAAAGCAAGACATTGCAAGTAGATAAATAGGTTCCGCTTCGGTGGGAAGGTAACAGCGTTCTGTGTGCCTTGGTGTCTAGTCATGCCGGCCACATGACCATAGAAACATCTTTGGACAGTGCTGGCTCTTCGGCTTGGAAATGGAGATAAGCACCACATCCCTAGAGTCAGATTCAACTGAATTTCGAGCAAGGGACATCGTAAAGCTACCATCATATGACTATGGAGTTGGTATCTTTGGCCAGGCCAAGGCTCCTCCTACAGTTTCAAAGAGAGGCCAGCCAGATGCCACAGGAACATGAGGCACCATGGCAGAAGCCATCAGGTCTGTAGCTACAGTGGGGCATCTTGGGGCTAGCCCTCCCAACTTACTGGCAAGGCCCCACAACTTCCCATTCCACTCAGGGTCCCTGAGTGGCAGCAGGCACAGGGAAGGAGTTGGGTATTCCTGCGCAGCTGTCTGGAGCAAGGGTCCAGTTTAAATATTTCAATTAGCCAGTACCTCCTAAGAGATTTAAATGCCCCCCGACTAAAAAAAATCCTGGCTACAGGCCTGGAAGCCATATTAGCACAAGTACGCAGCGCTGGAGGACCTTTGGTACATTCTGGAATAGGTCTGCCAGGCCAAGTCTGACAACCAGCACGAGGGCTGGAGGTGGAGACAACCAGCACGAGGGCTGGGGAGGCAGCGTTGCTGGCATGACGATGTTACTTCCAGAGGAAACCCAGAAGTGACTGCAAGTAGATCTAAGAATTGCCAAAAGCTCTATAGTAAAACTCTTGTGTTAAAACCAGGCAGTTTTCCTAGAGTTTCCTAGGGCTACCCGCCATTACTTCTGGGATTTCTCTGGAAGTGACATTGTCATGCCACTGAGACTGCCATTCCCTCCCCCATGCCACTTGGAGCAGCAGTGGGCAATGGGAGCTCAGGGCTGAGATGCCTTGCCCCCAGCTGGGTATTATGGAACCATGCAGTAGCAACTGGAACAGTTAAAAAGTGCTGTCCCGCCAAGCCTTGTGTTTAACAGCAATCATAGCTATAGCCTAAAAATAATGTTTCTTGCCCACTCCCATTATGGTTTCATTTTTCTCGGGGAAAGTTGATGGAACTAATGAGATAGTTACCTATGAAACAGAAGCCTCTATCACTTCATATACCTCCCCCTCACCAAATCATCTTATTTCTATAGTTCTCTATCATTTTAAAATCTTCACCAGCTTTTTACTGCCTAGCAATTTATCAGCAAAAGATGCTGCCAGCTGCAGATCCTCTTTGCTTCCCTTCTTCCCAGAAGTCCCTTTTGACCACTAAAGGGAATTCCAGGGGTTGCAGGGCTGGTACGGTAAGGTTGCCAGGTCAGGGTGGAAAATACTTGGAGTCTTTGGGGGTGGATCCGGGAGAGGGTGGGGTTTGAGGAGGGGAGGGACCTCAGGGGGGTACCATGCCATAGAGTCCACCCTTCAGAGCAGCCATTTTCTCCAGGAGAGCTGATCTCTGTCAGCTGGAGATTAGTTGTAAAAATGGGAGATCCCCAGGCCCTGCCTGGAGGCTGGCAACCCTACTGTATGGGTCACTGGGATCCAGTGAGGAGGGGGAAGAGGACAATGTAATCCTTCCCATCTCTTCCATCAGCAAGCCTGCAGTGACAAAAAGGCAGGAGGAAGTGATTGCATCTCCTTGCCTCTCACTGCAGCTCACCAACTTCCCTGGCTTTTACTCCATATGGTTGTGGGGTTGTGATTGCATCTCCATGCCCCCAGGCATGATGGGGGTGGGGGAGAAGAAACCTCTCCCCCCCACTCCATGATCCTAAGCTGAAACAGGCCCTGAGATGCTTGGAAACTTCAGTTGTCCAACATCATGTCTGGCCTTGCGAATATTACGACAAGGAAACCTGATTCATGCCTCTGACGTAATGTCTTGTATACATCTCGGAGCCTAGATGTTAAACCTCCAAGCGGGTGAGAGCAGGCATCATGCTTCTAGGTAAATGCACATGCATAAACACTAAGGCTGCAACTCTAAGAGCCCTTTCCCGGGAATAAGTCCCACTGAATAAAGTGGGGCTTACTTCTGAGTAGAGCTGCTTAGGCTTGCTCTTAAGGGCACTTTGTAGTACACAGACTGCGGTTTTCATACTCTGCAGCTGGTGAAGCTTGGAAGATAATTATTTTTTATCATTTATATCTTCAGCCAACAGAAAAATCCCCCTCTTGCTTTTAAATCAGTGCAGGACAAGGTTACTGCAGAATAAATTGGATACAGCAGATGAGGTGGAGTCATCATCAACAATGTATCATGGCAGTGGGGTCAGCCCTTGGGCAATGATCCTTGATATGAAATGCAAGGGCTGCCAATTGGCCACTTTCTCCACTGGCATAACTGGTGTGCCCCCCCCCCCCCCCCCAGCTGCTGCCATATGAAGTTATATTATAATGGAGAGAATAGAAAAGAGTCTGGTTTTCAACTCCTGGGCAAAGGAATTTGCTGTGGTGCACTTTAAGATCACTGAGCAATTTTAACTTTCTTTTCAGCTTTGGCTTTTCCATGCCTGCAAAGCAGCTCCTCTAAACACAGCAACTGTCTGTGGCTGCCTTTTTTGCTTCCCTTTCCTTCCTTATATCTCTTCAGCCAGAGGGGGAGAGACAGAGAGATTGATGTTTCTATTCACTCTGCTCCTTGACCCACCCTTTGACCACTCAGGCACCTTCTATGGCACATGAGCTCCACCATGTATTCCACTGTCCTCATCCCTGGGCCGGTGAGCCCTGGGCCAGGCTACACCCCTGGGTGAAGTTTGTGACTTTTCATATTTGTACATTCTAAGAGCTGGCAAGCCTAGATACAGTGATGTTACAAGCATGTCCTTGTTTTCATCCATTAAATGTTGAGAGGTATTATAAGTTTCTTAAGTATAACTAGTCCAGTTTTTAGGGGTGTAAGAATCCAGAAGTCAAAGCTCCCTTCATCAGATACCCTGAAAATCTTTCTGGTCTCTAAGATGCTACTCAACTGAAATCTATTTCTTCTGCTGGAGACCAACACAACTACCCTCTGTAACAATCTTCCCCCCTTTTAAAATGTGTGTGTGTTGTGTGTTTGCCTGGAAGTCATAGTGACTTCTGGTGACCCCTACTGGGGACTTAGACATTTTTCAGTGAGGTGGCTTGAGTAGCCTGCCTCTGCCTCCCGCCTCTGGTATTCCTCGGTGGTTGCCCTTCCAAGTACTGGCCAGAGTCAACCCTGCTTAGCTGCTGACATCTGATGAGATTGGGCTTACCTGGACTATCCAGCTCAGGGCCCCTCTGAAACTATCTTAAGGATAACTAAGTTCGAGCCCAGTAATACCTTGAAAACTAACAAATTTTTCCAGGGTATAAGTTTTTGTGGGTCGAAGCACACTTCCTCAGATACCAGGATAGCCATTTGATATCCGTTAGAGACAAGAAATGGATCTTCAGTCTGAACCAAGAAGACAATTTTTATGCCTGAAGACCAAAGAGAAAGTGCATTGGGTTGTACGCTACCACTGTGCTCAGCTAATAGCAGCACTTTCCCCCAACATAAGAAGCCTTCCAACAGGAGACTCTTTGGCCAGTACTGAGAGCCAGTTTGGTGTAGTGGTTAAGTGCGCGGACTCTAATCTGGGAGAACCGGGTTTGATTCCCCACTCCTCCACTTGCACCTGCTGGATGACCTTGGGCAAGCCATAGTTCTGTACCAGCTGTTCTTGAAAAAGAGCAGTTTCTGTCAGAGCTCTCACAGCCCCACCTACCTCACAGGGTGTCTGTTATGGGGAGGGGAGGGGAAGGGAGTTTGTAAGCTGCTCTGAGACTCCAAGTGAGTGAAGGGCGGGATATAAATCCAATCTCTTCTCTTCTTCTCTCTTCTACATGAACAGATGAAGTTGTCTTATACTGAGTCAGATTACTGCTTTCTCAAGTTCAGTACCCTGTATTCTGGCAGTAGCTCTCCAGTGTCTCTGAGAGTCAGCTATTGTGTAGTGTAGTGGTTAAGAGCAGTGGACTCTAATCTGGAGAACTGGGTTTGATTCCCCACTCCTCCACATGAAGCCAGCTGGGTGGTGTTGGACCTATCACAACCCCACCCTACCTCACAAGGTGCCTGTTGTGGAAAGTGGAAGGGAAGGCAATTGTAAGCGACACTGAGACTCCTTCAGGTAGTGAGTGGTGGGGTCTTCTTCTTCCTCCTCTCCGCACCCCAGACAGAGGTCTTTCACATCATCTCCTGCCTGATCCTTTTAACTGGAGTTGCTGGGGATTAAACCAGGGATCTGGTGCTCTGCCACTGAACCAAGGCCCTTCACATCCTCTGGCAGCAACACAAGTTAGATTTAGCATTTCAAACAGAGATCTCAGGTGGCAATATCAGAACATTGCTTTTAAAAAAACACCTATACTGCCCCCGCCCCCCCCCCCCCCCCCCCAGGGACCAACCATACTGAAAGTCTTTGGCACCCTCTGCTTTTGCAATTTTTCCTTTAAAAAACCCCTGCATTTGGAAAATCAATAAATCATTAGAGGTGCATCATTATCATTTTTATGAGGAGTTCAGTGAAATCACAGATGCTGTATCCTGTTCACTCCAGATAATTGCATTGTTTGCATGCATCCAGGAAATTAGAGTGGAATGAGGATAATTTATTGATCTAAACAAAAAGCCTTGCTTCTTGTGAAAACAAACAAGAAAGGGCATTGGCTGGTTTAAAAGCCAGATGAGTCCAAATGTCTTATCAATAATTGACATTTCGAATGGCCATTGATTTTTTTCCCTAAATCAAAATCCATGTACAAAATTGTTTCCCTCAAACTATTTGTTCTTAGACTATAATCTTCTAACTAAGGGACTGCTTAAGCATCTCTTGTTTACCACTCAAATACATACAAAGCTGCCTTATACTCAGTCAGTATCTGAACAAGAATCTACAGTTGTCAAATCTAAACACACAATAATACACAACTGCGTGGCAACATTAGAATTATATCAATAAAGAATTTTCATGACTAAGCTAAGCAATGACGCCTCCCCTGTTTCTGCGCTTCATTAACCTGCTTTTGTATATCATTTCATCTTATATCAATAATAAATGCATACAACTACCTGTTTTTGTGTATCATTCAAAAATATATGCTAACATTAATACAAGAAATATTGATACAATAATCAATTAGAACAATTAGGAAGATCAGAAGGTATTCCAAGGTATTTGAAACATTGACCAGATCTAAAGGTGGTGTCAGTGGCCTCTTCTACTAGTGGCTTCTTCTTACAACAAGAAGTATGACTTTTCTTCAGGACCAGTAGATTTAACACATTTGGGACTTATCTACACAGCTAGTCAGTGACTTGGTGAAAGCTTTATTGCAAAGAAGCCTTAAAGACAGCTGTTTCTATTTTGGGTCCATATATTACACTCCTTTGTATGGAGGTTATAGAAAAATATTAATGTTTCCTTATGAAGAAGGAGAAAGAGGAGATTTCACTACCCGCAGGACTCTGAAAGTGGCTTACGTTCCCTTTCCTTTCCGCTCCCCACAACAGACACCCTGTGAGGTATGTGGGGCTGAGAGAGCTCTCTCAAGAACTGCCCTTGAGAGAACAGCTCCGAAAGAATTTATGACTGACCCAAGGTCACACCAGCAGCTGCATGTGGAGAATTGGGGATTCGAACCCAGTTCTCCCAGATTACAGTCCACGCTCTTAGCCACTACACCAAACTGGCCCTTTAGTAATCATTATACTCAGTCAGACCATTGGTCCATTAAGTTCAGTATTGCTTTCTCAGAGTGGCAGCAGCTCTCCAGGGTCTCAGGCTCAGGTCTTTCACATCAGCTACTACCTGCTCCATTTAACTGGAGATGCCAGGGATTGAAATGACTGCTTTCTGCTTCTCATGCAGATGCTCTACCACTATAGGGACTTTCAGGGAAGAGAATAAGAAAATTGCAGCCTAAAGTTGACAACGGCCCAAAGTTGCTTGTCTGGCTCTGCTAACATTCGCCAAGCCATTAACAGAGCATCTGCTGACACAGCCATGGAGCATGGGCTGAAAGGAACAGACCTCTACAGGGATGTTACAGGCCCCTTCCCAGAGGGTTAAGGAGCAGGCTCACACACAACCCCATCACTTTCCTATTGTTATATACTGGCTTCACACAAAGATAACAAGAGATCTCAGTTAACTTCACTGGAGACCAAAACAAGAGGTTATGAGTATAACTAGAGAATAGGGGAGACTTCCTGGTAATTCCTTGTCCCCTCCCCCAGCACTAATCGGGGGGGGGGGAGGTGTAAAACCCCCCAGAAATGACATAATGACATTGGGGGCCACATACTTTTGGCAGATGAGAGTCATACCTTACATCATGTCACTTCTATTTTTTGTCACAAAAAACCATTGCTTGCCAGTATGCTTGTCCCTGCCCCTCCAAATCCTTCTGGAGGTGCCAGGCAGCCTGGCATCCCTTGCAGAGAACAATGAACAATTACTTATAGACATCTAGTCCTAGGGTACACGGCTGCTGACTGCAGCCACTGAGCTAAAACTGCAAGGCTGGAGCAGAGAAACAGTAAGTATGCCTTCAAGGTAG
The DNA here is from genome assembly GCA_029233225.1 of Lepidodactylus listeri. Classification (NCBI taxonomy): domain Eukaryota; kingdom Metazoa; phylum Chordata; class Lepidosauria; order Squamata; family Gekkonidae; genus Lepidodactylus; species Lepidodactylus listeri. The sequence goes on from JARCFY010000004.1 coordinate 127,644,373, forward strand.
AGAGACATTATTTGCAGAACAGTTCCGTACTCAGGGTTTCCAACTCCAGGGTTGGAGATTCCTGAATATTTGGGGTGGAGCCTGAGGAGGGATGTCAGCAGGGCATAAGTAGGGATACCAGCCTCTAGGTGAGACCAGGGGGTCCCCTGGAATTACAGTTCACATCCAGATGACAGATATCAATTCCCCTGGAGAAAATGGATGCTTTGGAAGGTGGACTGTATGGCATTGTACTCCACTGATATCCCTGTCCTCCCCATGCTCCACCCCCAAATCTCCAGGAATTTCACAAGCTGGATCTGGCAACCTTACCCCCCCCCCATCCGTTAGGGGTAAAATGGAGGAGAGAGTACAAAGTAAGCTGCTTTGGGTCTCCATTCTGGAGAAAGGCAAAGTGCAAACGAATCATCACAAATATAGGTGAAGATCAAAGGTAGGTTGGTGGATGGGAAGAAGAGAAGGAAGCAGGGAAATGTAAGGATATGGGGGCTGTAAGGAGGAGCAAAAAAGGAAACAATTTTTGGGGGGGACAGGAGAAAGTGAGCCCCCCCCCCCCCAGCAAGTCTTTGCAGATGTCCTTTTAAAGAACTGGGCCCAGAATGATGGCTGACACCATGCATGTGGTTCCCGGCCCAGCAACTGGAACTATGCTGAGTTTCAGAGAAAGGCTGCCAGGAGGGAGGGAGGGAGAAGGGAAATCTAAAGGCGGGGACAGAGTAGCCAGTGAGAAATGGAGGTGGTTTGCCATTGCCTTCCTGTGCAGAGTCTTTCTCGGTCGTCTCTCTTCCAAGTACTGAACCCTGCTTAGCTGCCAAGATCTGATGTGACTGGGTTATACCATGCCATTTTTCCTCCCCATACTGATTTATTGATGCACAAAGAAAACAGAATAATGGGTATTCTCTATGGGGGGAAATTGAGTGTGAAGAAACAGAAAATGGTACAAAAACAAAGAATCATAGATTCAGTTCATTCAAGTAAAATAGAGATGTTCAGGTGAGACAACAGAAACTCAAATGTATCCATTGTTGATGAGGTTATTCACAATTCCGAATCACAAAAATTTTGAATGAAAAGTATTGAACTGCTTGCATTTAGGTTTTTGTTTTCACGTTGAATTTATGGCATTCCTCCCAGTTGTGTCCTTAGCTCCCTCCTCTTGATCACGACAATGGTTCTGGCCGCAGCCTCTATGTAATTCATATAGTCCTGTCGAAATTGCATCACTACCCTTTTCATAAACTACAAAAGCTTCTCCAAGCCATCAACCCTACTTGACACGAATCAAATACATAAATTATTGCAAAATAATATATAGTTGTCATCATTATCTCCACAGAAATAGAGACTTCATTCACTGAGGTTTTCATTGTTATATAAATGAGCGTATGGATTTTTGTTTTATTAACTGGTTTAATTAATTGGCTGGATCTTTTAATATCACAGTGTTATGGGCACCCTTCATACAAGCATGCTTGATTTTCTTCCTCTTTCAAAAGCAGCTTTCATTTTAAAAAAAAAAATCTAGATTAGTGAAGTGTGACTCTCCTTTCAAGTATGGCAGCGACCCACAATTCCAGTTAATTTGGAATGTAAGAACCAATTTCATGGTTTAAATCTCATTATGCGAGTTCACATTTAAATGCTTTTTAGCTAGAGATATCAGATTGTATTCCATATACAATGGAGTAATGCTCTGTACTTATTTTCCAATATTTCAACTTTCCAGTGAATCTCGCTCAGAATTTGAAATAGCCACTGTCTGGAATCCAGCAAAGGACTAACAGTGGCTGATGAAACAATTTTGTAGCTGGCGTCCATGGTGTCAGGCTGATGAATTCTTATTGTGGCTTGGGCAGCTACACATTTGAATAACTCTCCAGCCCAGGGAAGAGATGTATTAGTAGCTGTCATGGCCTCCAGAGGCCCTGTAGCTATCTATTTCTGTTACTATTATGAATAATATCACAGATTAGCATGGAGGCAAGCAAGCTGCATCCTACTCTAAGAAAAGAAAATGCAAGAAACGCCAAATCCAGCATCACCAGACAACATAAGACAGCCCTCCCTGCAGAGGTGGATTTTTACTGGGACCTGGTGTCTCTCATTAGCAGGGCTTTTTTTGTAGAAAAAGCCCAGCAGGAACTCATTAGCACAATAGGCCACAGCCAACAGCAGAAATGCATTAGCATATTAGGCCACACCCCTGACAGCACAGCTCCCTCCCAGGATTGGCTTCCCCAGGCCCCCCATGGCTTGCGAGGTGCATGGGGAACCCGGGGGGGGGGAGGCTGTAGGCATGACCAACTCAGAAGCCAGCCGGAACTCCGTTCCTATGCGTTCCTGCCCTGCTCATTAGTAAGCTTGCCAATCTCCTGGTGGAGCTTGGAGATCTCCTGGAATTACAATTGATCTCCAGACTACAGACAGCATTCCCCTGGAGGAAGTGGAAGCTTCAAAGGATGGACTATATGGCAAGGAGGGGCTGTGGCTCAGTGGTAGAGCATCTGCTTAGCATGCAGAAGGTCCCAGGTTCAGTCCCCGGCATCTCCAATTGAAAGGTCTGGCAGTTGGTGATGTGAAAGACCTCAGCCTGAGACCCTGGAGAGCTGCTGCCAGTCTGAGTAGACAATACTGACTTTGATGGGCCAAGGGTCTGATTTGGTATAAGGCAGTTTCATGTGTTCATTATATTCTGCTGAGGTTTTTGCCTTCCCCAAACCCCATCCTCTCAGGCTCCATGCCCCCAAATCTCCGGGAACTTCTCAACCCAGAGTTGGCAACCCTACCCATCAGATGTCAGGTGTGGCGCTGTCCATTTGAGCCTAACAGCCCTGCCACAAAAAGCTTTGCCCCCACTCACCTGTCCCAGTTTGCTAGTCCAGTTATGCAAACATTGAGTTACACATCTGCAGCAGGGCTTTGGACTTCATTTTTAAAAACCTCTCCAATAGCCCCCTTGCTTTAAAAAAAGGGCAAACTGCTTTCTAGTTTCAGTAACTTTGTTCATAAATGTAAATATATTTCTTTCTTATTAGTGATGTGATGTGAAGGCCTTTACAAATCATTTACTGTTTTAAGATTTGCTGGGTGAACACATGAATTGTTAGGAAGAAGAGTTGGTTTTTATAGCCCACTTTTCTCTACCTTAAGGAGTCATAAGTGGATTATGATTGCATTCCCTCCCTCTCCCTACAACAGGCCCCTTGTGAGGCAGGTGGGGCTGAGAGAGTTCTGAGGGAACTGTGACTGGCCCCTTGTGAGGCAGGTGGGGCTGAGAGAGTTCTGAGGGAACTGTGACTGGCCCAAGGTCACCCAGCAGGCTTCATGTGGAGGAGGAAGGAGAAGAGAAGAAGAAAAGTAAATTTTTATACCCCAGTTTTTTCTACCTTAAGAAGTCACAAAGCGGCTTACAATCTCCCTCCCTTCTTCTCCCCACAACAGGCACCTTGGGAGGCAGATGGGGCTGAGAGAGTTTCACAGGAACTGTGACTGGCCCCTGGTCACCTAGCAGGCCTCATATGGAGGAGCAGAGAATCAAACCTGGTTCTCCAGATTCTTAGCCATTCTTAACCACTACGCCACACTGGCTCTTCGGTTTCAACTCCTGTTACATCAGCCTTGGGCCAGTCTCACACCCTCAGCCTAATGTATTGCACAGCATTGTTCTGAGGAGAACATGGAGGAGAAGAGAATGAGGCAAGCCACCTCAGGTCCTCCTTAAGGAGAAGGGGGGGGGGTATACATTAATTAATTAAACTCAACATGCCAAAAGGCTTAAAGTCTTCTGATCCAGCAAGGAAGAGCCCGGTCCAGTCTCAGGCTTCAGTTTATGTCGATGATAACAGATACAAATGCCAATCTGGATGCATCCGCTTCATAACACTCATCCAGGCCCCTTTACACTGACAAAATATGTCTTTCCATGGAGTTCCTGTCCAGGATTGTTACTTACTGTACATGGCTACTTATGACTAGAGGTGGATTAAGGCCCTCGATGGCAGTGGGGAGTTACTCTCTCCAACTGAAATCAATGGGATTTACAGTGCAATTCTATGCAGAGTTACTCCAGCCTATATCCACAGAAATCAATGAGCTTAATGAAGTAGGTCCCCATCAGATTGCACCGTCAATCACTGTCAACTGTGGCTTGGATTCAATGCACTGTTTCCACAGGAAGAAGGATTCATGCCCATGGTGCCTGATTTTCCCATCTCCACTCCCTCCACTGCAGCCCAAGATGACCTCTGAAACGCCATTGCTTGGAGTCCGTGCCCTCCAGCAGCAGCTTTTCAGAGGGCATTCTTGGGTTGCACTGGGAGGGGGGATGTGAGACAGTAACACACCATGAGCAGAAATCCTTAAACCCATGGAAACATTCCACTGAATCCAAGGCTTTGCCTTGATCTTACAGGCAAATGCACCAAAGAGCCACTCCCATTGAACACAACGAGACTAATCTATTTATCTATTTACTTCAATTATATCCCACTTTCCTCCCTCATGGAGACTCAAAGTAGCTTACAATATTCTCCCCTTCTCCATTTTATCCTCACAACTACCCTGTGAGGCAGGTTAGGCTAAGAGTGTGGGACTCGGCCAAGATCACCCAGCAAGCTTGCTTGGTTTCAAACCTCGGTCTCCCAGAGCCTAGTCTGACTCTCTAACCACTAGGATGCATGCTGGCTCTCAGCTTCTATGTAAATAAGGCTTGTTTGCTATTTGAAAATGTATATCCTGAGCAGCAGGATATTAACAAACCAGGCAACTACGGATGCAGGGCTGCCAGCTTCCAGGTGGGGCCTGGAGACCTCCCGCTTTTACCACTGATCTCCAGCTGCCAGAATTCAGCTCCCCTGAAGAAAATGGCCTCTTTGAAGGGTGGACTCTCTGGCATTGTACCCAAACTCCATCCTCTCCTGGATCTACCCCCAAAGTCTCCAGGTATTTTCCAACCCATACCTGGCTACACTACTTAGATGTGCTATTTGGGGGGGGGGGGGAGAGATGGAGGCATGACATGAGTGTAAGCAGCCTTGAGGGCCCAGAGTAGAAAGACAGCTCATAAATGTTTTAAATAAAATAGATAAATCAGTGATACTAAAGTAACAAAACCTCCGAACTACATTCCATATGAGCTGTCCACATTTGCATTTTCCATAAAAGCCATCCCTCTCCTACAGTGGTCAGCAACATAATTTTAAGGAATGTTGGGCAACAGGACAGAATTGGAGTTTCTGTTTCATCCAGAAGGCCAAGCCCCTACAGCTACATCATTTTTGTGGGGACCAAGGGGGGGGGGGGAAATGAGTTGTTAGATGTGTTTAGTTGTTTTAAACCAAAATGATTTAGCAGCAGTAATAACAGTTTCGGCAAAGGATTGTCCAACAGCCAGCTGGAGGTAATAGCCCAAAACAAAGAAAGATTCTGGCTATCATTTCCCCCATCTGGTCATTAATCTGCAGGAAATGCACTGTATGCCGTAATTGCTTAATTAATCAAACGAAGTCGGCACTTCAAAAACTGGTATTCCTGAGTTTGAGGCAGTGAAATCCCACGTGGTATTTAAAAAAAACAAAAAACTTTCAACAGCTCTTCCGCTCTTCCACTCCTTCCAGGCCTTGCTAATTAATCAATACTTTTGTTTTGAATGCAGGATACCTAAAGATAGGCTGCTGATTTATACCTGCAGTAACACGATGCCTGGAATAAAATGTTATTCAGCATGTTCCTCGTACTACTCAGGAAGGCTAATCCAATAGAATTCATCATTAACCAATTATAGGAATTGACCTGCGTTCACAGATGTGTGACTCGATTTGAAAAGCCAGCAAATCAGGAATGACATGAGTGCCCCCACACAAACACACAACAATCTTGTTAAAGGGGGAGTGATTGTCGAATCCTGTAGGGGCTGTTTATCCTTCCATGGAGGAAAAGGAGAAATAACGTTGTAATGGAGTAGAAAAACAGTTGTCACTCAACAGGGCTTTTTTAAAAAAATGATGAGCTGTTTCCTGTCCAGTCAAGTCAGCCAGAAGTTTTTTCCCAAGTCAAATGAGTTGTTGAGGGAGTATTCTCCAACTGACAATGTCTCTTCATGCACTTTCTTAAGTCATCTCATGGGTGTCTATAAAGTACCGTCAAATAGTAGCTGACATACGGTGACCCTGTAGGGTTTTCAAGGCCAGCGACTCACAGAGGTGATTTGCCATTGTCTTCCTCTGTACAGTGACCCTGCTTAGCTTCCAAGATCAGGCTAGCCTGGGCCATTCGGGTCAGGGCAAGTCCGCCCAGTGCCAATATGTACTTCTTCTTATATCTCTTCCCCTTCCTACACAGAACAAGCACAGAGTGCATGGGCCTGACTCAGATCAAAAGAAGATAGCATGTGGAGCAGGGCAGTGAAGTACCATCAGCATGTGGGTGATGCCAGGTCTCAGACCCACTTGCCAATTTATTCACATAGTGAACGCAAGGGCAGGAAACACAATAGAGCCTGCTACAGTGGGGAGGGCGGGATAACAAATTTAATAAATGAAATAAATAAAATAAACTGCGTCCAACAGAAAGGCTGAGTGTGGTCCTTTCTGCATTTGCCTGCTAGTCCAGATGTTCCCAGTGTTTGAGTCAAGGCAATTTAAGACCAGGGCAAAATAGCATCCAAATAACCCGGGACAACAGCAGGCTGAAACTGGGCTGACCACTGAAGGGAGATAATGTAGTGCAGAATGGGAGGAAAAAACCGGATTGAAAAGAAGGTTGAATTTGATTTTAGTGCAGAACTGCTTGGAGAACTGCGATAGTGCAGAACTGCGGTAACAAGGATTAAAAGGAGAGTGCAGAAAAGGCCTGCACCTCCGACTTCTAGGACCTTCCTAACAGGAATGCACAGAGCTAGTCAAATATGGCCCGCTGGAGTCATGCCATGTGCTGCAGCATAGCAGTACTGCCAAGGCCTCATGATCAGCAGCACCAAAATCAACTGAAGATCTAATAGGATCAGTAGGGTAGAATGACCCCCATCTATCAATCTGTCAGTGAATCTGTCAACTAAGGCTACAAAAAGTGTCATATTCAGGCTGCAACATATAATGAGAGGTGTCCAAGAAACTAATTGCATCCAGTGGATCTGAAACAGCATGGTTAGTCCCATTCATTAATGCCCACAGGAAAGACAGTAGATGTGTAAGGAGATGGGAAACAGACATCAAAATTAGGCTATTTTGAGCAGGAGCTTTAAATACAGACTTGTCCAGTGTTTTTACTTTTGTATCAAGTAAATTGCTTTAAACACTGAGCAATGTATTCTAAGTACATTTATAAGGGACTAACAGTTCAATCCTAAACTGAGTTAAAGGTAAAGGTTTCCCTTGCTCGAAAGCCAGTTGAATCCGACTCTAGAGGGCAGTGCTCATCTCCATTTCCAAGCTGATGAGCCAGCACTGCCTGAAGATTTTTTTCCATGGCCATGTGGCCGGCATGACTAAACACTGAGGCACATGGAACAGTGTTACCTTCCCACCAAAACAGTACCTATTTATCTACTTGCAAGTTCTTGCTTTTGAACTGCTAGGTTGGCAGGAGCTGGGGCCAGAGATGGGAGCTCCCTCCATCATGCGGCACTTGGGTCTCAAACTGCAGAGCTACTGACCTTCTGGTCTGCAGCTCAGCGTCTTAACCTCTGAGCCACCGCAGCTCCCCTAAACTGAGTTACACCCTTCTAAACCCACTGACTTGAGTGGATTTAGAATGGTGTAACTTTGCTTAGGATTGCACTGTAAGTGGCAGATTTCTTTTCCCCTTTGTCTGGAACTTACTCCTGACTCAGTTGTCATTTTCCACCTTTAATCCTTGTTGCTCTGAGCTTCAGCAGCTGGTACCATCCACCTGGCTAGCTTGGCTTCAACCTGTAGAAGAACCCATCCTGTCCCATCTGTTAGAAATCGCTAGGAGCCAGTGCTTTTAAATTACAGACCACTGGAACTGAATTGTAAGATGAGATGCAATACTAACATATTGTCTGGCTTAAAATCCAGTACTGGCCACTGGCTGGGACAGAGAGTAGATCAGTGTCCCAACCCCATAAAGCAGTTCTTGTGTTCTACTAATGATGACTTTTATAATCAATTTGGTTGGACAGGGAAAGGTTCAAACATCCCTACTTAGCTATTATTTGGGGCACTATTTGTTCCTTCAGGGACACCATGAGATACAGGTGCTGATGAGATACACATAGAATCCCTAACGGAGTACATAACAGCAATGCTCCCTCTAAGCTGTGGAGTCTTGTGAGCAAAAATTCTACTTTGTGAGCTACTGGCATCAATGTTGTGAGCGAGCCATTTGGCTACTGCATAAATTAGCTTGCTCTGGAACCATCCTTCCTGAGCTAAGACAAAAATGTGTGAGCCAGAGGCTAAAAAACTGTAACCTAGCTCACACTATCTCAGCTTAGAGGGAACTCTTCATAACAGCCCCTGGTGCCCTAGCAGGTTGCAAAAACCCTTTCTTCCTGTGTGATGTGGTCCTGTCTAGCCCCCTCTCACCTGGGAACTGATTTTCCAATGAGGAACTTACAATTCACACTTCACTAGAAATCCTTGTGGCAGATCTGGATACTATCCGAGGTCTCTGTAATGCAAAGGTAGGCCCATAAACAGGGAAAAGATAAATTCTGCACATGTGGTACCTCTTAATTTGGTTTCCAGGCTGCTTTTAGAGAGCCAGGACGCAGCGTTACAATAAGTTTGGAATGTTATCTGGTCATCATCTGTGACAGGAATTTGCTTCAGTAACTGGAAGAAACAAACAGAAACTTATTGCAATCCAAGAAGACATAGGACCTCCGGTTTATGCCAGCTCCTCCACCAAAGTTAACCAGACCATTACAATTTTTAAGCCTTTTCCAGGACTGGAGTTTGATTCTGCACCCTTGTAAATAACATTCAAATAGCACTATTTGGCCCCAGTTACTGAAGGTGCCCAGGGAGAGAAGCAGCTATGTAAACTGTAGGGAAAGGTCAGTTTCCCTTTGTGTTTCACAAGAGCGTCTCCTAGAGTCACACACAAGTCCTGTTAAAACTTGTTAAAACATGCCTGTTTCCCTTCCCTATTATTCGGAGTGGGGGGGTAGGAGACTAGAAAGGCAATGCTGAAGTGCCTGGAAGTGGGGCGGAGAAGCTTGGGGGGCGGGGAGAGGCAAGCTTCCATGCCTGCCCTGTGCTTTCCCAGCTCCCTCCCTAATATGCTAATGAGCTGCGCTGTCAGGGGTGTGGTCTCATGGGCTTCTACAAAAAAAAGCCCACTTTCTGTGGCTTGGGGCCACTGAACTGGATTCCTCATTACTAAGGCACTACATATCTTTCAAACTGAGATCCACAACATGGTGCCCATGGGTGCCATAGCTCCTGCTGAAGCATGTACTGGGAGTCACTTCCCTCTTTCCCAAAGCATCTCTTCCCTAAAGCAAAGGGCAAAACCTGTCTTTCCTCCACCATACTGGAGTAGGAGGTGCTTGCAAAAAGCCTAGGGGCATCATGTTTTTGAGTTCACAGGGAACACTCATTTGGAAATAGCTGTCTCCGCCATTGGACAATATTTGGCTTGGAATATCTTGCCATGTTGGGCAACCTTTCAACATTCAGAAGAGGAGGAGGAGGAGGAGGAGATTGGATTTATACCCTGCCCTTCCCTACCTGAAGGAGTCTCAGAGCGGCTTACAATCTCCTTCCCCATCCCCTTCCCACAACAGACACCCTGCGAGGTAGGTGGGGCTGAGAAAGCTCTCTTGAGAACTGCTCTTTCAAGAACAGCTCTGAAAGAACTTATGACTGGCCCAAGGTCACACCAGCAGCTGCATGTGGAAGAGTGGAGAGCTAGTCACCATCACAGCTATTTTGTGACTGGTTCCACCTACCCCCTGAAAGCCATTTTGTTGTGGTGCTCACTGCCTGTTCTTGCTGATGCCTTCCATTTGTCAGATGAAGGTACAGGATGAGAAATTCTCTGTCGTTGTTCCCCAACTTTAAATCAGTTTCCCTCCAAAGTTCATAAAATAATTTCCTCCCCTGACTATCTCATTGAAATATTTCCCAGCCTTTGGCTTGGAGCGGGGGATAGGATCTTTGACCAAAAATGAGTGCTGAAAGACTGGCTATTTAGCTGTGTCATTTCAGACTCCAGGTGTGGACTAAATGCTCCTCCATACAAAAAAGTGGAACAACCAAAGTCATGCCTCCCTGTGAGAATTACTGGCTGTTTTTTTTAAAAAAATATATGGGGCATTATCTTTTAACTAGAATCTCACTTTAAACATGTGTGACTTTCGTGTGTCCATTTTATATTATTTGCTTTTGAATGATACTCATCCTGATCTTTTGTGAATAGAATGAGTTAAAAACACAGAGAGACAGACAGACAGACAGTCCATTGACTCAACAGTCCAGACTGACAGTCCATTGACAGTCCATTGACTCAACAGTCCAGTATCTAGATCAGACAAATATACCCCCCCACTTTTGAGGAGTGCACAAGACACCTAAAATCTTATTAAGTGGTGTAACCAAGGAACAGTAGCTCTTGGGGAAAGGGATTACATATTGCAGGTAACAAGCAGTTCCAGCTGGGTCAGGAATTCAAATCCTTCATTATTATGCAACGGAAGTCTCTTGAAACCATGTGGATTACTAATAATGCACGGGAACAAGTGGATCATTTATTATTTGGGTTTAGTGTTTATCAAGCCTCATAACAAAACGAGAAAAAGAAATTTCTCTATCAATCAATTTTTTTATCCCGTCCTTCCTCCGAAGAGCTCAGGGTGCATTAATTAACTGATTAATGATTTTGTTCTCTGTGGCCTTATTCATGCATACTCTGTTTTTTTGCTGCTATCATCCAGCTTTAAGCACTGCAGGAAGTTTAACGGTTTAATATTCATATTTGGTTGTTTTATTATTTTTATTAAATAAAGTTGGCGCTGTTTTTTTAAAAAATTATGCTGAGTTCCATTTGAGATCTTTGTAAAGTAGCTTATATATTATGCAAACATACAAGTGTACTCAAATTGAAATGCTGTTAAGTCATTTTGGTGATCAAAGTTGTGCATAAGGGGAGACTGCGCTATGTGTGATCCTCTTGATTTTGTGTGAACAGGACAGTCATGTGTATTTCCCAATCTAAGTACACATGATTGAAAACCCAGATTATTTTTTTAGGGTACATATTAACTCGTACCAAACACAAATTCACACAAAACGGTGAGTGTGTCCACTGGGAAGACTGAAGATAGCATGCTCCTCCATTGCATGAGTCTGGAATACCAAAACTGTAATGCTTGAACAGAGCTTGCCACTGACTGATTCCATTTAAATACAGACAACATCCCCACATCAGCTGTAACCACGGAGAGCTGCCAGCCCTGCACAGAAGAACTGTAAGGTATTGAGAGGCAATTAGATCCCCACGTCCACTCAAAAACACTTCCAGCCAACGCGGTTGGGAGATAAGCATCATGATATAGCTTACCATCTAAGTGTTCAGTATGGGCGAATATTGTTATGGTGCATATACAACTAAGAACAAAAAAATGCTCCTACTTTGAAGTCCAATATTGCCATCAATGCACGAGGCAGGTTGTATGGTTGTACACATGTTGTGTTACAGACTAAAAGCAAGAAGACCTGGTTCCCACCATCTTTCTTCATGCATAGAGAAAATTCTGGCATGTAACAATCAGTTTTCCCTAATAATCTGCAACGGTAGTTACCTTTGCCAGCCTCTCCTGACTAAATTCCTTAAAGCAACCATTATTATCTGTTATGCTTTATCATAAACTACATGCATTTCCCCTTCCCACAGGAGGGAGCACTAGAACCAAATTTCAAGCAAGACATCTTTCCTGCCTCTTGGCTTCCCCTGATTAAACAGGTTAAGCAAAGAGATGATTGCACCAGTCAGTCAATCTTCACTTGCCTGCAAAGCATAATTATTTTTATGGTTTGCCGATTAATATCTTTTCCTTCTCCAAAGACTAATCATGTTTGAGAATATAAAAATGCGGTTAACTTATTATTTCAGCCCGTAGGGAATTCGAGGATGTTTGTTGGAATGTTCCTGTAAATACAGCCTGTCGAACCAAATTACATTTTAGATCCCATCCTCCTCTCCCACCAAAAAATCTAATCATTCTATACGCTCCAAATTTCCCCGTTTTTTAAACAGGTTTTCCTTCCACCCAGAAGCAAACAGAACCCAGTTCCCCTTGGGAAGCTCATGTATTGCATTAGCCTCTTTCTCTTTCTTGATTCATGGATAAAATCCTTGCAAGCCGCAAAGCCATCTTAAGTATCTACAAAGACTGATTTTTGCAGATACACAGGATACTACATGCAAAACAGACACCCTTATTCTACAATAATGGGGGAGGGGCGTTTATATCCCACCTTTCTCCCCTCATCCTGAAGTTTCCTGTGAGGTTTCCCATGCAAACACTGAGACCTGCTTAGCTTCTTGAAAGGCTGCCATATTACATGCTGCCCCAGATATGGTGGCCAGCCTCCAAACAGGGTCTGGAGTCCCCCTAGAAGAGTAACTGATCTCCAGTTAGGGTTGCCAGTTCGCCCCTGGCCACTGGCAGGGGATGGGGGGGGGGGGGCTAGGGTTGCCAAATCCAGAATAGGAAACTCCTGGAGATTTTGAGCATGGAGCCTGGGGAGGACAAGCACCACAGTGGTGTACAGTGCTATAGAGTCAACCCACCAAGGCATCCATTTTCTCCACAGGAACTGATCTCTGTAGTCTGGAGAGAAGCTGTAATTCCAGGAGATCCCCAGGTCCCACCTGGAGGCTGGCATCCCTCTCTCCAGACTACAGAGATTAGTAGTTCCCCCTGGAACAAATGGCAGGTTTGGAGAGGGTGGGCTTCTGTGACAACACATCCTCATGAAGCTTGCTTCTCTCCCCAAACTTGGCCCATTCCAGGCACCACCACCCCATTCTCCAGTGGTTTCCAAAGCCAGAATTGACAACCCTAGTTATGGAAGCTGGATGGCGTCTGGGAGCTGGCCAAGGGTCCATTGCTGGATGACACTGACCTAAGCTGGGCTCCCCCACTTTCTATTACTGCCCTTCTGCCTGTCTCTATTAACTCTGGACAGATTAGGTACAGTACCCCACTACCAATACCTCTGATTACTAGGAAATTAGATCCAGGTGGGCAGCCGTTTTGGTCTGAAGCAGCAGAACAAATTTAGAATCCAGTGGCACCTTTAAGACCTTGAATAAAACTTTGTTGGTCATAAAGGTGCCACTGGACTCTAAATTTGTTCTATTAGGAAATTATTAATTTGAAAGATACTGGAGCTAGGGTTGTCAACCTCCAGGTGGTGGTTGGAGATCTCCTGGGATTACAACTGACCTCAAGGTGACAGAGATCAATTGGCCAGTGATCCTGGAGGGGTTTTTTTTTGCCATCTTCTGGGCATGGAGCAGGGGTCAATGGGGGTGTGGGGGGAGGTAGTTAAGAATTTTCTGCATTGTGCAGGGGGTTGGACTAGATGTCCCTGGAGGTCCCTTCCAACTCTATGATTCTACCTGGAGAAAATGGCCACTTTGGAAGGTGGACTCTACGGCATTATACCCTGCTGAGGCCCTCCCTTCCCAAAACCCTGCCCCACCCCCCAAATCTCTAGGTATTTCCCAACCGGGAGCTGCCAACTCTAGCTGGAGTTCTTCTTCCCTCCACCTTAACTTCCCTTAGCAATGCATCCTTTACTATGAGGATGAAGCTACACTGGGTTGTGAGCAAGTCTGGGACATGTAAACACCCCAGCAGAGCTCTGTTAAAAGACTGCAGTCAAAACAGAAAGGCAAAAGGTGTGATACTTACAATTAAATTGTATGAAAGAAAAACAGTGCAATCCTGGCGGAAATCACCGCAAAAGCTTGCCCAAATGTTTGGTGTTGAAACAGGGCACAGAGAGGCTGTCTGGCTTGTACAGAAAGTGCAGCAGCTGCTGGGTTGGAATCGAAAGGGTGCGTAAGCTCAGCCAAAGAAAAGCAGAGGGGCTGCCTGAGCCAATGCAGGTGAAAGAACCATCAGGGTGAGATAAGCAGAACTCCCTAATGCAATTTGCTGGTTTCATTGGCATAAACTCCATGCTCCTTCCCTGGATCCTGCTGCCATGTCTGATGCTTCTCCCTCTCCATCATACCTGAACATACTTAGAATCATTGAGTTGTAAGAGGCCACACAGCCCACCCAGTCCAACCCCCTGCTCAACGCAGGATCAGCCTAAAGCATCCCTGACAAGTGTTTGTCCAGCTGCTGCCCAAAGACTGACAGTGAGGGGGAGCTCACCACCTCCCTAGGCATCCGATTTCACTGCTGAGCTAGTTTTACTGTAAAAAAAAATGTTTTTCTTAATATCCAGCTAGTACCTTTCTGCCTGTACTTTAAATCATTATTGTGAGTCCTGTCCTCTGCTGCCAGCAGGAATAGCTCTGCCCTCAGAGGAGGGCAGCATTTCAAATAAGTGACAGCATTTCAAATACTTAAAGAGAGCGATCATGTCCCTCCTCAAACTTATCTTCTCCAGACTGAACAATTCCCAAGTCCCTCAGCATTTGCTCATAGGGCTTGGTCACCAGGCCTCTGATCATCTTCATCGCTCTCTTCTGTACCCACTCCATTCTGTCCCCATCCTTTTTGAAGAGAGGCCTCCAGAACTGCACACAGTACTCCAGGTGTGGACAGTGTAGAGCTGCCTTCAGGTCCATCAAAATCAGTATTGTCTACTCAGACTGGCAGCGTCTCTCCAGGGTCTCAAGTAGAAGTCTTTCATATCACCCACTGCTTGGTTCTTTTAACTGGAGGTGTTGGGGATTGAACCTGGAAGCTTCTGCCTGCAAAGCAGAGGCTCTTTCACTGAACCAAAGCCTCTGCCATGAACAACTCTGAGTTCCCTGGCTATGAAGCTTTATAGGCTATATAGACTGGGGTTCCCCTTTCTGCCAAAATCAGGAGGCGGCCAATCCTCATATGGGAAATCAGCCTAGGATAGAGTTGCCAGGTCCCTCAGACCTGATGACAGGGGATGGGGGTGAACTTACTGGAAGCAGGGAGGAACACTGAAAATAAATGTGATGTGGCTACATGACCCGGAAGTAATACAGGGACATCGGGGGGGGGGGGGCTCTTTAGTTTTGGTGCAAAACCCCAAGGTAGCTTCTACCATAGAGTTTTGCCAAAAAACCAGAGTGTCACCCCCTGATGTCACCAATGTACTTATGTCACTTCCAGGTCATGTAGGCACATCACATTTATTTTCAGCTTCTTGCCTATGGGGAAGGGCAGAGAGGAGTGCCCAAAACTGGGGGAACCCCACCTGCACTGAGGGTCTGGCATCCCTAGCCTGGGACAGGGAAGTCAGAAAGAGACAGATTAACACAGCTTTAATTAACTGCATGGCTTCTTGGCTATCAGTCAGGAACTAAAGGCATATCTGGGGAGTGTCTTCCATGAAAGGAAAGGTGTAGGAAGAGGCTCAGACTCCTAAATAGGAAATCATGTAATGAAATCTGTGGGATCCTTCCAATATTTTTTTTAATTTTTTAATTCTACGAATTTTTACTACCTGGTCTTTTTGCTCTCATAGGGCCATCAAAGCAACTAAGAAATCAAAATATGCATAATAAAAAATCTCATCTTAAAAGCCATTAAAACCAACAAACACATCATTAAAATAATTAAATCTGGAGCTAAAATAAGTACAAAACATAGAAACAATTAAAACATCCCCAGGGATTACAGCTGTTCTCCAGACTACGGAGATCAGTCCCCTCCCAGAGAAAATGGATGCTTTGGAGGGTGGACTCTATGGCACTGTACCCCACTGACATCCCAGTCGTCCCCTGGCTCCACCCCCAAATTTCCAGGAGTTTCCCAACCTGGATCTGGCAACTTTACTCCCCTGTCTCCTGTTGGTGGCCAGGGAGGGGGGGACCTGACAAATCTAGGATTACTGAGAGAATGGCAAATGGAACAATAAAGGCTTTAAATGCTGGGGGAAGATGGCAACAGAAGGGAACAGGCAAATCTCCCTGAGGAGATAGTTCCAGAGTTTTGGTGCCACTGCCAAGAAGGCCCTCTCTCAGGTTGCCACCCACCTAGTTTCAAAAGGCAGAGACACCTGAAGCAGGGTCTCACAGTGGTTTGGCAGGTTTAAAAGTGTTGTCCCCCAGGCATGTGGGTCCCAAACTATATAGGGCTTTGAAGGTCAAGACTAGCACCTTGAATTGTCCCTGGAAACAAACTGGAAGCCCATGTAGGTGGGCCAAGGTTCCCTGTGACCTATTCCAGCCAACATCCTGGCTGCAGCATTGAGCACCAATAACGCCAGTAGGAGACTGGGATGTACAACAAATTTAATTAAACTGTGCAACCTTTACAAAATGGCTGCTGTTGAGTCCAGCTGCTGGGTCTCCACAGATTATGGAATCTAAGTGTGTAAGCACAGAAGTGAGTGGGGGTTACAATGGCCTGTCCCTACCTTAATTTGAGCTGCAGACTTATTTGGCTGCCTTCAGCTTCCAGTTCCCAATCCCCAGCCACCACCTGCTGACTCATTGCAGTTTCAGAGCTGAAGAATTCCTTCTCCTCTGACACATTTCCCCTCCTTTTGGATGCTTTCCATTTAATTTCTTGTTGCTTATGGAAAATGAAGATGGTTCTCATTTCAGCTTCACTTTGTCTTGCCACAATTAGCACAGGGCGCTGAATTTCATTCCATTTTCCCTCTCTGAGAGAACTTAATGCAGAGGATGGACAGAAATTAAGAGCAATCCATTTCATAGTTTCTGTGTGACCCAGGGTGCATTCATACAGCTCTTTAGAGCCGCACCAGGTATGAGTGCCTAGTGGATTTAAAGTGCACGTCCAGACCTCAACATCTGGGAATCGTGCCACTTCCATGAGTAGCCTGTCGATCTCCATCGGGGATCTGTACTTAAAAGTAGTGAAAGTCCGGTCTAAAGCTGGCTGATGGGCCAATGCCGGACTTTCCACTATCAGGTCTTACCTCCAGACACACAAAGTTAATCTGTCAGAGAAAAATACTTCTCCTTTTCCAAATTAATTGAAAGAAGCTAACTGATTCCATTAATAATTTTAATTAAATGAATGTTTTCTGACCTGGGCTGAAATTAATGAATCAGTCCTATACTGATTAAACTCTGGTGATATGGGGGATTTATTTTTTTCAGGGCAAAACTTTTACAAAGGACAGGGGGTTTCTGCTGAAATGGCATACCCATGTCAAATGTCCCCTCTGTAATACATTCTATCAATCACTCCATGCCTTGGAGTTCTTATTAACCTCCAACCCTTCTACCCTTAAACAGTTCTCAGATAAAAATTCACAAAAATTACAAAATAGCAATTGCTACCTTCATCCCAACTTGTAGGCATGTGGGGGATGCCCCCATTTCTTCAACGGCATTTCATCTGATTGGTGGGAGATACCCAGTGGTTAGAGGGAGGTATCCATTGGGGTGTCACAGGACTTGATTTTGGGCCCCATAGTTTCTAATTTTTTTTTTAAATAAATGATCTGGATGAGGAGGTGGAGGGACTACTCTTTAAACTTGAAGGTGACAGCATATTGGGAGGAGCAGCAAACACAACAGAAGATAAAGACAGAATTCAACAAGATCTGAAGACACTAGATGTAAATAAGATGCAGTTAAACAAGGATACGTGCAGTGTTCTACATCTGGGTAACAAAAATGAGAAGCATGCATACTGGATGGGGGACACACTTCTGGGTAGCAGTGTATCATGAGAACAAGATCTTGGGATCAATGCTCCCTCGAAGCTGTGGAGTCTTGGGAGCAAAAATTCTACTTTGTGGGCTACTGGCATTAAACTTGTGAGTGGGCGATTTGGCTACTGAATAAATTAGTTCACTCTGGAGCCATCCCTCCAGAGCTAAGACAAAAATGTGTGAGCCAGAGGCTAAAAAACTGTGAGCTAGCTCACACTAACTCAGCTTAGAGGGAACACTGCTTAGGATACAGGTGCACTATAAGCTAAACATGAATAATCAGTGTGATGCAGTATGAAAAAAGGCAAATACAGTCTTGGGCTGTATCAACAGAACGTTAACATTCAAATCACAAGATATCATAGTACACTGCACTGGTCAGGTTGCACCTGGATGTGGACAGAATGGAGTGGGTATGCAAGACAGCAATGGAGTTGATCAGGCATCTGGAGACCAGGTCCTAAGGGAATTCTGAATCTCCCTAGAAAGAAGTGCCCCACCTTTTAATTAATTAATTAATTAATTAATTCAAATTTTGACCTTGCCCTCCACGCAAACAGGCTCAGGGTGGCTTACAAACAGCACACAGTGCCAATCAAATAAAACAGTTTAAAACTAGATTAAAATGTAATAATAATAATAACAATACAAGTAAAGTGCTCGCAATGGTGTTAGTACTAAGCATTCAAATGGCGTTCCTACTAATGCCTTGGTGTCGACCTCAGGGTCATGTTCAGCTCTCCGCCCGGCCCGGGCTTCGTTCAGGGCCAGCTCACATCGCTGATGTTGCTTGCGATAGTGGATGGTAAATGATGGTAGGCGGTGGCAACTCTTAATCGAAAGCCTGGAGGAAGAGCTCCATCTTGCAAATGCAGCAAATGATCAGTACTGAGAATAAATGACCACACACCTTTTGTGATAGAAGCCAACCAAACTCTAACAAGTCTATAGAAACAGCTAATGTTTCTGAAAATCCAATAAGGGAAGCATATTCGGGGGGGGGGGGGGGAGTCTCAATTCTCCATGTTAATTTGGCAAATGTGAATTAAGCACACCGAGGAGTCATTAGTTATACAAGGCAAATCTCTCTGGGATGGTCTAGAGAGATAGCATTACATGTCAGGCACTGGAACACACATGAGAAGGAGGATAGACTTAACTCCACTGACTGCCACAATTCAGTGGAACACTATTTTATAACAGTGGACAAATCAAGCAGGCCAGGATGATCATACCCCCTTCTGTAATGGGCAGAGAACCCCAATCTTTTTGAGCCTGTAGGCACATTTGGAATTCTTACACAGCATGGTGGGCATGGCAACAAAATGGCTGTCACAGGAGGCAGAGCCAGCCACAAAAGGATTGCCACAGCTTAACCTCAGTAACACAGTGTAGATCCTTGTGCTGTGGTGGCAGCTGCTGCCAAAGCAACATTCAGACTATCTATGTAACCAAACAGATCTCCAGTAGTCAAATCAGAAGCCTTGTTGAGCAAAAGCCCTCCCTGGCTCTGCCCATTTCTTAAAAATACTTGCTGGGCTCCAAAAAAGGTGTCAGCAGGTGCCACAGGACTCACAGGTGCCGGCAGTACATTGGGGGACCCCTGGTAATGTGGGATCAAGAGGGAAGTTTCACAGCCGTCATTCTATTACCTGACTTGCTATGCTGCTAGAGTGTGAGCAGTTGATAGCTATTATGAAATAAATTTCATGGCTGCGAGTGCTACATGACCAAAATAAAAATGTCCCTTTGTTTAGTAATGAAGGTACCTTGGAACTGTGTGTGTGTGCACCAAATTTCAGCTTTCTATCTTTTCACAGAAGTGCCTTAATCAATGTTGACAAGCCTTGAGGCTTGTATATATAGACATATCACAGCTTTGAAACTCTCTTGCTCTTCTGAATGACCTTGATTTGTGGAAGGATCAGGGGACTGTGAACCTGTGGGAAGCAGATTCAGCTGTAATTCTCTTTTTTTGTCCATTTTTAGGGTGGATCATGGGTTGCTCAGCTCTGGAGCTTTTCTTCCTCTCTAGAAAGAGACAACCTCTTGGCTTCACAGACAGCAAAGCAATTATAAATTCCTCAGACTCTAATTAAAAACCAGATAGGTTTCCAAAATACTATTAAAGACACACTAGGGGAATAAGGATTTCAATTTATTGTCATGAATATCAAGCTTGTTTCCTTATTAGCTGCAGAGCAATGAAGAGTAAATGTTCCATGGGCAAAGCCGCCTGTTTAACAGTCTTAAAAAATGTACCTCAGCAAGAAAATGGTGTTTGCAATTTGTGCTTTCCTTCCCTTGAAATATATCTACAGTAAATGAATCTGCACTAATGAGAAATGCTTCCCATTAGGAAGCACCATAATCCGTAGCAAGTGGCAGATGTGTCACGTCTTAGAGTTCACAATCTTCTTTTTTCCACTACATATTTTCCAAATGCATTTTGGATTCATTTTGATTTGTGTACTGAGGCACTGAGCTCTTATACTGGACATCTAAATGAAACTGTTGATTCAATCGAACAATTAAGATTCCATTTCATTAATGCTGGAGGCTAGATGGATGTCACAGGCCCAGTCCAGCCCCTTGAGGAGTTTGAGCCATGCCCCACCCCATAACCAGCTTCCAAGAAATCAGTGGAGGGAGAGGTGGCTGCAGCAATGTGGATTGCTGTAGTCCATTTCATTCCTAATTTAAACTATTCCTGGCTTGGTGGGGTTTTAAAGGCAAGGTGGGGTTTCTTGGCTGGTGGGCTAGAGAGAGCCAGTTTGGTGTAGTGGTTAAGTGTGCCGACTCTAATCTGGGAGAACCGGGTTTGATTCCTCACGCCTCCACTTGCAGCTGCTGGATGACCTTGGTCAAGCCATAGTCTGTCAGAGCTGTTCTCTCAAGGACAGTTCTGGAAAGAGCTCTCTCAGCCCCACCCACCTCACAGGGTGTCTGTTGTGGGGAGGGGAAGGGAAAGGAGTTTGTAAGCCACTCTGAGACTCCAAGTGAAGGGCGGGGTATAAATCCAATTTCCTCCTCCTCCTATTCATGTCAGGGCATATTACCACATATCCTACAGGTATACAAACCGTATGCATATAATCTATGTATGTGCAAACATGTACAAAGAGCAAGCTTCCTTATGGCACAGAAAATAGATGCATGTACAATTTGTACGCAATATGGACCTGTTCACAGTGCAGACTAAATGTCTATTTGCCTAGGCAGGGCATTCCACCATTATTCAGTTTCAGCCCTGGGCCACTGATTCACACATTACACAGTACATAGGTTGAGTATGGAATTCTGCCCACACTGTGTCCTGTGTAACAGTCATAAGTATGTTGCAAGTACTCCTCACTTCCCATGTGCCTAACTTGGATCACAACTGTGGCATGCACAGATAAGGGACTTCAGCTCTTCCCTCACACCATGTTCCCAACCTGTAATGGTCATGATGGTACAGTATTTGGCCTATTGGGGAAAATCACATGTACATTTGTGGGGTTCACTAACAAGCCAAATAGCATTCCCAAGAACATCATGAGGCAACAAGACTCACTGGAAAAGACAATAACGCTGGGAGAAGTTCAAGGCAGCAGGAAAAGAGGAAAAGCCAACATGAGATGCATTGACTCAATAAAGGAAGCCACTGCCTTCATTTTGCAAGACCTAAGCAAGATCACTAACAATGAAATGTTTTGGACTTCATTCATTTATACGGTTGTCATAAGTTGGAAGTGACTTGACAGCTCATAACACACACACAAGAACAGTTTCAGGGAAAGGCTGACAGCCATTCTCCAACTGGGCTCTGCACACAGGGGAACCCATACACCACATGTGACTAGGGTTGCCAAGTCTGGGTTGGAAAATACCTGGAGACTTTGGGGGTGGATCCAGAAGGCGGGGTTTGGGGAGGGGAGGGGCCTCAGCATGGTACAATGCTATAGACTCTACCCTTCAAAGCAGCCATTTTCTCCAGGGGAGCTGATCTGTGTCAGCTGGAGATCAGTTGTAAAAGTGGGAGATCCCCAGGCCCCACCTGGAGCCTGGCAACCCTACGTGTGACTGTTACCCAAGATACAGGGTTGGGACCCTGGACCCAACCTACGTACTCCATAATGTATGAACCAGCTGAAAATGAAACTGGTTTATTTTAACTATGGTTAGTTTGTGAAGTCAAGTTTCAGCTGCCAGATGATCACTCCAAACCTGGTTTGCCTTGACAAATGCACTGCCGTAATTTTATAGTTTGGAAGTATGGTATTGGGGAGTAAATGAGGATTAAGATAGGATGTGTGCATTCAGACATCAAGCAATGCTAGAGTTAAGACTAACTATGGCTAATAAATCCAGTTTAAACCAGTTTGATAGGCCCTAACTAATTATGGTTAGTGAACAGACCAACATTTAGACTCTTATGTTAACTATAGTCGATTCAATTAAAAGATGGTTTCTTGTGATGTCTGAACTGAGCCACTGATTAAACATCTACAAAGGGTATCTGAAAAACAGTAGAAAGAACAAATGCCGCAGATGAAAGAAATTGGGCTTAAGTTTTAGAGTTAATAACGTTAGAGGATTTTCCCCAAATGGTTGGTCTTTTGTTTAAAAAAAAATCGATGTAATCTAAATACCTGGTTTTATAACAAGACAAACAATTGTGATGGATTAACTAAGTAATCTTTTGGATCTAATTAAATTGCTAATCCTGAAATGCTGCAGGCACTTTCTGAATTTTTGCCATAATATTCCAGAACAGGTATATTTTCCAAAAATCCAAAAGCACCCTGTTAGGCTTATATCTTAAGAATTATTAAGAACACTTAGAAGCAGTTGTACTATGATACACTAATCTAGAGTTTGTCTTATTTTAATAAGGGAAGACATGTCACAGTTTACAGCTAGTTATTAACATCAGTGGAAGTATTCAGGGAAGGTCAATTGATGATTTCCCCCCTGATTATTCTTTCATCTCTCCTTATTACATAATTGAGTGTTCGTGTGACTCTTTCCTCAACATTCCACACACCATCCCAGCCTCTGGGTCCTGACCTGTCAATCAGAAGCTGTCCCTATCCACTGGCTCTTACTTGTGTGCCATTGGCTGGGTGCTGGGTCTGCTTCTCTTCCCCACCGACTCCTTCAGCCACTGTGCCTTCTCAGACTTATTGGCACATGGCTGTCTCTCTTGATGAAGATGCTTCTCCTGCTTCCCTTCTGTGTGGGACTGTTACCTCAGTGGCTGTTGGTAGGTGTAATGAAATGGCAGTTACCAGTGTTTATAAGATGGCTGCTGTCGGTGGTTTGTTTAAATTGTTCCTCCATAAGGTTCCGTTGAGCTGTAGTTCCAGAGGGGGGCCTGCAGGAGTATCACTCACTGGATTGAATGGGGCTTCCTCATCTGCTAGCCTACAGTTCCCAGCTGCCACAAGGCCAAAAAATGTGAGAAAAGAGAGTGGGGCACCATCAATATAGACTCCAGCACATTCAGGGAGGATTGTGTTTAACCCATGTTGATTTATGCCCTGTTGGTTCATAGTGTGTGGTTACTCCTACAGTTGTGCCTTATTCATTTAGTGTATGTGTGTGTGTGTGTGCTCCATAATTGTGTAAATAGTAAAATAAATTCTTCTATTTGGGCTAATAATCTGCGTTGTGCTCTGACCCCATAGTTTCCCCCACTTTGCACAATACCAAAGGGAGGGGGTAGCCCAGGGAAGCAAGGAAAGGCCAGACCCTCGGGTTACCAACTTTCCAGGGATACCCCAAAGACTGGGGATTACATCTCTAAATAGGGAGATTTGGCCACAGGGGTCTCATTGTCCCTCTAAAATGGCAGTGACAATTCAGTGAGTGGTGGCAGGGAACTTAAGGAGTGAGATACGCCCACAGGATGAGGGTGGGAGGCAAACAGCTGAGTTGTAAACTGGAGCCCATTTCGCCACAGTAGGCAACTAAGCTTGGTTCAGACAAAGGAAGGAATCCCTTTGCAGGCCTTTGTGAGGAACTCATTGGGGACAGTCCTGACTAGGGTTGCCAGCTCCAGGTAGGGAGATTCCTGGAGACTTTCTGGTATGGAATGCCAGGGTTTGGGGAGGGGAGAGACCTCAGTTGAACAGAATATCATGAAGTCTACCTTACAAAGCAGTTATTTTCTCCAGGTGGGAGAGATCTGTTGTCTGGAGTTCACTTGTGATACCTGGTGATCTTCAGGCTCCACCTGGAGGTTGGCTACCCTAGGCATAGGAATCAGTGCTTCAGAGCAGGGTCTGCTAGATCCAGGTTCTTGCTGTAGAAGCTGAGCGGGTGATTTTGGACCAGTCACAGACTTTCAGCCTAACCTACTTCACAGGATTGTTGTGCAAGTCAAAAGGGGGAGAGGAGAATGATGTAAGCTGCTTTGGTCCCTATTGCAGAGAAAGACTACTTTTCATACTGGGAAATTTATTTATTTAAATGTCTATCCTGCCCTCCCAGCCAAGGAAACCATTGTTGCCAATCTCCAGGTGAGGGCTGGAGATCACTCAGAATTACAACTGCTCTCCAGATGGCAGAGATCAGTTCCCCTAGGGAAAATGGTGGACTGTGTCCTTATACCCTGCTGAGATCCCCCCCCATGACAGCCAATGTAACATGGCAGTCAGGGCTTCAGAGCACAGTAGAGGCTGCAGGGGGGAGATGGAAAGCTGAACAGTGAGGGAGAAATAAAGGTAGGTTGATGGTTGGCTGGGAAGTAGATAGGGTTGTTAACTCCAGATGGGAAATTCCTGGAGATTTGAGGGATGGAACCTGGAAAGGGTGAAGTTTGAGGAGGGGTGGGACCTCAGACAGGTACAATGCCATAGACTCTACCTTCCCAACCAGCCATTCCCTCCTGGGGAACCACTGTTGCCAATCTCCAGATGAGGAGTGGAGATCACTCAGAATTACAACTGATCTCCAGGAGGGAGGGGGGAGGAGATGGAAATCTAAAATCAGAGGGGCAGATAATGGCAGGCTGATGCTTGGCTGGTAAAGAGATAGGGTTGCCAACTCCAGATTGAGAAATTCCTGGAGATTTGACGGGTGGAGCCTGGAGAGGTTGGGGTTTGAGGAAGGGTAGGACCTCAGACAGGTACAGTGCCATAGATTCCACCCTCTAAACCAGCCATTTTCTCCTGGGGAACCATTGTTGCCAATCTTCAGGTGAGGGGTGGAGATCACTCAGAATTACAACTGATCTCCAGGAGGGAGGGCAGAAGTCAGCTGCAGTCAGAGGGGCAGATAATGGTAGGTTGATGGTTAGCTGGGAAGGACATGGGGCTGCCAACTCCAGGTTGGGAAATTTCTGGGGATTTGAGGGGTAGCGCCTGGAGACGGTGGGGTTTGAGGAAGGGTTGGACCTCAGACAGGTACAATGCCATAGACTCTACCCTCCAAACCAACCATTTCCTCCTGGGGAACCATTGTTGCCAATCTCCAGGTGAGGGCTGCAGATCACTCAAAATTACAACTGTTCTTCAGGTAGCAGAGATCAGTTCCTCTGGAGAAAATGGTGGACTCTGTGTCATTATACCCTGCTGAGGTCGCCCCAGCAAATTGACACTGAGTGCCCAAGGCCGGGGCACTCTCCCAGAGCCTTTTTCTAGAGCCTGTTGTATTTATTTCCACAACGGTCCTTATTCCTAGTCAGGCTATAAACAATTGTGCTTGTTATTATCTGTCTTAGTTAAAAAAAAAATCTTTTCTCCGCATTTGCATCAGCGATTCGAAGCCCTGCTTAAGGCTCCTGCTTTCTCAGAGAGAATGACCAAGACATTGATTTCCCCCAGGCTTGAAAAAACCATCTTTTGTACCTCACTGTTCCATACTACTGTCTCTTTGCAGCCTAGAGGGCTTTACTGGGGACCAGTGACTGGTGTAGGTACCTCATGATGTAGAACTGATTAAGCTCAGCAACTTTGCATGTAACTAGATTCTGGTTGGGAGACCACTGAGATTCCTAACCTGAACTTTGTATTACAAAAGGGTAGAGGCTACCACTGAAAACAAGTCCAGTGCTCCCCCTATCCCACCATATTCAATCCATTGCCTGATATCATTATGATGTGTATTTGCTTGAGAGCGTGAACACACCAAGGGGCTTTATACGGAGTCAGACCATCAATCTTTCAAGGTTGGCATTATCTGCTCTGACTGGCAGCCATTTTCCAGGGTCTCTGGCTGAGTTCTTTCAAGCAGCTACTATATAATCCTTTTTCACTGGAGGTGCCAGGGACAGAAATTGGGATCGTCTGCATGCAAAGCAGATGTGCTACCTGCGAAGCTCCAGCCCCATCCTGTGCCCCACTCTCCATCATGATGACTGATAACAAGGGTGGTGAAATGGACGGCATGATGAGATGGTGGAAGGTGCCATTAAATGCTATAGAATTAGAGTAGGGAATGTGAAATGTGGCTGCCATAATCAGCGACAGCCTAGTTTTCTTCAGAACACGTTGTTCTGCCTGAGCTCTCAAGGAAGACCGGGATTCAAGTACAAAACAAATAAGTAACTGTAGTCTTGTACTTGTCATATTAGCACAGTGAAGGTTGAAGCACAATGTCTATTTAGTACATTATTATCCTGGCCTGCTCAGTGGACTTTCTGCCTTCCTCTCTCTCCCCCCCAACATTTGCTTTGGTCAGATAACTCCCTCTAATCATTCAGTGTGTCTCTTCCTACACCCCAAGAATCCCAGCTACTTCGTCAGAGTCCACATCATCTGCTGGCTGAGGGAACCTCAGTGCCTCCACTAACTGATTTTAAAATTCCCTTATGTTTGTGTCAGTATCAGGATCCAAAAAAGCCTGCTCATGTGCATATTCTTCAGCTCTTGCCCTGGGATAATCAGGAAAGTGGGGGCAATTTAACTGGGGATCAGGACCCATACAGAGGAGGACTGGATTCTGTCTGCCTGGCCTAGAAGAGGTAGAACTTCTACCCCAGAAGAAATGCTTAGGCATAACTGGTCTCTTGTTTTGTGACAATCCAGAATGGGGAAGGAAATCAAAGAACAGATCCCTGAGCATTCTGTCCTGGCATTCATGGGAGGGGCAGGAGAGGAAAATGCTGTGGCTCAGAACAAGAGGCCCCATGTGAATGTTATCTAGTCCCACTGTGGGGAGCAGACATGCTGATGTAAAGATTTCACCAGCCAAGAGGAGTCTGATTAGTGAAAGGAACAATCCGTGTTCATCACCCTCATCCCGTAATATCTACCCTGTTATCTTAATTGATATCCCTTCCTTGGGGGAGTCTCTGTTGAGTGAGCCCAGTAAAGAGGGGTATTTCTGAACTCTTCAGAAGCACAGTAAGATCAAAGAGAAAAACTGCAGTTTACTGTAGGTTAATGCCTCTCTACTTCCCCCTTAATTAAGAACATAAGAGAAGCCAATGTTGGATCAGACCAGTGGCCCATCCAGTCCAACACTCTGTCACACAGTGGCCAAAAACACCAGGTGCCCTCAGAAGGTCTAGCAGTGGGGCCAGGACACCAGAAGCCCTCCCACTGTTGCCCCCCCCCCCAATAATAATTTGCACATAGGGTTGCCAACTGCTTGGAGACACAAAAAAAGTCCTGTCCCTTTAAGAGAGGCTTAATAGGGTGTTATTTACCAGGCACTATCATCTCCACACCATGAAAAGCTTCAGCTGCCCCATTTCTACATATGAAACCTCTATTACAGGACAGGAAATCCTTCTCCAGACCTGCTGGCAACCCTATTTGCACAGCAGGCCTGGAGGAACAGAGCTGAGAATGTGGCTTATCAAGACCAGTGGGAGGGACTGAAATCAAGGTGGGGCTCAGGGTTGTCATTAAGGGCTCCTCTGCATTGCTCCCCCCTCCCCTATATCCTTGTAGCCTTACACCAGAAAGACAGAATAAGAACCTGATAGATGTCATTTTACCTTCTGGCTGAAAGGAGTGTTGGTTTGGAGGAAACGTGTTCGTGGCAAGTTTCCCTTCTCATCTGGCTGCAGCATAAGGAACCGGCTCCAATATCTCTGTACCTCTGGTATTGTCACTATTCAGGGAAAAAATATGATGCTTTAAAAGTCCAGCATGGACAAGAAGTTCAGGGACAGTATGCTAGTCTTTCTTTTATGCCTATTTGGTTATCTTTCATGTTATGCCTTCCGGCCAGTCATCCTCCCTTTCCAGACAATTTGACAACATTAAGGAGAGAGTGCTAAAATGAAAGACAAGGCTAATTGCAAATTATAGTTGATTCTTTGGAAACAGAAGCAGGAATACTGCTGTGATGGGAAAGGTTCAGGTTGAAACAGATTTGGTTCTAATAGGGGGAGGGCATGGCAGGGCTGGCTCTATCACTAGGCCAACTAGGCGCCCACCTAGGGATGCAGCTGGCAAACGGGGAGGTGGAGCGAGAAAGAGAGACTCCAACAAGTCCACCCCCACCTTCCCACGTGCAACTCGGGCGCCTGGGCATAAGAACATAAGAGAAGCCAATGTTGGATCAGGCCAGTGGCCCATCCAGTCCAACACTCTGTCACACAGTGGCCAAAAACACCAGGTGCCCTCAGAAGGTCCAGCAGGGGGGCAGAAAGCCCTCCCACTGTTGCCCCCCCCCCCCCCAAGCACCAAGAATACAGAGCATCACTTGCCCCAGACTGAGAGTTCCTATCTATACTTTGTGGCTAATAGCCACTGATGGACTTCTGCTCCACATGTTTATCTAATTCCCTCTTGAAGCCGTCCATGCTTGTAGCCGCCACCACCTCCTGTGGCAGTTAATTCTATGTGTTAATCACTCTTTGGGTGAAGAAGTACTTCCTTTTATGTGTTCTAACCTGACTGCTCAGCAATTTCATGGAGTGCCCACGAGTTCTTGTATTGTGAGAAAGGGAGAAAAGGACTTCTTTCTCTACCTGCTCTATCCCACGCATAATCTTATAAACCTCGATCATGTCACCCCTCAGCTGTCATTTCTCCAAGCTAAAGAGCCCCAAGGCAGGCACAGCAGTGCTCTCAGAATGGAAAGTCACCTGCAGAGCACGGCCAGGCACAGACCTCTTCCCCCCAAAAAACTGCCCGCAGCTGGCTGGCTGGCTGGCTGGGGTCCCACCTGGAGGGTGCCATGCTTGGCCCGGCCGCCAAGCCTCGCCAAGCAGTGCTACCTTCTCAGCTCCGCTTACAAGGCAGCGCCTCCTCCACCCCCTGCCCAGGCTCTGCCCCGCCCACCTCCCTGCCCTCCATCCATGCACGCAGCCTTGCAAGTCACTGGTGAGAAGCACCCAGCATGCAGGACCGCCCAGGCACAGCCCTTCACCTTCTGGACACCTCAGCAGGGAGGGAGTGCATAAAGCTGGGCATGAAGCAACAGCAGAAGGAGCGAGAGTGAAAATTGTCCCTGCAGTGAGTCATGACCCCGCCAGAGGTGGGGTTGGGGAGTGACTACACTGGCGAAGAGGAGGAGTGAAGCCAGCGCCAGGCTGCTTTCCTTCCCCTTCCCTCCGTGCGTGCTTTTTGTCTCCCCCTGGAGAGGCAGGCAGGTTGCGGCTGTGTACATGGGTGGAGGGCGGGGAGGTGGGCAGCTTTGGAAGGTGGATTCTGTGGCATGATGTGCCACTGAGGTTTCTCCCCAAATGCCCCAAACGCCGCCCTCCTCAGCCTGCACCCCCCCCAATCTCCAGGAATTCCCCAGCCCAGAGTTGGCAACCCTAGCTAAGCCTGTGCTTGAGTGGAGACCAATGCTCCCTCTAAGCTATGGAGTCTTGTGAGCAAAAGTTCTACTTCGTGAGCTACTGACATTAAAGTTGTGAGTGAGCAACTGCAGAGTGGCTACTGCATAGATTAGTTTGCTCTGGGGCCATCCTTCCTAAGCGAAGACAAAAATGTGTGAGCCAGAGGCTAAAAAACTGTGAGCTAGCTCACACTAACTCAGCTTAGAGGGAACACTGGTGGAGACTAGTAGTCTACATGATGCTGTTAAAATGCATTTATGTTTGAAAATTGGTGGGGGCACACGGGAGGGGGGGGGGTGCCAGAAGATAGCCTTGCCTAGTGTGTAAAAAAAACCTGAGGCCAGCCCTGGGGCATGCACATGTTACTATAGAAGCTACTTCAAGGAAAAATTCAAGTGTTAAAGCCACTTTGGTCTGGTTCAGTGCCATATGATTTTGGTAACATGCGTAAAGAGGGGCTGCATAGGTTGGGGGACACAGGAAGGTATGGTGATTTCTTATGGGACCACCACTGGCCTTTTAACAGCTTTATCCTGGGATGTAATGGTGTCGTCCCATGTGCCTTCAGAGCAGCATATAAAAAGGAGGAGGAGGAGGAGGAGGAGAAGAGCTGGATTTATACCCTGCCCTTCACTTGGAGTCTCAGAGGGGCTTACAATCGCCTTCCCTTCCTCTCCACACAACAGGCATCCTGTGAGGTAGGTGGGGATGAGAGAGCTCTGAGACAACTGCTCTTGAGAGAACAGCTCTGAGAGACTGGCCCAAGGTCACCCAGTTGGCTGCATGAGAAGGAGTGGGGAATCAAACCTGGTTCTCCAGATTAAAGTCCACAGCACTTAACCACTACACCAAACCGGATCTTTTCACCAAGAAGAGGGGGCTGATTTTGTCTAAACTACAACAATGTCCCCAAACTGTTTCTACTAGTAATTCTGTCCACCTCCACCTAGTACATTTTATTTCAACCTTCTCCCAAGGCACTTAGGGTGGCTTACATGGTTCTTGTCTCCATTTTATCCTCACAACAACCTCCAGATCTCTCAGCTTCCAGCCAAACACTCTAACTAATATTCTAGACCATACAACAGATATGTTGGTCTACTGGATAGACTGGTTCTGTTTTGGACTTACTGCGTGATGTGGATTCTACATCACTACAAAACCAGCGTACTGTTGCCTCTCACAAAGTGTTATGGTCCAAAAGCCTACTCTTGTTGCGTAAACTTGGGCAGGCCATTTGACTCCTGTCAGCTAGGGATTGTCAGAGCTTAGCATGGTGCAACCATTAGAGCTCCAGGCTAGGATCTGGAAGACCTGGGTTTGAAACCCCACTCTGCCACACCCTTGGACCAGTCTCTTTCTCTCAGCCTCACCTACCTCACAGGATTGTTGTTGTGAGGATAAAATGGGGGACACAAAATGTTATACGTTGTTTTGGGTCCCCATAGGGGTGAAAAGTGAGATATAAATAGATAAATAAATGAAATGCACATATTGAATTTTTTGGGAATACACCTAAGAAAAGATGTTTTCAGTTACACCTAAAAATGAAATGAAATGAATTTATTATTAGGAAAAACACGTATGTGACAAAGGTGCCCTTATCAGGTAACCCCTAGACTCAAAACCCTTTAAAATGGATATCTGGATTTAAGCAACATAAGTTAATGGGACTAAGTTAATGGAAGTAGTCCTCTGGATGTTACCCTACAGTGCAATCCTATGCAGAGCTACTCCAGTTGGTTGAAGTCAGTACCTTATGTGGGGGGGGGGCATGGCTCAGTGGCTTAGCACCTGCTTTGTGTGAAGAAGCTTCCAGGTTAAATGTCCCATTACAAAGATCAGATTATAGGTGAAATGAAATATCTGAGACCCAGAAGTGCTACTGCCAGTTAGACTGGATAATATTGCCCTTCACAAATCCATCACTCAGTATAAGGCAAGTTCAAGAGTTCACATCTGCATAGTTCTGCACTGTCCATCTATTAAGTGCCTTGCATTCAAAACCAGAGACAGAAAAATGCACGCTGGCTGAAATTTTTCAGAAGCCTTAGCTCCAATTGAAGTGAAGCAGCAGCATACAAGCCTTCAGCTCCAACAAAAATAGATCCTGAACCAAGTTTTCTGTTACCTTTGGTCAAAGCCACAGACAGGACACAGATGGCAACTCCGGTTAGCTGAAATCTTCTCCTCCTTATCTGAATGTGCGTGCATTCACCTACTAATATACGTACGTAGGTGCCAACAAGGAGGGGCCGTGGCTCAGTGGTAGATGATCTGCTCTGCATACAGAAGGTCCCAGGTTCAATCCCCGGCATCCCCAGCTAAAAGGATGAGGTAGAAGGTGATGTGAAAGACCTCCTCCTGAGACCCTAGAGAGCCACGACCAGTCTGAGTAGACAGTACTGACTTTGATGGACGAAGAGTCTGATTCAGTATAAGGCAGCTTCATGTGTATGTGTTGTGTGTATTCACGATGACCTCAGCAAGGGGCTTCCAAAGCAAGTGAGAAGCAGAGGTGGTTTGTTGTGAACTTCCTCTGCAAAGTCTTCCTTGGCAGTCTCCCATCCAAGTACTGACCCTGACAAATACCGACCCTGAAAAGACTGGGCTGCACCATACCATTCCACATCCCCCTGTTAGAATAGCCCTTTGTAAATATTCTTACTGACCTGAGCTGGATGCTCCTAACACCAGTCAGAGAGGAATGGTTTCATTACTAATTGCTTTTTGAGCAACTCTGTTGTGAGGAAAAATCAGCAGGGCAGTGATCGAATTTATAATGGAGAGATATTGCCAACTATTGTTAACAGTGTTAAGAGTCTGGTAGTTTGAGGATTTATCCTGAGGTCGCATGATCCTTGTTAGAGACTACTATGAAGGCTGTTTCATTTCTTTTAGACTCTATCTGTGGGCTCAGAAACATTATAAGTAGGAAAGCAAAGACCAATTTCCCACGAGGTGCTGCTTTGGTGTCGTTCTTCCCTTTGCCTCAATTGCGTGCTTGAATTTCCCACTATTTGCCCCGCGCCCCATTTTGACATGCGGCTTCACCTGATGAAAAGTACTGGAGTCTGGAGGCCGGTGGAGTGAGTTTCAGCATGATCAAGTTTATTGTCGGTCAGAAACAAGCATGCCTGAGGTGGCCCGGGGGTCAGTTTATATGCACAGAAAAGCCTCGCCCCCGTCCACATCCACACTGCGGGACAGGTTAATCTTCTCACCAGAGATTACATTGGTTCATTTGAATATGCTAAGCCCCTGATTGGTGGATCTTTAGGAGCCTGGGTGCTATTGTTCTTTTACCTCAAGCTTGTACCTTTTCCAGGCCATGAGGTCAGACCGCATGGCCAGTGCCATTACATGTTTGGTCACATCAAAGAATCATACAAGTGTACACATAGAGAATCGCAGCCTGGTTGTCTGTGGAACTGCATCCAGGACATAACACCTAAATTCCCCCGCGGCTTCAGTGAGCCTCAAAAAACAGGATGACCAATTTCACACCAGGTGCTGCTTCACCATCAGTCTTCCCTTTGCCCCGATTGCGTGCTTCAGTTTCTCACTATTTGCCGCAGGGTGCATTTTGACCCACGGCTTTGCCTGATTTCCTCCGCTGCTTCAGTGATCCTCAAAAAACAGGATCACTGAAGCCACAGGGCAAATCGTGCAAAGCCACGGGTCAAAATGTGCCCTGCGGCAAACAGTGAGAAACTGAAGCATGCAATTGGGACAAAGGGAAGACCGACGGCAAAGCAGTGCCTGGGGAGAAATCGGTCGATCACTGAAGCCGCGGGGGAATTCGGGCGAAGCCGCAGGTCAAAATGCAGCACGGGGCAAATAGTGGGAAATTGAAGCACACAATCAAGGCAAAGGGAAGAACAACGCTGGAGCAGCTCCTCATGGGAAATCAGTCAGAGTGTTCAAAGGCAACAGGAGAGTTCTCTACAGCAGCTGCCTGCCGCCAATGTCATCATAGTTTTTAAAACAATATCAGGTGGACACTGCAGGCATTTCGGCCAAGGCCAGGTAAATCCCAACGTAGCTGCAAAAAAGAAAATGACTTCCTCTCTGATAGTGACTTAAAGGGGAGGATCTGAGCCACTGGAGTTTTACCTATTATTTGCTTGAGAGATTTCTGGTCCAGCAGACTAAAAACCCTATAACAAGTATGAAATACAGGTTTTTGGTTTCCTTTTCTACAGGACTCTGAAGACTAGTTTTATTGCTAAATTCTGCCCATCTAGAAGCACTGATGTGAACTCAGACTTAGATGGCAGGTTTTCCACAGGGCTTTGTGGGGAAGAAGAATCTAAACATGTCATTATGCCTGCCTTCTGGATTTAACAACTGTAACACTGTTTGAGAGAAAAGAAAGTGGATTAAAAGTCTGTCTGTGTTTTATTTTGTAAGGCATATTTCTTTTACGGTTTCAGCCAATTGAAGCCTTTTTAATTAATTATCTGCATTTAACTTGAGTGACCAGTTCATGTATATTTGACTTAATTAAAACTTCAATATAGATACTTTTCCAAGATACTGAAAGTACCATGATCTCCTTTGCCCAAAATGGTGTTAACTCTGATTAGATGTGTTTTTTTTTGTTTCTGAACATCCATGATGTCATAATCTGTTTTCGTAGCACTGTGATGTCATGGACTAAATTACACAATCATCACCGGCTAATACGACTTAGTGGCAGTGAGGACAAGTGAACCAGATGACTGTGAGCACAAAAGTAAAGAAGAGAAGTGATGAGAAGGATCTCTGAAGCCATGTTCTGAGACAATGTCTCAGGTACTTTAATCAATTTTTTTTTTGTCACATAGCCTGACCCCATCACTGGCACTTGAAGAAATTTAGTGCCCGACTGGCACTAAGGGCTGACTAATTTTGGAGTGTGGATTAGGGTTGCTAACCTCCAGGTGGCACCCTATGAACTCCCACTATTGCAAATTATCTCTAGATGACCAAGATCAGTTCCCCTGCAGAAAACGGCTGGTTTCAAGAGTGGACTCTATGGCATTGTGCCCTGCAGAGTTCCCTCCCCTCCCCAAACCCCACCCCCCAAAAAATCTTCAGGTATTTTCCAGCATAGAGCTGGCAACCCTAGTGTGGATTCTTGTACAAAGCCCAAAGAACAATCTGACATTAAAATATGAAATGTCTGTATCCCAATGACTGAGCTAAAAATTTACCCCACTTTTATAAGAATCTAGTAGAGCTTTCAGGGACTAAATAAAATGACTTCGGGGGCCTACAGACTCAAGGCATCCCTACTGTAGACTATTACACTTCTGAGTTCCTGATGACCAAATGTTTTGGGTTAGCTTTAAGCACTGTTCCTCTTTTAAAATCTAAAGAAATATCTCAGAGAGGTAACTTTCCCTTGGTGTGACTTTGGTGTTTCAGTACAGCAGGGGAGTATACAAAGCTTTTCATAACCTTCATTGCTTAGTGATTCAGATCCTTCTAATTTGATACCAGCAAAGTACATCATTGGTGAGCACTGCTCAGAGGAGATAAGAGTGCTGATTTACATCGTGCATGTAGGCCAAATGAATCTAAAGGACTCGCTCGTTTCTTGTCTGAAGCCAAAGGAGAAGCACTGTGTAGTGCAAATATTTACTGGCCAAATCATCACTACCACCCCAGCACTACAATAATGCTTAGCAGAAATGCTTAGTATTTTTGATTTGGGGATGGGTGGTGGCAGAGCAAGATTTCCAGCAAAG
Organism: Lepidodactylus listeri; assembly: GCA_029233225.1. NCBI lineage: Eukaryota > Metazoa > Chordata > Lepidosauria > Squamata > Gekkonidae > Lepidodactylus > Lepidodactylus listeri. The sequence goes on from JARCFY010000004.1 coordinate 127,679,661, forward strand.
ATTAAAGGTTTGCACTTGTATTAGTCAAGATTAAATTGCAAAGCAGAGCGGCATAATTTCTAAGCATCCATGGTGGTTATAACCACAGGTATAGGAAAGGTATCAACATAAGCTAAATAAAAGCAAACAGTTCATTTTTGAAATCATATCTGTACTGTTGCTTCTAAACAGCTGCTCCAGTACCTTCAGCTTCTGCACACATTAACATAACTTTATTGGATGAACTGTACAATCATCTGACTTCCAACCCCCTTGTTCCTTTCTTTGTTAGTCTCCCTGCTTGGGAGTTTCCTCCCCTCGAAGCATGAGACACAATTAAAAAATTGCATGGGTAACAGTGCCACCTTAAGAACTAGGGTTGCCAGGTCTGGACTGGAAAATACCTTGAGACTTTGGGGGTAGATCCAGGAGAGGGTGGGGTTTGGGGAGGGGAGGGGTCTCAACATGGTACAATGCCATAGAGTCCACCCTTCAAAGCAGCGATTTTCTTCAGGGGAGTTGATTTCTGTCACCTGGGGATCAGTTGTAAAAGCAGGAGATCTCCAGGCCCCACCTGGAGGCTGGCAACCCCACTCAGAACACTTTCCTGGGTGTGGGCCCCATTTAATAGACCTGAGTAGAATTCTGAGTAGATAGGTTTATCAACCTCAAGGTGGGCCTGGAGTCCTCCTGGAATTACAGCTGATCTCCAGACTAAAGAGATTTTTATTTATTGAAATATTTGTACTCTGCTTTTCTCTTCAACGGGAATTTAAATTGGTTTACAACATCATTTCCCACTCCTCCATTTTATCAGTTTCCCCGGATGAAATGGCAGCTTCAGAAGGTAGATGCTATGACATCACATTTTTGCTGAGCTCCCTCCCCAACTCAGATTCTGCCCTCCTCCAGGCACTGCCCCCCCCCAATCTCCAGGAATTTCCCAAGCCAGAGCTGGCAACTATGATGATTCTCCTCATACATCCAGCACAGGTCCTCCATGGTCTTCTTGGTAACTATGGAAAGGAGTGTGTTGATCAATGGCTGATGTTATAACGTCAATATGTAGCCAGTGATGGAAACTGCCATTCAAGTTGCTGCTGACTTATGGCAACCCTTCATAGGGTTTACAAGGAAGAGACACTCTGAGGGGATTTGCCTTTGCCTGCCCCTGCACAGAACCCTTAAACTTCCTGGGTGGTTTCCCATCCAAATACTAACCAGGGCTGACCCTGCTTAGTTTCCGAGAGCTGATGAAATCAGGCTAGCCTGAGCCATTCAGGTCAGGGCCAATACTCAGCTAGGCAGCTAGAATATTTAGGAGTTTTGGGGCTTCCTTTGGGATCTCTAGGGAGTTGGTACTGAAGAACAGAAGAAGAAGAGACTGGATTTATACCCCGCCCTTCACTATCCAAAGGAGTCTCAGAGCAGCTTACAAACTCCTTTCCCTTCCCCTCCCCACAACAGACACCCTGTGAGGTAGGTGGGGCTGAGAGAGCTCTCTTGAGGACTGCTCTTGAGAGAGCAGCTCTGAGAGAGCCATGACTGACCCAAGGTCACACCAGCAGCTGCATGTGGAGGAGTGGGGAATCAAACCCAGTTCTCCTAGATTAGAATCCGCGCTCCTAACCACTACACCAAACTGGCTCTCGCTGCTTCACTTCATCTGATCTTCTCAGCTACTGGCCTAGATCTTGCCTATATTGTCGTTTCTGTGCCATTCTTGTCATAATATAGGTAGTATAGGCTAAGAGTTGGGGCCACGGTGGCTCAGAGGTTAAGACGCTGAGTTGTAGACCAGAAGATAGGCAGCTCAGCAGTTTGAGACCTTAGTGCCACGTGACAGAGTGAGCTCCTGTCTCTGGCCCCAGCTCCTGCCAACCTCGCAGTTCAAAAGCAAGGAATTGCAAGTAGATAAATAGGTACTGCTTTGGTGGGAAGGTAATAGCGTTCCGTGCGCCTCAGCGTCTAGTCATGCCAGCCACATAACCATGGAAAAGTCTTTGGACAGCGTTGGCTCTTCGCCTTGGAAACAGAGATGAGAAACATCCCCTAGAGTCGGATTCGACTGGCTTTCAAGCAAGGGAAAGCTTCACTTTTTTAGGCGAAGAGTTAGTATAATAGAGTCAGTGTTGGTTAAAACTTGACTTGGCCAAGGTGATAAATATTAGTTTGTCCAAGACCATATACTGAGCTTTCTGACTGAATAGCAATTTGAACCCCAGTCTTTCTGATCTGGTTCCGCCAGGCTATCAGCCATTCTGGTTTCATCTACAGAGCCATCTAAAGTAAAGTTAACATCCTTCTAAGTCAATAGGCATATAAGGGTGTAATTGCTTAGGACAGCATTTTTAGAGAAGTATCTAGACAGTGGACACTTGGGAGAGACCTCTAGATTTGTCATTTTAATAACTGCTAGAGTTCCCTGTGGAATATTCAAGAAGAGTAGAGCATAAATCAAAGGTAGCTGCAAAGCTAACAGATTCTAAAAAGGAATGACACCACCTCATACTTTGCAATGTAAGATAACTTGGGGAGTTGCAATTACTTTTCTCAGTAAGATTTATAATTTTGATTGGTTTGCTGAAGGGGCAAATTCAGTGCCTGGGAAGCAGGACGGTCTGTGCCTTGCTGTTTCAGCAGAGCTACGTGACAGCAACTGGACGGAAACACCGCAGAAGGATAACCAATGAGTCTCTAGAGGGACACCTCACACAGCCATCCTCAGGCCTCGAGTAAGAAAAATTAGTTGCATGCAAGACATTGTGGTGTTAAAAAGTATATTAAATACTCATAATGAGCATTATGAGTATCCTACAAGCCAGGAAACACACTTGTGATGACAAAAACATACCAATAGAGACCAAAAAGAAAGATGATGATGACTTATTTCAATTATACCCCACCTTTTCCCCCAACGGGGACTCAGAACAGTGTATGTCGTCCTCTCCTCTCTTTTATTCTCACAACAACCCTGTGAGGTAGGTTAGGCCATGAGTGTGTGACTAGCCCAAGCTTCCATGCCAGACTGGGGGATTATTCTAACCCAGGCCTCCCAGATCACAATCCGATACGTGAACTACTACACCACTCTGGCTCTGTTTCATGATGGCCATTGTAATTCTGTCATTTCCTTTGCCAGCCCAGCTTCCCTTCAAAGCTGCGCCTTTGGCAAACAGTAAATATTTCAGATCTTTAGAAGTCAGCTCCCAAGCAAAGGAGGGACCAGCAATGCAGGGTCTATAAATTTGTGATGTTGCTGCCCGGTTTCCCTCAGACTATATTTTGCTTTCTGAAACCCCCCGGCTTTCCCATCTGTGCACAGCTCCTGAGGAATTAGCACATGCTGTGACCTCATTGCAATTCAATGCATAGAAAATAGGGGTGGGCCATAATGAGTGCTACATTTCCAGCAAATATTCAAGACTTAAATCTGTCCATAACCAGAATCCTTGGATCTCAGATCCCTTACCTTAATCCCAGATGCAAAGGAAATGCCAGTTTGGTGTAGTAGTTAAGAGCGGCAGACTCAGAGCTGAAGAACTGGGTTTGATTCCCCATTCCTCCACATGAAGCCATCTGGGTGACCTTGGGTCAGTGACAGTTCTCTCAGAGCTGTTCTCTCAAGAGCAGTTCTCTCAGAGCTGTTCTCTCATGAGCAGTTCTCTCAGAGCTCTCTCGGCCCCACCTACCTCACAGGGTGTCTGGTGTGGGGAGAAGAAGGGAAGGAGATTGTAAACCACTCAGAGACACTGAGTGAAGAGTGGGGTATAAATCCAACTCTCCTCCTCCTCCTCAATATCTACTTCCTTGAGGGTTAAACCCTGGCATTGTAAAGAAATGAAGCGTGGTTGAACCCTGGTAAACTCTGGCAAAATTAAGCATTTAATCATGCCAGCCAATACTGGTTCTTTGGCATGGAAACGGAGATGAGCACTGTCCCCTAGAGTTGGATTAACTAGCTTTCGAGCAAGGGAAACCTTTAATAAAATAATAAAGCCAGCTATGTCTCTGGGGATCCAGACTCTTGTATTCTCCAATACATGTGGCTACCAAGACAAATATGTGCAGGATAAAACAGAATGGATCTCTTAGAATGAAGGGGATTGCACAGACTGCTTTAACTGTTCTTTCACACTCGTGGGCATTTAACACCCCTATAGCAATTGCTATATTCTAGCAATGGGCTTCTTCGGTACTCCTTTGTTTTGGAATCACCTTCAGTTATGTTGAAGACTCCAAGCAATGGAAACTGTGTACCCAGCAAGATCTTCAGTCCAGTGGTCATCCCTTTTTCCAGACCTGGGACTCATTGAGCTGCACCATCATCAGAGCCATATGACAAGTAACATCAGAGTCACACGACAGGAAGAGGGAGAGCCAGGTTACGATCTTATTCTCATCAAGGCTAGGACTGTAGGTGGTCAACCAAGAGACTAGAAATGAAGCCAAGCACCAGGAGATACACTCCCAAGGGTCACAGCCATGGAGGAATCTTCCATCACCAAGTGACACTTGCCTTGCCATCTTGTGCAAAGAGAGGCAAGAGGTGCGAGTCCTTGCTTTCTACACATACATATTAGCACCAGGTCTTTCCAAAAGGCAACAAAAATATGGCAGCTCTATAAGGATTCATGATCCAGGTGGTTGTTCTCTGTGGCTGATAGATCTAAAGATTCTGTCCACTGCTCTGCTCTATATGCAAGCATCTGCTTCTCCAAAGTGCTAGGCAAAGTGCTGTTTCTTTGCACAGTTCAAACTGAGATACTAATTCTTGTACTCTCAAACTGGGAATATCATTTTAATATGTTGTCTGTATTCGCTGATCTTATTTACATGAATAAATGTTCAAAATCAATTTTTCTTTCTTATTAAACAATGAAGTGTTATGATTTGCCTTTTCTGAGTCTTAATTTTGCTAGTTTGTATCTACCAGAGAAAGTGTCTACACTACAGGTTATTTCTCTGGCGTTGGACACCATTTAAGCACCATGCACTATCCTCATTAAGGCAGAATCTGGTCTTTGCTAGGTACTAGAAAAGGAGCATAACTCCAAATAAAGAGGAGTGGTTGGAAAAACTAAAAGGGATGTGTACAGTTGAGTAAATTAACGTGTTGCATGGTAAAAAGTTAGATACATTTGATAAATGGAATGGTGTTCTGACTAGGATGGTGAATTGATCCTAATAATGTCTGTATGATTTGTTTATAGAACAGAGGATGAACTTGCAAAGTGCTGTATCTGGTTGTCTTTTTACTGAATTTTTTTTTTAAAAGACAGAATCTGGCTACACTATATGGAATGTTCTTCCACGTCATGTAGAATGTATCCCTACTAGCAGCAATGGTTGTCAGGAAGCTGTGGCATTTGAATATAAATAATCTGTGCTATATGGACCATGGAAGCAAAGAGATCTACATGCCATGGAAACAAGGAAAAACTCCTTTTATCTTCATGATAAAAGGAGCCAAAGTGCTTTATTAGTTAGAATGCCAGGCTGGAATCTTACACCATCTGAAGCTGAGTGACATCCTTTTAATTCCAGTGAAGTCAAGAGCTATCACCTTGGCCTTCAAGGTCCAAGCTAACCTGATCTCATCAGATCTCGGAAGATAAGCAGGGTTGGCCCTGTTTAGCACTTGGATGGGAGACCACCAAGGAAGGCTAGGGCTGCTATGAAGAGGCAGGCAATGGCAAACGACCTCTGAATGTCTCTTAACTTGAAAATTCTCTAACCTTGAAAACCCATAAATTGGCTGCCTCTTTATGGCATTTTCTACCACCACCACCACCACCACCACCACCACCACAACTCTGTTTAGGATGGCACTGTGAGTAACATCCCCCAGCCCACTCAAAGTCCATCACATTTATATTAGTTTTATTACTGCTTCTATGAAAACAGTTTCTGGTGGGTAGCCATGTTAGTCAGTAGTAGCAGAGTGACATTCAAATCTATTAGCCCCTTAGAGACCAACATTTCCCAAGGTATGTGCTTTCATGCATCAAAACGCTCACATTGTCAGGTGTCTGAAAAAGTGAGCCTTGACTCATAAAACTTTACACCCTAGAAAAAAAATGTTGGACTCTGAGGGAGCTACTGGACTCAAATTTTGTATTACCACTTCTGTTACTGTCATGACATTCCCCCAAAGCACTCTGAAGATTTTGCTTTGTTAATCATGCTAAGAATTTTCTGGTACAGATCCCTAGTCATTTCCCCTCACAGAACTACAGTTTGCAGGTTTCCCTGGAAGAAAAAGATGACTTAACATCTGTTCTGTTAGTAGCGTGGTTTTGCCCCACGTGTCCCATCTCCTTACAACTACTGCATTCCTAATACCACACCCATGACCGCTTTAAAGAAAGCTAGCATTTCGCTGCACAATAGATAAAAGGGGACCCTTCTCCCAACTGTTCTCAGCATGACAAGATGAGTCTTATTTTTAAGCATGCAAATATTATACCATAAAAGGGATTAATATAAGGAAATGTGTTCAGTTATTAGGAATGTCGGCAAAAATAGCATTTTATCCATTTGAAGCTTAAAGGAAAGGGCTTAAAGAAAGCGAGTCACACAGCAGCGGCTTATGCTTATTAAGGGGCAGCTCTTACTTTTGCAGGTCTCTGCATGGATGACAATCCAGTTGGCGTGAGAAGGATCTGTAACTTCAGTAAGGATTTGACCCTCATTCCTGTAGAAATTACTGGCATAGATCCCCATGGTTCAAAGAAATCTCATAGCCTGAAACATTGAAGTAACCTTTGTTATCAACATGGAGCTATGTTTACCAGAAACGGACAGTGGAGGGGGGGGGGGGACACAACGAATCCTCCCTTGGCATAATTCTAACAAGCAGCTGCAGTGTCAGATTAACATTAATTTTGTAAGAAGTAGCTTTCACCTACATGGGCACCGCATTTTCAGGCATTTAAATGGTCCCACTTGCGGTGCTTTCAGAAAGACTGGCCAAGAATTTAATTCCTTAGATTTTGCAGTTCAGTTTCAAATGTTCTAAGAGGGCTTATTACTAGTAAACTGTCTGACCAGCTGGCTATGGCCTTTGAATCAGAACTGCTAAGCTTTCCTTTTGGGGTGGGGTTTTCCAAGTTAGACTTTAGCACTGTTTATACTAAGGCATTTAGGTCCAATTTGCCATTTATAAACAATGGTTCATGGTAATCCCCTGTTGTACTATTACTGGCTTTCCATAACATGCACATGTAAAAACCTTGTCCCTCATTATATACATGCACACATGAAAGGCTTGTCCCTCATGAAAAAAAACACAAGCTTTTGTACACTTGGCCTGGACAGCAGTTCTGGTTGTCTCTTGATTTAGCCATTGACTTATCCTTCACTTTATTGTGAGTATCCAGGGCCAAATGAGAAGTGATTTTGGAGAATCCATGAATGGCTCTCCTGCAGTTTTTAAAACCTTTAATTACAGCCATGCATGGCCTCACTTTGGATTCAGACCATACCACTCTTTTCCCTGAACTCTTGAAGCTATTACCCATTGTAGGAGAGAAAGTACACGTATGCCTACCCCTAGTACAATGAGCAAGCATAGACGGGAATTCCGATAAAAAAATAATGTGGAGGATCCACCACAAACATGACCTCAAAACAAACTGGAGATCTGTGACTGCAATTGGTAGAACACTTTCCTGGGAGTAAGAAACACTGAATAAAATAGGACTTACTTCAGAGTCAATTACTCTGTACGTGGCTGAAATTGCTGGGAGAGGGGGAATGGGAAACAGATCTTCCATGTCATGTCTAGTTTGAACCTAATCATTGATATGGGCTTTTCTGTGCAGGAAACAGAACCAAAAAACTTTCTGGGAGATTTTCCAAAAAATTAACAGAGCATAATCTTCTTTAGCATGTTTTATTAGACATTATTATTAGAGCAAACAAATTTTAAAAGTATTCCATGCTACCTTATGTCCCAATAACAACAAACACTTGAACTGAAATAATGGATTATAGGGGGAAATCAGTTATAGCTCAAGCACTATATTCAAGTACATTCAAGGTTTTATGTGGAAATTATTTCTACTGGAAGAATCCTTGTAAAAATACTGAGACTTAGGGATGCCAGCCTCCAGGTGGGACCTGGGGATCCCCTGGAATTGTAACTCAACTCCAGACTACAGAGATCAGTTCCCCTGGAGAAAATGGGTGCTTTGGAGGGTGGACTCTATGGCATTGTACCCTGCTGAGGTCTCTGTCCTTTCCAAGCTTCATTTCCAAATCTCCAGGAGTTTCTCAACCTGGATGTGGCAACTCTACCCCCCCCAACCCCTGCCCCCCTAACCTCTACCCCCCCAACCCCAACAGCATATGCTTCCTTCACTCTGCTTAAATTTAAGAACCATGCATGAGCTGTTGTGTATGGGGCTGTGAAGTGATCTATTACATCACAATTTAATGTTCGCCCACAGAGATCTCTGGAGCACCTCAGTTCCACTGTTGGTCTCCACGGCATCAGTTACATTATTTGTCAAGTCCCTACCAGACTGGTGATTACAGTATCCCTTCCACCAAGTGAAAGGAAATATATCCATACGAACATTAGTTTTGGTTTCGATGTGACCTGCACAGCCAACTGAGTGAATTTCTAACTTGGGGGGGGGGGGGGGTCATTCCCAGGATTATTATGTGTGTTTGTGGTTCTATCGACCCACCCCAGTTTACAATTCACTGAAGTGCACATGTACTTTCTCACACAGTTCCTAAGGATAATCACCTGAAAAACATCAATCATGACTGAAATGGCCAGGTTTGGAGAATATTGTGTTGGCAGGGATATTAATCCATTGTTACTAACTTCATGAAACAATGAATCTTTACAAATGGAAGATTTTCAACTGAAAAATAAAGCGTTAGAAAAAATTTCCACCCTACAACTCTGGCTCTATTACTAAATATGTATCACATTACAGAGCACTCAAAGTACCTCCTATACATTGTTTGAGTGACTCTTCCAATAGCCACATAAGATAGATCAGCATTACCATCCTCAAAGAGCTACCAAGAGACACCAAGGGCCCACAGATAGAATTCCCCCTGGGGCTTTCCCTTACACCAATCAGACCCAACTCAAACATCATATGAATGTCAACTTTGTGACTGGCCCTGTTTCATGGGCTCCTAGGATGACCAGGAACCCTGGACTTTGTCCTCCACACCTTTCTGACAGTCTTGAGTGAAGGGCCGAAAGACAGCAGCGTACCAATGTCTGCTTACTAGTGTGTGTGTGAGGTGATTTTTGAACCATCCCATTCACTTATCCATTATTTTATGCCACCTCCCCCCACCCTTTTTGAAGAAGTCATTTTAAAAAAGAATGTTCACCATCCATGCCTACATTATTAACCAGACTGTGTGTATTTAGTTTTATATTTATACCCTACTTTTACCACCAGAGGGGAGTTGGGGACACAAACAGGCTTACAACAGCATTTTGCCTTGCTTCAGTTTTTGTCCTCACAACAACAACCCTGTCAAGTAGGCTAGGCTGTGAGCATGTGACTGGCTCAAACAGGTCACCCAGCAAACTTCCCTGGCAGGGTGGGGATTCAAACATGGGCCTCTCAGATCCTAGTCTAGAGGTCCCCAGCCTTTTTGAGCCTGTGAATCTCTCTGGAATTCTGACACAATGTGGTGGGCATAACCACAAAATGGCTGCTGTAGGAGGTAGAACCAAATACACACACACGAAGCCCAAGTGCAGGTGAGAAGAAGGGTAATTTTTAAAAATACAGCTGGAAAGATGAGTGAAAATATAAAACCAATATTGTGGTGGCTGGCAGCTGCCACTGAAGCAATGCTTTTTAAAATCTGCACAGCTAGTCAGGTCTTCAGTGGCCATCAGAATTCCTGCCGGGCAGGGCAAAAGCCCAACCTGGCCCCACCAGCTTTCTCAAAACACTTCGCAAGTGTTTGTGGGTGCCATGGTTCCCATGAGCACCATGCTGGGAACCTCTGTCCTACAGTCTAACCACTACACCATAATTTTGAATTTATTCTTCACAATACTGTCTTAAGTAGTCCCTGGGTTTTGGACTTGTGTGTCCAGGTATGAACGGAGCCTGCAAATATATGTACATTGTCTTGTAAATAAGCCTTACTGAAATCAGTGCATTTGCTTCTGAGTAAGCATGGACAGGACTGGAAAGTAAATCATCAATCCCATGCTGAAATCTGAGTAATAAATCCAATTAAATCCATCCAATTGTAAATCTGGCTGTGTATCATTTTGTCTTATATTGAGCTCACTTATATTAAAAGCCTGATGCGAGTGTGTGACTTGAAGCTACAGCTTGCTCGTAAGAAAGCATTGTTTACTAATGGACTGTATGGACTTTATCCAAACTAAATAAAACAAAATTTATCCACCAGAGTTTGTTTCTTTTCTTTCATAGTCAAGTCAGAACTAAGAACTGCTTAGCCAGGGGTGGTGAAAAAGCTAAAATTTGATTAAATTGCTTCCTTATATCTGTAAAAGAACACCAACAATGTGTTTGTATTAGGCTACAGGCTATTTGGCTTTTAGAAGAGATACATTAGATAATAGTTTGTATTTTCTTCTGAGGAACTTGATGCTAGCTATTTTTGAAACAAATTTAACCTGGATCCAGACTTGGGGCCAAACAAGGGCAGCATCCACACATCACTGGATATTGCTGTATGACTGCAAATCTTTCCTAATTGGATTGTCTTAACCACAAAGCAAAATCCACTCATTAATTATTACAATGGCTCAATGACCACACAATATGCTTGTGACACCCAGGCTTGCCAGCAGATGCCAAAGGGAAACACAAGATTAACTCTGAGTAGGAGTCTTAGAGCATCGGCTCCATGTATAAAAAAGTGACCTGACGAAGCATTGGGGGAAACGGAATATTTGCCTAGGAAATCCGTAGTCACATGGTAATTGTCTGGAAGCAGCAGCAGCACAGCATGATATAAAATAAAGAAACAAAAGAAGAAGCAAGTTTGTGGACGGTAACTGGACTAGAATAAATTTTTCACAGTGAGCATTGGTGGGTTGCAACCTTTGGTTAGTCACTGTGGTCCATTTGTGGCTTGAACCTCCAGGTGGGGGCTGGAGGTATCCCAGAATTACAACTGATCTCCAGATCACAGAGATCAGTTCCCTTGGAGAAAATGGCAACTTTGGAGGGTGGATTCTGTGGTATTGCTGAGGCCCCTCCCCAAACCTTGCTCTCCACAGGCTACACACCCAAACTTCCAGGCATTTCTCCTGGAACTGGCAACCATATCGGCACCTAGGCCACTTTCTTCCCTCCATAGAAAGGCACCTTGGTTAGGGTTGGCAGCTCTGGGTTGGGAAATACCTGGATATTCTGGGGTTGGAGCCTGGAGAGGAAGGACCTTGGCAGGGTATAATATGGTAGAATCCACCCTCCAAAGTGGCAGTTTTCTCCAGGTGAACTGATCTGTTGCCTGGAGATCAGTTGTAATAGCAGGAGATCTCCAGCCACCACCTGGAAGTTGGCAACCCTCAGCTTGGTGTAGTGCTTAAAGTGTTGCACTACGATACTGAAGATCAGAGCTCCAATCAGCACACTGCCACAGAAGTTCACTGGGAGACCTTGGCCCAGTCACACACACTCAGCCTATTTCATAGGAGTCTTCTTTTCAGAGCTCCCTCAAATTTCCAATATTTCTGTCAGAAATATTGAATAAAGGTCCACAGGGGATTTTCACCCTCCTCACTTTCCCTCCAGCCTTCATCTTTCAAGCCAAAGTGCAAAATGTCCCCAGCCATGGCTTCACTCCTATGGCAGAAGCAGCTCCTATTACAGCAGCAGTGAGGGGGAGAGGTTGGCCTTTTCCCTTTTCTTTCCCTTCTCACTGGATTGCAGGCCCCCTTTTGTCTCCTTATAAAGCTGCTAGTCAAAAGTCCGCAGTTTTTTTTGTCCCTGTGTCAGAAGAAAACAGATTAATGGGAGAGCTGAAACAGTGAGGGGAGGGAGAGAAATGCACCCCTAGCTTCAGCATCTAGATAGAAATTGGCAGACCAGCTGAGGTGAAAACAGAAGGACTCTATGAAACATGGCAGCCATGTTGTGCTGAGGCACTTTCCCTGAGTGGTGCTGCTATATGAGAGGGGAGGGGGGGGGGGGGGGAGCTCTGGTTGGAGTCCTCCTCCCACACACACTCACAGATGAGTGTGATAAGTTCTGACAGAGAAAACTGAGAGACTGGAGGCTGAGAGATTAGGATCTCTGACCGATGCTGTGACAAGAGTGTCTGACCTACACCTTGAAAGGCATAATTTAGGCATCATTTGGGAAACTGTGGTATAATTTCCTCTGCTTAGATGTAATTATGGCAGTGGTATAATAAATTTCTGAGTAATCAGGCATAAGTTAGGGGAGAAAGCTGCTGAGTCTTAAGATAAGCTTAGCAGGGCAGCTGAGAAGCGACAGAGCAGGGGTGTACTCACCTGTTTTCCTCTCACACACACACACTTGTCCCTTGAAGAGCTGTTTGCAAAGAGCTGTAGCCAGGACACAATGCCGTATCCAGGAAAAACATTTCCCAGCCTCGCCATTGGATCGACGCTGGCAAGCCTTGGCTTCACCCATGACTGATTCCCTCAAACAGTCGACACAGGCTGCCAGTTGAACAGCATGCATCTTATGAAATGGACTTATGCCACAATGTTTGCTAGTCTTTACGGGGCCTCGAGACTCCTTGTTGTTTTGGCTGTGGCAAACTAACATGGCTAAATTTCTGGAATGGTTACTGCAGCTGCCTCACATGCACCTCTGTCTTCCTCCCAGAGCAACTGCTACCCTCAGATAGGGTTGCCAGCCTCCAGGTGGGGCCTGGAGATCTCCCACTTTTACAACTGACCTCCAGCTGACAGAGATCAGCTCCCCTGGAGAAAATGTCTACTTTGAAGGGTGGACTCTCTGGCATTGTACCCTGCTGAGGCCCCTCCCCTAAACCCCGCTCTCTCCCGGACCCACCCCAAAGTCTCCAGGTATTTTCCAACCCAGAGCTGGCAACCCTACCCTCAGGAGAGGGAGAGGGAGAATATGGGAGGAGGAGGAGAATGGTTTGGTGAACAAAGAGACAAAAAAAATGGTTGTTCTGAGAGGTCAAGACCTCTCTGCCTCCTCAGGGGCCCTCATCCATCCTTAATTTAATGTAATTAAATCTATGATTAATTAATAGGATACACAGAGTATTTCCCAGAAGGTATCTCATCTGACTTGAAAGCCTTTCTCTATAATTCTCAGTGTGGCTGAGCCTGCTCAGGGGTACACCCTTTTGAGGGTGTCTTCATGTGTTCCAGAGCTGAGTTTCAGAACATTCTGTATTCAGAACAAGGATGAGACTCGATGGGCAGACTCTGTAGGGTTAATATAGGGTTGTCAACCTCCAGGTGGTGCTTGGACATCTCCTGCTATTACAGTTGATCTTTAGATGAGAGAGATAAGTCCCCCCAGAGAAAATGGCTGACTTAGAGGGTGGACTCAATGGCACTGTACCCTGTTGAAGACTCTTCCTTCCCCAAACTCCTCCCTAATTCCTACCCTCCCCAGAATCTCCAGGTATTTCCCTACCCACAGCTGGCAATCCTAGGTTGATACCATTTAACCTGGCAAATTATAAATAATAGTCCCATCTTTCATCATGTCAGTATGTGTTATCTAGACATTCATTGATAGCATCATTTATTTCGATGATTAAATGCAGAACTTGAGAGCTGCACACTAAAGCTCCATATTTACCATACAAAGCAATTTCACATTTGCAGAATGGAGGTAGCAGACAAAGCAACATCACTAATAACATTTCACAAAACAATTTCTCATCAATAATTTCTTTAAAAAAAAACCATTTTGCTCCTTACTTCAGAAGTCATTTTGCCCCTCAAAACAGATTTTGGAAATATGAATGAATGAATGAAGTGTGTTTAATCTGGACTCCCAGTTCTGCCTTCACAGAACATTGAACAAACAGTGTCCATAAAATGCTTTCCAGTTACTGACTGTGGACCGAATTGCCAACATTTACACAGTCCAAATAGTTATAAACAGATGGTGGCACTACCAAGCATAAATTAAGACACTTTTACTTTTCAGTCGACCTTCCACAGTTGTTATCAGATTTCCAGGAGACTAAAATTACCTACCTGAAAGGAATATTAGGAATTTGTTTTTCCACATGTGTAATGGAATCCCTGAGGGACTACATGCCCCGACAGCTCCAACTGACCAAAGAAACAGTTCTCTAAGAGGGTTGCCAATTTCCCAATGGTAGCTGGAGATCTCCTGGGATTACAACTGATCTTCAGGTGACAAGAGATTGCTTCACCTACAGAAAATGGCCACTTTGGTACGTGGACTCTATAGCATTATACCCCATTGAAGTCCCTCCCCTCACCCTGCCCTCCTCAGCCCCCCCCCCCCCAAATCTCCAGGTATTTCTCAACCCGGAGCTGACAACCCTACCTGAAAGGGTTAACAACTGTCTTTATAGTTGCCTTTGTCCTGAGGAGAGGAGGGAAATAAGTTTCTAAGACTGTTCCTTCCAGCAACATAGGGTTGCCAGCTCCAGGTTGGGAAGTACCTGGAGATTTTGAGGATGGAGCCTGAAGAAGGCTGGGTTCAGGGTGGAGAGGGACTTCAACAGGGTAAAATGCCATAGAGTCCACATTCCAAAGCAGCCATTTTTTCCAGGTGAACTGATCTCTGTCATCAAGAGATCAGTTATAATACTAGGAGATTTTCAGCCACCACCTGGAGTTTGGCAATGCTATAGTGGCTTTATTTGCTCGCTTGCACTTTGAACAGTGGCGGGAGAAAAAAAGTGGGGAAAAAACCTTTAAAAAGTTGGCTACATTGCAATGTAACTTCCAGGGAAAACGAAGAAGGAAGAGGAGGAGGAGATTGGATTTATACCCCACCCTTCCCTTGGAGTCTCAGAGTGGCTTACAAACTCCTTTCCCTTCCCCTCTCCACAACACCCTGTGAGGTAGGTGGGGCTAAGAGAGCTCTTTCCAGGACTGTCCTTGAGAGAACAGCTCTGACAGAACTATGGCTTGCCCAAGGTCAGGCAGCAGCTGCAAGTGGAGGAGTGGGGGATCAAACCTGGTTCTCCCAGATTAGAGTCCACACACTTAACCACTGCACAAAACTGGGGTAGCTCTAGGAATCTCCAGAAACTCTATGGCTTTGCCATAGCATTATATTAAATGACCAAACAAACCCAGTGATAAAATGACAACAACATTTAATAACTCTTATAAATATCAAATATTTTGTTAAAAAAAGTCCAACATCCTCAATGAGCACCCGGTTATACACTCATTTCATCAGTCTTCTTCAGGAGTGATCTTATATTGAGTAAAAGGTGTCAGCTTAGCTTCTATTATACTTTCTTCAAATTTTTAGAGCTTAAGTTCTTTTTAGCTTTCTTCATATCTTCTGGATCCAATTTCAAATTAGCTTCTTTTCAGCTTTCATCAAATTATCCTAAAACAAACATGGTTATTTAGAATTAAGATTTGTCATAGCATTTCTAGCAACTCTTAAATCTATCTTTGTAACTGTTGGGTTTTTCCCAGAAGTGACATTGTGGTGCGGCTGATGTTGCTCACCTCCCATTTTCCCACCTCTCCCATTTCCCCCCATTCTCAGCCTGGCAACCCTAGGACCTTGATTTTAAATAGTGGTTCCCAACCTTTTTTGATGTGGTGACTCACTTAAAAAAACTGAGTATGTGCAAATCAATCAAAACACAAAGGTTTGGGACCTGTTTTTACAAGGTAACCAGGGGTCCTTTCGTAGAAAAAGAGGTGCAGGAGCTCATTAGCATAACTTATTAGCATAACTCATTAGCATATGCCACGTCCCCTGACATCACCAGAAGTGTGTCAGAAAGGGAAGGTCAGTTTCAGCCCCATTATACCCTATGGGCCATTGAAATCAATGGCAAAAACTCATAGGGTATATGAGGGGCTGGAGGAAAGGGGGTTTGAGGGAGAGGCTCCAAACTTGCAGGGTAGCTGCTAGGACCTCTCCTTGAAATACCCACCAAGTTTCAAGAAGATTGGACCACGGAATCTAATTCTACGGGCCCCCAAACAGGTTGTCCCATCCCCTCCATTGTTCTCTATGGTGGGAAAAAGTGTTACTTTTTTCCTGCCATAGAGAACAATAGAGGGAATGGGGGCAACCTGTTTGGGGGCCTGTAGAATTGGACCCCCTGGTCCAATCTTCTTGAAACTTGGTGGGTATTTTGAGGAGAGGCCCCAGCAGCTACCCTGAAAGTTTGGAGCCTCTCTCTCAAACCTCCTCCCCTCCAGTCACTTTTAAAGTTGCCGCTGAATTTCGGCGGCAATTCAGCAGTGGGCCGAATCAGATCAGAGAATCTGATTCGGTCCCTGGCTGCCCTAGTGGCCACTCCTGAGCTTTGGAGCTTTGCTCCGCCTCGCTCTGGCCCCAACGGATCCCTGCTTGTAACCCACTTTGGGGGAGGGACCCACAGGTTGGGAAATGCTGTTGTAGAACGTGGCTAAGAGGGTAGCATTCAAAATACTTTATTTGCTCTTATTATTTTTTTTAAAAAATAAACCATTTTCATTCTTTTAGTCTCCATGTGGACCCAGAAATGTTACATAAGTCTTGCTGGCAAGCCAGTTTGAAATCATGCTTAATGAAGCTGTCCCATCTTTAAAGCCAGAGTTAGCTAGTTCTCAAAGGCAAAATCCTTGAAATGTGTTAACAAAAAAAAAGATTAATTTTTTTAAAAGGCTGCAAATGCAGTCAGCATAATAGCACTGAAAACACAGAGAGACATGACTTTGGCACAAATCAGCCTAGCATCCTTTTTTGCCTAAGAGAGGGATATTGCCAAAGGTGGCCTTCCTTCCCTGAGGTGTATAACATGCCTTTGTAAGGGTCATCTTAAAAGTTTAAGATAGCCATATGCTATTAGCCATATAGTGTTTTCTCCCAGCTCAGTCTGGGCACCGCTATGCCCACTACTACCCATTTCATAGCATGCCTTTTCATGAAAAATCACTTCGCTGGCTGGAAGGATCAGATACCCTCCTCCGACCAATAAGCACCCCCACCAATGATAATGATGATACCAAAGCAGGAAGATAGTCAACTCCCCCTCCAAGATAATGGTTGAACTGGGGGGGGGTTTCTGCCGGGAAGGACAAAACCAACCTGCCGTCTTCCAGATATACTTCATGAATTACACCAGTTCTCAAGTATTCTCTCTAAAACAAAGCATTTTAAAATAATTGCCCATAGTAGCATTTAAGACAATAAGAGTTGAATCCAAACAACTTTAATGCTGGCTAAAAAAAAACAAAGGAGGCATCAGAGTACCCCAAAAGTCAGAGCTGAGAGTCATGAGAACTGCATTTACAGGAGCCATACGTGATAGGAAGGACCCAGGTGGAGTCGAGTGAAAAAGCTGGTGGGATTCAACCCTAAGTGGCTGCTATTTCAGCCGTTAGTTTTTATTCTAATAGTGTGGCGAGTTTTTGTAACTGATTCAAGCCAAATCTTGGCACCGATCTACAAAAACACAAACCCTTGCCTTTATGCTGGTGCTCTTTCCAATTAATGGTGGAAGTTAATTAGCAGACACCATAAATGGCTCCAGACTGCATGCTGCGTTCTTCCAACCATATGAAGCCTTCCTTTTATTAATCAGCTAACAAATGACATTCTGTGACTATCCAAGACATTGCAGATAACTATGGGTCTTAAACAATAACCCACCGGCCTCCTTTTTTTGTTTCATTAGCTTACATTTTGCTTGTACAAAACAAACGTTGCAGACCTGTAGAATGTCCGTCCTTTCATTGGACATCAGGATGCTTTTGGAAGGAAGATCTGTGTATGAGGTCTCATTGGACAGAGACAGGATCAACACACACCAAGAATGGTGAGCATGTTCTCCTCCCTCCTGCAGTGTTGCCCCTAAATAAAGCATTTTATTTTTCCCCTTAAGAGTGAGTATCAGAAAGGAAAAAAAACACCACACAAAGACTCCCCTAGCATTACTTATGGTCTAATCTCATTGTACGGAATGTAACGGCCCAGACTGCAGCCCATTTCGTCTGTCCCAGAGAGTTCAAGGCAAAACGCTGAGAACAAAGACAGCCCTTGATTTAAAAGTCCCGTGTTTTCATCTGCATCTTCTGTCCCACAGTGACCGTATGGTGCTGCTTGATTCTGGACTGGATCATCAGTCCACTTAGCCCAGTGTTGTTGTTGTTTTGCATCCTGCTTTTCCAATTTTTATTGTCTGTAATAAAATGACCATAGAAGAGCCAGTGAAGTCTTAACAAAACTTGACAATGGAGCACCAAAGGGTTAGGGGTAAGGATTCGCTCTCCCTGCAGAGAAAAGCATTTCGACTATGACCTTGGAGATGCAGTCATTCATAGAAGCTTCTTAATGCTCAGTCAAAAAAGGCCTTTCCCTGGCATTTAAATGCACCCACTAAGAACAGCAGGAAGACCTCCAGCAGTACAATCCCACAATGGAGAAGGCTTTTTCTCTGGTCCCTGTTTGCCACAACACCAATGGAGAGGGGACTGAAAGAACATTGTTCTCCATGGACTCAGGCAGGGATCTTTCTGAGCAGTGGTGGTCTTAGGGATAGTGAGGGGTATAGACAAATGGGCCCCCAGAATCCCTGCCATCCCACCCCACTTTCAGGGCCAAGTAAAGGGTGGCCCTTCCCCCCAGTGAGGAGGACAGGGTATATCTACCTGAACCCCCAACAAGGCAAAAATGAGCAACAGCAGAAGCACACTCTTCTTCTTCACCCAAAGAGTGGTTAACACGTGGAATTCACTGCCACAGGAGGTGGTGGTGTAAGCCAGCAAGGTGCTTTTGCACTCTTATGATTGATAAATTCATAAGTGATAAATGGACTTCTAATAGTGTGAGAGAAACTAGGAGGAATAACCAGGAGAAAAACCAGCTGCAAATGACTCCAGCAAATGCTTGAGACAGCAGTTCCCAAGGTTGACAACTCCAGGAGGCTTCTCTTAACACACAAAGACACTGGCACAGAAAATAGCCATCTTGTCTCTGGCTAAAGACATGTGCTCACGAACTCCATTACATGTTATCTACACATTGCAGGCTGCAACCCCCCCCCCCCCCCACATTCCTTGACCAGTGAAACAATGGACTTGACCAGCTAAAAACCGGTTTGGCTGCCCAGCGAGGTTAATCCCATCTACAAGACAATGCTCCTAGCCGATGATGTCAGCTTCTGGCCCCAGGTATTCCTCTGACCATGCTAAGTAGAATCTAACATTGCCCAACCCCCCTTCTCCTTCTGGACAAGAGCTAGTGGGTGGACCATCAAGGGGTGGTCTCAGGACAGGCATCTGGCCAAGCCTGCCCCCAGAGACCACCCCCCAATAAAAGAAAGCTCCCAGCAGCCAGCTCTCTCTCTTGCTTCGATGATCTCCTGCCCTCCCTTACCTTCAAGACTCTTGGTCTGCACAACCAAGGGCCTACACGTGCTGCTGCTGGTTCAGCACATGTGCTCCCCCCCCCATCTTTCTCCCAGCTTATTATTCATTTTTCCAGAAGGACTACACCAGCTACTGGAGAGGTAAATATACCTTCTACAGGAAACAAACAATCTCATGTCTCTTAATCTCTCTAGTTTCCTAGAATCTGTATGTTTGTGTGTGATTCTGTATTGTTTGAATGAGATATAATTTCTTAGTTAAGAAACACTGTTTTATCATTACATCAGTCTCCTTGTCTATTCTCTGGTTTGTCTGGAAGGGGCCCAACCTCTGTAGACACAGATGTGATCCGTTTATGCCTATTGCCAGTTATTAATATTCATAATTCCCCAATATTGATTAAGAAATCAAGGCAATTTGGCTAACAGTGGCGACAAGCATGAACAGCTTCAAGAGGGAATTGGATAAACACAAGAAGTGGGACCCACAATACTCACAGGGAGTGGGAGTATTCCCCACAGCTCAGGGCCTGCTGAAGTTGGAAGCACTCCGGAGGAAGAGGAAGCGGCAGCAGGTGAGCCCTTATCCTTCCACCCCCTCAGCGGCAGCAGCAAGGCCAGCCCGCCAAGCCTTCTCCCCCCCCCCAACAGCAGCGGCAAGGCTGGCCCGCCAAGCCTTCTCCCCCTCCCACAGCGGCAGCTGCAGTGAGGCCTGAGCAGCTCACAGCCACCGGCCTGCCAAGCCTTCTCTCCTCCCCCAGCAGCATTTTTTTTTTACTTTTCAGATTTTTCTGCACACCTGAGGAGTCCCCCAAGTGTGCAGGAAAATCTTTGTCCCCCCTAGGTGCCCCCGATGTGCGGATTTAGATATCCACGCACAGGGGGCGCCTTGGCTACTAGATATATAGATATGGAGCAAAGGTCTACCAGTGGCTATTAGCCACAAGGTATAGATAGGAACTCTCAGTCTGGGGCATATGATGCTCTGTATTCTTGGTGCTTGAGGGGGGGCAACAGTGGGTGGGCTTCTAGTGTCCTGGCCCCACTGGTGGACCTCCTGAGGGCACCTGGTATTTTTGTCCACTGTGTGACAAAGTTTTGGACTGGATGGGCCACTGGCCTGATCCAACACTGGCTTCTCTTACATTCTTATGTTCTTTATCCCCTCCTTCAGGGGAGCAGGGCCATAAGCAACTGGGCACAGGGCAGCTACCCCTGTTGCCTATTGGTTAAGACTGCCTTTGTTTCCCCAACAGCCTGGAGGCTGAATCTGGTACCTTCTGCTTACAAAGTATGCAGTCTACCATTAAGCTAAGGACAGGGTTGCCAGCTCCCCGGAGAAAAAAAACATTCTGTCCCTTTGATAACAACACACCATTAAGTGCCATCACCAGGTGCTGTTATTTACCTGCAAGCCATAAAAAACTTCACCTGTCCATTTCCATGCATTAAAACTTCATTTAAAGGGGCAGGACTTTTTTCCCCTTCAAGACTGTTGGAAATATTAATTGAGATCTCTCTCCTTTCTAAGTGGGACTCCAGTGAATGCGGAAATATTAGGAGCTGCCTTAGGCAGAGAACGAGGTCCAGTTACTGTTTCTCATGCAGCGACAATTGCAGTAAGGGAAAAAAATTGCTTCGTGTACTGGAAGAACATGCCAATATGCAGTATTAGGTGAGAATGCCATCCAGCCTTCTTTTTTCCCAACCAGTTTGGGAAAAGAAAGTGTGAGCGGTTTTGCACCTTACAGACAAAGACCTTTAGATGCTGTTACCTGGGTGCTCATCGCTGGGAGCAAAGAGATCGGTGGAATGGAATGAACTGAGCATCCCTGGGGAGAAAAGGCTTAGGAAAAATACACATAAAAGGTAAATTTACTGGGAGCATAATAGAACAAGCACCTTCATCACTGTCATCACACCTACACAAACACACATACCCACGAGACGAAGGCCTGGAGGAGAAAGGAGTCTCAAGCTATTCCTCCCTGGCAAACAGTTCATTACAGGAAGGTTTACTCACAGAAACTATATTTGCACTCTAAACCCATGGTTGTATGGGAACAAACACACACAAAAATGGAAGCACACACGTTCAAGGTGACAGAGTCATACAGCAAAGAGTTCCATAGGTGACAAGGCACATCAATTTTCATACCTTTGACAAGCCTTTTCATCTACTCCAACAAAAGCATTTTGGAAGCACAAGTAATATAAGACCATTGTTTACTTGATAGAGACCTCTCCTTGGGCCCTCCCAGAAAGAAAAGCTGGCTCGGTGTTTTGTTCTTTCAGGGCCATAGTTACTGAAAAGTACTGCGGTCGGAGACGCGTCGAGTGAAAACAGCTCATACTTCATTAAGAGGTCTGAACAAGACTGGTTAGCTGGACTCGCAGGTCTGCTTTTTATCCCCGTTCTCGACCGCACCCATGCACACACCCAACACCGTTCCCTGCACCCTATTTGTCTATCCTATGATGCAGACTTGCTCACTGGTCTCTTTTAGGATCCAGGGGATCTACTGGCCACGTGTTCAGCTGACCACATGTGCAGTTCCTTGGCCAGAACATAATGGTTACATAACCCACACAAGCCTGTGGCAGGTGATACTTTTTAATTAACCGAAGCTGACATTCAGCCACACTGCTGCAGGCTGATCTAGTTGCAGAAGACCTACCAACACCTGCAAAATTCAGCTAGTTTGGATTCAGTGGGCAACTACTGGAAAAGCTACAGCTGAGGATTTGCCAACAGGATTGGAGGGAAATGGCCTGTCCTTTTAATGGAGGTTTAACTTGTACAGGTGATGCTTTCCAGGGCGTGAAGATAAACAACAGCACCTGCTAAACAAGCCATTATGCCTCTATTAAAGGGACAGGACATTCCCCCCCCCCAGCCAGTTGGCAACCCTAAATTCCTGTGCTGCACTTTTATGGATGACATCATTGCAATGAATGGTAGTGAGCAGTGATCCAGCCAAAATCTGGAAGCAGCAATTACGAAAAGGAAAGCTGATTAATCCTGGCACAATCCCTTTGCATTGCATAAATAGAACAAATAAGACTGGGAATAATTCATCATGACAGTAGTGTAAACCAATTCCCCCCCCTTCCTTTCTGCTGTCTTTGTCCAAGATGCAGAAGGGAATCTGCACACATGAGAGAGGGCTTCTCCCAGCCTTCCCTTCTCACTCTCCTCCTCCTTCACCACCCCAAAAGCTCTGTCCATCCTTATTTTACCCACTGCCTCTCATGCACCCTTCTCCCTGGCCACTAATTGTCTGAAGCCTGTTCAGGAATTGCTGGTTTCTGGTCTCTGATGTGGATGAGCAGTTGGTCAAACCAGGGTGAGATCTCTGACCACAGTCTCAGATCTCTGAAAGGGAAAGATCTTTCTTTACCAAAATACACTCTCAATTCACTACAGCACAACAGTCTTGGAAAACTACACCAAAACATTACAGGGCATTACAGAATTTAGGAAAGAAATAAAACATATGAGGCTAAGTTGTACATTCACTGATGTTACATTGGCATTCTCTTCCCCACAATGGAAACAAGCCTGCTAGACAGACTTCCTTCCATTGCTCCCTATTCCCCAGGGCATGGCTTGTGCGATTTTGGCTGCTGGTGTGACCTTGGGTCAGCCATAAGTTCTTTCAGAGCTGTTCTCTCAAGGGCAGTTCTTGAGAGAGCTCTCTCAGCCCCACCTACCTCACTAGGTGTCTTTTGTAGGGAGGGAAAGGGATTGTAAGCCGCTCTGAGACTCCTTTGGGTAGTGGGGTATAAATCCAATCTCTTCTTATTGTAGTTTTGAGAAGAGATGGGTTGTACTTTAATCTACCACAAGGTCTGGGGTGGGTCTCAGCTGTACTGTTCTGTACCCTTTTCCCAATCCAATTAAGATGTGCATCCCAAAACATTTGTGGCCCAAATCAAGATATCCAAATAACCATATATCTTGCCTCATCCTGGCAGGTGGGCAAATGCTCATCTGTCCTGCCTATTTGTCTCCATAAAGAAAGCCCATTTTTTCTCAGCCTGCAATCTGAGATATTTACGGTTTCATTCCCAGAGGAAGAATGTTTTCTCTAAGATCAGGGCCTCTCTAAACGTAGATCAAGGTATCCTGCATCTCTTTATCATAGCAGGTAGGACCTCAGAAAGGGGCTGGCTATTGCTAAAACAACTTATGTCTGTAATTGATTACTGTAATCAAATGGAATTAATAGTATGGGTACTTATTTCTTATTGGGGTGACCAAGACATATAGTTAGACAGAATGCCTGCGCTATTAAGAGCTGGGTAAGAGAAGAAGGAATTTAAGCAACTGCAATCTCTGATGCCGGGTAAGAGAAACTTTCACTTTTTTGAAGCATTAGAAGAACCATGTTATTCTTTCCAACTTTGTCTTTCTTACAATTCAAATTGTCAAATTTTGTAAAAATATGGTTTAGGTGAGGGAGAAATTTTCAAATTTGGTAGCAGGTTTGGAATTATCTGGCTTTTATTTCTAAGATCATTATATCCAAATTCTGCAAAAACTTCAAGCTGAAGAGCAGTCACATGTACTTATCTGACATCCATGTACCAACCTTAAACTTTGCCAGTTTTAGCAGTTGTGCCTGACTGTCCATTTGCTGTTAAACTATTGTAAACCTTAAATGTGTTTACTGTGAGATAATTACCACTTTGTTCAGTAGTACTTGCTGTCCTGTTAAGTGTCCATAGGATTTCTGCCTTAAGCTATTGCTTTTGCTCCCTCGATCAAACTTTTAAAGATCAATTGATAAGCTGCCTTTTAACTTCAGGAACATAAAGTGACCTTTAATGTTAGGCTTATCT
Organism: Lepidodactylus listeri; assembly: GCA_029233225.1. Taxonomy (NCBI): domain Eukaryota; kingdom Metazoa; phylum Chordata; class Lepidosauria; order Squamata; family Gekkonidae; genus Lepidodactylus; species Lepidodactylus listeri. Next base: position 127,704,003 of record JARCFY010000004.1, read on the forward strand.
GCCTTTAATTGGATCTCACATCTCCGGAATGCGATGGTTTTTAAAGGTTGCTTGCATACTCTGGCTCATGCATATTATGTAAAGCTTCCACTCTTTCCACCATTTGTGCTGGAACTATTCTAGGAGAAAAATATTGAATTATGGACCAGTAAAATTATCTCCCCTCCCCCAGCCACAGACTCTGCCCCTCTCTTGTACTGTTTTGTACCTTCTGTCACAAGAGAAAAACAGCATGCAGAATTGTTCCCCAGATTTATGCGTTCATATATTTGGCTGACGTGCTACAAGGCCGGCAATAGAAGCTGGACAGACTGCTGTAACTTTTAACTCAGTTTGCCAGGAAGAACGTGCCACATTTTTGAGAAGAGAGTTACTTTTCTTATCAGTTAAAAAAAAGAAAGAAAGCAGGATGGGTTGGGGGCCAGTTACTCCTCTCCAGGATTCTGAAGGAAGAAGAAGAGTTGGATTTATACCCTGCCCTTCACTTGGAATCCCAGAGCAGCTTGCAATCACCTTCCCTTCTTCTCCCCACAGCAGAGACCCTGTGAGGTAGGTGGGGATGAGAGAGCTCTGAGAGAACTGTAATTGACCCAAGGTCACTCATCTGGCTGCATGTGGAGGTGTGGGAAATCGAACCCGGGTCTCGAGTCTGCCACTTTTAACCACTACACCAAACTGGAGATTTGAGGTGGGCAGCCATCCTCCATGGGTCCCCTTGTGGAAGCAAGCAGAAAAGGCTGTAGAAGAAGGTGTAGCTGCAGCATCTCCTTGCCCCTTCCTCCAACCATTCCCTTGCCTCCCCACCTCTTAATCCAGCTCTGCCTCTGGAAGGCAGGCAGGCAGGCAGAAAGGTGAGGAATCAATGGAGAAAGAGGTTGGGAAGAGTTACCGTAACAGTGTTTCCTGCAGGTGGGAGGCCATGTTGGTTTGAAGCAGCAGAACAAAGTTTGAGTCCAGTGGCACCTTTAAGACCAACAAAGTTTCTGGGTATGAATTTTCACAAAAAAGGACTGCTTTTTATAAGGTTGACAATAAAAAGTCCTAAAGGTGCCACTGGGCTCAAACTTTGTCCTGTTGTTTCCTGTAGTGTCATAAAGCAGCATCTAGGGGATCCTGCCACCTGCCTTTCCCCAGAATGTCTTTAACAGCTGATGCAGAACAAGAGCAGCCCAAAATAGTGCTGGGATTTTGTGGGCCACCAGGTAAGGAACGCTTGCTGGGGCCCCTTAACCTGGACGAGGTGGACTTTGCAAACCTGCGTCCCGAGAAACTATAGAGAAAGGCAGACATACAAATATTTTATATCAATCAATAATTCAGTGGAGAATTCTCTCTCTCTGACCTGGTCAGGCACTGTGCGCAAAAAGAAAATGACAGGACAGTCAGAGCAGTAGCTGCCTGCTGGTCTTGAGGGCCGTGCCAAATTTGCCCCCTTCCCCCAGATCTGGCCCTTCTATCAGAACTGCTTCTCCCATCTCCCCACAATAGTGGGAAAGGATGGCGTTGCACATAGCAAGAAGGAAGAAAGGCCATTATCAGGGGGCATTATGCCAGCTTCTCCAGCCCCATGCAGGTCAGCCAATGGGACGTGTGTACTGGGTGAGATGAAGAGGGCACCTCATCCACCACTGATCTCCATGTCCATATTACCTGCCATATACTGCAGTGCAGTGAGGATTGGATTCCTGGAGTCTGAATTACATCTCCCCAAAGAAGGTGCCTCCAGGAAAGTGCTTCCTAGGGAAATGACAGGTGCAAGCTCAGGAGTTTCGGGAGTGGATAGAATGGACCCTGTGCAAGCTAGAATAATCAAATTCATAGGGGACCTCCCCCTGATACTCCTCTACATGCCCTCCAAGTTATGTGTAGACTGGACTTAGGGCGTCTGTGTTATGCCCCCCCCCAAGAAAATGTCCTCAGGAAAGTGCTCTTGAAGGAAAGGTCATGGGCAGGTTCAAAAGTGTGCAGAATGGACCCCCCTGCAAACTCCACACATGAAACATACAGGGAACCTCACCCTGCCTTCAAAGTCTGGTAAACATTCTGATTGATTGGAAACAGTCTGTCTGGAAATGTATCCCTTCATGAACTAACATGAATCTCCACCAACGCTTGAACATTTGTGGACGGTTCATGCCGGTTGATCTGCCACGAACTTCAGTTTGCAAGCCACGAACCAGCCAAATTTAATCACAAACGTTTGTTCGTGAGCTGGTTTGTGCCCATCCCTAGAGATAAATTCCCCTGGAAAAAATGGCTGGTTTTAGAGCAGGGGTGTCAAACTTGTGGCCTGGGGACCGGATCAGGCCCCCCCCAGAGGGCTTCTATCAGGCCCACACTGGAACTGGTCATCTCCTGCTTCCAGTTCTGTTGCTGCTGCATCATAGCTTGCTTCGCCAGACTCTCAGAACTGCTCAGCCATTTCATGTTTTCCCGTGGGTCCTAGACTCAGAACTCTGAGCATGAGATTTCTGTGGTGAATGTCAATGAATCAAAAGTAGGTTTGCAGCTTACAGATACACACCTGAACAGCATACTCAAGATTGCAACAGTACAGACATTTTGATGCAATAATTCCGAGCAAGAGGTGTCAGTTATCGGAGACTGTTAAATAAACAAAATATTGTAAGAATGCTAATGTTTTAAGTGTGTTTTTATTTTAAGTTAAAAAAAATCTTTGTGTTGGTGTCCTTTATAAAGTTTATATCTCTGCTACCTGGCATTACATTTTATGACACACATGGCCCGGCCCAACAAGGTCTCATTTATGTCAGATCCGGCCCTCATAACAAATGAGTTTGACACCCCTGTTTTAGAGGGTAGGCTTCCTGGCTTATATCCTGCTGAGATCCCTCCCCTCCCCAAACTCTACCCTCCCCAAGAACCACTCCACCAGTCTCCAGGAATTTCCCAACCTGGAGTTACAATCCCACTTGGGGGTAATTTCCCCCCTACCTGCTTTGCACTACAATGTTTAGGGGTAATTTGAGTGTGTGCTGAGCTGCTTTAATCAACCCTTTACATCATTGACAGATGAATTCATGAAGTAGTCAGTGGGGGGGCGGTTGTTTGTTTTTGTAGAGTAGAGTGTGTGTGTGTGTGTGTGTGTGCGTGTGCGTGTGCGTGCGTGCCTGGAAGTCATGGTGACTTTTCACAACCCCTAGTGTGGCTTGGACATTTTTCAGAAAGGTGACTTGCTATTGCTGGCCTCTGTGTCCCGGCCCTGGTATTCCTTGGAGGTCTCCCTTCCAAGTACTTGCCAGGGTCGGTCCTGCTTAGCTTCCGAGATCTGATGAGATCAGGCTTGCCTGGGCTATCTGGGTCAGGGGCATGAAGTTGCCAGTGTTGATGAGTATTGGTTTGAGAGCGCAAGTGGCTTCCTTAGGCCTAAAGAGTTGTAGCTAGCAGCACTGGTTCACGCACTAAAAAATCCAAAACAAAACACAAAATCCATGCAATGCAGGCCAGGCCAAAAAGACACAAAACATTGTGCAAGCTCTGCTCATCAGGCCAGAACTACTCATCAGGCCAGACACCATACATCTGATGAAATGACACATATGCTGAAGTAAATATTTGTAAGTCTTTAAGGTGCTACTGGGCTCTTGTTTACTTTGGGTATTAATGAAGTTCTGGCCTCCTTAGTTCTGGGTGTACAGTTAATTCTAAATAATCAAAACCAAAGATGTTCATTTGAGGTGTATGGGATATCTCTCTGTGTTTGTGTGTGTTATGTGCCATAAAGTTGCTTTCAATTTGTGGCGACCCTTTGGATTAATGACCTCCAAAAGGTTCTTTTGTTTACAGCCTTGATCAGGTCTAGCAAACTGAAGGCTGTGGCTTCCTTGATTGAGTCAATCCATCTCATGTCGGGTCTTCCTCTTTTCCTGCCACCTTCAACTTTCCCTAACGTTATTGTCCTTTCCGGTGAGTCTTGTCTTCTCAATGGGATGACTACTGTCATCAAATGATTTGTGTGCTGGGGATAACTTAGGTTCAGATCATTGCTTAGCTCTTTGCTTCACTCACCTCAAGGATTGTGCTGAGGATGAAAAAAAATGAGACAACCTCATAAGCTCTTTGGAGGATGGGTAGGACACAGGCATAATAGGCGACAGATTCTTTTTTTTTTTAAAAAAAGAAAATTTTAGAATGTTTTTCTTTTTTGCAAGGAAGAAGAACATCATTTTACAGGTTCCCTCTCCTGCACACGCCACGGTGACAATGAAGCATTCTGTGCTGAGAATATTAACTTAGTTTCCCCAGCAATGACAAATTACAGTTAAATTGTAATAATGCACCTGCCTTTTCTTTAAAGAAACACCTGTGTTTTGCTACACTTGGCTGCACTCCTGTTGCACTGTGTTTTCCCCTTCGAGGGAAAGGTGTTATTTTGTGGCTTGCAGTTGGTGCTCATGTATGGAACAGAAAGCCAAAACTCTGAACACTTTTGCAAGCTATTGGTGACCTTCTAGAACTGGCACAAATCATTTCACCTGGTATTTTTGGTCATGTTTCTGTGAAAGGTGTGTGTGTAAAGGCAGAGGGAAATTTTTTTGTGTCTAAGAAAGGCTGAGAAGTGATCATTTAGAGAGTTTATGAACAGACCGGGAGGGAAGGCAGTATGGTATTGCCCAGTTTCATCAGATCTCAGAAGCTAAGCAGGGTTGGCATGTGGATGGCTCTGCAGAGGAAGGCAAGGGCAAACCACCTCTGCATCTCACTTGCCTTGAAAGCCCCATGCTGGGGTTACCATAAGGTGGCTGCAACTTGACCACACACACAGACACACACAGACACACACAGAGACTATTATCTACCTACCCATTTGTACGCCCTGGCTACTCAAGACTTTCTTGGAGAAAATGGATTATCTAGATGCATTTTAACCCAGCTTTTGCCCTGGGTTTGGAGTGACATCTGTAAGAGAGACAGGGCAGTGTGACCCTGGGGCTGTTCTCGACAAGTTTTGATACCACCGACTACGGTATTCTTCTGGACAAGCTAGCAGAGATGGATAATTGAAACTGCACTCTAATGTGGAAATGAAATCTTTATCAGATCCTACATCCGCATTTACCAGAAGTCTCTCAAGTGCATGAACATTCTCTCAGTATGCACAGTTCCCACGGTGTCAGAACAGGGACAACATGTGTATTTTACATGCAGATACTGCTTAGCTAAGCACAACTGACCACTGGATTTTTCAGGGTTCTGGTTTGTACTTTCCAAGCGTGAATGCACATTCCAAATACATGCATCACCCCAATGCAGACAACATAGCGGGCACATGCATAAGGACCATTACAGGTACTGTGTGCTTCCAATATGCATGATTACCAGGTTCCTGGTAAGCATCAATGTAATCAGGGGAGGAGTCAGATCTTCCTAATACTATATCCACCAGTAGATAGTGCCTGAAATACTTCCACACTGAAATTCAGTTTCTTGTGAGCTCTGATGCAACTCTACTAGGTACTGCAATAAGAAGAGGGAACATATGAAAATAAGGAAAGCTAAAAGAGACGTTTGATGTATTATATTCCAAAAGAGACGTTTGATGTATTATATTCCATGATCTCATGATGTTAGTCAAAGTCAGTCTTCAGGGCCAGTTCTTATAATACAGATTCCATCTGGGAGCCATAGATGCTGCCTGCACATGTACAGCTGGGAGTTTCCGTAAAGTTTTCATTTTTTAATGTTATTTATTTTATTTATTTTGCAAAATTTGCATCCTATCTTTCTGCCTTCACAAGAGCCATCCAGGTGGCTAACAAATTAAAACATACATAATAAAATCACATTTTAAAATCACCCAAACCTACCAAACAATAACGCAGCATTATACCCACTAGAGAAGTGGCTTGTGTCTTACATGTGTTGGACACTGAGGCAGGCAACTACCTTGGGCTTATATGCAGGCAAGTGGCAAGTTCATGTTATCAACATGATTCCATGTATATGTGGCTTTGCACATCTTTTGGGGAGTTGTAGTCCCCCCACCATGTCATTTAATTACCTGACCCAACCTCCATGCTCCTGGGTGTTTAAAAGGAGCTGCAAGGCAGAAGAAAGTGAAACTCCATCATTGCAGCTACTATGCAGTTGCCAAGCTGTGCCACATGTTGCTTAAGCCAGGCAGTGGTAAGACAAAGAGATCCAAGGCTCAGCTTATAAGTCATTTGTGACTGTCGAAAATAATATATTCACCTGCCATACACATTTCCCACAGAGTTCTTAGCATTCCTGCCTTGTGACACAGGGATCAGAAAGCCAATTGCTGATTTGCAAGGGCCATATCCTATTGGAAACTACAAGAGTCCGGGGTCTCCAGTATGTCCCTATGTTATGTTAGGTATTGCAAGATTCCACAGGAATGCATGCCAAGCGATTTAGGAATTAGTCTCGCATAAGAATTACCCTTGCATTACATACACACTAGCTGAGTAAAAAGTGCCCCTTCTTGAAAAGCTTTTTTGATTGCCTTGCACTTTCTTATTTTGCAACAGCCAGGCATAGAAGTTTTTAACCCTTTGCACCACTTGTGTTTGTTTAGAAGTCTAATCGCTGTGTCAAGAAGAAACAAAATGATTTATTTTTCACTGGGATAAAAATATCTGTAGGTGAAGGTGTTCAAAAGATTTTTAAAAACTCACCAAATTGTCCTTCAGAGAAAGGGAAGGAACCATTAATGAAGGGAAGACTGTAGGATAGGGACAAGACTGTCAGCTAGGCCAGCCTTTTAAAGCAAAGGGATTTATGCCCAATGAATTTGCTATCTTTCAAACCATTAAACAAAGGTGCTTTGACTTAATCTCAAAAGCTAAGTCCTCTGCAGCCTTGTTTTTCTTCTCAGGCCAAACAAAACCTCTCCATCCATGAAAGACAATGGATCTGTCCTCTAAAATTGATAGATTCAATCCAGCATGTCATCTTGGATTGTCAATTGCACGCAGGTCCACATAAGAAACTCCTTTCCTCTTCACTATACCTTAAACATGGTATTAACCAGTTTGGTGTAGTGGTTAAGTATGCAGACTCTAACCTGGGAGAACCAGATTTGATTCCCCATTCCTCCACTTGCAGCAGCTGGATGGCCTTGAGCAAGCCATAGTTCTATCACAGCTGTTCTCTCAAGGACAGTTCTGAAGAGAGCTCTCTCAGCCTCACCTTCTATTTCCAATTTATTTTTACAGAGTCCAACTAACTGCAGGTCCAAAAGTCACCCATCAGCTTGGAAGATCTGACTAGTAGAAGAAATGCTACTGAGTCCAATAGTGCCCATCGCAGTCTCCCAGAATTCCAAAAGAACCATCCAGCCTCAGCAAGGCTGGAGACCTCTGCCTTAGTCTGAAGGATCACTATCCTTAAATAAGATTGCATGGTCATATCAGACCAGAACAGTGTGGATAACAAAAAAAGCAGGATGCAGAAAAATTCAGTAGGTACTCATAAGGCGTCAATTGAGTGGTGACCAGGGCTGGCTCAGGATTAGCTTGCCTTGAGGGACTGGAACCCTCTTGGAGTCAGCCACAGTTTTTTGATCCAAAGCTGCATTCATAGGGGTAAATGATCTCAAAGCCATGGCCCTTTATTAACTCCAGCAGCATTTGGTGGTGGTGGAAGGTACTATGTTGAGTCACAGCCAACTAATGTGATCCCCGTCGGGTTTTCAAGGCAAGAGATGTTCTGAGGTGGTTTGCCATTGCCTGCCTCTAGCATCACTTGGGGTCTCCATATTCCATGTGTAAATATACCTTTGCTCTATTTATAAGAGCCATTGTGGTGTAGTGGTTAAGAGCAATGGACTGTAATCTGGAGAACTGGGTTGGATTCCACACTACTCCACATGAAGCCATCTGGGTGACCCTGGGTCAGTCACAGCTCTTTCAAAGCTCTCTCAGCTCAAAAAATAAGTATAGCTTGCCACCTAGTGGTGCATAATGCTAAGAGTTAGAGCTTAAAACAGCCAGACAATCTTCAGATCTCCTGGCTATACTACACACAATGCCATACAATTATTATTACTATTATTATTACTAGCTTTAATTTTACTTCAGAAATTTGTACTCTGCTTTTCTGTGCAATGGGGATCCAAAGTGGCTTACAACTTCATCCTTCTCTTTTTTATATTTTCCTCATAACAAACTGTCAGAGGATTATTGCAGCCAAGGTCATCCAGAGTATTTCCACAGCAGAGTGGGAATTTGAATCCAGGTCTCTCATATCCTACTCAGCCACACTAGCCCTGGCACTGTGCAATCTGTGCTCATTGTATACTTTGTATACACAGATATTGCCTCCCTTATGGATGCAAGTGGCCTTTTCAAGCCTGTGGTTTAACAGCTTTGCTTGTATTAGGATTTCTTTTGATTTCCATACCAGAAGTGAAGTGGAAGAGTATAACTGCAAGCCGTTATCGAGTCATCTTGCCCTTCCCCGTGCCTTTGAAGGTCTACTTTAACAAAACAGTAAAAGTCTATTTAAAGTCGGTTATTTACTCTGTACTGTCACACTGGGAAAGGTCGTAAGGGTCTTTGGAAAGATTTCTGCACAAATCAATGTACAGCCAAATTGATCCAGCCCTGACTTAATGTTTTGTCAATAACTGTGGGGGTATTTCATAGGCCATCTGCTAGTAGTTTCCCTGACAGCTTCAAATGATGCTACTTACTCACTGTGGTTTGCAGTGGTGAAAGGATGCAAACCAGGCAGATTGTTGAGGTATGGAAAACTGAGGAAGGAGGTGGCAGATTGCTCCAAGTGCCAAGAGGAAATTGGCTGAGGAATACCAAGCAGATGCAGGTTCAGGGAAGAAAAGAAGCTCTGTACACAAACCAGGAAGTATAGCTGCAGTAAATACCTTTCTCAGACTATTCTCAGATTTGCTACTCTGCCACCATTGGTCTTGTTCTCATTAACAGCCAATGAGGTGGTAAAACCATTTCTAGGCTATACTACTTGAGACCAGAGGGGGGCTGACATGGCTCAATTCTTCTCCAAGACACAGCCTTGAACATGGGAAACAAGCACGTGAGGGAGAGGTTTAGTCTAGGGTGTTTTCCATACAAGGATGGGCTTGTCTGTTTCCATGATGTTGTGGTGGCTACCAACACCATGCAGTGGTCACGGGGCTGTTGGAATATGCAAGGTGTATAGTGCAACCTTATCAAGAGGATATTAAGATCACCCTATAAGGGGACAGCTGAAGGACTTGTAGTTAACACAGCAAGATTAGGATTGCTCATAATTTCAAATTTTGTCCTTGCTATCTCCTGATTGGCTCTTTTGAAGACTTCCTGCTCCTTCAGAGCTTCCTGTTGCTCATTATTCCTCTCACAGCACTTAGGCCAGACAGCTAATGCTCTCTGTCTCTTCTATGCTCTATCAAAGTTCTTTAATAAACCTACTTATTTGTCTCTAAACAGTCAGTGCTCCACTTCCTTGCATATTTAAACTCAGTTAACAGGGACTTCCATGTGGCAGGTTTCCCCCCCTCATTTTCCTTGTCCCAGCCCCCATAGTAACAATTCTCCACCTTAGAATCATAGAGTTGGAAGGGACCTCCAGGGTCACTTAGTCCAACCCCCTGCACAATGCAGGAAATTCACAAATACCTCCCCACACACACACACAGTGGCCACTGTTCCATGCCCAGAAGATGACCCCCCCAAAAACCCTTCCAGGATCTCCTGCCAAACTGACCTGGAGAAAAACTGCTTCCTGACTCCAAAGCAGTTATCAGCATTTCCCTGGGCATGTAAGCCACACTACTAGGGGACATGTGTGACATATTGTTATAGAGTTATAATATGAAATCAATCTCTAAATTCTCAGCTTAAAAAAAAAACTCTTTAGCCCCTTTTGTTGCTGAGATATAAGGGGAATGAAAGAGTCTACAGATCCAGTTTTCTGACTCTATCTGCTGATTGTGAGAACTAGAAGGAGGAGATTTGGATTTATACCCCATTCTTCACCCAAAAGTTTACAATCTCCTTCCCTTCCGCTCCCCACAACAGGCTCCTAGTGAAGTAGGTGGGGCTGTGAGAGAACTATTCTTGAGAGAACAGCTCTGAGAGAGCTGTGACTGACCCAAGGTCACCCAGCTGGCTGCATGTGGAGTTGGGGAATCAAACCCAGTTCTCCAGATTAGAGTCTGCTGCTCTTAACCTACCTACACTACACCAGCTTAGGCCACTATCAGTATGCCACCACTGATTCCTGCAGTCATCCAACTGCAGTCATCCAACCATATAGAATGGGAGGGGGAGAAGAAAGGAATAGCAGGAGCAAATGGCATCAGGGCTGGCAAGAGATTCCCTACTTGGAATCCATGTGGGGAGTCACTGACAAAATGTTCAGTTGGAACCAGGGACTAAATACAGTGCTTATCCCACAGGAGAAAAAGGAGTATGTTCCTTTGCAATATGTTTTAGTGAAAGAAGCTGAGGATTTATATTCAGCAGAGTAAAGTAGAAAGTTGGCTTTAATATACAGACATTGGTGCAGTAACTAAATACAAAGGCAAACAGGGCATCTGCGCTTTGAACAAGGGTGTGGAAGGAGTTTCAGCAGGTTCAGCCTTGCACACTTACAGGAATTGGGGGGATCATTGATTTCTGTTTCTGCGTGACTAATAAAAAAGAAAGGAACAGTTATCCTTTTCAGCTGGTCACTCCTTTTCCTGATAACTGTATGTTCTGTTATATGTGGATCAGGCTGAACGGGATGGAGGGGCTGTGGCTCAGTGGCAGAGCATCTGCTTGGCGTGTAGAAAGTCCCAGGTTCAATCCCCAGCATTTCCAGTTAAAGTGATCAGATAATAGGTGATGTGAAAGGCCTCACCCTGAGACGCTGGAAACCTGTTGTCAGTCTGAGTAAACAATACTAACCTTGACGGACCAAGGGTCTGATTCAGCGTAAGGCGGCTTCATGTGTTCATCCAGGAATCCCTGCCTTTTGCACAGTTTCTGCAGGGAGCTATCCAGGGTGCTGCAGCAGCAGTCTTCACAACTGACTTGTATTTTGAAGTACAAAAGAGTCTCCTAAAATACATCACTGCATTTATTTATATGCAGTTTCATCATATATATTGTGGCTTCTTTCTAAACCATCCTCGGGCGGGGGGGGGGGGCACTTGCATTTGGGATGTATTTTTCTGTGTATGAAGCGCTGCCGACTTATGGCAATCTGGATAGCCCAGGCTAGTTCAGTTTCCTCAGATCTCAGAAGCTAAGCAGGGTCGGCCCTGGCTAGTATTTGGATGGGAGACCTCCCAGGAATACCAGGGGTGTAACACAGAGGCAGGCAATGGTAAACCACCTCTGGACGTCTCTTGTCTTGAAAACCCCACAAGGGGTCGCCATAAGTTAGTTGTGACTTGACAGCACTTCCCACCACCATGAATGAAAGACCTCCAAAATGTCCCACTGTTAACAGCCTTGCTCTTGTCTTACAAAATGAGGGCCGTGGCTTCTCTGACAGAGTCAATCCATCTCAGGTTGGGTCTTCCTCTTTTCTTGCTCACTTCCATTTTTCCTAGCATCATTGTCTTTTCCAGTGACTCTTGTCTTCTCATAATGTAACCAAAGTACGATAGCCTCGGTTTAGTCATTTTACTTTTATTTGATGTATGTCTACTCTACACCAAATCCCCCGTGTTTCTAGTGTTTTAAAAATGTCCCACAATTTTTGTGTGTGTTTGTGGCATCAGAGGTCTTTGTTTCACAGCGCAAAAACATCTAGAATTTGAAACCACACTTTGACATGAGGCAGAATGTCTCGCTCCTCCATTTCAGCATATTGAATAACACACACTGGTATGGTTCCTTTATGACACTCATTCTTTTAAAAATCTGCAACAATGAAAACTGTGGTTTGAGCCTAACCTATTAGACAACTAATATAAACTTTAATCAGTTCTGAGGAAAAACACCTAAAATTAATGGCTAATGTTTTTGTACCTTTCTATCCCATGAATGTATCCTCTGTGATGAGGTACATATTCTTTAGGTTGTCACAAAGGGCTGTATCTCTCTAGTGCACTTAAAAATGGTTCCCTGGATAATAAACTCATAGGGTGGGGAAATGACCTTATTTGCAATAGTTATAGATTTCTGAGGGGGGGTTAACCTCATGTGGTTTGTTGTTGTTGTTGTTTTTAAAAGTAAACTGTACTGGTAACAGGCTGTACTTTGGCAATGTTATTTACTGCTATTCAGGTTACAATGTCTGGAGAGGAAAAGGGTTTTTTGTGTACATATTTTTATGTGTGTGTGTGCGCGTGCACACCTGGAAGTCATGGTGACCTCTGGTGACTTACTGTGTCTACACCTGGAAATCATGGCTGACCCCTCTGAGGATATTCAGAGAGGTGGCTGAATAAAGCCTGCCCCTGCCTCCAATCTCTGGTATTTCAAGGAGGTCTCCCATCCAAGTACTTGCCAGAGGCGACCCTGCTTAGCTTCCGAGATCTGACGAGACTGGGCTTGCCTGGGCTAGAGAAGAAAAGGTTTTTAAGTCACTTTTCTCTGTTTTCTCTCCCCCCACTCCCCAAAGTACAACTTATAGCAGTGTTTTTCAACCTTTTTCGAACTAAGGCACATTTCTTTCATTGAAAAAATCCCGCGGCACACCTGACAATATCTCACGGCACAGTGGTTGAAAAACACTGAAATACAAGATAAATGGGTCCTTAGTTGCCTCAGCTCAAGTATTAACTATGACAGTATTACAAATACACGTAATAGCCACTCAACTTGAAATTGTAAGTTACAGATCCAAAGTGAGCCTCAACGGCGGCTCCCTCCTACCTCAGGCCGGCCACAGAGCGTGCGAGCGGAGTCAGCGAGAGCGCGCCACTGTTCTTTCTCGCATGCGCAAACGCGTCCCGGAAGGTCAGCCCGGAAAGCACATTTCTTTCATTGAAAAAATCTCGCGGCACACCAGTGTGCCGCGGCACAGTGGTTGAAAAACACTGACTTATAGGGTTAACTCACTGCAAGAATCTTTCCTACTTCAGCCCAGCTCTCCATCCTCTCTGCCACTTTTACCAAATTTCCAATGCCCCCATAGCTCTTTCTGAGCTAGACTATGAAACAATTTTTTAAAAACAAAACAAAGACAAATATTGTTGGCAAGTCCTGGAGCCCTGTCCAGAAGCTGAGTAAAAATGCTAGCATCAAAGGAATGTAGAACTTTCCTCTACCAAACTGCTATAAGAAAATTAAGCCCTTCAATACCATTCAGGACATTTTTCTGTTAGCACACATTAGACAAGCCTCCTTTTATACCTCGGCTAGGGGTATAAAATTCTGGGAGACATTTAAACACTTCTCACCCTTGATGGTGGTGAAAAGTGCCATCAAGTCACAGCTCAGTTATAGTGACACCATAGAGTTTTTAAGGCTAGACACATTCGAGGTGGTTTGCCCTTGCCTGCCTCTAGTGTAGTAACCCTGGACTTCCTTGGTGGCCTCCCATCCAAGTACTTAACCAAGGCCGACCCTGCTTAGCTTCCATGATCTGATAAGACCGAGCTAGCCTGGCCCATCCAGGTCAGAGCCTTTTTGCCCTTAGAAGTCCACAAATTATTAACTGCATTACTTAAAGCTCTTTGTTACATGTTAGTTCAGAATACTATATAATGCATTATACCTGTCCAAACAGCCCCCATGTGGCCACTGTTGTGTCTGTTTAACATGATATACTGGTGGTGGGAGGACAATAAAAAGTCCCGAGACTCATGCCAGTGACATGCAACTCCAGTTAACAGACTGTGTCCCCTCTCCTCAGTCTTTTTTTTTTCTGAGTATGCACCAACAAGGGATGGAAGACAGCATATTATAGCCTGTTCTCATCAGATCTCTGAAGATAAAGAGGCTCAGTACTTGGAGATCACCAAAGAAGCCTGTGCAGAAGAAGGCAATGGCAAACTACCTCTGCTTCTCACTTGCCTTAAAAGCCCCTTGCTGGTGTCGCCATAAGTCAGCTGTGACTTGATGGCACATATGTACATGCATAGGCATCAGGAAATAAGGAAGTGCAATGGGATGTTATGGAAGGGGCACTGTCCACATATTGGTGGGCAGTTGTGTATTTAGCACAGCATCTGCTTTGGACCTGCAATGTGAACAAAGGCTGAACTGGATTGGCAAGAGACTCGGAAGCAATCTTTAACAGTCCTACTCAGAGGTGAGTCCCGTTTTATTTGATGGGGCTTACTTCAAGGAAAGTGTTCTTAGGATTGCAGCCTGGGTTACTATCTTAAAATATCAGATCACTCTCTGATGCAGCATGTATAATTCCTGCAGCACATGTATTTGAGAGGGAAAAAATCCTGATCTCAGTCCTCTGCTTTTCCTCTCCAGCAGTTTTAACTACAAAATTAAAGCAAATTGGACAAATCTAGGGAAAGCAGCCAGAGATGCCTGCTTTGATGTCTCAAAGGCAGTGCCAAAAAAAACCCTCGGAAAAAAAACTAAAAAGCCCAGCTTTTAATATATATCAAAGTAGATCAATCATGCGTATAAAATCAGGCCGGTACAGTTTGTGATCTACTAAGCCCAACATGGCCCACCATCAAACGGATGGCAGCCTGTCAGAAAACTGATAAAGCTCCTACTACCTGCTTGGCTCAAAACGTAAGCATGGGTCTTTTTGCTTTCATTTGTGTTTCATTTGCGGTTTTGGTTTGGTTTCCTTTGTGTGGGTCTGTATGTGTTTCATTTCAGTAGTTCTTACAGAGAAGAGGAGGCAGCATGGTATGGCCCAATCTCATTAGGTCTCAGAAGCTAAGCAGGGTCAGTACTTGGATGGGAGACCACCAAGAAAGGCTCTGCAGGGGAAGAAGAACAAGAGAAGAGACCAGATTTATACCCCAGCCTTCACTACCCGAAGGAGTCTCAGAGTGGCTTACAATCTCTTTTCCCTTCCTCTCCTGTATGGAAGCAGTATCTGGTATTTTTTTTCTCTTTTAGATGATTAATCTATAATAGAAATTCTAAATTGTTTCAGCTTGAGCCCTGAGAACTGTTTTAGTGGAAGACCTTGGTTTTTTTCTTTAAGAGCTCTACACCTGCAAATAATAATTATTTGGCCTTGATTGGCTGGCAGGTTGTTTAATATTGGACCCCTTTCTTTAGAACTGACTAACTCACCTTCCAGATCATGGGGGTCTGAGAGCTTGAAACTGTGTCCACGCTTGTACATTTGTTTTCTCACTGTCACCATGCAGTGATTTGTTACTTTTCTTCAGGGTTTTTTTTTTGTAGAAAAAGCCCAACAGGAACTCATTAGTACAATAGGCCACACTCAACAGCAGAAACTCATTAGCATATTAGGCCACACCCCCGACAACACAGCTCCCTCCCAGGATCAGCTTTTGCAGGTGCCCCGTGACTTGCGGGGCATGTAAGGAACCCGAGGAAAGGAAGGCAGTTTCTGGATCAGCTTTCCCAGGCACCCCACAGCTGCAGGGCTCCTGGGGAACCCAAGAAGGGGAGGCAATTAAAACTGCCTTCCCTCCCTGGATCGGTTTGGCTTCCCCAGGTGCCCCGCGGCTTGCAAGGCACCTGGGGAACCCGGGGGGGGGGGGAGGCTGTAGGTGTGGGCAACTCAGAAGCCAGCCGGAACACCGTTCTTGTGCGTTCCTGCCCAAAAATAGCCCTGCTTTTCATTGAATCATCTTCAATAAACTTTATCGGGCTTCCCAAAAGCTGAAGTGTGGAGCAGTGTTGTTAATGGGTGACTCCCTCCTCTTTCCCAGAGCTGAACTGGAGCCTGAAGAGGTGAGCTTTTAAAGAGCAGAGTGCTGTGAGTCCTGCCAAAGTAAATAAGCTTCTCCTTGCCAACTGGAGTCCTGGAGCTCCTGTAGACTTTGGTAGAAGAACAAAGAGAGAAGCTCCTTGGTTCACACACCTCCCCACAACAGACACCTTGTGAGGTAGGTGGGACTAAGAGAGCTCTTTTGAGGACTGCTTGTGAGAGAATAGCTCTGAGAGAACTTGTGACTGACCCAAAGTTATGCCAGCAGCTGCATGTGGAGGAGTGGGGAATCAAACCCGATTCTCCTAGATTAGATTCCACACTCCTAACCACTACACCAAACTGGCTCTGGAAGGCACTGGCAAACCACCTCTGCTTCTCACTTGCCTTGAAAGACCCTCCCTGGGGTGGCCATTAGTCATTTGCAACTTCACAGTACTTATATACAAACACAGTTATTACACATCTTTATTTTCATTATTTTTGTTGCTATCTGGAAATAGTTGCTGTTGCAGGCCAGGTGGGTTGGAGTGGTCTTGTTGGCCCCTCTTCAGGCAGCCAATCAGGAGACTGCAGGGAGGGAATTATCCTCTCTAGCACCTCCCTCACTGCTTCTGGTGTTTCATGATGCCTTGGGGGATGAAGTCATGGCCACCACAGTTGGTGCCACAGTCATAGGAAGGGCAAGGAAGAAAGGAACAGAATGTGACCTCAATTTTTTTGCCATCACGTCGCAGCTGACTTAGAGCAATTCTGTAGGGTTTTCAAGGCAAAAGATATTCAGAGGTGGTTTGCCATTGTCTGCCTCTGTGTCATGACCCTGGTATTCCTTGGTGGTCTCCCATCTAAATCCCAACCAGGGCCAACCCTGCTTAGCTTCCAAGCTCTGACAGGATTGAGCTATCCAGGTCAGGGTGACAAACACTTTAATAGCATTAATTCATTCACTTGTTTCTGGTTTCTCTCTTTGTTTTTGTACCCAGACAGTTTGATAATAAATCTATATCCCTACTTGGCATTGCAATAAACGGGGAGCTGTCCAACCAATCTCAAGATATGTGTACTGTTTTTGGCTTGGTGGGTGACATGTTGTACAGGCTGATATAGATTCAAATGAATGGGTGTTTTTTTTTTAAAAAGTACTTTTAAGCAATTAACCTATTCAAGGACAATGCTGTGGCATATATGGAAGTTTGCAGGTTTCTCCAGGGCAGCGATATTTATTGGGAGAGTCCAGTTTGGGAAGACTGACATTTTTATAGCCACACAGAAAGGGTATTTCTTGTTCCAACCTTTGGCTTTGCTCTGCGGGGGCTACCGCTGTTGACAGATTTATCCTTTGGTTTGACGTGGACTTTCTGCTGCAGACTGTGCAGTGCTGAATGGTTGGGAAAGGACTGGAACTGCAGAAGGAAGTATAACCCCTCTACAAATAGGAGCACATTCCATGAGACACAGTGATCCATATACATGTAATTCCTCGTCTACTTATACAGCAGAGTCCTGTGGTGGTAGGGTGTATTGTACCCCTTCAGAATAACAGCGCCATCCTAACCAGGTAGCTTCAGGTGGGGGAAGCCATGTTGGTCTGCAGTAGATGTCAAGATTCGAATCCCATAAAACCTTAAAGAGCAACAAGAGTTTGTGGATAGGTTCAGGCGGACAGCAGAACAAAGTCTGAGTTAAACATCTTCATTATGCTGTATGCTAATTTACTGCTCACTCTTTACCTTCATGTATGGACTAATCATTTCCATTTCATTGAATCTGAAGAAGTGTGCATGCACACAAAAGCTTATACTTTGAATAAAACTTTGCTGGTCTTAAAGGTGCCACTGGACTCAAAGGATTTTGTGGGTATAAGCTTTCCTTTTTTGGTATTTTTGCATTTGTGTGTGTTTGTGTGTGCATGCTCGTGCCTGGAAGTCATGGCAATCTCTGGCAACTCCTACTGGGGCATGGAGGATGTTCAGAGAAGTGGCTTGATAGCCTGCCTCTGCCTCCTAACTGTGGTATTCTTTGGAGGTCTCCAATCTGAGATCTGACAAGATCAGGCTTGCCTGGGCTATCCAGGTGAAGGGAGGGTATGAGCTTCCAAGAGTCAAAGCTCCCGAATATTTCACAAAGAGAGCTTTGAGTCTCAATTGTGTAAACCCTGGAAATCTTGTTTGTCTTTGAGGTGCTACTGGACTCAAATCAGGTATCCTAAGCACAGTTACACCCTTCTAAGCATATTGACTTTTACAGGTGTCACTCTGCTTAGGATGTCATTGTGAAAGTGGGAGAAAGGTGCAAAATATTTCCCTTATTTGGGGGGGGGGGACACCCTCCCTTTGAGTTTAAAAAAAAAGTGGTGCATCAGCCGGAAATGGCCCAGCCAACCAACTCCTTGTTCTACTAATTTGTTTTTTAACAAGTAGGGAGATTCATTAATGTTGGTGAACCTTAAACAATGTTATTCTTCTCCAGAAGTAATAGTGTCAGACCCTACCCCCACATTCCAGTCTCATGCTGTTGTATAGGTAGACTGGGGAGCGGTCATGAGCCATGGAGGGGCAGAGCAAGGAAATTCGCACACAAAAGTGTGAGTGACCATTCTCCATGGGATTGTACCAGGACAGTTTAAAGGGTCAGAATAGCAATACTTGAAAGGGTGCTCTATTCCCCTTTTGTTCACTACCCATCTTTGATCTTTTAAGATATTCAGAACTCCTACTCATTCAAACTGATGTCCTTTGGATCTTCTCAGATTTCTGGATAATTGCCTTTTCAAGACAGAAGTCAGACACTCAGGGATGTCTGCCTGAAACTTAGATCCAGATGGGCAGCTGTGCTGATCTGAAGCAATAGAACAAAGTCAGAGTCTAGTGGCACCTTTAAGACCAAAAAAGGTTTATTCAAGGTATGAGCTTTCAGGTTAACTTGTTTTGTCTTCACATATCTTAAAACATCTTTATCATGTTACATGCCATTTGCTGTTCAGCCTCTATCTATTAAGTTTGAACTGTTACCTTCCATTTCACTGTATCTGAGGAAGTGTGCATGCACATGAAAACTCATACCTTGAATAAAACTTTGTCGGTCTTCAAGGTTCCACTGGACTCTAACTTTGTTCTATTGCCTGAAACCTAGAATATGTCATCTTGGCAGGTTTGGAAAGGATGGAAATGTAATGTCCATTGCCAAGGCAAAATGGGTGTTTAGCAGCCAAAAGGCTTGTAGGGGGAAAGCATCACCCGGACCTTACCATCTTCTGTTCCAGGGATAAAGTACACTTCATTCTCGGGGGGGGGGGGGGCGGGTTAATGTCAGCTTGGAATGTGCAGTCAGTCATTTACTAATCGTACACACAGCACTCTGCTTTGCAATGTGGCAAATGCACTGAGTCCAAACAAGCTTATTTCTAAGATTTGGGAACAGCCAGATGCCTCCTGGTAGAGCTGTCACTCTGGTGCCTGGTGGTCCGGTTTCATCTCCCAAGGCAAGAGGGCTGATAAGAGGTGCAAGTGACTAAAGAGATATTCTAAGTTGTCCAACGATTAGCCCATTGTCCTGACAAACAGGACCATCCTGATCCAGCATTTCTGCGCATAGCATTAGCACTTTTGGCCAATCATTGCTCTGATTTTGGTAGTGCTCTCTGGTTCGGTACAGGCATTGTTTGCACCAGCCATTGTGTTACCTCTATGCATGTTAGACAAGCAGGGGAAAGATTTTTTCTTGTACCTACTGGAAATAAAGAAGGGCAGCATAGAAGCATAAACTCTGATCCTTCAGCAAATCCCTGCTGGCAGAAGAGATTTCCATCAATGGAGTAAACTTTCTTGGTTCCCCCCCCACCTGCTGCAGCCCTCAGTGCTCCCTAAAACATTGTTTTAGAGACTCCTAGGAACTGAGTGGGGGGACATGGATAGTCTGCACCAGGAGAGGGCAATCCATGACACTCTCCCGCCCCGGTCTGTTAGCAGGAATATTCCTTGTGATCTATCCAATCCATAGACTATGGCTCCTTTTCCCACAATAGGTGGGCTATGCCAGCCACTCCACTTGTCTTGTAGAACACGAAGTTTTCTTGTAAACACTGACAGCAGGCAGGGCAGATTAGGTGGGGGGGGGGTTAGAGGCACAGAAGTTTCCGATGACTCTGCTCCATGGCAGGTTGGGAGTGCCAGCCTGCACACATCCCGGCAGAGGGCTAGGGTTGCCAACTCTGGGTTGGGAAATTCTTGGAGATTTGGGGGTGGAGCCTGAGAAGGGTGGGGTTTGTGGAGGGAAGGTACGTCAGCATCTGTGGTATAATGCTATGGAGTCTACCCTCCACAGGAGCTGTTACCTCCAGAGAAACTCATCTCTGTAGTCAAGAGATCAGTTGTAATTCCAAGAAATCTCCAGGCCCCATCTGAAGGACGGCAGCCCTGCTTGAGGGGACAGAAGGGTAAGGTGGCCTGTGCTGTCTCACAGGCAGGGCTGCAAAAATTGGAGAAACAGAAGCTGATACCCAAGCTCCCTCTTCCACTGTGATAAACAACTCACTGAGGGTGGGGTGGTGGAGTCCTTCCCTACCAGGCTCTGCTTTTATAGGATACCCAAGAAGAAGACAAATAGATTATGATTAAAATGGTGTTTATTAAGGTTTAACGAGATGTTATAAGCAAGGTGGTGGTTACATAACAAGGCAAAATCAGGCAAAGATAGGATCTCCTTCCCTGGAGACCGGGGATTCCTTGCAGTCCTCTTGAGATGTCACTTCGTAGGGTGAATTGCTGTCCCATGTTTCCACAGTTCTCCATCAGCCAAAGATCTTGAGTCTTGCCTAGCTTTTTGAAAGTTGCTGTGGCCTAATTGGACACAAGCACCAGTGTCTGTCCCCAGGATACTTTCCCACAGACAGGCTGTTTACTGCCTTCAGCACTATCTCTAGCTATGCACTAATTAGCCGGGCATTGGCAGTGCAGACCTGAAGCCAGGGGTAGAGTGAAAGGAGGCAATAAAGGAAGCGGATGGAATTCTGTGTTCTTTAAATATCTCCTTGCTCCTCATCTTCTATGTGTAAACCCACTGTATGGTGATGAAGGTAAAGACTTCAGTTCCCTCCCTCCCCTGCCTCGTATACATACACACAACTGAATGGGATGCAAGATATCATTTACAAGGAAAGGTTAGATCTTATAGGGTTGCCAGCCTCTAAGTGGGACCTAGGGATCTTCCAGAATTACAAATGATCTCCAGATTACAGAGATCAGTTCCCCTGGAGAAAATGGCTGCTTTGGAGGA
Source organism: Lepidodactylus listeri (assembly GCA_029233225.1). Lineage (NCBI taxonomy): Eukaryota > Metazoa > Chordata > Lepidosauria > Squamata > Gekkonidae > Lepidodactylus > Lepidodactylus listeri. Next base: position 127,725,045 of record JARCFY010000004.1, read on the forward strand.
TGGATTCTTTGGCACATAACCCCGCTGAGGTCCCACCTGTCCCCTGACTTGGACGTCAACATGCTTCACCCTTAAACCTCCAGGAATTGCTTAACTTGGAGCTGGTGGCCCTATCTCTATATGAGGAAGAATGGCTGGTTTTCAACTGCAATGATGTTGCATTGTTGAACTCTTAGATATCACTTAGGATATCTAATGGAGAGATACTCAGAAGAAGCATGCACCGATGCACTGTTCTGTGAAGTGACATACTCTTTGAAAATGTTTAATAAATAAATAAATAACAACAATGTGTTCATGGTTAAGTACCATCTATGGGTAGAGACACATTTACCTGGACCGTGTGCATAAGGTGTTCTGGTGGGGAACTTGCTAGCTTTCTCCAGTACTTAGAACATTCAATGCACTTCAGTTTGATCCTTAAAATAGTATTCATTCCAGCTACTCCATTTAGCAATTATGTCATCTGTAGCCACTTTATCACAAATCGGTTTGTTGCCAAGAGTTTAGTGAAGACTGAGGGGTGCCAGAGCTGATGTCCTGCCCCAGGAGTCCAAACTGGAGTTGAACAAACAGCATCATATGGTGCCAAAAGGCAGCTGATTTAACTTTTTGTTTTGACAGTTTCAGTAAAGAAAATGAGGCTTAAAATCCTGTGATGTATTAGAACTTTTCCCTTTGTACGACAAATACTGCAGTGCTGGACACAACTATGCATATGCAAGGAGGGTTGCGCTAGTGAAATTTTCCAGCTAAGAAAACTGAAAGCACAAATTAATTCAGTTGAATTTGACACAGACAGCTGAACTTTTTTGTGTACATAGGACTGAGTACTTGTGTCATCCAGTTTTCACTAATGTCTTACAGACGTTATGCATCCAAATCCCACAGATAGCTTTGAATCTCCCAAGAATTTTCCATCCATCATTTCAAGAGTGCACAGGATTACATCATACACATCAGTTAAACTGACACTGTTCTTTAAAACATTTGCTTTTTCAGTTTAGCTGCCATTGTTCCAGAAAAAGCATAAACAAGCTTCATGTCTTGTTTAACAGAGAATGCATATCAAAGATGTTCTGCTCCCAAAGTAAAAATTGTAAACTTACTCTGGCAGTGTAAGTATCAAGCTGAACAGGCAGCAGTTTTGCTTCATTTATACAAAATCCTGAATGAAACATCATGTATACAGAATTCTGAATAACACATGTAATGGCTTAAAATCACACACTGTTGCGCAGTTAAACCAAATATGCTGTGATGCCTGTTTGAATGGGGGAGCCCATCCTCATTGCCACTGAAGAGTACTGGACTCGGGAGGCCGGAGGAGTGATTTTCAGCATAGCTCTTTATTAGTGGTCAGGAACAAGCACAAGCATGGTGGTTCATTGCAGGTCAAGATGGAGCATGGGGGAGAAGGGATGGGGGAGCCTGCTTATATGTACAGGTAAACCACACCTTGACCTCACCCCCTGTGGGGGATTGGGCAACTAGGGATTAGGTTCCTGTCAGAGGCTATCATAGGTCCATTTGAATATCCTCAGTCTCTGATAGGGGGACCCTCTGGATCCCAAGGTCTATTGTTGTCTGTGGACTGAAGCTCTGCTGGTATCGCTTACCATTACAGGCGAACATGCCCAGACAAGTTCCCTGGTTACAAACAAAGACATAGGCACAGGACATAACACACAATTAAGACAATTGTGAATGCAGTGGGAAATAATGTCCTATTGTACATAAGAATATGTGCATGGGATCAGTAGATGCCAGTGCTTGTGTAATGTACTGCTAAAAGATTTGAGTTGTGATGAATCAGGAAGAACCTGGTTCGATCGACTCTTAACTTCTGCTATGAGCACATTATTTGGCCATTCCCTCTCATCCTCACTTCTTCATCTATAACAGTATACATCAATCCTCATTTACTGAGATAGCATCAAAGAAGCATTTGAACACTCCTGCAGTGTATCCTGCTGAGTTACATTCTTCTGCATCCATTGTCTCCAAGGGGCTTAGGTGGGTTTAGCTCTGCTCAGAATTACATGGTTGAAATGTTCCATAAATACCATTATTATGTACAGCAGTGTGCTATTTATACCATCTAATGATACTACCCCTCTGAAATTTCTCAAACTTTTTAAACTAGGCATTACATCTCAGCTCTGTTTAACTATAGTGAAATCTGGGTACTGAGGGGAAAGACATTTCCGGCAATTCAAGCAAGTCAGCATGAACATATCCCAGAATACTACCCTCCTTATTTATTAATTTCATTTGTAGCCCACCTTTCTCCCCAAGAGGGAGCCCAAGCAGCTTACAGCATTCTCCCCTTCTCTGTTTTATCCTCACAACAACTCTGTGAGACTAAGTTAAGCTGAGCGTATGTGACAGGCCCACAATCATTTTTCCTTCTCACCGTAATTGTCATTCCACTGGCTTTAAGTTTCAGTCTTCAAGCAAATGCTAAAAAATCAGTACCATCCCCCCTGCAAATGAGTTTTTAAAAAGTTAAGGGCCCCTTATTATGTAGCACTAATGATAATTTATTTCTGAGATCTCCAAGTAGTGATTAATTAGTTGGACGCAAAGCTGCTTCTTTTTAATAAGCTTCTTTAAATGACCTTCTGCAGATCGACTTAATTTAAGCTATGCCAACGCTAAAGATTTCCACTCAAGAACTGAGTTGTTATGACTACTGATGAACCGCAGCAAGGGGAACATTCTCTCCCATGGTTAAATGGGCCCCCTTTTGGTCATCAGGGGTAAAGGTGTAAAAATGCTCAGACGGTTGTGCCCCTGACGACACATTCAATATTCCCCTCCCAGTGGCTGCCACCTGCAGTTTTGGCAGTAATTATTTTCTTTCAGATTGTTTTCTTTCTGTCTTCAGGAATGGTCGGATGTTGCTAGGAAGATGGCGGGTTTCAAACAAATCAACGTCAGCACTGGATCATGTTTGTTGCAAGGCAAAACGGGAAGGAATGTTCAAGGTGACCACAATATAGTGCACAATGAAAAAGTAGTTCAAGGATTTGGTACAATAGTTAAGGTGCCAGAATAAGGCTGGGGAGACCCAGGTTGAACTCTCTGCTCAGTCATGAGCTTCTTGGACGACCTAGGGTCAGTCATCTCCAGTTGTTGGGAGAATAAAATTGGTGGGGGAAGAAGTATGCACACAACCCAGAGTTCCTTGGGAAAGAAGAGTGGGATGGAAATGAGACAGAGACAGACAGATGTGGGAGAGGTATATCCAGCCATGGTCAGAGGATCCTTCTTCCAGCCTAAGGTGCCTTCCTCCAAAGTAAGTGGCTCTTCCTCCAACAGAAGAGTCATTTAAGTTTCAGAAAGTCTCCCTAGGCTGGAATGGCTTAATCTGAGTTTTCACCCTAATTTTATAACTTCACACTGGTTTTATAACTTCACACTGGTTTTATAACTTCACTGGTTGCTGATTAGTTTCCAGGTTAAATCCAGTGTGCTGGTTGTTACCTATCAAGTCATTCATGGCCTGAGACCTTCATCTCTAGTGGACTGTCTCTCCAAAAACGATCCCATGAGATTGGTTTGCCCAGCCAATCAAGTATTGCTAAAATTTCAGCTAGCTGACAAGTTAGATCTACATCGGCTAGATATAGATCTTTTTGGGTGGTGAACCCTGCATAGTGAAACAGACCACCTGACATGTCAAAAAGCTTCCTCCTGTTGATTTTCCCAAGGCAATCAAAGACTCTTATCTCAGTGTGTGTTTTGCTGGTGGGTTATGTAAGAACCTGGGGCCAGAGGGTTTATAAAAATTCTGGGACATTAATATTTGAAGTATGGTGTTATACTCTGTTTGCAGTTGGGAGTTTTTTATTATATTTTTATACAACATGGTAAGCCATCTTGAGAGAAAAGGGGGTTTAAAATGTCATAAATGAGTAAGTAAAGGTGCATGTTCATTGCTCAATAATTGCAACATCGAGTGATGACCCAAATTTGAGAATCAGCCATCATTCATAATATACAGCAGGATTTTCACCTACCTTCTGCATGATAAACTTCAATACACCTTGTTTGTACATTCATTTGAGAGTCATTGAATGTAGACACAAAGACCAATGTATGTGCATGCCTGAATGTGCCCAAAGTACAATGGCACCTTATGACATTTAGTAGTAGTAGTAGTAGTAGTAGTAGTAGTAGTAGTAGTAGTTTATTACAGGCTTTAGACCAGCATACAGTTTAGTCAAACATAAAATACAATAATAAAAAGTCTTCAATTTTAAGAACTTTTAAGGTGCAATTCCCAAAATTTGAAAATTAATGCACAGAACTTAGCATGCAATTTTAGAATTATTATCAGATAAAAGCCAATGAAGCCTTGCTTTATTTGTGTTTACATGGCCAGGGATCATATCAAGTAATGGAGTAATAATTCCAAGATGTACCTCCCTGTAGAGTGGACAGCTAAAAAATATGTATTCTACAGACTCAGCCGCCCCAGGAAACAAGAGCATAACCTTTCTAGATAGGGGATTTTATTGTACCTGCCCTCAATAACCACTGAAGGGAGAGCAAAACACCTAGCTAGACTAAACAGCCTTCTAAAACTATGCGCTTCCACCAAGACCAGGTATGTTGCCGGCTCAGTAGTGCTTTTGACATTTAGCAGTGCCCCAAGTTTTGAAGCACTAGAAATATCAGGCTGCTGCTCTATATCCTCGATTCTTTGTTTAATCAGCCCTTTTGCTTGCTCAAGTCCATGTTAAGAGTACCTGAGGAGAAAGGTGATTCTATTAATATGGCTACAAACAGCCTTAAGCCAACCGGATTGGAAATTATCTTGGAGAATCACCTTATGACGTGTGTTGATGGCAATGTGGCATCCGTGAGCCAGCGCTGTGTAGTAATAAGAGCATCAGACTTGTATCTCAGGGACCCAGGTTGGAATGCCCACTTTGCCATGGAAGCTTTTTAGGTGACCTTGGACCAGTAATACTGTCAGCCTAACCTTCCTCACAGGGTTGTGGTGAAGATAATATAGAGATGAGGAGAGTGACGTAAGTTGCTTTGCATTCCCATTGGGGATAAAGGCATGGTGTATAAATATAATTAACAAGAACAACAACAATATCCTGATGAGCAGTGACCAAGAGGAAGGGGCACCCATGACATTGCAGTGGTATCTGCTTTGCATCAGTGAACACCAGGCAGGGGGCAACTCAGGAACTGCCGTGCATTAAAGTGGCTTTTGAATCACCACTAGCACCCAGCTTGGCTGGTTATATGGCTTCCAGTCATTCACTGGCCATCAATTTGCACATTACCACCCAAGACATCCATTTATATCACCAGTAAGGTCATGGGTCCTGCCCTTCCTCAGTTACCCACTCAACAGTGGTGATCGCTTGCTGCCTTCCATCCCACCCCACCTCCCACTAAGGCTCAGTGGTGAAGCATCTGCTTTACATGCAGAAGGTTGCAGGTTCAGTCCCCGGCATCTCCAGCTAAAAAGATCAGGAAATAGATGATGCAAAAGACTTCTCTCTGCCTGAGAGCCAGTTTGGTGTAGTGGTTAAGTGCGCGGACTCTAATCTGGGAGAACCGGGTTTGATTCCTCACTCCTCCACTTGCACCTGGCTGGATGACCTTGGGCAAGCCATAGCTCTGTACCAGCTGTTCCCTCAAGGACAGCTTGGGAAAGAGCTCTCTCAGCCCCACCTACCTCACAAGGTGTCTGTTGTGGGGAGGGGAAGGGAAAAGGAGTTTGTAAGCCGCTCTGAGACTCCCTTGGGGAGTGAAGGGTGGGGTATAAATCCAATCTCTTCTTCTTCTTCTTCTTCTTCTGAGACCCTGGAGAACTACGGCCAGTCTGAGAAGACAATACTGACCTGGATAGACCAAAAACATGACTCAGCATAAGGCAACCCCATGCGTGTTCATGTGCTTCCTAAAGGGGATTTGGGGAGGGGGCTAGCCTGAAGGGTAAACAGATAATCTGGTATAAAGGGGGTAAGCATTTATGGCTGGCAAGATGTTAAGAGAACAGGATTTCCCTTACAGCAAACATGTGGGCTGTTCATTACTCTGATCCCAAGCTATCCCCCCCCCCCCCCACTTCCTGGTACCATCTGAATTTGATACATTCTTCCTTTTGCTGCCCTTTTCATCGCTTCCCATCACGGACTATAGCGGCCTGCAGATGCAGGGGGTGGGGGGGTGATAAGTGCAATTTATTCCCATCCAGTGCAGATAGAATTTTAATGGCACTAATTCATGAATATATTTATATTCTCCCTTGTCATTTTTATGCTTTATGAATAGCTGTAGGGAAATGATGTTGCGTTGTAATTATTCTCCCTTAGGACAAGTGGAGGAAAGGGGTAAATCGGAAGGGATAATGCCTCAGAAACGCAGTTCCAATAAGCAACTCATTTTTCAACAACAATTTTTTTTAAGGGTGGTGGGTATTAGCTCCAGGGTGGAGAGGGAAAGTTGTGCTCCAGCACAGGAGAGGAGGGAATTCAAATCTGGGAACAGTATAGCAACTCTCCACCAAAGAGAAAAATGAGCAGGGGGAGGAGGTTGGAAAGAGGCTGCTGGCTTGCTGAGCACCATCTGGGCTGACTTTGTCTCGTCCTCTTCTTGCAGATACTTATTTTTATTGATTTATATGTTTGCTTTATTTTTATCCTTCCTTAGGGGGACCAAGAATGGCTTAGATTTTTCTTCTCTCCTCCACTGTATCCTCACAACGATCCTGGAAGGTAGGTTAAACTGAGTGAATGACTGCCCCCCCCCCGCCCCGAGGTCACCTAGCATACTTCTGTGACAGAATAGAGATCTGAACCTGGGTTTCCCAGATCCTAGTCTGGCCACTCTAACTGCTACACCACACTGGGTCTTACTCTCCAAGCCTGGGTGTGGCTATAAGGTGCAAGCCTTTGTCCAAGAGTGAATGGGGAGAAGCCAAAGGGCTTTTGGCCCCTGGCTTTTAGTCTGTGGCTCACAGCCGGGGGCCTACATTGGCCAAACTAGCAAATGAGGACCATCCCTGGGTGTGTTTGTTTCCTTTATCTTATTTAAATTATATGGGTGGAAAGTGCCATCAAGTCAGAGCTGACTTCTGGTGACCCACTAGGGTTTTTAAGGCAAGAGACATCCAGAGGTGGTTTGCCATTGCCTGCCTTGATGTTTCAAGTCAATCTTTCTATATGGATGGGGCCAATTTAATACTGCATTTGCCTGCCTGATGAATTCAAGATGTCTCAAGAAATGTATTTTGAAATTAGGAAAGCAATGAAACAATACATGTTTTGCAATGTTTTCTGTTTATGATTAACATGTGGTTTATAAGTGTTGGGGTATCCCTTGGAGGTCTCCCATCCAAATACTAGCCAGGGCTGACCCTGCTTAGATTCTGAGGTTTGATAAGATCAGGCTAGTCTGGGATATCCAGGTCAGGGCAATTTAAATTATATAGTTTTAGAAATTTCTGGAAACTGCTTCAGGTCTCTTTGGGGAGAAAAGGAACACAGAAATGCCCAAATGAATAAATAATTAGCTGTACATATGTTTTGGGTCCTAAAGTCCTAAAACAGCCATTAAAAAATGTCAGTATTCAAAAATCTGCCCACATTTCCAAGTTTTGCCTGCCAGATTTTGGAAAGTGAAACTCCAAATCTGCAATTCTCATGTGCCTTTTTGAATGTTTTCATCGCATTCCATTTAAAATGTGTTACTGGTGTGATGTGCCATCTTGAGATCTGTTTTGATTTTGGCAAGCACCAAAGGTGAAATGTTACACATGGCCCGCTATCCAATACTAAACACTCTTGTATGTTGTATCTCTCAAACAGTGTCAGACACTAAATGTCAGCTACTAAATACTGTTGTAATAAATACCAAGGGCTGTGCATTTGGAAAGTTCACCAATCAAAAGCTGAGTAAAGCAGCCAGTTCATTAACCTCACTAATCCAAATGAGATTTCTTCTAAGTTTCAGGTGTGAACTAGTTGGCCCAGTTCCAACCTTTTTTTTTGTGACACTGCCATTTTTCCCAGCAGTACCTCTGTCTCTGACTTGCAGTTTCTATCTCCTTGTACTGTTTTCAAGCTTTGCTTTCCCAGGGGCAGAAAAGAAAAGAAGGGCAGGGCAGCAAGGGAAGACAGGGTTTCAGTAAATATATGCCCGACAGACATGCTGTCCAACCAAAACCCAGCATCATCCCTGACCGGCAGTTCTGTGCACAGTGTTTCCTCCCGTCCCATTGCTGTTTTAGTGGCTGGGGCAGACTCTCACCATCCAAGACATGCCTTTTTTTACAGTTCTGAATATATTTGTCTGAGAGCCCAAGAAATATCTTTAAGGGAGCGGTGTTAGATATTCTTCCCCTGCACCATCCTGTTGATTGTTCAAGCTGCCTGATTTGGGGAGCATGGTCCTGATGGGGTGTCAGTAATCTTTATTTGAACAATAAGCGATCACATAGCAAAAGATCAAAGGCAAAGCAAAGCTGTGTAAAAAGGACACTGAATATAGCAAAAGCTAATATATACCTAAAGAAAAACAAATATTACATGATGCATACAAAAATGCAAATGTTACATAGCACATAGGTTGCAGTCAAGTATTAAGCAATTACAGATAAGTCAGGTGTATAATTAATTAATGTCAATAAAAATAGCACATAAATTGTAACAGAGCAGTTGTAGATGAGTCAAATCTAGGTCAGATGATTCAAATCAGTAGAAAACGAGGGTTCCAGATATTAATGACTTCGTTTCAAAAATCTTCTTCAGTAATAACTATTACCGTTTTCCACAAACAAAGTCTGGGATATAGACATCTCAGAAAAACATCCTTTAAGAAAGTATACAAATTCCAAAAAGTGGGGAAGATGGCGACCGGGCTGCTCGAGTGTGGGCAGATGTGAATCGTGCCTGCTACAACCTTCTAGTTTTCTAGGCATAAAAAACGCCTCACACTTCTCCTGTAGGGAGAAGGGTGGTAGGGGGCTTTTTGGCACCCAGCGGAGTGAGTGGCGACTCATGGTAGCTGAAAGCTGCACTTCAAAATGGAAAATTACAAAGGGTTCCCGACAGAAAATCAACACGCTGGGAGAAGAGAGGACCCTGTTGAACCCAGAGTCTAGTGGAGGAAGATGGAGGAAGAGAAAAGAAAGTTACATTAAAAATTGGTGGCTTAATATTGATATGGAAAGTTAAAGTAATAAGAATAATTCAGGGGAGAAATTAAAATTAAAAAGCTCAAGAGGGAAAAAGAAGCCTCAGATAGATAGAAGGGAGGTGGCTCTCGAACACAGCGGCTAAGTTAATGAGAAGTAACAAAAAAAGAGAGTGTGGTTAATAAAACGAGGCAGACGTATTAAAGCAAAATATAGGCTATAAGAAAACAGACATACTGCAGAAGGTAGTATGGGAAGGGAGGTTCAAATATCAAATTTTAACAGACCTTTTGAGACCTAAAGGTATTATGTACAAATGGTTGGTGCCGGAAGGACTTCTTTTTGAGTTTCAGGGACGAAGACAAAAAATAGATTCAATTTTCAAATTATAAAATTTTTTGGAATCGAATGGAGAAGACTTGGGATGGCAAAAAGAAGAAGAAGAGGGAAGAGAAGAAGAGAGAGAAGAAGAAAGGGACTATCAAGAAAAAAAAGAAAGAGATAAAGGGATAAAAAAACAGTTGGAGCCCAAGAGAGAAAGGAGAAGACCAGAGACGAAGACCTCTCAGATGTTGCCTCGGTTCCAATATAGGAGTAGATCTAGAGAGGACAAAGGAGAAAATGGAGCCCAACAAAAGATTTAAGGTATTATCTATTAATGTGAATGGGCTAAATAGCCCACAGAAGAGGAGGAGAATCTATCATCAGATTGCTAAACTACATCCAGATATAACTTGTCTGCAAGAAACCCATATTAAAAAGGATGATATTAAATATTTAATAAATAAGAAACTAGGAGAGGTATTTCTAGCATCTGACAAAAAAGAGAGAGAGGAGTAGTAATATCCACTAAGGATCACTTACAACCCCAGTTGTTGTATGCTTCAGAGGATGGAAGAATATTAGCAATAGTCATAAAAAGACAAGGGATTGAGACTTTGATTATTAATATTTATGCGCCTAATCAAAATCAAGACGAATTCTATGAGGAGCTTCTGAAAATTCTGACAATGAAAGTCTTCAAAAAATATCTGTCTTATAGGAAACTATAATGCAGTATTTGATTTGAAACTTGATAGGAAAAGTCGGAACTTAGTTAAGAGGCAAGGTTTGGTGTTACCAAAAAAATTCTTTAAAATAGCAGAAGAATTTAACTTATTAGATGATTGGAGGACTAGAAATATAGATAAAAAGGAATACACATATTTCTCACCAAGACATCAATCCTGGTCAAGAATAGATATGGTCTGGTTATCATTACCAATGTTAAGTGGATTAAGAGAAATTGACATACTACCAAACACGTTTGCAGATAATGACTACTCTTAATGAAGTAAAAAGAAGAAGTAGATAGATAATGACTCCCAATATGTTGAAGGATCAAGATTTTGTAGGAAAAGTTAAGCTAGAAATTCAAGAATTTTTTAAAAGGAACATTCAGAGACTTCAATGAACATAGTGTGGGATGCTTTTAAAGCTTTTTTGAGGGGGATTTTTATCAGTCAGCAAGCTTGGAAATTAAAACAGAAAAAACAAAAGTATGAGCAATTATGTAAACAAATAAAAGCAGAAGAAAAAATGAAATTAAATAATAATTATGAATCAAGTAGAATGAAATTTTAAAAGTTACAACATAGAATGAATCTAATTTTAACTCAGGAAATAGCCAGGAAAATAGAGTATACGAAACAATATTGGTTTGAAAATGCTAACAAACCTACGAGATGGCTCTCTTATAGATTTTTTAAAAAAGGAAAAGAGAACAATAGTGGCTCTAAAAAATGAGAAGGGTGAGGAAAAACATCTGATTCAAGATTTAAAAGAATAGTTGAGAAATATTATGGGGAACTATACAAACAGGATCCTGAAAATGTAATGCAAATAAGGGAATATTTGGTGGGAAAAAAACAAGATGAAGTTCATGGAAAATCAGCAGCAGGTATTAAGTAATAAAATATCTATGTATGAAATAATAGAAGCAATTAAAAGACAAAAGAATAAAAAGACTCCAGGTATGGATGGGTTGCGGGCAGAAGTTTATAAAATATTTGAAGACCAGATAAGCCTTCCACTCAAGGCATTAGTTGATAAAATAGGCAATACAGGAGAGATCCCGGAAACATGGAGACAAGCAATTATAACCTTAATCCCTAAACCAGATAGTGATAAAAAGTCAGTTAATTGTTATAGACCTATATCTCTGCTAAATGTCGATTGTAAAATTTATGCTAGTATTTTGGCAGAAAGATTGAAAAAGGTGTTGGGGGACACTATTCATTCAGACCAGGTAGGCTTTCTGCCAAAAAGACACATGAAAGATAACATGAGGATACTTATTGATGCATTAGAGTATTATGAAATACATCAGGATAAGCAAGTAGCTATGGTCTTTTTAGACGTGGAGAAAGCCTTTGACAATATTTCATGGAGGTTTTTGTTACAAAAGCTAGAATAATGGAATAGTGGTACAGTTTTTCAAACAATGGTGAAGGCTATTTACACTAACCAACAAGCAAAGATTATAGGATATGGGAACTTAACAAATAATATTGAGATTCAGAAAGGAACCAGGCAGGGATGTCCTTTATCTCCATTATTATTTATATTTGCTTTAGAGACTTTGAACAAACAGATAAGAGGGGATAATCAGATAATAGGGCTTAAAGTGAAAGGTTATGAATTTAAGGTAAGAGCATTTGCTGATGATCTTTTGTTTATTGTAGAAAATCCGTCTAAATCTCTTATTCAATTATTGAAATCTATTAAAGAATATGGTCAGGTGGCAGGATTGAGAATTAACCTTAAGAAGACAAAAGTATTAACTAAAAATTGTTCTCAAGAATTAAATAATAAAATTCAAGAACTAACTGAAATGGAAGTGGAAAAGAAAGTGCGAAATTTAGGAATTTGGGTTACTAATAAAAATAGTGCGCTCATAGAAAATAATTATTATAAACATTTAGCGGAAGTCAAGAGAGATATTGAAAATTGGAAAGAATTACAACTCTCACTGATGGGCAGGCTGGCAGTAATAAAAATGAATATTTTACCCAGATTTTTGTTTTTGGCTCAAAATATTCCAATTTTGAAAAAGAATGATTTTTAAAAAGATTTTGATAAAATAATCAAGTTTTTTGTATGGTATCCTAACAAACCAACAATAAAATGGAAGTTATTGCAGGATAAAAAGGAGAGAGGAGGTTTTGATATACCAAATTGGAAACTTTATTATCAAGTGGCATCCATGGTTTGGATTAAGGACGGGATAAAATTGGAAGACATAAGAAATCTAACTTTCGAAGGTCACGATCTATATATGGGATGGCACGCTTATATTTGGTATGAGAAGGAAAAAGTTCACTCCAACTTCCACCAGCATATTTTAAGAGGTGTATTAATAAAAATCTGATTGAATATAAAAAAGATATATTATCAGAAGATTCTAAAATGGGTCTCTCCACTTGAGGCGTTTATAAAACCTGCACTAATTAATAATCATAATAGGGCAAGCTATGAGATTTTATTAGATAAATTTAATAGATTAAAAAGTGAAGAAAATTTGAGAATAAAATATGATGTTAAGCTGTCATGGTGGGAAAAGCTCCAATTACAATCAAGATATGATCAGGACAAAAGAATAGGTTTTTTAGACTTAAAGACGGAACTGGACAAAGCCTGGTTAAATTCACAGGAGAAAAATATACAAAAAATATATAGAATATTATTATTGGATGAGATGCAGGATGAAACAGTAAAGAGTACTATGGTATCTTGGATGAAGGATTTTGAACATACAATTAATTTAGATGAATGGTTGAAGATGTGGAAAACCTTGAAGTATACAAGTACTGTGTCTTATAAAGAAAATTTATATAAAATGTTTTATAGGTGGCACTGGTCGCCCGACAGGATAGCCAAATGTTATTCTAATGTTTCAAATTGCTGTTGGAAATGTGGGGAAAATATAGGAACATTTTTTCATATGTGGTGGAGATGTGGGAAAGCTCAAAATTATTGGAGGAAGATCCAGAGAATGATATTGGAAGTTCTAAATATCAATCTACCACTCCTACCAAAAATATTTTTATTAAATATGCTCCTGGACGACACTGATAAGGCGAATGGAATTTTTATAGTTTATATAAATACTGCTGCATGTATTAGCTGGGCAAAGAAATGGAAAGAGGAAACTATTCCCAATATAGATGAAATAATATACAAATTACTGGAATTGGCTGGAATGGAAAAGTTAAGCCAGATAATATATTAAAAAGAGAAGAAGTTATTGGAGAATATATGGTCTAAATTTTATGAATGGTGCAAATAAATGAATGACTCAAAAGTATAATTTAGTAATGTAGTAGAAATATATATATTTAAATGTAATCCAATGTATTCTCAGTTGTGACGGTATTGTATTAATTGTAGATTTAAGTATGATGTAATATTATCATTATTATCATTTTGAGTTGGTTGGTCTATATACCTATATACTTGCTTAAATTTAACTTATTTGGAATGTCGTATGAAGAAATCTGTGTTAGGCCTATCAAAATGAGATAAATGTAATACTTGTATTAAAAACTAAAATAATTAAAAAAGAAAAGAAAAGAAAGTATACAAATTTTGTGAATGGGCAACCAGTCACAAACTTCACAAGCTTCAGAAGGAAATAATACCAAGGATTCTGTCTGCTGGTATTGCCTTTATATCTGCTGATATCTTTATTTGGGCCAGAACTGGTGGTCCTCTAGGGATCAATCAAATTAACTCCAGTGAGACTTCATTTGCCCTCTCTCCTTTCCCATTTTAGCCCAGTACATTTTTGTAGAAGACATCTAGGGAACTACAGCTCTGTAATGACTAATGGGCTTGGCCTGCTATGACCTGGAATGGCTACCAATTCATCCTGATTGCTGACTCTGGAGCGTTTATGGATGGTTATATCCACTGGCTGTCCTGGTGCTTATAACCTGCTGCTTTATCAAGCAGGAAGAATGAATGGAAGACAGCATTTGGGCCATAACAGGGCCACATACAGTCACAAGTTCAAGTATTTATTATTTATTTATTATTTTTATTCACTTTCACTTATACCCCGCCCTCCCCGCAAACAGGAACTAAATTTGTAAGTTGAAAGAAGAAGCCCTTCATCCTTTCTACTTTCATACAGACTTTGAATAAGCTACATTTTTAATTTCTCTCTGGCTGAGGAAAAGTTTGCACGTAACATGCCTTTAAATTCTTCAGCAACCCTGGGGATATGAGCAGGTAGCGCAAATATAAATGCATCGAGTCGATCTTTCTGCACAGATGGGGCCAATTTAATACTGCATTTGCCTGCCTGATGAATTCAAGATGTTTCAAGAAATGCATTTTGAAATCAGGAAAGCAACAAAACAATACATGTTTTGCAGTGTTTTCTGTCTATGATTAACATGCAGTTTATAAGTGTTGGGGGGGAACAGCGGGCTCTTTTTAATTTTTAATGCTTTGGGGCATGTGAAATTACCAGTGCTGATATAATTACATATTCTAATGAAATAAATGTTTTCACAGATTTGCAGTTAATGCTGTGGTTAGCATAAGTGTAAAATAATAGATCTCAGATGGGCTTTGAGTCGAAGAAGTGCTCTGATTTAAATCAGATTTGAATCAGATATGGAAAAGGCATATCTCTCGCACTAGTCATTTGGTTGGGAGGTTTGCTATGAATAAGAACATTTCATTGTAACAGCTATTGATACTTAAATGTAACTGCAGTGCTATCTTCTAGTTTCTCCAAACTTATAGTCACGGAAATTTATTTTTTATTGCAGCCAGTTGGCAACTTGATATAACAGGATCCATGAAATGAGTCATCCTACATGTCCCCTTTGCTTCTATAAATAAATAAAGAGAATTATTTGCTCATGTGGCAATAAAATGATTCATGCTCGCACTTGCAGGGACGTGAGCTATTGGAGGGCCAAAGCTGGCGACTTGCAAGATGCACACTTCTTGTTGAGAGCAGCAGTCCAATGTTTCCTTTCCATCCCCCCTCCCCATCAAGTAACATTCATTACAAGATGACTTGTGACCTGACATCATCATGCTCAGAGGGTCCCTGTCTTCCCTGCAAGATGCAACCAACAATGTGGGTTGAAAGGGGAGTAGTTCTGACTGTGATTATGTTGTGTTCTGACTGAGATTATGTCGTGTCATGCACCTTCTTTTACTACACATTACAAGGAAAACATCAAGCACAGGTATGTTTCTCCTGTTGGCTTGACATAGAACTCTAGTAGGGAAATTCCGACAATACCAACACATGTGATTTTGTACTGTTTCCATGCTCTCCACCTCCCTGAGTGATAGGATTTATCAGGGAAAGCCTTTTATAGTTCCTCTTTGAGCTAGAACATTATGGTACCTTGCACATGAACTTTACTTACAACTGTACAGGGTGAGCAAGTAGGAAGCAAGCAAGCACCCAGAAAATGAACAACTTCAGTCCCCAAAATCTACAGCAGCCAATGCCCCCTCTAAGTTGTGGAGTCCTGTGAGCAAAAATTCTACTTTTAAAAACATATTTTATTTGGGTTTTTTTCAAAATCTAACAACTAATCTACTACTACAAAAGAAAAAACTAAACTAAACTAAAGTATACAAGAATCAGATTTGCTAAATAAAGTTTCATAGTTAAATGTTTCCTATAGTAATACAAAACAGATATTGTCTGATTATTATCATAGATTGTTTAGGGGCAGCTGCCCCTATCTCAGAGATAGATTCTTCGCTTGTCTCACTGGAATTTGTTGATTTCGGACTCCCTGTATTATGTTTGCTGGTCTCTCCTTCTTCTTTGAGGTGGTTAAGTGTGTGGACTCTAATCTGGAAGAACCAGGTTTGATTCCCCATTCCTCCATTTTCATCTGCTGGATGACCTTGGGCAAGCCACAGCTCTGTACCAGCTGTTCTCTCAAGGACAGTTCTCTCATAGCCCTCTCAGCCCCACCTACCTCAAAGGTTGTCTGCTGTGGGGAGGGGAAGGGGAAGGAGTTTGTAAGTTGCTCTGAAACTCCAAGTGAGTGAAGGGTAGGATCTTTTCTGCAATCTCTTCTTCTTCTTCTTTCTCCTCCGTTGTCTTAGTTTCCTTCTTTGGATTTTGTTGTAAGTCCAAGAAAGCCTTTGCTTTAAGAAGAGAGTCAATCTTTTCTTTCTTATCTTTGTATTTAAACATTAGGCCTAAAGCAAAAACTCTACTTTGTGAGCTACTGGCATTAAAGTTGTGAGTGAGCCATTTGGCTACTGCATAAATTATTCTGCTCTGGAGCCATTCTTCATGAACTAAGAAAAAAATGTGTGAGCCGGAGGCTAAAAAACTGTGAGCTAGCTCATACTAACTCAGCTTAGAGCATAGGCGTCAACTACCGAGGGGGCTTGAGGGCTCGAGCCTCCCCCGAGATTTCCCGGGGGGGCTCAGCCACCCCCGGCAAAATGGAGCGCCCGACGGTGGCCAGTCAGCCGGCCAGCTGGCTGCCGTCGCCGCCTCTCCTTCCCCTCCACTCCTGGTCTGCCCTCCTGCCTCCCTGGGGCCGGGGGGGGGGGAGAAGCAGTGGGGACATGGTCGCGCATGAAAGAGCCCCCCTTCCCCAGGGATTTACAAAGTCTACACCCCTGGCTTAGAGGGAACACTGGCAGTGACCCAAGACTACCTTTGGACACTCAAGTTTTTTTAAAAAAAATATCAAAATTTGTTCAGCGGCCAAATTCAGATTCATTATTTTTCTGCTCTTTTTGGCACCCTCTCCTCAGCAGGTCATAAAATAACAAGTGTGGTCTGTAATCCTTGTTCAGGATGTGCTCAAGGACACCCTGGTACCTTTTGATGTTTTTTCTGGCTCTTATTTCTTTTGTCTTGGGCATGAAGTCCAAAGGATCTTGAATGGAATAGGGCAGGGGTGGGCAATTGTTTTGGCTCGGGGGCCACTTTGTGGGAGCGGAGGTTAGCGGAGGGTCGCACCTTTTAAAATGATTGCATTCATTAGTTAACTTTGCATTTCAGAAAAGGTATAAATTGTATCATAAAAATCAATAAATATAAATTAAATAAAATAGTGGTAGTTTTATTCAATTTATTTATTGTGCTAATTTCATATCATCTATCGCTGCAAGCACATTTAATTTTAGAATCAGTTTAATGAGACAAATGTACCCTATCACACTTTTCTACAATTTTTTTGAAATCAGGAGTGAGATTGCTTGTTGAGATTCTCATCACAGCCTGCAAGTTAATGCCTGTCAAAAAACATCTATATTTACTCTTGTTGATCTTCATGCAAGAAAAACTTTGCTCACAAATATATGTAGACCCAAATATAGAGAACGTTTTCCCAGCAAATTTCTTCATAACATGGAAATTTTTTCAGCAAAGATTTGTAAGTCAACTAATGTCACAGCATTAAACATTTCTTTTACAGTGTGATCTGACTGCATGCCAATAAGTTCAAGCTGCAGCTCCTCAAGTGCTGCATCAATATCAGCAGTGATGGGATAAGAGAGCAAATTGAATTTAGGCTCAATTTTCTTGAAATCCTGAAATCTTCTTGGCGGGCCGCAATTTGCCGGGCCACAATTTGCCCACCCCTGGAATAGGGGAAAAACTGGTCTTTGAATGGAACAGGGGGGAAACCTGGTTCACCACCAACTTAGCAAAGTGCTGAGCTCATCCTGGTCAGATGACCATGCCCCTTGAGTCTTGGCTTGGCTGTAGACACTGTCAATTTCCTGAATTGTCATATCCACACCAGAAAACCCAGTGTCAGACTCCTGGATAAATCAGTTCCCAGCAACATTCACTCTGAAGAATGATAAATTTATTGAGACACTGATAGGATCTGGACTGGACACAGTCTGTGTTAGAACTGAAAGTGAAGGCGCGAAAGCAGTAGATATATAGAGTTCAAGCAAGGGCCCTAAAAGGTTCAGAACCAATCACCCCCAGGTATTCCATCCGCCAAATCCAACAGCTACGTGTTCCCACCTTGGTGACATCCCCCCAACATGAAGACAAAAGCCAAGCAGCGAAAGATGAGACCCAAGGCCAGTGGAAGTTCTCAGGAGTGATAACCAACAGTCTACTTCAAAGTATCTAAAAGTGAAAGTATGCAGCTTTCACACTCTCCTACTCCCCCTCCCGGATATTTATGGCAAGCAAGCAATAAAATGTAAAGCGAGTTTGACACCCAGTTGCGATGACTGCTATAGTGCAACAATAATGTCATAACCAGCAGTCTGTGGATGCAGTCAATATGTTGTAAATAAGCACTTTAGAAAAACACCATAAGCCTCCAGGGGAAAAAACATCTTGAGCCTCCACAAACTGACCTTGATATGGCAGCTCCCAGAGCTCCCTACCACTCAGCAAAGTCAGACCCACAATGTGATCATTTAAAACCATGGCTTAATTTTGTTTCTCAGAAACACTTAAAGGCAAAGCCAGAGCCACTCAGCATGTGAGCTCCCAGGGACCACACAGAGCATCCACGCTTGATGAAGAAAAGTGGAGCACGCCTTCTGCTTCGCCACTGTACACATTAGCCGAGGATGTCTCGGTGCACAGCAGCCGTCACTGCACAGCTTCTACAGCCAAACCTTTGCGGCAACCAATAAGGTAGCCGTCAACCTTTAACAACAAGGGAAAAAAGCCTCCAGCGAGCGGTTGATACCCTTATCGTTATGTAAACATAGTGCTTGGCTGAGATGCGGGCTCTTGGGAAATTCATTTGGAACAGAGTGGATCAGTACCAGCCTACATGTGAAAAAGAAGAAGGAAAGGGGAAAAAAAACCCCAGATCTCAAACATTTGCCTTCTGCGTGTATTCAGAAAGCAGCTGCGTCTTCCACATGGCACAAAGTCTATCATATCCATACAATGGTGCCAAGAAATGCTTGAGTTCACTGATGTGTGATTGTGGTGGAGGGAAGAGATGTTTTCCGTGTCTGTTGCACGCTATGAAAATGGAAGCTCCCACTGACTCACTCAGATTCCAGCGGGATTAATCTCAGCCAAATTGTTCTCCTGAAGCACCGTTTTCTTATAAAAGGCACATGTGCAAACGCCAGGATCCCACAGCTCATCATAAAAGAAATGTTTTCATCAGTCACTGAGATTACCTCTCTTCTTCTCATATCATAAGATCAGCGGGTAATAAATGCAGACGTTTTGCCTCCTCTTTGCCTGTTACTGTGCTACTATTGCTGTGCTAAATTGTGAAAACTGTAGTGCCTAGAAATGAGTACTTTGGTATGTCATTGAGAGCATGGGTAGTTCAGGGGACTGAGCTACATTTCTCAAGATTTTGATACCTGGAGCATTACAGGGAGGGGGTTAAATTCTAGTGAAAGTTAGCCTTATCTATTACATTTGAGGAATGTATTGTCACATGTCTCAGAGCCCCCGCCCTATGTCAGATGTAACACAATCACATGTCAGTGGCATGTTCTCAATTCGTGTGCAGAACCTGATTAGGGTTAGGGCCATGGTACTGTGGAGAAAGAGGCTTCAGCCTTCCCCCCTATTCTATTTTCTGAACCTGAAACAATCCCAGAAGACACTATTGGTCGCCTGACAGAGAAACCCATGGGCATCTCTGGGAACACATGGATTTATCCAAAAAGTGGAATATGATTTCACAAACAGAGCTACAAGCAACTCCAATGGGTGATTTAAGGAGGAGGAAACAGATCAGAGGGGTTGTATTCCATCATGTTTGAAACAGATCCCTGTATCTGTCCCAGTGTATGTATATGTGGAAGGGAACTGCAATTGTATTGAACACCCACCTCCTCAACCGAAGACCTGGCAGAACAGTTCCATTTTACAGGCCCTGCGGAACTGTGCAAGGTCCCTGATCTCAAATGGGAACATGTTTCACCAGGCCACGGCTAAGCAGGTGTCCCTTGGGCAAGGGACCACTAGGTGGTGAGCTAGACTTGTTTTTGAGACAAGAGATGATTCCAAGGTGGCTTGCCATTGCCTGCCTCTGCGCCATGCCCCTGGTATTCTTTGGAGGTCACCCTTCCAAATACTAGCCAAGGCCAACCCTGCTTAGCTTCTGAGATCTGACAAGATTGGGCTAGCCTGGGCTATCCAGCTCAGGGCAGCTTGCTGGGTGATTTTGGCCCAGTCACATGCTCTCAGCCTAACCAATCTCACGGGATTGTTGGGAGAATGAGATAGCGGAGAAGGGAATGGTATAAACCATTGAGTCTCCATTGGGGAGAAAGGTGGGGTATAAATGAAGTAAATAAATAAATAAATTTGGCCATGGTTCCCAGATGCATGTACAAAGAATATTCGCATAGTAAAATAGTTGTGTGCAGCCATTCCTAAAGTGATGACATACGCATGTATACAGATCTGGCACATATTCATCATCTATAATGTCTTATTTCAGACATCATGTGCAATTACGGTTTATTTTAACTAGGGTTTGTTTGGTAAACCAGGATTCAGTTTGCAGATGATCACTCAATCCTTGGAGATAGATCAAGATGGGTAGCCGTGTTAGTCTGTCTGTAGCAGTAGAAAAGAGCAAGAGTCCGGTAGCACCTTAAGGGTATGAGTTTTCGTGAGTCACTGCTTGCTTCCTTAGATACCCTGCTTATTTTCCAAGATCTGCCTATGCTATACCATTCCACATCCCCATGGTTATATTACATATTTATATAAACAATTTGGGGGGGGGGGGAATCAGGGATGGTCCTAAATGTGAAGACGTATCTGAAGAAATGAACAGTGACTCACGTAAGCTCATACCTGCCACATATTTTGTTAGTCTCTAAGGTGCTACTGGACTGTTACCCTTTTCTACTCAATCCTTGGTTTGCCCTCAAGAATCCTGGTTTCATTACCTTCACCCTGTCCAGGTGACTCCGTGGCTAGGAGTGGATGTGGATGGTGCCAGGAAGCAAGTCAGCATTAAGCCAGGAGGTCTGGATTTGTACATCACAGAAAACCAAAGTTAAGACTAAACATGGTCCATAAAACAGCTTCAGATGCTAGTTTTAGAACCTGGTTGACTGGACTCTAACCAACTATAGATCAGGCAGTTACAATAGCCACAGTCCATTTCATGGTTTTCACCTTCCATCATGACAGAGCCAATGTGTAAAGCAATCCTTGGTTACCCTTTTGAGCAAGTTGAAGATCATGTGGAATCAACCACCCATTCTAGAGTGCAGCGCTAAACAGAGCTCTACCCTTCAAAGCCCATTTTCTTCAAAGGTCTTAGAAGGTAGGATTGCACTGATAGGCAGTGAAAAAACAATGTGTGGTAAGTGCTTTGGCCACTGTAAAGTGCCATGTAATGTTAGGTATTATAACCACGACAGAGGGGAATGGGACTGCTTAGCAGATGGTAGGGAAAGGGACAGTGCAAGACCGCTGTCCAGGCTAGTTCTATAAAAGGCTATTCTTTGTTTAAATAAGGGATGTACTTTTGCATGAGCACACACACACATAGGAAAAAACTGTCTAAGGAAATGTTCAGTTCTCTCCCCCCCCCCCCCCCAGCAATTGCCACAGCCCTCCAGGGAAACTGCTTTCACACTTGAAAGGCCATGGCTGAGAATTGCTCACTGAGGCAATCCTTCTTGATTCCCACCAGCACTCCCCTCCAGTTAAATGAACAAATGTTCTTAAGTGAATGTTTGCAAAATCAGGGCTGGAATGAGTTTGCTTTTTAAATTTCTGTGCTTAAGTCCTTTCTCTCAGGGCTGGGCTTTTTTTGGGGGGGGGGGGGGAAGCAAAGCTTTCATCAGAGGCTAGCAAAACACAAGCCACATGTTTTCCCATCAATCCGCAGCATTTGTTTCAGTGGAAAGGATTAAACTTCGACTAGAAGCCTGAAGCCAAAGGACTGAACGGTTTATTCAAATCAATACGTGAAATGCAGCCTGCCTCCATGGAAGCTTCCAGACTCTTTGTGCCCCCTTCCAAGGAAATCCCAGGCCCCCATGGCAGCAGAAGATACAACAACCCATCATGGGTTGTGGAGTACTCTACGCCTAGCAAACAAATAGCCTCTTGGTTCCCTAGATCTCCTTCCCCAACCCTCAAAACGTCCCTTCCCTATTTACTTGCACACTACTGATAACTCACAACCCCTCCGCCCTATGGTCTTACATGGTATTTGGGGCCAGACTTGCTTAGTACTTGGCTTTCCCTTCCTTTATGCCATACCTTCTCTGCCTCCTGTTCTGCAAGCCCCAGCTTTCCAATCTACTGCTCGTTCGGTCAGAATGTATCTGAACCACGTGAGCAAAACTTGTGTTATCAGGCCAAAGACATGACAAGACATGTATGGTGGCCATCGGAGGGTTTAGTCAGCCTCTTGGTTTTGAGCCACAGAGCCACAGACATGAGGATGAAAAAGGTTGCTGCCCTGACCTGGATGGCCCAAGCTAACCTGATCTTGTCAGATGTTGGAAGCTAAGCAGGATCGGCCCTGGTCAGTGCTTGGATGGGAGACCACCCAGGAAGTGCAGGGTTGCTACACAGAGGCAGGCAATGGCAAACCACCTTTGGATGTCTCTTGCCTTGAAAATCCTACGGGGCTGCCATAAGTCAGTTGTGACTTGATGACACTTTCCATCACCACAAGTTTGCCATCTGTCAGTGGGGAAGCAAGGGGAGATTTACATATGGGGCCTTTAAACATGAACCTCTCAATGTTATGGAATCCATAGTCTGCGTATATTCACTGAGGGGTATTTTGAGGGAGACGGTTGCGGAGAGTCAACCTTTCAACTGAACTAGACTTTGCCTGTTGTGAAAATAGAGAAATGGAAGGATAAATCAAGAAGGGAATGCAATAAAATACACTGAAAATGAGGAACATAATAGAAAAACTGACAAATCACACAAATCAGAGAATGAATGCAGCTCGGGGATGTAAAAAAAATCATTTCGTTTCTAGTGGAAGAGGCACATTAAGGTAAATGTGTCCACCCACAGCTCAACTAAGCACAGCCCACCCAAGGATGTGTTTGTTATGTCCTCGGGAGAGAGACAGAGGGTGGGGGAGCACAAACGAAGAAGAGCTGCTGCAGATTGGAAAGGGAGGAATTGAACTTGAAGTGGGGTGTGACAGCAAGGCACATGGAAAGGTGCAGAATGGGAGTTGTGAGGCTCAGTCAAGAGGGAAGGAATGTGGGGTTGAGTCCAGGAACAAAAGGGGTGAAAGGTTGTTGGCAGAAAAAAAAGATGCGGAGTCACTGGAGTGGGGCTCTTAGTGGGAAGAGGAGGATGAGAGAGAGAAAGATGCTCAGGAATGTGGGAGAACTGGGCAGAGAGCAAAAAAGGGTGGATGAGGGAAAAGAGCAAGGGAGATGGACAGAGAGAGAAGGAGAGAGGGGTGTTTGTTTCCTGTTCCAAAGGATGAGTGTAGTGAACGGCTGCGTAGGGAAAGTCCTGAAGTTCTCATGGTAGAGGAGCAGTTTGGATAGGGTCTGACCCTGCTGAATTTTACCTCATGTACCAGTAATGGGGAAACAGTCCAGAAGAAAACTGAGCTGACTGAGCACAACAATACTTAGTTCTTGTGACCCTTTCTTACACGCCCAGGGAAATGCTGATTGCTGGTTTGAAGTCAGAAGGAAGCAATTTTTCTCCAAGCCAGTTTGGCTGGAGATCCTGGAGGTTTTTTGTCATCTTCCAGGCATGGAACAGCAGTCACTTGGGGTGCGGGGAGGAGGTATTTGTGAATGACCTGCATTGTGCAGGGGGTTGGACTAGGTGATCCTGGAGGTCCCTTCCAACTCTATGATTCTATGATTCCTTTTATACTTAAAATCAGGGGTCATTTCGAGCAGGAGCTCGGGGGAGCACAGCTCCAGGAGTTGGTGCCAGCCCCCCCCCCCGGGAATGCCTGCTTGTGTCATGACTGCAGCAAAATGAACCCATCCCCTGGAAAGGTCCTTGTTCCTTCAACCAGCCTTCTGAAGATTTCAGCCACCACTGAAGCTATCCTCCCAGAATAGTGGTATTTCTGAGGCTTGGATTAGTAGCTGTCCCCTCTCTGCCAGCTCTCTCTCTTTCCTTTCTTTCTTGCCTTCTGACATACTTCTAGTGATGTCAGGTGGTGTAGCATATGCAAATAAGTTATGCTAATGAGTTATGCTAATGAGTTCTTGCACCTCTTTTTCTGAGAAATGACCCCTGCTTAAAATTCACATCTTTTTCTGGTAGTGGCTGGAACCAGATTTTCAGGGTACTTGAGTTACTCCAGCAAGGCTGCTAATGGGACAGGTTTGCTTGTTGGGCTTGATCAGCTTAAATCAGGAGTTCTGTATTGTAAGGGGTGTTCTTGAGGGAATGAAAGGCAAGGTGCTTCTGCTGCCCAAACCAGTCCTTCATTCTGGCATAGTGTGGGGAGATGCCACAGGGCCACAAGACAAGCCCTTGATTAAGAGGTGTGACTATTTGTCATGGAGACCCAGCTGTCTTGCTGTGAAAGGACATTTTATTTCACTTGATTTCCCCCCACACACACACTATGATTCAAGATGAAGCCCCCCAATGCTTCTGGATGAGTATAAAGGGAAAGGTAGCTATTAGTTAAGGGGCTGCAGTGGCTCAAGTGATTAAGACACTCAACTGGAGACTTGAAGGTCAGTAGTTCAGCAGTTCAAGACCCAAATCCTGCAGGACGGAGTGAGCTCCTGTTTCTGGTCCCAGCTCTTGCTAACCTAGCAGTTCAGAAGCAAGAAACTGCAAGTAGATAAATAGGTACCACTTTGGTGGGAAGGTAACAGCGTTCTGTGTGCCTTGGCATCTAGTCATGTTGGCCACATGACCATGGAAATGTCTTTGGACAGCGCTCTTCAGCTTGGAAATGGAGATGAGCACCACATCCCTAGAGTTGGATTTGACTGGCTTTCAAGCAAGGGAAACCTTTACCTTAACCTTTATTAGTTATTAGTTCCATGTTTCCATGTAGGGGTTCCAGCAATAGCACATGAATCTAGCAGGCCACAAACAACAAATAGGGTGGCTGCAGTTCTGGTGTACTGACATAAACCGAGATTAAAATGGTGGCTGTAAATATCATTAGCTGCAAAATGAAAATGTCATTATTTAATGCAATCCTTTCTTGAAACCATTTTTTTTTAAAAAAACAAATCTTTACAGCACTGAAAAGCAAAAATAAAAATATAGCAAAATGTAAAGGCATCTGAACAATGTGTTATGGTCTGAAGGCAGATGATTAATGATTAAGATTCATGTTCCAATATTGCATTTCTATCCATATTGATTTTCCTTCTTTCCAGCCTTTGTGGAAATATAAAGGTTTTTTTCCCCTCTCCTGCAGAAGCAATTTATATGTCTGCCCCATATCTTATCAATTCACTTTTGCATATCAAGAAAAAATACTTCTCATCCAGACAATTTCTTCAGCATCTGTACTTAATTTCTTTTTTAAAATGTCAGTGTGTGACACTGCAGCACTATAAGAGAGACCAATTTTCC
This sequence comes from Lepidodactylus listeri, assembly GCA_029233225.1. Lineage (NCBI taxonomy): Eukaryota > Metazoa > Chordata > Lepidosauria > Squamata > Gekkonidae > Lepidodactylus > Lepidodactylus listeri. The sequence goes on from JARCFY010000004.1 coordinate 127,750,730, forward strand.
AGTTAACATTCTTTGCAAAGCAAAATACAACTAGTACTACAAACCAATGCAAATTTTTCTCAGTTCTTCCTCTAGGAAATGTCTGCATTTGAACAATGTATTATGGTATGCAGCTGATATGCAGCAAGCTAGCTCATGCTGGTGGGAGAAGCAGTGAATATAAAACCATGTTTATGAACATTATAAGTATTATTTTTTTAACTGGTCAGATGCTAGTAAGGTAATGTGTTCTCAGTAATGGGTTTGATTCAGCATGCTAGCAATTGTTAAGTCCCATTTTCCTGTGCTGCACTTACTCTGATGAAAATATGGCAATGTTCAAGTCTTAAGATAGTAATTTGCACATCGGAGAGCAGATCATAAGCCAGGAAGCCAAAGTCCAAATTTCTGGAGCACCTTGATTGATGATTCACATGAAAATGGCATTTTCTGTGTTCACTGTTGTTTTGATTCATTAGGAAAAAAAATATTCATTCATATTAGGAAAACATGACAGAGAATAACTGGTTTTTGTTTTTTTAAGCTGAAGATCTGGAAATGGCATGTCAGCTTAAGAGACATCGTGCAAAAATTCATGTTCTACAAAATAATTGCTGGTATGTTGTAATGCTATCTAAAGATCAAAGCATTAGCATTAGCTAGTTCAGGTGTCGTATCTAACAGGAAGCATGGCAATTGACATAGCATTCAATTAAAGGCACATTTTTAATGCTTGTTTCGGATCTGCCAGCTTTCATCCTGTATCCTGGGGCACTTTTTAACAATTCGTCTGAGCAGAAGCGCAAACACACTGCTTTAAAATTCAAGAGGAAGGCCCTGATTCATCACAGCACTCAAACGCTGACTTAAATTGAAATCCTGCTAACATTCCATAGGACTTATAAGCCTGTCTTTAAATCACACCAAATGGAACAGAGGAGGAATGACAGATCTGATTATTGACTCCAAGGCTTAGGATGGGGAATACTCTAAAATCTGGGGGAAGCATCCATCTGAATAATGACTGTCCATAGACATGGATTGATCAAATCGTTTCATGAATGCACAGGATCATACATATGAAGGCAATCCTCCAAGTACTGGATGCAAACCATTAAAGGCCTTACAATATCATCTGTTTTGGTGTGCCCAGTCTTTCATATCAGAATTTGATTTGATTTGAGATGCTCCTGGAAGCTGACTATTCACCTTGGGTACATAGTCTTTACCCCATGTTCCCTACCACCAGTGTTCCCTCTAAGCTGAGTTAGTGTGAGCGAGCTCAGTTTTTTAACCTCTGGCTCACAGATTTTTGTCTTAGCTCAGGAAGGATGGCTCCAGAGCAAACTAATTTATACAGTAACCAAATGGCTTGCTCACAACTTTAATGCCAGTAGCTCACAAATTAGAATTTTTGCTCACAGGACTCCACAGCTTAGAGGGAGCATTGACTACCACCACCCTGTTTCTGAGATTTGCCTCTTGATAAACATGGGGCAGTTTCATGCTTACTCTTGCGTTCAAACATTTATTTATTTTTTGCAACAGTGTTGAAGGAAATGAGGCAACCAGCTGTCTTACTGTTGCAGAAAGAAGAATGAATAGGGCAATAATGGTCAGGACCGGCCCCAGGATTTTTTGCGCACTAGGCGAGACTACCTTGTGGCACGCCCCCCCCACTGCAAGAGCCGTCCTCTCCACCATTAGAGACCCTCCCCCGGCCCCAGCACCTGCCCACCTGCCCAGGCTCACGAGCTCTCTAGTCCCACGGGCAGCCACCTGCACTGGCTGGCCGCAGCACCTACAAGTCTATCTGCATTGCCCCAAGGTGAAGTTTGGTTCTTAGCCTGAATGGAAAACTGCATTCAGACATAATGGTAAATCATGGTTTGCATAATGCACACTATCTCTCAGTCTCTCTGCCACCCCATTTGCCAGCTGCGCCGCATAGTTGACCGCCTAGTTGGCCTAGTGATAGAGCCGGCCCTGATAATGGTTATTGCACCACCCGAAGGTTCCAAAATCCACAAAAAACAGCCAATGAGGTGCAGCAGGAGAAAAACACTGAAAGAAATAGAATACAGCAGTCTCTCCGGGCCCAAACCCTGTGCCCCGTTTTTGAGACCGCTGCCCCCCCTTGAGGATCCTGGGGAAGGAGAGAGAAGGCTCATTCATATACCAACCCACACCTGTCTCTATCTCCTCTGCAAGTGGCTAACTTGCCTTTGGAACAGAGGTGCTTTCCACTTTCTGCCTAGAATTTGGGATGGAGGCTCCCTTGAGTAAGGAATGAAATCTCTGATGTTTGCATTCCCATTTGGGCAGAGGGGAGGAATTCAGAAATGCAAAGATCCAGATAGGGGAACTGCTGGAGATTAAAAGATGGAGCCTGGGGAAGACAGGGATCTTAGTGGGGTTCAGTGCCACAGAGTCCACCCTCCAAAGCATCCATTTTCACCAGGGGAACTGATCTCTGGATAGGAGTTGTAATTTCAGGGGATAGCAGTCTGGATAGGAGCTGTAATTTCAGGGTCCCCAGGTCACACCTGGAGGCTGGCAACACTATGGGTTTGGACTGTACCATGCAGCTTAGCTAAATGCAAAGCTTTCCTCCAACTCAAGGAGGCTCCCATCAGAATAAGAGGCAGAACCTCTTCCACTGGAGGAAAAACCTTGGCTGATGGAGACAGGATCCTTGTATTGGAGAAAGATATTGCAGTGAGCAGAACAGAGTGCTGGGTTCCAGCCCATGAAAATTACAATCCAGTAGACTTCCTCATATGACTAGCTTTCATTCCAGGGTCAAAGAGTCTCCCTCAAGTTTGTAAAATCACTTCAGAACCAAATCTGGCTAGGATTTTTCTTAGTTATTGTTGGAAGGGGGGGTTGCACAGCCCTAGTGGGAAGATGCAGATCAACAGTGCCAATTAAACATGGACAAAGGGAGTCCCGATGAAGGGAGCCATGACTCTTGGAAGTTCATATCCCAAAAATCTCGTTGGGCTCTAAGGTCCTGCTGGACTTGAATTTAGCTGTTCTACAGCAGAACAACATGGCTGCCCTCTGAAATTGCCTTCCTAGAAGGCATCACATTCAGCCACATGGAGTGGGAATCCATCAGCTTCTGGTGAAGGGAGCTTTGACTCTTTTTGGCCTCTAAGAGGCTACTGGTCTCAAATCTAGTTGTTTTTCCACAGAGCAACATGGCTTCCCTCTGGAACTACCTTCATGGAAGGCGCCACATTCAGCCAAATGGAATGGAAATCAGGCAGCCTCAGGCAGCCTCTGATAAAAGGGCTTTGAATCTGAAAAGCTCGTACTCTGAAAATCTTGTTGGTCTCTAGGGTGCTATTGGACTCAAATCTAAGTGAAATGTGGAGTTTGAGCCTCTGCTTGATCATGGCAGAGGATGCCTTGGAATTTTTCATATGGCCTTGCTAGAACTGTTTCCTATCCATTGCTTTTTTAAAATGATATTTTTATTACAGACCTCTATCAAGGCCAGGCAGTTTGCAATCCAGTTAATATAGTTGCTGTTCAAACCTTTTGTTCTTTTGTTTAAAGAACATCCCATTTTAGTAAACTAGCAATGACTTCTTTCACCACTTTCTCTCTTGTTTCTCCTACATGAATTGGTCTTGATCTTAGCACTGTTAAATGCAGTTACTAACTCTGTTATTAGGAAGTGTACTAAGGTTCTTTCCACACTTGGATCTCATCCCTGGTTTTTATCAAAGTTCAACTCACGACACAATACCTTGCATTTATCCCTGGTTATAACAGCATCCGTTTATCCTGGGACAAGTGTGGGGCAAAACCGGGGTGACCTCAATATAATGTGGAAACAAAAAATACCCCGGGATAATTACAGGGGTGAACTCAAGTGTAGTGTTGAATGTAAATTCGTGGACAGGGTTGAATCAGGATTTAAGGTCTAGTGCAGAATCAATCTAAAACAAAAGACCTCCTGTATCTTTATTACTCCAGCAGCAGTGGGAATTTCAACCGTTACAGGCTTCTTTCAGCCCTGAAAAACTGCATGCACCAAAATTTCTATACTTCTATATTTCTATACTGCAACTGTTTCTTTAGAAAATGTATGGGATGCTTCTCCAGAGATCCATTCAAGGTGGCTTACAACTAAGACCATCAAACAAAGCCAGTGAAACGCAACTGTGAAAAGCAAAGCCATTAAAACAAGCCACTAAAAAAACACATGAATGCATGAATCTGCCTTACACTGAATCAGACCACTGGTCCATCACCGTCAATATCGTCTGCTCAGACTGGCAGTGGTGGATCTCCAGGGTCTCAGGCTGAGGTCTCTCATATCTCCTACCAGATTCTTTCTCTGAAGATGCCAGGGATTGAACCTGGGACTTTCTGAATGCCACACAGATGCTCTATTGAGCCACAGCCCCTCCCCAAGTTGAAGCTATTAAAACAAGTTGAAGCCATTAAAATGAATCCGTGTATAACAGCCTAATATACACACTGAGCAGCCTAAAATGATGTAGCTAAAATGATCCTCAGGCCAGAAGTAGACCAAAAACATTGGAGAGATAAAAACCTTTAGTTAAAAACCTGGGTATAAAAGGAAAGTTTTAGTCTAGTGCCTTGGAGAAAGTGAAATAGGCACCAGGTGAGCCTCTTGGGGGAAGGTATTCCAATCATAAGGTGCTACCATTGAAAAATCTGGTTTTTTTCCTAGTTCCCCCCCCCCCCCACTTCTGCAGGTGGGGGCACAGGGAGCAGAGCTTGAGAAGAAGATCTTAACTGGTGGGCTATAGAAGGCACCGCCCCCTGTTCTCCTTTGAATCTGGTCCAATGTTCCCTCTTTGCTCCACAGTGTTGTGAGCAGAAATTCTACCTCATGAGCAAAAAAAAGCTAGTAGCATTAAAGTTGTGACTGAGTCTGTTTTTTAGACAATTACTTCCCATAACCTTGTAAAAACTACACAGTTTTTTAAAATTATATTTAAACTATATTTAAGAATAATTTAAACATTATAAGAGAAAACAGAATCAAGTCAAATCCCACCCACATCTTTCCACTATATTGGTAGACCTGTCCTCCGAAGAACAGGTCTACCCACCCCTTTCCACTATATTGGTAGACCTGGAGAACAGGTCTATTCGCCGTAGTACGCTATATTGGTAGACCTGGCCTCAGACAGTCACCCTGTGCTGAGCCTTAGAAAATATACCAGCACTTGGGGGGGGGGGGCTCTTATAGTCTACTTTGTGTTTTTTTAATGAAATATGACAACCAGCATTACAGATCAAGTATAACAGAAGAGGAATTGTAGAAAAGAGGAAGAGTCCAGTAGCACCTTAAAGTCTAACAAAATACATGGCAGGGTATGAGCTTTTATAAGTCATTGCTCACTTCTTCAAGAAAAATCACTGTCAGAACCCTGCCTAACCTAAAAAAACCCAGGAAGTTGCTTAAATGTTATCAACCTGCCCAAACTACTTATTTATTCAAATATTTATATTCCACTTTCCCCTGTGGCTCAAAGCAGCTTACAAATCATATTGAAAAACATAATAGGGGTGTGCAAAAAACAACTCTTTTTCTGGCTCCATTGTAGCCTATGGGGACCATTATAGTCAATGGACCCCATAGGCTATAATAGAGAATTGATCTGTGGGTATCTAGAGCTCTGGGGAGGCTGTTTTTTTTTTTTTGAGGTAGAGCAGCATAGCTGCTGGTGCCTCTCCTCAAAAACCTCCTTAAGTTTCAAAATGATTGGACCAGGGAGTCCAATTCTATGGGCCCCAGAAGGAGACACCCCCATCCTCCATTGTTTCCAATGGACTGAAGCAGTATCTGTGGGCTGAAGCGGAAATTCCCTGAGCTGCCTGTTAAAATGTTGTGCGCCAGCACCTCCTAGTGCAGCTCAGAGAGAACTTTGCTGGTCAACCTACCTGTTGCATTTCCACATTTAAAGACAAATGGGAGACACAACTAACAAGAAATATGGCCAACAGTAGAACATATGTTATGATGAGGGGACAACACAGTACAATTTTTCAGCTGAGTCATAAGTGTACTTCTTTTTAAGGAAAGGGAAAGTGAAGTGATTAGAGAGATGAGAGGTTATTGACATATCAAAAGCAATGGTATTTTTCCAGGGTGTAGAATCAGGGACAATTTAAGTTACTTCAGACAATCAGTACTTAAACTGTCAGGGCAGTATATTTGCCTTTGGAGCACAAAAGAAGCATAATAGGAAACTTTAGGACTCACATTCAAAATAACTGGTGAGCTGGGGATGTCACTGTGAATCAGACCTCATTGTAGTAATGTTGCTGAAAATTACTGAGCCATTTAACAAATCTGAATCCTCAGTAGATTTTTGCAAATTATTTTTTTTCTTTTCTGCAATTGCCAAGGACTTGATCCCCAGTTTGCCCAAAGAGGAAAATAGTTTCTGTGGACCTGCTGTTTCTTTCCACCATGCAGGGTAGGCCAGAAAGAGGAAGCAGAGAATGAACAGGCAAGGAACAAGACCAGATGGGTGAGCACTGGAAGCCCCCTGCAGAGCTGAGTCAGAATAAAGGAGGAGGTAGGCAAGAACTTGTTTCTTTTATGGAGATAAACAAGTGACATCAGTTCCGATACAGTTGTTTACTTCCCAGTGAGCTCCAGTATTCACCTGACATTATCATGATTCAAATTTCTCCCTGGAGTTTTGAGATCCGAATTACCAGGTTATTTATAAGAAGAACAAGTGCATTAGGAATGCCCTCCATTTGTTTGTTTCTTTCTAAATGCTGTACCCAGCAAAGTTGCCTTCACAGGTGAGCTCAGCCTCTCACATTCATCGACTTCCAGATCTTGAATTCTCATTGTGACTAGCGGTCTTCAGCCCTTTCTCTCACTGGCTAAAGGACAAATTGGCCAGCCAAATCTAACAGACTAGTTTTCAGTCCAATGGAAGTTTAAATACCATAATGTTTTAATTGCAGCTTTTCCTTTAGAGTGTAAGCACGTAGTTGGGGGCCAAGATTTGCCAAGATAGCTTTCTAGTTGGCTTTCTAGTTCTGGATGGTCTCTTCACTGTGAGAGAATATGCAGATGACCACAGATTGAAAAGTGCTTCAACAGAGGACTGTAACTCTCTGAGAGAGTCCAGCTTAACATCCTAGCCAGATCCTGAAGTCTGCAATGCTTACCTCAGATCTGAGGCAAGTATGTCTGAGCTACAAAATTCATGTTCCAAATTATGTAATTATAAAACTTTGGTGGCACCCTGGGCCCCATGGCCTAAACCACATTAATAATCTATAATTCAAGCCCATTGGGTGGTGGTTCCACATAGCAAGCTGACTGAGTGAAGCAGATCCCAAAGGGTTCCCCTAAAATAGCCACTCTTTGTGGGCAGAGCTTGGCATAGCAAGGCTGAGACTGGTTCCATCACATAGTTTCAGGTGGGCAGCTTGTGTTAATCTGTAGTGACAGGACTAAATGTAACAGGACTACTAGCACCTCAGAAACCAACAGTGGCCCCACTGCTGGACCTCCTGAGGGCACCTGGTATTGTTGGCCACTGTATGACAGAGTGTTGGACTAGATGGGCCATTGGCCTGATCCACCTTGGCTTCTCTTATGTTCTTATGTTAACATTTCCCCCGGTTAAAAGGTTTCACAAGTCAAAGCTCACTTATGTATCTAACAAAGTGACTTCTGACTCACAAAAGCTTAGACCTGAAAAATTGTATTGGTCCAGGAGTTACTGAACTCAAATCAACTATTCCTGTGTTTAAATTTTGTAGGGGCTGTTTCCAACAGAGGATTTGCCGCACAGAAAAACAATGTACACTAGCTTTACAGGAGACAACTACATTTCAGATCCACATATGGAATCAGGCTTTGGGCTAGAAGGCAGAAGAATAATTGGAGAAGGCCCAACGAAGCCAGGACTACAGAAATGGTCCTTCTCCTTTTTTTTTCATAAGCAGATGGGATGAATAAAGTTGCAGGATGGCAAATAATTCAGTCCCATCGCTAAACCCAGAGGCTGTTCTAAACCTTCTGTTTCTAGAGGCAGTTTATGGGTTAGCAAATGGGAGAACTTTTTCACTTGACAATTACCTTGTGATGCTCATTGCCAAAGAATATTGTGAAGGCAAAGGGTGCATCTAGGTTCAAAATAGGAATCACTGTAAAACCTTCCTATGCTTGTGGATTAAATATGCATCAGCTGAATTCAAAGTACAAAAAGATACCAACATTTCTGCAAAAATAGATTCTGGGAGAGTTGGCAGCTTTGTGAGTCTCTGCAGATACACATTATACTTGAATACTCACAGATTGTTCCAAACAGAAATTGAAAAATAATGACCAAACGTTTCTCAGTTTGCGAGGGGGGGATTGTATTGATACGGTGTGGTTAAATGATGTCACCATTCTTAGCTGGAATATTACATATCACCCAAGATGCTGAAATCCATAACTGATAGCCATACAAAGCAACTGTGCTTCAGTTCCTGGTTAATTGCAGGTGTGGAGGATCTGTAGCCATGATTTATTGATACGATTAAGGTCAGACTGAACGGAACACTTGAGCTGCTTGCTAAACCCCATTCACAAGTTTAGAGTTAGTCTGGCCATGTTTCAGTTGTGATTACACATAGCCCTTTATTTGGTTGTACATTGGCCCACATTTGGAACCCAATCCTAAACAAAGTTGCACCTTCCCAAGTCCATTGAAGTCAATGGGTTCAGAAGGGTATAACTCTGATGGAATTGGAGATGGCTGGTGCAGCAGCATGAACTGTCAGATGAGAGTGTTCAACCTATTTATTTTATTTTATTTATTTATGTTATTGGATTTATATCCCACCCTCCCTGCATAGCAGGCTCATGGTGGGTTCCATCAAATGCAATAACCAATATACAATATACAAAAATTTAAAAAACAATTAAAACCCCCAATAAAATACAACAACATTCCTGTTACAAACCATAGTTAAAGCCTCACAGATGCAATCTATTTCGAGTTTGGGTCCTTCAATGATAATACAGATCTGACCCACTGGGGGGAGGCCCAGTGGTGGGGGAGGGATGCTACATCTCAACCACAATGTGTTAATAATCTCTCAAGAGACCTTCAAAAGTATTCACAGGTAGGATTCACTTGTAATCAGACTTCTTTTATGCACATTTGTTCTGTAGGCAGGTAAATTACAAGGTACTTAAACATAAATAAATGTTAACTGGGAACATCATCTGCTTGAATTATCTTTTCTTTCATTATAGGGAACAAAGCCAGTCAATAACTGCAGCATTAGTATTATGCAATCAAGCATAGTGGTGTCCTAAGTTTTTTTAAAAATGCAAATGTTAAAAATCTTAAACATGGATAGAAAAATGGTTTGTTCTGAATTTTGCTGGTAAAACCAGCTTCTTCAAAGATTTCTGTTAACTTTGTAAAAAGTGTCATAGACAAATTATATATAAGGGCTGTGGTCACACAAGCAGTTTGCATAGATGTCATTGTGACAACTTTGCAGATTCAAAAAGCATGATCAGACAGCAATATCTGCCTTCCATGCCCCAGTTGCTGCCACCCCATTCTGCCCCGCTTTGGAAGCAGAGTCATCCGGCATTGGGGAAAGTCCAGTGTTTATGGATATCAGCGCTTTCACCCTGCATTTCCAGATGCCTGAACTCCCTTGGTGCGAGCGCAACCTGGTTGGGAAGTCTGGTCACTCTGTTCTGTTTTCACTCCTTGGGATTTTTTTAGTCAGTTAGCAGTGTGCGCAGAACTGCATCTTTGTGCACACCAGCAAACTTTCGGCTGTCCTCTAAGGCGGGGGTGGGGAAAGAAAGATCAGGCTGAGAAGCCTCCTTTGTCTTTTTTCATGCTGGTTTCTCTGTCTACAGTTTGCAGCACACAGGGTGGGGAAGGGGTTAATTGAAAAAATGAGTTTTTTCAGAGGGGGAGGCAGCCTCCTACAGCTGTCAAAATAGAGCGGTGCTTCAAATAACCCAGTTATGCACACATGTAAAAGATACATTTTGAAAAAGAAGCCACCCAACCACCCAGTCCCTGGTTGCCCCCCAGCAATAATCTGAATGGTTGACCAAGGGGCGAGTGTGCAGTGAAGCTGCTTCAGGGTGTGCTGTCTGGTCACCCCTTCCTGTGATGGTTTAAGCCACTGCAAATAGAGGTGCTGCCAGATCACACCAAGCCTCCAGTTTGAATGCAGCCAAGGAGAGTGATCCTTATTAGGTCAACTCAGAATCCAGCTAATGTCTATTCAAGGGGGCTTACTCCCAGGCAACTGTTCTTAAGATTTCATTTAGGACTGCATCCTGAGGCCTGGCTCAAAAGTGTTTAGGATGAGGACTAAGTTCTATGTTAGCATATCTTGGGAGTCACACTGTAACATCTCTGAGTTATGCTGGTGTCATACTCATGTAACCCTTGCGCCAGTGCAGATCTTGGCAGTGTTGGGGGAATGACATGGACACTCACTCATCTTCTCCTCCTGCTGTAAATCTGCCCTCAGTGTTGGCATAACATTATGCCAGCAAAAACCATGATGCAGCCCATGGTGAGACATACCATGGGATAAACAAAGTGCCCCCTAGGACGGACCCCTCCTCCTTCTTTACTGTGAGGCAGATTTTCCCTCCAAAACATTGTTCTCCACTCTGGCTGGGAGCCTCTTCGTAGCATGTTTTAATAATATAATTATAAATATCTCTGTGTCCCACCCTGTGATAGAGAAGTCATTTGGCTTTTGGCCAGGCCCAGAGCTTTTTTTTGGGAGGGGGGAGGTGCCAAAACTCTCAAGAGGGAAATGAAGTTTTCAATCTGTATACTGAAAACTCTTGAACTTTTAAATTTATCCATCCATCCATCCATCCATCCATATCTCTCTCTCTCTCTCTCATCCTGCCCTCCCCGCTGAAGCAGGCTCAGGGAGGCTTACACAGTATTATAGCAAGATTTTAAAAATAATTTTGTTGAAGAGGTTCTCTGTTCTGGAACTCTGTTCTGGTGCGTTCCCCCAGAAAAAAGCCCACCCAGGCCAGAGAGTTTAGATGAACAGGAGCCCTCTTATAAATCCCTTTGGAACTGGCAGTTGACACAAAGTAAAGTCCAAACTAGAATGTTGATGTTATTGAACAGGCACAGTTGGGTTAGGAATAGGGCAGGGGATGAGAAATTGAGGTAAATTTTGTTGTTTATACAAATTATAATAGTTTGAACAGGCAATAGCATATAATTGAAGCTTATATTCTTATAGACTCAGTTCTTAACAGTGAGTGGTTTGTTTGCCTTGGAGATTTCTTTTCGCAATGAAGAGTCTTAATAAAGTTTCATGTAACTATCTAAGCTTCCTGGAAGTTAGTACTTTCTTCCTTTATTTAAATACTTCCCTTGTGGGATTAGAACTTTTCTTTTTACTCTTGAAGAGTTTAAGACTGTTTTCCTTTTCACACAAACTAGGGGTCCCTTCTGAGTTGAACCCAATAAATAATTGGGTAAGAAATATCCTTTTCTTTCTAGGAGCAATAATCCTTTTCTGTTTGGCTAGACTGGCAGTTTTCAACCTACTGTCCAGTCTCTTCTGTCCAGGGCTTTTTTTTTGTAGAAAAAGCCCAGCAGGAACTTATTAGCATAATAGGCCACATGCAGCAGCAAAAACTCATTAGCATATTAGGCCACACCCCTGACAGCACAGCTCCCTCCCAGGATTGGCTTCCCCAGGTGCCCTGCAGCTTGTGGGGTACATGGAAGGCAGTTTCTGGATCGATTTTCCCAGGCGCCCCACAGGGGAGGAAGTTTAAATTGCCTTCTCTCCCTGGATCGGCTTGGCTTCCCCAGGTGCCCCACGGCTTGTGAGGCACCTGGGGAACCCAAGGGGAGGGGAGACTGTAGGTGTGGCCAACTTGGATGCCAGCCAGAACTCCGTTCCTGTGCGTTCTTGCCCCAAAATAGCCCTGCTTCTGTCAAACCAAACCCCAGTTCTAGATACTGTGAATAAACTGAATTCAGCTAAGGCTGACACTTAGACTTTAGGTTCTGATTTCTGAATTTTTCCTCAAATGTGTTGGTACACAGTAAGGGCAAGGAGCTGTGTCCCTACATTTCCTAAGTGCCTTTTCTGTTTCGCTCAGTCCAATGCACACTCCTCCTGACTGGCTACTGCCAAACCAAAGTCCAAACAATGGCTGACTGACTCCTCTGACAAGACAGTCAACTTTTAAAAACTCTTCTCAGCTGGCACTGACTGATCAGAGAGAAGGGGGGTGCATGCAGGCAGTTCAGCCAGCAGCAGTTAAATCTTGCCAACACTTGGGTGTGGGAGCCCGAAGAGCCCTGGCTGGGCATCTTGCTAGTCTGAAAGAAAGGGAAGAGAGCATCTGGCAGCTGCCAGTCAACTACAGGACAGAATCCACATATCACCTGTAGGTCAACGTTGGCAGTTTACTGACAGGGCTTCAGTGATGGCGTGAGCTTCTTGGAGCACTGGGAGAATCCAGCCGAGAGTTGCTCGGCACCCCCCGCAGGGATAACATCTGGCACAAATGTCTTGCTTGCCTTTGGGGCACTTTGGCTGCATATGCATCTTAATTCAGTTTGTGCTCTTAAAATGTCCTCAATTATGTCAAACTGAACCTTGTAAAAACAGTGGGGGATTAATGAGATTATCTGTGGAAATAAGACTGACATTATTATCTTCCTTGTATTAAAATGAAAACATAAGGGGGTTTGGATTTTTTTTGTTTTTGTTATTACAGCCTTTAGGTTTATCTTCTAACACATCCGTATGCCATTACTTTGAGTGTTTAGCATACTTTGCAAAATCTGTATGAAGGCTCCATTTGCTAAGGTAAAAAAAGGCACAGAATCCTCTCAGTCTTACATGCTTGATGCGCTTAACATTTTGCAATTAAGACACTAACTACCTAAAAGCACCTGGAATTATCAGTATAAATGACTAACCTTGCTCTGTAAAAAGCTGTGCATAAGATACATCCCCATTATGCCTGCCAAAGAGGTAATTTATTCAGCATATTTTTAATCACACCTTTTCTCTTAGGAGCTTGGGATGGTGTTCATCAGTCTGTTTCTGTGCTTAACAACAACCCTGTGAGGTAACTCAATCTGTGAGTTCAAATCAGAAAGCATGACTGGTCTAAGCCTGGTCACCTATCAAACTTCCATGCCAGAGTGGGGATTTGCACCTGGCTCTCCCAAGATCATAGTGCATCACCCTAAAAACCACGCCACCCCAGTTCTACATAAAGTCTTTTGATTTGCACATTCTTGCACCAAAAGGGAACGGTAAAATATAATATTGAGCTTCTGGGTACTTCTCACGGTCTACACACAAGTGCACAACAAATACTATTTGAGATGGATCTTCGATTGTAGATGCAACAGTGAAGGAGGAAAAAACATGGGAAAGGCAACATTCACCTTAAAGGTGCTTGTCCTGATTCACAAGATAACTGGCTGTCAATGAAGGCAATGAGGACATATTTATGCTATGGCAGGGATAAGCATGCTCTCCCTCCCTTCTGCCCAGCTGGTATCGATTGGATGCTTGTTCTCATTAAATGGCTGATCCAGCTACAGTCACTTGACAGCACTGGTTGCTTTGCTGCCCCAATGGGATAAGCTTTTTTCCTGATTAAAATATCATATGCATGATGTACAACTTTTAGAATCAACGACCCGCTTTCCATTTCCTTTCAGCCTCATTGGCCCCTGTAGCTGGATGCAGCGGCATCTCTTAAACATCAGGCTTAATGTGAAGGAATGCTAGCTCCAGATAACAGATGAGCTGCCACTTTTTGCACTAGCTGCAGCTTCTGGATCATCTTCAAGGGCAGTGCCATGTAGACCATGTTATAGTCATCTAGCCTCGAGGTTACCGAAGCATGGATCAGCATGGCCAGATCAAATGCCTGCAAACATGGAGCCAGCTTCCTAACTAGATTTAGCTGGGGAAATGTGGTGGGTTTTTGTTGTTGTTGGTGTCCTGGACTTCTGTTTCTCCATTAGGAGATCAAGATCCAGCCGGTCTCCCAAGCTCTTAACAGAGTCTTTCATATACTGATTATAACCTTTTTGTTTATTAAATTGAGAGGTTGTATGTTAACCTGCATAACTGCAAACACATTCTCCAAACTCTCTCTCCTCTACTCCTCTGTACAAGCACCTCCATATGCATAGGGATAGAGAAGACTTGATTTATGTTTGCACAGCTATTCCCATCAAAGAGGCCTGTGTTGTGCCTCCTACAAAGCTCAAACTGTGCATTGTTATTTCAGAACAGCAGAAGCGCTCAGTACTAGAAAAGGTAAACCTAGCCGAAGTTCTAGTTCTATAGTGATGTGCAGCTGAAGGAGAAGGAGGAAGATGAAAAGGCAGGCATGTTGAATTACAATGAGAAATGTACAACAGCTTAACTTCTCTCAAACTCAGCTACAAAACAAGACATGCCAATATTGTCAAATGGATTCCTCTGCAATTTCTCAACAGAAATGGCTGGCTGTGTGACCAAGGCAACAAGGACCCAAACCCTAAGGGCAGGTTCACTATTGTAGGTACATCATTTGTCTCCACAACACATGATGATTCAGAGGTGAATGCATGGTGTGTGAGAGGACACAGTGGTCCAAAAGCACATGACAGTTTGACTGCTGAAGCAAAGTGGCTTTGGTCCACTGGGGAACCTTATGCAAAGGTGTTGTGAACTGTTTGGAGGAAGAACCTAGTACAATCATAACAGCCATCTTTTAAAATTTGTGATATTAAAAGGCTATAATGGCTTAGTGATAGAATTCCAGTATCTCCTGCTTGGATAACAACAATCACAACAATGTGAAAGACAAGAAGAAAAAGAAGATGAGTAGCCTTACAATCTCCTTCTCTTCCTCTCCCCACAACCTCTGTGGAGCTGAGAGAGCTCTGACAGAACTGCTCTTGAGGGAACAGCTCTTAAAGAACTGTGGCTGCCCCAAGATTACCTAGCAGCTGCATGTGGAAGAGTGGGGAGTCAAACCCCGTTCTCCCAGATTAGAGTCCACAAATTTAACCACTGCACCAAACTGGCTCTGGAAAAGCTGCTGCCAGAGTGGACAATATTGACCTTGATAAACTAAAGGTGACTTGGTGTAAGGCAGCTTCATGTGTGCAAAGTACAGATGTTTTTTAGGAAGAGGCCACAGCTGACTGCAGAAGGTCTCAGGTTCAATCCCTGGCATCTTGAGCTGAAAGGATCAAGCAGTAGGCGATGTGAAAGACCATGACCCAAGACTACAGAAAGCCATGGTCAATCACAGTAAACAATACTAACTTTGACAGAATAAAGGTCTGACTCATTGTAAGGCAGCTTCATGAGTGATCATGTGATGAACAATTGCATTAGGGAACCATCATTTTACCATCCACATATCGGATTTTAAGCGCGGGTTTAAATTTTGGCCTAAACTGTTACTTCATATGAACCCTTCCAATGATGGGCATGCTTACACATCAGTGAGGGGAGCAAAGGGCATTTCTTTCATGAGATGCACTCATGAAGACACAACCCCATAGAACAGTGAATTCTAAAGGGAGAAAAGTGAAATGGCCTGCCCGTCACTTTCCCTCAGCCTAGCCCACCACCTCACATGGTTGTGAGGATAAAATGGAGGAAGAAGAAATAATGTAGAAAGCTGCTTTGGGTCCTTATTGGGGAGAAAAGTAGGTGTGAATAGGTGTCAAGGGCCAAGGAGGGGGGCCCCCGCCCGCAGCACTCTCTCTCTCTCTCTGTGTAGGGGAAACCCACGCGGCCTGCCCCCCCCCCCTCTGAGCGCGCGCCAAGGAGGGCCCCCGGCAGAGCCCGCGCCAAAGGTAAACAGCGCGAGGGGAAGTCGCCACATGGCCGCTGTTGCTGCCCGTGGCCGCGCGCCTCCTCCGCTCCACACCAGTCCGCTG
Source organism: Lepidodactylus listeri (assembly GCA_029233225.1). Taxonomy (NCBI): domain Eukaryota; kingdom Metazoa; phylum Chordata; class Lepidosauria; order Squamata; family Gekkonidae; genus Lepidodactylus; species Lepidodactylus listeri. The sequence continues at coordinate 127,766,665 of JARCFY010000004.1, forward strand.
CCGCCTCCCGGTCGCCCCTCCGTCAGTCCGGCTCAGCCGCGGCCCGAGCAACAGCAGGGCCCAGCAGCGAGGCGACTGTTCACAGCTGGGGCACCTCAGGAGGCGGCCAGGAGCCTGGAGCTTAGCGGGCCCTTCCCGCCGCTTTCCCGCCTTCCTCTTCCTGCCGCTCCACTCGGCCAGCGGCCCCCTGCCCCCCGGCGGCGGCGGACTCTGAGGGGCGGCAGCCGGACGACCCGGAGGAGAGCGCGGGGCTGCCCTCGCCCGCTCCCTGCCGGGCGCCGCCGCCGCCGCGCCGCCTTCTCCTCCTCCTGCTGCTGCTGCTGCTGCCGCCGCCGCCGGGCGCCTGGGCCTGGCGAGGGGGGCGGCCCCGCGGTCCTCCTCGGCGGTAGAGCGCGAAGACGGCGGCCAGGTGCTGGCTCACGGCGTGGCCGAGCCGGCAGCAGCGGAAGGAGGAGGAGGAGGGGGGGAGTGGAAGAAGCGACGTCGTCGCCGCCGCCGGAGCAACCCACCGCCGCGGCCGCCTTCGCCGGCTCCTCCTTCTCGGGGAGCAGCCTCTCGCCGGCTGCTTGCGCCCCGCGCCCGCTCCCCCGCCTCGCCGGCCCGGCGCCCGCCCCCTCCTCCTCCTCCTCCTCCTCTCCGGCGGCGGCTGGGCTGCGCGTGCCCCAGGTGTGGCCGAGGCAGAGCGGCGGGCTGCGGAAGGACGCGCTGCTGCTGCTGCTGCTGCTTGGGGGCGCCGAGCCGGGCTCCGCCTGCGGAGAGGGGAGCCGGAGCCCGAGCTGCTGCCGCCGCCGCCGCCTGACGGAGAAGAGCCGCTCCCTCTTCTTCGCGGAACCCGCCGGCATGAGCGTCGCCAGCTCGCCCCGGCCGCCGCTCGCCAGCCCCTCTTCGCTGCCCCGGGAGACCGGCAGCCAGCTCCAGCCCCAGGACGGACGGCCGCTCTGCACCAGCAGGGGATGTGGTGAGTGAGGGAGCCCTGCCCGCCGCCGGACGGGACGGGGAGGGGGCGGGGGAGTTCCTCGTCGGCCGCGTGTCTCTCGGTCGGGCAGGGGCTGGATCGCGCGCTCGACGCCGCCGGGGAGAAGTTGGGCGCCGGCAGAGGGTGGTGGGAAAACTTCGGCGGAGCTCTGGCCCGGCTGTCAGCAGCAACAAGCAGACGGCGGCTTGGGGCGGGGGGCGGGGGTCTTCTGGAGTGCCTGCGCTTTTCTCGGGGGAGAGGCAGCTGGCCTGTGTGAGTTGTGTTTGTGTGTGTGTGTGTCTGGGGGCGGGGGAAGAGAGAGCTCCCTGGCCTGGCGCCGGGGAAGGTCGCGCTCCGGGCCACCAGGAGGCGAGAGGCTATCGTGGGCGCTGGCCGGAGTTCGCCGGCGTCCCGGGCCTGGAGTGCTCGGGCTTTTGCCCTGCCGCGGAGCCAGGAGCTGTCTGGCCGGATGAGTTTGTGAGGCTCGCCCCGCCGATCGCAGGCGCCGCCGCCGGGGTTTGGGGAAGTTCGGCGACGCTTGGGTAGACGCTTCTGGAGGGGTGTGTGGGTGTGTTCAGAGAGCCGTCCGGCGGCTTGAGGGGGTCCCCGGGAAGACGCTGCCCTCGGCTGGGCTGTGGGGCACGTGAGACAGTGGTCGGGTCGCCGGCTTCAGCGGTGGGTTCGAGAAGGCCCGGCCGGCTTTCGCCTGCTCCCGGCGCATCCATCCTTGCCGTCTCCCGATTCCGCCACATTTCGTTTTCAGCAGCCGAAAGCAAAACGCACCCTTCCTGCTGCCCAGCGCCTGGGATTTTGGTGGTGGCTGAGAGACAACCACCCTCAGGCGGCGTTTTCACCCTCCCCTCCCCCGGATGCACTGGTCTCCCTGCAAGTTACTGTGAGATGCCGGGTTTCTCTGGGTAGTCTGCGAACGCAACGCCCTGTCATGTTTTATAACACCTGGAGTCCACCGCCCGTCGAGACGATGGTCGCGTGTGTGGAGGGAAGACTGAACCGGTTGACGAGGGGGCTGCCTGCTGGCCACAGCCAGGGACCTTGTCATCCTTTTCGTTTGGTGCTCTTTAGCCCGAAGTCAGATCAATGTGCTGTGACTTGAGTTCTCTCTCCCCCTCCCCCCAACCCCTCTTTTACATCTATTTTTCGAATGATTGTTTCGGCCCCTTTAGTGCCGCCCTGTGTCTAATTGCTCCAGAATGACTGCAGGAGAGGGAGCTGTCCACATTCCGTGGTGCTGATGTTGAGTGAATGACGTCGGGATTCCCCTGGACTGGCTGATAGATGTCAGTGTAAAACAAGGGAATTACTCTGCGGGGACCTAACATATTGGCTGATATAAAAAGCTGAACATCTCTACAGCAGGGTGGTTTTTTCCTCCTGGTGGTGCAGTGAGGAAAGAGCATGCCTTTTCAATCCTCTATAGACCTCTAGTATGATTAAGCCAGATATAGGAGTGGTGGTGTCTTAGTTACAAAACAGAACTGAGCAGTGACATAATACAGTGTGGAATGGGCACAGGAAAAGAACTGTGGTACTGTCCTTTTAAAAAATTGACAGTGGTAAACATTGCCATTGGTTTCACAAGAGCATTGAGGCCAGTGAAGGCTTTAGATTTTAGTGTGAATTCCATTCATATGTTCCAGGGCATATCGTAATGTACAAACCATCTTGAAACATATAGTGATCACAGATTTGCCACTGCACTTAATAGATCAAAAATATTTTTGCTGAGACATGTTCTGTATAAATACATATTTTAAAAATCCTGCATACTTAAGGAGTGTTGGAGTGCTGGAGGGAGAGAGAGAGAGCATGTGCAAAACAAAGGAGATTAGCAGAATAAATCACAATGTTGTTGGTTTTTCCTCCCTGTCATATATCTGGGGTATACAAATGGACATTTACAGTGTTGTTGAGTTATTTTTTCAGCCTGAAATTTGGAAATGTGAATATGACTGGTTCTTCTTTTTGCTGAATTTGAATCTTAGAATATGTTGCTGTGGTGTTTGTTAATCATGTATATCTACTGTTGTGTACACTGTGGTGTGTGAATAATCCCACCAGTAGCGGACTGCAAAAGCGTTTTTCCTTCAACACATTGAGTTTCCTCAATACAGCCCCTTTTTCTGATGCACATTGTGCTGTATATTTGCTATATGTATTAGTTATCTAATTAGTTATTCCCACAGAGAGGGAATTGACTGTTTCAAAGTACAGGTCCTGTCTTAGAATATGATTCTGCTCCATATGCTTAGTCAATAATACATTCAATTGCACTCATTGTTTTGTGGTTTAGGAGTAGGCTAGTAAAGTCTTCTCAGCATCTGGCAACCTCTTTGACTTCCATAAAAGTTGAACATGCTGAACTCCAAATGCACTAGGCATTGCAGTGTCATGGCCCAAACACTGTTTAAGTAAATGGCTAGGAAAAATGTTCTATTTAACAGTGCTTAGTACATGGCATAGAATGTTAAAGACTGTATTTGGGGGTGGGGGATTAAATTCTCCAGCTCCAGACTAGAATGCAGTTACTCTAGGCTAAACCCATTGATTTGAATAGACTGAAAGACTGGACACATTTCAAAAACAGTTTTCTTACTTTAAGTGAAATTCTAGCAGGGTTGGTGCTTGGCACATCAGTGTGTCACTGAAGCCTCAGTGCAATAAGCCATGACAATGTGATTAATCCTTATGCAAAAGAAATTCCATTGGCATCAATGGTAATAGCTTACACATGACACTTGGAGTCCACCGCCCGTGTGAGTGCGAGACAGAGCAGGGTAAAACTTGTTCAAGCAATCTAATGATGGGGGACTACACCACTCAATATATACCCTTGTAGTTTTTTGCCTTGCATTTCTGAAATAATTGTACTGCTAACAGAAGCATACCCATGAGTAATCATTTCAGAAATATAAGGCAAATCATTTCTGTACTGTTGACTCTGCACTGCTAATAGAAGAATACTCATGAGTAGAGTCAACAGTACATAAATTGTTCTAATTCTTGTGTGTGTGGGAGGAAAATGATGTGCCTCAAGCACTGCCTATGACGGCAAAGTTTCAACTATCATGCATTCTCTGAGTAGTATATGTTTTATGATTGTCTTCCTCTAGCATCAGCATGAATGGAAATCTTTGACATGTAAGAGCCATTAGCTAGAAGATGGCAGTCCCTGGGATAGTGGAATTCTGGATTGTACCACTTCAGACCACAGGGGATATCTGCCTATCATATCTGTAAATGCTCCTCCATATAAGAATAAAAATCTCCCAAGCTGCTTATGGAAGAACTAACTCTAAACTTATTTTATTCTCCAATGCAAGGATATATATGGGGAAGCTTTCGGGGGGGGGGGGGAATCTCCACCACCCACAGTCTGAGGTCTGTAACACTTCATTCCACATATTGTAGATTACTGATCATGCCCATCCTCTGCTATCTTAAATATCCCCTGATAACATAGTTCATAGGGATGGTGTAGGCATTGGGGCTTCCTTCCTATAGCTTTCTTGTGTTTCATTCCCTTGCTCAAAAGCCAGTTGAACCTGACTCTAGGGGGCGGTGCACATCTCAGTTTCCAAGCTGAAGAGCCAGTGCTGTCCAAAGATTTCTCCATGGTCATGTGGCCGAGGTGCATGGAATGCTGTTACCTTCCCACCGATGCGGTACCTATTTATCTACTTGCAGTTTCTTGCTTTCAAACTGCTAAGTTGGCAGGAGCTGGAGCCAGAGATGCGAGCTCACTCTGTCACGTGGCACTAGGGTCTTGAACTGCCAAGCTACTGACCTTCAGGTCTTCAACTCAACATCTTAGCCTCTGAGCCACTGCAAAATTCCAGTGCCATCTACTTGTGGGATGGGACGATGCGTGTGGTTGATGATAGGGGACCATCTGGCTTGGAGTCTGAATGATTGTATTCTAAACCAGTTAAGATGCATCTGTTTGGTTCTTTCCAAAATGCATCCAAAGACCAGCCAAAATAAAAGTTAGCATCTTCTGGTTGTACTGTACAGCTTGCTCTTTTTTTCTTTAGGTGGTGGTTTGGCCTACAAGAGATGATTTTCAATATCCCATTTCTATGATGCACGAGCATCATTTGTGTACAGATATATCAGGTGTTTGTACAGCTGTTCTCTCATGCCTGTTGATTTGCTGCATTGGAAGTATCCGATAATTTGTGCATTCAGTGGCATTTAATGTGCGTTGACCATATGCGTCCGTTTACACAGAATGTTCCCTTGAAGGATTTTTTTCTGTCCGGCATTAGACAGATTTCTTATTAAGCGTTACCAAATTGGAAGCTTTCAGAGCAGCAATCACTTAGCAGCCAGTATTATGTATAAGAATGCTTTAGCATAATTTGACAAAGTAACCCGTTTATGTATATTAACCAGTATTTATGTTCAGACTTATACATCAGGTTGGCTAAAATCCATCAGGCAAATGAGGTACCTGAACAATGCCATCCTAAACAGAGCTACACCCATTGAAACTCATTGGTCTGAATGGACTGAGAAAGGTGTAGCTCTGTTTAGGATTGTACTGCAATTCAGTTATAACTTTTATGTTGTCTGGTATCCAGTGTCTGTCAAAACAGCCATTGTGTTGCCAGCCATTCTCTCCCCACACCCCCCCAAAAGCAAACAAACAGGTATCTCACCTAGTAGAGTAAATCTGAAATACAATCACTTGGGAAAACCTTCTTAAGTACAATCAATTTAAAAATGCATTTCAAATGCTGAGTGAAAAATTGCTAGCTTCCTATCTACCCACACTGGGGAGTATATGTTTATCTCTATATACTAGTTTAGAAAGACACAGTACTAATGGAAGTGACATACATACCCCTTATCCACATAGGCATTAGATTACAGTTCTCAGGAGGTTTGTGCTTAGCAGTCTTGTTTTCTTTTCTTTTTAAAAAAGAAACAGCCTCAAAATAATACACTGTAAATAACCCTGGCCTATAAGGGTTTCTGACCCCCGCCCCACACACAAAGAAAATAAGAATGTGATTAACTAACCTGCTTTTAAAATATATTATCTCTGGGGGCCCAAGCTTTAATCACTAAATTAATCAACTAAACTTCTAGTTGATAAATCAGTGGGTACCATGCTCAGCCATTAAGGGTAGGTTTTAATGGGTGAATCATTTTTTTTTACCATGTTTTGATTCTACCGTGTTACTGTAACAGGGAATTAAACAGGAAAATATCATGAATCGTGTTTGTAATAATGAGTAAAAACTGCAGTTCATTAAAATGTTATTGTGTACTTTTAAAAAAAATACCTATAATGCAGTTATGGTCATCTGCAAGTTCATTTATGTTTAATCTATCAGTTAAATGGCAGATGATAAGTCAACTAAAACAGTTGTAGTTATCAATCGAATTCTCATTTTACTGAACCCGCTTTAATAAAGGCATAAGTTCCAAGCTGGTGGACTGTACTTTGAACTGGGAACTCTTGCACACTGCCAAAAAGTGGGAAGTGTCCCCCTAAAAGCAAGGGGGAGCATCTGAGACACCTTCAGACTTGTTCAATAGGAATCTGCCTGCGTAGACTTCTGAGCCCCTGATTTGACTGATACTAGCTCCAGTTGGTCATGTCATAGAAACAGTAGGTTAATTAATTCCCTGCTTAGCTTTCAAGATCTGATGGGACTGGGCTATCCAGGTCAGGGCTGGTCTGCAGTAATTAATTAATTAAGCAGTACCATGGACTTTAGAATCAAGCTACATAACCATTGGCCCCCTAAGATGTCACTATTGCAGGGATATTCCACGTCAGATCGCAAGCAATTTGAATGTTTCACTCTTAAACCCCCAAACCTAGTCCTTGTATTAACAGGGTTAGCATGTTACAGAAAATGTTCTAGCTTCGCTTTCTTTTAGCTAGTAGCCTTAGAAGGATTTATCTGTTGCAGGGCTGTACCACTTGTGAGGTGGATCAGACCAGCAACAGATATATCATGCGCTGTGTGATTTGTCTCTTAGCTTGTTGTGTGGACTATGGATCTGATAATGCTGCTGGAGGACATTTTATCCTCGAAGTAAACATCATATGGTTGTATCCTGGGTAGCAGCACTGTCAGATTGCACAAAGTGTGTATAAAGCAGTGTGTCCTGCAGGTGCTTTTTAAGAATGTAAATTCAGCTTCCGGTTAAATGAGTGGATTTCCATGACTGTAATGCACATTGCATACACTTCAATCTCTGAAGGCAACCCCTTTTTTCAGTAGGTCTAATTTTCTGGATAGATTCAGATAAAGGTTGTTTATTGTGTGCGCCATGATTGTGGAGAAAATATGGTTGGTGTTTGTGCGGCTTTAAAGAACAGTGTTAAAAGGGTTCTTCCATTGGCAGAAGTTTCCCAAGTTTGTGTCTTGTTATATAACACAAACAAGTGCTTGTTAATAAAAGCATCTGCTTTATTTGATGCTGTCACCATTCATTGTATGTCCAAAATGAGGTTAAGATTTCACTATGAAAAAGGAGTAAAGTTTAGGAATAGGGATTAGAGAGGGACTTTGGGGTAGCCTGGAAACCTAGATCCATTGCTTGTGTAATGATTTGCAATTTAGTTCCTGTTGAAAAGGTGCACATACGGCTTTCTGATAATGGGTGTAATTATCTGCCTAAGTTTGTGGATATTTATTCTGTGCCTACTGACAGATATAAGTCATATTTTATGATTGTGTAATGTTCTGGAACTGCATTACCACATTCCTGCTTGTGCCAAGATTATCTTCAGAAAGGCAATGAAAGTCTAAATTGCAATGTACCATGATGATTTTCATCTCAGTGGAAAAGGAGTCACCATCAACAAAAGCATCTCTTAAAACACCGAAAATGAAGTTATATCACAAATTCTCAATGTGTAGCACACACAGCTAATCCCCCCCTTTCTTAATGAGATGTTTAATGCTTAATTTATCGCTTTGAGTGGGTTCGACCAGTATGTAAACCTCACTCTTTACTACGTGTGGCCTTACTAAACCACAGAGATCTACTTAGCTAGTACAGCTGACAGTATTTCATCCTGACAAACTTTGAGATGATAGTCTGGTAATTGAGACTGCTTTTAAAACAGGACATTTTTGTTGTGGAAGATGAGATGCACTTAACAAATTATCTAAAAGATTCCCCGGTATATGCAAAGAAAAGCTTAACAGCCTCTTATAGGGAGAAAACACAACCTACAAAGACTGAAACCCTGCTCAAGCAACCTATAAAAATTAAAACTAAACAATACTTTTTTTCTAATAGAATGAATGAAGGTAAATGTAGGGATGGTGAAGTAGTGTAGGAACTAGTGCTTTCAATAGGTGTTGTATTGAGGCAAAGTTTCTAAGGAGGAATAAAGAAAGAAATGTGGAGATGAAGCCTCTTTTAGCTTCTAATAGCACAAAAAAGTAAAAAGTTTGAATTTTACCATTTCAGACTCTGCTTTAAAACAGAAAATGTTACAGCATTTTACATTTAGAATACTCTAAGTAGGTACAGTTTATTCCATGCCCTTTTGAAAATCAAATTTTCACAGATGTGATACTTCTGTAAGTACCATCAATTCACAGCCAACTTATGGCGACCCCAGCAAGGGGCTTTCAAGGCAAGTGAGAAGCAGAGGTGGTTTGCCCTTGCCTTCCTCTACAGAGCATTCCTTGGTGGTCCCTCATCCAAGCACCGACGTTGCTTTAGCTTCTGAGTGCTGATCACATCGGGCTGTACTGTGACACTTTCCCTTCCCAGATGTAACAGTTCATCATCTTTATTTACTGTGAATGCCCTGAATTCCGAGCATTGCATTATGCCATCTGTTGGGCAGCCAAATTCTTTAGTGCCTTCCTGAGAAGAGCTTCGGTGAGGGAGGGGACCACAGGGACAAAATTCCAGGGTCCGAGTTCACCCTGGGGAAACAGCAACTCCTGAGTGGCTATAAATTCTGCAGCCTGTTTATTAATGGGGCAGATATGGTTTTGAGGCTATCACTCTCTCTCAGTTAAATCTAGCTCACAGAGTTGCTTTGAGGATAAAAGGAAGGGGAGAGAAACTGTGCACACTGCCCTGAGCTCCTTGAAAGAAGGGGATAGAAATGTGATATTTTCCAAGCAGTTTGACCATTTTGTCACGCTAGCGGTTAGCAGGGATGTGGAATGGCATAGTATAGCCCGATCTCTACAGATCTCAGAAGCTAAGCAGGGTCAGTACTTGGATGGGAGACTACCAAGGAGGACTTTACAGAGGAAGGCAATGGCAAACCACCTCTGCTTAATCACTTGCCTTGAATACCCTATGAGTTTGCCATAAGTCAACTGTGACTTGATGGTACATCATACATAAACACACACACACACACTCACAAAAACATGCACAGCTGTTAGCAATCCTTGGGAAAATTTTGCCCAGTTGCTTTTCTAAGCCTCTAAAAATCTGTATATTGTTGTTTAAACCATACAAAGCCTTGCTGGAACTAGGGAGGTAGATGCTGTGAACAATCCTGCATTCTACCTGTGAGCTCATTGCCTCGAAATGACAGCTGAATGAAACAGCTGCAGTCTGCTGCTGCTGCTGCTGCTGCTGCTACGACCCTGATGCAGTGCTGGATGCTGGGTGTGGGGGAGGCACTGTGGAATAAAGGATAGAAAAGTATTCATTTATTGTTATGGCAAATTCCGAGGATGTTTCATATTCATGTGCCTTGGCATCTTCTTCATGATCATCATGCAGATTTTCAGTAGCTCAAACACAGCTGCTTTAGCTGTTAACGGCAGTCTGAAGTGCAGGTGCCGAGTAAACCCTCTTCCTTTACATTACCATCTTGTCTGGAATGGATTATTATACTCAGCAGAAATTATAACGAGGAATAGAAATTTCATAGTTTTCTTTTCCAGTTTTTGATTTTTGGCATAACTTTTCTTGCAAATTCTCAAAATTCTTTGTCCTTATAGTCCTACAGGTATTTTAATAAAGCTTTTGTTGAAAGCGTTTGCATAGATGCACTCTGAAACCGAGCCATCTCTATCACATTTTTAAATGACTTGTTACCATAATATATGTTGTGTACTGAAATGACATTCTATTTGAGTGGTTCTGGAGAAGCTGGTCGAAGTTGAATCCATCTAAGATGGAGGCCATGTGGCTGGAAAGGACTGAGATGCTATCTGGATGGTCACTTCTGAGACTCAGTGGTGTCCAGGTCACTGCTGTAGACTCTGTAAAAATCCTTGGGCTGTGGTTGGACTCTGTGCTGTCACTGGATAAACAAGTATCCATGGTAGTGAGATTGGCATTTTTTCACCTATGCTAGGCTCACCAACTGGCTGCCTTTTTGTCTGAGTCAAATCCTTGCTACACTGTTCCATGCAACGGTCACCTCCAGATTGGACTACTGCAGTTCCCTTTACATAGGGCTACCCTTGAGAACACTTCAGAATGTAGCTGCCAGGCTGTTGACCAGAACATCACAGTCAGCTCATATTACCCCAATTTTGTGACAGCTGCACTAGCTACCAATTAGTTTCTGGATCCAATTCAAGATGTTAGTGTTAACTTTTAAAACCCTTTAAGGTCTGGGGCCCTCATACCTACAGGGCTGCCTTTCCCATTATAACACCACCACCCCACACAGCCCCAGGGTAGTTTGGTTAGCTGTTACCAGGAGAAGGCTTTCTCACTTATGGCCCCTACCCTGTGGAATGTACTCTCTCATGAGTGGCTGGCCTTTGGAGGTTAACCAGATGTTTTGGGGCTGATTTAATAATGGCATGGTGCTGAGTTATATATTTTATAAGTATTATTTGATTTTGTTGTTCTTTAACTTATTTATTATGATGTTTAAGTGTTGTAAGTCATCACGAGACCCTCTGGGTGAGTGATTACTAAAAAACTGAATACAATAAATAAATTCCATATACTTATAACTCTGTGTCCATCTATATATCTTTTCATTATGTTACACCTGTCTATGGCAAATGTTTCTTCAGTTATAACCTGCCTGCTTTTAAATAGGAGGAGTCTGTCTTCCTAGGAGTTCAAGGTAACATACATGATTTCCTCCCTCTCAATTTTAACCTTGGGACAACCCTGCAAGATTGGTTCTGTTGGGAGTGACAGAACCATCAGTGAACTACATGTCTGAACAGGGATTCAAACCTGCATCTTCCCACTGTGACACTCTGACTACTACACCACTGGCTTTCTAGGTCTTGCAGTGTCTTTTATCATTTTGTGTGAGGGGGAATTTCACTGCAGAGTGGAAGAGGAGAATTAGGATAATAACAACAGAAACACAATAACCATCTGTAATGACCATTTCTAAACATTCTGCCCTTTTTCAGTGCTGTATTGTTGACATGATTGCTTACAGAAAATGTATGGGTGCTAGACAACAGGCAGTTGGATGGGGAAGAGCATTAGAACTAATTTAAGAAAGCAATCAGCATAAATGACCAGTTTTCTGTTAGAGGGCTTTCTTGTTTAAAATTGAGTTCATATGTTTACAATAAAACGTGTGGAGTTCTTTCTTGACTTCCACAGCTGACACAGGCTGAGTTCTGTTAAGTAATTTAGCTTCCCAGTGGTGAGAAACGTCAGCTGCATTCACTAGCAAAACACAATGTCTGGAAGGCCTTGCTTTGTATATTGCATTACAGTGTAGTTTACATCACCCCCCCCCCCCCAGCCCTTTTGCCAAAAAATAAAATGTGAGCTGGGGCCTGAGCCTGAAGCCTAGAACTGTGTCTCAGTCAAGCACACCAGCTTTCATTCTGATAGTCTTCCAATCAAATATTGTGTTACAGTATTTTCTTACCCCTTTGAAAATGGATGTCAGGGTTGAACTGGCATTCAGACTTGAAAAGTAAAATTGCATCTTGAATAGTACACACCATTTCATACCACTCTGTTCAAGGGAGGTATTGGAAGACCAATCTGTAAACTGCTTATGAAAGCAGCAAAGATTTGTACTGTCATACTTCTGATACATGCTGGACATCTAGAGGTATGCCAGCAGAGTGTCCCACTGATGCCACACTTGTGTATCCCTGGCACTGGCAAAGCTGTGCTAATTCAGACGGCCAGAAATGGATACTACCTGGGGTGTACCCGGAGAGAAGCAGGGCTTATTTGGTATTCTAAGCCATGTCAACCAATGCTGGCATAATCTTATACTGGCATAAGTATAAATGATCCTATTGAATTCCATGGGAGTGGGGAAATGTCCTGCCTTCCTGCATCTTGCCATGCCTACATGACCACAGCACAGTTTAAGATACCTACTAAATCTGCAATCCCAAGTACTATCAACACCCTTGTTAGCATACCCATGTTTTAGACTACAGAGTATGTAGCATGAAGCCGCATCTCCCTGGCTTCATGTTGCATATACTTAAAACATACACACAGGAGGGGGGGCTTTAGACTCTTGCTTGTGGGGTCTCTAGAGAAAGAACACTTTGCTTAAGCCAAGGGTTAAGAACAAATATTGTTACAGCATATTGCTAACTACTCTGTTCAGAACTCCTTACAGCTGAGGGGGTAAGAACAAATATTGTTACAGCACATTGCTTACACTATTCTGATCAGAACCCTTCACAGGAGCTCCACCTCAGGACACAAACACCAACCTGTACCTTCTCCTTCTGCAGCTGGGGTTGCCAAGAAAATGCATCCTATTTAGATATACAATGGAAGGGGTCCCCTCTTTCAGACTCGAACTGCTGCGAGTGTCCCTTTCCATGCAATATATACATACTCTTATGACAGCCCCATCCACTTCTGTCCCTCAGAGGCAAGATTTTCCCTTCATTTTTCTTTCCCTTTTACTGACTGAGCCACTTTACTAATGTGTTTTCTTCTTTGCTGAATAACTCTGGTTGTCCCACCCTGTCACAGTACAATATTTTGGCTGTTGGCTCAGCCCAGGAACCTGAGGGAAGGATCAGGAGTCCTATTTAACTTAAACAACTTAAATGGCACTTGAGGCATTTTGAAATTTAAAAATAACAAATTATGCTATTTAACATAGAGGGGGACGGTCAGGTGATATCAGGAGTTGAAATTTCTGAGGTATAACCTTTATATCCACAGACTTTAAGTCTTATGTTTCAGGTTAATGAGAATTTCTTAAGTTTTTCACAAGGAATTAAATCTTGTGGAGAGGCCTTTGTTCCATTATTTCTCCCAAAAACTTCAGTACACTTTCTGAGTTTTCTCTGATTCTTTTTAGCTTCCAGAAGTCTGGTACACTCTTTCCAGTGCCTAAACCCTTTCTCTTGAAACAGCAGTACTCATTTTGAGTTTTTTAACTGACTCTTAAGGTTTCTACAGGCAGTTTCTAACCACGCCAGACCAGGAATCTCTGTCCTCTTCAGAGCTAACTCCCTGTTTGACTGGATAGGGAATTTCCTTCTCTCTCTAGAAGATCTATCCCCTTTCCATGGCCCAAAGACAGCCTTCAGCTACCTCCCAATTTTTTTTTGCCAACTTTCTCCCTGTTCTCCTGTCTGTGTTCAACTGCTCTCAGCTAAGGCTAAAATCAGACTGACTTCTCACTCAAGGCAGAAATTTGACTCAGTTGAGTCAAGAAACCAAAAATGGCTGCACCAGTAGGCCGAAAATGTTTTAGAAAAACAGGTGCAAGGTGAAGAAATATTTATTTAGTTCTTGTGGATATCTACGTGTTTTGCTATTCACTTTGTCAGGGGATCTGGTATAAAATAAAGTAAAACTACATTTCACAATTAAAAATATATCATTCAAGAGTCAAACTTAACATTAATTGTGACAGTTTTCATAATTACAAACTGACCATGATATATAAAAGCCAATATAAATATAATACATCTAGCTCTGTAAAAAAAAACTTGTAGTAAATTACAATGTCAATTCAGTCAAGACAGAAATCAAACTGACTCCCTCCTCAGCAAGCAGCTCTCTCAAGACTTTCTCTGCTCAGCTGATACTAACCAATCAGATTGTTTGGATTAGCCTGTCACTCAAGGTCCTCTGTTTCTGTGAAGAATTAACCCTCCACAGCCCTTCAGCTGTATGTACAGCCCTTCTAAGCTTCTTAACAGTGCAGTTCATCATAACTGTGTACTGGCTCAGCAACTTCTTCTCTTTCAGTGAATGCTAATAGTGTCTCCCATGTTGTAGGCACAGGGTAAGTATCCACAGTACAGTAATGGGGGCCTTCTTAGTTATATGCTGGCAGAACATCACCTTGACGTTGTTGCAGTGCCATATTTGTATAATTCTGCATGCAAGTTGGGGAAATAGTAGGCAAAAAAATTGGGATTCCAAACAGTGCAACTGCTGGCTAGACATTCACAATGCTTTTTGCCTTGCAGGCGCAGGGCTCCCGTAGAACAGCCCAAACAGAAGCTTCACAATTCCAGTGCAGCTCCTTACAAGGGATGGGGAAGTTTGCTGGGTTCCCCCAAAACTGAATCCTATCATGTGGGAACCTCCAAAGGAGGCATATGATACAGGAACTGAAAGAGTGCTTAGATGGTTCCACACTCTCAAATTCGTATCTCACGCTATGTGCGGAGTGCTTGAGCCCAGGTACCATTTGCTTCTACTGCTAAAAGTTATTAATTACTTCTGTCTCTTTTGGCTTTTTCCAGCAGGACTGCATTTACAGTGCAGTGCTAGCCATTTACAGTGCATTTACTGCATTTACAGTGCAGTGCTAGCCATCTCCTGAACCTGTAACAAAACCTGTGGTGACAAGTGTGCATCTAGTTCCTCTGCTGTGTTCTTGCTGATTTTCTTGTTGTAGCCTGATGCCTGCATCCTTGTGAACTGCTTAGCAGACAGTTGTTTGACCAGCACAGATGTATCTGTCATGGAAATGAAACAATAGCTACAGCTCTATTCCCTTAGTGTGATATAAACTCCCCCAGTTCTGTCTTTCATGTTGGTACTTCCCCCCTGCCCAGCAAGCTATTCTTGGAGCAGGAGGGGTTGCCAACGCTGCTGGGGCATCCCTTGCTTGGTGCAGGAGAGAAGCAGGCATGTCCCTTCCTTGCTGTGGAAGAGTGCAGAAGCCTATGGCAGTGGGTGGGAGGAAACAGCAAACAGGAGCACCAGCAGTGGCTGGTGTGCCAGCAGGGAAGGGAGGCTGGGCCAGCAGCAGCCCTACTCCACGCCAAGGGTAAGGCAGGAGGGTGGGGCTGGGGAGAAGGTGCCCCACTGGGCATGAGGGATGTCTGTTACATGAATCCTCCTCAGGGAGGGGGGTGATTAGAGAGCCCAATGGCATCCCAGCCTGAAGGGGAGGACTTAAGCAGCAGGCATGGGGCAGGCTGGGGATGAAGAGCATGGGCAAGAGATGCTGGAAAAGCAAATGGGCTACCAAGAGCAGGGGAGCAGGAACAGCATAACACCCCCCCTGTGCTGAGGCCAGTGCCAAGCCAGCTCGCTAAAAGTCTTGCCCTGGAGAACCCCGCCTCACCAAGCTTGGACCCAGAATCCCAAGGGCCTGACAGGAATTCATGGTCCTTCTTACAGGTGAAGGTGCTGTGCTGTGTTTCCTTGGTTCTTCCTCTCTTCTGTTCTGTGAGTGGGTGGAACAGGGTGAAGTCACGGAGGTCTGCCAGCATTGTTGTGATTCAGTTGGCTGCTTCTGTATCTGGCTGTCATAGGGTGTTGTGCATCCCTAGATGGGAGCACATCTGGCCAGTGCTGAAGGCACTGCACTGGCTGCCAATAGCATACTGAATTCGCTTCAAGGTGCTGGTACTTACCTTTAAAGCCCTATATGGCCAGGGTCTGACATACCTGAGGGACTGCCTTTCCCTGTATGTACCCCAGAGAGCACTATGGTCGGGGACACACCACCAGCTGGTTATTCCAGGCCCAGGGATGCCAGGCTTGCTGCAACCAGAGCCAGGGCGTTTTCAGTGGCGGCTCCTTACTGGTGGAATGAACTCCTGGAGGAGATCAGGGCCCTGCAGGATCTTATGCAGTTCCGCAGGGCCTGTAAGATGGAGCTCTTCCACCAGGCTTTCAATTAGGAGCCGCCCACTACTACCATCAGCAGCCACTAGTAATATCTGTGGCGTAGGGCGGGCCACAGTGTGATTGAGCCATATCATTATGAAGAACTGGAGACTGCTGAGCGGGGTGTTCTGAGGCCTATACTATATGGTATGCCATCTTTTTTTAGGGATACATTTTTAGGGATACATTTTAACTGTATATTGTCATTGACTGTTTTAATTGGTTTTAAATGTTTTTATATGAATCTTGGCACATCAGGCCAAGTAATGTGAGCCACCCCTGAGCCTGCTTGCAGGGAGGGTGGGAGGGCTAGAATATTGCAAATAAATAAATCATCATCATACTGATTTGTAATTGGTAGGTGTGGGCATTGTGACTGTGAACTCCAGTGAAGTTGCTCTCCTTTCAGCTCCTTCGAAGCTTGAGTCTCTCTGGCATTTCTTTTCTTTGCTGAGGGGAGCATAGGATGCCAGCTAGCTATGCTGGTGTCACACAAGCATTAGGGATACATACAGCAGAACCTGGGGTTTAAGAATGGGCTGCCTGAAACACAATGGGACAATTTCAAAACTGATGAGGTAGACCGAAAAGTCACTTTTCTTAGCCAAACACTGTCTGGTACTTTTTATTCAGATATTTATTCCCTGGCCTAGATGGCTAAGGCTAGCCTGATCTCATCAGATCTAAGAAGCTAAGCAGGGTCATCCCTGGTTAGTATCTAAATTGGAGACCACCAAGGAATTCCAGGGGTGCTATGCAAAGGCAGGCAATGGCAAGCCACCTCTGCTTCTCACTTGCCTTGAAAACCACTTGCTGGGTTCGCCGTAAGTTGCCTGCAACTTGATGTCATTTCACACACGCACATTTATGCCAGACTCATCCAGCTGAAAATAAACACAGTATTATTCTTTTAATCCTTTGAAATGTTTATTTATTTACAGTATTTATGCTATTGCAGGGCACAAGCAGGGGGCCTAGCAAAAATTCTTGTCAAGGTGGCACTTCTGTGCTGCCGCAATGAGGATGAAGGGAGTGGGGAGGGACAGCATGAACTGTGAGTGGTGTGGGGACGGATCATCTAGCTACCATCCTTGTATGCCTCCACCCTGCTTGCTACTGTTTGCACAGGGGGCGTGGCCAATGCTCCCTCTAAGCTGTGGAGTCTTGTGGGCAAAAATTCCACTTTGCGAGCTACTGGCATTAAAGCTGGGAGCAAGCAATTTGGCTACTACATAAAATTAGTTTGCTCTGGAGCAATCCTTCCTCAGCTAAGGTGAAAATATGTGAGCTGGAGGCTAAAAAACTGTGAACTAGCTCACACTAACTCAGTTTAGAAGGAACACTGGGCTTGGCTGCCCTCTCCAATATGGAATCAACTTATGTTCTTGTGTCCTGGCTAGCTGATCATAACTTGCATTCTTTGAGGTAGGGTTGCCAGGTCTTACCTTGCCTGGAGCGGGGGACTCTGGGGGGTGTTCCGGGGGTGGGTGGGAACATTATGCAACATCCCCAACACAGTGACATCACCTGGAAGTGGACATCATCACACTGGGGATGTCACGTGGGGGATGTTCTGGTATTTGGACAAACTCTATGGTTTTTCTGGCCTCAAAACCATGCAGTTTGTCCAAATACCAGAGCATCCCTGCATGACAGCATTTTCGGGTGACATTATCATGTCAAGGATGTCACCCCTGCTTGAGGGTGGGGCTTCCCTTGTTGACCAGCTAGCTGGTGGTGGGCTGAAGCCCCAAAAATCCAGGGTTTTCCTGGTGCTGCGGGGGTAACGGAAACCCTACTTTGAGGTCAGATGATTTATGCTTATTAACTGGACTGCAGTTCATTTGCCCCTTCCCTGACAGATGCTGATAGCACGTACTTTAGTAGTAATGAAGTATAACTGTAGTATAAATCCAGCATTTCCAAGTAATATTTCATTTGGGTACCACAGAACACTTGTGAGACAAAGAAAAGAGATTCCCGGTTTAGTGTGAGAACTGTCTGTAGCCAAAGCCAAATGTCACGAAATGATGTCTCCCTATTCTGGCCTAGATCCAGGTTTTGTCTTAATGAAACTTTAGAATTGGATTCTCAATGGTTGGGGTTGGGACCTTCATGCAGGACTTATTCTGCTAGATTATTCAAAAAGTGTCACTGCTGGACAAGAAACCTGCCCTTTGAACACTCTTAAGATAAAACCATGAGAGCAAAAAACAAAAACAAAATAAGTTTTGTTTTTCTTCTCCTTTCTTCCTTACTCCTGGATTGCTCATTTTATTTCCAGCATATTTTCAATTGTTATTTTGGTACTTTGAAGAGTCAGACTATAAATGTCCCATGAAAGAAATTAAAGCTGACGTTTTCCAGATTTTTCAAAAAAAACCTTGTAGGCTATATGAAAGTGTGTTGGGTGCCACATGCTCTATGCTTGCATTTATGGCCCACCCCAAGATAAAGCAACACAGGCAAAAAGGGTTATATTAGTTTAATTGGACTTGACTTGGAAAGTGCACTTAACACTGGATCAAGGCAATGCAGTTTTGATCCTATTACTCCTCTTGTAGGGGGGAAGGTTGTGAATTTAAGCTCCCATCTATTAGACTTGTGAAGGATTTGAATAAGACTCTTGAATTTGATTTTATTCTTCTATAAAAATCCCATCTGGATGCTAAAATTAGATGTCATCTATACTAAATTTATGTATTTATTATTTCTACTTACAGCTGAATGTCTCCACATTTAGTTCCTAGAGTGGATAACAATAAATTAAAATAAGAAGAGCGTCAATTATAGAGTTGCATCAGCTGCTGTACAAAATCCAACAATAAAATCAACAATAATAAAATACTGTATACCCAGCAGGAATTTTTTAAACAAAACAAAACAAAACCAGAAGCTTGGAAAACAAACCAGTGCTTTTTTCTTTCCTTCTTAAAGGGCTAAGTGCAGAGATCTGGGAGGTTCTCTTTAGAGGACTGGAACTACAGAAATCATGAACTGTGAGAAGGTACAGTTCCTGATGGATGGTGATGTCTCCTTAGGTGATGAGATTCACTGTAGGGCCTCACTGGTTGATTTCAGTTGTTGGGAGGAAAGGGGAGTCTTGTGGAAGAAGACATTCCTTCAAACATCTCAGACCCAGGCCAGTTAAGATCTTTTAAGTTCAGAACTAGTTGCTGAATTTGACTTGGAAACTGGCTATAAGCCATTGATCTGCAGATTTTAAGTAAATAGTCAAGTGTAGTTTTCTCCCTGAACCACAGACAACAATTGAGCCATTGTTTTCCAGACCTTCAGTGGTAAACCCAGACAGAGGTAAAACATAATACATGCAATATAATGGAATGGTCTTTTTTCTCCAGGCAAAGTCTTGGCTTGTGTACCAGCTGAGGCAGGTATGTTGGATCTGGCAAGAGCAAAGTTGGGGCTAGGAGCATTCCCAAGCTGTGAGCTATCTGTCCAGGATGGATAAATCTTCAGTGTCCGTCATCTTCTGGCTTCCACAGGCCTAAAAGGGAGCAATGCCCTTTTCTTGATTCCACCAAAGAAGTCAGGGCATTGAACCGCTTTTCAGAAAATGGCAAGTTTCTGAAAGAACGAGGCCTCTTTTTCTGTTTATTGTGTGGAAACATGGATGTAAAAAACAACAACCCTTTTCACAGTTCATAAACAAGGTACTACACGTATCTTCGGCTATTTGCAATCTGTCATTTTTGGCTCAAGGCCATCTTTAAAGGAGCATAAATACATGTCATCACTGTACTTGCTGACATTAATGCTTTGTTACACTGCCTCCCTTTGTTGCAAGAATCAACAGGAACCTTGTGGGAGCCTAAAGACTAACCTAATTTCAGCATAGGAATTTGTGGACTAGAATCCACGTCTTTATATGTACTGATCCTCACTGTGCATTCATTTTATGCTGGGGTATGAAAAAAGTCACATGGACTATAAGGTCAGGAGGGCATGAAATATAGGAGGTAGGAAGTAAAATGTGGTTAACTCCTGTACTGAGTAGGAGTCCAAGGTTTTGGTGAGCTCGTTAACACCTGAACCCCCATTCTTGTCATCCTCACTGTCAGAATGCAGACTGTAAACTGGGGCAGGGACTCCCAAGTGACTTTGGGAAGGGGGGCTCATGTTACTTGTTGAAGCTCAAACTAGCTATAAAAATAAGAGTGTAATATTTTAATATCTAATTTTGAATGCCATGTGCGAGTCGGTTTTTAAGTTCTTGGTTAAGTCAAAGCTGCTTGGAGAAAACAGTGCTGTTTGAAAACAAAAGTCTTTAAAGGAGGGCAGTGAAAGATAATGGGCAGAATCCACAGTCTTGCACACATGATGATTTCCCCTTTCCCTCCCTTTAAGAGGAATCTCCTGTAGGTGCACATTATTTGCATATAGCATACAGTTTTGCAATATGCATACAGTCTTTTCCCTTACTATGCACATTTAAGGCCCATTGAAATATGTCTGTGTTTAGTTTGCAGTGTGGCAGTTTCAGTCACATTGCTGTCCGTGTTCTCTATAACTGGGCCTGCAATAGCGGGGGGAGTGGCCTATACATCAAATAAATAAATAAATAAATAAATAAATAAATAAATAAAGGCAAAACTGCCATCAGTTTTCATCAGTCAGAAGAAGGGTTCTGTATACTTAGCTGTACAAGCTTAATGGTAATTTATATCATACTGATTAACATTATTTTAATTATTTTTAGGGAATGTTGGGTTGTAGTACTTTTTTACTGTTACTAATTAAATGTTATTTATTTATTTAGTTTACTATATTTACATTCTGCCTTTCTCACTGAGGCTCAAAACAAATCACACAGTGTACGAGAGTCAGTATGGTTTAGTGGTTAAGAATAGGGTTGCCAAGTCTGTATTACTCACTGGCGGGGGGGAGTCCTCTGTCCGCCGGGAGCTTCCTCAGCGCGCGCGCTTTGCGCGCACACCCGGTGACGTCACCAGAAGTGATGTCAGCACATTGGGGGCATTGCCAGAGCGTCACCCTGGCAACGCCCCCCAACATGATGGCGTCACTTCCGGGTGACGTCATTACGTTGGAGAAGTCGTCCTGCCTGGACAACTTTGGGGGTGGGGTTACCCCCGCTGGTCAAATGCTGGCCGGCGGATCGGGAACCCCTGTAGCGGGGGATCCCCCGCCCCCCCGGGCTGACTTGGCAGCCCTAGTTAAGAATGACAGTCTCTAATCTGGAGAACCAGGTTCAGTTCCACACTCCTCCACATGAAGACATTAGGTTAGTCACAGCTCTCTCAGCCCCCAAAATAAGTCTATTTCACCACCTAGTGGTGCATAATGCGAAAAAGAGCTAGAACAGAGGTGTCAAACATGCAGCCTGGGGGCCAGATCAGGCCCCCAGAGGGCTCCTATCAGGCCTGCAAGGGACTGGCTGTCTCCTGCTTCTTGCTCTGCTGCTGCTGCTACTGCATCATAGCTTGCTTTCCCAGACTCTCTCAGTTGCTCAGGAGAGATAGGCAAGTTTCCGCTGCCTGCACTGGTCTGAGGCTCCTCCCCCTCCCAGATTGCTACAGCACAGACATTTTGATGCAATAATTCAGAGCAAGAAGTTATCAGAGACTGTTAAATAAACAAAATATTGCAAGAGAGCTAATGTTTCAAGCTTGTTTTTATTTTAAGTTTGTGTCCTTTATAAAGTTTATATCTCCACAACCTGACATTACATTTTATGGCACACATGGCCTGGCCCCTAGAGTCGGATTCGACTGGCTTTCGAGCAAGGGAAACCTTTACCTTTAGGACTAGGATTACAGAAGTCTGAGCATGCATTGAATATTAGACATGTTACAGAATGCCGATATAATGCAGCAAATGGCAGCGCATCAGTAGAAAATAATGCAGTGTTGTCAGAATAATATGTACAGCAAATGGCTAATATATCCTACACACAGTGGTTTGGTCCACATCCCTTTTGCTTTATAAAGCACCTTCCTGAACCATTCCTTTATAGATCCAGATGGCCAGTCGTGTTGATCTGAAGCAGTTGGTTCCATTGTATTTGAGAAAGTGTGCACGCACACGAAAGCTCATACCTTGAACAAAACTTTGTTGGTCTTAAAGGTGTCACTGAACTCTAAATTTGTTCTACATGCTTTTATAGTATAGCCCTCTTAAAGGTAAAGATAAAGGTTTCCCTTGCTCGAAAGCCAGTTGAATCCGAATTTAGGGGGTGGTGCTCATCTCCATTTCGAAGCTGAAAAGCCAGCGCTGTCTGAAGACGTTTCCACTGTCATGTGGCCAGCATAACTAAATGCCAAGGCACATGGAATGCTGTTACCTTCCCACCAAAGTGGTACCTATTTATCTATTTGCAATTTCTTGTTTTTGAGCTGCTAGGTTGACAGGAGGTAGGCCCAGAGACAGGAGCTCACTCCATCATGCTGCACTTGGGTCTCAAACTGCCAAACTACCAATCTTCCGGTTTGCAGTTCAGCGTCTTAACTACTGAGACACCGCGGCCCCTGATCTTTAGAGAAATACCCTCCTGAACAATTATGTTTTCATAGTTTGTGAAATGACAGTAGCATGGGAGTCTTCCTGACCTCCTTAGGTAGACCATTCCACAAGATGGGGGGCACCACCATGAATGCACGTGTATGGACAGTCCTAGATCTCGCCACCATTTGTTCAGGGCAAAAGACCCTGAACAAATGAGCGGAGCTGTCATGGTGGAGTGTAGGAGGAAAGGCAGCCCTGAAGATATGAGGGTCCAAGGCCATGGAAGGGCTTTTCAACTGCTTTAATAAATAGGATCATTTAAAAGAAAGGGGGGGTAGACAATGACTGATGAAATATATTCAGAGGATGGAGTAGGAAGCAATAGAACCCTCTTCTTTCCCCCTCTGACAGTAAACAGAACGGTTTTAAAGGTTAGTGAAAGTCATCAATTACTTACCTTGCTACCTTTCCTCCAGCGAGGTAGTGAAATCCTTTGTCTGTGGTCTTCTTTTATTATCAGCTCCAATAAAAGGCATAGGCAACAAAGACAGGTCAGAGAAGGAGTATTTTTTTTGGTCGGTAGCATAGAATGGTTCTGACAAAGTTAGTGAATCAGTGGAGCTGACACACAGGATTCTCTCAGACTGACTTGATATTTTCCAAAAGAATGATTAAATAGGAAGAGTGGTGCCTTGTCACACAGTGAAGGGCTTGCTGGCTAAATATCAGGCATTTGATATCACACTGATACATGAATGCTTTGAAAGGCCTTACCTGGCTGTCAGATTTAAGGGCACTTCAATCTTATCAAAATGGCCAGCCTTGTTTTCCTCTTTCATTTTACCCAACCCCCACACGGTGCAAAAAAACAGAAAGTTTTAAAAACAATGTAGGCGACTGTGATGTTAGTTTTTTAAAACAGGGGCTATAGAAGCCATTTCAGGGATTACAATGCATCAGTTGAGTTTCTGTCAGGAAGAAATGGAAGTTTTTAAAGTTAAATTGGCAATAACTTTAAAAATCCAAAACTTGTACATTAGAATGACACTTTAACTAGTTAGATACAAATTCCAGCACACTGTTCTGAGAACTCAAAGGTATATAAAATACATTTAAAAAAATGTTTGTGAGGTACGTTATAGTAGATGTCAGAAACTAGACAAATGATGACAGGTACCAGTAAGAAATGTGTAGTATTCCTGCTGAGTCTGTTCAAATCTTATGACCTAAAAGTTCCCTAGGTTTCTGACATTTGCCATAATATATATTGGGGGCGGGGAGAGAGAGAGAGAGTTGCCTGTCTTTTTCTGCTGGAGAGCAGTGCAACCGCACAATCAGTCTTCCCCATCGAGGGGTCAATCAGGAGCCCGTGGCATAGCTGGAATGGAAAGGGCTGTCAAGTTGCAGCCAACTTATGGTGACCCCCTCATGGGGTTTTCAAAGCAAGAGATGAATGTAGGTGGTTTGCTATTGCCTGCCTCTGAATAGCAGCCCTGGACTTCCTTGGTGGTCTCTCATCCAAGTACTAACCAGGGCCAAGTCTGTGTAGCTTCTGAGATCTGAGGAAATGGGGCTAGCTTGGGCCTCCCGTAGCTATGGCCTGTTTAATGCAGCAAACATAGTACGTGGGCTTTGGAGATCTGGTTTCAGAATTTCTCCTTAAGAAGTCAGGTAGTTGGCAATAGGCTTGCAAGCCCTTCTGTGACATCACAGCAGGCAGGCTGATGAACTGTGATGTCACAGCAGGCCCCACACACTTGGGAACTAATTGACAAGGGTAATACTGGCTATTGTAACATCAGGTCAGACAATGGTATAAGGGAAGGCAGGGTGGGCAGAAGGAAATGCAGGATCATCAGGATGGAGGCTCACTGACGCACACAGAACTTGGGGTCAAATGAAATCCTAAGGCTGACAGGAACCACACAACTCTCTTTCCTCCCCTCCCTGCCATTGGCTTGGCGCTTTCTTGCATTTCTTTTATATCAGTTCAGCTGTCTCTTCTTCACCTTTGCTGTTTCTAAGCCGCAAAAACACATACATTAAGGCTGCAGTGAGACAGGAAATCCCCTTTTATTGCATTGGGTGCTGTTGCAGAATTGCTGCTCCTGCATAGCATTATTCTGCCCTGTGCTTCATAAGGGTGTCATGCTTTCTTCTTTCTGAGGTCCTTTTTAACGCAACACATCTCCAGTATGCAGGAACATCTGGTATCCTAGTGCTGTTGGCAGCCACAATTCTCTCCCCACCCCCCAGTCTATAGACTTAAACAGCATATAATACTTAGAATACACAAGTGAGTTACTGGCTCATGAAAAGCTGTGTGATTCTCCGAGGCAGTCCTCTTGGTCTTGCTGTCTTTCATTCTTTTGGTTATCTCAATATTTGTATTACTAATGCAGAATAACCCCTCCTGACTGCTGCAGGGAACATATTGATCCTAGAAATCCCTTTGAAGTGGCAGAGTAATCTATTTAACTTCCAGACATAGCTTGGGAAGATTGGAAAATGTCTCTTGATCATTCTTGGAGATGTGTTCACCTTTATTCTCTCTTAATTAGAACCTCCCAGTTTTCTGTATGATCTTGGATGAATTAGGGTATGGTAAGGATTTCAGTTGGGGTATGGAATTCAGGAATAAAAGTCAGAAACATTTCTGCCAGTGTGCTTTAAAAAAAAAACATATAAAGAGGCAATGCTCCAGAATATATATTTTTTGTATCATTTTTTACCCAAACACCAGACAGGAGTAAGAAGAGCATTATTAACTCTTATGTGGAAACATTTCAGCTTAGTTCTGATTCTGTACTGAGCTGTAAGATATGCAACTTCAAAGCGCAATCTGATTGGTCCAGGTTTTGGATTCCTCTTGTGTGTTTATAGCAAATTTATACAACTTGTGATTGATCAAGCTGAGTGCAGCACATTGTGTATTGCGGCCTTATACTGCAATGTTACCCTGGCCTGTAGCCAGGATTTTTGACTCCAGGTGGGTATTTAAATAAGTCAGGGGGCACAGTGTCAGAAGCGATGAGGGAGTAAAGGTTTTTAAAAAGCCATACGAGAGAGAGAGAGATGGAGCAGGGATGCCCTATGATGTGCCTCACCTGCAACCAGTCAACCAGTCAGAGGTTCCCTGCTGGTAGGCAGGGCACCGGTGACAGCACAGTGCTGCCATGACATATGAGACAAATAAAATAAACTGGCTGGGTGGGAAGTCGGGAGTCCTGGGCAGCAATTCAGGGGGCCCAGCCCCGAGATGCCTGATTGTAACTGCGGGCCTGATGTTACCTGGAGGTAAGTCCATTTATGTTTGATTGGATTTCTTTCTAAGTAAATATGGTTATGCCCATTTTTGCAAGAGCTCATCTGTAAAATGGGAGCAATATGGATGGGCTCACAAGGATGTTATGAACATGAAGTCGATAGAGATTGCAGAACATTTTGTAGATTAAAAAAACCCCTGTTATAGAAGACTTTATTGTTTCTTAGGTTTTGTCCTGACCTAGCTAGCCCAGTCTCATCAGATCTTGGAAGCTAAGCAGAGAGGCGGGCAATGGCAAACCACCTCTGAATGTCTCTTGCCTTGAAAACCTCATGGGGTTGCCATAAGTCATCTGTGACTTGATGGCACACAACCCCCCCCCCCCCCCCAAACAAGAGTTTTAAATATCAGTCATTTTGATAGTTGCTGTTGGCTGTCTATGGAATGAAATGGGGTGTATGATGCTTATTTAGGGTATAATTTTCTGTACATGGCTGGAGCTTTTGGCTTCTCTGAGCTTTAGCTTCTGTTAAACAAAGCTTCTAATCCAAGAGGTGATTTTATTCTAGAACTGGAATATCGAAGAAATTCTTTGATGTGTATTTGAAGGGGAAGAAGGTATTCCACTGAGATAATTTTTTGCACACACTGAAAAACTCCTATACCACAATCGTTAACATGGCATTTCAGCCCCAAGTGTATATTGGTGGTAATTAAAGCCAAAATTTTATGCACATAAATTAAGATGGCAAAGGCTAAACATACTTCGAGTGACCTCCTCCACAGAAGGCAGTGGGACTGACTTTTGAGTAAATATTTATGAGCAGTCAGACTGAAAATTCTATTCCATTCAACAGTGGGATTTTCTTCTGAGTAAATATATTTGGGATTGATTCATGCATAATTATGCTTGATCACTCTCCAGTGCAGTCCATGTCCTGTTTACTGTGTATGAAGGTAGTCAGTGAGCTTATTGAAACTTATTACTTAAGTGGGCCTGGGTGCCTTCAGTATCTGCCCATGAACCCAGCAGTCAGTTCTGGTGAACACCTCACAGTCAGCATAATTTGTTTCATGTCAGTCATTTAAGGATGAATCTGGGGAATGAACTGTAAGCCATTCTGTGTGAACAAATTAGTTGTTGGACTGGGTGAAAGCAGCCATAAGCGGACCTTAGCTCAAGCTGTTACTGCACAGGTGCGAAGCTGCTCAACCCAATGTAATGCTCAAAAGAAACTTTGTCTGACATATCAAGGTGATCTAATCAGGAGGTTGCCCTTGCATGTAATGGAGGGAGTTGAAGAAAGCTTTGCCTAGCAATCAAAGTTTCTGTGTTGAAGTTCTGATCATGTTTAGTTAAACATGCCCTGGTTTTAATACATTGGCAACTTTGACTGACAGTAAGAGTTCAGAGGTAGAGCTGAAACTCTGTTCACATTTGCATTAGTTGGGAAAGCTGTGGTTGAATTTACACTCAACATGGTGTGGCTTGCAGTTCCTCAGTGGGGATTCAGTGCGTTTTCTGGGATATCTTGCTTGTAAATAACTGGTTAGAGTTGGTGATGGGCCAAACAAGTAAGGATTAATTGTCACAGTATTGAGCTCTTGACGATATGTACCTTGCTTGATGTCTTTGCTTGTACTGTATAATATAAAACCTAATAAACAGATTTAAAAAAAAAAGAGTTGGTGATGGGCAAACTCACAGTTGCTCAAATCCAGAACTGGAGTTGCAAATCAGACTATGTTCCCAGAATACTGGAAACAGCTAGGGTTTTTGTTTTATGCCCTAGTTTGAACCCCAGGCCTGTTGTGCTCCTGATTAGATTTTTGCAGAGTGGTCCAAATACTGCGCTCCAATTTTTTTGTGAGCCTCTCAACCACCATGGTAGTAGAAAGTGCCATCAAGTCCCAGCTGACTTATGAATTATAATAATTACTAGGAGTAAGGCCATTGTGAGAAGAAATACAATGGGCTCCAGAAAGAGGATTCAGGTGAGTGTCCCGGCTGTGGCTGGTGGGGCGGTGGAGGGAAGGGGAAAATAGAGGTCGGCGAGGCATGTTTAGAAGGCAGGTGCTGGACAGAAACTTTATATATTAAGGGAAAGCAGAAATCAGAACGTGGAGGCATTTGGAGGGTTACAGTGCATATGGTTAGTTGCTGTTCATTCCTTCATGGAAACACTGGGCTCTGTTGCCTCACAAACATGTTAGAAAACCTTACAAATCCAGGCTCACATTCAAAATGCTTCATTTCCTTCTGCTTATTTTCCTCATTTTGCTGACCCATGTGGGTACTATGGGAGGAGAGCCACATGGTAACAGGCATGCTTCCCTCCACCCCTGACTTACGTTGATTTGGGCTATGCAGTGGCAGCTAAGGTAGAAAAGTGCCTCCTCCTATGCCATGTTTTGTGGGTTCAAAGGATCTGGAAAGTAGCTCAGTAGCCAGTTACAGGTTTGCCAACTCTGGGTTGGGAAATACCTGTAGATTTGAGGGGTAGAGCCTGGGGAGGGCAGGGTTTGGGGTGGGGAGGGACCTCAGCAGGGTATACTGCTATGGAGTCCACTGCGCAAAGCAGCCATTTTCTCCAGGAGAACTGATCTTGGAGATCTCCTAGGGCTGCCAAGTCTTGAAAACTCACCGGTGGGGGGGAGTCCTCCTCTCTCCGGGAGTTTGTTCTGGTGCGCGCGCGCGCCATTAACATCACCGGAACTGACGCAGCACGTTGGGGGCATTGCCAGAGCGTCGCCCTGGCAACGCCCCCAATGTGCTGCATCACTTCCGGGGCTGTCATTACGTCGTCCTCGCTGGACGATGTCGAGGGTGGGGTTTCCCCCACCGGCCAAATGCTGGCCGGCGGATAGGGAACCCCTTTAGCGGGGGATCCCCCGCCCCCCGGGCTGACTTGGCAGCCCTAAGATCTCCAGGTGCCACCTGAAGACTGGTAATACTAAGGGAAGGGCCAGGTTTGTTGAAGGACTTCACTGAGGTATAATGCCATAGAGCTCACCCTCCAAAGCAACCATTTTCTCCATAGGGACTGATCCCATAGTCTGGAGATCAGTTGTAATTCAGAGAGATGTCCAGGCCTTCCCTTTTCCCCACAACCCCTTTCAATTCCAAAGTCGCTTCCTGTTTCTGTAACTGATTATCAGTTTAACTGACTCCCTGCTAATGCCTCATGGCCTCAGAGAGATGTCTAGGCCTTTCCTTTCCCCCAACTCATTTAACTGACTCCCTGTTAATGCCCCATAGCCTCTTGTGACTCCCAGTTAAGGGTTGTAGTTCTAATTCCCTTTGCTATGGTTGCAGTAAGGCTAGTTGAGAACTACAACTTCCAAGGTGCAACACATCAAAAGTGGGGATGTAAGAATGGAAGAGCTGGTGGGATGGACCAATAGAACACCAAGGCAGTTTCCTCAGTGGCCAATGGGAGAGCAGGTGAGTTGTCACCAGCATGGCTTGCCTTTTTTTTAAAATATGGGATGATTTATGAATTATAAGATGGATACAAATAAAAAAAATTAACCTATGGTACAAATCCTTAATATACTGTGACTATAACCTGGGGGAGCAAAAGGCACAGCAGGAAGTACTTGGAGGAAGCACCCGCTGCCCCTTGGAATTGTTTTTGAAAGTAGGGATGCTTGATTCAAATTCTGTTCACCAGTGGCAAATTGGAAGCTGATTTTTTGTTGAACAGCTCAGCTGTTCACTAACAGTTCGGACCTGTTTTGGTTACTTTTTACATATTGAAAAAATACAGTGCAAATGACAGGGTTTCACACATAACACATTCTTAACCTGATGGGACTGGGATGAAGATGTATGGATGCATTTTTAAAATATAAAACCAAACTTGGAAGAAACAAGAAGCTGCAAGATTTTTTTTTTGAAACCAAATGTTGCTTTTTAAAAAGTCCCTTAGTATCACTCAGAGAAGTTCAATGCACCATTTTGCTGAATAGAGAACAAAAGAACAGGCAAGGGAAATAAAAAGAATTTACTTTGACAACACCTTATGTTTCTCTGTTAGTAATCTGAGACTGCCAACATTGTAGTGTGGCAAAGGCTGCAGCTGGATTGCAAGGGTTGCCGTAAAAATTGCTGTTACAGCATAAGCTAACAAAGAGCCATAAAAAGGATGGAATTCAGCATCAAGGGTATATTCCCAGCCAAACACAGTTTATTAAATACGTCATGTGTAACTCTTGCTTTAAATTCATGGCACAGTCCTGTGAGCTGCAAATGCTGAAGTAACCCAGTATAAGGGCTGGTTGACACTTGTTTTGCCATCACAGGATTTATCTGCACTTGGTTACTCCATAGGAAAAGCACTGCTTTTGGATGCTATTAAAGGTTTGTCTGTGGCATTAATCAGTGATGGCTCATCAATAGATGCAAGCCATCTCTTGAAGATGGATTCCTCTGATAGTGAATATGCATTTGGAGCTGGTTCATGCATGATTATTGAGTGTTTGCTAGCTCGTAACTGAATTTGTGAACTTGTTCCATTGGAAAAAGGACCTTGTTTATTTATTTAATAAAATATTTATACCCTGCTTTTCCCTTGTGATTCAAGGCAGCTTACAATTTGGAAAAAAAGAAACAGTAACATTCTATTAACTCTCCTCCTTAATAAAATGTCTGCAGATTAACCATGTTAAAAGTACTCACAGACAAAATACTCCTTAAGGCACCTTCTAAAAACCAGAACCCTAAAAATGGCATCCTCCTCACTTCTTCGGGGGGTGGATCCCACAAGATGGGAGCCGCTATAGAAAAGGAATGGGCTCTAGCTAGTACATTCCCAGTGGCTTGTGCTGAGTTGGGGTGGGGGGCAACTAGAAGATAGTAACCAGTGCACTTTAGAAGAAGAAGAGATTGGATTTATACCCCACACTTCACTTGGAGTGTCAGAGCAGCTTTCAATCTCCTTCCGTTCTTCTCCCCACAACAGACAACCCTGAGGGACTGAGAGAGCTCTTTTGATAACTGCTCTGGAGAGAACATCTCTGAGAGAACTGTGACTGGCCCAAGGTCACCCAGCTGGCTGTATGTCAAGGAGAGGGGAATCAAACCCAATTCTCCCAGATTAGAGTCCGTGTTCCTAACTGGGATATGCATTCAGTTCAGATGAACTGTAAAACGGGCTCCAGAAATAAGGGCAGGTATTTAAAGTTTAAACACCTACCCTTCCTTCTGAAGCCAGCTGGGAGGCTGACTGGGGAAGAGAATGAATGGAAGGAGAGGCATTTAAAGATGCCTCCCCAATCAGTCTTTGCTTCCCCAGCCAGCCTGCTAAGGCAGGTGGTTAGGGAAGCAAAGAGAGAAGGGGTTTAAACTTTTTAAAGTCCTTCTCTCTCCATCCATTGTTCCCTAAGGGGTTTTAAACTTTAAATCCCTTTTATCCTGAGCTGCACTGCAGGGGTGGCATGATCGCTCCTTGTACCTTATGGCCCCATAGGATATAATGTCTCGAGAGAGAAGGGGTTTAAAAAGTTTAAACCCCTTCTCTTTTAGCTTCACCAGCCTGCCTGCCTTGCTAGGTTTAAAGGTGCCTCCCCAATCTGCCTTTGCTTTCCCAGTTGGCCTGCGATGGCGGGCAAGCAGGGGAAACTCAGTGGAGGGAGAGCGGGTCAGAGTTTCACTCCCCCTTCACTTACAAGCAGAGGGGGGGTGAAATTGAGAGGCTCTACTGGCAAGTCGAATATTTTCGGCACTGCCGAGTGTTTCCCGAATCCCAGTATCATACCAATACTGGGATTCAGGAGTATCAGCATTTACCGATATTGACTGAATTCCCCCTCCCCCATGCACGCCCTAACCTAACCACTACACCAAACTTGCTCTTTTGTTAGTGTATGGGAATATATGGGAAGAGATGGTTTGTATTTGAGATTGGTGACATGGAAGTTCAATCTCTGTGTCAGACTCTGCCACTCAGGGGCTGGAAAGGGGCTTGGCTTGCAGCTTCTCCTTTTCTAGCATCCCTGTGAGCAGTGGATCAACAATGGAGTGGAGGGGGCTATTCCCCCACCCTGGTTCCCTCTCTCCCCATCTTCTGGATTTAAGGACAGGACCTGGCCTCTTTCCTCCTTGGCTGTCTCCAGGTAGGCCTTATAAAGAGTACCTTGGGTGGGACTTCCCTGGACTCCCACCAATGCATCCCAAACCCCTTCAGTAACTGGCCTCCCAGCCAATGGGCTGCTGCCCCTCCACCCTCCCCAGCCTGCTGTCTCCCCTCCAAGTCTTTAAAAGCCTCTCCCAGTCCCTCAGCCCTTAGTCTTAAGGGCTAAGACCCATCCCATATTTTCACGGGTTGTTTTTGGTTTGCTAGGCCTCCTCCCTGCTCCACAGAGTCCCTGGAGGTTGCTTTTCCTGCTCCTGACCTCACCTTCCTGTCTAGCCACGCTCAGCTGGCCTTCCCTCACCTTCCCTCCCCTGTTCATCTGATGTTGGCCAGAGATGGTCACTGGAGACTCCTTGTTCCTGGCTGGGGCTAGCCAGTGGTGGGGGCTGCAGGAGGCGGTCCGGTGCCACCATGGCAGATCCACTGGGCTCCTTAAAATGAGGTAAGTGCAGGGGCAGTGGGAGAACTCTGTCTCTGGACACTGTAGTGACTTGCTTACGCACGCAGCCATGACGATGGACATACATGTGAACCAGCGATAGTAAAGCCTGAAAATTAACCAGAGACACTTTGTGATTGCATTACTCTCTTCCTTTGATATGCAAAGCTGTACCACACTGTTCATTTTATTGCCTTTTTATGATGGAAGTTAATTTTGTAACTTTCCATTTCTTTGGTTATAACATTTGTGCAGAAACATTAGAGATTTCTATAGCCTTGTCCTGAACATCACAGACTGAAGAAAGCCTGTGGAGAGCAGTGGAGAATTAGGGCTGAACCTATCTTGTTCATGACATTTTACATTTGATTATTTTAATCAAGAATTATCTCTCAGGTACATAGATGTGATTAGCAGGTTTACTGATTTGCTTGTGAAAACTTTTAACATTTGTGATGACTTTTACCCATAGCTGCCCCTAACTAACCCCCCAATACATATCAAGATCAGCAGTGAGGTGACAAGCAAAATACTTTGCACCTAAATAGCTGTGGAACAAATCAGGTGCTTTATAAGGTCAGGTGAGGCCCCCTCGTCTCCTCCAGGACAGATAAAAGGAAGTGCTTCCTTACACAACATGTAATTAACGTACAGAACTCACTGCCTCAAGGTATAGGGATGGCCACTCAGATCCTTTTAGGAGGGGAGGGAATTACTTCATGCAGGGGTCATTTCGTAGAAAAAGAGGTGCAGGAGCTCATTTGCATAACTCATCTGCATAACTCATTTGCATATGTCACACCCCCTAACACACTGAAAGTGTGTCAGAAGGCAACACCCACCCCTCAGGCTCCACTCCACAGGTGAGTGAAACTGACCTGCTCTTCCTCCATTCCCTTCCCCATCCAATACTTTGTGCAATAAAAATAAGCATAAAGAACACACCCTCATTCTCTTCCTGCTCCCTTGAAACCACCAGGTTTCAAGTAGACTTGAGATACCCAGGACATGTGCACCACCCATCCCTTTCCCTTCCCCTCCCCACAACAAGACACCCTGTGAGGTAGGTGGGGCTGAGAGAGGTCTTTTGAGAACTGCTCATGAGAGAACAGCTCTGAGAGAACTTGTGATTGGCCCAAGGTCACACCAGCAGCTGCATGTGGAAGAGTGGGGAATCAAACCCGATTCTCCCAGATTAGAGTCCAACTCCTGACCACTACACCAAACTGATGGGGTGGAAGCTGCTGAAGGGTTGATGTAATTTCTCCAGTACTTATGTGCCATGTGCCCAGATAAAAAATGGTATACTTAGAAAATTTATACGCCACCTTGAGCAAGTCTCTGGAAAAGCAGCACACAGTCATAAAAGGAACAATGATAAAAATTATCAATATTAAAACAAAACTTTAAAAACAGTAAAGACCCTAGCACGGCTTTCCCCGGGGCGCTGCGCCTCTGCACTGCTCGGGGAAGCCGAGGAGGGGGCGGGGCTTGGTCTTGTGCCCGCCCCCTGGGCTCCTCACTCCCGGAGTTGTACTCCTGTGCGCTCCTGCTCCAACGGACCCCTGACTTCATGGATAGGTCAATGGCTACAGTTAACATTGATAGCTACAGTGGAACCTCAGGGCTCAGAGACAGTGTGCTTCTGTGTTCCAATTTTTGGAAAGTAGTTGTGTTTCCTTCATGCCCTTTACATTGTCTTCATGCCCTTAACACTGAGTTTCCTGGGGGCATCTGGCTGGCAATAGTGGCAATAGTGGAATACTAGGATCTGTTTTAAAGAAGGGCTATTTGCAGTCTTTGTCGTGGGTTCCATTATACCCCCTGGCTTTGCCACCTCCTACCATAGAGTACTAGTGAATTGTCTTCTTTTATGTAAGTTATAACTATAAAAAAAGCTTATTTGTACATTCCTAAAACTGGAGTGGGGATGAGGTTTTGCACATTCGTATGAGACAGGGAGGGAGGAGGGGAAAAGTGGTGAAAAAATAGCAGTTGTATTAATTTATTTACTTCCTTTATAACCTTCCTTTCTCACTGAGACTCAAGACATATTATATATATATATACATACATATATCTATCATATTGTCTTTTATATCAGACGATATGACATACATTAAACAATGCAGTAAGACTAGGCTTACAGAACAGGAAAACAGTGCAACCAAACAGACAAACAAAACCTGTCTAATGCATGACATACTATAATACAGAAAGTGGGTTCAAATATGAAGAGTCAATGAAATTGAAATGCAAAGCTGAGCAATCCCTACCTTCAGTAGCCAGCATGTGAGGATGGAATACCCACTAGCTGTTTTCTCCATGTCCATTCATTCTCTCATGAAGAAACTGAACTAGGAGTATTACTTTAGTCCATTGGTACTTTTCTCAAAATCTATTAATTTGCCATTTATAAACCATTCTGATTATGTCTACAAAAAAAAAGGTCAAGTGTACTAAGGGTTAACTGATCCAGGCAAAATTGTGTTTATTTGCCCTGTGATTCTATGATAATTCTTAATGTTCAATAGAGGTAACAATTTAAAAAAAAGGCCCAAATTACAGAAAACATCTTTGAGGTTGGCATACAGGTAATTATTTGCAGCATGTTTTGCAATTACAGAGTACTCAACCATTAAAATGCCAACTAGATCCTTTATTAAACACATTTTTTTTTTTGCGAAAAGCTTTTTAGAAAACCAGTCGACATGTTTGTTTAGCTGGAAGAGAAGCTTTTAAAATGTAAAATCTGTTGAAAAGTTGAATGTGAGCAGCAAGAATAATTAACCATGTTCCAGTTTCATTAATTAAGGAAAAGAAACTGCAGGGGAACTAAATGAAGGTTTTCACAGGGTCTCACATTCTTATGAATATATTAAATTCTCTTTTGCTGAGTCAGATTATTGTTCCATCTGGTTGGTGTTCCTGTTCTGTCCAGTAGCAGCCTTCTAGTGCCTTGAGTAGAGACCTTGGGATTTTTTGGAGGTGAAGGGTGGGAAGGGATTGAACCTAAGAGTGAGCTGTGGAGATTTACTCCCTATAATCTTTGTTTGATATGTGAACTAAAGATATTTCTTTTTTTCAAATATTCTTTTTCATGTACATCAGGAATATATCATTGCAAGATCAATCCATTCTTTTCATGGTGCAACCTCTTGCATAGATCTAATATTTTACCCCATATTGTTTTCTCTTTGGGGCATTTTTCAGTAGGACTTCTCAGTATGGTCCTTAGAGATTTATTTCAGCCACAAGATCCCAGCCTGCTGGAAAATTCTTCATTTGAGGAATCTCTTTAGAGGATTATTTCAAGTTTTAAGATTGTCTTCATAGCACAGCTTTAGGGAACCGTTACACTGAGTTTTATATATAAGATGTTACAAAATATGTTTTTGCGTGTGGTTTTTAAAAAAATTTGTAGACTGCCTGTAGAGAATGTGAGATCTGGTATCTGTTGGTTTAGCTTTGAGTTCTTTCTTTCTTTTCTTATCCTTCTGGCAATTTTCAGGAGACAAAGTATTAGACCTGGGAAAGACAGCTGTCCATGCTACTGGGAAGCTGTTGCCAGAGAATATTTAAATTTATGCCCTCGGGAGTTTAGTGGTAGGCTAGACAGAGCACAGTTTAGTAACTCACGTCCTTCTAGTGCTTTTAACTAAATTCTGCATATGCCTACCAGGATGTAATTACATATTAAATGTGAATGCATGTGTCAAGAATTCCCAATCTAGGGGATCCTTGATATGAAGGGCAGAGCTCAAAATTACACAACAAACCTGCCACCAGTGTGTTTTAATGATCCGTATGATCAGAAGCCAGCAGGCAAACTCCCAGCCTTTCTGGGAATTAACAAGAAAATCAATCCTGCAAGGTAGGACACTTGCAGAATGAATTTCGGTAAACCAATTACCAGTAGGTGGACACTTTTGCCCCCCCCAATCGGAAGAAAGAGACATACACATAAAATGGATTCAACAAGGGCCACTTTATTTAAACTTAACCTGTGCGGCAAGGGAATTAACCAGCTGTTTATGCGGAATCAGCAGGACTGGCCCAACCTGGACCCTTTCCTCGCTCTCCAACGGTCGAGCACCTCACCCCCCCCCCGGGGGTATACCTCATGACCACTTCTTGGCCATGCCTGGCTACCCTGTGTCCCCATCTGGAAGCCCTAAAACTTACCAGAGGAGCTTTCCAGGGTCCCAGCAAGGTCACTCAACCCCAACCCCGGGCCCTGAAACCCTAAAGCTGTTTGTGAGTAACCTAATTCCGAAGAAATACCTTATCGGTGCTCGCCGGATCCGCATCCAAACTAATCCCAAAACCGCCAAGTGACCAGCCTAATTAACAAGCCCACCCTGCTAAACATGCCAATCAACACAGTGCAGGGTAGGCGAAAACACTTCCCCCAAGGAGCCAATCGGGGGGTTGGAGCAAGCTATAACTGAGGCTCCACCCCCAAGCAGCTATGGAGCGACATCAGGTCACTCCGAGCAAGCAAGCTGTCTCCCTCCTTCGGGGAGGCAAAGTCAGCCCCTCCCTCCGAGAGCAGTAGCTCCGGAGGGAGAAGGAGCCGCAAAATCTGAGGTACTGAATTTAGATCACACTTTCTGAAATTCAGAACAACCAGATATATTAAAAGTATATTTTTATTAAAGAGTGCAGAATATTTTCAAAGAACAGAGCTATGAGCAGAAAACAAGAAAAGGTACATTTTAGGTCAGGGGTGGCCAACCTGTGGCTTGGGAGCCACATGCAGCTCTTTCACACATATTGTGCGGCTCCTGGCAGGGCGGCTGGGGAAGCATGCTTTTTCTCTCTTTCTCCCTTCCTTCCTTCCCTCCTCCCTCCCATCTATTTGCTTTCCTAGTTTCTCTCTCTCTCTTTCTTTCCACTTCTTTAATTCTTTCTTTCCATCTCTCTCTTTTTCTCTCTCTCTCTCAATATCATTAGCAAACAAGTAATATCATTATCAATAACCGGTTTTCCTCGTTTGTTTTTATTTTTGGCAGTCCCATTTAACGTTAATAAAAAGCACATTTGCATATTTTTAAAAATAAAAACGTGTGTGTGATATTTGTTCCTGTCTTGCAGCTCTCAGACATCTGACCTTTATTCTATGTGGCTCTTACGTTAAGCAAGGTTGGCCACCCCTGTTTTAGGTTCTAGCTACACAGTTAATTCCTAATCCATAGTTACCATGTTGCTTCTTGGGTGAAATCAGGCAGTCATTTCAAGTCTTCTTTATAAACCAGGAGTGGTTTAACACATTGTAGGATTAACCCATGCCTCCAGAGAGCTGAAACAGGCTTTGCTGCAACTAACACAAAAGAACAGAAAAGCTAACTCTTTAAAGTCTAAGATCCAGACAGGCTGGGGGCCCTTCTAGCCAATCCAAAACTCAGATTAACCAAGATATCTTGACATGGATCTGTGACAACAGATGATTCTTCAGAGAAGCAGTTTAGGACAGGAGGCTTCTCTCTGAAGTAGAAAACAAACATCAGCAGAAAGAGTGAGCTGTCTGTTCAGTGACCAAATGGTGGGGTTCTGTTTGGTCTCTGTTATTCAAAGGCGCAAACTTTCCCATGACTGCAGCCAGATGTTTCCCTTTTGATCTCTTTGACCCATTTGCAGGCCTAGATCTTTAATATGAAGACTTAACCAAAATTTAATTCTGTGTCTAATGAAAGGACAAGAAGTTGATTGGAGGTCCAATTTCATCACAGCATGAACTGAAGTGGCATTCTATGGTCTGAAGTCGATTTAACCATAGAGTTTTGCCCAAAAACCAGAGTGTCGTCCCCAATGTGCCTACACAACATTGCATGATGTTACTTTTAGTGATGTCAGCATGTCAGGAGTGAGGCTTCTGGCTCCCGGAGCATCCCCCTCATCCCCTGCTGGCAAGTCAAAGGGACCTGGCAACCCTACCACTTATACTGAATGATTTTACAAAGAGGCTGTGTAAGTTTATGGAGGATGGGTTGCTCAATGGCTGTTAGCAGCAACGCTAAATGCACCTTTTATGTGGGCTTTCTGGACACATCTGGTTGGCAACTGTGAGGAAACAGAATAGTAGAGTACATGCATCTTTTGTTTGAGCCAACAAAAATAATCCCCGGAAAGTGTCTGAATGTGGTCACAATTAAAGGGAAAAAACAAAAACACCTGAAGTCTTTTTTAAACCAGAACAACGCTTACCCTATAGTTACTGACTGAAGTTTTAGATCAGTATGTACACACACACACACACGTCTTCAAATTTATTGATAGTCATACTTAATATATTAACCTTTAAAAAAAAAGAAAGAAATCACAGCTAGCTGCAGAAAATAGTTCATGAACAGGAGGAGGAGGAGGAGATTGGATTTATACCCCACCCTTCACTACCTGAAGGAGTCTCAGAGCGGCTTACAATCCCTTCCCCTCCGCACAACAGACACTCTGGCCGAGGACAGACTGGCAATCAGGAGCGGGAGGAATCTGGAGGCAAAAGCTGTGGGGGAAAATTCCCCAGGGCTGGCCATTCACACTGGCCAGTGTATTGCGCAAGGATGCTGTTACGGAGCGTTCAGACTGCTGCGGAGCGGCCCCGGGTGGGCCGGCCTCTGCAGCTTGTGGTAGGGCTGTTTTGGCAATGTGCGTATGTGCGCATGTGTGCATGAGCGCTTATGCGCAAATTGCCGAAACAGCATGTTCGCACAGCCACCTCTGCTTGAATCCCACCTTCTTCTGGTTCACACTGCCTGAAAGTGGGAGGCATGCGGAAGATGGCCCCTGGACACCGGTTTCTCCCGGTGTCCTTCTACAGTGAGAGGAAACCGGCTTCAAAGTGTGGAAGGGAGCCGAGGGACAGCTGCGGATGTCTGAATGGGCTCCCTTCCCCCGCTTCCCAAGTGGAGCTCTCCCGGGGCAGATTGCCAGTCTGTCCTTGGCCCCTGTGAGGTAAGTGGGGCTGAGAGAGCTCTTTCAAGGACTGCTCGTAAGAGAACAGCTCTGAAAGAACTTATGACTGACCCAAGGTCACACCAGCAGCTGCATGTGGAGGAGTGGGGAATCAAACCCATTTCTCCCAGGTTAGAGTCCGCATTCTTAACCACTACACCAAACAGGAACTGGGCT
Organism: Lepidodactylus listeri; assembly: GCA_029233225.1. NCBI lineage: Eukaryota > Metazoa > Chordata > Lepidosauria > Squamata > Gekkonidae > Lepidodactylus > Lepidodactylus listeri. The sequence continues at coordinate 127,806,099 of JARCFY010000004.1, forward strand.
CTGCAGCTTAGACAAGCTTTGCATGGTTTTGTTGTACTCTTTCATAGGAAGGAGTGAGAACATGTGCTGACTGAGGAATGCTAGACCATGAAGGGAGGTTGATTCAGGCCTGCATCCTGATGCTGCTCCTGCCATTGTCCGCTCTTCCTTCTGCCATGGATATATGGATGAATTGCTCTGAATAACTTGCCCTTACTTTAATTCTCATTTGAAGCTGTGAGATCTCACAAGAACAAAAATGAAATGTCTACCAAACCCACAAGGACAAGACTCTCAGCTCTAACGGAATCTAAAGAAGCAAAAAAAAAAAAAAAGGGGGGGGGGAGGAGGAAATTTAGGGCCTGGGTGAGTCAAAAGTCAGTAACAAGCATGGAAACATTTTCCATGAAAGCAATTTTAAAAAATATTGCTATTCCTTAGTTATACAGGCTCAGATTTTTCTGAACTGTGGCCAGATTATGCTCCTTTATCAGGAGACTTTTTGTCACATTTCAAACTGATACAACTAATCATCTTGATTTTACGATCAATAGGAAATTGAGGCAGTATAAAGGTGGAATGCTAAAAAAAAAAACTCACTTTGAAAATGGTGCCATATGACCCCATTGCAAATCTGATGAGTTATGGGAATTTTGGAGGCAGCAAACTCAGTGAGGACAATTTATCTACCAAAGATCATCCATCAGCTGGAATTCACACATAAAACCTTATCCATCAAATTTACACAGAATATCTGGCTGACATTAAGGTTCTGTTACATAAATTCACACATAACATGAAGTTTTGCCTTTAGCAGCCTATCTGTTGTAGATAAAATGATTGCTGTTGAATGCTAGTTTGTGGCACTTACAATACATTCAGAAGTGCCCCATACTAAAATGAGTGACTCCAACCCATTTAGAGGGACTAAAATGTTGGCATATATTAAGGGTTTAAATGAGCTGATTAAACTTAAAGTTGAAGTCTAATGGGGATTCGCCTACAAATTTTTGACAAAAATATGGCCCCAAATAAAATATCCAGCACATATATCTGTCTGTCATCATACCAACCAAACAAATACTTCTTGAAAGACACCTCTGTTATTTTTTTTGGTTTGGGGAGGGCTGTGATATTGCTTACTTCCTTATCTTTTGTTTGATTGACATTCAGATAAGGTAAATCAGAGGCAGGTTGTAGCTTTGTGCATGAACAGAACCTTACTTTTCCCATTCTAACCCATATTGTCCAGACTCTGAAACCTTCAGCAGTTCAGAAAATTTTCCACCATTGTGTTGAACTGGTTAGTAGAATTAGAGATGCCCATTAAGCTGGCTTCAGTGTTTGATGAGAGACCAGCCATAACTTTCCTGCTTTAGGCAATTTGAAAAATATCCCGACAGTAAGAGCTTCTTCTCCAATGGGGAAATTCTAGGTTATTATGAAACAGATGGTGTTCCATGTTAGCTTGGCCCATTCTCTGTGCCTGATGTAGCAAAAAGACTAATTAATAAGATACATTATATTAACAATATTCAGTTAGTTATTTCCCAATCTGATCAACAATTTACTTTCTCTCTCGTTTGTTTATGGAAATATTTACTGTATTATTTTCAACAAATAATATTTGTTTTTCCCTGAAGAGCTGGCTTTTTGTAGGGTTACCACACTAAAAATTAACCCATCTCCGGTAAAAATGAAAAGATGTTTGTCACTGACTTTAATGTCCCCTAAGCCATTAAAAATTAATAGAGATTTAAGACCATTCTTGTATAAATAACTTCTGAGACTTTTCTTTCTAAGGTTCTTTCTATGCTTGTGTATTTCTTTGGCCGAGGACAGACTGGCAGTCTGGCCTGCTCTGCCTCTGCTTTGAAAGTGGAGGCAGAGCGGCAGTCCAGACTGCCACATCTGCCTAGAGGAGGCGGTCTGGACGCAACGCGTCTGGTGCCGCGCTTCTCCCGCAGCAGCCGGGCAACACTTAAAAGTGGTGTTCCGGCTGCTGCACTGCGTGTTCCACCCGCTTCTAGCGGGTGAGAATGCGCGCCAGCTGGGGGAGCCACATGGCGTTCGCACACCGCCGCAGGAAGCTGCCTGCAGTCTGGATGCTGCGGGCGGCTTCCTTCCGGCGGCGTGTGAACGCTGCGCGGTGGGGGCAATTCCCCCCGCCTTGTTCTGCGCTGCGAAGGCACGGCAGAAATCAAGTCTGTCCTCAGCCTTTGACTGTCTCCTCCTAGACATGACTTTTTCATGACTTTTGCAACTGCTTTGCATTTATGTGGCACTTTCTGCATCCTCTCCCCCCTCCCCTTTTCTTCTATATATCTCTGGCCAGTTTCTTCATACCCTCCATGCATTTGATGAAGAGAGCTGTGTTTCTCAAAAGCTTATGCTACAATAAAGTTTGTTAGTCTTACAGGTGCTACTGTACTTTTTCCTATTTTTCAGCCACAGACTAACATGGCTAAGTCCTCTGGATCCTTCTAGACATTTCCTTTCTATGAACCATCAGATTTGCACTCATATTCCCTGTCAGTGCCCTTGGTTACAAAAGGAGGCCAAGGTGGGGGCACAGGAGCTTCATTTTCTAGGTAATGGCCAGCATTTGCACAATGGAGGGGTCTACAGTGATCCCTCCACACACATGCAGGCCTGGGTTGTATCCTTTATTAAATGCAAGTTTCTCCTTATTTCTTTGGAACCCAGTTGTTAAAATAAATATCCTAAATACTTGGTATCAGACATTGAACTGTAGTTTGTACTGAATGAGTGACTTCCCCTTGACTCAGTTTAGAACTAATTCAGTAACTCTTTCTCATATTTTTTTTGAATATATCTGTTTTCTAAGTATTCTCTTCTGCCTCTTAATGTAGGTATTCTGCTAGTGGTTCTTGAGTTTGGTTTCACATGCCTTGCCAACCTCTCATAGCAGTGGTTATGATGAAAAGCCGTCTGGAAATTCAGTTAACCCATCCTGACACACCTGGGGATAAGAGAGAGGTTTAGGTTGAGTTGGAGAGATAACCACATTACAAAAGTTCGTAAGAAACATTTAAGAGAATTCACTAATAAAAGTAAAGAAGTGAAGAAACAGAAAGCTGAATAATCAAGCAATCCGGTGATCATGTAGCTCGCAGATATCCATAGTTTTATTAAGAATAAGGGCTAGCATTAAATAAATTTTTCACATGTGCTTAAAACGCAGCTGGCTTTGGGCTACTTGCCTACATTGAGGAATCTGCTTAAATCTGCCCTCTAGCAAAGCTATTGGTAGGGCATTACGTCTTGCTAGAGTAAAAACCTGTTGATAGGTCTACAGAAAGCTGACTGTTTAGACACATGATATCATAGGATATCATTTCATGTTCCAGACAAGAGAGGAACTTTAAATCGTATTTGGGTTTGTCAGGTCTTACCTGTCTGCTGGAAGTGATGCCATCACACTGGGCACCTTGTACAGGGGACGCTCTAGCATTTGGCTAAAAACTCTATGGTCACCATAGAGTTTTTCGCCAAATACTAGAGTGTCCTGCATGTGACATGCCTGGCATGATGATGTCACCTCTGGGTGATGTCATCACACAAGGCACATTGGGTGCAGTAGGGCTCTTCAAGGGTGGGACTTCCCACCGGCCAGCTGGCTGGTGGCGGATTGGGGCTTTTGAAATTAGGGGAACCCCCGTTCTCATCAGGGGTTGGCAACCCTAATCATATTCAATTATGGAACTCAGTTACACAGTATCATTAGTACAATGCAACCCTCCTTTTGGTGGTTGGTTATTACAAAATTTATCAGCACCTGAGAAGTAAATGTCTGTTTTAATTAGGAATTCCTCAAACTTAGCCACAAGTGCATTTGACAGTTGAACTTAATTGTATTTGACTACAACCATCAAACATCTGGTGTAAGGTGATTTTACACTGGTCCATTCACTTACATTGGTCTGTTCACTTCAGCACTGAATAATTTGTAATGATTTGGATCCGGTGTTTTCAAAAATTGTGCTTGTGCAAAAATTTTGACCTTCTAAACAGATTAGGTGCTATTAGTGGTGCTAAGAACAACTTAGATGAACACCGAACAGTAGGAGCGTTTTTAAACATGTTTATTTATGAATGGTTTGTATAATTTTGTTTTTCTAGAAACTTTCTGTAAAATTGAAGCAATTGTGCAGTAAGGAGGGAGTAGTAGACCTCATTTGGGGTGTGTCAGAATACACACGCATAAAAAGCTGGTTGTGCTGTACTGTACTGCATATGGAAGGAATCTGGTCAAGCAATCTGCTGAACAGCAACAAACAGTTCGACGAACAGCCCACTAAAAAATCTGCTTGCTCTTTGTTACAGGATGTGAGCAGAACTGCTGGGTGCTCAAGCATCTCTAGTTCTAAGATCTGTGACCAAAACAATGCAGCTGTAAGTTGGAATTAGGTAATCAAGGACAACTGTGTTTGTGTCGAATTTCATATGCAGAAGTATTGCTTATAGAACGGCAAAAATGTGATTTGGGAATTTTTTTACACTAATAAAGTAGAATTTTTCTACTTTAGAGCTTCCAAAAGCCACTCTTGTAATGTAATATGGGAGTAACTCTTCCAGAGAGTTGTATATTGATTTTAGTACTCTGTTTGAACTAGATCATTACTAATCCCTGAAGCACACGTCTGCCATCTATCTAGCAATCCTTATTTATGCACATCTTTTTCTTCCATTTCTTCCCCTCCCTTCAGTTAGGGGCTTTCCAGTTTATCAGAGTCATTTCTTCAGTTGAAATGTTCTCCTCTTTGCATTTCATTGGGACATGAAGAATATGTGTGTGTGTTCTTATTGGTGTTTCCCCATGCTATGTACTTGAGTGTACTGTGACTAGCTGGAGTTGGCCAAATAGCATTTTATGTCCTGTCCCAATGAGTGATTCAGGATTTTTGTAGTGTGGAAGTTAGCACTGTATTTAAACAGGAACTAACTCTACGTGATGTCTCCTGTGTATGTGCAGACATCCTGCAGTATACTTCTTGCTTCTTCCACCACTGCTACTCAACTGTTGTTTCCTTTTTTTACTCACACTTTCTTTTCTTTTATTGTTTTGATGCTTTTTCTGTTGTTCCACAACAGCTGGTACTTTTGAATCCTACCAAAGGTGAGAATGATAGGTAAAGATATATAAACAGCGATACAAACAGAGAGCCAGTTTGATGTAGTAGTTAAGAGTGGCAGGCTCTAATCTGGAGAACTGGGTTTGATTCCCCACTTCTCCACATGAAGCCAGCTGAGTGACCTTGGGCCAGTCACAGTTCTCTGAGAGCTGTTCTCTCAAGAGCCAGTTTGGTGTAGTGGTTAGGAGCATGGACCCTAATCTGGGAGAACCGGGTTTGATTTCCCCCTTCTCCACATGCAGCTGCTGATGTGACCTTGGGTGAGTCACAAGTTCTTTCAGAGCTGTTCTCTCAAGAGCAGTTCTCAAAAGAGATCTCTCAGACCCACATACCTCACAGGGTGTCTGTTGTGGGGAGGGAATGGGAGAGGAGATTGTAAACTGATCTGAGACTTCTTGGGGTAGTGAAGGGTGGGGTATAAATCCAATCTCCTCCTCTTCCTCCTTCTCCTCATTCAGCAGTATGGAATAAGCTACATACGATGAAAACAGGCTCATGGGCTAGGCCTGCTATGAGATACACGCTGGTAAGATTTCTTTTCTGCTGTATGACAACTGATGGGAAAGCTCTGCTTTTCTTCCTTACAAGGCATTCACATTTTTAGTGTTTCTGGCTGCCTTGGCTTCCAAGTTATAACTCTGTCTACAACAGTGGTTCCCAACCTGAGGACTGGGGACTCCTGAGGGGCTGCTGACTTATTGCAAGGGGTCCATGAATCCATTGGCATTGTCATTTTCATCTTTTGGTCTCAACTAATGGACACTGATTGTATAACTAATATTGTGTAGGAGGTCTGCATGTCTTTTAAAAACATGTCATCTTTTAAATTGTTGGGTCCATTGGACTACAATACAAAGAGTTATCATGGACACAGTCTTTTTTGCAAAACAAAGAAGCCAGTTTAGAGGAGTGTAAATTGTGCAAACCAGAGGAATAATCCTGTTACTGCTGTTGTGTTCTAGTTTAGTCTGTGAACATATGAAACATCTGAGACTCACCACCAACTTGTCCCTGCGTTGTTAGCGACAAGGAGTGCAATCCTAAATAAAGTTCTATCCATCTAAGGCCATTGAATACAATGGATTTTAAAGGGTGTAACTATATAGGATTGCAGTGTCTGTTTCCAGTTTTTGTTAAGTCTCAGCATCTTTTAAGATGTTACAGTGAAATGCTGTGCAGTTTTACTCAGTAGTTAAACTAGGGCCATCCCACTGTGTTCAGTGGTGCTTTCTGTCAGGTAAGTTTGCATAGGCTTGTAGACTTGAGCACTGAATTCTTGTCATCCATGGATAACCATTTTTAGATTTCTGCCTTTTAAGGAGCCAAGCTGAGTGTGTGAAAAGTTCATTTCTAGTCACCACAAGAGACACTTTGCATTGCCCCACACTGAGATTTGGAGAGGAAGGTTCCAAGCAAGAAGGCATGATAGTTTCAGTAAATGCTTGAATTTCAGTTCATCATTATCACCATCATCAGGAGAAGATGATGAAATACCAAGACCTGTGAGTAGAGTTAGAGCACTCTTGGGAGACCAAGGTTACCATTGTGCCAGTTGTCACTGGGCTCTTGGAGCCGTGCCTAGAAGTCTCAAGAAACACCTGGATATTGAACAGATAATATCAGCTCAGCTCCAGAAATCAGTGTTGCTTGGAACAACAAGAATCCTGTGAAGATACATCAGAAGTTCTCAAGAACTTGGCTAGATCTCAGATTGCAGGACACCATCTATCAGTCAGATATCTGACTGTGACAATTAATAATAATAAAAACAACAACAATAACATCAACAATATAATAGATCACTCTTCTCAAGAGGGAATATCAACATCACCTGAATTCAGCAGATTTTTTTAAAAAAACCAATGCTAAAGCAGGCTATTCTTTATGAAATACTGTTGTAACAGTCCTGAAATGTGTCTACCCTCTCAGTAGGCCCAGAAACGGTAAGGGAGAAACCAAAAATGCCAGATCCCAAAGCACTACACAAACAACAAGGGCCCTGGAGTAAAGGAACTGCTGAAATCAATGGGAATAAATAACAGGACACTGACTGTGGTTCTCTGTATATTTTGTTTTATTCTAGAGGTTTACAGTAACTGTAGAAGAGAAATTAGGAAACAAGGGTGTTGTACTGGGACCTTGTTTTGCTTTTGGGCTATTATTGCTGTTACTGACTACTATGTATTTTGGTTCCACACTGTTATAATCATTGTTCTTTATCATGATTACTATGTTTGCACGTACTTCTTGGTCTTTTGACAATGTGTATTTTATCTGTGTTGTACTTTATTATTACAAGTGAACTGATTACTATTGCATAATGGTCATATGATTATTAGTGTTATTTATGGTTATATGTCTATACATTCAGTGGGAGTCTTGGATAGGCAGCCCTTTTTCAGAGTTTCTTCTCATTGATTTCAGCAGATCCCAAAGCACAGCACTAAAATGTCATACCTACCTAGTTGCTATTAAGGAATCTTCTCCCCATCACAACAAGTGTATATGTGTAATGTGTCGTCATGTCAAAGCTGACTTATGATGACTGGATAGGATTTTCAGGGCAGGAGATGACCAGAGGTGGTTTGCCATTGCCTGCTTCTGCACAGCAGCCCTAAACTTGCTTGGTGGGCTCCCATTCAAGGACTCACTGGGGCCATCCCAGCTTAGCTTCTGAGATCTGACTAGCCTGGGATGTCCACCACAAGCTCATAGCTACAAAATTTAACATTACAGAAGGAGGAACCCATTTTTAGAACATAAGCAACACCCCCCCACCCACACATACAAAGAATCAAAAACTAAAAACAGTGGTGAAAAACCTGAAGAGAGAGTTAGGAAGAAGAGAATGGCTGGACAAGAACAAAACAAAAGAGATGAGAATACAACAGGCAAGTTAAAAGCTAGGGTATCTATATCCTTTGCACACTTGCTGGGAAGGAAGTCCCACTGAACTCATTGTGAGTTCCTATTGCATATGCATGCACAGAACTGGGTGGCTCTTAACTGGATTGGATTGGAAAGCAGGGCAGCAATCAGGCACCTCTCAACAGGAAAGCAAAACAAAAATTGAAAGACAAACTGCAGCAGCAAGTAATCAGCCAGCTCCTCTTCCCCTTATTACAATAGGAGCAATAACATGATCAGGGCTCACTGTGCCACAAAGAGCTTCTTCAGTTCCTTGTATGGGCCAGACACTAGAATGTCTTGTTTGGAGCTCCCACTCTTCCAGTCAGGTGAGTAGAGGACAAGTGCTAATTTGCATGAGAGCATTCCTTAGAAACAGCAGCTGGAGACAAAGGTGTTGCAAGCCCTCCCCAGAACAGTAGTTTATTTACAGTTTAGGTTCTAGCTTATAATGCTACACATATTTCTGGGAAGTACAGTAGATTTCTCGGGGGTAGAGTTACCAATTCCAAGTTGGGAAATACCAAGAGATTGGGGGGCGGAGTCTGGGGAGGGTGGGGTTTGGGGAGGGGAGGGACTTCAGCGAAGTATAATACCATGGAATACGCCTTCCAAAGTGGCTGTTTTCTCCAGGTGAACTAATGTGTCACCTGGAGATCTGTTGTAATAGCAGAAGATCTCTAGTCACTACCTAGAGGATGACAACCCCACTTGGGGGAGTGGCTCTTATAAATTCTGTCATGACTATAAAGAAAGCACCTGAACTGAAGAGTAAGTGACTGGGTGAGAGAAGGTAGGTGAGGTTACCTGGAAAGCTATTTGCCTGGGTGAAGAGGAGCTCCTTTTCCCCAATTACAGGCAAGAAAGGGATGTTTGCTGTATCAGTCCATCCCAGTTAGATGGTGTAGGAAAGAAGAAGCATTTTTTTTTTGTAAAATTTTTATTGATTTTCAAACTATTTCTATATTTAAAATGCTACAAACTAAGCTACATTATCTTATACAGAGAATACTGTGTAAATTGCTCAATTATATCTGGTTACAAAAGTTCTGAAACATTAAAAAAAACCCTTGGTTTACATATTTAAGTACTTTGTCACTTCTAATAATCAAGAGCTGTTTGGCTGGAACACATAACATTGAAGAAATACTTAATAATACATTTAAAATTCTTATATAATGCTCAAGCTTATTAAAACATTTTAACAATCATTTCTTCTTCTGTCCTCTTCTTGTCTTTTTAGCCTCAGTCTTTGGTTTGGGAGCAGCAGCTCCCTTTTCCGAGTCCGATATTTCTTCTTCACTTTTTGAGCTATCAAAGCCGTACATACTCTCTTGCAATGCTAGTGAGTCATCTGAGTCTCTCTCTGCTTTCTTTTCTTTGCCTTTTTCGAGAAATTTCTTTGCTTGTTCAACAGAGTCAATTTTATATTTTTTGTCTTTAAAACTGAAACTTAGTCCCTCTGGAGTATTCCAATGATATACAATTGACTCAGACTGAAGCCATGTAGTTAAGTTTTTGTAGGCTTTTCTTCTTTTTCTTATTTCAAATGGTATGTCCTTCAAAACTTTAATCTCCTCTTCCTGGATCTTCAGTGTTGCTCTGTTGGTGGCTTTTAACACCAGATCTCTTGTTGATTTTTTGGAGAATCTTATCATTATTTCGCCTGGCAGGTTTTTCTTTTTAATATATACTGGATAGGTCCTGTAAACCAAATCCATGTCGCTTACTATTTCTTCTGCTTTCAAACCTGTTAGTGGCACTAGTGCTTCACTTAGCAGTTTGTTAAGATCCTCCCCTTTTTTTTCCGGAACGTTCTGAAGCCATAGGAAGAAATTGGAACGTTCCATCTGTAATTTCAGAAGGGAATCATGTTGAGAAGCCTTTTCTTTTTCTATTTTTTGTAGCCTTAAGTCCTGCTTACTTGTAGATGCTTTCACTTCCATAAGGTCCTGTTGCAGTTTTTCTGTTTTTTTGCCTGACTCTTTCAGCTCCTTTTGCATTGTATCCATTTTTGCGTTGAGAGTAGTCATCTGGTCCACCAGGGGTCGCAATAGCGCAGAAAACATTGCGCTCATCTCTGTGGTATCAGCCTTTGAACTCGGAGCAGCGCTTCCTAGTTTAGGGGAAGGTTTCGGTTTCCCCGCCATTGTTACTCTTTCGGTTTTATTTACAGTTAGATAAGACGGATCGAAGAAGTGACTTTCTTAGCGGCACTTATATCAATTTAAAGCTTTTAACTTCAAGCATGCGATCCTGCCCTCCAGCAATTCGCAAACGCTTTTATTCACTCAGTAACGTTGTGGGAAAGTCCCGTAAGTACGCTTCGGTAGTGGAAGGGGGGGGATTTTCATTCCACCCACCCCATTCCCCGCTTAATTTACAGTCCTTCTTTGAGACTCACGTTTTCACCATGCGTATCGGAGGGGTTGTAGTTTCATCGCTTTGCATTCTCTGATGCTTCTCGGTTTGCGCTTGCAGCCATAAAGGCTTCCACGGTGGGGGAACCTACGGGGGTGATGAGGGGGACCTCGATCCCGCGATCGCCACCACCGGGAGAGGTCCCAACTCATGCCACCCCAGGCAGAGCCCCTTTACTGAGGTCTCTGGGGGCTCGGCACCGGTCCAGAGCCCCTTCTCCCCATCGGGCACGGATCGCCTCTCCCGCTCGAGCGGAGAGAGGTGTCCGCCATTCGGCGCATCTCTTCCGGAAATCGGAGAGAAGAAGCATTTTTAGTTTGTCAGGCAGGCTGCAGTGCCACAGAGATTCCTCTTTATTATCCCTTGTCCAAATTTGCATTCCGGTTGCTAGGGGCTGTCTGAAAAGTGCCTGTGGGGATCAAGTGCTTGGAATCTTGCACCCTTCATTTTTATTTATATTATAGTACTTTCAAATTATGCATGCCTCTCTACAAAGTGTGAGCTTGACTGTGATTCAGCCTTCCCTGTGGGCTTCCCTGGGGGAACCAGAGACTATGACCAAAGGTAATGCCTTCCTCAATGACTGCAGATTGTTTCCTCAGTGGACAATTGCTGGGAGATGGCCCTGGCCAGAGATCTGCGCAGGCTTGGAAGAGTTGACTCCCCCCTCCCACCGCCGCCATCCTAGCTGAAGGGAGGCAGCAGAAGGGTGTCTTTGTGAAAAGGAAGCACAAGTTTAAATTGTGGAAGAGGTGGAAAGAGAAGCAGACTGACACTGGCTGAATCTGGCTGAAACAGATCGGGACCACAGGATTTCGTTCTGTCTGGGATCTGATGTGGGATAGCAGATCTGCTGCCCTGTAGGGAGTTCCTCCTTGTCTCCATCTATATTCTGCTTATACAATTGTAGATATAGCAAATTCTACAAAAATGCCATATATATATGTCCAGTGCTCTTTTATCCAAAGGAAGCCAACCAGGTAAGCTTTACCCCTGGAACTTCTCAGTTCAGGGAAGCAGGGTGCAGTTAACAGTATAATCTGACAACTATGACCACTGTTTTCTGACACTGTCTGGACTGTTAATTTCTCATATGTTGGCAAATTGTTCAGAAAGCTTATTGAAGAGTCTTCCCCCCCCCCCCAAATGCAAATGCACCCCCCATCTAAATGAATATTATTGAATGATGTTTGGGATTGCTGAGAGCCTGCGGATGTCAACATGTAATTGAATCCTCTGGTCTTGGGAGATTGTGTGGAAAGATTGGACAGATACAAAGATTTGCTGTTTAATGACCTTACCTCAACATGACTATGCAATTATGTCACAAAAACCAAGTGCATTGTCAAAGTGAAAATATTTGAATCATATCTTAGTGCCATCCTAAGAATATGTTCCTGGGGTCTAAGCCCAACTGAGTGGACTTCAGTAGGATTCTGGGTACACATGTTTAGGATTGCACTATTCTGGATGCAAATGATTAATAGCCTAACCTTACTGGAGGAGTGCATAGTTTTTCATTCCGTTTGTATTCTAGCACAGGGTGATGGTCCCTGTGGTCTCCCAATTGCTCGGAAGGCATTTTTTCAAGATCACATAAGTGAGAGTCATAACAATCGTTATAAGATCACACATCTTGTTCTACTTAAACTATGTCATGATGAAAGCCAGCTCCAGGGCAACATGCTACAAAAGCATTACATGAAAGAATCCAGAAACTGAAGAGATACAGATTTTGCTATTGGCAGTAGCTAAAGCCACTATTTGAGTGGCATGGACAGCTGCCAACACCAGAGGACCCCAATTGCTACCTGGTTGTTTTCATCAGCACTTCTGGTATCCCATTGAGCTGGTTGCTGCTCTGATCGTTTGTGCCAAGCATGTAGAGTTTGTTTCATCACAAAGATGCAAGATAAAATAATGTTCAGGTTTGTACCCATAAACTCTCACTCTCAATGGTGGCTTTCTGCCTCTTGCTGGAAATTTAGTCTGTGTCATCCTCATAGTTTTCTCATCTCTGTGGCTAGCACAGACAAGGAACCTGTGGTGACTTTCTGTCCCTTGTCCCTTATTCCTTTCCTCAAGAAGGCCATTGCTTTCCTCGCTCCTTTATTATCCCCACCTATTGCCTGCCTCTGGATTGCTACTCTGATCACAACAATTTGTGCTGTGTCAGGGGTTGGAAGGTTCACGTTGACCCCAGAAGCAACTTGGTATTCAGTGCAAAGCATTTATCAAAGCAGAAATACGTGCACTGTAATTTTGGACCAGATAGTAATGTTGCTGCTGCATTTTGAACTAGTTACACTTCTTAACTGTTCAAGGGCAGTCTCCACAGAATGCATGGTAGTAATCTATCTTAGATGCCACTGGAGCATGGGTAACTATGGCCAAATCATAAAAATGGTTCTGGACCGTAACTGGGTGTGCATGTGATTTCTGGCTACAGTTTGTAGACTAATTAAGCTGGTAAAAGCACTGTGATGAGAGGGGTGGAAAAAAGGAAACTCAAACTGCAAACCTAATCTTTCATTTCAGCTCCATTTCAAACAGGTTATATACCTATTTTCATCACCTTTACTTTAATTCTGCAATATTTCCATCTTGTCTGGATTAAGTTTGCTGACCAAAGCCAGCCCTTCATTGCTGCCACTGATTCAGGGTTGCTACTGTCTCCTTTAAATTAGAAGGAAAGGAGAACTAGAACTGAGTATGACTGTGAACTGGTGGCACTGTACTCCAAATCTCCAGATGAGTTCTCCTCCCTTTTGTGGTTTCATGTAAATATTAGAGTGGAAGGCACGAATGTGTATCCTGTAAGCCAGTGGCCAAAGGGTGGAGTGGTGGCCCCCTCAACACCGCATTTCTGTCATCTGCTAAGCAGGAATGTACAGGGTCACTGCAAAAGGATGCCTCCTGATTCCCATCCCAGATAGACTGTTTGAAGTATATTGTTGTCAGTACTACTGAGAAGTCCAGGCAAATCAGAGTCTTGTGACAGCACAAGCCTAAACCGAGTGACATCCTTCAAAGTCCATTGTTGTAAGTATTCTTAGAAGGCTGTAACTGTGTTTAAGATTGTATCTGCTAGGGTGACCAGTGAGTTATCCCATATTTCACCTGAAAGCCAGATTGAAAGGGATTGAAGTAATCTGACTGATTCAAAACCCCTTAAAATTTAAGATGCTTGCCCTAAAGGCAGATTAGACCCTGGCTGGTAGTTGCTTAGTTCTCTGGTCATGGTGGAAAGTGCCATCAAGTCACAGCTGACTTGTGGTGACCCCATAGGGTTTTCAAGGCAAGAGACATTCAGAGGTGGTTTGCCAATGCCTTCCTCTGTGCCACAACCCAGGTATTCTTTGGAGGTCTCCAATCCAAATACTAGCCAGGGCCGACCGTGCTTAGCTTCCAAGATCTGATGAGACCCAGTTTTTTTAAAATGCCATACAATGCCCTTCTTTTAATACCGTTGGCATGGACCCTTCTTTTACTGAATCATTGATTATCTGCTTCTCTGCATTAAATCAGTCCCTCTCTAGTCCTTCTCTAGCATTTTTTTCCAGCTAATACTGGCAAGAGTTGAGTAAATAAGTGGTAGGTCTCATTTCTTCCACATTCCCTTCAGTATCCATACAAACATGACAAGCAGATACCTCAAACTTTAATAGCTTCTAAATCACTTTGTTGCAGAACTCTTTCCACAAAAGGACACATACGCCCATCAATGCAGTTGTGATCAGTATAATATATATTGGAAGTTTGCCAGGTGACCTTGGGATAGTCACATGCTCTCAGCCTAACTTACCTCACAAGGCTGTTGTGAGGATAAAATGGAGAAGATAACAATGCAAGCTCCTTTTGATTCCCCACTCAGGAGAAAGGTGGGGTATTGCTGATGTAAATCAGCTGTGGTTTGCTCATTTCCCCCAGCAGCTTGTTAAAGCGAAAGAACTCATTTTGTTTTTGTTCAAAAGGGGGTATATGTACACTGTATGAATGTACATTTTAATACTTCATTTTTAAAAAAATCTGATTTCGGAAGTACTTCTTACAAGTTTCTGTGAAATTTGCATGCAAGATTTTAAAATAATCAAACCACCAAAACTGCATAAATTTTAAGGATGGCAAAAATCAAATGCATAAATACCATTCAACAACTAGGGCAAGATAAAACAGAACCACTAAATATGTGGGAAATTCAGAAGCAGAGCTGATAGTAGGACAAAGGTATATATCATAGGCAGACATCTTTTTCATAACTCATTTCTTTGGGGGGAAAGTATAATCTATTTACATACAAGATTTATTATGAAATCAACAACTGGAGATCTAACAGGATGCTTTTCATTTGTCTCGACCAATATAGTTCAGCTATGCGAAACAAAGAGTGAAAAGGCTAAAGTGGTTTGTAGTAAAATGTGTGCTTTGATTTTGTTTATTTCTTCTATCTGCTTTTGTCTATTGGAATTAATACAGAGTGGGATTTCCCCCTCTTCTTCTTTCTCTTAAGTTTTGGAGGCTAGTAGCTCCATAAACATCAAACTCACATTTTATTTTAAAAAGTATATTAGAAAAGTATGAGATAATAATTCACTGAGCCAAACAAAGACCATGGGACAAATAACAGGGCAGAGAGCACTGAAAGAAAGGAAGGCGAGATGGATATTTCTCTATACATTAGTGCAAGCAATTAATAAGAAAGCATGAATTCCTGTGATTTCCTTTGGCATGGTGCATTGGCAAGTTTGAAGCAGTACTTCTGTGTAATTGTTGCTATCTCTTCACCCAAACAGCCACACCAAATCGTCTCTTTGTAAAATCAGTGAAAGTTGTTGCATGTGTTTGGATGGATTTTGTTTGCTTGGTAAGAGATGCTTCTAAAAGTGTAAGTCTTATTTCCATTAGGGGAAAAAAGATAATGCCTGTCAGCTTTCTTATCCATTCTAAAATCATTAGTGTTGACTAGTGTAAATTGTTCAGAGAGCTTTTGCAGCTCTCCCATCAATTTGGAATGCAATGCTTTGGCATGCCTTTCCAATTACACAATTGTTTGGCTGGAAAACCTAAAATAGCCCGACATATCTATCTATAGCAATTAAAATAATGAACAAAGGCTTCCTGCTTACCTTATTGCAGATGCATCCTGAATCGAATGAGCACAATTGCAGCAGGAGGAACAAGCCATTGGGGAGGTATATTTTGCTTAAAAGCCAAATGCATTTCAATTTCAACTTTTAATAAGGTAATATCAATATATCTGGGCATACAAAGAAATGGCACTCAGTCAAAATATATCTTCAAGTATGAAGCACAGGGAAAATTGTTCTTAAAATACATGCCTTTGAAAGAAGCAGTGGCAGCTTAGGGACCTGCTATTCACCATCATCATTTATCATCATTTATTGGAATTGTCAAATCCTTCCAGGAGGCGCATGCTTCTTGGTCTGACTGCTTTATTGCTGTATGTGTCACTCAGCATTTATATAACCAAACTAATTTCCAAACATTGCCAATTCTTCCTTCAATTTCCTGGGTCTTGTGCTCATTGACACTCTGGGCCACTTACTCTCTTTTAACAGTTAAAAAAAATAAAAACAGAAGGCTGTGAATTTCCAAAGAGAAGCCAACAGTCTTACATTTATATCAGAAAACCATGATTCGAAGTTGCTATACTGAAGGGGCATGAAGGTACCATATAAATAGGACGGAAGCACACACAGTCTTACATGTGTGTGTGTGTAAAGTGCCAAGTCGTGATGCCAGCAAAGGGGCTTTCCAGGCAAGTGAGAAGCAGAGGTAGATTGCCATTACCTTCCTCTGCAGAGTCTTCCTTGGTGGTCTCCCTTCCAAGTACTGACCCCACTTAGCTTCTGAGATCTGATGAGATCAGGCTATACCATGCCACCTTCCTTCCCACACACTCTACACAGGAATAGTTAATTTTAGTTGTAGATTCAGTAATCAAAGAAAACAATACACAAGATTTTACAAAATTGTTGAATTTTATATCAGTGCCCTACAAACTCCAGTTTCATCTTATTTTGATTGGGGCTGGGGTTGCCTACCTGCAGGTGGGGCCTGGAGATGTCCCAGAAATACAACTGATCTCCAGAGTTCAGAGATTACTTCCCTGGGAGAAATGGCTGCTTTGGACTCTATGGGTCCTGTTGAGGTCCCTCCCGTTCCCAAACTCTGTCGACCCCAGGCTCCACTCTCCAAATCTCCTGGAACTTTCTAACCCAGAGATGGCAACCCTAACTGAGGTCTTCCCATTTTCCTTTTGCAGTAAACCAGGTTAGTTAGAAGACCCAGAGTCTAGATCTTTTCATGCTATTCTGTTGTTAATACTGTAGGTTTTCTTTCCATACAGCTGCTATGTTTATTCTTGCTGTAGCTAACTTCTCTGTCATCGGGATACACAGTGGGTTTAGATTCCACGTGGATCTTCCCCACCTTTCCTTTGTCTCTAGAGCCCTTTCTAACTCTGGAAAATTTATTGCCAGGGTTGAGGGACTTGGGGGCACACACAGCCATGTGATTCAGGTGATTACAGTGGGGAGGAGGCAGAGGGTAGAATCGCTGCTTTCTTTCTCTTCTGAGAGCAGAGCTATGCTCATGTAGGAGGCAGAAAAGTTGAGCTTGTTCCTTTCCCCCTTCCCACTCCAGCTGTCCAACCAATGCATGTATCAGTACATATTGACCCCAGCAACAAACATTCTCAGGGTTGGAAAGGGCTTGCATGGAGATGCTGAAGATGGGGAAGATTCTATACCTTAATTTCTGTCCAGTAGATGTTTGTGGTGCCCTGATCTGGATAGCCCAGGCTAGCCCAGTCTCGTCAGATCTCGGAAGCTAAGCAAGGTCGACCCTGGCTAGTATTTGGATGGGCGACTTCCAAGGAATACTAGGGACATGATGCAGAGGCAGGCATGTCTAGCTTGCCATCTAGTAGTGTATAATGCTGCTAAAAGAGCTAGAACTTGTGGCTGCCAGGCAATCTTAGGATCTCCTGGATATACTACACACACTGTCATATGATAATTCTTATAATTATTAGTGGTTTGAAGAATCTAAGCCAGTATTTTTTAAAGAAATCTCAAGAGAAATGCTTTAGGATCATACAAAATTACATATCCTGTAATATCAACATCTCTCTGGAAACAAATTCAGATAATGAAACAAATTTTTAGTCCAGTGACACCTTTAAGACCAACAAAGTTTTATTCTGGGTATAAGCTTTTGTGTGCATGCATACTTCAGATAATGGTTACACTAGTATGTATGTATGTAAGTGCTGTCCGGTTGTGATGACCAACTTATTGAAACCTCAAGAAGGGGTTTTCAAGGCAAGTAAGAAACAGAAGTGGTTGGCCATTGCCTTCCTCGGTGTAGTCTTCCTTGGTGGTCTCCCACCCAAGAACTGACCCTTCTTAGTTTCTGAGATCTGATGAGACTGGGCTATATCATGCTGCCTTCCCACTTGAACTTCTACAGACAAATGAATTCTGTTGCTTGGAAGAAAATTTAATTAAAGCAGGTCAAGGATTGCAGCAGCCACTTGCAAATATTTTCCTTTGCAATCTGTGAGATCTTGTGGAAATGTATGTAATAATGACACTCCTATGTTTAATAAAGCCTGGAGTGTTCTAAAATATTGGGTGGTCAAAATATGCATTTAAAAACAAATCTTTCAGTATAATTGTTAATAATGTAACCTCCATCATTTTAATGTTTTAGATGTGTATTTAAGGATATTTAAGTATTAAAGTGCTTCTAGTTTATAGGAACATGTCACTTATAACTGAAACAAGAGTTTTCCTTTATTTGTTATTGTATGTAAACAATACTGAATACAGATTCAGGTGGCTAGCCATGTTGGTCTGAAGCAGGAGAACAAAGTTTGAGTCCAGTGGCATCTTTAAGACCAACAAAGTTTAATGCCCAGTATAAGCTTTTGTGTACACACACACTTCACTGTGCATGCACACAAAAGCCTATATATCCAGAATGATACTAAATACAGACAGAGTCAGCAGGGCAGAAATGGTATGCATCATCATTATTATAAAGGACAGTTATATACTTCTGATGGTATCTAACCTATATTATTCACTGAATAATAATGTTGTTTATTTCACAAAAAGCACCTAATTATTCATGTAGCTGTAGCAGAAATGGGATATGTGGGTAGCCTCAGCTTAATCCTGAACAGAGAGCTGTGCATCACAACTTCTTAATGAACAGAATATTAATGTTTAGGAAATAATATTAAATTAAATTAAATAGTCCCCTGGATTATCTAGCAGTACAGGGCTGATTCTTACTAGGCTGCTGCAGCACAGGGGATAGTTGCTAGAGATTGTGGTAGGACCACTGAGGCTCCATTCATATGTTACAAAGTCCTTGGGAGTTTTGTGCCTCCCAGATGCATGTGGACTTTTTTTCTGATTGCAGCCATCCCCCACTCTGTTTTTATGTCCACAGACTACCTCACAGAGCCACTACCAGCTGTGTTGTAAAAATGTTACTCATATGGCTACATGTGAATTCCTAGTGGAGCCAATCCATGGGATGGTTTGAAGACATGAAAACTATGTGTGGGAAGGCTGTAGAAGCTTCTCCCTACATGCTGTGGAGGAAACCATAAAAGAGCTGGTGTGCATCTGGGAGGTGTGACAGAAGTGTGTGATTCAAAATTCTTGTTTGTTCCCCAGCAAACATGAGGACACTACTGTGTAGATGGAACCTGACATGGAGAATAACCAAATATTCTCTTTATTTCGCATGGTTCTTTGTTACAGGTATTACTGATACAGTGTGGTATCACATAGATGCACCTTCCATGCTGCAAGAGTAGTTTAAGAATCACCTATTCCAGAAGATGATTTGGGTGTATATTTGGGTGTAAACTACACGTAGCAAATCCCTGTAGTCAGCAGAGAATTTTCTGCTTATTTGTTGCATGTGTTTTAAAGAAAGGGGGCAGGTCTTCTGCTGTAGCAGAAGGCATCCTGGTCTGGGCCCCCTGTTCACCACCACTACTGGACAAGCCAGAAGAGCAAAAATGGGGGGAGGGGTCTTTGAGGTAGTCTGTGATGTCATTTTCAGTGAGAAACTAGAAGTGCATCAGGGTGATGTTTTAGGATTCACCCCAAACTCTATGTTTGTAACATCCCCTATGATACCATACACTTTGTCCCAGGACTGTGGCTCAGTGACAGAGCAGCTTAATATTCACAAGGTCCTATGTTCAATCCCCACCATCTCTAGTTGAAGGGATCAGGTAGGTGATGTGAAAGATTTCTACCTCCAGAGAGCTGTGGCCAGTCTCAGTAGACAATATTGATCTTGATAGACCAATAGTCTGATTAAGTATAAGGCAACATCTATTTATGTGTTCATAGTTGTCCCGCTGAAGTGCCAACTACAGTTGGCAAACCTATTCAAGGACCATCATTGGCAACTGGACAATATCCATCCCCCCAGCAACTGGAGCCTCTTGACTTGAAAATTAGTGGATCAATCTTTCAATCAAGATCTTCCTGTTCAAGTTCTTGAGCTATCTCCTGTAGTTTTCAAGGTTCAAGTTCATTAGTTGAACTTTAATAATCTCTCTATAGAAACAGGTATATATTCTGTGCTTTTCTTTCACATGAGATTCCTCTGCTGGGTAATCAAGTGTTTCCCTGTCAAATTGGGTTTATTATTCCTGTATTAATCCCAATTGCAAACTGAGGGCAATTCCATTGAAAGTACTGAAGTTCCGCTGATGCTAATCGAGTAATAATGAATAATCACCATTCAGAATTAGAAAGGGCACAGCAAAACCAAGACTGCTCTACTGTATCCACTGTTTTTTAGCAGGAGAACAAATAAGTATAAAATTAATGACTAGTAAATTTAAAACAGATCTCATGAAATACTGCATCATAAACCAAATTGTAAATCTGTGAAATTTATTGCTGTAGGAGCATTAAGTCAAACATTGTGTCTTAAACTGGTGTGGTTGAAAGAGGCAAGAGAATTTTATGGCCACAAGTAATATATTAATTGTCTAACTTAAATCTAATACTTTGTTTAGGGATCTTAAAGGAGAAGAATGGGAAAAAATTCTGCAGATACATTATATTTTTAGGTGGGCACATAATGTAGCTTTAAGTTTATATCTACAAAATGTAATGTATGAAATGGTCTTTATGTCATGGTCTTTGTAACATGGAAGGAAAGACACATGCCTTATCTAGTGGTACAATCCTATACAGAATTACTCCAGTGTAAGCCGGAGTAATTCTGCATAGGACTGCATTCTAAATATCCATCATTTCTAGGACCTCCAGTTTCTACAGGTAACACACAGTAATTGACGAGAATATATTCCACAGGTAACACACAGTAATTGAGAAGAATATATTCTCCTTTGAAAATTTCTCAGAGCTAATTGCAGCACAGTTTATGTTAGCAATAATTCCTAAAGCACTGCTGTGGACAAAAATTTAGCCTAGAATATGCCCTTAGCTTGTCTTTCATCATATAATACCCACCGAAACAGTTACTATGCTTGCTCAGGTTTCCAGGAGTACCCCAGAGCAACACAAATGATAAAAAGGCGCTACAACTTTAGACACCTCTTTTCCCATTTTCCACTGCTGCCACTAGCTTGAAACTTCCTCAGTCACTTTATTAATTTGTTTAGAAAATATTCATGCTGTCTCTGCAGGTATTTTCTCAAGACAGCGCACAAGAAAAAAAAGAGATACAATAAAGTAATAAAACAACAGTGTAAAAATAAGCCACAGAAACCACAGTGCAGTAGAGTCTGTATACTTCCTCAGCTGGAGTTCATCCACCTTAACTTGATACAGTGGTCTTTATATTCTGAGTTAATGTGAAGGGGTACATCTTATAAAGGCATGAAGAATATCTTGTCTGCTTTGATACATCCTTCATTCAGTATCCTCTACAAAAACAAGTTCCCAAACAAAAAGGAAAGACAAAGGCTGAGGTCAGACTGGCAAAATGAAGTGCAAGGGAAGCGGGGCAAAAAGACCTGGGCTGAGTTGCCGCAGGGCTTTCTGTTTGCACTGCGTAGACTGATGCGGGACTATACCAGGGAGGAGGCGGAACAGAGTGTTCACACTGTGGGGCAGCCCCTGGTGGCGGCGCTGTGGTGGCGCACAGCTTTTGTCCATTTTGCCAACTTGCACGTAGGCGCATGGGTGCATAGGCACATGGGTGCAGCAGCTGGATCAGCAGGTTCACATTACCAGCACCGCTTGATGTGTGGCTTATTTGCGTCCACGCTGCCAGGAAGCGGGATGAAGGTGCACCCAGACAGCTTGACACCGGTTTCACCAGGTACCTTTTTAAAGCAGGATGAAAACACTTCAGGACGGGGTGAGTGCAGCATGGCAATGCCAGGCAGCTGTGGCTGTGTGAACGGGCTCTCTTAATCTGCTTGCACAGCGGGCCTATATTGGGCCAAACTGCCAGTCTGAACTCGGCCAAGGAATATCAAGGATGGCTCAGTAGCAGAGCATCTGCTTTGCATACAGAAGTTGATAAATTCAATCCCTAGCATCTCCGGGATCTGGTAGCAGGCATAGGGATCAACTTCAGGGGGGCTGGGGAGCTGGAGCCCCCCTGAACTTTTCCAGGAGGTGCTGAGCCTTCCCCGGAGGTAACCAGAGCCTTGCACATCCTCCCATGTTGAAAGCGGAGGGTTTTTTTCCTCTGCTTTCTGTCTGATGGGTTGGGACTGGAGGGGAAGTCAGGAAGGGCAGGGGCTTGCTTCCTGGAAGTTAAGCCCCACCCCCAGGCTTCCAGCAGCCCTCAGTTCAGCTGGAGCCTGGAGGCTGCATGTGGCTTCTCTGCTTTCCCGCGCACACAGACTGCAGAGAAATCCAAGGTAAGGAGGAGGACTGGAGCTAGCTGGGGCAGCGGGGGTGGGGGGATATTTTCGGGGTGGGGGGCTGAGCAGCCATGCTGGAGGATCAGGGGGAGGAGCCATAGGGCTGCCAAGTCCAACTTGGGAAATATCTGGGGACTTTGGGGGTGGAGCCAGGAGACTTTGGGGGTGGAGCCAGGAGAAAGGAAGTGACATCATTTTGTGATGTCACATCCTGTGATGTTGCTTCCACATGCTGACACATGAACTCATGAAGTTTCCTAATACTGAATCAGGCCATTGGTCCATCAAGGTCAGTATTGACTACTCAGACTGGTAGTGGCTCTCCAGGGTCTCAAGCTGAGATCTTTAATGTCACCTATTACCTGATCCTTTTTTAGCTGAAGAGGCTGATACCTCCTGCATGTCAAGCAGATGCTCTATCACTGAGCAACGGCCCTACTGAATCCTTCCTCATCTCGGCAGAATATGAAGCCCTAAGTGCTACACAAGTGCTAAATATGATTTTCATATCATAAGAACAGGAGAGAAGCCACAGTGGATCGGCCCATCCAGTACAACACTCTGTGTCACAACAGTGGCCAAAAATACCAGGTGCCCTCAGGAGTTCCAGCAGCGGGGCCAGAACTCCAGAAGCCCTCCCACTGTTGCCCCCCAAGCACCAAGAATGCAGAGCATCACTGCCCCAGACAAAGGGCTCCATTTAGACCTTGTGGCTATAATAGCCACTGATAGACCTCTGCTGGATGGGGACAGAGAGAGAGACAGACAGACAGACAGACAGACAGCTTTTTCACTTACTCTTGCCCAATTCCCAGGCTTTATTTGTGGCCCTTGTTTCACCCAGCTGTTGTCCATGTAAGTCCCATAACTTCTCCCCCCCCCCCCCAGCATAGGCTTTTTGGTGGCTAAAGAGGACCTTTGTCCTCCCCTTTTCGCCAGCAGAAAAGCTAGTTGGATCCATCCCTAACTTAAAATACCGGTTACTTGATGTACAAATGCTTTTAAAAATGCAGATTTTTACTGCCGGAGGGGGGGGGGGGACATGGTTGAAAGAAACAGAAAATTGGCATAAAAATGAGGAATCCCAACTTTTATTTGCAGAAGGGAAATGAGGATTGGGGGGACCCAAACAGCCACGACAAGACATTTTAAACAATCCCACTCCCAGACCTTCTGCAGGCAACCTCTCCTTGTGATGTTTACCTCTTTGGAAGTGACAGTTTATTCCTTTGACAAAACCACAGTGGACAGACAGACAGCAAAAAGAAAGAGGGGGAGGGGGAGAGACAGAGAAGGAAAAGAGCTCGCAGACCCCAGCACCTTAAGCAGCTTACTCCAGCAGCAACCTTGCACGGAAGCAACTTACTCCAGCAGCAACCTTGCACAGTCCCTCCTTAATCTCTGGGCGGGGCTGTCTTGCTCGATCAGCTCTTAAAGGGGAAATTTCCCTTTTAAGAAGTTCAAGAGGCCAGCAGGGCAGGCTCCGAGATTCCCCTGCTGGCAGCCATTTTGTCCCCCCGGTGGCCAATTTTGGAAAAGCGGGGGAAAGCTTTAAAAATCGGTGTTTCCCCCGCTCTACAGGGGGACTTGGCAGCCCTAAGGAGCCAGCATGCACATGGAGCCTTGAACCAGCTTGGCTGGTTGCCTTTCCCAGTGCAGAAAAAAGCTGTTGAGTGCATTTTGAGTTTTTTGGGGAGTGGGGGGGGGGGCAGGCAGAAGGAGCTGGCTTCCACATGGAAGCTTCTGCCTGCCTGCCTGGTTGCTGGTGAGTCCAGGAGAGAGAAAAACCGCTTGAGTTTGTTTTGAGTGTAATTTTGTGATCTTTTAAAAACTAATTTGGTGCCAAAAAGCCTTCCTGCCTTCCTTCCTTCCTTCCTTCCCCATCTATTTACTTTCTTTCCACCCCTTCCTTCCTTCCTTCCTTCCTTCCTTCCTTCCTTCCTTCCTTCCTTCCTTCCCCATCTATTTGCTTTCTTTCCACCTCTCTCCTCCCTCCCGCCCTCCCTTGTTAAAACATCCCTAGTTAGGGTTGCCAAGTTCACCCTAAAATTGTCCACCTCTGGGGGATTGGGGAGAGGGGTGGCCCGATACAGGTTGGGAAACTCCTGGAGATTTGAGGATGGAGCCTGGGGAGGACAGGGACCTCAGTGGGGTACAATGCCATAGAGTCCACCCTCCAGAACATCCATTTTCTTCAGGGAAACTATTCTTTGTAGTCTGAAAATGAGCTGTAATTCAAGGGGATCCCCAGGTCCAGTGCTGAAACTGGAAGCTCTGGTTCTGCTGTGTGAGTTGCTGGATGCAGACCACTGGCATTGGCTTGCATCTGCCTGCTTCATGTAGGATGCACAACAGCCAGGTGGAGGAGGGGAGGGGTGTCATTTTACCCAAAATGAGAGTGTTTGGGTCTCTCTGTGAGTTTGAGGACAGGAACTTGCACTGAAGTTAGATTGGAAAAGAAAATGTAGCTTTCTGAAAACCCTTGGAGAGGGAATAAGTGTGTGGTCGGAAGGGACAGAGCAATATGGATCCCCTTTTCCATTTCTAACGGATGGGGGAGGGGAAGAAACCTAACAGTACAGCTTGCATTCCTTATTAGTGAAAGGGACCAAGAGTCCAGCAGCACCTTAAAGACCAACAAAGTTTCTGTCAGGATTGGAGCTTTCATGAGTCACTGCTCACTTCTTCAGATACAGCTAGAATGGGAGTCCATCTTGTCCATATCTTGGAGAGTGAAGTGATTTCAGATGCCATATGACAACAGCAGGCATTGTTAATGAGAGGAACAACCTAGGTCTCAATTCAGTCCAGGAATTTGCATTGTCTTGAGCTCCATTATCAGCTGCAATTCTCCAGTCTCTCTAATCTCCCTTTGAAATTCCTTTGTAAGAGAACTGCTATTCTTAGGTCAGCAACTGAATGTCCTGGAAGGTTAAAATGTCCCCCTACTGATTTTTGAATGTTGTGGTTTGTAATAGCAGTAGAAAAAGTAAGAGTCCAGTAGCACCTTTAAAGACTAACAAAAATATGGTTGGGTATGTGCTTTTATGAGTCACCGCTCACTTCTTCAGACTTCTTCCACGTATCCTTTGCATCCTCCTGGACTGAATCCTCTTGTACCAACCAGAGACCTAGGTTCATTACCAGTGCTGATATCTCTACTCCTGCTACCCCTCTGCATATCAGTCTTGTAGGGAAGATCTGAGACTGGGATGCTAGCCGGGTCAAAGTCCATGCTTCTCCCCCCTCTTTGCTACACAATGAACAATGGCAAATCCCTTTGGCTACTGGCAAATCCCTTTGGCAAATAACAGACTATCTCCTCATGTTAAAATCCTTATAATGATTCTCTTACTGTACTGTGTATTGAATGCTGACGTAGCTGTCTGTAACTGTGTTGCAACAATGTCAGCAGGCTTGAAATAAACCACCACTGCTCAGGTTGGGCAGACTTAGGTTGTTCTCCTTCCAACTCACTTGTCTCGTGTGCAAGTCCTTCATCTGGCGCCCGAACAGGGACATGTGAGAGAGTCACACTACGACTCACCAGCGCCTGGCATAGGCCCCTTGAGTGCACTCATTTTCGTCGTCGGGACTCCACGACCCCATCAACTGGTGAGTATGGGTGGAACTTTAACGCTCCCCCAACAACAGCATGCGAAGGAACTTAGGTATTTGATACAGGCTTGTGGCGGGTCTGCAACCCTGTCTCAAATACAGACTCTTTTGAAAATCATCGAAAAAGAGTGCCCCTGGTATCCTCTTGAGGGATCTCTACAACTACGCCAATGGGAAAAAATTGGAAAGACTCTTCACTCCCCCCCAAGGGCAGCAGTGGAGATGCTGTATGTCTGGCATCAGGTTCGACATGCAGTAGAGATGCATAGCCCCGTTCAGGAAAAAATGAAATTAACTGACAACCCTCCCCCTTATTCGGTCTGTCAGGTGGCCGCCCCATTGCCCACTGTTCCCAGTCCTCCAGCTGGACAGCCTTCAGCTCCAATGGCCCCCACTTGTAATTCAACCGGGGGACCAGCCAACCGCCCAGGGAACCTGGTCCGTCAGGTCCTTGAGGCAGAGATGGAGCGTGGGAACGCTGATTTGGAAGATCTTACTGAGATGTTAAGTCTCTGTCCTGTTCACTATACTGGTCAACAGGACGCCAATGGCCACAACATTGTGGAGTACAAACCCCTGCCTTATAACTTGCTTATGGAACTCTGCAAGGGGATCCGGGACATGGGTCTTGGCAGTCCCTATGTCCAAGGGCTTTTAGAGGCCACCATGAGAAATCATCTCTTGGTCCCAGAGGATTGGAAAACCACCATACGTATGCTCTTAACTCCAGCACAGTATGTGGTATGGGACAGTGAATATCAGCAGCAATGTCAGATCCGGAGTCTTCAGTCTGGAGGGCAATACACAGCAGAGCAACTCTATGGATGTGGTCTTTTTGCCCCGGTAGATCAGCAAATTGTTCTACCTGAGGCCACTCTTCAGGTCTCCTCTGAGTGTGCTTTTCGTGCATTGCAAAAAGTCCCACCTACTGGCACTCCCTTGCAGTCCTTTTCCTCCATTCACCAAAAGGCAACTGAGCCCTACCTGGATTTTATTAATCGCCTGCAACAAGCATTAAAGCGCCAAATTGACAATATAGAGGCACAGGCTGAATTAATGCAAAAACTGGCCAAAGAAAATGCAACTGCTGAGTGCCGCCGGGTTATACAGGGTCTCGGAAGGAATCCCAGTCTTTCAGAAATGATTCAGGCATGTCAAGATGTTGGGGGGCCTGCTCATCAGGCTGGTTTATCAGCAGCAGCACTTCAGAAAGGCCAAAAGCCCCAAGGAAAGTGTTTCAATTGTGGGAGAACGGGGCATTTTCAGGCAGAATGTCGGGACCCGGGGGGTGGGAGGACACCAGGCAGCTCACCAAAGTGCAGCATTTATCAGCTGCACCCTTTTGTGTTGCCAGTCCATGTAAATCTTTGGGGCAGAGACTTACTTTCCCGGCTTGGAGCCACTTTAACTTTTGATGGCTAACTCCACTGCCCTACCCTTGCAATGGCTCACAGACACCCCAGTATGGGTGGATCAGTGGCCACTGCCACAGGATAAGCTCACTGCTCTGGAAAGTTTAGTGAATGAGCAGTTAGCTGCAGGTCACATTGAGACCTCCTCTAGTCCTTGGAACACCCCTGTTTTTGTCATAAAAAAGAAAAGTGGTAAATGGCGACTTCTGCATGATCTGAGAGCAGTGAACGCCTGCATTCAGCCCATGGGCTCCCTGCAATGTGGCACGCCCAACCCAAATTTAATTCCAGCCGATTTCCAACTGTTTATTATTGATTTGAAAGATTGCTTCTTTACCATTCCCCTGCATCCACTAGACCAGCAGTGCTTTGCATTCACAGTCCCGGTGTTAAATCATTCACGCCCTACTAGACGCTTTCAGTGGACTGTCCCTCCTCAAGGCATGCTAAATTCACCTTCTCTTTGTCAGTATTTTGTTGACACAGCTCTCAAATCCTTTTGTCTGGCTCATCCCTTGGTTCCCCACTCACTTTTCCAAGCCCCTAACCTTGGTAGCTCTGCTCTGTTCACAGGGCAGGCAGCGCGTCTTAGAACATGCTGGACAAGATTTAGTAAAAATGGTTTTTCTTTTTTCTAAGCAAGATTTTGAAACTTCTTCTGTCGTATCTCCTAATCTCATTTCTGATTCACTGTATGTAGTGAAGCTGCTTACTTCTCTCTCTTCTAGGAGCTCACCTGGCTCTGCGCATAGACTCTAATCTGCTTAGCTTGTTTCTCACTTTGCAAAAGCTGTTAGCTAGCCGCACTCAGAAGTTTTTTTTGTTGCCCACTTTAGAAGTCACAGTTCCCTTTCTGGGTCTCTCACTGAGGGCAATTCTCAAGCTGATGCTGCTGTACACTTGCTTTCCTCTGATTCCACTGAAAATCACCTGGTTTGTCCTCAGAATGTTTGTGCTCTGACAGCCAATTTTAAATTTTTTCTCTCTCTGAAGCACAGCACATTGTTTCTGCATGTCCCAGATGCAGGATTAGCTCACATCCCGGAGGCTGGAGTTAATCCCCGAGGCCATGGGCCCTGTTATTTCTGGCAAATGGAAGTCACACAGGTCCCTGAAGTCTCCCCTTGGAAGTATTTACATGTTTCTATTGACACCTATTGTTATCCATGTAACCCCTCCGAGGGGTGAAATGGCAAATTGCTCTGGCTGACTTTATGGGGGAAACTGCTTATCATCTCCCCCCTCCTCACTTTACTCTGATGCAATCTGTACCCTGTAGCCTGATCTAAACAAATAAAAACAGGGGAATTTTCCCCTCCTTACCAACAGGCCGTGGCCTGAGTTTTATTTACTGTTAATCAGCTCAATGTTACCTCTGGAGCTGATCATGCCCCAAAAACTGCTTTTGACCGACATTTTCGGTCTGGTCCACCTTTGCCCCATCCTCTGGGTCAGGTCCCTTTGCTGGGTCTGCTCCCTTTGCTAACCTGGGGGAGAGGGTATTCTGTTTTGTCTCCAACAGGTCCACTGTGGGTTCCTGCAAAGTGTGTTCGCCCCAGTCATGGCATGGCGCAGCATCAACAGTTCCAACCCCCTGCCCGAGGTGATGAATATCAGCCTGTCAGAAGCGCAGCGCCCGTTCCAGTCCTGGCAGACCTGGCAGAGGGCACCTCCAATAACCTGGGGAGCTGTCAAGCAGACCACCAACAGAGCATAGCGCCTCCTGCCGGAGCAGGGAAAGGAACAGACCCCAGAGAATCTTTTTGCTGCAATTTGTGTGGTTATAACTGTTAATTCTACTCTCACCATTCTGTTTTGCCTTTGCTTGCTCTCCCTCCCCCTGGGGGAGCTGCAAGCCAGCTGCCAACAAACTCCTTCTCTAAGCCACGTTGCAGAACCGCGCAGCAATTGACTATTTGCTCTTGTTACACCATCATGGTTGTGAGGAACTGGACGGTATGTGTTGCTTCAATCTCACAGACAACTCCAAGGAGGTCCATCGTCAAATCCAGAATCTGCATGCCCTGGCGGAGTCCATCAAACAAGATATCCTGCCTGCCTGGTGGGCAGCTCTCTGGAGCTGGATCCCCACTGGGTGGTTAGGCCAGATTATTCAATATTGTGTGTTGTTTGCTGTATTGGGAATTGTCTTTTGCTGTGGTTTACAGTGTCTCTCTAGCCTGTGTCAACTTTGCCGGTTAGCTACCCCAAAGCACTCAGCCTACCCCATGATAACTTTCGGATGCCAACAGACCCGGTTCTGGCCAGATCTCTTTGACGACACATCGAATGAGAGATCTGGTACAGAGACCTGGCCTGCCTACCCTATGCCCACAGGCCAGGTTCTGGCCAGATCTCTTTGATGACACATCAAATGAGAGATCTGGTACAGAGACCTGGCCTGCCTACTCTATACCCACAGACCCGGTTCTTGCCAGATCTCTTTGACGACACATCGAATGAGAGATCTGGTACAGAGACCTGGCCTGGACACCCCCCTTGCATTAAAAAACAAAAAAGAGTGGGATGTAGGGAAGATCTGAGACTGGGATGCTAGCCGGGTCAAAGTCCATGCTTCTCCCCCCTCTTTGCTACACAATGAACAATGGCAAATCCCTTTGGCTACTGGCAAATCCCTTTGGCAAATAACAGACTATCTCCTCATGTTAAAATCCTTATAATGATTCTCTTACTGTACTGTGTATTGAATGCTGACGTAGCTGTCTGTAACTGTGTTGCAACAGTGTCAGCAGGCTTGAAATAAACCACCACTGCTCAGGTTGGGCAGACTTGGGTTGTTCTCCTTCCAACTCACTTGTCTCGTGTGCAAGTCTGATCAAGCTGGCTATTGCTATTCAGCATCTGAAATCATCTTTATAAAGTTTATATCTCAGGTACCTTGTGTTACATTTTATGGCACACATGGCCCAGCCGGACAAATTGACATTTCTGTCAGATCCAGCCCTCGTAACAAATGAGTTTGACCCCTCTGTGTGCTAGAGTCTCATTCCATTCTGCAAATTTAGAAGCTCTGGGGAGCCCCTCCCTAAATCCCACATGGCTCCACCTCCATAGATAGTGACAATGGCCTGTGATGTCTCTGGCCCAGCTCCAGCCCCCCCCCCCTCCCCGGGAAATTGGAAAGTCTACACCCTTGGTAGCAGGTGATGGGAAAGACCTCTCCCTGAGATCCTGGGGAGTAATACCGAGGGTCTCTGACTCAGTATAAGACAGCTTCATATGTTCAGCTTGGGCAGTTTCTAAATGAGAAGGCTGATTCGTTGCAAGACCTATCAGGAGACTCCTACAGTGTTAAGCTTCTTATGTTCAGGAGCAACCAGTTGCTGCAGAAGTGCAGATTTGAAACTGTGAGTCTGGAATTTTATGCTTGGTAACATCATCACAGAAGCAGTCTAAAAGATAGCACTTGTCGGGGCTCATGGCCATTAGCCACAAACTGCTGCAGATTGGTTGTGAGTTCAGAATTTGTGCTTAGTGTGTCAGCACGGGAGCAGCTTAAGAAAGCACGTTTGTTGGCTCCGCACTGAGATAAATACTAGGCAGTAAAGAAGCTGAGTGTAAAAGATAAAGCTGTGCAGCAAGCCTCCTCAGGCTCCTCCAAGACCAGCAAAATATACATTCACAACTAAGCCATCCGCTCCAATGCCTTCTACATTTACTCCGTTACTAACAGCCCTTCTGTTTCTTCTAGTGCCTCGCTTTTGACATTAACATCATTCTGAAAGTTATGTGAGCATAACTGTTTATTTTTTTACTCCCTTGCCTATATAGGCATAGCCCTTGCATCCAAATTGTCTCTGTTCTTGTCTGCAGAAATTTTGCCAGTTCACGAAAAATCTCCTTCAGTGGATTTACTTGTTAATTTGAAACTACGTGATTTCAGCTTTATGGTTTAAGCAGATTCTAAAGCATGCCCCCTTCCTAGGAGTGGTTTCGGTTCTGATCTTGTATATCCTGGCAGCTCAATGGGGAGGGAGGATGAATTATTATTTTTTACAGTGACCTTGACTGTAATAAGGTGACCTTATATTGCAGATAGTAAGTTCTGTGGAAATGGAAGTCCATTTTCCCTATCAGAGATCCTACACAACTGGGAGGTCTTGCAGCCTGACACATTAATAAAATAAATAATTCTCTGTGGAATCCTTGTGCAAACACTTGTATTCTGCAGATTAAAGGGCATATAATAAAAGTACAACACAGGAACCTTGAAGAACTGATGAACTGAATATGGCATGCTTTTAAGATGCTACTTTACCAGAGGCAGCCAGTGGATAGTGAAAGAACTACAACCATAACACATAGTTCCAGGGAAGGAATGAAATCTGATTGACTCGTTGAAAGCAGCAGTAGATATTACAGTTGGAGTATCCACCAAAATGGCAGCCCAGTGTTGAGGGATCCCCCCATCTCTCTAATGTTGAGTCACACTTACCCATGTTGTGATGCCATCCATGTTGTGTATTTCCTTGCTTCCACCAGCCAATGAAGTGGAGGGGAGACAAAGAAATGCATAATGGAAGAATGTTATGGAGAGAAAGGCAGGAACTCAACAAAAGCCATCCTTGATCAAACGTATTTTATTTCATTTGTACCCAAGCTTAGTTCCCATGTCCATGGCATGTGGGAGGCTCAGCCCCCAAAGAAGTCCAAGACTTAAGAGATGCTACATTTTAAACATAAATCCTAGTTCACTGATTATCTATCTTCCTTCCATTTAAAAAAAAATGCCTGCAGTAGGAAGTTTGTTTGGACCTGATCTTGTAGAGCTGGCATGATCTGAGACTTGGTTTGTGTGACCCTTGTAGCAGCTGAAATTTTCAGCCAACCAATGCTGATATCCAGCTATGTTGCCACAGGTCGAAGGGATGGTCATGCGCATGCCAGCTGCGACAGGTGGAAGGAACACTGCTTGGATCAGCTTTCAATACCCAGCTTCTACAGCCAGGAGAAATTTGTTTCTAATGAACATCCTCCTCTTTGTCATGAGCTGTTACTTTGGATTGTCTTCAAAATACAAAAGAGAAAATAATTAAAAAAATATTCTTGGATGCTGGGGTGCGCGGATAGTATTTTGGAGGGGTGGGGGAGGGTGAGTCTGTTAGCAGTCATGGTAAAGCTGGTATAGGGTTGGTTTAGCATACATCCAGCCACAGTGGAGTGCTTTTAATGCTGATTAATTTCACTGGGTAATATTTAAGCATAATGTCTCCATTGAAATCATTGGCATTTGTCCAAAGAAATATTTTAGGATTTTTTTAGGATAGCAGTTAATAGCAGTGTAATGTGGAGATATGCTGGCATAGGACCACACTGATGATGGATCTAGGTTATCTAAACAGTTACATCTTAGCTGTTGGTGTAGCTGTAGAAGTTCTTGAAACTTCATGTGTATTATTGACTTGTACATATGAGGGTCTCCAGGGCTCATTTCATAGCAGGAGCTCCTTTGCATATTAGGCCACACACCTCTGATGTAGCCAATCCTCCAAGAGCTTACAGTAGCCCCAGTAGGAAGAGCTCTGTAAGCGCTTGGAGGGTTGGCTACATTAGGGGTGTGTGGCCTAATATGCAAAGGAGCTCCTGCTACAAAATGGGCCCTGAGGGTCTCCCTTTTGGGTGAACACTGATGTACAGAGAAGAGAGAAGAAGAGACTGGATTTATATCCCACCCTTCACTTGGAGTCTCAGAGTGGCTTACAAACTCCTTTCCCTTCCCCTCCCCTGTGAGGTAGGTGGGGCTGAGAGAGCTCTTTCCAGAACTGTCCTTGAGAGGACAGCTGTGCCAGAACTATGGCTTGCCCAAGGTCATCCAGCAGCTGCAAGTGGAGGAGTGGGGAATCAAACCTGGTTCTTCCAGATTAGAGTCTGCACACCTAACCACTACACCAAACTGGCTCTCAGTGAACTAAAAACCAGGCCTGGCATAGTTGACAGAAATGAGTGGCACTGGGTACATGCCAAGAGAGGAGCAGGGCATGGTCAGTATCCTAAACCATCTTAGCATATGTCCTCCCTCTGTTACCAGTGTAAGAATAAATGGTCCTGTTGAATTCAGTGGGGCTGAACTACACCTGCCTTAGCTACAGAACAATTTGCAGTGACATCCTAAGCAGAGCTGCACCCTGAGAAGCACATGGAAATCAGTGAATTTAAAAGAGTGTACTGTTAGGATACCAGCTGAGTCTGTGCCAATCAAATCTCTCCTAAAGCACTGTATAAACTCCAGTAAGGACACCCATATCTCAGATGATCAGTCATGGGGCTGTACTTCTCTGCCCTCGTGCTGAGCATACACAGAGGGACATGGGGAGACTTTGCTGAGAACACCTTGCACAAACAGGAACGAATATGGGGCAAGATTTGCTAGAGTATATTGTGAACACTACTTGGCTCAGCCCTTATGGATATGCCATCTCAGGGCACGTTTCTCTGCTAAAAGAGCACAGGATACTGACTGATGCTACTCTGCCATCACATAAGTGCTGCAGAACCAAGGGTTCAGGATGGAGATTTAAATCTCTGCATTTCAAAACATTAAGCGGTGGGGAACAATAACACTGTAATAAAATCTGTTTTTCTCATGTTTTTCAGAGATTACATAGCAATAACACAAGCAGCCATTTGTATGTATAGCTCCCTTCTTTATTATATTTGACAAAGAAAATCTTCCAGTTTGCTCAGGGCCTGTGTAATCCCATAACATAAAAAAAAAAAATAGAGCAAAGTTGTTTCTGATCTTGTAGAATAGATGCTGGCACTATAATTTTGACTGTGTCTCTTTCAAACATATGCCAAGGGAGAGTTTTTAAAGGCAGCCAAATAGTTTGTAAGAATAAATGCCATCTTCAAGACAGCATCAATGCAAATCTTACTTTGTTGGGGGGGGGGGTTTGCCAGGGAAAAAAACAGCTTTGCTAATTAGCCAGGCAGTATTATGAGTGATGTATTTATAGCTGTGTCAATGGGGAGACTAGAATGAAAATGTGAAAGAAAGCTGTGAAGTTAAATGTTAAAAAAGGCACCACTTCTATATTTGATTATAAAGGTAAAGGTTTCCCTTGCTCGAAAGCCAGTCAAATCCAACTCTAGGGGGTGGTGCTCATCTCCGTTTCCAAGCTGAAGAACCAGCAGTATCCAAAGACTTTTCCCATGGTCATGTGACTGACATGACTAGACGTTGAGGCCCACAGAATGTTGTTACCTTCCCACTGAAGCAGTACCTATTTATCTACTTGCAATTTCTTGTTTTTGAAATGCTAGGTTAGCAGGAGCTGGGGCCACAGATGGGAGCTCACTTCATCATGCAGCACTTGGGTCTCGAACTGCTGAACTACTGATCTTCTGGTCTGCAGTTCAGCATCTTAACCACTGAGCCACCGCAGCCCTGTATATTTGATTATAGTGGGCTGTAAAAAAAAATCATGATTGGGATTTGATCTGCAACCTGTCACCCTGGATCTAACTGGTTTTGTATTGCTTGCACATTTTTTTCATTACACTTCTCAGTACTTCCAATCAATATTGAATAATAGAGAAGGAACTAATCTTTGGTTCTTTTTCATTTTACCTAAGACTGAACATTTCTACATGAACCAGAACAAAGCTATGTAATACTGGATGACAGCATCCTTAGGGATGTTTATTGTTACAACTGGAAACTTGGCTTTAGGTTAAAAAACCCTCATTTCTTTGAAAACAGAATTATGTGTGGCATTTTTACCCAAGGCAGAAAAATGTAATGTAAATATTCTTTTGGGTGCATGAAGTGTTCAAAGTCCTTTATTATTGCATGTTCTCAAAAAAAAAAAAGGCAAAGGCATAGGGCTGGCTTCTTCCAGCTTTTCTGTTCGTGAAAGAGGAAGCAGAGGCTCCTTTTGGCCATTGAAAAGGCTATGTTAGGAGCCTCACATAGTGATGCAGGACAGCTACTGCCTTAAAGAAGGGAATCAGATGAGGTTGGGCTGAAAAGCCTGTAGGAATTATAGGACATACCCACTGGGCAAAGAAGGTAGAAAGACATTTCTAAGATTATAGCTATTCCAAAAGGATTTTTCATTTCAGGTGCCACTTGGCTCCCATGATTCTGAGGGACCTTCATATACACGTGCTTTTTGCTCCATTACCAAAATTATCTGTAAGATGTAAGTGAACAAAGGACAGTCCAAGAACAAAATCAAGAAGTGTGATCTCTTGAGTTGTCTTGACTCACTGCCAAGAAGTTGGGGGATGGAGCATGTAAGCCAGGGGCATGTTCCTACCTTTGCCCCAAATAGACCTTCAAGAACGAAATAGCAACCGCTCCCCAAGATGGCACCAAAAGTTAAGAAGGAAGCTGTCCCAGCTAAGTCTGAGGCAAAATCCAAAGCCCTGAACATTAAAAAGGTGGTCTTGAAAAATGTCCATAGTCACACCAAGAAGAAGATTCGGATGCTGCCCACCTTCCTGGGTCCCAATACTCGGCGGTTATGGCGGCAGCTCAAGTATCCATGGAAGAGTGTACCAGGAAGGAACAAGCTGGACCACTATGTCATCATTAAGTTCCCACTGACTACAGAATCGGCCATGGAGAAGATAGAGGACAACAACACACACTGGTTTTCACTGTGGATGTGAGAGCAAACAAGCACCAGATCAAGCAGGCAGTCAAGAAGCTGTATGACATTGATGTGGCCAAGGTCAACACACTGATTCAGCCTGATGGTGAGAAAAAGGCTTATGTCCATCTTGCTCCAGATTATGATTCACTAGATGTTGCCAACAAGCCTGGGATCATCTAAGAAGAATATTGCCAGATCTGTACAATAGAATTGCACAATAAACACATATTACTACAAAAAAAAATTAAATAGCAACTGAACAAGCTAGAGTAAAACAACAGAAGAACTAGTGTATAAAGTCATGTAACGTCTGAAGTTCTGCTATTTTTGTGCATTTACGCTTTAGGATTACCATGAATTGAATAATTCTTGTCCCTCTATTGTGTCCTCTAGCGGTAAGCTTCCCTTCTCTCAATAACTCCTCTGCCTACTGTTGCCAGCCTCCAGGTGGGGCCTAGAAATTTCCTGGAATTACAACTGATCTCCATACTAGAGCTAGCGTGGTGTAGTGGTTAAGATCAGCAGACTTGAATCTGGAGATCTAGGTTTGACTCCCCACTCCTCCACATGAAGCCTTCTGGGTGACCTTGGGACAGTCACAGTTCTCTCAGAATTCCCTCAGCCCCACCTGCCTTGCAAGGTGCCTGTTGTGGGGAGAGGAAGGGAAGGTGATTGTAAGCCGCTTTGAGACTTATGGTAGAGAAAAGCAGAGTATAAAAACAAACTCTTCTTCTTCACTACAGAAATAAATTCTTCTGGTTAAAATGGCTACTTTGAAGGGTGGACTGTGTGGCATTATACCTTGATGAGATCCCTCCCCAAACCCTTGGCTGTACCCCCAAATCACCAGGAATTTCCCGCCTTGGAATTTGCAGTCTTAACCCTGTCTCAGAAGTTCTGCCACACTGATTAACAAAAAACAAGTCATAAAAACGATTCCAGATTTGCATTGTGTAAATTCACATAACTATTTTTTTCATAAAGGGAATTTGGGGCATAGATTTCTTACCTGTAAGCTAGGTGAAGGAATGTTATCCAGAGATATTTTAGGAGAAACATAGCTGAACTCAAAACCACTTGTGCTGTTTGGTAGGGAAAAATCAGGCCTGAATAATGGATGCAAATTATATCATTTTTTCCCTCTCCATGGAGCTCAGAAAGGTGTACATGTGGCTCCCAAATACTCCCATCTCTAGGCATAGTGAGACATGCCACCTCCCACCTCCTTAGCTTTAGCAGCTGAATAGTATCCTATGCCACCAGACCATTTGCTGTACCTACCTGGGAAAAGAGTATTAATGTATCTAATGCTGTATATAGTGGAGGACACCAGGGTGAGGGAAGAGGTAGTGAAATGGATTCCATTGGTAAATCCTTAAATGGAATCAAAAGGGGCCAGAGTCAGGAACTCCAAGAGGAAGATTGCTGCAGAGGCCCCATGAAAATAAGGACTTGGGACTGTGGCTTGTTGAAAGGGAAGCGGGGGGGGGGGGGGGGGAATCTTAGAAATATTACTTAAGGAAGTTTGAGTTCCAGTGTGCCAAGAAGCACTCGTGCACATACTGAGAGAATTGCATTCATTATCTTTTGCGTTTTGTGTGAAATTAAAACCATGGATTGGAAGATAGGAAATGTATCAGGTGTCAAGACACATTAGTGTCAACATCCTTTATACTATTTTGAGTTCCTTCCCCCCTCCCCTTTAAAATGGAAGAAGGTATGATCACACATGTGGTTAGCAAGAGGCTTGCAGATGATGCCTGTAATTTTTCTAAACCTCTAAAGTATTGTTTCTGGTTTCTCTTATTTAAAAAGATAAGTGGAGACCCACAAGACTCATGGGTGAAGTGCCGCCTGCCTTGGTGGTGGAAATGGAGCAGAAATGGCTTTCCCTGTTCTTTCCCTATTTGCTTCCAAAAAAAGTGGCTGATGGTGTCAGGCAGCAGCTTCCACTCCTTTCTGTCCTGTCCTCTTTCTCATGTTCCAGCCCTCCCACACTGGGAGAACCGTTGTCTGCAGTTGCATAGGTGATTGTTTTCTCTTTGAATTTTTTTTTTGTTCGTAATCCTCACTTTTTAAATTTTGGATTTTTCTGCACAACTAGGTGTCTTGCTAGGTTTGTAGAAATGTGTGTTTTGTGTCTACATGGCTATGACCCACAGATTTAAGTATCTGTAGATGGGGCTATGTTGACTGTTAGACATATTGGTACTTCCTGGCTAGGATTTTTAGCAGTGTGTGTGCGTGTGTGTGTGAGAGAGAATGGGCATCTGATGAGAGAGAGAGAGAATCGGCATCTGATGACTTGACTATAAGCCCATTTGATGCCATGACTGTGTCAAAGTTTTTCATACATTTTTGAAAGCACTGGTCAGTTTGTACAATACGTCTCTTTCCATACAAACAGCGACCCTAACACTGCAATCCTAAGTGACATTACACTGTCCATTGAGGTTAATTGGCTGCTGAGAATTGCACTGTAAATGCCTGTAATTGTGAACTCATGCATTTCATGGATTGCATGAAAGCAAACCTGGGAGCTGAGCCAGCTGTAGTTAGCTAGTAGGTTTATTGGCCGCTTTCTCCCTAATGGGGCCCAAAGCAGCTTATAAGAAATGCAGTCAAATTCTAAAATGTAAATGTACCAAAAAAAAAAAAAAAGGATGACAAGGGCAAGCTGTATCTCAGGGCCTGTCTGGAATCTGATAGGCCAGTTGTCCATGGTCAAGACCAAGGACGTAGACTTTCTAATTTCCAGGGGGGGGCGGGCTGGGGCTGGGCCAGAGACATTATAGGCCATTGTCTCTGGGGGAGGCTCAGAAGTCCTGAAAAAGTTTTGGGGGGGCTCCAGCTCCCCAGTCCCCTGAAGTTGACACCTATGGTTAAGAGCCAAGTGTCCTTTAGCTCTTGTCCCTCAGCTTTTGCCCAAGGGCTTGCCTCTCCTGACCATGTTTAAGATATATACTTGAGTCAGGAAGAGAGAACTAAAAGCTCAGCTAAGGTGTTTCGACTGGCATCCATGTTCTTTTACCCACAGACATTTATATAGACAACAGTTGTGCTGGTCATTGGTGTAGGTTTCAAAACCATGATTACTGCTTTCACTCTGCTTTTATCTCAATCATGTTTCACTCGACATTAGGTAAATAGTGCATTAAAAGCCAGTCAAGTTTATGGCTGTAACCAACCATGGTATTTCCCCCCCCCCCCCCGATTCCCTGTTTCTAATCATTTTGAATTGGCTGCTTGAAAAGGCAAACTCTGTTTATCTCTAATTTAGATTGCATTCAGGCAGCTAAGCCACTACTGTGAAATTGGATTAGTTGCACTTTTCCCATTGCGGGTTCTCTTGTAACAAATTAATATTAGGTGAGATAATTATTTTAATAGGCAAATGAACCTTCTACCAATAATTTCCTAGAATCCATGCAACTAGCATCACTATTAGAGCTTTTTTCCATTTCAGCAAAACACACATACACACACACAAACACTTTCTGTGGTTGCTGTACTGAGAGTTTATATTGACTACACAGTATAATTCTGTTCGGGATTGTAGTTCAAGATTCAATATTTGGACATATCAGTATAGTTTCCAACGGTCAATCCATCTTTTAAAGATGAAAGAGTATAGCAGTATTGATTTCATTTACTGAAATATGAACTCACATCAGTTGATCATGTACTTGCCTCAGGTCCTGAGATGCTCCAGGGAAAGGTGGGCATATAAATGTTTGAAATAAATGTACAAAACTTTATTTTGTACTAACCATTTGCAGCATTGGTATTTTGTTTGTTATTTTGATTTGTATAGCCATCTTGTTTCTTGGCCTTTCGCAAAAGGCTTACTTGTGAAAGCAAGAAAATCAGAGAGGTTTTTAAAATGTTAGTTAAAGCTATATAAAGCTACAGAACTATCTATATATCTAGTTCCCAAGGTGCCCCCTGCGTGTGGATATCTAAATCTGTGCGGGGGGGCACCCGGGGGGCAGGGAGGTTTTTCTACACACAGGGGGACTTCCGCCATGTGCAGAAAAATCCTAAAAGTTTAAAAAAACTTTTGGGGGATATTTAAATCCCCCAAAAGTTAAACAGTGTTCCCTGCGCATGCGCTGGGAATGCTTTGGCCACTGTTGGGAAGGGGGTGGGAGGCGGCTCAGTGGGCCTCACCGTGCCATGCCGCCGTCTGCTGAACGGGGGGAGGTGGCTGGGCAGGAGAGTGCG
This sequence comes from Lepidodactylus listeri, assembly GCA_029233225.1. Lineage (NCBI taxonomy): Eukaryota > Metazoa > Chordata > Lepidosauria > Squamata > Gekkonidae > Lepidodactylus > Lepidodactylus listeri. The sequence goes on from JARCFY010000004.1 coordinate 127,846,345, forward strand.
AGGGGCTCACCAGGACGTCCCTGAAGAGGAGCTGCAGGGCTGGGTGGACAGTCCAGTCCATGGTGCCACTGTCTGGGATGTGGATGACCAGTGCCGGCCCAGGGGGGCTCCATGGCGGCCCATGAGGAGGCGAAGGAGGCGGCGGCTAGAGAGGCAGAGGTGGTGTCATCACCCACGGCCAGCAGGAGCATCCCCACCAGAGTGGCGTGGCCAGGCCCAGCCAGCTCTTCTCACATGGCGGCCCCGTGGTGAAGCCAGGACCGTCCTAGCCTCTTGGAGGCAGCGGGGAGCGTCAAGGCCCAGCCTCCTTTCCAGCCTGCCAGCCTGCCCTCATGCGCAGCCGGGACTAGGCCGAGGTGGGCGGTGCTGTGCCGCTTTGCTTTCCCCGAGGCTGGAAAGGAGGCTGAGGTTGAGGCAGGTGAGGAGGGAAGGAGGTGGCACCACCCCCACCAGCGCTGGCCAGGCCCGCTGAGGAGGTGACACCCTCAGACTGGGAGGCCCAGGAGGGGTGGTGGGGTTAGCCCTCCCCCCCCAAAAGAAGGGACCCTGAACCCCTGCAGGGTGGCCCACCCTCAAGCAGAACGCCCAAAAACTGGAGACCCCCCCCCCGAAAAACCCGACCCTCTGAGGGCCATACACCACCTTTTGATGGGGGACAGGTAAGGAACCCCCCCCCCCAACACACACACTGGGGGGGGGTTCACCTCCAATGCTCCCTCCCAGCAGTGGAGTTGTGTGAGCAAAAATCCTACTTCATGACCTCCTGGCATTAAAGTTATGAGCGAGCGATTTGGCTGCTGCAGAAATTAGTCTGCTCTGGAGCCATCCTGCCTGATCTGAGAGAAAAATGTGTGAGCCGGAGGCTAAAAAACTGTAAGCTAGCTCACACTGACTCAGCTCAGAGGGAACACTGCTCTGGAGCCATCCTTCCTGAGCCAAGACAAAAATGTGTGAGCCGGAGGCTAAAATACTGTGAGCTAGCTCACACTATAACTCAGCTGAGAGGGAACAGTGCTCTGGAGCCATCATTCCTGAGCTAAGGCAAAAACATGCGAGCCGGAGGCTAAAGAACTGTGAGCTAGCTCAGACTGACTCAGCTTAGAGGGGACACTGCTCTGGAGCCATCCTTCCTGAGCTAAGGCAAAAATGTGTGAGCCAGCAGCTGGGGTGGGGTGGGGTGGGGGGAGAGAAGCGGCAGGCCGAGCACCTCTTGGGTGCTCAGGCCCGCCGCGACAGCGGGGGGATTGGGGGGGAGAGAAGACTCACCTGTGGATGCTTCCTCTACTCGGTGGAGCTCCTTCTCTCCCTTCCCCGCGAATATTGTGGGTCCCCCTTTTCTTGTAAGGATATAAATCTCACTTTTGAACATTCGGCTCAGTCTTCATAACAGCAGGCTACTCAAGCAAGATGTGGTGTGTGAACAAAACAGCCTGTACGGCTTTGGTGAAATATTAATATCATGATCTCTATTTGACAATGCAGTGCAGTGATCACAGTTAACATTGTCAGGGTTGCTCCCTCATGTGCGCTATGATACAGAAATATATGAGACTGAACAAGATATTGGATTTTGCAAAATTCTGTTAGTATTGCTCATCTGCAGAATCTACGCTATCAAAATACCTAGGTTACTTCTACACAGTGGGGATTTTCTGTGTAGCTCTCATTGCAACAGGGAATGCGGCAGAGCATCCATGGGGCAGTTTCCCTGTCTCAGCACCCATGGCTGCAATTTCTCCCCCCCCCCCCCCATCACCAGAGGGCTTTCTGGAAAAATGTTAGCATGTGCTAGATTGCTAGACAAAATGTCATTATAACAAACTATCAGGGCTTTTTTTTGTAGAAAAAGCCCAACATGAACTCATTAGCATAATAGGCCACACCCAACAGCAGAAACTCATTAGTATATTAGGCCACACCCCTGACAGTGCAGCTCCCTCCCAGGATCGTCTTCCCCAGGATCAGCTTGTGGGGCGCATGGGGAGCCTGAGGGAAGGAAGACGATCCTGGGAGGGAGCTGCACTGTCAGGGGTGTGGCCTAATATACTAATGAGTTTCTGCTGTTGGGTGTGGCCTATTATGCTAATGAGTTCATGTTGGGCTTTTTCTACAAAAAAAGCCCTGAAAGATTGTTATAATGACATTTTGTCTAGCAATCTAGCACATGCTAACATTTTTCCAGAAAGCCCTCTGGTGTTTTGGGGGGGGGGGGGGAGAAATCCCTGGATCAGCTTGGCTTCCCCAGGCACCCCCACAGCTTATGAGGCACCCGGGGAACCTGAGGGGGGGGAGGCAGTTTAAACTGCCTTCCCTCCCTGAATCAGCTTGACTTCCCCAGGTGCACCGCGGCTTGCGAGGTGCCTGGGGAACCCGGGGGGAGGCTGTAGGCATGGCCAACTCAGAAGCCAGCTGGAACTCCGTTCCTGCCCAAAAATAGCCCTGCAACCTATTATCATGATATATTTGCTCCTCTGAATTCCATCTCTAGTCATTTTCATTACAGAGATAAAGAGAAAGCCTCTCCCTTTATACCTCTGCCATGAAAGAGTTAGAGACTTACTTTAAAAAATAAATGCTGAATATTTGGAGGAGCTAATGCATCATGGGATGGCACTATATTGTTATAACATAATTGTGCTGTAGTAATCTAGCAACTACTACTTTTAAAGAAGGCTTGTGGTAGCATGGGGAAAATGGTGACCTTGGGGGGTTAAGGCAAGGAAAAGGGCATCAGTGTGAGTGGGACCTTAAAATATGTGAGGGTACTTTCACTGCTCTCTTTCCAAAGGATCATATCAAACCATGTTTGCAAAAGATTGCATTGAAACAGGGACAACTTGGATAATTAAGGGATGATGTCACACAGATGCCTCCAAATACCCTGTTTGGATGCAAAAAATACCCCATCTCTTTGTGGAAGTAGCAATGTTACAGTGCAGTCGTAGTTATACTCTTCTAAGCTCACTGATTTCAGTGGACTTAGAAGGGTGGAACTCTATTTAGGGTTGCACAGTTTGTCTGCTCCAGTGGAAATAACAGAGAGTATTGTGGTACCTTAAAGACTAACACATTTATTGTAGCATAAGCTTTCTTGAGGCTGAGCCCTTTTTCAGATATGTGAAGTTGAGGCATTTACCAAAGTGGGCTGTGGCTCATGAAAACTTATGCCACAAAACATTTGTTAGTCTTTAAGTTGCTACAAGACTGTGTGACTATAGCATACATACAATTGTTAATGTTTATAGCATTGGAGAGGGAGGAATGTAAAGCCTTTTTAGCCCATTGTTAAGTAACCCACAACTGCTCAAGAGACAGAAAGTAATTAAAATATTTCATGTATTTAGTCTGTCCTGTACCCTGAACTCTGTCTGTGACTGTCCCATGACAAGTTAATTATAGGGTTTGTGAGGCGTTCTGGTAGTCAAATGTCTCAATCTTGTTAACTTACCTGCCAGTGTTCATTGAATTATGTCATTGGGGTTCCCATCCATCTTCCCTTTTTGAGTTGTTATGAAACAAACCTTTTAAAACTCTTTATGGATATTAGCTGTGCAAAGAATACCTGGTGTTTTTACATGTAGGGTCCCCCCCCCCCCGATAATTAATATTAAGGAATGAGAGCCAGTTTGGTGTAGTGGTTAGGAGCAGTGGACTTTAATCTGGGAGAACTGGGCTTGATTCCCCACTTCTCCACATGCAGCCAGCTGGGTGACCTTGGGTCAGACACAGTTCTCTTAGAGCAGTTCTCTCAAGAGCAGTTCTCTCAGAGCTCTCTCAGCCCCACCTACCTCCCAGGGTGTCTGTTTTGGGGAGTGGAAGGGAAGGAGATTGTAAGCTGCTCTGAGACTCCTTTAGGTAGTGAAGGGAGGGGTATAAATTAAATCTCTTCTAACTAAGGCCCAGTCTACACAAACAGCTAGTAACATAAGCCTTTTTCAGAAAATGCATCCACTTGTACTGGGAACCTGACAACCACTTGAATCAGGACTATGAACTATCTATAATGCTTCTTATATGTGCAGTCACCATATTGTCTGAACAGGGGCAACACATGTATTTTGCATGTGTGTATAGCTTTGCTGCATGTGGACTGACCACATGATTTTTCAGAGTTCTGGTATGTATGTACCAAGATTGTAAACAACGTGCGCAATGCACACATTAACCCTGTTCAGACAACATTGTGCCTGCGCATAAGGGGAGCATCATGGTAGTGCATGTTCCCAATGTGCATGGTCGCTGGCCTCCTGGTGCACATGGATCTAACCTGTGTAAAGGTATATGCTGTTCTTGGAATGCACCTTATGGAATGCACCTTCATGTGGAGAACTGCATCACTGAGGAAACAATCCTAAAGCCATTCCAGAAAACACTTAGCAGGGCAATTAAGTCCCTATGTAAGCATAATTCAAAGGTATGAATGGATAGGTAATTATTGTGTGTGTTCACTAGCAGAGGTGAGATTTCAAGGAGAGATTTCCTGGTTCACAGTTCTGCTCTCCTCTGCTAGCACTAGATTATAGGCACAAAAAGCACCTCCCTGAAATGGGATTAGATTACATCCTAGGCCTGAGAGGAAGCCAAATATCTTCCTTTCTTTTCCAACATACAAATTGCCATTAGTCACTCACTATCATGTGCACTTTAACACTGCTAAGAAATTTGGCAGCATAGAAGTCCATAAATATTTAACACCTTTGCATAGAGTACAGTATCCCTTAAACCCTGAAATCTTGCAAAGGCAGCTAGCTATAGTGAGACTGTTGTCCAAGATAGCTGCTTCTGCTGTCTCAAGAACTGTGGACGCCATACAAGAGTCATGTATTTCTCGAGCTGGAAATGTCAGCAAAATAACACCAACTGGCTATCCCCACATAGGCTTTGAAGGAACAGTGGCAGCTTCATCCACTCTCCCCTTCCAGTAACAGAAAGCCCATTACGTGGCACAGCGGGTATCAAGCAGGAGTTTGTCTCCTAACAACTGAGGCAGAACTGCTGAAAACTTTTGCTAGTTTCAGTGTACTGCAGGGACTGGTCACAGTACTAAATCAAGGAAACGAGCCATTCGTTTGCACCAGTAAGGTACCCAGGTGCATAATGCTACAGTCTACTGCCCCAGGGATCTCTTGGTCAGTCCAAAACAGTAGATCACACAGCAAACTATTCCAGGACTGTACTGTTGTAAGCTACAGCTGTAGGAATTGTTCCCCCACTTAAGGTGGTCTGCTTGGCATCTACTAGGCCACATTCCTTTTCTACAGAGGCTCCCAACTTGTGGAACAACCTCCTCGAGGAGTGGATGGGGATGCCAACTTTAGAGCTTTGAAGGAGGTGCTGTAAGGGTGTTTTATTTATGAAGACTTTTAATAAGATTTAAACTGCAGAGATTTTCTTGGGGAGGAGGTAAATGGGTTTTTAGTGAGAACATAAGAATACAAGAGAAGCCAATGTTGGTTCAGGCCAATGACCCATCCAGTCCAACACTCTGTCACACAGTGGCCAGAAACACCTGGTGCCATCAGGAGGTCCAGCAGTGGAGTCAGGACACTAGAAGCCCTCCCACTATTGCCCCCCCCCCCCAAGCACCAAGAATACAGAGCATCATTGGCTTTGTGAGTTTTTAGTTTTTGGAATTGTTGATCACCTTGAGCTACAAGGAAAAGGCAGGGTATCAGTCAAATAAGTAAATGATTAAGTGTGCCTCCCTTGAAAAAAATCCCTATGCCTAAAATGCTACCATGTAAAGAGACTTTTTCCCAGTCTAATCTTCAGTTATTCAAGGGGTTCTCGGCTCAGTACTAAGCCCCCAATGTATTACTGGTATGTTGCAGACTGTTCTGCATTCCTTTGATAGGAAATCAGATTGTTTTAAGTGGTTTGTAGTGGTGCGCGAGCCAAGCTAGAGTGAGAGTTCTGACAACCATACAGCAGAGAGCAGCCAAATGCAGGTTGGTTGCTGCAGATGTGGGGTGGTGTAAACTCGACAGCTGACTGACATAGATCCATGAATTGGTTCCTTTCCTTCCTCTACCCTTGTTGGAGAATTGTCTGAAAAGGGCTGAAAGATACACAAGGACAGTAACTGATAATGATCATCAGTAGCAATAAACAACTTGTGGGCTCAGGCCCTCTGCCCAGGGTGTGAGCTAGGGGTTCAAAAAGGTGGCATTGCCTAGGTATGCTTTGAGTTCTTATAACTTCCCCTCCCACTTTGTGTTTCCACATCTTAGGATTCAGTTGTTGCACTAGTCTGTATAGTGATTGGGCTACTATTTACTCATCCCTCATGCAAAGTTGCTAGTCCATGAGACTGTAATCTATGGGACTGTGCAAGTCTCATGAGTGTTTGGCCAGCAGCAATGATGGCTGGAGTGGAAGGTACTTATTCACATGTGGTTATGCTCCCTGTTTTCCCCACTTGCATGCCGGCTTGTTCAGGCATGAGACTGTGCTGACATCATGTCAGTGTTCTCCAGGAATGGGACATTTCTGTGCTGTGTAGGGGACAGTGGTAGCAATTGTTGAGAGAGGAATAGTTTATTTATTTATTTATTTATTTATTGTATTTATACCCCGCTCTCCCCGCTCTCCCCGCATTGGTTGTTGAACCAATGCATAGTATGAACATAGTTTGAGTCCAGCGGCACCTTTAAGACAGACAAAGTTTCATTCTAGGTATAAGCTTTTGTAAATAGTAAAAACTGTGGGGTTGTGTAAGCTCGACAGCTGACTAACACTGATCTGTGAATTGGTTCTAGGTATAAGCTTTCGTAAACAACAAAAACTGTGCTGCTGGAGAACTGGAGGATTCAGGTTGCTGCTTGTGTTTTTCCAATCCTTGGCTGTGGTCACACGGTCATTTTGATAGGGATTCACCGCTGTTCGCTCTCGCATTTAAAATCGCTGATCAGACGCCCGTATCTGCCTCCCACACCGAAGCAGGCTCACTCGCACAGTCCTCCCAGTTCCCTAGCGAGTTTTCCTACATTTGGAAAATCAAGTACTTTCTGGGTATTTGCGCTTTGAATCCGCGATTTCGCTGATCTGGACAGCCATCTCTCATAATGATTGTGATTAGGTCGTCTGTACGTCTTTCTTGCGGTAGTCCCCCCCCCCCCGGCTTTCACCATTGTGTGCATGACCATCCCTGTGCTGAATATATTAAATGCATGAATGCTCAGGTGCACATAAAACAGCACTCAGTTACACATCGGTAGATCATTTTGTTCAGCATGGCAAAAAAAGTTTTTTCCAAAAAAATGTACCATGCCGCCACTTGGGCGGCGCCAGGAGTCATTTTGTAGAAAAAGAGGTGCAGGAGCTCATTACCATAACTCATTTGCATAACTCATTTGCATGTGCCACACCCCCTAACATGCCGGAAGTGTGTCCGAAGGCAACACCCACTCCTCAGGCTCCACTCCACAGTGAGTGAAACTGACCTGCTCTTCCTCCATTCCCTTCCCCATCCAATACTTTGTGCAATAAAAATCAGTGTAAAGAACACACCCTCATTCTCTTCCTGCTCCCTTGAAACCACCAGATTTCAAGTAGACTTGAGATACCCAGGACATGCACACCACCCATCCCTTCCCCTTCCCCTCCCCACAACAAGACACCCTGTGAGGTAGGTGGGGCTGAGAAAGGTCTTTTGAGAACTGCTCATGAGAGAACAGCTCTGAGAGAACTTGTGACTGGCCCAAGGTCACACCAGCAGCTGCACGTGGAAGAGTGGGGAATCAAACCCAGTTCTCCCAGATTAGAGTCCAACTCCTGACCACTACACCAAACTGATGGGGTGGAAGCTGCTGAAGGGTTGGTGAAATTTCTCCAATACTTATGTGCCATGTGCCCAGATAAAAAATGGTATACTTAGAAAATTCATATGCCACCTTGAGCAAGTCTCTGGAAAAGCAGCACACAGTCATAAAAGGAACAATGATAAAATTATCAATATTAAAACAAAACATTAAAAACAATAAAGACCCCAGCAGGGCTTTCCCCAGGGCACTGCGCCTCTGCACCACTCGGGGAAGCTGAGGAGGAGGCGGGGCTTGGTCATGTGCCTGCCCCCTGGGCTCCTCACTCCCGGAGCTGCGCTCCTGTGCGCTCCCGCTCCAACGGACCCCTGGGCGGCGCGGCTGTCTGGACAGTGTCTGGAGCCTTGTTGCACAATGCAAACAGTTGGGCAAGGTGTGTGTGATCATCTGAACCCGCTAAAAAAAAAATCCCGATCAAATCTACAACAGGAACAAATCGTGGTAAGCTTGCTGTGTGACCACACCCCTTGACTGTGTGTAAAGTGCCCATTTGGTGTCGTGGTTAAGAGTGGCGGACTCTAATTTGGAGAACTGGGTTTGATTCTCCACTCCTCCTCCACATGCAGCCAGCTGGGTGGCCTTGGGTCAGTCACAGCTCTCTCAGAACTCTCTCAGCCCCACCTAACTCACAGGGTGTCTGTTGTGGGGAGAGGAAGGGAAAGGAGATTGTAAACTGCTCTGAGACTCCGAGTGAAGGATGGGTATAAATCCAACACTTCTTCCTCCTCCTCCTTCTGGATTGTGCTTCTATGCTACAGAAATTATAAATATGAGTATGATTATTCTTTTATTATAAAATAAAGTGATTTTCTAGCCCCAACAAGTTGAAGGTAGTAAACTCTTATAAAACTGGGAACTTTTTTATAGCCCTGAGTACTTACATATTTATTGTATGAAATAATTAATCTGTAGTTTTAAAGTAGATCTCTAAGATGCTCAGGGGAATTCTTTCACCATTTGGTCATAAATTCATATTCTTATAGACCTATATGAATTGAAGCACTATGCATTTCAGGAGGTGATCTACCTCCTCCCACTGTTTTGAGCAACTTTGGAATTAGCTCTGAGGGTAGTGACCTGAAGTTTCAGTGTACTTGATTCCCATCAACCCACCTTATTAGATATGACTTGAGAAATCTTGTAGACAAGTTCATTGTTCTTTTTATAGCTCCGAGTGGGTAGTTGTGTTAATCAGTAGAATCATAGAGTTGGAAGGGACCTCCAGGGTCATCTAGTCAAACCCCCTGCACAATGCAGGAAATTCACAACTACCTCCCCCTCCATACCCTCACTGACCACTGTTCCACACCCAGAAGATGACAAAAAAAAACCCCTCCAGGATTGCTTCCTGACCCCAAAGTGGCAATCAGCATTTTTCTGGGCATGTAAAAAAGGGTCACAAGAACAAAATACTGAGGCAACCCTTCCTGCCCTCCCTTCTCGTGATCTGCCTGAGTTCACAGAATCCTCATTACTGTCAGATGGCCACCTAGCCTCCATTTGAAAACCTCCAAAGAAGTCCTGTAACCTCCATTCAAGTCCTGTAACATCTTATAGACCAACAGAAATTTTCAGGTCATAAGCTTCCATGAGTCAAAGCTCACTTCATCAGGTATGGTGTCTGGCAAAGTGAGCTTTGGTTCACAAAAATGTATGCCCTGGAAAATCTTGTTGGTCTTTGTGGTGCTACTGGACTCATATTTTGTTCTGTTCTTATTATAGTGGTCCTCAGTTTCAATCAGTGACCCCCAACACAGTGCCCAGTTGCTTCTTTTCCAGAGCATATTTTCCCTAAAGCAAAGACCTAATCCCGGCTTTCCCTTGACTCACTTTAAAGCACTAGGTACTTAAGAAAAATTGAGGAGGCATCACCTTTCTGTCTGCAAGGAACGCTCATAGATAAACAGCTGTTTTCATCACATGATAATACTTGTCTTGGAACATCCAAATATTTGGCGATTGGACCCAGATCCCATGTCATCAATTTATTGGTTGGCTGTGCCCCCAGTGGTAACCATTTGGTGGTAGTGCCCACTCCATGTTCTCACAATTCCAAAAATGCCCACAGGCTCAACAAGGTTGGGAATCCTGGTTTGGATAATAAGAGGATCATAAGAGGCTTGGATCCAGTGACATGCAAATGGAGATGTACACAGGTTTAACCCTCTTCCACTTGCACTTGATCTTGTGCAATACTTGTACTTTCCTCCCGATATCTTACAGTGCCTTACAGTTGTTCCACTTCATCTTGCACAGGGAAAACAGTTTGGGATGCTCTATATTTAACTTAGTGCTGAAGGTTTTACCCTGCTCTTCATGTCCCATTTTATGTATACCGTTGTGCTGTGTGCTTCTTCAGAGTAAAAAACAAAACCCAGTTTGCTGTCATTATGACAAGTCAAAAATAAGGAACAGCTGGTTTTCAATGCGGTCAAGTAGCTTCGTCTAGGAAAAAAACGTTATTTGCAGAAGCTTATGAGAAATAAATCCAAAATGAAATACATTTCTGGGAGATATTTGCTTTACGTTACTTTAGATGGACATCTAGTACATTACTATTCTGTAAGATAATTAAAAAAGAAATTAATTCCAGTGTCTGTTTAGATGGTATTTTCTTTTTAGATTTCCTTCTTTTCAATCTTTTGTTCTGGACATCTTCCTCAGTTTTGTCCCTGTTCTGCTTTCTGTCCTGCCATGTGACTGGTTAGCATTTTGGACTAGGATATGGGAGGTCCAGGTCTGAATCCACTCCACCATATAAGCTCACTGGATGATCTGCACTGGCTTCCAGTGGAGTACCAGATCAGATTCAAGGTTCTGGTGTTGACTTTTAAGGCCTTTAATGGTCTGGGACCTACATATTTTCAGGACTGCCTCTCCCAATACACCCCCAGAAGAGCATTGCACTCAGTAGATCAAAATCTACTGGTGGTCCCTGGTCCAAGGGATGCTGGTTGTCTTTAACCAGAGCCAGGTCCAACCTGGTAGAACTCTGCCGAATAACATCCATACCCTGAGGGCTTGATGGAGTTCCACAGGGCCTGTAAGTCAGAGATATTCCGCCAGGTGTTCGGTTGAGGGCAGCAATGGTTTCATCCTTCTGCCACTCCCACTCCACTCCTACTCATGAGACAATGGCACCGATATTCTAAGCATCATCTTTTTAGGCAACTACTGTGCTTTATTGTTTTTAAGTGTTTTATTATGGATTGTATGATGCTACTATGTTGTATGCTGCCCTGAGCCTTGCCTTGGCAGGGGAGAGCATTTTAAAATCTAATCTGAAAAAAATAATTAAATAAATAAATAGCATCTTGGTCTAATTTAGATCACAGGGTTCTTGTGAGGGTAAAATGGAGGAGGCGGAGGAGAGATTGGATTTATATCCCATCCTTCACTACCCGAAGGAGTCTCAGAGTGGCTTACAATCTCCTTTCCCTTCTCCTCCCCACAACAGACACCCTGTGAGGTAGGTGAGGCTGAGAGAGCTCTTTCAAGAACTGCTCCTGAGAGAACAGCTCTGAAAAAACTTGTAACTGACCCAAGGTCACACAAGCAGCTGCATGTGGAGGAGTGGGGAATCAAACTTCCAGATTAGAATCCACGCTCCTAACTGCTACACAAAAGGAGGGGAGTAACCTCTACAGTAGAACACCTAAGGAACAGTGCTTTAGTATTTGTGGCTCTATCAAGGATCTTCCCCATTATATTCTTGAATGCTCGATGTATGCCCATCCTAGGTTAAAATTTCTCTCCGGGATTCTATCAGACTTACATCTCTACTCAGATTCTGAGAAGATTGTATTCTTGTTAGCTAATTTCGATGCCAACATATCCTATAGAATATTTTTATATGCCTTGGCTGCAAAGAAAATACAGGCTAATGCTGTTCTTGTGGACCCAAGGTCACATCAGCAGCTGCATGTGGAGGAGTGGGGAAGCAAACCCAGTTCTTCCAGATCAGAATCTGCACTCCTAACCACTACACCAAAGGAGGGGAGTAACCTAGGTTGGATCCCCATTGGGGAGAAAATCAGGATATAAATGTTTTAATAACTAACAGAACAAAACTAGGTGCAATGTTACTGTTCTCACAATGATAATCCTCAAAACCCTTTGCTCTGTGTGATGACTTTTTTGGGGAAGGCATATTCCAGGTACACTGTAAAAAGTTCTCGCTTTTTCTGTACAGCTTCTTTTTGAGTCTTTACTAACATGAGCTTGAAGGATGAAGAAGAAGAAGAAGAAGAGAAGAAGAAGAGATTGGATTTATATCCCGCCCTTCACTCACTTGGAGTCTCAGAGCGGCTTACAAAATCCTTTCCCTTCCCCTCCCCACAACAGACACCCTGTGAGGTAGGTGGGGCTGAGAGAGCTCTTTCCCTAGCTGTCCTTGAGAGACAAAAATTAGCTGTTGTGAGCATTCATTTTGGGTTTTACTGATTTGTTTTTAAAAAATCAACTTCCAAGTACATATTATCATAGTCAGGTGTATTATCAAGGTAATTAACTTTCACCATGTAATAGTATAGTTGAAAGTGTTCATAAGAAGTGATATCTTTTCCACATCTGCCAATGATGAAAGCTAGCCCTTCCCCTTGCAGTGAGAGGGCAATAGTAATTGGTAATGCTGTGTCAACTCCAAAGAAAAGCCTGCCTGTGTCTTAGGAATGTTGGGCAACATTCTTTTAGGGGTAGACAGAAAACCAGCCCTTACTGGCACTTAGGGTTGCCATGTCCCCCCATCTCCTGGCCACTAGCAGGGGATAAAGGTGGTCAGATGCAAGTTGGGAAACTCCTGGAGATTTGGGGTGGATTCTGGGGAGGACAGGGACCTCGATGGGATACAATGCCATACAGTCCACGCTCCAAAGAATCCACTTTCTCCAGCAGAACTGATTTCTGTAGTCTGGAGATGAGCTGTAATTCAGGGGGGTCCCACCTGGAGGCTGGCATTCCTACTAGTACTATATACCAGTCTTTCCCAAGTTGTGGGTCATCATACCAAGTTCATTTGGTCATCATAGCAAAAAAGTTGGAGACTGCTGCTTTGTACCATGTGTTAGGGCAGAAGTGGATGCTTGCTTTACAAAATATGGTGCTTTGCCCACTGCTAATGGGAGCAAAAGCTGGAGACAAATTTGGGTCCTAATTTGTCAAGACAGACCAAAGATAGGGTTGACTATAGAGATGGAAAACCAGATGTGCAAAGCAGTAATCAGTACCCTACTGCTTTGCTCAGCAAAGTTTGAGTCCTTCCTGAGGCTTAAGGAGCCTCCCTCCCACTTGGGAGGCCTTTCTGCTAAAGGTTGGTGAAAGGCTGCAAAATTTGGAGAGCTGACTGGTAGGATGTAGGCTAAAGTTTTTACATTAGCCCCACAGTAATCAGTTTACTTGGGTTAAGTTTCATTCTGAATAAAACACTGGAATTCAAGGATTCAGGGAGGATGGTGTCTTTATTGGCAGGGGAGATCTCAAAAAGGTACTTGCATTGAAGCTTTGGAGGTATGAAAATTAACTAAAATAATTATACCATGTTAACAATTTGTTTAAAATCAGCTCGGATTTCTTTAATTGGCTGCTATCCATAATACAGTTTAAAAACACACATACACAGCCAGACAACTAGAAACAACAAGAATATAAAATGTCCACTAGTTTTATTAAGTTATGACTTAGCCATAGAGAATGGCAACTGTGTACTCATCTTAGATCTGCTGTCAGTTCTGTCTCCCCCTCTAATGAGTGTACCTTCGTCTGCACATGCTTGTAAGCTTCATCCACACATTGTAAGGTAAAAAATCATAATGTGTATGAAGCTTTCTGTGTTTCTTTCATATCCAATAAATTCACAAAAGCAGTGCTGGAACAAGGGATCCTTGACTAACAATTGGAATTTCAGTATTATGGTCAGTTAATGGTGAAGATATTAATTTGTTCAGAGAATTCATAGGCCACATGGCCAGTCACCTGATCGAGGTGGCTCCCAAAGTTTAAAAAAGTACAAAAATAATTTTTAAAATGGCAATTCCTCAGATGCAAGCAACACTTGAAATTCGGTTCACTATAAATTGTGAACATATCATCAGCGTGAGCATATGTAGTGCTCGAGGTAAAACAAGCACTGAGAGCTGGAAAAGTTCGATTTTCAAACATTTCATTTGCGAAAATTACAGCATCACTGTGGAGCAGTCCCAGGAGCGGGATGATCAAGGCGGTGATGTCAAAACATGGTATGTGGACTGATCTGCACAATAATTCCCCTTGCCAGTCTATCATAAGCTCATGGTTAATGTTACAATATATATCCTCTATGAATTTCTTTATGAGACAAACAGATTGCCTACTACATTGGTAATCCTTGGTACAAGGACACTTGCCAAGCCAAAGGCTGCAGTACCTCTTTCCTGCCAGATACATTGACAACACTCAAGAGCAGCATATTAGTAAGCATACAGCACAATCTTTAGTGGAGTCACACTCTTCTAAATCCATTGAAGTCAATGGACTTAGAAAGGTGTGACACTGTTTAGGATGGCATTGTTAAGGCATCAGCACTTCACTTTCCCAGCAAACTGGCACTGTGGCAGAACAAAGCCCTGAGGTTTAGCAGAGCACATCTTTGGCTTAAGACATGTAGTGGCTTGCCTTCTCCAAGGCTTGGCAGCTTGGCACCACCCCTGCTGACAGCAGTTACCAGCTTATGGTGAGACTCTTATCGCGTGCGTCAGAGCAATGGGATACCTTTACCCTTTTGTCTAAAATGGATGACCAAAGCGAATAATTAGCAATAGATCAAGAAATTGCTGTCTGTTTGTCTTCATCCAGCATACCCATTATTTGCACAAGCAATCCTCTTCTTCACTGCTACCAGCAATATAATGTATGTTATACTGGAGGCTCAGATATGGAACAACAAGGACTTTAAAATGGATAGGCTGTAATAATGTATTTTGTTGCAGACACTGATTTTTGTCGTCATTGTCCCCCAGTTTTATTTTTATTTCTTTTTTGTTTTCCCTTGATTTTAGTTTTGTTGCCTTCTGGGCTGTTTCTTTCTCTCTGAGTTACCCTAGGCTTAATTTTGTTACTGAGTTAAAGCTTTGTGAGAAGGAAGTTTCTATAAATATTAATTGTGTGCAGTTGTACCTCGGTGTGTGCTGAGACATTAAAGTGGTTTACACTGTGCATTTTTATAATTTTGCGCAGAACAAGAGCAGTGGAAAGGAAATAAACAGCCGTGGGGTTTTTGAGCATAATGGTTCAGTGATAACACTGGAGGGCAGAGAATAAATTTTAAAAGGCATTGGCCTTGGAACTGGGGAGCTTTCTCTCTTGACGGAGAAATCTCATCTCAGCCTTGGTTGGCTGCAATTATTTGGTTGCAGCAAAGAAAAATGTGACAGCTCTACTGCTGCTCCCTGCATTTCATAGCCCCCTTGGCCTCCACTGTTTGCAAATCTTTTATCTGTATGTATATTCCTACCCACTTAGGGCACCCCATCGTGTATCTCTTGTTATGCATTGAATATGGTGCCCATGAACATTTGTGCTGTGCTAAAATCCTCCTTAAATGTGCCACATGCAGCTATATACCCGGTGTCCAGTTTTAAGCTCTGGGCAAAAAAAAAATTCTTTCCCAGGTCTTAGTCGGGATTGTTTTATCGAGTTGTTATTCTTGCTTCTGTTTTCCTGCCCTGTCATCATCCCCGTCCCCTATTGCCACTTTTTTGCAGCTCGGTTTTTAAAATTGCTGTTTTATTATAATATTTTGGTTTTAAGACAGTATCAGTGACCCTTCTGGGTCAATAGTTGGAAACTTATGGCTAAAAGAGAAGGATGTACATTTTTTTTAAATAAATAAAAATTTATTAGTCTTTAAGGAGCCATGGGATTTTTTATCATTTAAACTTCAGAGAAGACTCAGTAATTCAGATAGGATGCTGATTTGGTTTCACATAGGATTCTTAAGGCATGGGAGATGGTGCCCCACCCCCAAAGCAAGTTAGTATAGCAAAAGGCCTGCAAAACTGTACCACCTTTTGGGGATATATGGGTATATTCAGCCATCTGTGAACTTTGCTGAATGGGACTTTCCTACTTGTGGGAACTTGTGGGCACTCAATGAAATTGCTGAGCAGTCAGGTTATAATGGATAAAAAGAAGTACTTCTTCACCCAAAGAGTGATTAACACATGGAATTCACTGCCACAGGAGGTGGTAGCAGCTACAAGCATGGACGGTTTCAAGAGGGATAAACATATGGAGCAGAGGTCCATCAGTGGCTATTAGCCAGAAGGTATAGATAGGATCTCTCAGTCTGGGGCAAGTGATGCTCTGTATTCTTGGTGTTTGGGGGGGGGGGGGCAACAGTGGGAGGGCTTCTAGTGTCCTGGCCCCACTGGTGGACCTCCTGATGGCTCCTGGTATTTTTGGCCATTGTGTGACAGAGTGTTAGACTGGATGGGCCATTGGCCTGATCCAACATTGGCTTTTCGTATGTTCTTATGTTACTTCTCCCTTCTTCTGCAGCCCAACGAGGTTCTCCAAGAATGTGCTGGGGAGGGTAGTGGATCCTCAGGAATAGCATAGGGGGCAAAGCTGAGGCCTGCAGTCTCCCTGTTCCACAAACATTCTGGAAGAGGAACTGTATTGTTGGTTACAGGGTCTCCATTCTTAACATATATGGGGGGAAGGGGATGAACCTTTGCCAGCACCATATAAATGTACCTATGTGTGGCAAAACTGTTAAGAGAAAGAAAACCAAAATGATTTTCGTAATCTTATATCCATGGCTGAAAACATTGCATTTTGGTTTTGCTGGGTTCAAGTAATGCAGAAAATCTGGATCAAGGAACTTGCTTCTATTTCCAAAAAGGAAGCACACAGCATTATATAAAGCATACAGAATATATTCTACCATGTATTATATATTCTAGCACATATTATGATATAGGGTTGCACAATTTTTTGCCTGCCAGTCCTGTGTGGTACCCGGACAAGTGCTAACAATTCCTCTCCTCCACCTGGTTAACAGGGACATTTATTGAGCCTTTGATAGGCTTTTGTACATGGCCTGGTGAACTTTAGTTGACTCAGTGGTTCAAAAGTCATGTGCCTCTGTTGTAACAAGCTGTAACATCTGAGTATTGCAGTAAGGTTTTATATACTGCATTATTTACTTGTGCCACTTTCATAAAGTTTAATTTAAAAAAACATGGTTGTTTAAAAAAAATTGCAACCCAGTATAAAAGAAATGAGTGTTTACTATGCTCAGGTCACATGGTGTTGCTGTTGTTAAAGGATGGATTGGCCCATTCTAGTAACACTGCATCAATTATTTAGGAAGTAAGTCATACATTTTTTAAGGCTGTTTTCAACTAAAATTCATTTCCAAGAAGAATACTTTTCCGTTCAGATGAGCAAAGCTGTCATGGCAATGAATAGGGGGAGAGGTGGTCTCACAAATATGGGGGGTCAAGGCCATGAAGGGCCGGCTTTGTATGTAATAGCCAGTACCGTGAATTGAGCCCAGTAACTGATGGGAAACCAGTGGAGTGACTTGAGAATGGGAGTAATATGCATGCTCCGTCTAGCATAGATGGAGCATTCATCTAGCTCTTGGTAATAGCTGAGCTGTGGCATTCTGCACCAGCTGGAGTTTCTGGCCAGGTCCTACCTGGCAGCTAGTGGGGGGGGGGATCCAGGCTCCTTCCCAGGATATTCTGCACAATAAAATTACCTGGAAGTGACATCTTCATGTTGCCGACATTGGGGGGATGACACTGTAGTTTTTGGGCAAAACTCTATGGCTTGTAGGCAGTTTCACCGGAGAGTTTTGCCCAAAAACTAGAGCGTCACTGCATGACATTGGCAACATGATGGCGGCACTTCTAGGTAATTTCATTGTGCAGAAGATCCTGGGAAGGAGCCCAGATCCCCCCCCACCAGCTGCCAGGTAGCACCTGGCAACCACAATGCCTTTGGGCCAGTTGGGGGTGGGATTTCCCCCCACCAGCCAGTTGGCTGGCAGCTGGGAAGTGCCCCCCAAAAGCGAGGTCTGGTGACCCTATGTGGCATTGATCCAGGTAGCCAGATCAGCCAGATCAAGCTAAGGGACCATATTATTGGCTAGTCTAAGTTGGGAGAAAGCCTTTTATATCTTACCTTTCCTCATGGATCAAGGCAGCTTATGATAGTAATTAAAAATGTTCTTCAGTTTAAACCAAAATAAAATTGCAAACTTCCAAGCAGCTTCTTTTCACTGCAGGTTTCCTTCTACAAGGAGGGCGCACTGAACTTGGGGGCGGGGAGCGCAGAGGTAGGTGCATAGTAGCCTCGTATGGCAGCGTGCTTCTATTTGTATTTTCAAGTAGCCAAAAGCAGAGTGTCATGCATGATCAGGGGTGGTATTCAGCTTTAGTGGATCAAAAGTTGTAAAGGCTGGAGGTGTGTAAATAAAGAAGTCTGGAGGCACCTTACTATTCCAGCCTAAGTTTTCAACAGACCTCTCAGTGTTTCATCTCTTATCACAGTTTTTCAGCATGCGTTGTTGGTGATGCTATGAGCTGCAGCACAGGCAGTTGTTCAGGACCATTCTTCTTCAGCATGCACCTGAAGGACTTACAGATGATGCCTCCCCCACCCCCTGGGAGTAATTGTGAACTGACTTCATAACTGTCCTAGCACAGCCAGATGGCATCGCAGCATGAAACGCGTGCTGCAGTGGAGAAGTGAGTCGGCAGCCCAATGTGATCCCTGTTGAGACTCGCACAGCTGCCGTCTGCATTAAGAAGTGAACTTTATTGGCTCAGGGTAAGTCCTTCTGTCAGTGAGGGACGTTGACGAACTGCCCACTTCCTGCTGCGATAAATCAACAGCAGCAGGAAGTGCCTTCATAGATGTGCCCTAGCGATAGCGTGATAACATTTCTGATTCAGGAACAAGGCAAGGCTTTCAGTTGAGGGTATGGCAGAAATGGATTTTTATTGGTGCTGTAATGTTAAATCCGCTTTTTAAAGTGCAGGTACTACTGACATAATTCCATTTTGACACAAAATATCCGGGTACAGCACTTTGCGGTCCTTGTTTTTCATTTTCTTTTATTCCTGTGATAGTAGACTTGTGCCTCTCTCTCTCTCTTTTCTTTTAAATGACTAATAACAAATGCATATATAGCCCAGCAGAACCCTGTCTACATAGATCCCTCTCCTAAATTACTTTTTCCAGTTAGAGAAAAGGGGAGAGGGGATTCAAATCCATAAATGACAGACCCTTGTGGTTTGTCAAGCAAATGTGAAATTGCTTCAGAAAGGGGAAAACAACATTCAAGGTGCTATGTTTTTCAAGGTAACAAACACTTACCATAAACATAGCAACATTTGCAGAGAGGGCACTCAGAACAAAGGCATGTTCTAGCAAACAAAGGCAAATCCTAGCACTTCAGAGATGGCACTAAGAACACTGAGGCAAATCCTAGCAAACAGTGCCCAGTAACACAAGGAAAAGAGAAAGTCCAAAATGTTAACTTGAAGAAGTGGAGGGCTGCTCCTTCTTCAAATGCTGTTCAGTGGTCCTTGCCACTCCTCGCACTCTGAGTGTCTTATTTCTATGGCTTGGCCCTGCAAAGGAATTAGCAGTTCTTTCAGTTCACAAGCTCCTCTGAGTGCAAAAAGTCTTCAGTGGATAACCTCCTATGAGGATGAATAAATTAGTCTTTGCATTGGATGTGATCAGAGCAGTCCGGTAGCCATGAGGGGTGAGGCCCCATCTTGAATGTGCCCTGCCCTCCCCCTCCTCTCCTGGTCCCCCCTCCCCTCCCCTGCATGGCAGAGGGAGCCTGGGGTGACTGGCAACAATTGTGTTCCCGGGCAGCCTGGCCAGGGCGAGAGCGCCAGCTCTGATGCTGCCCGCCCACCAAGAGGTTGACTTAATTGTCCAGCATGAAGTAGAGTTCAAAGGCAGCGTAGCAGGAGGAGCACTGGTCCAGGGGACTGCCACTGCTGCCCACTGCCTCCTCTGCTCGGGTGCCAGTGGCCAAGAGCCAGGTGGTGCAAAGGAGAAGCCCTGCCATGGCCTTGCCCTGCACCATGCTTCCCTCACCTCCTTTGGTGTAGCAGCAGCCCACAGATGACTAAGCAGTACCTACATGCCCTCTTCCAATGAGATGGGCAGCAGCAGCAGCAGCAGGAGTAGGCTGGCTCCAGTTCCCTGCCAGCCCACCTTGCTTGGCGGGGCAGGGAAGAGAAAGGCCAGCTGACTGGACAGCTGCAGGGAAATGGATGCATGCTCAGGGAAGGCTGCCACCCAGTTGCAGGTAAGAGGGATCAGGAGCCTGCAAGGGGGGGACTTAGGGGAGCAGGAGGGGAAAGTGGGGGAGGAACTTCCCCAGCCTGGCACTTGGATCCCCACCTATAAAGCATGAAGGAATGTGTGCCACCCCCCTCCACACACACCACTTTGCAAAACTTTTGCTTTGGGCAGTGGCAGAAGAGCTCCAGTAATTAAATTAGCTCCAGTAATTGAATTAGCTCCATAAATTAAATTAGCCACTGTGCTAAACTGCCCCCTGTTGTCGCCCCCAAAAATTTCTGGCTATGGGGCTGGTTCAGAGATGCATCAGAATTCCAGTGCAGAGTTACATCCTTTGAAGCTTGCTGACTTCAGTGGACTTTAAAAGGATTTCACTGTGTTTAAGATTACAAGGTCAATTGCCTTCCAGTGAGGCTGTCCATTGTGCCTGGGTGTCAGCGCTGTTTTGGGATGGATTACTTGCTTTTAGGAGGAGAAGGAGGAGATTGGATTTATAGCCCACCCTTCACTACCCAAGGGTGTCTCAGAGCGGCTTACAAACTCCTTTCCCTTCCCCTCCCCACAACAGACACCCTGTGAGGGAGGTGGGGCTGAGAGAGCTCTAACTGAGGACTGCTCTTTTTTCAAGGACAGCTCTTGTCAGAACTATGGCTTGCCCAAGGTCATCCAGCAGGTGTAAGTGGAGGAGTGGGGAATCAAACCCGGTTCTCCCAGATTAGAGTCCGTGCACTTAACCACTACACTAAACTGGCTCTCCTACACTAAACTGGCTCCCCTCTCTACTTTTAGTTAGTAGATATAATCTGGACAGGGCCTCATGCAGAATCATGGGGTCATTTTCACTCTTCTGTACTCTAATTTTTTTGTGGAAGTTGGAATGAAATGGGCCTTCAGTTTTAATTCAGGGAAAAGAAAGATGTTTGCCTCAATAATCAGAAGTTAGGGAGAATGGGAATAAAATAGCAAAAAATAAAAAAGATGGAAGAATGTTGTGCAGTTCATGATGGAGCGTGCGTTTGATGCTTCACCAGCTAGCACTGATTAAGCTACCTGCTGGAGACTCTATCAAACTTCCTATTGTCTTAAAAACTGCACCACCAGGCAGCCGAATTAGATTTGATAGCCTTTTAACAGTATGACATTCTAGCAACAGATTGTCAGTGTCTTTTTTGTTGTTTTTTGTAATAGCATCCCAAAGCCAACAGTTGTGTTTGACGCAATGAACATAAAACAAATGTCTCTCTTCACCACCCCCTTGTTACTTTAGTGCCATGGAAATTTGGCAGAGCTCACCTATGCCAGTTTAATAATCAGTCATATGGGGATGTGGAAAGTTGGTAGATAGCTGCAATCATGTTATATATTGCAATCTGCTTGGAAAGTGGAACATTAACTGTTACCCTACATTTAGCAGAGATTTGATCTGACATAGTGTTGATATTTATACCTGGTTAAGTGTATCCCTGGTTAAGTGTAATGCTGTACTTTGTTGAAGAAGGATCTATTATTATATAAGGAACCTTTCCTAAAAACATGTATTACTTCAAAGGCGTATACAAAGTGGCCTTCTGTAGGGTTACCAAACCATGGCTGGCAACCGGTGTGAGGGCTTAGGGTGGGGACATGGTGGGGGCATGTGACTGTAAGGGACAATGGGTAGCTTTAGGAGTCACCAGAAACTCTATGGTAAAACTTTTTGGTAAAACCATAGAATTTCCAGGCATTCCTAGAGCTACCCTGTGTCACTTCTGGGTTTTACTCAGAAGCAATGTAACGATATCAGCAACATCACTTTTTAAATTTTATTCTTCTCCTGAGACTGCTCATAGCAGTGGTGGGTAACAGGGCTTTTCAGAAGGAAGCCTCTCACCATAGTGGAAAATCTGGCAAGCCTAGTCTTCTGAAACTTTATGCATTAGGCTTTCTTGCAAAAGACTTGATGCATACAGGTGCGGGACACAGCCTACCAGGAGTTTTATTGATGTCATGTTTTTGAACAGTTCCAGGGTCTGCAAAAATAGAGGCATTAGGAGGTCTTTCAGACACCTAGCAGATTAAAATACAGGACTGGTAGGCTCACAGGTTTATTTATTTAAAACAACTATGCCAGTGCTCCACCCAAATAGGGCCCCCAAGGCATCAAACATTAAAACAAGCTTGCTGTGTGTATGTTTGTTTGCCATCAAGTCACAGCTGTAGGGGTTTTAAGGCAAGATATGTTCAGAGCTGGTTTGCCATTGCTTGCCTTTGCATAAGTGGCACTGGACTTCCTTGGTGGGTCTCCCACCCAAGTACTCTGCTTATACTCCCACCAGGCTTGTTTCAATCATTGTAATAAGATCAGTATTGCTTCATGACATCTACCACATATTTTAAAGCTGAAGATAATGTACAAAAGCTGTGCTCTTTTAAATATTTTTTTCAAGCTTTATTTATTTTCTCAGGTTTTCCCCCAGCACCCCCCAGATCTCCATTTTAAGTCTCTTGTTAGCCAAAAATAGTTCAAAAGGAGCTCTGTGACACCAAAACACACATAAAGGCACATGGCTGGCACAGCTATAGCCCCTGGTGGTTTGAGGGGTGGGGGAATAGAAGCTGTGTTCTTAATTGTACTGCTTCCTTTTCTTATTACTCACTTTTCTCCCCTTTTTGAAAATGTTTCTCCTTGCCCAGGATTTGGGATTGAATGAATGGCTGTCAGTGCAATCCTAGGGAAAGCTGAAGGCGGTAGGAAAAGGGGAAGACTCAACATGAGATGGGTTGACACAATAAAGGAAGCCATGGCCATCAGTTTGCAAGACCTGAGCATAGCTGTGGTAGGATGTTTTGGAGGTCATTCATTCATAGGGCCACCATAAGTTGGAAGTAGCTTGATGGCACATTGCACAAATGATGCAATCCTGGGCAGAGTTACACCCTACTAAACTTATTGGTGTCAATGGATTTAGAAGGGTGTAACTCTGCATAGGATTGCCCTATATAGCATCCCTAAAGATTGCACTTATAGATGTCAAGAATTTCTTATGCAGAGAGATCCCTTTGCACTTCTTCCTTGTACACAATTTGTCTAATTGATGTGTATGTTGAGACTAATGCTACCCCCCAATGAGAAAGAGTGACCTTGTATGTTTCCTCCAGGTCATGTCTTTGGATCGATGCATTTCAGTAGCAGATCCCTGTTTTATTAGGCATATCTGCTTGGGTTTTAATCTCCTTAGCACCCCTGAACACATGGCAGGAATTAGTGATGCTTATGTCTGTTTCCATGGAACTTTCAGAGCCTATTTCCGTGGGACCTTCAGAGCCACTAATAAGCTGTCTTCCAATATGCCCAATTGACAGAGTAGTGAGGGAAAGGACACATTCTGCTCTATGATGTGGCATAAAAGTACTGGAATATAGCAACCTTTTGTTAATTCAGTCCCCTCCTCCATTCCTACACATCCCAAATTAATACCTTTAAGACAAAATAACACCACATAGAGCAGGAGTGAAAATTATAAGGCAAGAGTAATCTGTTCTTTCATGGTATCAAAAGAAAATGATTCACAAGAAGACAATCTTTATGACCACATTTCCATATCCACAGCCTGGTAGGCATCTCTTTAGCAATTCATAACGTTTGTTATAATTATTAGTCTTCTAGCCACAGTAGATATTTTGGCTTGTCACATTCATTACTGTGTGCTATGCACAAATCACTTTCCCCAAGAATATTTGTGGGTGAAATACTTTGTGAGATTCCCAAGACAGAGTAGATGGTTTTGTAGACTGCAGAGTATTTGCTACAGTCATTTCAGACTGACATGCTTTAAACAAGTGGATCAAAAAATCACCTTGCACAGCTAGAGAAGCTTTTAAATTTAAAAAACCTCTTAAGATGTCTCCAGTGCTAAAACAGTTTAGGCACTTGGTAAGTTTGGCAAAATAAATAGCTTAGTGACCTGCTTGTGCCTCAATTAGTTCAACTGCAGGAGACGGGAGAGAGGCTGCATCGCACTGGGAAAGGTAGTTATCGCACTTGATTAGTGTTATTTTAAGTTTGTGATACAGAATACATGCATCCATTCAGTAGGGGACAGTTAAGAAATTTAGGGGTGTAGAAATACATTTGCGTAAGGCAGCTTATGCAGTCAGGTATCCTACCATGCATTTTAGCACACATCTGCACACCATGTGAGGTGCAGTCTTCTTTATCAGGGGTGACTCAGTTGACCAAGCTCACCATGGGGTAGTATGATCATCTGTCTTGGCTCAGGAATACATTCCCAGTAGTTAAAACAATGCTACTCCAGTTTCTGCTTTTGAAAGTTTAGTGCATCAAAGCATATGCATGTGGTTGAATAGACACATGCATATTAGAATGGTGAACCATGGCTGTTCAGTCAAAAGCAGTGTTATGCTCTTCTGAGCTCATTGATCTCAATGGACTCAGAAGGCAGTAGCTCTATTAGTAGTAGACTTAAAGCAGGAGTGTCAAACTCATTTGTTATGGGGGGCTGGATTTGATATAAATTGGACTTTGTTGGGCCGGGCCATGTGTGTCATAAAATGTAATGCCAGGTAGCAGAGATATAAACTTTATAAAGAATAAAACACAAAGATATTTTTACTTAAAATAAAAACATGCTTGAAACATTAGCATTCTTGCAATACTTTGTTTATTTAACAGTCTCTGATAACTGTCACTTCTTGCTCTAAATTATTGCATCCAAATGTCTGTGCTGTTGCAATCTGGGAGGGGGAGGTGCCTCAGCCCAGTGCAGGGAGCAGAAGCTTGCCTATCCATCTCTCCTGAGCAATTCCATGGCTACGGAGCCCCACATGTGCATTTCCAAACAGAATAAAGTATTTTGATCAAGTGCCAACACTTTTTTTGGCAAGGATTGTTTGCAAGGTAGTTTTTTTCTTGCCAATCATCCCCCCCAATAGTTTTTATTTCAGCCACCATTTCGTCGAACCCTTGGTTATATGTGTGTGCCAAAGAAAGCAACCTCCCCCTGCTCCCCCAACCATGCTGTCTGATCATTCAATGCCGGACTGAGTCTGCAGCAAAGTGGATTGTGCTGGGATATCTGATCAAATGTCTTTGCCACTTCCGCACTGTCACTTTTGTCACTCATTTTTCCCTATTGCTTTGGTGTCCTCCCCCACCTTTCCACATTTGTTTTGCTCCCTCTGGGACTAGTAGAGAAAACAAAACACTTTTTTTTTTTTTGGCGGGGGGACCCTGAAGCAATAGGGACAAATGAGTGACAAAAATGACAGTGCAAAATAATAACAGATGAAATGAGGACCACATCCCCAATTTGGTGGATAGGCAGAGAGATGGCTAAATTGCCCATATGTCTTCGTTTATAAAACAATGCAAACAATGAATTGTCAAAGGCAAGATATACTGTAAATAACACAGAAAGTGGATCACATATGTAGCTTTGGTTGGTCATTAACTCTCTCTGTACACATGAATCATTTGACCTGTTTATTGTATTACTATCTTAAAAAAATTAAAATTATATTTAAAAAACAACAACAAATGTAGCTTTGGAATTTAGTTGGAACTTTCTTGTGTCTCATATTTTTCCTGAAGACCTTATACAGTGTGACTGTGGGATAACTGAGTTCATATTGTCTCTCATCACCCCCCCCCCTTTGTCTGGTCATTCAGGAGTCATGGATAGGAATGTGCTTTCAGGGCTATGTTGAAAGTTCAAAGATTCCTCCATTCTGTTATGGGCTAGTACAGGCTGCATCTGGGAATCCTGGTGCATTGATGCTCCTTCCACTGGAAAGTAATCAATATCCCTGTATTGACAAAGATAAGGAAAGCATGTCATTCAAGTCTTCCTGACTCCCAAGTTGCACTGTGAAAGATGCACCCAACTAAAGTGACTTCGTTTTTCAGTGCCCTCTTCGGATAGCGTAGTAGTGCGCCACGGCACACGGCGATTCAACTTGTCTTTTCCAGTTTATTAGATTGTTAGTGGTAGGTTTCAACTGGAGCACATTCCCTGAGGCAGGATGTGGGTTCAGAACACTTTTATAGATTGCTCATCTATACAGAACATGAGTTTTTTTCACAAAGGGGGAAATAACGCTCCCACAGGGCCATTGTTTGGATCAAGAAAATGGCATGGGGAAGAAGGCTTAAAAGCCTCCCAGTCTGAACTGGGCTCCTGTGTGCATGGCAAGGAACTTTTTAAAAATCCTGGAAGCTCCATACACTGAGCTCCTAACATATCATTTAGTTAGGTAAGGTGGAGTAATATGCTTAAAGAAGGCAGGGTACATGTTTTAAACTGACTGACAAGACTTCATCGTTTGTATTGTGTACACATACGTTGCTTATTTGATAAATTTATCGTTGTATACTACATTAAACCATCTGAAGAGTGCCATACTGAGGTGAATTAGTGGTACATCTAGGCCTACATCTTGTCAGTATCTGTAGGGGCTTATAGGGACTCTGTGAAGCTGCATCCACTAGGATCTTCCTGGCTAACATCCATTGATGGATTTTCCTTTCATGTGTATATTTTATTCTAAATCAGCTTCACATTAAGATAGGTGATTACAGTTATGTTGATTTTTGTAAGGTTTGACTTTCTGTGTAAAAAGCAAGCTATCGAAAGGTGTGAAAAGCCCTCTAAAATGTTCTACCCTTCATATCTTTATATTCCTTAGCGGACATGAAAATATAATGGACCCATGTAGCTTATCAGATCAAATGTGATGAGATCACTGAGTGTACACAAAATCTTCCCATGGCCCTCCCTTTGGATATGTAAGACAGGTGGTACAGTGGAAGTGTCATTGGCCACCAGCATTTCCATTCTGATACAGCGCCAGAGCTCATGTGGTGTAATGGTTAGAGGATTCAGCCATTAAACTCATTGGATCAGTCACAGTCTCAGCTTAACATGCTTCACAGAGTTCTTGCAATATGAGATTGTGACAATGCCCCGTCTCAGACCTAGAAACTAGGGACTTAATTTTTGTTGTTGTTTATTACTTTCAATTTTTATCCTGCCCTTCCTTTCACAGCAGAGTTCAGGGTGGGTTACAACATAATAAAATAACTAAATTCATAGCTTTACAGTAATAAAAACTATCACATTTCATATCCTACAAACTTATTTTTACCTTCCATACTTTTATTTTATAATTGAGGCTTTGGGGACCATTTAGTCTTCTGGTCCTCTATTAGGGCAATGCTTGGACTCCAGGTGCCACCCAACATTCACTTGGGCTGGGTTATAGGCTTAAAGGAACCACAAAATAGGCTTGATGAAGACAACTAAGAGACAGGTTTATTTCAGTGGTATGTGTGGCTTAGTTATTTCTTTGTTTTCCTTTTCCCCAGCCCTTTCAGTATTATAGTAACCAAGTAACCCAGTTCTTTTTTTGACTGATTCAGACTTATAACATGAAGCAGAAAGGATTTTCTCTTTTGGCTTTTTTTGGCAGGAACAGCACCCACACGTCTTCAAAAATACTTACGGTCCTAATGGACTCTCTAGCTGACCAACACATTTCCTAAGGCTCCTCCTACCAAAATACAACAACCTCCCACTTCTGTCAGTTGGCCAGGAGTTAAACTGCCAAATTTCTCTCCCCCCTCCCCTTTTAACATTCTGATCCACAATTTGAAAGTGATTGGCTGAGGCTCCCGAAAGGCAGAACTTGAAACCAACCAACCAGCCATCATAGAGATACCCGAAGCTCTTTGGGGAAAGTATGATGTAATGTAACAGACAGGTACTTATGGCTATTTGGGGCAGAATATGGATGGCAATAGTCATCTATGTTAGGCTCTACTCCAGATAGCCAACTATGTGTGACTAGATTGTGGGAGGGAGCATGAGCCCAGTTTTCTCAACAATGTACGTTCCCTCTTCTCCCCAGCATATTTCACTTGCAGGCAATTCTGCAGTTTTCCACGTAGGATGTGAAACATCAAAGTAAAGGGGGAGGAAATGTTTGTAAGCCATACTCTGCATGTCAGCTTAGCGCTTGCCCTGATTTTGAAAGCAAAAATTGCTTATTTGCAGCTATGAATGAAAGCAGCAAGTTTCTAAGCACTTAGACCCATGAGACGAGAAAAAAAAGCAGTGACTTGTTGTGCAAGGTATATTTTAATAAAGCTTATTGTACACAGCAGGGAAAGATGTAAACTAATCTGGTCTCTTGAGCAGCAGCTCAGTGTGTACATAGTAGCAAGCCAGTCAACAGTTAGGGTACAACAATAATCAATGATGAAGCCACTCAGCATTTTGAAAGGGAATGATGCACTCTTGTACTAGAATGCCCACTAACTTTGAAACTAACATGCAAATTAAACACTTGGGGAAAATTTATGCACATCTGCTTTTGCAGATCAGTGTCTCAAGCACATGACATCACATTTTGGTAAGGCATAAATAACTGCAGAATTAACATGGAAGGTTTCACACATTCCTGCTTTAAGAAGACATCTGGTTAAAAATGACTTCTGGACTCAAGTGAGCCATGAAGTACCAAATGTTCCTGGTGATTTCTTTGAAATAACAAAAATTAGTTATTTTTTTTAAAAAATCTCTTAATTTAAATCTGCTTGCAAAAAAATCTGTATTAAAAAAATTATATCCACTTCAGTGAGGAAAGAACTGCCAGCCAGCAAGCCTACTTTTGTGAGTTCCTGGAGAAATAGATCCTTTGTTCCCGGAGACCATTACTGCAAAAGTAAGAGGGGGTGTGGCTGTGACTCTGGTACTGCATTTAAAATGGGGGGGTGGGTTTTTTGGCTGAGTGATAGAGAATCTGCTTATGCAGAATTACTCTAGTCTTAAACCCAACAATGTGCTTAGGTTAGAACATCTCTGCACAGAATTGCACTGTCAAAGTGTTAGTGTCACCAAATATATGGATGGCTCTGCATATGATGGCTGAACATGTGAAAAGAAAAAGGGATAGGCAATCCGCAGAATCCTGCTCTTACCCCTGTCTACTCCTTCTGGCCAATGGGGGAAAGTAAATCTGTGTGCAGTGGTTGAAAGCTTTTTGAAGTGAGAAATAGTTGATTTGAGATATGTAATTAGTTGTAGAAGTTGCCAGAGTTGAGACCTGACAAGTAAATCGTTGCGCAATTCCTACGCAGCAGTCTAAATTCACTGGTCAATGGATTTAGAGTGGAATAATTCTGCACAGGATTACCCAGTCAGTTTCCTGAGCCCTAATCTTTCTTTCAGTTCAACAGGTCACTCCCTACGTGATGGACAAATGGAACATGGATCTTTTACTCAGGATTCTCCAAGGAAAGGCTACAGCTTCCATCCTGCACACAAGCCTCTTGTTTCACACATGTTGATTGGTGGAGAGAGTTTTTTCCAAGCTAGTTTCATATTATTTAAGAACAGCAGTGTAAGCAAGATTTGGACAGTTAAATTAGACCACTGTTTTTAAGATTTTGGAGAGCTGAGACACCTTTTTTTTCTGGATTAAAATCACAAACATACTTGCCTATACACTCCAAAAAGAGAGGGAGGTATTTTCTATATCAGCAGCACACAGAATGATGAACAGATATCATTCTTGCAACTAGAGGATAGCCTTGTTAATTACTTCTCAAAGTCTCTACCCTTCTATTTGCTCAGTCACAGGATGTAGCAAAAATGAGATTTTTCTTTCTGAGCCATGTGATACTTCAGTAGATCTCTTTCTCCTGTCAGTTGTAGTGATATCAGGGAAACCTGATAATCCTTACAGCCTGCTTTGAAGTGATTTTATATGTTGGCAGAAAGAGAGAAGAATCAATCCTGCTGAATGTGACCATTCTGTTTGGCATTCTCTAGCCCAGCTTATGGCAGGCTGAGTTCCCCAGCACACAAGTTTGTGAATCACTGAAGTAGCTTGGTTGGAATTGGTTGGGGGGAGGGGCCATGGCTCAGTGGCAGAGCATCTACTTGGCATGCAGGAGGTTCCAGGTTCAATCCCCAGCACCTCCTGTTAAGGATCAGGTAGTAAGTGCTCTGCAAGACCTTTGCCTGCGACACATGCCAGTCAGAGTAGACAATACTGACCTAGATAGACCAAGGGTCTGACTCAGTATAAGGCTGCTTCATGTGTTCATGTGGATGTGTGTAGAATTCTGGGTTGCAGTCTGATTGTGGGACTCTCTGCCAGATCATAAAAAACAATAAAAGAGAGTTGTTTAATTGTAGGAGATTAATCCGACCTCCCATTATATCTAAGTACCTAGTTCTGGCTGAGTTCATTATGTGGAACTGGAGGAATGCTTTAAAAATGAATTACTGCCAGTAGAAAATGGAAACTAATAAAAGGACTTGGGAAATGGCATTTCAGAGGGCAGGGGGAGTTGGTGGTTGTTTTTACTGTATACATTTCTCATGTGATCCTTACCTTGACTTAGCAGGGCATTAATGAAGTTTAATCAGAATTTAACGTATGCTTTCCTTTGGAAGTGACACCAGAAATAGGTAGTGAATGCCTTTCTCCCTTTGTTGGAACTGTGACTGGAACTGTTGGACATACACACAAACTGTTTAAGGTTACAGTCTATCATTCACACATTACACATTTCCTACTAGAGATGCTGTCTTATTAGTAGTATACCTTTAATGATACAATGATAAAATTGTGAATACTGATGCAGCATTCTAACAATGGTCACAGCAGGCTGTTCATCCACAGTGTGAGTCTGACTGCACAGTGTGTACATATCAATGAACTGAATGCTGGTCCAGCTGTCAGTCTTGGCTTGCCCCTTATGGTTCAGGAGTGATGCTTGCGTTTTATTATTTCTGGTTTGTATATGTATCTCATTACCCTTCACTGTATTACAAAAAATAACATTTAATGATCTCTGGAAGTGTTTTATCTACCCCAATACATTATATGGGCTGGGGTAAGAAAACTATCTCAGTGGCAAAATACATGGATTTCTGGGATTGTTTTTTTTCTTTTCTTCAGGCACATTTTTAGTTTATGGAAGGCAAACTGTAAGTGGTAACTAGCTATACTTCAGAGACATTGTTTACTTTTGTACACGTGACCGTCCCCTAAAGGAAAAAATTCCAGAGCTACTTTTCTGTGCATTTCGCCAAAAAAGGACAATTGTCCTAAAAAAACAAGAAGTTTTTTAAAAAAGACAGCTGCAGAATTGTTCTGGACTGGGGGCAAGGGGGACTGAGTTGGCAATAACAGAGGCATGGGTTAATTGATGCTGTTCCCAGCTGACTTTCTCTCATGCCAGCTGAAACTCTCCAAATATACTGCAGAGTGGGTTTTGTCAGAGAAGCAAGAGATAAAAAGGGAAGATTTGGACTGAATGCAGGGAAAGCACAGTAACGGCATCTCTTTACAGATGTTGTGTCTGTCTTTTCCCTTAAATGCATTAGCCTAGACATGGGGTGTTGAACTCATTTGTTATGAGGGCCAGATCTGACATAAATGGAACTTCGTTGGGCTGGGCCATGTGCATCATAAAATGTAAAGCCAGGTACCAGAAATGTAAACTTTATAAAGGCCACAGATAAACACAATTAAATATATTATTCTTACTTAAAATGCAAACATGCTTAAAACATTAACACTCTTGCAATATCTTGTTTATTTATCTAATGCACCCATGCAGTAAGGAGCAAACCCTTTTCCCAGCTGCTCTCATGGTCAATGCTCTGAGCCTAGGGGAAAACATGAAATGGCTGAACACTGTGAGCTTTGCAAGCCTGCACAACCTCTCTGAAACAAATACCTGCTTTCCCTTCCAGCCGGGGCTCTGGCAGCTAGTGCACTGATGAAAACCCAAAGAGGTGGGGTGTTTGAAAGCCAAAAGCACAGGCACCAGCATGCTTAGCACTTTCAACCACACGCAGCCAGCAGTGAAAGGGAAAAAGAAGAACTTCCAAGAGGACACGGCAGAGGGGCCACTAGGTGGGTGAGCAGCCTCTGACCGATGCCACAAGAGAGGGGGAGGGGTGCGTGCCCGAGTCTCTCTCCGAAAAGGCTTCCATGAAGCTGATTAATAATATAACACATGAGGGAGGCAGCAGTGCCGAGATTACAAGGTGTGCACCTGGCTGGGCAGGAAAGAGATTTCTCTCCCTCTTGCTTGCTGCTTCACACACCCACCCACCGGGAAGAGCCACGTGGTTCCACACCTGGTCGCACCTCCCCCTCCCAAGTAGCTTTTGTCACCCTGTACTGGCTGGAGTAGCTGAGTTTTATATTACCTGCTTAACAACAAAGCCATGTTTGATTTTTAGTTCTGTTCCTTAGTTCTGATAAATAACAAAACGCACAAGGGAGGCAGCTTGCAGGCTAGATTAAAGCCCCGGGCAGGCCAGTTCCAGCCCATGGGCCGTATGTTTGACACCCCTGGCCTAGACAGCCTCCACAGAAGACAACAGGGAATGTAGAAAAGAGCAAGAGTCTAGTAGGACCTTAACAAGATTTGTGGCAGGGTATGAGCTTTCATGAGTCACTGCTCACTTCTTCAGAGGGACTAGTATGCCACAATTCGCAGCAAACTTTATCTGGAATTGCCACAGACTTCCCCCCACACATACCTCAGTGATATCCAAATTAAAAGGACAAGGAATGGGACTCACACAGAACAAGCTCCACACACAAAAGCCAGAGCATTACAAACCACAGAGTACTGACCAAGCTGATACTTTTGTAAGGGAGAGTGCAGACACAAATATATCCGCAGTGGTATATTATTAGCAGCTGTTGTACTACAATAAAATTGCCTTATGGCAAAATCGTTCTAAAGAAGACTGATGGGAAAGCATTTAAAAGCAGAAACATTATTGCATTACCATTACACATCTGTTGTTATTGTTTGATTATTTGAGTTTAACAAAGATTAGAAATGTTGGGTTCCTCCCCCCTCCCCTCCATTTGTTGGTAGAGTTTTAAATAGCTGTCAGGGGTTTTGTTCTGATTTCCTGAAGCTAGATGTGTGTTTTACCATCTTTTCTTTTTATTGAATATCACTATATTTTGCAGTCGAGAAATGTGGGTATTTTGACAGGTCTTGGTAGGCAGCCAAAACCTGTGATAGACTCCAGCTTTTCCCCCACCATCAATTCGGGGGAGGGTTTGTACTATCATCCCTGTCTACCCTGAGCTCCAGAGGCGTTCACAGAAAAAAGAGTTTCAACTCCAAAGCCTAACAGAGTATCAGGGAGTGCTCTTGCCTAGTTGCTCAACTTTGTGAAAAGTAGTGGTTCTCTCAAATTAGGCTCAAGAGAAACTCAGAAGATATGTGCCTTCTTGCATCTCTTTGCATGCTTCTATAGTATAATCATATTATTTATTTGCTTCTTTTGTACCCCCATACTCCAGTTTTATCTCTGGATTCAGGAGTTTTAAGAAAACAGAATGGTGTTCAGAAAGACATTTCTGTGAGGGCATCTCTTACCTGCTCAGATAGTTTCTTTACTTCTCTACTTGAAATAGAAGCAGTAGAAAATAACACTTCTGTCAGGACCATGGACAGAGAAAGGTTCACAACCATCCCCTGGTCAGCGAGATAAGCAATGTTGTTCTAAGACCCTTGCAATTAATTGCACGTTATAAGTAAGGCAATGGATAGAGCAGTCATTTTATGGGGAGTATTTTCGCCCCTCATCACTCATACATTGAAGGAGGAAGACCAGGAAGAACAGCTGTTGCAGGAAGACTTGGAGGACTGGGGAGCAGACACTGAAGCTGTCCACCAGTTGTGTGTCTGTGTTCTAATGTGTGTTTTAATAAATTTAGAAAGACACCTTGAGTGCCATATATGGTAGGATGACCTTTCAAAGACAAAAACATCTTAAAATAAATGGGATGGCAATGCTGAATCTCAATTAAAAACGACAACTTAGGAATCGCTGCTTGTGGACACATGCCTTTTGACTTTCTCTTTTGAAGGTGCAATTGAGCAACCCTTTAAAAAAATTAAAAGCTGGAAGAAGAAGAGTTGTTGCTAATAATGCATTTTGCTTGAACAATGTCACTTAGTAGAACAGAGCACACAGGCTGCACGCTCACTAATGTTTGTTTAACAACATCCCTCAATTGGGCTGTATAGAGCCCAGAAAAAAGTTCACAGAGCCAGGCTATGTGTTACTCTCACTACGTGAGAACAGCACAGTTCTGCCTGTTGAGAATTCTGATGGCCCCCCCTCCTACATGCAGAGGAAGCCAGAGGGAAATGCAGATACACACAGGGAAAGAGAAGGCACTGGTTGCCTTACTTCGTTGTCTCTTGTGGCTAATTGTCATGCATCCTCCTTCCATCTCCTAGATCCATGAAAGGCAAGGAAATATGTGAAGGAACAAAGGTGGGCAGCAGCTTCCCTTTTTCCAATTCCAATCCCATTTGAGTTTCTTTGCTTATTGGCAAGGGAGCAATCCGAATTCTCAAGAGGCAGAGCTAGAATGTGGAGAGTATAATGTGTAGACTAACTCTTCCATAGCACATTTGTATTGCTGAAGCTAAGAAGAGCTGTTCTGGATTGAAGGCTATTGGGAAGTCATATGAAAATGGTTCTGAGTGGCATGGGCAAAGATCAGTACCTGTGTGTGATAAATGGAGTAAACAGAATTAATTTTAGCTGATTTTTGTCTTTGTTGTGAAACTGTGAGTAGCAAACTTAGTTTTTGTTAATTACATTTGTGTCCCATGTTTCTGTTGGTGGGTTCACTAATTTTCCAGTGATCTCTACCAACCTATGAGCTAGGTTAGTCTGAGTAATAGTGCAACCCCACCCAAACCCCACCACTCTTGCCATTACAATACACTGGTATTTATCTAGGTGCATACCACTTCCCCGCACATGCCCCATGCTTAACAAATGGATGTTGGCCTAGTTACAGAGAGCAGTCTTTCTTTGTAGCTCACATTCCCTGGGATCAACATAATACCACTACCCCCCCAGCCTTCAAATATGATGGGTAGTTATTGCCTTTTAAGAGGTAATTGAGTGCAAAGAGTTTAACTAGACAGAATAATACCACTAGTATAGTCAAAGTACAGAGTTGATTAATTGCTGTTGTGATTTACAATTTGCCTTTCATACCAAATTCTAGTGGCATGTTGATGGTAAGTGTGTAAGTTATGGTTCATTTTGAGCTCCTGTAGTTTGATTTTTATCACTGGTTTATTTCCTCTAAAAACCTACTGACTGAATTATTTTATTCTAGAGGGAAAAAAGAATCTTGCACTCATAATCTTGGAGGGCTGAGATCTTTATATTAAATAGATTGGATTTTCCAGCTCAATCCACTTGCATCCACTGATGCCTTAGTTTTAAAACGTTAGATGTTCTTCAAGGAAGCATATTAAAATATGATATAGACTCTTGTGGAAATAAATGTTTAGTTCAATGCAATTCAAGTAATAACATTTTTTATATATGCTCCTTATATCTAGGTTTATAAGGTTATGAGGCATGAGATGCATTTAGTAGAGATATCTGCAATATTAGACTTGCTGTTAAGTCCTGTCTGACAGGCTGGAGTGTTAACCAAATCACCTCCTCCAACAACCTGAAATTTCTCCTTATTTATCTTTGTACCGTGTAGGGATGGAGTTGGACCCTATGCATCAGCAATGTAAGGTAATTCCAAAGTGAATTCTTCCTACTTGTCCATTTTTTTCCAGCAGCCACCTGTGACCTTTGAGGGTTAAAGGACTTATGTAGATGAAAAGCCCAAACATAGGCACCTACACTGCAGAGGGAACAGTACCCTGCCTCTTCTTTCTGCAGTGAACTGTTGGTGCAAGTAGCCTGCTGACATAAGAGGCAGAGAAGGGGATTTTGCTGTTTCCCCACCTCAGTGCACCCAACCATGCTGCCATGCCTCTCAGTCCATGTGGATACTCTAGCCCTTTTTGAAGCTTATTATGTCTGTTGGAGAAAGAGGAGGGTGTGAAAGCTCCACTTCTGTGAGCACATTCTGCTAGTCCTGCGTAGGGTCCAACTCATGTTAAGACACCTGCAGCACAATCCTGTGCATGTTGATTGAGAAATAAGTTCTGCTGAGTTCGGTGGTGGGGGCCCAAGGGAGTGGAAACACACACATATTTTGAAGGCATCAAACAAGATACAAGAATCTATCTTAAATTTGTTGTTGTCTAAGATTGTCCCTGAAGGAACTAACTCCAGCCAGATCAATCAAAGTTCATCTTGTTTGTTTACCAGCCATTTAAATGCAGGTCAAAATTTAGTTGAGATCTGACTCCATCCCCCAAATTTATAGTAATTTATCTTCTTGAAATGCATCAAGAATTACATTTTATAAACTAAATAAGAATATCTCAAGTGATCAACTACATAAAAATTCAAATACATCCAGATAATGCAGTTCCTCTTAAATTGCTTTTAGGAGCTAAATTACTTCTGGAGAGAAGATTCCTCCAGTAGCCTGAAATAACCAAATTCACACAAACCTAATGACACAAAATTTAGGGACTGAGGCATGTTCCTCTTGTGCCCATAAAAAAGTAACAATTGTTTTAACTAGATTATCAGATTTATTCAGAAGATTACTCTGCAGGAATTATAAACCATAGATTGATAGGATGAATTTTAGAAATTCTAAAATTATAGGAAGCAAAGTAAAAAGGGTTCAGTGAAATCCCATTAACTTTAAGCTGAAATGCACTCACAGTATTTCCCCCAAAGGATCAAAGGAATGGTAGCAACCGCTGTAGAATCATATTAATACTATGGTCCAGTCATGATGCTCACTGGGTGCCTTTGGTCTGAAGCACTTTCTCAGTTTATTTATTTGTGGGGGTTAGATGAGGAGCTCCCACATGTTTGCTACCTTGAGCTATTTGGAGGAAAGGTACACATAAACAACAACAACAATTAATAAGCAACCAGCAATTTAATTCTCCTAGTACTGCTTCTGCAGAGCTTCTATTCTCTTCAACTGTGCATTAATCTATTACTATTATTCCATGAGCCAAAAAGTACATTAAGCCTGCCTAAATAATTCCACATGACCACTTAAACAACAACTGAACCCCAACATTATTTCAGAGCTTGTATGCAAAATTACCCAACCCGAGTGAATGTGGTTGTGTCATCTGCAGCCCAGCTTTCTTTAAAAAGCCCCCCTGTAGAAACCCAGTAACTGTCCTCTCCACAAACCCTGAGAAAAATTCCAGAGTGACATCATAGCTCTGGCTATGGAACGGAGTTCTAATATACATTTTATAGAGCCTGTCACTAATTGGAGATGGTGAAAAATGATATTTAAAGTCATATCCTCCTCTTTTGCAAAGATCTGCCTGTAGGATATAGTGTTTCTGTGTGCCTTCAGAGGAATTTTCTCATATATTACAACTTCTTTTATCTGCTCTTACTGGAAATCTACCCATCAGGGGCTATGCTGGCTGTGAGCCAGTGCATTGAGTTCCTGGAATCCAAATAATTCATGCATTTCTGAGCAATATACAACTCTCCTCAAATACCTGTCACCAGCTTAGAGGAGATATGTTTGCAGTGGATTGAAGTGGGCATGTAATGGAGTGTGTGTGTGCTGGGAAGGAAAAATGGAAAGACCAATCTTGTTGCAGAAGTGACTGGAATGGATGATAGGTCAGACCACCTCTGACATATTTTTCAGGACAGGAGCTTCCCCTATCTATATTGCTACAAAATATGGATGTCTTGGGTTTTATGGACTTGACCTGGATGGCCCAGGCTAGCCCAGTCTTGTCACAATCCATAAGCTAAGCAGGGTCAGCCCTGATTAGTACTTGGATGGGAGACCACCAAGGAAGTTCAGGGTTGCTATACAGAGGTAGGCAATGGCAAACCACCTCTGTTCATTCCTTGCCTTGAAAACCCAACAAAGTCACCATAAGTCAGCTGTGGCTTGATGGCATTTCCCACTACCGGGTTTTATGTCCTTAGAAAATGCTACATGTTACTGAGCAATGTAGTCATGGGAACCCTGGTTTCTGCCAGCATCCACCAGGACAGCATCCCTTCTCTTTCAGCATGGTCAAAAAAAATGCTGCCAATGGTATCTATCACAGACGATGTTTTGACCTTACCGTATAGTCCAATTGAGCAAGTACAAGTACAGTAGTTTATGGTATTGTGTCGTAACAATCTAACTGAGAATGCTAGGGCATAGGTTGAATGCTGAGGTGATGGGTAAGCAGCGGCTGGGGAATGCTGGGAAGGATTTCTCCTATTTTATCCCAGTTTTCCTCCAAAGATTATGGTGGTGATAGCAGTAGTAGTAGTTGTTGTTATGGCATTGTGTGTAGTATAGCCAAGAGATCCTAAGATTGTCTAGCAGCCAAAAGTTCTTGTTATTGTTACTGAGGTAAGAGAATTCTCAGAGGTAGTTTGCCATTGCCTGCCTCTGCATCATGACCCTGGTATTCCTTGGAGGTTGCCCATCCAAATACTAGCCAAAGCCCTCCCCTCAATTTTATCACTGCAACTATTCTTTATAGCAGAATGGGGGTTCCAGTATCCTGCTATGACGCCCACCTTTATTAATCTGCCGCTTTGTGGCTTTCTGTGAGGTGACTGATCAGGCTTGACTTGGCTTCACTGACCAGCACCCTCTATCTACCTTATAGTCTCTTCAGGGTTTATTTTAAATTGCTTTCTAGGCACGTTGAGAACCACTGCTAGAGATCTTCGGTGTTGGTTATGAGAGTCAGGCAATCAGGCTTTTTACTTTACAACAAAACAGAACTTTATTTCCAGAACCAAACAGGGGAATGGAGGCTGTATATATAGTTGACACTTTGTTACTTTATAGGCTGGCACATTTTGCTTAGAATACACTTTGGCAGTATGCTATATTGTTTTCAGTTTATTTAGCTGTTCCTAAGTTCACGCAACACTCTCATATGTACTCTCTCCTGTCCTGCTTAGTGGTTAGCCTTTGGCTTTGGCTTCTGGGCCCTTTTCCTTGAGTCCCAACTGGCCACCAACCAGCTGTCCAAACTCTGACCGTCCTTGCCTCAGCCCTCACTTAACCACCTATCCCAGGTTCTTCAGGAGTGATATAGTTTGTGTTTGTGACCGCTTATGTGCTCTACTTTCACTAGACTGTTCACTGTCCCGTGAACCAGACTATCCAGCACCAGTTATCTGCTTCAACTGGTCTTTTATGCTGCTCCCACAGAACTACAGATAGCCACACCAAGCTCACACAGAGCTACCGAGAGAGCTTCTTCTCACAGACTCCCCCTCTCAACTCACTCTCCCAACTGTCCGCTCCCAACTGTCAGTTGTGCCCGTTAAGTGTCAGTCACTGAGTGTTCTGAGCTAAATGGCCCCCTCCTCACTTAGTCATGTGACTCAGCAATGCTCTGTGTTTACATTTTTGCTGGTCCCAGATTTTTCATTCCGTCCCACCTGCATTCTTGATTTGTGATCTCTGTAAGCAGGAATTCAGGCACTGTGTGCCTTTAGAGGAAGTTTTTGCTATTGCTGGTAGAGGGCTCCAAAATGTTTATTTCATTTAAGGCTGCAAGCTGGACCTTTTTTGTTTCTGCTAGGGGTGATAAATTTACAAAATGCTCTTTGGGAAAGAATGCTGGACTTTGCTAATGAAAAGGGGGGAAATCTGGCCACATGAATAACGGTTTCTTAGGTTCTACTGTTCTGTTGTTTTTCTGTTTTGTCATCTTCCTCTGTATTTCTTCTTCTTTATCTTCTTTTTCTTCATCATCATCATTATTATTATCATCATCATCATTATTTTTTTGTTCCCATCGTTGTATCCAGATGACCTGGCTGCATAGCAATAACAAACCTATTAGGTGTCTGGGTGAGATAACATATGGTTGACCCAGGGCAGTCAAATAACACAGCCAAGTGTGGAGATTTCAGGTCTCCCTATTCCTATATTCTCCAGTCCTTTGACTGGTTGTCGAAAATGATGTACAATTAAGCCAATTGTTGTTAATTGTGTGCTTGAAAGACACATCACAGTTGTTGATAATAGCATGCATTATGATGTGTACCAATGATTTGCATCCATTTTTTTGGATAATAATACAAAATGTAATGATTTGGGGGTGCATGAAGAAATGTTATGAAAATGTGATGCAGGCATGCTGGAAGGTAGGAACGGCTATGAACATGACAGGGAAAATTTTATAAACACTTTGCTTCCAAACAAGATATGTTCTTGAATACTTTGAACAAGGATGGGTTATTTAATTGATGCTTAAGAAAAATGCATTGCATTTATCTGCAATGAGGATACATCTGTCTGTTTGATTCAAGGCACCGTAAAATTCTTCATTTAAGCCTATGCTTTCTGTACTTCATGAACATTAAAAGAAAAATCTGTACTCTGAGGAATCTGTTGCTCTTTTGCTATACTGAGAGCAGTACGTTGAAGACACTATAGCCAGAAACAAAGCAACACCACTTTTCTATATATAGGATGACCTCAGGGCTATATTTCCTGATCAAACCCTCACCATTTAGCATTGCAAAAGAGGGTTTATATACTGTTCCTATTTTTATAGAGACTATACTAATTACAGCACAGGTCAGAATAAAGAATGGTGTGCTACTGGTTAATTAGAATGTTAAAGCTTTGCAGTGAGAGAAGCCAAATTTATTTTTAATGTTACAGTTCAGGAGAAATTGAAATAATTAAAAAAAACACCAGGGGTCATTTGAGGCCAGAGCGAGGTGGAGCGGTGCTCCACCAGCCCAGGAGTGGTCACTAGGGCAGCCACGGGCCGAATCAGATTCTCTGATCTAATTTGGCCCACCGCTGCACTGCTGCTGAAATTTGGCAGGGGCTTTAAAAGTGGCTGGAAGGGAGGGGGTTTGAGGGAGAGGCTCCAAACTTACTGAGTAGCTTCTGGAGCCTCTCCCCCAAGTACTCACCAAGTTTCAAGAAGATTGGACCAGGGGGTCCAATTCAATGGGCCCCCAAACAGGTTGCCCCCATTCCCTCCATTGTTCTCTACAGTGGGAAAAAAGTAAAAGGGGGTTATAAGGTTTTTAATTTGTTATCCAGCTGGATTAAAAATAAAGTCATCAGAATGAAGTAACAGATAAAATACTAGTAAATCACATGTTTGAAGGGCAGAAGATATCGGTATAGTAGTACAAGTTTGAATGGATTATCATGTCGGCACATGTCTCAGTGCTGGTTCTAGATATGCTGTGATTCTTCACACAGAAAGGCAGCAAAAAGAATGGTCCGATGAGCACTTGGTCCATGTCCATATATGGCAGGCCATACCTCGGGGGGGGGGGGTTTGGCCTGGGGGGCCAAGTCCCCTCAGGAATGCACTGTGACCTCCTCTCCCAGTCCCCCCTCCCCCAAGAGGCAGAGTGAGCCCTGAAGCTGGTTCTGGGCATGCTGCTCTTGGGTGTTGCCAGGAGCCACCTCTGCCCACAATCGATTATCCATCGAGCCCTGCCTCCCATGGGGTGAGTGACAACAGCATCAGTCACTGGTGTACCTGCAGCTGCGCTCGCTTTCCTGAGAAAAGGAATGAGGAACAATGCTAATCAACCTCAGCAGCCAAGCCTCCATTACGAGGCACGAGTGGGTAACTACATGCAGTTGACGGCTACATCTGAGGTTGCCAGATGACTCACTGGGAGGCAACAGAGCTCACAGCCCTTCCTTTCCAAAATTCAGGTTGTTGGGAGGCTGCGAGCTGCTGCCAGACACTTCCAAGTGACTGAGTCTGAAAAGATGAGAGGAGCGTTGTGACTGAGACGGCCTTGCAGCGAATGAGCAATTGCCCGTTGTGACACCTTGGGGGTATTCTGTGTTGATGTTGTTATAACAGGCATTCCCAGGAAGTGAATATCAAAGCACAGCATGTTGGTCCTGCCAGAATGATTTCTATAAGACATGCACTCGGGGGGGGGGGGGAGTGGCCATGCCTTTCCCTCTCTTTTAGGCAGATTGGGGTGGATAGGAGCCCTGACATGCACGCACGCCAGCTCACCCCTCCCTGCCATACTCCCTTCCTCTGCTTTGTGTGTGCTTACTCCCCTTGCTGTTGGGTGCCTCTGTTCTTTTTTCTGCCCCCGCCCCTCCTTCATCCACTACCCCCTCCAACCAGTGCCCCCCCACCGAAAATTGTCGAGCTACGGGGCTGCTTCTCAGACTGGCAAGGGCTCTTCAAGGTCTGAGATGGGTCTTTCACATCACCTGTTTCCTAATCCTTTTCATTAGAGCTGTCAGGCATTGAACCTGAGACCTTCTGCATGCCAAGCAGATGCTTTATCGCTGAGCTATGGCGCCTCCCTGTGCCATCTTAAAAATTAAAAAAATATATAGTGGCATAAGCTTTGCAATCAGTTTGTTAGATCAGGGATGTGGTCCCTTAAATAGACAGGTATTTACATACCTGGACATGGAGTGGGGGATTTGGAGGAGAGACATTTTACAAAGTGGAAATAATGGCGTAAGTAATGCAAGGAATAGTAGCAATAGAGCCATGTTACTATGCAGAGTGCAGGTGGATACAGAGACAAGTTTAAGGATTTAACCCACAAAAATTTATGCCGTAATATATGTGCTACTTTGTTCCTCCTGAATTGTCAGAAGAACTCAACTACCTGAAATATTAACATTCTCTTAAAAAAAATTAAAACAAATTTCTAACTCTTATTGTTAAAGAGGAGGAAGAGGAGGAGGAGATTGGATTTATACCCCACCCTTCACTCAGAGTCTCAGAGCAGCTTACAAACTCCTTCCCCTCCCCACAACAGACACGCTGTGAGGTAGGTGGGGCTGAGACAGCTCTGACAGAAACTGCTCTTTCAAGAACAGCTCTGACAGAAACTGCTCTTTCAAGAACAGCTCTGACAGAACTATGGCTTGCCCAAGTTCATCCAGCAGCTGCAAGTGGAGAAGTGGGGAATCAAACCAGGTTCTCCCAGATTAGAGTCAGCGCACTTAACCACTACACCAAACTGGCTCTCAAGGACATTACGTTATGAAAAAAGATGTGCCACTGGGCATGTGCATCTCCTACAATAATTTGAATTTGCTGTGTGTTTAAGTCTCACTTGTGATTGAATTCCAATTATTTTAGGGTAGGTACTGCACTTTTAAATTTATTTATTATTTTTTGTTTGTTTTGGTGTTCTGCACACTTGGCCCTGCTCATGCCAGCAAGTACTGAAGCCCACTTAAAAAACAACAACACACTATGTATAAAAGCATGCAAACAGCAGAAAATTGCTAAAGCTAGCACAACAAGAGAACATACCAAACCCACAGAATCTCTGTTCGTGCCTGTGCCCACAAACGTAGCTTGCATGCATTGCAAGATCAAATATTAGGTGTAGTATTGTGCTTTTTTCTCTGTTCTGAGACGTTTCTCAGATATAACAATTTTCCTCTAGGGTCACTGTGCAGTTTCCCAGAAATGTATGTGGCTGGGTGGCCCTTTTAATTTTGCCTAGCCTTTCAGATGTCAAAGTATTCTTTGGAAAAATTTCCTGCATGTTCCTACGATGGTGTGATGAAATCACAGCATATAAAATAGAGAGAGAGTGTGCAGTGTACATCCCCATGATGATGCTAGAAGGGCAAAACTCCCATTTTCCCAATGGGAAAACATTGCTTGGTGAAAGCAGTATTGCTTCTTTACTGCTTTTAGCAGTAAAATGGTTT
The DNA here is from genome assembly GCA_029233225.1 of Lepidodactylus listeri. Classification (NCBI taxonomy): domain Eukaryota; kingdom Metazoa; phylum Chordata; class Lepidosauria; order Squamata; family Gekkonidae; genus Lepidodactylus; species Lepidodactylus listeri. The sequence continues at coordinate 127,890,123 of JARCFY010000004.1, forward strand.
CACTGAAGATCTATAATGTCCAGTTCGTGAGTTATCTTCTGCTTTTCAAACTCTGTTCTCTATACTCCCACTGGTAGTGACCAGAGACAGTGACTAGAGAAGGGACTTTTTTCAGTGGTGCCATCTCACCATTGGAATGCCATCCTCTTTGAAGCTAGCCTGATGCCTGCCTTACTGTCTTTACTGCCAGTCCAAAATATTTCTTTTTAGCCAAAGTTTTAACTAAGGTTTTTTATTAAATCTTATTTGTTTTTATTTTTTATGGCCTGCTTCTAGCCTGCAGATGTTTTATAGATGTTTCTAGTGTGTGCTTTATACTGTCTAAATATTTCTGGCTTGTTTTAAATGGGAGGCCAGTTTGGTGTAGTGGTTAAGAGCATGAACTCCATTCTGGGAGAACCGGGTTTGATTCCCCACTCCTCCACATGCAGTCCTTGAAAGAGCTCTCTCAGCCCCACTTACCTCACAGGGTGTCTGTTGTGGGGAAGAGGAAGGAGACTTTAAGCCTTTGAAAGACTCCGAGTGAAGGACAGGGTATAAATGCAACTTCTTCTTCTTCTTTAGAACTTTGATGCAAAATTATCACTCGCTGAACCTACAGTGCATGAGTTGTTCACCATCACTGGGTTATGTTCATGTTATTATTGGATGTCCAAATGCACAGTGTGCTGAGCAGCTCCAAAAAACCTAAATTCAGTTGCTTTCTGTTTCTGTCTATGAAGACATCGTGAACTAGTTAGCAATGGTTTATTCATTTCTCCTGTGAACTCAGCCAGCGTATCACTGAGACATGTCATAACCAGTTGTTCACGCAGTTGCACAAATGTCTCAGTCAGATGTGCAACCTCTGTAAATGGCTTCATTCATAGTACAGAAGCCAGTTTTTGTCCTCAGCTTGAATGATAAAGTGGAAATATTTTAAGAACTAGCCTGACATACTCCATTAATTTGGAGGTGCTTTTTTTGGCTGGTGAGTGATTTCAGTGTCAACATGGCAGCAGCAACAGGAGAAAAGACTGGAATGGATTAGATGATGCCATGGTAAAAGGTTATACACATGCATATCAATAATTTAGAAATAGGGTAGGTTTTTTTAAAAAAAAATTGAAAATGTCACTGGTTTTCCACACAGAATTACTGTGATTTTAGCTTTGAACATCTAAAAATGGAGGAAAGCAAACAATTTCATAATGTCGGCAGCTTTTTAGCTATGCCCGTCTCATTTTGAGTTACACCTCATGTTGTTTCTAATTAAGCATCTAAAATCAATGTCTGAACTACTTTTTAACATAGAGTAATAGCAGTGGCTATTCCTAAAGGATCCTGGGAATAGTAGTTTAGAAACAACTAATCCCAGTGTCATTTTTGGTGAGGCATGGTAGGTAATTAGGCATGTATTATATATGTTTCTTAATTAGAATTACATGGTTACTCTCAGCTTGAATAGTGAAGTGGACTGTGTCCATATGACAGACTGCATTTCTCTTCAAGCGACTTTAGCTACAGTTGGTCCCCATTGGGAAGGAAGTTGGGGAGAAAATAAAGTAGATAAAAAACTAACATGGGCAGTTGAGTAATAGTAAAACCTGTGAGGAAGGTCTGGTATCCCCTGTTTTAAAATCAAGATCTCAGCGGGCAGGGTTGGGAGATAGGATTGTAGAGTAGCCAGGAGGAAGACCCAGGCCATGTTGCCAGTGTCACACAGGAAGTGACATCACCACACCAGTCACATCCAGGTGACACTCTGGTATTTGGACAAAAACTGCATGGTAGAAGCTGTTTTTACCATAGAATTTTTGCCCAAATACCAGAGCATCTCAGCAACATCTTTCTCCTGGTAAGTTCCCCCATCCCACGCTGGTTGCCAGAAGGAAAGCTTGGGAAATTCCTGGACATCTGAGGAATTTGGGGAGCATAGGGAGTTCAGCAGGCCTTAGAGTCTGCCATCCAAAGACTAGCATTTTATCATTATATCTGTTTTTAACATAGCATTTTAATGTTGTATTTATTATGTGTGTATTTTGGAATTTTATCTGTTGTAAGCTGCCCTGAGCCAGCCTTGGCTGGGAGGGTGGGATAAAAGTATAAACAAACAAACAAACAAACAAACAAGCTATTTCCTCCAGGACGGCTGATCTCTGTAGTCTGGAGATGAGCTGTAATTCTGGGAGAACTCCAGGCCTCACCTTGAGGCTGGGAAAGACCCCTAATCTGAAATCTTTCAGGCTATTATCAGCCATGGTAGCAAACAATACTGAGCTACATGGGACCATTGATGTGACTCAGTATGCCCACTTCCTCAGTTGGCCACATGGCTGCAGCATTGTTAGATGGGAATAACATTTTTGGCTCTAAGTGGAAAATAACAGATATTAGCAGCATCCATACTAGGAAATAAATTGTCTCATGTTGATGGTCTGTTGATGGACCTGGGGTGTGGAGGGGAGGTATTTGTGAATTTCCTGCATTGTGCTGGGAGTTGGACTAGATGACCCTGGAGGTCCCTTCCAGCTCTATGATTCAAACTGCATAGCCAATATTAGTATGCTGGTCTTACGTTATCTTATCAGTGCCTCACCATCAGCAGGGGTGGTCATAGCCACAGATCATTTGGGGTAGCTGCCCTGGGCCCTGGGCCGGGGAGGGGAGGGGACATAGCTCTGCTCCTCCAATGGAAGAGGAAATAAGAGGAAGAGGAGGCAGGCTTCTGCCACCTCTCATACCCACCCCATCTTGCTCTTGAGTAGCCACTGGCTGGACAGCAGCTGTGTGTACCTGCCCCCTCCAGAGCTTCGTCAGCTGGTGACTGGAGAGTGGCTACTGATGTCATCTGGTCACCCTACATAGGATGAGGGCCACCCCTAGCTTAAGCCTAGGGTGGTCCTGAAGGAGTGGTGGTGAAGAGAGTGATGCTGAGATACCATCCTGGACTTCTGCTGAGGGCCACAGAATCACTAAGAACGCCCCTGCCCATCAGATGCCTGGAGCTCTGGAACTGGCTCTGAAACAGTATATGCATGTTGCATGCTGCCATAGGCATCAACTTCAGGGGGTCTGGGGAGCTGGAGCCACCCTCCGAACTTTTCCAAGAAGTGCTGAGCCTCCAGTGGAGGCAATGGACTGTGATGTCTCTGGCCCAGCCCCCCGCCCCAGGAGATTGGAAAGTCTACGCCCTTGCATGCTGCCATTCTCTGTGTTTCTTTCCCCCCTCTAAAATGTTTATGTGTGAGTCTACTTAAGTTTGTAACGTAACTTTAGTGACAAGGTGACAAATCAGCCCTGACACAGACATCAGGAAAATTACCAGAGGAGCTTACAGAAAGAGAAAGAAAACTGCAATGTAAAAGATTCAATTTCCTGGCTCCTGAAGGATCTTGGTAGGTTGAAGCCAATCTATTTTTGCTGAATTGTGTGTATTCCCAAAGCCTGCCAGATGCTGGAATGAACAAGCAAGCAAGAGGCCGTCCCCTGAGATAAAACGTTCTTAATACTGAAGGGAGGAATGTTCCAGCAGTAAACACTGAAGAAAATAGAAGTTGGTATTGCAGCTGTGATATGTGTGTCTGTGTGTGTTTATGCTTCTTAAATACATGCACCAACAAGAGACCTGTGCAAAGAAAGGTTTACTTTTTTACACTTAGTTGGCAAATTCTTAAGCACATTAGTGGCTGAAAATCGGAATGACGCAAATGTTAATTTTTCTCTGCAACAGTTCTGAATTAAAGGAAGTGACTAATAGTATTGATTTTAAAAAAATAATAATTCCATTAGCTCAGCCTCTCAATTAATTTTTTCCAATTAATTTTTTTATTAATTTCAAAATCTTACAAATTAATTACAATTTTTTTTACAGCAGGAAATGAAATTAACATTCTTTAAACATTTTCTACTACAAGTTGCCAACTCTATTCTGCTACTATTTCATTTGTAAATTATAATCATTAATTAAGTCAGATAGATGTTGGCACGCCTAAAAAAATATTTCTGCCTCTCAAAATTACTCCAGTACATGCAAAATTATAAACTCTGTTTCCCATAGTTTCCTATTAGATCTTCTTATGTTTATAACCATATGTTCTATATAAATTTCATTTTCATTTCAAAACTAGTATACTAAGAAGATTCACAATAAAGTAAGATGGAAACAAAATAATACTCCATTTTGTTACTCTGCTCTCTTAATTTTTTTTTTACTAAATTCTGTTCTTCCTCTTTAACTGGAGCTCTTCTAATCGGTGTTCCCTCCCCCAGGACTCCAGAGCAATTCTGAAGCAGACATCTTGCCCATTGGGGAGATGTGGGGAGGGGAAATCCCAATGGCCCTTCCCATGTGCTCCCCTATGCTTTATATTCCAGGCTAGTTCGCTTGGGGAAAATATGAAAAACAAAAGAACAAAAATGATAACTCTATAGCAGGGGTGGCCAACCTGTGGCTCGGGAGCCACATGCGGCTCTTTCACACATATTGTGCGGCTCCTGGCAGGGCGGCTGGGGAAGCAAAGGGGAGGCATGCTTTTTCTCTCTTTCTCCCTTCCTTCCTTCCCTCCTCCCTCCCATCTATTTGCTTTCCTAGTTTCTCTCTCTCTCTTTCTTTCCACTTCTTTAATTCTTTCTTTCCATCTCTCTCTTTTTCTCTCTCTCTCTCAATATCATTAGCAAACAAGTAATATCATTATCAATAACCGGTTTTCCTCGTTTGTTTTTATTTTTGGCAGTCCCATTTAGCGTTAATAAAAAGCAAATTTGCATATTTTTAAAAATAAAAACGTGTGTGTGATATTTGTTCCTGTCTTGCGGCTCTCAGACATCTGACATTTATTCTATGTGGCTCTTATGTTAAGCAAGGTTGGCCACCCCTGCTCTATAGCTTCTATCTCCTCCAATATTGTTCTTTACAATCTTATAGTACGTTCTCCTTCTTTGGTTACCAGTTCTTGATTTCCAAGCCCGAGTCCAAGTCCAATGCCTTCAGAAGCTCTTCACCAGATGCTAAATCATGGGCTGTGAATATATGTCCTTGGTGTGTGACCAATATATGTCCGAGTGCAAGCCAATGGTACTTATAGTTCTTCTTTGCAAGCTTTTGTGCAATTGGGTGCATATTTTTCCTAGCATTTAATATTTCAAAGGGAATATCGGGGTACCAAAGACCAAAGTGTCTTCAAGCTTCAAACCTCCGTTCTTCCTGGCAATTTCCAAGACGTTCTGCTTAGTCTTTACATCCTTAAGATCTGCCACAATGTCAGGTATTAACGCTGGTGAGCCCATTTGGGAGAAGGGGCTTAAGCGGAAAGCATTGTTTACTACTGGCCCTGGAAGCTGTATAATTCCTTCTAACCATTCATTTAAAGCAACAGTAAGGTCCTTGTTTAGCTCAAAGTTCAAAGACATTCCACAAAATTTTACTTTGGTTTCCCATGATTTGCATTCCAATAACAATAGCTTACTTTTAGTCCATCTTTCAAAAGTTTTCAGTTCAGCTATTTCTTTAGAGTTCTTTTGGGTGCTGGCAGCTGCTGACTCCACCTTCTCCTTTACATCCTGTAGCTTTTTATTGACTTTGTCCAACTTATTTATAACAGGAGTAATGCTGTTTCTTATCTATTCTTTTAAGTCTTGTTTTAAATCTGTCAGCATCTTCTGTAAATGCTTTTTGGTTAAAGAGTTTTCTCTTTTCCTTTTACTTACATGAGCTTCTGTTTCCTCCATTTCTAATGGGGAAAGAGAGTCTTCGTCCAAAGAGTTTTGGCTTTCTTGCATTGCTCTAGACATTGTTTTGGAAGGATTCTGGCCACTTTTTGTTCCTCTGTTCTTCCCCATTGTTTTAGCTGTGGTATTTAAATTGCAGCCCATTTTTTAATTTTAATTCTTTTGTAGGAGCCCGACATGGAGGCTGTATTGGGTGTGACAGCTCCTCCCTCTCTCCTCCCTCTCTCCCAGGTCCTGTTCTGTTCCACCCCTGTTCTGCTCCACTTTTGCTAACTGTCTTGCAATTTGGATATGAGAAGCTGAGTGCAATGAGCATACAGGGAGTGCAGTTTGGCCTTTTTGGCCCCTTGAGAGAGTGTAGTTGCTACTGCTCACTTGAGGCAAACTAGTGAACAGCGTATTACACGGGTGCATGGAGGTGTCTTCTCTAAAGTCTGCTGTTGCAATACTTTGTCACAGGGTTTTTTACCATAACTAACAGCGCAAGCCTATGTAGCTATGGCAGTCTAAGTCCATTCACTACCACAGGAGGTGGTAGCAGCTACAAGCATGGACAGGAATTCACTACCACAGGAGGTGGTGGCAGCTACAAGCATGGACAGCTTCAAGAGGGAATTGGATAAACATATGGAGCAGAGGTCCATCAGTGGCTATTAGCCACAAGGTATAGATAGGAACTCTTGGTCTGGGGCAAGTGATGCACTGTATTCTTGGTGCTTGAGGGGGGGCAACAGTGGGAGGGCTTCTAGTGTCCTGCCCCCACTACTGGACCTCCTGAGGGCACCTGGTATTGTTGGCAACTGTGTGACAGAGTGTTGGACTGGATGGGCCATTGGCTGATCCAACATTGGCTTCTCTTATGTTCTTATGGAATAATTCAGTATAGGATCACACTGATAGTCTGAAAACAAATTTGTTGATTTTTAAAAAACCTATTTGTGGGAACTCATTTATTACTTTTAAATGTCGGGGTAAGGAAATGCAACATGAGGCTGTGCATATCACAGCAACTCTTATGTAATATTCAGTTCAGAATACTACAACAGGTTAGGGTTCCCAACTTCCAGCTATCATACCTCCTGTCTCTCACTATTACAATTAATCCCCAGGTGACCAAAATCAGTTTCCTGGGAGAAAATAGTTGCTTTGTATAATGGATTCAATAGCATTATATCTTGATGAAGTCCCTCCCCTCCTCAAATCCTGCCCTCCTCAGTCTCCACCCCCAAAATCTCCAGGCATTTTTGAACCCAGAGCTGGCGACCCTACAACAGGTACAGATATAAAGTCCTAGAGATCACACATGCACCGTAAAAATATTAGCAGTTTTCATCATACTGCACAGAAGGAGTAACCACTAAAACAGATGTAAAGAAGATTGGCCTTTTGTACTTATTTCAGCTGTTCCTTTCAGTGCCATTAATTACTTCCCAAAATATTCTTTCTCAAGGGTGAAATGTCAGTCTCACCACTGGACACAGTCAATTTAGAAGGGAAACCTCATCAATAATTAACCTTTTTATCTATTGCAATGTAGAAGCGACCTGCTTTCACAACTTCAAGCGACCTGCTTTCACAACTTCAGGATTTACAGAATGTCTCATAATATTTATCCATTGATATTTAAACTTATTGGTTTTCTGCAATGTGGTCCTCAGAGCACTTCACAAATCTTGAAACCATTTCTCTGTGTACTTCCAGGCAAGTAGGAGGTACATCAAACAATGGATTTTGTGTTAGCCATCTTCTGTCTGTGTAAATCCTTTTTTGATTATTCGTTGAGTAAATTATTTAATAGCATCTTTTGTGGTTCTTTGCATCCCATTCTTCTGCATTTCCTTAAGTATTTCAGGACAGGTTGAAGGAACAAACTCCGACAACCTTGACTGTTTCAAAGGCAGTACTCTCTCTCATATTTCTGTCTAGATTGAGACTGGAATCCATAATAAGGGAACTTGAGTGGTATGGCTGTCTGTGGAGCAAACAAGGGGTCTCTGCCCTTTTGTCTTTTCTGGACTATCTGAAATATGGATTAACAAATCATCAAATTAGTCCTCTACTGTTTGATATGGTGAATCAACTTCATTAAATTCTTGTGAACACATCTCATAGCAGTGTCTGTCTCTGGGATGTTTACCTGGACCACTATAATGGAATTTCAGTCAGACATTAAATCTACTCTAACTCCTTCTGCCTGCAGGCCTAATAATGAAACTATCCAAGTTTCCATGATGGTAACCAGCTCCCCTCCCCCATCCCCTCAGGGAAACATGGCATCATCAAATTGTTTCTGCTGGTTTTGTTTCCCAGAAGAAGTTAATCTAATTTTCTGGAGCACCCAATTTATTTTTCAATTTTCTCACTCTGTCTTCACCTTGCTTATCTGATATCTCAGTCTTTTTATCAATATGGCTTTCTGACCTACCGATTTCAGATAAAAATATTTATTTTAGCCCTTTTAGTGTGAATGTAGATGTGACATCCTTGCTTTTATTTGTTTCTTTTCAGTCAGACTTCTAATCAAATTGAACAACTATTTTATCAGAAAAAATCAATTGGGATTTCACTTGAGCATCCATATTTCCCCCCTACATTAGTAAATTTAAACTCAATTAAATAAAACACTCTAACACAATTCATAATATGATCCATCAATCATTCACCAACATTTGAATTACTGTTCAGTCAACACAGAAGTTGCCAGTTCAGCTCATGCTTAATTAATCAGATTTAACCAAGGCAGCAACTGTCAATTTATGTAGAATTCCAAACAACATATTTTATACACACAAAAATAGTTACAGAGAAAGATATTGTGTTGCCATTAATCTGTGGCTGAAAATAAAAGTGTAGAAACCAAATGAACTGAAACCCAGGGTTTCAGTATATCTTTGCCTTGGAATTATCTGGGACCATCCTTTAATCTGCTGCTATTGCCTCTCTGCCCTTGCTAAATTCTGCTAATCCAGTCAGCCTAAATGTGGCTGTGAGTTGAAAAACAGAAGGTTTGCCTCCAAGAGTAAAGGCAATATAGTCCCTAACACATAGAATGGAGACAGAGGTATATCAAAGTAAGCAAACAACCTGTTTTCTCATGGAACTCTTCACTCTGCAGTCTGTTCCAGCAGGAATGATGTGGTTAAGGGGTTTCCCTTGTCTTTACTGCAGTGGAAAGGAGGTTGATGGGCTATTTCTGCTTGCAGGGTTCAACTAGGATTAGACTAGCACTCAAGATTCTTTGATGTTCTTTCAAAAAAGATGTGAAAAAAACTCAGTGAGGCATGTTTGGAGTGGTAACTATGTGTTATATGCCAGTGTATCCAACCAATTTTTTAAAAAATATTTTTTCCCAGTATGCAAGTTCAGTTTGTGTTGTGACAGTAGCTCAAGATAAATAGCCCTCATTATCTGAGCTCTAGATAAGTAGCTGCTAGGCCTGCAGTGTGGGTTCCTTCCACATGACATGAGATTCTCAAGTTTTGCCAATAATGTGAAAAAGTGATGATGCTATGGTTCCCACCATATGCTAATGTACAGGAACACGAAGTGACTTAATTCTCCTCTTTGCTAACTTTCATGAATTCTACTCATAATAGCTGTATATGGTTTGACTATTATTCTCAGGACTAACATGATCATTTAAAAGATGTGTGCAGACCTGGTTGGTCTAGTTTGAAAACAGCCAGGTAGCAACAATGGCATACCAAGGGTAGAGGGGAGGGTGCAGTCCAGCCTGGGTGCAGCTTGAGGAAGGCCCTTGAAAGGGGGCCCTTGGAGCCAGCATCATGCTGTGTCCAGCTGAACATCTTTCCTTCTATTTTTAAAATGTAGTTCTGGTTGCAGCCACTAGGGGCACAGGAAAGTATGCGCATAGCAAAAAGCACTCTGTGTCACACACACTAAATAACCCACTTTCAATCCACTTTCAAACTGTATTTTTACTGTGTGAACTGGGAGAATCCAGTTGGAAAGTGCATTGAAAATTGATTGAAAGTGGATTATTTAGTGTGTGTGACTGCAGCCTAGGATTGGCTATACTTTCCTTCCTCTAAGACTGAAGCACAATTGCTTAACAGATCATACAAGCAAGCCAGCACATTGATCACTGCTACAGTCACTGCCAGCCTACTAGTCATTTTCTCCCAAAGTCTAGCCTTTCTCTCTTCCTTTCCTTGCACTTAGCTCAGCCAGATCTTGCAAAGCAGTTGTAAGGGTGTTGCAGCAAGAGAAAACAACCCTTCCCTCTCTTAATTTCTCTCCCTCTTTCCACACATTTCTCATTCATTTCTATCTCCCTTCACCTATTTTTTCTGTGTCCCCTCCCTTTTTATTTCACTTCTTGGTCTCAAGACCTTCTCATCTTTATCCTGCTTAATGACAGAATGTATTTAAGAGTAGTACAGCAGCAAACCTTTGTTAATATAATGAACAGAAAACACTAGGTTTGCTGGGCACTGTACATTTGTACTGGTTCTGCTGGGTTTCCACACACACCTTTTGCTTGGACTGTGATTCTGTGTTTAACATCAGCTGGCATTGCTACAATGGCACTGGGTTTGCTGAGCACTGTACATTGCTCTGGTTCTGTTGGACTTGCAAAAATGCCTCCCACCTTCAGGTTCTACTGCAGAGATTCTCTGGTTTGATTTTAGCCCTTTGGAAATAATGGAGGATGGTGGACACCAATGCTCCCTCTAAGCTGTGGAGTCTTGTGAGCAAAAATTCTACTTTGTGAGCTACTGGCATTAAAATTGTGAGCTAATGATTTGGCTACTGCATACATTAGTTTGCTCTGGAGCCATCCCTTCCTGAGCTAAGGCAAAAAATGTGTGAGCTGGAGGCTAAAAAACTCTGAGCTAGCTCACACTAACTCAGCTTAGAGGGAACACTGGTGGACACCTTCTTTGGGGGGAGGGTAGTGTGTTTCTTAACATCCAGTCTGGTGAAACTTGCAATCACTAGTATGTGATACTTTGGCTAGTGTTAGTTAATGAATGTTAGTACAAAGTCAGACACGAAGCTCTCAAAAATGCCTTGTAGATATTTGGAATGGTCAGCTCTTGGGCTTCAAAATGGGGAACAGAAACCCTCCCAAGTGCTGGCTCAGAACATGAGTGGTGTGATGGAATTTTCCTTTTGCCATCAAGTCACAGCTGACTTATGGCAACCTTGTATAGTTTTCAAGGTAAGAGATATTGGGAGGTGGTTTGCCATTGCCTGCCTTCACGTTGGCTCTGCTTAGCTTCTGAAATCTGGTGAGATCAGGCTAGGCTGGGGCTATCCAGGTCAGGGCTAGGCTGAGAGAAATGTGACTGACCCAACATCACCCAGCAAGTTTCCATGGCACAAGTAGAGATTTGAACTTGGATTTCCCAGGGTATGGCTCATGCCCATCATCTCCTCCAGACCTGTAAAGCCACCAACTGAGTCACAGGTAAATCCCTGAGATGCTGGTAGGACCTCTGAAGATTGGCTTACTCCAAATACATCTGCCCAAGTACTACCTGTGTCTTTTCTCACCCCCATTTTGTTTTTTGGCACAGCAGAATCTTCATGAATAGACACTGCATTTTTTTCAGTACGTGGGCCAAAAAGGTTGCCTAACCCTTGTTTAGACAAACTGCAAACACCTAGCTTGCTGAAAACATAATTGTTGCAAAAATCCACTACATCTCTTCAGACATCTCAAATGGTTGGGACCCTAATGCTCTGCAGAGTTTAAAAGTTTTTGAAACAGTATTTCTACATATATCTGCTCCTCCCATGTAGAAAGATCACAAATAATGTTAATATAGTATTGTAAATTTCCACTTTTGGCTATTAATGATAGTTAAGCAAAAATACTTTCTAGGTAGATTTGCTTTAAATATGGCATATTTTGGTTTTCGACAAGAGGTTCATTTACCATCTATTTTACTTGATACTGTGCAACTGAACTTCAAATTCTTGGCTTCTTTTATTAGAATGATAACAAATAAGAGACTGGAGAGCAAAACTGGTGTATGAATGTACTAAATGGCATATAAATCTTAGATCTGTGTGTATGACATGTCTACCATGATGGATATCATCTTGTACTGGATTAGAAGAATCATTGTTATTTATTTCTGCTGTCCTGTTTCTGTGATTTTTGTCTCTTATTCTTATTTAGTTTATCTAATATGTAGTAATGCTATTGATAAGCCAAGATATCAAAATCACACCACTCTTGTCTATTCTTTCTGTACAAACCATCTACATTTGTTTCTTTTTAGGCCAAATTAAAGTGTTTTTTTCTCTTTAGAAGAGATTTATGCATGAATAGCTTGCTTTGGTGCATATCAGTCATGGAAGGACAACTGGAAACATCCACTTGATAAAGAGCAGTATGAGATGAAGAGCTCCATAAATTCATGCTTCGAGCTCAGATAAAACTGGTGTTTGTATTGCAAGCCCAAAGGAAAGATAAGCTCATCAAGCCATCTGGTTTCATTCATGCACCAAGAGCTTATTTAGTCATACAGCCTAAGACCTCTTTCCTAGATGACTGTTTTGATTATCTTTTCATAGTTGTGTTTCCCAGAAACCAAGTTGTGAAGAGGACAATTGTTACTTTCTACAGTTATCTCATTTGATCATAAAAGTTCCAATCTATAATTAATTACCTAATTCTGGATGAGGTTACTGACTTACTTTGTTTGCACCACTGCTACCTGGTTAGATGAAGTGTCTGTACCACCAAAGTCTACCTGAGTGATGCCAAGGGGTCTTAGGCTAGCAGGGGAGGGATCTGGGAACATCTTGCTAGCAGCAGCTTGATAAGAGCTGGTCTGAGTTTGTTCAGAGTGGACTTCTTTGCCAGGTTTGTTAAACTATCCCCTGAGGTAATATGGAGATCACTTAAAGTATTCTTTTTTTTTTTTAAGCGTAATTTTTTTATTTTGTTTTGTTTTAAAGAAACAAACATGCTTAACATTTCATCAGCATTATAAAGGAAACGAAACGGTATATAACATCTTAACATCATTTCACTTATTTGCATCTTAATTTGCAGATAGAGTTTTCATACCATACATAGAATTTATCCCATACAGATATAAACATTTGGTTTCGCTTATTCTGTATTTTAATTGTCAAATTGTCCATTTCTGCAGTTTCTAACATTTTGCTTGTAAATTCATCCTGTTTTGGTGTTCTTTCTGTCTTCCAATATCTTGCATATAATATTCTTGCGGTGGTAATTCCATGGATAATCAGTCTTTTTGTATTTTTATCACATTCCATCACAATCATATTTAATAAAAACAATTCTGGTTTAAAAGGTATTGTGATTTGTGTTATTTCCTGAAGCATCTTTTGAATATTTAACCAGTATTTGGTGGCTTTTCTGCAAGTCCACCACATGTGGTAGTATGAGCCCTTGTTTTTTTTTACATTTCCAACATGTATCCACTGTTGTGGCCGAAAATTTAGCCAATCTATCCGGTGGGAGATGCCACATATAGAACATTTTATATATGTTTTCTTTTAATGGCACCGCTCTAGTAAATTTAATATTCTTTTTCCATATTTCTAGCCAGCTGTCAATTTCTATGTTATGTCCTAAATATTGAGCCCATTTTACCATGTTAGGTTTGACCCACTCATCTGCCATCTTGTTATTAATAAGATTTTCATAGATTTTTTTAATTGACTTGGCATCTGAGTGCAGCCATGCTTTATCTAATTCTATGGGGGTTTTAGAAAAGCCTGTCCTCTTATCTAAGTTATATCTTGCTTTTAATTGGTTCGTCTCCCACCATGTCAACACTAGTCCTGAAGTTTTAAGTGTTTCCTCATTGTGTAATTCTTGGTTTCTATTTAGTAGTAGCTCATAGGGAATCATTTTCTCTTTAGTTAAAAGAGTTGGTTTAATTAGTGCTTCGAGTGGGGCAGCCCACATTGGTATTTTCTGATAGAACTTACATTTTAACTCTTCCCAAATTTTTAGTAATGGGCCTCTTATTGCGTGGTGTTTAAAATTCTTATTTTGTTGGTTATACCATAAGATTGCGTGCCATCCAGTTTCCAAGTCATATCCTTCCAATTTTAGTAGTCTATAATTTTCCAATGTTGCCCACTCCTTAATCCAGACCATCCCTGAAGTTTGGTAATACAAGTACCAGTCCGGCAACCCAAGGCCACCTCTTTCCTGCTTATCCTGTAAATGTTTCATCTTTATTCTGGCTTTTTTCTTTTGCCATATAAACTCCGAAATAATTTTCCCTAGTTTTTTGAAAAAGGCCTGGTTTTTTAAAATCGGTAAATTTTGGAAGAAAAAAATGAGACGTGGGAGAATATTCATCTTGATAAGCGCAATACGTCCCATAAAAGAGACTTGTAATCCTATCCATACTTCTAAGTCTTTTTTAATTTCCGCTAAGATTTTTAAATAGTTATCTTCATATAAAGAACTACATCGGTTTGATATATAAATCCCCAGATACTTGACTTTTTTAACAACTTCAAAATTTGTCTTTTCTTGTAGTTGCTTGTCTAATTGTTTGGAACAATTTTTAGTTATAATTTTCGTTTTATTATTATTAACCCTAAAACCTGCCACTTGACCAAATTTCCCCAAAATTTGTGTTAGTGGATCTATTGAGCTAAGTGGATCTTCCAAAATAAATGCCATATCATCGGCAAATGCTAATAGCTTGAAAGACTCTTGTTTAATCTTAAGTCCTTTTATCATTTTTTCTTCTCTCATTATGTCACAGAGTGTCTCAAGGATAAAAATAAATAGTAAGGGAGAAAGCGGGCATCCCTGTCTAACCCCTTTCTGTATTGCAATTTTCCTGGTTGAGTCTCCATTAATCGTTACTGTGGCTACTTGTCGTTGGTAAAAAAAAATTATCATTGAAACAAATTTTTCGCCACCGTCCCATTGTTTTAGTTGCCTAATCATAAATTCCCAGCTTAGCTTGTCGAACGCCTTTTCCGCGTCCAAAAAGCACAATGCCAGCTGATTATTATGGTGATTCTCATAATATTCTAATACGTTCAGAATAATCCTTATATTTTGTTTCGATTGTCTTCCAGGCAAAAAGCCAGCTTGGTCGTTCTGGATTGTCTGTATCAGAACCTTTTAAAATCTATTTGCTAATATTGTGGCAAAAATCTTATAGTCCACGTTTAGCAGAGAAATCGTTCGGAAATTTCGTACCTCTATACAATTTGTTTCTTGTTTTGGGATTAAAGTAATAATCGCCTCCTGCCAAGTTTCTGGGTTTTCTCCCCCTTCATAAATACTTTGTATTGTTCTACTTAAGAAGGGTATAATTTGTTCTTTAAAAACCTTGTAAAATTCTGAAGGAAGTCCATCTGGACCTGGTGTTTTTGCTGGTTTTAACTTCTTAATACTTTCCAAAACTTCTTGAAACGTAATTGGTGCATTTAAGATTTCTTTCTGTTCTCCACTAAATTTTTTCCTAATATGGGTATTTAGATATGTTTGGATTTCTTCCTTTGATTCATCCTCTTGTCTATATAGGTCTTCATAAAATCTTCCTACAATTTCTTTTAGTTCTTGCATATTTGTACATATTTTACCTCTCTCATCCTTCAATTCCTTTATGTAACGGGATGTTTTATCCTTTTTAATTTTATATGCGAGCCATCTAGTGGGCTTATTTGCATTCTCAAATATGTACTGTTTATTATATATTATTTTTTTTGCCAGTTCGTCATTTAATAAGCAGTTTAGGGAATGTTGTATTTTCTTTAGTTTATTCTTATATAAGAGATTATTAGGGTCGCTCTTTAATTTTCCCTCCTCTTTTTTAACTTGATCTACTAGTTCCATATATTTGAGTTTTCTCTGTTTTCGCATCCAACTTTCCTGGCTTATCATTTTTCCTCGCACATAGGCCTTAAATGTGTCCCAGATTACATGTATTTTTACCTCCGGCATGTTATTTTGTTTAAAAAAGTCAACTATATCTTCCTTACATTTGTTTATAAAAAGGTCATCATTCATAACCCAAGGTCGCATTGACCATCGAGTTCTTTTACGTGGTTCTATCAATGTTATCATCACCGGGTTATGGTCGGCAAACGTTGCCGGCAAAATTTCCACCTCCTGGGTTTCCCTTAAGGTAAGTATGGATGTCCACACCATATCAATACGTGACCATGATTTAAATCTGTTTGAAAAATAGGTATAATCTTTTTTATCGCCATTTTTAACTCGCCAGGTATCAATCACAGAGAATTCATCTACCAACTTATATAATGCTTTAGATAGCTCATTTCCTTTAGTTGTTCTAGGGTTAACTGTTTTCCTGTCTAGTACGTTGTCTGATACAACATTGAAATCACCAATTAAACAAAGGTCGTCAAAAGTGGTTTTTGCTATTTGATTTCTAAGTTCTTCATAGTAAGTTTCCTGATTTTGATTTGGAGCATATATGTTAACCACTAGCAACGATTTCAACTGTCTTTGTATTTTTACCATCACCGTATGTCCATCTTCTGATACAAACATAACTTCTGGATGTAAATGTTGCTTAACATATGTTACCACACCTTTTTTATTATTATTTTTATCACAAGACACAAACTTCTCACCAATTTTTTTACATTCTAAAAGATGTATATCCACTCCCTTAATATGGGTTTCCTGTACACAAACGTCGGCTTTCAGCTTTTGAATTTGCAAGAAGAATTTTTTCCTTTTTTGCGGAACATTTAGCCCGTTAACATTAACAGACAAGATCTTAACCGTCCCCCTGTTCGTTGTTGTTGTTTTTCCCATTTTCCTTTCTTGCTTGCTGTCTCGTTACCACTTGTAACGAGGTTTGTTTTTTATATTTTTTGTTTTTAGTGACCTTACTTGTCTTGTTACCCTTAGCTCCTTCCTGTGTTTCAGATCCCGAGTCACTAGATTCTTCTCCTGATAGACCTATGTCTTTGCCTTTTTTCTTATAGAAGTCCTCCTACTTATGAATAGATGTTATATTATATCTCTCCCCCTTATAGTAGAAGGCAATTCCCTCTGGCAATAGCCATCTATATGATATCTGATTTTTCCTCAAGGCTGCTGCTAAGTTTTGATACTCCTCTCTCTTTTTTCTTACCCTCCACGGGACATCTCGTAAGATTTGGATCTCATTTCCCAGTATGGTAAGTGTAGAGGATTTAGCATTTTCTAAAATTTTCTCTCTTATAAACCTTTTATAAAACCTCATATGGACCTCTCTCGGTTTATTATTACGTTTCGCGAAAGCAGTGTTCTTCCTGTATACCACCTCTATTTCATTATCCAGGTCGTACACAATATCTTGGCCTAACCAATCTTTTAATGCTAACACCATTACTTCTTTTATATTCTCTGATTTACCTTCTGGTACATTTTGGAATCTTAACACAAGTACAGATTTGTCCATCTCAAATGTCATAAACGAGTTTTCAAGAGTCTCATATTCATCCTTCAATTCCATATATTGTTGTTCAAGTGCCTCAAACCTTTCTTCTGTCACTATCTTTTCTTTCTGCAGATCTCTTATATCTTTCTGTAAGTCTCTTATGTCTTGTTTATTTTCTTGAATCTGGGTCTTAATTTCTCCCATTTGGGCAGTTAATTGTTGAGTCATCTTATCAATCTTTTCTTGCATAGGTTCCATCATCTTGGTGATTCGGTTTGGTAAAGTTGTTTGTATAACCTGATTCATTGTTTCTGTGATGCTTTCATTTATTTGTAAATTAATCTCTTTTATATTTGCTTGGCTTAGCCCGGTGGAACCCGAGAATGACAGTTTCCTTCCTCCTGTGGCCATCTTCTAAACTTTAATTTATTTATTACTATTATAACTATTTTTTTATCCTATACCTCTACCTATGTATCTATTTCTATAACTATATCTATCCTAACTATCTTCTAAGTTTCTATAAGTTTCTAGGTCTTATCTATCTTATAGCTATATCTATGTCAAACTATGTCAAGCTTCTAAGTGGTTCCTTATTGCCAACTTATCTATTTTATTTTTTCATTACCTTACTAAAGATTCCATACAATATACTTAAAGATTTCCCTCGGTCCCTCAGTCCACCTATTCAAGTATAGAACTTATATCTACTATTCTTTGTCAATAAGAAAACAAAATTTGTTTAGACCAAATTTGCCCCCCAAAAAGCTGTCTAAATATTAATATATAAGATGCATCTAACTACACGGGCAAGAACCACCTAGAATCCATGAAAAAAAATAATAATAGAAATGAGAAATATCAACCAATAAAGAATGAACAACAAGGGGAAGAAAAAGCCAACTCACACCAGTTATATCCCCAAATACCCAATATCCACAAGCCAATTAATAAAGTCTCATGTCTCTTTAAGGCTCCACACCGACTTCCGATGTCTATTCCAAACTTAATAGGTCCCAGTCCGTCAGTAGGGCCTTGAATAGCACTTATTAGGTGGAGGTTCTCCCACCCTTATCAAGCCCGGTGACAGCTATTTCAGCAGACCTTCCGTTCCATTCAATTTACTTGCCAATACTGTTCAACTCAGATGCCACAGTTCACACCTCGTTCAGCAAGTTCCCGGTTGTCTTATGCAATCAACACTACCGTCGCCTTCTCCACTCTCCACTTTCCTCCGACCACCGAGTATCGACCGTTCAGGAAGCCGACAGTCAAAACAGGCAGAACAAGCAACCACGAGGCGTCCTGAACACTCAAGAGATCCGAGCCTCACTCTCCTCCGCTCCGTTCTCCTGTGCCGCGATCGCTCTCGGCCAGCAACTTATCAGGTCTTTCAAAAGGCTCAGCACGCTCTATTCGACTTGCTCAGCCTAATCAGGCAGAAGCCGCCCCGCCTCTCGCCGAGGTCTCCCAGGAAGCAAGACAGTCCACCGAGGTCTCCCAGGGAGCAAGACAGTCCACCGTAAGTCTCTATTTAATCAGGAACCCCTTTTTTTTTCAGCAGCGAACACCCTAAGCATTAGATGATAAACGCCGCCGTTTCGTTCCTTTGAGCTCAGGGGCGCGGCTTGGATTTCACGCTTGCCGTGAATCCCCTTGTCCTCTCTCAGTGCATCGGTCCCAGCTGTCGTGGCGCGACGGGCCGCCACCCAGTTCACGCCACCAGCCAATGACCCTGCTAAAAAACTCCCTCCAAGAGTTTTTTTAGGGGTGAGCCCCCTCTAAAGAAAGAGGAATTCTACCTCGGCGCAGGGAAGAAACTCTCTGCGCGTCTGGTAGCCGCCACGACTGGAACCGGAACCCTGAGATCACTTAAAGTATTCTGACAAATTTTACCATGCATGTCAAGACTGGATATTTAGAAAGAGTGCAAGACTTCCATGAGTCTTTCCTAAACAGCAGACCATATTCTGGTAAGAGGACATGCATTGGATGTGATGTTTTGCACTGACCTGGGTACAAATGGTGCCATTATCAAGGATGCTGAGAGGACATAATTTGTCATGGCTGGACTCATTTTCTTCCCAAGGCACAGGTACCTGACTGTCAAACCGTGCTCGCTTTGCTTGCTTTGGGTTGCCATGGTTATGGGGGGAGGGAATTATTTATTTATTTATTTAATTCAGCCAGTTTGGTGTAATGGTTAAGTGCACGGATTCTAATCTGGGAGAACCGGGTTTGATTCCCCACTCCTCCACTTGCACCTGGCTGGATGACCTTGGGCAAGCCATAGCTCTGTACCAGCTGTTCTCTCAAGGACAGCTTGGGAAAAAGCTCTCTCAGCCCCACCCACCTCACAGGGTGCCTGTTGTGGGGAGGGGAAGGGAAAGTGACTCCAAGTGAGTGAAGGGCGGGGTATAAATCTAATCTTTCTTCTTCTTTATTTATTTAATTCAATTTCTTGGCCGCTCTCCCCGCACAGCAGGCTCAGAGCAGCTTACAAGGCCTGATAAACCAGGTTCACATTATCAATAAACAGTTAAAACATTATAAATTCTCATCATAAAAACAATACAATTATAAACTTTCATCATTAAAATTATACAGTACCAACAATACAATTTATAAAGTGCTCAGTACAACCTGATGGCGTATATCACAGACTAATGTTGAGCATGCAGTATCACCAGAGACTGGGTGATGCATATGACCGGTCATTGATGGTTGCCGACAGTGAGTGGTAGATGAAAAAGACGATGGCCCCACTAGTCATAAGCCTGGCAGAAGAGCTCCGTCTTACAGGCCCTGCGGAACTGTATCAGGTCCTGCAGGGCCCTGATCTCCTCCGGGAGCTCATTCCACCAGTGAAAGGCCGCCACCGAAAAAGCCCTCCCTCTAGTGGCAGTGAGCCTGGCTTCTCTGGGGCCTGGTATGACCAGGCGATGTTGGGCCCCAGACCGTAGTGCTCTCGGGGGTGTATATGGGGAAATGCGGTCCCTTAGGTAAGTCGGACCCAAGCCATTTAGGGCTTTAAAGGCCAGCACCAGCACCTTGAAGCAAATTCGGTACGCCACTGGTAGCCAGTGCAGTGCCTCCAGCGCCGGTCATATGTGCTCCCACCCAGGAAGGCACATCAGCAACCTCGCTGTGGCATTCTGCACCGCTAAAGCCGCCGAATTTGCAACAAGGGCAGCCCCATGTAGAGAGTGTTACAATAGTCTAACCACGAGGTGACCGTTGCATGGATCACTGTAGCCAGGTTCGCGCGGTCCAGGAAGGGGATCAACTGCCGCACCAGCCTCAGATGGTAGAAGGCTGACTTGGCAGTGGCTGCTACCTGGGCCTCCATTGACAAGGAGGGATCCAGGAGCACTCCTAACCACCATGAAGGCACCAATGGTGCCCCGTCGAAGGCTGGGAGTGGGAGCCCCGACCAAGGCCCACCCCGACTCAGGCACAGGACCTCCATCTTCACCGGGTTCAGCTTCGGCCTACTCAGCCTGAGCCATCCAGCCACTGCGTGCAATGCCCGGTCCAGAATGTCCCGTTTCGAGCCAGACTGGCTGCCCAACATCAGATAGACCACCAGTGTACTGGTGTACAGATAGTGTACAGATAGAACACCAGTGTACTGGTGACAACCCAGCCCCACCCTCTGGACAATCTGGGCAAGGGGGCGCATATAGATGTTAAAAAGCATCGGGGACAAAACAGCCCCCTGAGGCACTCCGCACTCAAGCAGGTGTCTCTGGGACTGCTCGTCCCCTAGCACCACCCTTTGTCCCCGACCCTGGAGAAAGGAAACAAGCCACTGAAAAGCGAGTCCCTGAATCCCCACATTGGTGATTCCTGCAGGGAGGGGGTTGAGTGAATAAGTGAGAGAATGGGACTTTTTGCTTTTAGCAGCCATAACTTTCCTTGCAAGTCATGCCTCCTTTCTTGTTCCCGCAGAAAGGTGTCCTTGAAGCTTCTGGTACCAACTTGAACAGTAGATAACCAAACCATATATTTTCCCTCCTTGGTTGAGATGGCAACGCTAGGCGTGGTGTGTGAATGATGTGTGCCATGGGGAAGGAAGGGGCTTTTGTTTGAATTACCTATATTAAGCCTGTACCTGCCAAAATGCTTTAGTTCTAACACAAGTGATGTTCTGGATCATGCATACAACTCAATAAACTTATCACTGCCAAAGAGAGAGCTGTTGAGAGTAACTTGACCCAGGATCTGACACTGACATTCTTTGCCCTTTTGCTGTGGTGGCCCATTGAGGAGGGTTCATTGTAGAGACTTACTGAACAATCCTAACTTGAGCTATACCCTTCTAAGTCCATTGAATCCAATGGGCTTGGAAAGGTGTAAGTATGTTTAGGATTGCACTGTTATGAAACTAAGTCAATTTGAGAGGGGGAAAATTCTAATAGCTTGGGGGGAAATTCTAATAGCTTTAATAGCCAGTATGTTGATTGTAGGATCAGTGGGAAACAACGAAGCTCATGTAGAAGTGTGAGGAGTGGTAATATACCGTGCAGTATTTGTTGGGCTGAAATCTGAGAGGACCCCCCCAATTTGGAACCCCCAATCTGCAATGGAGTTCACTAGGTGAAGTTCACTAGGTGACCTTGACCCAGTCACTCTTTCTCTCAGCCTAACCTACCTCACAGGGTTGGTGTGAGGAGTAAATAGAAGTGGAGTAAAGCCTCTTTGTGTTCCCACTGGGGAAGAAAGTAGGGTACAAATGTCTAAATATAGGCCCCAGAGGTTACTGAGGTCAGGCACCCAAAATCACCTGACTTGCCCGGTCCGAAAGAGGCCCGGTTGTCTTGTACCAGGGCCAGGGCTTTCTCGGTGGCGGCTCCTTACTGGTGGAACAAGCTCCCAGATGACATCAGGGCCCTGCGGGATCTATTGCAGTTCCGCAGGGCCTGTAAGATGGAGCTCTTCCGCCAGGCTTTCAAATAGGAGCCGCCATCGGGGAGAGAGCCGATTATAACATCGCCCTGGCCCTGCTGGTCGCAACCCTGCTTCCTTTGTCTACCTGAGTGCTCTGAAGTTGCCATCTTCTGTATTTATAATGTAGTGTTGTTTTAACTGTTTTTATTGTAAACCTTGATGGTCTTTTATGTTGTAAGCCACCTTGAGCCGGTCTAAAAAACTGGCAAGGCGGGATATAAATAGAACAAACAAACAAACAAATAAATAAGCAGAAATATGCTTTCTATGCAAGGAGAATCTAACATATTGACTCATACCTATCCCATACTAGATAAGTCTCAAAGGCTTTGCAGTAAATTCTGATTTTTCCAATATCACAAATTCTTTCAGAAACATTATGCTCTCTAGATAGTTTATTAGATTTTTATTATTGTTTTTAGGTAGAGAAAGATAGCTGGATCTAGTTTGATAAAATCCTGTTATATTGAATTGAAATTATATATTTTATAAACATTGGTTGTGAAGACACATTGGCTGTGTCTCACCTCATCCATCAAATGTAAATTGCAGGCTCAGATAGTCTCAATTTGCCTCAGGGTTTCCAGGGAAGGGAAAAGGGGCCATTCAAATCTATGACCCTTCAATCTCAACTTGGTTTCATTATTTGAAACTGGCTCCTCTGTCTTAAGGTTGATTTTAAAGGAGATGGTCTTTAGTTTGGAAATCCAATCAGTTTGAAAGTGGCTCATCTGTCTCCATATTGGCATTAAAAGAGAAAGACGTCCTTCAAAAACCCATTGTAAATAAGGTACATTCAAGTTTTTAATGCCTGATTTAGCGAAACTGTATCACTGCTTATGTGGATGATTTATCAGAATGGGGGGGGGGGGAGAAATTATATGAATGAAAGTTTTGGCAAGAATAAGTTGTGCACAATGATGCTTAGTTTGGAAACCCAAAAACCCAATGATATACTGGTGTATCAGTAACAGAAGTGCCATGAAATATCTCAGTCAGGGCCAAGTAATTCAAAATTGCAAAATTCAGGGAGAAATTAGGAGAGGAACAATCCATACCTTAGACTGGTAAGTCAAATTGCTATAATTTGTGGGCCTGATTTGGCTTGTGCAGGTAACCACTTGGTTACCTGCCAAGAGCTATAGTTAAGAGATACCTTTGGATATATATATATATTGTATAAGCGAATAATGCAGCCAGTATCACAGACAGGCTTATTGGATCACTCCGTTGATTGCTTAGTATTATGGGAGCAGCCATATGGAACACAGTGCTCTTCCAAATGTGTACTTGAGTGCCTTATTTGTTCAGTAAAAAAACCATCAGTTCTACAGATTTGGTTCTTCTATGTTCTCATAGAATGAGGTGAATAATGAACAAAATATCTGCAGAACTGGGGGTCCTCATTTTTTTAAAAAAAGTCTCCAATGCCATTAACCTTTTGTTGGGAATCCTGCTTTAAAAGGGCAGCTTGCAGGTTTAACTTTGTAATGACCTGGCTGATGCTTAGTAGAAGATAAAGAAAGTGTTAAGTAGTTCTTACAACACACACAACAAGTGGGGTAGGAACCACCACTTCATTTTTGGCAGCCCATGATGCATCACAAGAGCTTCGTTTTTTTACATAGCCAGGCCTGTTCCTTATGCTACCCCCACCCCAAATTGGAAAAACCACCCCTCTTATAAGACTCATGCTTTACAGAGTGGTGCCCCCTGGAAGCAAAAACCTGTCTCAGTCTAAGTCACTTGTTCATCTGAGCCATTCTCTTTACCTTTTAAGACCCTAGACAAGTCGCTGTCTCACAGGATCAGTCCTAGATGTTGGTGTTCAAATCAAAATCACTGTCATTTCTGTGCACCATTAACATTGCTAAGCAGTTATTGACAGTCTCGGAGATTTTTATGACATGCTCTAACATTATACAGTTGGAGGGCACCCACCGGCATGCATTGGCTGTGCTTGTGTGATGACAGCTGATCGAACAGGCGCTTGCGAGTGTGACTGTACTTGACATCGTTATATTAAAGGGTCAAAGTAATTGCCTCGCAGAGCTAAGGTCACAGCACAGCCAAATAGCGGTGGGCATAATGCCTTCCTTTCATGCTCTGCTGGGCTCAGTAATTCCCCTGAGGTTGAGGATTCCAATTGCCTTTCCAGATGGTCTGCTTTGGTATGAACGCCAGACATGATCTGTCCAGTGGCATCATTCACACTGGCAAAGAGCAACGCACAGAGGTCATGGGCAGCACATATATTGGGGAGTGGATGCCAGCTGCTTTGTTTTTCACAGACTCTTGGGGCAGAAGAGACATGCTTGTTTGTTTCCTACGGGCAATGCAGTCATTAGCCAAACAAGTACTCAGGTTTTCATTGTTCAGATCTCTTCATTCTAGCATATGTGGTGGGGGGAAAGGAAGTGTGAAGTCATTAAAATTTGAGGAAACTGTCACTAGACTTATTGACTGAGCAAGGATATGTGTAATGATTTAACCTGACTTTGGGGCATGCTTTCCTGTTCTGTTGTAGTGATGAAAGTAGTCTAAGTAAGAGTATAAAGTTTGCAATTCTGTATATTTTGCATACTCTTCTGTTACGTATCCTAACAGACACATAAGTCAATGGGCCATAAGAATCTTGTACTTCATTCCATTTGTCTTAGAGGGCTTTGGACTTGTGTTTCTCAGTTAGTAGCTGCCCTACAAATGATAACATTGGAGTTGCCAACTGGCTGGGAGGGGGGAAATCATCTGGCCATAACAACAGCTTGGTATACAGGAATTAGCAGGTGAATTATTTTCATGGCTTGTGTACAGTTTATTTGTTAATTCCCATGTGTATAGTTTATTTATTTATTAATATATTACCCTGCATTTTCTCTAAGGAGTTCAGGATGGTGCACATGGTATCCCCCCCTCCATTTTTTCCCTTTACAGTAACCCTATGAGTTAAGATACTTTGAGATACAGTGACTGGCCCGAGGTCACCAAGTGCATTCTAGAGCAAAGCAGAGATTTCAACTCAAATTTCCCAGATCTTTGTTTAACCCTAGAAACCTTGCAGATCAAATAACTGGTACAGGGCCTGTTACAATAGGGCTGCCAATCTACAGGTGGTGGCTGGAGATCTCTCATTATTACAACTGATCTCCAGGTAACAGAGATCAGGCTCCTTGGAGAAAATGGCCACTTTGGAAGGTGGACTTAATGGCATTAAACCCCATTGACTCTGTGGCATTATACTCCCCTCCTCAAACCCCATCCTCCACAAACTCCACCCCCAAAATCTCCAGGTATTTCTCAGCTCAGAGCTGGCATCCCTATGTGACAAGGACAAGTTCAAAGGTATCCATTATGGCATAGCTCTTTTGACATGAAGAGAAATGCTATTGGGCACTGATAAAGTAATTCTTTTTGGTGCCCACTCATTGTCTTTAATAATTCTGTATTCCTAAAGCATTGATGAAATAAATAAATGACCTGACTGTGAACTATACATTCAAAGTTAAAACTAGCAATGAATAAATAAATATCAATATAAGAGTACAGACCTAATTTTAGAAATGTCGATAGCCTAGACTGCTTTGAAACTGCTTGTTGCATACGTGCATACAGACTCAGTTCCGACATAATGTGAAACTATGGGAGATTCTGCACTAGACCTTAAATCTTGGTTCAACCCTGTCCCCGAACTTACATTTTACACTACACACGATTTCACCCCTGTAATTATATCGGGGTATTTTCTGTTTCCCCATTACATTGCGGTCACCCCAGTTTCACCCCCACCTGTCCCAGGATAAACAGATGCTGTTATAACCAGGGATAAATACAAGGTATTTTGTCACGAGTTGAACTCTGATAAAACCAGGGATGGGATTTAAGTGCAGAAAGGACCAGTGTTTTATTTTAACCATGGTTAGTTCATGAAACCAGGATTCAGCTCACAGACAATTGCTGAAATCCTGGTTTGTCTCAACAAATGCTGGTTTCATTTCATTCCCTGTAGCCTGGGAAGGTGTCAACAAAGAACGAGCCAGGATTTAGCTCTGCATTTTGGCAACATATGTAAGCATAGTTAAGAATAACTGTGGTTAATCAAACATCTGTGGCTCTTGGAATGCAATGGCTTGCGTTCAGACATTTCCCATAATCCTAGAAGGTCAGTCAAAGAAGTAGCATCCTATTTTCTTCTAATCTGGGATAATAATAAAGAGATAATTAATTCATGCATAATAACCCTGTTTCATTTCGCCCACCCACTTTGAACAATATAACTGCTAGTATCAGGGGTTTTATCACATATTTTCACTGCTGGAATAAAGAAATGTGTAATAATTATTCAGGCACACAGAGAGTGCAGAGGGGCCCCATGGGCAATGACCATGTATGTGTGGATGCCTTCTGTGCTGTCCAACAGGGCATCCATGCTGTGCTGTTGAGGGTGTCCCCGTGCCATCCCTCCATGCCACCCTCACTGGAGGACAAGCACGGAAATGCAGGAGGGAAATGGATGGACTCTGAGAGGTCTCCCAGCAGCCTTTCAGCAGCCTGACCTTCAGCCAAGTCCCTTGCAATGGCAAGAAGCCTCTTCAGGTGCTGAGCAGCCACCATCACAGACACTGCCAGCCACCCCCCCCCCATCCATTGCTGGCCCCTGGTGAAGGCTTCCCACCACTCACAGTGACTCTCCAATTGTTCCCACTCAATCCTCACCCATATGGATGGGATGGGATGGGCTTGGCTAGGCTGGATGTGGGCCCTGGGATCTGGCAAGGGTCCAGGATCCCCCCTTCCAGGCCACCAGCAGTCATGAGACACCAGGCCCGGAGGAGCTGTCCAGCCACTCCCCTCTGTCTGGTAAGGCAGGGCTGCTGCCATTTTGAGGAAATCAAGTCCACTGTATGCATTGGTTCCCCTCAGCTGATGGACCAGGGGACCCTGTGATGCCCTGTGATGGAGCCTGCCATTGCTGTGCACCTCCTTGGAATCAGGGCGAGTAGGTGGTCAACGACATCAGCTCCAAATGTTAGGAAATACAGACCTAGGCACAAGGGGGCAGGCATAGTAGACAGCACCCAGGCAGCAGCCAATGCCAATGCATCCTGGCCACCCCTCTGAAGGGTCTCCTTACCCTCCTCAGTCACTGGCTGGGTGCCCCTCAGCATCATTCAACTCTATCTCCTCCTGACTGTCAGTGTGGGGCCAGGGCTCTTGCCCAGAGGTTCTGAGGGTGTTGTAGGAGCACCCTGGCTGTGGAGAAAGGGGCATGACAAAGGCAGAATCACCCTCCTCCATGGGGACAGGGGCTTAGGAGTGTGCTGTAAATTGTTTATTTTCCCTCTTTAAGATAATAGGATGACTTTCCTGAGCAATAACTTTCTGAATGCTAATTTTGCAATAGGCACGGAAAGACTGAAGAAACCTGCTCCTGGAAATACTGAAGGTTTAATTGGAAAAAAACAACAACAAACAACACTGCAGTTTAAGAGAGTATTTTGTTATTATTATTATGCAGTTTTTTAAACAAACAAACAGAAATATGAGTGTCAGGTTCTGGCTTGATAAGACTGAGAGCAATATTAGAAAGACTTATTTTTCTAGGTAAACACACCTAGGATTAGGTTGCTAAGGTATTTTGCATAAAAAAATAGAGTAGCTTCAAAGCTGCACAATATGATGCTGTTTCACTGAAATGCTAAATAACTTTTCAGAATTAGAGAGTGCTTTTTTGAAATGTGTGTGTGCTTTAGATATGCTCTGCTCAGTTTAGTGGCAATGTTGTTAATTTCCATGCAGTAGCAGCATGCAAACGCACGCAGAAGCAGAAAATAGTAAAGTCTACAATGTGGTTTTTTCTCATTACTTAAATGTTAGCCAGTTTAGCCTGCTTTCTGTCTGTTTTATAAACAGATAAGCAAATGCATCATTTAATGTGTGTTAACAGCACTTAATTGAACAAATTGCTGAAGTAAGTTTCCAGACTACTTAACATTCAAAGGAACAATCTGGGAGGCAATAGACTACCTGGGTTAGCTTAAAATCATGGCCTAATTTTAACTTTTCCATAGCGTAAAAACCTTTATACTGGCTGTGGATCAACTTTATTTCCCACCTCTGTTGCCTATCAAGAGCCTCTAAAATAGCATCTGCAGGTTCTTCAATCATCATGAAGTCCATAGAATTCCTGGGAAGGCTCCTTTGGGAAGGCTGTGTCTCGGGGTAGAGTATTTGCCTTTCATGCAGAAGATCCCAGGTTCAATATCCAGCATCTCCACTTAAAACAACCAGGCAGTAGCTGATGTGAAAGACTCCTTCCTGAGACCCTGGCTGAGTGACAGCCAGTCTGAACTTGATAGACCCATGTAAGCCTCCTTCATGTGTATGTCCTGGAGCCTGGTTTATTTGAAAGCCAATGAGATGCAGAGGATAACAGACTTGGGGACATATCCCTGTTCAGCTGGCCTTGGACAAATTAACATCTCTCAGAGAGCAATCCTATGCAGGTCTAGTCAGAACCCTACTCAGGTCTATTCAATGGGGCTTATTCTTAGGGAACTATTCCTAGGATTGCACTGTATGTCTCTCTGCATCACAGTATTGTTCTACAGGGATTAGCCATAGAAAAGAGCAAGAGTCGAGTAGCCCCTTAAAGACTGACAAAATATGTGGCAGGGCGTGAGCTTTTGTGAATCACTGCTTACATCTTTAGATACTTCTTCAGATTCAGGATTATTCCTGAATTTCCTCCCCTGAATTGTTTATATAAATATGTAATATAACCATGGGGATGTGGAATGGTATAGTATAAGCTGATCGTGTCAGATCGTGGAACATAAGCAGGGTTGGTACTTGGATGAAGGACCACCAAGGAAGACTTTGCAGAGGAAGGCAGCGGCAACCCACCTCTGCTTAACTACTTGCCTTGAAGACCCGATGGGGTTGCCATAAGTCACCTGCAACTTGACCGCACTTCACACACAGAGACACACAAAGACAATATAACTATGAGCCATTGCTTTTTGGTACCTCCCAGATTCAAGTAAAATGTCTCTGTGGTAACCTACATATCTTCTTCGTGGTGTCTGTGCATCACACCTCTGGGATAAAGTGCGCCTGCGCCGATCCCGATCGGTAATCTTCAAAGCCTAACGGATTTTCGCGCCAGCTCCCCGGTCACATGCACGTCCCACTGCGCATGACCCGGGGAGAGGCACGAGGATCCCGCCAGTTCTCTTCTGACCGCCGCGTCGTGAGGACCCCCTCTCCGCTCCGGTCGGTAGTTAACTTTCGTTCTTCTTTTTTCCAACTTGGAAAGGCCTTTCGGACTGATTTTCTTGGTTTTACCTGACCTACGGACTGTTTTTTCTGGACTCTCTTTTGGATTCTCCTCTTTCTACTCCCCACCCAGCCTATGGCCCAGCGGTGGGGTTTCTTTAAACGCTGCCTTAATTGTGGGAGTAAAATCGCCCCCCCAGACAAGCACTCCCTCTGCTTGCTGTGCCTAGGCGAGTCGCATCGTGTCGACTCCTGTTCGAGTTGCGCCGCGTTCTCCAAACAAACTCGTAAGAACCGGGCGGCCCGACTCAGAGTGGCTCTCTTGGAAGCAGCGTTGTCACCGAAGATGTCCGCAGCCGACGCCTCGACAACATCCCCATCGGTACCGACGGGCCCGACGTCGCCACCGATGTGAAGCCCTTCCGGCACCGAGAAGTCGGCACCGAAAAGACCCCTCTCACTGCCACGAACTCCCACTAAGAAGCGTAAGGAGGGCAAAGAGGGTAAGGGCAAGCTGAAGCACAAAACCTCGAGTGCTTCGTCGACGCATCCCGCATCCGACATGACCCAGCGTGGGTCTCCGCAGCTTGACCCTCCAGGGCGCGAGTGACCCCGGGGCAGCCCCGTCTCCCCGATGCCGCGACCCATCCAGCTCACAGATTCGGAACCCGACATCGAGCTGACGCAGATCCCTCACAGCAGTCCCGAGACCGGGCCCGACCCGCTGCCGGCGCCGAGAGGCGAGCGAGACTGGCGCCTCCCCCCATCTTCGGTGCCGTGGGACGTCCGTCAATGGCGATACCTGTATGGTTCCTCCTACCCGCCACCTCCACAATGGTACCCAGCAGAGTGGGATCGCCAATCGACGTCGTCAAGAGTCTCCCGGTGCCGAGGTCCCCCGGCTCCGACTCCGATACCGAAACCGATACCGAAACTACCGATGCCGATACCCACCTCGCCCGATGTCGACCTCCCTCCCTACCAACCAGATCCGTCGACCCCTATGTCTCCCTCCGAACATTCCAACCATTCGATACCCGAATCTCCCGAATCATCCGATAACGAATCTCCCATCCAGCCGTCACCATCCCCTGATGTGGCTGAAAATTTACCAATCTCCCCCTCCGAGGACGTGAAATCCTATGGAGAACTTATCAAACGAATGGCACATTCCTTGGCACTTGCCACGGTCCAACCAACTTCTACCGCTACCGATGCCATCTTCGACATCGTACAAATGGATACATCCACCGCGGTAGCGTTGCCGCTAATTTCGGTGCTCTTGAGCACTGCCAAAGAATCCTGGGGCCACCCCTCCTCAACTCCAATTTCCAACAAGAGGTTAGACCACATGTACAGGCTCCAAGAGCCAGGGGCAGAATTCCTATTCATCCACCCCAAGCCCAACTCAGTCGTAGTGACCCCCTCGGCCAGGGGCCGTAGCGGACATTCCTCCCCCTTGGACAAGGAGGGACGGAAATTAGATTCCTTCGGGAGACGATTTTATTCAGCCGGTGCACTGGGCATAAAAACGGCAAACTACACAGCCTGCATGAGCAGGTACCAATACTCCCTATGGGAGCATACGACACCACTTCTGGCCCAGCTTCCTGAGGATAAGCAACGCCTTGCTAGGAAGATCCAGAGGGAAGGCATGGTGCTAGCAAAGCACCAGCTTAACGCATCTAAGCATGCTGCGGACGTCACGTCCAAGACACTCACTTCAGCAGTCGCCCTTCGTCGCCACGCCTGGCTGAGGTCGACTTCGCTTCCACAAGACACAAAGTCCTTAGTGGAAGATCTTCCTTTCGAGGGTGAAGGACTGTTCAGCTCCACGACGGACACAGTCCTTCATGATTTAGATAAGAGCATCAAGACATCTCAAAACTTGGGTGTCTCACAACTGAGACAACAGAAGCAGAAAACATGGCAGAGATCTTGGCC
Source organism: Lepidodactylus listeri (assembly GCA_029233225.1). Classification (NCBI taxonomy): domain Eukaryota; kingdom Metazoa; phylum Chordata; class Lepidosauria; order Squamata; family Gekkonidae; genus Lepidodactylus; species Lepidodactylus listeri. The sequence goes on from JARCFY010000004.1 coordinate 127,921,385, forward strand.
CAAACAGCAACCGCGAAGATCTCCCACTGAACCCCAATGGCAGAGACCGCCGTCTACTGCTTATCAACAGAAACCCTATGGCCACAAGCCACGATTCCCGTCCGCCTCCGCTTCCAAGGCTAAACCACCCAAGCCGAACAAGCAGAGTCTTTGACTCTCCCATTCGCTCTGATCTTCCCACCCGTCTATCACCCTTCCTACCAGCATGGCAACATATCACGACAGACAAATGGGCACTGTCGGTCGTAGCAGAAGGCTACAGAATAGAATTTTTCCAGATTCCACAAGAATCGTACTTCGTAACCACCCCTCCCTCCGACACCCTATCGTCGGAAGTCGAAACCCTCCTCTCAAAAGATGCCATAGAACAAGTACCACCAAACCACCTTCAGCGGGGGTTCTACTCCCGCTATTTCACGGTCCCAAAAAAGGATGGCGGACTTGGTCCCATATTGGATCTGCGGAACCTCAATGCGTTCATCACCTACAAGAAATTCCATATGACCACTCTACAGACCATCCTACCGCTACTAGAAGCCAACGTGTGGATGGTGACGCTGGACTTAAAGGACGCATACTTCCATGTGACGATCCACCCGTCACACAGACAGTACTTACGCTTCGCGATCGGTCCGCGTCACTTCCAGTACAAGGCCCTACCCTTTGGCCTCTCTACAGCTCCTCGTGTCTTCACGAAGCTTATGGCAGTAGTAGCGGCACATCTGCGACTTCAAGGTGTCCACCTTTACCCCTACCTGGACGACTGGCTTCTAGTCGCCCCCTCTACGACGGAACTACAGAGCCACATCTCTACTACCCTTCGTACCCTAGAATCACTAGGACTGACGATAAACCTCAAAAAGTCCATGCTTACCCCTTCCAGATGGGTTCAGTTTATCGGAGCTATCCTGGACTCCCTGCAATGCAGAGCGTTCCTACCCCCCAACAGAGCAGCGGATATAGTCTCCCTTCTCCAGTCTATCCAAGAGACCAAGGAGGCTACAGCCAAACAAATCCTTCACCTGCTATGCCTGATGGCCGCGACAACAGCAGTAATACCCTTCGCCAAATTGCGAATGAGACCACTGCAGCTTTGGTTCTTGAGGCATTTCCGCCCCAACTTCCACTCCCTCTCCAAACTTTTCCAGATATCTACCCAGGTCCTAGAGACCCTGAATTGGTGGCTTGTGCCCCAGAATTTACACTCAGGTGCACCTTTCCGGCTTCCACCCCCCTCAGCGACCGTCACCACAGACGCATCCCTATGGGGCTGGGGAGCTCACCTGGACGGTGTAGGTGTGGGCGACAGGTGGCACCCCTCTGTGGCACACAACCATATCAATTTCTTAGAGCTGCTGGCAGTTCTCTACGCAGTGAGATCTTTCCGCCAATCCCTGACGGGGAAAACGGTGACTGTCCTTACAGACAACACCACCACCATGTTTTACATCAACCGCCAGGGTGGGACGGTCTCCCGTGGACTTTGCCGGTTAGCGATAGAGCTGTGGAACGAGTGCCAGGCACTAGATATTCACCTGGTGGCGACTCATCTCCCAGGACTACTCAACGTCCAAGTGGACTTCCTAAGCAGAGGGGAAGCATCCCTACACGAGTGGGAACTGAACCCCCTCTACCTGACTCCGATCTTCGACCATTGGGGACATCCATCCGTGGATGTATTCGCCTCTCGAGAGAACAAGAAGTGCCATCTATTCTGTTCCAGAGCAGGAACGGACCCGACCTCTCTCGAAGACGGTCTCCTCTTCCAGTGGACAGGGAAACAATTGTACCTATTTCCCCCGATCCCTCTCATACCGAGAGTAGTCCACAAACTGTTGACAGAGCGACTGTGGCCAATTCTAGTTACCCCATGCTGGCCGAGACAACCCTGGTTCCCCACGCTCCTCAGCCTCTCACGAGGGACGTATCTCCATCTCCCGACGGACCCAGACCTCCTCGGGATGCACGGGGGCCGAGTACTGCACCACGATGTGCCCAGGCTGAAATTGACAGTGTGGCTGATCCAAACTTAGGGTTAGAATCACGCATTGCTCAAGTTCTACTGAACTCACGCAAACTCTCCACTCGACGTTCATATGAGTCAAAATGGACTAAGTTTTTAACTTTCCTGGCGTCTGTGGGACAGCCCTCAGTCCCCGCCGGACTTAAAGATGTTTTTGGTTTCCTCCTGTCATGTAAGGACAGGGGACTGTGTCACTCATCTATCCGAGTCTACTTGTCAGCCATCTCAGTCAATCATCCTAAGATTGATGGCTATTCGGTGTTTTCCCACCTAACAACGAAGCAATTCCTCAAGGGAATGAATCGCCTCTATCCCCCAGTGCGGACACCAGTCCCGGCATGGGACTTGCCCCTGGTTCTCAATAAGCTGATGGGAAAACCCTTCGAACCCATGGCCTCATGCAGCCTTCGACTTTTGTCGTGGAAGGTTGCGTTTTTGGTGGCCATCACGTCTACTCGACGCGTGAGTGAGCTCTCGGCGCTCCGTTGTGACCCACCGTACCTCACGTTTCATCATAATGCCGTCACTTTGGCTCCAGATGTCGCTTTCCTGCCTAAGATAGTCTCGGACTTCCATATAGGGGTGGATATCACCTTGCCGGTATTTTTTCCTGATCCCCAGGACCCAACGCAACGTAGTCTACGCACTTTAGATGTCAAGAGAGCCCTGTCTTTCTACTTGCACCGGACAAAATCCTTTCGCAAGTCTCCAGCTCTCTTCATTTCTTATGCCTTGCCCAGACAGGGACAGAAACTGCCGTCTCAAAGACTCTCGAAGTGGATAGTTGAGACGATAAAACTTGCCTATCTTCTGGCCAAAAGGCCACTACTGGCATCCCTCCGGGCACACTCCACTCGAGCCGTGGCTACTTCCACAGCATTCCTCAAGGGCATTCCCCTGGGAGACATCTGCAATGCTGCAACGTGGGCGTCCCCTCATACATTTGTGAAGCATTACGCCCTAGATGTCCGCGTCCATCAGCGTACTGTGGTGGGCCATGCAGTCCTGCAAGCAGCTCAGATGTGAGACCTCCAGCACCCACCTCCAGGTATGTGGTGTGTTCATTGCTCGCTATTCTCCCAGAGGTGTGATGCACAGAGACCACGAAGAAGATATACAGGTTGCTTACCTGTAATTGGAGATCTTCGAGTGGTCATCTGTGCATTCACACCACCCGCCCTCCTTCCCCTCTGCTTTCGGTCTCCCTCACTTTTTTCCTTGGGGGCTGTTAGCAGCGGTCAGAAGGAACTGGCGGGATCCTCGTGCCTCTCCCCGGGTCATGCACAGTGGGACGTGCACGTGACCGGGGAGCTGGCGCGAAAATCCGTTAGGCTTTGAAGATTACCGATCGGGATCGGCGCAGGCGCACTTTATCCCAGAGGTGTGAATGCACAGATGACCACTCGAAGATCTCCAATTACAGGTAAGCAACCTGTATTTTTTACTTGCTGTGTTCATTTTCAGAAGTTTCTTCATCAAATTACTGTGTAAAATAACGCACCTTTCTTGTTTTTGTACTACTGTTTATGACTGCTTCCCCTCACAGCTTTATCATTCAATCCCAGCCCCAGTCCCAACAGATCCTTGAAGCTGTAGCACTGTTTCTCTGTAGAAGATGCTCCCAGCAAGTCTATTTAAAAATACTAACCTTGATTCCTTCTGCCATTACCTTATTGCCACAGGAGCCATTACTGTGAATGTATTTTCTCTACACCACTGCAGTATGGTCAGAGCTAAAACAGACAAGCAGATGTGTACATTTCATAGACTCTGGTGCTGGACATTGCAGAATTAGAAAAGAGGGCAACCAAAATTACTAAAGGGATGGAGCTGAAGAATTTGAGATTTTTCAGTTTATAAGACAGACAGTTGAGGGGGGCATGAAAGAGGTTAATAAAATAATGCACTGGGTAGAGTGGACAGAGAGAACTTTTTCTCCTAAAATATTAGAATTTAAGGGTATCCAATAAAAATGGTGGACAGTAGATTTAGGAAAGCAAAAGGACATATGTCTTTACTCAACGAGTGATTAAAATGTGAAATTCACTTCCAGAAGATATATTGATGACCACAGGCATAGACAGCTCTAAAAGACAATTAGAGAAATTCACGGATCTATTGGTGGTTATACGCCTCAGTAGTTAAAGGAAACCTCTACAATCAGAGGCCATAAACCTCTGGATGTCAGTGCCAGGAGAAAACATCAGTGGAAGGCCCTCAGCCTCTATGCCCTGCGGTTGGACCTTCAGAGGGACTGGCTGGCCACTGTGAGACAGGATGCCAGATTAGATGGACCACTGGTCTGCTCCAGCTGGGCTCTTCTTATGCTCCCTGACAAGGGACTAGCTCTCCCCCACCCACTACCTGTTCCTAGTTGTCCCCTATTTTGTAAGCCCTTGTGACAAGTACAACACAGAAATGCAGCTCAAGAGACAATGAGAAAAGTTCTCTGAATCAGCTAATAAGAGCTGTGTAATGGGAATGGTTAAGTTCTGTCTGGGAGGGGAGGGTTAGTCAAGTTTTGAGGGCTGAGAGTTAAGAGGTTCTGATATAGGAGTGAGAAGAAGGGTTAGTTTAACAGGCATGTGAATTGGAGATCTGAGGAGATAACAGATTCTTGGTTAAGTTTTCCTGTCTGGGTTATTGAGATGTTCATGTGTGTCAGGATTGGCTGGGTCTAGTATATAACTTAGTTATGACAAAGAGTAGTACTTACAGGTATTAAAACAGCCTGAGACGAGGGCATCTACAGTTTGAAACCTAACAGCCCACAACCAGCCAGGATTTCTGTGTTAATATTTACCTCAGATGCATGTTTCTTTCTAAATAAACTTGGTCCCTGTTTGCTTTAAAAGCAAACTGTCTTGTTCCTGTCAGTTTAACTCAGTTATCAATTGAGGTTTGAGTGGGTTTATACCCAGTTCTATCCCCTTGAGCTGTTTTTTATTCTTTACTGGGAACCCTGGAGCAGTGGGGTAAATGAGAAATTGTGTGATGGTAGGAAAAACCTGCAGGGTGGTGGCTTGCCCCTAGGAAATCTGTCACATACCACTTTTGCCTTTTTGGGATTCTTTTTTAAAATTATGTTAGTGTAAGGAGCTAGAGTTGTCATTCTTTAGGGTTCAGCCTAGAAGTTAATTTCTATGAGTGAGAAGGTGGTGGATGCATGATAAGAGCACATATATAAAAACCAAGGAACCGTGCAGTGCCCACTCCACCACTTTAATCCACTGAAATTGTGATATGTAACATCAGATCCCAGAGCATGATCCCAGAGCATATGACATAGTCATGTTGTGGCCAAAGTTAGAGATTTTGGTCCAACCAGTGTCTTCTTGAGCGAAACCTATGTGGCCCTCCTTGAGCTCTGTAGAAGAACATAGACATTTCAAACGGTTGTAAGATATTTACATTGTTTCTGGTATACTTTCAGCCAAAAGAATGAACACTGTGATGGCCTTTAAATCAGTGGAGGACAGGCTGTTGAAGAGTAAGTGAATAAAGTTCACAGCAGGCAGATTAGGACCTTCAGCAATGAGTAATAATGGCAGCAGGGTTGAGGCTCCAGCAGCGATCCTGGTTCTGAAAATAGAAAAGTTGTAAGCGTGTCTCTGTTTTCATTTGTGAAATGTTGCCACTCAGAATCCAGGTGGAGAAACTGAATTCTTGAATGGTACTTCATGTAAAATGCTCCGTATATAGACAGAATTTGCCCTGACCCGGATAGTGTAGGTGAGCCCAGTCTCCAGATTTTGGAAGCTAAGCAGGGTCAGCCCTGGCCAGTATTTGGATGGGGGATCTCCATGGAATAGCAGGATCATGACATGGAGTCAGGCAATGGCAAGCCACTTCTGATTGTCTCTTGCCTTGAAAACCCTGTGGGGTTGCCATAAGTCAGCTGTGACTTGACAGCACTTTCCACCATCACCATATATACAAAATTAGTATGTCAGGGAGAAGATTCCAGGACAGCCTTTTTGCTGACAGGCTTTTTTTCTGTCCAGAAGGGGTATTTTATGTCAACATTGTCTAATACTGCTGCAGCACAAGGTTGCAGGTCACCAGTAGTCTGAACTCTGAGGCTCATGGCATGGGGGTCTGCGGATATCATGAAACAGGGTGTGGTGAGGTCCCATGGAATAGCTATACTAATTGTAATCAGCCCCATAGCCAGAAGTTTTGGGTTGGTGGGGCATGGGGAAATTTTGTGGGGCAGCAGAGGAGAAGAGAGGGGGCAGCTGCATGCCTTCCCTGAATTCCAAGTGGTGATTTCAGGGAAGGTGTGCAGCTGCCCCTCTCCCTCCCTTCTTGCAAGATTTAAAGGGCCCTCCAGTTGATTGGTGGGCCACATGCTCCTGTCAATCAGCTGGAGGGACCCTTGAATGTCACAGGAGGGGAGGGAGGGGCGAGAGGGGAGATGGGCAGCAGCTGTTGTGGGGCGTGCTTCATATTTGAGGGGGCGGCAGTGTTACCTCTAAGCTGAGTTAGTGTTAGCTAGCTCACAGGTTTTTAGCCTTTGGCTCACACATATTTAGCTCAGGAAGGATGGCTCCAGAGTAAACTAATTTATGCAGTAGTCAAATCACTCACTCACAACTTTAATGTCAGTAGCTCACAAAGTAGAATTTTTGCTCACAAGACTTAGAGGAAGCTTAGAGGAAGCATTGGGGGGGTGGAGCCCCATAATGCCCCACTGTAGCTACGGGCCTGATTGTGATACTTCCATATTTCACTAGGAATTGTGCCATATGATGTTTGTGAAGGTGTGTAGCCATAATTATGGAATTTTGAAGGGATGGACTATTCGTCACACACAGAGAAAAAAATCAACTATGTATTAAATGCAGTTAAGTTCTTAGAACCAGATTATTGCTTTCCATCTTAAGTTGGCATGTGCAGTTGTTAAGCAGATATTGAGATTAAAAAAAAAAGATTATTAAAATATAATTTTAAACAGACCATCAAATTTCTTTTCAGCACATAGTTACATATTATCCCTTAGCAAACATATCTAAATTCAGAACTATAAAATCTTCTATTTGTGTTCCAATATCTGTTGCTTTATGTCATAGCATGTAACTGTTCCAATATTCGGTAAAAAGGGTCCAAGTCTTAACAGATCTGGAGGCTGACCACAATTTCCATTAAGCAGACATTCACAGAAGTCTTAAGACATCAACTATGGGGTTAGCTGGTAGCTCAGGTATTTCAGCATGGCAACCCTGAATACCTCCAGATGACCTAAGGTTGCCAGCTTTGGCTTGGGAAATTCTTGGAGGTTTGGGGAGGGAGCGCTTAACTCTCAGGCAGGGAGCTCAGTGGGTATGTGATGCTGTGAGAGTCAGTCTTCTGGAGTTACCATTTTCTCCAGGAAAACTGATCTCTGAAGTCTGGAAGTCACTTGTAATTCTGGGAGAAGCCCAGGTTCCACCTGGAGGTTGGCAAACCTAGAATGAGCCCCAAAACCTGAAACTCATGCCCCATGCCTGAGAATTGATAACTCTAGTGGAAGAACATGAGAACACACAGAACAGCAGTTTCCACGCTACTGCGGTAATATCAGAAGGGTCCCCAAATTCGAAGGTGTAAAATTGACAGAAAAGATCAAGAATATGCAATTAGCAATCTTTATCAAAGGATCTTCAAAAGTATGGGGCCAGGGGTGTTCTTACTTCCTTCTGTCTCCAGTATTTATCTTGTACTTAAACACACAGCCCTCTATTGGTCATTTTCTCAGACACAACCTTTCTAGTGATTGAACTATTGACTTTTTGTGTCTTTTTTGCAAGACACTTCTTCTGCTTGGGTTGTACACATGCTTAGGTTTATGTGCCTATAAAACATAAAACCTTCACATTCTCTTCAAAGGAAATTAGTTAAACAACCAAGTATCACCTTACCTGTTTTGCCCCTCTTGCTTTCTGGAAGAGCAATAATGTTTTAAGTAGCTGTAGAAACTATCACAGCTAACAAAGTAGTTTTATATAATGGGTCTTAGGGGGCAGATTTTACCGTACATCGAAAACAGTAAGGGTTTTTTTACCATAATGATTGCAATCAAGCTGAAGAGACACAGGGTGGCATAAAACAACAGGACAAAGATCACAACAAAGGGAACAAAAATAATCTCGTAACATGTGACGAGATGATACTTTTCTCTTCCATTTGATTTAATTGTTTGCAGATTAAATGCTCTCCAGGGACACAGTCAGTTTAAAAACTGAGCTTGAAGGCAAGCTTTTCTTTCAGACTATGTGTGACTCAGGGGAAGTGACTGGAATGTATAATTTGAATGCAAGAAAGCAAACTGTCCCTTGGTGGCTCAGTCCTGTTGCAGAGGAAATGTTTTTGGTTTTCTTCCCATTCTGAGTTGAGAGTCACAGAATTTTTATATGCTTGAAGAGCATTGCAGTAATAATAAATAAAAATAATTGGAAGGTTGTTAGGGGAAGGGAGGTGATGGAACACCAAGATTTAGGAAGCTTAAAATTGATTCTGTTGGGAGTAATATGCAGTGCCTAATTCAGGAGCACTTTATTTTTTTATTAAAGATTACAGGTGCAATTTATATAGATAGAGACATCCACACTTGTAATTCTTTTCAAAATTCTGTACCAAGAAAAGCTGAATTCTGTGAGCTGCAAATTTGCATGTATTTTAATTGTGATTGACACCCTGTGCTCTGACCACTGGAAGTACTGCTCTCATCTTTAGATATTTCACTTTGCTGTTTTGTCACATTTGTTATTCTTGTGGCAAGTTGGCTTGGGATGAGCTCATAGCGTTAGCTTAACATTTGGGAAAGAAAGTTTTAGATTCGTGTTATTGAGATGACTATACGTATTTAGACTTTATTTGTTGGCATGAAAATTTGTATGTCATGCCTGAATAGGCTTGTGTCACAGAAAATCTTGCACATTTTCATCTATAGCAGAATCCCGTGTCTTACTACAGCAGAAGTTGTTTGAACATTATCACATACTATATCTGCTTTGGACTCTTCCACAAAAGACAGTTGTATTTCTGATGGTATTTCCTGTTATCACAATGTCATCATCTTACTCAGTGTATCTGATTATCAACATGGTTCTGTCTGTGGATGCTTAAATTTGTGGATTTTCCTACAAACTTGGGGGATCCTTTACAGATGCATATAAACAGTGATGTAGTGGACTAGCTAAGACTGTGACATTCATGATCTGAATCTTGTTTCTGCCCTAAACTTTCTTGGTAGCCTTTCCATCTACAATACAGTGATGATAACAATACCTGCCTTGGCAAAGTGTTTTAAGAACCAATGAATGTTGTATGTAAAACTGTAGAAGACTCAAAAGTTGTACTATCATGCCAAGCACTATGTACTGGATTTATTTCTGAAAGTACCCTTAGACTGTTTTAGTTGCCTTGTGAATTTTTGAGTGTTAGCTAGGACACCTCTTTGCTTTGTTGTTCTGATAGCTACTGAAAACATGTTACATTCTGTTTAAATCAATGGTGCTTCCTACCAGATTAAATGATGGGAATGAACGTTGCATCCCTTTGGCAGGCAATTCTGGCATAGCATTAAAAACCCCCAACAAATCCTTTAGCAGTTCTGTCTTTTCATGCCCCTGCAGTCTCTTCACAGTCCAGCGATTCCTTTTCCCTTCCATCCTTCTCTCTCTTTTTACCAGATTCACATTAACAGTAGGCCTGCACACAGAACAATATATTTGTGATTTTAACATAATCTGTGCTGAATAAATCATCTGAAAAGAAGGGGGGAAATGCCAGTGGCAGGTGATCTGAGTGTCTAGCACAAATTACAGCATTAATGTTTTGTGTAATCTATAGAAAATAACTTAAACACCTTTCTGTTTTTCATTCAAGAAAGTATGAGAACAAACACCATCTGGGTGCTGATCAATCTCTGAGAGCTACTTATCCTGGATGGATTTATATGTAAGCTCTTCTGGCAGTGCAGTGTTACAGAGAGATGAGCCGCATTCATAACTTTGAGAACCAGGAACAATAAGGCATAACCACAATCCAGCTACATTAAACACGACTTTTCCCTCTCCTCTTCACTCTGTCTAGTGCACAAGAGATTTCTGCCTTGGTAACTTGGGAGGTTTTTGAAAAGCAAATCTCTGAACTGTACAGAGCAGTCAACTCTTGGGTCATAAAACCTGCAAACCAGTACATTCACTGTATGAATCACATAAAATTTAGTGGGATACTTGTCCTGATCCCATGTATGTTTACACAGATGTAAATCTCTCTATATTAGGTTGGCTCAAAGTATGTATAGGATTCTAGGCACTGAACTGGGATCGAGAAACTAGTTTGGTGGACCCAAAGGGGCTTTAGACTTTACAGAGAATAGCCTCCACATGCCATGTGACAAACTTCTTGTGGAACTACTGTGGCTTCAAGCACCATGTATTCTCAGAAGTAATGAGGTCCTTGCATTCCAAGAGAACAATAGAAAAAGTTGCTGATTTTTTTAAAAAAATGCAAACCCTCTTTCCTGTTCTTTTCTATTATTATTGAAACAAATTAGTTGAGAATTAAAGAATTTTATCCTACAGGGATTTTGTTGTGTTTTCTTCCACACTACATTTAAGGACACTGATTTCTAGCATCCAGTTTCTCATATTTAGCTTCAGATATTATGCATCTAATAGCAATAATGTGCTGTTGGCTAAAGCACTTAGATGTCAGGTCACTCCACATCTTGCCAAGTTAGGGTATCATCATGTAAACAAACCGCAGAAAAGTCCACACACTATTACTGTCTCAAATGTTTTAGATATCAGTTACATCTGTTCAGGTGATTAACATTATAATAGCCAGTGTGATATAGCCTGGTGCCGTGGTTAAGAAGAGTGGCAGACTCTAATCTGGAGAACTGGGTTTGAATCCCCCCCACATGAAACCTGGTGGGTGACCTTGGGTCAGTCACAGTTATCTCAGAACTTTCTCAGCCCTACCTACCTCACATGGTGCCTGTTGTGAGGAGAGGAAGGGAAGGCGATTATAAGATGCTTTGAGACTCAATGTGTGAGAGAAAAGCAGGGCATGAAACCCAACTCTTCTTATTTTAATATTGGTATCACACTGAGCAACATGTGCATATGGGAGATAAATGAAGCAAAGGAACCAGACCAGGTGTTCAGCAAGTTTTCAGTTTTAAGCATTTCAAGACCCATATAAAATTCTCTCTCTGTGTGCATACATCTGTGGTGAATCAGTAATAATACTTAGCATTGATACAGGATGTTCATTGAGCCAGTAATCCGTATACCTACACCATAAAATAGGCTGGTGTTATCATCCCCATATCACAAATGCAGAAAAGAGACCAAGAGAGCGGATGACTTCCCTAAAGCTACCTAGTGAGCTCATGGTAGAGGCAAATTGGAAACAGAATCCTCATTTCCTTAGCATCTATGCTATGCTAGCTCACAGGAGTATGTTAATGCCGTTGGATAAATGTCAAAGCTTAAAAACAGTTTAAAAGTACATTTGGAAAATATAAGCAAATATTCAGAAGCATAAGGCTTGATAATGTCTTGATAAAACCATGGCGTAGAGTCCCCACAAATATTTCTGCAGGAGTAAGGATTTTTGCTTATGGAGTGCAATTCCACCTTACCCTCTCCTGTAGCAGCTTGAAATTCCTCCTGAAATCTTGTTCCTGCCCGCCCAGCTCCGAGAACAAGATGAGGGGGCATTTGGGGCTTCTGTGGGAGGAAGGAGAATCATGCTAAATGAGCAGAAACCCTTGTAACCACAGAAACTTCTAGTCTAGATTCACCCCCATGGTGTGTATTAATTTAGAGATATTAAATGTGATGGTGGAATGGAAACATACTGAAGCACAAAAGGACATGGAAAGATATAAAGCAGACATAATTCTTAGGAATGGTTCCAGCATGTATCTGTAGGTCACGGTCTTTTATCCTGTGATAACTTTATATGTGAAAACAAGAGTGGAATGCATGAACTGATCCAACCAAAAAGTGCTATAAAAGGTGCTATAAAAGTCCCGAGTTCTCCAGTAAAAACTGTCTTCCAAGAAAACTTGTCGCTAACCGTGGGTTACATCCTGACAAAAAAGATCCTTGCATGCAAGGAGGGTGTAATTTTTGCTAATTTCCCAGCTCTTTGTAAAGCCCTTTAATTCCCTACATGGTATTGCTCTGGTGTGTCCCCCATCCTCCAGGAGCAGCATTTCAGTGGGTAGTTTTGGCTTCAGTGGAAGCAGGGAGGTGAAGGACTTCTCTATGTGGAAATTTCAGATGGGATTGAACCCAATGGCCCTAGAATCACCCATTCTTCCAGTTTCAAGGGAGAAGGATCCAGTTTATGTTGCTGTCATTGTCATGTACGGAAACCTTTGATAAACCAGAGTGCCTGTTTAGATTTTAGCTGCCCTGACAACAATCCTAAGACAGAGCCACATGAAACCATCCTGGAACCATCTGGGCAATCCCTTTTCGAGATACCTTATGCTGCCAGGTTGCGCATAAGGTCAGTGGCCTTGTACTAAATTAGATTATGGATAATTAAATGGCAACTAACATGTATGCTCCTGGAGGGCCCTTCTCAAACACACTGAAAAACAATGGTTTGGGAGAGCTTAATATTATTGGATACGAGAGGGAAAAGAATTAGAAACATTTTAGGGAGATATTAAAAAGGATTTTACATCCATTCCTGTCACTTATCATCTCCCTTGAGCTTTTACAAGCTGCCAGGTTAGCATGTGGTCACTGTTGTTTTTGTTTTTTAATATAATTTGCTTCATTGCATTATCTCTTTACAATTAGATTCTTATGGGCCTCCTTCGAGTGCAGCCCATTTAAGTGTCTTTTCTGGGGCTTGGTAAGAAAAGGTGATTCTAAGAGGAATGGATAATAAGTGTAATTATCCTAAATATAGAGAAACAACTTGGGCAAATGGTGATCTTTTGCTCCCCTTCCTTCACTAGTGCAGTTCTGTTGTTTATCGGTCCTCATTAGAAAATATACACACGTCAGCTGTAGAAGTTGGGCTTTATCTATTTCCTTCTTTTCTATTTTAGCACCTTCTCAAGATATGTAGATAGTGAAGGTCTGAAGCAAGGGGAGCCCTGTTTAATAAAATGTTTTTCCTTACACATTTTATTGCCAAAGCTGTGGGGCTCATAAAGGAAGGAGGTTCTTAGCCATGCAATAACTCTGAATGCAGTTACATGGTGAGTATCGTGCCTGTCAGAAAACCAGCCATCGCACCGGCTAGCTGTTTACACTGAACTGGTGAAGTAGTTGTTTGAGTAATCCACCGTGATAATTCTGAACCTTCTCCTTCTGCTAAGTGGCAGAATATCCTTGGTCTCCCCCTTTATTTCTGCAGGATAGCTACTGAAGGAGTACACAAAGAGAGGGGCATTTGAAAATTACAACAGGTCCAGGCAGGCTGACAGAAAGGGCTTGGGCTTCCTTCCCCTTGGCTAGATGTTTCAGATTGTTTCCAGAAACATGGTAAATTTGGATGTGGTGAAGAAATAGCAGGAAAACCACTAAGAGGGGTGTGGGGAAATAAACACAGGCATGATGATGTGACCCAGCTCTGATATTACCTGTATATCTATTCCTGAACATGGACCCGGAGTGCACTTTAAAAAAAATCTGCAGAGTGGTGCTATATGCACATAGGAGGGTTTTTTTCTGCCCTACAAACCCAAGGGAACCCCAGGATTTCAGGAAAATCTCTCTCTCTCTCTCACACACACACACACACATGAAGCTGGAGAAACACTGCCTGCACTTGCATAGAAATCATGTTTGAAATTGTAAATGGCCTCACTTGGAGTTGTCTTAGCCAAATGGGCAGTAACTTGCCTTGGGCCCTGTGCTGGGGGGGGGGGGGGGGAGGCAACCACCTATGCCCCCCCCCCCAGTGAAGGGCAAAAGGGAGGAATAAAGAATGTTTCTGTCACTGTCACTTGCGCCTTCCCCATCCAGGGCTCAGGCAGCCAGAATAGCAGCTTGTTGCCATTGCATGTGAGATTTGGGTAGCTGGCTTCCTGTGATGGTTCTCACCTGCTGCATACAGGGAGAGAGCTGCCCCTTGCTTGGCCCTGGTAAGCTTGCCCTGTGATAATGATTCTGGGGTGGCAATGGTTCTGGGGTGGTAATGATTCTGGGGCCTCCTTCTGAACTTTTGCTCAGGGCCCCAGAATTAGTGAGACAACCTCTGGGCCTCAACAGAAGATATTTAGGGTAGCTTGAAATCTGCTCAAAAGGGAAAGAAGAGCCCACAGTTGTTGAAGCTCCATTACTACTGCATACTACTTTCTGCCATATATAGTTGAGCCCTACCTGTGTATTAAGAAGGCAACTGGAGCACAGAGAGATCCTGGGATGCAAGCCTCCAGGTAGGACCTAGGGATCTCCCAGAATTACAGCTCTCCTCTGGGTGACCGAGATCAGTTCCCCTGGAGAAAATGGCTGCTTTGGAAGGTGGACTGTATGGCATTGTACTCCACTGAGGTCTTCCCCAGGCTCCATTCCCAAATCTCCAGGAGTTTCCCAGCCTGGATCTGGCACCATACTCCTAGGGCCGGCTCATTATTGTTAAATTTTAGACCATCGCCTAGGGTGATGGCTTGATGAGGGCACCATTCTGGTTGGCCTCATCCCCTCCTCGCCCCACACAGGAAGCCTCCCTTGCCGGCTTCTTGCTCCATCCCTGGCAAGAGACTCCCCTCTTTGCAGCCCCCCAGACAGAAAGAGAAGAAGGCGGGGGGACAAGCACAGGGAACAGCCTGGGATGATGGGAAAGTGCCGTTCGCCTTCTGCCGCCCCCGCTAGGGCTGCCAAGTCCAACTTGGGAAATATCTGGGGACTTTGGGGGTGGAGCCAGGAGACTTTGGGGGTGGAGCCAGGAGAAAGGAAGTGACATCATTTTGTGATGTCACATCCTGTGATGTTGCTTCCACATGCTTCCACATGAATTCATGAAGTTTCCTAATACTGAATCAGGCCATTGGTCCATCAAGGTCAGTATTGACTACTCAGACTGGTAGTGGCTCTCCAGGGTCTCAGGCTGAGATCTTTAATGTCACCTATTACCTGATCCTTTTTTAGCTGAAGAAGCTGATACCTCCTGCATGTCAAGCAGATGCTCTATCACTGAGCAACAGCCCTACTGAATCCTTCCTCGTCTCGGCAGAATATGAAGCACTAAGTGCTACACAAGTGCTAAATATGATTTTCATATCATAAGAACAGGAGAGAAGCCACAGTGGATCGGGCCGACAACCCATCCAGTACAACACTCTGTGTCACAACAGTGGCCAAAAATACCAGGTGCCCTCAGGAGGTCCACCAGCAGGGCTAGAACTACAGAAGCTCTCCCACTGTTGCCCCCCAAGCACCAAGAATGCAGAGCATCACTGCCCCAGACAAAGTGTTCCATTTAGACCTTGTGGCTAATAATAGCCACTGATAGACCTCTGCTGGATGGGGACAGAGAGAGAGAGAGAGACAGACAGACAGACAGACAGAAAAAAGAAAGAGGGAGAGAGAAGGAAAAGAGCTGGAAGAGAAACTTACTACAGCAACGTTGCCAGCCACATGCAAAAGCAGCTCCTTCAGTCCCTCCTTAATCTCTGGGCGGACCTCTCTTGCTGTGGAAGCTCTCTTGCTGACTTCTTAAAGGGGAAATGTCTGGTGAGGCTTTTTACTGCAGGGCAGGCTCTCTGCAGACATTTCCCTTTTAAGGCAGCCATTTTGTTCCCCCGGTGGCCAACTTGGAAAAAGTGGGGGTAAGCACTAAAAATCGGTGTTTCCCCCGCCCTACCGGGGGACTTGGCAACCCTAGCCCCCGCGGTCTCTTTGGAGCTCCTTTTGCAGCCTGGCACAGGCTCCCTTCCCCTCTCCTCAAGCAATCCCACCCCCGCGCATACACTTGGAGCTTGCCCCCTCGGCCTGCCCGCTGCGGCTCCGGCTCCCGCCCCCATCCCGCCCCACAGGGGTGTGTGTGCTAGAATGTATCCTCACCTAGTGGGCGGAAAAACCTGGGGCCATCACTCCATACTCTCCCATCCCTTGCTGGTGGCCAGGGGGACCTGGCAACCTTACCTGGTTCCCTTTGTCTGAGGGACTAAGAAGGTGCTACCTTGCTGAAACCCTACTTCACAACACTGCTTTGCAATGAATTCAGCAGGTGAATGGTAATAAGCATTTTTATTTGTCTTTATTTTCCCACCTGTCAGTTTCCTTGTGAGTCCCCTTGTTCTTGAGTTATGAGGGAAATATAACTTAAGATTTCCCTGGTTGATATTTTTGCATTGTCCTTATGGTTTATAAAATGCATACTCTGCCACAGATATATATATAATATAGTAGTACAGCAGTACTTATAGCTGAACTGGGGATAAGAAGGATTATTATTCAGAGTAAATGGGAACATCATAAATGGACCTGGGCCTCACAAGCATTTTCTTTGCACTTTTTCCTTGCATTTTGGTGGCTGGGTTGTTCCTGGGTTTTTTGTTTATTTGTGGGGGGGTTTTGGATTGCTGGGGAGTATAATAAGGACAAGATCAGTTAAATGTTAATGGAAAGGAAAATGAAAAACATTTGTAGGGTAATTCACATGCACGAGAAAAAAATAAGTGTGTAACAATGTGGCAGGATTTTTCTTTTTGCTATGATTTATTTGCTTTAGGAACAGTAGGATTTGAGTTTGACATTTCCTAAAAGATCCTTTTGTATGTACAGAGAATGTGTCAAAAGACATTTCCAGCAAAGAAGTCACTTCCTAAAGGCTTGGTCATTTATAACCCATTAGGTTTGGTCATTGCTATTAAGAAAAGGATACCTAAAGGTAAATAGAGATGCTTCACTGAAGCAGCAATAACCACACTGCTGTAGCTAAGCTGGCGGTTAGGCCTTTTTGTGGTGAGTGCTCGCGGCTGAAGGATGGATAGCTGACCTATAAGAACATGGCAGCTGTTAAAACGCAGTATATTAAAATGCTTACCTGCCTATATTTAAAGAACTGGAACCATTTAAGTTCTGGGAGCAACAGAAAAGGGTATTTGTGAGAGCAAGACAAAAGGCTATACCTGTAATCTGAAATAATTTGCAGAGACCTGGAGTACTTGGGGGGGGGGGGGAGAAAATACTGTGGTTAGGTATGAGTAATGAGCCATGTTCCTTCAATACCCATGTACCTGGGGTTTAAAAATAAACATTTGTCATTCATGGGATTGCCAACCTTCAGGTGGAACCTGGAGATCTCCCACTATTCCAATTGATCTCCAGATGACTAAGATCAGTTCCCCTAGAACCTTGGAGGGTAGACTGTATGCATTATACCCTACTGAGGTCCCTCCCCTCCCCAAACCCCACCTTTCTCAGGCTTCTCTGCCCCCCTCCCTATCTACAGGTATTTCCTAACCCAGAGTTGGCAATGGGAGTCATTCATGTTTCTCATGGCATTTTCTGTAGAAAACATCAATATACCGATTGCCACAAAGGGTGCGTTCAGACAACGTGCTGGAGCCGGCTGGAGCCAGCTCAAAACGCCCCACTCCGGACCAGCGCGAAGCGCACGCAAGCGAGTCCCCAGCATCTACATGGGAGAGTACGTTGGGCTTTTAAAAAAATTTCACTGCTTGCGCATGCGCATAAGCAATCGCCCGAAAATACAATCTAGTGCATGCGCAAAAGCAGGAGAGCAAAGCCTTTCACTCACCCAAGCTCCATGACTTCCTTGCACTGAGAAACACTTCCCTTTAAACTTTTACCCTGAAACTGGTCTCTGTGGCATTCGGAATGGAGAAGTAGTGGCCATTTTTAAAAACATTTTTTTTGAAAGCTGTAGAAACGCTCATGCGCATATCACTGACAGTAAAAAAAATGGCGGTCAAAAAGTGGAAGCCAGAGGCTTCTGCGAGGGGGGGGGGGCTTAAAGACTCGGAAGTAGCTCAGCAACGGCTCCACGATCACATGGGAAGAAGGCGGCTTGAGCCAGAAGCAGACAGGAAAAACTACCTTGGGACCTGGTCTCAAAAATGCGACGCTTCGAGATGGCATTTGGTCCAGTAGGTGACGGCTGGGGATGGGAGGCAACTATGGCTGTCTGAACGTGTAGATTTGAGCCGGCTCAAAGTGTTTCGAACTGCCTCAAATCTGCGCGTCTGAACGCACCCAAAGAGTTTGAAGCAGTCCTAGTATATGCAAGAATTTCCCATTAGTTGAATGACACTGTTGGTCTTTCCTGCACGGCCAACACTTGAGTGGAGCTCTGACCCCACTCCTCCTTTTCCTTCTGTCTTTCCCTGCAGAACTGTGCTGTAATGCTACAGGCACACCTTGGCAGGGAAATAGAAAAAGCTCTCTAGAAGAGTAAAAGGGAGGGGGGGGTGATGTGTAGTGGTGAGCTGTCCCATGCCATTTTGAATGTGCAACTGAGCTCTGACTCCTTGTCCCTATGGTGGTGATGGGTGGAGCATCCAGATGGACACTGCACCCACAGCCACCCTGAGGATCCTCCTTCAAAACAGAGGAAAACAGATTTTTGTACCTCTGGATTAAAGGAGAAGCATTGGGAATAGCATGAATTATTCTTGAAAAGAGCACAATGCCATGTGGACTTCCTCTAAAATCCAGGGGCTTCATGCATTCCCTGGGATGAAAAATCCCCATGTGGAAGCAGCCATACAGGGCAACACAACTCAGGCCTCTGCGTCCCTGGTTTTTGATGGCTTAGCTTGGCAACCCAGCTAATTCTTTAGAAATTATATTCAGAACTACATCAAAGCAAGATGTTTGCAACACAAAACAAGAACTTTTCTGGGGAGGGAGAGAACAGACTATTATTTTGCACTTCAATTATCAGCAATTTGCAGTGGAATCCTAAGTGGGGGGGGGGGGGCAAAAGCACTCAGGGAGCCAACTGACCTTTGCATTGATGTATGTCTGAGATATGCCAGTGTAAGGGGCAGTTAGGATGGAGTAGGCCCCCAGCACCACTCCGTCACTCTCAGGTGCTGGTGGAGGGCCACAGTGACCACTTGTTGGCACAACCAAGGCATAGGCCCTTGTGCCAGCATGGTTGTGGGTCATTTGGGGGGCATGACCAGAGTTAGTTGGCTCCCTGAGCCTTTTTAGCCTGGGAGAGGTGGAACGTTATGCCCGCAAAAAACATGGTGTGGCCCATAGGTAGCAACTGAGCTTTCTTCCCCGCACGTCTGTCACCCCCACTTTCAAGTCATCCCCTCACCTCTGTAGCCTCACCAGTTAGGCTCAGAGGAGCCTAGGATGCCAACTACAGACTCAGCCAATCACCTCCCTCCCTGGGGTAGCCCAACACCCAATCACCCAACACCCTGCCACCCTGCAAAAACTTCAGCCAGGATATCTTAGAACTCAGTAGTTAGGATGTGTGGCACGGGACTCTGTCTCAAAGCTCCCTGCTGTGCAGACTTAGAGCAAACAGCAAGGCACGTTGGTGGTGGGAAAAGCACAGAGAGGGCACTTAGCACTATAGGGCGAGCACTTAATGCTAGCACCCAAGGAGGAGAGCAAAATCCAATCTCTGTGGCTGACCAATGTCTGCTGCTGTGGAGGCTTGCTATGTAATTGTCATGAGTCAGCCATTGCTCAGCTATAGCAAGAACTCCTCAGAAGAAGAGGAGACAGAGCGGTTCCTCAGTGAAACAGGCTTCCTTGGGATCATGAGCGGGAGGGCAGGAAGGGTTGCCTCAGTGCTTAGTTCTTGTTGCCCTTTCTTTCATGCCCAGGGAAATGCTATTTCCACTTTGGGGTCAGGAAGCAATTTTTCTCCAGGCCAGTTATCCTGATGGGATTTTGTCATCTTCTGGGTGTGGAACAGTGGTCGTTGGGGGTGTGGAAGGTATTTGTGAATTTCCTGCATTGTGCAGGGGGTTGGACTAAATGACCCTTGAGGTCTCTTCCAGCTCTATGATTCTATGATTCTGTGAATTCTCAGGAGAAGAGGAGCACTGTGTAGCCAGCCTTGAGTTAACAGAAGCTGACCAGTAGGAAAATGAGCTGCAGGCTTGCCAGGGTTCACAGGCAACAGCTGGTGCAAAGCCACCAACACTCTCCAGCCCTGATTCAGCAGGTGAACCTCAGTTGGTCATTCCCAGCCCACCAGTATCAACTACACCCTTAGAGCCCAGCAGACAGGGGCTGAGAACCGAGCTACAGACAAGATGACAAAGTGTATGCCTCCTGGCCCAATGCTAACTGGTTTCTGATAACAAAGATGAGTAGTTGCAGGATTGCTTCTGAGCAACTGGTTGCAAGCCTGACCCTTAAGTGTGGAGCTATAAAACCAGCCCAGAGAGGCTGTTAGGCATGGACACAACATGTACACTAGACACTAAGCTATTGACTCTGCCTTGCCTGACTTCTGAACCTGTGATCTTGGACTGAAAGACTCTGCAAAATGGGCCTGATCACACAGCCACACCCCGGGCGTACTCACCCAGTCAAAGGACGACTTGGAGCCGGGTTAAAAAGCCACCCCCTCCAAAGTGGAGTTTTTGTTTCCCTGTGCATTCATCACGCATGCCTGGATGTCTGAACATGGGGGAGCATGCGCAAAAAGGATTTGGCAGTCTGAACCTGCAGATCCGTTCTGTCACTGGGGACACGGTTTTTTTTAAAAAAATTGCCTATATGTGCTCCATGGCTGATGTGCTACAATCATGTGGATGCTTTACCACAGGATGTCTCCATAGGTAGTCTGCAGCAGGGTGTGCTGTGTGGCTGATATGCCTCGCAATACTTTCAACTGGTTCAATTAGAGGTGGCACCGTATTGCGCCAAGCTGCCAGTGTGATCACAGTTCACGTTGGGATAGTTACATACTCTCAGCCTAATTTACCTAACAGGCAAGGATTTTTATTTATGTATTTATTTGATTTATATACCGCCTTCCCCATAAACGGGCTCAGTGGAGGAGATAGGAATTATGTAAGTAGGGATGCCACTTAATCGAGTTCCAGGAGGAGGGTTCCTGCCATTCCTCTCTGGTCTCTGACACTGCTTGAGTGAGTAGTGGAGAGAAAGGGGAGAGGAAAAAGGCATCGTGCATCTCTGTGACATCATTTCCAGCCAAAAAACCAAAAGTGATGTAGTGACACTTTTGGAATTCTGGACTTCTGTGATAAAAAAAACCATAGAGATCAGAAGGATTCCTAGTGACAAAATTCTATCCCCAAGTACTTCTTTATTACTTTCCATTATTCCCTTCTTCTGCCTCCAGCACATAAACTCATACCAACATAAACCAAATTCCAGAATCTGCTTGAAAAAGAAACCTTGTAAAAATAAAATTGGGGGGTATGGGTTGTTATGAAAATCTTCCCATTTCATATAACTACTGTGTTTGAATTCTGTGGCTGACAGTTTTGAATTATTTTAGCACAGATTTCAGACTCCCTGGTTATAAAAGCAATTTTATGAGTTTTCGACATTGTTGTGTGAAACAAAGCAGGAAAAAGAACTTGAGTCACTTGACGAAATTAAAATATATTTCTGCAGTAATGAAACATCTGTCTTACTTTGGGAAAACATCTGTTTTAGCCCAAAACTAGGCTAAGTCCCACCCCTTCCACTTCATTGACTGCTGCTTGAGGGGTGAACTTGGAACACAGTGATGTAATGCCATGTGTTCTTTGATTGTCAGATGTTGCCAAGAAGAGGGGGAGAACAAATGCAGGGATGCTATTTCTGATAAGGCCCCTACATCCTCAGTAATGCCTAGCTTCAGTTTAACTTTGGGGAAATAATTATATGGCGATATATATATATATACTCTGTTGCTCCTCTGGCACCATTAAGAAGGTGCATACACTGCATAAGAACTAGAGATAAATTCCATTAAAGTCAGAGTCTGTTGATGGTTGTGAAGGACTGTAAATGGTTCCATAGGGATCAGTACTGGGAGTAGTATTGGTTAATTTGTTGATAAATGAACTGCAAAAATGGCTATGTTTGCAGATAAAGGTAAAGGTTTCCCTTGCTTGAAAGCCAGTCGAATCTGACTCTAGGGGGCGGTACTCATCTCTGTTTCCAAGCTGAAGAGCCAGCGCTGTGCGAAGACTTCTCCGTGGTCATGTGGCCCACATGACTAGATGCCGAGGTGCATGGAACACTGTTACCTTCCCACCGAAGTGGTCCCTTGTTTATCTACTTGCAATTTCTTGCTTTCGAACTGCTAGGTTGGCAGGAGCTGGGGCCAGAGACTGATCACTGTATACTGGACAACCAGGTGATGCTGTGAGTCAGTGTAAGTGTAAAGGGATGTACACTGGGGCAAAACTTTCTCACTTTAAATGTAAACTGTTGGGATGTGAACTGGCAGTGATTGACCAGGATTGAGATCTTGTGGTGGAAAGCTTGATGACAATGCTAACTGAGAATGTGGCAGCAGTTGAAAAGGCTAGTTCTGTACTACAGATTATTGGCAAGGCGACCAAAACACAAAGGCCAGTAATATCTTTGTATAGAACTATGATGTGCCCACATTTGGAACAGTAAGTGCAGCTCTTGTCATTGTATCTGGAAAAAAAAAGGATATTGTAGCACTAGAAAAGAGCAACCAAACTGATTAAAGTGTTGGCACGTCTTCCCTAGGATGAAAGGCTAATTTCCCATCAGTGGAATGGGACTTTCCTGCTTCCCTCCCCTCCCATTGCAGCCCGGTGATCTCCACGAATGCTGTTCCTGCAGGATAAGAGACCCTAATGAACAACACTGGGGGCAGGGGGGTTTGCAGAAGTAATGTGGAATCAGTAGAAATTGCCAGTTTGGTCTGGATCTAGCCAAAGAAGTTTGTGGCTTTACTGTTTAGAGAAGAGGCAATGGAGTGGCTACATGATAAGAGCTTTATAAAATTATTAACAAGATGGAGAATGTGCATAAGGAGAACTTTTTCTCCCTATCCCATAATACTAGAATTTGCAGGCACCCAGTTAAGCTGATGGGAAATATATTTGGGAATGGCAATAGAAAACTCTTCTTCAGTCAAGAAGTGATTAAACTGTAGAATTCACTGCTGGTGGACATAGTGATGACCATAAGGATAGTAGCCTTTAAGAGGGAATTAGATTTGTGGAGGAAAGGTTCAGCCATAGCTATTAGCTGCAATGGCTAAGCGGTACCTCGAAGTTCAGAGACATTAACCCTCTGAATGCCAGTGCTGAGGATGCAACACTGGAAGGAGGCTTTTGCCACTTTGCCCTGCTTGCAGTCCTAGCATAGTCATCTAGATGGTCACTGTGTGAAACAAGACACTTGACTAGATAGGCCATTGGTCTGATCCTGTGGATACTCTTCTGTTCTTTAGAAGTTTGGTTTGTTTGAAAACCAAAGAAGTAGAGTTCCAAATAGTTGTCCACCCAAATCAATGTTCATTGTGTAATATTGACATAGAAGCAGATAATTCATTATTCATTCTGTGTACTCCACCAGTCACCAGAGTGCGAGGGGGTTGGGTCATAGTACAAATAGTCCCTATTTGTCATGGAATGTTCTGTTTTAGCATGAATGTTTATTTACCTACTTCAAAAATGCCCCACCTCTCCCCCCAATGGGGACCCAAAGCAGCTTACATTGTGCTCCTGTCCGCCATTTTATCTTCACAATGAGGTAGTTCCCATTAAGTTTCAGAAGAGTAGCCGAGTTGCTCTGCAGTATAAGGCTGAGATTTGGGTCCAGTAGTGCCTTTAGAGCTTTTGAAAGTTAAAGCCACTGAAAAGGCTCGCTCTTGAGCTTCTTTGGTCGATGGGACAGTCAAGAAGAAGAAGAAGAAGAAGAAGAGATTAGATTTATACCCCGCCCTTCACTCACATAGAGTCTCAGAGTGGCTTACAAACTCCTTTTCCCTTCCCCTCCCCATAACAGACACCCTGTGAGGTAGGTGGGGCTGAGAGAGATTTTTCCCAAGCTGTCCTTGAGAGAACAGCTGGTACAGAGCTATGGCTTGCCCAATGTCATCCAGCCAGGTGCAAGTGGAGGAGTGGGGAATAAAATCCGGTTCTCCCAGATTAGAGTTCACGCACTTAACCACTACACCACTACACTTAACCACTACACCAAACTGGTGCACTTAACCACTACACCAAACTGGCTCAAGAGGTCAAGAGGGCCTCTCCCTGTTGTTTTTATGGTGATATGGAGGTGGAGAGAAGTGACTGAGGTCTCGCCTTCTCTCAGCCAAGGTTTGTATTCAGGCCACAGGTACTGCTAGAAGGAACAGGTGGGTCCAGAGTGTGCACAGAACTGGAATGAAGCCCTATTGATTACAGAGGAGCTTTAACACACACACAAACACACACACACACACACCACTACTCCAATGGCCAGCCAGCTGATGATACCAAATACCGATCAATCAGGACAAATCTCTCAGAGGAGATTTCTGATTTTCTTTCAGGCTGACACAGATTTTATATACTGTTCCTCTAGTGCCTACCCCTGGGGTGATTTTCCCTATATGGCAGGCACAGGTACTTTGCTGGTATGTGCCTGCCCTTACCTTCCTGTCCACAGAACACGGAAGACACATATATTTTATTTTTGAACTTCAATTTCCTTACTTTACTGTTGTTCTCTGGGACCACCTAGAACCTTTCAGTTCAACAGTTCAACAGCACTGAGCCAGGGCAGACCCCCATTCTAGACCTGGTCTAATTTTCCCCTTATTTTTTTCTATCTTACCCCTCACTATCATTCCCTTTCATTTTTCTTAAAACATAAGCTTAGTTAAATGATTACAAAAATATCTGTTTTAGCTGTTTTAGCCGGCTGGCAGCTGTCAATCATCCTGTGGTTAGTTCAGAGTTGGCATTCCTGTAGGCTTAAAAAATTGATTTCATTGTGTAAAGATTTAAAGTTCTTCTATGTTTTGGAAACATATGTTCTGTCCAGTTTGCTGAATATACTTGACTTTCCCTTTTCCTGGGCATTGTGGTTTGGCTAAGATGGCATTTCTGCTTTTAACACGGGAAACTCTGTGCCTTGAAAACTACCACCCTGATTGTAAAAAGCAGAGTGGTTCTACTGCTTAGACCTGCTAAATTTTATATCTATATCTTAGTTCCCAGGCAGGAACATATAGGGGAAGATAATTCTTCAGATAGGTCTTAAGCCATGTAGGGCCATAAAGATAAAAACAATACCTTGAATTGGGCTTGGGAATGGACTGGAAGCCAGTGTAATATCTTTAATAGAACTTTATTGAGTCATGTCAATTCCCATTAGGTTTCAGTAGCTGGCAAGAATCACAGTAGCTGGCAAGAATCACAGTTAATTATTCATTTAATAACTGAGATTAGCTATTCCTTCAAATATGTAGGTAGGTAGGTCATGTTTATTGCATGGGGTCAAAGGCCATTACAATTGGATGCCCAAAATGAAACATAGACAAATGACAGCAAAAACAATAACATTATAATGTTAGAAGCATGTAAAAACACATTTTTAAAAAACTACAAAAGCACCCTCCCTATGTACCAATAAAACATTTCAGCCTTTAGACAAAGCTCTAGAATGGATTTTCTTGGCTGCCCAGGCAAACTGTGCCACTCTATCTTTAATGTATATTTTAATACAGCTTTTAATTATAAAACCTTTATGACTGGCTACAAATATTATTATCTTCTCCTGAGTCATAAGGGTTGGATGCAATTATCTACCAAACAATTTAGCTTATGGTGAATATAGAGGTGGTTAAATATAGGGGCATGAAGATAAAGTGCTTGTTCTGTTCTTTAAAAGGAAATTACACCAATTTGTTTATGGAGGTGTGATGGACTGCATTTTTTAAAAGCTTTAAAGTGCTGTACAAACAGCTAAAGGACCGTGAAGGGTTAATTCTTCACAGAGCCAGAGAGCCTTGAGTGACTGACTGCTCCAAGCAATCTGATTAGTTAAGCAGAGGGAGACTTCTGAACTGGATGCTGAGAATTCAGTCTGATTTCAGCCCTTGCTGAGAAGAGTCATGTACTGACAGTTTCAGAATTCAGCCCTGACTGAGAGCAATTTAACATAGACAGGAGAACTGGGGAAAGTTGGCAAGTATGAGTGAGTAGTTAGACAAAGACTCCCATTTGGGCCAAGGAAAGGGGATAGATCTTCTAGAGAGAGAAGAAAATTCCCTACCCAGTCAAACAGGGAGTTAGCTTTGAAGAGTACAGAGATCCATGGTCTGGTGTGGTTAGAAACTGCCTGTAGAAACCTTAAGAGTCAGTTGAAAACTCAAGACGACTACTGGTGTTTCAAGAGAAGGGGTTTGGGTACTGGAAAGAATGTACCAGCCTTCTGGAAACCAAAAGAGTGTGATCATACTCAAAGAAAGTGTTTGGGAAAACACTGGAACAAAAGCCTCTCAGCATAAAGATTTTAAGTAACTGTGAGTAGCTTAAGAAAGTCTCATTAGCCTGAAATGTAAGAACTAAAGTCTGTGTATGTAGTGATTCTATATCTATACTGAGTTACCTCAGAAACCTTACCGCTGATTTTACCTCACCTTTCCCCTCTAAGTTAAATAATATATTTTGTTAATTTGGAATATAAAAACTTCCTGTGTGCCATTTTATT
Organism: Lepidodactylus listeri; assembly: GCA_029233225.1. Classification (NCBI taxonomy): domain Eukaryota; kingdom Metazoa; phylum Chordata; class Lepidosauria; order Squamata; family Gekkonidae; genus Lepidodactylus; species Lepidodactylus listeri. Next base: position 127,948,022 of record JARCFY010000004.1, read on the forward strand.
TGTATAAGTTAGAGGGAGCTCCTATTCCTTCCATCAGGGCAAACAGCCAAAATATTTTACTGTAACAGGGTGGGACAGCCAGTTCTTCAGAAAAGAAGAAAACGAACAACTAGGATGGCTCAGTCACAGAAGGGAAAGAAAAACTGAGGGAAAATATTGCCTCTGAGGGAGGGAAGTGGAGAGGGGGCCTCACAGGAGGTAGTTGAGTGCTTTAGTGAACGAAACACAATAGATTATAAGGGTCCTCAAAAATCCATTTACCAAAGATTTTCAAGGATCTCTTTCTGATTTGGCCTAGGCTCTTCACCTTCAGTGCGCTTGCTTTGGATATCTTATTCAGATTGTTCTCTGATGATGGCTGGATCTCTTCTTTTCTGAACAAAAGCACTATGTTTTATAACTGACATCATATACCTGCTTTCTGTACTTTCAGGATTTATAATTGCCCCAGCTTTGATAAGCTCTCTTTTTCAAATTATTAAAAAAAAGAAACAACCTTCAAAAAACATTTTGTTCAGTGAACGCTTGGATCTGAAGTAAGCCATTTATTAACTTTGGACAGTAGGTCCAATTGTGCTGAAATAATAAAAGTTTTTTTTAAAGTTTTCTTTCATTCTATTTTATTAGTTCATTCCCTTCTCTCCCCCCCCCCCCCCCAGCATGTCAGGATGAAGGAATAAACAACAGTGGGATGTAATAAATGGCAGCATCTTTCTGATGCTCCAGGGCTGTACAACCTGGCAATAATTAACCATGCAGTTCTGCTATACTTTGAAGCACTTGATGTTCTAGCCTGGGTATGCTGTAGCCTTGATCATGTGGACCTTGGTATAGGCACGGTTAGAGGTTTCTATGTACAAATCTCCCCAGTCACTGACACAGATCTTTTTGGGAGGGGGAGGTTCCCGTGTGCAATGCCCAGACCTGGATAGCCGAGGCTAGCCTGATTTCATCAAATTTTGAAGCTAAGCCGGGTTGGCCCTAGCTAGTATTTCGACAGGAGACCTCCAAGGAATACTAGGGTCGTAACGTGGAAGCAAGCAATGGCAATGGCATCTCTGAACATCTCTTGTTTTGGAAACCCTATGGGGGTACCATAAGCCAGCTGTGACTTGATGACACTTTCCACCACCACCACCGCCACACTTGCATAGACTCTAGGAGTGTGTTCAGATGGCTCTTTTGAGCTGCACCAGGCATGAGTGCCTGGTGGATTTAAAGTGCACGTCCAGACTTCAACATCTGGGAATCATGTTGCTTTCGTTAGTAGCCCATCAATCTCCATCGGGGGTCCATACTTAAAAGATAGTACTTAAAGTCTGGTCTAAAGCTGGCCGATGGGCCAGTGCCAGACTTTCCACCATCAGGTTATTTCACCAGGGTGCAAACAGCCACCATTTTGAAAAACTCTTAGCGATGCACACATAACCGCTTAAACATGTGACATCCACAGAGGGTGAGGCACATATGCACATATGCAGATAAGCACATATGCACAAACAGGATTTTTTTTTTAAAAGTCGACTGCATGGTTCCTTAAGGTGAATGCCATCTAGACAATTCACCGTGGAGTCACGTGTGGTAAAGTGATTCACAGGGGAGCTGTCCAGTCGTGCAATGCTGGATTAAAAAGATCTAGATCAAATTACAGCCGAGCCAATGGCGGGATTAGCTGCCTGTCTGAATGCACCCTAGAATTTCATATGTGGTATTCATCCCCACTGTGACGTCACTTCTGGGTACATAACCAGAAGCGACATGGTGGTGGTGTGCACTGAGAAAATCACCCTTGCCCTGCCCCCTAAAGCTCTCAGGGGCTGCCAGCAGGCTGAGAGATCACTATCAACCCTACCACCATCAAACTGCAGCAGAATGACTGCTGCTTATACCTGAACAGCTCCTCCTAAACCCAATTGTTTCCTCTTGCTGGTAAGCAGCAGCAGACTAACAGTGCAGTCCTAGAAAAGAGCAAGAGTCCAGTAGTACCTTAAAAACTAACAAAATTTGTGGTAGGGTATGAGCTTTCGTGACCCGAAGAAGTTCATACCCAGATGTGATGTCATCATATCTGGGATGTCATGCCCCACCCAGAGAGTTCCCTCTCACCTACCCCCACTGGCAGGAGGTGAGGACCTGGCAACCCTACTACTGGCTCTTAACTGTTTATTGATGGCCTTCTTACAGAAGTTCTTTAAATCTGTAGCACTCCACAATTGCATTTGCTGTTGAGTTGTTGAGCAAAATGCTAGTTTTGAATCTGGAAGTGACTAAGAAAATTGAGTATTTTTTTAATATTGTTAATAATTACAGCCAGTTAGGTATAGTGGTTAGGAGTGCAGACTCTAATCTGGGAGAACTGGGTTTGGTTCCCCACTCCTCCACATGCAGCTGCTGGTGTGACCGTGGGTCAGTCACAAGTTCTTTCAAAGCTGTTCTCTGATGAGTAGTTCTTGAAAGAGATCTCTGAGCCCTACCTACCTCACAAGGTGTCTGTTGTGGGGAGGGAAAGGGATTGTAAGCCACTCTGAGACTCCTTCGGGTAGTGAAGGGTGGGGTATAAATCTAATTTCCTCCTCCTCCTCTTCCTCCTCTTCTTAATAATTAAGGTCTACCATCCACTAGTTTCCTGGAAAAAATTTCCTCCTGAGTGATAGGCATGACCTGAGGGTCTTTAGGCGTGGTGGGGGTCAGCAGGGAGAACCCTCTAGTTCGAGGAGGTCTTGTCAGTGGTATGAGGCAGGTTTTGACAGACTCCCAATCTCCAGCCAATGAGTCAGAGTAGACTCTCAAGCAGTTCTTCTTTATCGTGTCCCACAGACTGATGGGTCCATGGGCACGAAACCAAGACAAGCCCACTCTGCCACATGCATGTACAATGTGTGATATGCAGGGGTCATTTCGAGCAGGAGTTCAGGGGAACGCAGCTCCGGGAGTTGGTGCCAGCCCCCCCCCCCCATGGGGGAATGCCTGCTTGTGTCATGGCTGCAGCAAAATGACCCCGTCCCCTGGAAAGGTCCTTGTTCCTCCAACCAGCCTTCTGAAGGCTTCAGCCACCACTGAAGCTATCCTCCCAGAATAGTGGTATTTCTGAGGCTTGGATTAGTAGCTGTCCCCTCTCTGCCAGCTCTCTCTCTCTCTCTCTCTCATTCATTCATTCATTTATTTGTTTGTTTGTTTGTTTGTTTGTTTGTTTATTATTTTTCTAGGCCGCTCTCCCCGCACAGCAGGCTCAGAGTGGCTCTCTCTCTCTCTCTCTCCCCTTTCTTTCTTGCCTTCTGACATACTTCCAGTGATGTCAGGTGGTGTAGCATATGCAAATAAGTTATGCTAATGAGTTATGCTAATGAGCTCCTGCACCTCTTTTTCTACGGAATGACCCCTGGTGATATGCGTGAGGTTTATATGACCTGCCACAAAGTACTTGGCAGAACTTTTTAGAAGAACCTTTGGCTCCTCAAAAGGAGTGTTTTGTGGGGATATCTTAAATGGCAACCATCAATCTCCGTGGAACTTTTAAAAAATTTAAATTTAAATTTTGTTTTAATGTTGAATTTGTTGTATGGAGCTGATTTTATTGCTGTTACGTTGAATCCCAGCTTGGTGTAGTGGTTAAGAGTGTTGGACTCTAATCTGGAGAACCGCGTTTGATTCCCCAGCTCCCCCACTTGAAGCCACCTGGGTGACCTTGAGCCAGTTACAGTTCTCTCAGCCCCACCTACCTTACAGGGTGTCTGTTGTGGGGAGAGGAAGAGAAGGCAATTGTAAGCCACTCTGAGATTCTTTTGGGTAGTGAAAAGCGGGGTATGAAAACTAACTCTTCTTTGTCTTCTTTTCTGGGGAGAAAGTTGAGCCTATAAATGTTTAAATAAATAAATAAGCTACCCTCTTGTGTTTTTTACAGCCCCAGAAAGGCAACAAAAACCAGAGTTTTATTGAGCTTATGTCACCATCCTGTATGTGGCTGGTGAATAATAGGACACAAGCTGTGCAGGCTAACTCTTCCGGAACAACTTATCTCAAGCTTTGTTAATCCAAAGGCTGATAAAAAATAATAATAAAAAGCTTTTCATTTTTATTCTCACATAGTTTATGCCAAACTCTGCTTGTGAGCAATTGCAGGAAGAGATACCAATAGAAAGAAATGCACCTGACAAACATTGTGAGAAAGAGAAGCTGGGCTTTCATTCACTCCATAGAAGAAGCCGATGTAGGTGAAGTGCGTGTAGGTTAAGTTGCTTATTAAGGTTCCTTGTTCAACTTAACAGTGTGAAAATAAATGGACTTTGCAGGAACCACTGTGCATTAGGCCTGCAGCAAAGTGTTTGTTTGGAGAGAGGAAGGGAAAAATGAATAAATTGAAATTCACTGAGGGGGAAAAATGAACCCACATGAGGCAGTTTTAAAATATACAGTGATGCCTATTGCTCAGAAACAACAAGTGGTCTTTCTTTCTAGCAGTAGGTACTGAGCCAAGTTCTCCTCTCATTGACATCCCTGTAGCTTCATTAAGACAGACGGGTGCAGGAGCAGATGGAACCCCATACTCTTTTAGAAAGCATTAAAAAAAGACTCCACAACCCTACTGTAATGAAATTTAAGTAGGGTCTGTTGTGATTCTCTTTTTGCTTTGCTGTGTCCTTTGCAGTGTGGCTGAGAGTCAAGTTGTTTTTATGCGGTGACTCCAATGATCCATTTTCCTCAGCAGAGTCACATGTGTGTGTAGGTGGGTCACAGGATATGCTGGTGGTTGCAATAGTACTGGAAAAGATTATATTGTCCATGCAAGTAGAGCTTCAAATATCTGTCATGCACTGAGGGTGATCGAGGATTGCCACTCTCCAGGTGGCCGAACAACCAATACAAACTATACAAACAACCATGACATAATTACGAAGATACTATTCTATGAATTTTTTTTGGTAATGAGTAATTATACCATAGTTGTTTGTATAGTTTGTATTGGTTGTGCAACTTCTCCCGTGATCTCTCATAATTTGTAACTCTCCAAGTGGCACCTGGAGACCTCACATTATTACAGCTGACCACCAGATGACCATGGTCAGTTCTCCTAGAGAAAATGGCTGTTTTGGAGGGTGACATTATGGCATTATACTGTACTGAGGTCCCTCCCCTTCCCAAACCCTACCTTCCCCAGGATCCCTCCCTAAGGTTACCAGCTCTGGGTTGAGAAGTACATGGAGAATTTGGGGGTGGAGCCTGGGGGGTTGGGGAGGGGAGGACCTCAGCAGGGTACAATGCCATAGAGTCCACCTGTGAGAGTCCTACAGAGTCAGTCACCAACAAGCATCCTTAAAGAAAAGGTAGTCTTTACTGAGAAAGGTCTGTTGTGGTCATCTACACGTCCTGTGTCAGTAATGGTTAGAACAATCCCTGGGCAGGGCAATTACACAGAATTCAAAGAGGGTCTCACAAAGGAATGCAACCAATCATATAAATCAAGTAAAAGGCACCCAAAATACTGGCTTCAGGTTCTCAGGGAAAAAGCAAGAAGATGCATAGCTAGACACCAACAGTCCTCCAATGTCAGGCAGTGAGCGATAAGCAAGCTATGAGAAACAAAACATAACATTCCATGCACCCGACATCACAGGGTGACTCATGCCACCTCCCGGGCAAGGAATGGCAGCATTAGCTCCAAAGCAGCCATTTTATCCAGGGGATCTAATCTGTGTCAGCTGGAGATCAATTACAATAGTAGGCAATCTCCAGATGCCACCTGGAGGCTGGCAACCCTATGCCACCCTAAAAATCTCAAGGTATTTCCCACCCCAGAGCTGGTAACCCTAGGGTGATACAAGGATCTGTGGCTTGAGAGCCAGGCCACTAATTCATCAAAGGCAGGCAGTTCCAGTCAAATCAGGTTGAGATCAGGGAAGCACTATGTTCTGGCTCCAACCTGTGTAGGGTGTGGGGCCATGACTCAGTGGTAGAGTACCTAGTGTGTGTGTCCAGGAGTCCTAGTTCAGTTCCCGACATGTCTAGTTGGAAGGATTAAGGTTGTAGGTGATGGGAAAGTCAATGACCTGAGACCCCGGAGAGCTGCTGCCAATCAGAGCAGACAATACTGATCTTAATAAACCAGTGGTCTGATTCAATATAAGACAGCTTCATGTGCTTTCCTTTATTGCTTCGGAAGAATAGCTGCTGAGAAGAGGTGCAGCTGGCAGCTTGCAATGTGAACTGAATGATAATCAGCAAGAGGAGTTTACTTCTTTACACTTGTCTTAGTTTTAGGGAGGCATTACTATCTTGTACAGCTTCTTTTTCTTACGCAAGTATTTCCTATTCTGTTGCTTTCTTTCATTACCAGATAATGGGGACATCATTGCTTGCTAAATTGCCAGTGTATCAATATGACGAAAATGGAGTCCTGACCTAGATAGACGTAGGTCCTTTTTGAGAATGGCAGCTTCAAAATCATGGAAGATAGCTCCATCAATGTCAATTAAGCAGAATAGTTAAGTGGAACCTACTTGCTCAGAGGCCGTGTATTTCTAGATACTAATTGGTGGTGGCCATGACAAAGGAAGGTTTTGGACTTAGGGTTCCCAGGTCCCTCTTGGCCACCAATAGGGGATGAAGAGATAGAGTTGCCAGTTCCAGGTTGGGAAACGACTGGAGATTCAGAGATGGAGCGTGGGGAGGACCGGGATCTCAGCAAGGTATAAGGTTATATTGAGTCCGCCCTCCAAAGCATCCATTTTCTCCAGGGGAACTGATCTCTGTAGTCTGGAGATGAGCTGTAATTCTGGGGGATTCCCAAGTCCCACCTGGAGGCTGGTCTCCCTATTTGGACTCCATGCTTGTAGTCCTCCTGGCCTGGGTTTACTTGTTCGGCCACTCTAGGCAGTATGCTCGGTTAGGTGGGCTTTTGGGCTAATCCAGAATTATATTATGTTGTTATGCCTTTAATATTTATAACACTTTTGACACTCATCTGTGATTAGTGTCCAGTGTTGTTCTTCCCTCCGTCTCCTCTGATCCCCTCTATTTGGTTTGAAAGTCCTTTTTGAACATCTGAATCTCTGAACTGGAATAAATTTGTACAAAGCAACATACTGAAAGGTATTTTATCCTGAATATACAATAGTTTCTTTCTGTGTGCCACCCTAGGTATCTTTTTTTTTTTGGCATTACTGCTCTTATTGTTTTGCACCCCTCTGTCATTTCATCTTCTGTTCAGCACAAAGGGTATGCTTACTATCTAAGGTAATGTGCCAATATGACCTTAGGATCCCCCCCCCCCATTTCTCTGTTTGATAAATCTCCCAGGAGGGGAGATTGCACATACTGCATTTGTCAGGGGAACTCAAACAGAAATGCACATTGCTTTGGATATTATGGGAATTTGCCTTGCTTAGTCTCCAGTCACTAGTGATCATGGAGTTTTGTTGCTGAAAGGATTGGTGGTATCAAGGCTCAGGCTGTGATGAGATGGGTGAAAGATCAGAGCAGAAGGAAGTATAAACCTTTCCCCCATTGTGCAGCAGAATGACAAGAAAGCATCCTCCTGAGTTTAAAATTAGGGTCTCCAACTGGTCTCCCTCCATTACAAGTAAACAAACTGCTCAGCCATCACCAAAGTAACTAAGAGGAAGTATGACTTAGCTGGGTACTGTTCATTTGGAGACAGGCAGTTCAGGCAGAAAAACAGTCATTCAAGCTATGTTCATAACAATGCTTAGCATTTATACAGCATCAAAGCTCTGCACACACATTGTCTCCACAGGGTTGCCAGCCACCAGTTGGGGCCTGGAGATCTCCCACTTTTACAACTGATTTTCAGGTGACAGAGATCAGCTCCCCTGGAGAAAATGGCTGCTTTGAACAGTGGACTCTATGGCATTGTACTATGATAAGGCCCCTCCCCTCCCCTCCCCAAACCCCACCCTCTCCTGGATCCACCCAAAAAGTCTCCAGGTATTTTCCAACCTAGACCTGGCAACCCTATGTCTCAATAATTACCCTGTAAGGTAGGAAACTCTGACCTGGATTGCCAGGCAAGCTCTATCTTGTCAGATCTCAGAAGCTAAACAGGGTCAACCGTGGCTTGTATTTGAGTGGGAGACCTCCATAGAATACCAGGGTTGTGACATGGATACAGGCAATGGCAAACCACCTCTACATGTCTCTGGCCTTGAGAACCCTGCAGGGTCGCTATTAAGTCAGCTGTGACTTGATGGCAAAAAAAAAGTAGGAAAGGATATGGAATCATTTGGTATAGACCATTCTCATCAGATCTTGGAAGCTAAGCAGATTTAGTATTAGGATGGGAGACCACCAAGAAAGACTCTGCAGAGGAAGGCAATAGCAAAACACCTTGGCTTGTCACTTGGTTTGCGAGCCCTTTGCTGAGGGTTGCCATAAGTCAGTCGCAACGTGATGACACCTACAAACAGAAGGTAGGAAAGTGTAACTATATCTGCATAAAGCAGAGTTGGTGGGAGAGGAGGGAGGCAGAGCTGACAGCCACCCTTCTGGCCAAGGCCATCTAATATGCTAGTGGCTAAGGTGAGATTCGAAACAGGACTCTTTGCATCTGACACATGCAGGGCTGTCCTATGCAGAGTCACACCCTTCTTAGTCCATTGAAGTCAGTGGGCTTAGAAGGGTGTAACTCTGCTTAGGATGGCACCATTAATCATTTGGCGCTCTGCTCTAGATGTATCAGTAATGAGTTAGAACTTAAGGCTGCCAAACGATCTTTGGCTCGCCTGGCTATACTACACACATTGCCATACAAGAATTAATTGCAAAGGAGTCAGAAGGACAGCTACACTTAATTAATTAATTAAGTGTAGTTGTCCTTCTGACTCCTTTGCAATATCCTTTTGCTCACCAAGCAGGTTCAACACAGTGCTTGCTTGCATCTGACTCCAGCAAAGTTGGTGGAAAGCAAGGTGCAGGAGGCAAAGGCACCAATGTGACCAGCTGAATCATGCCTTTTGCTTCCATCTTACAAACACTGAGCTGAGTGTAGTGACTTATGAGCAGAAAGGAAAATGTATTTGGTGCAAGCAGTTGTGCAGTGGCTGCAGCAGGGCTATTTTTGGGCAGGAACGCACAGGAACGAAGTTCCAGCTAGCTCCTGAGTTGGCCATGCCTACAACCAAAACCTCTGGCATGTGTGGCTACAGAGCACACTGCTGCCCTCCCCACGTTACAGGTGTCATGTTGAAATGCCCTCTTTCCCTCTGGGGAGCCTCTGGGGATTTCCTTGTCAATTTCACCCCCTGCCAGTCAGCTGAGAGTGAAATTGACAAGGAAAAGCCTCTCTCTGCCTTCCCTTCTCTAGCTGACATGTCACAGCTGGAAAAGGGCAGGCAGGGAACCCAGGTATGTTGAAAATGCCTTTCTTAACCTCCCCGATCTGGGGGAGGGAGAGAAGGGCATTTAACCATGCCCCCCCCGCACTTCCCCGAGTCTCTCCGCAATAGCCTTTCCCCGGTCATCTGGTTGTGGGGGTGGGGGCGGGGGAGACTAGAAAGGTGATGCTGAAGTGCCAGGGATCTTTCAGATCCCAGGCACTTCAGCAGCGCCTTTCCCCAGCCGTCTGGTTCAGAGGGGGGTGGGGTAGACTAGAAAGCCGAAGCTGAAGTGGGGCGGAGTAGCTCAGGACGGGGAGAGGCAAGCTTCCATGCCTGCCCTGTGCTTTCCCAGCCCCCCGTCTAATATGCTAATGTGCTGCACTGTCAGGGGTGTGGCCTAATCTGCTAATGAGTTTCTGATGTTGGGTGTGGCCTGTTATGCTAAAGAGTTCCTGCTGGGCTTTTTCTATAAAAAAAGCCCTGGGCTGCAGCAACATATAATGCTGTAACATAATTGTAAATGAGATGCCAGGATGCTTATGGAGCAGCAGAATGTATAACAGGTGGTTTACATGATTTCCTTGAATTTGGTTTTGAAATTGTATTGAAGAAATACCTTGTGCTGCATCCCATGCATGAGGAAAAGTTAGTGGGTATTCAATCACTTTCACATAGCACACATTTCCACCTGTGCAATGACTGTTGTGTGTGTGGAAATCTTCCATGGAATGCAGTTCATTACTTAGAGGTACGACCCACTGGAGTTGGTTTGGAGAGCCATCCTTTAAGGCTTTCGACTTCAAGGGGCGGTATCAGTTTGGCGGCTCATAAATCAAAAGAACTAGCAGCACCTGCATCAGAGAAATCCCGGTGCCAAACAGCGTGGATCATTTTCTTTGCCTTTTTGTGTGTGCACAGATGTCTTTGTCACATGTCCTGTGACTTACCACCAAAGGTTATGGTGACTGCATTGCAGAAGAATGGGAATGGGTAAAGCTCAAAATCAAACAGAATTGCAGGGAGCTTCAGGACATGTTTTGATTCAAAGAGAAACGTGCCCTTCAGAGGCAGCTCTGAATCTATCAGCATAAAAGAAGCCTTACTCTTTTTCCTAACACCCTCCCACACCACATAATAACCTTGTTATTGATACAGTAGAAACACTTGCTGGAAAACAAACATTTGGACTGAACACACTGTGTGGGTCTAAAAGCATGAACTGAAACTGTGCCACAGCCCCAGTTTTGGGATACAGGAAAAATTACAGGATATGTCACAAGGCACGGCATTTATCCTCAACTTTCACTTTTAAAAAGTGTATAGTCCTTATGGAAGTAAAAATATTTCTCTCTGTGTTCATGTCCTGTAATTTTTTGCAGTGGGGAGGGGCTGTGGCTCAGTAGTAGAGCATCTGCTTCACATGCAGAAGGTCCCAGATTCATTGCCTGGCAGCCCTGTAGCTAACAACCATTTGCTCAGGGGCCAAGGTTTTGCTGGGCCCCTCGCAGTGTTGCAGAGAAATCTGGGGCGGGGGTAAGGATTCCACTCGACTGTAGCCCACAAGTCCTGGAAGGCCCCCTCCACAGCATGGCGAGACATCGTGCCAGTATGCTTGGTGGCCTCTACAGAAGCTGCTTCCTCCAACCCCCCCCCATTACCCCCCCATTACAACCTGTCCCTGAGGTGGAAAGGAGAGGAGCCCCCTGGCTGGTCTCCAGTGGCAGAGGCCGGGCAGGGGGAGAGAGCAGGGTGCCTTCTCCTCCTCCTCCTGATGGGAGCCCGGCCAGCCTTGGCAGGGAGGGAGGCAGGCAGGAGGTGCCCAGGAGGGAGGCGCGGTGGGCAGCAGGTGTCCCCGCTCAGCAGCCCTCCCCTCTGACCTGCTGGGAGCAGCAAGGATGGCCAGGGCAACAGCAGGCGCATGCGGAGTCACTGGCTGCTGGGCTGAGGTTAGCGACAGTGGGGGGAGGGGCCCATAAAAACTGTGGGGGGCAGGCCCCATGGGCCCCATGGTACCTACGGGCCTGTTGCCCAGTGTCTCCAGTTGAAAGGATCAGGCAGTAAGTGATGTGAAAGACCACAGCCTGAGACCCTGGAGAGCTGCTGCCAGTCTGGGTAGACTATACTGACCTTGCTGGACCAATAGTATGATTCACTAGAAGGCAGCTTCATGTGTTCATGTGAAGTGTACAAAGTTCAGGAGGACACTGAGTTTTATAATCTGCCAGCAATAATACTATGAATACTTGAGTAGGAACACATGAAGCTGCCTTTTGCTAAGTCAGGGTCTTCATCTATCAAGTCAGTATTGTTAAATACTGGGTGCCATGGATGGTCGGACCCCAAGCCTAGTGATCAGCTCAGCTTTAATAGTGATTCAGCAAGAACAAGACAAACACCCAGGGCAACGGCCCTGTTTAAATAGCATGTAACCTCTACCCACTTCCCAAACAACTAGCAACGAAAAGCCTATTGTCAGAACCATTAATTCTTCATTGGCCACCTCCAGTCCTGGTGGACTATTGTTCTAGAGCAGGGGTGGCCAAACTGTGGCTCGGGAGCCACATGCGGCTCTTTCACACATATTGTGTGGCTCCCAGCAGGGTGACTGGGGAAGTGAAGGGGAGGCATGCCTCCCTAATCGGTCTTCCCTTCCCCAGCCAGTGTTCCTCTCCTTGGGTAGTCTTGAGGTGTGTGGGGGGAGGGGGATCAGAGAAAGAAAGCAACTTTAAATGTGTTTTCAGAGCCCCCCCAGCCTACAGGTATCATTGGATAAATATCATTATCAATATGTTTTTACCCCTTTTGTTTTTTATTTTGGCAGTCTCATTTAATGTTAAGAAACAGCAAATTCACATACTTTTCAATAAAAATATGTCTGTAATATTTGTTCATGCCTTGTGGCTCTCAAACATCTGATATTTATTCTGTGTGGCTCTTACGTTAAGCAAGTTTGGCCACCCCTGTTCTAGAGCTCCAAGCTCAGCCAGATTCTGGTAGAAACAGTCCTGGAATGTTCCAGCCCCAGTACATAACAAGTATTGTCTGCTTGAAAGGTAGCAGCTCTAAGACTGAGATCTTTCAGTTCTTGATCCTTTTAACTGGCGATACTGGGACCTTCTGTGTACAAAGCAAATGCTCTAACACTTGAGTCATGGCCCATCTCATGCATGCATTTCCAAACGAATGAAACAAATGATCCCCAAAGGCCTCTTTGTTTAATTAATTTGCATAACAAAGACAAAAAGGGAGAAAACAGATAAACTAATATCATTCATTCAGTGCCTGGAGCCTGGTTTACAGTGTTCAAGGAGGCCAATGGAAGCAGGAGAGGCTTCCCCTTCCTCCTCCCAGTCCTCCTCTCTTTTCCCTCCACCCCTAAAGTACACGTGCTGTACTGAAGGTATCTGCTACTGTTTCTGGCTGCCCCCAACTATTGGCAGTGCCAGCCTGGCAAGCAGATAACCTGCAAGACAGCTGCTGTGCTGGTGGGAGGGCGAGAGGAATCTCGGCCAAGTACCCTGAGATCTGCATATCTGACATGTGGCATTCTGGGAACATTCCAAACAGTGCTGAGGTGCTGGGAGGGAGCTTTTCTTCTCTGTCCCCTCGGCTCCCTGATTGGCTGGCTAGCCAGCTGCGTATCTGGCTTCCTGCTTCCACTTCAAGCAGGCCACAGTTTGCTGCAATGGCTGGAGCAAAATAAGTGCAGTGTTGGGGGCGAGATAAGGAGGAGGGGGGATCTTGTCACTTCCATTATTTCAGTGGGAATGAAAATGTATGCAGTTTTAAAAACCACACATAATAAGGAATATTGCAAAGACAAATGGAGTGCAAACAAAAGAAAGTACTGCACATCATTACTTTAGAGTAGTCATTGATTAATATTAATGGAGTGATGGCTATATAGATCTCTTCCCAAGAGGCTCTGTGTTTTTAACAACTGCACATGTAGAACAAAGAAAATACAAAGGAGAAACTGGAAATTGTAGAAGGTTGGAGATGAGGTGTAGAGTAGAAAGGGGGAAAGAAAGGGGAACATTAAGAAAAATGGACATTCACATCACCAGAAGACAAATGTGATATTGAAAACAGATACATAGCTTTCTTGTAGAAATGTTTGCTAAAACACATAGGTTTGGATCCACTGGGAAAGTTAACAGAAGCAGCTGGCATTGAGGATTTCCCCCCCTTTTTCCTTCTTTGGGCAGTCTGCCGTAAAACCCTCTCTGAGTGTTGGGAGAATCTTCTAAACAAAATGCACCACATTTTCAAGTGCTTGCAGCAACCGGGAGAGGAAGGGGGGGAATCAGGTAAAATCATCTCCTGCCACAGCCTCACAAAAGGGTACCTTTCTTTACTGTATGTATGTGATTTGTTGGAGCACTGCTGAGTTATTTTTTAAAAAATACGAAGCAGAAAGATGTCCAAAGGGTTGAAATGCACTGGATAATTCGAAGGTGGGCACTGCCCAGTGTGTTGTGTTTGTAGAGTGAGATGAAAACTCTTTTGTTTTTCTGCAAGATGCATTTTGCAGCTCACAGAATGGACTAAAGCTATCACCAGACCAAAAGGAAGACCAGGCATTTTCCTGGAGTTGGGAGGTATTCTGCTGATTGTCCCTCATATACGAAACAACGTAAAACACAAGCAAAATAGAGCTTGGTCAGCAGGAGATTTTCAATTGTTCCTCTAGTAATCAAGGATTTACTGTCAGAGCACCTTCCTGCTTATCTCATGTGCCGGAAAGTTTGTGCCTGTTCAGCAGATTAAAGATAAGTCAGACTGGTGAGCAAGTGTCCTCTGAGAATCCTTGTTAAACACACACACAAGAGACCCTTGCAATAGTCAACTCTTCCATTTAATGTCAAAATGAAAAATATACAAAATCTTAAGACAGAAACAATAAAATTACAACAATGGGAGGGGGCTCTAAGTAGCAGTAGCACCATCCTCAGTATTTAACCTTGTCCAAAGGCCTTCTGTAAAAGTTCTCAGTCCAGATTGGAATTCCTGTAGGAATAGCACACTACCTGGAGAAAGAAACTGAGTGCACCAGCCAAAAAGTGCAGCAGCCCCCCCTCGCCCCAAGTTCCATTCAGCCTTACCACAGCTGCAGACTGTAATCTCAGGAGGGCACTGTGCATAGGTCTTAAAACCTGGTCCTAGGCTGTTAAGGGCTTTAAACGTACCTTCAGGTATGGGAACAAATACAATGATACGTGCAACAATATCCAGCTTTTGCATTAACAACCATCACATTGCAGTACTTCAGTTATTTATTTTGGCATTTCTGTGCCACTTTTCTCCTCAAAGTGGTTTACAGAAAATTTAAAAATACAGTTTCCTGCGATCAATTTTAGCAATGCAATTTAAATAAACAAAGTAAAATAAAAAGAGAAAACACACAACTTGGGCTGATCCTGCTCCACTGAGCTGTGTAACACGGGGCACGAGCCACAGTCCAAAAGCCCTTTGGCTTTCATTTATTTATTTAGAACATTTACATGCCACCTCTCCAGAGATTTGCTTATAGGCTTGCACCTCTGTGGCTGGCCAGGTCAAGTACCTGCAAGCAGAGGAGAAACAAAATGTCTAGTTTGAACCTAGGACAATGTATAGGTAGTGAGTCAGCGGTGAATAAGGCTCCCCATGACAAAGGAGAAGAGGTAATAGTAGAACTGTGCCTCATATTTACCAGTTTTGATTTGGAGTTATTTTCAGTCCTCCCACTTGCAAAAAATGTGAATAGCCCGATATCACAGTTTTGCTTGGCACTATTGCCTTATCCAGCAGCTGCTGTTTTTGTTCCCTTTCCATCTCTCTTCTACCCAGATATTCTCTCTTCCTCTTCTTGGATTATTCACATGAATGAGCCCACCCAATCAAGGACTGTACAATAAAATTGATAGCATCCCAGTGGTATATAAGCAGTCAGGTTTTTCTGCTTGCTGAGAGCAGGTGAGGCAGGGGTAAATGAATAAAGTGAACATTTTGGAAGGAAATGTAAAAAATAATTGCCACAAAAACGGGGAGGTGAGCAGTTTTGACTCGAGAAGAGCTCTGTAGCTGGAGAATCACATTCATTCTTTTGGCAGAGTAGTGTTCTTACCTATTAATAACAAGTTCCAACAAGGAGGGGAGACTTGGACATTCAACCCCTCCCCAGTTCTCCCTCTTCAGGATTCTATAATTTATTGGGGTCTTCAGTGAACTAGTTTCTCTCCCTCTGCTTCCCCCCCCCCCCCTTTAAGTAACTCTCACTGCTTTCAGCATTCCATCTATCTTGGAAATGCTCAATCCTCATCTGGTTGTTTTAGGGTTTCTCTTGTAGGTAATTTACAATGGCATATTTTTATGCATACCTGTGGGTTCTCCCAAGTCTGAAGAAAACCCTGCCTTGCCTGTTGGTGGCCTGGTTTTGCTGCTTTCATGAATGGCATGAACCACACAGTTCATTATTTGATGGTCTATATGAATTAGATCTATTAATAGGAGCTTGGATCCTACCTGCTTTTCTGCTTGATCTTGCCCAGTTCCCCTCCTCACTGCAGGCTTTCCACATTACTTTTGATCAGTGATTCCAGACATTTTCAATGGCCAACAGGAGTCTCTCCTCTCTCTTTCAAGAATAATGTTAAACTTGATGTAGAAAACTGCCATCAAGTCACAGCTGACTTATGGTGACCTCATAGGGGTTTCAAGGCAAGTGACATTCAGAGGTAGTTTGCCAGTGCCTGCCTCTGTATAGTGATCCTGGACTTCCTTGACGGTCTCCCATCCAAATACTAACCAGGACTGACCTGTTTAGCGTCCGAGATCTGATGAAATCAGCCTAGCCTGGGCTGTCCAGGTCAGGGCATGTTAATTTTACTGTTAAGTATCTGAATGAAGAAAGTTGTAGGTGCATTTTGGGAAATTGTGCTTCAGATAACCCTTCCCCCTTTTAACTATAATATGCAGAGAAATGTGTAAAGTAAGGATAAATTTCCTTTAAATTAGTGTTTGTTGTTGCAAGTTTTCAAGCTCCTTCCATTTGTGAATGGCTTCTGTAATTTCAAAAGATTTTTGGATGGAGCTGCTAAAATTGGTTTATTCCTTACTTTAAGTTCTAGCTTTAAAATTTATCACTTAAAACATGAGGTTAGATGTAAGCTGTCTGTTAAGTGTAGCCCATACTATCTGAGGACCACACTAAGCATTACAGGAAATATTCAGTTTCTGCACAAAATGGCAGCCACTTCTCTAGTTCCTCTCCCACTTCATCTAGCAAAACGTATCTCAGGGTGTGTTCAGATGGGCAGCTAATCATTTTACTATGCGTGACTCTGTGGTGGATTGTCTAGATGGCATCCACTTTAAGGAGCTGTGCAATCGGCTGTTTTTTAAAAAATCCTGTTTGCACATGCGCATATGTGCCTCACCGTCTACTTGCTTTTCTGTGCATGCATGGACTTAAATGGTAAAAGCACCGCCAGTGGTACCTTCCTCTAGGTACCATTTCAGGCCGTGGACAGACCTGAGTTCTGCTGTGCCTCCGCGGCGCGGCAGAACAAGGCAGGGGGAATTGCCCCCACCATGCGGCATTCACATGCCGCCGGAAGGAAGCCACCCACAGTGTCCAGACTGCGGGAGGCTTCCTGCAGTGGCGTGTGAACGCCGCAAGGCTCCCTCCGGCTGGCGCTCGTTCACACCCACCGGAAGCGGGTGGAATGTGCGCTGCCGCAGCTGGGACACCCCTTTTAAGTGTTGCATCTGGCCCGCCTCCTCCAGGCAGATGTGGCAGTCTGGACTGCTGCTCTGCCTCCACTTTCAAAGCAGAGGCAGAGCGGGCCAGACTGCCAGTCTGTCCTCGGCCTTAGTTAACAAAGTTCATAAAAATCACAGGACCTTTAGAAACATTGAATTGTCTGGCTCTTTTGAGCGGAGCTCTGCAGACATCGCAGGTGTGAGTGGTTAAGTCTGCATCACTAAGACTTTTTTTTAATATGACGGCCATTCGGGATGGCCTGGAGACCATCCCTATGGATGGATTGCATGCTGGTGGAATGACCAGATGGGGGAAAGTCTGCCATTGGCCCATCGGCAAGCTTAGGACTGGACTTTCACCACTATCTTTTAAGTACGGCTCCCCAACGGGGATCGACAGGCTGATCACAGAAGCAGCACATTTCCCAGATGTTGCTGTCTGGACATTCCCTTTAAATCTACCAGGCACTCATGCCTGGTGTGGCTCAAAAGAGCCATCTGAACACAACCTCAGATCATGATGTCACCATGTTTTGCATTTCACCCACCCTCCTCATCAGCAGCCAATGATGTGGAACCTTTTTCCTTTTTTCTGAAAACTAATAAAAAGAACCTTTAAAGAAAATACAATAAGCTCATCTATGTCGGGGGACCCAGCCTTGTTGAGCTTCTGGGTACTTTTGGAATTTTGAGAAAGGGTAGTGGGCATGCAATTGGAGTTAGACTAATAACAAAATGGATTTTGTGGGGGAAATTACAAAATTTGGGGAAGTTGCAAGCCAAGCATCTTTGTATGATGGGGGCAGCTGTTTCCAAATGGGTTCTCCCTACAGAAACAGAGGTAATGTCTCCTGGGTTCTTCTGGAGCACTTCCTGTTCAGTGAGGAGCAGAAAAGCCAGGACTGGCTCTCTGTTCAGGGGAAGAAGTAGGGTTGCCAGCTTCCAGGTGGGGCCTGGGGATCTCCCGCTTTTACAACTGATCCCCAGGTGACAGAGATCAGCTCCCCTGGAGAAAAGGGCTGCTTTTGAAGGGTGGACTCTATGGCATTGTACCATGCTGAGGCCCCTCCCCTCCCCAACCTCACCTTCTCCTGGATCCACCGCCAAAGTCTCCAGGTATTTTCCAACCCAGACCTGGCAACCCTAGGAAGCAGGAAGTGGGCAGTGTGGTGCCTGTGAGTGCCAGCATTGGGGATTACTGTACATTACTGTACTAGATGTTATGAGGAGAGGAGGACCTAGATGAATGATGGCCTTTTATGGTGGCAGCCTCACTTTCACTGTAATGCTTAGTTTAGCCCCCAGTAGTTTCAATAAAAAGGGGTTATTTTCTATTTGTTACTATTTTTAAAAAATTCTGTCGTGTTTTATCCTGCCTGTAGATTGAATTATGCAGTCAAAACACTTTTAAAGTATACCAGTATAAGTGTAAAACACCACTAAAACATCACAGCCAATAAATGGTTCATTGCCCAGTGATAACAGCATAAAATATAATTTCTCTGAAAACTTCCTGCCTTGGTATGGAATGCTGCCAATGAAGATGCCTTCTGGATCTTCTCCAGCAATCTAGTCCATAAAATTAGAGCCATAACAGGAAAAAAGGGTGTGAAGATTTTGGTGCGGGAGGTCCTTTGGGTTCCAGGACATGCACGGTTTTAAAGGTAAGAATCAGCACTTTGAACCTAGAAGCAGATAGGCAGCCTATTTGAAGCTGTTTGAAACAGGTGCATTCTGGCTTAATGTGTTAATGGCTTTCGATCATTTGATGCTAGCACAAAGAGGCCACTAGCTGGTTCTAACCAAAATTTCCCAACACCAATCTGTATTACCACACTGTTTATCAGCTGAGGATACTGAGAAAGCTGTAAAGAAATATAAGCCTGCCCCTTATTGATTCTCACATATGAATCCCAGACCTCTTGCATACCAAGGGGGATTGAGGTGTGGCTGGATCGTGGCCTGTGCAGAAGGAGATGCTGGGTTGGCCGACCTGTTTCTTAACAATATGCCTTTCTCTTCCCGTTTATCGAAAACATGATGACAAAGAAAGAGAGGTTATTTTAAACTCCATTTTCAAGGACACGGGGAAAGAGGGGGAAAAACAGGCCCAGAGAAGTGACGGGACTTGTTCAGGGTCATGCAGTAGCTCTCCTCAGTTCCAATCCATTGTGCTGAGATTATGTAAAACTGCCCGATAAATGTAGCCTTCTGTGTCTGCTGCTTTGCTGATAGGAGATGTGGTTTTTTTAGAAAGGTTTCTCGCCTTCTTCCTCTGAGATTGGCAGCCCTCCTGGGCACCATGGAGATATCAAAGATAACACTCTGGTAATAGTTGCACTGAATGGCATTTTTTGCTGCAGCGGCTGCACTGCCTCAGAACAGAGGTGAATAAATTTTTCTGTCACATTGAGATTTTTTTTGCACTCCTGGTTTAGATTTTGGCTCACTTCAGACATCACGCAAAAAACAAACAAACCAAAGAAGGTTAGTTGGTGGAAGCAAGACTCTGCTAGCAAATGTTCACTTAGAATTCTGGGCTTACCTTAGCAAATGCTGGTTTCATTATCTGCTAGGGTTGCCAAGTCCTACCTTACTAAAAGCAGGGGAGTCCTGTCCCCTCTCCTGGAGTCTGGCGCGTGTGCATCGGGATGACGTCACCCGGAAGTGACATCATCACACTGGGCACATTGCCGGGGCGACGCTCTGGCAATCGCTCTAAAACTCTATGGTGCCATAGAGTTTTCAGGGTGATTGCTAGAGCGTCGCCCTGGCAACATGCCCAGCATGATGACGTCACTTCTGGGTGACATCATTACGCTGGGCAGTCAGCTGGATCGGGCCGCTTTGGGGGTGGGGATCCCCCCATCGGCCAAATCCGGATCGGCGGATTGGGGACCCCTTTAGCGGGGGAATCCCTGCCCCCCAGGGGGACTTGGCAGCTCTATTATCCACACCCTGGGTGAGTAGTATGCAAGGTTATGATGCAGGCTGTGATGAAAACAGGGTGGCATGTTGGATGCAAAATGGGTTTCAAAAGCAACTGGACCATGTTAAATCAGTTCTCTCCCCAGCACTGAGTGGGACATACATGTTCTCTATAGGGCAGAGAGAAGGAAAAAAATGTGGTCTTTATATTAATACAAAGCTGAAGCTTAATTTTAGGTGATTCATACCAGCTGGCACAATACCTTGTGTGGGGGAGGGGGTCCAGTAGTAGAGCATTTGTCTTGCATGCAGAAAGTCCCATGTTCAATCCCTGGCATCTCCAGTCAAAAGGGTCAGGTAGCCGGTGACATGAAAGACCTCAACCTGAAACCCTGGAGATCTGCTGCCAGTCTAAATAGACAATACTGACCTTGATGGACCAGTGTTCTGATTCAGTATAAGGCAGCTTCAATTCACGATGTGAAGAATCAATGTAAGCCAAATTGGGAAATGTTAGCTGGTGGTTGGGGAGCAAACAATGCCCATAAACAAGATGCTGTTTGAAGATGATCTTCCTCTAGTTGTAGAATCATACTCTTTGACAGCTAATTTTTGTTTTTCACAGACGAGATGAAGATTGTAGGTAGCCGCATGAGTTCAGACAGATTCAAAAAAACAGCAGTAGGGTAATGCCTTTTTATTAGCACCATCCAAAATTTTACAAGGCAGGGAGCAAGCTTTCAAATCCCCCAGAACTCTTATATCATGTTGTGAGGTCATTAATTTTATTTATTTATTTTATTTATTAGTCAATTTATACCCCACCCTCCCCACAAAGCAGGCCCATGGCGGCTTACATTCATTAAAACATATTACATAATACATAAATAACAGTTAAAATCCGTAAAATCATCTTAAAATAATTCAATTATAGTAATATTAATAATAAAGTGCTGTTGATGTTTCACTAATTACACAAGAGGTGTACTATTGTAGGTTTTTCAATTACTTGATGATCTTCACATGAGCCAGCCAACTATGCCAAGATAATGGTGATAGTGGGGGCGGCTCCTAATTAAAGGCCTGGTGGAAGAGTTCCACCTTGCAGACCCTGCGGAACTGAGCAAGGTCCTGCAGGGCCCTGATCTCTTCTGGGAGCTCATTCCACCAGTATGGAGCCACCACTGAAAAGGCCCTGGCCCTGGTGATAACAAGTCT
Source organism: Lepidodactylus listeri (assembly GCA_029233225.1). NCBI lineage: Eukaryota > Metazoa > Chordata > Lepidosauria > Squamata > Gekkonidae > Lepidodactylus > Lepidodactylus listeri. Next base: position 127,969,243 of record JARCFY010000004.1, read on the forward strand.
GGCGTTCTTAGGCCCAGGTAGGGTCAATCGATTTTGAGACCGCGATCGTAGCGCTCTCTAGAGTATGTGTAAATATGACTGGCTGCATTGCTCTTCCCCTCATTTTATATCATTACTTGGGAGGGGACAGGATCATGGCTAAATAAGGTGCACTGGAATCTACAGAGTTGTGGAAATTATATATGCACAAGCAGGGCTCATTTCGTAGCAGGAGCTCCTTTGCATATTAGGCCACACACCCCTAATGCAGCCAATCCTCCAAGAGCTTACCGAGCTCTTCTTACAGGGGCTACTGTAAGCTCTTGGAGGATTGGCTACATCAGGGGTGTGTGGCCTAATATGCAAAGGAGCTCCTGCTACGAAATGAGCCCTGTACACAAGAGGGGACACGCAACAAAATGTTGCATAATGTGTTGTGTCCCTACCATAGTTTTCATTGCCAGCAGTCCCCGCAAGGAACTTTTGGGGAGGGGGCATTCCCCCACCTTTGTTTCCCTCTCCCCTCTTTATTGTTAAAGCTCCCTTCTCTGTCTTTCTGCATGCACACCTTATCTACCATATTTCCCTCACCTCCCCTTCTCCTCTCACCTCTTCTATGTCAGCTTTCTCCCAATCCCCTTCTCTAGCAGTCTTTTCTTACTCCCTTTCTCCTCTCACCCCTTGTATGTCTTACCCCTCTTACTCCTGCTCTTCTCAGACACTGTCCTCTTTCTCCCACCCCCTCTCATTCTCTCTCTTATTTCTCTGCCCCCCCCCCACAATCTCCCCCTGTTCCTCTTTCTCTCCCTCTCCCTCAGATAACCCTCCCCTGTTCTGTTTCTTTCTCCCCCCCCCCCCCCAACAGACAATCACTTATTCTTTCTCTGTCTCTCTCTCTTCCTTCTCAGAGAACCCCACTTCTTTCTGTTTCTGGTGAGGGAGAGAGGCTGACTCAGGCTTCACCTCCTCGGGCTTCAGCTGACTGGTGGCAGGGCCAGCTTGGGCAGCAGCAGCAGAGGGCGGGCTGGCTCCCAGAGAGGTGCTGCTGCCCCTTTGGCTCCCTTAGCCACCCTGCCACCTTCCCTCCCCGGGAGTGCCCAAACCTGGTGGCCAAAGCCTTACTCTGCTGGAATGGGTCTGGCGGTGGGGCGCATAGTTATTGGCGTGTGGCTCTCCAGTGTCTTTCCCCGGTGGTCCCAGCAGCAGCGTGGAAGGTTCTTGCTGCTGCAATCCTAGCAGTGGCAGGGATGGTTATTGCCATGGTGACTTCCTTTGCAGCTCCAGCAGCTTTTCCCGCACTGCCGGTAAGTCCATTTTCTGCACATGTGCAAAGCAAGCAGTTTTACTTTGGAGGGCATTTAAGTATCTCTGGTATACTTTTTAAAACATTTTGGATTTTTCTGCAAATCTGGGGAGTGCCCCAAGTTTGCTGAAAGATCTGTTTTCCCTCCATGTGCCTCAGTTCGTGGGAAATAAGTATCCGTATGCACAGGGGACCATTGGCTATTAGTATATAGATTTTTTGTGATAGCCCTACATCTACTTATTTTCTGTAAAATATTTGTATCCTGCTTTTCTCTCTGAAGTGTCTCCCAACAGTAATATATATCTCAACCAGCCAACCAATGAAATGAGAAGCTGTACCTGTGGACTGGGCTGGGATTCAGTACCCAGTTCATCGAAAGGACCCGGCTACAAATCGTGAGGTTGGAATTCAAGGGCTGGTTGGCTTTTGCCCTTTGGGTCACACCTTGGCTGCACCCAAGTCTTATACTTGCAACAGGAAGGGGTGAAGCAATGCCAATGCATTGCAAGATGTGACAGCTGGTCCAGATGTTCTTCTCACTCTTTCCTTCTCTGTGGTTAATGTAATGTATACTTTAGCATGATGGGCACATTTATATCCAAATGGGGAAAGTATAATTTTTCCTATAGATGATGTCTGTATGTGATATGAACATAAGCAAAGAGCAGAGTATCTTTTTGTTTGTTTGGCAAATTATCATTTCCATAGAACCATCAACATATGAACCTGAAATATTTCCTATGGCTAAAGCGTAATAATTCTTTTCTCTTCTCCTGCAACTATACTGTTAGGCAGAAATGTGTCTATCTGTGTGTGCATAATTGGACCAGGTGGGAGTCCTGTCATGCTTGTTTGTAGCACAAAAATTGCAGAATGCAGGAGGTTTGTGCCTTGTGAAAAATACAGTATATAGTCTGTATGTGGATATGATTGTAAGCCCTCTTCAGTCTGAGCATTATGGGCTATTCTGCTAAAAAGTCACATCGCTGTCACTTAACAGCCTACTTTTATGATGAATATATTACAAATCTCTCCCCCCCCCCAGTCTAAAACCTACTTTTGTCATTTCCTAACTACTAGAACAGGGCAACTTTCATTCAAATGCAAACAGCAAGATTTTCATTTGGCGCTCAAGCCACAAACAATATACCAACTAGGTATAAGACAAGCTAAACAAAGCCAATGTTGTTCAGAAGAAATTCAGTAACACTTCTGTTTTTGTGGGCAGCCTGGGATGAAAGTAGGTGGTAGGGTGTATAGCAGATGGCCACGATTTGTAGCTGGGGTTCTGCATTCAGCTTGCCAAGTGACAAGTTTTGCAGTCTTCTCACTCCCTGTCTACACCAGGTAGGGTTCCTAGCCCCCAGTTCCCTCATTTTTCAGGGTTTTGATCCACCAGGGACATTGCTGGGTGACATCACTGATGAAATGACATCACCGGGAAGTCACGTCATTGTGTCACTGACATTGAGGGGTGTGACACTCTAGTTTTGGGGCAGGGGGCCAAACCCCCCCCCCCCCAGGAGTGTCACCACCCACATCAGCAACGTGATGATGTAGTTTCTGGGTGATGTCATCGTGCTGCAGCATGGCAGAAGATCCCAGGAAGGACCTGGGAGCCCCCCGCTGGATGCCAGGTAGGACCTAGAAACCCTAACACCAGGTAAACTTTTTTAGTTATCACAGAGCTTCTAAAACTTTCCTTTCCCATACGTCCTACGTCTTCTATTCCTGCTTGAATGTAAAGCTTCACTGAGTAAACCCATTTAACTGCCTGCCTTCATTGGTATCATTTCACCATTTGTCCAGATACTGGAGGTGGAAACTGCTGTCAAGTTGCAGCTGACTTATAATGACCCCATAGGGTTTTCAAGGCAAGAGGCATTCAGAGGTGCTTTGCCATTATCTGCCTCTGTGTAGCAACCTTTGACTTCTTTGGTGGTCTCCTGTTCAGCTACTATCCACAGCCGACCCTGCTTATCTTTCAACATCTGACAAGATCAGGCTACCCTGGGCCACCCACCTTCTAGATCCCCGTATACCACTTTGTCCCTCAGACTCTTGCATTACTCTCTTTGTGCCATTTCATCTCTTGCTCACAGCCATCAGGGACTTGGTGCCACATTCCACCCCTTTTCAGGAGTCCAGGTAGAGTCGTAACACTCACCATGGGGTACCCTGAGCGTTGGCTGTTTATGAACCTGTTACCAGTTTTTATAATGCGAGGATTTTCGCTCCTTCCTTGATCCTCCAACATATTTGAAGAAAATACCATTGTGCAGGGCTTCATTTCTCAGCCTTATCCTTTGATCAGACAACTGGTCCCCAAAAGGAAATGGGAATAGTAGCCAGTGAGATCTTTTCTCTGGAGTTGAGAGCATCATGGCCATCTTGGTATTCTGAAGATCTAATCTTGGAAGGTGACTTCAGGACCAGTGAACCTGGCTGCATTTTCTAGGTAGCCATTCCTTTGCAGCTGTGCTGTTTCTCTAAGGCCCAAAGGGAGAAGGAATTGATGCTCTAGGATCTGCTTACTTCAGCACTTTTCACAACACCCTGAATCTGCTACTGCATGGGTCTTGCATAGCAGGTGTTGCTCAAGTTTTCTACAGTTCAGGAAATTATATGCAGTGGTAACAAAAAGGTCCTGTCTCCCCCTACACACATAAAATTGTAAGCTAAATAGTACCTTGGTGGTCATATTTTTGGGGAGTGGGGAAGGGAGGGGAGCATAAGGAATTTTTTTTTGGCTGTCTAGTCACAGCTGACTTATGGGGACCCCATGGGGTTTTCAGGGCAAGAGATGTTCAGAGGTGGTTTGCCATTGCCTGCCTCCACATCACGGCCTGGAGGTTTCCCATCCAAATACTGATCAGGGCCAATCCTGCTTAGCTTCCGAGATCTTACAAGATTGGGCTAGCATTGGCTGTGCAGGTCAGGGTTATGTAAGGAATAAAAAGTATAAAATTGAGAGGGGGTTAAGTATGCAAGTGAGGAGTATTGTCAAAATACCTTTGAAAGATTGTTTTTGATAGCAAAACTGTTATCTGATAATGCAACAGAGAGATCAGGGAGTTTAAGCCTTTTGTGTTCAATGAGTTTTTTTAAAAAAATCACTGCTGCTTTTGTTTTCTAATCTGTTTTCTGGGACTGTACTGCACTGCATTTTCATATTGATTTAAAATTACATATAGATGATTTTATCATACAGGTCATCTCTCCATAAGGATAAAGTGGGATATAGAGGCTTAAATTCTCTGTGGGCGGAGAGATCTGCATTCACAGCTGAAATGCACTGTCCCCAAACATTGTTCCTGGGGACAGGAGACTCCCTGGAAAAGGATTTCTGGGGACATTTCAGGCTGCTGCGGTGGAAGAGGAGAAATGTGAAAGTTGTGCTCCATGATCACACATCCCTCTGCTTGCAGAAATACTCGGGGGGGGGGGGGTCTAAGTCATAATAAATAAACATATTGCTCTTTAAAAAAATAATAATGCTGCTCTCACTGTGGGCTGAAGGGCAAAACTGCACATTATATCTTTTTCTCTGGTTATGTTGTTCAGGGATGTTTTTTTTAAAAAAAATAATGGATTGTGGCAGTGGGGACTGCAATTTAAAGGGGTAGACTGGCATGGAAAGAAAGAGGAAATTTAATTCTTTCACCTTGTGTCTTTTTCTCGCTGAAAATCAGCTCCCCCAAATCACTTTTATCCTGCAAGGGGGAAATGTATGGTTGCAGTAACCTACAATGGCACAGTAGTTTTCTAGCTCTCATTATTTCCAGTTTTAGAAACATAAACCCCCTGATGTCTGAAAGCCGAAAAGAGAAAACAGGGCTGATATGGGGGGGGGGGGGGGGGAAGAGAGTTTTACAGAATTCTGTTAGGGATTTTGGCTTATCAGTGATGGGCAATGAGTCTCCATAGAGAACATAAATTATGCAGGTAATCCCAGGTTTCTAAGAGTAGATGTGGTAGAACAGGGGTTCCCAATCTTTTTAAGCCGTGGAAGAACCTTTGGAGTTCTGACGCAGTGTGTTGGGCACAATCATGAATTGCCCCCATAGACGGAAGAAAGAGTCAGACAACAAACATGGGATTAACGGCCACTTTATTTATTAACAAAAACATGGCAAGGGCTTAACCTAACAAGAGGCATGGCCAAGGCCTGGGGTTACCATTAACCCCACCCTTGCCATAGTATGGGCAATGCACCTGGCCTCCGGGTTGTAGCCCGCTATAAGTGGCTCGAACCCCAGGCAGCCCAGCCTTGGAACATGCCTTGATGATCCTTCACACACAGCCGCAAGGTCAGTGCTGAGTATCCCTCAACGGCACTCCAAAAGGCAGCCTGTTCCCCAGGCTGCAAGGCTGCAGTTATGATCTGAACAGGCCCCTTTCCCACCAGGGTTGCTGATAGGTGCTTACCAAGCCGCAACAACTATTTACTAAACTTCCGCCAGAGCAAGGGTCAAGCCTCTGCTTAGGCCCCTTCACCCACTAAATCCCTAACACTGTTAACAGCACTTGCCTTAAATCCTTAAGGAAGATATCCATACCCTGCTCCAACAAATGAACACCGTCACCCCTATATAACTCGGCGTGCGTAGCCCTAATAACCAGATGGGGTATGAGGTGGCCACCACCCATTACTAAAATGCTCCTAAATTCCCTGTTTACCTTATGTCTAGCCCGCTCAATTCACTTAGGGTCCAAGGCCCCCACCAGTCCCTTTGCGGAACCATGGCCAACCAAACCACAGTAGTCTTAGGCCATCGCCTTTTAATAAAGTTAAAATCCTTCCTGGCTTGTAGAACTAACGCCTTCCCTTTTAAAATTCCTAAATCATTACCCCCTAGGTGAATTAGCAATATATCAGGAGGAGCACTGGCATTCAAACCAAATAATAGATGGAGTAGGTCCACCCAGCACAAGCTGCGGTGTCTCCTCCATTCAACAGTGGCCCATCGACTTAGGCCCAATTGCAAGCCGATGGCCAATCTGTTAGCCTGGTGAGCAGCCCAAAAAATGAAGCTGTGCCCGCAGATGAGAATGGTTCTCCACCTGCCACAAGACACAGCACCTGAAAGGAAAGGACAGTCAAACACCGGGCTGAAAGAACAGGCCACATGGCCACTGAACGCACATATTCTTTATAAGCGTCGGATCTACAACGTCCTACGCGCTGAACATCCTCAGCTGAATAGCCCATAGCTGCCGCTGTGGAAGCCGTTCCAATGCAAAAGGAATGGGTCCCAAACTTTACAACTAATAGGCCCAGCTTCCCCAAAGCCAGGGATGTAACTGCCCCAAACTGATGTTTAGTCAGAGGGCTCCCATGCCTAAAGAGGAAACCGGCTTCCAGACCCCTCAGGGCCAAATACTGCGACAGGGCCAGAACTGGGCAGAGCCTTGAATCCTGACAGGTCCCCAATTTTACCTTGGCTCCTTTTTGCATCTGATCCATCTTAGAGCTCCTAATCATGACCAGCATGCCATTGCCGTGAATATCAACATCCTGCACCTGCAAAGCCTTGCTCGATTGGTCTGTCTTAGACTGAGCGACCAACTCACTCACCCAAAGAGCCCCAAAGAATGCAAGCAAAGAGGCTGCATGAAACAGGCATGCCTCATAATGGGAAGAGCAAACTGCATCCCAGGTCGCTTGCAACCCTTTAAGTATCACGGGCGAGATAGGCTGTCGCTCATCTTTAGCAGCACCCCCCTTGCGAATCCAACCCTCGAGCATCTTTCTAATCCTGAAGTCACAAGTGAAGTCACAAGTGACTTCAGAGAAGCCTGAGACTTTGCTCGTGAAAGCTAGCGAAGCAAGCTTGCCTTGGATTGAACGAACAGCTAAGCCAGCTTCTTAGCTCAATACACAGTAGTGCATCAGCTGATCTAAAGGAATAGGCCAGACCTTGGGATAATGTTCAGCTGCCCTGAAGACCTCGAACTGGTGAACTGCTCGCTCATACCCTTTTCTGGTGCTAGGCGCAATGGCGAGGCTTATAGCCCCGCAAGCCTCAGCCCTCCAACCTGCCATAGTTCCTGAGGCATTTGAGCCGGATGAAAATTGGCTTCTGGTGCAAGCTGATGAAACCTCGCCATCTGTTGGTGAGAGAGAGCGTCAGCCACACCATTGTCCACACCCGGCACATGCCTGGCAAAAATTAGCAAGTTAAGTCTAAGGCACTGCAAGGTGAAAGCCCGGACAAGCCCCATGACCCGTGGAGACCTAGATGTCAGGGAATTGATCACATGAACAACCGCCAAATTGTCACACCAAAAGTGGACAGTGTGATCTTTCAATTCTTCACCCCACAACCAAACCGCCACTAGTATGGGAAAGAACTCTAAAAAGGTGAGATCCCTAACATATCCTGCTGAAACCCATTCCCCAGGCCACTCCTCAGCGCACCAGTGTCCACAAAAGTACACACCAAATCCCAGAGATCCGGCAGCATCAGATGTCACTTAGAGCTCAGCCTCCAGCTTCAATTCCTCCCTCAAAAAGGAGACACCATTAAAAGAACTTAAAAACTCCTGCCAGATCCCAAGGTCAGCCCGCACTTCCGCATTAATGCGCACTCTATGATGCGGGTGCTGTAGCCCCCTCATCGCATTGCAGAGCCATCTAACAAAAGCCCTCCCAGGAGCCACTACTTTGCACATGAAATCGAGGTGCCCAGCAATCTGCTGAAGTTCACGCAAAGTGGCCTTCTTCTTTTTAAGAAATATAGAAAACCGGACCTGCAAGTCCTGAATCTTGCTCAACGGCAACCGAGATGTCTGAGCAACTGTGTCCAATTCTACCCCTAGAAATACTAACTTCTGAACAGGTCCCTCCATCATTTCATGGGACAACAGAACTCCCAGCTCCTCTGCTAGTTGTGTAAAACCCTGCAACAGCTGGGTGCATCTACCCATCCCACAAGGACCCATGAAAAGAAAGTCATCTAAATAATGAACCACTTCCAGTAATCCTGTTTTAAAACGCGTTGCCCATTCCAGAAATGTGCTGAAGTGCTCAAATGCAGCGCATGACACAGAACATCCCATGGGCAAGGCCCTATCCATAAAAAAACTGCCCTTTAAAGGAAAATCCCAACAGTTTAAAATCATCTGGGTGCACGGGGAGGAGACGAAATGCGGATTTGATGTCACACTTCGCCAAGTCCGCCCCACGACCACAGCGGTGCACTACATGCACAGCTTGGTCAAATGAGGTGTACCTCACTGTGCACAGATGATCCAGAATAGCATCATTTACCGATCTACCTCGGGGATAAGAAAGAGGGTGAATTGACTTCCGGCAAGACTTGCGACCATGGCGGATGCGCTCCTCCGCATCTGCGGGGAGCGCGATCCGTACCCAGCGGGAAGAAGGGGCTTCGGACTGGTGCCGAGCCCCCAGAGACCCTAGTGAAGGGGCTCTGCCTAGGGTGGCACGAAGGGGATCTCTCCCTACGGTGGCGATCGAGGGATCGAGGTCCCCTTTCATCACCCCCATAGGTTCCCCCGTCCGTGGGAGCCGTATGGCTAAAAGCGCAAAACCGAGAAGCAGCAGAGAGTGTGAAGCTTTGAAGCTGGAACTTATAGTTACGCATGGAGAAAACGTGAGTCTGAAGTAAAAATAAACAGAACACAGCGGGAAAGGCGGGTGGAGCAAACCCCCCCCCCTCGAGACTGGCGTACTTATGGGACTCTTTACGTGGCGTTACTGCATGAAAAAACGCACGTTCGGCTTGCTAGATGGCGGCATCGCTCTTTAGAGGATATGAACTTTAAAAAGATATAAGCGCAGTCGTAGAATTTGCTTCTTTCGTCCATCTTATCTAACTATCAACAAAGAAGCGCAGCCTCAACAATGGCGGGGAAACCGAAACCTTCCCCCAAACTAGGAAGTACAGCTCCGAGTTCAAAGGTTGATACCACAGAGATGAGCACTGTGTTCTCCTCATTATTGCGACCTCTAGTGGACCAAATGACAGCTCTCAACGTCAAGATTGACAAGATGCAGCTGGACCTGAAGGAGTCGAATAAAACTACAGAGAAGCTGCAGCGAGAACTTCTGGAAGTTAAGACTTCAGTAAAAAATCATGATTCAAGGCTACAAAAAGCGGAGAAAGAAAAGGCCCTCCACTCTGATCAGCTTTTGAAACTACAGATGGAAAGGTCGAATTTTTTCCTAAGACTTCAGAATGTACCAGAGGATAAAGGAGAAGACCTTAAAAATCTGTTAAGTGAAGCGCTTGAACCAGTGACGGGCTTAAAAGCAGCGGAAATAAAAAGCGATATGGATATGGTTTACAGAACCTATCCAGACTATACTAAAAAGAAAAGCCTGCCTGGTGAGATTCAGATAAGGTTCTCCAAAAAGTCAACAAGAGATGTGGTGCTTAGGACCACAAATAAAGCGGTTCTGAAGATCAAAGGAAAAGAAGTTAAAGTGATGAAGGATATCCCATTTGAAATAAGGAAAAGAAGGAAAGCCTATGGAAAACTGACATCTTGGCTACAGTCTGAATCTATTATCTATAGGTGGAATGTTCCGGAAGGACTGAGCTTCAGCATCAAAGACAAAAAATACAAGATTGACTCTGTTCAACAGGCAAAAAGTTTTTTGGAAAAAAGCAAAGAAAAGAGAAAAGCGAGAGACTCAGATGGTTCGCTGGCATCGCAAGAAAGTATGTATGGATTTGATAGCTCAAAGAGCGAAGAAGAAATTTCTGACTCGGAAAAAGGAGCAGCAGCTCCAAAGGTACAAGAAGAGACTGTTAAGACAAGAAGAGGACGAAAGAAGAAATAAGGGCTGAAATGTTTTTTGAAATCGCACTTATATATTATATATAATTTGTATAATTAAGCATTCCTTCAAAAGAACATGTCTGTCAAACAGCTTTTTTATTTTTCATATATCATCAGTAACAATCTTAATTGAATATTAACCAAGGTTTAAAATGCTTCATATGTATTAATGGTAAGGTAATATTAAGCAAATGTTAAAGCACACTCTGTATAAGGTAAATATAGCTTAGAAAAGTAGCGATGTAGTAGTAGAAATAGATAAAATCAATAAAAAGAAAAAAGAAAAAAAGAAAGAGGGTGAATTAAACGCAACTCACCATGTGCCTTCTTAGGTACTATACCCAGAGGTGAAACCTGCAAATTAGGAAGCGGTGGTGCTGGAAATGGACCTAGAACCCTACCTTCTTGAACCTCTTTGGCAATCTTCGCAGCAACCACAGCCTCCATGCCATTAACTGATTTTAAATTGTGGGCTAAAAAAATGGAGCCTTCAACCCCGAAAATGGAATTCTAAACCCCCCTTGAAAACCCTCCAGCAAATACACAGCATCCTCTTTATTAGGATACCACTTCAACCAACTCTGCAATGGACCAAGCTTAATTGGCGTGGGCCCCCTTTCCAGTAGCTGCTGAAGGACCGCCACCTCCCCTGGGCCGTTGGCTATGCCTGGGCCTTCCTTTGGGGCATGCAGTGAATGCATGCGGTCCACTGCACATTGGGCACTCATGCCTGTAAGTGCACGTCTTCCTATTGCAGACCCGCTGTGAACCAAACTCCCAACAAAGCAAGCGGGGTTGAACCGCCTGCCCCGTGGGCCCATGGGAAGCAGTATTAGCACCAGCCGGAAGGTTCTGCACCATGTGCCCACTATGTGAGTGTTCCCCAACATTAGGCCGTGCCTGTGACATCAGCTGTAACCAAAAATGCGAATGTATCTGGTCCCACGGAAGGTTGGGGTTCATAGCAGCCCTCATCCTAAACTCCTCATCGTATTTGAGACAGGCTGAACCCACAAAACCAGTGTACACTTTATAAATGATGTCCAGATACTGGTATAGTGCTGTGGCCTTCCAGCTCTGAGCCCAAGAAATCACCCCTGCATAGACAATGTACCCTGCCAGCCAATTTGCCCATGTCCTATCAACCCTCCTTTTCTTTAAAATTTCCTTGTCCTTGTCATCCATCTCCTCTTTATCCTTCTTCTCCAATTCCCGGTAAAGAAGGCTGAAGAGGTCGATGTACTCACCCTTGCAAATCTTTTCCCTAGTGATTGGCAAAAGATGGTCACCAAGGGGCAAGGCTGCATCGCCAAAGGGCATGGCCTTTGCAGCCGCCGCCCCATAGGGGTTGTCATAAGTGGGAGAAAAACCCCATGTCCCCCATGGACTAGGAGGCGACATCATGCCTGTAGGCGGCACAAGGCCCCAAGGCGACTGTCAGCCCGTAGGCGGAGGACCCCAGAACCACGGCTGCATAGTCCCAGGTGAATCCTTCATTGTATGAGGAGGGACCCAAGCCCACGACTGCCCATACCCCAAGGGGTCCTGCATAAAACCAGGCTTATGCACCCAAGGTCCCCAGGGCCAAACCGTGGCTGGCTGTGCATCTGCCTCATCCTTACCACTGGGCCCAGGCACTTCCACCTCAGCCACCGCCGTTGTCGCTGCAGAGGTCTCAGAAACCGGCATCACTGTTGCCGCTCCAGATGCAACTGTTGGAACCCCTTCATGCTCGTTGTGACCGGTGGACTCTACAGCACGAGATTCAAGAAGGTAAATTTTCTTAAGCACCTCTTCATGAAACTTCTTCCGCTCCGCTCTACCCCCAGTACTTCCTGAATCTCGAATGACTGCTTGGAAAGGGGGGGGGGGAGACCCAGTGTCCCTGGCCTGCTGTAAGGCTGCAAGCTTATCTAATATAATCTGCTGCTCCCGCACCACCTCCTCGTCCTCAGAGGATGATGGAGCAACAGGAGGGGGTGCCACAGTATGCCTAGGTACCTTCAGTGCAGGCCCTTTTCCTTTAGACTGGCCTTGACCCTTTCTAGAAGCCATATCCAAAACACAATGAGCCAGGAGGCCTCCCTCAATTAATAGAATTATCCTAAAATGGCCACTGCCAAATAAAATGGCCACCACCTAAAAGGACCTTCCAAAGATGGCTGATCCTAAGGATACCCCAGAGGAACAATTTAAAAGCAAAATGGCCACTCAGCCCACAGGAGCAGACCTTCCCAAAATGTCCACCGTCCTTGATGGTTTCTGCAAAGTCCGCCCCCACCTAATGTCTAACTGCCTAACAGTGAAAAAACTGCCCAGCAACAGCTAAACTGCCAGGAACTGGCTGTAAATCTATAGAACCCAAAAGGAGAAAAAGGGGGAGGAAGAAGTGGACCAACTGACCAACTGGGCCCCAAGCAGCCTCACCAACTGTACCTTAACCCCCAGCCCTGGGCTTAAGAAAACTCCCACTAAGTGTATGTGCATGTAATTCTTGCTTTAACAAGGCTAACAGCACGCAGGCCGCAGCCTAGGGGCCAGCTGAAGCACAGCCGACTCTAATTTACACCACAGTCGCTTCCCAGCCACCGACGTGTCTTCCATCCTGCAGGTGCTCCAGACCCAAGTGCTGCCTCCACCGGCAAGGGGATGCCCCCAAAACAGCCCCCCAAATATCCCCCCCCAAACCCCATGCCAGGCCCAGCCGAGCCACAGCCTCCAAGAAAGGAGGGAAGGGAGGCTGATTTTGGGGTGGGGGTGGAATACCCTTTGAGTTTCTGCTGGCTCTAGTCCAAAGCCAGGGAGCAAGTGAAAAATCCACTTTCAATCCGCTTTCAATGTACTTTTCAACTGGAATTTGCCAGTTCACACACTACTGTTAAAAATCCAGTTTGAAAGTGGATCGAAAGTGGATTATTTAGTGTGTGTGACCGCAGCCTAGCAGTGTTTAAGATGCATCTTATGACTAACATACAAGATCCTCAACAAAGCCAAGGATATTGGTATTGTGTTCTGTAGACATTTTTCTCCACAATTCTTTATGCTACAAGGAATGCTAATGATCTCAACAAATGTCAGAAGACTCAGGGTCTTCTATATTTGTTACCAGGGAAATAAACTTCCTACCAGATGCTATGCAACATTATGCAGCATTTTACCTCGAGCACTGATATACTCAGTAATCAGAAGGGTTTTGGGGAAAAAGATGTTTTTCATAGAGTTAACAATGACCACAAAATTGCGAGCTTGAATTAATATTAGCACATCTTAAGGAAACAGACTTTTGTTGTCTGCAGTTCAATTACTTTCCTTTCACCGCAAATGTTATGTGGATCTACTGGGTAAGTTTGCTAAATAATGAATGAAAAACGAGCACCCTTGGAACTCTTCCTTGTATTCCAAAGGGAAGTCACATGCACCAAACTTTATCATTCCTCTGATTTATATAGATAAGGAAATATCTTTGCATCGGACTAACAGGTGAGAGACATCAAAGTTTCCCAACAGCAGAAGTAATATTAATGTCATTCCTTTGAAGGAAACCAATGGAAAATTACAGCTAGGGAGTTGGTATGTTTTTAATTTTTTAACTGATGGTTTAACCTGCCCTTCTCATGGGGACTCAAGGTGGATTACGCAGTGTAAAACAATGCAATCATATAGCACGAGACATCTGATAAACAGCGCTATAGGGCTAGACTCAAAAAAATTAGGAGCAATGCAAAAAAAAGGTATGGGACATGATATGCCGTAATGCATAAAGGAATGGAATTACAAAAGTAGCATGTAATGACGTAAGAGCAAGACAATACTTACAATAAATTGTGGAAGAGACTACAGTCATGTTTCCTTTATATTTATCTATTTTTGATAGTTGAGGTACTCTACAGGCCTCAACTTCTCCCTACTTCCAGATGAAATACATGAACAATAATTATGGCTTACTTTGCAGAACTACTTCGTAAAGATTCTTGTGCTTTGAGGACAGTGCTTTGAGGACTTTAAAATGTTAATAAATAATATATATTATTTATTGGTGCCTACAGATAGTCATTACATAAAACAGGGGCTACCAATTTTGTTGGAACTTTGGAGATAAGATGATTAGGGTTGCCAGGTCCTGCCTGGCTGCTGGCGGGGGGCTCCATGGTCCATCCCAGGATCTTCTGGCATGTTCGCTTCAAGCACATGCTGCGATGAAATCACCCAGAAGTGACATCATCACGTTGCCGACATTGGGAGTTGACACTCTAGGTTTTGGGCAAAGCTCTGTGGTTTGAGCCCAGTTTTACCCCAAAACTAGAGCGTCACCTCTGATGTTGGTGATGTGATGATGTCAGTTCCAGGTGATGTCATCACATTGCATTCACGGGCATTTGCGAGTGAAGTTTTCCCCCACCAGCCAGCTGGCAAGTGGCAGAAAGGGGCCTACAAAAGTGGGGGAACCCCTGTTTGGACCAGGGGCCTGACAACCCTATAGAGGATGCCACCACAAAATGGCTGCTCAGAATGTACAGAGGTGATGCCTCCCAAGTTCTGCTGCTCCAATGAAATGAAGAAAATGCCAGGTTTGGCTCTTTGCTCTGGGAGGTGGTGCTTTTTCCAAGAAGCTAATAGGTGCCAAGGAACCTATCTGGGAGGCTGAGGTTCGAATCCCCACTCTGCCATGAAAGCTTGCTGGGTGACCTTGGGCTAGTCACACAGTCTCAACCTAATCTACCTTACAGGGAAGTTACTGTGATGATAAGATGGAGGTGGGGAGAATGATGATGCTAGCTGCTTTAAGGAGAAAAGCAGGGTATAAATATCTAAATAAATAAGATGTATGAATGGGGAAGAAACAGCACCCACTAGCAGCCTGTCATGGGCACCTAATAGCATAATCCTAAACAGAGCTGCACCTTTCTAAGCCCATTGACTTCAGTTCAGAAGTGTGTGACTTCATTTAGGATTGTCCTAGGTCTGTGACGGATTGCACTGAGAGGACTGCACTGCGAGTCCAGTATATGAGTAGACTCCACGTCCTTTCTTTCTTTTTTTTGTGGCCACCCTTTTTGTGCTGTGAAGCACAATTTTTTTTGCACCCAATATCGCTAGAAGCATGCCTCAAGACCCAGAGTGCTTTAAAATATGTTAGTTATGCATTGCTTGAGAAACAGCTTTGACAGCATGCCAGTTTGATCTCATCATGTTAAAAACAAGCATTACTTGTGTTGACAGTCTGGCTGTGTGAGCAGCATCAATAAATGACGGCGTTTCAGACATGTTGACACAGCTTCCCAAGCCGCGTTAAGAGAGAGTACCGCTTCGCCTGCTGAGCAATGCCACAAGTCATACAATGCAGCAAATGTGCGGGCATGACAGCCATGATTGCCGGCAGCTGGCTGGAAACAAGGGTAGGCAGGATGGCTTTTCTCCAAAGGCTGCCCTGTGTTGTCATCGCCACATGCTTTTGAGGAATGTTAGCTTCAGGATTGGTTCCCTGCTGGCTTCTTATTCAATATGTTGAAACAGAGAGATAGAGAGTTTTGCACACAATGCTGTGTGGGGCATAGGTGGATGGCATTAGCGCTATCCGCTGCAGCCCTGTTGGTGAGAGTTTTGAATGGGTGTACTCTGTGCATATTTAGTCTGCTTACAGGTCTCTATGCTGGTTCTCCCTTAGCTGCATATTGAAGGAATTACCATTTGGGCCCAGTGTTTTATTTATTTAGGTAATCAAAAAGATTTCTACCCAGCCTGTCAGCCATAGGTTTCCAAGGCAGTTTCCAGACAAAATGCATAAAACCCACAGTTTAATAAATCCATGAAATATTAAAAAGGCGAATAAAATCAATACAGAATATATATGAACAACAGTAAATGCTAGCTTGTAGAAGCAGAACATAATAAAGCAAAGATCTGGGTAAATGAGAAAAGTGTTGTGACTTGACATCTGAAATGGAAAAGTTCAGGTGACAAGTCAACCTTACCTCAGATTGGGTGCCAGGCTGTCTCCTGGGTGGCCTCCCATCTCATAAGAATATAAGAAGTCTCCTGCTGGATCAGACCAGTGGTCCATCACCTAGTCTAATATCCTGCTTTGCACAGTGGTCAAATAGTTGCCCTGGGGGTTCAGTATCTAGGACAAGTCCTTCCCATGTTGTTGCTTCCTAGCACTGGTATTCAGGGGCTCACTGCCTTAGAGGTTTCCTTTAGTCATTTCGCCTAGTAAACCACTGATCCATGAATCTGTCTCATGCACTATTTAAAGCCATGCTAGTTTTGGCAGTGCGGGAACCCAAATTAGGATCTCCAGAGACATTCTCATCCTCATTTTGCCTATTTAGTGAATAATATGTAGGCACCTAAAATCATTAACGGATTTGTAATCATTTATGAAGAAAAGGCAAACTGGCAACCAGTCTTAAACTTGGATCCTATACTTTCCTTCCTTTTGCATTGCTCTTTGCTCATGGTGGAATGCATTCCTCTTGCATGAAGCTTTTCCTGCACATGGAAAGAAATTAATCTTGAGTGAGCAAAAGTGCCTTACTCCAATGGAATGTGCTTCACAGCAGAGGACTGCCTCTGCTGTGGAGGACAGTGCTGTGCAAACGGAAGAAAGGTATGTCAAAATGGGTAGCTGTGTTAGTGTGAGAGTCCGAAGAGATTTCAACTCCAAACAAAGGTTCATAAACAAGAGCTTATTAATTGAAGGGCTCAATCGGGGTACACTTGTTGAGTCAGTAATGAAAGCTAAGAGTAGTAGCAGAGCTATTATAGTATATTCGAACAATGTTGTCATAAAAGAACCCACCAATCACCAGGTTAAGGAAAAGGCACCTAAGATGCTAGACTCATTAGTTCCCAGACTAAAGGCGGGAGAGTGGTGCCCAGGCTAAAGGCGGGAGAGGAGAGCTTTCACACCTGGAGGAAAATCCCATTAAAAACAAAGTTTATGAGGAACTACTAGCTACCAAGGTCACAGATAAGCAGGAGGCAAAGCAGGGACTGCACGGGAGAAGAGCGCATTCCAAAGGAGGGGGGGAGGATGCTCTCCCTTAGTTACTGCATGCCATCTCCTGTCCGGGAAATGACAGTCTCATTGACATGCTGCCCGCCCGAAAATCCCCCTTAACCCCCAGGCTTTAATGGGTATAGTTTGTGGAAGGCACGGATCTTAGCAGGAGTGTTTACATGCACAGAGTCAACCCATTCATTGTGTTCAGGACCAAAATCCCGCCAACTAATTAGGTAAAATAGGCGGCCTCTTTTAAGCTTAGAATCCAGGATTTGGTACACATCAAAGTGAGGCTCACCCCCCTTCATCAGAGGAGGAGGAACTGGACAAAGGGGTCTCCATGAGTTCAGAACAGGGTCTTCTTTCAGGAGGCTGAAATGGAAAACCGGGTGAACATTTTAAGAGATTTAGGCAATTCACGTTCAAAGTTATATCATTAATTTTTTTTAAGACCTTAAACGGACCCACATATTTCCAACCCCGCTTTCTGCTAGCTTGAAGTCCTTTGATGTTTTTTGTGGACACATACACAGAGTCACCAGGTTCCAAAGCCCATCCCCAACCCCTGCCCTTGTCAGCATATTTTTTATAGCCCTTCTTTGCAGCGTCCAAAGTTTTAGCAATCAGAGGCCAAGAGTCACATAAAGAATTCCACCAATCTGATAGGTGACTGGGGCTTGGGGAGGCTGCTTCCAGGGAAGGGAGAGGGACTCCTTCATATCTATTCATTGTCATGAAAGGTGAGACACCTGTGGAAGAAGGCACCGCATTGTTATAGCTATATTCAGCAAATGGCAATAATTCCACCCGGTCATCCTGCTGGTAGTTAATATAGCAGTACAAGAATTGTTCTAACCAGGGGTCCTTTCGTAAAAAAAGAGGTGCAGGAGCTCATTAGCATAACTTATTTGCATATACCACACCCCCTGATGTCACCGGAAGTGTCAGAAGGCCACACACCCCTGACATCACTGGAAGTGTGTTAGAAGAAAGGAAGGAAGGAAGGGGGGGGGAGGAATGAAAGGAACAGGAAGGAAGGTAGGTAGGTGGGGGAGAGAGAGAAGAAAGAAAGAAAGAAAAAGGAAGGAAGGAAGGAAGTTAAGTAGGTGGGGGACAGAGAGAGAGAAGAAAAGGAAGGAAGGAAGGAAGGAAGGAAGGAAGGAAGGAAGGAAGGAAGGAAGGAAGGAAGGAAGGAAGGAAGGAAGGAACAGGAAGGTAGGTAGGTAGGTGGGGGACAGAGAGAGAAGAAAAGGAAGGAATGAAGGAAGGAACGAACAGGAAGGTAGGTAGGTAGGTGGGGAGAGATAGATAGATAGATAGATAGATAGATAGATAGATAGATAGAAAGAAAAAAAGAAAGAAAGAAAGAAAGAAAGAAAGACTCCAGTCTTGTTTTAAAAGTTTCTTGATAATCAGCACTCTTTCCTTCTCTACCAAGGAGGCCAGAGACCTCAGAGGAGCCAGTTGTGAAATTCTGAAATCTAGTTTTATTCCACCAAGACCCAGCAGCGCTTATGAGCCACCAATCAAGTAAGCACTGGAAGGTTCTGAGCATAGAACTATGTGTAGCCCTGGCATAGGTTGGCTGCCCAGGTTCATGCTGCCTAGAAACAGCACGACTGAAGTGAGCCTGGAACCCGGGTATGATGCCATAGAGTCCAGCACCCAAAGCAGCCATTTTCTACAGGGGAGTTGATCTATATAACCTGGAGACCAGTTGCAATGTCAGAATATCTCCAGCTGCCACCTGGAGACTGGCAACCTGAACTACTCCTGGCCCACCACTTTTTAAAGCACAGGATGAAAAGGCAGACGTAGAAACCGAAGCCAAGAATGAATAAATTTCAGAATGCTTCTGTTTGCAAGAAGCAGAAAATGTATATCCCACTAACCAATCCTAGACCGCAGCAGCGTTTTCTCTCACAAAAGCTCCTCCCCTGCCACAATTTTTGTTAGTCTTTAAGGTGCTGCTGGGCTCTGGCTCTTTTCTACTAACCAACCCAATATGGTTTTTTTGTACAGGACTCTGAAAAGCTTCACTCACCAGCCCCATTTCTGTCCATCTGTAACTTGAATTGACTGGTTTTTACATTGGAGTCGCCCTACATTTTCTTTCCATTCCTTAGTAAGCCCCGTTCACACTACAAACTGAGATGTAAAAGTTTCCTGGAGTGCCACATTGCCCTTGAATCCATTCACCTGTGAAAACGGCCACCACCATATTTTTAATGCTGTTTGCCATGTTAATTATCAGATAACCTCCCAGAGCAAGCAATGAAGGGACATGCTTTGTACACATATATTTTGTGGCTCCTGGCAGGGTGGCTGGGGAAGCTAAATATCATTAGCAAACAAACTGTCTCTCTGTGGTGTATTCCAGAAAGTAGCCCTGCTCATTTTCTGTAGCCGGAATTGCAAGGGCTCTTGGGGCACCTTAGAAATCAACCAGCCCCCGTCTGTCATTGACAGTACAAAAAAAAAAAGCCAGGTTCCACCGAAATGCACTAAAATGAAAACAGCCATGGGGAGCAGCAGCACATTGGGCACTGCCAGGCACAGCCTGAGGACAGAGACACAGCTTACCAGAATCCTCTCCCACAGGCGAGCGGAGGGCGCCAAGCACGCACACGCGCGCCCAGGGCAGAGGATTGGGTATATGTGTGTGTGTGTGTGATGGGTCCTGGTACCTGGGAGCCCCGCAGCTCCTGCCACCGCTTCAGCTGCTCTTTCGCGCAGTCCCACTGGTCGGCCATCTTCTCAGACCCGGCAATGCTCCAGCCGCGACAGAGGGGGTCGGCTTCAGCTTTTGAGTGGGGGGGGGTTGAGGGTTTTTCTTTCCCCGGCCGGCGGCCTGCCGCCGGCTCGGGGACATTGAGCGGGGTGGGTGGGTGGGAGGGAGCGAGTTTTTTTGCAGGGGTGGGTGGGTGGGAGAGGGTTTTTTCCCCGGCCGGCGGCCTGCCGCCGGCTTGGGGACATTGAGCAGGGGGGGGTTGAGGGTTTTTCTTTCCCCGGCCGGCAGCCTGCCGCCGGCTCGGGGACATTGAGCGGGGTGGGGGGGTGGGTGGGGTGGGGGGGAGGAAACGAGCAAGGTTTTTTGCAGGGGTGGGTGGGTGGGAGAGGGTTTTTTCCCCGGCCGGCGGCCTGCCGCCGGCTCGGGGACATTGAGCGGGGGGAGTCCGATCCAGCCGCGGCCTTGCTGGGGGGCGGGGCTTTGTAATGTGCCCGCCCCCCAGCATCTTAACTGGCGGAGCGGCACTCTGCCTGGCTCCAGCCCCAATGGAGCCCTGGTTCTAACACTTGATTGACCCTCTCAATTTGGCCATCAGTTTAGGGGTGGTAGGCACTACTCAACGCGGGCTCCACCCCATAGATGTTCAGAAGCTCCAGCCAGAAGTTGGCAACGAACTGAGTCCCGTGATCAGAAATTACCTTCTTTGGAATTCCATGGAGCTTAATTACATTAGCCATGAAGGCCTTGGCTAGTGTTTTGGTTGTGGGGAGGTGCTTGAATGGAACAAAGTGGGCTTGTTTAGAGAATGTGTCTACAACCACCCACATGACTGTCTTCCCTTTGCTAGGGGGGAGATCTGTAATAAAATCCATAGAAATTGCTTCCCAAGGTCTAGTCAGGGTAGCCAATGGTTGCAATAGTCCAGGGGTTCCCCCCCTGCGTTTGCACATTAAACATATTTGACAAGCGGAAATGTAATCAGAAATGTCCTGTCTCATGCAGGGCCACTAAAATTGTCTCTGTAGCAAGTTCAAGGTTTTTAGGTATCCAAAATGCCCCAACAATCTCGATTCTGAAGTGCATCACTTCCCCCCAGAGTGATCTCGGCACTATGAGTTTCCCACTTTTGAACCAACACCCATCTGGGGTTTGAACAGTGTGCTCGAGTTCTCGTAGGTCATCTAGCTCTGACTGGTCTTATGCTTTGGCACACCTGGAAGACCAGGCTATGGGGTCAGCAGTGTTCTGTTTAGCCGTTTGGCTCCTAATCATCACCCCCCCCCCCAACTGTTCTGGGGTGAACAATGAATCGATCACATTGTCTTTTTTGCAGTCATGTTGGGGAAGGCGGGATAGCGCATCGGCCAGTAAGTTGGATTTCCCTGGGAAATGGCGTAGGGTAAAGTTGAATTTAGAAAAGAAATCTGCCCAACGCAGTTGTTTGGCGTTTAATGTGCATTGGGTTTGCGGTGCCTTGAGGTTTTTGTGATCTGTCCAAACCTCAAAGGGAACTCTCGGCCCCTCCAACCAGTGCCTCCAAGTGGTGAGGGTGAGGCGGATGGCAACAGCCTCTTTGTCCCACACAGCCCAGTTTTTCTCTGTATCCCAAAACTTCTTTGATACATATGCAAGGGGGTGTAGTTTCCTATCAGGTCCCTCCTGCAATATTGCCCCCCATTGCTACATCGGAGGCATCGACTTGCACAATAAAGCTTTTGGTTTCATCGGGATGTGCCAGGATGGACTTGGAGGTAAATAGAGTCTTAAGTTCCTCAAAAGCTTTTTGGCACTTGGGAGTCCAGTGCAATTTTGCTCCCAATTTGGTCACCTCCACCCCCTTCCCCTTGGTTTTTAGTAGATCAGTGAGGGGCAGGCTGTGCTGTGCAAAGGTGTTGATGAATGAGTGGTAAAAATTGGTGAATCTTAAAAAAAATTGCAATTGATGGCAGGTTCGAGGCACCTCCCAGTCTCTGACTGCCGTAACTTTCGAAGGATCCATCTCTAACCCCCTGGGCAAGATGCGGTAGCCTAAGAAATCAATCTCAGACTTGTGGAAATCACACTTGGATAGTTTGGCAAAGAGTTTATGGTCTTTCAGGGTAGTTAGTACCTCTCGTACTAGCTTTATGTGTGATTTTTCATCAGAGGAGTACAGCAAGATGTCATCTAGATAACAAAGGACCCCCTTGAACAAGTGCTTGTGTAGGACCTCATTAATTAAATTCATGAATACTTCTGGACTGCCCTGAAGTCCAAACGGCATCACCAGGTACTCGAATTGGCCCAGGGGGGTATTAAAAGCAGTTTTGTACTCGTCTCCCTCCCATATGCGCACCTGGAAGTATGCATCTCAAAGGTCCAACTTGGAGAAAATTTTCCCTTTGGATGCCAGTAAATCTTTTATTAAAGGCAGCGGGTAGGCGTTTGAGGCAGAAACTGCATTCAGACCCCAATAATCCGTGCATAATCACAGTCCCCCATCTTTTTTCTTTCTAAACAACACCGGGGCTGCGAAAGGGGATTGCACTGGTATGATGAAACCCCGTTTCAGGTTTTTATCAATAAAGTTGCACAACTCAACTTTTTCAGAGGGGCTCATTGAGTACAGATTCCCCTTGGGTAATTTGACCCCGGGCAGCAGTTCAATGGCACAGTCCATGTTACAGTGTGTGGGGGGGTAACTTGTCAGCTTCTACTTCACTGAAAACCTCCGCTAGATCCCGTATGTGGTAGGTATTTGTAATAAGTCCTCCATGGCTAGGCACACCTGCTCCCAGCCCGGCTCTGTCCCCCAGGCATCATGCCAGGTGTGTTGTTTGCTAGTGGGGCTACCCAGCAGATCCTGCCCTCACTCCACATGATGTACGGGTCATGGGTGCTTAGCCAGGGGCTCCCCAGCACCATCGGGAATTGGGCATGCGGGGTGATGACAAAAGCCCATTACTCCCAATGTTCCCCCTTCCCTAAGGTTAGCAGTTGTGTCTCAAAAAGGCAGGGTTCTTTCATTTCTGATCCATCCATCTGGGTGAATCGCAGGGGTTCGTCTAGAGAGTTCACCCCCACCCCTAGCCCATCTACTAAAATGGGGCTGATTAGGTCCTGAGCGCATCTTGAGTCTATGAGGGCCCGGACCTTAATGTGGGTGCCCTTTCCTGGAGCCATTAGAGTCACTATTACATATAAGAGGGGGGCAGGGGAGCTCACCGCTTTCAGCGCTGGAGTTGGGGGGACCTGTTGCTTTGTGCCCTCTAGAACAGGTCCCCGTCATTTCCTGCCGGCGAGGTGGGTTCAGCTGATGCCTCCTTCCCTCCTTCTGGAGTGGAGTCGAGTTGGAGTGCTTGCGGTTTTCCCCCTTGGGGTCTCACTGGTCTCGGTGTGGAAGTGGAAGGGGCAGACAGTCCCTTTGGTGAAGAAACTGGAGAGGATGAGGCGTAATGCCCGGCCTCCCCACATCACATGCACAACCCCTTCTTCATGTGCAGGTCTCGGATGTCTTTCTGTGGTGCCTTGGCTTTGGGTTTTGCTGGGGTGGCTGTAGCGCTGGTCCCTGTCAGAGTCCCCGATGGGGTGCGGAGTTTGATCAGAATGAACCGGGATTTCGCTTCCTCGGCCACCCACACCCATGCCACCAGAGAGGTGAGGTTGACATTGCATAGAATAGTCTTGTAAAGCTCCATGTTCAACCCCTGTCGGTATTGCTTTATCAGGACCTCCTCCGGCCAACCCCGGATTCTTGCCGCGTATTGTTTGAAGGTGGCGGTGTACTCACGGACTGTGTCTCACCCTTGGGTGAGGTGTCACAGCTGGTTCTGGGCCTTTTCCTCGCTCATCAGGTCTTCATACTGCCTCCTCAGGGCCCACATGAATTCCTCCACTCGGTCAAGCTCCGGTCCAGGAGGGTTGTGGAGGCTTACGTACCAGTCAGCCACCTCCTCCCAAAGGCATGATCCGATGTAGCCTACCCTATCCCCCTAAGTGGGGAACACGTGGCCCCAGGTTTGCAGAAAGCATCTCGATGATGAAGAACTGGAGTTTGGCAGGGTCCCCATTGAAGGTGGCCATCAAGAGCTCAGGGGGAACTGGTCATCTATCGACGGGGGCAACCAGGGCTGCAGGTGCTGGCTGTGCAGGCCCCGGAGGGGAGAGACCTGGTCCAGCTGGCTGTGGGACAGGAGGCGGTGCAGGCAGCGCTCCTCCACCTCCAGCTCCCCTGGTGGCTCCTTACATGCCAATCACTCTCTGGACTATCCCCGGTAGTCCTTCTAGTAGAGCAGTCATCTCTCAGTGCAGAAGCTGCTCCATCGCCTCCAAATGGTGATCCATGTGGGACTACATGTTCCCGAAGTCAGCCTGAGTCCCAAGGTCCTGCCAGGGTGTGGGGCTTTGGTTCATCCAATTGCTCAGGAGCTACTCCCAGTCCCATAGCCGATCCCCCCCGGAATGGGGTCCAGGTCTCTACAGGTTCAGTCCCAAACAGAATCCAAGAGTACCAGGGACCCCGGTGTCTAACATCCATCCATGAGGTAGTGGTGGGAATCACGACATCCTCCTATGTGGACACAGGCATCCCTGAGTCCGCGGTAGTTACTGGGGGTTCTCCCTCGTCTTCCGACATGATCAGGAATGGGTGACTTCCCTGAGCAGGAGATTACTGACTCTCTGTGAGAGTCCGAAGAGATTTCAACTCCAAACAAAGCTTCTTAAACAAGAGCTTATTTACTGAAGAGCTCAACCAGGGTACACTTGTTGAGTCAGTAATGAAAGCTAAGAGTAGTGGCAGAGCTATTATAGTATATTTGAACAATGTTGTCATAAAAGAACCCCCCCTAATCACCAGGTTAAGAAAAAGGCATTTAAGATGCTAGACCCGTTAGTTCCCAGACTAAAGGCGGGAGAGTGGTGCCCAGGCTAAAGCTGGGAGAGGAGAGCTTTCACACCTGGAGAAAATCCCATTAAAAACAAAGTTTATAAGAAGCTACTAGCTACCAAGGTCTCAGATAAGCAGGAGGCAAAGCAGGGGCTGCACAGGAGAAGAGCGCATTCCAAAGGAGGGGGGGAGGACGCTCTTTCTTAGTTACTGCATGCCATCTCCTGGCCGGGAAATGACAATCTCACTGACAGTCTGTCTGTAGCAGTAGAAAAAAGCAAGAGTCCAGTTGCACCTTAAAGTTGAGCAAAATTTGTGGCAGGGGATGAGCGTTTGTGAGTCACTGCTCACTTCTTCGGATACAGCTAGAATGTGAGTCCATCTGTCTGTATATCTTGGAGAGTGGAGTGATTTTGGATGCCCAATGACAATGGCAGGCAAATGACAATAGCAGGCGTAATTGGATTAGGTGTGATATGCAGAGGGGTAGTACGTGAGGAGAAATCAGCATTGAAAACCTAGGTCTCAATTCAGTCCAGGAGGATACATTGTCTTCAGCTTCATTATCAGTCATTATTCATCAGTCTCTTTCTAAACTCCAAAAATGTATAGGAGCCAAGCCTTAAATATACTGCCATATTATATTCGTATTATGAGATGAAGCAGAAAACAAAACTAAGTAACTAAGATTTATAACAATGAACAGTCAGAAACACAAATGAGCCATAGTGTCAGCTGCGGAATTATCATCTTTGAGTCTTCCTATCAGCCCAGTCTATCAGTCTTTCTGCTGTCTGCCAGCTTTTTAGCCTATTGGCGAGTCTTTGTGTCTATTCTTTAGTTCTACTCTTCTCTCCTTCTGTTTCACCAGTCAACTTCTTCATTCTCACAAAGGCTAAAGATGATTCTTTTTAGGGAAAGAACAGAAATATAGGATAAAATGTAAATATACGCAATGTTTCCTTTTTTTTAAAAAGAATTTTTTATTTTAATACCAAAGAAACAAAAACAAACAAACATAACAAACATTGGGGGTTCCATTTTACATCTTTGTTATATCTGTTAAATTATCACCTACAATATTCAGTTACATGTTAGCCATTTTTAACACCATCTCAATTATCCATATATTCTGCCTTATATTTTAAAAGTTCTGTAACATCTCCAAATGTGATTATAAGTCTGTATAGTTCATTTACTGTTGTCTTTCAACCATTTATAAAATCTTGACCATGTAGTCTGAAATTTCCCTTCTTGCTGTCCTCTCAAAAATAAAGTCAGTTTGTCCATCTCAACAGTTTCAAGAGTTTTGCTTATCATACTTCCTTATTAGCCTTAAGCTGTAACAACTTTGGGGAAACACTGTGTGCATCTAAATTTCTGTCCATCTTATGGCAACCCTTTAGGGTTTTCAAGGCAAGAGACACAGTATTAGTTTGCCATTGCCTGCCTCTGCATAATGACCTTGGAATTCCTTGGTGGTCTTCCAGCCAAATACTAATCAGGGATGACCCTGCTTCAGGGGTATCTCCACCCAAATTGCGGGCAAACATATCATGTAGGGCTTTTTGCCATTTTATTTTACTACTTTAACAACATAAAGTACATCCTTTATATAAAAAATACCTTCATTTCCTTAAAAGAAAATTATGTATCTTCATTTCAAAAAACCCCAACAACCTTCATTTCCTAAAAGAAAAATTATGAGCATACCCAAGACTTGAAGAAAGAGTTGCAAACTGCTGCAGCCTATACTACATTATGCATCTTAGCTCTTGCAATTCGAGAAGTAGGAAAAATTAACATTAAAAACACATTATGTAGCAAACCAAAGGAAGTATATTATTTGGGCAGAAAGAGTCTCATAAGTCACAACAGGACTACTAGAATATCTGAATATTGAGTTAATCTTTACAACAGTGAATAGCACTGAACTTTTCAATTGTGTATTTCCATCATCTACAGTATGGCCTGTTAATTGTGGGCAAAATTGGCCATGTTTAAACCATAACTGTATCCTTGAAAATATTCTGCGTATGTCTGCAGTATACTTTGGAATTATCATTACCTATTTAGATTATCTTGCCCTGGCCTGGATGGCCCTGGCTATCCTGATCTCATCAGAGCTCAGAAGCTAAGCAGGGTTATCCCTGGTTAGTGCTTGGATAGGAAACAACCAAGGAATTCCAGACTCACTACACAGAGGTAGGCAATGGCAAACCACCTCCGTTTCTTCTCTTGTCTTGAAAACCCTATGTGGTAAGCATAAATTGGCTGCAACTTGATGGCACTTTTCACCACCATTTAGAATTATCTAGGGATGCCAGACCCCCCCCCCCAGCAGGGGCGGGGATCCCCTGCTTTCAAGCCCCACCTCTCCACCTCTTTCAAGCCCCACCTCTCTGGCGAATTTCCCCCCTCAAAACCCCCCCCAGGGAAGAATGCCAAAATAAAATGCAACATGCCTACTGACCCGGAAGTGATGTGGGCATGTTTGGGGACATTGGGGCGGGGGTGACGCTCTGGTTTTTGGGCAAAACTCTATGGTAGAAGCTAATTCTACCATAGAGTTTTGCCCAAAAACCAGAGTATTCTGCCCCCTATGTTGCATTTATTTTTGGCAGTTGTCCCTGCTCTCAGTAAGTTCACCCCCCTATACCCAGCAGGTCTGAGGGACCTGGCAACCTTGGAATTATCGTATGTAATAATCTTCATACCATATATTTTGAGTGTGTAAAACCTTGTCTTTAAAAAAACATTTCACTCATTCCAAAAGAGAAAATATGTCAAAGGAAGTGTTTTCTTCCAATGCTCCCCCAAATTTTCAGTGTTGCCATTGTAAAAATAGGGGAAAGCCTTTTAAAAAAAGACTTTCCCCCTAAACATGTCCTTTGCATCTCTAGCCGGGGCAGGTTCTTCAGCCAAGCCTCCCAAGCAACTGCTTGGGGGTGACATGATGAGAAAGTTAATGGACCGGAGGGTCTCCGCTTGCTCAGCCATCAGCCACTGTAACTGGCAGGTCCCCTGAGCCTCTAGCACCAGCAGCTAGCTCCAAGCCAAGCTTCTGTGGCACTACAGCAGCACAGACCCAGGAATGGATGAGTGTGCCTCTCCTGTGGCAATAAAACCCCTTGAACCAGGTCGGATCCTTGCTGTGCCTCCTCCATATTCTGTGCCCCTTCCTTCACTTGCTCTACATTCTTCAAGGCATTACAGAGCAGTCTCCCCTCCCCCGATGCTCAGGTCAACTCACTGCTGCTTCTACACACTATTCTCAAGAAGTTACAACATATGGAACATGAAAAAATGTTTAAAATACAAATACAAAATATTGAAAACAATTGAAACATATAAACACACAGGGCAGGAACGTGCAGGAACGAAGCTCTGGCTGGCTTCCGAATTGGCCACACCTACAGCCTCCCCCGCTTGGGTTCCCCAGGTGCCATGCAAGCTGCAGGGTGCCTGGGGAAGCCAAGCCAATCCAGGGAGGGAAGGCAGTTTAAACTGCCTTCCTTCCCTCAGGTTCCCCAGTTGCCCTGCAAGCCAATCCTGGGAGGGAGCTGCGCTGCCAGGTGTGTGGCCTAATATGCCAATTAGTTTCTGGTATTGGGTGTGGCCTATTATGCTAATGAGTTCCTGCTGGACTTTTTCTAGAAAATTAGCCCTGTAAACACACAAACAGAAAGGAGGGCTAATAAGCGTTAGTGCAGGAATGACAAACAAAACAAAAAAGTTTGTACCTGCTGGCAGAAGATGGAGACAGATGCAACCCCATGGGGGAGGAGTTCCAAAGTTTTCAGCAGATGAAGTTGCAGCTCATCTAGCTTCAGATGGTCTGGAAGCTGAAGCAGGGCCTCTGAAGATGACTGGAGTAGGTTCATAGGCGAATAGGCATTTATTCAGATAGGCTGGTGACAAGCCATACAGGGTTTTAAAGATCAATATCATCACCTTGAGTTGGGCCCAGAAACAAATTGGGAGTCTGTGTAGATGAAACAAGCCTGGTGTGACATGGTTAGGGTTGCCAGCTCTGGGATGGGAAATACCTGGCAATTTGGGCGGTGGAACCTGGGGAGGGTGGGGTTTAGGGAGGAGAGGGATCACTTCAGCAGATTATAGTGCCATAGAGTCCACCCTCCAACGCAGCCATTTTCTTTCGGGGAACTGATCTTGGTTGTCTGGAGATCAGTTATAATAGTGGAAGATCTACAAGAACTGCCTGGAGGGTGCCAAACGTAATCTACCCCCCCCCCCCCCAATTGGAGAAAAACCTTTCTAGAATGGTTTTACTTGAACATGACATCCCAAAGTATGTAATGAGAGAACAACCAACTGTCTTTGGCAGTTTCCACACGGGGCTTTTTTCCCCTGAGTGGCACGCGGCATGCTTGTCCCTATGACCCACTCCAATCAATGTTCTGGCCACAGCATTCTGTACCAACTGTAGCTTCCAGACAATGTATAAGGGCAGCCCCAATGTGGAGCACTCTGTAGTATTCTAATCTAGATGTTACTGGGGCATGCACCACAGTGGCAAGATTTCTCCTTGCCAGAAACAGGGGCAGCTGGCTCACCAGCCAAAGCTGATAAAAAGCAGCCCTAGTCACCCCTACCAAGAGTCCCAGGCCCAGCAGCCCACCCCCAGCTATGAACCTGCTCTTTAGGGGGAGTGCAACCCCAGCCAGAATAGATCCCAGTTCCTGTATCAGACCACTGCGTGCCATCAGTAGTACCTGTGTTTTGTCAGGTTACAATTACAGTTAGATATGCTTAATTTTTTATTGGCTTGCACAGAAGTGGTTTTGTGTTCAGATCCAGTGAAATCACTGTCACTGGTTTTATTCATAAGAGTTACAGATGAGAACACTACTGCTCAGCATGGTATCTTTAGAGACACTGGTCCTTAAATGTCTGTGCTCTTCTAGTCAGTTTGCTTCAAGGGATTTGCACCAAAATAAATAGCTGATGCCTGAATGCGAAAGAAGGGTGTGTTGGGGAGACTTGCCTAATTTCTTTCTTGGCACGGATTAAAGGAAAACTTGTGCTCTCTTGATGGAAGGTTTCCTAGCTGTTTGAAACATTGTTCAAACAGCCCTTGGCCTTACTTCTTGCAGCTTTAATCACACATGGAGGGGAAAACAGTTTCTGAAATCTAAAAATATTGGATTAACTGTTGGTTTGTTTTTAGCATGCTGTGAAAAAAAATGTATACAGAGACATTAACACCGCCAAGCAGTTGCATAAATGGCTGTATATTGAAAGATGAAGGGTGTTATGCTCAGTATGTGGCATGCAACTGGGAAAATGGTGGTGGTTTCATGCAATGAAGAAACATTTTTAACAACAAAAATCCATACTGCATAGTGAGCTTATACTTTTATATGCTTCTAATAACCCTTTAGCTTAAACAGGTTTGTAACCGAGGAACAGGGCTGAATGAAGCTCTGAATTAGGAGTTTGGATCTGGGCTAAATTTTGTGCTAAAAGAAGGCATAGGGTAATTTCCATCAAATCCCCCTTCCTTCTGAGGGCCCTGATTTATTTATGGTGTGATCAATTCCCAGAGATGACTAGCCATTCTTGTCCATTTTAGTTTTAGATAAGAATCCATCACAGGGAAATAATAACAATTTGCATAAGTCTCAACATATAATGGTTCTGAAAGGATCTATGGTTTATAGAGAGGATGGACAACTCCTCCTCCCCAAATACATCCAGATACCAAAGTGATTTTAACTTCCTCTCTCACCAGCTCTACCTCAGTTTCATCAAGATATTTATTTATTTGTTTGTTTGTTTGTTTGACTTTTAGCCTGCCTTCCTCTGCACAGCAAGGCTCAGGGTGGGTAACAAGCTAAAAACAATAAGTTAATTACTAAAAACAATACAGCAAGTTGAGAGTAAGATCAGATAGCGACTTAAGGCACTAATAGCATAGATTGTCTAAGTGAGGTTGAGCCACCTGTGTGTTAGTGGAAGCTGCTACAACCACATAATGGATGGCAGGGGGGGCTGGGGGAGGTCACTTCGGATGGAAACTTTGCTGCCCCTTCTGTATGCCTGGTGAAACATTTCTGTTTTACAGGCCCTGAGTACCAAGTTCTCTTTGTAAAGGAACTAAATGTCTCTCCAGTGGTTCTAGAAGAAAGAGAGTTTCTTGTTTGTGTTTATCCTGCACATCAGCCAAAAATTGGTTTCCCATGTACCCTACATTCATAAAATCAGCTATCAATTACAATATCATAAAAAGGTGTGTGGGAAGGGGGCTTTCAGTGAGGGCTTGATCCATGTAGGATTTAATCATGAATGGCTGCTGCCTCTTCTTGCTGTGGCCTGGCTGATAGGGATTGTTGTTACATACATTCTTCAGGATCAGCAGGAATGGCCCAATTTCATATCTTATCCATTGATGACATAAGATTGGTGAAGATATAGAGTGGGGCTTTCTCTATGGTATCCCATGCACTGTGGCGTTTTCTTCTATATGGGGTCCACCTGTCTCCCCCCCCTTACAGTCTTTCCTTACAGTCTTTCCTCCAGTCTTTTCTTCTCTTTGAAACCTTTCCAAATACAGCTGTGATAACTACCTGAAGCATTTTAATTTCCTTCAATTTGAAAAAAAATATTGCTAGGGAAGCCAGAAGTTCTCAAACTTCAGCAACTCAGGGGATTCCCTCCCCTCCCATTTTGATTTAAAGAGAGGGTAGAACTGCTCAATTCCTACTTTTTCTCAGTCTTCTCTTGTGAGGGAAACGGTGCTCAACATGGCAAAAACAGAACACATGATGAGGGAAGGGAGTTGCAGCCTTGGATCGGCATAGGGATCGTACATGAACACGTAGTGTCTTTAAATTAAACTAAGTTCTCAGGGCCAGAGGAACTGCATCCAAGGGTACTAAAAGAACTTGTGGATGTAATTTCTGAGCCTCTGTCCATTATTTTTGAGATTTTGTGGAGAACAGGTAAGATGCCAGAAGATTGGAGGTGGGCAAATGTTGTCCCCATTTTCAAGAAGGGGGAAAAGGAGGAACTGGGTAACTACTGACCTGTCAGCTTGATGTCTATACCTGGAAAAGTTCTACAACAAATCATCAAACAGACAGTTCTTGAGCATTTAGAAAGAACACCTGTGATTACTAAGAGCCAGCATGGATTTCTCAAGAACAAGTCATGTCAGACTAACCTTATCTCTTTTTCTGAGAAAGTTACTACTTTGCTGGATCAGGAGAATGCTGTGGACATAGTTCATCTGGATTTCAGTAAGGCTTTTGATAAGGTTCCACATAATAGTCATGTTGACAAATTGGTAAAATGTGGTTTCAATCCTATGACAAGAGGAGTGACAAGTGGAGTGCCTCAAGGATCTGTCCTGGGATCTGTTTTGTTCAATATCTTTATCAGTGATTTGGATGAAGGGATAGAGGGAATGCTTATTAAATTTGCAGATGATACTAAATTGGGAGGGGTAGCAAATATGGTAGAAGACAGAGTCAGCATACAGGGTGATCTTGACAGGCTGAAAAACTGGGCTAAAACAAATAAAATGAATTTCAGTGGGGATAAATATAAAGTTCTGCATTTAGGTAGGAAAAATCAAACACATAATTATGTGATGGGGGAGACTTGTCTTAGCAGTAGTATGTGCGAAAAGGATCTAGGGGTCTTAGTAGACTATACACTGAACATGAATCAGCAGTGTGATACAGTAGCTAAAAAGGCAAACGCGATTTTGGGCTGTATCAACAGAAGTATAGTGTCCAGATCACATGAAGTCATGGTATCGCTTTACTTTGCTCTGGTTAGGCCTCACCTAGAGTATTGGGTTCAGTTTTGGGCACCACAATTTAAGAAGAATATAGACAAGCTGGAATGTGTACAGAAGAGGGCAACAAAGATGGTGAGGGGTCTGGAGACCAAGTCCTTCGAGGAAAGGTTGAAGGAGCTGGGTAATTTTAGCCTAGAGAGGAGATTACTGAGAAGTGATATGATAACCATCTTCAAGTACTTGAAGGACTGTCATATAGAGGATGGTACGGGGTTGTTTTCTATTGCCCCAGAAGGTCAGACTAGAACAAACAGGTTGAAATAAAATCAGGAGAGTTTTCAGCTAAACATTAGAAAGAACTTCCTGACAGAGCAGTTCCTCAGTGGAACAGGCTTCCTTGGGAGGTGGTGGGCTCTCCTTCTTTGAAGGTTTTCAAACAGGGGCTAGATAGCCATCTGACAGCAATGCTGATTGTGTGAACTTAGGCAGATCATGAGAGGGAGGGCAGGAAGGGTTGCCTCAGTGCTTAGTTCTTGTGGTCCTTTCTTACACACCCAGGGAAATTCTGATCACCACTCTGGGGTCAGGAAGCAATTTTTCTCCAGGCCAGTTTGGCTGGAGATCCTGGAGGGTTTTTTTGACATCTTCTGGGTATGGAACAGCGGTCACTGGGGGTGTGGAGGGGAAGGTACTTTTGTATTTCCTACATTGTAGAGGGGGTTGGACTAGATGACCCTGGAGGTCTCTTCCAACCTATAATTCTAAGCCCATCCTCTTTTTCACCAGTGCCTGCCATATACCAAGACAGCCCCACTACAATATTCACAGCAAGCCTCTGCATACCACATGGAGGCCTCTTCCCTCTCGTGTTCTCAAAACAGTAAGAATCGTAGCAGCTGCTCTTTATAGATAGTTTAAGGGAAATATTCATGTTGTCTTGTACATTGCATAGCAGGCTGGGTCTCAGAGGGGAGCTCTATAGGTCCATAATTCAAAGGCTGTGACCCGAGCCAGAAACTTATTTATTGTTTAATATCTCCTAGGCAGAGGCTGGCAGAATAAGGATAGAAAACACCAGGACAAATTTTCAGACCTGCTTAAAGGAATAAGAAAAAGGCCACATCACACAGAACCTGAATTTTAGTATCCAGTTGAAAACTACCATTGGCTGTTGGGGACCATCCCAACTGTATTACCACTGCATTTCCTTGGTGCCACTCAACCAATTTTCATTCCTAGGGCTGAACAATTTAATTCCTATATCCAGTAAGGGCATTTTATGGGTGGTGTTCTGAAGGGACCTAGAAGGTCTACAGGTGGTGGCAGCTCTTTTGAGAGGACGTCAATCTTGCCCACATCCCCTGAGAAGGATAGTAACTGAGTCTCTTCCTAGGAAGCTGAGGGGACTTCATTTGTCATTAGTCAAATGGGTATGGGAGGGGCTCACCAGCTGTCCTGACAAAAGACTTTAAGATCCCCTAGAGTATCCTCGTGGACCCCCAGTCTGAGAAACACTATGCAGACTAATTTTATTTTACAGCTGTGTACTTTCATGGCTTCCACAAGCCCCTTCAAAGGGTCAGTTTAGACAGTGAAGTATTTGAAACGAATAATGAACTTCAGTAAACCCTCCTGCATAGTTTTTGAGGTTCTTACGGCTAGAGGGCACTAATTTTATCATAGGATCTGATTACCCATGAAGAATTCAGTTTGTGGAGCAACATGTGCTTGTAGCCCCTGGGTTGCTGTCTAAATAATTAACCAGCTCCCAAGAATATGAAAGTTAGTCATCCCTGATTTAAACCAGGGTCATAGGGTGAGTATGGAAAGTACTCCTGTGAGTATGAAAGTCCTATAGAAGTAATGACAGAAAGTGTGTGTGGGGGGGATCAGTTCTCAGAAGGCCCATTATATAACGCTTACTGAGCTGGCAACCGTGCAGTGGCGTTTCCAGCAGCAGATCAGCAGTTTCGCTCATATCATTTGCTCTGTTGCTCCTGTGAATGCTCGGGTAGTGCTCTGAATACTTTATCACTCTCAATGACTCTGTGCAGTAAATGTTTTAAGTGCAGGGGCATTCCTCTAAAATTCAGCCTGAGAAAACAAGTCAGCGATTGCCAGAGCTGTCATTCTAAGTTATTAGGGCAAGCCTGGGGAATGGGGGTGGGTGGGGGGAATCCTAAGAGTACACGATGAAACTGCTGCACAGCACTCAATTCAACATGACAGGGAATACCATCCATTCTCTATCATGATCAGAGACAGCAAATAGAAGTCCTACAAGCTTTGAGTGGTTGGGTATCCTTTGGGGAGATCAGTGCTGGTGGGGACAGTTGTGACCCTTTGTGAAGTGCTCCCACATTTCAGAGGGGGTGCAGACTATTTCCTAAGCATTTCTCAGAATGTATGTCTGTGCATATCTGTGTCTAATGGTTAGAGTGTCACACTAGGATCTGGGAGAGCTGAGGTACTCCTAGGCTCAGTGATTTCTGAGTCAGTGGCTTGTATCAAACAAGACGTGCTCATGGAATGAACTTCCTTCCTTCCTCCTCATGCTGCAGTCAGATGAGACCAGGAAAAGGGAACTGACAGAAATCACCATTCCCTTTTCCAAAGACAAAAGTGGCTTTAAGTCTTTGGGGATTTGTGGTTGGATCCAAATCAGTTGCTTGGATCCAGTGGGGAAAAGGAATGGGGAGGGGGAAGAAATGCAACCATTTGGTCACAAGGGGTTAAGAAGAGGCAACAAATGAATCCATGCACAAGTGGAAACGTAAATGGAGTCAGCACTGTTCCTCATACTCAATGTCTTGTGCAACATCTAGCACCTGTGTATGTTATGTTACATTATAGCTCCCCATGTATATTATAGTGCCCCCCCAAATTAGTTGCACACAATTTTGTGCAAGTGGGGATACTGTGATGGTTCATGTGGTTACTGTAATTTTTTTCTTGTGTTTCTGCTTATGTCAGAGATTCCTCCTTCCCTTTCTTTCCTAACTGCCCTAACAATTTCAACCTTCTATAGGAGTCTTTCATGTTAAAGAATTTGGACCTTGTTATGAAGGTTAAGACACTGAACTGCAGATCAGAAGGTCGGTAGTTCAGCAGTTCAGGACCTGAGTGCTGCATGATGGAGTGAGCTCCCGTCTCTGGTCCCAGCTCCTGCCAATAAATAGGTACCACTTTGGTGGGAAGGTAACAGTGTCTAGTCATGATAGCGGCCACATGACCACGGAAATATCCTTGGACAGAGCTGGCTCTTTGGCTTGGAAATGGAGATGAGCACCGCATCCCTAAAATTGTATTTGACTGGCTTTCGAGCAAGGGAAACCTTTACTTACCTTATGAACCCTTTGGGCATTCAACCACACTCCTTTGTATTTCACTAAACACAACTCCAGAGAAAACTAAATTAACAGAAAGAACAAGAATGACAAGAAAAGGAGGGGAAAGTGGGAGGGAGAAGAAAAGAATGGGGGGGAGAGATGCAACCATTTGGTTACAAGTGGTTAAGAAAGAGGCAACAAATAAAATGAGGTCCTGGTTCTAGTGAAGCTGATCAGGCCCCAGGGGATGCTGGGAAAATGGTCAACTGCTGCAGGGAGGAAGTTCGTAGCTTCACAGGGGTCACTTTGAGGGCATAATGTTTTGTCCTTATGATGAATTAGATATATGCTGTTTATTCAGCATATATTGTTGTGCAGCATATATTATTCTAATATTGTTGTGTAATGCAACGTCTGCTGGTTCGTCTGTTACCTGCAGCTTTCCTCTGTGTCCACTCATTTTCAGCGACTTAATCTGTAAAGCATTATAAAATGAAGAAATAATGTGAACAGTTTAACAGTTTCTTAACACCCAAGGCAAAATTTCACTCTAATATCAGGCAAAATTTCACTCTACTATCAGCACATGCTGCTGGGTTCTTTCTTAATACTGATCCAGCAGCTTCTTCCAGGAAAATGTATTCAGGATTATCTGAAAATGATTTGGAAAGATTCTACCCTCCTCTCTTATCCAAAATGCATTTACTTTTGGAATGTCTTACAGTTAATCCGGACTGTCTGCTCTGCTTATGTGTCATCTTTGCAAATCTAATTGCTGTTGAATGATGCTCCATCACTGTTGAATAACCACTTGTGTTCAAAAATAAGGATCAAAAGCAGCAAGCACTCCTCCTACAAGGAACTGTGGGCAATTGAAAAAGCTATATAATCAATTGTGTATCACCTTTGTAATAATGGCATTTGTGACCCAGAAATTTCAGCAGATAAATTCACATGGAAAGGGTTCACTGCCCTCTGTGGGATACAGAATGCCAGTTTGTTATCACTTGCTGCTGCTGTGTTGTGATTTGAGGAGCTCAGACCATGTCCAGTCACCTGACTGGTCCCAGACTTCCAGGAGTAACTCACTTTTTCTGTTGTAGCAGCCCAGCCAGGACATGCCCCAAACAGGCAGGGCAAGGCTGCAGACTCTGGGTTAAGTAACTGAAATCTGGCAGTCAGGGAAAGCCAGTCACATCATCAAGCCCAGCCTGGGAGTGGGAACAAGTCAGGAGGCAAATGCATCTGAGAATGGACTCCACGACCCTTCTGGTTGGGTGAAAAGGTGTTTAGTTTAGTTTAGTTTAGTTTTATTTCGTTTATTATTACAGTCTTAAGACCAACATACAGAGTAAGCATAATATGTGAAGAAGAGTGAAAAAAAGAACAGTCATAATATACAAAAATAGAAATCTGAATTTAAGAACTTCTAAAATGCGATCCCCGCAATCTAAGAATTAATGCACAGAACTCAGCAACTGAATATGTAATCTCTGCATTCTTATCTGATAGGAGCCAGTGAAGCCTTGCTTTGTTTGTACTGATGTGCCCAGGTATCCTATTGACTAATGGGGTAGTAATTTTAAGACGAATCTCCATGTAAAATGGACAGCTGAAGAACATATGCTCTACCGATTCAACCTCGCTTAAAAGGCATGGGCATAGCCTTTCAGAGTAGGGGTTTTTATTGTACCTGCCTTGAATAACTGCAGATGGAAGGGCAGAACATCTAGCTAGGGCAAATGCCCTGGGTGAAAAAGTGGAGGGGACAAGCAAGCCATGGGAGGGGATTGGGAGGATGGAACTGCTGAAGTTCCTCCTATTCAAGGAGGAACTTCAGCAGGCCAAGGAGGATGGAGTATCCCTGCTTCGTCAGGGTATAAAGGCTGAGGACATGAAAAGAAGGGGGAATAGGGTGATGCAACCTCCTACCCTCTCCAATCTGAGACTTTGCAGGTCCTCCACTTCAGGGAAGGTCATGGCAGAGCAAGGGCAATGAGGCCTTGTGTCACAGGCATCCTAAATCATGGCCTGAGTAGCCTCCCCAAAAGGGACATCTGTGACAGAATTGGTGACCATGGAGGGACAGTGACCTCCAAAAACCTCCATAGTCTGAATTTTACGAGATGCTGAGCAAGGTTTGTCACAAACAATGGAAACTTTTAAGTCCTCAAAAACCAGAGTAGTCAGGACATCTCAGATGTTCTGGGGTGTCATACTATGATCAACCATGACACTTGACCAGAGGAAACATCACAGACTATTCTTGGGAAATGTAGTCCTTCCTGGAGGGAAAGCAATGATCTAAAAAGACTATGACTTTGGGCAGGGGTCCTTTCGTAAAAAAAGAGGTGCAGGAGCTCATTAGCATAACTTATTTGCATATGCCACACCCCCTGACATCACCGGAAGTGATGATGTCATCGGCAGTGTGTCAGAAGGCAAGAAGGGAGGGAGGGAGGGGGAAGGAAGGAAAGGAACAGGAAGGTAGGTAGGTAGGTGGGAGAGAGAGAGAGAAGAAAGGAAGGAAGGAAGGAAGGAGGGAGGAAGGGGGGAAGGAAGGAAGGAAGAAAGAAAGGAACAGTAAGGTAGGTAGGTAGGTGGGGGGAGAGAGAGAGAGAAGGAAGGAAGGAAGGAAGGAAAGGAGAGGGGAAGGAAGGGGGAAAGGAAGGAACAGGAAGGTAGGTAGGTAGGTGGGGGAAGAGAGAGAGAGAGAAGGAAGGAAGGAAGGAACAGGAAGGTAGGTAGGTGGGGGGAGAGAGAAAAGAAAGGAAGGAAGGGAGAGGGGAAGGAAGGGGGAAAGGAAGGAACAGGAAGGTAAGGGCTCTCTGGATGTCTAGAGCTCTGAAGTTGGAGAAGGGACAAATGTTGGCAGTAGGGGGGGTGAGGGACTTCTCCCTGGGGGGGGCGAGGGACTTCTCCCGGGCTGGCGGCGCTCGCTGCCAGGCCTGGGAAAGAGGATCTGAGCAGGGGGGGGGACGAGGGACTTCTCCCGGGCTGGCGGCGCTCGCCGCCAGGCCCGGGAAAGAGGATCTGAGTGGGGGGGGGGGCGAGGGACTTCTCCCGGGCCGGCGGCGCTTGCCGCCAGGCCCGGGATGGGTCTGCTGGGGGGGGAGCGAGGGAGCATCTGAGCGGGGGGGCGAGGGACTTCTCCCGGGCTGGCGGCGCATGCCGGGAAAGAAGATCTGAGCGGGGGGGGGGTGAGGGACTTCTCCCGGGCCGGCGGCACTTGCCGCCAGGCCTGGGAAAGATCTGAGCGGGGGGGAGGAGGGGCTTCTCCCGGGCCAGCGGCGCTTGCCGCCAGGCCCGGGAAGGATCTGAGGGGGGGGCAGGGACTTCTCCCGGGCCAGCGGCGCTTGCCGCGCGCCCGGGAAGGGTCTGCTGGGGGGGAGGGAAGGGTGAGCTGGGGGGGTGGGAAGGAAGGGCCTTCTCACCAGGCCAGCGGCGCTTGCCGCCGGCCCGGCAAGGATGAGCGGGGGAGGAGGCTTTTTCCGGCTCCGCGCCGAAGCGCGGGCCGGGAAAGCGAGCTGGGGGCGGGGCTTTATCATGTGCCCGCCCCCCGGCTTCCCCTCTCCCGGAGCGGCGCTCCGGCGCGCCCCGGCCCTAACGGAGCCCTGACTTTGGGTATTACAGTTCACAAGAGAAATCCCATGATGGACTTGCATAAAAACAGAAAAACAAGAAATCTGTTTAGAATGAGATGCAAATCTGGTTACAAAGAGAGACTTTCAAGAGGAAGCCACAATGCTTGCACTGAGATTAATTTCTCAGGAAGGTTTGGAATATTCTACCCAGGCAATGCTGAAGTAGCCAGACTGATGAAGGGGGACTGAGCTAAAGTTAGCAGCAGTTATCTAGCCCAGTGGTTGGGACTCCAGACACAGCCCATGCACTAGTGGTATGGTTGCCACGCAGTGCCTGGCAACCATCAAGAGGGCTATGAGCAGTGATATGGGGAGGTCGCAACACAAATTGTGGCATCACGTCACTTCTGGCAAAAAAACCTGGAAGTGACAAGAGGTAGAAGAAGAGTAGTAGTCATTTATACCCTGCTTTTCTCTACCTGAAGGAGTCTCAAAGTAGCTTACAATCTCCCTCTCTTTTTCTCCCCACAACAGGTACCTTGTGAGGTAGGTGGGGCTGAGAGCATTCTGAGGGAACTGTGACTGGCCCAAGGTCACCTAGCAGGCTTCATGTGGAGAAATGGGGCATCAATCTTGGTTCTCTGGATTAGAGTCCACCAGCGTGGCAGTTCCAGGAACCGCTGGAAACTGCATGGTTTTACTGGAAGTGATGTGGTGCCACACATGACACAGCAGGTTTTTTAAAAATGTTCTTAGAATCTTAGAATCATAGAATCATAGAGTTGGAAGGAACCTCCAGGGTCATCTAGTCCAACCCCCTGCACAATGCAGGAAATTCACAAATACCTCCCTCTCCACACCCACAGTGACCACTGTTCCACGCCCAGAACATGACAAAAAAACCTCCAGGATCCCTGGCCAAACTGGCCTGGAGAAAAATTGCTTCCTGACCACAAAGTGGCAATCTTTTCCCATTGGAGCTCAGAACAGCAGCAGGCAATGGGAGCAGGGGGTGGAAGAAGAGTCCTGTGAAATCAGACCCATGGTGCCTCTAGTCCAGCAACTTGTTCCCCACAGTATCTAAGCTGATGGCCAAGAAGTCTAAAGCTTTGTCCTACTGCAAGTGGCATTCAAAACCATACTGCCTCTGAAGGTGGGTTACCCATTCAGCCACCAATGGACCTGTCCTACATGAGCCTGTGTAATTCCCTTGTGAAGCCATCTAAAGTAGCAGCCATGCCCAGATCCTATGGCACAAGTTAATTACAAGTTGCATGAAAAGGTACTTTCTTTTTGTTTGTCATGAATGCATCATTGGTCAATTTCACTGAGTGCCTCTGAGTTCCATTATTTTGGAAGAAAGAGAAAAATTCCTCCCCATCCACTGTCTCTGCACCATGCATACTTGTATAAACCTTTGTCATGTCTCCCATTCGTAGTGTTCCCCCTCCTTTTTTTTAACTGAAGTCCCCAAACGCCTTAGTTTTTCTTCCCAGGGAAGATGTTCTACTTGATAATATTGGCTGTCCCTTTCTGCACTGTTTCCAGCATTACAATATCCTTTTTGATATGGGGCAACCAGACCTATACTCAGTATTCAAAATGCAGCCACATCATAGATTATAGCAGAACATCATAATACTGGTTGTTTTAGTTTCAGAATAATACCTAGCATAGAATTTGCCTTTTTCACTGCTGCTGTATACTGAATTGACATTTTATGTGAGTTATCCACAACTACAAGATCTCTTTCCTGGTGAGTCACGCTGTCAGTTTAGCCCCCTTCAGTGTGCATGTGAAGGTACCCATTTTTGCCCACATGTGCATGAATATATATATTTACATACACAGAATTTCACTTCTGCATTGTTGGCCACTCACCCAATTTGGAGAGATTAAGTTGAAGCTATATAATAATTTGTTTTGATTTTTACCATCCTGAATACTTTAATCTCATCTGCATACTTCCACAGTGAAGACAAGTGGATGAAATTCACTCAACTTCTCCATAATCTTCATGTCTTAGCAATCTAAAATCTTTCTTTTGTCAACCACTGGCTCAACTGCACCAGCTCCTTGCTTCTGATCAATTTAGAGACCTTATTGCCTTAATGTATTTAGCAACACTCTCCTCAAACGTTTTGTTTTGCTTTCCTTATTTTCAACATACATTGGTTTTGTCAAAGTTTGTGCTCCTTCTTGCTTTTTCTCATTTGGACACGACTTCTACTTTTTTAAAGAAATATTTTAATGGCTTCCTTGACCCTGCTGGCTAATAACCTCCTGATCCTCTTCATTTTGAATGATACCTTTCCTAATCAGAATTATATATTTTAGCAGAGCTTCAATAATTGCAGATTTAAATAGCTTTGAAGCATTCTGGAGAGATTTGACTTTTTTACTCTATTTCAATGGCTTTTTGACTAAGCCTCTCATTTTTAGTAATTTCTTTTTCTGAAATCAAATATGAAAGTGTCGGGACTTTTGGGGCAACTTTGTCTTGCTTTGTCTTAGAATACGGTTTTGTCCAACCAGGCCCTAGTCTTATATGTGTATAGGAATGCCAGCCTCCAAGTGGGGCCTGGGGATCCCCTGAAGTTACAACTCATCTCCAGATTACAGAGATTGGTCCCCCTGGAGCAAATGGATGCTTTGGAACGTGGACTCTGTGGCTTCATACCCCACTGAGGCCCCTGTCCTCCCCAGGCTCCATTCCCAAATCTTCAAGAGTTTCCCAACCTGGATCTGGCCCAGTGTTCCTTCTAAGTTCCAATGTTTTGAGCAAAAATTCTACTGTGAGAGCGAAAACACTAGTAGCATTAAAGCTGTGAGTGAGTCGGCATTTGACTATCACATAAATTACTTTTTTTAGAATATTTCCATAACCCTGTAAAAATCTCAGAATGAATTCTTTTAAACTATATTTAAACTAGATTTAAGAATAATTTACATATTACAAGAGAAAACAGAATTAAGTCAAATTTCATTACAGAAAATGTCCTCTACAGGGGTAGAACAGGCCTCCAGAGAATGGGTCTACCCTCCACTTTCCACTATATTGGTAGACCTGGCTTCTGGAGAACAGGTTTCCCCCTCCCCTTTCACTATATTGGTAGACCGGGCTTCCCTTTCCACTACTTATTTATTCAAATATCTATATTCCACTTTTCCTGTGACTCAAGGAAGCTTACAAATCATACTGAAAAGCATAACAGGTGTGCAAAAAAAATCTATTTTTTCCAGCTCCATTATAGCTTATGGGGACCATTATAGTCAATGGGCCTCATAGGTTATAATGGAAAATCGATCTGGGGTTCTGGGGGGCTGTTTTTTGAGGTAGAGGCACCAAATTTGCAGCATAACTACTGGTGCCTCTCCTCAAACCCCCTCCCTGGTTTTGAAAAATTGGACAGAGGGTCCAATTCTATGGGCCCCAGAAGAAGGTTCCCCCATCCTCCATTGTTTCCAATGGAGGGTAAAATGCCTTAGTGTGAGCAGAAGTTAAAGTCCGTGAGCTGGCAGCTAAAATTCTGTGTGCCAGTGCCCCCCAGCACAAATTAGAGGGAACTGTGCTGGCAACCCTACCCCTCCATCACCTGCCAGTGGCCAGAGGGAACCTGGTAACCCTATATGCATATGTATATGGAGTAATAGGACATTTTCATTAGGACCAAGTGTGGTGTGTTAGAAGAGAAGAAGAGATTGGATTTATACCCCGCCCTTCACTCACTTGGAGTCTCAGAGCAGCTTACAAACTCCTTTCCCTTCCCCTCCCCACAACAGACACCCTGTGAGGTAGGTGGGGCTGAGGAAACTCTTTCCCAAGCTGTCCTTGAAGGAACAGCTGGTACAGAGCTATGGTTTGCCCAAGGTCATCCAGCCAGGTGCAAGTGGAGGAGTGGGGACTCAAACCCAGTTCTCCCAGATTAGAGTCCGCGCACTTAACCACTACACCAAACCAGCTCTCTTAGGTACAGTAGTTAGTGTTGAACTATGATCTGGGACAGCCAGGTTGAAGTCATCACTCTGCCATGGAAGGTGGCTGGGGAACTTTGGGTTAGTCTCTCTCTCTCTCTCTCTCCATGCCTAACCTACCTCACAGGGTTGTTGTGAAGATAAAATAGTGAAGGCGAAACATGAACACAGTTTGAAGTACCTTGGAAGACAATAGGATAACAATATAGTAGAAAATAAACAATAAAGTAGACCAGGGGTCCTTTCCTAAAAAAAGAGGTGCAGGAGCTCATTAGCATAACTTATTTGCATATGCCACACCCCCTGACGTCACCGGAAGTGTCAAAAGGTCACACATCCCTGACGTCATGGGCAGTGTGTCAGAAGGCAAGAAGGGAGGGAGTGAGGGAGGGGGAAGGAAAGAAGGAAGGAAAGGAACAGGAAGGAAGGTAGGTAGGTAGGTGGGGGAGAGAGAGAGAGAAGAAAGAAAGAAAGAAAGAAAGAAAGAAAGAAAGAAAGAAAGAAAGAAAGAAAGAAAGAAAGAAAGAAAGAGAGGGAGGGGAAAAGAAAGAGAGGGAGGAAGGAAGGAGGGAGGAAGAAAGGAGGGAAGGAAGAAAGAAAGGAACAGTAAGGTAGGTAGGTAGTTGGGGGGAGAGAGAGAGAAGAAAGGAAGGAAGGAAGGGGGGAGAGAGGGAGGAAGGGAGGAAGGAAGGTAGGTAGGTAGGTGGGGGAGAGAGAGAGAAGAAAGGA
The DNA here is from genome assembly GCA_029233225.1 of Lepidodactylus listeri. Lineage (NCBI taxonomy): Eukaryota > Metazoa > Chordata > Lepidosauria > Squamata > Gekkonidae > Lepidodactylus > Lepidodactylus listeri. The sequence goes on from JARCFY010000004.1 coordinate 128,013,325, forward strand.
AGGAAGGAAGGGGAAGGAAGGGGGAAAGGAAGGAACAGGAAGGTAGGTAGGTAGGTGGAGGGAGGGAGGGAGGGAGGGAGGGGGGGCGCTTCTCCCCTCACTGGGGCTGGTTTCCCTCCCACCCCCCCTTGCTTGGGCCTGAGGGGCATTAAGCCACTCAGGCCCGGCTTCTCCCTCCCTTGTGCCCGGGGGACAGGTGAGTGGGGGAGGGAGGAGGCTTCAGTGAGTGGGGGAGGGAAGGGGGTAACAATCAGCCTGTCAGGCCTAAGAACGCTGCTAAATGCAACCAACCCAGCCAGCAACTCAAACACCCCCCAGGCCACACAGAGCTGGAGCAAGCTGTGGGGGGGGGAAGGGGGGGTGACTGCCGACTATGCCCAGTCCAGCTGACGCTGGGTCGCCACAGCAGGCCCGAAGCGCTCCACTCCCACACAGACGGCCCTACTCCAACACCCCGCTCAGATCCCGAGACTACCCCACCGATCCGCCGCAAGCGCCGTCGGGCTGCCTAAAGCAGGCCCGAGTCACTCCGCTCCAACGCGTGTTCAGCCGTTATGAACAGAGCACACAGAAGAAGAGGCCGCTCAGCGAATGCCGAGGCCTCCGAACCGGGCCGACCAAAATCGTGCCTGCTGGAGAATGGGTGGGTGCCCCCAAGAAAAGCCCACAAGGTGGGCCTGTTCACCAGGAAAAAAGGGGGGAGGGGGAAGGGGAGCCAAACCGCCGCTACTCCAAGTGAGTGCCGAGCAGCCGTCGCCTCGCCTCGCGCCTGCAGGCCCCACTCTACACTGCCGCCGATGTCGCCGCTCCGCTCTGTGCAGCTGAAGAAAGGCCCAAACCGGGAGCCCCCACGCTAACGCCGCCACCGTCGCAGCGAAGGAAGGCAGGGGGGGAAGGTGGTGGTGGGGGAAACGCCCACAATGTCCCAAATCTGTAGAACGCTGAGTAGATCTGGGGGGGCGGGCGAGGGGCTTCTCCCGGGCTGGCGGGGCTTGCCGCCAGGCCCGGGAAAGATCAAGGGGGGGCGGGCGAGGGGCTTCTCCTGGGCTGGCGGAGCTTGCCGCCAGGCCCGGGAAAGATCTGGGGGGGGCGAAGGGCGCGCCCGGGAAGGGTCTGCTGGGGGGAGGGAAGGGTGAGCTGGGGGGGAGGGAAGGGGCTTCTCCCGGCCGGCGGCGCTTGCCGCGCGGCCAGGAAAGGTCTGCTGGGGGTGGGTGGGAAGGAAGGGCCTTATCCCCAGGCCGGCGGCGCTTGCCGCCGGCCTGGGAAGGATGAGCGGGGGAGGAGGCTTTTTTCCGGCTCCACGCCAAAGCGCGGGCCGGGAAAGCGAGCTGGGGGGCGGGGCTTTATCATGTGCCCGCCCCCCAGCTCCCCCTCTCCCGGAGCGGTGCTCCGGCGCGCCCCGGCCCCAACGGAGCCCTGAAGTAAACAATAAAGAAGTTTCACATAAATGATTTGAAAAGCCTGTCAGAAGAAGAGACATGAGGAGGAGCATTTGTTGTGAATCAATAATCTGGGTCTTGTATTTGTATCAGGATCCCTGAGTTTCTTACTGATTTGTATTCTAATTCTACTCTGGAGCTTTCCCCAACCCCTCACGAACTATAATTGTTTATACTGTGCACATTCTTATTCTTCCTGTGGGTTTTATGGCCTGTGTATTTCCTCCCCTTCTCCCGTCTCATCTTTGCTTTTGCTTTTTTATCTTTAATGGAGTGACCTATAGAGTGAGGTGTCATTAATCAAACAAATGCTACTGCAACACAGCATCTCTATAGCCTTCTGCATCTTTGCCAAGTGTGATACCTGAGATGATGGAAGATAAGATTCTCCACCACAGACCATGAAACTGTGATTTCATTTCTAGGAAGGAGGGACTGCTCTGATATAAATTGCTTCCATTGCCCAGGCACAGAGGATAGGCCCGTTGTTCATAAGATACTATTACTGCTACCTTTGGTAGGAATGTGCATGTGTAGCCTTCTGCTGCTATCATGGTTCTCTCTTTATAGACACTGACATTTCCCATAATTACAAAGATTAGATTTTTTAAAAAAAAATTAAAGTGATTACAGGACAGGAACATTTTCATTTTGGGTGGCTGAGCTACTTTTAACTTTGGACAGTAGTTTTTTTTAGCAGCTTCTTTCCTTTGTTTTTATGTTTATCAGAGTGGGTTTATCTTTTATTCTATGTTGTAATTGTGATAAATGTAAGTTGTAATTGTAGTTTTATTACCATAATATAAATTGCTTTAAATTTTTTATGTATACATGAAATATATATGTACAGAGAGGGAGGGGGGAGAGAGAGAGAGAGAGAGAGAGAGAGAGAGAAGCAGCAAGTCACAACTTTATATTAAATGAGCAACAACAAAAAATTGCACTGGTAGTGAAAACCTGGTTCCAGATACCACATTTTTAAGACGATGTCATTGCCTGCATTTCTCTTCCTATGCACATGAACATCTATGTTGATATCTCAGATGGGTGGGTTCACACATGCATATATGTCATTTTACTCAACCCTTGATAAGTAGCAGAGGAATTATGTGGACTGACTCCTATTTAGTTAGACATGGGGACAGAAAGTGGTTTACATCCTTCTTCCCTCCTCCCATAGGTGTCAACTACGTGGGGGCTTGGGGGCGTGGGCCAACCCTGAAATTTTCCAAGGGGGGACTGAGCCCCCCCCCCGGGCAAAACAGAGCACCCGCCCACCCGCCACCACACCTCCCCGCCCTCCAGGCCCCTGGCCCAGGAAGAAGCTGCCGCCGCTGCAAGAGCCTCTCCCCCCACCCGGCTCCCCTGCACCCACTCCTCCCTCCCTCCCTCCCTCTCTCTCTGGGGGCATCTGCCCAGTGTGATAACATCACCCAGAAGTGACAACATCATGCTGGGCACATTGCCAGGGCAATGCTCTAGCAATCACCTCGAAACTCTATGGCACCATAGAGCTTCAGGGTGATTGCCAGAGCATCACCCCGGCAACATGCCCAGTGTGATGACGTCACTTCCGGGTGACATCATCATGCTGGCCAGTCGTCCCTGGAGGGAGAGGGAGGGAGGGAGGAGTGGGTGGGGAGAGGTGTGCGGGGGAGCCAGGTGGGGAGGAGAGGCTCTTGCGGCAGTGGCAGCAGAGATGGGGACATCATCCCGGCACGTGTGTGCTTCACGCGCGCGCGCACATGAGTGAGAAACTCCAAACAAAAAGGTAATATTTGGAAACCCTTCTCTCTCTCTCTCTCTCTCTCTCTCTCTCTCTCTCTCTCTCTCTCCCTCCCTCCCCACCTCTCTGGCCCTGCCCAGCCCCCCCCCCCCCGGGAAATTGGAAAGTCTACACCCTTGCCTCCTCTGTCTTATCATTACAGCAAAAACCCAGTGAGGTGGGTTAGGCCAAGAGAAAAGAGTGACTGGCACAAGGTTAACCAGAGAACTTCCATGGCAGAGTGTAGATTGGAACTTGGTTTTCCCAGATCCTAGTCCGACACTTTAACCACTACGCCATGGTAGCTGAAATTGCATTTGAAATGATACAGGGCAGACATGAACAAATTATCACGTAATGTTACAGTCATCAGGTGATGATGAGCATTGTATATGTGTGAACCAGTGTTCCCTCTAAGCTGAGTTAGTGTGAGCTAGCTCACAGTTTTTTAGCCTCTGGCTCACATATTTTTGTCCTCACTCAGGAAGGATGGCTCCAGAGCAAACTAATTTATGCAGTAGCCAAATCGCTCACTTACAACTTTAATGCTAGTAGCTCACAAAGTAGAATTTTTGCTCACAAGACTCCACAGCTTAGAGGGAGCATTGGTGTGAACCAATCCAAAGATATAGCTAAAGTTAGACAGAACCAGTAGACTATTAATGCGAGGTGTGGGTGATCCAGCCTCTGCTAGACTTTGAAGAGCAGGACTTTCTCACTTTCCCCTACCTGCTGCAGCCTGCAAAGCCCTCTGAAATGTTGTTTCTGGAAATCAGCAGATCCTCAGGAAAAGAACAACAAGGACACAATGGGAGTCTGCAATGGAGAGGGGGAACTGGTAGAAATTACCATCCCTTCTTCCCCCAAATGGAAATGTCATACCATTAGAGGGACTTTGGGTCTGGATTTGTGCCACTAAGCCTCCACTGCACATGTTTTCAGATTACACTAATATAGAGAATGAGCTCCCTAGTGTAAATGGAGTATAGGATTGTGCTGTAAGTTACTGGAGACAGTGACAAGTCATTGTGGTTTTACAGGAATAAAAAAGTAGCATATATAAATAAAGAGAGGGATATACTATAACAAAGACTGTAGCATCTAATTAGGACAAGCTTTCTTTGTTTCAGTAATGAAGCCACATCCATCTTGTGAGCATAAAAATTCACATTCTTGTTTGTCATTATGATATATTTCCATATATGAGCACATAAATACTGAATGTATGCAAGAAGGTGTCCCAGAGTGTAGCTGGCATCCATCCCAGCATACTAAACTTCTGATTTAAAATACTCGGGACATGAAGAGGATGTCAGAACAGAATACTCTTGTTTCTAGACTTGTTGCTGAGATGGTTAGAGTCAATAGAAAGAGCTCACTAAAATTAAAATGCTTATTAAGAGCTTTAGTTTTAAAGCGTGTTTTTAATAGGCTAGTGCAGACTTTGAATGCATCTTGGGTAGTTTGTTGAGGGAAAAAGTGGCTTTTGGTACTCAAGTGCCAATTAGGGGCTAGTAACTCTTCCACAAGAGGTTTTTCACCCTCCTTTTTCCACTGTCCCTCCCACTCAGCATTTTCAGAGATTGTGGTCAGCCATGCCATGCAAAGGCCAAAGAGCAGTCCTCTCCCTCAGTGCTCTGTGAGGATCTCAGTCATCATAGCTTTATAGAGTTTCTGTTTCCTTTTCGAAAAGTAGTTTCCTAATCCTAGCCTGTGAAATGGCAGAAATGAACTGTCAGGAAAATCTAGGGAAAGTTCTGCTTTAGCTCTATTCAGATTTGAAACATAGAGGTAATCAGTGCATGGAAGAGAAGAGCTGGATCCTAGTAGTATGCTTCACCCCTGACCTCCATGCATTGATTCACCCTTCTGCATCAAACCTGCATGCCTTCAGGCTGTCAGCTCGTATATCTGCCCGTTATATAGACAGTGCATGTACACGTTCATTGGCTGTGTATACATTTCTGTACGCAATGTGAAATCCACAGGTATGAGTCAGAGATGGGGTCTGCAGTTGTACTCTCTCCCCCCCCCCCCCGGGCTGATTGCCTCCTGTTTGCAAGTGGGGGATCCACATGGATTTGTGGGAAGCATCTCATTTCCCCATTCCCCCACTATTTCCTCTCTTCCTCCTCCAGGCAACCCCCAGATCCTTACCTTCCCTGCTTCCTTACCTCCTTCCTTAGTTTCCTTATCTGCTTCCTTGTCTCCTGAGAGCCAGTTTGGTGTAGTGGTTCAAACTGGCAGACTCTAACCTGGAGAACTGGGTTTGATTCCCCACTTCTCCACACGAAGCCAGCTAGGTGACCTTGGGTCAGTCACAGTTCTCTCAGAGCTGTTCTCTCAAGAGCAGTTCTCTCAGAGCTCTCTCAGCCCCACCTACCTCACAGGGTGTGGGGAGAGGAAGGGAAGGTGATTGTAAGCCACTCTGAGACTCCGTGTGAAGGGTGGGATATAAATCCAATTCTTCTTCAATTATCAGAAATTATGCTGAGAACTGGAGGGGCAAAAAGGACAGCATTACAAGTGAGAATCCCCTCAAAGGAGGTGATAGTGAAGAGTGGGGTATAAATTCTCCTCCTCCGCCTCCACCTCTTCTTCTTCTTCTTCTCCCCTACCCACCAATTAACCTACCTATTATCTGCCCCCCCCCATTCCAGCTATATTTATTAATTTACATTTATACCCTGACTTAATCCAGAACGGGGACCCAAAGCATCATACATCATTCTCCTCTCCTCTATTTTATCATCATAAAAACACTGTGAAGTAGGCGAAGCTGAAAATGTGTAATTTCCCCAAGGTCTCCCAGTGAGCTTCTAAGGCGGAGTGGTGATTTAACCTGGGTTTCCCAGAGGCTAGTCTGAAACTCTAACTGCTTATACTCCACTGGCTTTCGTGGGGTGGCTGCTGTTGAACAGTTGTAGCCAGTCACCCCGCGGTTGCTGCTGCCTGTAACCCTGATGAGACCTCTCTCAAATGCCAAAACAGCCCTGGAAATGGCTGGAGGCAGTTTACAAAACCATGAAAAACTGTATAAATTTATAAAATGAATTCAGGATGTGAAAAAATACAGTTTACAATAAACAACAGAACTGAAAGCGCAGCAGATTTAAAGAAATAAAAAGCAGCCTCATCCCCAAAGGCTGGTTATAGTTATATGGATGACTTTCAGTTGGTAAGGCCTGATGAAGTGGGCAGGCTGCTCAGAAGTGTGTGGCTCGGCACATCTAGACTCAGCTCTTGTCCTTTGTGGTTGTGATATGAAGCCAGTGTTCATTGGTTGAGTGGGTCTTGGGGGGGGGGTAGTTCCAACCACCTTTAAAGAGGCAGTTGTGTGACCCCTTCTGAAAAAGGTACCCCTGGACCCCAGTGACCTGAACAACTACCCCCAGTGGCTAATATTTCATTCTTGGGCAAGGTGGTTGAGCTGGTGGTGGCTACAGAGCTTCAGGTGGTCTTGGAGGAGACAGACTATCTAGACCCATTTCAATATGAATTCAGGGTTTGTTCTGGAACAGAAACAGCCTCAGTTGCCATGACAGATGACCTTCACTGGGAGAGTAACGGGGAATGTATCCCTTTTTGTTCTCCTGGACATCTCAGAGGCTTTCAATACCATCAGTCATGGTATCCTTCTTGAGAGGCTAGCTGTGCTGGGAGTAGGAGGGCACCATGCTTTGGTGGTTCCACTTTTACTTGACTGACCAATTCCAGAAGATGGTACTGGAGGACTGCTGCTTGGCCCCGGAGTGTTTATGCTGTGGGGTCCCATGGACTTCCATCTTGTCTCCCATGCTGTTTAACATCCATATGAAACTACTGGAAGTTTACAAAACCATGTACAGCATCTACATGAAACCACTGGAAGAGAATATCAAGGGATCTGGAGTAAGGTGCCACCAATATGTGGGTGACACCCAGTTCTAATTATCCTGAGTCAGGTGGGTCTGTGGAAGTCCTGAACAGGTGAGCCAGTTTGGTGTAGTGGTTAAGTGCGTGGACTCTAATCTGGAAAACTGGGTTTGATTCCCCACTCCTCCACTTGCACCTGCTGGATGACCTTGGGCAAGCCATAGTTCTGTACCAGCTGTTCTCTCAAGGACAGCTCTGGAAAGAGCTCTCTCAGCCCCACCTACCTCACAGGGGTCTGTTGTGGGGAGGGGAAGGGAAAGGAGTTTGTAAGCCACTCTGAGACTCCCTTGGGTAGTGAAGGGTGAAGTATACATCCAATCTCCTCCTCCTCCTCTTCTTCTGGAGATGTTAATGGGGTGGATATGGGCCAATAAACTGAGGGTCAGTTCATTCTGAGATAGTGCTGGTCAATGACAAAAGCTGCTCAAGGACTGAAGAGTCAGCCTGTCCTGAAGGGGATTGTACCCCCCTGAAGTTACAGGTTCATAGTTTGGGGGGTAATGCTGGATCCTACCTACAGCTAGAAGCCCAGATCTTTCATCAACTTTTGCTGATAAACCAAGAATATGGCTATTCCTTGAAAAGTGTGACCTGACCACTGTGATCCATGCTCTGATTACATTGAGCTTGCATTGCTGTAGAGGAAGAGAGGAGATTGGATTTATACCCCACCCTTCACTTGGGAGTCTCAGAGCGGCTTACAAACTCCTTCTTCTCCCCACAACAGACAGCCTGTGAGGTAGGTGGGGCTGAGAGAGCTCTGACAGAAACTGCTCTTTTTCAAGAACAGCTGTGCCAGAACTATGGCTTGCCCAAGGTCATTGAACAGTTACAACTGGAGGAGTGGGGAATCAACCTCAGTTCTCTCAGATCAGAGTCCACGCACTTAATCACTACACCAAACTGTAATGCCCTTGAAAATGGTTTGGAAACTTCAGTTCACCCAAAAGGCAGCACCCTGGCTATTATGAGGGGAGGGATACAGGGATCATATCACCCCAGTGCTGAAAGACCTGCATTGGCTGCCCATTTGTTTCTGAACATAATTCAAAGTGCTGTTTTTTACCTTTAAAGCCCAAAATGCCTTGGGGCTAGGCTACTTGAAGCACTGCCTCCTCCCATATTGTCCAGTCATCCAGTTAAGACCTGCCTCACATGCCCTGCTGCTCTCTGTGCATCTGCCTTCAGAGGTGAGGTGAGTGGCAGACAGAGACAGGGCTTTTTCAGTAGTGGCACCTCCCTTGTGGAATGGCCTTCCCCTTGATGCTCACCTTGTCCCTATGTTGGTTTTTTAAGGCTCCAGGCCAAAACATTTCTGCCCACCCTGCCTTTTAATTAAGGGGTTGATTTTTTAAAACACTGTTTTAGACTGGGAACTCTTGTTTTAAGCCACCTGTGGTCTGTTTTATGATCTGTGTGTTTTCATTCTGGGTTAGGGGTTTTTTTAACACTGGATTTTATTTTTTAATGTTTGCTTTTATTACTTTTATTTCGTTCACTACTCTGGGCAGGTTCCTGGAGAGGTGGCATAAAAATGTTATAAATAAATAAAAAGAAGGCCATCCCCCAAAAGGTGGGCTTTAAATATTGGGGTTGTTATTTGAGCCCCCACCAACTGAAAAACTAAACTAAAATGACACCTAGTTCTATCTGTTGTTGGGCAGCCAGTCTGACTCTAGTCCGGAAGATCTGAACCTGGTGTTGAAAGCTGTGGCTGGTTGGCTTAGACTGAGTCAACTTGAAATTGAATCCGATGAAGACGGAGATTCTGTGCCTGAGTCGAAGTGGCCCAAGGGTAGGGATCCCACTCCTAACCTTTCAAGGGGTACTACTGGTGCCAGTGCTGGAGGTTAGGAACTTGGGAGTGCTCCTGGATGCCTTAATAATGGAGGCCCAGGTAGCAGCCACTGTGAAGTCAGCCTTCTATCATCTTCAGCTGATTAGGCAGTTGGTGCCCTTCTTTGAACACAATGACCTGACAACAGTGATCCATACAATGGTCACCTCAAGACTGGATTACTGTAATGATTTCTACATGGGGCTGCTCTTATTCCAAATCCAGAAGCTGCAGCTGGTGCAGAATGTGGCGGCCAGGCTGTTGTTGGGCCTCCCTATGCAGGAGCACATCCAGCCTGTGCTAAAAGTTCTTACCTTTAAAGCCCTATATGGATAGGGACCTGCATACCTAAGAAACCACCTTTCCCCACATGTTCCCCAGAGAACATTGCAATCGGGGTCCCAAAACTGTCTGGCACTGCCGGGCCCCAGAGAAACCAGGCTGGCTGTGACAAGAGCCAGGGTCTTCTCAGTGGTGGCTCCGTACTGGTGGAATGAGCTCCCAGAAGACATCAGGGCCCTGTGGGAACTTATACAGTTCCACAGGGCCTGCAAGATGGAGTTCTTCCACCAGTAAGGTTGCCAACCTCCAGGTGGGGCCTGGGGATCTCCCGCTTTTATATCTGATCTCCAGCTGACAGAGATCAGCTCCCCTGGAGAAAATGGCTGCTTTGAAGGGTGGGCTCTATGGCACTGTACCATGCTGAGGCCCCTCCCCTCCCCAATCCCCACCTTCTCCTGGCTCCACCCCCAAAGTCCCCAGGTATTTTCCAACCTGGACATGACAACCCTATCCACCAGGCCTTCAACTAAGGAGCTGCACCATACAACTGAGGCCTCGGCCCCAGTAGTAACATCAATACTAACATCAGCAGTATAATTAACAGCCGATATAACCAAGACTACGATGGGAGCTGACTGCCTGTTTGTTGGATGCTGTTCATGCCTGCCATTGCATAGGAATCATCTTAGCACTAGCACTTCGTAATGTTGTATACTAATATTGTTATGATTTTATCTAAATTTGTTTTAGTTGTTTAATATCCTACGTAAGCTGCCCTGAGCCTGCTACGGCAGGGAGGGCACGGTAGAAATTAAAACCACTGGTTCCCAAAGTGGGCAATTCCACCCCCTTGGAGGCGCTGGAACAGTCCAGGTGAGTTGGAACGATCCAGGTTCAGATCCACAAACTGCATCTTTTTGTCCACTTCTTGAAGGTAGATGTCCAGGGGAGTGCTTTTTTCTGAAAAGGTGGTATGAAAAAATAAATGTGCAATGATGCCACTCCTAGGGGAGCTTATTACACAGGTTCTGAGTTGTAATGGAAAACACCCTGCTTTGACCTGTGACTGAGCATGTGTCTTTTGCAGATGGAATTGCAATCAGTACTCTGACCTGGATAGCCAGGCTAGCCTGATCTTGCCAGAAGCTAAGCAGGGTCACCCCTGTCAAGTATTTGGATGGGAGACTTCCAAGGAATACCAGGGTGATGATGTGGAGGTACACAATGGCAAATCATCCCTGAACATCTCTTGCCTTGAAAGCCCTACAGGACTGCCATAAGTCCACTGTGACTTGACAGCAAAAATTAAAAAAAAAAAATTGAATCAAGGTTCTAGTTAAGTATCTTGCCAAGCAAGGTGGTTTAAATGAGGAGAGGAACTTGTCTTTGCATCACAGACATTCCATGTGAGTGATATCATAGGTATCAACTTCAGGGGGGCTGGGGAGCTGGAGCCCCCCCCCCGAACTTTTCCAGGACATGCTGAGCCTCCCCCGGAGACAATGGCCTGCAATGTCTCTGGCCCAGCCCCAGCCCCCACCCCCTGGGAAATTGGAAAGTCTACGCCCTTGAGTGATATCAATTTGTAAGGACACTGAAGTGTAAAAATTAGAATGTACAAGTGGAGACCTGCAAGAAACTTGCAGGATAGTTATCCCATTCCTCACCCCTTTGCTTCCTCCCTTCTCCCCCTACCTCTCTCACACTCTTTCTCCCTTCTGCCCCCCTTTCTTACTCTCTCACTCTCCTCCATGTATGTTACTTCCTCTCTCTTTCTGACCTGTCATCATTCCCTTTGTTTTTCTGCCTCCCCACCTCATCACTCTTTCTCTTTCTGCCTCCCACCTCAAATCCCACCCTCCCCAGGCTCCACCTCTCAAATGGCTGGGAATTTCCCAACCTGGAGTTGGCAACCCTATTTCCTTCCCACCCAACAGCCAACCTACCTTTATCTGTCTTCAGCTTTCTATCTCCACCCCCCTCCCCTGCAGCCTCTACCTAGGAAAATTACAGTCTTTCTCCACAATGGGGACTAAAGCAGCTTACATTATTATTTCCTCTTTGTTATCTGCACAACAACCCTGTGAGGTTGGTTAGGCTGAAAGTATGTGACTGGTCCAAAATCTCCCAGTCAGCTTCCACTGCAAGATGGGGATCTGAACCTGGGTCTCGCAGATCCCAGTCTGAAGCTTGAACTGTTGCACCACAATGGCTTTCATACGGTGGCTGCTGATGAACTGTAGCAAAACAGCTGGGCCTAATTAAGTCATGCAAATCAGGTGGTATCAAGTCCCACAGAGGGTGCTGCCTAGGGATGCCAGCCTCCAGATGGGACCTGGGGATCCCCTGGAGTTACTGCTCATCTCCAGACTACAGAGATAACTTTCTATGGAGAAAATGGATGCTTTGGAGGGGGGAGTTTATGGCATTGTACCTCACTGAGGTCCCTGTCCTCCCCAGGCTCCACCCCCAAATCTCCAGGAGTTTCCCAGCTTGGCTCTGGATCCACTGCTGGTGGCTGGGGGGATACTTGGCAACCCTAGACTGCTGCCAGTAAAATCCCTGCCTTTGACTGACAGAAACAGTTGGAACCTTCCCCCCTCCCCCGAACATTCTAATCTCCTCAAAGTTGACGCCTGGAGCTGAGGCCATTTCAAAAGGTATTTTGGGGAATTCTATGGTCCCTGAAGGGTTTTTTTAACTTTTCGGATTTTTCTGCACATGGTGGGAGTGCCCCCTGTGTGTAGGAAAACCTCTCCCCCCCCCAAGGGCCCCCAGCTTGGATTTAGATATCCACACAGGGGGGGCCCACTTCGCTATTAGATATATAGATGTGACTGTGTGCTCTTAATTTGTGCAGCCAGTGGTTGTTTAGGAAAGTCTTGGGAAGATCTGATTTTGAAGGAAGGACTTTGGAGAATGGGAAGTACTTGGAGTTCATGGATGTAGGGGGAAAGTACTAACCAGTGTGCCTGTGGAATGCTCTACTAAGGGATGTTTGCCTCGCTCACTTATCACTGCTATTTTGCCATAATGAGGAAATCCTCCTCTTCCGGAGGGTCTTTGGTTCTTCAATGTGGTGGTGTTCACTCAATGTGAAGTTTATTTTCTTTATGAAGATAATTTTGTTGTTTCTTTGTACACATTCTATTTGTTGTACTTAAAAAAATGTGTGTGGCCCTTTTTAATGGGAGAATAGAATATATATATATACTTTTAATAAAGAACATACATAAACAAAATTCCATTCTTCTCAATGGAAGAAACTGGGGACTTTGGGGGAAAGCTGAGTATAGGAGGCTTAGAACTGTCTCTGATAAATTGCTGAACAAATTACTCAGGAATGAAAAATATGCATGAATGATTAGTGTAATATAACGGAGGCGATAACTGATAAATTGATCCCTTGGGATAGTTAATGGAGGACATAAAGGGCAAGGTTGTTTCACTGCTGAGAAGGAGGTTGTTATAAAAAAAATACTGAAAACTAATTGCTCAGCTGTCATTCTGCAAAATATTTAATGTAAATGACCACAGGAGAGATTAGGAGATCTGGTACAGAACTGCTGTAGATGTGCCCGTAATTATAGGGTGTGAAAAACTGAAAAACCTTTGGGAAAAGACTTAATAGGTCATATCACAAAAAGATTGGTGGAGGTTATTCAGCAGTATGTACTTAGGCTAATAAATGGATATTGTTTGGAATACACCTGCATATGATGCATGAACCTAAAAGCAGGAACCCAAGTACTTGATTTGCAAGCAGAAGGGAACATTACATCTCCATTAACGTATTCATGATCCTATAATTTCTGGCTACAGTTCCCAATCCACCCAAATCCATGTGGACAAATAATTCCAATGTTTTGATTATTTCGACATTTTTGTTGAAGCATTGGAACCATACAGAAATCCCATAAAGTAGCTGAGGGAGAATAGTGGTACGGAAAATCCGTTAAGCAGCCAGGACAAATTGATTACCTTTTTGGTAATGAAAGCAGGTTAATTTCGACAGCTTATTCTTAGCCAAGAGAAGGGCTTGGTCACGATGCATGGACCATTTTAAGTTGTAGTGGAAAATAACGCCCAGATACCTAAAGGATTTAACTTGGGCAATAGTTCTGCCATTGTATTTCCAAGTATGCCGCTTCCATGATTTGGAGAACAGTAAAATTTTAGTCTTGTCGTAATTGATGAGTAGGGAAATCTGGGCGCAATATGAGATGAAAGCTGATAGAAAGCGCATTAAACCCACTTTAGTAAGGGATAAGACTGTGGCATCATCAGCATATAGGAGAATGGGTACTGATTTTGAGTATAATTTGGGGGTATGACCCTCAATTTTAGATAAATAGAGGGGAAGATCAGAAAAAACAAGTTGAACAGGGTTGAATCTAGAGTTTGGACCACCACAATAAAATACTGGCTTCAATATCTTCCAATGTTATCTGCAGTCTATATTTATCTTGGGATCTATCCCCAAAACACTTCCACGAAGCCAAGCATTCACACTGAAATCTTAATGGCTGACCGTGAACAATGCATTGTCTGCAATAATTCAGGGCTCCTACATGTAGTTATAGCTAATATTAAAATAGTTCCTACCATTACTCAGTGAAATAAGATAAAACATTAACTGCTCTGTGTTGTGAAAACCTCTTGAAAATGTGAGAAGCAGTGAAGGATATAGCTAGGACATTTAGAGGAAGGGGGACTTCAAAATAAGAGTCAGGACTCTGTTTCAGATTTTGCTGAGGGGTGGGAAGGAGGCAAGATTCATTGCAAAGGTCAAAGGTCTACTTTGAGTATTTTAAAGATTAGATTGCAAAAAAAGCATTAATGTAACAGAAAAGCTTATAGCTTTGAGCCCCTATCCCTCTCTACTTACCTTGTGTGCAATAAGTTTTCAGGTGCTTGAGCGTTGGGGTGGAGTGGAAAAAGATGAGTCATTTATATTACCAATCTGTGTCTGGTGAGGTTACATGAGGAATGTATTTTTACAGACTGCTAAGTGACATGGTTACAGTTAGGGTGGGCTGGTGTTCAAGAACTGAGCATCTGCTTCACATGCAGAAGGTTCTACTTTCAGTCTTTGCCATCTCCATTTAAAAGGCTCAGATGGTATGTTTAATGCGAAAGACCTCCACCCGAGCTGCTGCTAGTTAGAGGAAACAATACTGGCCGTGATTGACCAAGGTTCTGCCTTGAGAGTCCTTTTCAGGTGTTACTGTTACACTGACCAAAAGCCTACCAACCATGTGTAATGGGAACATGTGTTACCTGTGATCTCCCAATATGTGTGGTTGCCATTTTGTGTGAACTGAAGCCACATGCATATTTACTACGCATGTAGAGCCCTGGTACATCAGAAGGGGCACCCTGAAAAGTCCATTGGTCAGTTCACACTTATTGAAGATGTATGCACATAGTAAGAACTTGCATTGCCCCCGTTTATACAACACCAGGCATATTGACAGAATCATGAGTAGTGTATACTTGCATTATACATAGTGTATGCTCCAGGTATGTCTGATTCTAATGCTTAAAACAGTCTAGTACAAAGCAGCTTCAGGTGCACAGTTTTCTTTGATGTAATTGCTTTCCTTCCCTGCTTTTTCTCCTTTGCTTTCAAGTTTAATAAATAATGTACTTTGAAAGATGTAAATTGCAATTTAGTTAGCTCTTTTAAAAAAAAAAGAGAGAGAGAGAGAAATGTATATTGGTGGTGTTTGAAGATTTATTTGTTTACTTCATCGATATCCCACCTTTCTCTCCAATGTGGACCCAAAGCAGCTCACCCTATTCTTGTCTTCTCCACTTTATCCTTGCAACAACCTCATGAGGTAGGTTAGGCTAATCCTTTGTGACTGGTTCAGGATCAGCTAGCAATCTTCCATGGCAGAATGGGGATCTGAACCTGGGTTTCCCACACCCTAGTCCAACTACTTTTACCTTACCATGAAAAGTGCAACCTGATACTTAAAGTTTGTTTATACATTGTGTGATATAAACAATGGCTCTGTGGCACAAAGGCAGCAGCGGAGGCCTGAGGAGGCTGCACTTACTGGGCAAAAGGCAGGAGATGCTCCAGCACAGAGCAGGGCACTTCATGAGAAGTCATGCAAACCCAGCTGGAGTGGGGTAAGGCAAGGATGGGGTTAAGAGAGCAACAAGGCTCTGAGAAGAAAGAGGTGGAGCTGGGCTTGACCAGCATGGGCAGAGCCCAGGGGATAAAAAGGCAATGTCAGAAGAGATTGGGAAGGTTAGGAATGTAAGCTGGCTGAGAAAAGATGAGGAGGTGCAAAGGAGGAGGAAAGAGGAACCAGAAGGAGGAGCTGGAGCCTAGGGCAAGATAAGGCTACCGGACTGGGCCAGGCCTGGTGGAAATGCCCAAAGGCAGAGCTCAGCCCTCTGAAGTTTGAAGGGCAGAAATGGGCAGGTTAATGCCTCATCTTGACCAGAGATTGAACTTCCTAAAGGATGTGTGGCAGTGCAGGTGGATGGCTGCTTCTTTTCCTGCATACATGGCTCACCTTGTGGGAGTAGTATGTGCTAGAATGAAAAGCAGACTGCATGATAACAAATCAGAACAAATGTGTTCCATTAAACAGAGACTGTGTTCTTGAAAGAAGCTATATTTTTGATGAAGGAATGATCTACCATTTGGGCTATTCCCTTAGCAGACATTGTCTTACTTACAGATTGTTCTAACTCAAAATTGGAACAACTGTGATATTTGAATACCTGCCAAAATAACTCTGCTGCTTTCTTAGCACTCTCTCTCTGCTTCGATGGAAGCCCCCTTGAATTTCAGCCCCATTTATATAATTCCCCCTTCATATAAATGTCAATTTGGAACCTTCCAATTTGGTGGAGAATCTCAATAGCCCGAGCCCTAACAGCTATCTGAGAAGGAAATGTGATCTCCCCCCTTGGTTTTTCTTCCAATTATTTCATTATTTATACTGCGAGTATCATTTGCCAAGATCCAGAAAAGCTGAAACATAAGCTTGGAGGGGCCTCGGGCTTGCCGTTCTCAAACAGTGGTCCCTCCTTCTCCTCTTCTTCTTCATGGCAAACTGCTTTTTGAAACAGAGAAGAGTTTAAAAAGCTGGTTTTGATCATGACTGTTCGAAACTACCACTAGGTAAACAGACGCCTCTTCTATCAGCTATTTGGAGCCCAGCCTAGATATTCTTCTCCTTATCTCAAGCTATGCTGTAAATCAGGCCTGCCCAAACTATGACCCACCAAGCCAAACACAGCCCAGCACCCATGTATTCTGACCGCCTCAAAGTTTGACAACCCTTTTGTTTTTGTGGGACTTGGCTAGCAGCAAAACCAAAACATTTAATCCATCCCCTAGGTGGCCACCATTTATTATTGGTGGGCTGCATTTGGTTTAGATGGTCACAGGACTGGGGGGCCTGTTGTAAATCTTTTATTCTTCCTCATTATGGGGATAGGGTAAAAGTCAACTGTCGAGCCGTAAACATGATTGGTAACATAAGCAAAAGAGGACAGTTCCCAGTTCCATGGACAAATAAAAGTAAGAAAAGAGAGAAGGAAGGAATGGGAGGGGGAAAGTAGCATAGGGTGAATGCGATGGAGTACAGTTACCCATACAGGCAGTCTGATACCTATGCATGTTTACTTAGAAGTAAATCAAGAGACTCAATGATAAAAATGCAGAGAATTACAGCATAAAGCCTTACTTTGTCTGGGAATGAGGATGGAAAGGTTAAGGCAAAGGCAGTGGACTCTCTTGTTCCTCACTTGACCTTGCCAAGTTTAAACAGATGAATTGCAGCCCTATAATGCCTGAAAACATATTTACCAGTGTTATGTCTGCTCCACAAAAGTCACTTTGTGCCCTATGGAAACTGCCTTTCCTAAACAGTTGTGGGAATAATTAATTTACGTATTTGGTCTACAACGATAAACCATTTCCTGAAGTGCAATTGTAAAGTTTTACTGAACTGGCTGCTCTCTGCCTCTCTTGTAATCCATCCTTTTATTATACAATTAACACACTTAAAAATCCATTTCCCTGTAATTTTATTACAATAACCCTTTGCCTAAGGATTCACCACTTCTATTTAAGGGAGCTTCTTATAACGTTCAATATATGGCTCATGTTTTATTCAAGAACTTGCTACATGTGCCAGCTGCCTGGGTCTGAGTCACTTCTGTATGCTATGGCTTAGCATGTATGTCATGAGACCCCCCCATGTAATCAAACCCACAGCCAGGACAGCCTAGTTCAGTCTTTCTGAAGAAGGAGACGAAAGTCAAGTTGCAATCAATCCATGGCAATCCCACCATGGGGCATTCCAGGAAAGACAGAGGTGGTTTGCAACTGCCTTCCTCTGCATAGCAACTCTAGACTTTCTTGGCACTTATCCAAGTACTGACCATGGCCAACCTTTGCTGAGCTCTGATGAGCCTGGGCTAAACTGGGTTATTTGTGCTGCTGTCTTTTGGAAACCTCCTCATCACAATATACAAATAGAAACATCTGCAGAGATATCAGACAGCAGAATTTTTAGGGAGAGGAAAAACTGCTCAAGACCACCCCTATATAAATGGGGGGGAAATAAAACTCACAAAAATTGATATTTAAATATGTCGTAATACACAAAAACTGTTAAAACAGAAAACCATGGAGAAAAAGCTAACACAAATTGTTACTTGAAAGAAGACTCAGACCATGAAACTGCAGTTTGGGAATCTCTGGACTTTAATAAGATAATTATACATAATTATCACATTTATATTTTATGTCTTCAGGCAACATTATATTAATATAATGTCACAATACATAACAATAATAATAATAAGCAACTTCTGCCCCATTACCTGCCTTCCAACAACTTTTAAACTACTGACAGGAATTGTAGCCAATTCTTTTCAAGAATATCTACAGCTCAATTCAGTTCTACCACATGAACAAAAAGGAATTTTCCAAAAATCCCAAGGCAGTAAAGATCAGTTACTGATTGATAAAATGGTATTACAAAATTGTAAAAAAATGACCTGAATGTTGCTTGTATTGATTACAAAAAAGGCATTTGATTCATACATGTATCCTGAAAACACTAGAAATGATAGACATCAGCAAAACTGTAATAACACTTATCATAAATGCCACGAGTAAATGGAACAGCAGGCTTATAGTGAATGGAGAAGAAACTGGAACAGTTAATATCAAACAAGGAATTTTCCAAGGAGACCCACTATCACTGCTGCTCTTTGTCGTTTCCCCCATACCACACACCATCATTCTCACCACAGCTTGGTGTAGTAGTTAACAGTGGCAGACTCTGATCTGAAGAACCAGGTTTGATTTCCCCTCTCCTTCGCATGAAGTCAGGTGCGTGTTCTCTCAGAACTCTTTTAGCTCCAGCTACCTCACAAGGTGCCTGTTGTGGAGAAGAAGAAGAAGAAAAGATTGGATTTATACCCTGCCCTCTACTCGGAGTCTTAGAGCAGCTTACAAATGCCTTTCCCTCCCTACAACAGACACCCTGTGAGGTAGGTGGGGCTCAGAGAGCTCTTTCCAGAACTGCTCTTTCAAGGACAGCTCTTAAAGCACTATGGCTTGCCCAAGGTCATCCAGCAGCTGTGAGTGGAGGAGTGGGGAATCAAACCTGGTTCGCCCAGATTAGAGTCCACGCACTTAACCACTACACCAAACTGGAGAGAGGAAGGGAAGGCAATTGTGAGCCACTCCCAAGTTGCCTTTAGGTAGTGAAGAGCAGAATATAAAACAACTTGTCTTCATCTTCTTCTCCTCCTCCTCCTCCTCCTCTCTCCTCTCTCCTCCTGCTCCTCCTCCTGCTGCTGCTGCTGCACAGACCTAGGATACCAGCTTTCAAAGACAGGTCCAAAGATTTCACACTTATTATATATGAATGACTTGAAAATGTATGGAAAATCATAATCAGAGATGGATTCTTTACTAAATATAGTTCAGATATTCAGCAAATATATTCAGCAAAGATGACAAATGTGCAGCATTAGCACTGAACAGAGAAAAGATTGTTGAACAAGAAGAAATCAAGATGCCAAACAACAACATCAAAACACTGGGCTTTGAAGAAAACTTCAAATATCTTGAAATTTTGGAAGCTGACAACATCAAATATACCCTTGTTAAGAAAAATGCAACCAAGGAGTATTACCAGAGTGTTTAAAAGATATTGCAAATAAAATTAAATGGAGACAACATGGCAGGAGGAAAAGAGGAAGACCCAACATGAGATGGATTGACTCAATAAAGGAAGCCAAGGCCCTCAGTAGGACGTGAGAATGGCTGCTAATGATAAGACATTTTGGAGAATGTTAATTCGTAGGATTGCCACAAGTTGGAAGCAACTTGATGGCATTTAACACACATACACAACATGGTAAAGGCAATTAGCATGTGAGTGGAAGTCCCAGTTCTAAGATACACAGCTAGCATTATCTATTTGAAACAAGCAGAATGAGAAGATCACAAAACTCACAAGATAATGACAATGCATCACTCACTACATTGTCAAAGTATGTTGATCGTCTTTACTTACAAGAACATTAGGTGGAAGAGGTCTCCTGAAAGTTAAGCAGTTGAAGAAGAAAAACGAGCACTGAATGACTATACCAAGTAAAGCAAAGAGAAGCTTCTAGTTGAAGTGTACAAACAGACTTAGTCAAGGTTACAGAAACCAAAGAAGATTACAAAAAAGATTGCAATCAAAACTCACTTTGGCAACTGGAAGGAAAAGCACTTGCATGGCAGTATTTTCCTTTTTGTGTTTGTGTGAGTATTTGTGTGTGTGTGTGTTCGCACCTGGAACCTGGATTTCAGTAAAGCTTCTGACAGAGTTCCCCATGATGTTCTGATGGGTAAATTAGAGGACTGTGGATTGGACACTAGGATAGTTAGTTGGATAGGGAACTGGTAGGAGAACTGCACTGAAAAAATAGTTGTCAATGGTATTTCATCTAAATGGAAGGAGGTGTCCAGTGGGGTGCCACAGAGCTCGGATCTGGGCCCACTACTTTTCAGTATTTTTTTAAATGATCTGGATGAGGGTGTGGAGGGGCTACTAATTAAATTTGCAGATGATACTAAATTGGGAATAGCAGCAAACACACCAGAAGACAGATAGAATTCAACAAGATCTGAACATGCTGGAAAAGTGGGTGGATGTGAACAAGATGCAATTCAACAAGGATAAGTGCCGAGTTCTACATCTAGTTAACAAAAATGAGGAACATGCATACTGAATAGGGGATATGCTTCTGGGTAGCAATGTGTTTGAACAAGATTTTGGGGTACAGGTGGACCGTAAGTTAAATATGAGCAGCCAGTGTGATGTGGTGACAAAAAAAAGGCTAATGTGATCTTGGGGTGTATCAACAGAGACATAACATCCAAATTGCAAGATGCCATAGTTCTGCTGTACACTGCATTGGTTCAGCCACACCTGGAGTATTATGTGCAGTTCTGGAGACCTCACTTCAAAAAGGATGTGGAAAGAATGGAGCAGGTGCACAGGATAGCCATGAGGATGATCAGGGGGCTGGAGACCAAGCCCTATGAGGAAAGGCTGAGAGACTTGGGAATGGGTTGAGCGAGGACAGGATTGCTCTGTTTAAGTATGTGAAGGGCTGTCACTTAGAGGAGGGCAGGGAGCTGTTCCTATTGACAGTAGAGGATAGGATTTGCAATAATGGGTTTAAATTATGGGTAGGAAGGTACCGGCTGGATATTAAGAAAAACTTTTGTACAATAAGAGCTCCCCCTCACTGGCAGTCTTTAAGCAGTGGCTGGACAAACACTTGTGGGGGATGTGCATTGAGCAGGTGGGTTGATGGCTTGTATGGCCCCTTCCAACTCTGTGATTCTATGATTCTAAGTCATGGTGACTTCTGGTGACCCCTAATGGGGCTAGAACATTTTAAGAGAGGTGGCTTGCTATTGCCTGCCTCTGCATCCTAGCCCTGGTATTCCTTGGATTTCTCCCTTATAAGTATTTGCCAGGGTTGGTTCTGCTTAGCTTCCAAGATCTGTTGAGATCAGGCTTGCTTGGGCTATCCAGATCAGGGCAAGCATGGACAGTATTTTAAAGATATAGAGAATAAAGTTGATAGTAAAAATACTTGCAAGTGGCTCCAAAATGGGCACTTGAAGAAAGAAACAGAAGGACTCATTCTAGCTGCACAACAGCAGGAACTCAAAATGAATAGTGTGACTGCCAAGATTGAGAAGACCAGTGATAACAGCAAATGCCAACTTTGCAAGACAAAAGATGAAACAGTTGACCACATGGTCAGTGCCTGCAGTACAATTGCTCAAACTGACTATAAAGGACATCATGATAGAGTTGCAGCTATGTTGCAATGAAATCTTTGCAAGAGCTATGGCTTACCATCAGCCAGAAATTCATGGGAGCGCAAACCAGGTAAGCTCATGGAGAATGATGAAACAAAGATTATTTGGGACTCCTGGAGCATAACACCCTTGATATCGCAACTGTTGAAAAAATGAGAAATAGGGTATGGATCCTGGGCATTGCAATCCTAGGAGACAGCACAATAGAAAAGAAAGAACAGGAGAAGGTCATGAAATAGCAAGACCTACGAAGAGAGTTAGAGCGCCTCTGGGAGAAGAAGATGACCATTGTGCCAGGGGTCATTGGAGCCCTTGGAGCAGTGCTGAGAAGTCTCAAGAAACACCTGGACATTCTGCGCACTGAACAAATAATATCAGCTCAGCTCCAGAAAGCAGTGTCACTGGGAACAGCAAGACTCCTGTGAAGATATATCTGCAATTCCCAAGAACTTGGCTAGATTTCAAATTGCAGAACACTATCTACCAGTCAAATATCTGACTGTGGCTCATCATCATCATCACCACCATCATCATCCAGTGTCTGAATAGTTCTGAAAGCAGACAGACAGGGTAGAGGTTTCTGTTTAGAATATTTCTATGCTGTGCCTTCACGGTCATGCTTACAATTAACACCCACATCTGTCTTTTTATGCCATGCTTTCTGTTTAAGGCTCAGTCCAGAGCAAAGTTTTGTCACCCACGGTTGATGCTAAATTAGCTATACAGAATCCCAAGCATTGAAGTCAATGGCCTTAGAAAGGTGTGACTCTGCTTAGGGCATTTATTTAAAATACTTATATGCCTTATATACCTGCATTTCTCCCAGAAGATCTCTAGAATCCAAGGTGAGTAACCAAAAGCAAACAAATAAACAAAAAACTCAAAGCATGCAATGTATAAGAACAGTAAAATACCCATCAAAACAATCATGAAAACAGAAGCCAAGCACCAGGAGATGCTCCATAGTGGGGAATAAGCCAAGGGCAAATGTCGTAAAGGAATCCTCTGCCTTTCTGTCCTGCTGTGCTTCTCAGCATTCATGCAGAGAGACAAGAGCCATGGCAGCATTGCCACATACGCACATTTGTAGCAGGTCTTTCCAGAAGCAACAAAAAATGGCAGTGCTGATCTGGCAAGTGGGCCTCCCTGGATTCAAAGACTACCACTGTAGTCCACAAAAGCCCCTGCCACAATAAATCAATTAATATTTAAGGTACCACAAAACTCCATTTGGTTTTATTGTGATTTATTGGGCATGTAAGAAAGGGCCACAAGAACTAAGCACTTGTTGCCAAAAAATGTTGACTCTGAGGCTGCAAATGGTACTATTCTTTTTAAATTCAAATGCTGGTCTTCTGGTCACTAACTGATAATTCCAAATTCTATTTGCATGTTTATCTTGTTCATGAAAGTCAGGTATGCTTAATTGTAAACAAACCATGGTGATTGACAGATAAGATTGACAGCTATCAGCAACGTCTCTGGTGCCCTTAAGGCACTCCAGAACCTTTTCTAGTAAATAATCTGAATGTCAGCTGTTGTTACTGTATCCTCAGAAAAGGGGAACTGCTTCAAGAAAAGAGTGCTGAGGTTGCCTTAATGACCTCTCACATGGTAAACTCATCGGCTGGAGTAAAATACATATTTAATGACAAAGATGATGAGCTTCCAACAGGGGCATCTGATGTGCTAAATCCAACATAAAGAAAGATACAGATGCTGAAAGCTGAACAATTACTTTGGTGAAATACTTGTTACCACCATTAAGATGTTTTTACTATGCTTTGAAATATCCTGATTGGAAAGACAAGTATTATTTCTTCAGGGGTCATAAAACCGAGTGGGAAGCAAGCCCAGAATTTAACGGACTAAGAACCTAACTAGATGATACATGTACCATGACTCACAAATGTATGTGACATTGGGGAACTAATGTTCGGCTTGGGATCATAGCACAGGAGGAGGAAGGATTTCAGCCTTCCTTACTGCACCGTTTCCCCAAGCTGAAACATCTGAAGGGAACCCTGTTTGCCCTGCTGTGAGGCTGCCTGTGTACTGACTGCAGCACATGGAACCCCACACTGGGGCAAACAGGGTGCCTCATAGCCATTTTGGATCAGGAAAACAACACAGGAGGGAAGGCTGAAGGCCCTTCTCCCTCCATGCTGTGCTCCTGAGCCGAATTGGGCTTTGGTGTGCTTGGGAATGTTAGTTCCCTGCCTGCAAGTTAGTTTGGAGCATCACAACCTGACTTATCTCATATGTCATTTGGCCCTAAGAGTGGGGTTTCACACAACCCTTTATCTCATTTAAATATTATTATCCATGTTCTAGCGCCTTCATATGCATGGTTATCACATCAGCTAAATATAGTGCAGAGGAAAGACATGCTGGTGTGCTAGTAGGGGGAGAGAAGAATATAAAGAAGCTGGCACAGGTTTTAAATAATTTTAAGGGAGAGTTCAGGCTGCTTGAAATTGTTTCCAAGGGAGAAAGTGCCAAGGAGGAATGAAGGCTGAAGTTAGAAGCATGCCAAAAATCTAGGACCGAAAAGGAAGAAGGGTGGAGAAAAAAAAGTTCAGACTACATATCTTTTCCCCAAGATCTCTTTAACTCTGCTTTTTCAGGGTTCATCAGCTGGAGAGAGAAAGCCCAAGATGGTCCCTGCAGTTGTTTTGGCTAGGGAAATTGTGAGGGAAGGAAGGAAGGTTCTGGGCACACTGAGCACAATGTTGGTTAGAGACAGGAGTTTGCTATGGACACATGCTACATTTTCAGACATTCTTGATCTTGGGGATGGAGCCTTATGTATGTAAGAACATAAGAGAAACCAATGTTGGATCAGGCCAATGGCCCATCCAGTCCAACACTCTGTCATACAGTGGTCAAAAATAGCAGGTGCCATCAGGAGGTCCAACAGTGGGGCCAGGACACTAGAAGCCCTCCCATTTCATGTGTGCTAATTTATAAACCTGGACAAAAGGTGCAGGGAATCATTTTTTTTTAAAGCTAATTAAGACATTGAGAAGATTTTTTTAGACAATGAAATTGGCAGGATTTTATACTGAAATTATAGATTTTCATTATATCAGTAAGACCAGGTCCCCAGTGTATTTTCTTTTAAGCTGTTTTTTTCTCCTTGTAGAATATCTTACTATCTGACCAGAGGAGTGCTCTGAGACTCTGCTAATAGTCCCAGAAAGACTGGGGAAAGACATAAAAATCCAGCTCCTTGAAAAGTGAAAGGAATTTTGATTCCCTCCCCTGCAACTCCCATATGCCAGCAAAATAATAGTACTTGTTGTCTTTTCATGTGTACAGGAACACCATCATGAGGAAAAAATGTAATTTAATGGGGGGAAATCTCGCAAAAATGGATTACTGATGTCATTTTTAAACTTGAACATGAGTTCAGAACAAAAAGTCTAGGCCCTGATTAATGGTTCTCCTCTGCAGTGTTCAAGGCAATGGTTTGGTGGACATCAAGCATTTCCTTCTCTGTGTACCTTTGGTCACTAAGCATGAAGGTTATTCCCAGACATCTTGTGCTGTAAGCACATTAATTTCTAGAACTGTAGATTCTTGCTGCTCTGTCAGTTTTTCAGCAGTGAAATTAGCTGTTAAAAATGCAGTTGTAGTAGAGGTCATTTCATGTTGAGGAAAGAGTTGTCATTCCTCCTCTGTAAAAAGGTGTCAAGGGAAGGGGATGTTTCGACATGCCACTGCCTGATAATGTCTTTTAAAAATTCCAGTCTAACATACTGAAACAAACCCCATCCGGTTCCGAGGCAGTTTCGTGAGCTACATACACCCCTTGAGGTCCAGGAATTGTTGTCAAGAGCAGTACTATTTGCAGAAGAGATGAAGGGTTTTGCCAATCCTGGGGTTGTTAAAATAAACATAAAAGCCCACATTTAGTTGTTCATTTCCTTTTTAGGCATCTTTTCAAGGTCATTCTAATTAATATGGATTATAAATTGATCAAGTGGATTGTTCGTTTTTTAAAAGACTTCATGCTCTAACTGGGCATTTTGGCTTTTTGATGTCCAAAAGAGGAAAAGAGGAATTTAACAATTTAGAATCATCAAATTGGAAGGGGGCCATCTAGTCCAACCCCCTGCTCAATGCAGGATCAGCCTAGAGCATCCCTGACAAGTGTACAGAAATTTAACAGGCCTTTCTTACTGAATGTTCTACAAAATATGGGCTGTGTTCCTGCATTCTGGAACTGGATGCATAAAATATACTTGACCCAACAAGCAAAGATTTTAATTAATGGGAAATTAACAGAAACAATTCAAAAAAGAACATGTCAGTTATTTATCCCCTTTATTGTTCAAATTAGCAATAGAGATTTTAGCTATGAAGATCAGACAACAGAATTAGGGGAATAAAAGTGGATGTAGAGTTCAAAATGAAAAGCTGTGCAGTCAACATAGTTCTAACAGTCTTGAATCCCCAGAAATCATTGCAATATGTAATTGAACATATCAAAGAATTTGGATCCTCATTAGGCTATGAAATTAACAGAAAAAAAGACAAAAATGATAAAAAATTTAACACAAGAAGAAGAAGAAGAGATTATAAAGAGCACAGAGTGCTCAGCAGCTACTGATCCTATTAAATATTTGGGACCAAATGTGACTGGGCAAAACTTTAATCTTTTAAAAAATGACTAGCAGAAAATGTGGAAATTGATGCAAACAGATTTATCAAAGATGGAAAAAAATTTAAATGTGTCTGGGAAGGAAGAAAGGGAGGGAGGGAGGGAGTAGTAGTAGTAGTTCGTTTTATATCCTGCTCTTCACTATTCAAAGGAGTCTCTGAGTGCCTTACAATTGCCTTCCCTTGCTCTCCCTGCAAAAGGCACTCTGTGAGGTAGGTGGGACTGAAAGATTTCTGAGAGAACTGTGACTGACCCAAGCTGGCTTCATATGGAGGAGTGGGAGATCAACCCCAGTTCTCCAGATTAGAGTCCACTGCTCTTAATCACTACACCAAGCTGAATGTGCTGCCAAAACTAAACTTTCTGTTCCAAATGTTACCCATATACATAGAAGAAAGAATACTGAAAGAGTGGCAAGGACAGATAAAACCAATGCGAACAGCTATGGGGAAAAGATATCAAATTTAGACAGCCAGACATTAAGAGAAAATTGGTACAAAATGTTTTTAGATGGTATATAACTCCAAAGAACATTGAGAAAGCAGGTGAAACTACAAAGGAAAATGATGGAAATGTCAGTACATAGATGGAACCTTCTTACATTTGTGATGGACTTGTAAAAAAGCAAAAAAGATGCTGGAAAGAAATATACTGAAAAATGCAGAACATATTAAAGTTTAAATTCCCAATGGAAGCTAAGGGAATGCTATTAGGCATTCTGTCTAACAAATTTCAAAAAAAAATTAGGAGAGGTATTCAAATGCATAGTGACAGTGACTAGAACTATTTACACAGAAAAATGGAAATTAGATTGTCCACATTTAGAAAAATGGGAAAATAAACTTGCAGAATATGCAGTAATGGCAAAATTAAAAACATACCTGAGAAACAGGTGTATTACAAAATTTGAGGAGAGATGGTGTGTGTACAATATGTACTATGATAGCAGGAGACAAACTTAGAATGAAAAGCAGTCTAAAATATTATATAAATATAAGGTAATGAAACAGAAGTAGAATTAAAATCTGTTTTAAATGTAACATCTTAAATACAAATGGGTTCTTGATGTGAGATATATAAACCTTCCTTTGCACCTTGGATATATTTTTTTATCTATTAAAAGTTTTGATGAATATGTAGAAGTGGCAAAAATATGTAATATTGTATATGCAGTAATGATGAAACTAATGATGTAGTCAAAACAGATTGTAAACTTTGAAACTTAAAAATGTTGAATACAATTGTATCTCAATAGAAGTAAGGACTAGGGATGTAACTAACAGGATGTAAGGGAAAGTATTTTTTATCTTATACCTTCTGTATTACATAATTGTCCTCAACAAATGCAATTATGTTGTATAACCCCTTTTTTTCTTTCCCTTTTCTTTTCTGTATGCCCACTGTCTTCTTAAATAAAAGATTTAAAAAAAAAAAGGAATCAGGTCTGTTGTCTACCATTCAGGGACCCATAGCTTCTAGAACAGGGATAAGCAACTCTTTATAATTAAAGAACACAACCATAATTAATGTAATTAATTATTTATTAAATATTAAACATTACCTGTGGTAATATTAATTACAAATTAATGAACATCAAGATGCAGACCAAGGACTGCATTTGACTGGTTTAGTTTCTGGTTATTGGCAGTCCTAACTGGAGTTTTAAAAACTGTGACCTTTATGTGTTTTTATAATTGTTGTTTCATTCATATTGTTTTATTGTGTTTTTTGTAATCATTTTATTTATATTATAAGCCACCTTGAGTTCCATTAGGGAGAAAGGCAGTTAATAAACTTTTAAAATAAAATAAATATAACAAAATAAAAATATACACCTTAACATTCTTGAGAACTGATTAATTAATCTGTTATTAATATATCATGTTGATTAACAATAATTCTTGATATTATTAATAGATCATGTTGTTTAACCATCTATACAGTTTCTGCTGCCCAAGCATGGGATTTGCAAGTCTTTTTGTTTGGGGAGTGGCATGCATAATGTCTGTTAATAAGTAATAGGTATACATAGGCATACTCTGCGTGATTTTTGTTTTGTACCGGCTTAGATCAGTAAATGGTTTGCACTTAATACTTCTGGCAATTATTTATGCGTATAATTTCCCTTTCCATAGAGATGACATCTTTTAATCCAATAAAAAACTTTGCCTGCCATTGCCTTCACAGACTGGATATTCTAGCATCCCATTTAGCCAGCATTTTCTTTTTAAAAGAGCCATCTCTGTTTCTATCCTGAGTCACATTTGTCTCTGGAGCTGTAGGCTGAAGATCCCTGTTCTAGAGCCTGAACCAGAAGAACTCTTACTTGAGATCAAAACCTCAGAGGTTGACTCTCCTGTGCTCCTGTTGAGTTAGGGAGGGGAAAATTGAACTGTGCTAGATCTGGCCTACCCTTTTCACCCACTTTGGGACTATTCATTGAGTCCTAGAGCAGCATCTCAAACATTACTTTTCTACTGAGTGCAGTGATTAGAAGGGCAAACTAGGATATGGAAAGACCTAGAATCAAATCCTCACTCTGCCATGGAAGCTTGCTGGGTAGCCTTGGGCCAGCCCTTCTGTCTCAGCTTAACTCCCCCCCCCCCATGCACACATCTAGGGTTGCCAGCTCTGGGTTGGGAAACACCTGGAGATTTTGGGGGCGGAGTCTGAAGAAGGTGGGGTTTGAGGAAGGGAGGGACTTCAGTGGGGTATAATGCCATAGAGGCCACCTTCCAAAGCAGCCATTTTCTACAGGTGAACTGATCTCTGTTGCCTGGAGATCAGATGTAATAGTGGGTGGGCTCTATCCACCACCTGGAGGTTGGCAGAGTTGTGAGAATAAAATAAGGCAGGAAGGTCTATGGTGCACTGCTCTGAACTCCCTGCCCTGTCCTTCTCTCCAAATGTGCACCAAAACAGTACTGAACCCTTAAGGCCCTAATTGGGAAGATCAAGACAAAGATGTTGAAGTAGACCAAGGATTCCCCAACCTTTGTGAGCTTGCAGGAACCTTCAGGATTCTGACACGATGTGATAGGCACAGCCACAAAATGGCTGTTATAAAATTGCTGCCATAGGAGAGGCAGTCAGCCACAAAATGGCTTCCACAGCTTACCTTCAGTTACACAGTAAAGGTCTTTGTACTGTGGTGGCAACTGCTGCCAAAGCAACTTTAAAAAAAAAATCTGCTCAGCCAATCAAATCTCCAGTGGCCATTCAGAAGCCTTACTGGGTGAAAGCCCCACATGGCCCCTCCCACTTTCTGAAAAAAGGAAAGATATTGGGCGCCATGGTGATCCCAGGCAGCATGTGGGGATCCTTGAATTAGCAGCTCTTCATGTACAGAAATGCAGACTGACAGACACGCATTACTGTCAGACTCTTGAACAAATCTTTGGAAGTGATTTATTTATTGAGAAATAAAGATGTTTCATGCTAAGATGATCTGTGTCAGAACTGACTCCTTTGGTGCCAGTTCTGGTATTATACATAATTCAAATGACACCCCCCCCCCTTGTGACCAGTCCAATCACACCAACCCATCCAGCCGGCCAAAATCTATTTTGCCCCATTCACCCTCCCCCCCAGCACCTGGAAGCATAGTGTTACATTAATCAAGTAGTGCCTGGCACCCAAGGCCAAAGCAAGCATTCTTTCCCAGTGAAGGGAGGCCCCACGTAGATGCTGTTACAAGCTAGTATTCCCAGCCAAGCAGTCCTCACACCCCCACACTCACATGTTCACCTCCCTCCCAACTAGAACAAACAGTATGACAGACACACAACCACATACAGTGCTGGAAAACATGGCGAACGAGATCTAAGCTGTCCCATTGGGACCAGTGGGAAGGTATTCTTCTGTCAGTCAACCCAGGCTTTGCTTTGGTATTCAGTAGCCCCCACTGCATTTGATCATAGAAGATACGAGGAATCACACCTCTGTGATTTTTAAGCCAAGATTGTGTACTGTATTTCTGTTATCTGCCTTCTCCTTGCCAAGTGGTTGTCACCAGGATATTCCTGCAAAGTGATACAGTGCTACTCATTTCCATTTGCCACCAAGTTTCTACAGTCAGCAAGGGATGCTGTGAGGAATCCTGTGAAAGCCCAGTGTCAGTTTGACGATATTTTTTTATTGCAGATCACTGCAAACCCCTCTTGTCAGATCATTGCTGGTCTTCTCATGCACACAGGCATGCTTTCCATGTCTTGTCCAGAAGGCTGAGTCATGGGATCTGCATCACTGGAGCTGCTGAGTCCCACTGCTCCTCTTGTAGCCACCTCTGTCATGATTTTACTTGGCAAATAATATGTACGTGGCTGCTTTTCAGGACCAGGAAGCTTTGTTTTTGATCCAAGAATGGTCTCTGTTCCATATTTAGGGAGGGTTTACAAGGAAAATGCATAGACTGTGATTTGTTTTCAAGATGGAAACAGATATTGAGAAGAAAGAAGGGACCTCCAGAGATGAATTGTGCAGCCTGGGGCCATTAAGGAAACACAAATGGCTCTAGAAAAGAACCATGCAGAGGCCTGCAGGCCTGCCAGCATGGCATTGTGGTCAGAGGGTTAGACTAGGGAGACCCAGGTTCAGATCTCCACTCTGCCATGGAAGCATACTGGGTGACCCCGAGCCAGTCACAGGGCAGTCGCTATGAGGAAAAACGGAGGAGGGGAAAACAAAGTTGTAAGCTGGGTAGGGTTATCACTGGGGAGAAAACAGGGTATAATTATCTAAATAAATAAATGTGTGCATGACAAGAGGGGGAACATGTTCACTTGAAAATGTTAAGTTTGCATTTCGGTAACTGAAGCTACATGTATATTTGTCTGATTTTCAGAATTTAATATTTGTATGTTTACATGCTTCAGATTTTGGCAACCTTTTGGTTGTTGGTAGTCAAATTCTTTGGAATCTCCACCGGGGGAGAAAAGTGGGGTGAAAAATAAATAAAATGCTCGGGAGAGGAAGAAAACAGTTTTTGAGATATAACCAAATTTCTATACGTTGAAACATTCAATATACTCGGGAAAGATTTTCACATTTAAGGTTTCCCACTTCATTACAGAGGTAGATTTTCATTGATGTGATTTTCTGTATACACTGATATTCTAACTGGTATGGTGAAGAAAGGGGAAATATACAAATTGCATTCATGTTCTGTTATTTTAAAACAACTGCATTTTATTTCTAATGTAAATATTGCTGGATCGAGAATGGGTCGAATTGGAAAGAGAGGCAGAATGTTATCATTCTCATCATATTGGTTTGGGAAACTCTCCCCCCACCCCCAGTATGTGAAGTAGTCACTCAAACCATTTTGCAAACTTTCCCACAAGGTTGTGTGCAAGAGTTTCTGCAGCTGTGGTGTGGAAGCCTATTGCATCAGGACCTGGGAGATCCATTCAGGTCTCACTCAGAAGCATGGTGAGTGGTGTTGGGAGGGTCAGTTGTTCTTTTACAGTCTAACCTCTTTCTTGGGGTTGTAATGAGAAAATGGGAGGGAGGAGATGACCATGTGCAAGGTGTTTGGTAGAAGACTGGGATAAACTATATTTGTATATATAGTTGGATAACAGGGAGGTCCTTGTGTTTCTACTTAAGGAAGAATGCCTTTGGATTTAGTTTCACTTGTCTTTTACAACGCTGTCTAGTGCAAAACTTCCCCTCTGCATATAGAGAGGTATCTCTGTATCCCACCCATTGATACTTCCCTACCCAAGAATTCCTACGTATAAATTTTTCATTCACAGAGCATATTGGTACCAAGTGCTTTACAAGAATCATCTGTTCTCACAACAATCCTATTAATTAAGATGCTGTGCCTACACTGTAGATGGAGCCGGGATGACTTCCTCAGGCAGAACTGAAAAACTGAGCTCAAGTCTGTTTCCTTCAAGCCCTAAAATTCTGCCCAGTGAAACTGACTATGATACTGTTCTAACTCAAATCTAAAGAATCATTTAGATTGCAGTTATATTACAGATAGTTTACCTCAACTTTCATTGTAGGAAGACTAGGGATGAGCAGAAACAAGTGATACCCCACACTTCAAAAATTGCTGAGATTTATTTTGGATTGTGGAAACCGGAATAGATTCTTCAATCAGTTTCAGCAACCACAAAAAGTCCTAGCTTTGGCACATTCCTGTTGATCCCCAAAATGCATTCATTGCATCAGACACAGCAAGAGAATGGACTAACTGTTGGCTCAGACCATGAAAGAGGGACTCTGAAACAGGCCAAGTTATGCCCATGTATCATACTAGGATACTGTTGTGCTTGCTTCAGACTTCTAGTGGACATCTGGTTTTGCCGGATATGACCAGAACATGTAGAACAAGATCCTGGAATGCCCTAGGCAATCCTGAATTCTCTGAAGCTCGGGTTCAACCGTGGGGCATGGTTGTAGCAGATATGATTTGTAGTGTGGGTTTGAATCTATTGCAGTGCAGTCAGTTGGGGCCTGAAGCATACAATAAACCTCAGGATTCCTTTCTATATTCTGGTAGTGATAGAATTTGGTAGCGTCCCTAACTGAATTTGGTAGTGTCCAGTTCACAGCAGAATACATTGGCTTGGCTCCACTGTGGATGGAAGGATTGCTGCATTTCTCACCTCCCCGCTTCCACTGGAGCCTAAAATGCCCCCCAAAAGCTGGGGGTTTGGCTACAGCAGGATGGGAGGAGGTAAAGGGGTCATGATTTATGGACAGAAATCATTCCATCCATGGAAATCCTTCTGCCTATGGAAATGCACTAAGCCAGTGCATGTTGAAACCAATGTATGTTGTGAATATGCAGAAAGATGGATAAGTTGATGCTCTTAAAATGAGAGTAAATTGAAAACGAGCGCTCATGCCAAATTGCCAAAATGGCATGTTCACACAGCCACCTCCACTTGAAACCCGCCTTCTTCCGGTTCACACTGCCTGAAAGCGGGAGGCATGTGGAAGATGGCCCCTGGACACTGGTTTCTCCTGGTGTCCTGCTACAGCGAGAGGAAACCAGCTTCAAAGCGTGTAAGTGCGGAAGAGAGCTGAGGGACAGCTGCGGATGTCTGAACGGGCTCCCCTCCCCCGCTTCCAAGCGGAGCTCTCCCGGGGCAGATTGCCAGTCTGTCCTCAGCCCTAGTTCATGCTATAGTACACATGCTGCCTGAAGGTCCATGATGTGGTTTCGCCTCTAGTATTCTAAGCCAGGGAGCAGGTGGGAGCTCATCTCTGGTGACATAACCAGGCTCACAGTCTTAATTCTACATTGTAAGCTGGCTGAGTGTTTTTGTCCACAATAGCCCCAAATCCCCACTGCCCATGCCATTTATCACACCTCGCCTGCACAATCTGCGATCCACCAAGCTTAACTTGTCCCACCAACCATGTGTCATGGAACACCATCAATTTCCTGTTATAACTGCTTATCAGGAACTGCAGAAAAACAGTGGCAGGTTTCAAGAATCATAGTAAACAGCTGGTGTGCTGTACTTAACAAGATGGCCCATTTCGTGCAGGTCTGGGCTAAATGAAAGGAGGGGACTCTTCCTGGCCAAAACCAATTATTTCTTGATTGTGCATGAAAGATATGTTCTGTTGATGAACAGCATAGTTCTGTAGCTGCTTTTAGTGCCACTACTCTCAGCTTGCTCTGTTCTTGCTTAAAAGAAGCAATAATACAGCTGTTCGTACTGATTTACTGTTGTTGCCTTGAGAGACCTAATTATTTTGCAGGATGGCATCATTAATGTATATAGTCCCGACGAGTCATTGGTTGCTCCACAGAGGTAGGTGGTGAATCTTGCAGATTTTTCTTCCTTGTTCACCAAAGAGTTCCTTCCACTCTCCGTCCCCAACCCTATGGTTTACTCCAACCCTACATAAACAAGCACATATTTTGGTCAGCAGGTGGCACTAGAAGAAAAGGAAGTTCATAAAGAGGGCTGGTCTTGGGAACCCATTGTGGTTTTGTTGTTGGTTTCAGTTTTGTTAAAATCCTTGAGGTAAGCTGCAATATTTTTTTCTAAAGAACCAGAGGATTATATTTCCGGGGGAGGGGGGGATCAAAGCGATGATTGTGCAACCATGTGATCAACATGGGTCAGGTTTCCAGAGAAGACGTACATCGTGGTTTTGGATTAAACCATGTGAAGCTTTTGCCGCATGCTGTGACTTGATCAAAGGACAAAAACCTGCATTCATTGTGTGGCAAAGATGATTATTTAAGCCTAAAATAAAGAACAAAATATTATGGATGACTGCAAAGGCAAGTTAAAATGGAATCTAAGAAAACAGCTGTGTTACAGTCACATCCTCGTCACCCTCTTTCCATCCATGATACCTTCCTCAGCCTTATCTTTAGGGTATCTCAGAGGCACCACATTTTCAGAGTGGGGTGAGCAGAAGGATAATGAAGGCTGTTTAATGGGAGCTGAAAGCCATTATATCTTTAAATAAATCATCATAGTTTGATGTACTTGTAGTAGTTCTAGGAATTTTAAATTTCTCAGGTAATTTTATCTTACACATATGCAGCCTGAAGTAGTTAACTTTGGGTCTTAGAAAGCTTGATCCCACCCCTGATTTCTATTACGGGGTACTAATAACCAATACTGATAAGACTCATAACGTGTCTTCCAGATGCCTCATGGCAAAATCTAATTATTCACACAATTAGGAGAATTTATTTCAGATGTTCCCAAATTGGTTTAGTGAGAAGCAGAGGGGAGAAGCAAAGGTGGTTTACTGTGGCCTTCCTCTGCAGAGTCTTCCTTGGTGGTCTCCCATCCAAGTACTGACCCTGCTTAGCTTCTGAGAGCTGACGAGATCAGGCTGTACAACGCTACCTTCCCTCCCACTATTCCTTTGCAGTTTTGTTTTCATGGCAATGGGAGAAGGCAAGACATTACCCTCTAATCTGTGATGGTATCTAAAGCTTGTTCATAGGCTCTGGCTGTTCAGCAGCCTACAGAATAGTAAATACATTTGACATTGATGATCGACAATGATTTACAGTTCTGAGAACTGTAGTGGATATATTGCTTTTTTCTAGGCTGTATTTGTAATACTGTGCTCAGTTATGACAGGAAAAGTACAGTAGTTTCATGCCCAGTTATTAAAAGTTTCCAAAAGCTATCTGAACAGCGGCCTGCTTCTAGACTGTATTTCATTTGAACGTTCAAATGCATACAGTGGGTTAGGCTGAAGATCTGTCCCCCCCTGCTCTTCATGCTCCTGTATCTGATCACATCATATTATATCAGACCCATCAGCAAGACCAAAGGGAGGAGAAACAGCAGGCAAGTATTCCCTCTGTAATGTCTGCACTGATAGCTCATAAAGATTATACTTTTTATTAATTTCTGTAAGCCTGTTGTGGGAGACAATTGTTGGGCTGAAAATTTGACTAAAAATGTAATGAAAAAAATGAAATCCGGATGGGTAGCTATGTTACCGGCAGAAAATAGTGAAGACTTGAAATGACTACTGATGAAGGTTAAAGCAGGAAGTGCCAAAGCAGGATTACATCTGAGCAACATGAAGATAAAAGTAATGATTACTGGGGAATTACAAAACATTTAGGCTGATAGTGAAGAAACTGAAATTGTTAAAGTTTTTCTGTTCCTTGGCTCCATCATCAACCAAAAGGGAGACTGCGACTAAGAAATCAGAAAGTGACTGAGACTGGAGGGCTACTATGAAGGAGCTTAGAAAAGATTCTTAAGCGTAAGGATGTGCCACTGGGGACCAAGATCAAGATAATTCATACCATAGTATTCCCCATTGCTATGTCTGAGCGTGAAAGTTGAACAATGAAGAAAGTTCTCAGGAAGAAAGTTGATTTATTTGAAATGTGATGTTAGAGGACAGATTTACAGATACTGTGGACCTCCAAGAAGACAGATAAGTGGGTTCCAGATTAAAGCAAGCCTGACCTCTCCCTAGAAGCTAAAATCACTAAACTGAGTCTATCATAATTTGGTCACATTATGAGAAGATGAGAACCACTGGAAGAAGACAATAATGCTAGGAAAAGTTGAAGGCAGCAGGAAAAGAGGAAGACCCAACATGAGATGGATTGAGTCAATCAAGGAAGCCACAGCCTTCAGTTTGCAAGACCTGAGCAAGGCTGTTAACAGTAGGAGGTTTTGGAGTTCATTAATTCACGGGGTTGCCATGAGTCAGAAGCAACTTGACCTCACTTAATATAGACTCAACAGCTGTGTTAATCTGCAGAAGTGAAATATAACAGGAGTACAGAGGCACCTTGAAGATGAACAAAACATATTTCAGCATCAGCTTTCCATCAGTCAGAGCTTACGTCATCAGATGCCTAGGAGAGCATATCTACCAGTCCTGATTTATATACACAATAGAAATGTAAAAATGAATAAATTTTAAAAACTCCAAGGACAATTTGAAGCCTAATTCACATGTGCAAATTGTGGAGCAGCATCTAGCTGGAAAACAAACAAATGGTCAGTTCCACATGACAGTAATTTGAAGGCTAAGCAGGGATTTGAATGGAGGAGCTCCCGTGTTAAAGTTCATCACTGTCACTATTTTATTTATTTATTTATTTCATTTATATCCCACTGTTCTCCCCACTGGGGCCCCAAAGTAGCTTATAATATTCCCCTCTCCTCCACTTTACCCTCACAACAACCCTATGAGGTAGGTTAGGCTTACAGTGAATGACTGGCCCACAGTCTCCCAGCAAGCTTCCATGGCGAAAGTAGGGATTTGAACTTTGGTCTCCCAGATCCTAGTCTGAGACTCTTCACGACTACACTGCACTGATTTCAGTGAACAACATTGTTGTTGTTCTTAAGTTCTGCTCTTATTTTCATTTTCCTCTTCCTGCTGGATTGTGGCCTCCTTTTAGAGGATTCTCACCTGTAAGGGTAGTGTTGTAGGAATGCTGTCTTATCTGCTTTTTGCCCCTTCAGTTCTCAGCATCATTTCTGATCATTGCACATGGCAAGCCCCAACCCTCACCAAGCATAGCATTGGTGAGGTGGGGCTGATTTGCCTCCTGCGGGCAAGGAGGGAGAAGAGGGGGTGGAGCCAGCTAGTTATAAGCTGGCTCCTCCCCAGGATCAGCCTCTTTGTTGGCGTGCTTGGCCCACCCTCCCACCCTGTAGTGCAGGTCACACCGGTCGCCTTTTTATGGGGGCCAGGTAGGAATTTTTCGCTCCTTCCCAATTGGCTGTATGGGCGGGGGTGTTTTTGCCTACCTTGCACTACATGCGGAGGGGTTACAATGGATTTTGGCATATTGGAGCGGTGGGACGGTCACTTTGGTATGGGCGGGGTAGAGCGACCAGAAAGTAAAAAACGGTGAGCACCTAAGCATTGTTATGATAATTAAGCAGGCATCCAGGAACGGCTCTCGAGCCTGGCAGCTTGGGAACGGGAAAGGAGGTCCTGCTTGAGAACAACCTGGTTCGGCTATCCTAGCAGGCTTTGGGGCCTTGGGGTGGTTGACCGGGTATATCGGCTACAAGTGCCGGGATGCTGGTCAAGAGTCTTGGTAAAAAGGCTCGAGATCAGGGCAGGTGCATTGCCCAATCGGATAAGAAGGTGGTCAGAAATATGGACACCTATCTGGTACGCAAGATCCAACCCCTTGCCATAATGAATGAATGCAAAATTAATTAATAAAAGTGGCCCTTGTTCAAACCCAAAACTTTGGTGTCTGCCTCTTTCTTGCCGGTTCAGGGGGCAAGGGCAGCCAGTTCGGTGTAGTGGTTAAGTTCGCAGACTCTAATATGGGAGAACCGGGTTTGATTCCCCACTCCTCCACTTGCACCTGCTGGATGACCTTGGGCAAGCCATAGTTCTGACATAGCTGTTCTTGAAAAAGAGCAGTTTCTGTCAGAGCTCTCTCAGCCCCACCTACCTCATAGGGTGTCTGTTGTGGGGAGGAGAAGGGAAAGGAGTTTGTAAGCTGCTCTGAGACTCCTTTGGGTAGTGAAGGGTGGGGTATAAATCCAATCTCCTCCTCCTCCTCCTCCTCTTCTTCTTCTTCTTCTTGCTGTTTTCTTCAAGTTTCATTATAAAATGGAATTGTTTTAAGGCTGCAAATTGATGCTTTTCAGTTAAGTTCATCTTAAAGAGTATGAAATCCCCACCAGAAGAAGTGAACAGTCTATTTCTGTGCATCCCGTAGTCCTTTGCTGTGCTTCACCACTCCAAACTTGCCATGGATGTTTTCCAGCAGGGCTTTTATTTTTGTTTTTGTTTCACAAGGGATGCTTGATAACACTTGCCCCCCCCCCCCTTCAAAATATCGAGTGGAAAAATATTACAAATAACAGTTTTTATTCCCTCAAAGCAGAATAAGAACACATCTTTAGTCTTCTAGACTGCAACACAGTCACAGCATTTCAGGGCTTTTCCTCCCTGCTGTTCTCTCTTTGAACTTTTTCACGAAATTACTATTTTCAGATCTCTGGAGAAAAGATCTGACGAGCTAGGCTGACATCTCTTGGCAAGGGCTGTCTTTGGAAGCGTGTACCTGTCAAAATATGTGATGAATTCAAATGGCCTCAATGGAAGGAAATGTCATTCGTTTGTCATCATGACAAATGATATCTCTGTGCGTAATGAATAAAAACTTTACCCCAAGAATCAAGAAAGTTACATTAAAATAAAGTGGGGCTGCCATTGGTATTTTTACCCACGAGCTGGCACTTCAGGATCAGGAGGCACGCTTGTCTCCTGCTTCATTCCACTTCTCTCCTGCTGCTCTTGGCTGTGTTTTGTACTTTTCTTTCCCAATTTAAATCTTTCTCTTTCTTCCTATTAAAAGGTACAACTGGTCTTGTGAAAGCGACATTTCCTTACTCAGTGCAGTTCACAAGAGACACAGACATAAAACACGATGCCCTTTTTAGAACTTTGGGTTGGATTTAAAGGCCTCCTTGTCAAATCCCTCATTTCAGAGAAGGAAATTCCTTTATCCAGTCCCCCCCCCCCCAACACTGATAATGATGATAATTATGGTGATGATAAAATTACTGTTCCATTAATAGCAAAAAGCCCAGTAGCACCTTTAAGACTTTATTGTTAAACTTTATTGTTGCATAAGCTTTTGAGAAACAGTTTTCTTTGTCAGATGTTTCTCGAAAGCTTATGCTTCAATGCAGTTTGTTAGTCTTAAAGGGGCTACTGGGCTTTTTACTATATTGTAGCAACAGACCAACATGGCCAGCTCCATCAATGTATTGGTTCTGAACAGCGGTATGATAACCCACAACAATTGAGAAGAATTTGGCTATGGTCAGAGTGCCTTTTTAAAAAAATCTTTCAGAAGCCACGCCCCCTAGCAGGGGTGACACAAAAGGCAAACCTTCAAGAAGGATAATCAACTCATTTCTGTTCTCTGAATGGATACAGCAGTCAAGTTGGATATCATCTATAGTCTCTATTTTCCCACTGCCACACAGGCATAACCTTTCTGAGTATGGTTACTTTGCATAGCACCCACTGGTAATCACTGGGGGGAGTACATTTAGCTGTCCAAGGGTAAAAGCTCTTCTGTATTGGAACAGTTAGATTTTTCACATAATCCGGCATCCTTTTGGGAGGTGGAATTCCAGCCACAGCTGAGAAGCAGGTACATCTGGACTTCAGAGTGATCCTTAAATAACCAAGCTTCTCAATGCATTCTTTCACTGTGTTGAAAAGTTCTTTGATGTCCCAATACTGGATCGTGTCTTGAGATAATGTAGTTTGAAGTCCAGCAACTTGTCCTAGGTGATATAAGATTTATCCCCCTTTAACACTAACAACACTAGGAGCTCAGATAATATACAGCACATGAATCCCTCAGGCTTCTGAATAATGATTCTGGAGCCTGTGGGAGGTTCTTAGAATTATGTTTACCAACCAAACGAGCCACTGTGCTTCAAAATGGTATTTTGCAGATGCCACAAACATCTGTGTTAGTGACAGAAGGTTTGTTTCATGCCAGCTAAACTTTATAACACTCCTGTGCCCAACTATTGAAAATCTGGTTTTTGGGTAATGAAAAACCTGATCTTCAGGAAATTCAATTTTTGGGGGGGCTAAACAATTTGCAAGAGTGTGAGTGGTGGCAGCAGAGTGCACAAGTAAAAAGGGTAAGGGGTTTACACCACAAATGGTGCTGCAACCATGAACTTAGATCATCCCTCTCTCCTCCCAAACCATTGTTAGAGACTCACTGAAGAATTCCAGTAATACAATACAGCTCCACTACCAACTGTCAGCATTTTGTACTGCCTATCAGCAGCGGGGCTATTCTTCCTTGGAAACAGATGTGGCTATTATATAGTTAAATGTAACTATAAGCAGAACGGATTGAGAATTACCACTGCATATGCTTGACTGAGATAAACACACCCTGAGAAAAAGGTGTGCTTTCATGTAACCCTCCCCATTCATTTGCAAGGGGGTTCCACAGGCGAGTTTCCTATAGGGTTGGGCTCAAGGATTGCAGAATGGTTCCTCTGGAGTTCTTCAGAGTTTCATCTGTCTCCAGTCTTGTCTGAAATGAATATGAAGGTGTAGAAATTTGCAGGGAGATCCCATTAATGATCACCATAGCCTTGCCTTTGAGTCACCTGTTCCACAGTCTCAGTATTGACATGATATCTGACCGCTGTAGGTACTCAGCAGAGGCTTGCACAGTGGAGACTGAACCCAGTCAGGCATGACTGAAAATGGATAGTAGGGTTCTTCCACCTTCATGAAAGACTCCATTCACTGGCAGATTTCAGTTCTCTGTATCACCCAGGTTTTTATATTGGTCCTGAGCATATTACATTGACCTGGAATGCTTTCTGATGACATTCACCTGGTGAAGTTCCTTGAATTTGCAAGTGGCATTCTTTGTCGATCTCCAATCAGAAGTTGCAAGTGCATCATGTGGTGGCTGGCCATGTTGCAAAGGACAACCAATGTAAACAACTGTTTTTGACCTTTGAACCTATAACTGGCATGGGCCCTTTATATCTAAGAGGCAGCCCTTGGCGCATGTATTTTCACTATCTTTAAGATAGGCCACATGTATTCTCTTCCTAAGTTCTTTTTGAAAATGTAAGATGATGCTGCTGCCTTTTGTTCTCTTTTCTTGACTTGCCAAACATCTAGAACATCTTCCAGATCACTCATGGGAAGGCCATTTTGCATTGGGATTGTTTTGAGCAAGGGGAGCAAGAGAAATGTCCATTTTCCTTGTAGTGTAGTTGATATTTGTTAAGGTATTTAAATGGTGAGTTTCAAGATTTTCTTTTTCTCGCTTTGCCTGTCCCCGAAAGTCAGAAAACTTTGGAGATCCATTGACTGAACATTCTTTCATCCTTGCTCAACTGCTGCTCATTTCATTTTTTCCCCCTGAACATTGCTTTGATTGCCTCAGTCTTCTGTTCTGTAACTTGAACTGGCTTCTCCTGCCCTCTTGTATTCAGTGTTCCCTTTAAGTGCTTCCATTATCTTGCTTCTTCCTCTATAACTTCTTTTTTGCTTTTGCTTCTCATTCACTCTGCTTGCCTGCCTTAATCTCCACTTAAGTTACCAAACTTTTATCTCCCACCTGCATGTGTTTTCCTTAGCTGTCCTCTTCCATCAAAATGCTATCCTCTTCCACAGCGTTGGAAAGTGTCATTGAGTTGCAGATATAGAGCAGGGGTGTCAAACATAAGGCCCAGGGGGCAGAACTGGCCCGTTCAGGGCTTTTATGCGGCCAATAAGCAAGTC
The DNA here is from genome assembly GCA_029233225.1 of Lepidodactylus listeri. NCBI lineage: Eukaryota > Metazoa > Chordata > Lepidosauria > Squamata > Gekkonidae > Lepidodactylus > Lepidodactylus listeri. The sequence continues at coordinate 128,055,346 of JARCFY010000004.1, forward strand.
GTGCAAGGGAGGGAACAGGAGACTGCTTGGGGGGGGGAGTGGGGGGAGCCACTCTGATTGTGGCTTCATCATGGCAAAACAACCTTGTCTGCAGCAGTCATCCAGCAAGGGAGTGTCTGTCCAGTGCTGCACTACTGGCTTTCCAGTCCACCCATATGGGTTTTCATTTGCACCCCCCTCCCAGCCCATGGCAACTTGCAGTGAGGATACAATAACTTGGAGCTTACCAGCTGCTGTCCTTTATACAGTTTATATCTCCGATACCTGACATTATGTTTTATGGCACACATGGCCCAGCCCAACAAAGTGACCTTTATGTCAGATCCGGCCCTCATAACAAATGAGTTTGACACCTCTGCCAAAGAGTTTTCAAAGCAAGAGAGGAACAGAGGTGACTTGCCCTTGCCTGCCTCTGCATAGCAATCTTGGATTTCCTTGGTGGTCTCCCATCTAAGCACTAACTAGGGCCGAGCCTGCTTAGCTTCCAAGATCTGATGAGACTGGGCTAGCCTGGGCTATCCAGGTCAGAGCAACCTGAATTTAATACCTTTTAAAAGGGATGGAAATGAGACAGGTGGCTGCCTGACTAGGTATGATTTAACCTGTTGCTCCTATCCTAGATGGCATAAAAAAGTGAACAGAAAATTATTTCCCCAGTGGGAAGTCTTTACTGTGTTGTGTATTATTGCTTGTGAAAAACAGAAAATGTGCTTCTCCCAACATTGTCTGTCATATTAGCAAGACTTCACAATGGAGATTTTCATTGACAGTACATGAGTTCAGATTGCAAGGTTGCAAGATTACTTCCTCGGCTGATTTGTACATGTGATCTTCATTTCCTTCAGTCCTCTTTCATATTGTTTTCCAGTGATGAATTTCAATGCATTCTACTCACATTAATGTTTTTGGATGAGCACTGGAAGCCAAACTAACAAGGCTTCCATGGTATATTTGTAAAGAGAGAATGTCAGAAACCTTGTGGAATATCCAAACACAGAGTGTGGGCTGTGGCATTACACAGCAGGTCAAATAAGCCATAGGTTCCAATATTGGGAACATTTACTTCCCCCCAAAAAAGTCCGCAGAATTAGGATGAATACGGACCAAACTATATGTGACATTGGAGTTTCATAACTGGAACACCAAATATGCAGTTTGGTCTAAAAGACAGTGGCAAGGGTCCCTGATGTGTATCAGGGCCTTGGTGCTGAGGAAGGGGGGAGTTAACTCTTGTACCAGTTTCCTGATCAGAAATGCCACCAACTTCTTTTGGGGGGCGGGGGGGACACAGGTAGCCATATTGTCCCGTCTTTCACCCCTACTAGGACTATGTTGTCCTATCTTTCCCCCTACTGTAGCTTAATGTAACTTATAAGGGACATTTTTAATTTGGGAAAGTGCTCAGAATAAAAAGTATTTCCTCTTTCTGCAAGACCATATTCCCACTTCAGTTTAATCCCTATCCTCCCCCGCCCCCAACATGCAACTGCTTTTTATGGCCAAATTGCATCCCAAAATTCCAGTTACAGAACTCCTGTATCACATCAGTATATCACATTCTCAACATGGCACCATCTGTGGATACTTAAATCCAGAGACTGGGGCCATAAACAGACAAGACAGATCTTTCTTCAAACCTGAGGAAAACCCCAGGTTTTGAAAAAAAAAAACCCTCTGAAATCTAAGAAAAAACAAACAAACATGGGTTTAAAAAAAAAAAACTCTCCAAAATGATAAAAGTGGTGCTTTTAGCAATATCAAATGAATGTCTTTTTCAGTAGCCACTGTGGGGGTTTCTAGGCAACCACAACAATATTGCCAATGTTCAGGCCTTGGACTGTCAGTAAAAGGCAGAAATGGGCAGGGCGCTTTCCATGGCTTGTTTGGCCTTTGAGAGAAGACTCATCAGGGCTAGACCTGGCAGCGACCACTGAGCAATCTGATACCATGTAACTTGCATGACTCCTCTAGGATGGGCTGCTTGTGACTTCAACAGCAGCCACTCCACAATAAACAATGTGGTGTCTAGGTTAGAGTTTCAGATAAGGTCTGGGAGACCTGGGTTCAAGTTCCCACTCTGCTATGGAAGCTCACTGGGTGAATTTGGGCCAGTCACACACTCTCAGCCTAAACTACCTCACAGGGTCCTCATTCTGAAGAAAGACAGGGTATAAATGAAGTATATAAATAATAAATATAGATGAAAAGGGGGCAGATAAAAAGAAGGTGGCTGGGTGGGAAGGAGAGCAGGGAAAGATGAGGATATGGGAGGTGCCAGAAGGAGGGAAAGAGGAAATAGTGTAAGAAGGTGGATACGGGGAAAGAGAGCTGCCCCCTGCATGTCCCTGCAGATTCATCACTCTGTGTAGGGTTGCCAGGTCTTACCTTGCTGCTGGCAGAAGGATCTTCGTTCCTCTCTCGCAGCTTCTGCTGTGAGTGCTGTGCATGCATGGTGTGATGATGTCACCCAGAAGTGATGTCATCACACTGCCAATGTTGCATGCAGACACTCTAGGTTTGGGGCAAAACTCTATGGTTTTGAGCTCAAATTTACCGTAAAGTTTTGCCCAAAACCTAAAGCATTGCTGCATAACGTTGGCAGTATGATGATGATGATGTCACTTCTGGATGATGTCATCACTCTGCATTGGGGGCGTTTGTGGTTGGGGTTTCCCCACCACCAACCAGCTAGGTGATGGCAGAGAGAAGCCCACAAAAGTGGGGAAACCCCCGCCCACATCAGGAGGTTTGCAACCCTAACTGTGCAGCTGGGCCCAGCCTAGTGACTAGCACCACAGAATTCAGCTAGAATTTTCCTGGGAAAGGGTTGTTGGAGGAGGAAAGGAGGGAAATGTGGATACTGAGGGCAGACAAAGGTAGATTGGCTGGTGGGTGGGAAGGAGAGGGGAGAGGCCATTAGGGGCATTCAGGGAAGGGAAAGATAGGAGGAAATGAGATGCCCTCTCCAAGTCCTTGCAGGTCTTGTGGCTCTATATATTCATTCCAAGGAAGGAAAATTGCAGAGGAACTGAATGAGTTCTATACCTCAGTCTTTACTGACGAATGGGGCTGAGCCAGAGGTTCTTATCTTGCTTCACTTTCTTTCTGCGAGCACTGAAAAGTGCTTCCGGATTTCAGGGAGGTTTTTGTTTGTTTGTTTTGGCACTGGATGCTTACCCATCAGTGTTTTTTCAATGCTGTTCTTCTCTATGACATCCCCTTTCTTCATCTGTGCCCTTGTAGTCGTCAGCCTTTTTTGACCATGCTGTTATGTCATCTGACTGGCTACAATAAAGCACATGATTTTCACTGGTAGTATCAATGTGCTGTGCCTGGCACAATGGTGTTTCTGATGCTTGTAAAAGAAATCACAAGGGTCATCACAGCCATTCATCTCCAGTAGCAATGGGAACGAATGGAGCCAATTAGGCCAAAGAAGTGTAATGGCTCTGAGAGGAAGCAGCAGCCCTGGACTAACGGGGTTACCAAACTACATGGAAACAATGTGCATGTTCAGTTTTATAGGTAGGGTATGGTTTTTTGTTTGCTTGGCGAAATTTTTTAGCCACAGTGAATTTTCTACTTTTAAAGCAATGATCAAAATCCTGCTGGGCAACTCACATTTGAGCTTTTTTAAATAACAACAACAACAATGTATCTGTATCTGACAAAAGCCCTTAAGGCTGATATTTTAGAATTAATAGACCAATTAAGTTGCATCCTCTGGGGCGTAATGATTATTTACGGTCCCCCCCCCCCAATGCAGCGCTTTTTGACTGTTCAACACTTATATTATCTCTGTAGTCTGGCAAGTAGGGTTGCCAGGTCCCCCCTGGCCACTGGCAGGGGATGTGAGGGTAGGGTTGCCAGATCCAGGTTGGGAACATCCTAGCAATTTGGGGATGGAGCCTGAGGAGGACAGGGACCCCAGTGGGGTACAATGACATAAAGTCTCCCATCTGAACCAACCTTTTTCTCCACAGGAACTCTTCTCTGTAGCCTGGAGATGAGCTGTAACAGGGGGTCCCCAGGTTCCACCTGGAGGCTGGCATCCCTACTTGCAAGATGGGTTCACGTTAATTTGGTATTATAGATAGAATGGGCTGAGACACAGTTAATTGGCCATTGGCTCAATTCCCAACATATAGCTTACACACTTCGCCACTAGGGTTCTTAACACAAAGCTCCTGAACTGTCAACTAAAAGGTGACTTTTCACTAAAGATCAGCTGCCTTACTGGTTGACTGGAATTTTCCAAAGTAGTGTCATTCATAAAACAGGGATACAAGGGGAGATATCCACAGAAAAATTATAGGCATATCAGCTTGACTCCTGGGCACAGTGAAAGTGGTGGAAAGCATTAAATCTTGGCTTGCTTTATTAATGGGAGGATTAGCCTTTCAGAGGCGTAATCAGCATAGATTCTGGAGACAGGTGTGATGGTAGACATTGTTGTGCTCTAGAGTTACTAAGAAATGGAAGCAAAGGTGATGTCATGCAAGTGAAGGAGAAGGTTTGTATAGTTCGGAGGTGGTGGTGGTGGTGGTGGTGGTAAGGGCTGTCAAGTCAAAGCCACCAGATGGTGACCCTGTAGAGTTTTCAAGTCAAGAGATGCTCAGAGGTGGTCTACCATTGCCTGCCTCTGCATTGCCACCCTGGCCTTCCCTGGAGGTCTCCAATCCAACTATTAACCAGGGCTGACCCTGCTTAGCTTCCAAGACCTGATGAAATTGGGCTAACCTGTGCTGTACAGGTTAGGGTGTATAGTTAGGAATGGGTGTCATTTGCAATGGCCCCCATCAAATTCTATGGGGAAAGTATCTGGGCTGAAATTAGGAGGTGGAATTTCCCCCATACATGCACACAATCAACAATGCAGTCTTCACAGATGGGGGCCAGGTTCATCCCTACCTCTGCATGTTTCTGAGAATGTATATAACTGTCTCCAAGATAGCAGAAATGCTCTCACTGGCCTGAACCGAGAAGGACCCTCTAAGGTATGTACTGTGCTTTTGTGCACACAGGTGCATTACAGCAGTCCTTGCATAATACAGGCCATTTCTCTGTGATACCCATCGCAGAGGTGACTGTCTTGCTTCTGAAAATTTTGAGCGAGAGGACTTTGACAGTTCTTTAATCAACTAGAATCTTTTTGCTGCCTTGAATAGAGCAGCTCACCCACTGTTACATCTGTTGAATAATACCAAGGCAAACAGCCTTACCAACTCCATATGACAAAAAATGTTTTGAAATGCTAAGTCTTTTACTGATTCTGAAAGGCACGATATCGGCACAATAATGTGATGTCATTAGCTATGGCATGATAAACACTGTAATATTACATGCCAATATTATCTTAAATGTCAAGGTATAATAGCAGGCATAAGTTTATAACAGGTCTCCTTGTTTGTTCCCATCCCCAGCCACGCAGGCATGCTCCTTCCCTTGTTAAATATTTTTTCGGTGCATCTCTTTTCTGACAGCTAAGTGATAAAGTTGTAATAAACTCAAATTATGTACGTAAGTAATGGGCCTTCTTTACAGACTCGCTATGGTAGGTGTCAAGTGCTGCGGTAGTTTTGATTTAGCAGGCCATTAATGCCTGCGTGTGGTATGACATAATCAAAGCATTAAAGCACCGTTGGGCTCACTGAAGTTTCCTTGGCGGAAGATGTTGTCACGTGTGTGCATGTCTGTGTGATGAGGGACAGACAGACAGGAATGGTACAGAACATAGATCACCATGGCAGCTCATCCTTTGCCTTGTAAACACTGTTGCTTCCTTCTGCATAAAACATGAGACTGCCTAGAAAGGATCTTGTGGGGATTATAGAAATCTGGTGTTTCTGGGAGCCCTACTTGCTGAGGATGAAGTTAACCCATTTACAAAGATGTATTAGAGAACAAGATGGCTTGTGGGAGTGGGACTGGTTCTTGGCAGCAATAGAATTGTGCTTAAATGATTGCCTATCAGAGAGATAGCCCTGTAGCGTTTTAGCGCATGCTGTATCACAGCTGGGGATATTTTTGCATGGCAGTTTAAATAGAATATTCTCCGGTTTTGGAGTTTCAGGTAGAAAGTAGCAATTTCATATGTTCCTAGTCTCCTTTTTCTCAATTGAGCTTGACACCACTGTTTCCCTGTGTTTAAGTGTCACCTCCCTTCCTCCCCCCCATGTATTACTTCTTCCCTTTTGGCTTTCATCAGATGTACACTGTCATCCTCCTAGGGAGACAACTACGGATGATATGATGTCATGATGCGTATCAGCCTGTCATTTCAGTTCATTTCTGAATTTAAGTTAGAAGGGGTATCCAAAAGAGGAAAAGTTCATTGTCATGAGACTTATAATGTTTCATAAAGGCACTTATGAGCCTCTCAGAATTACTATCCATGAAAAAGAATCCATGCAGTGTGATATCTGGGACCCAGCCTGTGAACACCATCATAGTCCTGCATTATCTATGCATGCTCCTCTCTGTTCCTGCTCTGGATTGGGACTATGACACAGTGCAGACAGGCTCCAGCTCCCCCCCCCCCCCCACATCCCACAAATTGATACCCTGAGCAGAAATGGTTGGGGGGAAGGAACTATTTAGCACTGGGGTGTCAAACAAGCGGCCCACAGGCCAAATTAGGACCTCAGAGGGTCCCAATCAGGCCCGCAAGGCCCTGGCTGTTTCCTATATCCATCTGCAATTCTGCTGCTTTTGCCATGTTACAGCTTGCTTTACCAGTCTCTCTCAATTGCACAGGAGAGATTGGTAGGCAAGGCTCTCCTGTGCAATTGAGAGAGTCTGGTAAAGAACTGGCTGAGACTCCTCTCCCTCCTCCTCCCAGGGGGAGGGAAGGAACAGCCAGAGTTTGCTTCCTGGCCAGGCTGCAGGAGACAAAGGGCAGCCTTTCTTTCCTTCTACTGGCTGACACTCCTTCCTGAAGGGAGGGAGGGAACGAGGGAGAGCTTGCTTTGCTGGGCTGCCTCAATCACATGGGAGAAATACCAAGCATCTTTAAGACCAACAAAGTTTGTTCAAGGTATGAGCTTTTGTGTGGCTTGCTACAGTGTGTATGTGGGTTTGTTGGGCTCTTTATGCCACGGCTCTCCTGGGTGCAGCTTGGTTCCCACCCCCTTTTCACTGTATTCATGGCCTCAGGATCTAGTCTTTCTCAGTAAGAAAGCAGTGTGAACTATTTTAGAGGAGGAATAACAACAAGCCAGTGTGGTGAATTAGACTGAGAGTGTGTATTCAGACCAAGTTCACCCCCTTTGTAGGAAGTTGTAGTTATTTCTCTGCTGAAGAGTATAGTTTTATAGACAAACACATGGCTCTCAGTCTGTGTTAGGATGCCTTCTCATCTTCTTGACCAGCATATGAAGCAACTTATGCACAAAACGTTGCAATGTCCAGCCATTCCATGTTTTCCCTTGGGTACTAGGCTAGGTGCAGCTTACAGATACACACCTGAACACAGGGCTATTTTTGGGCAGGAACGTACAGGAATGGAGTTCCAGTTGGCTTCTGAGTTGGCCATGCCTACAGCATCCCCCCCCCCCGGGTTCCCCAGGCACCTCATTAGCTGCAGGGCGCCTAAGGAACCCAAGCCGATCCAGGGAGGCTTTCCCCCCCCCCTTGGGTTCCCCAGGCATCCCACAGCTGCAGGGTACCTGGGGAAGCTGATCCTGGGAGGGAGCTGTGCTGCCAGGGGTGTGGCCTAATATGCTAATATGTTTCTGCTGTTGGGTGTGGCCTATTATGCTAATGAGTTCCTGCTGGGCTTTTTCTACAAAAAAGCCCTGCCTGAACAGCATATTCAAGATTGCTACAGCACAGACATTTTGATGCAATAATTCAGAGCAGAGGTGTCAGTTGAGACTGTTAAATAGACAAAATATTGCAAATGGCTAGTGTTTTAAGCATGTTTTATGTAAAGTTTAAAAAATATTTAATTGTGTTTGTGTCCTTTATAAAGTTCTCCACTACCTGGCATTTCATTTTATGACACACATGGCCCGGCCCAACAAGGTCTTATTTATGTCAGATCCGGCCCTCATAACAAATGAGTTTGACGCCCCTGATTTAGTCCATTGTGGAATACCACAGTATGGTACTCCAGGACTGTTCACGCTGACCTTTAGAGAAGTAGAAGATAAATGATTCTCAAGATCCAGAATAATCCAATATTCGCAAAAGGAACATTCCAATTGAAAGCCCAGAAATATGACAAAGGAACAAGAAATAGGGTGAGTGCAAATCTGGAAGCTGTGAGTGGTACTGGCCAGGATCTGTGTGCAAGTAACATAAAGGTAAGTGAAGATAGCTAGAGAAGAAACAGGAAGGAGCAGGTCAAATGGAGGAAGCATGAAAGAATTATGGGTGAGCTAGTCAAAGGTTTAGAAAAGTAGGAAGATTCAGGGCTGTCTGTGGTATGGTGGAGTGTCCGTAGTCACTTGAGAAAGTTTCAGCCTTATAATCCAGAGAATCTCAACTTGAAGACTGACACTGCTCAAGAGAACTGAAATGTAATTACATATGCATCCCTCACTTTTCAAGCAAACCTGAAGGTCAATAGCTGGATTATAAACTATCTTGAGCTCCTGTTGGCAAAAGGGTGGGCTATAAACTGAACGTGTTTCATTCAGTTGGTCAGTCCATCGTCTCATGTTGCAAAAGACTAGTCTTCATGGGAAGAAAAGAGGTAAGACGGAAAAGATAAACCACAGCAAGAGCTGATCAGACAAATTGTAGAAACAGTTATAGAAAGTTTTATAACCTTTTGTGTAATGTAATTGCAGTTCATGCATGGCCAAAGAAAGCTGGAGTAGCATGACAGATGTTTTGCAGAGGATTAAGCAATTCCCCTTTCCATACTTCTTAAAATAAGATTGCGTGCCTGGAAACTGCCATATCTACTAAAATGACTAACAAGACATTTCAGTGGAATAACCTTTGTAGGAGTACCAAAGCATGATCTTTCTTGATTGGCTACTCAGAGTTTGTCTTCCTAATTAGCTGTTCTAATTACTACTTGAAACGCTGATATCAGTCAAAGGGAATTCCGGCAGGGTACTTTTCCACACATCTTTCCCAGGGAAGAAGGCATCACATTTCATTAAAAATTATTTGTTATTGTAGAAAATTCAGTGACATCAAGAGACTTCAGAGTAAGCTGCAGTCTCTAGGAAGCAGGGGCAGAATGTGAATCGTCCAATTATTTCTGTTTTATTTTTGGTTTCAAGAGAAAAGCTTGGAACATTTTTTGCACCTGTGAATGAACAATGGCAAGGGAAATAAAGTCATTCCTGCAAATATAACATCCTTTTGCCGTAAAAAAGAAAAGTGTATGAGTGCAATGCTATCCTACTTAGAACCACATGCCAGCTCTGCTCAGCCCAAGTATTGTAGCTGGAATTGGAAGGTTAATTTGGTCTCAGTGAGATCAATGACATTTTCAGTAATGCCCCCCACCATATGGAATGGGTTATGTGAGGAGGTATTCAGCCCACTTTCCATGGTGAAATTCTGCACATTGGGCAAGATAGTTTGGTGTGGTGCTATAGTTTGGTGTAGTGTTTGGTATTGTTTGGTGTAGTGGTTAGGAGTGCCAGTTTGGTGTAGTGGTTAGGAGTGCGGACTGTAATCTGGGAGAACTGGGTTTGATTCCTCACTCCTCCACATGCAGCTGCTGGTGTGACCTTGGGTCAGTTACAAGTTCTTCCAGAGCTGTTCTCTCAAGGGCAGTTCTCGAGAGAGCTCTCTCAACCCACCTATCTCACAGAGTGTGTATTGTGGAGGATTGGAAGGGAAAGGAGATTGTAAGCCTCTCTGAGACTCCTTCAGGTAGTGAAGGGCAGGATATAAATCCAATCTCTTCTTCTCTTCTTCTTTTATTTGAGCAGGCATTTGCCACCTGATTTCTGACAAAATGTTGGCCTTTTGGGGTTATATTTTGCTTCTGCTGATGTTTGCTCCTTCATCCTCTTCTAAAGTAGTTGTAGTGTTGACCTAGCCTTTAAGCAGTGATCTCCATGGGGCAAACCCATCTGTTTCCTGGTGTCCCCACTTGCTCCTTCCCTGAAGTGCCTCTTACCCAGAGCAGAGAACCAGCGCCACATTCACCACATTCAAACAGGAGGCTTTCTGGGAGACTCTAGAAGGCATCACCTTTTGGGTTAACAGGAATTAGACCATTTTAAAATAGATGCTTCCCTATCATCGGGAAACACTTTGGTTGGGTCCTCCATGGCAGCTATTAGTCTTGACTAGTCTTGCCTATCATGGCAGCCATTTTAGAGTGATGACACTACTTTTCTTCAGAACTCCAAACTCAACAAGTTCGGGGGCTCCTATTTTTATGTGAGTTGTTTTATTGTTTGTTCTTGATTTTGTAAGCCACTTCAGGCATCATGAGAAACATGATAAACAGTGTCTTAAATATGAACTTATTTAAATGTGTATTTTATTTACTTATCCAGGGTCCCCAAGGCAGTGAACAATAAAACATTTGAGACATTAAAAATAGTGTGTGTGTGTGTATATATATATAAAGGGATTAAGGGGGTGCTGCAGTTAAGCACTGGAGGTGGTGCTAAACTCTACCCCCTAGATTGACTACTGGCAGAGCTTTCTCACAGAGGCTGTGCCTGCAGCAAGTGTCCTGTTTTCCCCCTGTAAGTTTTCTTTGTTCCAGCTTAAAACAGAAAGCCTTGGGACGCTCCACAAGCTGTTCTTGGAAAGAGCATGGCATCATGTGGAAGCTCCCGGATTTAAGTGGGGCATTCTGTGTGCCACCCAGAGAAAAATCTCCATGTGGAAACAGCCCAGGTTGTAAGACTGCTATTTCAGGAGCAGTATGCAGCTATTTCTAATAATGCATTTTACTGTCTTTTCATTGCTATGAGTATGGCAGCCTTAAAAGATTCCAGAAGTGTTGACTGTGTGATAAATTAAAAAAAGAAATGTCATGCCAGCTCAGAGTTCTTGTAGCATGGTTTTCATGCTGAAAGGCAGTGGGCTCTGGAAAAGGTTTCAGCGTATGCATCGGCATTTACAGGTGACAAACCTTGCCAAAGCCTTTAAAAATCCTTAAAGTTGAGTCTCCTATGGGAATTTCAAAAGGTCAGCAAGTTTCTTCCCCCCACCCCTTCAAAACCTTTTCTGGGTGTGTTTGTATTTACCTTTTAAAAAAGCTCTGAAAAGTCTACTCTTTCTTATTTTCTCTCAGTTAGCTGTAGGATGAAACATCTATCTTCAGCAACAATATACAACTGCAGATAAAAACTTATAGCAGCGTATTAAAATTGGAAAAATAATATATTTTTCTCTACACAGGTGCTGACAAGTGAGCTAGAATATACTTCATAAAGCTATGTTTGTAATGGTGTATCCAGCATTCTGCCAGAGCATGAAAATAAAAATTCCAGGCAGGATAAATTCTTACCTGCAGTATAATGTGGGTCCATTGCTCTATATACCACAGTTGTGAATTTTTCTTTTCTTTCTTTAGGTATTTGTGTGTGCGCATGTGTGTGTGCACCTAGAAGTCACATTGACTTCTGATGACTGACCCCTACTGGGTGCTTGGAGGATATTCAGAGAGGTGGCTGAACAAGCCTGCCTCTTTCCTCTCGACTTGGTATTCCAAGGAAGTCTCCCATCCAAGTACTAACTACAGTCGACCCTACTTAGCTTCCGAGATCTGATGAGATTGGGCTTGCCTGGGCTATCCAGGTCAGGGTTTCAGTCAGTGTTCCCTCTAAGCTGAGTTAGTGTGAGCTAGCTCACAGTTCCTTAGCCTCCAGCTCACACATTTTTGTCTTAGCTCAGGGAGGATGGCTCCAGAGCCAACTAATTTATGCAGTAGCCAAATCACTCGCTCACAACTTTAATGCCAGTAGCTCATAAAGTAGAATTTTTGCTCACAAGACTCCACAGCTTATAGAGACCATTGGTTACAGTTATAAATTCTTCTATGAGATCTAAATGTATCTATGTATACTAATAGTAAAGTTGGCCAAATCTTTGGATACTTAAAGCCAGTGACTGGAGCTGTGAATGGGCAAGACCAGGGGTCATTTCATAGTAAAAGAAGTACAGAAGCTCATTAGCATAACTTATTAGCATATTTGCATATGATACACCACCTGGGGGAGAGAGAGAGAGAGAGAGAGAGAGAGAGAGAGAGAGAGAGAGAGAGAGAGAGAGAGAAAGAAAGAAAGAAAGAAAGAAAGAAAGAAAGAAAGAAAGAAAGAAAGAAAGAAAGAAAGAAAGAAAGAAAGAAAGAGCGGGCAGAGAGGGGACAGCTACCAATCCAAGCCTCAGAAATACCATTATTCTGGGAGGATAGCTTCAGTGGTGGCTGAAGACTTCAAAAGGCTGGTCGGATGAACAAGGACCTTTCTAGGGGATGGGGTCATTTTGCTGCAGCCATGACACAAGCAGGCATTTCCCCGGGGGGGGGGGCTGGCACCAATTCCCGGAGCTGAGCTCCCCTGAGCTCCTGCTCGAAATGACCCCTGGGCAAGACAGATCCTTCTACAAATGTGGAAAAGATCCAGTTTGCAGAAAAATTTGAAATCTAAAAACAAAACACCTGGGGGATTTAAAAAGTCCCAAAATGATCAAATGAGTGCCTGTAGCTTTAAAAAATTTACTCCTTCAACTGACTTATGGTGACCCCTGTAGGGTTTTCAAGGCAAGAGATGTTCAGAGGAGGTTTGCCATTGCCTGCCTCTGCCTAGCAACCCTGGTCTTCCTTGGTGGTATCCTTTCCAAGATTCTAGCCATGACTGACCCTGCTTAGCTTCCAGGCTCTGAGCTATTCAGGCTGCTGTTGTAATTCTTAGCACTATTTTTACTCTTCTCATACATTAACTTGGCAATCCTTACAGAAACCTGCAATGGAGGTCAATGTTATTATGTGTAATTAATCTGTTACCTTTCATCCCCTGGGTCCAATGCGGCTACCACGACATGACCCAGAATAGTTAGTACAGTCACACCTCTAGCTCTGTGCATATTTTTTATGTATTGCCTTGTGCTGATGTCCCTCTTTCCTTCCTTCCACCTTGAAACTCAAGGCGCCTGACATAGGACACAGGAGCTCTTCAGATGAGACCTAAGTCTGCCTTGCTCCAGCAAGGTTGCTGTGTGATGTGCCCTTCAGCCAAAATCTAGGACTCACAAAAGTCTTGATCTAGGAAAAACAAGAAATGGGGTTCAGTGCAAGAATATATTCTGTATCCCACACTATGCAAGGAAGATCCATCAGCGTAGCACAACATTTTATTTCATTTATGCATTTATTTCATTTATCAGAAGAACTGACTTTTGCTGTCATGTGGCCTGTCAAGAAATTTATCACACAACAGTTGCCATTTGCCAGATTGTAGGCAGCCTTAGCTGGGAGGAAGGGAAAGTTGACACCTCTTGAACTAGCTCATGCAGTTGTGCTTTTGACATTAGCTTCTATCTATTTCTGCTCTTCCTCAGTGGCCCCCAGAGCAGCGTACAGCCCTCTCCCCCAATTTTATCTTAAAGCAACACCATGAGGCATAACTGAATATGAACCTCATGGCTTGCCCAAGGTCATCCAGCAAGTGCATGTGGAGGAGTGGGGAATCAAATTTATTTATTTATTTATTTATTTATTTCGATTTACATCCCGCCTCGCCAGCAAGCCGGTTCTCCCAGATTAGAGTCCGCACACTTAACAACTGCACCAAACTGGCTCTAGGGATTTGCACCTGGGTCTCTGAGATCCTAGTCTGACCCTCTAACCGCAATGCCATATTAGCTAACTTTGCTGATACTTTTGTTTTTGAAAACCTATGTTTCTGAGAATAGTTTGGTCTGCTAGACAGAAACCACACAAGCTTTGATCTGCATTAAGACTTGTTCTTTTTAACATATAAATAACCTGGGAAATGGTATGAACAGTGACACTGCAAAATGTGAGGGTTTTATAAAATTAGCTCAGTTGAAAACATCCAGTGAAGAATTATTAAAAAGGGTCTTATAAAACTCGGTAAGTGGATTTTTTTTTTATTGTAAAGTTGCTTGCAGTGGCTTAGTGAAGCAAACTGAAATTTATGTGGAATATACCCCAGAAAGGCCTGTGATATATTTAATAACATAAATTCAGCAACATAAATCTTGGGAAAACTCATTATTAGAAGAGAGAGGTTGGCAGCAGATGCCCATTTTAACAAGATGTTATAACCGTGTTATAAATTTTGCAGAAATTGTATCTCAAACTGCTGACCACTGTTCACATAGTCTGCCTAGTTCTTCACACCACCCCAAGGAAGGTGCTTTTTAAAAATGTTAACAGGAAGAAAGTTAATCACACACTTGATGGGCCACTCTTTGTAGCCAGTATTTGGCTTGATGTGTTTCAATTTGTGCAGAACTGTTACGTGTCCTGTCCCGAGCCGTCCAGGATGGGACATTATGCCAATAAATAGCATGTATGTGTTTGCAACATATGTATACTGTGCATTTGTCACATCTCAAAGCAAATTTGGAAAAGCACAGGGAAAAGCAGTTTCTAAAAATTACTTCATTTATACTCTGCCTTTCTCTCCAATGGAGATCCAATGCAGCTTATATCATTCTCCTCTCCTCCATTTTTTTCTCACAACAACCGTCGGGTAGGTTAGGTTGAGAGTGTATGATTGATGCAAGGTCACCCAGGAAGTTGGTCACCCAAGAAGCTTCTGTGGTAGAATGGGGATTCGAACCTGGGTCTCCAGGATCTTAGTCCAATATTCTAATCACTACATCACACTGGTTCGTGCGTGTTATGGGAAAAGGGCCAGCTGATCTGCTTTGGCTGTTAGAAGACAGGAAATATGATTAAAGAGGGGCTGTGGCTCAGTGGTAAAGCAAATACTTCAGATGCAGAAGGCCCCAGGTTCAATCACCAGCGTCTCCAGTTAAAAGCATCAGGTAGGAGGTGATGTGAAAGACTTCTGCCTGAGACCCTGGAGGAACGCTGCCTGTCAAGAGTAGATGAAAGTGACTTTGATAGACCAATGTTTCAAAGTCAGCTTCATGTGCACTAGCGCTTCCTCTCCCTGTGCCTATGTCTGTTTTCTACAGGGGAGAACATACATATCTGCTTCTTAGGGAGATGTGGGTACATCCAGGGAGAGAATACATGGGAGGGGAAAAGTTCACATTAGAGCTGAAAAAAACAGGTCTGGAATTTATGTTTTTGTTTATCACAATACAAGAACAAGCACTGGAAACTTTCAGAGTTCGATGGACAGTTCCCCTTTGTGCAAACACAGCCTATATTAATGGTCTCTCTTTGCCTGCAGAAATTGGAAGTGATGGTGAAAGGCATAGGTTGTAGCCCGATTGGCTATATGCATAGTAAACAAAACAAAAGAAAAATGGTGGCTTTTGAGACCTTCTAAATGTGGAACTGCATCTTGGCCTTGCAGCCATTATCTCCATTCTCATGTCCCTGTGCCTTCAGACCTGTCATAGGGATGCTAAACATTAGCACAGTTTTTTGGAAGAAAGATGACACTTCACCGTAAAGAAACATGCTCTACTTTATCAGCATTATTTTGCATTATAGATTTCTAGGTAGCCTGAAAGTTTAAACTGTTCACAATGTTGTTGTTTTTTAAAGAACACTGAATACTAATAGCTTATTGATTATGTGAAAATTTAGTTGGCAAAGAAACTGCTTAGTAATGGGGGCCAGGATAAGTTCATCTTCATATAAAAAAAGATAACGTATTCAACTTTAGTATAATGCAGAGTGGGTAGCAATCAATGGCTTGACTCCAACAGTTCCTCTCAGCAAAGGTTGAAGCTTTCCATCCATAAAATACAAGTGATTACCTAGTGATAACAATACTGCAGGTATTGGCTTCTGTGTATAAAACATCACCCATCATCCCCCTGTCTTACAGCCTGATTCATAACACATTTATTTAGAACTGGTCCACAGATTACAGTGGACCACTTGACAACATGACACCTTTTCTATGTGCTCATAACTTAGATGAGCTACAGATCTTTTGGGACCCTGTGAGCTCTCTTATTCTCTCTGTGTGTGTGTGTGTGTGCGTGCATGCGTGCGTGCACAGATGTGCTGCCAAGCCACAACCAACCCCTGGTGGCCCCAGGACCATGGAGTGTTCAAGGCAAGTGTGATGGATAGGTTAGGTTCTGTCTCTCCCTAAAAGCAACCAGTGGGAGGCAATAGTTCAACTGAGAGTGGGACTGGCTGAGTGAAGCCTGTGAAGAAGAGTCAGACTAAGACTAACAGGAAAAGAATCCCACATACCTGAACAGGGAGATAGTTCAAAAGTTCATATGAAAAGAAACTTTGTAACCTCTCCCTGATTCACTTCTATTATATGTTCAAACAATAAAAGTTAACTCCTTGTTAACCCTGTGGGCTGGATGTTTATGGTCTCAGGGCAAAGAAGCACACAAACAAATGTACTAAGATCTTGGCATAGATATAGATATAGATGTGAATAAATGGTGGCAGCATGTAAATGAAGCAATGTTTGCGTCTCTAGTCCAGTAGCTCTGGCTGCAATCATACACTCAATTAGACCCGACATAGGTGTGAATGCCAGGCAGATTTAAAGGGTGTGATCAGACAACAACATCTGGGAAGCACCTTGCATCCATCAGCAACCCGTTCTGCTCTGCCACAGAAGTGGAGTTAAAAGACACAGGGGGGAATCTGGTAGTAAACGAGTTGCGATGAGCCACGGACGGACTTTCCTGTGTCTGATCGCTCAAGTGCACTCTCATGGCATCGGGATGGTCTGATCAGGCCATCCTGACTCCGTCCCGTTGCTTTCCCCCCCATCACAGTATGCACATCATCGCAAACTCCATAGGGAGCCCGTGGTGTGGAGGTGCAATTCATCAATCCCCCATTTAAGTTCATGAAGGGAAATGGGATAACTCCCCCAACTCACCTACAGTTGTGTCTGATCCCACACTGATGGACTGTGCCTGCAGCTTCAAAGGGAGGTGTGATCATGCATCTGCAAATTCCTCTGGAGGAAATAGCCTCACTCCCCCCCTTTTTTTCTGGTGCGTGTGACCCCAGCCTCTGTGAAGTATCTGAGTGAAGATCTGTATTAAAGGGCACTGGGCTACCATGTCTGGTGATGTCTCTGTGAGTGAGACAGAGGACCTGGTATGTAAAATAGCCACGGCTTTCTATATATTTTAAAAGAGGCAAGACAGGTGGTGACCTACCTGTAATCCTTAACTGTGTGACAGAATGTTTGGGGGGACTTCTGAGTGAAAAAGGACATCACAGCAAGAGATGAACAGAGGTGCTTTGCCATTGTCTTCCTCTGCACAGCAATCGCAGTCTTCCTTGGTGGTCCCCCATCCAAGTCCTAACTGTGGCTGAATCTGCTATTTCTGAGATCTGATGAACTTGGACTAGTCTGGGCTAGGAAAAGTTCTTTCCCATCACTGCCTATGAGGTCCTTGTAGTTGATGATGCTAAGGACTGAACTTGGCACCTATACAGCGGAGGTGTCAAACTCATTTGTTACAAGGGCCGGATCTGACATAAATGTCACTCTGTCAGGCCAGGCCATGTGTGCCATAAAATGTAATGCCACATACCGGAGATATAAACTATATAATGGACAGCAGCTGGTAAGCTCTGGGTAAGCTCTGAGTTGGTGTATCTTCACTGCAAGGCCCCATTGTCTGGGAGGGGGGTGCAAAGGAAAACCCATATGGGAGGACTGGAGAACCAGCAGTGCAACACTGGGCAGATGCTTCCATACTGCTTGACTGCTGCAGACAAGGTTGCTCCACCACACTGAAGACACAATTGGAGTGGCTCTGCCTACTCCTCCCCCCCCCCGAGCAGTCTCCTGTTCCCTTCCTTGTACCAGTTGCTCATGGGCCACATAAGAGCCCTGGATGGGCCAGTTTTGGCCCCCAAGCCTTATGTTTGACACGCCTGTTCTACAGGTTATAAATATGCTCTACAATGGAGCCATGGCTCCTCCACATCTAAGCCACTAGCCTACACAGAGGCAGGCACAGAGGCTATTGATCTCTTACCTTGAAAACTGTATGGGGCCACCATAAGTCAGCTACAACTTCATGGCAAAAAATAAGACATTAAATCTCTCATTTTTAGGTGGACCATTGAACCCCAGCAAGTGGAACTATTGTGATACAATAAAAAGGGTATCTTGGCCAGTATAAGAGCAAAGAAGAATGGAAAACAACTGCAGTTTGTGTGTTGGGATAAAAACAATCCTGATTTAGTTACCTGTGGAGGAAAGGTGTAAGAAGGACAGCCACATGCCCAATAGAAGAATCAACAGGACAGGCAGCTTTGGAATGTAAAATGTAAAATCCACAGACTTTTGATTGATTGTTGGCTTAGATTTACCAGAACAGACAAGTTATAGTCAGTTTGGAACCAAACATAAATCCTCGTCAGCTGTGAGGGAATAGTGTATTTCTAAGATGGGTTTTTCTTACTCCTATTTGTTACAACTGGATACAGTCTTAGATAGACTTCAGGTTAAGACAAGACTGAATACCAGAATGATTCGTCTTACTTTTCAAGGCTCGGGGATTTCCCTTTGGTATAGATGTTCTGTGCTTTAATGGACAACTCTGCCTATCCAACATCTTTGCTTTCTATCAATTTAAGGAAGGCTTTTACTTCACTACAGCTACAGATTATGGGAACTATGCTACCAGTGGCAGGCACAGCCAAACAAACTGAAGTGATTAATTGAGACTTTGTGGGGAAAACCCAATAGAAGACATGTAACTTTTTTTGGTAGTTTCTGTGAGGTACCCAAACAAAAATAGGTTGCTTCCTTGGGTTTCCCCAGATCCAAACCCCTCTTGTCACCTTTCAGCCTTCCTAGAAAAGGCAAATTTCCTCCTGTAATCAGCGTACTGGCAATATATGCGAGCAGCAGGAGGTATCCACTGCAAACAGACCTTATGAGAAGTATGGATTATAAAGGTGACCATTTAATCTAGACATAACCTTTATGGGTGGTTTGGATAGCTGCAGGATGTCTGGTTTCATTTCTCAGTAACCACAGTGTAATTTTGTGTATCATTTTAAATTGGGCTTGGAGGTGCCAATTATGTTTGAGAATAGTTGTGTTCGGCTACTTGTGATCTAATTACTGGGTATTTTAATGGCCAGTGGGCCTAGCAGTAAGCTCAAACTTGAATATTCGAGGAACTTTGTGCTTGTATTAGTTGAGTAAACCATTTAGAGTACCTGCCAGGCTTTGTTCTTCTGTTGGTGCTTCTTGTTGCTGCAAGATCGGTTTCATGTCTGCTGGCGTGTGAGGTGTATAAGCTCCTTGGACAGGCAGCATAAGAGAGGCTTATGCAGATATGATCAAAGTGCATCTGTGACTCGGTTATAAGAAACTTTTTATCTGTGTATTTCAAAGGCATCTTTCCTGCAAGCGCGGTAAGCTCCTTTGTAAAGTGCACAAGACTCAATGGCATACACAAATTTTATGTTACAGTCACGGCTTGTATATGTGTCCTCAGTCTTGTCAATCAGCTGAAGGATGTTCTTATGGCCGAGGTTCAGGGGATCTTGTACAGTTTTTTTTTTTTAAAAAAACAATCGGCTCAGCATCCTGATATCTTGTAAACCCAGCCGGCTCTTGCAAACTCCTTGTGCTTATACTGCAACGCTTGCCTATGTCCAGCTTCATAAATTCTGGCCTTTCTAAATCATGAAAATGCCTTGATTGTGGCATGCACCAAACTGCTCGCCAGCTAATGACTGTGTGGTGCTGCTCTGTTCAGCTCACAGCAAGAAAGTTATGTCAAGGTGTACAAGCAGCCTGTAATCTTGTGGGAGCCAAAAGAGCAATTCGCTTAAAATGGTACAACAGATATAACTGTTCAGTTTTGCATAAAACAAGAGTTTCTGGCTCTGTTAAGAGTCCCAGACTACTTTGGCTAATACTCAAAAGTATCTTCTGAATTCAAAATCATAGTTGCTTAGGAGATGGTATGTCCCAAAGATCTCTTGGTTGGCATGTGAGAAAGCAAATGCTGTTCAGCGCATAACCTCTTTCAAGACCTTTGGGGGAGAGGTCCAAACCTATTAAGGTCCTGTCCCTTCTAATATAGTGTGGGGAAATAGTTGGCTCACATATACATGTTAATCTTTAACTGTATATGTATGTATATGCTATCACAATGCAATGCTTTATGAGATAATGAATTCATCTTCACAGCACGTGAATGCACTGCTGCAGTTTAAACATTACATCGTATCAAATGCTTTCCGACAGAATGAACTCATGTGTCAGCCTTGAAGTGAGAAAACTGATATACATGGCAGAAGCTAATTAGAACAAGGTGAGGCATAGAGGGTGATGAGCTGCATGATGTTCTGATCAGTTGGGTTGGACCACACATTACGACCTGCACAAGCTGTATGTGGGTTTCTTTAATTTAGCTTCCAGTCAGACGTGAGAAGCGAGTTCCCCTCAGTTCCCATGTATAAAGGGCCTCATTTGAATTTAAAACGTAGGTCTAAGGAATAAGGGGCTTCAGCCTCCCCCCTGCATTGTTTTCTTGTGCCCAGACAGTGGTGCAGGAAGCTCATGTGAACCACACAATTCCACAGTTGCAATCCTGGTGGATATATTATTTTTAGGCAGGTAGATTTATCGTTGTTGTTGTTTTCTTTTTGGTTAAAAAAAAGAAGATGCTTTCTGCCTAGACCTAGAGCATAGCATCTCCGCTGTTCAACATGCCACTTTTTTGGCTCTGAACAGCTAAAGCAGACAGTAGCAAGAGAGATTAGAGCCTCTCTGAACTCTAATTGCTGCTTTATGACTAGAGTGTCAGAGGCAAAATTAATACACTTGACTACGTCTGTTCCTTTCACTTCCATCATGACCATGAAAATATGACTTCTCATTGACGGTCTGCACCAACCGTGGGGCAAGGCATTATAGAATTAATATCAGAGGACAGAGCCAGTTCTGTGGTTATTGATTATGCTATATTGTGTTTACGTTTTGATCTACCCTCTGGAAAATGGAATCGTCTATACAACGCTAATAGCCGTTTCCCCCCACATTCGGTTGTTATCACACTGCATCAGAACGCAGCAGGCAGACAGCTGGCTGGCTTGAGGGAAAAGGCAGAAGGAATAGGAAGGATGATGAGTTCTTGGAGCATCACCTCCCTTTCCTCCCCCAGCACATCACAAAGCCAGCCTCTGGGCTGGAAGCAAAAACATTAGAGATGCATTGCTTCCACCCTCAGAAGCCCGGAGCAACATCTTTGGATGACTTATTTATTAGCTGTTTCTATTTATACCTGGACGAGTCAGGATGTAATGGAGAGCAGGATGGGAGGAGGTCGGGGTCTCCCTTCCCCTGGACAGTTAGGACCTTGGAGTGGAAGTGTGCTTTATAGGGGGACACCAGAGGGCATAGATGCTGAATAGAGGGAAGGCAGGGGAATAGGGATGTGGGGGTTGCAGAGGCTGAAGCAAGGGAATGGGAGGGAAAGATCAGGAGTCCTTGTCCCCATCCCAAATCCTCCTCTCTGTCCATATTTTGCTAGTTAACAGTAAGACCTAAGAACTGAAGCCCCCTGCTGCCTCCTCCCAGCTCCTTATAAACATGTATCTCTGCTCAAAGGAATTTCCCTCCATTCCCCACTAAATGACCCCCTGCCAGGGCCATAGCTAAATCCTTTTATTGGGTGTGGCTGCCATATGACCTAAAGGGCCAAGACGTGCCCTCCCATCTAATTTGCAGGGGAGTCCTCCCTGAAGGATTCCAGGCTAGGAAGGATCCCCCACACACCCAGGCTGGAGAACTTTGCTATCACTGCTGTATATTATCTCTTTCCCCTTTGAAGTACCTTTCCATACTCAAAGTCATAGTAGCTACTGGAGGCAGGGGGAGGAGTTAAACTAGAAATTTATCTGAAATTTACCTGGGAGTCAGTTTGGTGTAGTGGTTAAGAGTGGCGGGTTCAATTCCCTACTTCCCCACTTGAAGCTAGCTGGGTGACCTTAGGCAAGTCACAGAACTCTCAGCCTAAAAATAAGCATAACTCGCCACCTAGTGATGCCAAATAAGAGCTACAGCTTCGGCAGCCAAACAATCCCCCCGGGGATCTCCTGGCTATTCCACACACAATGCCATACAATAATTTCAGTTTTATTTACCTAAAATCAAATCTCCACTCTTCAGAGGGAAGCTGTCACATCTCCAATTAAAAGCCTAGGTGCTTCTAAAAAAAATAGTTTGTGGGGTGAAACAGTGCTCCAGTGGGACAGTACACCCTGACTACAACTGTGCTTCCCATAAAGAAGATAACAATTTGAGATTAATGCCATCTCCAGGTTTACATTTCCGTCTTGGCATGGAAATCGTTGGATTTCCCAGCACCCGGGTCAGCCTCTCTCACTCAGTCTAACCAGGGTTGTTGTGAAGATAAAATGGAGGAAGGGAGAGGATCCTGTACACTGTCTTGAGCTGCCCCAAGGAGGAAGGGGAAGGCTAAAAAGTACTAAATAAACATTTCTTAATTTTTAGAGTGAGTAAATGGTGTTGATGGGGGATGGTTACCCTGACTCTTTTCTGTTGCATGTTTCCACCTTAAAACTCAAAACGCTTCACACATACTTTTTAAATGACTCACGTCTTTGCAACAAAGTTGTAAGGTAGGCCACTGTTGTTATTCCAGGTATTAATGATGGGGAGGTGCCTGCCTTGTGTAAAGATGACCCATTGCTGCCATTGGCAATTAGATCCGTACATACTCAGTTTGTCAGCTCATGGAACACAAACCCAGGTACTTTGGTACACAAACCCAGGTACTGGTATAACAGCAAATTTTTGCAGAACATAAAACAGGAAATAAAAGAGGTTGATATACCCAGTTGGCTTTACAGTATATTTTTAAGCAGGATTTCAATGTGGTGCTCACAGCACCCAGAAGCAGGATTTCAATGTGGTGCTCACAGCATTTGGCAGGGAAGGATTGGTTCTCCTTGGTACAGAAATAGCTCCAGCTTCTGGAGAGTAATGTGAAATAGGATTGCTGTTATGTAGGCTTGCCAACCAGCCAGGAGAAAATGGACTGTCCCTTTAATGGAGGTTCAAGGCATTGAAATAGCACTGGGCTGAATGGGTCAGGCTAGTCCAATCTCATCAGATCTTGGATGCTAAGCAGGGTCAGCCCTGCTTTGTACTTGGATGGGAGACCATCCAGGAAGACCAGGGTTGATACCCCCCCCCATTGGGGGTTTCCCCAATTTCAGGGGCTCCAATCTGCCACTGGCCAGCTGGTCGGTGGGGGAGGCCCCCCCCCCAAAGATCCACACCATGCCTGACATGCTCAGAGGTGACATCATTGCACCAGGCACATCACATGGGGGGCTCTCTAGCATTTGGCTAAAAACCCTATGGTGACCATAGAGTTTTGGGCCAAATGCTAGAATGTCCTCTGCATGACGTGCCTTGTGCAATGACATCACTTCTGAGTGACATTGTCACAGCGTGCAAACCAGAAGATCCAGGGGAGCGGGCTGAATCCCCCTGCCAGCAGGAGGTAAGGACCTGGCAACCCTAATTGCTATGCAGAGGAAGCCTCTTGCCTTGAAAATGCTACTGAGTTGCTGTAAGTCAGCTGTGACTTGACGGCACTCTCCACCACCACCAAGGCATGGAAACAGGCCACTGAAGCTTTCCATGGCATGGAGATCAATAACATCACTTGGCATTTGCTGCTCTTCACGTTGATATTAAAGGGACAGCTAGCGGGATCAGTTTAAAGATTATCAACCCATTATGCCGGCCATCAAACACCTAACAAAAATATATTTTCTGTGGTTCTGTGCAAAAAGCAGGGTCACAGAGGGGTAGGCACTGATGTAACAACAGGAACAAGAAAACCAGTAGCTCAAGCTGGCACCTCCTTCCCTCATTTGATTGGTGAAGTGTATGCAGCTGTGCAAGAAGGAAAGCCTAAACTTCTTTAAAAGCTTTAGCTTGGGAGCAGTCCTGTTTGCATCCATTTGTTTATGTGCGCGCATGTCTGCATCAGTGGTTCCTTTCAGCACTTGCTCTGAGTCATCCTCTGCTGCAGCTGGTTTGTGAGACCATTCAAGGCATCGTCATTAATCTTTAGAGGTGAATGCTAAATCAAGAGCCATTTCTTCGGAACCCAGGGGGAAAAAAACCATGCTGAAACTTGCTGTGTTATATCTGCTGCAGCAAGAAAGAAAAATGAAAGGGAAACATGGGAATGTTAAATAGTTACTAGAAAGAGCTCAGACCAACATTTTATCCATCTCGCACTGCTGGATCATTGTCAGTTTTTGACTGCATTCCTGGTCTCCAAGAAATCCAGATAGCAACACTGCAGCTTAAAGCACAAACAGGATATTTAAGTGATGTGTGACTTTATGATTAGACCTTAGGTCTGAATGACAACCAGCAATACGAGGTTTAATACTTGAAACCGTGGGGGGAAGCACATATTTCTCCCAGCAAGCTGCTATTTCCCAGGCTACCCTGGGCTGTTTTGTGCATGCCTGTTCATCGCCTGATGATTTGCATGTGTGAATGGGCCATTATAGATCTAACACCATGGATGGCACTTCCGTATTACCTCAAGAACAAATCATACTTTTCAGTGGACTCACTGTTCACAAGTCTGGCTAAGAACCAGCAATTAATTATGAAGCATGTGCCAACCAGCTGTGAATCTCTTGGCATGGACCAACTGAAGTGTGTTATATCAAATATATATATATATACCTACTCTTAGAGGCAGCTCTGAGTAGAGTAGAATAGAGATGACAGTCCCCTCCAGTCCTATAGAAACTGCAAGCAGTTGTGGACTGAACATTGAGTGCCGCTATAAAATGGCTGCCATAGGGGCAGGACTCTGTTGGGAGGTTCCAAGCCAAGCATCCAGATGGGTCCCCCTTAGAGTCCTAAAGGTAATGCTCCCCAAGGGGTTTTCTGAAGCATTTTATGCACTGAGGAAAGGACTGGAAGAGAAGCTTTTTGGCTTCACAAGGAGAATGTCAGGTGCCCCCATCAGTGGGTGGGAACTGGCTCACCCTCTAGCCTCCTTTCTGGCATTAGCCTATGATGAGCCTCAGAAGTGTGAGAGGAAAGGTGTTTGGCTTCACTCCTGGTGCTCTCTCTCTGGATGCCCTTCTGCTCTCCCTGCAAGTCATATGAAAGGTTCTGGCTCTTCCACCCTAGCCCACCCTTGGATAGCTTTTTAAAGGGTGGCCTGGGGCTGGGCTCACAGGAAGGATAGACAGGGCCCAGTACTAGTGGTTCCTGTCCCAGGGCCTTTGTGCTTTCTGCTCATGTCTCTGCCCATGTGCTTGGTTCATATGGCCTCTCTCTCCTCCCTCCCACTATGACTGACTTTTCCTGCCGTGCTTCCCTCAAGTGTGGCTGCTGCTGTGCCCTCTGCTTCCTCCTGGGGCTGCCTGGAGGATTCCCTTCCTTTGCAGGCTGCTGAGTTGCTTCCTGTGGCCTCCTTTACTGCTTCCACCAGCTCTCAGAGGCCTTGTGGAGCTGGTGAGTTCGGGGCCTGGGCTGTTAGGTAGACAGAGGGTTTGCTGAAACTGGAAATGGTTGGCATGTATGTTTGGGGGGGGACAGGACCAATGAAGAAGAGGAGTTGATTTTTTACCCTGTTCAGTACCTGAAGGAGTCTCAGATAGGGTTGCCAGGTCCCTTCATTGATCCAGTGGGGGGATTTAGGTGTACTAGCGGTGGGTGGGGACACCCCAACTCTGCCCCCAAGATACACCCCCAAGACTGACCACCCACCTGGTCACCTCTCTCCCTCCCCTTCTGCCCAATTTAAAGGGCTTCAGCTGATTGGTGGGGACTACATGGCCCACAAACCAGCTGGGGGCTCCTTTAAATCTACAGGAGGGAGGGAGAGGGTTGCAGGCTGCACAATCAGCTTGCAAAAGGACCCTTTAAAGGCTCTCTTTGTGAGGGGGTGCAACACATGGAGCTGGGGGAAATCAGCCCCGCACACCGCAGCCCCCACTCTGCTTGCAAAAGCAAGCTGACCATGCAGCCCAAGACTGCCCTCTCCTTCCCTCCCTCACTCCTGCTAGGATTAAAGGGCCCTCCAGCTGGTCAGTGAGCCACGTAGTCTCCACCAATGAGCTGAAGCCCTTTAAATCAGGCAGAAGGAGATGGAGAGAGG
Organism: Lepidodactylus listeri; assembly: GCA_029233225.1. NCBI lineage: Eukaryota > Metazoa > Chordata > Lepidosauria > Squamata > Gekkonidae > Lepidodactylus > Lepidodactylus listeri. Next base: position 128,081,584 of record JARCFY010000004.1, read on the forward strand.
TAGGTAGGTAGGTAGGTGGGTGGGTGGGTGGTCGCTCTTGGGGTTAGGGCTTGGGGCAGGGCTTCCCCCATTGGCCAGCTGGCTGCGGTGGAGTGAAGACTCCAGAAGTGGAGGAAACCCCACCCGGACCCAGGGGCTGGCAACCCTAGTCTCAGAGCGTCTTACGATCACCTTCCTTTCCTCTTTCCACAACAGACAACCTACCAGGTAGGTGGGGCTGAGAGAGCTCTGAAAGAACTGTGACTGGCCCAAGGTCACCCAGCTGGCTTCACATGGCGGAGTGGGTAATCAATCCTGGTTCTCCAGATTAGAGTCTGCCACTCTTCATCACTATACTAAGCTGGCTCTCAATGGACTCTAGACCCTTACCAAGCTGGCTACAGGCTGCAGTAAAACAGGTTGCCCAGCAGATACCTCTTGGTGGTCCTTTGCTTTTTCAGAACCTACATGATGAGGCAGGAAAGCAGTTATATTCATCTGACATACAAAGCACCTGTGAATCTTTGAGCATATTTATTTATTTTACCACACCATGACTGAAATTTCTTTGGTAGCACCACCAGGGGCCATACAAAAGCCTGGCTGGATCTGGTTTGCAGACTGTGCTGGATAAAATTTCAGCAATTCAGGATTAAGGGGGACAATAGGTATAAAAGTCATTTGTTGTATAATAATTGATAACTTTTCAGCTTTTTCAGGCCCCCTGACGATATGCTTATATGGTAAATATATATATATTGTCAGAAATTCTGGCAAATCATTCTACGCTCAGCACATCTAGAGCAGGAGCTCCATGAGTATTTAATACTAACGTGTCCGTTTAAAAGAGGAAGTATCGATTTTTTTCTGTGTCATTGGTTGTACTTATTCTGCACAATATCATGCCATTTGCGCATGAATTTATTTCAGACAGTGTCATTCTAATTAGAGCAATAAGCCCAGGTTAATATTTGCCTCCATCATCATTTTAACGCTCAAAACTAATTTTATCCTTGCTGTAACTCCTGGGATGACAGCGATGCCTTTTAATATTGCTATCAATTATTTGTTAAAGTGCTGCTTAGGTGTCCCAAGTGACAGCCTGGTGATTAGCTGTGCCCTGCGTACGCAGCATCAGAACACACGCTGGCTCTGAGCAGACTGAGATGTTCTCACATGGACAGCATAAATGGAAGACAGCATACTCTCCTTCATAGCTTGCAATCCACGAGGGTTGCCAACTGCTTAATAATTAATTTTACTAATTCTCTCGCCTGCCTTTTAAATGTATTTGTCAATTCATTTTAAATACCTTCACATATCAACAAAGCCACAATGTAGAAATCCTTTTTTTTTAAAGATAGCGAAGGAGATTTAAGGTCACCTACATTTGAATCAGCGAAGTCTGCTATTTGTTATTCAAAAGGGGAAGACCTCTTTTTAATATTTAATTCTTCATTTCCTGTGGCAGTAACACAGCAGAACTGAAATGACCTCGAGAAGTAAGCAAGTTGTCTTCGCTCTCTGACGCACCTATGATGAAATTGGTCCCTGCCAGTTAATCGGCTGAAGGCTGGGTTCATCAGTCCAGTGATTAAACCTTGCAGCCCTACGCAAAAGTCTTTGTGAGGCATGTTCACGGAGATCACATGCACACGCAGTGTGAGAAGAGTGATGTGCCAGGCATTTGAAGCAGAAAACTTGTGTCATTGGCAGTTGTTGAGAAAAATTAAAGTGCCCCAGAGAAGCTGCTCAGTCGTCTCAAACTACCTGCTTGCCGGACAACTATGAGATACTTTAATAAATACAGGGGTCATTTTGAGGGGGAACAAGCAGGAACGGTGTTCCAGGAGTAACAAGCCCAGGGCTAGAGCGTCACAGGCTCACTTCAGATCCCAGTTCCCTCTATGGTGCGTGCTGGCACAGGGCAATAATTTCCCTTGCTGCTGGTGCAGCTCCAGCGCACCCAGGTCTCCAGCTCTGAGTTTGAGGAGTGAGTGCTGGGCTCAGGCAGCAGCCCCACCCCCTTGTTAGTAGCCTCCTGGCTATAGGGCACCCCGCTCCCAGCAGCCTGATTTGTGGTGACGCATGGGGGTCTGATGCTTTTTCTTACTGTTGTCTGCATCATCCCTCCATGCCTATTTTCTTCGTGCTTTTGAAGCGGTTTTTCTCCAGGTAGGCTCGCCAGCTCTGAGTTGGGAAACACCTGGAGATTTTTGGGGTGGAGCCTGAGCAGTGGGTCTTGCCTTCTGACACATGTCTGGTGGTTTTAGGGGGTGTGGTATATGCAAATAGGTTATGCTAATGAGCTCCTGCACCTCTTTTTCTATGAAATGACCCCTGGGGGAGCCATTCAGACAGGACATCGGCACTCCACCCTCAGTAATAGCTGCTGACCAGGATGGTCAGTAACATTAACTGGGAATTGCACATTGTGGTCTTGCAAATAAGTCAACACAAGCTTTATAGCCCACCAATGATTTGACTAAAAATATACCTGATCATCTATACCTACAAAAGTCTATCTCCTTAAACTAAAGGACAAAAGAAAAAGAAAGAAAGAACATTTTTTTCACCCTATCCCCACTTGGAGGCAATTTGTATTTACCACAGGTGAACAGGTGAGCAGCTGTTCACAAGCTGGCAGTGCACCAAGGTGCTTTTTGACCTCTGTGGCTCACTGCCTGATTCCAGACACGACCAAGCTTCTGTGCTCTTAAATGATTGCATAAAGGGGAGAAAGAACATCAGCAGCTCCAGTCATTCCCAACGCTGCAGCATCTGCCAATATTCTCCCTGCCAAGCAACTGTTTAAGTGCATGGAAGCCTTGACCTGTATTGAATTTGGCAAATCCTGCTTCACTGCCTCATTGTTCCTATTACGAACTGTGTGAGCTTGAAAATAATAGCCTTCTGTCTCCCCCCCTTTTGTGATCTGTTTATTTGCTTTTACCAGACAAAGCATCTCTTATTTTTTCAACTGAGTAAACAGGCTCTTTCTTTTCCTACGCAATTGTCAAACTCCTCATTTACTATTATTATAAGTAATAATAATAACAATCGTAATAGCACAGTCCAGTCAAGCATAAGCATTTTTAGCTCCCTTTCATATAAATAAGAAGGATTTCAGTATGAGCTTGAGTCTTCCAGTGAAATCAGTAGGGCTTAGAAGTATTTAAGGCAGTTCACATTTTATCTCATCGAACACATATGAACACATGAAACTGTCTTACACTGAATCAGGCCGCTGGTCCATCAAGGTCAGTATTGTCTACTCAGACAGGCAGTGGCTTTCCAGGGTCTCAGGTTGAGGTCTTTTACATCACCTACTGCCTGGTCCTCTAACTAGAGATGCTGAGGATGGAACTTGAGACCTTCTGCATGCCAAGCTGATGCTTTACCACAGAACCACAGCTCCTCGCCACTGATCATTAAACTTATGCAGTGATCCTTAAGGACAACTTTCTCCCATGTCAACTTGTCTTTCACTCAGGTCATCTTCTGAAGTTGTGTGCATCAGTAGTACCCCCTAGATTAAGAAACTTTCTCCTGGAGAGGAGTCTCTTAGTTTCCTCACAGTTAGGGGGAGATTAGAAATGCTTACTACTTTGTGACCAATTTGTTTGGCAGGCTAACACTGTTTTCAGCAGCCATGATCACTTGGGAGCTGAGCCTTGGATCTCCTTGAGTCACGGCCATCTGACTTGGACTATATGCCAAACAGTCTTGTGGCTGAGCAGTAACTGCGGTAGTGGAATTTAATCTCCTTTTTTTCCTCGGTCAAGTTTTGCAATCATCAGTTTTCTCTCAGGGTTGTAGATGGTTGGGTCAAGTACCTAAATGATGCCAGGGAGGGAAACTACAACTCCCATGGTGCTGTTTGGAAAAATGACTGTGTGTAAACTGCTATAGATCCAGACAGCTGGGCAGGTATTAATGTTGATAAGAACATAAGAGAAGCCAGTGTTGGATCAGGCCAATGGCCCATCCAGTCCAACACTCTGTCACACAGTGGCCAAAAATACCAGGTGCCAAAGAAGTCAAAGAAGTCTTAAAGGTATATATTTATTACTCCTGTCCTCCAAAAAATTCCCAGGAAGATTGGAGGAATGGACAGTATACTTCCTTTCTTTTTGAAGACCTTGAATCTGGAACCTCAGACAGAGTTGCCAGATTCTGTGCAGTTGCCAGTTTATCGAGGTACAGTGTTGATCCAGTCAAGCAGATTTGCTTTTTAAATATCTCTTAATAGATCACTGTGTATACATATATTCTTATAACTACCTTGCTAAAGTAAGTTTTATTCTGCTGGTCCATGACTGTAATAAATTATTGATTGATTGACAGAAGGGTAAGACTTTGAACAAAAAAAATGACCCAATATTTTAATATAAAACTGACAGCTTTGAGTCAGTAACCCAGGGAACAGGCTCCAGTCATTTGTGAGCAAACCAAACTGCCCAACAGGTGTTGAACCACCTCTAGTTCAAATAGAGTGGGAGCTCATGCAATTGTTTGCTGGGTGGACTATTGCTACTGAATGTCACTGAAGCGGTAGGCAATGTTAGAAGAGTTGGAAAAATAATCCAGCCCCACTCATGCAGAATTACTTTCATGTCTACTGCAAGAACAGTATTTGCAACAAAAAATTTTTACCTGGCTGTAGACATTCCAACAACAGAGAGACCATTAGGATACAAGAACATACAGGCAGAGAGGAAACACAAGAGGCAGGGAAGGCAAGAGAAGAATTCAGTAGGCTCTGAACAGTAGTGAGAATATACTATAGCTCCCCCTAGAGCTCAGGTGGATTAAACTCACCCTATACTAGTATATATGTTAACAAAACTGCTCAGGTCCTTCTCCAACAGGCAATCTGTCAGAGTATCAGGATACAGTGACCAAAGCACCATGGAGATGCGCTACTGCTGACTGGTGTGCAGCACTTGATGCCAGTAAGAGAAAGGCATTAACTAAGCGCAAGTTGAGTGCTGCTATCCTCTGATTAGCTGTGTACTTAACGTTAGTGCAGGAACAGCCACAGTGCTTTCATGGCTGCTTCCTGACATCAGTTCCTCTTCTCCTTAGGTTGTGATCAGGAGCTGCAGGTTTCCATCCCTCAAGATAGGTCAGTGAGACTCTGTGGTTCAGACAAATAGTGAAAAATCTGAGGGTTCAGAGGGTGTGTGGGACAACTGATAATTTGTTATTGTCCAAAATATTTGTGTTATTTTTGCTTTTGTGGGGGCGTTTTGCTTGTTTTTATTCATACACCATCTTTCTCACCAGTAGAAACCCCAAGATGCTTACAACATAATTGTCCTGTTCTCCCCATTTTATCCTCACAACAGCATCCCTGTGATGTAGGTTAGGCTGAGAGTTTGTGACTGGCCCAAGAGCATCCTGCAAGCTTAATGGCAGAATAGGGATTTGAACCTTGGTCTCCCAAATGCTGGTTCAACATACTATACAGGGCTTTTGTGGTGCTTTTACTGTACGTGCCTTTGACTGTCATTTCCTCTACTTCTGTCAGGGTTTCCACCAGTGATAGCCTGGTTTACAGCTATGCCTCTTCACTGGTTCCCCAGACCCACTGATTAAATTTGCCCTCACTTTTTACAGTACAGAGCCAGTTTGGTGTAGTGGTTAAGTGCGTGGACTCTAATCTGGTAAAACCAGGTTTGATTCCCCACTCCTCCACTTGCACCTGCTGGATGATCTTGGGCAAGCCATAGCTTTGTACCAGCTGTTCTCTCAAGGACAGTTGTCTCAGAGCTCTCTCAGCCCCACCTACCTCACAGGGTGTCTGTTGTGGGGAGGGAAAGAGAAAGGAGTTTGTAAGCCGCTCTGAGACTCCTTTGGGTAGTGAAGGGCGGGGTATAAATCCAATCTCTTCTCTTCTCCAGTAATTCCCTGATCTTGGAATTTTTCTCAGTTCCTTCTGCTAGGTTAAGATAGGGTTGCCAGCCTCCAGGTGGGGTCTGGAGATCTCCCACTTTTACAACTGATCTCCAGCTGACAGAGATCAGCTCCCCAAACCCCACCGTCTCCTGGATCCACTCCCAAAGTCTCCAGGTATTTTCCAATCCAGACCTGGCAAACCTAGGTTAAGATATCAAGCCATGTAGAGAACAAGGGTTCTGTGACTTCTTAATTCTGTTTCTCAGTTAAATTAGCTTCCTTAAAGGCAGCTGAAGGCCAAACCATGTGGAGCACCAAGTCATGTTTATCTTTCCCTGGACATTTTTACCCAGAAAGCAGCCTTGGAGGAGGAATGTCAGGGAAGAGGATTTTCCGTCTTTCACTCTCCTGACATTTTCCCAACTGAAATTGCCCCTCCAGGATTGTTTCTTCCCTACAGGAATTTATCTATAAGGTAAGAAGAAAGTGTTGCATGGGCAGTTTTGAGAAACCAAAGGGAAAGAACTAACACAGCACTTCTCACATTTGCAAAATCTTTAAGAGTTTTTTTTTAAAGGAACAAGGGAAAAGACACATGCTGTTGTGTGCCATGTCGAGTTTGGGCCTCAGAACGATCACCAGTAATTGGGCCTTGGATCTTCAGCTGTGCCAGCTAGTTAAGCTTTTTCCTGGCTCATCAGGATGGTGACAGATGTCAGCCACTCATACACTTCCAACACAGTCCAAGCAACTAAATTGTTTATTGACTTCTTGACATATATATATAAAACAAGTTTCATTTTGCGGCAGCGAGGCTTTGGGTCACTGCCACGTTTCAACAATGGCAGAATCTGGCTCAGAATCTGCAGTTCCATCAGACTGGAATATCTGGTTTAAAAGGTGACCGTACCCAAATGCTGCACGTTCAGCCAGGACTGTTATGATTTCAATAAGTATTGTGTATCTGCACCATGACATTTGTATAAACCGCATTTTGAATTTATGTCCAGTTCTGTTATGCCACTTTTTCAGGCAAAGAAGACCTCTTTACAACTGAACGTTTGGTTTCCAGCTCACTCCAGAGTGCAGTACAACCCCACGTGAAATACACGTGTGAGAAAAACTAAGGTTGCACAGTTTTGCAAAAGGATAAAACATTCTCAGTAAACAATTACTAAAAAGACTGCACCATCTTTTTATTAACTAGATAGTGAGGATGTTTTTCCCTTTACAAGTGTAGCAGAGCTATATAGCCCCTCACTCCCTAACCACTAAGTTCTCCATCTGACAGTTATAGATGCTTAATTTAAATCCACAGTGGGGATTTAAAGTAGCTTACATTGTTCTCCTTGCCTCCATTTAATGCTCACATCACAACAACCCTGAGAGGTGGGTTAGGTGGAGAGTGTGTGACTAGCCTAAGGTCACCCAGAAATAACAACAATGATGGCCAAAATCACATGATGATGATGATGATGATGATAGCAGCCTCAGGCATAGATGGCTTTAATTTTATTTATTTATTTATTTATTTAATTAATTAATTTCTAAGCTCCTTTCCCCGTGTTTGCAGGCTCAGAGCGTACAAGACCTGCTACACCAGGATTCCGTAAACATAATAAATATTAAAACAATATAAAACATTTCATTAAAAACAATTTAACAATTTAAAGTGCTCAACAGTCAATACAAACTCAGATGGCGACAGTCTGATCACACCGGTGCCCTTTTCCTAGCGGCAACTGACACAGTTGGCGGTCAGGTATTTAAAGGGGGATTAGACAGGTTCATAGAGGATAAGTCTATCACTGGCTACCAGCCAAAGTGACTAAAGGGAACTTCCACATCCAGAGGCAGTCAGCCTTTGAATTCTAGTGCTAGGAGGCAACATCAGGGGAAGGGCTCAGCCTCTGTGCCCTGTTGTTGGACCTCCAGAGGAAGTGGTTGGCCACTGTGAGAGACAGGATGCTAGACTACGTGGGCCGCTGGTCTGATCAAGTGGGGCTGTTATGTTTAATAATCTTTCATGGCAGAGTGGGGATTTGAACCTGGTTCTCCCGGGTCCTACTCCAGCCACTATACCATACTGGCTCTTTAAGAAGAAGAAAGAATGTTGCAGTCTTAAATCATGCTTGCCTGAAAGTAAATTCTGTCTAAGCCAATGTGTTATTTCTAAGGAAACATAGCTGGGACCATGTTATGCTAATTCTGATAACATCTGAATCCTCGGGTAAATTGGCCAGTCAAGAAATCTGTGATTTCGTCCACTTCTGGCAACCTCTTAATTAGGGTTCCTATCCCCCCAGTGGATTGTGAATGCTTGTAGTGGCTAGCAATGACAGCATAAATCAAATTACATGAGGTTTGAATTGGCCAAATGATTGTCCATGGGAATCTAGAAAAATAGTTTTCATGATAAAAATCCTTCTTCGTGTTTCAAATAAAGCCTCCTGTCCTGTCTGAAGGTAGTGAATATGCCAAACACTAGAATTCCTATAGGCTCCATCAGCTGGTCTTTTGTTTTAGTTGTTTATCCAAATTCTGTATTACTCCCTTTCCTAAGGAGCTATATCTGTGCAGCAGTCCTGTTTATTCAAATTCAGATTGTCTCATGTAGAGCATAACCTGTCAGGTTTAAATGGCTGGCCCTGAACAGCCAAACCAGCCACAAGAACAGTAAATGTTCGGGGAAGGCACCTTCCCTGAACATTGTTTCATGAACTCTAAACTGGCCCAAGTTCGGGCCGAATTTTGGTTTATGAACTGATTTGTGCCCATCCCTACTCAGAAGTATCAAAAGTTTCTTCCCTGTTACAATGGCTGATACAAAGAAGGCTGCCATATACAGAGCTAACCATGGCTGTGTTTAATCCTTTAGTGAAGCCTACCACTTCCCATGAGATAAGGGCTCTGCTACACAGCTGTGAACTGAAAAAAAGAGAAGTAGTATATAGAAGGGCACTGAACCCTTCCCCTGTCATTCCTTCGTTTCCCAGGACCCCAAACATGTATTCCCCCACTTCTCAGGAAAAGTACCATTAATGGGTCGGATGTAGGTGGAGAGTGCTGGATAGTGTTACTTGCCTGTGACTTCAGACCTTCCCCTCTGCCTGTTGCTGACGAAAATGGATCTGGATCTCCACGGGAATGTCTATTTACACCTTGAGGCTTGTTGTGGGGGGAAATGGGAGTCTTCTAGCAAAATGCCTGTTATGCTTATGCTACTAGGCCTCACCACACAAATGATTGGTTGAGGAGGAAAGAGCGTGGCTTGAATTGGGATGCTTATGCCCATGTGGAACATAGCCTCTCCCATGTGGTTTGTCCTCAAAGGGACTACCTGCTTAGCAGGTACCTCAAACCTGGCCTGTGTGCAATGTATGTTAGAGAAGGTCAGGGGCAGGTTTACTTAACCCATAATAGATAGGATCTGGTGTGATAGAGTGGTTAAAGTGTTGGATTAGAGCTGGGGGGGGGGGTCTGGACTCAGATCTCCACTCTGCTGTGAACCTCACTGGGCGACTATAGAGGCTAGTCATTGTCAGTGCTGGATAAAAGAAATGATTTCATGTGCTCTCGGTTGATTACAGTGTTTGCTAAATAAAATATAATTCTGCAGCCAAGGAATGCAAATTCTGAGCCAAGAAACACTGGATTCCTAAACGTGGATTAATTATAAAAACAAAGCACATTTGCATAATTTCTCTCATTTTGCATAACACATACTGAATTTTGTTGGGTAATTTTGCATAATGTAGTCTTGTTTTACTGATCAGTGGGGCACCCTTTAAAGTCTATGTTCATTGCCGTAAGAAGCAGAAAACTGCTCTTTAGAAACAAGAAAGGTAAAAACTGGGACTTAATTTGGACATAATGAACAATTCTCAAGGCCTAATTCTGGATATACTTCATCTGCTTTTGTGAGGTGTGCTAAGACTGAAGATAGACATTTTCAATCTAATTCCAATTTGTTTTGATGTCTGAACATGTTTGCCCTCAATATCTGAGTTTTGTTCAGAGAGACTGCGGCTTGGTGGAAGAGATTCTGTTTTACATGCAGAAGGTTCCAGGTCTAATCCCTAGCATCTCCAGTTAAAAAAGAACCAGGCGACAGGTGATGTGAAAAACCTCTACCTGAAACCCTGGAGAGCCAAAGCCAGTCTGGGTCAATAATACTGACCTTGATGGAGCAATGGTCTGATTCAGTTTAAGGCAGCTTCATGTGTGTTCAAGTGCATTTCTGTCAAAGTGATTGGGATTTCTAACCCGGATTAGCCAATGGTTAAGAATCTCTATTACTAGGATGGAAATGAACCAGTTAGTGAAGGCACCTACCTTCTGATGTCATGACTATTCAGTTAAGTTGTCTTATCAGGGGAGGGAGTAGTGTGCAGGGATGTATGACCGCTGTCCATCATGAACAAAATGTGAGTTGTTCATGACATCTGAGTTGCATCTGAGAATCTGACAAAGCTGAGTTCTATGTGTATGACAGCGTTCTGCACATTGCTGTGAATGGAGCCTGAAATGAATTTTAAAAACCCTCAAAACATACTAGGGCATCCTGAAAATAGAACATGTTTCCCAAATCATTTTTACATGCCCGGAAGGGGAACAATTTCTTTTCTTTGACATGGAAGGAGATATTATTGTGACTGATGGTGGAGTCTAAGCTGCCACTGTATAATTTATAGCTTATAGTTTTATCAGCAGATTTGCACTTTGTCTTGTTACAAAATGAGCCTGGTCCCCCCCCCCCCAAAAAAACCCCAGTTTTGTTCTTCTCTCTCATCTCCTGCTTGCAAACTTTACAAACATGCCCCGGAGAAATGGGGAAGGGAATATGCATGGTGCTGTGGTTCACAGGTAGAGCAGGTACTTTGTATACAGAAGGTCCCAGGTTCAATCCCCAGCACATCCAGTTAAAAAGGACCAGGCAACAGATGATGTGTAAAACCTCTGCCTGAGACCCTGGAGAGCAGCTGTCAGTCAGAGTCAACAACAGTGACTTTGACAGAGTGAAGGTCAGATTCAGCACGTGGCAGCTTCAGGTGTTCAAAAAGAATATGCCGTTGAGTCTGACCCTTAGGATTGTTGCTCATGAAGTTTATATTGTATTTATGCTGCACTTTTGCTCACTAAATTATAAATCTGCTGATACCAGGGCAAACAGGAAGGCACAGTGGATGTCTTTCTTGGTGACCGATATGTTTGAAAAACCAACAGAAGCCGCTCTTTCAGAGGTATAGTAGCAGATGGCTCTTCTTCGTAGGCAGTCTGAGCAGGACTGTACATAATATAAGTGTGCTTTTATACTATACAATCCCTCTGAAAGGGACAAAAAAGGCTCCCCCTGTTGATTGGTTCCTTTATGGTATTTCTCCACTAATGAATACTTCAGCATATCTTAAGTTCTCCAGCTCATCTGCTTTGGCATTATTGTAATTTAAAAGATAAACAAGCTGAAGGATCAAGGGAAAAATGCAGTTTGTAAACCTGAAGAAGCTGAGAGGATTAATTCCAGCAAGGTGTCTGATGACTGTTTGATTACATGTAAAAAATGAAGCAGGAATCAGAATGTGCTGTATTTACTTTCATCATCCTGTTTAAAAGGGCAGGGAAGGAAAGAAGCTTAAGTTTTGACTTGCACTGATGCTTTTTAAGTTGGCCACTGAATTGTCAGTAGGCAAAGGAGATATGGAGAAGTTCATTTATCGGCAGAGGACAGGGTTAGGAAATCAAACAGATAGGCTTATCTCCAAGTAAAGGATCATGGGAGGATGGAATAATTTACTCAACCTGGCAGAGGCACATAACATCTTTCCCTGCTAAATTCAGCCTACCAGTCATGGGGCTTTTCTGCATGCACAGTTTATCCCCATTTTCATAGCAGTCGTGAAGCTTGGGTTTGGATTCTGTGCTTGTGCTTCGCACTATTCTTTGTCCTCCAGATTTCCGCCCCCCCCCCCCCCCGAAATCTGATGTATTTATTCTGCAAGTATAACAAAGAATAATACTTTTCCTAAGTGGAGTGGAGATGTCACATATGACATGGTAATGGGTGGCGGCAAAGGTGGGGGTTTTTGTGTGTGTATGTGTGTGCGTGTTTTTTCGCAAGCGCTCTATTGTGGCTGCACAGTAGTGCCAACTTTCTGCCTTCCCTTGCAAATTCACACAGTTTTCTGTTTACGCATGCCCTGTAGCACTATAGTGCTGAGCAGAGCACAACTGTGCTCTGACGCAAAATGTAAAAGGGAGCTGATTGGCCTCTTTGGCTTTGAGCCTCTTTTTTGGAAAATAGGTCTGCTGTTTCTCCTGGAGATTCTCTCATTTGTGCTTACTTGCTGGTCGCCAGTCCATTAAAGAACCCTGGTGTGTCAGGCAGATTCTGCAAGAACATGAAGAAGGAAGTCAAGGAGAAGAAGGAAGAGTTGATCTCCCTTCTGAGCCTCCTCTCAGTTCTGAAAACTCTCTGCAGAGGATTAGGGGGACCAAAGCAGCCTTTTAGAGGGCCCAGCAATGTAAATGGCAGGAAGGGGGAAACCCACAACCCTCCTGCAGAAGTGGAAGGGTCTCTCACTCATGCAGCAGGATCTTTCTGTTCAAGCCACAAGTCAACATGTAATCTAAGTGTGTTTGAGCTAATTTTAAGCCTGTTTAATTGTCAGTTGACTTGTAGTGATTATGTATTTCCAGTCTGCCTTGTATGATTTGTGTTTGGATAGTAATGCTTAATATTTATATAGTGCTTTGAGTAAAGTACTTTGTGAACATTGTGTTGCATTCCAGCCCCAGAGACCTGTTGCAGTTAAGCCATGTTCTAGATTAGGCTGAGAGCAGCTTGCTTAAGGCCAGCTGGTAAGCAACATGGAGTGGCAAAATTGAAACTGTGAACTTGATGCTAAGCTCTCCAGACCTTCAGCCTAGTGTTGCCATTTGCCTGGTGGCATCAGGCAACCTCAGTCTCTTCTCCTCCCTCACTAATTTTAGCAGTGGGAGGGGAAAAGGGGGGATAACAGCATTGATTATGACACTCTAGGAATTCCCCCCCCCCAAAAAAAAATCTCTATGGTTAAGTCAATACAGATTGGGGAAATTCCTAGACCATCACCTGGATGTGACTTCATGTCAAGTGATACTAGTTCTGGGTGATGCTTGAAGCATTCCTCCCAACTCTATGGTCAGGACCCTACCTAGGCACTATCCCAAAAACTTCCTGACATTTTCTGGAGCGGGGCTGGCAACCCTATCTTGGCCTCATAGTGCTTGCCCACTTGCTTTGCAGTTTGCTAGTATCCTTCCCAGTGATGACTACAGTAGCACTGTATTAGCTACCAGAGTGCTAGACCTGAAGCTTCTGTTAAAAATAACTCTAAAGTAACAATGGGCTTTTTGTATAAAGTATTATATTGTGATGCATTGCAGCTGAGATTTTATCATGTGTTACATAACTTGTATACTAGGCTCAAATGATAGAAGGAGGAAGCATGGAGGCTTTTAATAAAATTCTTCAGAAGCCACAACCACCAACTTCCACCTTTGATCTGCCCCCCCCCCATAAGAGCAGTAGAACAGTAGATGAGTGTTCCTCTGTAATTCAGATACTCATGCACAGAAGATACATGAAAACCAGTGTTAAGTGTGAAGGCTAAAAGTGTTAAGCTGGAAAGAGTGTGAGCAGAAGAGTTGAAAATGGTTTGAATATGCTCTCAAGCACAAAGGCATTAGGCAGCCTTGAGCGAGAGTCACTGTTCTCTTGGCTTCAAAGAGCTGCCCACCCACGCAGCCACCCACACTCCTGGTGCAATATGGCTGTAATGATACTGGCTGTTATGTTACGGGTCTATTATAAGAACTGCTGCGCAAAGCTGTTTATCAACACTGATACAAGGGAAATTATTGATTGATTAAGACATTTATACCCTGCCTTTCTCGGTAGACTCAGGGGGCCTTACAAGTACAAACACAGTTTGCAAACAGAACAGTAAAATGACATCAGTATTATATGTACTGGATAAATGTTATGCCTTATTGTAAAGTTCATTGAAATGAAAATGGTACATATACAGTGCCCTTTCCTGGGAGCCCTTTCCTGGGAGTAATCCCCAATTCATCGAATGGAGTAGTGTTCTGAGTAGCCCTGTGACAGTAAATGGTTAATGTTTTAACCCAGTCTAAGAACCTTGAGTGACAGAGTTTTCTAATGGAATTCTACAGTTAAGAGTGGCAGTTAAGAATGGCAGTTGAGTATGAAGGAGGGTTAAGCAGAGTGAGAGGATCAAGAAGGTTCCTGAGTTAGGGAACTGGGACAAGTGGCCCTTCTCTGAGGGAAATAACTCCTAATAAAAGGAGGCTGATCCCTATCAGGTATAAGGGAAATAGTTCCTAGAAAAGAGGGGTGATCCCTATCAAGTGTTTAAGAAGGCATATTGGAACTTGTGTGACAAAGAAGCTTATGCTTATGTATTTTAAGCAGAGACTGACAAGAAAACTCTCTCCTCAGTTTTAAAGACCTGCCTGTATAACTAAATAGCTACTTGTTTGTGACAAACTATTGATTATATTTATACAAAGTTACCTCATTCCTTTTGTCTGTTCACCTTCAAAGTCCTAAAACTAATTCCTACCTGGCCATTTCTCCTCAAAAGGGAAATGAAGCAATTGGTTAATTTTGAATTACCATTAGCCTCTTGGGTGCCATTATCAAACAAAGACAAAGTAAGGGTTTTAGTCTGTCCTTCAGTTCCCTAGGCTAGGTCAACTTCTATCTGTATACATTTAAACAACTGTGTGGGACAGATAGAGAAACAAGGAAGAAAGAAGAGGGGGTGCTCAGTCAAGAAGGGAACCAGAAGGGGAAATGGTTATAATCTGTTTAAGGTTTTAGTGTAGTTTGGTGTAGTGATTATCTGTAGTGGACTCTAATCTGGAGAACTGGTTTTGATTCCCCACTCCTCTCCATGCAGCCAGCTGGGTGACCTTGGATCGGTCACGATTCTCTCAGAGCTGTTCTCTCCAGAGCAGTTCTCTCAGAGGTCTCTCAGCCCCACCTACCTCACAGGGTATCTGTTATGGGGAGAGGAAGGGAAGGAGATTGTAAGCTGCTCTGAGTGAAGAGTGGGGTATAAATCCAACCCTTCTTCTCTTTCTCCTCCTTCTTCTCCCCCTCTTCCTCTTAAAGGGGCAGTACTTTCATGCTTTTCTATTACTCATCACCTTTCCTGGCTTTTCCCTCCCTCTTCCTTTCTAGACATTCCTACTCTGGGACTCATGCTCTGGATTATTCACATCATCGCCACCCTCACACTCATTAAAAAAAGGGCATGAAAGAACAGAAGTTCAGAAATGTACACATTTTGACCAAAAAATCCCAACAGTGACTCATTTGTATCTTACGTGGCACTGACTCCCAGAGGCCTTCCATCTGCGCATCTGCCAGGTCCAGACCTCATTAGTTGGAACAGAATGTCACCACCAAGTGTTATCAGACCATTCAATGACCCCAAGAAATTCTAGTCCAAGAATACAACATTTCCCCCCACCCTCCAACCCCATCTCATGCACACAGTCATATGAGTCACAGGAGAAAATTTTTATTTTGTTAATGAAATGACACCCATGCTAGGGATGATTGTAAAATCCAAGTATAAGTGGAGTCTCCATTGTTTCGGTCTGTCCATCAAATGGAATCTCATTCCAAGAGACTTCTTATCAGAAGTCCAGCACTGTTTGAGTCTGAGACCTGACCATCATACTTAGATAAAGCTCTTCAAGTGTCAAACTTTAGTCTCCAAGCCCAGAAGGGTATACTTTTGTGGGCTCTTTAAGGCTCAGAGATGCAATCCTGTCACTTAAAACATCTTCTCTAGCTACCTGGATCCAGATTTTTGGAACTTACAGAACTATCTCTGTGTTCCCAGATAAAATCTCTGAGCCCAGAAGTGTGCACATTTTTGAGCTCTGAGGCTAGACTTAAGGTGAAGTGTTGCACTCTGATAAGCAATCCATGCTCTTACAGAACCACCTCTAAGACCCTGGATCCTTTCTTAGAGCCCGCAAGTGTTATTTATTTTGTATTTTTAAAAACATTTATACCCTGCCTTTCCTTGTAGTAGAAGGCAGCTTACAATAAAAGTTGAAAAAACATTTCCAGTTAAAAACCGGAATAAAACAACATATTCCAAACCTCCCTCCTCTGCTAAAAGATGGCTGCCATTCAAACCCTCAAAAGCCCTGGCAAACAGGCAGGCCTTGCAGTGCCTCCTGAAAATCTCCAAGAGGGGGCTCCCCTCACCTCTTCCGAGAGCCCATTCCACAGAGCCACAATGGAAAAGGCCCAGGCTCTTATTGAAGCCCAGTGGGCCACTCTACATTCTGGGATAACTAACAGATGGCTGCCTGAGGACCATAAATGGCTCACAGCAGGGGGTTTCCCTGCTTTTGGGGGCTTTTGATCCACCTCTGGCCAAACAGGGACATCGCATGGTGACACTCAGGGCTATTTTGAGTTTTAAAAGGTTGTTTAATTAGGGTGCCTCGGTGCCTCCCCCCCAAACCTGTCTATGGGCCTAGCAAGAGGGACTAGGTAGTCCAACTCTGCACATATTTTCACTAATTGAAAAAGCAAGCTTAAATGTTTAAGATAATGTATTTTATTTGTAAAATTACACAAATATTGCTTTATCTATCTGCTGGACCTCAATAAAATTTAAACTGCCCACCCAAGAAACATGCATACAAAACCCCACTAAAGAAACCTCAAACACGCTTGGGATGTAAAAAGAAAAAATGCAGATGTATCTTTGCAATAAACAGACACAGTCTGTCATATGTGCAGCACCCAAGGAGCATGCCGTGTCAAATGCCTCTCTGGCAAGTACAGAATACAAAGAAACACTCAGTTCATCTGCTTCTGAAATATGTCAGGAAGGAAGTACAGCATGCAAGATTAGACAGGCTTATTGTACATTGTTAAATGACCTTTTTCAAACTAAAATCCCACTCTGAGGTATTTCGTGTCCAATCATGCACTTGGCTTGGCATTCAAATGAAAGGAGAGAGCCTGCTTGGCATTGCTAGAACTCTTCTCCCCCTTCCCCCCCGGAAATATGATCTATCTAAAAGTGTGATTTCCCTACTTGCATTTCAGACCCTGACAAAAATTACTGACTGGTAAATAAACACATAGATAGTTCAGATCATTTTGTTTATTGCATACAGAATTAAAAGAGAATGCCATTGTTTTGGTGGCAGAAGAGGAGATGACCTCTTCTCTAACCCTTTATTTAGTTAATCGTTGGGAATGTTTCCCAGATGGGCAATCTTCTGGCAGGCTGGGGCCTGAATCCTGCCTGCTTGATGAGTCTGTGCATGGCTCACTGTGTATATTTGCAATGAATACTTACAGGAATTGCTGTGAGTATCCCATGTTCCTTCTATCCAAGTGGAAAACAAATCCTGTAGCACTGCCCCAGGAAATTCTCACTGCTCGGAGAAGTGGTGTCACTGGTCCACCCAACGGAAATGATAAAGGTGTGAGCCTTTGTCTAAGGAACTGGTGCAAATGTCAAGCCTGGCTTTAGTTGACCTCCTGCCCCACCTATTCCCAGCTGCTGCTAATTGTCTCTGGCTTGGATGTTGTAATTCAGTGCTTGGCTGTAGACAGCAGACTGTGTAGCTTGTTCCGAGTGGTAGCTGGAAGTATGTAGATATGTACATTGTTGGTAGGTTCCCAGTATAAGGTGTGCTTATGCATCCATCACATAGTTGTATAGTGAGCTCCAAAAATCGGACCTGTTGTGTGGCTTTGTTCAGACACAGGTTGATGGTGGTGTGAAAGCTCTTGGAGTGCTGATGGGCTCTCTTGAGAGCTTCCTTCTCGGGTGTCCAGCTAATGAAAATGTCATTGCTATATCTCATGTACAGGAAAGGTATTAGTAAATAGGAGGCAAAGAAGAGCCACTGTATGTCAGCCATTGATATGTTTGCAAAACAACAACAGTCTAAATCAGCCTACAAAAACTGAAAAAAAACCACTGTGTAAGACACACACGCACACAACAAAATATGTTATGCTTTTTTGTATATACAGTTATTCTTGATGTAAGAGATCGGATAACTATTGGCTCCAGATTCAACTTTGTGTGAAATTGTGCCTCTGATGATGCACTGAAACAAGAATCAACCTAGGAATCTCATCAGTCCAAGTCATATCAGTCTAATTTTACAGCTCAGTCGCAGGCGCAAGCTGCAAATATTGGTGTTTGGAGGCTAGTCACAGCCACAGGTCGCAGTTGGAACTTCACTTCTTCTGAAGCTCGCAGGTGCAAGCTGCAAATATTTGCGTTTGGAGGCAGGTCACTGTTGGAATTCCATTTTTTCTTAAGTTAATGTCTGAATTTCTGTACATTCTGAATGATTTCATATTTTTCCTCTTATATTGGTGATAGTATAAAGAACAAAAATACTGAACAATTTTGTAAGCTTTATTAATTTTGTTGCATAGTCTTGATATTCAGTGTAATGGTATAATAGTGAAATAACTGTATTTACAAAAAACCACTTTATATGTGTGTGTGTGTGTGTGTGTGTACGCACACACACACACATATATACACAGTGTTTTTTCAATTATTGATATGTTTGCATACATTGGGGGCATGACAGGCGCTCATGGATATACCATTAACCTGAAGGTATAAGTTGTTTCCAAAGTTGTGGCCTAGTACTAAGGTATACTGTGACATTACCAGGGATAATGGGATAGGGAATATACAGTTCCAGCATCTGTAATGACCAATGCCGATACCCAGAGACAGCCAGGCCTTTTTCATTTTAAACAAACAAGTCCTGTTTGTCTGCATCTCTAGCTCCTAAATCAATTATGATATTCTCCTGCCCTTATTGGCACTGTGTCTCTATTAATAAAAAAGGGAAAAGGAAAGAAACAGTAGGATGCATTTATTTCCTGATTTTGTTTCATTTACTTTACTGTGGATTAATTGTTTGTTTGCAAAACACTTTGGGTATTTTTAGTAGAAATACCATCTGTGTTGGGTTTATTTCAAAAGACATAGAAAAATCTATAAATTGTGATGTCAGCCTTGGGCCTCTCTTTCATGCTGGACCTGTCTAGGGCTTCACATATGTGAGACATCTGAATACATGGTAAGAAAAAAAAATAGCACTTCAGTTACAAACGTGGCCACCTGAGAAGTAAGTCTTACTGATTTTAATGGGGCTTATTTCCAAGGGGCTTGGGATGACAGGCTTAATCCAATACTGCTAAATATCATTCAGCGGGAAATGAAAAATGCAGCTATCCTAACAAACAGTTGACAACTCGTTATCTCTTTCCCCCCCTTGTGATAAAACAACATGACATTAAGCTTTTCTTTGTGCACCTATTTGTACTTTTTTTTTAAAAAGTGTCAGTGCTTTTAAAGTGCAGTAATCTGACTTTCTGGGTCTCTTGTGCCTTAAAACAGTCCATAGAGAGGTAATTCAAAAACCATGGAAATGGCTAAGCTATGCAGTGAATGAATGCTAATGGTTGCAGTCATACTCCCCCCCCCCCCCCAGTCAGCTTTCAGCTGACTTATGGCAAGTCTGTAGGGTTTTCAAGGGAAAAGACATTTCAGAGGTGCTTTGTCAGTGTGTGCCTCTGCATAGCAACTTTGGACTTTCCATCCTAATACTAACCAGGGGCCAACCCTGCTCAGCTTCTGAGATCTGACAAGATCAAGCTAGCCTGGGCTATCCAGGTCAAGACACAGTCATACGTACATGGAAATTGTTCCTATTGAAACTGGAGTTGACAAGTTTCAGGTTGCCTTGCAAAAGGACTCACCAAGGGCTTCAAAGGGAAGCTGAGTTGGTTTACAGAAGGACTTTGAATGTACTGCAAGCAGTAGCATCCTCAAAGCACTGTAAGGCAATAGTCAAAACTGTGCCAGCGAGGTATCTTTGGAGCCTCTAACTTATGGGTGCTTTTGAATGCCTTTTCAGCAGGTGTCACATTTGAGTATTTGGTTAATGCACAATGTACCTGTAGTGATTTCATGTTTTGGTGTGTATGGTTGCATTCAGATGGCTATTTTGAGCCGCACCAGGCATGAGTGCCTGGTGGATTTAAAGTGCACATCCAGACAACAGCATCTGGGAATCGTGCCACTTCCGTGATCAGCCCATCGATCCCCGTCGGGGATCCATACTTAAAAGATAGTGGTGAAAGTCCAGTCCTAAACTGGCTGATGGGCCAATGGCGGACTTTCCCCCATCTGGTCATTCCACCAGCACGCAATGGCCGCCATTTTAAAAAAGTCTTAGTGATGCACGCATAACCACTTAAACATGCAACTCAAATGATCCAAACAATTTAATGTTTCTGAAGGTCCTGTGATATTTATGCACTTTAACTGAAATGGGTACCTAGAGGAAGTTACCGCTGGCGGTGCTTTTTCCATTTTAGTCCATGCATGCATGGAAAAACAAGTAGATGGTGAGGCACATATGTGCATGCCGACTGCACAGCTCCTTACAGCTGACTGCACAGCTCCTTACAGTGGATGCTGTCTAGACAATCCACTGCGGAGTCATGTGTGGTAAAGCGATTCACGAGGGAGCTGTCTGGTCATGCAAAGCTGGATCAAAAAGATCTAGATCAAATTACAGCCCGGCCAATGGCAGAATTATCTGCCCCTCTGAATGCACCCTATGTTTCTTAAATGTTTAGTTTGACTGCAGTAATGTAAGAAGAGTGAAAGGGGGAAACAAGTGTAATGTGATTGACTGATGACAGAGTGTGGTAGGAGAAATGTCTCTGAGGTGATTCTGTGTGTGAAGTTTGGAGAGAGAGCATAGTCTGTGTGATTATGGGAGGCTGAGTCTATTTTGTGTGAATAAGACAAACAGAATAGCCTGTGTGACTATGAGAGTTTGTTTATTCTCTGTGAATAAGACAAAGAGTTTAGCCTGTGTGGAGATACACACACACACACACACACACACACACACACACACTGGGGTCATTTAATAGAAAAAGAGGTGCTGAGCTCATTAGCATAACTCATTAGCATAACTTATTTGCATAAGCTAAACCACCTGACATCACCAGAAATATATCAGAAGGCAAGAAAGAGAGAGAGAGAGAGGAAGGACGGAAGGACAGAAGGAAGGAAGGAAGGAAGGAAGGAAGGAAGGAAGGAAGGAAGGAAAGAGAAAAGAAAAGAAAGAGCTGGCAGAGAGGGGACAGCTACTAATCCAAGCCTCAGAAGTACCACTATTCTGGGAGGATAGCTTCAGTGGTGGCTGAAGCCTTCAGAAGGCTGGTTGGAGGAACAAGGACCTTTCCAGGGGATGGGGTCATTTTGCTGCAGCCATGACACAAGCAGGCATTCCCCCACTGGGGGGGCTGGCACCAACTCCCGGAGCTGAGCTCCCCCGAGCTCCTGCTCAAAATGATCCCTGTATATATATGTGAGAGAGAGAGAGAGAGATTAGACTGTCTAAGCCTTTCAGAGCGGAATTTTGGAGTCAGAGTTGGAATTTTTAATTCCTGGTGGCAGCAGAAATCTACCAAGTACATGTACACAGAGTGTGTTTTAAAGGAGAAACAGTCTCCCCAATAGCAAGCATGTCACAGTACCCTTTACAGCATACTTTTCTCAGTGGGTCTGATAGGATTGTCTCATTGCATTCTGCATTCACATAAATCATCAACTGCCTATTCTCTTCCTTATCTAATATTTACTTGAACTTTTGGGGGAGGGTGTTGTTATTCAGCAATGTACTCATTCAGGATACCCTCATACACACATATCTGCCCAGTATCCCATTTGCTTGGCATGCAGAAGGTCCCAGGTTCAGTCTCTCAGCATTTTCCATTAGAAGGACCTCTGATGTGAAGGACCTCTGCTTGAGACCCTGGGGAACTGCTGTCAGTCTTTATTGATTTATTAAATTAGATTTCTTGACCTCCCTTTCCCACTTGTGCAAACAACAGTTTGGTTCAATACAGTGTAAAATAAGTAGATAATACTGACCTTTATGGACTAATAGTCTGATTTAGTATAAGGCAGCTTTATGTGTTCATGTGATTGGACTCCCTCACACATGAAGCGAGTTCTTGCATTTCTGTGTGTGCATGTGTGTGTGTGCCCATGCCTGGAAGTCATAGCAACCTCTGGTGACTCCTACTGGGGCATGGAGGATATTTAGAGAAGTGGCTTGATAGCCTGCCTCTGCCTCCCAGTCCTGGTATTCTTTGGAGGTTGCCCTTCCACGTACTTCCACGTACTTGTTAGCCCTGTTTAGCTTCTGAGATCTGACGAGATCGGGCTTGCCTGGGCTTTCCAGGTCAGGGCACATGAAGTGAGTTCTTGGTTGGATCCCCTCAACATCTACATTTGTCTCAAACCTCATGCCAAGCTGCTTTGCAGCTGTAGAGTAGTCTTTTGTGCTATAGGGGCCATGCCATGCCTCGGTAATACGTAATAAATAAGTTGTTTTTTATTTTTGTCAGCCACTTGTGCCCTTATACAATCTATTAACTAAATCTTCCCAGTTACCAGAAAAGAGACAGGTATCCCCTAGGCCAGGGGTGGGCAAACTTGCTCAGCGTAAGAGCCACCTAGAACAGGGGTGGCCAAACTTGCTTAACACAAGAGCCGCATAGAATAAACATCACATGTTTGAGAGCCACAAGACATGAACAAATATTACTTGCTTTTATTGGAAAATAAGCAAATTTGCTTTTTTTAACATTAAATGAGACTGCCAAAAATAATAACAAAAGGGGTAAAAGCAGATATTGATAACGATATTAATTTGTCCAATGATATTTGTTTCCTAATGATATTTAGCTTCCCCAGCCACCCTGCCGGGAGCCACATAATATATGTGAAAGAGCCGCATGCGGCTCCTGAGCCACAGTTTGCCCACCCCTGCCCTAGGCTCAAGGTCAGGTCATTCAGTTTAGCTACATCAAGCAGGGAATCCCTTTTATTTTTTTCTTCACTTACTTAAATTTTTATTCCACCCTCCCGGCCAAGGCTGGCTCAGGACAGCTTGCAGTTAATAAAAATTTGACAACACACATGTCACAACAACAATCAATATAAATACAATATTAAAATTCAGTATTAAAAACCAACAAGTAAAATAATAAAGTGCTAGTCATCATATGTCTGCTCCATTCAGCTGCAGTACTTATCATTATCCTTCAGCCCTTCTTTGCACATTTAAATCTAATTTTAGCACCCCAAGGACCCTTGTTCCGAATTTTTAAAAAAGCAAAGACCCCAAGCCTATTGATGCTAATGGACATTCAAGAACAAAAATCTGTGTCCATTTAAATCCTATTTTTAAATGAAAATTCTAAACAGGGATTCTTTTTGACAGTCTAGTCTTACATTAGTTGCTTTTTTTCTTCCTTTCTTCTTAATACTAAAGTACAGTGCAGTTTTTAGTAAAGTATTTAGTTACTGTTTGTGTATTGGATTCAACCTCCATGCAAGCTAAGCAAAGTAGCACCTGTACCTTTTTTCCTGAGCTTTTTTTTGTTTTGTATGTATTTTAGCACTGGTTTTAATTGTTTTAGTGATGGTTTGGGGGAGGTTACTAGTTTTAAAATGAGATTTTATTGTGTGTGTTTTAACTTGTTAGCTGCCTAGATAGGTGAGGTATATATTTTTGTAAAATGAAATAAGTAAATGTCTGCCTGATGTCTCACCTGTGGGGCTACTGCCACCTTTGGCAAGAAAGAAGAGAGGAGCATAAGATTCTACAGCTCACCTGAATAGGCAAAGGTCATTCTCTTCTCAGGTCTGTTCAGAACCCCTTTGTCCTTAGGTCTATCAGTGGAAAATGTCTTTCCTTTGGGTGGGAAAGGAACTCTGTACATGTCCAGATGCAGTGTTCCTGAGACTTGACTTGACTTTTATAAAGTAAAGGTGGAAACAAAAGAGACCATCTCAGGAACACATGGAAGGAGTTTTGAGGATTTTGATGAGAGATGTAAGATGTACATGCAGCAAAAAAAAAAAAAAGTTATCGGAGGTGGGTGTGAAGAGGACAAATTGAGACTTGATCCTCCAGTCCCCAGGTCCCAGCAGAGGTTCCCCTGTTTTTCAGGGCTTCTACCCCCCCCCCCATTGGCCAGCTGACTGGAAGGGGGAAACCCAAACAGCCACATCCAGGCATGATGTCCCTAATGCAATGATGTCACCTGGAAGTGATGCCATCGCATTGGGGTTGTCACATGCGACACTCTGGTTTGAGGGCAAAATTCTATGTAAATTTGGCCTAAAACCGTAGAGTTTTGCCCTTAAAGCAGAGCATCACCATGCAGTGGCACTGACTCGATGACATCACTTCCGGGTGATGTCATTGCATTGGTGATCTCTTGGAACACCCCTCAGATCCTCCCACTGGCATGGCAAGGGGACCTGGCAACCCTATTATCCTTAAATGGATAAAATTTGTTATTCCTTGACTATTCCTAGCCCCACTCCTGAGGTCTAAAACCAGGTCTAGACTTTTGATCACTGGAGAGGATCACTGGAATCAAATTCGGTTATTTCATTACTTATTGCCTTCATGCTGTTTCCTCACCCTTAATCTTCACGAATATGGAGGGACTGACATCTAGTAATGGAATTATAACATTTCCTTTTATGCAGCATTTCTGAGGTCAAGAATTTCTCATCTGACCTACAGAAAAGGATCATGCCAGTCCTTCTGCAGATGACGGTCTTAATTTTTCACTCCAGGGTCTCATTTTAAGATGCCCTTTCCTCCCATCTCTGCCAGAGAACACCTCGAATTATATTACTTTGTTGAATTTAAGGCTGTAGCTTCCTAAATTGGTTCTGAGCATGTTCGAGTGATTGTTAAGTATTTGTATCCAGAGTTAGAATTGTCAGTCTGGTGCAGAGCTCCATTTCGTGTTATTGTATAAGGGTAGGGCTGGATTGTAAAATGCAAGGTATTTATTGACAGAGGAGTGCTGGAAGATGCATTGTTACTTCATTGGGGGAAAGGCTCTGCTGTTTGTTCTGTGGACCTCTTGGTGTATCCATGGAGCTCTCCCCTGGTGCACAGACCACTGTTTGAGAAACACTGCTCTAAAGTCTAAATGATGGGAGTCATTGTATCCCAAGAACAGATCACAAGGTTACCTGGGTCACCAAAGGCACACAGTGACATCTAGAAGAAGAAGAGGAAGAGAAGAGAAGAGATTGGGTTTATACCCCACCCTTCACTTGTAGTCTCAGAGCGGCTTACAAACTCCTTTCCCTTCCCCTCCCAACAACAGACACCCTGTGAGGTAGGTGGGGCTGAGAGAGCTCTTTCCCAAGCTGTCCTCGAGGGAACAGCTGGTACAGAGCTATGGCTTGCCCAAGGTCATCCAGCCAGGTGCAAGTGGAGGACTGGGGAATCAAACCCGGTTCTCCCAGATTAGAGTCCGCGCACTTAACCACTACACCAAACTGGCTCTAGGTAATGTCTCCTCTTAAAAATATCTATCTATCATCTATCTATATCTGTTTTTTTCCCTTTTACATATGTGTTTTGACAAGTGGAGGTAACAGCAGATGGTTGATGGGGAACACCAGCTATGAGAAAACAGTGCAATCATGCAAATGGAAATGTTCACATTACTTTGGCTGTATTTGAATGCCTTGGTGAACAATTGGTTCCATGATCAAGGCCAGTAAGCAGGATATGAGCCAAACAGTGGGTGACTGAGCATCCATGATATTAATGTAGCCATTGGATAAAGTAGTGCCCACCAATGCTCCCTCTAAGCTGTGGAGTCTTGTGAGCAAAATGTCTACTTTCTGAGCTACTGGCATTGAAGTTGTGAGTGAGCAACTTGGCTACTGCATAAATTAGTTTGCTCTGGAGCCATCCTTCCTGAGCTGAGACAAAAATGTGTGAGCCGGAGGCTGAAAACCTGTGAGCCAGCTCACACTAATTCAGCTTCGAGGGAATACTGGTGCCCACCCCTTCCCACCATTGTCCCCATGTCAGCAGACTAGACTGATATTTTAAATAGCCATTTGGGTTACGCTTGTTAAATCATCAGTCTGAAACCTTTAATACTGTGTCATTTTTACAACCTGATTCTGGAACACTAAAGCACCTTCCTCTGTGGGGTCTCTGCTTACAATAATGCTCACACCTGAAGTCTTAACCCTGCTGTTCTGCTAAACCTCAGCATATCTTGGGCAGACATTGGTGGAAAGGTCCTTTTTGTTTTTTAAAGTTTTGTTCATCAGATCACTCATTCTTCATTCCAATCCTGCTTGAACAGAGTGGGAAAAGATCCAGACACCCTTCCATAAAAGATTTATATTTTGTGTGTTTTTTAGAAAAAAAAGTTTTATTTCCTCTGTGGAGATCTTCATTTGTTATTAGCTTTCCTTTGAAAAGGAACAGGAATTCATGTTGTCATCTAGAGAGAAGGAATAACCTACCCGGGGAGGGGGGGATGTTGTTACTAATTCCAAATTTCCTCCCAAGTTTACTGAAGTGATAGTTACAATCTCTATAAATGTATAGAGCCAGATGTTAGAAACTTACAGGACAGATAAAATGAAATACTGCTTTTACCCAGTGTGTAATTAAATTGTGGAATTCTCTGCCAGTGGGTGGAGTGATGGCCACGAGCTTAGATGGTTTTAAATGGAGTTAAACAAAGTGATGGAGGTTAGGTCCACCAATGGCTACTAGCCATGGTGAGTGAAGGGAACCTTCATATTTAGAGGCATTAAGTTTCAGAAGCCCAGAGCTAGAAGGAAACAGCAATGGAGGGCTGTGTCCTCTGTGCCCTATTTATTGGCTCTCCAGGGCAACTCATTTGCCACTATGTGAAACAGGATGCTGTTCTTTTTTTAAATTAATTTTCTACAACTACAAACACTAAAACAAGCTACAATAACTAAAAAGCTAAAAACTATACTACCCTAAAGTATGCAGAGACCAACTTATATAACAGCTGAAACACTTCTCTTAAAGCATTGCAACAATAGAAAATAATAAAAAATCTAGGCAATATATGCTCAATAAACTTCTTTAGCTCTAGGTTATATAACTAGACAACTGACTAGCAAAAAACCCAAAAAGGCACTAACAATAAGTATATGTTTTATCATAAACAATATTATTTTTCTTTTTGCCTTCTCTTCTTCTTGTCCCTCTTGGGTTTAGGTGCTGCAGCACCCAAGTCTTCATCTGATGCTTCATCTTCATCTGACTCTTTTTCTCCGGCAGAGTCAGAGCTTTCCAGTCCATATATGCTTTCTTGCTCTTCCAATGAGTCCTGTGTGGATTTTTTCTTTTTCCCTCCTTTGCAGTAATCCAGAAATTTTTCAGATTTTGCAACAGAGTTTATTTTTTGCTTCTTGTCTTGATAGCTGAACACCGGTTCTTCTGGAGTCAACCATTTATACAAAATGTTCTTCTCTTGCAAAAATGCAGTCAATTTTATAGGGTTTCCTCTTCTTCCTTATCTCAAATGGAATGTCCTTTAACACCTTAATTTCTTCTTGAATCTTCAGTTTGGAACTGCTTGTAGCCTTCAATACCACATCTCTTGTAGATTTTTTGGAGAATCTCACCATAATCTCTCCAGGCAGGTTTTTTTCTTTATAAATTCTGGATATGTCCTGTAGACCACATCCATGTCACTTTGTAATAAATCTGCTTGTAAACCTGTCACTGGAGCAAGAGCTTCGCTCAATATCTGATTTAAATTCTCTCCTTTAACTTCAGGCACACCCTGAAATCTCAAAAAGAACACTTATATTTCCATCGGAAGTCTTAAAACATTTATCCTTTTCTGAAGCCCTTTTTCTTTCTATCACTTCTATCCTTAAATCCAGCTTCTCAGATTTAGCTTTAACAGCTACCAATTCTTTTGCAAAGTTATCAGACTTCTTATTTGCATCAGACATCTGCTCTTGCAGGGAGTCCATCTTAAAATTAAGAGAGTTTATTTGTTCCATCAGAGGTCGCAATGCTGCAGCCAGTGTAGCAGACAGGTCTGTACTGGACTCTGGCTCAGCTGCTGGAAGCATAGTTGGAGCTTTTGGGGAAGGTTTAGATTTGGCCGCCATTTTATCCCCTTTACCTGTCATTGTTTAAGAATTACAGTTCAAAGAAGTTCTGAGAAGTTTAAAAAGTTAGACAAAAGTATGTTTCTTCTTTATGTTCTCGCCTTCAGAGTGTGCCCCTTTAAATTTCAGCCAGCCAGCCCAGTCCAACAATCAGATTCTCTTGTGTGAATTACTCATTGGCATCTTTAAAGGGGGTGTTAAACTTTAAATCCCCCTCCGTTTTCAGTTCCGGCCAGAGAATCTTCGCCCAATTTAAACACATTTTCGTTGTGCATCTCATTTTGATGTTCTTTCTTGCTGCTTGTCGATCCCTGCAGCTAACCAGCAGCGCTTCTATGTGCCTCGCGGCTCCACGGTGGTGGAAACTTCCAAGGCAAAGGGCAGCCTCAATCCCCAGATCGCCACCTGGGAAGAGGCTAGCCCTCATGCCTCAGGCAGGAATCCCCTCCAGGGTCTCCTGGGGGCCCAAAACCCATTCAAGACCCCTTCTCACTGCCTGGATCGGGTCGCATCACCCCAAGCTCGGGGAAGACGTGCCCACCATTAAAAACGCCGATACCGGAAGTCGAAACAGGATCCTGTTCTGATGCAGCAGGGTTCTTTTTATGTTCTTATGTAACTTTCTAACAAATGTTGCCCTATTCATTATCATAAATGGCAATCATTCAGGCCAGGATCTGACTAGTCCACTCATATGTTCAGCAGCTCCATGTAATGTTTTCAGCACTGGACTCCACCACTACATGCTGGGGGTCAAATAGATAAATGATCCCCCCCAATCCTGTTGAATAGTAAAATTTCAAGGTAAGAATTGGGTAAGACTTCTCATTTACATGCTAATTTTGTATGTACAGTAAGGTGATTTTTTTAGGAGGAACATTCAAACATTTGGCCCCTTATCTGCAAGCCACAGCGGCCTAGTCTATCATAGTGATCCTCATTAGTGAGTATGTATGCAGATCTGGAATTATGACAATGGTAGTCAGTACCAGCACAAAATGGCTGCCACAGGGATGGGGTCAGTCACAATATGGCTGCCATGGAGGAGTGCCACCCACAAAACATTGGGAGATTCCAACCCTAGTATCATCCTAAGGTAGAGAGAATGTCCTCTCCTGTAGGTGCAAAGGTGATACCTCCTAAAGTCTTCTGGAGCACTTCCTCATCCAAGGTGGGGGTGGAAAGTTGGTATCGACTCTTTGGTTTGAGGCATACACTGTTTGGTTTCACTTTCTGAAGAAAGTGTGCCCACAGGGAGAGGTTGCCAAGCCCAGAAGCATAAGAAAGTTTGTGTCTATGGTCAAGCCAAAGGTACATTGCTAGGATGTCCTTGCCCAGGATTGTCTCAGCACTTTGCCAGTCAGTCAGTTAATGGGGATACAGCTGAATCTCCCTGTTTCTTTTCTGACCCAAGATCTTTCAGCTTTTTATCCCTGAGTCTCAAGAAGTAAAAATGCCAGAAAACAAATCAGTGGGTGCTCAATCACCCTTGGGCACCACAATGGCAATTACTGAAGTAGCAAGATGAACCACATTGTGCTGTTTGTCCTATAGTTTGGCTATTATGAAATGTGGGAGGGGGATTGCTTTCCCAAAGTAACAAGGATGGAGTTGGATGTACTATTAATTATATATAACTGCTGCGTAATTTTTCTAATAATTGTTTAATAGTGCCATGAATGCCCTGCTGCAAACCATTTGCTTCTCAAACATGTAGCAAAACTTTTCTTGGAAAACAAACAGGGGGAAAAGGCAAACCTCGACCTGGCATTTAACTGGAAGATTTATTCTTGCAGAATAAAAATCATTAAGAGCCCCATGTGTTTCAATTAAAATCTTCTTCAGGGGAAATGGGCTTTATTATTCTTTACCTACAAAGAGGCTCCTTTAGGAACATTTCTATGAAACAACTTCTCCCTGGTTACTCAAATTTGCAGTGACATTTATTTACTTACTTTCTGGTTTATATATATATGGAGTTATCTATATAACATTCAGGCTACTCCCTTCCAATTCCCAGTAAAAGATAGAATTTAAAGAAAAAAACCATGGAACAACAAGATTAATAAGAGGCACAGATCAAATTTAACTTTAAAAATCTATTACACTGCAGCAAGACCTTTGGAAGCTAAACTCCTTTACTTGTTTCTTGAAGACCAACCCAGGTTGTGATCACACGCACAATTAGCCCTGACATAGGTACGAATGCTGGGTGGATTAAAGGAGCACGCTCAGACAACATCATCTGGGAAGCGCCCTGCAGCTGTCAGAAACCTGTTTTACTCTGCCGCACAAGCGGAGTTAAAAGACACCTCGGAAAGTCCGGTAGCAAATGTGTTGCTATGGGCCACAGACGGACTTTCCCACGTCTGATCACTCCAGCGTGCTCTCATGGTGTCAGGATGGTCTGATCAGGCCATCCCGACTCCGTGCCATTGTTGTTTTTCCTTCTCAGTATGTGCATCATCGCACATCGTAGGGAGCCCTCAAGGCTGAGGTGTGAATAATCGATCCATTATTTAAGCGCATCAGAGACGGCAAAAAAAAAATCCTGACTCACCCACGGTTGTGTCTGATCACACAGTGGTGGGCTGTGCCTGCAGCTTCAAAAGACTGTGTGATCGTGCAACTGTGGGTCAACTTCCGCCAGAGGAAATAGTCTCTCTCTCTCCCCCCACTTTATCTCCTGCATGTGACTGCAACCCAAGCTAGATTTTGGGGGCTTCTGAGAGTACTAGATTAGACTTGGATAGGATCCAACCATCACTGGATATTGTTATATTCAGGGCTTTTTTTGTAGAAAAAGCCCAGCGGGAACTCATTAACATAACAAGCCACACCCAAAAGCAGAAACTCATTAGCATATTAGGCCACACCCCCTGGCAGCACAGTTCCCTCCCAGGATCAGGTTGCCCAGGTGCCCTGCAGCTTGCAAGGTGCGTGGGGAACCCGAGAGAAGGAAGGCAGTTTCTGGATTGGCTTCCCCAGGAGAGGAGGCAGTTTAAACTGCCTTCCCTCCCTGGATCGGTTTGGCTTCCCCAGGTGCCCTGCAGCTTGCGAGGTGCCTGGGGAACCTGGGGGGGCTGTAGGTATGGCCAACTCAGAAGCCAGCCAGAACTCCGTTCCTGTGCGTTCCTGCCCCAAAATAGCCCTGGCAGTATTATAATCATCTCTTGGATTTTCCAGTCCAAGAAAATCCAGGACATAAATTTTTGCAGTTGTGTAATATAGTTCTCATGATACATGGTTCCATCCTACAACAGAAGATGGTATGCCGGAGTGTTTATCTTCCAAATTATCTCCCTTGGGGTATGTTTGTTGAATGAAGCCTCCGTCTCTGGGCATAGAGAATAGAAGGTGAGAAGACAGCAATGCTTCTGTGCAGATTCATGTTTGGAGATCATAACATGTATAACTGCTACACTAGATTACTGTAATCTGTTTGGGATTACAGTCAATAATTGTCCTCCTTCACCTGCAAATGGAGGCTGTAGCATGGCAGCTGTCAAGGGTGGGATGTTGTTAGGACAGTAGCTACTGTCTTTTTCCTCCCTTTGATTTCCTCTGTTGCTTAACTGAGTCAAAATTCAGAGTGAGTAAAGGGAGCGCTTGGATTAGCAAGAAAAAATACATTAATTTCAGGTCGGTAGTTCAGCAGTTCGAGACCTGAGTGCCGCGTGATGGAGTGAACTCCCATCTCTAGCCCCAGCTTCTGCCAACCTAGCAGTTTGAAAGCAGGAAATTGCAAGTAGATAAATAGGTACCACTTTGGTGGGAAGGCAACAGCATTCCATGCACTTTGGTGTCTAGTCATGCTGGCCACATGACCACGGAAACGTCTTTGGACAGCGCCGGCTCTTTGGCTTGGAAACAGAGATGAGCACCACATCCCTAGAGTCGTATTCGACTGGCTTTCGAGCAAGGGAAACCTTTACCTAAGAGGGCATACAAGCTTTTTGCAAACAGTTTGCAGCCTTGGATTGCTTCTGCGTAGGGAAGATCCCCATTTTGCTCTCATGGCCACTGGGAATACATAGGCATTCTCAGTGGCAAGGGAGCCACCACCTGGAGGTATTCTCCGTTCTTCCCTCCATGAAGACATGAACACATGGAGTTGCTTTTTACTGAATCAGACACTTGGTCCATGAAAGTCAGTGTTGTTTTCTCAGACTGGCAGTGGCCCTCCAGGGTCTCAGGTAGACGTATTTTACATCACCTACTACTTGGTTCCTTTTTACTGGAAATGTTTTGTATTGAACCTGGGATTTTCCTGCGTGCCAAGCAAATGCTCTACCCTTGAACTACGATCCCTCCATTTCTCTCAAGCTCACCATCTCCCCACCAACAACAATACTGTGGTGCTTTTTGCTAGCTTTTAAAAAAGGTAATAGGTATATTGCTATAGTATAATGCTGTTCTAGCCGTATACGTACCATCAAATAACAAAAAATGGCAAAAAGCCCACCAGTGTAAAGGGTAGAATGGCAGCCATGAGTGTAAATGAAAGAGGAAATTATGCTGGACGCGGCTGATGTAGTGCAAAAGAAAAACAACAAAATCAGTGAAGACCTGGAAGGTGGCCACTGCGCAAAGAAGTGTGGAAACCACAACAAAACTAAACAAGAAACCCTGCTTCTATTTGTGGAGTCAATATAGTGTTGGATATAGTCTATTTATGTACCAACATCATCACCTCTTGTGTTAAATTTTCCCCAGTGCTTTTTCATTGGAGAGGATTGTTTCCTGGTACTCCTTCTCCACGTCGTTTGGTGCTCTCATTATGGCTTGCTAGGGGGGAAGCCAAGTTGTAAATTATTTATGTGGCCCAATAATAAAAGCTGCCAAGCCTAGAAAACAAAACAAAAAAAGGAGAGAAAATGGCCTCTAGAATACACTTTCTAGAAGTGTAGAACAGATTTTTGCATTGATATAAACGAGGAAAACTCCGCACTTTTATGCAGCCTGTTTAATTCTGGGATGGTGGATATTTCTGGTCCCCCTCCCCCCCAGTGTTAACCCAGAGATGAACTTTCATACATTCAGAAATTCAGGAATTGTCACACATAGAAATGATAATTTGCATTCATGGCCAATCTGTTCTCCCAGGAGGCACCAATGAATGTCAGTCTTGCAGAAAACCTGGGCTCATTTCGAGCTATAAAAAACAGAGTCGATGAAGCCAAACTTTGTAGTGCAGGAGGAAGAATGATTCAGGCTGTCCTTTGAATCTTTGAAGGAAATTATCACACCTGGGGGAACTGATTAGAAATTGATTAGAAATGAGTGCTGCATCTTTCCTGAGAAAGTCCACACATTGTCTCCAGGAGCGTTTGCATATCTGTGACTCATGATTAATGTATAATTGCAAAATAGCTATATCAGCCCACCTGCTGTAGAGTGAAGAAGTGGTGAAGGAGCACGATGAACATACAAACGATTTGTGTTTGGACTCTGTGATACCAAAATACACAGATTTGACAGTAAAGGTATTTGCATATGATTATGTTCGTATGCATCTAGTATATTTGATATGCTTTGCAGTTGCAAGATTCTCAGCAGCCTCAATTCTACCAGTAATAGACCAGTGATAGACAGACCTCTTGCGAACCCACTCTAAGATCTGAGTGCTAACTACCAGGAGTGGGGAAAAGAAAGCAAAAATATGTCATTAAGCATACCTTGTTAAAGCTTTTGCTTGTTGCATCCAAGACATAACAAGAGGGGGGAGGAAGACATGAGCAGGAAAATGAAAGAATGAAAGAGCATTAGCAATGAACATAAGCAAGGGAATTAAGAGAATGGGGATGGGTGACTGCAATTCAAATAAGATGAAACATTTTAACATGGCGAACAGAACGTGTTTAAGTTCACACTGATTTTCCTTTGCCATCCCATTTCCTAAAAATAACCCACGGTGGCGTATCTTTTTGTTCCGTCTCATTAAGAGGCTGATGTCAGGGTGCCTGCTTATGTCAGCGGCTGTGTGCCTTCAGTTTGAGCAGGTGGGTGTCTTGCTCCACATGACAACATCGGCTGTTATCAGCGCTAAACAGAATGGAAGGGTCTTGCAGTGAAAGGTGGCGGGATGGGGCAGGGACAGCAGGGGAGGGAGAGGGCCATGAGAAGCAGGCAGTCACTTATCTGATCCAGTGGGGAAAGGCTTGGCTTTTAGAGAAGGGGGGGGGGGACACAGGCATTCCTTTCAAGCTGAGCCACCTTACAACCAGAGCCCCAAAAGAAAAGAAGCTCCTAACCATCACTCATGTACCGGTTCAGTAAGTGCTTAAGCAGGGTCTTGCAAATGTGATACCTTTCTGCATTAGGAAGTAGTTTCTATGACTTTGGTCGGTGTGCCTATAAAAGAGGGTTCCCTTATTGTCTG
Organism: Lepidodactylus listeri; assembly: GCA_029233225.1. NCBI lineage: Eukaryota > Metazoa > Chordata > Lepidosauria > Squamata > Gekkonidae > Lepidodactylus > Lepidodactylus listeri. Next base: position 128,115,967 of record JARCFY010000004.1, read on the forward strand.
CATTCATGTAATGTGAATGTGGTATTTCTCAAACTGAGGGCAGATAAAAGAGTTCCAGGCAGCATCCACACCTCCATGGATGCAGCGCTATCACTGCAGTACAGCAATCACTGGCAAAGGGGGTTGCTTCCATAGAGCTGTTTTGAGTAAAATATGCCTGCTTTGAGTAAAATATACTGCAGCACTCTTTTGGGGAGCATCCATATTACATTGTCATCAATCCAACCTGTTCTATTTTGCTGTGATCCTTCCCAAACCTGGTTTGGTCTGGTCTGGTCTTTTTGGAAACATTACAGTCAAAGCACCTGCACATCATGTGGACAGGAAAGTGCAAATTTCTACAGGACATACACACATCGGGACCATTTCCCTTGCTTCTGCTCCCTCCACAATCACTGTTCCCCCACTACTAATAACAGAGGGCTATTTTTGAAAAAATCACAGTAACGTTATAATACTGTAGCAAAAGCTCACTTCTGGTGGCATGGGGGTGGTGGAGACCAGGGTTGGGGGCAGGGAGAGCTGAGGCAAGGAAAGCGCCAAGAAAAATGACACAGAGACACTCCAGTGCTGTTGTGAATGCCCTTGCATTCATAGGGACAATGAGAGCTACATGGGCAATACTCCTCATGTGGAACCAACTTGGATTGGATTGTCAACACGAGGAAATCCAGTTGTAAATGATTGTTGTAGCACAAGAGTAGTACAATACCCATCCACAAATTACTGCAGACACAGTAAGACTGGTGAAATTTAAATCTCTATGAATGACTTTGCTATCAGATCAAGGGTCCATCTAGCCCAGTATCCTGTTTCCAGGCAAATACCGCTGGGAAGCCCATACCACTAGGCATGAAGGTCACAACAACCTTTTCCTTCTGGATTTCAGAGGCATGCTGCTGTTGAGCATGGTGTTTCACTCAGCTGTTATGGCTAGCCTGTATGATAGGCCCATTCTCCATTGGGGGGGGGGGAGAAGGTTGGTGTTTTTAGTAGCAGGCTGAAGCAGTGATTGAATTCATAGGCATTATTAGAGACATGTGAGCACTGAAAAGGGGACTTCACAAATTCAAAGTGCTTTATAAATGTATACCCTTTACTACTGAATGACAGCCCTTGTCTGTTATTTCTTGAGAGGCAGGACATGGGACAATATACATCTGGGAGGAGGAGGTTCACACGTGTCTCCTTCTGTATGTAACAACTGTGATGTTTAGTGAAAATCTGTGTGATATTCACACTGCGTTCCAAATATCCTTCCTAAAAAGATGCATAAGGCCTTTTCTGTTGATACTTCGGAGAATCTTTCATACTAAGCCAGGTGATATCTACATTTGGAAATGTTTTAAAGTTTCCCCACACAAAGTGGCATTTCTTCCTTTTTGTAAACCTCACTTGGTAAATCTCCCCTCTCCCCACCCCCCGGCTCTGTTAACTGGGGCACCAGTAATTTATTACAGAAGCTCAGCATTTCCTTTTTTTAAAAAAGGTATAAAAATGTCTCCTTAATTGAGACAGAACAAAAGTGCTTGTCCCTATCACAGAATGCAGCCAAACCTAATTAACAAGTGCTGGCAAAACAATTTGAACTTCTTGAAGAAGACTCGAAGCATGATGCTTCTTCTCCTTAAAGGATGCCGCTTTCATGTATCCAAAGTGAAATAATCGCTGGTGATGGTAAAAATTGCTTATCCCCCCGTGTGGATATTGTGCTATTTTTTAAAATTGCTGATTTCTATGTGGAAAGAAGAATAAAGTTCTGGTGGTTTATCTCTTTCTGTCCTTTCATCCTATGCACCATCAGGGAGGGTTCAAGCCTCTACTATGTCAGAGAATCTGAGCATATTGAGGCACATATGCGGTAGAAAGATACATGTTCTTCTACGGATATGGTTCTTAAGCTCCTTCCTGGGGGGAGGGGTTCATTTTTTTTTTTAAGTGTGGCTAAGATCCAATCTTCTGTCAGGCACCAGCTGGCAAGACGCAGCCTATGGAAATGCCAAGACTGACCTCCGAGCGATAATGCAGCAGCATGCTTAAAATACATGCTAAAATCAGAGTTTAAGCAAGGCACCATGAAGCATATTTTCAGAAATCAAGGCCAGAGACTTCTTAGGACAGGCACGTAGACAGAACTGGATCCAGGGAGAGAATAACAAGACAAGGAGCAGACAACCCAGCCCTGACAGAAAACAGTGCAACCAGCAAGCGGCTTGTTCCTTGTTTCTTTTCTTTTTTTCTTTCTTTATCAGAAGGCATTGTTTGAACACCCACTGAGTCTACATCCCTGGTAGTTGTCAGCAACCAGGAAGGAAACCAATAATTAGAGTAACTAACTTACAGCCCAAATCTAATGCAAGTATAGACACAGATTCCCAGCCCAGCCCAGTGCGGGAAACTTCAAGATTAGAACCTGGACTTGTCATGTTATGACCCATTCCCACCTTCCAATACTGTTTGCATGTATGTGTGTGAAGTACTGTCAAGTTGCAGCTGACTTATAGCAACCCCTGCTAAGAACTTCCAAGGCAAGTGAGAAGCAGAGGTGGTTTGCCATTGACTTCCCCTGTAAAGCCTGCCTCGGCTATTTCCCTTCCAAGTACAGACCCTGCTTAGCTCCGGAGATCTGATAAGATTGGGTTATGTCATGCTGCCTCCTATACTGTTTACATCTTACACATATTGGAAGACTCCTCAGATGTAATAATAGGGGTCCTGAAATGCCATTTGGCAACCCTTGTTCTATGTTTCGGCTTTAATCTGTAGAGACCAACTGAGGCTGAGGTCACACGCACTAAATAATCCACTTTCAGTGCACTTCCCAACTGGTTTTTTTCTGTGTGAACTGGCAAAATCCAGTTGGAAAGTACATTAAAAGTGGATTATTTAGTGTGTGTGTGTGTGTGTGTGTGTGTGACCACAGCCTAAGAGAGCTTCAGGGATTCTATGGTGTAAAGCAGGTACCTCATGGTCAGAGGTAAGACCTAGCCTAATGAACTTCTGTATATTGTGGGCTCTGGCTTCAGAACCTTCTTCAGCTGCAGAAAAGGATAGGGTCCCTTCCACACGAGCGAGATAATCCGGAGGGGGACCGAGGCTTTTTTGCTCCAGAGCAGTTTGCCCCACAGTTGCGTGATCACACAGCTCCGTGAAGCTGCTGGCACAAATCACCGCTGTGTGATCACACACAACCACGGGCAAGTTGTTGTTTTTTTTGTGGTGGGTTTCCGAGGCACTTAGACGGGGAATTGATGAATCACCTCTCCCCCTAAAGGCTTTCGATGATGCGCACATGGAGAGGGGAGGGAACAGCGTGGCGTCAGGATAGCATATGATCATGCTTTCCCCGATGCCACACTTGCATGTCAGCGCGATCACACAGGGAAACTCCGGTTGTGGGCCATAGCAACCTGTTTGCTACTGGAGTTTCACCAGTAGCTTTTTACTCCAGTTCCCCACCAGATCAAATCGGTTTGCCACGGCTCGCCGAAGGTTCTGGGACGCCTCCCAGATGTACTGGTGTGATCGCGCCAGTTTGATCCGTTGATGAGTCGTCCCTCTTGCATGGCTAATAGGTGCGTAGGATCATGCCCTAAGAGTAGCAACTTCACTTTCTGCAGTAGGCAGGCAGTGAGCTTTTGAACTGGAAAAAGATTTCCTCTGAATAACAGTGTCAGGAGGCAACATTGTGAGAAGACCTTGGCCTCTATGATCTGTTGTTGGCCTTCTGTAGTAACTGGTTGGCCAACGTGGGAGAAGGGATGCTGAACTAGATGGACCATTGGTCTGATCCAGCAGGGCTCTTCTTATTTATTTATTTCATTTGACTTATAGCGCTCCCTCCCCTGTATACAGGGCTCAAGGCAGGGAACAACATTCCATTCAACATTCACAATCAGAATAAATTCAAAACTTAACAGAATTAAAATAAATGTATCAATTTAACAAGTTAATAAATGATTTACAGATGGTGCTTAAACAGGCAGTTTAGTGTCCTTTACCTGGTGATGGAAGGGGAAGGGTGGAGCTGGGCTAGATGGAAAAAACCATTGCAGTCCTCGATCATAGGCCTGGTGGAACATCCCTGTCTTATAAGCCCTGCGGAACTACACTAGGTCCTACAGAGCACAAATATCATTCGGTAGAGAGTTCCATCAGGTTTGCTCCAGGGCTGGAAAAGCCCTGGCTTTGGCTGAGGGCAGACAGATATTTTTGGGGCCAGGGATCACCAGTAAGTTCTTCCCACCTGAGCATAATACTCTTTGTGGGATATACTAGGAGAGATAGTCCTGTAGATATGTTCTTATGGTTTTTTTCCCCTGTTCAATGATCATTTTATGCTTGTTGTAGTTCAGGTTCCTATGTCACCAGCCAAGGGTGTGGACTTTTCAATTTCCCGGGGAGGGGGGGCTGGGGCTGGGCCAGAGACATTACAGGCCATTGTCTCCGGGGGAGGCTCAGCATGTCCTGGAAAAGTTCGGAGGGGGCTCCAGCTCCCCAGCCCCCCTGAAGTTGACACCTATGTCACCAGCTCAGGACCTTGACTTCAGGAACACCAGTAGTTGCTGTTGGTACAATCAAACCTTGGGCTCATCTGTCCCTGTGTGGTCTTCTGAACCTAACAGACAGTCACCTAGATATTTTCAATCTGTAATATTCTTTTAATGAGAAAGACCGGTGATAGAATCTTAAATCTGAGCCATGCCTTTCCCTCTAGACATTGTTTGGAACTCCCATATTCTGCAGAGCATAGTCACACTGGTGCAGTGCTTATTGGATTGACTTGTACCTGTTTTTCTTTTAGTTAATGTAGTTCTGTGTTTATGGAGGGAAGGTGGCATGGTAAAGCCCGATTTCATCAGATCTCGGAAGCTAAGCGGGGTCAGTACTTGGATGGGAGACCACCAAGGAGGACTCTGCAGAGGACGACAGTGGCAAACCACCTCTTCTTCTCACTTGCCATGAAAGCTCCTTGCTTGGGACACCATAAGTTGGTTGCGACTTGACAGTCCTTACATATACATGCAGTTATGTATTTTCCAGTGACAGATAATTCTAAAGGATTGCTGTAGAATGTTTTGGAAGCCAGTAGGATCATTTGTGTGTTTGTAAGTATAGAGAGAGCCTTAGGGACCTGGTGTTGCAATATGCTGTGTTTGGTTGTGCTGTCAAGAAGTTCCTCTGGGCTAGATAAGCCTCCTTCACAGCATGAGGATCCATTCCTATCCAAGAACCAAACATCAGCTTTGCAGCACTTCTTTCATGTTTCTGTTGTTAGTTATGATTTTGATTAAGTTTTGACTCTGCATCATTAAATAGTGAATGTGTCCCCTTACAAAACAATAATGGTACAGTCCAGTGACTTGCTCTGAGCAAATTTGGAAAGGCAACCAGTGAATAAAAAAGACAAAAGGTAATAAATAATGCACATTTTTCATGTGACTAATGGTTGGAGAGGAAGGAAAAGATAGTAGATGAGAGGGGAAAGGTTTAGCAGGGATGGAGGAAAGGATCCAAGAACATTGTGGGCAGAGCTCTGAACACTTTAATAGTTTTTGTGACAAAGCTATCCAAATTCTGTGATGACAAAAAGCTAAATTCTTTTAATTCTGTAAATTATGTAGGGTTGCATAACTTCTCTTATTCTGTACACATTTGTTCTGTAGCTTATTTTTAATATTTTGCATAATTCAGGTTTTGCTAAGTGTAGGGTGGCATAAAGAGTTGTGCAAGGTACTAAATAATGATAAATAGAAATTCGGCTTCTCGTCTTAGATTCGAAACGGAGTAGATATCTAGATTCTTCGTTGTGACTGCTGTTGTATATTTTAACACTGTTGTATCGGAGTTTTACTCTTTGTTTCTAAGAGTTGCATACTTGAAAAAAATATTTTCTTAAAGTGATACTGTATAATTCAACCACTGTTACTGTTGATACTGTTTCTTATTAGCATCATTGCCACACAGTTATTTACTATTGATACGTCTTAGATTCTAGGCATTTACACTGATTTGAGGATGATCATAATGGCCAGAGATTTGATTTTAAAACTTGAGGGCCATTTAAATGTGTTTACTTCATTCATCGCTCATCTTTCTCTGTACTTCAGGGAAAATTTGTTTAGGATGATCCATCAAATTTATTGTACTCGCAAGAAGTTTGCAAAGATGTATAATACTGCCAGTAATGGTTGGTTTTGTCATCATCAGTCGATAGGGTTTTTTTAACCTATCTGATGGCACTGTCCACATGCCAAGAATTTCTGGAATAACGTAAGTGAGAAATTGAGGAAAGGGTTAGGGGATTAGTGTACCCTTAAATTCAGAAATCTGTTCCGTATTATTTGATTGCCTTGTGGACTTCTGTTATTAATCAAATTGAGTCGATTTTGTAAATTTGTTTTGTAAGAATTTTGGTTATGTAACTTTTCCAGTATGTAAGTTAATAAAATTAATAAATTAATAATTTATTATTAGCAGGGCTTTTTTGTAGAAAAAGCCCAGCAGGAACTTATTAACATAATAGGCCACACCCAACAGCAGAAACTCATTAGCATATTAGGCCACACCCTCAACAGCATGGCACATTAGCATATTAGGCAGGGCTGGGAAAGAACAGGGCAGGCATGGAAGCTTGCCTCTCCCGCCCCCTGAGCTTCTCCACTTCACTTCAGCATCACCTTTCTAGTCTACCCCCCCCCCCCAAAACCAGACAGCCAGGGAAAGGCGCTGCTGAAGTGCCTGGGACTTCAGCATTGCCTTTCTAGTCTCCCCTCCCCACCAGATGGCTGGGAAAAGGCGGTGCTGAAGTGCCTGGGATCTGAAAGATCCCCAGGAATTTCAGCATTGCCTTTCTAGTCTCCTATCCACCCCCCTCTGAAAATCAGGAAGGTGCGCAGGTTGGGGAGACTGAGGGCAGCCAGGTAAACATGCCCTGTTCCTTCCCTGGGCCTCTCCATTTTCGCGAAGAAAGGCATTTTCAATGTGCTTGGGTTCCCTGCCTGCCCTTTTCCAGCTGGGACATCATGTCAGCTAGAGAAGGGAAGGCAGAGAGAGGCTTTTCCTTGTCAGTTTCACTCAGCTGACTGGGGAGGAGTGAAATTGACAAGGAAATCCCCACAGGCTCCGCAGAGGGAAAGACACATTTTAACAAGCCGCCTTTCCCTCTTGTGTAATGAATAATGTGTAATGTGGGGAGGGCAGCATGCTCTGTAGCCACGCATGCCAGAGGTTTTGGTTGTAGGCGTTCGGTTGTGTGTTCCTGCCCCAAAATAGCCCTGATTATTAGTAATAAACTAATTAGAAAATTAAAATTTGGGGAGATCTGATTATGCACCAAGTATCACATTTTGCAGAATTACAGAATGCACAGAAATAAGAATGTAGAAGTGAGTTTAACTTTTGACAAGATGCATTGTCAGACAGCATATCTGACGAAAGGGAGCTTTGACTCTCAAAAGCTTATACCCCAGAAATCATGTTCAGTCTCTAAGGTGCTACTGGACTCATATCTAGCTATTCTCAGATGTGGTTTTCAACCTTTTGTTAGAACGATAGTAGTCTTTTCAAAAGCCACAGAGATATAAATCTTGGACCCGCCCACTGCATCTCTGCAATGGTGGTTCCTTGATGGGCATGTTTCACCACGGCTGCTGAATCTCCCAATCATATGATACAACAAACAGTGATGATGTGGTTCAGCACTTATTTAATCATAGAAGCACAGAGTTGGAAGGGGCCATACAGGTCATCTAGTCCAGCCCCCTGCTCGATGCAGGATCAGCCTAGAGCATCCCCAACAAGTGTTTGTCCAGCCTAGAACTGCCAGGTTCCCTGGGGGGGGGGGGTTCCCTGCCAAAACGGTTCCCAATCAGCCAGTCTGGATCAGGCCGGTGAGGGGAACCCTGCCGCCAAAGTGCCCAGTTTGGGCCTATGTGCCCGGCACGATGCTGTCACCCGAAAGTGATGTCATCACGCCGGGCACGACACCAGCCAATGCTCTAGCAATCAGCCTGAAAACTCTATGGTACCATAGAGTTTCCAGGCTGATTGCTAGAGCGTCGGCCGGCAACATGCCCAATATGATGATGTCACTTCTGGGTGACATCATCGCACCATGCACAGGGAATGGGACCAACTCTCCTCCACTGTGGAAGGTAAGTCACTTGGCAACCCTAGTCCAGCCACTGCTTAAAGACTGCCAGTGACTGATTGATTAGCTGAATCACTTAAAATACCATTTGATCAATTCAGAAGTTTCCTTAGTTAATTGGGCAAAAAAAATTACCTGTTGCAAATCTCATGGTCCCATTCCCTTTTCTACTATCCATTTATTTTATCTCTCACTTTTAAGAAACCCAAAAAAGGCTTCAGAGGTCTGCTTTCTGTTCTTCTCTCCACAAGTCCAACACATGCACACTGTGTGCCGTGACAGATGGATAAACAACAACAAAAGTTTAAAGCAAACCTACCTATAATCCATTCCTGGAAGGTGACTGGTCAGTTTTCCCTTTCCTGTAGAGCACGCTTAACAGGCAGCTTTCGCCTACATGTTCCTAAAATTAGCTCTTCCATTAATGTCTTTCTTAAAACTGCTTGACTTCATGCACCACTGCAAAGCCAGCGATGTGAAACTCAGCATGCCTTCCTTGTCTAAATCCCACTGAAAGCAGCAGATCTGAACCATCCGTTTAAGTGCTCTGAACATCCATTGATTTTAAAGTAGGATTCTCAATCCTGGATTGGGAAATTCCTGGCAATTTGGGGGAGGTACCTGGGAAGGGCAGTTTAAGGAGGAGGAGGAGCTCAGCTGCCATAGAGTCCTCCCTCCAAAACTGACATTTCCAGGAAACTGAACTCTGTACTCTGAACATCAGCTGTAATTCTGGGAGAGCTCCAGATCCCACCTGGAGGTTGGTAAACCTATCTTAAAGGCAGTAACAGCCCAGTCCTATCCATGTTTTCTTGGCTGTTAATGCCACAATGTTCAGTGACTCATATTGCCAAGTAAGTGGACTTAGCGCTGCAGCCTTTATTGTAGGCTAGTCAGTAGTTTTTAGTCAATTGTATCCATTTGGGTGGACCCTGTGGACTGAATGGAATGAGTTCATAGAATGGATCTCTGCTCCCTTTCATCTACAGCTTCTGTTTTCAGGGAAGGGGTGATTACTGTTGATTTTCTTTTGAGAGCCAGCGTGGTGTAGTGGCTAAGAGCAGTGGACTCTGGGGGACTAGGTTTGATTCCCCACCCTTCCACATGAAGCCTGTTGGGTGACCTTGGGCCAGTCACAGTTTCTCTCGGAGTCCCACCTACCTCACAAGGTATTTGTCTCTGGGAAGGGGTAATTCCTGCCGACTTTCCTTTGAGCTGTAGCCTCCTGTGCTGCAGCATCCACCTCTGTTTTCAAGGGACTAAAACTCTGCGGGGGGGTGGGGGGAGGTGCAAAGGGAGGTGAGAAGAGGAAAAGATCCATTACAGGAACTCTTCTCTTCATGCTTCATAGAATCCATCCCATAGTGTTTGCTTCAAAGTGAGTAGGCAGCAGTTTACATCTAAATCATTTCATTGGATTCTGTAAAACAGCAGACACAGTTGCCCACACCAGTTAATATCTTCCCCAGACTGAAATTGTGCAGCAGAGGCTTGCGATTGATTATTTGCAAATCTGAGAAAGCATTTGAGGCTTAATATGTCCTTGCCTTTACAAGTTGTTACAGCTCAAAATGCATTACGGATATAAATCATTCATGAGCCCTTCCAAAAGGCCAAACTAGGCTGTACTATTAGTGTCAAAGTTCACCCTAACTTGATTCACAATCTAAAGAGGACCTGCTGCCCAATTTTACACTCAGAAAGAAGTCCCACTGAGCAGACCAGAAAGTCAGCAGCTCGGCAGTTCAAGACCCGAGTGCCGCGTGACGGAGTGAACACCTGTCTCTGGCCCCAGCTCTTGCTAACCTAGTAGTTTGAAAGCAAGAAATCACAAGCAGATAAACAGGTACCGACCACATAGCCATGGAAAAGTCTTTGGCCAGCACTGGCTCCACAGCTTGGAAACGGAGATGAGCACCACCCCCTAGAGTTGGATTCGACTGGCTTTCGAGCAAGGGAAACCTTTACCTTTACCTTTAAGAATTGGAACTTTAACCTTACATATTTTGATAGCCACTCTGCCATGGAAGTGTACTGAGTGACCCTGGACCAGTCATATACTCTCAGCCTAGCTGGTTGTGAGGACAAAAATAGAGGAGAGGAGAATGATGTCACCCACTTTGGGTCCCTATTGAAAAGTATATACGTAATGCTGCCATTTGCCCTGTGGGGGCGGAGGATCCCCTGATTTTGTGGGCTCCTGCCTGCTGCTGGCCAGCTGGCTGGTGGGAGGGAATCCTTCCCCAAATAGCAATGTTGCATGTGACATGCCTGTGTCACCTGGAAGTGATGTCAGCACATCCATGACATCAGGGGGTGATGCCCTGGATGCTGGGCAAAACTCTATGGCTTGGTGCCCATTTTACCATAGAGTTTTGCCCAAAATCCAGAATGTCATCACCAATGTCACTTCCAGGTGATGCAGGCACATTGCATGCAATGTCACTTTTTCAGGGGGAATGGGGGGGTGATGTCACTTCCCACTCCCAGAACATATCCCCACCCCCCTGCTGGCAGATGAAAGGGACCTGGCAACCCTAGGTATACATGAAGCTTACAGCAATAAATACTACAAGACTGTTTTCTGCTTGCCACTTTTTCCTTCTTTAAAAAAGTGGGGTAGGCCAACCAATACTGAAGGCATGATTTTTAAAAAGAAAAAATAAATAAAAAGGCTCACCAAGCAGTTGGGTGATGCTGCAGGGGAAATGATACCCCTACCAATATTCATCATCCTTCTAAGGCCACTGAAGTTCATTTTCAGACCTTAAATGTCAAAGAAGGAAAAACTTATTTAAAACTTGCTTTGACAGGGAGGGTGGGATATAAGTCGAATAAACTAACTAACTAAAAGTTTTCAAAAAGTCACAGACATGTTGTATCTATAATCATCATGAGTGATGTCACAGACACTGACCAATACATGTCCACAGCAGTCTGACAGCCACATTCCACAACATTCCAAACAGCAATGGGAATGCTACCTGGAAAATCTCAGTTCTCAGAAATGTTAATAGCAGACTCCCTGGAAGACTAAAAATAGGCTTTAGCAAGCTGAAGATAGTTAGTATCTTATTAATATCTTGCAAACACAGAGCTCAAGGAAAAGTATCCACTTCCCTGGCTGCCATCTTCCTTCTCCCACCAGGGAGTTCCCCCTGTCTTCAGAGGTAACTGGAAAATCTAATTGTACGTCTCAACAACAACAAATGAAATAAAAGCTCTGAGATTATGCAGTTTCTTTGCAAGTGGGCGAAGCGTTTGATATTTGCATTTCCTGCAGTGAAAACAGAGTAAGTGCAATTCTTGTTCATTAACACAGCATCAGGAAAGGCTCTCTGATTTTGGTGTAAGCGTTTCCACTCTTTCTATGCATTCCATGAGCGAGGAATTCCTCCTTTTTCTGTGGAGATGTCCTTCTGTGTCCATTACGAAGATTTCTAACTCAGCAGTTTATTCCAGCCCTCTTGTTCTTGCAGTGTGGCACCTTTGTGGCCCATTTTCATTTGCTCTGGTGATTCATTTGCATCGATCTGAATAATGGAGCATAATCCCAGCTGTTTCTTTAAACTGATCACCTCAGAGTCAGCACAGCATGTCAAAGACCGCAACTGGAAAGGGGAGTTTTTCACTTGGGGGGGGGGGGGGAGAATAACTTGCCCAGTCCTTAACGGATGAATTGATTCCTGGCAACAGCTGCCAGGAAGCTATTAGGAAGCTGAGTTAATCATTCTCGATTGTTATTGTCAGTCACTTCCCATATTCATGACACTGAACAATATCAATACTACATACAGTAGTTTTATTTATAGCCATATCCACTGACATTACAATAAGAGCTGCAAGGGGAATTTCCCTGAGACGTTGATATGAAGCTCTAGGCAAAGTCCCAGTGACTTAAGGATGTGGCGGAGTCCTTTTAGGAGTGTGCCAAGACTGCAGGTGAGATTATCACATCCCTGGAGGCTCCCGATCACCAGCACCACCATATATCACTTCTGGCAACTCCTGCTTAACTTAATGAAATTAATGTTGTTTGCACAATGGATGTTGTACATGTTCCTTAGGAGCAAAAACGTCTTGGCTGCAGCTTTGTTTTGTTTCTAATTCTGGCAACCAGCCCAAGAAGGTGAAATTCTAGCCAGGTCTGTGACATTCTGCACAGCCAGCAAAGTTATGCAGGGTACCAGGGATCAATATGGGGACTTGAGCAGTAGAACCAAAGCTGCCTTATGACAGTCAGATTGGTGTAGTGGTTAGGAGCAGCGGACTCTGAACTGGAGAACCGGGTTTGATTCCCCACTCCTCCACATGCAGCTGTTGTGTGACCTTGGGACAGTCACATTTCTCTTGGAGCTGTTCTCTCAAGAGCAGTTCTCTCAGAGCTCTCTCAGCCCCACCTACCTCACAGGGTGTCTGTTTTGGGGAGGGGAAGGGAAGGAGATTGTAAGCCATTCTGAGACTCCAGCTGAAGGGCAGGGTATAAATCCAATCTCCTCCTCTTCTTCTTCATTGTCATCTTCGTCGTCTTCGTCTTCTGCTACTGCTGACCTCCACTCTGCTGGCTTGTCACAGGAAGGAGCTGTTGGTCCACTCTCTTTATACTTCATTACCACCTCTACAGATGATCAGAGGATTATACTGGAGGTACTAGATCAGAGGATGAAGGGAAGGAGGCATGGTATAGCCCAATCTCATCAGATCTCAGAAGCTTAGCAGGGTTGGTGCTTGGATGGGAGATCTAAAGAAAGGAAATGACAAACCACCTCTGGTTCTCACTTGCCTTGCAAGTCCCCCTTTGTGGGCTTGCCATAAGTCGGCTGCTACTTGATGGCACTAATGTATGTATCTAGTTCAGTGAATCAAGGGGCAGAAAAGGCCATAGAGTTCTTCCTGCTAACTCCGGCCTGGCTTTTTAGTTCTTCGAACACAGACTGCATCTTAGCTGGGTGACAATTGCTTGCCATCCTAAGCAGAACGACACCCTTCTAAACCCTTTGGGTGCGATTCTAAGGACACGTTCCTGGAAAACAAGCCCTGTTGAATAAAATAGGACTTACTTTGAATCGATCTGCTTGGGATTGCTCTCACTGACTTCAGTGGGCTTAGGATAGTGTAACGTTGCTTATATCCCAGGCAGAAGGTAGGGAGAAGTGTTGCGAAAAAGGGAGTCAGGATGCAAAGGTTCCATATTGACTCTAACAACACAGTCACCGAACCTAATAACACCAGCCATATCATCTCAGGTCCATTCACTTGTTCATCTCCCAGTGTTATATATGCCATCAGTGTAAGGTCAGTTCTTACTACGCAAAGAATAAATGGACACAGATCTGACACTAAAAACCGTAACACTTGAAAACCAATGGGAGAACATTTTAATCATCCAGGATATTCCACTACTGACCTAAGAGTGACAGCCCTCAAACAGAGAAGCTTCAAGGGGAAATTACAAAGTGAGATTGATGAAAAGTTCACTCAGAAATTCAAAACAGTGGGCCCCTGCAGGGCTGAATAGGGCACAAGATTTTTATCTCACTACAGATGCTAATTTTCTGCGTCTCTGCTTTAATCAAGCTGATTACATTTTGCATTATACTTTTGCATCCTAACTCCCTAATTTACAACAGCCTTCTGACTGGAATATAAGGGACCGGACATCTCCAGTCCTACTTATATCTCTCAAAGGAAGCTTTGATTCTTGAAAGCTTGTTCCCTGGAAATCTTGTTGGTCTTTAAAGTGTTACTGGACTTGAATCTTGCTGTCTTAGGGAACTTGTCCCATACAGCAACCTTTCAAGTCTTTCCCCTGAGAAATGATTGGAATCAATTGATTCTTATGGACAATTTGGTGGTATACGTGATTCTTCCATTTCCTACAACCTTTGTGAAGTAGGGCAGGCTGCAGGGAAGACACTGGCCCAAGGTCACTAGTGTGTTTCAAGGTCAAGTGGGGATTTGAACCCAGATTTTCTAGTCCAACACTGTAACTGCTACACCAAGACCTCTATCTTAATTCATTTTGAACTTACAGTTCTGGGAGTATAATGAGCTTTTCTTTCTGCAGCTGAGCTGTGAGTAAAGATAGATTTTTTTTTCTTTTTGCTTTCCTACAATTTGTCCTCTGTGCTGTTTAGCATGATCCATCACTCTTTCACATGCAAGATGAGATCAGTGGCCCCCAGGCTCCCCTTAACACCACATTTTTGTATCAAGCAAAATATTGAATAGACTTTATTGGGCTCCTTAGGTTGGTCTGGCAAACCACAGTAAACGTTTATAGCATAGGAGACAATGTAAAAGTAAAGGCGAGGTCAGAACTAAAGAACTCAGTCGAGTCCCCTTTTACTGTGCAGTCAGAATTAGCTTTGTTTTCCCCCTCTGGCTTCACATCATTTAATCATCCTTACATTAGTAAGACCATGTTGAGTTTATGTTTCCGTCTCAAATATTTCCCATCCTGTGATTGTATAGTTGTCAGCCAAAAAGGAACAAAAGTTATGATTTTTTTAAAAAATGGAAAAAGATGGTAGGTAAGGTCATCATGGCCCACAAGGGTCATCTTGGCACAAAAAAGCCTCCTAGTTTCCAACTCCCATAAGCACAGAAATTTAAAAGAGGGGGTCCCCACACACGTGTCAGTTCAGGAAGGGTGTGGTTGCATGAGGTCAGTCTCTGGGCAGGATGTGGGGATCCCCTGGAATTACAGCTCATCTCTGGACTACAGACATTAGTTCCCCTGGAGCAAAATGGCTGCATTGGAGGGTGGACTCTATGGCACTGTACCCCACTGAGGTCCCTGTCTTCCCCAGGCTCCATCCCCAAATTTCTAGAAATTTCCCAACCTGGATCTGGTAACCCTAAGTCCCTCCCCCCCTCCCTTCCTTCCCTCCCCAGCCAGAAGTGTTATCTGTTGAATTCATAACCATTGGCTACTTCTAGTCACCACAGCATCCCCATTTATAAGGATCACAGGTAGCAGGGCTTGGGAGAAGGCCCTGGCAAACTGCCAGCAGTCCAAGTAAGCCGTATTTGGCTATATTGGCCAGTGATTTGACTCCATGTAATGCATTTTTGGCAATTTGCCTAAGCTGATGATCATGACGTACAGTAAATATAGTTGGTAACAGGTACATAGTAGGCCAGGAAAGGGGGCAGTTGAGTGCAGTTTTCTCAAGGGAGGAGAAAGTTGGCCTAAAGAATCTTCAACAGCCAAGGGCACCCACCCCATGCAGATAGTGAACTCTGCCTAAATGGAGCCAGCTATTGACCTCTGGTTTAAAAAACCTAGTTGAGACATTTTGTTTGTTTGTTTGTTTATTGTTGCACTTATATCCCGCCCTCCCCGCAGGGCAGGCTCAGGGCAGCTCACAGTCATAAAACATATTGCAGAGCACATAAATACACTTAAATAATTATTTAAAACCCAATAAAAGCATCCTAAACTTTAATACATACAAATAATAATAATAGTGCTGTTGATGTTTCACAAATTTCAGAGACGGCATGCAGTGTTATAAATCTCTCGACCTCACTACGTTCTGCGCTCGGGTCGACTATCTAAGCCGGGGTTCGATGGTGGTAATAGTGGGGGCAGCTCCTAGTTGAAGACCTGGTAGAAGAGCTCCATCTTATAGGCCCTGTGGAACTGCAATAGATCCTGCAGGGCCCTGATCTCCTTCGGGAGCTTATTCCACCAGTATGGAGCCACCACTGAAAAAGCCCTAGCCCTGGTGACAGTGAGCCTGGCAGCCTTAGGGCCAGGGAGGGTCAACCGATTGATTTTTTTTTTTGCTATATGGAAATGTGCATCAAGGTAATGATGGAAATGTGCAGTGGGGAGGAGTTTTAATTCTCATCCAGCATACTTGTGGGGGGCATGTGTTTGGGAAATGTATGGGCATCATAGACAAGATATGGGTGTGCGCACTTGGGCTCCCACTGTCAGTGGTGTGCTCTGCCTCCCCATATAGCTGAGACCCCACCACCGCTGATGCCACCCTGAGCGTCCCTCTTTCAAAGCACTCTTGTATTTCTCTTCTGAAGAGAGCAAGGGAATTGTTGCACAAGCTGTTTTCATTTTCAGATCTGGCAGTAGCTGCTGTTGCTGGCAGGTGGGAGGAAGAAGACCATAATAACAAAGCCACCAATTTTTTTTTTTAAATCCATGCAGTGATTTCCTTATTCTAACTGTTCATGGTTCTACAAAGATTGAGGCAACATTATTTTCTAGCCTATTTGCGTTCTCCCACCAAAACAGGGGTTGGATCGTGGAGCTTTTATGTGTAAAATATTCGCTTTGGTCTTTGCTCCAAAGGGCTCGTATAGATTCATGCATCATGTTGCTACTGGGGTAGGAACTTCACTATTCGTTACAAGTTTTAACTATCCAGTGTTTAATTTCTAAAAAGAACTATGCTACTCAACCTGTTCAGCGGCTTAAAATCTGTACTTTGTCCTTCCTAACTGCAAGACTTTAGACAGGATGCAGTTACCCAGTGGCAGAGGGGGGAAAAAACACTCTACACAAGATCTGAGATATCCTCTTAATTGTTATATCATATGTTGCAACAATGCACCCTGATGTTGAAGTAGATGCTCCATAAATGCAAATTTGCATCAACTTTCTCAGGATATTACATTAAAAATGAACCCGCTTAGGTGTTTAGATGAATGGACGATACTTCAAATCAAGCTGAACTCTATGAGCAGCTTGTATACATAGGTGTCTTAACCTGGAACACCGAATCTTCATAATTAGCATTCATTTTTTATAATTTTGTATATTAAATATTGTTTTCCTTGAGGAAGAGCTGTGGCCCAACATGCACTGCAGCTTGCTGTCTGTCGTAGTAAATCTTCATGCACCTTCTGGAATTTGTTACTCTTGACTGTTCTAGGTTGTTAAACTTCTATTACTGCCCAGCTCAATAAACTAGTGGCAAGGCCAACCAAGAGGAGCTGTATATATCAGGAGTGTGCAGTAGGGTGACACTGTCTTATTCTTTGGACCGGACTGGCAGTACATTAAAATGGGCCATGGCCACTGTTCAGTGAGCTTTCTATCAGGCTTTTGTAGTGTTAAATTTGATGCTGTCTCAAGTACCTTGGCTTGGATTTTGCCATTAGGCAAGGCATACAAGCCTCAGCGCCAGTGAATTTCTGCAGGAGGCTCACATATATATGCAAGGACAGAGTTTGGTCCCAGTTGAACCACTGACTGCCATTTGAAGAGAATAGATTGGATTTATACCCCGCCCTTCACTACCCGAAGGAGTCTCAGAGTGGTTTACAATCCCTTCCCCTCCCCACAACAGACACCCTGTGAGGTAAGTGGGGCTGAGAGAGCTCTCTCGAGAACTGCCCTTGAGAGAACAGCTCTGAAAGACCTTATGACTGGCCCAAGGTCACACCAGCAAGCTGCATGTGGAGCAGCGGGTAATCAAACCCAGTGCTCCCAGATCAGAGTTTGCACTCCTAATCAGTACATCAAACTGGATCCATGCAAATGCCTAAGGAAAGGGTCTCTGGAAGACTCAATCTCCTGAAAAAAATATTGTGTTGCACTGTTCTTGCATAAGAGCAGCTTGCCTTGGGGAGAAGGACTCCTCAGGGCATCTGTTCTGTTATTTTCCTCTCAGGTGTCGAAAGCCTCCTAGGATCAGATTGCGGAGGCAGCAGGTTTGGGCTTCTATTTTGGAAAACAGAAGGGGTGGGAGAAGAGGTCTGATTTTGTAGATGGAAATTTCTAGGGCACCCTGGGATGATTTATTTGCTTGTTTTCAGAAGGCTGAATGACCCTAATCCATCAGTATTTAAACTCTGCGCTCCGGATGTCGTTTAAAATATTAAGGGGCTTCATGGATAGGCTGTGGACCCATTTATCCTTGAAATGCAGCACAAGATTCGAGTTTTCATATGGGACAAGAAAGGTGTGACATTCGTTATCTTTAAATACATATTTGTGGGTGTGTAGATTCAATGCATGTGGCGTGTTACAGAGCAGTGGTGGGTCTTCTATTAAAGCACACATACCTATATGTTTAAAACTCAGGGTCCAGTCTCTTTCTGTACACCCCAGCATACCTTTCTAAAGGTTGGTCTGTTTCCATCCTCCATGTGACAGTCTTAGGCTCAGACTTCAATAATTTCTCTGCAGAGCCAGTGTAGTGCAGTGGTTTGATTGCTGAACTATGATCTGGGAGACCCAGGTTCAAATTCCCATTCTGCTAGGGAAGCACGCTGGGTGATCTCAGGCCAGTCACATGCTCTCTCAGCCTAACCTGCCTCACAGTGTTGGTGTGAGGCTAAACCAGAGAAAAGAAGAACAATGTAAGCAGTGTTGGGTCTTATTTGGGGGGGAAATGAAGTAAATAAATTATCTGATGTGGGCATGTACAGTTGTAATTTTTTAAATTGAACCTACTTCTATACTTTTTTGTTGGAAAAGGCAATGCCTGGTGTACAAAGAAGAAAAGGTGAAGAACCTGCAGGGGGCAGCAAGAAGACAATTAGAAAGGATAGTGAGGTCAGCACCTTCTTTCCTGTTAAGCGTCATTCCTTGTCTGTCTCCAGATTGCTGCTCTTATAAGGCATTTTGCCCCTTCTCCTCGGAAGTGCCACACTCAGTCTTATCCTCTCTCAGACGGCGATGTAGTTAGGAACCTATCGCTGTCTCTCCTCTTTCCTATCTAGTATGTTGACTCCTAAATAAACCTTTATCCGCTCTTTAATCAGATTGTGCACCGTTGCTGTGTTAATGACTCGGCCAACACTTTTTAGCATATGAGAATTAAGGAGATGACTGTTTCCCCCATCACTTGGCTAGCCCAGCCGGGAAGAAAACCATTACCTGCTGAATTGTTGTGTTTTAGGCTTCGTTTTCAAAGGCAAATAATCCCGGACTGTTTATTATTGGGGGGGGGGGGGGTTGTTTTTAAAAATGGATTGGCAGCCTGTCTTGAAGTTTTTTGATAGGACAGAAGCTGAAATTCACACCAACCATACCACTCTCCTGTGACCAATTCAGGAGAGAGCAATTACTTCAACAGCCAGCTGAAAACCTATTGTGAGCCAGAGGGCTCATGTCATTTCCATGTAATTGACATTGGCCTCTCTTTCATAGGGAAGTGGTTGAACGCCAAACCAGACTGCCGGGTAAATACGTGGTGCTTATTTTGCAATTTAGAATCGCTGACCTCTCTGCAGGCATGGGCAAGATCCAAATATGAACCTTTTGATGCCATCAATTTTGATTGGAGAAAGCTTACACGTGTGCTTAGAACTTTCCTGTTTAAAGTTTAAAGATGCTTAATAGTGGCCTTGTACACCTGGTATTTCCAAGTGTTCATTGCTAAGACCGCATGCCCGGAAATCTCCTGCTTTTGGATGCAGACTAAGAGGCCTCCTGCCAACCTCATCAGCACAAAGTTTAGGAAAAATTTGCTTCTCTGCATATGTGTGCCTGCATGCAGTGACAGTCCATCTATCATCATAATAGGTACCCGTTTGTTTCTGAGGACCTGATTTTTTCCTTCTTTGAAACTGACAGAAATGCAACAGCAGCTCTTTGAACTGGGTTCAGGAGAGTATTAAGTGGAGAAGAGGTACATTTTCAACAATTAGCCTTGACCGCATCTTAGCATTCGGCATCAACCCTAGCTTAAGCCTTTGGTTTTATCTGGCTGGAGTCATAAGGCAGTGCAAATGTGTACAGTGATGGTCCACGGGGCTTGGCCCAATTTATCTCTTGCTGTTGACATTTAAAACTGCTGTTTGAATTATAAGCAGGCACTGTGTTTAATCTTGCAGCCATCCCAGATTTATTGTTGTTATGTCTTTCCTGACTGTATCGATTTAGTACATTTGTATTCCACCCTTTCCTCTAAGGAGCTTGGGGCAGTGTTCAGAGGGCTGGATCCTGCCTAAAATTTCCACACACACAAATTTCCATGGAAGCAATGTCCACCTCTCATGGCAGTCTTCTACTCCCTCCTCAGGCTCCTCCTGGGGGGGGGATCCCCTGTTCCTCAAGATCAACACTTTGGGCTGTAGAAAGAGGGGGGAGGTTGCTGTCCTCAGACAAGAAGTCCTGCTTTCCATGGAAATTTTAGGTAAGATCCAAACTGTGTTTCTTTCTTCCTCCATTTTACCCTCATACCTGCCCTGCAAAGTAGGTTAAGCCCAGAGAGAATGACTGGTCCAAGGTCATCCAGCAAACCTGGGGAGTTTAGCTCAGGTCATAGCCCAGCCAATTCATGGCGATGACTGCTCCATCATGGACAATGTGTCCAAGGCACAATATTAATAAGCACTTTTCATCTATGCTGGTATCAACAGAAGAAATTCTAGCATGGGGGTTCAACTTTCCTGTAGATATCAATGAGATTTGGAATGTTTACCATTGGTTGGATTGTACTTGTGATTTCCCAATTTTCTAATCTTACAAAGTGTGTGTATACAGGAACACAAAACAGGGAAATCACACCTTCAGTGATTCCCAGATGTTTGGGATATTGATGCTGAAGGTCACCTGCTGGTTAAATCAAATTCCATTTGGAAGAACCTGCGATAAACTCGTGATGCAGATATGCCCTTCAGTTGGAGAAAACCTGGGGGAAAAATGGGCGAATTCAGATTACCATTTGCTAAGTGGTTATGTGCTATGGTGCACAGGCAAAGTATCACATGCATATGTAGCAGAAGAAGAACTGGTTCCCAGTGATGTGACCACCATATAGCTACAGTGTACAATTAATAGAATTACATGAGTCAGATATACTGTGTGGGTCTGTATTGTTCCCCATTCAGGAGGGAAAATGGCAATCAGGTGCCAAAGACCCACATAGCTGATCCTTCTCATGTGGTTGCCCAATATTCAAAGGCACATGGAAGCATGCCATGGGGAAAACATCTTGCTCACCTTTGGATGTAGTACAATCTGTATCATCCTGCCAAGAGGCAAGGGGAATTTTACCAAGTAAAAGCATCAGTCAACTGTGTCTACTGAGATAGAAATGTGTTATAATTTTTTTTCAAGTGCTCATTTTGAAATTTTATTGGTTTATTTACCAGATTTCTGTACTGCCTCTTAAGTATGGAAGCGGACCTAAAAAGGAAGAGTATTTCTGAGGTTGTCTTACTAAAACAGCGCACACCGTCTTAATGGAAATGTGCTGTCATCTGGAATCAAATACATTTGCTAGACACAAGAAAACATCGATAGATCATTCTTGAGTAAAAACAGGGCTTATTTACATCGCCATCCTAGAAACTGTCGCACACTTCTTAGTCCATTGACATCAGCAATGGTGTAACTCTGCGTAGGACTGCACTGCTAGTGAAAGGAAATGCAGCCCTTTGATTTTGCTGTCTGCACACCTATGGGATACAGGGCTTTGCAGCACATATGCAGATCATATAGGCCTTTGTTATAGAATCTCTTCTAGGGGACTTGATTGGAAAGGGACAGAGCAGGGGTCCCCTGTGTGGTGCCTGGGGGTGCCATGGCAGCAGCAGACACCTTTCCTGGCACCCACTAAGTACTTTTTAGAAAGCAGGCAAAGCTAGGTGGAGCTTTTGCCCAGCAGGGCTTCTGATTGGCTCTGCAGATTTAAAGGGATTCTGTTAGAGCTTCCATCTGAAACGTTGAAGAGGTACTCTTGGAGTAGTGTTCCTTCTAAACTGAGTTAGTGTGAGCCAGCTCACAGTTTTTTTAGCCTCCGGCTCATGCATTTCTGCCTTAGCTCAGGAAGGATGGCTCCAGAGCAAACTAAAGTATGCAGCAGCCTAATCACTCTTTCACAACTTTAATGCCAGTAGCTCACAAAATGGATTTTTTTGCTCACAAGACTCCACAGTTTAGAGGGAGCATTGTCTTGAAGCTATGTATAACCTTGTTCCCTGACATTTTGTGGTTGGCAGATTTTTGCAGATTTACAAATTAAAACATTTTACAATAATCAATTAAAATCATGAGTCTAATCCCCTAAAATCATCGACCTTAAACAA
This sequence comes from Lepidodactylus listeri, assembly GCA_029233225.1. Lineage (NCBI taxonomy): Eukaryota > Metazoa > Chordata > Lepidosauria > Squamata > Gekkonidae > Lepidodactylus > Lepidodactylus listeri. Next base: position 128,138,129 of record JARCFY010000004.1, read on the forward strand.
CAACATGCCTCAGCAGCAGATCGTGTGATCCCCATCTGGCTTCCAGGATCTACAGTCATGGGGGAAGAGGCCTCATCAGGATGGATGCCCGCTGCCTCAACTAAAGTCCTGGCAGAAGAGCTCCGTCTTGCAAGAGTGTTGTCTTCATATCTTGCTTGTGGGCTTCCCAGAAGCATCTGGCTACAAGCCATTGCTGGAAGCATGACGTTAGTCTAGCTGAACCTTTGGTCCGATCCACGTTGCTAACAAATGTAGTGGGGTGATTAAAAAACCAAAAGAGAATTCAAGCATGTGGGCAGCCTGATATACTAAGCGTTTGTATCTTGGGAGAAAATGCTCTGCATGAATACAGATTGAAAATTCACTGCCTGGCCTAACCGTTTTGGATTATATTTTTTTGGGGGGGGGGGGGGAGTTGTTTTGTTTTTTGACTTTTCCAAAGCTTTATTGAGGTAGAAGGTCATTTACATATACACAGAGCCAGTTACAGTAGATGAATACGTAGAAGAATTGTTGTTAATTAGAAAAGTACAAGCATGCGTAAACAACAAGAATGGTTAGGAAGGAAACATGTAACTTCCCAAATTAGACAAATTAATATACAGCATTAATAGCTTCTAAAACCGATTCAAATTCCTTTCATGATGCTAAAAATTCTAAAACTGGGAACTGTATTTTGACAAATCTTGAAGAGTAAGATTCTGTTTCACCTTGTATTAGGGAATCTGATAGCTTGTCCATGATACAATATTCTTGGATTTTTAAGAGCCTGAAATCAGAGATTTCAGGACGTTTGTCATTTTTTAAAAAAGTCTGTCTTTTTTCCTATTCCATACCAGTTCTTGTAATGATTGAGAATTTGCAAGTGCTCATTCAATAATGGTTCAGTCTGGGGCATTATCTGGATATAGCATTTTAATTAGGTTTGTAAGGTGTGTTGCATCGTGATATAGTAATATTTTAGGAAAGCCAGTACCACCCTCTTTAGTACATTTACGTAGGGTATAGAAACTAATCCTGGGATTTTTTGAGTCCCCAAAAAATCAAAGTAATGTGTTTGGCCAGGTTTTAATGTTTTGTAAAGGAATAATTATCAGTAATGTATGAAATAAGAAGATAAATGGTAAGATAAAAGATTTAATTAGATCACTGTGTTCCATCCATGAAAAGGATATTTTCCTCCATTTGTCAAGCTTGGTTTTGGTTTCTTTGTAGAGTTTACCAAAATTATGTTGGTAAAGATTGTCTAGGTGAATGGGGATTCAGACCCCGAGATGCCTCCATGACTTTATAACCCATTTAAATTTATAGGATTGTTTTATAGAATCTATCTGTTCAGAAGAAATATAGCAAGGGCAAATTTCAGTTTTCGATTCATTGAGTTATAGACCTGAGATCATTCCAAATTTAGTAAGTTCCATCAGTAGCATTTTTTAGGGAGTTAACTTGGTCTGTGAGATATAAATCTGTGTCACCAGCAAAGAGGCTTATTTAAAAGATTTCATTATTTATGGGTACCCCTTTAATTGAGAGTGATTATGAATGACATTGGCCATGGGTGCCATTGCGATTGCAAAGAGAAAGGTTGATAATCTCAGTTAACCTGCAAACTGTTTTACAGAGCAATAGAAAGAGCCTCAACAACAATTAAAGTTGGATTCACCTGAATACATTTCCTGCTTCCCAATGTTAGAAAAGCCCAGAGGTTCAAAGGCATAGGTCTTGTCTACACATTGCATTTGCTAGGGGGGCTGGAAGGGAGTTAACCACTCCATGCCAGTTTTTCCTCTTCTCAGAATTTAATACTTGTGTCAGAACTATTGTGTTGTGCGCTTACCCCCCCACCACCACCATCAGCCAAGACCACAGATGTAGATTTGGGGTAATGAAATGTACTCAGTTTACATTGTAAATTCTGCTAAACAGTAGATCCAAGAAAACTGCACATACCATGTAGACCAGATCTGGTTGCCAGGTCTGGGTTGAAAAATACCTGGAGACTTCGGGGGTGGATCCAGGAGAAGATGAGTTTAGGGAAGAGAGGGGCCTCAGCGTGGTACAGTGTTGTAGAGTCCATCTTTCAAAGCAGCCATTTTCTTCAGGGAGCTGATCTTGTTCAGCTGGAGCTCAGTTGTAAAAGAGAGAGATCTCCAGGCCCCACCTGGAGGCTGGCAACCCTTAGATTAGACACTCAGAGACTTTAGATTTTAAGACAAAAAATCTCAGTTTTTATTAATATTGGCTAGTTTTAGGGGTATCTATCAAATGGATCTTGACAGATGTTTTATCACTTTATAATGGTAATCTCTAGATTCAAAAAAATACCTTCTCTTGCCCTCTGAGGGCCAAACTGCACATTCCGGTTGTTAAAGAGACCCCAACTCAGGTTCCCTGAAGCCACACAGCAGCTGTGAGGAATGGCTTTTTAAAAACAAAGGAGAGCCCAGATGGGCTCTGAACAGTGACGGGTAGAAGGGCTCCTGCTTTCCCTCTCTGAATTCTTTTTCTGTCCTGAAACAGCACTGGGAGGAGGGGTTGTTTCCTCATTTTTGCTGTGCCAGGTTAAATATTCTGTGCATGTACAGCAGCAAAAACAAGGAGATAACCCCCCCTCCAGCTGTTTTGGTATGGGGAAAAGGCTCAGGGGAAAGGCAGGAGGTCTCCCCACCCTCTGGCAGTGTTCCAAACTCATTTGAGCTCTCCTTCATTTTTAAAACCTGTTCCCCAGAAATGTAGAGAGCCAGAGTTGGACCCAACTCTTAAAAAAACCCTAATGTGTAATTTGGCCCTGAGACAAGGTAGCAACAAATCCTGCAAGGACTAGCGGGTACTAGTTTTCCAGTGATCCACAATCAAATTCAGAGAGTGTAAATTTAAAGTCATGCTAACAATACAAGCCATTAAGTATTACAGTGAATAAAATATAGCAACTAGAGCCTCTCATCAGGTAGAACGAGGCTGCCTACCTTAGGCTGTAGATACAGGGGTACTTCATTGAATGACACTGCATAGTCAATTGGGTGTTTTATCATTCTGTTTTACCACCATTCGAGGGAACTCATTTAGATCCTCTTTCTCAAAAAACTGGCTCTGTGGCAAAGTGGTATGACACACAGATCTGTATGTGACATCTCGTGTTGTGACTTCAGCACTCTGATGTGTGAATGAATTGTCAAAGCATAGAGCGACGTGAAAAAGTAACATTACTGAAGTGTCTTGGTATGCATTTGAGTGAAAAATATCTAAATATTCCTTTCCGTTCTTCTCTCTCTTTCCTCTCCCTTCTTCCCCTCTCCTTTCCCACTTACTGTCAGGAAGGGCCACTTCTGAAGGGCCAAGTCAACCAACCCTGGTATCAGCAGAGGTCAATGGCAGCAGCATCTACAACAGTGAGTAGATTTTGGTGCGTTGGTGGGTGGGGCGAGGACACCGATGGGGGTGCGGAATTCCTGATGTCTATCATGATAACTTGTGCTGAAGAACAAGAAAATGCATCTTCCATCTCCATCAGGCCAAAATAAGGCTGTCGGGATGGGGGCTCACAACTTTAGGAGGATTTTCCTGCTCTTGCCGCTGAAATAGATCCATCTGCTTATTCCGGTGTTGCTCGTAAAGATAGAGCAGTGGCATAAGCGGATGCAAGGAAACAGAGGCTTGGAGCCAGCTGTACCGTTAGTGGATCATCAGCTAAATGAGCCCCATCCTTGGCAACGTGCTAATGGGCCTCTGCCAATCTCAGTTTAGTGGTGAGTGGGAGCCCTGATTTATGACACTGCGTATGCTTCCTGTGCTCTCCTCTTCAAAAGAGCCTGTCTTCTGCACCGTGCACGATTGTCTTTGGCAAAATCTATCTCTAAGCGGGCTGTACCCTCATAAGGAAATGTGAAAAATCAACTCCAGTAGTAATTTTGGCTCAGTTTGGCTTCCCCCCCTCCATAACAAAAGTCCTAGTCTTCTAAACTGGTTTGGAACAGGAGGGAGAAAAGAAGATTCTGACTAGCTATAGGGAAAAGGCAGTATTCCAGATCTCTTCCACAGAATTGGAATGGGGGGGGGGGGGGGAGAATCCAGATTTTCTCTGATTCAGAGAAAGGCTATGAATGTCAACGTAAATGTTTTCTTTGTGCCGTGAGATTCCAAGGTCCTCAGCCTGATCCGCTGCAGCCCAGGGAAAGATGGGATTGCTGAGCTAGGGTGTAAGTGATGGAAAACAGTGTAACAAAAGGGAACATGAATGGCTGTGGAGTAGGCTGTGTGTTTTATGTGAGAGGCAGTGGGTGGGTGGGGGGTGAATGATCTGGGCGAATGACCTACATAATCCTGTTCTCTTCTCCCTCTGTCTCCCTGCCCCCCCCCCCTGGTCCTCTAAACTCTAGCTCTTTTGAGTTGCCAGATCCAGTATGGGAAATTCCTGGAAATCTGGGGGCAGTACCTGGGGAAGGCAGGAAACTAAGTAGAGATATGTTGCCGTAGAGTCCTCCCCCCAAAGCTGCCTCCAACAGTCAAAAGATTCTTGAGTAGTAATGTCCACTCTCACTTAAGGAGCTTGGAGTTCCCCTGGAATTACAATTGATCTTCAGACTACAGAGATCAATTCTCCTGTAGGAAATCTCTATAGTCTGAAGATCAGTTGTAATTCCAGGAGAACTCCAGGGTCCTTAAGTGAGAGTGGACATTACTACTCACGAGTCTTTTGACTGCCATGGATTTCCCCCAAAGAACTATGATAAATGTAGTTTTGGGAACATGCTGGGGGGATTCTCTGATGGAGATCAGTAACCTCACCTCCCCATCCTTTCAGAACTACAGTTCCCAGAATTCTCTGGGAAGAAGGAACCAATTGAAGTCTGGGGTGTAGATATGAGGTTGGATAGCTCAAGTTGTGTTTCTCTCTGCAACATTTTCTTATTCCTTCTCTGCCCACATGGTGCATGCAAAAAATATTTTCATAGGATCTAGGAAATTAAAATATTGGGGAAAGACAGGTTATTATGCAACATCTCCGTTATGGAGATGAATTATTGCTTCTGCAGCCTTGGCTGGGAGAAGAAGGGAGAGCTATCCTCATTATCCTCTTTGTACTCAGAACAGCAGTCATTTATCAGCATGGTAGATTATCTGTATCCAATAGGTAAGCTAAGCTTAACTGCCATTAAAATGAGTGCTAAATTCGGAGCTATTAACTTTAATAGCTTATGGAATAATAAGTTAGCCTTTGCAAAATATCAGAGGATGGGTTGTTACGGAATGGATGAAGGTGTGTGCAAGGCAGGGAAGAGAAATGTGTTCCTTTAAAAAGAAAATGTCTTCGGTGGCTGCTTCCCCCTTATTAACCATGCTGATGGAACAATGCTGCACCAAAAACAAAAAAATCCTCACTGTTATAAAAGTGTAAATGATCCCTAAAATCAAACTCAGTTAAAAGTCAGTTAAAATAACTATAGCATCTAGGTTATAGTGCCATTGAGTCCACTCTCCAAAGCAGCCATTTTCTTTAGGGGAACTGATCTTGGTCGTTCAGAGATCAATTGTAATAGTGGGGAATCTACAGGTACCACCTGGAGGGTGGCAACCCTAATCTACCCCCCCCCCCAAGAAAAGCCTTTTTAGAACAGTATTACTTGAACATGATGTCCCAAAGTATGTAATGATAACAACCAACTGTCTTTGGCTGTTGCCACATGGGGTTTTTTTTACCTGGGGTGGCACACAGCATGTCTAGAGTTGCCGAGCCCCCACCCCCTCACCCACCAGTGGGAGTAGGGGTGGTAGGTTTGCCAGATCCAGTTCAGGAAAGTCCTGGAGATTTGGAGATGATGGAGCCTGGGGAGGACACGGACCTCAGTGGGGTACAATGCCATACAGTCCACCCTCCAAAGCATCCATTTTCTCCAGGGGAACTGATTGCTGTAGTCTGGAGATGAGCTGTAATTCTGTGAGATCCCCAGGTCCCACCTGGAGGCTGACATCCCTAATGCCCCTGCTTTATTTGGGAGTTTCAGCACAACACTATGCCCTTCCTGAGCATGGTTCATGGGGCTTTCCCTTCTAAGCCAAAGAAAATAAAAATATTTTTTGCTCCAACTGAAAGGAGAAACAGAATGTTAGCTGCAGGCAGAAACTCCTTTTCAGAACTCTTCCTGAAGCCATTCCAGGGGGGCAGAGCAGTATACACACACACACACATACTACTCAACTACTCAGCCAATGCTCTTTCTTCAATTTCGATGGGGGAGCGTTGCAAATCGCATCAACCTTGTCTGGAGCAGGATGGATGCCATCTGCATCTAGAAGGAAACCTATGAACTGAACAGCAGGGACAAAAAACTCAAACTTCTCCTTCTTGAGCCGAAGGCCGACCTCCTGTAGGCACCGAAGGACCTCTTGCACCCAAGTAGCCAGTTCAAGTTTAGAAGCCCCCGCAATCAATACATCATCAAAATATGGCACAATGCCAGGCAAGTCTCGTAAAAGACGCTCCATCAGCTCCTGGAAAGTGCCGGGGGCGATGCTCACTTCATTACTGTATCTTGGCCTGTGCTCGAACGATCTAGACAAGGGCAAACTTGTTGTTGGAGTCTACTTCCATATGGCAAGCCTGGCCTTCAATGAAGACGGTAGCCTTGATTTTAGGGCACAGATGCAGCCCTTGGTGGATGTACAGGCGATTGGTGTAGTCTTCAGACACGCTTGCTTTGTTACTGTATCTTGGCCTGTGCTCGAACGATCTAGATGACTTGGAACGATATGATTGGTGAGAAGCATTAGCAGACCCTTGTGTACGCCGGGACTCTACCAGAACAACACGACCTTGTGACGAGTGGCAGACTTTGGCGAGGTGGCCTGTTTTCCCACAAGCATAACAGATGGCATTGCAGAATTGACAGTCTACGCGCATGCGTACCACCACAACCAGCACACCCTTTACTTCGTGGGCTTTTTTGAGAGCGGCGTGGGCTGTTTTGAAGATAGCGTGATCTCTGATTGGTCCCCGTGCTGTAGACTCCATCATTGGATGTATCGGATTGGTCGTCTTGGAAATCATCTGAGTCAGTGGTACTGCCATGGTGTACAACGTCAGCGCGGCATGACGTGTGGCCTTAGGGACCCAATCACAGCTCACAAAGAGATAGGTTGGCGGCCTCTATCCACAGGGCTTCCTCGAGGGCCGATCCATAAGTAAGAGTCTTTAGCAACAGGAGTGCCCGCCGAATGCCATCATCTCTGAGGCCACAGAGCAAACGGTCTAAGAGGACTGATTGACAGGGAAATTGACAGTCTCGAGCAGCCCATCTTAGTGTGGTGAGGTGCTCTGTGACAGACTCACCCTCCTTCTGGTTTCGCTGATGAAACGTGCATCAGTGTTCGGCAGCCGATGTCTTCGGTGAGAAGTACTTGGTCAACTGAGCCCTGATGATGCCAAGAGGGGTCTCGAGTAATTTAGTGGGAGCTACTAAGTCATGAGCGATGTCAAATACAGCTTGACTGCAGGTACTTAGAAAAGTGGTGTGGCAAACATCGTCTCTGTCAATACCGTTTGCTATGCGGTAGCATTCAAAACGATTGAGGTATGACTCCCAGTTCCCAACCTTAGGGTTGAACGGTTCGATATGGCCCTTGGATGCCATGCCCATAGTGATTCAGCTCTAGGTGCCCTCAGTGATTTCAGCTGGGCAGGCAAGAGTGATTTCAGCCATTCAGTTAGGACTGGGATCCCATCCTCGTCACCAGTTTTAAGTATTGAAGTCAGGAGATGATGAATCAAATGCAAGCTTTTATTTCAGACATCATTCAGCTCTGGGACTGCTCTAGCAAGAGTGGCACTAACTTATAGGGTTTCGACAGCTTAACTATATGCATTGTAACTATTTACATGCAGTCTCATTGGACCTAAGCAGAGCTCTGTGATTGGTTCCCTGGACTGGCTTTAGGACCAATAAGGAATCTTTATTAGGCAGCCAATAAGATTGAGGGGATTGAACTACCAGAACCCTGACAATGCAATGCATCATGACAAACAAGACATAACAATTTTACTGTTGTGATTTTATTAATTTTCTTGTTTTAGTTGTTTTATACAGTCTTTGTAAGCGGCCCTGAGATTGCTTTGCAGAGAGGGTGGGATATAAGTCAAATGAATGAATGAATGAATAGTGTTCAAAAGTTCATAACAAAGACCTGGATATACTGTTTTAATCCTCTTTGCCTTTTTAAGGTTAGTTATCTATACTATTGCCATGTTACCATTCTGATCACAGGTAAAAGGCTGTTTTGCTAGTAGGCCAGTTTTAGTACATCCAAGGTCCATCGTGTCTTGGATTTTCTGCAAGCTGGTCTATATACTGAAACCCAGTATGCTTTTTAAAAAGTTGCAGCTTAGGCAAGAATGGTGTCCTGTGATTTATTACATACCCTCATGTTCTGCATTTTAGAGACAAGTCCTCTCATTCCTCCTCCGGTGGTCAATAGATTTCCCTTCATGTTTGAACCATGATTCACAGTCCTATTTTACCTCCGTATGTCCAGGTAAATTTCCTGATGCAGGTCAGAACTTAATGGCTTATCTATTCAAACCTATGTGTATGTTTTTCATAAAGTGGGATGATCAGTAGGCCTAATCTGGCCATTAAACCTAAGGCAGGGATCCCCGACGTGGTACCTATGGGTGCCTGGGCACCTGCCAACACCTTTCCTGCCGCTAACCAAGTGTTTTTAGAAAGTGAGTGGGGCCAGTTGGGGCTCTTGCCCAGCAAGGGTTCTGATTGGCCATTGGAAATTTTATTAGCTGTGCAGGGGATTTTAAATGTTGCTATGGCAGCAGCTGCCCCCACAGCACAAGGATATTCACTGAAATTAAGCTGTGTCAGCCATTTTGTGGCTAACTCTTCTTCCTGTGGCAGACATTTTGTGGTTGCCATTTTGTATCTGCACCAACTACACAGTGTCAGAATTCCAAGGGTGCCCATAGGGTTGCCAGCCTCTAGTTGGGGCCTGGAGATCTCCTACTTTTACAACTGATCCCCAACTGACAGAGATCAGCTCCTCTGGAGAAAATGGCTGCTTTGAAGGGTGGACTCTATGGCACTGTATCATGCTGCGGTCCCTCCCCTCCCCTCCCCAAACCCTGCCCTCCACCCCCAAAGTCTCCAGGTGTTTTTCAACCCAGACCTGGCAACCCTAGGTGCCCATAGGGTCTAATACGGATTGGGGTTCCCTGGCCTAAGGACTCTTTTCTACACTTCCCAGGAAGTAGTGCTTCCATTCTTCTCCCACAAAGAGGCAAAAATATGGTATACTTGAGATACGTGGGTAGCTTAAAAGAACTAGGGCTTTTGAGGTGAACTCAGCCCTGTCTTTTGCTTCAACAGTGTTAAGAAAGATGCTGATATTTGTGCTTCTGTAAATCTTGTAGTCTGTAAGTTTCCACAAGACTCCTTATTGTTTTCACTGTGACAGGCTGACATAGCTGCCCCCTTGGCACCCGCAGGTAAGAAACCAGTTGGCCAATTTCAGCTTCATTTTGGTACGTGTGTGTGGGAGGGAGAAACCTCCCAGGAAATTCCATTAGCTCACAATGTATTGTATATACACACAGTTGAATATTTCACAGGCTCTCCCAAGATTACATTCAGCCTTTCTATCTCTTGACCCCACATGGTACTCTATTACCAATCCTCTGATTATATGCACTCTGTGATAAGAGGAGGAATAATGCTGTACAAAGACAAATGTAGAGAAAGGGTTCTGATTATTCCCTTCTCTTCTTTTGTACTCAGTTTTGCCATGGTCAGTGGAGGTCCCCACAAAAAAGGACTCTCTGTTTCTCTTGTCACATCCTTTATTCTTAACCTACACAGTGCGTACTGATTTAACCTGAACTCCTTCTTAGCCTCGCCACAGTCACTTTTCTCAGCTGTTTGTGCTTCTCCTCTATAAGATTTTCTGTTCTAGATTATTCTCTCTTTTATATTCCCTAAATATAAAATGCCTTCATGTTTGTGCACTTCAAAAAAGAAAAGACCATGAATTGTGCGTCTGGTTCTTTCACGTATCTAACCAAGCGGCTAAGAACAGAATCTGCACTACTCTTATAATTCCATGGAAAGGAAAATGTTGGAAAAAGAATACTCTACTGTGCCATGATGCAGAAGAATTCCACCCTCTCCCTTCTGTCCCTTCCGCTGTCATATATGCTTGGCTTGAATAATCCGGAGCTGCTAGTTTTGCAGCAGCCTTCACTGTAGTGCTTCTACTTCTAGTGATATCAATAAGATGGAATACAGTCACTGAAACTACAAAGCAAGGCTCAACAGAAACTGTAGCTGGTGCGCTTCTATATTAACATGTGCAATTACAAAAAATACAGAATTTAAACAATAAAGAATCCCACTTTTATCTTGCAGTCTCTTGTGTGTTGTTGTCAACAGCTATGATCCTTTCCGGATCACCAGGCCTGGATAGCATACATCTGAGAGTTCAAATGTGAACTTGTGGATCTCCTGACAAAAATATGTAATCTTTCATTAAAATCTGCTCCTGTGGCCAGCATGACTATGCACCAAGGTGCATGGAATGCTGTTACCTTCCCACTGAAGCGGTACGTATTTATCTACTTGCAATTTCTTGCTTTCGAACTGCTAGGTTGGCAAGAGATGGGACCAGAAACAGGAGCTCATTCCATCACATGGCACTCGGGTCTCAAACTGTCAAACTGCCGACCTTCCGGTCTGCATTCAGTGTCTTAACCACTGAGCCACCACGGTACCTAGGATGAGAGACTCAAGTTCAAATTCCAACTTGGGTATAGAGCTCATTGCTTGACTTTGAGCAATCACTGTCTCTCAGCCTGACTTGCATTTTTTATATGGATAAATGTGGTGCAGGGAAGAGTATGGCTTGGATCATATGGATGAGTTCCCTGTATGCTAGACAGCATCCCCCACAGAGTGCATTTCTGCTGGCACCTCCATTTGCTCAAGTGTTCACTGAAAACCATTGGTCTTGTGCAAGCGGAAATGTTAGCAGAGCTCCATGGCAGAGACTATCAAGCATACATAGAACTCATCCATAGGACAAGTATGCCACTCTGAGATTGTTGGAGAAAGAACTGAGATTTTCTTTAAAAATAAACAAATCTGATCAGTTTTTAAGAAGTAAATACTGTTCATACCACCAAGAAGAGAACTTGTAATAAGAACTATTAGAATTGCTAGCTGAAGAGAGAGCTTGCAGACAAAATTATCTTTGAAGATAAGGAAAAGACATGCAATGTAAGATGCTGAGGAGACTGTTGCAAAGAAAGTTTCTTTACTAAAAATCAAAATACAAAAGCTTCTCTCTCGTCTCGTGTAATAAAGTTTGCCTGAAATTCAGAGCATCTGATTTAATTTAATCATCTTCTCCTCTGGCCTTAATTGAGCATTATCACATTACCTAATAACTTTTAATTAATTAAAATTATGTTGACATTCCAGAAGAGAGTTGCAATGCTTTATCAGCAGTTTTTAGCAGAAAACAGTTTTCCTGGCACTTAAATACTGACTCCCACGTTCTCAGGTTTACTCAATTGGGAACAATTTGATTCAATTAAACATTCATGAGATATTAACGCTGAGACACCGGAGTATGTTCTCTTCCTGCAGCTCTTACAGTAGGCAAATTCTACAGTAGGTTCTATTCTCTTCAATGGAAAAGCTGTGTATGAAAGTTTTTGGAGGCTCAAGTGTATATTTTTCAGCTTAAGAATTTCTAGGGCATTTTACCTGTGGTTCTGTATTAATCCAAACAGTATTTATCAGGTGCATACAAAAATACCGTCTTCCATTTAAATCCTCATGGTTCAGGTGTCACATATGCATTTTAGCATTAGTTTGTTGAATGAAAGGAAACAGAAAGGAACATAAAGCGAGGAAACCTGATGTTGAAACTGACCTGACTTTTTTTTTCTTTTCTTTTTTGAAACTGACAAGTGGTTGTGAAGCCCTGTTTTCTATATTGCTGCGCACGAGGGGATTCTCTGCTGTGTTATTGGCCACTGCGAAAAATGGGTGTCATGTGATCTCATAATGTGGGGATCATGTTGAGTGTACAGAGTGCACAGTAGAACCCACTGACACTGGCATTGCAAGCTGTGAATGTTGGCAATGTGTGTGTGTGTGCGCGTGTGCGCACCTGTGTAAAGTCAGCTGGAACTCCACCGCACTTTGCATAGGACTGCAGTTTGAATGGGGGAGGAGTCCCTGGCAGAAGCTCTGGAGAGCTTTTTTAGTCTTGTCCCACTAAACTGAAAAAGGGGGGATATTTCCACCAATGCCCTAGTGCAGTTGCATAGTAATGTTAATTTCCTGTCCTTCCTTGAAAATTTGTGTGGTTTTCTCTTTGTGATTCTCTAATTTGATCATGCACACTGGTTGTGATCTTGGCAGTTATTTTAGCACCTGTCCTATGCTGACTGCCCTCTTCTTCCAAATGGATCAATCCTAAGTGATTCTTAAGTTTAGTGGTTTGCAGAAGGTCCATGTGGCTCAGCTGCCATTTTAATGTTAGACTTCCAGAGACTGCCAAAATACTTCCACTCCCAAACTTTGTTCACTAAAGCATTAAAGGGGGAAATGTTTTCAAAGTTTTAGGCTTCCCATCCCAAGTCTGTCTCTCTTTACATCTCATGTCAGTTTCATTCCACACTGAGGATTCCCCCACATTATTTTTTTTGCATGCAGTACTGAAACCCCTGTTTTGCATGGGGGACACTGCCATTTATCTCCTCTCCAATCCCTCTTTCAAGTCAATACCAGCAGCTCCTTTTAAACTCCCCTCATCATTTTATTTTTTTAATTCAGTGATCTGAGACTAGTGATAGTCTTATATCGCTAGACTCATGCCGCTTGTAAAATAAAAATTTAAAATTGAGGGGAAAATGCAGCTTATACACAGATGAAGGGAGGAGGAAGGTGCAGACTTTTGAGGGGCAACAAAAGGGTGGGGGGGAATCCAAGGGAATCTGTACACTTTTGAATTACCTTTGGCTTAGAAATGAAACAAGGGGAAAATTGGCACAAAAGCGCTCTCAGAAAACCTGGGGAAACAGCGGCCAGAAAGCAAACGGAGCACTGAGGGGAGGAAAATCAATGCATAACAACAAAGAAAACCTGATGGGCATGCACGGTGAAAGTGAGGGAAAACACTTGTGCATAATAGGCCCTAGTGTGGAAAAGTTCACAGTAGGTAGTATCAAGTTAAATAGGCCAGTAGAGTGACTTGGTGTAAGGCTGATTTTTAGGTTCATCAACAATAAAGAGCCCTGACTCAGACTAGCCTGATCTCAGAAGCTAAGCACTGTTGGACCTGGTTAGTATTTGGATGGGAGACCACCAAGGAGGTCCAGGGTTGTGGCACAGAGGCAGGTAATGACAAATCACCTCTGAGTGTCTCTTGCCTGGAAAATTCTATGTGCTCACCATAAGTCAGCTGCAGCTTGGTGGCACTTTCCACCACAGCCAGAATGAAGAAAAAGGAGAAGTTTGCTTTTGGACATCTAGCTGGGGGCTGGGGGATGTTGCTTTAAGCTTCTGTTTTAAAGACTCCCACTAAAACACTAATTTTGGCAGATTTTGGGACTATATTAGTCTGCAACTGTTATCAACTCTCATCACTGTTCTGGATTTATACTGTTGTATTGAGCAAATTAAGCACCTTACCTGGATGGGAAGGCTAATCACATCAGATCTTGGAAACTAAGCAAGATCGGCCCTGGTCAGTATTTGGATGGGAGACTACCAAGGAAGACCAGGGTTGCTATGCAGAAGCAGACAATGACAAACCACCTCTGCAAATCTCTCGCCTTGAAAACCCCACAAGCAGTCACCATAAGTCTGCTGTGACTTGACGTTGCTTTCCATCACCATTAAACAAACGATTCTGGTAGGTATAAGATGTGTACATAATTTTAACAGTGAGTGTTTCAGACAGCTTTTTATACATTTTTTTAAGGAAATACACAAAATCAGTGTCCTTGAGTGGAGCAGAAGTAGTGCTCTCAAACAGAGGACTGGGCATCATTGTTTGGTGGGAAGGTGATAGCAATTGCCATGATCTGGGGATGTGCAAATTTCTTCAAGCTAAATGTAACCAACACACTTCTGTGGGAAGCATTTGCTGTCATTCAGAGGTGTGTGCTCCATCAGCACATGAATAATGGTTCTCTCAGCTCCTCCTCAAATACTCAACATTGATAGTTTAAAAAAGAGTTTGATGAGCAAGTGCCAGAAATTCTAACTGATGCATGCTGCTGATACAAGTTACTGTTCAAGAGAGTGGAGAACACACTTAAACCTATTCAAATCATTGAGTGTAAGCATGCTTTACTGTAAGCGAAACTGTGAACTTGTAGGCTTTATCTCCTGTGGCAATAATTTAATGATTGATTTGTTTTATTTATTTAAATCATTTATACCCTGCCTTTCTCTCCAGTGAGACCCAAGCGGTCTACTTCATTCTCCTCTCTCCATTTTATCCTCATAGTAACCCTGTCAGGGAGGTTAGACTGAGAGTGTGTGACTGGCCCAAGGTCACCCAGCAAGCTTCCATGGCAGGAGTGGGGATTCAAACCTGGGTTTCCCAGATACTCGTCCAATACGCTTAATTGCTACACCACACTGGCCGTCTCACAGTGGTTGGCTCTGCCTCCTGCGGCAGCCATTTTGTGGTTTGCTTCAACTCATGCAACAACCCTTTTGAGATTGTGCCTCCCAACCAGTGTTCCCTCTAAGCTGAGTTAGTGTGAGCTAGCTCACAGTTTTTTAGCCTCTGGCTCACAGATTTTTGTCTTAGCTCAGGAAGGATGGCTCCAGAGCAAACTGATGTATGCAGCAGACAAATCCCTCACTCACCCCTTTAATCCAGTAGCTCACTAAGTAGGATTTTTGCTCACAAAACTCCACAGCTTAGAGGGAGCATTGCTTCCAACCAGTGTTCCCTCTAATCTGAGTTAGTGTGAGCTAGCTCACAGTTTTTTAGCCTCTGACTCACACATTTTTGTCTTAGCTCAGGAAGGATGGCTCCAGAGCAAACTAACGTATGCAGTAGCCAAACCACTCACTGACAACTTTAATACCAGTAGCTCACAAAGTAGAATTTTTGCTCACAAGACTCCACAGCTTAGGGGGAGCATTGCTCCCCAGCTGTGTTAGAATTCCAATGATGCCCATAGGCTCAAAAAGGTTAGGGACCCCTGGACTGGACAATTCTAGGGGTGTGCGGTTGGGAAAAATGAGTCAAATAAGTACCCAAAAAACATGTTATTGGTATTTTAGGGGGCGTTTATTAAGCCAAATTCAAATGAGGGAATCTGATTGGCTACTGAATAGCTGAGCCACAATAAAGGCCAAAGAAATTTCAGGCAGCTTTATTCAGGTAGCTATACCTATACTGAAGTGGTGCGCCCACCTGGAAGTGGCTCACTTTCTGGTGAGCTCACTGGCCGCTTTGGGGTCTTTGGAAAAGCCATTTAAATGGAATGTCCCTTAAATAAATTTTGCAAGCCCCACCACATGCCAGTGAACTCCAAGTGGCTGGCAAGCTCACCTACTTCCAAGTGAGCTCTCTGGTTGCTTCGGAGTTCACTGGCACGCAGCTTGGCTATGCACAACAGTGAATGCCAAAGCAGCCAGTGAGTTCACCCAGACGTTGGCGAGCTCACCGGCCACTTGGAGTTCGCTGGTGCCTGGGGATCAGTTCTTCATTATACCCTATGGGAATGGTCCCCATAGGGTATAATGGAGCCAAATATATCCGGCAATTCCAATTATTTCCTGAATCCCAATATCATACCAATATTGGGATTCAGGAATATTGGGAAAAAAACAATATTTTTCAGGTTTGGTATACACGGATCCAAAAAATACCTTTTGTGTGTGTGCATGCCCCTAGACAATACTGACCTTGACAGGCCCATTTGGCTGACTCATGTGTGCATATCTCCAAGAAAATGGTAACATTAGCTTTCATTGTGAATCAAACCAGCTGTATCATGGGGAGATCAGCAGTGAGTGTCCTGTTTATGATAATTCCATGGAATCTCTTAAGTAACCTGGAGAAGGGCCTTTTGCAGGGGCAGTAACCCTTTACCCCCACTGTTTTCCTAACCTTGATTGACCACATGAAAGTTCAACTGAGCCAGTTAGCAACTCAGGGTTGCATGACTGAGGTATGAGAAAATATCATGGAGGAAGAACTAAAATAAAAATATCATGTCACATCTATGATCTGAATCTCCCTGTCCTGGAGTTACTGTTGTATTTTTTCTCAGAGTCTCAAAGCAGCTTACAGTCTCCTTCCCTTCCTCTCCCCATAACAGGCACCCTGTGAGGTAGGTGAGGCTGAGAGAGCTCTTTCGAGAACTGCTCTTTCAAGAAAAGCTCTGAGAGAACTGTGCATTGCCCAAGGTCACCCAGCAGCTGCATGTGGAGGAGTGAGAAGTCAAACCTCGTTCTCCCAGATTAGAGTCTGTGCTCCTAACCACTACACCAAACTCTGCACATTACTTTTCAGCTCCCAGAAGTGAGCCTGGCATAGAAAATCTGTTCTTCTGGGACTAAGTTTTAGTGCCATCAGTCTGAGACTTCTTACTGTGGTGACCCACAAGTCCAAACCTACTTGGTACAGAGACCCACTTTTTCAAAAAGGAGCATGTGTACATCAATGAAACTGCTGCAGCTTACGACCAACTTTCATGGTCTTGCAGCCCACGTTTGGGTTGGGACCCAGAGGTAGGGAAATGATGCTCTTATGGACTCTGGCACAAATCAAACCCTTATTTTATGTCTGTTTTTGTGACTGAAAAAATTAAGCGAGGGGGGGGGTCAACTGTAGAAAAGTGGCTTGGTTTTGAGGGGTTGAATGGTTTTCTTTGAAGAAACATGCATTTGTTGGTTTCGGTTTTAGCCATTGGCTTTGAAAAATGGATAAATTCAAGAGCTTTTGCTATATTTCTAAATGAGAGGTACTGGGGTTCCACTTTCCCCCAAAGTCACCTTCATGCTGTCTCAAATAGAATCTGTGCCTCCCTATGTAGAGAATTGTTGAAGTTTCTAAGTAGGGAGACAGTGGCTCTCTTCAGATATCTAAAGACACTCTTTGCTTTAGCTGAGCTGTATAAACTCCCTGAGTGAGGAAGGGAGGGTGTAAAAACTGCAGCTGCAGCAATTGCAAAAAGTCAACAGTTGCTACTGTTGATAACGTTTTGCTGCAGTACGAAACACAACATGGCTCTTTCACATAAGTAAGTAAGTAAAGGGAAATTAAGGGCATGCAGGATAGATAGATGGATAGATGGATAGATGGATAGATAGATAGATAGATATTCTGTCATGTGGAATGATAACCTTTGCTTCTTTAACAAGATTGATATGGTTTTGTTTTTAGTCCCAGTGACAGATTGCTAAAACATTGATTACCCTCTGATTCTTATTGTAATTCTGTCAGAGAACCAAGATGGAATGTGACTTGTCAGTCTCAGTGTGTCGCCATGGTAACCACATCCTGAAGGGTGCTTGCCAAAAGGTGGATTGGAGGGCAAAGAAATAACTTGACAATGCCCTGAAACTGAGAGACACTCTGGAGGTTTAACAACACAGTTCTGCAAAGCACGTTGCAAGTACATTTTGCCTTTGCACGATCTATGTGCTGGGCTCTCAGTGCACTCTAACCTACCTTGCTGGGAGGACGTAGCTTTACTTTGGAAGTATAAGCATGCTGTTGCATTCCCTTAAAGGCTGGTCTAGGTCTGTGATGGAATTCTATGGTAGTACAGGGAAGAAAATGTTGAATTTGTTTGTGGACAGAGCGTTCAGCTTTCTCGGAATCTCAGCTTTGAATCTTAAAAGAACAAATTCCTAGTATTTCAGGCTATGAAGATATGTTCCTAACTGAATAGTGACGCAGGCACCGGCCAATAGTTGCCTACGGCATTCAGGCAACCACAGAGCATGCAGCACTTACACCAGACATGCTGCCTGAAACAAAAATGGCATTTTGCCCAAAATCAAAATGATGCTACTAATTGCTAAGAAAATGTGATTTCCTTGTAATAATGAGAAAATAATTGAATAACAGCCATGCAATAGAAAAGGATAGCACTGAAGGACTGATCTTGGCAAGGATGTGTTTGTAGAGGACATGTGTGTGTGCTTCTGTTTGAAGCCTATGGTGATGCAGAACTTCTCCCTGAATCGCAACAGATGGACCAGAGAACTGCACTTCCCTCTCAGAGCACAAGCAAGCTAATGACACTCCCTTTTACAAGGTCAGCACAGAACCTTTAACCTAGAGTTTACCACCCTAAGCCCTTTCTTATCTTCAATCCTTGAGGTAGGGGTCTGCATCTCTTGGTCACCCTTGTTAGGTTGCATTTGCTCTTTACACTCTCCTGATTCATAGGGCCTGGCACAGCTCTGTTAAATAATTCCTATGTCCTGGAAAGCCCCATTTAATTAGGGTCTCCCGCCTGGCATCACTTGTGGGAGAAGCCACCTGTTACTCTCTTCCATAACGCTCTGTCAGCAGCTGCGGGGTCTGGATTCCTCATAGCAATTTATGTCCAGGAGAAAGCTACTACTATGATCTGTGTGAATTTTTTAAAAGAACTTTCTGCCAGTATTAAGTTACGGACTACGCCAGGTGCAGAGCAATGAAGCCTTACTTCCCCCCTTCTTTTGTTCCACAGCAGCTGTAAGCCCTGAACGAATGGCTTGTTCCTGTTGTCTTCCAAAGCAGTGGGGGGCAGTGTTGGCTTGGAATACGAAAATGATGTGTGTACATTTTCAGCGGCAGAATTTCAGCAGTTCGTAACACTTGTACCAGCACTGTACCATTAGGAATTCATAGGCCACGTCCACACTATCACTTTTGTCGCTCATTTCTCCCTGTTGCTTCAGTTTCCCCCTCCCCACATATGATTTGCTCTCTCTAGTAGTCCCAGAGGGACCCAAAGACATGTGGGAAAGGGGGGGGACCCAAAGCAATAGGGAGAAATGAGTGACAAAAGTGACAGTGTGGACGTGGCCTGTATTGTAACATAAAGGTGCACAGACAGGTTTGCCATGTGAAGCCTGAAATATACGTATATGTGTTGGTGGGTCTTGGGTGGAGGATAGTGTTTGCTGTTGGGGGATTATGGAAGAATTGCCAGTCTGCTTGTGGAGGAAGTTTGCAGTGTGGACACCAGCCTGCTTGGTGCACACCTGATGTTAGTTTGGATATGGGAACTTGATAGGTTTAATGTGGGGGAGGGAGACTGTGTGTGAGTGACAGAACACATGATTTTCATGCAGAAGTCCCTAGATTCAATACCAAGCATCTCCAGTTAAAAGATCTCAGGTAGAAGATGTTGGGAAAGAGCTTTTTGTGCCTGAGACACTAGAGAGCCATTGCAGTCAGAGAAGATCTTACTGAGCTAGACAGACCAAGCCCTGACCTGGATGGCCCAGGCTAGATGTTGGAAGCTAAGTAGGGTTGGCCCTAGTTAATACTTGGATAGGAGACCTCCAAGGAAGTCCAGGGTACAGAGCGAGGCAGTGGCGAACCATCTCTTGCCTTGAAAACCCTACAGGGTCACCATAAATTGGCTGCAATTTGACACCACCACACTGACCAATGGTAGCTTCATATGCATTGATCCAAGCTTCTTATTTATTTATTTATTTGATTGATTGATTGATGTCCTGCCCTCCCCTTCTTCCTCTTCTTCTTCTGGTCTTTTATTTGTGCCTCTCATGCCAGCCTGGCATGCAGAAATTTATCAAAGGCAGCTTCTTCCCAGCATGCAGGTAAGAGGCATGGGGGGGAAGCTTCCCTTTCTAACTCACCTCCATGCCAGGAAGAGCTTCACTGACTATTTTTTTCCCTGTTAACAGGATAGGAACAAAAGGACAGTCAATAAAGGGGGTAGTTCTATATGTGCAAGCCAAGCAACAGCAAGTTCCTGGTGAATTACTGTGACATCATGACATGTTTACAAGCACTTCAGCAAGGAAAATAAGCTTGCTGTTGAAAGTTTAGCCACTCAGCAATTTATGGCCATTCAGTGGCAATTGAGATTCTTTTGACCAAGCCGGGAGCAGAAAGATGTAGCTGTCCAAAAGAAAATAGGAGGAAAGGCGTTATAAAGAGAGCTCCCCGCCCCCATTTCCAAAAAAAGTGTTGCTGATTTGTGAATGGGGAAAAAATTCATTTCGGGAAAGAATAGTCACCCCAATCTGTCTTCAAATTACATTGGGATTACAGTTCTGACATTCGTTAATTACAGCACATTTCCTCATATGTTAAACACATAAAACTGAAATTGATTTTTTTAGCAGAAGAATATCTTGCTGCTGGTATAGTTAGCCTTCTTTTAAGAATTACATTATCATTCCTTATTGTCCTTCCTTTAAAAAAATTGAATATAACTTCATTAGTATGGATCCTGTATTTTAGCTGTCTCAGTCTCAGTCACCCTTTCTAGTGCTCATTATGCCATTAATTTCTTTGTTATTATTGTTGTTATTATTAATTGCTCATTTGTGGGTATTGAACGCTCCACTGCTGGAAGGAACAGCAAGGGCACAGAAAGCAGGAACATTAGCCATGTCCCCTCTCAAGTGGATTGCAGGTTTTGGAGCAAACGCTGCATATTGTGAGAGAATTAAACTGTGTTGTGACAGAGTCAATTCAGCTTGTGTTTTGTTATTTCTATGGTTGCAGTGATGCACAGATCATTTGAATGAAAGCAAAGTTAATTTCTGGGGGTTACAAAGAGAGCAATGCTGTACGTTCTCGTTTCCCTGACAACACTTGCCGTGTTTTATTCTGCAATGTCCTAATATTTTGGATATTATAGTTAGGTGTAGGGAGATAAAAAGCATACAAGTGGATGATTCTTAACAGCTTTGTATGTTGGGGAGGTGGGGGACTGGTTTTCTTGTGCTTTTGAGAACACAGCTTCATCTCTTTGCAAAAGCCAAAAAATGGGGGGGGGGGGGGGTTAGTGGCATAAAAAGTAAGCAAGCCTTGGTGAGCAGAGATTTCAAAAAAAAAATCCCTCCCACCAATCAGCTTGCAGATGCACCAGTATTTATCAGAAGATAGGGCCATCTGCTGTAGTGTTTCCCTGGAAAATCCCCGCAACCCCCCTCCCTCTGTCTTTGCCAGCCTTCCCTTGCTGTCCACGAGTGCCCTCCTATGCACAGACAGTGTAAGTTGAAAGAGAGAATTTCCCGATGATGTCAGCACTGGTCGCTTGCAGGGAATCCCTGAACTGAAAAATCAGCTTTGAGAAAAGCCAGTCTCTCACAAGGAAGGAAGCCTCTGGTTATAAAGAATTATTAAGGTGAGGAAGATATGATACTGCTACACCCCTGACAGCATAATTCTTAATGGAGTCTTTTTGGGTGGGAGAAGTCTGATTCCTCCCCCCAACCTTCCCTCCCCCAAAAATCCCTGATATATTTTTCTGTAAAAGACTGCTAGCCGGCCATGGCACCTCTGCAGCAGATTCCTGCTGGGAACATCCCATAATCCACATGCTATTAGGGACTCAAAGCAGGTATAATAGAACGTAAAGGAAGATCTCCTCGACCCTCTGATAACAAGCCTACGCCACTCTGTCAATCTAAGTGGCATTTTCCTCCCATCTTTGTTCAAAGGAAATTAGCAGTCTGATTCGAGAGGAAGGCAGAACTGAGCATGCCTTGGCATAGATGTGATCTTTTCGCTCTATTATTAAACCATATTTGTAGATAAAATCATTTCTCTTTGTAGGAAATCATATGTTGTGGCATTTTCCACTCCTGAAGGCAAGAAGTCTAAAAGGGGTGTGTGTCTGGGTGTGTGTGTTAAAGAGAGGGGGAGAGAGAGCACATCTGTGAATTTATGTGTTGGTCTCTCAGGTGTTGCTGGACTGGAAAATCTTACTGTTCTACTGCAGACCAAAAAGGCTACCCACTGAAGCTGTGTTTATGTGCATATGTGAAATAACAAGATTGGCAATGTCCCATGCATACCATTCCAGAGAACTCTGATAATAGTCAGCTAGACCTACACTAGTGTCATAACAGTAAAGACAGTAGAATGAGCTTCAGAAGCCTTCCTCTGGCATAGCAAGGCACTTCCTACTTCTCCTTAATTAGCAGAGTAGAATAATTGAAATGAGAACATAGAGAACTTGTCCACGCAGGCCGGCAGGCAGAAAGAATCCCTGTTCTAAAAATGCACGTCCCATATATGTGAGAAAAGGGGAAAGAAATCCTCATCCTGATATAATAAATAGACCAGCAAGCTTTGTTATTTTAGTCCAAGGGTCATTTTACTTACAAATATATGCTTGGACTCTAAGCCTTGTTTGCTCTCGCACTATGCTACTCCTTGTCCATTGTCCTGGCAGTCTTCCACCACAATCAGGTAGGGATTCATCTGGTGCCAGGTGCTTTTTGAATCCTTGAAATGCCCAAGGAAAGGTGCTTAACCCTAGAGGAGCAGTGGGGCTGACTCCACAATAGAAGGCAGTGCTGCTGAATCTGAAACACAGCATAGGATCCAAGTCACAGTAAAATCCGTAACAAAGGAGGTAGGATTTCTTTTTAATGCAGCAGTTTCTTTTTCTCTTGACAAGTCTGCCTTGGCAAAGAAGAACTGAGCTTAGAGGTTTGTGGCCTCTAGTTGAGTGAAGTGGATTCTTATAACCCGAGAAATAGTTTCAAGACCACATCAGAACTGCTTTGCTGGACCAAGGTGCCTCTAGAAGTTCCCAAATAGGGTCTGTTGGTTACCCCTTACCGTTTGGTATTCAGAGGCACAATGGTATAATTTTGTCTGATGTGCCACTCTCGAATATTGCACAATATGGTTTGGAAAGTGATCCTTGATTTTGGTATCCTAGGGAGGGAGAACCAGTCACTGCATAGTAACAAAAAAGCAGCCTTTGAATTTAAGATTCATGCTCTCTCTCATATGTGTGTGTGTGTGTGCGCGTGTGCACATTCCATGTGTGTGTGGGAGAGAGAGAAAGAGAGAGAGAGATCAGGCAGGTCACCACGAGTTCAGGAAGTCCCAGTCCCTTGCAGAAAGCTCAGCATTAGGAGGGAAAAATGAATAAGAGCAGGAAAGGTCCTTTTAGTAATCAATTTTCTGCTGCTTAACCCAGAAGTTGACTATATGGGCTGAGGCCCAGAAATTTTAAAACCTGGTGATCAGGCAGGGGTTCGGGGTTTTTTTTCATCCTTATCTCAGCGCTGATGTTTCTTTTGTTGTTCTTATAGCACTTTTCACTGTAGAATATGTATCTGTTCCAATTTAGTGCATTCAAAGATTTAATATTGTTTTCGGCAGCTGTGACGATTCTGACATCAGCCCTTTATCTTATCTGCATAAGTAATGTGTAGAAAATGAAGCGTCACCAGAACCTACAGTTGTCAACAGTAGAAGCCTTTTAGTATGCAATCAACAATAATCAAGGATCTCTCTCTCTCTTTGTGAACAAGATATAACACAGTTCTTGAATAGGCTCGTTTGAAATTCCTCGCAGAAATTTTTACAGAGAACATCCCTTTGCTAGTATTCCAAATTTCATTTGCGCAACCCAGCAAAACAGCACAAGCTGTACATCTGGATTCTTTCAGCCACTTGAGCGTAAAACACGAATGCAGAGTGAGCATATGCCCATACAAAGGGAACCATTAATTCTTCAGTGCCACTTCTGCAAAAAGAGGAACAGATTGATCTACTGGCTCAGGATTTAGGGCTTTCTTCTTGAGCTATCGTGCCCTTAGACATTCAATGGCACTTTGATAACTGTATTGTAGTTTATCACTCTGTGTTTTAAGTAAGGCCTGCAAGGTGTTTTGTTCACCATAACAGCATCTTAATTTTTTCCAGCCAAAGCAATGGATTTTGATAGCAAAGCCGACATCTGCCATGTTTCATGTGTACTCCTCACATGAAATTGCCTTATATTGAATCAACCTATCAAGGGCCCTTTCTGCACTCTCCTTTTAATTCAAGCTCACCGTGGTGTCCTCTAAGTAATTCTGCACTAAAATAGAATTCAACCTTCTTTTTAATCCAGTTCTCCCCCACCCCACCCCATTCTGCACTAAAATCAAGTTCAACCTTCTTTATTGCGGGTTTTTTCCGCATTCTGCATTACATTACCTCCTTTCAGTGGTCAGCCCGGTTTCAGCCTGCTGTTGCCCCAGATTATTTGGATGCTGTTTTGCCGTGGACTTAAATTGCCTTAACTCAAAACACTGAGAAAATCCAGAGTGGCAGGCAAATGTGGAAAGGACCAAGGTAAGTACTATTTATTCAGACTGGCAGCGGCTCTCAGGGGGCGATTCTGTATTGGCTTACCCCTCTGTTGTTTTACCAAAGGTGCAGCTCAAAACCACATTCAGATACCCCAGGGCAATGCCGTACTGACTGCGAAGTCACCCATGAATGGCCATAAATCTATGCAGAAGGTACCAAAAAACCCGATGATCAAAGAAAGCGAAAGTGGCATTCAGTGTAGAGGGTACCATAAAATCTGGTGATCAAAATAGTGAAAGCAGCATGCAATGCAGAGGGGAATTTCCGTTCCAATGTGGCTTTGGTAAAACAACAGAGGGAAAAGCCAATGCAGAATTGCCTGGGGTCTCAGGTAGAGGTTTTCACATCACCTAACATCAGATACTTTGCACTGGAGATACCAGGGATTGAACCTGGGACCTTCTGAATGCAAAGCTGAGGCGCTTCCACTGCGCCACAGCCCCTTCTATCATTCACTGATTTTTTTTCAGGTTACTTCTGTTACCAGATTGTTGTTGCCCATGTTTTTCTTCATTATGCAGTTGTCCTTCTTCAAAGCATTTTTTGTGTTTCTTATTTGAGTCAAGGTTACGCTGCATCATTTGTACTGCATATTTGGTTTGAGGCTGTAGATGTGCAGAAAACTATATCAGAAGAATCCTGCAGGCTCAGCTGCCCCGGGTACACACAAGATTCTGACCTAGAACACAATTAATGAAGACAACAGCTGTATGTTTATTGAGTTAAATGTTTAAAAACTATATCATTTGCCTTGAAAGCACAGAAGCTTTACACAATTTGCCTAATCTTCCACATTTCCTGGTTAAGGGGGAAATGCTATTCAAATACATTACAAAGACAATCTGACACCAATGGTAACGAGCTTTATACAATATTCCCAATCTTCCACATTTCCCAGTTAAGAGGAAAATGCTGTTAGGACACATTACAAAGATGATCTGACACCAATGGTAATAAGAGGAAGAAAATTTACTTACAAAAATAGAATCACATCTTACATGACATATTCACATAGGTCAGGGGTGGGCAAATTGTGGCCCGGGGGCCACATGCAGCCCGCCACAGAGTTTTTTGCAACCCGCCAAGAAGATTTCAGGACTTCAAGAAAATTGAGCCTAAATTCAATTTGCTCTCTTATCCAATCACTGCTGATATTGATACAGCACCTGAGGAGCTGCAGCTTGAACTTATTTACATGCAGTCAGATCACACTGTGAAAGAAATGTTTAATGCTGTGACATTAGTTGACTTTTACAAATCTTTGTCAGCTGAAAAAATTTCCATGTATGAAGAAATTTGCTGAGAAAATGTTCTCTATATTTGGGTCTACATATATTTGTGAGCAAAGTTTTTCTTGCATGAAGATCAACAAGAGTAAATATAGATGCTCTTTGACAGACATTAACTTGCAGGCCGTGATGAGAATCTCAACAAGCAATGTGATTTCAAAAAAATTGTAGAAAAGTGTGATAGGTACATTTGTCTCATTAAACTGATTCTAAAATTAAATGTGCTTGCAGCTATAGATGATATGAAATTAGCACAATAAATAAATTGAATAAAACTACCACTATTTTATTTTATTTATATTTATTGATTTTTATGATACAATTTATACCTTTTCTGAAATGAAAAGTTAACTAATGAATGCAATCATTTTAAAAGGTGCGGCCCGCCGCTAACCTCCGCTCCCACAAAGTGGCCCCCGAGCCAAAACAATTGCCCACCCCTGACATAGGTACATTTAACTTACTGTGAATAGATTAACTTTGAAAGGTTAACCTGCTACAGATCCAAGCCCAGGCAAGAGAGAGAAGAAGAGAGGTCCTATATAAGATGAAACGCAGAAGACAACCAACAGCCGAAGAGGCACAGCATCTAACCAATGAGAGGGCGGGGCCAACTGCCAAGTGCACCTGAGCCAAGAATTCTCTTAATCCAGAGGTGTCGAACTCATTTGTTACAAGGCTGCATCTGGCATAAATGTCACTTGGTCAGGCTGGGCCATGCATGCCATAAAATGTAATGCCAGGTACCAGAGATACAAACTTTATAAATGACACAGACAAACCAAATTAACAATATTGTTTTTTACTCAAAATAAAGAAAGAAGCAATTGATTTCTAAGAGTGAAAGCAATTTATTTACTGGGGAGCCCACAAACCCCAAATACGTGTATTTAATCTTATGCAAGACTAGGTTGTTTTCCGAGGGATACCATAAAAGGGGGAGGTATCTTACATTTCCATACAAATTAGTTATTTTTTTTGTATACATAGCACTGCACAACCACTCTTGCCAACCCCCCTCACGGTCGCCATTTGGTTTGGCAGTGGCAGCACCGACCACTCAGCTCTGCCCCTGCATGTAGTGGCTTCACCAATCCTTGCTAAGCTGTGGTCGGAGGAGGTAGAGGGGGGAAACACTATCCCCCCTCTTTCTTCAGCTTTGCTGCCATTCCCCCCCCCCCCCCACTATTTTACCTCAGACTTACAGTTCTGCCCCTTAGTTATTACCTTTTCTTTCTTGACAGCTTCAACGACACACACCTCACCACGTGTGCCTGCTCCCCACTCCCCCCCCCCCAAGCAGCCAGTTGCTCACGGATGGATAACAGTCCTGGATGGGCCAGTTCTGGCCCCCAGGCCATATATTTGAAACCTATTTAACTCTTTCCCTCCCAGATCCTCTTGCATGCAGAGTTCCAACATCCAACAATACTCATACCTGCATTTTCACACCTGTATACTCACACCTTTCTTTGTGGAGCCATCATGATTGCATTTATGGGATGCAGGTGAAATGCCCAGGCAATAACATTATCTCATATGCTAATCTGGAGCTGTCATGATTTGTGGAGCTGTCCTGATTTTATTTACAGGATGCAGGTGAAAGGCCCAGGAAGCATCTCATTCTCCCATACACTGATCTATCTGTGGAACGAGGAAGCATCAAGGTGTTCATTGCTTCATCAGGAAATCTCTAGATCGAGGGTTGCAGATCTGACATTTCTTCAGAAATGAGTCCCACTGATTTCCATGGAATGTCTTGTCTGATAAATGACTTCCAACTAATGATTTGTATCCAGTCACACATTTTGAGCCCTTACCTGGATGGCCCAGGCTACTCTGACCTCGTCAGGTCTCAAAAGCTGAGAAGGGTTGTCCTGATTAGTACTTGGATGGGAGACCACCAAGGAATACCAGGGTCATTGTGCAGAAGCAGGCAATGGCAAACAACCTGTGAACATCTCTTGCCTTGAAAGCCCTGTGGCGTTGTCATAAGACAGCTGAGACTCAACGGCACTTTCCACCACCACCCATTCTGAACACTTAAGGGCCCTTTTTAAAAGAGAGTTTGGTGATTACCACCAATTTGAAGAAAAGAAGAAGAGATTGGATTTATACCCTGCCCTTCACTCAGAGCAGTTTACAATCTCCTTTCCCTTCCCCTCCCCACAACAGACACCCTGTGAGGTAGGTGGGGCTGAGAGAGCTCTCTCAAGAACTGCTCTTTTCAAGGACTGCTCTGACAGAACTATGGCTTGCCCACAGTCATCCAGCAGCTGCAAGTGGAGGAGTGGGGAATCAAACCCAGTTGTCCCAGATTAGAGTCTGCGCACTTAACCACTATACCAAATTACACCAAATTTCCACCATACTTAGTTAATTATTTATTTAGGGAATTTATATGCCGTGTTTCCAGAGTACTGATCAACATGGCTTACAAAACAGTTCCATCCAGCCACAGGGCCTTCTCTTTTTTTAAGTTTAACAACAGCTTTATATTCCCACTTAAGAAGAAGTAGATACCGTAGCATATGCCTCAAGTTACAGATATTAAACTGGCAGTGCGTATAACGGATTGCACGCTTGAATGCTCTACATCATACCACAAGCTTCCTGATATAACACCAAAAGAACTTTTAGCCAAACAATCAAGATGTATATATTGGTTGAAATAAATCTATCAAATCCTTTAAAATGTCTAAAAGATCCGAGGCGTTAGTGCAAGTAGAGATTAAGGTTTTAAGGAATACTGAAACATTCTAAAACAACTGCATAAACCCAATCATATTTTGTTGGGGAGATCCCATTATGTGGGTAGCTTTTCATTAGTTGCTTAAGTTTAAACCCTCAGTGGCTGTTCAAGACCACTGCGTCAAATGAACAGTAATTTTTTTTGGAGCGGGGGGGACACATCTTACAAGAAAAACAATACCATAAATTGTTCATACAAAAATGTGCACATTGAGTATCTTTAAAAATATCCACAAAGCTGACCTCGGATTAGAATCAAACTATAAAAGAGCTAAACAGATTTTTTATATGTATAAAAAAAACAACCTTGAGTGTAAAGTTTGGGTGAAAAGGGATGTTTTGGCCTGGTACCACCAGGCAAGGCAGCAGGTAAGCCTGGGCATTCCCACTGTGAGGTGCCACCTCTAAAAAAGCCCTGTCTCTAATCACCACCCACTTCGCCACTGAAGGCGAGGGCACAGAGAGCAGGGCTTGGATGGGAGAGAAATCTTAACTGCTGATTGGACATGATGTGGGGTACAATCTTCTAATTGCAGACCCTCATCTGGCTCCTTACGCTGTTCATGAAGGTTCTTGGACTCTCTCTTCCCCCCCCCCCCCAGTTACAAAATTTGGGGGAGAGGGTCTAAGCGGGCTGCTGAGGGAGGAAATCACCACCTTCTCTTACGAAAAGGCTTTGGGATTGTATGGATTGCTATAAACCAATCCCAGTAAAAATCCCATCCCAGGATGCATGGAACAGATGCTAGCTGGCACACCGAGATCTGGGAAGATAGAACAGGATAGAGCAGGTGGAGAAAGAAGTACTTTTCTCCCTTTCTTACAATACAAGAACTCATGGGCACTCAATGAAATGGCTGAGCAGTTGGGTTAGAACAGATAAAAGAAAGTACTTCTTCACCCAAAGAGTGATTAACACATGGAACTCACTGCTACAGGAGATGGTGGCAGCTGCAAGCATGGATGGCTTCAAGGGGGAATTGGATAAACATATGGAGCAGAGGTCCATCATTGGCTATTAGCCACAAGGTATAGATAGGAACTCTTGGTCTGGGGCAAGAGATACTCTGTATTCTTGGTGCTGGGGGGGTCAGTGGGAGGGCTTCTAGTGTCCTGGCCCCACTGGTGGACCTCCTGATGGCGCCTGCTATTTTTGGCCACTGTGTGACAGAATGTTGGACTGGAGGTGGTGGCGGCTACAAGCCTGGAGAGCTTCAAGAGGGCACTGGATAAACATATGGAGCAGAGGTCCCTCAGTGGCTATTAGCCATAAAGTATAGATAGGAACTCTCAGTCTGGGGCAAGTGATGCTCTATATTCTTGGTGCTGAGGGAGGCAACATTGGAAGGGCTTCTAGTGTCCTGGCCCCACTGCTGGCCCTCCTGATGGCACCTGCTATTTTTGGCCACTGTATGACAGAGTGTTGGACTGGATGGGCCATTGGCCTGATCTAACACTGGTTTCTCTTATGTTCTTATGTTCTTAGCTAGGCTTGCGTTACAATGCTTTATGCTATGATCTTCCATATTTTAAAAGAATTTAGAAGAAAGAAAAGGAAGTGTCTGCTGGTTTAGAGGAAACCTCAACAACCAAACTTACTCTTCTGAGTAAAGACTTACAGGGTTGAATACTGCCCAACACCCATGTACCTGTGACTTATGGTATGTTTACACAAACACACAGTTCTGTGTGTGTGGTTTGTGTGTTTATGTGTGTTTTACAACCCCGAGGAAGCAGAAGAAACAGAAAGTGTATCGAACCTCTGATGGGCTTGTCATACAGTGCCTGGGAGTCTGTTTGATATGGTGGGTTACAAAGTTGCACAGGCCCTTACAATGATAGGCCCTCACAAGACATTTTGACAGTCCTTTAGCCCATGATTTCACTCCCAAGTAAACTAAAGTCTGGTTTGCACGAGAAGGATAATGAGGCGGTGGAACATTGATGTGGTGCAATAGGCTATACAACTTCAGACTGCAAGTGGAGAATCACATTGTGGAATGGTAATCCTTGTTAAAAAAAAAAAACCAAAAAAAAAACACCTGCAAATCCAAAACCTGCAAACCAAGAAAGAGGGAGTGGGGTGGAATCTTTCTCTCTGCAGCACTAGTTTTCTGGTTGGGTGGAATATTTTTTGTGCAAAGAACCCTTCAATGGTGGGATCTGCCAGTCTGGAGTGGCACAGTGCATTCTGCCATGTCAGGGCTCTGGCACCTCATCCCTTCACATTCTTCTGCATGCGTGAACCAGTCCTAGGATTCACACACTAGGAAACAGTTAACCTGACTTGTGTGAGAAGATGTGTTGAAGTTCCACCCCAATAGTTCCATTCAGTATTACTGAGCCTTCACTATACAGAAAAGCAGGAGAAAACTATTCCTCTCCTTTTAAAAGCTCAGATCCTCATAGGAACTGCCATGGAAGCAGTTTTCCTCCATCCTTTGGAACATCTTCCCATCTCCTGAGTGCCAGCATGGTATAGTGGTTAAAAGTGGTGGACTCTAATCTGGAAAACTGGGTTTGATTCCCCACTCCTCCACACGAAGCCAGCTGGGTGACCTTGGGCCAGACACAGTTCTCTCAGAATTCTCTCAGCCCCACCTACCTCACAGGCTATCTGTTGTAGGGAGAGGAAGGGAAGGTGATTGTAAGCCACTCCGAGACTCCTTCGGGTAGTGAAGAGTGGGGTATAAAACCAACTCTTCTTCTTCTTCCTTCAGGCTGTTATTTTCTTAATCTCCGTCAATACCCATTTGGATCACTGAAATCTTGACTCATTAACATTCCTCCTCTCTCAGAATGACTCAGGCTAAATAAACTAGAAACTGTACATGCCAGGGCCCTCTCTTTTTGCCTCTCAGTTCCAGCTCTGTATTGTTTGCTCAGGAATGTCATCCCAACCCACAGCATTCCTTAGAAGTAAAAATTTAATTTGGCTGTCTTGTTGGGTGTTTCAACAAATGGTTTTGCAGTGTAATAGGTCACTGCCAAAGTGGGACCCAGTGCTGACTTGCAGCGTGTGTCAGAGTGACATAATAGCACAATCTGCATCATCAAATACAAAAGGCGTGAAAAGATAAAACCCTTAGTAAATGCATCACATGTTGTTTTAAAATTGCCTTTTGGTTTCTTTCCATCGTCAAATACTGGCTGTCGTCCTGAGACATTTTATAGCTTCGGGTGCAATGAATGAATAACTTTGTGCATTGAACTTGATAGCTCCTGAATGTCCAAGAGAATGGTCAGCAATCAATGACCCACAAATTGAGATCCAGCCCTTTGAAAAATGCCATCTGACTCCTCCAGCTCCCAAAATCAGGAAATGACACAGACTGGCTTGAAAGAAGCAAGCTTCATAAAGAGGCCAAGCAAGCATGGTGATTTCATTGGTAGGGAGGGAAATAATGTTTATGATGTAATATAAAAAATACTGAACTCTCATGCAAGTTGTCTATAGACTGGCACTATCGGTGGTCAGATACTATGGTTGAATGATGCTGTCAAATAAGGACAACCACTGCATGTCAGCCACTGAAGAAGAATGTGCTGTCAAGCCATGATCAACTCATGGAGATCCCAGGACCATGGGATGCTCTGGACAAGTGATGAGCAGAAGTGGTTTGGCATTGCCTTCCTCTGCCTAGCTGTCCCTGTGGTGTTTGGCTCCTCTGTGAATTGTACTTACTGTGCAAGTGGGTAAATGGCCTGCCCTAAGGCAAGAGCTTTGCAGCAGGCAAGGTGTCTTCAAAACTTTCTTCAGTCTGCAGAACAGTAAGGCAGGGAACCACCTAGACTTAACAATGGCTGGAGTCCTAACTACCAACAACCCAGTTCTGGTTCTACCAACAAGCTAGTATATTCCAGAAGAGACACCCATTCATAAAGGGAGTTCCACTTAGGACCTAAGCCTGTCTCTTAAAGAAACAGGTTCCAT
The DNA here is from genome assembly GCA_029233225.1 of Lepidodactylus listeri. Classification (NCBI taxonomy): domain Eukaryota; kingdom Metazoa; phylum Chordata; class Lepidosauria; order Squamata; family Gekkonidae; genus Lepidodactylus; species Lepidodactylus listeri. The sequence continues at coordinate 128,170,442 of JARCFY010000004.1, forward strand.
ATACTACAATCCTGGTTTTCCTTGGTGGTCTCCCACCCAAGTACTAACCGTGGCTGACCCAGCTTAGCTTCCAAGCCATGTTGAGCTTGAGTGAAACTGATCTATTCAGCTGCTCAAATCAGCCCTTAGATACTGCCAAATGTTGACAGAAGGGGCTGTGGCTCAGTGGTAGAGCATCTGCTTGGCATACAGAAAGGCCTAGGTTCAATTCTCAGTTTCACCAGTTAAAGGGATCAGGAAGCAGGCGATGTGAAAGATCTCAGCTTGAGATCTTTGAGAGCCACTATCAGTCAGAGTAGGCAATACTGACCTTGATAGACCACTGGTGTAGCTCAGTATAAGGTAGCCAAGGCTGAACCATGGAGCATCTGCTTTGCATGCAGAAGGCCCCTCACTCAATCCTTGACCTCTCCAGTGAACGGGATCAGGTGAAACAAAGTCTGAGTCCAGTGGGACCTTCGAGACCAACAAAGCTTTATTCAAGGTATAAGTTTCCACATGCAAGCACACTTCCTCAGATAACATACCTTTATCGGAGGAAGTGTGCTTGTACATGGAAGCTTATACCTTGAATTAAACTTTGTTGGTCTCGAAGGTCCCACTGGACTCAGACTTTGTTCCGCTGCTTCAGACCAACATGGCTGCCCCACTTGAATCTATCTTTTGGGATCAGGTAGTAAGTAATGTGGAAGGCCTTTATCTGAGACCCTGGAAAGCGTCTGTCTGTTAGACAATACAGGTGTTTAGGTGTTCATGTCCATGCCAGCTGTCAGCTACTGGCAAATGTCAATTTGCCACAACGGCACATTGGATGCCAGATACCGAATGTCAAATATTTGCTGACCCTTAACCCATCTAGAAAATAATGGCCACCAGAATTCTTTGAAGGTGATTTTGTGGAGCATATTTGCTTTAGCTACAGCCTAGTGTTACACAGGAAGCCAGGAAAGTGAATGCACAAGTTTTAAGGCTGAAATTCTGTCCATCCAATACACATTGCTTTGGCTTCCAGAGAACTGTGCCAACTGACCCTGGCACCAGGTACCATCCTGTACTGAACCACTTATTGTGTTCCTTTCCCCCTGGGTCTTGGCTGTAAGCTAGTTCCTGAATTTCAGAGGGAGTTGCTAACTGCAGAGCGTGTTGCAACAGTCAGTTGGGCTCCATTTCCAGCTCTCTGCCCTGACTTGATGAAATAAGTGGTGCTGGACTTCATTGTCATAGATTGAGTCTTTCTACCAGGGTGTGTCTCCCTTGTCTGCCTGAACTTGCTCCAGGGAAGTCTACGTTAGTTACAGCTCCAATACTACCTCTGCATGCTAGTTTTGCCTTAAAGGGAGCGGTAGACTGAAAGGGGAGAGGGGAAGGGGAAACATACTTATGAAGCAAGGGCTAGCAAATATCTTTGCAAGGTAACTGCTGCTATTATATGTTCCATTCCTGAAATCAGATATTGATCAGAAAGCAAGGTATTGTGTCATGGAGGAGAGTGATTATAACAGCAGACCCTGCCAACTATGTATCGCCTGAGCTAATTACGATAATTTTGTTTTACATGATAAGTGATGTGCAGACAGGCATTGAAGGCAATGAGCATGACTCCTCATTGCCCATTATTTTAATATTGCTTTAAACTCTGGTAGTTTAAATGTATCCACTTTGGATTAAATGGTGGTGTGAATGAGATCAGGTTTAAATCCCAGCCCTTGGGTACTTGCCATCTTGAACAGGACAGTTGGGTTAAGGAAAGCTCAGGCAAGATTGATTACTAGGAAGCACAGGCAGCTTTGGATGCAAAGAAGAGATGGGTTTCTCTCTAGTATAATCAGGGGTCATTTTGAGCAGGAGCTCGGGGGAGCTCAGCTAGGGGAGTTGGTGCCCCGGGGGAATGCCTGCTTGTGTCATGGCTGCAGCAAAATGACCCCGTCCCCTGGAAAGGTCCTTGTTCCTCTAACCAGCCTTCTGAAGCTATCCTCCCAGAATAGTGGTATTTCTGAGGCTTGGATTAGTAACTGTCCCCTCTCTGCCAGCTCTTTCTTTCTTTCTTTCTTTCTTTCTTTCTTTCTTTCTTTCTTTCTTTCTTTCTTTCTTTCTTTCTCTCTTTCTTTCTTTCTCTCTTTCTTTCTCTCTCTCTCTCTCTCTCTCTCTCTCTTCTTTCTTTCTTGCCTTCTGACATACTTCCCATGATGTCAGGTGGTGTAGCATATGCAAATAAGTTATGCTAATGAACTATGCTAATGAGCTCCTGCATGACCCCTGAGTATAATCTTTTTCTATGACATGACCCCTGAGTATAATCATATCTCTGTGACCATAAGGTTATGGTCAAGAGACTTGAATTAGGGGACTACTGATTGGCTCAGTGGTATTATGCTGATGGTCAGAGAGTGGAATCATAGCTAAGCCTGGCTCTTCTGCATAAGCAACCTGTTGCTTACATACCAATTACATGCTATGGCTGAGTGGCTTTGCATGTCGCCGCCGCTCCCCCCCGCCTGGCCACTCCTTCCTCCCTCCCTCCATCCAGGGGCCAGCTGGGCAAATGCCCAGTGTGATGGTGTCACCTGGAAGTGACGCTATCATACTGGGCACATTGCTGGGGTGACACTCTATGGTGCCATAGAGTTTCGGGGCGATTGCTAGAGCATTGCCCCGGCAATGTGCCCAGCGTGATAGCTTCAGTTCTGGGTGATGCCATCACACTGGGCATTTGCCCAGCTGGCCCCCGGACAGAGGGAGGGAGGGAGGGAGGGAGGGAGAGGGAGGGAGGGAGAGGGAAGGAGGCAGGAGTGGCCAGGCGGGGGGAGAGAGGAGGTGGTAGTGGGCAGACGGGCAGGCCTAGGAAGGGCCCAGGGAGGCGTGGCGGTGGGTGCTCCATTTTGCCAGGGGGGGCTCAGTCCCCCCCGGGAAATTTTGGGGGGGGCTCGAGCCCCCCCCCCCCCCCCGTAGTTGACGCCTATGCTTCACAGGGTGTCTGTTGAGGGGAGGGGAAGGGAAAGGAGTTTGTAAGCCGTTCTGAGACTCCCTTGGATAGTGAAGGGCAGGGTATAAATCCAATGTCTTCTTCTTCTTATACTGGATCAGACCATCAGTCCATCAAAGTCAGTATTATCTACTCAAACTAGCAGCAGCTCTCCAAGATCTTAGACTGGGGTCTTTCACATCATTTAATCCCTTTGCCTGGAGATGCCAGGGATTGAACCTGGGACCGTCTGCGAGCAGATAGCCTACCACTGAGCCATGGCTCCTTCCCAGGGGCCTCAAGCTGTGACCACTGAGAGCCGCTACCAGGGAGAGAAGACAGTCCTGGCCTGGATTGAACAATGTGTTGAATCAGTAGAAGGCAAAAACTTGTGTTCAAATTGCCATTCCCACATACCAGCTTGCCTCCAAATACATCAGCCCTGATACATAGGGTCAGTTCTGTAGGCCTGAGTGTGGATGTACATGGTCAGTTCAAGTACACAGTGCTTATAATAACCTGTTTATCTTAATTCTGGGCACATATGAATTGTTGTTGACATGTAGCGGAAATTTCAAATGGCTGGGCTATGTTGCGCTAACCCTTACGATCCTCACATGAAAAAAGATGCTCATGGAAACAAGTCTTTTGTTCCAAGCCGGATAAGAACAGAACTACATGTTACACTTAACTCCATGATCATTTTACCCAGTGCAGTTTTCCTTTTCTTTTCCGAATGCAGCCACCAGCTTTATCAAAGGGGAGAACAACTCAAGTAGATGTGGCATTTTTAACCTTTCCTCCCCTGCCGCTTTCCCACTACAGAGCACCATTCCTGAACGGCTTTTAATCCCCTCTGGCTGCCCTGTGTCATTTTCCCCCTTGAAAAAGCATCTCCACTGACCACATTTGGAAAAGGGGGGGTGTCTTTTTTTAAATGACTGCAAAATGAAACATAATGCGTATCTCCATCTTAAATTATTATAAAACTATAACATCCTTTTACTCCAACAGGCTTCAGTGTGTGTGTGTGTGTGTGTGTGTGTGTGTGAAGTGCCATCAAGTCGTAGCCGACTTATGGCAACTGCAGCAAGGGGCTTTCAAGGCAAGTGAGAAGGTGGTTGTGCCATAAAAGGCTGCATTACCAGATGATGAAGAAGAGATTGGATTTATACCCCGCCCTTCACTCAGAGTCTCAGAGAGGCTTACGGTTTCCTTTCCTTTCCCTTCCCCTCCCCACAACAGACACCCTGTGAGGTAGGTGGGGCTGAGAGAGCTCTTTCAAGAACTGACCTTGAGAGAACAGTTCTGACAGAATCATAGAATCATAGAATGTTAGAGTTGGAAGGGACCTTGCAGGTCATCTAGTCCAACCCCCTGCACTCTGCAGGAGCATAGCTGAAAGGAGCATCCACCACCTCCCAAGGCAGTCTGTTCCACTGCTCAACCACTCTTACAGTTGGGAAGTTTTTCCTGCTATTTAGCCGATATCAACTCCCTTGTAATTTCCACCCATTAGATCTATGTAATTTCCACCCATTAGAACCAGGGCTATTTTTGGGCAGGAATGCACAGGAATGGAGTTTTGGCTGGCTTCTGAGTTGGCCACGCCTATAGCCTCCCCCCCCCTTGGGTTCCCCAGGCACCTCACAAGCTGTGGGGTGCCTGGGGAAGCCAAGCCAATCCAGAGAGGGAAGGCAGTTTAAATTGCCTCCCCTCCTCAGGTTCCCCAGGCGCCCTGCAGCTGCGGGACACATGGGAAGCCAATCCAGAAACTGCCTTCCTTCCCTCGGGTTCCCCATGTGCCCCGCAAGTCACAGGGCACCTGGGGAAGCTGATCCTGGGAGGGAGCTGCACAGTTTCTGCTGTTGGGTGTGGTCTATTATGCTAATTAGTTCCTGCTGGGCTTTTTCTACAAAAAAAGCCCTGATTAGAACTATGGCTTGCCCAAGGTCATCCAGCATCTGCAAGTGGAGGCGTGGAGAATCAAACCCAGTTCTCCCAGATTAGAGTCCACACACTTAACCACTGCACCAAACTGGCTCTCCACGAGACTGAAGAGCTATAATGTCTTCCATTCACGGCTGTCATTAATTTGCAGGAGCAGTTGCTCAAAAACTCCCCTTTAATGAGGTTGGACATGGTTGTGTCAAATGTTACTGAGTTAAGAATGGCGTATTTTGAACTTCATGCAATTGGGGAAACCTTTCCATCTCAGTTTGTTAGCTAGGGGAGCCCTTACACATCACCTATGGAATCCCTGTACAGTTTTGTTTCCAAGCAGATTGAAGGAGCAACTAGAGTATGTGAATACTCTTCCACTGTTTCAGGCGAGAGGTAAACAGCAGCCAAAACAGCAGATGAACAGTCTTTTAGGCAGTTAGTCTGCCAGTACTGATCTTCTCACAGAGAAACCTTGGTGTTCCTTGAGGCATAGTCTGTAAAGCACTGTGCTAGGGTTACTACTTAGTTATTTTGAGCTTCTCCAGGAGAAAACAGAGGAGCACACCAATGCTCTCATTTCAGTGTCAGGCTCACACAAATCTGAAGCATTTAAAGGTGTGAAAGTAGCGCATGTTTCTTATCAGCACTGTTTCTCCTAGGAGGCTCTCAGCAGAAGATGGCCACTACCTTATTCTGACCTGACCTTATCAGCTTGTTCTCACTCCTGACAATGTTTTTGATTCTGTTCTTAAAGAGTGGCCAATTTCTGTGGACAAAACAGATTTCCCCAAGGAAATGGGACTCCCGTGCCTCCCCCTCTCCACTGAAGCCCAAAAGCCACTTCCACTGGTTTACAGCAGTGATCCCTAGTATGGTGCCACAAGTGTCATGGTGCCAACCAATGCTTACAAGTAGAAAGTAGAAATATACCAACAGTTTCAAAATTGCCAGCATTAAAACTTCAAGATCAGTGATAAAAGTTCCAGCCAAAGTTTAACACTCCTGGGGGATAAAACACCAATTAGACATTTTTAAAAGCCATCCAGAATAAATGAGTCTTCATATTTCTTTGGAAGGCCTACAGAGAACAACATATATTTTGGGGAGGAGAGTTCCATGGTCTAAGACTGGCATCTGAGAAGGCCCTCCCCTGGGTTCCTCACTAAACAAACATTTAAAGGGCCAGGTTCCCTCAAGACCCGGGCTGTTTCAAATGGTCCTTCCAGATTCTGTGGTTCCAAGCCAATTTAGGGCTTAAGAGGTCAAAGCCAGCACCTTGCATTAGACCTTGAAACAAATGGGAACCAACTCATCTTTCCAAACCATGAGAGATAATCTGGGATGCAATTCATTTAATTTATTTAAATGATGTTAAACTCCATAATTATGTTTCTTTTGCTGTGCTCTTCAGCCTTTTAGCATCAACTTTCAGACACAAACATGCATATATTCAACCCAATTTAATTAAATTTAATGTTTTTAATTACAGCAGATGAAATAGTTATGGTCAGTTACTCACCATGAGTAGGGGTAGAAGAAGTAGAGTAAAAGACCTTCTTACTCAAGACAAATTACGCAACTCCTGTTACATTAGTAGAGCATACAATTCAAACCAAATACTTAATCACTTCTGAAACTTCTATCCATAATAGTGGATAACTAGTTTGATTGGCATAAAACAATAGTGGGACTTAACATAGTCTGGTGGCAGGCATGTTGTGTTGTATACTCACAATTCAACAGTCCTTCACATCTTTTGAAAAGGCTGAACTCTTTTCAAGTTGCACCATGGCTAATTTAAACCGTTTCATTCATGGGGTGGTATCGTACCAGAATGTCAGAGCTCACCTCTGGTATAGAGACTTTTGTTGAAGTGATCTTTGACTCTCTGGCTGCGGTCACACACACTAAATAATCCACTTTCAATACACTTTCCAACTGGATTTTGCCAGTTCACACAGTAAAATCCAGTTAGAAAGTATATTGAAAGGGGATTATTTCATGTGTGTGATCACAGCCCCTGAGAAGAAGAAGAGGAGGAGGAAGATTTATACCCCATCCTTCACTTGGAGTCTCAGAGCGGCTTCCCTTCCTCTCCCCACAACAGACACCCTGTGAGGTAGGTGGGGCCGAGAGAGCTCCGAGAGAACTTTGACCCAAGATCACCCAGCTGGCTGCATGTGGAGGAGTGGAGGATCAACCCCGGTTCTCCAGATTAGAGTCCGCCACTCTTAACCACTACATAAAATTGGCTCTCAAAATAATAACAAAAAATGACAACTCCATACCTGAAGAAGGGAGCTTTGCCTCTCATAAGCTTATACCCCACCCCCAAATCTTGTTGGTCTCTGAGGTACTGTTGGGCTTAAATCTAGCTGTTCTAGTGCAGACCACCCTCTGATGCCCTGTGTTCAGTTTATTCAATAGCTGATCCCATAGTGCTGTGCATTGCCCACAAACCAGCTATGTGATGATGCAATAAGGAAATGCATGTCCCAGTGACATCAGGATACATGGTAAGCAGCAATAGACATTGTGGCAGCAGGAAGAAGAAAGGATGGCAAAGGGTGACCAACACAGTCCCACATTACTTTTCGTACAGCTGCTGTACAGAGCCTGCTGGCAAGATCTATATTTCTCGTTCTGGGGTTTCAACATACCTGCTAATATACAATCTATTATTTCCCCCCACCTTTCTTCTATAGAGCCATCCATGTAGGTTTGCCAGGTCCGGATCACTCATGGGCAGGGGGATGGGGGGACATTTTGGGAGTGGGGTGACATTACCCTCCATTCCCCCCCAAACAGTGACATTGCAACCAAGGAAGTGATGTCAGCAGGGGGCAACACTCTGGTTTTTGGGGAAAACTCTATGGTAAAATCAGCTTCAAACCATAGAGTTTTGCCCCAAACCACAGCATTCCTCCCCCCAACATGACCCACTTGCCGACATCACTTCTGGGTGATGCAGGTACATTATGTGTGATGTTACTGTTTGGGGGAGGTGGAGGGAATTCCCTCCCACCAGCTAGTTGGCTGGCGGCAGGCAGTAGCCCACAAAAATGGGGAATTGCCCACCCCCACTGGGCAATTGGCAACCCTACATCCATGGGGTGGTATCCAACCAGTTTTTCTGCTAGAGGAAAAAAAGAGGAGAGGTTCCCTTTGACCACCCTAAAAGGTTATTGAGGGACAAAAGCCTTGTGGGATGGAAGGGCTGTGGTGAGGAGGGGAATGGTGAGAGATTGGATGAAAAAGCTGACTGGATCCCACCAATGGTGTTTATCCCACCTAATCTTTATAGCAATCATGAGGTAGGTTAGACCCCGAAGACAGCAACTTATCCTAAACCATCTAGTAAACTTTCTAAATGAGTAGGGACTTGAGCCAGTTCTCCTAATTTGGAGTCCCTCTACACTGATGGTGTTAAATATGACATTCTGTAATACTGGGTGTTTTTCTGAACTGTTGCCTATTGTAGCTTATGATTTGATCATTGTGCATGTGTTCCCAAGAGATATTTAACCCAGGTGTGGACTGGGGTTGAACCAAGCTTGGTTCTTTTGGTGGTGGGAGGGCATTCAGTTGAACTGGTCCACTTTAACCGTGCTCAAAAGAAAAGCAGGCCTCCATTTTTCACAAAGAAGTAAGTTTTCTCCCACTGTGGGGTGCCACTCTCCCAGCATCTCTAAGCTGATAAAGAATAATTAAAACACTATCTTTAAAAAAAGAAGAAGCACCGTAGAGGCAATTCTTTGCAGTAGTGTTTTGGCCTTGAAAAGAGGCCTGGGATGTTGCTTCTCTTCCATGTGGACTCAGGACTCTTATTAGTGACACTGGCTATTTGTCAGTATGTCAGCAGGGAACAGCCAAGTCGAGAACATTTTATGAGACAATAGGGAAATAAGTTTTGTGTTGTGGAGCAAACAACAAGTACCCAGTCCTGTTTGGCTGAAGGCCTCTTTATTAACAGTAACTGTAGGACAAGTAACTTGGCTTTTGGAATAAGGGATAACAATACTTCATTAAGCAGTTTCAAGAGCTCTAGGCCAGGGTTGTCCTGGCCTGGTTCTGCAGATTCGTCATAGGCCCCACACTTCTGCAGGCTGCTAGCAGGGAAACTGAGGAGAAGAAAAGCACTAAGTCCCTCCTACTCTCCCGCTTACTCTCCCACAAGAAGAAGAAAGCCTTTTTGCTTGGCTACTGGCAAGCATCTTTCCTATTATATAAAGCCATTTTCAAGATTCCAAGGGGCAAGATTCCATGGGGTGCCAAAATCAGTAGGCTGGACAGACTGCCACTCAAAAGGGGGTCCCTGGCCATTGGCTGCATTCTCTCCCTGCTTTGCCTCAGTCTCGCCCACAGAGCCACCGGCCAGCGTCCCGGCCTCAGTCTGGAGGGAGCCAGCGAAGGGGAAGGACCGACTGGGTGCTGGGTCTACTCTTCTCCTCTGCCCACTGCCAGATGGGTTTAACTGTCCCCTCAGTGGCCTGCTTCTGTCAGTGAAAAGACAATGGACTATCAGCATAACCCCCTCCACCGCACACTGCCAGCGTGCCCAGAATAAACTGTCAGAATAAACTGTCAGAAACAGGGGGCATTTCACACAGCAACCCGTAGAGCTTCAGGACCGGTACAAAAAACTGAAGAATGCTTGGGAGAAGGTTTCAAGGTAAACCGGCTCAGGAACACTTCCCCAATGGGAGATGCACATTTCTGTGTGAAAGGGCCAATATGTTCCATTAGGGAACCGGCACTAATACGGTTCTGTGTAAAATGCCTGACAGAAACCGTTACTGAAGAGTTCCTGAAACGGAACATATTGGCTGTGTGAAATTCCTCAGCCTCTTTCTCCTGCTTAGCTCCACCGTGGCTGGCTGGCTAATGAGGTGGGCCAGCAACCATCAAACCATTCCCTTTAACCCCCTACAGTGCGGCTGACTTTCCCCCTAGGGTTGCCAATCTCCAGGTTGGACCTGGAGATCTCCCACTGTTACAGTTCATCTCCAGATGATAGAGATCAGTTCCCCTGGAGAAAACGGCTGCTTTGGAGGGTAGACCTTATGGCATTATAGCTTGCTGAGTCCTTCCATTCCTCCCCCCCAAAAAATGCTGCCCACCAAAGGATCCACCCCCCAAATCTTCAGATATTTCCATCATAGGGTTGCCAGGTCTAGGTTGGAAAATCCCTGGATACTTTGGGGGTGGATCCAGGAGAGGGTGGGGTTTGGGGAGGGGAGAGGCCTCAACATGGTACAATGCCATAGAGTCCACCCTCCAAAGCAGCCATATTCTCCAGGGGAGCTGATCTCTGTCAGCTGGAGATCCATTGTAAAAGCGGGAGATTCCCAAGCCCCACCTGGAGGTTGGGAACCCTATTCCATTATCAGAGCCAGCAACTATCCCCTCAGTGCCCGTTGCTAGGCAACCAAGCTTGCTTCTCTGAAAGCCCCTATCCACACCTATGTTGGCCTTTGGGAGAAAACTTATTGGGGCCAGCTGAACAGAATGCCATGGAGGTCACCCTCCAAAGCAGTCATTTTCTCCAAGGGATGGGGGAGGATCTGTTGTCTGGAGTTCAATTGTGATACCTGGCGATCTTCAGGCTCCACCTGGAGGTTGGCTAGCCTAGGCATTTGTGTTTGTGTGTGTGTGTGTGTTTGTGTGTGTGTTTGTGTCTATATGTTTGTGTGTGTGTGTTTCTGTGTGTGTTTCTGTGTGTGTGTGTGGTGAAGAGGCTTGAAAAAAAATCCAGCAGTCTGAAATGGCAAACAGCTCTGAAGACGGCTCCAAAATGGTAGGGGAAGGGCTATCTGAAACAGTTGTCACTGTACCAATTTTAAGCTGGTAAGCAGGATCTGCTAGACCCATTGTTGCCAATCTCCAGGGGAGGGATGGAGATCACGCTAAATTACAACTGCTCTTCAGATGGCAGAGATCTTCCCCTGGAGAAAATGGTGGACTCTCACTATACCCTGCTGAGGTCACCACAGCAAATTGACGCTGAGTGCCCAAGGTCGGGGCACTCTCCCAGAGCCTCTTTCTAGAGCCCATTGTATTTATTTCCACAACGGGCCTTATTCCTAGTATGATATATTTGGATGGGAGACCACCAAGGACGTCCAGGGTTGCTGTGTAGAGGCAGGCAATGGCAAACCACCTCTGTTTGTCTCTTGCCTTGAAATCCCTATGGGGTCACCATCAGACTGCTGTGACTTGATGGCACTTTCCACCATCACTAGATAGGAAGTGAGTAAGTACATGTTCAGGAAGTACTTGCCTGAAAGCATCTTCCCTCCAGCACCCGTAGGACTTAAACAGGCACCCAGAAGCCTCCCGGGAATAGTTTGCAACTGGCTGAGAGCTTTCACTTTGCCTGTGTCACATGACCCATAATTAGGCTTCCAAAATCCCCAGGTGGGGGCGGGAGATCCCCAATTCTGGGGTCTCCTACCCACTGCCAGCCAGCTGGTTGGCAGGGGTAGCCCCGCCCCTGACAGTGACCACCCACAGGCACCCCTCTCCCTCCCCTCCTGTGTGATTTAAAGGGCCCTCCAGCTGATCAGCAGGAACACATGGCTGCCAATCAGCAGGAGGGTCCTTTAAATCCTCAGGAGGGGAGGGAGAGGGGCTGCCACTGACCGCATGCCTGAACTCCAAGTGGTGAATTTGCTGCTTGGAATTCAAGTGGGGGCAGGCCCGCTCACAAGAAACCATTTAAAGGGAAGCTTCCCTTTAAATGGTTTTTTGCGAGCGGGGCCCGCCCATGCCTGAATTCCAAGTGGCAAATTTGCCGCTTGGAGTTCAGGCGTGGGTGGGCAGCCAGCCAGTCATTGCTTTCCTCTGGCTCTTTGGAGCAGGGGATACTTTAGAAGAGCCCAGGAGGCATCGCTTTTGTGTCTACAGAGAACTCCCATTGGGAAACAGCTGCCTTCATCTTGGAAGGGTGCTTGGCTTGGCACCTCCTAACATTTTCTGGAAGTTCCCAAGGTTTTTTTTAATTGGATCACACCCCTGTGGCAGCCATTGTGTTGTGGAGCCCATATACTGCTCTCAGAATCCCACGAGTGCCCAGCAGTTCAACATGGCTGGAGATGCCTGTACTCAAATGAATAAAATGCTGTGTAGATCTTCTTATAAATTCATTATGAGATTCATGTTCGCTGCTTTACAGAGGGCTTTCTGACATGTACTCTTTCTCACTGCAAGATGATTTCCTGTTCAAGTTTATAACGAACCGCCCATCAAGGGGTATCATTGTATTCATTTTGTATGTTTCACATTCCGGGAATCTGGAAAATGTGTGCAGCTGTACCACAGAATTACCAGCTGACCTTGGATAAGTCCCTCTGTTCCCTTACCTGCAAAATGTGGAATAAGAATTACCCAGTGTTGATATGCATATTATTTTTTTGGCCCTGAACCCAAGAGGCAGGGCAGACTATAAAACAACTAAACTTGCCATGTGCTGATGTTCCTAGACACACTTTTAAATTTGTAAGGATTGTGGAAAGCCTGCATGCAAATCCTATACATTGTTAACAAGATCCCCAGTGCGGGGCAGGCCTGTCATGTGGCTTCCTTGGAGTACTTTGAAAAACCAGCCCCTTAATAATGGAGGTTAATTATGTGTTTGCCTCTTTTCAGTTTCCACGGAATTCATTTGGAATACGGAATTCATTTGGAATAATTACATGCACAGCTGTCTTATTTCCCCAATCTCGCTGCAATTCTGGGAGCTCTGACTTTCACACTTTCTTGAAATTTGGCTACATAACCCTACATTTGACAGGGCTGAGTTGTACATTGAACACACACACGAAGCTGCCTTATACTAAATCAGACCACTGGACTATTGTGTCTGTTCTGACTGGCAAGGCTTTTCTGTGGAATTCTTTCATGTCATCAGCTACCTGATGCTTTTACCTGGAGATGCTGGGGGTTGGACCGGGGACTTTCTCCATGCCAAGCAGATGCTCTACCATTGAGCCAGAGCTCCTTCCACAGGTCCAGAAGAAACTGTGGCTAAAAGAGCATGGAAAAGTCATAATTAAAGACACAATATTAGAAATGTCTTTGTTTATTTATTTATTTATTTATTTATTTTTCGTATTTGTATCCCGCCCTCCCCGCATGCGGGCTCAGGACATGGAATATTGCTAGTGTTTATCTGCAGGACATGGAATATTGCTAGTGTATATTTCCCCCACCACCCATTTGTATATATATTATATATAATATTTATATATATAATGCTATTTTAGTGTTTAAATATGCTATTTTAGTGTAGAATTTTTAGTCTGCCACCTTGGGGATCCCCAGTTGGGTGAAAAGGCAGCGTAGATACACTTTCAATAAATATACACAGAACATGAGGCTGCCTTATACTGGATCAGGCCATTGGTCCATCAAGATCAGTATTTTCTCCTCAGACTGGCTGCAGCTCTCCAAAGTCTAAGATGGAAGTCTTTCACATCACCTCCTACCTGGAAATGCAAGGGATTGAATGTGGGACCGTCTGCATGCCAAGCAGATGCTCTTCCACTGAGCCACAGCCCCTTCCCCTAAACATAAGAGAGTAAACTGCCTGATGAATGTATCTGTAAGCAGTGCTCCCTCTAAGAAGTGGAGTCTTGTGAGCAAAAATTCTACTTTGTGAGCCACTGGCATTAAAGTTGTGAGCCAGTGATTTGGCTACTGCATAAATTAGTTTGTTCTGGAGCCATCCTGCCTGAGCTAAGACAAATATGACAGAGCTGAATGCTAAAAAACTGTGAGCTAGCTCACACTAACTCAGCTTAGAGGGAACGCTGTCTGTAAGATACAAGCATTAAACATATCCATCATATTAAACTTGGGACCACTGTCAGACATTTACTGTCTCCCATTTTCTGCACACACAAAAAAAGATTCCTCCACAGCCCACAAGATGTCACTGTACAAAAAAGTAAAATCTCAAATGAAGCAAAATGTTATAATAAATATTTTCCTGTCATTTTTTTCCTCCTCACCCTTCATGAGAGCCCTAGAGATTTTTAAAACCATAGTCAGAGGGAGAGGAAGGGAGAGTCAGATGTGAGGTAATCTGGAAATCAGGCACGCTGGATTAACTCAGGCATTGCCTGTTCTTGACATTTAATTGCATATAGTTAGCATATACAGTTAATTGCATGTATTTAGTGTTAAAAGCCTAAGAGAAAATATTATAATGAGGAGTATTTCAGGATTTTGTTATCCCTTTTCTGGGGTGGGGACTTGCAGGGAAGAACTTGAAACTGTTGCTGTGAATCGGGTCTGATAGTAACAACAAAACACTGATTCATTTAAAACATAATAGTTTAATTGTGTTGTAAGAAAGAAGTTGTCAGAGAAATATGTAGTTAATATGTTTGGATGTACATAAAATTAATTTTAAAAAAGAAATACATACAGCTACAAGGGGCAATTAACTACATATGCCATAATTAGAACAAGCAGAATTGAGTACCACATGTACTAAAGTCACAGTTACATAAAGCATATCATTATGTTATCTATTGGATTATTTAAAATATGTATAAGTATTCTTCCACCACAACCAATGCATGTGTGCATTTTATGAAAACCTAGATAGCAAACCTTGTGTTAAATAATATAATTCTATATGAAAGAGCAAGATTCGAGTCCAGGATCACCTTAAAGGCCAACAAGATGTCCACACAGGGAAAACAGACCCCCTGGTGTAGGCAGGGTCTCCCGATCAGGCACTCCTCCCCCCCTTCCCCCCCCCAAACAGGCAAGAAGCCAGAAACAAATGCAACGTGCCTATGTGACCCGGAAGTGATGTAGGCATGTTGGTGACATCAGATGGGACGCTCTGGTTTTGGGGTGAAACTCTATGGTAGAAGCTAATTTTACCATAGAATTTTATCCAACAACCAAAGCATCACCCCCCCCCCCCCCCAATGTCCCTGACATACCTACATCACTTTTGGGTCACATAACATGTCACGTTTATTTTCAGTATTCCTCCCCACTCCTGGTAATTTCACCTCCACCCCCTGCGAGCAGTTCTGATGAACCTGGCCCCCTATGGCCAGGGAATAAACCAGAGGTGTCGAACTCGTTTGTTATGAGGGCCAGATCTGACATAAATATCACTTTGTTGGGCCAACCCATGTGTGCCATAAAATGTAACACAAGGTACCAGAGATGTAAACTTTATAAAGATTGTTTCAGATGCCAAATGGCAATAGCAGGTGTGATTGGATTAGGTGTGATATACAGAGGTGTGGAGATATCAGTATTAGTAATGAGACAGGAAACCTAGGTCTCAGTTTGGTACAGGAGGATTCAAAGAATAAACGGAAATAAGTCTGAAGAAGTGAGCAGTGACTCACAAAAGCACATACCCTACCCCAATTTTGTTAGTTTTTAAAGGTGCTACTGGACTCTTACTCTTTCTACTGCTATTAGAAAACACGACATTCAAAAACCAGTGGGGGAACATTTTAACCTTCCAGGGCATTCAGTTGCTGACCTAAGAGTAGCAGTTCTCTGACAGAGGGGTTTCAAAGGGAGATTAGAGAGTCTGCTGAACTACAACCGATCAAAGAGCTTAAGACAATGCAAACTCCTAGTCTGAACTGAGACCTAGGTTTCTTCTTTCATTACCAATGCCTGCTCTTGTCTTTTGGCATCTGAAATCACTTCACTCTCCAAGATACAAGGACAGATGGACTCACATTCCAGCCCTATCTGAGGAAGTGAGCAGTGATCCATAAAAGCTCATGCCCTGCCACAAATTTTGTTAGTCATTAAGGTGTTGCTGTACTTGTCATCCCTTTCACTAATAAGGAATGCAAGCTGTGCTGTTAGGTTCTCCACCCCTGCCATCTGTTAGAAATGGAAAGGGGGATCTCTCCAAGTGCCATGGGATGGACTCCCTCTCTCTTTCTCTTATATCTGGAATAAAACTTTTTTGGGTCTTAAACACAGGACTCTCCCCCCCCCCCATACCTGGAATAAAATGTTTTTGGGTCTAAACACAGGAATCTTCCCCCCAATACCTGGAATAAAACATTTTGGGGTCTAAACACAGGCCTCTCCCCCCACTCTCTTTTTCTGGCTGGCTCCATCCCTGGTCTTCTGAAAAGTCCCATGAGATGCCATTCCCCCACCCGTGCCTCTCTTCCTCCCCCTACCTCCCCAGAGGAGGGAGGAGGGGGAGGAGCCCTCAGCCAATGGAGAGAAGGCTTTCTCTCTCTCCTCTTGAAGCAGGAAATAGGAGAGACTAGGGAAAAGGAGCTGGGACATTACAAACAGGAACCAGGAAGCAGCACAGAGTCAGCTGCTCTTGGGCTGGGTTGCAACCCTGTGTGGGCTGGATGCAGCCTGTGGGCCATATCTTTGACACCCCTGGGATAAACTGTGAAGAGTCAAAGCTTCCTTTGTTAGATACAAGTATGAATGGAGATCCCTGAGAGTCATCTTTAACAGTCAGAAGATGGGAGAGGTGTTGCAAAGAAGGGAGTCAAGATGCTTTGATGTTACTTTAAATCCAGGTTTGGAAAATGCCAGGTTGGGCTTCTTTACAAGGTATAACCACATGGGAGATTCAAAACAGGACTCAAAAGTGGGAGGGCAACAGTGGGAGGACTTCTATTGTCCTGGCCCCACTGGTGGACCTCCCAATGGCACCGGGTATTTTTGGCCACTGTGTGACAGAGTGTTGGATAGGATGGGCCATTGGCCTGATCCAACATTGGCTTCTCTTATGTTCTTAATGGCTCCCTCCCCAGAAACAGGTTTTATGTGTGACTTTACTAGTCAAGGAGATGTATGGGCCTGCCTTGTACTTAGTCATCACAAGAGAGAAGGCAACAGAGAACAGCCATTGTTGGGGGTGATGGTGTTGTGAGCTGGTGCAGAGGTTCCTTCACTTTTCCTGCTTTCTTTATTTCCTTGGGGACCTCAAAAATGCCTGAGTGAGGCCACATGAACTTGCACTCTCCATTTCATTTTGACCTCAGTTCTGCTAGGCCCTGTAGATAAAAGAAGCATGAGCTCTTCCAGCTGAAGTTTCTTTTTCTGTTACTTACTTAGAGTGGTTCCAGAGTAACTTTTACAAATCCATTGATTTGCCGGCAAGGCTCCAATGAGTGGACAGGGTGCCCTGTCCCAATTACTTCATGGGGGCAGCCTTGCCTGAGCTGTCTTGCCCACTGAAATGAAGCTCCATCTACTCAGGAGCTACCTGTATGCATCAAGACACATGCGGAACTTTGGCTTGAGGAAACTTGGCCCTTGATTATTTGTTTGTGGCATTCTGACAGACCTCACTTGCTTTTTTATGCAGAAAGGGAGGCAGACAGAGCTACAACAGGCTTTATCATCTGGGCGACATGCATATAATCATTCCCCAGACCACCTCCCTCCAGAAACCCAGTTTCTGTATAGCTGTATCAGCCCATAGGGAGCCAGGGTGTACTACAGCAGTTAGAGTGTTGAACTATGAGCTGGGAGACCCAGGTTTGAATCCTCACTCTGCCAAGGAATCCGTCTGGTTGACCTTCAGCCAGTCACTCTCTCTCAGCTGAGCTACTGTGGGTTCCCCGTTGGGGAGAAAAGCACAATATAAGTATCAAATAAACCTCTGGACAAACAACCACAGCAGTTACCTTTTGACCTCTGTTGACATCTGCCACACCCAACAAAGATAGGGGTTTCTCCTCAACCTTGGCTCTTCTTCCAGCTGTTTTTCATGCCCCCATCCTGGTGGTGGTGGAGGAAAGTGCCCAAGTTGCAGCTGACTTATGGTGATCCCAAAAAATTTTCAAGGCAAGAGACATTTGGAGGTGGTTTCCATTGGATGCCTCTGCGTAGCAACCTTGGTCTTCCCTTGGTGGTCTCTCATCCAAGTATGAGGCACAGCCAACCCTGCTTAGCTTCCAAGATCTAACAAGGTCGGGCTAGCCAGGCCATCCAGGTCAGGGCAATTGCCCCCATCATGGCCACTTTCATTTTTACTTCTTCCCTCAGCATTCAGCCCTGCCCAATTTTCTTTCCACCCTCAGGTGCATCTATTGTGGGCATAGTACCTTGTTCCCTTGGGGAAGGAGGAGTCTACATACTTGGCAGTTTGTTCCAGCCCCTTCCAGTTGCCTCATCATGCCTCATTTCCACTGTCTCTATAATCCACTGGTAATGAATGCTGTGTTGGTATCAGCAGAAAAGGGTGAAGGAAAGAAAGGGAAGACACTGCGACCTGTCTGCTATCTTGAGGGGGAACAGTTGCTACAAATCTCAGGCCATCCCGAATTAACCGTGTGCCCTTCATACAGTGTTACTAATTGTGAAATTATGTGGCTTAGTCGTTTTTGCTGATTAATAATTCCTGCCGCTGAACACAAGTGCTAGTTTTATAACTACAGATTTGCAGCTGACATAGAAGGCTGTCCACAGTCTGCCATTTTTAATGTCTGCCTGCCAGGAGAAATAAATATCGCAGAGGAAGAAAATTATATAGCCGTGTCATAACTAAAAAAGAAATCATAAAGCAGAAACTATTGTAAGCCCCAATGCAACAGTACACTTACTGGATCAGGGCCTAGATGTGCTTTGGCAGAAAGGGCAGTATAATTCTTGATTAAATTACTTAAGTGCTATTGTCAGGAAAAGCTCAGGCTGAGTTTGAAAAGCAAATTTCGTCCTCCTCTTTAGTGCGGAAGTTTTACTAGGGATGTGGTGCTTGGCTGTTCTGAATTAGACTCCGAAGCCAAATATAAAAGATTCAAATACCAGCATAGGAAGCAAAGCGATTCATTTGATATTTAGCTGGCAAAAATCCAGCCCATTTATTTGAATCACTAACCAAAAAGGGAATAGCAACTCAAACATTACAATGTTGCAACTCAATCAGGTAGGAGGACAGGTGGGAAAGAAAATGTCTCTTGGATGCTGGAGCCTTGCAAGGGAGAAGTACCCACCCAGTCTGCAAGAAGAAGAAATCAATAATAGGTGCAAAATCTGATTTATTTACTGAGCAGGCAGGAAACCCAACACATTTTGAGCTATGGGGAGGACTTCAGTGAGGAAAAATATACGTGTGAAGTGCCGTTAAGTCGCAGCCAACTTATGGCGACCCCAGCAAGGGGCTTTCAAGGCAAGTGAGAAGCAGAGGTGGTTTGTCATTGCCTTCCTCTGCAGAGTCTTCCTTGGTGGTCTCCCTTCCAAGTACGAACCAGCGCTGACCCTACTTAGCTTCTGAGATCTGATGTGATCAGGCTGTAGCATCCAAAGCAAAGCACTGAAAATGACACAGATAACAAATGTGCTGAACACCAAGTTTATATGCATGTTGGAACTTTAAACGTACTGCAGTCAGTATGCATATAATATCAACTGGGATTCACAAAATTTCCAAATGCAAACAAAAAAGTCTCTAAGCATGCACAAAGTTCACAAAAATGTTTTTCAAATACAAAGTCTCTGAGCATGTACAAAGTTCATGACGAAGGCTCTAGATTCTGCTCTTCATTTCATATTCTTCCTCAGAAAATAACTTCTACTGAAGATGGAGAGACTTCCACAAAAGAGACTTCAAGTGAGAACAAATTTATAGGTTCTCCCTGAGATCTGGGGTATTTCCTATCAAGTACAATTTGTCAACAATCTTGAAACTTTACTAACGGGCAACCGGTCATTAACACAGGAACTAATCTCCAAAATCAGGCTGTAGCATGCCACCTTCCCTCCCCGAAGAAAAATATACTTACACCAAAAAAAAAATGGCGAAGACAATATACAGAAAATCAGTTACATACATATTAAGTTTTCTGAATGCCCCATTCCTGGCCAACATCAATTAGATCATCTACGTCCATACAAGTTATGCATGCACAATTGGGTTGCCAACCTCCAGGTGGGGCCCGGAGATCTCCCACTACTGCAGTTGATCTCCAGACAACTAAGATCAGCTCCGCTGGGGAGAAATGGCTACTTTGGAGTGTGGACTCTATGGCATTATACCCTGCTGAGGTCTCGCCTCTCCCCAAATCCCACTCTTCCCAGGCTCCACCCCCAAGATCTCCCAAGTATTTCCCCACCCAGCACTGGCAACCCTAATACATGGTCTTATCCACTGGATCAGGGTTTTTTCAGGGTTCCCAATGACACATCCAGAGCCTATGAATTTGTTCACACTCAGGCTACTGAACACGTGTTGGTCGGGGCAGGAGCTTCTATGACAGTCCTGCCCCCTTCACAAACATACATACCTTCACTCATTCAGCACTTGGTGTGCTTAGGGATGACATTCTATAATTATGTGGGTCCTCTTGGAAGAGTTCAGTTCAGTGCAGGAGACTGAAACCAGTCCCCTCTAGCAGTTATGAGTCTACCATTCTATCATCATCCATCATCATCCATAATTATGAAGGTAATTATCAAAAGTGACTAATTATCTTGGGTGCCTTAAGCGAGGTGCTAGGAAGAGGGTCTGATTTTGAAGAGTGAGAATAAATATAATGTTTTCTAAAAGTTAACTGATTATCTGAAAGGTTTCTAAGCAGGGGACTCAAAAATTATGGGGGTGCCATAGTTGATCAAGGGGAACAAAAATACTTGTTTGGCATGTGCTTGCACCTTCAAAAGAAGCTCACAGTGCAGGAATTAGGAAGTGGAAGGTGTTACCACTTGGAGATAAACATTATCTCCTAATAGTACGCCTTTGCAGGCGATACATCCATGCATACAGAGAGCCCTGAAACCACACGTATTGGGAGCATGAGCTACCAGAGATACTCCTGATGTGGTTACTGTTTCTGATGAAGAGAGTAACATGCTCTATACACATATAGCTTTGGTACATAAAGCCCTGATAAATCTAGTTTGTCAATTCCTGTGTACTGAAACTGTACACGCATGCAAAACATGTGCATTATCCCTGTTTACACAACATGGCAGCTGCACATATCAGTGTAGTTGGCAGGCTCTTGGTACATGTGGATGTAACATATGAAAAGGTCAAGTGTCTGAAGAACAGGCTGCTGTTAAAATTACAGGAGATCCTAAAAAATGAAAGTGCGTACTGTAATTGCTAAGCACTTTTTGCATGACCAGTGTTTTGAAATATGACTCCCAGAAGCATCTTTTTAATGTTTACAGAAATTTCCTTCCGTTTTCAATTTAACTTTGCTGCCCGAATTAGTAATCTGCACAGTAGCCTTTCCATAAGTAGCCATTTCTTTTTCTGTAATAGTGGTATTGCTCCATCTGTTATTGATAACCCATGTGATCAAATAGATAGTATCCGAAGCTTAAATCCTGTCTTGGCCATCTAGCCAGTACATTTCTGTCCCTTCTTTCATCAAAGGTCTGGGTAGCATACTTGGTTCTCTCTTCTCCTGTCCACCCCACAACCCTGTGAGGTAAGTTAGGCTAAGGGAGTGATTGGTCAGTGGTCATCCAGTGAGTGTCACGATGATGAAGAGATCCAGCCCGAAATCTTCCACATCCCATCCTACTCTAATCACAGTACTAAAGCTGGCTGACCATAGCCCTTTTCAGAATATTTGATTTTGGTGTACCAACTACATATACTCTATACGCATGGTCACCATTTTATGTGAACAGGGCAGCATGTATATTTTCAGCTTTGGAACACATGAACAGAACAAGATCTTTGAGGATACATGTTTGTTTATACCATAGCTGTACACACATGGGAAAATTATGCACTTTGCCCTATTCACACAATCTGGCAACTGTGCATATTGGGAAGATTGTAGGTAGTATTTGCTCCCGTTACACTGAATGTCTGGAAAGGGTTTCGAGAAGAGCAAGAGTCCAGGAGCACCTTAAAGACTGACCAAATTTGTATGAGCTTTTGTGAGTCACTGCTCACTTCTTCAGATGGAAAGGATTTGTGTGACCTTTGGAAATGCTTTTTTCGCAGACTTTCTTGTCCGTGAAATGGGAATAATTGTGCCCTAATTGACAAATAATTGAGTCACACAAGGGCAACCATACCCAATCCAAAGCAAGTTCATTATTTTTCACTCCCACTGAAATTAATGGGAAAACAATTTATGACTAGCTTGTCCCGTTGATTTCAGTGGCACTTCAGCGTGGTTTATTATGGGGCCAAGCAAGTCCATTTGACTCTATCCACATACAGTTTGTTGTCACATTCTAATGCTACACTTTCCCCCTTACAGTTTATTCACCTTAAAGTCAGAGAAGTGTTGTTTGGACATAGGAACTCTTTCTGAAATGCTGCACTTCGTCATAAACTGTTCTACTTTATCACCTTTCTTGGGTTGTTCTGGAATGCTTGGAATTGGATGAGGTCTCCATTTTATAACCACTCTGAGATTTTGGGGGTCAATGCCATCACCTTTGCTGCTAAACTGTGACAGCTGCTGTCACAGTTCAGTCCTTTTCTTCACAATCACCACTACACAACCAAAAAGTTCCAAGACCGACACAAATATTGTCAATGGTGGTTATACTAGCAACTAGCAAGCTCTCAGCGCTGTGAGCAAATTCTGTCCAGCAGTTTTCTGCCTCTCTTCTCCTCCACTATTTGTTTTCACAGCCAGATCTTGACAGATCTCCGAAGTTAAGCAGAGTCAGCCCTCCTTAGTACTTGGACTGGATACCAGAGAAGTCCAGAGTTCCAGTGGAGAGGAAGACAATGGCAAGCCACCTCTGTTAGTCTCTTGCCTTGAAAACCCCATGAGGAGCTGCCATTAAGTTGGCTGCAACTTGACAACACTTTCCACCACAAATAAGAGCAATGTTTTATTAATCTGAGTAGGACAGATTGCCCTGTCCTGGATAGTCCAGGCTAGGTCAGTGTCGTCAAATCTCAGAAGCTAAGCAGGGTTGCCACTGGCTAATACTTGGATGAGAGACCACCAAGGAATACCTGGGTTTCTACACAGAGGCAGGTGATGGCAAACCACCTTTACCTTGAAAACCCAATGGGGCTGCCATAAGTCAGCTGCTTCTTGATGGCAAAAGTAGGCAGACAGATCAGTTGCAGGCAATTAAGGTATCTCCTCCCATGGATAATGATAGTTTCTATGGAATTCTTTGCAGGCAGTGAGGTGCACTAAGTTAACATCAGGATCGGTTGCTGTGTAACTGCCATTTCACATCCCATACAATGTAAGGATAACCTGTTGGATTGGATCATTCAACTTGCTGGAATCCTCATTCTCTCTCTCTCTCTCTCTCTCTCTCTCTCAATGAAACATGCCCTCTGGGTCCGTTTGAACTGCTGTTACTCACAATAATATTGACAAACTCTTTGGGTTTTTTCTTCTCCTTCATATACTGGTAGACCAAGGAGACAGGCATGCTGCATGGATTTTATCCCTATCTCATGCATGGAAAATGAAATCTGCTCTGCATCTACACATTACTGAATATTACACCGCTGTCTTCCACAGTAGCAATAGTTTGCAACTGAGTTTTCCTGTGTGGACAAGACAATCCAGGAGGTGAATGAGTGCCATAGCACAATACAGTAATATGCAATAGTATAGCAATACAGTAATATAGCAAAAGAATCCAACAATGCATAGATTTCAACCCTAGAATTTTAAAGAGCAGTTATGGTTTTTATTAATGTTTTTGGTGTTTTATAGCATAAAGAAACAGGTTCCTTCCACAGGGAGCTTGTTCACCGTGCCATCCTAAGCAGAGTTACACCCTTCTAACCCCATTGACTTCAGTAGTCTTAGAAGGGTATAACTCTGCCTAGGATTGTGCTGTAAGTGAACATTGGCAATGGGTTGAAAACAAAAGGCACGATGGCAAAAATTGTGCTAACAAGAATAGGTGCTCTATGTAACCCTGACCTGGATAGCCCAGGTAAGTCCGATCTCATAAGATCTTGGAAGTTAAGCTGGGCCGACCCTGGCAAGTAATTGGAAGGAAGACCTCCAAGGAATCCCAGGGCTTGGGACGCAGAGGCAGGCTATCAAGCCACCTCTCTGAAAACATCCAAACACCACTAGGGGTTGCCGGAACTTGCCATGACTTTCAGGCATGCAAGCACACACACGCACACACACAAATATACCCACCCAAAAAAATAAAAGAATAGGTATTCTATGGTTTGGGTGCCATAAAGAGGATTGATTTTTCAGGACTGTCATTTGCAGCTGTTCGCCCACACATTTTACACAGAGAGAGACACGCTTCTTGTCTTTGTGCCCTAAATTCCTTGTTTGCACCTTCTTTGACTTTTTAAATCATGCCAGGTTTTCTGGAAAAGCATCCAGCTTTTCTATTCACCCACATTAAGGATGAACCAAAATGGAGAGGAACTCTGTTGTGAAACAAAGATAACTTCTTGAGGACTGTGCCTTCCCATTCTAGCAATAATTGGAGGGGGGCTGTGAATGATGGGGGCAAACATTGCTGTCATTTGGATTTAGATCATGGTGTTGTCATGTAGTCCAATCTGATTGGCTTTTTGGCACCCTGATGGTATAATCTCTTGACTGCGAGAAAAACCCTTTAAGAAAAGAAAGAGACACCAAAGCAGCTTCTGAGTGAAACTCAGGAATACAATGCAACAAAAGCAAAAACAGATAATATTTTAGAGTGTTTTTGAGAGAATGTTTCAGACCCTCAAAACTTCACCCCCTCAAAGAAAATACTTGTTCACTGATTTTCAGCTCACTTTATCCCACACAACTCCAGCACTAGAAGGGCAGAGCTGGGGTTCCCAACTGGCCCAGAGCAAAATGTCCTACTGTCCCTTTAACAGGGGCTTAATAGAACGTTATTTAATGGGTGATGTTATGCCAGTGCCATGCCATACAAAGTTTTAGCTGCCCATTTCCACACACGAAGCCTCAATTAAAGGGGCAGGACAATTTCCTCCAGACCTTTTGGCAATGATAGTCTCTTTCAAAGGGAATGCACACAGAAGGAAAATGGAACTTTGCTGGCAGGCACTTCCCAATCTACGCATGTTGGTTTAGAGTTCTCGTAATGGAGTCTTATGTATAGACAACTGCCCACGTGTAGGGTTCTTTCCAGGCAAGGAGTAACCGTGCTTTCCCCCAGGAATCCCAGCTGTGTGAAAAGAGAGCCATGTGTTCATTGTATGCATGGGGAGGGGAACACTGGTACCAGGTGAGTCCCAAGGGGAAAGGCACTCCACGGGTGAGGTGCCACCACTGGAAAAGCTCTGTTTCTGGTGGCTATTTGCCTCACCTCTGAAGGCAGAGGTCCAGAGACCAGGGCTTGAGAGGCTGGTCTTAATGGTGTGCTGGATGGTATGGCCCTAACTACTGCTAGGGATGCCAGCCTCCAGGTGGGACCTGGGGATCCCCTGGAATGACAGGAAGGTGCTAGGAAATAATAACCTGTTGCTCACATCTATCAGAATGATTTGAGCTGCGTGCCTCATAAAATCTTCGTTCTCTGGTACCAGAGCTTGGTTGTTGTTTTTGAAAGACATGTGACCCCTATACCAATTCCTTACATTCCTTATTGAGATTAGGGGCCAGTTTATACAATCAGCAGAACAACAAGGTGTAACTTTTCCTGGAATGTTCCACTTTAAACTGGTAGTCAGGGTGGGGTGTGTATATTTAAAGTATTTCGTCCCTTCTCCCCCCCCCCAACCCAGAAAAAGAGGTATACCCACATAGAAAAGCAGCAAGCTAAAGAGAAACGTTCACCAAGCAACAGAGCTAGAAATTGTCTAGCAAAACACAGAAATCTCATTTCAGTGTTTGTCTCCACTGCAGACAACAGGGATGGGGAATTTGCAGAGGAGAAATAAGCAGGCAAGAGAGAGGGCTGTGGGGGAGATGCCATGGTTCAGTGGTAGAGAATATCCCAGGTTCAATCCTTAGTACCTCCAGTTAAAGAATTAGGTAGCAGGTGATGTGAAAGACCTCTACCTTACACCTTGGAGAGCCACTGTCAGGACCTTGATGGGCCAATGGTATGATTCAGTATAAGGCAGCTTCATGTGTTCACATGAACATAAAATTTGGTTATAGAAAGGCAGCATCACCCTTTCTCTGCCTGCCACATTTCCTCTGCATCTCCCCCCCCCCATGTTTTTCTCTACTCATTTGGGAAATCCAGTGAAACTGGAAGAAAAGCAGGAACTGAAAGAAGGCTTTGGTCTCTTTCCTCCGGCCAGCTTCTTCTCCTTTGCTAATGCCACCCTCCCCTCCCTCACCAGGCTTTGCACACTAGAGGCATTCCCAGTCTTGTGATAGTCACTAACCCAGGGGTGTCAAACATATGGCCTGGGCCGCAGGCCACATCTGTTCCCTGCATAGCTCCAATCTGGCCTGAGAGCAACTGACTCTGTGCTTCTTCCTGTTTCTTACATCGCATCTCCTTTTGGCCAGTCTCTCCTATTACCTGCTTCAGAGGAGAGAAAGAAAGCCTTCCTTCAATTGGCTGAGGGCTCCTCCCCACCTCCTCTGGGGAGGGAGGGGGAGGGAAAGAGACAGAGGGAGCATGCCAGAGAGAGGCAGGAGGGAGTCCCATTGCACTTTGAGAGATCTCCCTTTCCATGTCTAACAGATGGGGGGAGAACTTAACAGCACAGCTTGCATTCCATATTAGTGAAAGGGAGCAAGAGTCCAGCAGCCCCTAAAGACTAACGAAGTTTCTGTCAGGGCATGAGCTTTCATGAGTCACTGCTCACTTCTTCAGATACAGCTGGAATGTGAGTCCATCTGTCCTAGGGCTGCCAAGTCCCCCCGGGGGGCGGGGATTCCCCTGCTAAATAGGTCCCAAATCCGCTGGTCTGGATTCGGCCAGCAGGGGGAACCCCACCTTCCAAATGGACACATCAGGCAAACATGCCCGGCGCGATGACATTGGCCAGAAGTGATGTCATCATGCTGGGGACATTGCAGGGCGACACTCTAGTAATCTCCCAGGTTCCCCCTGCTGGCCAAATCCAGACCAGCGGATTGGGGACCTATTTAGCAGGGGAATCCCCGCCCCCCGGGGGGACTTGGTGCCATAGAGTTTTTAGGGCGATTACCAGAGTGTCACCCAGTGACGTGCCTGGCGTGATGACATCACTTCTGGGCAATGTCATCAAACTCTGCACACACTTTGCACGTGTGTGAGGGTCCCTGGCCAGGACCGGGACTCCCTCGCTGGGAATTGTAAGTGACTTGGCAACCCTAATCTGTCCTTATATCTTGGAGAGTGAAGTGATTTAAGACACCAAATGACAATAGCAGGCATTGGTAATGAGAGAAGAAATCTAGGTCTCAATTCAGTCTAGGAATTTGCATTGTCTTGAACTTCATGATCAGCTGCAATTCAGCAATCTCTCTAATATCCCATTGAAATTCCTCTGTGAGAGAACTGCTACTCTTAGGTCAGCAACTGAATGCCCTGGAAGGTTAAAATGTTCCCCCACTGGTTTTTGAATGTCGTGTTTTCTAATAGCAGTAGAAAGAGTAAGAGTCCAGTAGCACCTTTAAAAACTAACAAAATTGGGGTAGGGTATGTGCTTTTGTGAGTCACTGCTCACTTCTTCAGACTTATTTCCGTTTATTCTTTGCATCCTCCTGGACCGAATCCTCCTGTACCAAACTGAGACCTAGGTTTCCTGTCTCATTACCAATTCTGATATCTCCACCCATCTGCGTATCATATCGAATCCAATCCTACCTGCTATTGGCATTCAGCATTTGAAATCATCTTTATAAAGTTTGTATCTCTGGTACCTTGTGTTACATTTTATGGCATATGTGGCCCGGCCCAATAAAGTGACATTTATGTCAGATCCAGCCCTCATAACAAATGAGGTTGACACCTCTGCACTAACCTCTTTAGTTCCACTCCAAGCAGCTATTATTGCATGTGCCATTGCAGTGCAAGTGTACATTTGTCTAGTGCATACTCCCCTCTTTTGCTGTCATAGCTGCATTTTGTGCATCAGCCCCAGACAAAATTAATGGCCTGCCTTGCCTTGGCCAGCCTGGTGCCTAGTGAGAGTGCCACTCCTATTGCATCCTCAGTCAACACGGCAAAGTTATGTAAGTGCCAAAGTGGAGCAACTGCTACACTGAGTTATCTACCGCCTTGGGCCAAGAATTTGCATCTCCCATTTGTGTGTCACAGCAGAAAGATCAACCACAGCCGCACCCTTTGGAGTACTCATGTATTTCCAAGAACAATATAAACATGCATACACATTCACCACAAACTGTTATATAGATGTCATCATGACCCTCGGGTAAAGCCCGAACCTACACTGCAACTACTGTATACTTGTCATTGCTTCCACCCGCCCAGGATCCCATAACAGTAACATTCAAGGGGGTGCCAGCTTTGGAAAAGCGAGGAGCAAATGCAAGATAAAGTAAATCATAACAAAGACTAAAAAGAAAGCTAAAACTTTATTACCTATCCTAAACATGTTCCTAAATATCTCTAACATAATTCCTCTTTAAATATCCCACACTTTTTCTCAAGGTACTATAAAAATACTACATGCACATTTTACAACATATAAAAAAATCTTGTCACTCATCTGTTGTTTTGAGAAGATTCCACACTGTAAAACATGGAGCTGAAACAGGAGCTTTCATTTTGCAAAACTCTTCATCTCTGTGACAAGGAACCCTCTCATTCTCTCCCCTAAGGTTGCCAGATCTGGGTTGGGAAATACCTGAAAATTCGGGAGGTGGAACCCGAGGAGCATGGGTTTGGGGAGAGGACGGACTTCCATGGGGTATAAGGCCATAGAGTCAACCTTCCAAGCCAGCCATTTTCTCCATTTATGCATGGATTGATTTTTGTATCTTTTGTGTTACTTACCACCTCTTCCCTCCACACACGCACGCACGCACACACACATACACACACCAACAATCATTTGACTGATCTCAGTAGGGTTTATAGACAGGGCTGGAAATGTTGGCCACTTAAAAAGATAGGGTTGTTGCTGTACATGTTATTTTCAGTTGCTTCCTTAAGGGCAGGTATCACAGCCTTTTTAGAGGAGAGATCTACATTGGTCACTTCTCTCTGTCCCTCTTGACAAGGCCTTTGCCAAGAAATCTGTAATCTGATGATATTTATCTGCCAGGATAAGGTAAGATTTTCCTGTTCTTGGGAAGTTTCATAGAATAGGAAAAAGCAGCTCATCTTGAAGATCTTTATAAAGAGGAAATATAGAATAATGTGCCATATTGTTTCCACTTCTTGACTACCACAGGGCAATTCCATTCAAAAAATTTTTTTTATATCTCCCATTTAACAACTCAGAAGGGAGAACATTAAATCGCACCTGAGAAAAAATGAATCTTGTTTTTATGGTGTGACAGACTGCCAAGGGTTAATGCCTAACAGAGTCTAAAGACCTTTGCGTGACAGGCTATTCAAACAGAATTCTATGGAGAAGATCAGTTAATAATGGCAATTGAGAACTGACAGTTGAAGAAGAGACAGTTAAGCACTGACTGTTGATTGGGAAGGAGGTAAAAGGAGTGAGAGGATCAGAGAGGATCCCCAATCAAGCTGAAAATCATCATCATCATCATCATCTGATTTATATCCTGCCCTCTCTGCAAAGCAGTCTCAGGATGGCTTACAAAAAACATATAAAACAGGTAAAACAAGAAAATTAATAAAATCACAATATAATCATAATCATAACAAGATATAAAGTGCTAGTACATCTGATATAATGATGGCGAACGTTAGCAGCATTCACAAGTACGCAGTGAGCTAAATCATAATCTGAGTTGGATCAGGCTGTGAATGGTGATATTAGTGTTGATACTGATGATAATGTTGATATTGGGGCCAGGGCCTCACTTTATGTAGTGTGGCTCCCTAATCGAAGGCCTGGTGGAAGAGTAATCCCTGCCCAATGAAAAGGGAGATAGCTCTTTAAAAAGGAGCGATAGCTGATCTGTATATATAGAAGGATTTTGGGAACTTGGTTGTATGTTCCTGCTTTGTAGACTTTAAAAGTCAGTGAAATTCAGAAACCTATGCTTGAGTGTTTAAGTAGAAACTGAAAAGAAAGCCTCTCTCCTCAAAGTTTTAAAAGAACTTTTTGAATAGTAAGAGGATTTACTTGTTGGCAACTAATTATCTGGAGTTAGTGTGATTACGAAGTTACCTCAGTTTTATTATCAGTTTACCTCATACATCCTATCCTTGATTCTACGTGACCTTTTCTTCTCTAACTTAAATAAAATATTTTGTTTGTTTTGAACTTTCAGAAAGCCTCTCATGCGCCATTTCAAAAGTTGACTATAAGAAGGTAATTTTGTCTCTTCCCTCGGTTCCCTGAGCTGGGATATATATGTATATTAAAGTGACTGGGTGGGAAAGCCATAAACAAACAAACAAGAAGAAAATAGATATAGGGGTGCTCAGCAAGAAAGAAGATGAAAAAAGAAAATCTTGTGCATGAGGGAGGGAAAGTTCAAGATCACTATACAGGACTATAAGCAAACTCTGGTCCCTTCCACACAAGCGAGATAATCCAAAGGGGAATTGTGACTTTTTTGCTCTGGAGCAATTTGCCCCGCAGTTGCATGATCACACAGCTCCGTGAAGCTGCTGGCACAAATCACCGCTGCCGGATCACTTGCAACCACAGGCAAGTTGTGGGGTTTTTTGTGGTGGGTTTCTAAGGCGCTTAAATGGGGGATTGATGAATCGCTTCCCCACCCTTAAGGGCTTTCAATGATGTGCACACAGAGAAGGGAGGGGGAAACAGCATCATATTGGGATAGCATGTGATTACGCTATCTGCAATGCCACACTTCCGTGCTGGCGTGATCACACAGGGAAACTCCGGCTGTGAGCCACAGCAAACCGTTTGATACTGGAGTTTCACTAGTAGTTTTTTACTACAATTCCCCACCGGATCAAAACAGTTTGCAACAGTTTGATGACAGTTGCGGGATGCTTCCCAGATGTGCTGGCGTGATTGCACCAGTTTGATCCATCGGTGAATTGTCCCTCTCGCGTGGCTAATGGGTGTGTATGATCACGCCCTCCATATAGAAAACGTGTCTCTGCCAACCCAGCAAATTTTGGCCCACTTACACAAGAACATGGATGGGAATGAGTATTGGATGTTCACCCTGATAGGTATCTACTTGTAAATAATGGTGATTGAACTGGCATCTACATTTGAATGTGCACCTAATTCACAGATCATCAAACAGGTGGTGCATACAGTGATCAGGGATGTTTGGTCATGAGCCAGCGTTGTATAGTGATTAGAATATTCTCTGGACTGATCCTGTCAGCTCACACAGGACTGCTCACTAGGTTCCTTACACAAGGAACATGAATGGCTGGTGATGACCCAACAGTGCTGGACCCCAGACCCCAGCCCTCACTATCAGCAATGGTGTACTGTTCGTGCAAGAGGAGTTACATGGATCAGGATGAGGCTGAATACCCTTCAGTTTCTTTTGTCTAGCATCCTGTGAACACACTAGTGCTCATCTATGTTGTTCCAGATAGGTGACAATGCCCAGGAAGTGGGCTGGCATACATGGCTGGTGGGAGGTATTCTGTTCAGTGGGTCATAAGTTCTGTCGTCCTGCCTTGAACAAGTTTCCCAACAAGTCAAAACATATTGGTGTACAATGTGCTTCCTGAGGCAATTGAGTTGTGGGTAAATATTGATGGGCAAGGTTTGTTTATAGTTATGGCCGAGGGAACTGAGCTGACATTAAAGCTCTATAGGATTTACTAGCAGAGTGTCTTTGATTCCAGAGAGAGAATGAGCTTGGTTGTATAATCTTTGTGGGGGGAGGGGGTTGGCTTACACCCTTTCTAAAAAATATTCACTTTTTAAGCAACTGGGATTTTGACAAATGCAGAGAGAAAATGCCAGCACTGTTCTAGTTCTGTCCAGACAAGTAGAAAAGGAGAGGCGTGTTGAACTTCCTGATGGGCTTGCCCACCCTTTCCCTGTTCAATGAACTCGTTTGACTTATTGTCAAAAGGCTGCAAATCCGTGCCAAGATAGGTGGGCCCATTGTGGCAGTGGCCCATTGTGGCATAGCTTCAGGATGAGTCACACTACTTATGAATGAGTGTCGAAGATGGGAGGGAAAAGGGCACAGAACTCGTTGGTGGTGCCTGCGACTGTGAAGATATTTCATGAATGATTTCTGGAAATAACATCCCATTGTTTTTGCATATTCAAGGAAAAGGGACTTTCTGAGATTAGATATTTCATTCATATTCCTCATCTTTTACTAGTTGCCAGCATGTATATCTCTTTGAGACAATTGCCCCTCAGCCTACTGAGTGGTGAATATGAAGGCTATCAGGCAACTAATAAAATTCTTCAGTCCTCTTCTTTTTAACCAACTAATTGGTTACATTTAAACAAAATACCATATTATCAAAAAAATTCAGTTTAGATACATTTTTTGGAATTTTTGCATAGCCTGGAAGTCATGGCGACCTACTGGGGCATAAGAGAACATAAGAGAAGCCAATGTTAGATCAGGCCAGTGGTCCATCCAGTCCAATACTCTGTCACACAGTGGCCAAAAACACCAGTTGCCATCAGGAGGTCCAGCAGTGAGGCCAGGATGTTCAGAGAAATGGCTTGATAGCCTGCCTCTGCCTCCCGGCCCTGGTATTCTTTGGTGGCCTCCCATCCAAATACTTGCCAGGGTTGGCCCTGCTTAGCTTCCAAGATCTGACAAGATCAGGCTTGCCTGGGCTATCCAGGTCCAGATAATTTAGATGCTTTGTTGAGGTCCTGAAGATGGTATAACAATGTACTGTGGTATTTAAATAATTGTGGTTTTTAAAGGATTTTTTAATCTATTTTGAATAGATGGGGCAGGATATAAATTTGAACATAAAATTATAATGTCTAGTTTAATGAACAAAAATTACCATTTGTGTCAGAAGCAAAAAACATTTTTAATATTTGTACATTACATTAATATGAGACCAAATTTAGTTTTCCAAATTGATTGTGTCCTTGCTTTGCAAATGCTCCGGTGGGCCCAACTTTTCAAAGGCAGCTTCAAGTCAAGCATCTTACAGTAGTCTAATGGGGAACTTTTGGATTTATGGCCAAGAATCAGGATTCCTCAAAATACTAAAGACTTCATTTCCACCCTTTTAGCAGCAGCAAAACATGTGTTTGCTTCAAACTGGAAATTACAGAATCTCCCCTCGATGCATCAGTGGTACCAAAAGGTATGGGAATATTTTTCACTGGACAAGACCTCAGACTTGATTGTGCAGCAAGATAGACAGGTTACCTCTACTAGTATTATGACCAAATGGTCATCATGGCTAGATGCTTTTGCTGACCCAGAAGGAACATTACAGAAAGCACCCTTAATTGATTCACACATCTTATATATCTACCATTAAGTAGCTGAAGGATCTTTAAAACTGGTTTGAACTCCCTTTATTTTTATTTTTAATTATTTGAATGATAAGCTCAAAATTGGCAGATAACTTGTAATGGCAATCCTTGATTCACAACAGACTTAATTATCATTTTGTAATTGTTTTTCATTCATGCTTTGCTAAGTACTGCATTGTATTTTATTTTAATCTTCAATAAATAGTTTAATGTTTTGTTTTTTTAAAAAAAGTAGGCTGGTGATTGGCCAACCCACAGCAGGTAAACCTCTAGTCTCAGCCCTAATCTCCTGCCCTTAAGAAATTTAGGAGCAGGAGAGAAAAAAATGACTGGAAAATGTCCTCCATAGTGATGCTCTGGGAATTTCCCTATATCTTTGTGGTCTTTATCATAGAGAATAGGGGGAAACCCTACAGTTTCACCTGGAAGTGACATCACATCCTTCCCCAGGCACCACCTTCAAAATCTTCTCTCATTTGCCAAGGCAAACCAAATCCTAAACCAAATCACATGTAACTGTGGCCAGGTGATTCGACTCCAGGAATGGTTGCATTTGGTATCTCAGTTTAAGGTGATACAAGGCACTCCATCCTAACCACAGTGAGTTCTGAGAGGCAAATACAAAATTCTTATACTTGCCTTTAGTCCGCTCTGCATTGTCAATATGTTATGCCCACTACAGCTCATTCTGGCTAGTGCTCTGCTCATGTAACAAACCTAGGGTTGCCAGGTCTGGGTTGGAAAATACCTGGAGACTTTGGGAGTGGATCCAGGAGACGGTGGAGTTTGGGGAGGGGAGGGGCCTCTGCATGGCACAATGCCATTGAGTCCACCCTTCAAAGCAGCCATTTTCTCCAGGGGAGCTGATCTCTGTCAGCTGGAGATCAGTTGTAAAAGCGGGAGCTCTCCAGGCCCCACCTCAGGCCCCACCTCAGTATATACTTTCCTTAAGATTCAATGAAAAAAGGAAACCCTCCTCAATACCATACTGTAAAAAAAAAAATTGGACAAGCTTAACTGAGAGGCTGCAGAATTTGAAATTCACTGGAATCTAAGGTGCTTTCAGGCAGTGCTCAAAGAGGTCTGTGGTGGAGTGCTAAAAGTGAATAAATCTACAGTTCTGTGCAGATCTTCATGGTTTCCACAGTTCCATGCACACAGGGCAGAAAAAGTGTTATGTACTGATGGTGCTTGGGTCTGAGTGAAGGCTCCAAAGGCCTTCAAGACTGTTAGTTGTGTTGGCGGTAACCGCCAATCTTGTTTGTTGCTTATTACCCAATAGCTGCACTGTTAATAGTTACTTTGTATATAGTTCATGCAAATGAAGGATTCTAGCTGCCTACTGTCACGACTGAGCCTCTGGCTTGAGACAGAGCTTGCAGCCGGCAGGCGTGCAGATCAGAGTTCTCGGGTTACAAGACAAGCGTTATCAACAGTCCGGGAGTCACAACCATAAATCAGTCAGCCGAAGGATTAAATAGACGAATCATCAGCAGGAATGCCAGAAGTCAGAGCCGGAGAGTATGAAAGCCAGGAGTCGGGGGTAGCAGGGATCACAACAGAAAGACAAGCCAAAGTCCAAATACCAGTCCGTAGTCCAAAATGCCAAGTCCAGGGTCAGAAGTCCGAGAGTCCAGCAGCCGGGTTCAGGAACAGAGTTCAGAAGGGTGCAGGGCGAGGCCACGTCGATGACGAGCGTTCTTTGCCAGCACAATCTGTTGGCCATTGACAGGCTGCTGATAACGTTTGCCGACTCATTAACCAATTAGCAGCCGCCGGCCACGGCCCAGCGTCTGCTAGTACTCTGGACTGATAGATCTCCTGGCCCTCATGCGTGCCTCACTCCTTCTGTCTCTTAATTCCTGGCGTCTCCTTTCACGGAGACGCCTGACAGGTGGAGGTGATGACTCGGGGCTATGGCTTTCTCCAGGAGGAGCCTGATGGGTCTCAGGTGCTTGACTAGTCCCTGGTGGCTCCTGTTGCTGGCTTAACTCCTCTGGACTTACGTCCAGGTCCGTTAAAGGAGCCTGATCTTGCTCTGCAGGGGCTGGGTCAGGAGCAGGGTCAGGAGCAGGCATGACACTATCCCCCCCCTCAGGCCCCCCCTCATCCAAACCCCCTGGCTTGTCCGGGTAGGCCTCGTGGAATTGCCGGAGCAAGTCAGGGGCGTGCACGTGGGTAGCCAGTTCCCAGGAACGATCCTCGGGGGAATAGCCCTTCCAGTCTACAAGGTACTGGAGGCGACCTCGGTGCAGCCGGGAGTCCAGGATCTGGTGGACCTCGTACTCCTCCTAATCATCCACCAAGACCGGTGGTGGAGGCGCCAGGGGGACATCGCAGTTGGGGTCTGGGGCAGCTGCCGGTTGGAGGAGGGAGCGGTGGAATACGGGAGGCACCCGGAGATGGGCCGGCAGGCGGATCCGAAAGGCCACAGGATTGACTTGAGCCTCGATCGGGTACGGGCTAATGAACTGGGCAGTCAATTTGGGGGAACGGCCAGGGGTCCGGAGGTACCGAGTAGACAGCCACACGAGATCCCCGACCTGGAGAGGCGGCCCTTCCTGGCGGTGCCGATCTGCGGCCTGTTTGTACGCGTCTTTGGCACGTTGGAGCTGGGCACGAAGCAGGGCATGGAGAGCGTGGAGCTCGTCTATCCGGTCATCAGCTGCTGGGACATCGGAGGAGGGGCCGACTGGGGGAAAGAAATGGGGATGCTGACCATAGTTGGCCACAAACGGCGTGGTCTGCGTGAAATTATGCACCGCGTTGTTATAGGCGAATTCAGCCAGTGGCAGCAGGGAGGCCCAGTTATCCTGCTGATACGTGGTATAGCAGCGCAGGTACTGCTCCAGGGTGGCGTTCGTGCATTCCGTCTGGCCATCGGTTTGGGGATGGTATGCGGAGGATAGGTGAATTTCTGTTCCCAGACCTTGATGGAAGGCTTGCCAGAAGCAGGAGGTGAATTGCGGGCCCCGATCCAAAATGATCTGCGTTGGTAATCCGTGCAGGCGGAAAACCTGGGCCAGGTAGAGCTGGGCAGTCTCTGGTCCCGAAGGAACTTTGGCACAGGGGATGAAGTGAGCCATTTTGGTGAATAGATCCACCACTACAAAAATGCATGTGTGTCCCTGGGATCGAGGTAGGTCTACGATGAAGTCCATGGACACAATATCCCAGGGACCAGAGGGAACGGGGAGTGGATGCAGGAGACCGGAGGGCTTGGCAGGCACATTTTTGGCCCGACGGCAAACATCACATGAGCTCACGTACCGACTGACGTCTGCTCGAACACGGGGCCACCAAAAGTCCCTGGTCAGCAGATGGGCTGTCTTGTGTTGGCCAAAATGCCCGGCCGAAAGGGCATCATGGGTGAGGCGGAGAATCCGGGATCTGAGAGGCCCTGGGGGAACGTACAGCTGCTCCTGATGATAGAGTAAGCCATCATGGAGGGTCAGATTCCCGGCCGCGTTTTGCTGCGCCTCTTGCAGGTGCTTCTGAGCCCATGGGTCTGTAGCTTGGCTGGTCCGGATCTCTTCCACCAGATTTGGTGTGGCAGGAGCGGCAGCGAAGACAGTGGGTGGTAGGATGCTGGTTTTGGTGGCTTCGTCAGGGTTCGGGATGGTGTAGTCCGGTCGGCGGGACAGGACGTCGGCTTTCTGGTTCTGGGTGTGAGGGATGTAGGAGATGGTGAAATTGAACCGTGAAAAGAACAGAGACCAGCGGATCTGCCGTTGGTTTAGCCGGCGAGCGGTCTGCAGGTGTTCCAGGTTCCGGTGGTCTGTGAGTACCTGGACCGGATGTTGAGCCCCTTCAAGGTGGTGGCGCCAGACCTCGAAAGCCACCTTGATGGCCAAGAGCTCTCTCTCCCAGATTGTGTAGTTGCGTTCGGCGGGGGAGAGCTGCCGAGAGTAGTAGGCGCAGGGCTGTAATGGCAGGCTGGGGTCATCTCGCTGGGAGAGTACGGCCCTGATGGCCACATTGGAGGCATCAGCTTCTACCGTGAAGGGCAGACAGGGATCAGGGTACCGGAGAAGGGGACCGGAGGAAAAACGGTCTTTGAGGGTGTGGAAAGCCTGATCAGCTTCTGGGGTCCAATGGAAGGGTTCCGACGGACGGAGGAGCCGGGTCAGGGGTTTGGTGAGGTTGGCGTACCCCGCGATGAACTGGCGGTAGTAGTTGGCAAAGCCAAGGAGGCGTTGAACGTCCTTTTGGTTTTGAGGCGCTTGCCATTGGAGAATGGCGTCCACCTTCTTAGGATCCATCTGGGTTCCTTGTGGGGAGATGATGTGACCGAGGAACTCCACAGACTGGAGATGGAAGGCGCATTTCTCCAGTTTGGCGTAGAGTCCATGATCTCAGAGTCTCTGGAGCACCTGCCATACATGTTGGATGTGTTCTGGAAATGACGTAGAGTAAACCAAAATGTCATCTAAATAAATAATCAGGAATTGATCCATGAGGTCTCGGAACACGTCATTCATAAATCTTTGAAAGACGGCGGGAGCGTTGGTAAGTCCAAAGGGCATGACCAGGTGCTCATACTGGCCATACCGAGTGCCAAAAGCGGTCTTCCATTCGTCTCCTGCTTTAATGCGCACCAAATTGTAGGCACCTCGGAGATCGAGCTTGGTGTAGATACTTGCTCCCTTCAGCCTGTTCAGGAGTTCGGGAATCAAGGGCAGAGGGTAGCGGTCCCGAATGGTGATTTTATTCAACGCCCAGTAGTCATTGCATAGCCTTAAATCCCCTGTCTTCTTTTTTACGAACAGGACTGGTGAAGATGGGGGAGGTGGAAGGCCGGATGAAACCTCGGGCTAGATTTTTGTCCAAGTAGTCCCGAAGAGCGGCCAGCTCTGGTTCTGCCATGGGGTATAGGCGGGCTGATGGTAAGGGAGCGCCGGGTACCAGATCAATGGCGCAGTCATAGGGTCGATGTGGGGGTAGTTGGTCTGCCTCCTTTTCGTCAAACACATCGGCATAGTACTGATAGGGAGCAGGTAGTGCGGTGGTTGCTCCCAGAAGGACGGTGGCAGGCGTGGTGTCTGGCAAGTCAACTGGGGGCACCGGAGTGGGGTCTGGGTCTTCTGGAGGTGGTGCAGGTTTCATGGGGAACCATAGCTCTTGCCGGATCCAGTCCACATGGGGATTGTGGACACGAAGCCAGGACAGGCCCAGGATAATGGGAAACCGGGGCATGCGGACCAGGTCGAATGCCAGCTTCTCCTGATGCTGCTGGACCCACAGGACTAGTGGCCGGGTCTCATGGACGACGGGTCCAGAGCGAAGCAGGCGTCCGTCCACAGCCTCGACCAAAGTGGGGGTCTTCTTTGCCCGGCTGGGGATCCCCTGCTCCTTCGCAAAGACAATGTCCATGAAGCAGCAGGCGGCCCCTGAGTCCAACATGGCATGGACGAATAGCCATCGCCCATCAGGTAGCTGGAGGCGGATCGGGATCAGGAACGGGGTGTTAGGGGGATAAGCAGAGCTGGATGACCCCAGGAAAGGCCCCAAGCCGGGGAGTCCGGCTAGACTTGGGGCTGGCCTTTTACTGGGGCCACAGAGTTGCTGGGGCGCCTAGCTTTGGCAGGACAGGTGCTTGAAAAATTCCCGGGCTCACCACAATACAGGCACAAATTGTGGGTGCGTCGTCTGGTCTTCTCCTCGGAAGTCAGGTGAGGGCGGGCGACGCCCAGTTGCATGGGTTCTGCTGCTGGAGGAGGTGAAGCAGGACCCGAAGATGGAGAAGCTGGGAGTGTCCTGGCTGGAATGCAGCTCCCTTTCCGTTTCTGGCGGTGACTCTGCAGGCACCCATCAATACGTAGGCACAGTAGGATCAGGTCCTGTAGGTTGTCTGGGCGGTCACTGCGAGCCAGTTCATCCAGAATGTCGTCAGAGAGTCCCTCTGTGTATTGGTCTATCAGAGCTGCCTCGTTCCAAGCTAGGTCCTGAGCAATTAGCTGGAACTCTGTGGTGTACTGGGACACAGTGTTTTTGTTTTGCTGTAAAGCCCTTATTCGGCGGTTAGCTGTGTCTGCTTTCACAGGATTAGCATATGCAGCTGTGAAATGAGCCTTGAAATGCTGGTAGTCCGTTAGCAGAGGTGACGCTCCCACTAACAAGGGAGTGGCCCATTTGGCTGCTTGCCCTTTCAACAGGCTGAGTACAAAACAGACTTTAGTTTTGTCTGTGGGAAAGTCATTTTGCCTTATGTTATGTATTGACCATGCGGTCGCCATGTGCTCCCTTCATTGCGACCGCATGGCCAGAGCACATGGCCAGAGCATGGCCAGAGCACATGGCCAGAGCATGGCCAGAGCACATGGCCAAGAAACTACCTGACCTTCAGCCAGGTAGAACAAAGGCCAGGTGGATTCAAACCAGCCACCAATCCTGTACCTAGGTTTCTCCCAGGGAACCTATGAAATGTAAATAGACTTCTAATAGCCTATCAGGCCAGTTGGGTGAGGTCAGGGGATTGTCCCTGACTAGCATAAAAGGAGGGCTTCGAGCCCTGGGTTGTATGCTTCATCCAGACCAGCAATAAAGATCATGCTGTTTCACTGTTCTATGGACTCCCGACTCCAATACTTATCAGTGGCAACGAGGATGGGATCCCGATGAGCGACTCTTCAGCCGACCACAGCAGCACAGCGAGCTCCGTCCCGCTGGCCGCAGGCATCTCCGAGCTCCAGCGCTCACCGCAAGCCGCTCTGAGCCCAATCCTCCGGCACTAGCCAGCGCCGAGCCTCAGCGCTCCCCGGCACCACCGCAAGACACGAGGACATCGCTCAAACAGCCTCCGCCGCTCCTGCTCTGGTAAATATGGCAAATGCTCCGGGACCAATTATGCCTTTCGATACGTCTCACCCCGAGACGTGGGAGTCCTGGCTCAAGACGCTGGGTTGCGCCTTTAAGGTCCGCGGAATCACAGATGCAGACCTGAAGAGCGCCTGGCTCTTGAGTTCCGGAGGGGTGGAGGTCATGCGGGTGGCCCAGAACCTACTAGCCCCGCAAGACCCCACCGACGTGTCTTACGACATGCTCACCAAGACCCTCGGCGATTACTTCGCCCCGAAGCCATCAAAACTGGCCAGGCGCTGGGAGTTCATACAGCGCCAGCAGCAGCCGGGGGAGTCAGCCACCACTTTCCTGGCTGAACTCCGTCGACTAGCCATGGGCTGCGAATTCCGCCACGTGGATGACCATGTGGAGACCGCCTTCATGGGAGGAGTCCGGGAAGCCAAGCTCCGCCGGCGCCTCATCGCAATGCCAGAACCTACCTTGGAAAAGATGCTCCAAATGGCAGCAGCCTTCGAGACAACGCAAAAGGACAAGGCAGCCACCAAAGTCCACCAGGCGGCTCCTCCTGAACCTGACTCAAGCGAAGAAGAGGATGTCCACCAGATGCAACCACGCTCGAAGAAGGGTGAGCCCGGCGTCCCCAGGCCCAAGGGCCGGCGCCCAGCATCTGTCTCTGTTCCCTCTTCTGCTTCCCTCAACAGGCAGGCCCCAACGTGCGCCAGCTGCGGGGACCCCCACGACAGACGGACATGCCGCTTCCGTGATGCCATCTGCCACGCCTGCGGGAAAGCAGGACATCTTGCCCGGGCCTGCTGCCAGAGGAACAGCCACCGTGCCCCAGCAGCGAACTTCAAAGAAGTGGGTAGTGTTGTTCCCACGGCTACGGTAATGAACTTGCCCCAGCCCATTCCAGGCGCGATTTCCGTGTCTCTCCAAATAGAGGGAGTTCCTTGCTCCATGGAACTGGACTCAGGGTCAGCATATTCAATTGTGTCCGCAGCTACGTTCCGCCGCCTCTGCCCGAAGGGGGCACGCTGGCTGCGGCTGCCGGCCGGGTTGGTCCTCCAGGACTTCCAGAAAAACCCCGTGGCTATTAAGGGGCTAGCCAGGGTCCGGGTCCAGTACCACGCCTTTAACGGCCTGCTAGACCTTCTCGTGGTGGAGCGCAATCTAACCAGTCTCCTAGGTCAGAGCCGGAGAGTATGAAAGCCAGGAGTCGGGGGTAGCAGGGATCACAACAGAAAGACAAGCCAAAGTCCAAATACCAGTCCGTAGTCCAAAATGCCAAGTCCAGGGTCAGAAGTCCGAGAGTCCAGCAGCCGGGTTTAGGAACAGAGTTCAGAAGGGTGCAGGGCGAGGCCACGTCGATGACGAGCGTTCTTTGCTAGCACAATCTGTTGGCCGTTGACAGGCTGCTGATAACGTTTGCCGACTCATTAACCAATTAGCAGCCGCCGGCCACGGCCCAGCGTCTGCTAGTACTCTGGACTGATAGATCTCCTGGCCCTCATGCGTGCCTCACTCCTTCTGTCTCTTAATTCCTGGCGTCTCCTTTCACGGAGACGCCTGACAGGTGGAGGTGATGACTCGGGGCTATGGTTTTCTCCAGGAGGAGCCTGATGGGTCTCAGGTGCTTGACTAGTCCCTGGTGGCTCCTGTTGCTGGCTTAACTCCTCTGGACTTACGTCCAGGTCCGTTAAAGGAGCCTGATCTTGCTCTGCAGGGGCTGGGTCAGGAGCAGGGTCAGGAGCAGGCATGACACCTACTTGGTATTGGTTGTTATTGGTTGTTATTTAAGGTAGGTGTGGTTTTTACAAGTATAAATTGGTTCCTGTTGAGCCTGTGTTATTGGTTCGGAAGTTCAATAAAAAAGCATGTTATTATGAAAAAAGCTGCCTCGTCTCAATATTTAATAAAAGGCATCCTGCAAACTGCATATTTAATTTAATTCAAGAACTCACCTCCAATTTCTAGCCTTTAGGTCAATAAAAATAGGCTTGAGAACTTGTGAGCCTGAGAACTTATATGAAATCTCAGGCTAAAGCTATGCATTTTGCAAGACACGGGGAAGCCAGCAAAAATGACATCCTTGTGCTGAGTTTTGCCTTGTATTGGCAGACTCACCCCATGAGAGGACGTCATCGGGTTGTGATTCTCCCCGCCTCTGCCTGCATCATAGGATAGAAGAGGGTGTTTAATCCTTCCCTACCTACCAATTTTTCATTGCACATGCCCCCAATTTTAGCCCTTTTCTTTCTATAGTTGAGCTCCAACAAGGTGTTCTTGGAAATAGAAGTCTATAAGTCATTTTCATGGGAGAATCAATGGACTCAGGAAGAATTAAACAGCTGCTCCTCTCATTTCCCCTGCAAATGTCCCCTCCCTGCTCAGCT
Source organism: Lepidodactylus listeri (assembly GCA_029233225.1). Lineage (NCBI taxonomy): Eukaryota > Metazoa > Chordata > Lepidosauria > Squamata > Gekkonidae > Lepidodactylus > Lepidodactylus listeri. Next base: position 128,212,914 of record JARCFY010000004.1, read on the forward strand.
AATGAAGTTTAGAAACAAGGTCACACTATAGTCCTGCCCTGAACTATGACTTGGTTGAATTTATCTCTCCCATTTGAAAGTCTTGCACTTAAGTACAGAATGCTGTAAACGCTGAGGACTGCGCTAGATGAATCCCCCCCCCCCCGCCCCAAGTCAATATTGCAATTCCAGAGGCTCCATGTCCTGTTTTTGAAATTTAGTTCTATCAGTCCTGTCTGGTACGAATCTTGAGGGGTTTGATCCTCTGTCTTTTCTTCGGAAGGCTTGAACTTCATCACCAATTCTCCCATATACAACTGGCGACAGGAGCCAATGCTCTGCTGTCCCTTCTCATTGCAGATCTTTTTCCCACCACACTGCTTGCCATTGTTTAGTCTGTGCAGTGTGATGTGGTTTCCTACTAAAGGACTAACCTGGCACGCATCCAGCGATTAGTTCTGTGCTGTCATATATTGGAAATGCCCACCCACCCCTCCCTACTGTAGAAATGTGTTAAGCTGTGCCTTAACCCCCAATTCTTTTAAAGTGGCGGAGAATCCCCCCAGTGCAGCCGGATCCTCCCGCATCTGCTTCTAATCCATGGGATAGGGCAGTTTGTTTCAAGGACTTGCAGACGCCCAGAAAGTAACCCTAAGAGTAAAGCTGTGTCACTTCCTTTCCTTGTCAGGAACAGCTGCTGCTGCCCTTCACTTGAAAGGACATTCTTTAACCCCCAGCCACTGCCTGGAGCAATGAGAAGTTTGGGAGTAATCCTTTGTAATGTTTTCTAAAAAAAATCCTTAAGTACCTAAATAACTAGGCATGATGCAACAGTCAATAACAGTTGGGGCATCTGATGTGAAGTCTGAAATAAGTTTAAACAACAGGTAATGTTTCAAATTCAGAAAAATCAATAAGATTTTTTAAAAGGGATTAAACACTGGGAAACCTGGATGATCAAAAAGTACGATCAGAGTTTCAGGGAGACTCAGAACGCCAGCTAAGCTGCAAAATAAATTAATTGTGGACAAGTAAAGTAACATTATATATTTTCTGATTTTTAAATATTTTTTACAGTGGGGAAGTGGAGGAGTGGTCTGAATCTTCGACTAATAATGCATTCCATAATTACAGTGCAGCCAAAAGAAAAACAATATGTTCTCAGGTGTGGCACCTGAGATTTCAAATCATGTCCAATTAAACATCTGGTTCATCTTCAGTTGTAAAATTAAGGGAGAATGATTAGGGAGCATGTAAAATTTCTTTTATTTTTCCATTCGTTTTTGGTACAGTATGAACCCCCTCACACAAACCGACCCCTTCATTTTATTTCTTTTCCATTGGTTTCAATGGGGAAAGTATCTCCAGCTGTAACTTCTTAGTTTGCTGTCCAGGGGGAGTGAAATTCTCAGAGACTGTATCCTTCACCCTGCCAAATCAAAGCCTGATAGGAGAAAGGTCCTTATTTTATAGCCAGTTTAAAAGTCTGGCTTGCAGAGCAGATACAGGCAGGTGTTTAGTAACCCAAGAAAAGCCTGGGGCATGGCAGGCACAGAGGCAACCCAGTTCAAATGATCTCAGTAACATTCACAGGGACACTCTGCATAAGTCTAGAAGTACAAACTTCAAACACCATCTAAACAGTGACTCTGTGTAGGTGCAGGAGCGTGTGACTCTGTGTAGGTGCAGGAGCGTGTTCCCTTGCCGATCAGAATCCAGAGGAGGGGGCACGGTAAACTGACTGCCATGGAAAAGCCTTATTGTGCTGAGGCAGATTGCCACCCCTGGACACTGGTAGAGGCTGGAACTAGCTGGGCATCAGACACTGGCCTTCACTTGCCAATGCCATGAAGGAAAAGAAGGAGAGATTTCTATTCCCCGCTTTTCTCTATCTTAAGGAACCTCAAAGTGGCTTGCAATCTCCTTCCCTTCCTCTCCCCACAACAGACACCCTGTTAGGTAGGTGGGGCTGAGAGAACTCTGAGAGAACTGCTCTTGAGGGAACAGCTCTGAGAGAACTGTGACTGACCCAAGGTCACCAAGCTGGCTGCATGTGGAGGAGTGGGGAATCAAACCCGGTTCTCCCTGATTAGAGTCCACCACTCTTAATCACTACACCAACCACCCACTGGGGTAGCTGTGAGTTGGTTGTGACTTGATGGCATATTATTATTATTATTATTACGGTAGAAATATAAGCCATGGTAACACAGCAACAGAGGAGATGGCAAAAGGGGAGGAAGGGGGAAAGGGGGCATTGAGGGGGTAAAAGTGGCAGCAGTAGAGTGGTACCAGGAGGACATAAATGGGCACATACAGTCAGTTCAGGAGTTTATTGGCCTCTCTGCTTTGAGAATACAGGGGTCTCTAGCAGCTGGATTCCTTTATGTACTTTTGGGCATTTGAGACCTTACCCTGCATTTTTTCAAGCTGTTTGCTGCAATCTATGCTGAATAACACTTTTTTTACTTGTAGATTGAAAAGGAAAGGGGAAAACACCAAAGTTGCCACATAACATTTCATTATAAACTAATGTTTTAACTAACGACAGCAGGGATGTTGGTAAATGTTGCCAGCCATATGGTTCTTCTTTCCAAGAGTTTTGTATGTTTGTTTTGCTCCACAAAGCACAAAGAAGTGGAATAAAACAGTTACATCGACTAGGATCAAGTTGGTCTGCCTTGTCATGAAGATATACAGTAGAGAAAGTCAATATAAAATGATGGCTTATGTCACTTCCATAGAACTTACTCAGCCATGAAATCTGAACAAGTCACCCATTCCTGGACGTAAGTTATGGACTGCACATTATGTTGTCTTTCATTATTTTATTTTGGGAAGCAAATTGTTTTGGCCAAAGCAGCAGTTTAGCACATATGTAATGTAATCCATTTAAGGGGGGATTCAAGATAAAGACCCTCTCAGGTGCTATGTTCTCTCATCATAAGTTTTTCACGAATGTTATCACTGAAACCTGTCTTCAGCACATTCAGATTTGAGAATGGTGAATGAATGGGAGAAATCAGTAAAAGTTGCTACGCTGAAGTTTTCTTTGTCTATCCACTGGATGGGTATAATCGAGCCATTGCGGTCAAATCTTGCTGTGCATTTACTTTCATTTCATCCAGACCATATCTGCTCATATATATTAAAAATGCCTAACTGCTTAGGGAAATGAAGTAATGGAAGTCCAGTGCAGAAGGTCAGAAGAGAGGTAATCCAGAGAGTATGGAAACTTCCTTGGAGACCACTCTGTGCATCTGTTAAGGATGTATACAGGGTTGTTCATCCACAAGAGGTTTCTTCCTTTCCTTTTGCTGAACTAGGGACATTCAGGATATGTTTGCACCAGCTGTTTTTCGTGAAATATATCCCAGGATGTAACATCAGCAGCTGAGGTCATTCTTCTGAGGGAAGGGGTGTCTCTTGTTAAGGCTTCACTTCCGGGGTTTTATTGTTGTACATTTCAATGCCTCTATAATAAGGTTATCGCTTGACGATCAGCTATCTTTTCCCTCATGATCTTTCGTGATGTCCAGACACTGAGCAGGTGCTTCAAGGACCAGTGACCTCTTATGGTAAGGCTGGCGTTTACAGTTTGGGACACACCAAACCAAACTTGGTCCCTCAGCCCACCACAGCTTTTTTGTTTGCTTCCTTAGGATCAAAACTTAGTGGCTAGTGGCCTGTCTGGTGGGGTGGGGGGGGGGGTGGTTTACAAGTTCTGCAGGCCTTCTTTAAGACCTGTGCCAGCATTAGTATATTTATTTGTGGGTAGATGTGCCAGCCTGCCCTTTCAGTTTGTATTGCCATGGAATATCAGATGTTCCCAGTTCAGTGCAAACAATCTGATTTGCATTAAAGGTGGTAAAGGCTTGACAAATACATTTTTTAAGAGTGGAAAGAAACCCAGCCAGAAATGACAGGATGCTCCTACAAGACTTGTTGTGAATAATTTGTTTCCATTTTAACAACAGTGTACTAAGATAAGAAAGCATGTCCCATATACATTTGGTATTTGCCAGTCAGAATTTGGGTCATGTTGAGTTTCCAGGTCATAGCACTGTTTCTGTGTGGATGACGCATCTTTGTATTTCAGTAGCTGGGTACATGTATATGTTTGTTGCTGCAAATACTGGTGTATTTGCAGAAGTTGTGCCTGCAACATGAAGTGTGAAGCCACCCATGCAAGGCAGAAATGTTCCATGAGGCAGAGATGTTCTACCAGGCAGCAACAGTTTCCATCTGTCTGGCACTCCTGATTTCTTACCTCCCCCCCACAAGATGGTGGCACAATCTGAAGTTTCCTAACACCATCAAGTCAGGTTACTTTGTTGTATTTTTAACTGTTTAAATCTGTAAATCTAAACCATGGGTGGCCAAACTTGCTTAGCGTAAGAGCCACATAGAATAAACATCAGATGTTTGAGAGCCACAAGACATGAACAATTACCCTCACATTTTTATTGGAAAATATGCAAATTTGCTTTTTGTTAACATGAAACTGCCAAAAATAAAAACAAAAGGGGTAAAAACAGTTATGAATAATGATATTTATATGCCTTCTCCAAGCCAGCCTGTGGGGGAGCTTTGAGAATGCACTTAAAGTTGAAGTTGCTTTCTTTCTCTGTTCCCCCAGCCCCCGCCTCAAACCTACCCAGGGAGGGGAACAGTGACTGGGGAAGGGAAGACTGATCAGGGAGGCATGCCTTCCCTTCACTTCCCCAGCTGCCTTGCCAGGAGCCATACACTATGTGTGAAAGAGCCGCATGTGGCTCCCAAGCCACAGTTTGGCCACCCCTGATCTAAACTATTAATGTGTTTTACTGTTGTACACTGCCCTGAGCCCTATATTACAGGGGAGAGTGGAATAATAATAATAATAATAATAATAATAATAATAATAATAATAATAATAATAATAATAATAATAAATAAATAATGGAGGTGAGTCATAATTTTATATTTGCTGGGGGAAAGATTTTTTAAAAATCTAACATTTATTTGTCATGGATTAATATCCTGGATCCTCCACAAATTAGCTACATGGAGGAGTGAGAAGCAGATCTGGGGAAATTACAACAGCATATGAAATAAGAAACACCCTCCCCCATATATTTAGAATATGATCTGAAACAATTAAATAATGATCCAGTGGCACTTTACGGCTTAGGAGAAATGTTGTGTTTATAGCCCCTTCTTATCTGGATGGCCCAGGGCTAGCTTGATATTGTCAGGTCTCCAAAGCTAAACTGGGTCAGCCCTGTTAGTACCTGAACAGGAGACCAGCAAGGAAGTCTGGGGTTACTATGCAGAGGCAGGCAATGGCAAACCACCTGTGGATGCCTCTTGCCCTGAAAAACCCCGGTTGGTTGCCATAAGTCAGCTGCCACTGGACAGCACTTTCCAGCACCACATTTTCTCCTGGGGCTCAAGGCAAATTCCAAATTTTGAAATATACAAATTACAATAAGACCCCAATTAACTTTAGTCTATACCCCCTTACAAGCCCTAGCAGATAAAATAGCCTTGGAGAGCCTCCTGAAATCTTCTTAAGAGCTTACCTCTTAAGTGAGTCTGTTCCATAGGGTGGGTGCTACTATAGAAATAGCTCTAGTACTAGTGGATCCCAGGTGGGCTACCTTAAATGGGGGGGGGGGGGCAGGCAGTAACTCAAGGTTCTGGCTTAGAGGCATAAAAGCAGCAAGAAGCATGTATATTAAGACTATCCAGAAGTGAATATTAATGGTAATTTTTTATCGTTAAAAGAGTGGATATTTAACATGCAGTTTTACCTGTGGGCGTTAACTGAAGGGCTGGTTAATCAATCAGGCCTATTTTTGTTGTTGAATGTTATAGGGAATATTAGGTGTATTCTCTTCTGCTGAACGCTGATTGCCCAGTTTCTGAAGAAGTCAATTCTGTCTTCTGTTGGTAATTTGAGAGCGGAAGAAGATGTAGAAATTTGTGATAGGAGACAAGGGAGAGTCTTACCAGAGGATTTACAAAATAGACACTAACCTTGGGTAAATTTTAGGAAACCTTTTATTAACAGAGGTTAACTCACTCCAACTGTGAGATTCATTTCTTTAATGGACGGTGAAATGAGCAAGCGACAATATGAAGCTCTTAATGATTTCAAATATCTGCAGTTCCTTTGTTTGTTCAGCTGCTTATGATTAGAAATTTTAATAAAATAATTGTCATAAAAGATCAGACAGCTAACACATCGGCAATAATATATATAAAATTGTGGTGTTCAGGCTCTTAACTCTGGCTACACCACTTATTGCTGGAAGCTTATTTGCATTATGGTTCGGTTGCTTAGATATAACCAGGAAAACAGAAACTGACATCTAACCATTTAATCCCAATGTCTGCAGGTTTAAAGTTGGTTAGAGCAACTTCACACATACATATCTAAATGTCTTATTATCTGTACATAGCCTATAAATACACATGTTGTATGCAAATTAGTGTGGAGGTTGGATACAGGACCATACATCAATCCACACATTTCCACATGTTTTATCATTTGTTTATTTATTTAAAATTTTCTATGCCACCTTTCCACCCAACTCAGGGTTTCTAAGGTTGGATGTACACTGAGAAAAATCCCTTTCTAATTTCAGATCCAAGCTTATGGGGGGAAATTTTTTAGCATAATTGTTTAATTTTAGGGGGGGGTGTTTAAAAAAAACCCTTCTTTTTAGGTAGGATGTTACAGATCTGGGATTCAAATCTGTGTGATTTTTCAAGTTCCAGAAATTGGGGCCATTATTTTCAATGGGGAATGTATACAAGGGTTTGGGACAGCTGTTTCTACAGATAATGGCACCAAGTTTGCACAGAAGACACTCCTCCCTCTAATCTAAAGACCCCCTAAATTCCAAGCAAATTGAACAAAGGGGTTCTATTTTACAGACTCCCAAAGTAGGTGATTCTCTGCACAGTTACCCATCTCTCTTTTGATTCCTAAAGTGGCGATCAAGCAGCAGCCTAGCAGGAGAGCTCCAGCCAGCCATGCATTTTTAAAAAAATACACCTTTCTGTATTCATTTCATTTTCCTTCTCTTTCAGTGACTAACAATTGCAAAAAAAATTACCTTTCCACTGAGAGTTCTGCATTTGCCATCCTTCCTTGTTGTGGTCTGTTTCCTTCATGCACAACGTGAACTCAATTTCCTTTGCAGCACCCCCCTCCATTCCCATTGGTCTGCCATTATAACCGAAGGGGAATAGCTGTTTTTCCACCCATTGACACCAAAATTGCAGAAAGGTGGATGCTGCCTGTCCACTAAAGAACCACTACATTTCAAATAAATTGGACCAAGGGTTCAAACTCTATGGGCCCTAGAACAAGCATCCCTCCACCATCACAATTTCATTTCTGTTATTTTTTATGGGGGATTTGAGGGGTCTGGAGTGGGTATTTTTTAACCAAGTGTCACCAAATCACAGTGGAGTGGATGCTACCTGTCCACTAAAGAACCTCCAAGTTTCAAGTTCAAGGCTAGGCCAAGGGTTCAATTCTACCAGTTCTGAACTAGTTGTCCTTAGCTCTTCCCAGTCATAGTACTTGTAAGGAACAAAAGGGCTCCACATCCACACAGGAGGGAGTGAAAGAGAACAGGTCTCTGTAGCTTGTCTCCAAAGTTGATTGGCTAGGAGTGCTCTGTAGTTCACCCTTGGAAGAATCTGATTGGAAGGGAGACATGCTAGTGCCCAGGAAATTAGTGGAATGAAAGAAAAACATGAACATATGTTGCATTGTTGGTAAGCACCTGATCTTAAAAAAATGATTGATTAGGGAAGGGGGTTTCATTAGGTCAACAACCATAGGTTTGTATTGCCATACTGGGAAATAAGTGTACCACCTGAACCAGCAATTTCCGTGTATATTTTTACCTCAGCAATTTTGTTCTGCACACCCCTAATTAACACATGTAAACACATAGGCAAAAAAATAGACATAAATGCTAATAAGTCAGTGAGGAATGCCAAGCAAAACAAAAAAGTCTTCACCCAATGGCAGAAGAGAGTGACAGGGAGACAGGTTATTCTGCCGGGGAAGGGAGTTCAAAAGTTTGCATATCATATCCAAGAAGATCCTTTCACAGGTTGCCACGTCTAACCTCAAATAGTGGTGGTGGTGGTACCCAAAGCGGAACCTCCACAGATGATTGGAATGGTCAGGTAGTTTCATATGGGATCAGGTAGTCCTTAAGGAATGCTGGATTGGTACCCACATTTTCATCTGTGTAAGGTTTATTTATTTACGTCATTTGTACCTTATTTTTCTCTGCTGTGGAGACCCAAAGTGACTTACAACATTTTCCCCTTCTCCATTTTATCATCTCAACAATCCTGTGAGGTCGGTCGGTCAGTCGGTCTTAGAATATGTCACTGGGCCAAGGTCACTCATCAAGCTTCCGTGCCAGAGTAGGGATTCATTTTACAGGACTGCAATTCTTGTGAACATGTTTTCCAGTGCCACTCTCACCTGAGCTCTGTCAAAGAGCAGCAAGTACACTTGAGGATAGGCCAAGTAAGTCGTTACTTTCGTCCTCAGAACAAGTGGGCCAATCTGTGCAAAACATGCACTGGATGTCTGAAATGGCCAATAATAGTGAAATATTCTCTCATTTCATATTGGTGAAACTCTAAATGCGGTGAAGGAAAAGTGTAAGCACCAGGTCTAGACAAACAGCAGATCACATGGTAAAATGACTTTCTGGACTCTACGACATCAGACCATGCAGGAGGGCACATACTCAAACATTCACTCATGGAGAAAACACACTTGCATTTAAATTATTAGCACAGGGAGTAGTGTAGGCTAAACCCTTCTCTCTGACATGCCAGTTTTCCACATATGGGGATTTCCAGGAGGAACTATCCACTCATGTTATTCTTCCCTCTGCACCATAAAAGTTTTGCCACATAAGGAACCAGACCAAGTCTGAATCATCATATAACCTTGGTTCCAAAAAATGTTTGCGAAAAACTGAAGGCGTAAAGGGTACATTACCAGGAACTATCCGTTAACTGTGAACGCACAAAGAAATTCTGGATTTTAAATAATGGTATTCATTGTGTAAGCATGCAAATGATCACAGAGTACTAAAGGTTTGAATGTTCATGAATACTAAGTGTTCTTTGTTTCAGGTAGATATCGATGTTAGTCTGCAGTAGATGAGCTATATTTGAGTCCAGTAGCACTAATACGATATCTGACTAAAGGAACTTTGAATCTTGGAAGCTGTAAACCCTTTTGGTCTTTCAGGTGCCACTGGCCTTGAATCTTGCTCTTCTAAGTATTGTTTCTAATTCATGTATTCAGCCTCATGCACTCTCGCTCTCTCTTTATATAATCTGAAAAACTGCAGCCAGAACTTATTGTTGCTGCTATTATGGCATCCATTTGAAACAGACAGGTTAATGCTGTGAATCATGGACACATAACTGATTTTCAGGTCCTCGGTGTTCCAAAAAAAGCTACTCCTGGGGCTATTTTGGACTGACCATAAATAAATTTATAAGTTCCTTTGTTTTTCCTCCTTACAGACAGGAGGGGTGAACAGTAGGAGGGGCGGGGGGACAGAGTGCAAATACACATTACAAAATTGCAGGTTGTTCTGCACTTGAGAGCCCTGTTTGAACCTGACAATTTCAAAGCTGTCTGTCAGTACTCTCTTGTAAAATGCTCATAAAAGTGCAGTTTTTATTGGGTTATGAAAAGCATCTTGAGCACTTTCAAAGATCTATTTGGTTTTAGCGATGAATTTACTGCATCTATTGAAAACTGTTATGGTGACATTTGGCAGCTGCAACCAGGTGCTAACCAGGTGCTGATCTGCTGCTGCAGAAGTGTGAAATTCTCAAGGACTCTTAGAACAGGTTCCATCAAAATCCAGCTCTTTCCTTCCCCCAGATTCAGAAGACTAGTGGGGGGGGGGGGGGGATTGCCACCATTTTGAAAGACATTTCAGACAACTAAGGGCTCATGTGTTCCCCTGGGTAAACAGTTGTGGGACTGATGCCTCTAAGCATTTCTCCCCTGTTTCAATCAAGCTAATTAAATTTCACATTGTACCTCTACATCCTAATGGATGGGCAACCTCCAAGGAATATCAGGGTTGTGATACAGAGGCAGGAAATAGCAAACCACCTCTGACACACTTCAAAAACAAGTCTAGTTTGCCACCTAGTGCTGTATAATGCTGAAGAGCTAGACCTTCTGGCTGCCAGACAATCTTAGGATCTTTTGGCTATACTACACACAACACCATATGATGATGATGATTAATTATTAATTAATTATCCTGATTCCTTTCTTTGCAACACCCGTCCCACCTTCAGAATGGGATATAAGGACTCATGGATCTCCATTCCTACTGGTATCTGATGAAGGGAGCTTTGGCTCTTGAAAACTCATACCCCCCACCACTACCACCAAAAAAATCTTGTTGGTCTCTAAAGAGCTACTGGATGGGAATCCAGCTGTTCTACTACAGACCAAAACGCTACCCTCTGATTAATCAGGGTGTTGGTGTTAATCAGAGTGTGGGGTCATGGGTGTGCCAAAGGTGTAGTGTATGTGGCAACACCTGTGCAAAACTTCCAAGAAAGTGTAAGTAGTGTCATATTATATGTCATTAGACATTTGGTTATAAGGGGGGTGGTTGTCTGGCAATCGCTAGTGTTGCCAGTGCTGGGTTAGGAAATATCTGGATATTTGGGGGGGGGGGGGGGCGGAGTCTGTGGAGGGTGGAATTTGAGCAGGAGAGGGACTTCAATGCCATAGAGTCCATTTTCTAAAGTGGCCATTTTGTTCGGGGAAACTGATTTCTGTCACCAGGAGATCAGTTTTAATCCCAGGAGATCTCCAGCTACCACCTCGAGGTTAGCAACCCTACTGAGTGCCCATACATTCTGTTTAGTTTCCCCCTCTCCTCTCTCAGCAGACTGGAAGTGGCAGTGAAAGGCCATGCCCCACTCTGAGGCCCAGGTTGCTGCTGGGCTGCTAAAGGCTTGGTTGTCTAGCATGTCTCCCTCCACGCAAGTGACTAGAGCAAGATTCAGGACAACGGTTAAGATCAAGAAGGAAGAGAGGGGCGTTTTTTTTTTTTTGAGGGAATCTGTGGCTGTGGTAGTGATTATGAATCAGGGGCTCTTTATGAGAAAGCCTCTAACCTCACCTACGAAGGATTTATTTGCAGATTGTTAAAAAGATGTGCAAGACTCAAGTTTTATTAGGGGAAATGGTTTATTTTGGTCAACCACCAGACAGTTAGGCGACACCATTTTTGCATATGTAAGTAAAATGTTTTATTAAAAGGTTTTGGCTTTTGCTGCTATATAAACAATCATATATATTCACAGGCTGTCCTCTTTTGAGACTGCATGTAACAGGGAAGCCGATTACCTTCCTTTTCTTTCTGTTCTTTAAAAAGGCCTTTTTCTATCAGCTTGTAACATTACCCACTCCCACCCTCTTCCACCCATCAAAACTGTGCTGTAAATAAAGGACTGTCTCATTCCATAAAATGTAATAATAGTGAATCTGACATTTAAAAAGAAGCCATTTGTTATACCAGTAGAATATGTGACTAACCAATAGAACTGACTTCATATCTTGCCGTCAGAAGAACTGACTTTGTACTATCATACGGCATATGAAGAAGTTTGTCACATGACAGATACCCTTTTCATGACTGTAGCTTATCCTTTGACCTGAGCTGGAAGGGAAGGAAAGATGCCAAATTTTGAACCACCCTCAGCAGTTGTGCGACAGTTTCTCTCTTTTAATCCATTTTTCTGTTGCCCTTCCTTCCTCCACACCTCTTAGGGTTATCCCTCCCCCCCCCCTTTTGCCTCCAAACAACTCTGTGAGGTACATTAGTCTGAGAGTAAACAACTGGCCCATGGTCGAGCCTCATGTTGGAGTGGGGATTTGAACTCCGGTCTCTTGGGTCCTCCTAGTCTAACTCTTTGACCACTGCCCTACAATGATCCAGACATTGTGATTATTTATGTATATATTTACTTCCTTTGAACCCTGCCTTGTGTTGCAGTGGGAATCTGAAATTACTTACATCATTCTACTCTCCTGCCTTATATCCTCAAAACTAGGGGTGTTGTTGGGTGTAACAAGTTTAAAACACTTCAGTATTTACAGGGTTAATGTTGTTTGTATTAGTCAACAGGAAGTCACATGTTTGTTTGTACCCAATCTGTTTACACAATAGAAAGCCCAGGAACTTTGTAGGAACTTTAGCTCTCTGATTGGAAAACAATGTATCAGGTATTTAACATATTGAGGTTTCTCCTTCCTGTCCTTTTGTCTTGTTTGGAGAAGGAGACGCCATTCCTGTTTTATCTCCTAGCCATAAGGAGGTAGCAGTCTAGTTCTATTTGTTATTTTGTATCCCATTTACCTTTCCCATGTTTGGTTTATAGTAAACTTTTACTTTTTGAATACACATGGACTCAGTATCTCAATCTTTAATCTGCTGATGGTTATCAATTTTACTCTGCTTAAATATATTTTTACCAAGAATAACTAACAGGTGCGCACTGCAAAAAATCCCATTTCAATTTCAGGTTTGAGTTCTCTACAGGCCATGGTTTTCCTTAGGCTGGAATTTGGGGAGGGGTGTTTCTGACTGAATAATTATTTGGGGGCACAGTTTTCAGGTTTCGGGATTTCAGCACCTGAAAAGTGTGCCCTATAGGAAAACCTTGACCTGAAATTTAAAAAAAGAAACTTCCCCCTGCCGCGACTTGCTAAAATTTAAAATAGGAAAGGGAATGAAGGCATGACTTACCGGCTCTCTGAGGCCATGTCCTTCCATCCATGGGAGGTAGAGCCCTCCTGGCCCCCAAGTCTCCGGAGGATCATAAAAGCTTCCAAAACCTCATGGAACCCTTGCCAGCTGTGATTTGCTACTTAGGAGTCCATGTGCCAGCCTGGTGGCCATTCTTCAGCCATCTGGGCCTGGAGAGATCCTTCCTCCCACACAAGGAAGTCCCTGCAGCTAAAATCATGGGGGGGAGAGCCCGACCCCCCCCCAAAAAAAAGAAATACTCCTGAATATCTGGGAGATAACTTTTCATTAATCCCAGAATTCCAGGAGTGTTTATTTTTATTCAGAAATACTCATACTGAACCAAAATGGCTAATTTCAGAATAGGGTCAGAGCCAATATTCCCTCTAATTTTTTTCTCCTACTGAGCAGAGCAGTTCACATCCTGAGCAGAATCCTGAGCAGAACATAGCTGCTGTAATCTTAAAATGGGCAATGGATACTGCATGACCCTGTATGGCTCTAGACTGCTGCTGAGCTAGGATTGCCAGGTCTCTTATCTATTGTGGGGTGGGGTGGGGGGAGAAGCTCCCAGTCTGGGATATTCATGCATGCACGTAGCGTGTGTGTGCTGCGATGACATCACCCAGAAGTGACAGCATCACACTGGGCACTTCACCAGTGGATGCTCTAGCATTCGGCTTAAGAACTCTATGATACCATAGAGTTTTCAGGCCAAATGCTAGAGCATCCCCCCTGGAGACATGCCCAGCACAATGACATCACCTCTGGGTAACATCATCGCGCTGGGCATGTCAGCACAATCCAGGCACTTTGGGGGCAGGGTTCCCCCCACTGGCTGGCAAACACCCCCCGGGGGACCTGGCAGCCCTATGCTGAGCAGGGCTTCCTGTGTTAGTGAGTGGTTGAGGGAACATTGGAGCTGGGGTTTTCAACTTGGACTGGAAAATTCCTAGCAGTAGGGGGGGCCTAGGGAGACCAGGGTTTGAGGAGGGGAGGGACCTCAGTGGGGCACAATGCCATAGAGTCCATCCTCAAAAGCAGCCTTTGTCTCCATAGGAATTGATCGATTTCCGGGGATCAGTGGAAATTCCAGGAGATATTTAGGCCACACCTGGAGGTTGGCAAGCCTAGTTGTAACTTAGAACTGCAGTAGCAAAATGGGCAGAAGTCCAAAGCAAAAGAGGAAGAAGGGAAGGGAAGGGAAGATGGCTGGAAAGGTGGAGATTTGGGAGAGTGGCGGTACTTGGATGGAGGTGTACAGTCAGAATTTATAGGCAGGCTGGGTGGGGAACCCAACTGGACTCTACTGACTCGCCACAAAGGACATCGGAACAGTTTCAGCTTGTGTAGGTCAGTTGTGCACCTGTCCACATGCAGTGTAAATCCAGCCTGTGAAGTTGTGCAGATGCTGCCGTGCATATGTGAGGCCTCGCAGCTCAACACAATTTTTGAAATGATTTAACAGTTCAATCCTGGTGCTGGGTTTCATCATGAATCCTCAAAAGACCCATAAAAGAGCACAGTATTATTAACCGGGGGTGGGGGTGGGTGGGATGTGAAGCTAGCTGCAGGAGAAAGTCAAGACAAGTCACGTTGTCGTAGGTCTCTGCAAGGTAAAGTTTCAGAGAAAGGCAGAAAGAAGCAGAATCCAACATGAATAGTTCTGTTAACGGAGGTATAATAATGATAAGTCGCCTTACTATCGAAATGTGCTGACCTGCTTAAAGATACCCAGCAAGAGTTATTTGCCATGATTACTTTAAATATCACTTTCAGCTGGGGAGGGTAGTATTTAACACCATGTTACATAACATCACAGCTAAAGCACCATACATACCAATATCGGTATTGTGCTCTTGTCTCAAGGCCTCCCCCCCATTCCTTTTTTTTAAAAAAGTCTATATTTCCCACATTGTTTTCACAAATAAATGAAGGTGTAATTTTTCTCATGCGCACATTACATATTTGCCAAAACTATTTTTATGTGGCTCTTGGGCACTTATGTTGCCTGTAAGTTACATGTGGAGCAAGAAAATGATTGTGCTTCACTTGGAAGCGTTTTCAACAAGACCTGTGCCTGGAAGAGCAATTACGAAGTGCACAAAACGAGAACTTTCTCAGAGGTATGCGGCAGTAATAGGAACTCTTAAGGGCAGCACTTTATACTCCTGCTGCTCAAGGCCCAGCCTCATGTGTGACAACTTGTGAGCATTTTGAAATTCAGTATTTAGAAATGAGCGAGGGTATCTTCTGAATGGTTTTTGTTTGCTTTGCTTTCGCGTTCCTGCTGCTGGAGGACTCGTGAGGCCTAGGTGCCTGATCATTTCAGAGAGAAGATACCTTTCCCACAATGCTTTGGGGACCTCTTCTATGCAAGGCTTGTTGAAATAAAATGTTGGGTATGACAAACAGAGGTCGCAACCGCAGTGTGCTTTGAAAACCCGGGGCTCTAATGGAGTTCCAGATTCTCATGTTTACATTCCTTATAACTCACTTTAGGTTGCAGATCTGCTCAAACTTACTTAGTTCAATGGACTGACTTCAAAACAAATGTCCGTAGAACCAGGCTGTTAGCTACAAACTTGCCAAATGCTGTGACCACCACCACCACCACAAACATGGCTAAAACATTTTGTGGTGGTTTCCGCCATAGTATTCCACATCTAGATTTCTTAAAGGGCAACTTGGTTCCTTATTAGAGAAGTTAAATCCTCCCTCAGTTGGTCTGGACAGAAGCCTTTCATTGCCCTTTTAAAGTCATCGGTGCTAGTAGATATAGAAACCATGAGCACAGATAAACTGAAGAGCAAATGAGAGAGTTCCATGGAGGACAGGAACATCACAGAGTACTGGCATTGTGACTAAAGGGAACAGCAGACCTCTGAATACCAGTGTTACAAGGTAATTTTGAAAGAAGGCCTTGGCCTCTGTGTAGGGTTGCTAGGTCCCCTCATCACTCTGGCAGGGAGATTTGAGGGGTGTTTCAGGGGTGGGCAGGGATGCCCCCCAAGCCCTGCCTCCAAGCCCTGCCCACAAGAGCAACCACCCACCTGGCCACTCCTCTCCCTCCCCTCCTGCCTGATTTAAATTTCTTCAGTTGATCAGTAGGGACCACGTGACCTGCTGATCACCTGGAGGACCCTTTAAAGGGTCTTTTTGCGAGCTGAGTGTGCGGCCCACAACCACCCCTCTCCCTCCCTCCTGCTAGATTTAAATGGCCCTTCAGCTGGTCGGCAGGCCAAATGGTCCCAGCCGATCAGCTGAAGCCCTTTAAATTGGGCAGGAGGGGAAGAAGAGGGGTGGCCGGGTGGGTGGCTGCTCTTGGGGATGGGGCTTGGGGCTGAGCTTCCCCCCAACCAGCTAGCTAGCTGGGGGCATACTGGAGCCCCCCAAAGCAGGGGAACCCTTGCCCAGACCTGGGGGCTGACAACCCTACCTCTGTGCCCTGTTTCTTTGGCCTTCAAGGGAAAATGGTTGGTGACTGCATTAAACAGGATGCTGGACTGAATGGACTAACATATGGACTCTGGATAAACATATGGAGCAGAGGTCCATCAGTGGCTATTAGCCACAAGGTACAGATAGGATCTGTCAGTCTGGGGCAAGTGATGCTCTGTATTCTTGGTGCTTGGGGTGGGGTGGCAACAGTGGGAGGGCTTCTAGAGTTCTGGCCCCACTGGTGGACCTCCTGATGGCACCTGGTATTTTTGGCCACTGTGTGATAGAGTGTTGGACTGGATGGGCCACTGGCCTGATCCAACATTGGCTTCTCTTGTGTTCTCATGACTACTGGCCTGATCCACCAGGGCTTTTCTTATGTCCTGTAACATCTAAGTTAAAATACTTCATAGATGTAAAAATACTGTATATCACGGAGTCCTAAATGGGCAGTATACATAGTCTGCTGTGGTAAGAGAACTACCTTTGGAGTGGAGTACAGACCACATCTTGCCTGTAAGCCAGTATGCTTTCCTGAGGGGCTGCTGGCAATGAAAAGACAAGATAGTCTGCCCTTTCTCCTTTCCTTCTCTGTATGCTGCAGCCAGCCAAACAGTTTTTTAAGGATGCTAAAACCTTGCCCCATCCTGTCAAATACATACAATTTTTGTACAATTTCTGTTACCTGATTTGGCACTCTTTCTAATGGATCCAAATAGCAGTGAGTGTGTATCTTCACGACTTCAAGAGCTTATTGGATCCTTGTCTGCTGTAAAATAAAATAACACTATGTTGTAGGAAGTGACTGTTCTTTCCAAAATTACTGTCCTTCAGGGATGTATAATGTACTGTGATGAGTCAGTCTGTGATGACTAGCTTTCATAGAGATATTCACCAGCAGTTATCTCTTGCTTGGGGACAATCTCTTTCAAAATGTTGCATGAGTTTACATTTACCTGGAACTTTGTTCTGATTGTTTAGAGCTGTCCTAATGAGCAAGAGCATGACTCAGGCCATTGTACGTTTTCAGAATCCCACAAATGATACCCATTCTCATTATGTTTCATTACTCATTAGAGACATTAAAACTGTGTCACCGGATTTTCCTAGTTGATTACAACTGATGAGAAAAAAGGAGTGCAGGAGAGCAATACTGATCCACCTCCCTTTCCAGGAAACACAAGAAAGAAAATCATTATCTTCTCTGAAACGGCTATTATATTAAATGTGGCACCTCACTGACTGGTTACGTAGCCCAGATCTCTGTGGTACAGCATTGCCAGCCATCGTAATTGAATGCGCCCCCCCCCCCCATGAAGCACCCCAGTCGCTATTAATAGAGTCAAACTGTCTCTGCCACGGCCTCTCTCTAGCTGGCTGTCCAATATACCTTTTCAAGGAGGATCCTTGAACAAAGGAGTTACCTGTCTGAGGAGGGCAGAGTCAGCCAGCCTGAGCAGTAAAGAATGGTTTTGATTTCAGAGAAATACATCTGAGGAATGTCAAAGCATCAAAAAGGGGGTTTTGTTATAAAACCAGTGAATTTTTTTTCTAGGAGGATCCACTGTCCTCTAATTCACATAATCCTGTAAAGCAGGGATCTGTAACAAGCAGGTCATGAGCTACCAGCAGCTCCCCAGCTGCTGCAGGGCAGTAGGTGCATCCCTTAGCAGAAACCGGAAAAGACTGCAAAAAGGTGTGCTCCAGGCTATTGGTAGATTCAGGTGGGTAGCCGTGTTGGTCTGAAGCAATAGAAAAAAGTGGAAGGCCAGTGGTACCTTGAAGACCCACAAAGTTTAACTCTGGGTATAAGCTTTCATGTGTATGCCCACTTCTTCAGATCTGAAGAAGTATGTGTGTACATGAAAGGTTATACCCAGAATTAAACTTTGTGGGTCTTCAAGGTGCCACTGGACTCTAACTTCATTCCAGTCTTATGGTGTTCTTGTTGCTACTGCTGCTGTTGTTATTAACTTCACTTATCACCCACATTTCTCACTGCGACTCAAGGCAGGTTTTAAAATATGAAAAGCAATTCAATCAGATAGCAAAGACCTCCAATAAATTATGCAGTAAGACTAGGCTTACAAAACTGGAAAATAATGCATATATTTTTTTAAAAAAAATACTGTCTAAGGTACTAAATACTAAAAAAATACATACCATAATGAAGAAGGGGGATCCCGGATTACAAAGGTAGAAGACACTGCAGTTTTAAAAAAGAAATGAAAAGCATTTATTTCACAGGATTTTTCTCTGTGCTGCAGGGTTCATTTCTGTTGATCTTCCTTGTCCATGTTCTGCTTCTAGGATAGAACAAAACTGGGTAACTTTCGGGTGGAGAGTCACTCAATATTTTTTTCATTGCTTATATGTAGTTCTCATTGAAGGTAAGATTGGCCACCCCTAGGCTTGCCGGTCCCCAGATCAGGGCAGGGGCTCCTCTGGTTTGGGGGGCTTCTGCCCACCACCGGCCAGTTGGCTGGTGGGGGAAAACCCATCACCAAACAGCCACATCCCCGTGTGACTTCCCTGGCATGATGAGATCACTCGGAAATGACCTCATCATGCCAGGAACGTCACATGGGGACACTCTGTTTTGAGGACAACACTCTATGCTTTTGAGCTAGTTTTATCATAGAGTTTTGCCCTTAAACCAGAGTATTGCTGTGTGATGTCCATGGCTGGATAACATCACTTCCGGGTGATGTCATCACGTTGGGGATGTCCGAACCCCCCCCCCCCCTTCAAATCCCTCCACCAGAGCGACAAGGGGACTTGGCAATCCTAGCTGCCTCTTTGAGCATGAGCATGCCCTAACTGGTTTACATAATATAGCCTCCATGTGGAAGCCACCAGATCACTCCACATGGCAGCTACCTACACATGGTTAACTGTTCATGTGCAGCTTCTCATCAGCACACAGATGAGATTTTCTCCATCACGTGGCTACCATGCAAGAGCAACAACCAAAAAAAGACAACAGTATTGTGGTTGGAGTTGCCAGTCTCTGTGCACATCCACATGGATGGCTGGCCACATGTGACAGTTTCTTAAATTCAGTGCACTAAAATGACCTCCATGTGACAGCAACTACAATGCCCTGAAGCAAAACATGTGATTAAAAACGTAATAAAACAATGCTGAAGGGGGAGGGGGAGGAGAACACTTATGAAAAAATTAATGATTACCACCTGGAGGATTCCATATCTGCAGGTGTTTGTTGCTGGATTTAGCTTTCCAAAGCAGACAAAGACATTGAACACTGGACTTGCATCTTCAGCTGGTGTGAATCAACACACTTTCCATTGACTTCAAAGGTGAAACGACTTAAGCTGAACCTCTGTTGATTTAACCCAGTGCAAGAATTGGCCTGGAATCTGCAGCTTTGATTGCTCAAGTGTCTTCTCCAACAAGATCTGAAACATGTCTCATTTCTACTGGGGGGGCAGGGGGGGAAGTATTATGGCAGCTCAGAAGGTCAAGCTCGTTACAATGGTATTGGATGGGATCCCAACATGTTTTCAGTGCAGTACAAGAAAATAAATATGTTTCACCTGACTTTTCAGACTATGAGCTCATCCAGGCAATGAACTTGTTTCCTTTTCATAAGGATCACAATGCCAGAAAACAGATTTTTTTTTTAAAGGAAAGAAATAAAAAAAAATACTTGCTTTTAAAATTTGATTCCTGAAGTATCTTCTCTGGCAATGTTTGAGACATACTTCATTCTAGCTGGAAACAGCAGGCTGATACTGATAGCACATATATGCTGAAATAAGTCAAAAAGTTATCCTATTGACCACTAAGACAGCAACTGAACGTCTCAGTTTCAGGTGCCAAGCAAAGTGACTTTTGTTTATCCATCTGTTTGGCTTGCTCTGTTGACTTCTGGTAACAGTAGCTTTTGAGATGCTGGGGAGGGGCTGGTTCGTCCCCCCTTTTCTCCCCCATCCTTCAAAAAAATGGGTTTCATGACTGCTGATTATTAAAAAGGCAACAGTCAGGGCTTTTTTTTGTTTCCTGAAAAAGAGGAGCCGGAACGCTCAAGAGGGAAATGAAGTTTTCAATCGGTATACTAAAAACTCATAAACTTTAAAAAATGTTTAAAAGGATTTTGTTGAAGAGGTTCCAGAACTCCATTCTGATTCCCCCAGAAACCTCCCCCAGAAAAAAAGTCCTGGCAACTGTAATTTGTTTGTACTGTGTTTTATATTGTTTTAATAACTATTTTAGAATTTTATATTTTGGTTTGCTACCCCAGGAAACTGATGGTTGAGGGGAGGTATATAAATCTTCCTGTCTATCTGTGTGTCTGTCTGTCAGTCTGTCTGTCTGTCTGTCTACACACACATAGACACACAGTGGTCATTTTGAGCAGGAATGCACGGGAACACCATTCTGGAAGTAACAAGCCCAGGAGTGGGCACATATGGTGATGTGCTGTGGAAAAAAGCAAAAGCATACTAACTTGATCTGTATTTTCATGCTTGTTGTAGGGTAGCCTCCCTGCAAGAGCAAAGGAAACATAAAGTGTCTTTAGCCGAAGTGTAAAGCTGGCTCTCCAGCTCTGAGTTGGGAAATACCTGGAGATTTTTGGGGTGGAGCCTGAGTGGTGGGTGTTGCCTCCTAACACACTTTCAGTGATATCAGGGGGTGTGGCATATGCAAATATGTTATGCTAATGAGTTATGCTAATGAGCTCCTGCACCTCTTTTTCTACGAAATGTCCCCTGGCACACCCACCCACCCACATACCCACACCCACCCACACACACACCAGATAATTCTTTGACTGTCGGCGTCTAGTCTGATTTCAGATCTCTTTGGTGTTTCAAAATGCTGCTGCTCTGCAGTGAAGCAGTTTCCCTTCCTTGAAGATCGTCTCAGGCCTTGACGTGGAATTTGTATAAACATAATAGCATGCTATGGTGGCATAGCTCAGCGATATATTAAATTTTTGTGCATTGAATATCAATAACACGTTATTTGCAAGCCACAGTGTTTAGTGGCCTTTTATTGGTATACAGCCCAGTTTGAATATTTCTGTAGTTAGGATTTTGTCTTTTAATTGCAGAGGGCAGTCATCCGCATAGCAGATTAAGTGCTTGAATAATTAGGCTAATGTTTTGCTAGAAGTGGTAAAAAAAAGGTATGCACTTTCTAACTATAGCTTGTCATGAAGCTTGGATTGTGTTTTGGAGGGGGGGGATTGCCCATAGACTCATACATCAGCACCAGCTTGAAAAACCCGTTAAAGTGTATATAATGGGGAAAGGAACTGATCCTGGATTCATTTGATACCACATCCAACTAAAGTAATTATTATTAATCATGTATTTAGATGTCACAATACACAGGTACATTTAAGACCATTGAGATCAGCACACCTAAATCTTCCCTGAGTCATGGCCTTAATGTGCAATTATGTTCTCATTTGTTTTCACAAATGCTTGGATTAGGTTGCCATTTGGCTACCTATTATTTGATATTGGCTAAATCCCATTGAATATTCCACAAACGCAAGAATTGGCCTAGTGTGTTAGTAGCAACCATATTTTATTGCACCAAGACATACTCTGGTAGCAATGGCAAGACGTTGGCAAGGGACAGAACTTTAGGATAATGAATCCGTGGTTGTGATGGGCTTTGAACCTAACCTTACCATTTGAGCAGCCTTGGTGGGGAAACTCATGCTCCTGCTCTCCATTCCACTCCACTTACTCAGTGGAGCATTGGAAGAAAAGGGGGGGCAGTGTTGTGTGACACAGTGACATGGCTTCTGAGTGATGTCCTTGGAGTGATGTCATCCCATGGAATAGCTGTCTAGGAAGACCCCCAATATCTATAGTCTTTTTCATAGAGCATTTCTCTATCCCTAGAGCATTGCTCAATGCAGCGATGTAACTTCTGGGAAAAGACAAAAGCTCCCAAAATTGCCAGGCCTGGCAATCTTATTCGAACTACAGCAGCCAACTTTTTGTATTGACACTGGTCCTGTGCCTGTAACAGCAATCAAACTCCATAAAAACTAACCAAGGTGGCATTTGGTTAGTTCACGGGAAGGGCGAGATAGAAATCAAATTAAATAAATTTGCCCCGGCTGCGGTCACATGCACCAGTTGAAGTGGTGGGAAAGAGAGGCCATTTCCTCTAGAGGAATTTGACATGCAGTTGTGAGATCACACAGCCCATCACTATGTGACCAGACACAACTGTGGGTGAGTTGTATTTGGGTTTTTTACCATTTGTTTCCCTTGTGCATAAATGAGGAATCGCACCTCCACATTGAGGGCCCTCTATGGAGTATGCAATAATGTGCATACTGCGAAGGGGGGGAACATGGCATGGAGTGGGGGTGACATGATCAGACCATCCTGACTGCATGAGAGCGTGCTTGAGCAATCAGACAGGGGAAAGTCTGTTTGTGGCCCATTGGCAAGCATTAGGACCAGACTTTCCCCAGTGTCTTTTAACTCCACTTCCATGGTGGAGCAGCACGGGTTGTTGATGACTGCGGGATGCTTCCCAGATGTTGCTGTCTGATCGCTCCCTTTAGATCCATCAGGTATTCGCACCTATGTCGGATCTAAAGGGGCATGTGATTGCAGCCCCCATCACTTATGGGTGCTTAGTTCTTTGTAGTGCCCTTTTACAGTTGACTTTTAAAGAGGCTGAAGGTACAAAGTTCTCCTTTGACTGATGAGATGCCAAAAACAAGAGGAGTCTGGACCACTTGGCTATAAATTTTCTTCCTTGTACTTGCTTGGAGGATGCAAATGATTTCTTGTCTTCCAAACTGTTCTCAGCTCACCGAAGGTTTCAGCTGCAACATTTACCAGCAAAATGTGCAATTGTAAAAGATTTCCTTTCCATTCCAGTCGTAGCTCTAGTGGGCAGTTTGTCAATGAGGAATCAGGAAACATCCATTTAAGGCAATAATTTCTTGGGTATTCGGTGAAGTTTGACTTGCCTGGCATGGGTTCTCTTGGCTAAACAAACAACATATAGATCACTTTACATACCCATTTGTGTTCACTGTGGTCTCACTGCCAGAGCTGCTTTAATCTACCCCTCTACTTTATCTTCCATCTTAGAAGCGTTCTTTCTCAGTTTTCCAAAATATAAAGTACATTAAAGTGACACCCCTTTTTTTAAAAAAAACATATAAGTTAACAGTGTTATGAACTTTCTAAGAAACTCATTCTGGCATCTCACGTTTATTTTGAAGTAATTTTCACTGAAGTCATTCCCCATTAAACTTCTGTGGAACTTGTTTCCCTTTAAGTACACTCAGGATTTCAACCTAACGCCCTGGATGGCATAAAGTGGAATTACTTCAAACCCTCATAAAGAGCTCTGAACTCATTTTGTTTGCAGATTACTGTGTTACCGCTAGCAAACAGGCAGAGAAATCCCATGCTGGTAATTGAAACTTAGATTGGGTGGATATTGAAAACTTTGTGCAGCTGTACCTGTAACATCAATAAGTTGTACCTTTTAAAATCTTTTTAACTATTTTGTGGTCTACTTCTGGTTTGAGGTCTGAGGTTTCATGGGTACCTTTATGCTGTTTTTGTATCCCTGTATGCAAAAATATAAACCACAAGGGTAGACCATCAAAAGAGTCACAGCTTTCACAAGTAAACAGTAGACATCAGTCTATTGCAATACAGTAACAAACTGAAAATACAATAGAATTGGTGGTCGCAATTCAAAAACACTATATGCAAAATCAAAATACAGTTTGATGATAGTGAAAAAAATATCCAACAGGAGACTCCTCTATAACCGTTGAATATAATAGTGTCCAAAGGACCTAAAGTCCACAAAAAAGGCAGAGGATGTCCCAAAGCACAAACAAACTTGTAACAGCCGAAAACATCCTTCCCAGATATGCCAGACGTTTCAAAGCAATCTTCCTCAGTTGTATAGCTAAAAATGGAACCCAATTTCCACAGTAATGTAGGCACAGCTCATATCTCAAATGGAATCTGGCTTGTCTTTCATGCTTTGTTTTATTTTATACACTGATAACATTAACCCTTTGGGGGCTGGCTTTCAGGAGGAACTGTCAAAGATCTCTTCAGCTGTGGAAAAATTAAAGACATCTTTGCAGAATTTACAGTCTAGTGCTGGATCCTTTAACCTCTTCCTTCAAAAAAAGGGAGTGAATAGGATTCAAGCACTGCCATCCTCTCCAGGCCTAGAGGTCCAGGGTTCTACAAATACCCTCAAAATAGCAATAAAACAGACTTGTCATCAAGAACTTATTGATTTGAATATCACCTTTCTTCAACCAATTGTGTTGTTCCAAAAGGTAATGCCAACTGCCCAAAGGAAGACTTTAGATGGCTGGGCCCCCGTGGACACCTCAGAGCCAGTGTTCCCTGTAAGCTGAGTTAGTGTGAGCTAGCTCACAGGTTTTTAGCCTCTGGCTCACACATTTTTGTCTTAGCTCAGGAAGGATGGCTGCACAGCAAACTAATTTATGCAGTAGCCAAATTGCTCACTCACAACTTCAATTACAGTAGCTCACAAAGTAGAATTTTTGTTCACAAGATTCCACAGCTTAGAGGGAGCACTGTCAGAACGTCCCTTTTTTAAGTGTATGTATGTGGTTGAGTGTGTGACCTGCGTGCTAGCATGCCTGGAAGGAATGGTGACTTCTGGCAACTCCTACTGGGGCTCGGACATTTTCATAGAGGTGGCTTGATATGCCTGCCTCTGTGTCCTGGCCCTGGTATTCCTTGGAGGTCTCCCTTCTAAGCAGGGCCGTCCCCACTTAGCTTCCAAGACCTGATGAGATTGGGTCTGCCTGAGCTATCCAGGTTAGGGTGACACCTCAGAACTTCCTTTAACAGATGTGGAGCCTTTATTATTTACTATCACAGAAGGTGATAGAACTGAGCCATCTGCTGTTAAACTTCTAGGTGATAACTGTCCATCCTTGTTTGCAGTTCATATGGTATATTGATAACCTATGATGATTTTATGCAGTTTTTATTTGTAAGGCACATTAAGCAAGATTCTGAGGAGGCTGTATGAAAATTTCCTTTTTAAAAAAGTGCCACAATCACATTGATTCTATCACAGGTGGAGCCACCCTAACAAGGCAGTTTGAGCCTGAAAGGAACTCTTCTTTGTCCTAGCTTGTAGACAAGTACATTGAAGGAACAGGTAACTATGGGAACAGCCTTTGACATGATTTCACATTGTCCCAACCTGACCTGGATGTCCCAGACTAGATTGACTTCATCAGATCTCAGAAGATAAGCTGTGTTGGCCCTTGTCTGTACTTGGATGAGAGACCACTAAGGAATACCAGGCTAGCTATGCAGAGAAAACCAATGGCAACCCACCTCTGTTCATCTCTTTTTTTTTAATTCGTAATTTTTATGAAATAATTAAGAGAACAAATACAAACGTTACCATATATATAGTTTTTGATCTACAGTTGGTTTGATTTAGAAGTTACAGGTTATAAATATGCAAAATAACTTTATATAATGCTACAGTTGTAAAAGATCTATAGGGTAAACATTTTTCGGCACTTTGTTGTTTGCTGTCATGTACTCTAATATTGGGTACCAAATTGCTGGAAATCAGGCTTTTTGTTTAGTATTATCATTTAGGACATTTTTATACGCTATCTTTTCCATTACAGAGAACTGCCAAATTCTGTCATACCAAAGTTTGATTGCTGGCGGGAGGTTGTTTTTCCATTTAATAGCTATGCAAGTTCTGGCTGCTGCTAGTAGGTAATCCATTAGTATTTTTCTCGTATTCAGTAGGTCGCAGTTTTCCCATAGTGATAGTAGTAGTAGTAGTTCCAGTTTGTTTGGGATCAGGTGATTTGTTATTTTATTTATGTCTTCAATTACTTTGTCCCAAAACTGGGCTATGCTTGGGCATGACTACCAGCAGTGGATGAAGTTGGCTGTTGATCCACATCCTTTCCAGCATAGGGGGACTGTGGACGGATAAATGTAGTGCAGTTTTTGCGGTGTTAAGTAGCATCTTGTTAAGATCTTAAGAGATTGCATTTTGATGTTGATAGATTGTGATTGTAGGGTTGAGGACTTCCAGATGGACTGCCATTGTTGTGTTGAAATGGTTCTATTGCAGTCTTGCTCCTAGCTATTCTGATATGCAAACGGCCTTTCGATGTTTGTCTGTCCCAAAATGTTATATATTATGGATATTAATCCTTTCGAGGTTGCAGTTTCTGTTTTTATGATGATTTCAAACAGGGTGAGAGGCTTTGATCCAATATTTTTGAGTTGTGTTGTGTCGAATAGATGTTGGAGTTGCATGTATTGGAACCAAGGTAGCTTTGTTCCTGCTTTTTGTTCTAAATCAGATTTGTTCATTAGTTTTCCCTTTTGGGTGATATCTAGTAATCTTGTTAATTTGGCCTCTTTCCATTTTGAATAAGTGGCTGGGTTTATTGCTGGAAGAAACCATCTCTGGCCAGTAAATGGGGAGAGCAAGGATATATTTGGGACTAGCTTAGAGCATTTTGTATCCCATATTTTAAGTGATGGGAGTAAAAATTCTGCTTTTTTTACACTTGTGGGTCTACGTTGTTTTTTTGGCCCAGACTAATTCTTGTAGAGATAAATGTTTGAGGTGACTCTGCTCTATCTGTTTCCAGTCCGTGTTGATCGCCGGAGATAGTGTTATTACCAGTTGTGATAGCTGTGCTGCCTCATAGTATCTCTTGAGATCTGGTAATCCCATCCCTCCCATTTTCGTGTTTCGTTGTAGGATTTTAGAGTTGATTTTGGGCCTCTTGAAGCCCCATATAAATTTGTTCAATGTTGCTTGCCATTGACTGAAATAGTTGTCTGTGATTGTTATCAAGATCTTTCTGAAACAAAATAAGAGTTTAGGGAAGGCGAACGCTTTTACTAAGCTGATTTTGTCTGCCCAAGATAGTGGCAGTTTGTCCCACCTGTGGAGTTCAGTTGTGATTTCTTTGAAGGTTTTTATATGGTTGACCTTCATTATGTCCTTTAATTTTAGCGGAGTCCATATTCCCAGTTGTCTCCAGGAGTTTGTTATCCATTTGTATCTGTAGCGGTCTTCTATGTATTCCTTAGTTCTTGGTGTGACGTTGATTGGGTATGGTTCTGTTTTGTTGAGATTCACTTGCAATCCCGACACCACCTTGAACTCCTGTAGAGCTTTCTCTACTGCTTGTAAAAAACTTGTCAGCTTAGTTAAGTATAGCGACATGTCGTCTGCGAAGAGGCTGGCTTTGCATTCTACGTTGTTAACTTTTACCCCTGATTTAGTTTTGTTGTCTCTAATAGCAGAAGCGAGAGGCTCTATGGCTAGAGCGAATAACAGAGGGGACAGGGGGCAGCCCTGCCTTGTCCCTCTTGTTATGAGGAATTCTCCGGACGTAGTTCCATTGATTTGTAGATGTGCCTTGGGGATTGCATATAGCACTTCTATAGCTCTACAGAATTTATCTCCAAAGCCTTTAGCTGCTAATGTTCCTTTCAGGAATAGGGGTTCTAATTTGTTGAATGCCTTCTCTATGTCAAGAGACAGTATAGCCGCCTCTATGTTGTTCTGCTTGCAGTGGGATATTACGTTCAGCGATTGCCACCCCAGCCAGAATAACGAGACAGACAACGGTTTGGAATTAAACAAGGGCCACTTTATTAACTATTCAACAGAACATTGCAGCAACAGGCAAAACTAAGCAACCACAGGAACAGGCGAGGCAGGCATTACTCCCTGACACAACCTCCTTGCCCTTGATATGGGCGGGTCACCTAGCTACAGTCTTGAGCCAGCCAAATTCTGGCTCGTAACTGGCAGCCCAGCATACTGGTTGCCCCCCAGGAGTGCCTACCCCTGAGGCTGCACATACCTTCAGGGAGGAGCCTAGCCAGAGAGGTTCTCAGAGGTGATCACCATTCTCCATCCCAGACCGCACAGCCCTGGGGCAGTTCCTGATGACCTCCTGTTCCCAAACGGGATATGCCATGAGGCGCTCACCAGTTCCATTTTCTTGCTTGCACAAACCTGCCAAGTGACCAATCTATTTAACACTCATCCACCACCTATACCCTTAGTCCACTGGCCGCAGTGTAAGGCAGGCAAAAACACCTCCACCTAAACAGCCAATCCAGGTAGAGGAGAAAAATTCCTACCCGGCCCCATTGGCAACCAGCAACAGCCTACACAGCAAACAGGGCAGGTGGGTGGGCGAGTATGTGGAGTGAGTGATGGAGGCGGGAGTGGGGTGCCATCTTTTAAAGGTCAGCCCCGCCCCTGCCTGCTCTGATATCGCGCGAGAGTGCGAGTTAAGTTGCTGCCCACTCTCCGGTGAGGTGGCAAAGTGGCCCCCGGGAGCCATGGCATTGCCAGGAGCCCAGTTGCCACCCCAGCCAGAATAACAAGACAGACAATGGTTTGAAATTAAACAAGGGCCACTTTATTAACTATTTAACAGAATATTGCAGCAACAGGCAAAACTAAGCAACCACAGGAACAGGCAAGGCAGGCGTCACTCCCTGACACAACCTCCTTGCCCTTGATATGGGCGGGTCACCTAGCTCCAGTCCTGAGCCAGCCAAATTCTGGCTCGTAACCGGCAGCCCAGCATACTGGTTGCCCCCAGGAGCGCCTACCCCTGAGGCCGCACATACCTTCAGGGAGGAGCCTAGCCGGAGAGGTTCCCAGAGACGATCACCATTCTCCACCCCAGACCGCACAGCCCTGGGGCAGTTTCTGATGAACTCCTGTTCCCAAACAGGATATGCCATAAGGCGCTCACCAGTTCCATTTTCTTGCTTGCACAAACCTGCCAAGGCCAAGCCTCTGCTTTGGCCTTCGCTACCCCATTCAGCAACAGAGTGTCAACCGGATCCTGTACTGCAAGTCCTCTAAAAATATCCCATTGCCCTTGTCTGAGAGGTGCACCCCATCAGGCCTATACAGGTCTGGAAACTTGAACTGTATATTGGGGTGTGGCAAAAACAGACCCAACCCAGCCTCCATGGCTTTCCTCATCTGACTGTTGGCCTTACGCCTGGCACAGTCAATACACCTGGGGTCCTTAACATGCCGCTACACCTGTCAGGAAGCATGGCTGACCACACGATCTGCACACCAGGCCACTGTGCTCTTATCCTCGCAAGGTCGGCCCTGGCCTGCAACACAAGGGCCAAGCCCTTCATCAGCCCCAAATCATTGCCCCCCAGGTATATAACAAGGACATGAGGGGGAGGCCCCCGCCTCTCCTCAAACAACAAGGGAAGGAGCGCAGGCCACCTCATGCCCCTCCTTCCCAACCACTCGATCGTTGCCACTTCGCTAAGGCCAAGCTGAGAGCCGACGGGTGTCCTCCGTGCCCGATGAGCTGCCCAGAATATCATGCTGTGGCCACAGACAGTGACCCTTCGTCTCGTCTCGTGGCCCGCAACACCTGTAAGAAGAACTTCATTAACAACTGGGATAAGAACTTAAAGAGCCTCGACAGGCTTACACATTGCAGCACCTAACATAACCCCTATAGCAATGGGATTTCCATCGCCCAATCCTCTGGATTTCACTGCCCTGGTACCCGATAGCCGAAGCCATTGATGCAGCCTGCCAAGTGACCAAACTATTAAATTCTCATCCACCATCTATGCCCTTAACATCTGCCACAGTGTAAGGTAGGCAAAAACACCTCCACCATACAGCCAATTCAAGTAGAGATGAAAAATTCCTACCCGGCCCCAAATGGCAACCAGTTGAAAAACCTATACTGCAAACAGGGCGGGCGGGTGGGTGAGCACGCGGAGCCGAAGACGCATGTGGGAACGGGGCACTGCCTTATATAGGCAGCCCCGCCCGCTGACTCCAAGATCGCGCGAGAGTGCACCAATCCCCACTGCCTCACACTTGGGTGAGGTGGCAAAGCGGATCCGCGGTGTGACAAGTTGCCACCCCAGCCCAAATAACGAGACAGACAACGATTGGAATTAAACAAGGGCCACTTTATTAACTATTTAACAGAACATTGCAGCAACGGGCAAAACTAAGCAAGCACAGGAACAGGCAAGGCAGGTGTCAATCCACGACACAGCCTCCTTGCTTTTATCATCTTGAGGTCAGCCTTGGCTTGCAGGACAAGGGCTATGCCTTTCATCAGGCCCAAGTCGTTGCCCCCTAGATGAATGACTAGGATGTGAGGAGGAGGCCCCCACCTCTCCTCAAACAAAAAGGG
The DNA here is from genome assembly GCA_029233225.1 of Lepidodactylus listeri. NCBI lineage: Eukaryota > Metazoa > Chordata > Lepidosauria > Squamata > Gekkonidae > Lepidodactylus > Lepidodactylus listeri. The sequence continues at coordinate 128,243,397 of JARCFY010000004.1, forward strand.
CAGGAGGGCAGGCCACCTCATGCCCCTCCTACCCAACCACTCAACCGTTGCGACCTCGCTAAGGCCAAGCTGGGAGCCGATGGTTGTCCTTCGGGCCCAATGAGCTGCCCAGAAGACCATGCTGTAGCCGCAGACTATGACCCTTCATTTTGTCTCGCAGCCTTCAGCACCTGTAAGTGGAACCTAATTAACAAACGGGCAGCAACAAAACTCTCAACGGAGGTGGTACCTGGAGGGCCTAATATAAGTTTTGTAACAGCTGGATTTCCAGTGCCCAATTCTCTGTATCTCTGGACCTCTGTACCCCATCATGGAGGCAGCCGATGCCGCCCCAATCCTAAACAAATGGGTCCCAAAGCGGACCCCACCTAGACCCAGCCGTACCAGCGCCCTCTGTGTCACGGACCAAAACTGAAACTTGGTCAAGGGAGAGCCATCCAAATGCTGGAACAAGTAACCGGGGCGGTCCCCCCGAAGTGTTATATACCTGCTCAAAGCGGCAACTGGGCACAGAGCAGCCTCAGAGCATCGTTCCAAAGCAATGACTGTTCCCTTCCCACGTTGGTCAGTCTTCGACCTGTGCAGCACAATCTGGATCCCAGAATTTTGCAGACAAATGTCCCCCCACTCTAAAGCTCTACTTGAGTTGTCGTTGCGCGACGAGGGCACCAGCTCGCTAATCCTAAGTGCCCCCAAAAAGGCGATCAGTGATGCCGCATGAAAAAGCACAGCCTCATAGGTGTTGCTGCAACATGCGACCCACTGAGCATCAAGCCCTCGCAGTACCGCCGGGGTTGAAGGTTCCCTAGTGTCAGTGACCCTACCAGTCTCGCAGGACAAACCCTTGAGCATTTTCCGAATGCAGAAATCGCCCGTCGTGTCCTCATGGCCAGAAGCCTTACTGGCGAAGGCCAGAGAGGACAGCTTACCTCTGATAGTGTGCGCTGAAATGCCCTCACATCTCAGTGTCACACAAAAGTGCATTAAATGGGACACTGGGATAGGCCAAACCTGTTCCAGATCCGCATCCTCCTGGAAGGCCAGGAACTGCTTACCGGCCTTCGTGTAAGCTCTCTGGGTGGAAGGGGCAAGGGCCAAGCTCATCGCCTTGTCGGCCTCAGACCTCGAATCTCCCATACCTCTTCTGGCAGTCTGGCTGGTAGACGGTCGGCCTCTGGTGCCAGATGATGGAATCTCTCCATCTGTTTACGAGAGAGTGCATCAGCGACCCCGTTGTTCACCCCTGGAACATGCCGGGCTCTGAACAAGATGTTGCAACGCAAGCATTGTAGCGTAAAGGCACGCACCAGAGCCATAACCCTGGGGACCGTGATGAAAGGGAGTTGATGACATGCACGGTGGCCAGATTATCACACCAGAAATGGACCGACCGATTCGCAAGCTCGTCGGCCCAAATCCAAACCGCTGCAACAATGGGAAAAAATTCCAGAAAGGTAAGGTCCCTGACCCACCCATGCTGAAACCAATCGGCAGGCCAGTTTCCCATACACCAATGCCCCCTAAAGTATACCCCAAAACCTAAGGAGCCTGAAGCATCTGAAGAGATCTGCAGCTTCGCCTCTAACAAGAGTTCTTCACGCCAAAGGGACACCCCATTGAATGACCGCAAAAATTGCCGCCAAACAAGGAGATCCTCCCTGACGCGCTTGGTAACCCTAGTCCTATGATGTGGGAGATGGAGGCCCCACATAGATTCACATAACCTGTGCACAAAGGCCCTGCCAGGTGCCACAACCCGGCATGCAAAATTGAGGTGGCCAGCAAGCTGCTGTAACTCCAGCAGAGTAATCTTGGACTGCCCCAAAGTGGTGTCAACACGGGCCAGCAAGGCAGACAGTTTATCGCATGGGAGCCTACAGCACTGGTTGTCCGAATCAATCTCAATACCCAAAAATGTTAGAACCGTGGCAGGGCCCTCAGTTTTTTCCTGGGCGAGGGGAACACCTAGCTCCTTGGCAAGGCCAATAAAACTTGACAACAAGAACGCGCACTGTCCAGTCCCCCAAGGCTTCACCAGAAGAAAATCATCAAAATAGTGGGCAGTGCTGCTGAGCCCTGTCCTGAATCTCAAGGCCCATTCCAAAAAGGAACTGAACCTCTCGAAAGCAGAACAGGACACAGAGCACCCCATGGGAAGGGCACGGTCCATATAGAAGTTGCCTTCAAAGGCAAATCCCAGCAACTCAAAGTCGTCAGGATGGACTGGAAGGAGACAAAAGGCAGACTTGATGTTGCACTTCGCCAACTCAGCCCCGCTGCCGCAGAGGCGAACCAACCGCATGGCCTGGTCAAAGGAGGTGTACCGGACGGAGCACAGCTCTGCTGGTATGGCGTCATTCACCGAGCCCCCACATGGGTAGGACAGGTGATGAATGAGGCGGAACTCACCTGGTGCCTTCGTGGGCACAACTCCCAAAGGGGAAACCTTAAGGTTAGGAACGGGGTGGTGGTGAGAAAAGGGGCCTAGGACCCTCCCCTCCCCACATTCCTTAGCTATTTTTTTCCTTACAATTCTCTCCATGCCTATGACAGACTTCAGATTGGAAGCGAAATAAGGAGCCCTAATACCTAGAAAAGGAATTCTAAAACCAAACTTAAAACCTTGCCACAAATAAATACTATCCTGGTGGTTGGGGTAGCAACCCAGCCATCGCCATAGGGCGTCCAATTTAACTGGGCTGGGGCCCTTTGTCAGCAGGGGGATTTGGAGCCCCCCCGCCTCCAAAACGTTTTCCTCCTCTCCCCTTGCCCCCTCCTTTCGGCCTGGGACAGCTGGATAAAGCGTGAGGCCCAGTGCACAAGGGGCACTCATGCCGAAAGGAACAGTTCTTGCACCCACAAGAACCGAGGGAAGTAAATTCCCAACAAAGCGGACGTCTTGAAGGAGCCTGCCCAGACTGACCACGGGAAACCACCTGCGAGGGGGCCCTCTTTACCAAGTGGCCACTGTGAGTCCTCTCACTACCTGAAGTCCTACCATGTGACATGATCTGCAGCCACAAATCCGGATGGATTTTATTCCACCACATGGCAGGGTTCATGGCTGCCCGTATCCTGAATTCTTCATCATACAGAGACCAGGCAGGGCTTGGAAAATCGGAATAGGCTTTGTAAATGATGTCCAAGTATTGGAGCATCACAGAAGCCCTCCATGGCTGATGCCGCACAATTACATGCGGCATAGATAAGGAAACCGGGAAACCAGTTCGCCCAGGTCCTGTCAACGACACGGTGCTTAAGGCGCTCTTTTCTCTATCATCGAGGTTATCCTTATCCTTCTTCTCCAGCTCCCGGTAAAGAAGGCTAAAGACATCCACATACTCCCATCTGATAATTTTCTCTTTGGTAGCGATAGACAGATGATCACCCAAAGGCAAATCCATGGCACTGCTAGGCAAAGCCCCTGGGGAAACCATATCAAATAGGCTAAAAAAGGAAACTTAATTTAGCATAACTAGAGCTTGTGTGCTATAAGCTACATTTCTTTGGAAATTCTTGGGCTTGGTCAGTTAAGTGCTGGTATCAGGATCTTGCTTCCCTTGTGTGGAGTGTTAGGCTGGTCCATCTTTCTTTTTGTTGACTTCCTCATCTGGTCACTTATAGGATCCACATTGAGTTGTTGTAGGAGGCTGTTTCTTGTGGTGAAGTCCTTTACGTAGTAGGTTTTCCCTTGGTGTTTGGCTTTCAGTGTTCCTGCTCCCACCCATATGTAGGAGACATTTATTTCCCTCAGCTTGGATGCAATAGGCTTCCATTTTCTTCTCAGAGATAGTGTCTCAGAAGACAAGTCTTGCAGTACTTGTACTCGTTTGTCTCCCAATAGCAGAAAGTCCTTTTCTCTAGCTGCTGAGATTATTTTCCTCCTGACATAGAGAGGAGAATGAGGCTAAAATGTCTCTAGGTGGTCTGATCTTTGGGTTTGCTAGGGAGCCCATTCTATATGCATAGCCTATGAAAAGGGGGGTGGTTTCCTCAAGCTGCATTGTGGTGGAGAGCCATCTATATAGCCAGATGCAGAGGTCTGTGTTGCTCTCCAGTTGTTCGTCTATGCCTCTAAATTTTAGGTTTGAGCGGCGAGAGATATCATCTAGGCTCATAGTTTTTATTTTCAACTCACTACAATCTTTCTTTAAATGTAGCATTTCTTCTTGTAAATTGTAACCTATCTGGAGTGCTGAGTTTGCTATTTTTTAACCGCCTGAAAGGGCAAGGTAAGATCCTCCAGTTTTGTCACTAAAAGGTCTATCATTCTTTTAAGTGTGGCTAATATAGAGTCCTCAAACTTGTCAAAAAGGCCCATTAGGTCTGATTTTTCACCAGTTCCTCACCATTTATCGTTGTGGCAGTTGCAGCCTCCATTTTGGAATCTATCTCCGATTTGTTGTGGGAAGCTTGTTTTCTCTCTTCTGATGAGACTAGGGCTGCTGGCACCTCTGAAACTAGTCTCAGTTTTTTCCCAGACTGTTTGCCCATCACCAGGTGTTGGAAATTTGTGTCTCCGATTGCTTTGATATCAGCAGGAAAGGGTTGGGATTGGGAGCTTCACACTACCGTGTCTACCATCCACCTACGATGCCCCGCCCCCCTTTCTCTGTTTATCTCTTGCCGGGAAAACCCCACAGGATTGCCATAAATTGGCCACAAGTTGGCTGTGACTTCATGACACTTTCTACCACCAACATTGCCCCCCCCCCCAGCTCTCAGGAAAATCAGTGGAGTCTCCCAAATATAAGGTGTTGTGGTGCTCTGAACATATGCCTTTAGGGCTGCCAACAGGTATGGAGAAAAATGTCCTGTCCCTTTAATGGAATTTTATTGTTTGGAAGTGAGCAGCTGAAGCTTTTCATGGCATGAAGGTAAATAACACCCCCTTCTAAAGAAGATCCCACTAAGCCTCTGTTGAAGCGAAAAGACACCCCACACACACACATGGAAGAAGAGGAGAAAGTTTTTATAGCCCACTTTTCTCTACCTTAAGGAGAGTAGATTGTGGTTGCATTCCCTCCCTCTCCCTACAGCAGACACCTTGTGAGGTAGGTGGGGCTGAGAGAGTTCTGAGGGAACTGTGTCTGGCCCAAGGTCACCGAACCAACTTCATGTGGAGGACTGGAGAATCAAACCCAGCTCTCCAGATTAGAGTCTGCTGCTCTTAACCACTACACCATGTTTTTATGGATCTTCCTCAGATGCCCAATTGTACCAGTGCTGATGCCACAGAGTGGCCAACCAGCCAACAGACAAAAGATTCTCCCTCTCTTCTTCTTCTTCTCCTCCTCCTCCTCCTCCTCCCTCCTCCTCCTCCTCCTCTGCTTTAGCAAAATTAGGAACACTTGGTACACCCTTCCCATGGGCTTCCTATGCTCTGGCCTAAGCTTGGAACTGGACTTGCAGAAATCAAGCTGTTTTCCTTTATGAATCACTCCATCCTGTTAGTAGATAATTGGATTTAACCTTTCACTTCCTTGTGCAGTGGACACACTACACAGGCCATGGAAGAGAAGAAAAGGAGTTGCTACTTCCCTCCTCAACTGATTGTCCTCCTCCTAATGTTTATGGTTTAGTATTCCGCCCTAAACTGAAGTCGGTTTGCTTGCTGCAACATTATTCGTGTTTAAATACAACATGCTAAACAGTCTGTTAAAGATATACCAAAATCGTGGTTATCAAAGGCCTAAACATTTTTTTTAATTCCCCAGTTAGCCTAGGCAAGTAAAAGGTTGACTGGGTCAATAGCATTTTTCTTTCTCCAAGGCTGTCTCGGGACAGTTGTGAAAGTTGACCTTTGTGTCCCTGGTGGAATGAAGCAGCTGTTGATTTAGCGCCCCACAGTATGCACTTTGACACTTGTCCTGCTAATATGAGACCCCCTGAGAAATAGTCTAGCAATCAGAAGGAATAGAACATAGCAGGCACAACCAATTGGGTAGTTTTCCTGCCCAAGCCCCAATGGAAGATGGACAACAGCCTTTTTTTGGTTTTGGTTTGGTTTTGAAAAAGCATGTTCCTGTGTAGTTCTTATTCACTTCAAAGGTACTGGTGTAGGAAAACTGCCCAGTGGCTTGTGCTAAGGCCAGCCAGCCATACTGGCCAGTTAAGTAGGTGCCTAATTCAGCAATCCATACATGAACCAAGAGAGCATTGCAGAACCCTCAATGGCATGGCCTGGAGCATCTCCAGGCTCCACCTGTGTAGAGTCACAAAAACAAACGAAACCCTTTTGGGATGACCCTGGATTGTGTCCAGTACTTGGGTTGCTTCCATCTGTAATAAGTGGCCCTTGATGTTAAAGCTTAACCAGAATAAGAAATCTGGCACCTGATGTGTGCTATTTTATATTTAACTCTTTCACCCTGTGATGTGCCTCGTGAGGCTGTTTTCTAAAGAGGAGCTTTTAATGATAAACTGTCCAGACTTATAATCGAGCACTGCACAGAGGTGATGGAGAATGCAGCTCTTCTATTAGATCCTGTTTGTATCCCTTATTTTCTTCCTTGACTTTTGGATGGTTATGTAATGTGCCAATCTGCAGAAGAGTCAGTGTCGAAATAAATATTAGGTAAGAGTTACAGACATAGGGCTGGATCCAGCCATCTTTTTCGCTCAAGATCACCCAATTCCCTTCCATACTACACCCCTCTTCCCAGATGGTTTTTGTACATGCAAGTCTCAGCATAGCCAAAGAGGATTTCTCCTTTGTTTTTCACCAGCAGAAAAGCTGGTTGGATCCAACCCACAGAGATTAGATTATCTGATCGTTTTAGGGATTTATAGGATCTCCCTTTAAAAATGCTCACCTTCCTTTTTCTAATACGGAGAGGGGAGCAAAGGTGGAAGCAGAAAGAAACTCCCAGTCTAAGACCACCAAGTTGCTGATCATGCCTTGAATGGAATTATGCTCAAGATCTTTTTAGCTGTGAGTGAAAAAGCAAAACAATTCATTTTCTTTAATTAAATTATTGGGAGAAGCAAAACCCATTATTCCTAATGCTCACAAAAAAGAAAATTAAACTGCTGCCGTCTGAATGAAACATTCAGGTCATTATCTTTAATGGAGGTGGTCTTATTATTTTACACTGGAGCTCTGTTACAGATTCACCATCTCTATTCTTCTGTGCAGAAATTCTGTACCTTAAACAGCTAGCTGGCAGGCAGATTCTCAGGAGGTGAGGCTTTTCTGGCAAAGAGATAATCTAGAAATAAATAATTTGGATATTTATACCCCACTTTTCTCCCCAGTAGCAACCCAAATAGCTCAGCTTAGCCTGAGTTCATCAGAGCTAGAGAACTAAGCAGGGATGGCCACCATTAATACTTGAATGGGAGACTGCCGAGGAAGACTGGGATTCCTGTGCAGAGGAAGGCAACGGCAAACTACCTCTGAACATCTCTTGCTTGGACAGGTCACCATGAGTTGATTAAAACTTGATGGCATCTTTTGTCTCTCTGGTATGTTCTTCTTCTTCTCTCTCTCCTCTCCTTCTCTCTCTCCAACATCAGTCTCCCCTCTTTCATTTTAGTCTGTCAACCACCCCCCAAATCCCCAGGGATTTCTTTACCCAGAGTTGGCAACCTTGCCTGCACATGAGCTAGTCCAACCCTGTTGAAAGGCCTTCTGCCACAGTCAAATTAGAATCCCAGCCTCTTGAGCTTTTAGTAATTCAAGTATCCTTACATTGACAAATACATGGCCAAATACTTTGGCCACCTAGTGAGAAGGGAGCACTCACTGGAGAAGACCCTGATGCTGGGAAAGATTGAAGGTCAAAGGAGAAAGGGACGGCAAAGGATGAGATGGTTAGACAGTGTCATCAATGCAGTGGACATGAAATTGAGCGAACTCCGGAGGATGGCAGAAGACAGGAAAGCCTGGCGTGATGTGGTCCATGGGGTCATGAACAGTCAGACTCGACTGTGTGACTGACAGCAACAACAACAACAACAACATTGACTCTATTGTTCAGGCACAAACAGCAGCTAAAACTGTGAACAGCCTTTGACAAATAAAGCTAAATCAACTAAGTGGCTCTGTTTAAGTGCAGCTTTCAACAACATCCCATTAAATTCACAGCCAAATCATCAACAATCATCAGGCTGAAATAGGCAAGGGACGTTTAGAGGTGGTTTGCCATTGCCTGCCTGTACATCACAACCCTGGTATTCCTTGGAGATCATCCATCCAAATACTAGCCAAAGGTGACCCTGCTTAACTTCTGAGATCTGACGAGATCAAGCTAGCCTCAGCCATCTAGGTCAGTGCCTTGCACTTCTCTTTACCCAGGCTTTTTATTGAAAGTTTCATCTTTTTAATGGTGGCTTTCATGGGCTACTTCTAGCCCGTGGGGCTGTTTTATGGATCCCATTTCAGGCTACTGAATATTGCTTTATAATTTTTTTATGGCTTTAGCAGGATTTTCATAGCTGGTTTTATTTATTTTTATTTACTACATTTATACCCCACCTTTCTCCACAGTGGGGACTCAAAGCAGCCTCCATCCTCCTACTGTCCTCCATTTGATCCTCACAACAGCCCTGTGAAGGAGGTTAGGCTAAGAGTGTGTGATTGACCCAAGGTCACCAGACAGCTTCCATGACAGAATGTGGATGTGTCTCTCAGATGCAGAATGTGTCTTCCAGATCCCAGCCCAGCCCTATAGCCCCTACACTACACTGACTTTCTCTGAATGCTGATGATTTTATGCTTTTGTTGTTCTGTGCTTTTGTTGTTCTGTTGTTTATTCTGTTTTGAGCCACCTTGAGTAGGTCTTTGGAAAGGAGGCATTTACATTTTCTAAATAAATAAATTCTAAATGAATAAATCTGAAAATCCAAGCAACAGCCTTTGCCATGAAAATATACCTTCACGTGAACAAACTGTACATCATATAAGTCAGACAAGACCTCTTTGCCTTCAGGATCTGGAATGCTATAAGATTTTCAGCCACCAGGTGTGTTTTTCATTTGTTTTTATTTTTGTTACATAATAGGAAAAAAAGCAGAGCTGAAAGAACAAGCAAATGACTTGAGGAAATGTTTTTTTTTTAGATAAACATGGGCATGAGATACACTAAAAAGACTTCTTTCTTTCATCTTGTCCTCCCCTGAAGGATGTGCATATTTTTAATGTCCTGATTAGAACTGGGCCCCACTTGCCTCAGATAACAGAAGAGAACAATTTAATCCTTAAAAGCTTTACACATGTATCTAATTAAAGACACTGACTTCAACTTGCTTCTAGTTGCTTATTCTTATGCAACTGGCACCCCAACCCTCCAAATCTCTGCCTTAAACAGAGTTCGGTAAATTTGGCCATAAATCTTCAGCAGGGTGCTTGTGGATATGCTACAATAAATGTCGGCTACTTTGTGGATGTTGATGTTTACCTTTGACTTATGACCTACTTTCATCCCCATCTGCATCATTTTCTGGTAAATGATGGCGTTTCCCATCGCCAGTTTGGTAAATGTCCAACACAAGACTTGTGACAAAGCCATTTCAGGACTAATCCATCTCATGTTTTATCCCGTCCTTTCACCAGGGAGATCAGGGTGGAGTACGTGATTGTGTCTCTCTCCCACATTTTATCCCAGAACAACCCAGTGTGGAAGTTAGGCTGAGAGGCAGTGGTGGGCGCAAGTCCACACAGAAAGCTTCATATCAGTGTGGGGATCTGAATCCAGGATTCCCAGATCCCACTTTGACATTCTAAGTATTAACACCACCCTGGCTAATCAAGTGCCATTGGCAAGTGACCACATTTTGTCTTCACACATTGTAAATTCTGAGCTCCCCTTGCATTCACTTATACGGTGTGTTTTTGATAGCTCTGAGCTTGTCATCTCTCATTTTGCAAACTGTAGGGTGGGGAAAGGCATGTCTGAGATGGCAGTGACTTGCCTGGGGCCATCTTGTCAAATCTGGAGCCTTCAAGCCAGAGATTTCCTGGTTCTCGAAACTCAAAACCTGAGCCACCATAGTCCTCCACGCTCCCCAGTCTCTCAATTTCGTTTCAGCATTGCCCTCGTGGTATTTTCGACAGCTGCTTGAAAAAGATAGGGTTTCTGTCAGACTCCTCAGTGCCGCCCATAATCTGTCCCTCCGCTTGATAGGAAGAAACAGGCTGGACAGTTCTGCATCCTTGATAAAGATCATCTGCAGTTTCCTGTGCCAAGGATGAAAAGTTGAGCAAACTGAAAGGTCATCTGTGTTTATGTTAACGGTACGGAGGTTGCACTGTGTTTTGTAACAAAGTTGGGTCATTATTTATCCACTTATCCTTTCTTTCTTTCTTTTTTTCTTTGCTTTGCGCTAGATGAGTTTGCTTATCGTGATATTTCCAACTCTGTAAACAGCCGAAGAGAAGGAGCTGGACTTCCCTAAATAGAGTGTTAGCTCACTTTTTATCATCAGCACAATAGAGAGCTGCCCATCTGTTGCTCTTTTACATCTGGGACTGCACATGCTCCCTTCTGACCGTCATTAATTATTGCAAGAAAATTATTCCCATGTGTTTACCATCTATGCACCCCTCTTGCCCCTTCTTCTTCCACTGTCTTACATTAGATCTTGTATCTTTGATTTAAAGGTTGTGTTTTGAGGAGCAATCCAAGAAACCAATGACATAGTCATTCATCAGTATAATGGATTCTCGGAGATAGGTACTGCTGCAGCAAATAGATTCCATTGCCACTGACACATAATTAGTAATCGGTTTACTGGTACTTGTGTAGGTTCCTTCATTGATGAAGAAACAGTTTAGTCCATTTTGGACATGTTCAAGCTAATGAGAAACAAATAAGCCCATTTTAGATTATCCATGCACATGTATCAGTATCCGCACAACAGCCCATAATGGGAGTGTGCCATATGTTCCTGATCTGCACAGCTGTCCTGTTGTCTGAATTCGGCAAAGTGCAAATTTTGCTTTGGTATGTCTGAAAAATACTGAGGTCGGAGATGCGTAGAGTGAAAACAGCTCATATTTTATTTGAGGTTGGAACAAGGGTACAGAGCGGGACCCGGGGGTCCACTTATATTTGCGTTCCCAACCACACCCATAACATACCCCACTCCCGTGATTGGCTATTTACAATGGGAACCCTTTCCATAGGTCCCCTTCAGGATCCAGTCCCTCCTATTGACCTTTATCTGGATCCACTCTTGCTATTGTCCTGTTGCTTGAAGCTCAGGTGCTTTGCCCATCTCATCTCGACAGCATGGTCATGTTCCCCGTGGGGACATAACAATGTCCAAACTAGAACCTTGGAAAATCCAGTTTTTGGTTCACACATATGTGCATGTAAGTATTCAGGTAACATGGCAACTGCTTGTATTGGGAGGATGCACAATTGCCAACTTTCCAATACATGCGGACATGACATTAGGAAAGGCCTATTGATGAAAATGTATTTGAGTTTGTGCTTGTGTTGTTGAATATTTATTTGTGCAAAACAAACTTCTTCAGACACAAAAGCTTATACTTTGTATAAATCTTTCAGACATGAAAGCGTACACTTTGAATAAAACTTTGTTGGTCTCAAAGGTGCTACTTGACTCAAACTTTGCTCTGCTGCTCTTGACCAACACGGCTACCCACCTGAATCATACTTCTAAGTGCTTTCTGATAAGTGATAAGATCTGTGAATGATAAACATACTGTAGTAATATCTTTCAAAAGTAAATAATTGCTTGTGATGTTCTCATAGGCAACCTCTCTTTTATTCAATGTATGAAGCAAATAGTAAAATGTATATTCTCTCATACATACAAGTACCTGTGTGGGGGCTGGGAGAAGATTAAAAGATAAAGGGACAAGTGCTGAAATACGCAAGTCTGTCTACTGAAGCTTAACAAGATTCAATCAGAATAAGTCTGTAAATAGGGCTATGTGCTCCTATTTAAAGATGAACTTGCAATGTGTGTCCTTATAGTAAAGAAAGCATCAGCTAAAGTAAGATGACTGTCTGTGGGAGAATGGCCTCAGGTAACCTTCATCTGTCTTAATTCCAAATTACAGACGCACTTAGTTAGCAGGAAGGTAAAGTGAATCCTCAAGTTGCAACCAACTCACGCATGAATTCATGGGGTTTTAAAGATACGAGAAGAGCAGAGGCAGTTTACCAAGGCCTTCATATGCACAGCCACCCCAATCTTCCTTGGCGGTCTCCCGCCCAAGTACTGACCATGCTTAGCTCTGTCAAGATCAGGCTAGTCTGAAGATCAGGTTAGTCTCAATCCAGCTGAAGGTACAAACAACTAGTGCCCCTGGAAAAGCCTGCAGAGAGCGAGAGCCAGTTTGGTATGGTGGTTGAGTGTGGCAGAGTCTGATCTGGAAAACCAGATTCAATTCCCCACTTACCCACTTGAAGCTAGCTGGGTGACCATAGGCGAGTCACAGCACTCTGCGCCTAAAAATAAGCATAGCTTGCCACCAGGTGGTGCCAAAAAAGAGCTACAGCTTTGGCAGCCAAACAATCCCCCTGGGATCTCCTGGCTATTCCACACACAATGCCATATAATAATTTCAATTTTCAACCTGCAGAGATGTAATCCAGGGCCTGCAGTCAAACACAGTCATGGGGGCGTCCTCCTGCACTCCCAAATGCTGTCAGTATGTAACACAGATAGCAATCTAAGCAGCTCTACCTAGAAGTAAATCCCATTTTATTCACTGACACTTATTCCCAGAAAACTGTTTTTAGAATTGCAACCATAGCATACTTAAATTTATAGAATAGGGACATAATTGATATATAGTATAGTTTAAAATGTAGCATGTAATGATGATAAATTTACTTTAAAAAACATTCATTCCAGTTCACTGGGTAGCCAAAAAGGCTTCCTATTTGACTTAAAAACCACTGACCTCAAGATTAAAGGTGAAAAGTTAGAGAGGTAAAACCTTTTTGTCCACTTACCAAAGTCAATATAAACCAAAGCGGGGGCATTGGCGGACCTCATCCTTATGGGATCTTTGGGAATTGGCCCCTTTGCCACCCTTCTCTATACCCCTGTCTTAAATGGACAAAGCATGTTCCAGTGTACACTGAAAGACAAGAAGCTTTTCTGCAAGGTGTTTTTTTTTATCAGTTTTGGTCCCATACTGCTTTGGGTTATCCCCTGATTTCTGCACACATTTTTGCACCTCTAGTTTTCCATTCAGGTTTTTGTTCTTTCCTGGTTTTCCCCCCAGTTCTTGCAAGACCACTTTTATCTGGATGTTTTTCTGGAAGCTGATTCTGAGTTGCCTTTTTCCTCATGTGGAATGTTTCTGTCAGTTTTCTTTGTCCCACCTACGCCCACCCACTTCCAGCCCACTTTTCGACGATTGTACTGTCCTGTTCTTATGACTCCTTCACCTCCTCCCTACTCTAAAGACAAGTGATCTCTTTTCTTTTTAAAGGCACTAAAATATCAGTACATCTCTAGGAATTGCAACACTGAGGCATAGGAGGTTCTATGAATTCCCAGTTTTCTTTTAAAAAAAAAGTCTCTAGTCTATTCCCTTATAGAGATATAAGAAAAAATGCATGCCTTTGGGACCACCTCTCCTAGAATACCCCCCAGAGAGTGCTATGCCCTAGTGATCAAAACTTGCTGGTGATCCCTGGCCCAAGGAGTGTCCGGCTGTCCTCGGTCCTGGCTCCAGCCTGGTGGAACACTATTCCAGCTGAGATCCAGGCTCGCAAGACCTAATGCAGTTCCACAAGGCCTGTAAAACAGAGTTGTTCCGCTGGGCCTATGACTGAGGACAGTGATGGGTTCCATCTTTGATTGGCCTCCCCTCTCTTCTCTATCCCCTTTTTCTCACTCCCCTTTTAGTACAGACAGATTATGCACCACTCTCCTCTGAGTTTTATAGCACCTTTTAATTATACTGTTAGTTTATAATTTAGTGTATTTTATTGTATATTAGGTATTTTATTGTACTTATTGTACTATGTATTGGAATGTTTTTATCATGATGTTACCCGCTCTGAGCTTGGACACAGGGAGAGTGAGATACAATTCTAATAAATCAAATCAAATCAATATCTCCACAGGGGAGGGTGATAGAGCCTTGCTCCTTTTTCTAAATAAAAGCTGGGAATTCAAAGGACCTCGTAAACCTAGGCCATGGTCACACGGTCCTTTAATGCGGGAGGAACTGCTGGGAGGAACTGCCAGCTAGTCCCGCACCGAAGCAGGCTCAAATGCGGGTTCCTCCCGCGTTTTCCAACCCTGGGAAAATTGAGTGTTTTCCCGGTGGTCGTGGGAGGAACCCGCAATTGAGTTATCTGGACAGCCCTCTCTCACAATCATTGCGAGAGAGGGCTGTCCAGATCCCCCCCCCATTTTTTTCCCCTTTTGCACTTGGGGAAGTGCAAAAGGGGGAAAAAACCCACTGAACTTACCAGGTGGCCAGCAGGGCTCGGGGAAGGGTTCCTCCCCTGGCTGCCACTGCTGCTGCCGCCCACCGCCTCCTCCTTCATTGACGACAACTGTCTCCTCCACCGCCACCACCAACTGCCTCCTCTTCCGCCGCCACTGCCCGCTTCCTCCACAGCCACTGCAGACAGCCTCCGCCGCCACCAGCCTCCTCCACCGCTGTGGCTGCCGCCTCCGGGGGTTGGGATGTATAAACATCCCAACTTGAACTTAAAAGAAGCGGCCCCTTTAAATCCAGGAGGGCTCCCAGATTTAAAGGGCCATGTGACCACGGCCCTATTGTCCAATGCTCCAACAATATATTGATATGTTAGTGCCTTTTTTAAAAAAGAGGGTTCTTTGACACCATCTGTGATAACAGCACCCTCCTCTCTACTCTTGAACCTTATGAACCTGCACCTATTATGTCCCCAGAAATAGGATTGCCAGCCCCCAGGTGGGGCCTGGGGATCTCCCGCTTTTACAGCTGATCTCCAGCTGACAAAGATCAGCTCCCCTGGAGAAAGTGGCTGCTTTGAAGGGTGGACTCTAGGGCATTGTACCCTTGCTGAGGCCCCTCTCCTCCCCAAACCCCACCTTCTCTTGGCTCCACTCCCAAAGTCTCAGGGTATTTTCCAACCCAGACTTGGCAACCCTACCCAGAAAGCACTTTCCTGCAGCTTCTTGGGGGATGGGTGTAATTTGGACCCCATAAATTCACTCCTCACCAAACATGGAGGGCAGGTAGAGGAGAGTCAGCTGGAGATCCCCTGTGAGTATGGGGTCTCTAGCACACCAGATGGGGGTGTCGCAAACCGAAACAGTTCATCTGGCATCTAAAAGTTCATGATGGTTCATGGTCCGCGAACTGGGCATGCCATGAACCACCAACTTATATGAACTGCATTTTCCCAGTTCATGACCACCCCTGATAATCCATTTTCTCTCCATGTTTTAGCAGTGGTTTCCTTTTCACACCTGACGTGCACTGAAGCGCTCCACCCACTGTGTGATAATATGACCTTGGCTTGTTACCCCCCCCACCCCCCCGTTCAACTGCCGTTTGTAGTATCTGTACATGCCAATAAAGGTGACTGACTGACTGACCGTCAGAAGTCTCCATCCACCATGTTTTTATTTATTTATTTTTAGGAGCAAGTGCTGTACAGAATTATGGCAACATCTTTTTTAAAAGCTTTTAAAAATCCACATATTGGTAGATACCTGCAATGACCCCTCTTTCCTCCCTAAAAGGCAGCCTGATCTGTGAGTCTTTAAAAAAAGAGCTGGGTAGAAATTATGGTTTAAAAATGTATTTTATCATATATGTTTTAATTTTTTAACTGCCTTGGTGGCCCTTGTGAGGGCAAAAAGGCATAAAATAAATTTTGTAAAATTATTTCTAAAAAAATTAATAATCTTTTAAAAATTTTATATTTGCGTGGCCTCTCCCCTCCATCTAAAAAGGAGGTGATTCTCTTCTGTTATGCTAATTTTTGCCAGGGCCTGGCCCCTTGTGGTCATCAAAAAAATGAAAAGAACATGTGTGTCAAGAGCCGTCAAGTCGCTTCTGAGTCAGTCCATCTCATGTTGGGTCTTCCTCTTTTCTTGCTGTCTTCAACTATTCCTAGCATTATTGTCTTTTCCAGTGACTCTTGTCCTATCATAATGTGACCAAAGTACAATAGCCTCAGTTTAGTCATTTTAGCTTCTAGGGATAATTCAGGCTTGATCTACATAAGAATATAAGAGAAACCAGTGTTGGATCAGGCCAATGGCCCATCCAGTCCAACACCCTGTCACACAGTGGCCAAAAACACCAGGTGTCATCAGGAGGTACAGCAGCAATGTTCCCTCTAAGCTGTGGAGCCTTGTGAGCAAAAATTCTACTTCGTGAGCTACTGGCATTGAAGTTGTGTGTGAGCGATTTGGCTACTGCATAAATTAGTTTGCTCAGGAGCCATCCTTTCTGAGCTAAGACAAAAATGTGTGAGCTGGAGACTAAAAACCTGTGAGCTAGCTCACACTAACTCAGCTTAGAGGGAACACTGTCCAGCATTGGGGCCAGGACACTAGAAGCCCTCCCACTGTCCCCCCCAAGCACCAAGAATATAGTACATCACTTGCCCCAGACGGAGAGTTCCTATCTATACCTTGTGACTAATAGCCATTGATGGACCTCTGCTCCATATGTTTATCTAATTCCCTCTTGAAGCTGTCCATACTTGTAGCTGCCACCACCTCCTGTGGCAGTGGTTAACACATGACACCATGTGTTAATCACTCTTTGGGTGAAGAAGTATCTGTTTTAACCCGACTGCTCAGTAATTTCATTGAGTGCCCATGAGTTCTTGTATTGTGAGAAAGGGAGAAAAGTACTTCTTTCTCTACCTGCTCTATCCTATGCATAATCTTATAAACCTTGATCATGTCACCCCTCAGCTGTCGTTTCTCCAAGCTAAAGAGCCCCAAGCACGTCAACCTTTCTTCATAGAGAAAGTGTTCCAACCCTTTTATCATTCTAGTCACCCTTTTCTAGATCTGATCTAGAACCCACTTATTTGCCTTTTTGGTGGCCACAGTATCTGTAAAATTCTCCAACACTGCATTTCAAATTAATCAACTTTCTTTCAGCCAGCTTTCTTCATTGTCCAACTTCCACACCGAAACACAGCAATGGGGAATGCTATGGTATGAATTATCTTGATCTTTGTCCCCAGCAACACATCCTTACACTTAAGAATCTTTTCTAGTTCCTTCGTGGCTGCTCTTTCCAGTCTCAATCTCTTGATTTTTTGGTCATTACTTTTGTCTTCTTGATGTTCTTCATCAGTAGTCACTTCAAGTCTTCCTTATTTCTACCAGTAATGTGGTGTCATCCGCATATTTCAAATTGTTAATGTTCCTTCTGTCAGTTTTTACTCCACCTTTGTCTAAATTTAATTCAGCTTTCTTTTATGATATGTTCTGAAGAATAATTGACTTGCTTTTCACCAAAATCCTGCAATTGTGCTGTTTCCCCTTCAGACCCAAGAAAGTGCTCATGCAGATTGCATGTTTGGTGTGGTGGTTAAGTGCGTGGACTCTAATCTGGGAGAACCAGGTTTGATTCCTCACTCCTCCCCTTTTAACTGCTGGATGACCTTGGACAAGCCATAGTTCTGTCACAGCGGTTCCCTCAAGAACAGCTCTGGAAAGAGCTCTCTCAGCCCCACCTACCTCACAGGGTGCCTGTTGTGGGGAGGGGAAGGGAAAGGAGTTTGTTTGTAAACCACTCTGAGACTCCGAGTAAAGGGTGGGGAATAAATCCAATCTCTTCTTCTCTTCTTCCTGCCCAAGTAATACTGTTGGGGTTTTTTACAGGCTTAAAATAAAGCAGCTTTTTTGGGTAAGTGGAAATAACAGGTTGTTAATGGTCTGTGCACAAACAGAGGACATCATGTGGGAACATTAAAAAAATAAAAGCAAAACCCACCAGTTGGGTGGCTGAAATGTGGGGAATCCATGGTGTGGCAGCAGCCAGGATTATTGTTGTAAGGGGAAAATGGATGAGGGGAGAATGGTCCATCCCACTGTGACCTTGGAAAAAGGGCAGGGTAAAAATGTATTTGGCAATAATCATTAAAAGTTCTGTCTTTGCATTCAGGTATGAACATAAGGTGTTGTTAGCACTGTGTTACTGTATATTTAATACTACTGTTTACATGGGTGGGTTGTGATAAACAGCGAAAAGACGCGGTCTGATGTGCTTTCCTCTTCTTCCTCAGTGTGAATGTGTCTCTGTTTGCGTTTAAGCACTAAGAGTCGTAATTCTCATTTTATATGGTGAAGTTTAATCTCACTAACGTGAAAACTCCCCGTTTATATCACTACAGCCACTATTTACATAAACTGCAGACAGCAACAACTGCTTGCGTAAATTGTTGTCTGCTACGTAGCCAATGTCATCAGACCCATTTACGTAAATTGCTGCAGGCGGAACGTACAATATGGCTTTGCTTCTTGGGAACCCATATCCGTCAGACGATATTCCTTCACATGCAAATCCAACGCAGATTTCAGGACAAAGTCTGGAGGCTGTTGGCTCAGCTGTAAAACTTCTAACACCAATTGAACATGTCGGATGCAGCTTCCTTGTGCGGTTCTCTTCTGCTTTGTGGCCTTCAACAGAATGCATACAATAATTTCCCCCATTCGTCCAAATCTTTAATTTCATTCCTACTTTGGGAGTGTTGCTTGCTTCTCAAATTGTTGTGTGTGTTTTTTTTAATTGGAGAAGAGAAAAAAATAGGGCAGTATTGGATGGGATCACTACAGTACTTTGATGCATTTGTGCTATGGTTGCAGTAGAAGCCAGGACGATGGGAAGCAGAAGAAAAGCCATCTCGTGAACTGTCGAAATGTTGTAACAATACAAAATATTTACTTACTTACGTCATTTGTAGTCCACCTTTCTCACTGAGACTCAAGTAGAGTTGCCAGCCAGTTGGCAACCAGCAGACGCTGGGGGTAAGGACATGAGGGGCACAACAGCATTATGTCGCTTCCTAGGGAAATCCATAAGTGACATCATGGTCCTCTAGGAATCACTGGAAACTCTATGGTAAAAGCATAGTGTTTCCAGCAATTCCTAGAGAGGCATGACGACAATTCTGGGTTTTCTCAGGAAGTGAGGCAACACTGTCAAGCTGCTAGCAATTTTTTAATTTTTTTTTAACAACAATTTTATTGTTTTTTGTATAAGTAAGCAAATTACAATGATAAAACATATAGCGAAATAATTACAAACACTGTGGTGTAATTAGTTACTGCACTCGATAAAAAGACCAGTTAGGTGGTGCACAAAACAGTTAGATGTTGGTATCGTTCTGTGCCTTTGCTCTAAGATGATACTCGGGTTTGTGATGGGTGCTGAGATTAGCCGTAGATGTACGTTTTGAACTTGGCATCCATTATGTGTTCCCAGTCGAAGCTATTAAAATTAATTTTATTTAATATTGGGTTCCATTTGTCAATGGGGTTTAATAGGTTCCTTTCATTGGAGGTCGCGTTAGAGTATATAGATAGTTTTTCAAGCACAAAGAAGTCCCATACTTTGCCGGCCAACAGAGCAGCAGTGGGGAGTGCTGGCAGGAGGTCTTCCGCCATAGCAGGAGATCTAGCAACCCTAGACTTAAGTCAGTTCACAGAATTAGAAAACAAGGTAATAAAAACACTATAATACGTGCAATAAACAATGCAGTTTAAACTGCCTGACATTTTTAATGATCGCACATAAAAACTATACCCCTGTTCCTTTTATAACCATGTCCTCCTGAAAAATTCCATTGTACACTTTTTATGGAATGAAATAAGTGGAGGAGTCTTCCATTCCACCAGTTGGAGCTACAACAGAGAGTGTTCAGGGTTGGGAAGCTGTTGATCTTACACACTGGCAGGATGGCACTTTCCAATGAGTAAAGCTGTCAGTGTGCCGCATATTGAAGCGGTAGTAATGATGATATGTGAGCCCTACACTGCGAAGGGCTTTGCAGATATTAAATCTGTTGCCCCTGGTGCAACTGTTGGGGGAGGGTTTAATTGAGAGGCTTCAAGGTCTCTGTAAACCTTTAACACATTGTCAAGAAAACATATCTTTGAGACTCCCCCTCCACTGTAAGTGGAATCCTGTACATATTTATTGGAGTTGCCAACCTCCCAGTGGAGCCTGGAGACCTCCAAGAATTACAGCTGATCTCCAGCATACAATTTCCCTGGAGAAAATGGCTCTTTTGGAAAATGGACTCCATGGCATATCCCTCTGAGGTCTCTCCCCTGGCTCCACCTCCCAAGTCCCCAGGTGTGTCCCAACCCAGAGGGGGCACAACTCTATGACATGTTTAGCCTCTCCCTAGTATGAACCGTCCTGCAGCCAACAGACATTAACTCTGTGAGAAATCAGGCACTTTTGTGTATTGTCCATAAGTATAAAAGCTTGTCAAAAGGGGGTGCATCAGGCTTTATCTCTGCTGTGCTACATGGAATTTATAAGATTATCTGATTTCAGATGGCATTTTGCTGAAGTGCTTGGAAGGGATGATCACCTGTTGTTGCAATAGTTGCATTTGTTATGATTGTTAATATTTAGTTTTTTTAAAAAATTGTGGGCCCTGCCTTGAGCTCAAGAATAGTTGGGATAATTATTTAAAAATAAATTAATATGCAAATGTTCCATTCAATTCCTTGACGAGTGTTTGCTCAGAGTATTTATTTTAAGGCTGTCGATTCTAGGTTGGGAAATGCCTTTTTTATCTTGGGATTTGTTCAATTATTGTGTCTCGCTAGGAATTTGTTATCCCAGTTCCAGTTCAGAGTGGAATATGTGATTCTTCTTATCCTTCCATTTTATCCCCTCAGGTCAGGCTGAGAGAAACTGACTGGCCCAAGGTGACCTATTAAGTTTCCATAGCCAAGTGAGGACTTGAATCCAACAATGTAAATCTATGCTGTTCTGATGAGTAAACTACAGGACTGTGGACTAGGATTGTTAGGTGGATAGGGAACCAGTTGGAGAACCACACTCAAAGAGTAGTTGTCAATGGCATTTCATCTGAATGGACGGAGGTGTTCAGTGGGGTGCCACGGGGGTTGGTTCTGGGTCTGATACCTTTCAATATTTGTATAAATGATCTGGATGAGGGTGTGGAAGGGCTACTCATTAAATTTGCAGATGACACCAAATTGGGAGAAGCATCAAACACACCAGAAGATAGAGGTAGAATTCAATGAGATCTGAACACACTGGAAAAGTGGGTGGATGCGAACAAGATGCAATTTAACAAGGATAAGTGCCAAGTTCTACATCTGGGTAACAAAAATGAGGAATGTGCATACTGGATGGGGGATACGCTTCTGGGGAGCAGTGTGTGTGAACAAGATCTTGGGGTAGGAATGGACCATAACTTAAATATGAGCAGCCAGTGAGATGCAGCAACAAAAGAGGCTAATGCGATCTTGGGGTATATCAACAGAGGCATAACATCCAAATCACAAGATGTCATAGCCCGCTGTACACTGTATTAGTCAGACCACAACTGGAGTATCATGTGCTGTTCGGGAGGCCTCACTTCAAAAAGGAAGTGGACAGAATGGAGCACGTGCAGAGGAAAGCCACAAGGATGGTCAGGGCCTGAAGACCAAGCCCTGTGAGGAAAGGCTGAGGGACTTGGGAATGTTTAGTTTGGAGAAGAGGATTTTGAAGGGGGACATGACTGCTCTCTTTAAGTATTTGAAGAGTTGTCACTTAGAGGAGAGCAGGGAGCTATTCCTATTGGCAGCAGAGGATAGGACTCACAATAATGGGTTTAACTTAAGGGTAGGAAGGTACCGGCTTGATCATAGGGAAAACTTTTTTACAGTAAGAGTTGTGCCACAGTGGAATCAGCTACCTAGGGAGGTGGTGAGCTTCCCCTCACTGGCAGTCTTTAAGCAGTGACTGGACAAACACTTGTCAGGGATGCTAGTCTAGGCTGATCCTGCATTGAGCAGTGGGTTGGACTAGATGGCCTGTATGGCCAATTCCAACTCTGTGATTCTATAATTCTATGCTGAATGGCGCCAATGGAAGCCATCTGGAATCAGCCTGTTGTCACTTGGCATGGGATTGCACTGTAAGGCTGTCATTCTCAGAACACTTACATGGGTGTGAGCCCTGTGGAATAACATGGAACTTACTTCTGAGTAAGCATGCATAGGATTGCACCATTAGTTTCCCAGGACCTGTACCAACACCCTAATATCTATCCCCCATTGGCCACCATGACCTGGATAGCCCAGGCTAGCCCAATCTTGTCAGATCTCAGAATTGAAGCAGAGTTGGCCCTGGTTAGTATTTGGATGGGAGATAGGGTTGCCAGGGCTGGATTGAAAAATACCTGGAGGCTTTGGGGGAGGATACAGGAGAAGATAGGGTTTGGGAAGGGGAGGGACCTCAGCATGGTACAATGCCATAGAGTCCACCCTTCGAAGCAGCCATTTTCTCTAGGGCAGCCGATCTCTGTCAGCTGGAGATCAGTTGTGAAAGCTGGAAATCTCCAGGCCACACCTGGAGGCTGGCAATCCTAATGGGAGACCACCAAGGAATATCAGGGCCACAATAGTAAAGCACCTTTGAACGTCTCTTGCCTTGAAAACCCTATGGGTTTCCTGTATCCCACCTTTTTTTCCTTAAGAAAATAATAATAATAATAACAATTTTTTAAAAAAGAAAACTGTATGGGGTCAATATAATTCAGCTCTGATTTGATGACATCCCACATTCTTGCCACTTATATGCTTCTGAAGTCTTTCACAATTAGCTAGTTATTTTTAAAGTCTCCAGTCTTTCCATTCTATCAGTCCTTTATATCATTCTGCAGTTCATTCATACTTCCCCTTTGGAGTTGCTATATTTGTACTTTATCTGGATGCATAGATCTAGACTACCAGAATGAAGAATGCACTAGAACAAACTAATGTAATGTAGTCTTAGGTCTAATCTACAAATTACCAGTTCTTTAAAACTATAAAATATAAGGACATTTCTGTGGATTATGAATTGTATCACTACAATAAATCTTTACTTCTGGTACCATTTAAATTCTTTTTTTCAGTTTTGATTTCTTATGTTCAGTGTCTCAATGGCTCTCAAATACAATGATGTCACTATTTTATTAGTTTCTTTTTCACTGGTCCTTTCTGGATTCAGTTAACATTTTATTACTTAATTTGTATGTTCCTCTTTTGGCTCTGTCTAACCTTTCTCCTCTGCTTTCATTTTATTCTAATGCTTGCTTTGTATTCTTCCAGTTCTTTTCTGTCTCTCTCTTTTTAAACCTCAACTTTCTTCTTTCCCAACTTATTTGAGTGCTTTTTCCTTAGCTTCTTGGACTAGGGTTGCCAGCTCTGAGTTGGAAAATTCCCAATCTTAGGGATGGCATCTGGGACGGGTGGGGTTTGGGGAGGGGTGGGACTCCAGTGGGATATAATGCCGCATGGTTCATCTTTCAAAGTGGTCATTTTATCCCAAGAGCTGATCTCTATTGCCTGGAGATCAGTTGCAAGCCCAGGAGATTTCCAGCCACTGCCTGGAAGTTGGCAACTCTAGCTGCTCCCAATACATTACATTTATTTATACAGAACATTTAGATGCCAGTCTAGAAATCAACTCAAATATATCTCACAAAGGAAACATTAAAAACAACAAAAATTATCGATAATAAGCTATAAAACAAGCCATTAAAACATAATAACAAGCAAGAGCATAGAATACTAGCCTAAAAATATATTAACAAAACAGTTTTCATACATAACCTCCTGAGACCGAGTCTATTATGCTACTTTCATTTTTTTAGAAGCCTCCCCCCCTCCCCCCCAATTCTCTTTGGTATTCTCCTAATCACATTGTAAGTGTATCCTCTGCCACTTTCCTCCTCCTTTGTTTCATCTTTCTTATTTCACCTACTTTTTTTCAGTTTACATTAATTTGCACTGAGATCCACCTGCTGGAATACTGCACTTTGACCAAGGTGACATGGTCCAGAGACACACTTGTTTATTTTACTTCATTTTAACCCTGCTTTTCTCCCCAGTGAGGACCCAAAGCAACTTACATTGTTCCTGTTAAGGTGAGAGAAAGTGACTGGTTCAAGGTCACCCAGCAAGCTTCCATGGCAGAGTGGAGATCTGAACCTGGGTCACTGATCTTCAGCCCACACAGATTTAGGGTTGCCAGGTCTTACCTCCTCACCGGCGGGGGGTCAGAGGGAGCTTTCCAGGAGTGGGGGAGCAACATTGCCACACACAATGCCCTGGATGTGATGACATCATGTGGAAGTGACATCATCCTGCCAAGGGCACCACATGGTGACACTCTGGTGTTTTGGAATACCAGAGCATCACTATTTGATGTCCTCAGCATGATGATGTCACTTCCACATGACATCTTCACACTGGGAACATCACACCGGGTCATGGCTGTTGGGGTGGGGTTTTCCCCACTGGCCAGCTGGCTGGTGGCAGGCAGGAGCTTGCAAAATTGGGACCCCCTGCCCCCACCTGAGGAATGGCAACCCTACACAGAATTGTTGCAAGAATAAAATTGAGAATGGACAGTTTCCACTTAAGCTTTTGGCCAGGAGTTTTTGTTGTTTAATTTTTTTCAGTTCCTAGTTATTATATATACTTCCTGCTTCTCTGGCAATTTTATACCTGGAAAGCAATAACCTTCCAAGAAATGGGGAGTTATGTAATCCCAATTTCTCTGAATGTCATGACATTCGAGGTACAATGCTTATCTGGGTTAATTCCATTTTTACAGAAAAAATGTATCCCGCCCTCCATTTGGCGGGGAGGGCGGGATATAAATCTCAAGAAATAAATAAATAAATAGAAAACATACCATGTTATAGTATAACACAGGTGGGGGCAAAGAGGCACTTCTACACACCTTTATGACATCGATGTATTTACTTCATTTATATGGGGACACAAAGGGGCCTACAATATCTGCCTTCCTTCCTCTCTCTTACCTTCACAACAACCTTGGGTGCTAAACTTTTTAAAAACCTGAGCTATGGGTTGAGCTAATCATGCTAAATGTAATCCACCATTTTATGTTTGACTAAAAGAATACATTTTGATTCTTTAATGGCAGTGTTCCAGAGGGTAGCCTCTTTTAAAACTAAAAGTCCCATGGCACTTTAAATGCTAACATATGAATTGTGGAATCAATTTCTGTGAGCTTTAGCCTACTTTGTCAGACACATGCTCTAATGGACATGTGTTCTCAGTTTTCCAGCGCAATTCGTTTTTATAAAGGTGAGGTTGATGAGCATCATTGATATATCTAATTTTAAAAATGACCAGATCTGTGGGTACTTAAATCCAGAGGATGGAGCCATGAACAGACAAGACGTCTTTTTACAATCCTGAGAAAAGCCCCAGGTTAGCAGGAAAACCTGGAATCTAAGAACAAATGCACTGAGGGCTAAACCCCCCCCCCCCCATAGAAGCAGGGCCTGTAGCTTAAGAAACAAATGCCCTCTGTGGCCTTTGCTAGGCAACCCACAATAGAATTTCCATTTGAAGCCTTGGTTTCTGCTAGGGGAACAGGGCCCTTTGCAGAGCTGTTTTGGCCTTTGAGGGAGGACTCATTGGGGCTAGGCCTGGCAGCAACCACTAGGTGACTTGCTACCACACAACTTGCATGGCTTACCCAGGACCAGCTACTTGCTACTGTTCAACAGCAGCCACTCCAGGAATGCCACTGTGGTGTAGTGGTTAGAGTTTCAGACTAGGTTCTGGAGACCCAGGTTGAAATCCCTTGTCTGCCGTGGGATTGTGTGCTGGGTGACCTTGGGCCAATCACCCATTCTCGGCTTAATCTACCTGATAGGTATTAGTGAAGTTGAAATGGAGGATAATGCTATAAGGTGCTTTGGCTTCCCATTGTGAAGAAAGGTGGGCCACAGATGAAGTCAATAAATTAAAAAATAGCTGAAGATGGGGGCAGATGAAGTGTAGGTTGGATGGTGAGTGGGAAGGAGGGCAGATAAAGGTGAGGCTACGGGGTCCTCCAGGAACAGGGAAAGAGGAAATAGTGTGTGGGAGGAAATATAGACAGTGTCATCGATGCAACGAACATGAAGTTATGCACACTCTGGAGGACAGCGGAAGACAGGAGGGCCTGGTGTGATGTGGTCCATGGGGTCGCGAAGAGTTGGACTTGACTGTGTGACTGAATAACAACAAAAGAATATAGGGGAAACCAAAGTACCCCCACAAGTCCTTGAGGGTTCCCTACTGCGCAACTGGATCTGGCCACTGCTGTGTAATTCAGCCAGACTTTTTCCAGGGAGAGGCTTCCAGGGGAAGGGAAAGAGCGAAAACTGAAGACAGGGAGGGGGACTACAGTAGGCTGTCTGGTGGGTGTGAAGGAAAAAAAGAGACAGGAAAAGGGGAAAGGCTCCGAGGGGGTTTCATGGAAGTGGGGGAGGGGAAATGAAATGTACCCTACAAATCCTTGCAGGTCCCCCACGTGTAGTAAATAATGGTCAATGTTGGCTCCATTTCCAGTTCATTGGACGTTGTGCACTACAGCAATCAATTGCAACTGGATAGCCTTGTCCATACAGGGAAATCCAGTCACAAAGGATTGCCTTTGTGCAACGATGGCCCAGTGCGCAGCAATGTGTGTCCACCGAACAACACAGGAGTTGCTGTAGAGATAGGAGACAGAAGGAACACCCTGTGTTCCTATCCAAGTTGTCATTTTGGAACCTGCAAAATATGTTGTCAAATGGCAGGAAAATCTGCGTCACACAGAAGAAAAATGTGCCTGCTGTGGGAGTACCCCTGGAAGATTGGCATTTTGGAAAAAGGTGATAATAGGGCAAAAAAGGGCAACAAAGATACCATAACAGTCTAGGCATTCCTTGTGCGTTAGTGGACTGAGGAAAACAGACACTTTCAATAACAAGAATGCATGGAAAATACAAGCTGCCCTGCTAATTTGAGTGATGTAGTGGGTGGGAGGAAATGGGAAGTGACTTCCCTGCAGCTTGCACTTTGTTAATCTTGCCGGTGGCCGGGCAAAGTGATAAGGGACGCTTATGGGTCCCTGTTCCTCTGCTTTCCATTGCCCTTTGCAGCCACAATCTGTGACTGTTCATAGCAGTAATCCAAGAACACCATCACTGCAGTTTGTAAACACCCAGTTTGAAATTGGAAAATTATTTCGATAAATAATTTTTGTAGACCCCAGCTGCTAGGGCTGAGTTTGGGGGAAGCATTTTGGGGGCAGGGACCTACCCGATCAGTGTCCCCACCATTGTTACACCACTTCTTTGCATGAGCCAGCAGTGATATCAGTTCTTCAGGATGACATTCTAGCATTTGGTCCGAACTCTGTGGTTCACCCCAATGTGTTGACATCACTTCTGGTTCGTGCCAGAAGTGACATTGCAACGCTTGGGGGGAGCACTTAGCAAGCCGCAAGGGAGGGGGGGCATCAGGCTGCCAGTGGGAGACCTGGGTAAGAATAGGCCACAGTCTGGGCTGAGTCAGGCCTGCTCAAATCCCACTGGTTTTAGGAGATGCTTAAGTGCCAGTTTGGTATAGTGGTTAAGAGCGTGGACTCTAATCCCCAGCCCTACTTTGAGATAAATACTTTCTCACAATTCAAGAACTCGTGGGCACTCGATGAAATTGCTGAGCAGTCGGGTTAAAACAGATAAAAGGAAGTACTTCTTCACCCAAAGAGTGATTAACATGTGGAATTCACTGCCACAGGAGGTGGTGGCGGCTACAAGCATGGACGGCTTCAAGAGGGAATTAGATAAACATATGGAGCAGAGGTCCATCAGTGGCTATTAGCCACAAAGTATAGATAGGAACTCTCAGTCTGGGGCAAGTGATGCTCTGTATTCTTGGTGTTTGGGGGGGGGGCGACAGTGGGAGGGCTTCCTGCCCCCACTGCTGGACCTTCTGAGGGCACCTGGTGTTTTTGGCCACTGTTGACAGAGTGTTGGACTGGATGGGCCACTGGCCTGATCCAGCATTGGCTTCACTTATGTTCTTAATCTGGGAGAACCGGGTTTGATTCCCCATGCCTCCATATGCAGCTGCTGGTGTGACCTTGGGTCAGTCACGAGTTCTCTCAGAGCTGTTCTCTCAAGGGCAGTTCTCAAAAGAGCTCTCTCAGCCCCACCTACCTCACAGGGTGTGGGAAGGGGAAGAGAAGGAGAATGTAAGCCGCTCTGAGACTCCTTCGGGTAGTGAAAGGTGGGATATAAATCCAACCTTCTCCTCCTCCTCTTCTTCTCCTCCTCCTCCTCAAGGAGGATTTACATTTTTCATTGAAGACATCCAGAGAAAAAAATGTATTTTCCTTTTCTGGTGTTATCCCCCCTCCCACCTCACCTCTGTGCCAAATTGGCCCTTATGGTTTGGTACTGGACCTTCTGTGAGGCTGCCAACTGAACAGGGGGGAAATGTCCTGTGTGTTTACATATCTATTTGTTTTCTTGGTCATCTTGAAAGATCATTCTGCTGTATTTTGTTTTGGTGTTATTGTGACGGTAACATTGGGGAAGGTTAGAAGTTTTGCTTTATGTTACTGTACATCATCTTGGATGCATAATGAAAAGGCAACCACAACCCCTCTATCTGTTCACGTTAAGTCAGATGTCCAGGGGTCCGTTGGAGCAGGAGCGCACAGGAGCACAGCTCTGGGAGTGAGGAGCCCAGGGGGCAGGCACATGACATGCAGAGGCGCAGCACCATGGGGAAAGCCCTGCTAGGGTCTTTATTGTTTTTAATGTTTTGTTTTAATATTGATAATTTTATCATTGTTCCTTTTATGACTGTGTGCTGCTTTTCCAGAGACTTGCTCAAGGTGGCATATATATTTTCTAAGTATACCATTTTTTATCTGGGCACATGGCACATAAGTACTGGAGAAATTTCACCAACCCTTCAGCAGCTTCTACCCCATCAGTTTGGTGTAGTGGTCAGGAGCTTTTTTATTGCACAAAGTATTGGATGGGGAAGGGAATGGAGGAAGAGCAGGTCAGTTTCACTCATCTGTGGAGTGGAGCCTGAGGGGTGGGTGTTGCCTTCTGACACATTTCTGGAATGTTAGGGGGTATGGCATATGCAAATGAGTTATGCTAATGAGCTCCTGCACCTCTTTTTCTATGAAATGACCCCTGCAGATGTCAGATCTCAGTCAGCTCAATCGGATTAACTCTCAAGTAACTGAGAGTAAGCTTGCTGGTGGAGAATTTTATAAATGAATATATTTATCATAAGTTATTTATTTAGTTAACTACTTCATTTATACCCTGTCTTTCTCCCCAATGGGGACCCAAAGCAGTTTACATTGTTCTTCTCTCCTTCAGTCTGGTGTAGTGGTTAAGAGCACGGACTCTAATCTGGGAGAACCGGGTTTGATTCCCCACTCCTCCACATGCAGCTGCTGGTGTGACCTTGGTTCAGTCACAAGTTCTTTCAGAGGTGTTCTCTCATGAGCAGTTCTTGAAAGAGCTCTCTTAGCCCCACCTACCTCACAGGGTGTCTGTTGTGGGGAGGGGAAGATTGTAAGCTTCTCTGAGATGCTGAGTGAAGGGCGGGGTATAAATCCAATCTCCTTCTCCTCCTCCTTTTCTTCTTCTGTAAGGTAGGTTAGGTTGAGGTTACCCAGGAAGCTTCCATGGCACAGTGGGTATTTGAAGGTGGGTCTCCCATACCCTAGTGTAACCATGACACCAAGGTATGTACCTCACTGTAGTGGTTAGACTAGGATTTAGGAGACCCAGGTGATAGATGGTGGGTAGACCTTCATACACAGCTAAATTTATACCCATTTTTCTGTGTGTCCATTGTTTTTATGCAGGAGCCAGGTAGCACCTTAAAAACTGTCAATGTTTTATTTCAGCATGAACTTTCACAAGTCAGAGCTCACTTCCTGAGACATTCTTGAGGGAAAACAAGTGCTCCCAAAGGCAAGGTGATGGGTCCCCCTTTGCAAACTGATAACACTTCCAAAACACAGAAGCCCTCCCAATGCTGGGTGGGTAAAGAAAGCATGACCCATGCTCAAGCTCAGTGTAAACTGACTATTTGTCATGGCACAAGAGGTACGTGTTGGGGGGTTCTGCATAAACTGACTTGGCCGGAGTCAGTAAACATTGCTGCATTGTCCCGAATCATCAACAAGAGTGTAACGAATTCAAGTTTAGCTTTAGGCCTCTCTGTTTATCATTATGTTTTAAACTGTTTATAAGAAGGCAAGCACACTGCAAGTCCCCTGAGGAGGTGGATAAAGCCATATGGGGTTTCTTTCTGGGGGGAAAAGAGTTTGGAGGCACATGTGGCCACCTTGTTTCTGCACCCATTTTTCATTTTTGAATGCATCTGACCATGATGTTAAGTTTCAAGGTTCGTGACAACTCAAGCCGCAGAAAGTGCGATCCTAAGCAGAGTTACACCTTTCTATACCAACTGACTTCAATGTGCTTAGAGAGATGTAATTCTGTTTAGGATTGCACTGAGATGGGCCTGAAGCTTAAACTTGCGTTTGTTCCAGTAGCGTGGTGGATTATTTGCCACGATGCAGAAATGTTTACCAACTCCAGCTGAGTCAGTTTACATAGGAAACCCCCACACACGTACCTCTTGTGCCCTGATGAACGGCCAGTTTACACTGAGAATGAGCACAGATAATGCTGCCTTAACCCACACAAGTGTGTGCATGTGGAGTTCTAACTGTTTGCAGGGGGAGTAATGGACCCATCACCCTACCTGTCGGGCACTTGTTCTTCATGAAAAATAAAAGTTGTTTCCAGTTGCAAACAGTAGGGCACAGTAAGGAAGTAATTGATGGAGGACTACTATCTCTTATTTTAATGCACTTTGGAGGCTTTCTTTTTTTCTTTTTGAGGATATCATCTGTGTACCTTGCTTTAGGGAGGCAATGAAACATGGTTAGTCCATGTACTGACCTGGATAGCCCAGGCTAGCCTGATCTCATCAGATCTCGAAAGCTAAGCAGGGTCGGCCCTGGCTAGTATTTGGGTGGGAGACCACCAAGGGAAGCCCAGGATTGTGATGCGAGGCAGGCAATGGCAAACCACTTTTGGATGTCTCTTGCCTTGAAAACCACTTGAAGAGCATCCATAAGTTAGCTGTGACTTGATGGCACATACAAAAACGTCCACGATGGAATTACTTATTCTTGTCTGCGATAATAATTCATACTATGTTTGGGCCTTCACTTTCTTCTCCTTCAGTTTTTAACCCATTTATATTCAGTGGTGAGATGAATGAGAGAGAGAGAGAGAGAGAGAGAATTCCACACCACCTGGTGGAGTTATCAATGTAAATGCAAACACATTTCATAGGGAACTGCCAAAAGTGTTTAGCATCAGCTTCAATATCCTCTGTTTTGCCATTCTACCATTAAATACCTACTGACGGATTGGTTGAGGATGTTATAGAGAAGCAGGGAAGACAGGAACCTGCACCATAGGCTGAGAGGGTGGCAAGCAGGGGCATAAAACCTTGGGGCAGGGGTTTGAGGGGAACCCAACAGGCATAACCACAAAAACTAAGAATGTCAGCCAGGTAAGAAACAGTGTTGGAAGCCCAGTTGTGAAACAGAAGCTTTTATAGCTCTGCTTGGTCAGGGAATATCAGTGAGCTGCTTACATAGGTGGGCTCATTTTAGAACATTAGAAGATACCCTGGGAAGAGTCCATTCTGAGGGCCCCAAATAAATCACCACAAGGGGCAATAGAGATTCTGGAGGTTCCTGCTTCTAACCACAGTGGGATTTTCCCACAAATCAGGCTTCCCCATTTGTTAAAAACAACCAGGTGTTGCTCTCCCCCCCCCCCCCCCATTTTTTCCAGACCACGTCAAAGATGGTTTGTAAAAACACGGGGGGAACTTCAAGAAAAACCAGGAGAGCAACGACCAGCAAACAGTGCTGTCTGTAAGGGAGGGGAAAACTCACTGCAGTTCAGAAACTAAGTTGCATCAGAAGACCAGTATGAAAATGGCCAGTGGTTTCATGCTAAATGTGAGTGTATTTGAGGATGCTTCCTGCTTCTGTGCTTCTTTGCAGGGGCGTCGAGTTTTTAAATTCCCGGGGGGGGGGGGGCTCTTGCGCGTGCGCACGCTGGGTCCTTGTCCCTGCCGCCACTGCCTCTCCCTCCCCCCCGCCTGGCCACTCCTGCTTCCATCCCTCCCTCCATCCATCCAGGGGTCAGCTGGGCATTTGCTTAGCTGGCCCCTGGATGGACAGAGGGAGGGAGGGACGGAGGCAGCCAGGCCGGGGAAGGTGAGAGAGAGAGAAAGGGGTGGCGGCTCTTGTGCTCGCGGGGGCTCTTGCCTGTCCCCGCCGCCGCTGTATCTCTCCGCCGCTGCCCCGCTGCCATGTCCCCGCCGCTGCTGCCTCTCTCCCCCCCCCCCCGCCTGGCCACTCCTGCTTCCATCCCTCCATCCATCCATCCAGGGGCCAGCTGGGCATTTGCTTAGCTGGCCCCTGGACAGATGGAGGGAGGGAGGGACAGAGGCAGCCAGGTGGTGGGAGGGAAGAGAGAGAGAGAGGCGGCAATGGGCGCACCATTTTCCCGGGGGGGGCTCAGTCCCCCCCGGGAAATTTCGGGGGAGGCTCGAGCCCTCGAGCCCCCCCGTAGTTGACGCCTATGCTTCTTTGCCTGGACATTCTCTGTGACCTAAAAGATGCATGCATTCCATTTTGGATGTTAAGAAAAGACAGAGAAGCTGCAAGGGCAAGCCATTCATATGCTCTCTTTCCTCCCTCCAGTGTCTGAAATCACTCCTCAATACTGTCTTCCAAATAATTTTTACTTAATTTTATATCACTTTTCTGTCCATCAGGCTTTCAAATCAGCTAACATCAATACAATGCAATACAATAAATAACAACATGTCAACAGAATATCTACATAGGGTGTTGTGGAATAGAATTATGTAACGTATTTAGCTAAAATAAATCCATTTTCAATTAAACATTTTCATTTAGGGTTTTTTTTTTAAAAAATGGGGGGGGGGTCATGATGCCATATAATCTTATTGGTTTTTGTTTTTCCCCCTTTTTAACTGGACCTGCAGCAGCAAAAGAATTACTGGAGTACTTTTCTGTATTTTCAGAGAGATAGGCTTTTGGTATGCTTCAGCCCATCAGAGGCCCTGATCACACACAGAATTAGCCGTGCGATAGGCACGAATGCCATGCGGATTTTAAGGGCGTGATCACACCAGAACTTCTGACAAGCATCCCACACTCATCGGCAGCCCGTTTCTCTCCGCCGAAGAAGTGGAATTAAAAGATACTTGGGAAAGTCTGGTATCAAACAGGTTTGTTATGGGCCAAAGACGAATTTTCCCTGTGTGATCGCTCCAGTGCGCACTCATGGCATCGGGGATAGTCTGATCAGGCTACCCCTACGCCATGCTGTTGTTTTCCCCCCCCTCTCAGTATGCGCATCATCGCATACTGCCATAGGAAGCCCTCAGGGCAGAGATGCAATTCATCGATTCCCCATTTAAGTACATCGGGGAAAAATGGCAACCCCCCCCCAACTCACCCATGATTGTGTCTGATCATGCAGTGGTGGGCTGTGCCCGCAGCTTTGCAGAACTGTGTGATCATGCAACTGCGGGTCAAATTACTCTGGAGCAAATAGCCTCACTTCCCCCCTGGATTATCTCGCTTGTGTGACTGGGACCAGAGTTCTATATTGTTCCCTGAATCTTTCTATCCTGCTTCATCTCCCCTGTAGTCTTTTTCAAATGTTATATTGAAGAGTTCCAACATAACATACTGAGAGCATGTGCTACCCACAGTGTTCCTGATACAAGTGGTCACCATTTTTCCCGGATAGGGAATCATATGTATTTTCTGGCTTTAGTACATGCAAATGCATACCCTGAACAATGTAATATTTTGTTTACATGCTTGAAGTTTGAAACCACTGCTTGGGAAAAAAATGGTGATGGCATATATCCAGAGCACTGGAGGTAGCGTGTAGTACAAGCAGTTGGATCCTGCCCCCTGGACTAAATGGCTGAAAAAGTCCTGTAAACCATTACATTCTTAGATTCCTTAACTTTCTTCCTTTCAGGTCAGAGTTGTTGAGTTTCAGAGCAAGACATAGAGCTTTTGACAGGACATATTCTGACCTCTCTCAGTGTGCGCACACCCACAACATTCCCTCTTTCAGAGAAGTTGTCTTTTTACCGTCCCATCACCCAAAGAAAAGAAAGTCATGCTTAAAAAAATAATTTAAAAGGTTATAATATGTCCTTCACTGGTCACTAGGATTGCCACTTGCCCAAAAGTTGCCATGAAAATGAGACGTACTTAGATTTATTATTGTAAAAGAAATAGGCTGCATCTGCGGATTCTGTTATTTTTAGCATTAGCCATATCACCTTGGATGGTGTAACACAACTCAGCTTTTGGAACCATATTTTAAGGGCCTCACAGCAGTTCAAAAGAGCACCAAATCACTGTTTAAAATCTATTTTAAACACAAGAAGACATCTTTGGCAGTGGAACAATCCAGAGGAAGAGGAACAACATATAGCTAAACATTTCAAAACTTCTCAAAATATGAATGGATTAAATGAAACAGATGTGGGAAGAAAAGAAGAGGTTGGCCGGCTCTCTGGAGACCCTGTTTTGGTTCCCTCATAGCCCAGATTCCTTATATGACCTTGGATAAAGACCAAAGTTCTGACATAACCTGCCATATTCATCCCCAAAGAAGTGGCCAGTGTTACCGGCCAGGGCTCCCTCTGTGTGTACGCATAGTCAAAACCTACTTTGCTAGAGCTCTGTCAGATGTACGCAGTCTCTCAGAGCAAGCTTGCAACAGCATCTTGTGGTGGTAAACTACTTAGGATGAAGAAGCAATTTGAAGGCTGTTGATTCATAACTGTTTACCTTTGTGGCTTCTAGAGGCTCAAGGACTTAGAATGGTACTGACCACTCGGAGAAGCCAAAAGTCCTCAGCCACAGATTGCTCTTTCCCGCAGGAGCCATGTGCAGCAGGGGGTCCATTTTCAATCTCAGACAACCTCCTTAATCTGCAAAGGTGTTGCCGACCGTAGCCCTCCCCCCCCCCCCAACCTGATGCTTCGGTCTGCAACATCATCTGTCCTATTCCCCCCTCCTATATTTATGCCTTTTGAAAATCTTCCACCCTAGGGAGCAACAAGAAAGGACACTCAAAGAAAGGAATGCTGGGAGAAGAGAGTCAAGGGAAGATGATTTAGACAGGTCTTTGCATTTAACAGTGAGAGGTGGCATTCTGCCCCCCCCCCCCATGCCAGTGCAGCCACTGGGGCTATGATTATGAGATAGAACAGCAGCTTGCCCCCCACCACTCAGCTGTTTTGGGTTGTCTTTAAAGGGACTGCACAAGACAGCCCAAAACAGCTGAGCGGAGGGGAACGCCTCCCCACCGCTCAGTTTTTTTCAGGCTTTCTGCAAACCCCTTTTAAAGGGCCTGTGGTCCCTTTCAACGGGGTTTCTGAGGCCACGAACCACAAAACAGTTTGTGAACAAACCTCCTGGTTTGTTTCATTGTTCAGTCACGAAGCACAAACCAAACTGCATTTTTCCGGTTTGTGCCCATCCCTACTAATAATGATAACTTTTCCCCAAAACAATTTTTTCGACCTGTTGGGGAAAACTCATAAATACGAGGTCTTTTTTCCCAGGGAAGTAGCAACAACTTGGTTGTGGTAACATTCTAAAGGATAGCAGGGCAAAGATAACTTTTATTTATTTATCATTTAGATGAGCATTTGATATCCTACCATTAGTTCAAAGGCTCTCTATGAGCAAAATGATCCCTCTCCACCCCACTCCTTCCAGTAGTTCAAAACACAACTGCTTTGTAAAAACTAAAAAGGATCATAGCAGTACAAATAATATGGAAAATCCAACCATCTTCCAAAGATTCTTCCTCCGACTTGAGAAACTCCTCTTCCAATGGAAGAACCGCTGAAGCTGGAGAAAGTCTCCTGAGGTTGGAGGCAGGATTCAAACTTTGCTCCATGGAGTAGGAGGATAGGGGAAGAATCCATCCCAAATAATATTGCACCCAAGATATCTGTTGTTGTTTTTTTCTTTGCTCATAAGGTACTCTGCTCTCAATGTTCTGCAAAAGTAACTTTTACATACTATAAAACATGTATACAGTACATACATTGCACATCCGATGATGATATACATAAGTATATCACATACTGTGTGACAAACTTGTCAGATTTATCTGTGCTTTAGTAGTCTCAGAGCTTGATTTCTGCATTGTGCTTCAGAAACTTCTGCTAATCTGGAATATAACTGTCAGATTGTTATCAGGGACCCTTTGTATAGCCCTGGCCCTCCCATTGGAAGCCGCCAACCTGGAGCAGTCTACACTGATCGGAAGTGTATAACATCTGTGATGCTGCCCGGATGTGGGTGAGGAAGGTGCGCCATCTTGCATTGCGGTGCATTTGTATGTTAAGTGATTTTAAGTTGTACATTGTATGTTTTATGGATAGTGTTTTATGGAATTTTATTGTCTAATGAATCTGTTGGTAGCCGCCCTGAGCCTGCCGTAAGGCGGGGAGGGCGGGATAGAAGTCCAATAAATAAACAAATAAATAAATTTGTAGTGAGCATATTTTGCCAGCACTCAGAGATTATCAGTGGCTCGCTGTTTGTTTCTAGGCACAATTCAAAGTGCTGGCAATCATCTATAAAGCCCTAAATGCTGGGAGAAATGTATCTGACAGGCAGCCTTCTCATATGTGAGCCTATCTGTTGACATCAAGGGACACCCATTTTGGTGATGTCTAATGCAGAAAGGGTCTTCCCTGTGGTTGTGCCCCGTTTATGGAACCCCATCCTAAGGGATAGTAATCTTGTAGGTTGCTAGATGAAGTCTGTCCTGTTTACTCAAGTTGAGCGTAGTGTTCATGATGCATTCCTGCTTGCTGGGTATTTGTTCATGCAGCTGGAATTTTAGGGTTTGGCTGGTAGGCACTTCTTGTTTTATTGTAATGTTTTTAATTGCTCCTTTTAAAATGTGGTTTGTTTTGTTTGCTTTTTATGGATTTGTAAACTATTGAGTGCCATAAACTGGTAGAAAAGGATTTTTTAAAATAAATAAATAAAGTCTGTTGTCAATCTAACCATGTACATAGTGGTTTTGGAAGTGGTATTTGTAACCTTCCAGAAGCAAGTATGAACAATGATCAAAGACATTACAGGATATGATTTTGCTATGGAATTTGAGGTTCTTTTGGTTGGATTTATATTGGAATTGATGACACAGAATTAGTCACTGCCTTGGTCATTGCTGCAGGGATGCATATCACAAAAGCATGGAGATCGAAGAATCTTCCCTTGGTAAGTGACTGCAATCAAAGAATACGGACGGTGGCTCTTCTAGGTAATTTGACTTACTACAAAAGAGAAACATAATAAACTTCATCAAGCAGATTTAGTTTTAAAATGGCTTTTTGTTTATTGAACAATGGAATCAAAACTTTTTTGATTGTGAACAACAATATGTGATGTTTGTCTTGATGTAATAATAAAAATATTAAAAATAAATAAAATGAACACAGAGAACTATTTACACACGTATAGAGTCCTATAGGATATGGAATGGTGTAGTATAGCCTGATCTCGTCAGATCTCGGAAGCTAAGCAGGGTCAGTACTTGGATGGGAGACCATCACAGAAGGCTTTGCAAAGGCCACTCTGCTTAATCACTCGCCTTGAAACCCCTATGGGGTTGCCATAAGTTGGCTGTGAGTTGACAGCACCTCACACACACACGATCCTACATTGTGAGATGCATGCAACAAAGTTAATATACAAATTTTTGTAAAATGTGACATTGCCCCTAAATGATACTTAGGCTTTCAGATTGAAGACAAAGTGCCAAGTGGAATATTTTGAAATATACAGCCAACATGGGCCAGTTATATTACTCTCATAATCGGGATTGCTTTTGCCATTCAAATAAGTATGCTTGAGCTGCTTTGCAATTCAATTGTGAGAGGTAATTAATCATCAATTGACAAACTCAGCCAACGAGATTAGATTTTGCCTCTTTAGCCAGAACAAAGTTCAAATTAATTATCCATGGTAGATGAACAATATACATTTCAGACAAATGGCCTCCCCACTCCTACTTTCTTGCTTTGTAAATTTTAAAAACTCAAAATATTTTATCATTCCACGTAAAAATATCGCCAAATATTCTTCAGGTGTTCTCAGTTATTGGCTTATTATGCACAGGTGCTTTGACCGTGCATGTCTGTCGGGTTTTCTTTGTCATTCTGCACTGA
Source organism: Lepidodactylus listeri (assembly GCA_029233225.1). Classification (NCBI taxonomy): domain Eukaryota; kingdom Metazoa; phylum Chordata; class Lepidosauria; order Squamata; family Gekkonidae; genus Lepidodactylus; species Lepidodactylus listeri. The sequence goes on from JARCFY010000004.1 coordinate 128,281,725, forward strand.
TTTTCCTCCAGCACTCAGTTCACTTTCTGGTTGCTGTTTCTCCAGGTTTTCTGAGAGTGCTTTTGTGTTGATTTTCCCCTTTTTTCGCTTCCAAACCAAAGGTAATTCAAAAACTTACAGATTCCTTCAGATCTCACCCCTGCCCTTTTGCCACCCCTCAAAGGTCACTCCCTGCCCATTTTGAGCCCACTCTGCACCTTCCGCCATCCTCTCCCCTTCATTGGTGTAAAAGCTCCATTTCCCCCTAATTTTTACATTTTAATTTTTTTTTACAAGTGACATGAGTCTAGCGATATGAGACTATCACTAGTCTCAGGTTGCTGAATTGTAAAGAAATTAAATTTTGGGGGAAGTTTAAAAGGAGCCACATGAGGGGGTTTTTTTAAAAAAAGAAATCCTATGCAACATGCCTTTAATGGAAGTCAACTGCTGGACCATCAGATGCAGTGAGAAATAGAAGACAAAACAGCAACAGCTGCATAGAGAAGTGCCACTTAAAAAAAAGGCTAACAAGAGTATTTTAACAAATGAGACACCAGAGTTGCCTTGGGCTGTTTTTTGCTCCTCTGTCCTCCACAAAGTCTCCTGCACAAGGTTTAGTTCCCTGCTGGTATTGATTTGAAAGGGGGATCAGACAGGAGGCAAATGGCAGTGTCCCCAGTGCAAAAAAAAAAAGGATTTCAGTGCTGAATACAAACAAAATAAAGGGGGGGATCATCAACACAGAATTAAATTAACATGAGATGGAGAGAGAGAGAGAGAGAGAGAGAGAGAGAGAGAGAGAGAGTGGAATAGGAAGCCTAAAGCTTTGAAAACATTTTTCCTTTGAATGCTTAAGGGAACAAAGTTGGGGGGGACCATTTTGGCAGTCTCTGGAAGCCTAACATTAAAATGACAGCTGAGCCACATGGATGTTTCTGCGAACTGCTGAACTTAAGAATTGCTTGGGATCAATCTATTTGGAGAAAGAGTGCAATCTGCACAGGACAGGCTTTAAAAACTGTCAAGATCATGACCACTGTGCAGTATCAAATTAGAGAATCACAAAGAGAAAACCATGCAAATTTGCAAAGAAGGGCAGGAAATTAGCGTTACTGTGCTAAGGCATTGGTAAAAATACCCCCCCAAAACATTTTTTTTAAAAAAAAAATTTTAGTGGCACAAGACTAAAAAAGCTCTCCAGAGCTTCTGTCAGAGGACTCCTCCCCCATACAAATTGCAGTCCTGTGTAAAGTGTGGTGGAGTTGCAGCCGATTTTGCAGAGGCACGCACATACACATACAGACACACACACACACACACACACACATCTTGCCAACAATCACAGCTTACAATGCCGGTGTCAGTGGAGTCTACTGTGCATTCTGCACACTCAGCATGTCCCCCCATATTATGAGATCGTGTGACTCTTTCCCATTTTTCACAGTGGCTGATAACACAGTAGAGAATCTCCCAGTACTCCATAATATGGAAAACTAGGAATAAGGCCCATTGTGGAAATAAATACAACGGGCTCTAGAAAGAGGCTCTGGGAGAGTGCCCCAGCCTTAGGCACTCAGTGTCAATTTGCTGTGGCGACCTCAGCAGGGTATAATGATACAGAGTCCACCATTTTCTCCAGGGGAAGATTTCTACCATTTGAAGAGCAGTTGTAATTCAGCATGATCCCCACCCCTCCCCTGGAGATTGGCAACAATGGTTCCCCATGAGGGAATGGGTGGTTTGAAGGGTGGAGTCTATGGCATTGAACCTGTCTGAGGTCCCACCCCTGCTGAAACCTCACCCTCTCCAGGGTCCACGCCTCAAATCTCCAGGAATTTCCCAACCTGGAGATGGCAACCCTACCTCCCAGCCAACTGTCAATGTATTGTTATCTGCCTCCTGGCTTCAGCTTTCTATCTCCTCCCCCCTTCCCCCTAGAGAACAGTTGTAATTCTGAGTGATCCCTAGTCCCTGGAGATTGGCAACAATGGTTCCCCATGAGGGTCTTGCTAGCTTGGAGGGTGGAGTCTATGGCATTGTACCTGTCTGAGGTCCCACCCCCCCCTCAAACCTCACCGTCTCCAGCTCCATCCCTCAAATCTCCAGGAATTTTCCACCTGGAGTTGGCAACCGTATCTGCTTCCCAGCCAACCTCAACCTCACTCTTCAACTTTCCATCTCCCCCCACAGCCTCCACTGTGCTCTGAAGCCCTGACTGCTATGTCACATTGGCTGTCATAAGGGGTCCATCTCAGCAGGGTATAAGCACATAGAGTCCACCATTTTCTCCAGGGGAACTTATCTCTGCCATCTGGAGAGCACTTGTAATTCTGAGTGATCTCCAGCCCTCTCCTGGAGATTGACAACCATACTTCCCCTGGTGGAAAAGTAGTCTTTCTCTGCAATGGGGACCAAAGCAGCTGACATCATTCTCCTCTCCTCCTTTTGACTTGCACAACAACCCTGTGAGGTAGGTTAGGCTTAATGTCTGTGACTGGCCCCAAATTACCCACTCAGAAGGAACCTGGGTCCAGCAGATCCTGCTCTGAAGTGCTTACTGCTACACCTAGGGTACCTAACCTCCAGGTGGAGCCTGAAGATCACCAGGTATCACAATTGAACTTCAGACAACAGATTCCCCCCCGCCCCCCGGAGATAATGACTGCTTTGGAAGGTGGCCTTTATGGCATTCTGTTCAGCTGGCCCCAACTTTCTCTCAGAGCCCAACGTAGGTGTGGAAAGGGGCTTTCAGAGAAGCAAGCTTGGTTGTCTAGCAATGGGCACTGAGGGGACCGTATTAGTGCCGGTTCCCTAACGGAACATATTGGCCCTTTCACACAGAAATGTGCCTCTCCCGTTGGGGAAGCATTCCTGAACCGGTTTACCTTGAAACCTCCTCCCAAGCATTCTTCTGTTCTTTGTACCAGTCCTGAAGTGCTATGGGGTGCTGTGTGAAATGCCCCCTGTTTCGGACAGTTTATTCTGACAGTTTATTCTGGGCACGCTGGCAGTGTGTGGGAGAGGGGGGTTATGGTGAAAGTCCATTGTCTTTTCACTGACAGAAGCAGGCCACCAAGGGGACAGTTAGACCCACCTGGCAGTGGGAGGAGGAGAAGAGTGGATCCTTCCCCTTCGCTGGCTCCCTCCAGACTGAGGCTGGGACGCTGGCCGGTGGCTCTGTGGGTGGGACTGAGGCAAAGCAAGGAGAGAATGCAGCCAGTGGCCAGGGTCCCCCTTTTGAGTGGCAGTCTGTCCAGCCTACTGATTTTGGCGCCCCATGGAATCTTGCCCCTTGGAATTTTAAATCGGTTTTATATAATAGGAAAGATGGGGCTTCACAGCTGCTTGTCAGTTTTTTAAAAAGTTTTCTCAGTTTCAAAATTGCGTTTCCCCCCTTTGCCTGTATTTCTTTCTGTTCCCTTTCATTCAGTGAAACAGGCTGTGGTTGAACTAACCTTCCAAATAGAGGGGACCATCAGAAGTGTCAGGCCTGATGACTTTAGTAGGGTTGTGGGATCATATGGGGAAAGGCAGTTCATTAGTTATGTGGACCCCAGGGTGTGAAGGATGTAATGGCATCAAAAGACAGATCCTCATCTCATGATTGGGCTAACCTAATTTATTGTGCAGTTTTGAGAATAACATGTACCAGCCACACTAGGATTGCCAACCTTCAGGTGGTAGCTGGAGATCTCCTGCTATTACACCAGAGATCACTTCACCTGGAGAACATGGCTGCTTTGGAAGGTGGACTCAATGGCATTATACCCCATTGAAATACCTCCCCTCCCCTCCCAACCCCACCCTCCTCAGGCTCCACCCCCAAAATCTCCAGGTATTTTCCAACCTGGACCTGGCAACTCTAATCCATACATATGCTACCCCAAAACTCCTTGAAAGAAGGGCCAGAATTCAAATATAATCATTATAACAATAGGCTTTGTTTCAGATGCAGGTGAGAACTAGGCTTAAGCTAAAAACTTCAAGGAAGACCTTGGCTTTGAGGCGTGGTCTGAAGGAAGAAAGGGAGTCCAGACAGAAGGAACTGTGGTAGGAAACTCCAGGGGTCATGGGATACCAAAGGAGAATGCGCAGAATTCTTAAGCCTTTTAATGAGGGCTTATCAGTTGTGGATCGTTTGAGCTAAAGAACTAGGGCATGCATAGATGACTCGTATGTGTGATTTGAAACAGGCCTGGACAGACATGTGGCATATCACCCACATTTTCTATGCACTGCACATACAAATCCCTACAGTAATTGGCAGCAATAGCAAATAATCATGCTCGTTTTTCAGTGAGCGAGCAAAAAAGGTGACGATTGAAATTAGCAAACTGAGTTAGTGACATGTGTTCCTGATATCTGACAGTATCTTTAAAATAACAGCTTCAAAACACGCATTTCCCTATAAAGAAATCATTTTTTTCACTGTGTCTTAAATGTCATAAATGCATACATTTGATTGCTGCACAATAACCACTCGTCCCTATTGTAGTAAATCTCACTCTTGTGTACCCACACAGCAGACGTGAGAAGTATTGTATGATTGGGTATCCAGCCAACTGGATTGGGCTGGTCTAGTATTGTACCAGTATATTCCATAAGCTGCTTCAAAGAGGGAGCATATATTTCTTTCTAAATAAATGAAATAACATCTGGAGGTGATACAAAGTTTAATTTTACCACAGCCTGATCCAGCAGTGATGAGCAGCATGCAGAACAAGATCATCTGTTAGACTGGAGAAGCTGCAGCAAGTACAGTTCCTTCCACTAGACTCTTACAACTAGCATATAGTTCCAAATAGTGCCTCAGCAAATGCTGGAAGATTGCATGAGTAGTCCCTGGGGAGGGCAGAGCTTGGGAAGGATGTGATGTCACTTCAGGGCAATGCTCTAGACTGCCTTCCCTGGTCTCTGTGGTATTTACCATACAGAATTGGGGAAATTCCTAGAGCATCACTATGTGGAGGCTATTTTTTTTCTCCTGCTCCTCAATTATTCAAGGGTGGTAAACTAGGTGAGTAAATGGGAAGTATAAACTGGTGCTGCTAACATGGGTCCCATTGCTGGTTCATGGCTGCCTATACAGTGTAAAATAGATGATTGGCAGCTGGCCCATAGCTAACATGGGGCCCGGCCCCCTAGTGTTTCTTCCGGGCCCCCTCCCTCCCAGGCTGTCCCCGAAGTGCCCTTACTTACCCCCTGCTCTGTGATTTACCCCGAGCCCCCCCCCCCCAAAAAAAATCCCTAGCTATATGGCTGATTTGCAGCATCAGCTTTGATGACACTAACTGCCAGTTTGTGGGGCTTTGGGGAACTGATTGATCCCAGCTCTCCTCCCTCCTTCTAACAGGTGAAGTCAGAACTGATCTCTCAGCTTGTGTGTGCAGGCAGCAGCATTTGTACTCTAGTTTGTGGCTCTTGCAGGAAAGTGAGGTAGAACAAAGTTTGAGTCCAATGGCACCTTTAAGACCAACAAAGTTTTAGTAATGATTTTCATTATTATTCCCCTAATTATATTTTGGAGACATGCTGTTTTATTATTTGAAGCCTCCTTTTAGCTTTGGCATGGCTGATTCATGGCAACCACGGCTGCAGATCTCACCATTCACCTGAATCAGCTTGTACCCCATCTGTCCGGGGGGGGGGGGGGAGCTATGGAATTAGTTTGCCCAGACTGTATGTGAGCCTCAAGATCTGGGAAGAGGGCAGTTTGAAAGCAGCCAGAAAGGGAGGAACAGCTCATGTGTTCAGCAGCGGCTGTTAAAACTTTGGCCTGGGGGAGAGGGCTGCTGTGGCTTTTATTGGCCTGATGGTGCTCGGGGACCATGGTACACTGACTGTCTCCTTGCTGCTTTTTCAACCTTTATGTATGTCATTATGATACAGGAAAAACAATATAGTTTCTTAGCACCTTTCTCTTTGCAAAAAACTAACCCAGTAAAAGTCGGGTTTAGCGCTTCCACTGCTTAGGAAGCATAAAAAACCCTACATACTGGCCCTGACCTGGATAGCCCAGGCAATCCCGATCTCATTAGATCTCAGAAGCTAAGCAGGGCCGACCCTGGCTAGTGCCTGGATGGGAGACCTCCAAAGAATACCAGGGTCCTGATGCAGAGGCAGGAGATGGCAAGCCACCTCTGAATGTCCCTTGCCTTCAAGCCCCACTAAGGGTTGCCAGAAATCAGCTTGACTTGATGGCAAACAATAAGTAACATTCATATAAAAAACCTTTTCCCCACTTCTGACTATCCCATAAGAACCCCCACAGTCCACACTACTACAGTCTATTGTGAGACTTTTGCCCAGAGGGTGTTAACTGAAATCTTCCAGGTATTTAATTACAGAAGGGTCACATATGTCAAAAAAATAAAAACCTGCAATATCCACTGTCTTATGGCCATACATGACAGTGTATTTGAGTCCACCATGGGGGATGGATTTAGACTGGGATCATGGGGGGAAGGGGAGAAAGGGCTCCTGCCTTCCCCCTCCCCCCGGTGCCATTTTTCTGACTCCAAACAGTGCCAGAGTAGCCTTATTTGTTCCATTGGGGAAGGGTCTGAGTTGGGCCCCTGTGTTATTTTTAAATGGAGTTCCCACCAGAAAATCACAGCTGCAACATGGCTGTGAATCTCTGCGGTGGACTCACATATGCCGTGACATGTAGTTTGGCTCACAATCCATGTTTTCAGAGACTTGGGACACCAGCCCATGGGTGATTGCTCTTCCTTCATTTTACAGCAACCCCCTGACACAAAAGTACAGAATAGAATGTTTGTTTCTTTGTGGCCTCAGCTGCTTGCTGACCCTGAGACCTAATTACGATGTGAGCAAACCAAATACCATAGCCTTTTGTGGTGCAGTGAAGAAATAGGTATGCCATTCAGGGGGACAGTGATGTGGAGTACATTTAATCAAGACGTTATAATTAGGTATGCTCAAACACCTGCCAGTTTGGCTCAAGACCTGCTCCCGGGTCATGATCTAATGGTTTGATGAATGGTACAGATTTCCCAGAATGGATTCAGTTGTGTCCATTTTCACAACTGTTCTAACACATCATGGCTGGCATGATGTATCTGAAGAAGTGAGTAGTGACTCCCGAAAGCTCATACCCTACCACAAATTGTGCTAATCTTTAAGGTGCTACTGGACTCCTACTCTTTTCTACTGCTACAGACAGACTAACATGGCTATCCATCTTGATCTGTTCACACACAATTAGACTGGTACTGCTGTCAGCCCTCCACTTCACTATCTGCGTGGACTGGCACTATCTCTAATTTTTAAAAGTGTGTATAGTAAAATGAGGGGGACAGTTTGAGATTTTTTTAGTGGAGACTTACCACTTAGTGTCTTGGTGTTTGCTCACGAATCCAAGCTAATCTTCTGTTCATTTCACAGATAAATGCCACGGACTGCACAGGTGGCAAAAAAAGTAGGCAAAGCATTCTCTCATTTATTTAAAGGGTACAGCTCACTGTGCTGGTGCAAAACGGGAATGAACAGCAAGTGATGCTGCACTTTATGCACACTGTTCAGCTCTTGAATCAGACCAAAGCAACCCTGAGCTGCAAAAAGCATGGGGCAATGCTGTGCTAGCAAGGGATTTTGCCAGGGAACATCAAGGAGATCCAATCAGGATCCCGACCTTATGTCATGAATGGAGTTTCAGCAGATATGTTGACCTGGCCAGTGTATACACCATGAAGTTCTCAACGTGCCCAGCTGTAATGGCGGTTAGAGTGAAATAAGGAATGAGCCTAAAATTGTGGGCAGCAGCTAGTTTTATTAAAAGGCCATTCTGAGGGAGGGGATGGAGGGAACTGGGACAGGGTCCCCACTTGCCTCCCCCCCATGTTAGCAACAGCTAGTAAGCATTTCACACATACTTCTTATTAGGAACCGAGATTTGCCCCTCAGCCCTCTAAAGCCTATTTATTCTCATAGTTTGTTGTAAAGTATTCATCTTTTATTATGCACTGAGTACACTTTAGTTCTTACACTGAGGCTGCGGTCACACGGCCCCTTTAAATCCGGGAGGGCTCCCGGATTTAAAGGGGCCGCATTTTTCAACCGCAGGTTGGGATGTCTATACATCCCAACCCCTGCGGCAGCGGCCGCCAGCGGGAGAGGCGGCGGTGGCGGCCAAGGACCGCCAGCTGCCTGGGTGAGTTGGGGGTGGTTTTTTTCCCCCTTTTACACTTGGGCGCATGAGTGGCCATGCGCCCAAGTGTAAAAGGGGGGGGAATGGCCGGTGGGGCTATTTGGACAGCCCTGCTCTCGCAATGCTTGTGAGAGAGGGCAGTCCAGATACCTCCAATGCGGGTTCCTCCCGCAACACCCGGGAAAATAAAGTATGCGGGAGGAACCCGCATTGGAGCCCACTTCGGCATGGGACTTGGGGCGGGCCGTCTGCTCGGCCCCTTTAAATGCGGGAGGAAATAGCCCTTCCTCCGTGTGGCTGCAGTCTGAATCAGTTCCCAAATTGCATCCTGCACTATAGTCGGGATCTTACAGACACCACTTATAATCTCACACTCTAAGTACTTATCTATTAGGTAAAGGTAAAGGTTTCTCTTGCTCAAAAGCCAGTCAAATACGACTCTAGGGATGCAGTGCTCATCTCCATTTCCAAGCTGAAGAGCCAGCACTATCCAAAGACATTTCCATGGTCATGTGGCTGGCATGACTAGATGCCAAGGCACATGGAACGCTGTTACCTTCCCACCAGTGGTATCTATTTATCTACTTGCAATTTCTTGCTTTTGAACTGCTAGGTTGGCAGGAGCTGGGACCAGAGACGGGAGCTCGCTCTGTCTTGCAGCACTCGGGTCTCAAACTGCTGATCTACCGACCTTCAGGTCTGCAGTTCAGCATCTTAACCACTTGAGCCACTGCAGCCCGTATTTATGTATCTATTATCTATGTATGTATGTATCTATTAGCATTGGGCATTTTAGGTTCAAGCTGTTATTCCCCCAAATTTCCTACCCTGATCAAGCAAGTTCTTAAAGATGCTGAACATTTAAAACCTGTGCTGTGTCCTAAACTCAGCATGTGTCTCATTCTTTGGCTGATAGAACCACAACCCCAAGGAACATGAAAGATAAGGAACAAGAAGGTTGTGAAAACACTAGTATAATACAAATGCAATGGACAATAAATTACACAGTAAGTACAAAAAATGTGGGCAAAATTAGCCTAGTTATGAACTCCACACTGGTTTAGCCTTCATTCAACAACTGATGTAGAATTGATTCTTATGTCCTGTTTTGTATGCATCATGCAACTCAACAAATATTCCTGTTTGGATGAAGTCTTCTGACGAAACGAGATTTTATTCTGGAGAACCTCGTCACTTGCTTTGGATCACTTTGGACTTTTGCCCAGATTTTTTTATAGACCTCAGTGTGTTTTTGTTTTGGTTTTTAAGTAGACTTTTAAAAGGAAACTACTACTTTGCAGCCTTTGTAAAATAATGCCTTCTACTGAAAGAACAGTGAATTCCATTTTTACAATGATTAAATGGAATGGGCGCAGGTGAGAGCATGTGTGGATGTCTATACATCTAGAATAAGTAGACCAAGAGCCAGTGACTGCAGAAGGGGTAATCTGTGAAGATAGTGGACAGTCTGCTTGTGCTTGAGTGAGCTGTGTGAAAATGTTGGGGAAATTGCTCATAAAGAAGGAGCTGTGACATTGTGCAAGATTTCCTGTCCATGGAGGAAAACACTCACTGAAACAAAATGGCTTAATCATACTTTTATATCACAGGTTGATGAAATTCTGAAACCATTTTTTTTTAAAAAAACCCACAAACATTTAAAATTCAAACAAAGTTTGTTAGCTCTCTTTTTTTTTCCAGCTTAAGCCCCTCAAAATCAGCCCGAATGCCTCTGGCCCCATCCACACTGTCACTTTTGTTGCTCATTTCTCCCTATTGCTTCAGGTTCTCCCACCCCCCATATTTTTTGTCCTCTCTAGTAGTCCCAGAGGGAGCAAAACACATGTGGAAAAGGGGGAGGAACCCAAAGCAATAGGGAGAAATGAGTGCCAAAAGTGACAGTGTGGACGGGGCCTCTGTGAGACCTTCAGGTTCTGGCATGTTTCCAAAGGAAGTTTCACAACTTATGTACAGCTTCCAGGGAATATTCTCTGTATTCCCAAGTAGCTATACATTATGACTCTTGTGGTTAGAGATGGTCTAATTAGATGCCTCTCAAGTTGGTCTCTGAGATTGCGCTCAGTGTCTAAAATATTTATACCCCACTTTTCTCCCTTAAAAGTGTTAGAAGTGGAGGACTTTGTGCAGTCTCCTGTCTCAGACTTGAGAGATGGCACCAAATTGTTTAGATAGATAGAGCGGTCGGGACACACAGAGCAACCTTTCCTTCCAGCTATCTGATCCTTTCCTTTGAAGTAGGATGCTACTGTTAAGGACAATGTCCTCTGGTTCTGCTGTCTCACACTTCTCTCACACATGCACGCAAAAGAAGGTGCAGGATCTCTCCATCTAGTTAGAGTAGGTAATCTACACCATCTAGTTAGGTAATCTATATCCATCTCTTACATGCACTCTCTGGCATGTATTTCCTTTAATAAAAGTTGCTTATTCATTTTAGAACTGACTACTGACTCCATGTAACTTTGTAAGTCTGTTGCCAGCTCTGCTGCGTTAAAGCCTCGAGCAGTCTGCTACTTTTTGTGGTTCCCTGGCAGTACCAAGTCCAGAGAATCCAACGAAAAGGAGCTCAGGCAACATATAGACCAGCATAGGCATAAAGTACGGGGGGGGGGGGGCTCAAGGGCTTGAGCCACCCCTGAAATTTCCCGGGGGGGGGGGGTCAGCCACCCCCGGCAAAATGGAGTGCCTGCCACCGTGCCTCCCCGGGTCCTTCCGAGGCCCGGCTGTCGCTGCTGGAGAGGGAGAGGGAAGGGGTGGCCGGGGGGGAGAGAGAGGCACCGGCAGCAGCGACTGGCGGGCCTCAGAAGGGCCCGGGAAGGTGCGGCAGTTTCCGGGGGGGGGGAGAACATCACCCTAGCAAGCGCACGCGCTAAGGAGCCCCCGCCCCCCCAGAATTTCCAAAAGTCTATGCTCCTGTAGACCAGGGGTCCCCAATCTTTTTAAGCCTGTGGGCACCTTTGGTATTCTGACACAGGGTGGTGGGCACAACTACAAAATGGCTGCCAAGAGAGGCAGAGCCTTATGCACACCCAGAGAAAGTCCCAAGTGTAGGGGAGAAGAAAGGCAGTTTTAAAACTACTCTGAAAAAGAGGAGTCAGAAGGTAGAACCAACATTATTGGCCACCGCTGCTGAAACAATGAAGTTTTCATCTGCACAGCTAATCAGATCTCCAGTGGCCTCTCAGAAGCTGTGCAGGCTTCACCCACCTGCTCAAAACACTTGGTGGGTGCCAGAATTGGTGTCTGTGAGTGCCGTGGTACCCATGGGCACCATGTTGGAAACCCCTGATACAGATATACATAGTGAAATAACTTAAAAAAACCAAGCACCACCACCAAATGCACCCTATCCATACCAGTTTGTCAAAAGAACTATCACCAGCCATCGGATTAAACGAAAATATCAATGGCCAATCACTATCTTCCTCATTCAACAAAAATCCTTCTCAAAAAGAATTGTTTGGTTTGTAAAGTTTGTGAGAACACCTGGTGCCATATATGGCAACGTAAGGAATGGGAGACGTACATAATGGAAGGAATTACGTATAAAATGAATCAGTTGGAAAATAATCCACCTTCATCGAATTTTGTAGAAGTGCAGCCAATAATATTGAACTATTTGATGCAAATAGGAAGAGTCTGCCCAAAATCGAAGTACTTAACCGAAATACAATATTAAGGATGTTTATAAGTTGCCATTTCTGATGTTATTTACTTTCTATTCCAGTTGTCTTTGTTGTTAGGGGTTTTTTTGGAAAATGTTTCATGTTTGTGTATTTGTCAGTTGTACTAAATACAAATTGCCAAATAAAAAGGGGGGGGGGGATTGTTCAGCAGCTTCCAGATCAACAAAAAAAACCCAGATGCCTCACTTTCCTGAGAAGCTGGTTCAGAGGGACGGGGAAACAACTGGGAAGGTTAGAATTTGGACCAAGGATAATCATACTGTTTTATGTGATGGGAAATGAGACAAATATGTCAAGCATACATTTAATTTGTAAAAGGTATTGTGATGTGCAGGCAAGGCAATCTCTGGATTGTTCAGAACCCAACTTGTTTAAAAAGCCAAAAGTCAAACTTAACCTCTTTTTAAAAATGCTTTTGAGAGATGTGCTTTCTCCTAAGATACCTGACAACTAAAGATTCTCAGTACCACCTAAAGGCATAGAGATATTAAGACAAGTCCTCCACTATTTCCAGACATAGGTTTAATACTTCTACTGCCTTTCTGCATTTTGCTGGAAAAGAAAGATAAAACTGTGTGTCATCAGCATGCTGATGGCACAGTCCTCCAGATGTTTAGTTCAGGGGTTCCTAACCTAGCTGAGCCTCTGAGTGCTTTTGGAATTATGAGAATTTATCACAGTTGCCACAACAAAAATGGCTGCCATGGGAAGTGGAACCAGTCACAAAACACTGGAAAGTTCCAGAAAACATTGGGACGTAGTGGTTTGGTGTAGGATTTATACCCCACCCTTCACTTGGCGTCTCAGAGTAGCTTACAGTCTCCTTTCCCTCCCCCCCCCCCCACAACCAGACACTTTAGTTGTCAAATATCAGCCCCCCCCCTTTTTATTTGGAAAAACATTTTCCAAAAAAAACCCTAACAACAAAGACAACTGGAATAGAAAGTAAATAACATCAGAAATGGCAACTTATAAACATCCTTAATATTGTATTTCAGTTAAGTACTTCGATTTTGAGAGTGGTGTACTCTAATTTAGAGAACCAGGTTTGATTCTCCACTCCTCCACATGCAGCTGCTAGGTGGCCTTGGGTCAGTTACAGTTCTCTCAGAGCTGTTCTCTCAAGAGCTGTTCTGGAAAGAGCTCTCTCAACCCCACCGACCTCACAGGGTGTCTATTGTGGGGGGGGGGGGGGAGGGAAAGGAGACTACTCTGAGACTCCAAGTGAAGGGTGGGATATAAATCCAACTCCCATCCTCCTCCTCCTCCTCCTCCAGAGGCAGATCTTTCCAAATGGATACTTCCTGGAGATGCAAATATGATGCCTCCTGGGCTCTACCAAGCCACACCTCCTATTCCAGTGAGGTGGAAGAAAGCCAGGATGAGCTTGGGGGGAAAAGAAGGTGGGGGCCAGGAAACACACTGGCCGGTGCCATGGTGTCTACAGGGAGTGCATTTGGAGTCACTGGTCCAGATGATCTCTCCCAGTGGCTTCATGCATATGTTTCAGTACCCCAGCATACCAGCTGCCAACAAAAGTCCCCAACTTCACTGCCTGGAAGGAGCAAAATCAAAACCTCAAAAGTCCGTCCTCGCCAGATGGTACAGAAAGGTATCATAGTTGATGATATCAAAGGTTTCAGAGAGGTCTCCCTGTTGATTGACTGGTGTATATCAATATCACTGTATTCACTGTTGCTGTGAATCTGAATAATTATGGTTGGTTGTAAATACCTGCCTCATTATAAAATAACATGTGAAATGTAGCAGCTATGTAGTACCTTTAAACTTTTTTTTTTTGACAGCTCATCCCAACACGCTTTGTCAAGCTTTTTCATGATCCTCTTCAATCTGTTTATTAATCGACCCATAGGATTCAGGGGAAACAATGAGCATGGTGCAGAAGTCATGATTGACAGGAACACAGAGAATAGTGTTCAGTGGTACTATTTTGGCAGCTGTTGAGCAATCCACCAAGCCTGGATCTAAAGCAGAAGATTCTGCTGCTGGAGGTTAAGTACAGCTGGCAGATCAAAGCTGGAACAAAAATGCCATTTTAGAGCTGAAAGATTCTTTGGTGTGTTGTGAAAGTGCTAATTTTTTCTACTGTAGGATTATGGCATTTAAATTCCATAGAATTCTGTGCCTAATTTCATTCAGAATGAAATAGGCAAACCTATGAAACTCAAATACTGTGGTGATATTGCAGACAGCTTTTCCGGAATACGTTATGCCGTCTTGCATGTCTTCAGGGCAAAAAGATAACGTGTTGAAGTATTACAAAGTTCAACAAAAATAAGGACGATCCTATGTTATGGCTGTTCCTGCTGGCATGATTCAGTGTGCCATCAAGAGAAAATATGAAGGTATGAGATTCAGTCAGTGGCTTTGCAGGTTTAAGATTATCATTACCATAATGCAGTGTAACAGTGAAATGCATGTCAAGTATAACTAAGACTTATACAGCCTTAAGACAACATAAAACATAAGGCAGTGTGACTGAGAGAGAGTTCATATGAAACAGTATACATTATCTAGGTTAACACTGCTGTCCTATACAAAGTTACTCCAGTCTTAGCAAAGTGAAAAGTGTTCATTTAGAAAGGTGTAAGTCTGGATTGCATTGTGACTGAAACAACTGGCTAACGGGAACACATTGAACTATTCCATTTTTTATTCACTGGGTTTTTCTTAGAAAAACTGAAATCTGTTACTTGGCATAGAAAAACTAGAATTGACAATAGAATTCCAGGAAGGGGGGGTGTCTGTTGGTTGGTCTTTTTTTTTTGTTTTTTGGCTTAAGCAAAACATTACCATATTGTATAGAATCCAGTGGAGGTAGGGGTGCGACAGAATGCCAAACAGCCATGGGCAGAATATCCTGCTAATTAAAATTTGCATTCATAGTGTGAGAACCAAGGCCTCAATGGATATAACCACAGACTCCTGGCAGGGTTTCTTGAGATTAGAGGCTAGAAAAAAAACATTATGATCACAGGAATTCCTGTTGGGAACGTGTTGTGAAAGATGAAGGGAACAAAAATGGAATGCATTCATTTGCACGAATGGACCACTATGTTGTTTAACCCAGTTACATGGTAACTTTGACGTCAAAGGAGGACACACAGTTATTTAGCTATGACTTCAGTACATCCTGCCAGTCCTGTGCCGTATGTGTACCTTTTAATACTCTTTGACAATTAGCAAAGGATTTCTGTGGCTTCCAGATAGTACAACAAAAAGGGTTGGATATAGCCAGCAGTTTCACTTAAGACCGATTTCCCACGAGGCGCTGCTCCAGCATCGTTCTTCCCTTTGCCCTGATTGCATGCTTGAATTTCCCACTATTTGCCCCGCGCCACATTTTGACCCGTGGCTTCGCCTGAATTCCCCCACAGCTTCAGTGATCCTCAAAAAATACGCAGTCGGGGCAAAGGGAAGAACAACACCGGAGCAGCACCTTGTGGGAAATCGGTCCCAGTCTCACCCAGTTCTTCTTTC
Organism: Lepidodactylus listeri; assembly: GCA_029233225.1. NCBI lineage: Eukaryota > Metazoa > Chordata > Lepidosauria > Squamata > Gekkonidae > Lepidodactylus > Lepidodactylus listeri. Next base: position 128,297,085 of record JARCFY010000004.1, read on the forward strand.
TACTGCACCCATTCCACATGGCTTTTGAACATATACATCTCATAGTCATCAGTATAGGCTTTTTTTTAGGTGGTCAGAGGAGACCCCCGCTTGTTCACTGGGAAAAGCTGGTTGGATCCAACCCCTGTATTGCACAACTGATATATTGCACAATGTATGATAAATTTTCTAAGATCTACAAAAGTCCCTCCCAATCGTATCTCAGCTTTGCAAGATAAGAGAGAAAAATGGTGAAGTGATAGACTCCTTGGTATCAAACTATGCTCTTAAATGGTTACACTGGATTGCCCTAAATGGGTTGTAAATATCTATAGTTTTGATGTCGGATAGGATAGTGCTTCTTCCCTCCCCCCCCCAACCTACCACCACATCAGTGGCTATTTGAAGGAGATAATGGATTGGACAGCTGACTAAGCAGTCTGTTGACCTCTCCAGCAGCCAGCTAGATTGATGGTCCTTTCCTTCTCTCCTGGGGAACTGAAGCATGCAAACCTATCTTTTGTTATTTTGGAAATACTGAGTTCTTCTGTAACACTTTATTGAGCAGGACTCTATAAGATAACCGGTGGAGGGAGGGGAAACTGCCATTACAATAGATGTACATCAAAGCAAATGAGAAATGAGGAGTTCATAAAAAACGTGAAAGTGAATACAGTGGAGGATTGATGGTCACGGGAGCAGAAAACCAATTAAGTTAAATATTCAGCCAGCGGTGAATGTCCTCCTGACAGACAGGAGGGGCGAAAAGTGCTGTGGGATTCACACTCTCATACATACTAAGTGCTTGCATTTTAGAAACTTAATGAAACAGGCAATAAATCAGGCATCAATTCAAATTTTGGGACATATTATTGAAAATATTACTTTGAATTGTAACATGTCACCTATTTGCCTTCTGCTCAAGGTCGTATCTGGGGAAGGGGGGGAGATGCAGGGGCCTTCCCCCTCAGGGAGCGATCAAATAAGTCTCTGGCTCCTGTACTTCTAGACATGTCCGGGCCAATGACTTCCGCTTTTACTGCAAGGGCAGAATGTATGAAAGCAAACTCCCAGCAGTTGCTTCTTGTAAAGAAAAGCATCATTGGAAGGAGGGGATTGGGTGCAGGGAAGTGGGAAGAGAGAAGGACTGCTTTCTTCCTAACATCACTCTTTTCACCCCTGGCATTTTGCCCCCAGCCGCTTTTCTGCCCAAGCACATGTTGGCAAAGATAAAACATGTCAAAAACTTTTCCTGTGGGTTGTGGGAGAAGCAGTTTGCTTTTCAGCAACGGATGAATTTTTCATTCAAAATTTTCTCCCCACCTCAGATTCTCCCTACAAGAACAAATTCTTGGGATTTTGTTAAATGCACAGGCAGTTCCACTCCTATTATTCTAGCCAAGGATTTCAAGGGTGCTGGGATGGTTATTAAGTCAACTATGACTGTATTTGAATTTTTTTTCATGCATTGGTGGTGAAAAGTGCCATCAAGCCACAGCCGACCTATGGTGATCTCATAAGGTTTTCAAGGCAAGAGACATTCAGAGGTGGTTTGCCATTGCCTGCCTCCATGTCACAACCCTGGTAACAGGGGGGCACAAGGGACGAGTTGCTGTAGCCCAAAGCTTCCATGTACTCCTTGCCACTCTACAATTCCCTGACTGCAGGTCTACATATTTGCAGCTGGAAGGTCAGTTCCTTTGGCTTTTCATGCTGCAAGATCCTCTCCTTCCCTGGTACTTAGAATCATAGAATCATAGAGTTGGAAGGGACCTCCAGGGTCATCTAGTTCAACCCCCTGCACAATGCAGGAAATTCACAAATACCTCTCCCACACACACACACACTCCCAGTGACTGCTGTTCCATGCCCAGAAGATGGCAAAAAACCCTCCAGGATCACTGGCCAAACTGGCTGGAGAACAATGGCTTCCTGGCCCCAAGGTGGCAATCAGCATTTCCCTGGGCATGTAAGAAAGGGCCACAAGAACTAAGCAGTGATGCAACCCTTCCTGCCCTCCCTCTCATGAACTGTCTAAGATCACAGAATCAACATTGCTGTCAGATGGCCATCTGGCCTCTGTTTGAAAACCTCCAAAAGAAGGAGAGCCCACCACCTCCTGAGGAAGCCTGTCCCACTGAGGAACCACTCTAACCATCAGTAAGTTCTTCCTAATGTTAAGCCGAAAACTCTTCTGATTTAATTTCAACCCACTGGTTCTGGTCCAATTTCATTCCTCCCACCCAGTGTCTGACCTGATGACCAAATCCTGGAGGATCCATCCATCCATTTGTGAAATAAGAACTACCAGGAGTCTTAGGCTGAAACTGCACATAGGTGACCCAGGGGTGGACTGGGAAGTGAAGTGATTCTTGAGCAAGCCAAGCCATGTGACCCTTGTTGCCCTACAGACCAGTGGTGCAGCAGGAGTCACTCAGCTCAGCAGCATCAGCAGTTGGCATTGGCTCACCCATGTCCTTCTTCCACAAGATGGTGGCAGCATGAGAGGAGACAGGAGGTGAGCTGACACCCATCATCATCACTGTGAAATGGTCTGAGCCAAGTGGCCCCTGAAACACTGGAGGAGTTGTTGAGGATTGGCTCAGCTTCTTCCTGGATGTCAGCAGCCCTCTAGGGCAGCAGCCCATCCGGAGGTTTCCTTTTAAGTTACATGGCCAGTCCACCCGCTGAGCTGAGCTTACTTAAGTCTACTGTTAATATTAAAGGAGTTTCCCCCCTCATTCATAACTCTTTGTATGCACTGAACACCGCAATTATGACAGCCTCAGTGTTCTAGATTAGAGTAGATGCTCTTAAAATCAATTCCAGCTCTGAAATTCTATGAGTCACTGGAGTATTAAAAATGAAACCTTTGGGGGGCAATTTAGTAAACAATAACAGACTCTGGCAATGCTTATTAGCCTTCCTGCGGTTGCTTCAAAATCTAAAAGGTAACAAAAATGCATGTGTAACCCTCTTTCACCATATTTCCTGTTCAGTGGTTCTTTCTGGATGCAACGGTATTTGTTAAGAGTATCATAATATTTAGACGGACTCCTGATGACACAGCTGCTTCTCTTCAGCTCTTTCCCAGGCTTGTAATGTTTGCCCATCATGTGGCTCAAGATATCTATAATTTTCATATTTGATTCCCCACACACACACACACTGATGCCCAGATGATGAAAATTATGTCCAGGGCTCCCATACTAATTCTTTCCTTAGCTGTATAAGAAGTGGCAATGTGCTATTCTGAAATGGTGTATTTTTGCAGTGGAGGAGGTAACAGGTCAACAGGAAAATACAAAAATGGCATACATGTCTTGCAGTGCCATTCTAAGTTGCACCCTTATAAGGCCACTGAAGCCAATTGGCTTAGAAGGGGGTAACTCTGCAGAGGATGGCACAGTTGCTAGCCCTTTCTTCCAGTATCAGGGGGGTTTTAATCACCTTGGGAAAGTACCTGTCAGAAGTTGAGACCAAGATGCATCTTAACAGATATCTGAGCTGAGTATTCAGTCCAAGTGCCCCCATAAGAACATAAGAGAAGCCAATGTTGGATCAGGCCAGTGGCGCATCCAGTCCAGCTGTTTGTCACACAGTGGCCAAAAATACCAGGTGCCCTCAGAAGGTCCAGCAGTGGGGCCAGGACACTTGAAGCCCTCCCACTGCTGCCCCCCCACAAGCGCCAAGAATACAGAGCATCACTTGCCCCAGACCAAGAGTTCCTATGTATAACTTGTGGCTAATAGCCACTGATGGACCTTAGCTCCATATGTTTATCCAATTCCCTCTTGAAGCTATAAGAACATATATGTGGCACCCTGGCCAAGAGAAGAAACTATGAGATGACAAGTTCAGCTTAGAACCTTGTGAATGTCACTAGATCAGATCAGGTCATATGACTGGCCTTGATAGACCAGTGGTCTTCCTCATTATAAAATAGTGTCATGTGTTTATTTAATAACCCAGTGAGGTTATGTAAAATACATGTCCATAGAGCCTGGTAGGCTTGAAAGCTTTCTCCAGTGTATTGCTCATTTTCTATGCTATGTTCATGCTATGTTTATATACTTCCACTCTCTTTAGCTTTTGAAGAATGGAGATAGTTACAACTTTTTGCAATGGCATCATAAACACATTTTTGTAGCTATGGGTGACTTCTTACATTACAGTAAGTGCTGAGAAGTGGATGCACCATCTACAAGAGAGATGCCGAGACTCTCCCTTTAGACGTTAAGCTGGAAGAACATAATAAAATACAGGAATGACTCAGGATCAGCCTAGACGAAACAGTAGGATATCAAACTGTGGATCTCCTGCTGTCTTTTGTTTTTTATGCCTCCTCTGCCTGGTTTTTACCACTTCCTGTAAAACGTGGATCCACCCTGAATAAAATTAAGGCTACTTACAGCTGTATGTTCGGTACAGGCAAGATTATACAGATGGGAAGGCAGCCCCAAACGGGGTAGAATGATCCAGTGAATAGATGCAATTAGCAGGAATATATCTAGAAGATGAGCAATATGTTAGAAGAATGAGTTCATGAAAGGGCGAGGTGCTAGGCGTCTCCCATGTACATGGGTCGGTGGTTATGTGTCTGTTGAACTTCTTCCTGCCCCAGGAAAGGCACACCTAAAAGAGGGTGCTGGACGAGATCATTCCCTTCTTCTTAGCATGGACCCATGGCACCTCAGGGATGCCACCTTCACAGGCATTGGTGTTTTCCCAGAACTTCCCTACCGCACCCCATGGAGGCAATTACGCATCCATCACCCTAATGGAGCAGCTGCCAGTTTATCAGCTCTTCTTCGGAAAAATATTGCTACAGCAGAGATCTGATGATTTGATGATGCCAAACAGTGAGGAAGTTTAGCAATCTCCCCCTTTTAAAGGAAAGAGTAGGTGGAAATATTTTAAAACGGCACAGGAACAGCTGGTCCCTTGTTGAAGTCACCATATTATCCAAACTGTTTGCACAGTCAGGTTGTAAAGATAACAAAGTACAACTCGGTCATCCTCCGTATACTTTTATGTATCATCTAACGCCCACAGGCTGGAGCTACTGCTGAGCAACAAGTGTGTGAGCTGCTTTTTGGGGTGTACCGTTGAACTTAGAGAATTGTGTTACAAGCCAAGCAATTGCCTGGAGTTGTAACAGTTGTTTAGTCAGTGCAATGATTTGGTCTCTGTGTTCCAAAAGTGTACAATTAGATCGACACATAATTATTCTTGTTTCCAGGGAATCCAGGGTTATATAAGAATTCTCCTTTAGGGAGTTCTTTGGGTACACGTTACATTCCTATCATTTAATTAATCACATTTTTGGAAGTGGTTCGCATTGAAACCATAACTGAAGGGAAATGGAAGAATCCCATGTATAATAATGTGGATCAAAACCAATGTTTTTTTTTATTTTTTAATTTATGTTGACAAGTGGAAGACTACAAGACTGACATTTAATTTTGGTTAATCAGTTCTATGTGTACAGACCAAAGATTTATGTTGTACAACCACGAAGCCATGAAACTCACTAGGTGACCATGAGCAAGTTAACTTTCTCTCAGCCAACCCTCTCTCACAGGGTTGTGAAGATAAAATGGAGACAGAGAGAGCTGTGTATGCCTCTCTGATAAAAATGTGATGGCCACTAGCATAAATTCTGGATGCTTTAGCTTCTCCTCAGTGCCTCAGTTTGGAGTGTGTTAGTCTGAGAAAACACCTCAAGCGCTTTTAGTCTGAAATGTATCACCTGAGAACACTGAGTATAGAAAGCAGAAGACATTTGAAAATCAAATATATATTCTAATCAGTACGCTCTCATTTGATAAACCGTCAAAAATTAGGAAACAGAAAACCTAATTCCAATTAAATTCTCTTCCCCCCCCTAAACTTTATTAGTCATTTTGCTTAAACAAGTGCCTCAAAATCTTCCTCAGGAATTTCTTAAGATGAAATTCAGAGGCAATTTTAGTTTGAAAAAACCCACAATAATTTCATTTTTGTGTGTGTGAACTAATCCCATTTCTACTGGGATTACTGTCTAGGATGCTGTCACCCACTATAATGCACTTAATTCCTTGTTAGGTATATGAAAAGCCAGATCAGAAAGAAATAAAGCGAATCAGCCTGGAAACAACAACTTGCATATGCCAGAAAAGTGACTGGGTGAGGGCAGCTGGGGTACTTGTAACAGCTGTTGGAAATGAGAGCTGCTACAGGCACTTGAGCCTTTTCACATGTGGTGCCTTGTTAAAAGTTAACATGTGAACCAGACCTGCCTCTGTATTAACATGTGAACTGCTTTCTCTCTTCCTGGCTTTTAATTCTCATTCTAGATTTGTCTGTAAATAATGGATTTACCTATATGTAATATTGAAATTTGTACAGTTAAGTAATTACCTAACAAACTCATACAGCTCTGTTCAAAACTACTTCTCTCATTTGCTGGTAGGAAGCGATTCTTGCACAGAATAATTGATTCTTCAAGCAACATAACCCCCTCTAATTCAACTTAGTGTTCTTATTATCATTCCTTTACTTAACTGTGTTCACTGGGCCCTTATAGATAAGCCCTAGAAAGCCCACAAAGATGAGTCACTAAAGATTTGTTTGTTTTGCTGGTGACCTAAGATAATGGGTAGAAATGTGCTACACAAAAAGATACGAATTCTTTCAAGACTGTTCTACCCAGTTTTCCAGCCTACTTTATTGTTAAAATTCATCTCCAATTTTTCACATTAACCTTTGGCTCCTGTTAAAAAATGTTATCATCCTTAAAATTATTTTATTTTAAAATCTATAATTGGAAGGCAATTTTGTCATTCTTCAACTAACGTGAGGAAAAGTTCTTTCATTAAGCTGTGAATGCAGCTGGCATAATGGCAACTTGCATAATGAAAAGGTGCTCTAATTGGCTAGTGAAGGCATTTGTTCATATCAAGTATGTAGATCTGAGGGTGTAGGTGCACATTGTGAATGACACGGGACGGCTGCCAAAAACAATGTCTTCATGTTGAGTCCCCCCCGCTCCACCTCTCCATATCAATTGCCGATGCTGCTATGATAGCAATTGAGAAAAACACATGTTGTGAAATCATGACATAGGATAGGTGGTATAACGGGCTGGATCAAATCAGATTTTCTGCTGGAGAAAAAGTGGAGAGAGATCCCTTCAATCACCTAAATTAGTTATGTTCGGGATCACAGGACCTGCATGGACAAACATGTCATGCGTGGCTGCATGCAGTACTGGCAACCTCACTTATTGAATGCAGCAATATTAATTAACTAGTCACTGGAATATAGGAGAATATTCACATTGTAGCTTTCCATCACCCTGGGGAAATTTGTCCTTATTCCTCTCTAAATTCCTAATATTATGGAGTGTTTTAGTGGACCATTTCAATGTTGTCCCTCATACATAGCATTTCTTATCCAAGCACCTACCTTTTAACCTGGTGTTCATACCATCAGTAGGGCAAGACCAACAGGAGATTGAGGGGCTTATCTGAGTCTTCTCCTAACTCACAGCAATGAATAAGGACTCCTAGGAAAGACACTCAGATGTCTCTGCAATATAGTAATCCTTTGCCTGGTACATGGCTGACTCCATGAGATCTGCTTTAAGTATTGACTGTCGAGTGCAATTAATCTGTTTTCAGTGCAAACACACATATCACCATTGCACACTCAGGAGGCTGTGTATGTGGCTGGAGCTCCCTGGCGAGAGTATATCTGGTGGGAACCCCAGGTTTGTCCCTACATAATGTGTGAAATGGGCCTTAAAAAATCATGGACTGCTAAAAAAAAAAAAAATCTTGTTGGTACCTGAAATGTTTAAAATTCTTCCAAGTCCAGGGATGTAGTCACTCACACAAGCAAAAGATAGGTTATATCTAAATGAAACCGATGAACAATCTCATTCTGTAATACAGAACACTGAATTTAATTTCACACTTCACAGAAGGTAAGCTCCCATTCTTTCATTCATGTTTCCTTTTTTTAAATACAGGCTTTGTTCAGACCAGAGAATGAAATCGTACAGTGCAACAAAAGAGCGTGGTGTCATTTTGGATAATGGCACAATAAGTTATCGCTGCAACTTAAGGGAGCCAAAAATGGTTCCAGAAGAAGCCGCAGAGAGCTGTCTCATCAGTATACCATCACTGTGCTAGGCAGAGAAAGCTAATGCAATACGGTGGGCATTCTTAACTTCAAATAAAGGATTTTTCAGTGCTTATAATTAACGTTTGCCAGTGCTTTCCTCCCAAGGAGCAGGTGTCTTTTAATTTCATGGCTGCAGTCACCATCTGCAGTGATCTTGGATCCCAGGAACGTGAAGTCTGTCACTGCTTCCATGACTTCCCCTTCTATTTGCCAAGGAGTGATGGGGCCGGATGCCGTGATCTTAGTTTTTTTGATGTTGAGTTTCAAGCCAGCATTTGCGCTGTCCTCTTTCATCCTGAGCAAAAGGCGTTTTAGGTCCTTTCCCCTTTCTGCCATTAGAGTGGTATCATCTGCATATCTGAGGTTCATGGGGTAGCGAAGAGTCAGACTTAACTGTGCAACTGAACAACAAAATAATTAATGTTAGTCTTTCCTTAGCTAGGTCTACCTCTTGTTTACTTGAACTGTTTTTCCTAAGGTTGTGGATCAGAGAGTGGAGCCATGGCAGTGCCTATGAGGGAAAAGCTTGGTGGGACATGTCATCTTTGGGCAGAGCTAGAAGAGAAACTAAAAGGTTGGAGCGAGAGTAGCACTAGGAATGTCAGGGGTAGAGTCAGAGAAGAATCTGGTAGGTGATAGGTGGGCAACCAGACAGAGGGCTGCCCCCAAAGCCAAATGAAGTGCAGGCAAAATCGGTATATATAAGAGTAGGATTATTCTTTGGACTCTTCACCAAGGAAAACTGCTCAATATGGAAATTGAATTAAATGACTCTGGTTTACTCCAGAGTTAATGAATAATTCTACAACCACTTATTAAGTATGTTTGCAAGTTCTTTTCAGGTTTCCTAAGCTTAGAGGAGCTGGCCTCTTCTCATTAGGTCAGCACATTTGATGTCTGAAACGTGTTGGCTAATTAGCAGTGCAGTCTTTATGTCCTTCTAACCCTTTTGGTTGCACTCTTGGAAATGCAATTGATTCTTAATATACATGCCTCACTTTTATTCATTTTGCCTTCTCCTCATTTGAATGATGAACATAATACACACATATTTATATATATACAAGTGGAGACCCGCAAGAAACTTGTGGGATGGTTATCCCATTCCTCACCCCTTTGCTTCCACCCTTCTCCCCCTACCGCTCTCATACTCTTTCTCCCTTCTGCCCCCCTTTTTTACTCTCTCTCTCTCTCCTCCATGTATATTACTTCCTCTCTCTTTCTGACCCATCTTCATTATCTTTGTTTTTCTGCCTCCCCCCCCTCTTCACTCTTTCTCTCTTTTAATGCCCCATCACTCTCCTAGCTTCTGCCTGCTTCCTCTTCCCCCACAGCAGCAGTGGCAGCACACTGGGAATCACAACAGATTTCCCAGCTACAGAGATCAAGTCACCTTAGGGCTGTCTTCTCCTGGTTGGGAAATTCCTGGAGATTTGGGGGTGGAGCCTTGGGACAGTGAAGCTTGGGGAGGCAAGCAGAGACTGATCTCTGTCACCTGGACAACAGTTGTAATTCTGGGTGCTCTCCAGCCCTTGTCTGGAGGCTGGCGATGGTAGTTGAAATGAAGGAAATTGCTGGTTTGGAGGGTGGAGTCTATGGCATTATACTGGTCAAATTCCACCCTCCCCAGGCTCCACCCCTCAAATGCCCAGGAATTTCCCAGCCTGGAGTTGGCAACCGTATTTCCTTCCCACCCAACAGCCAAGGTGCCTTCACACTCCTGCAGTCTCTGAAGAAGAAAAGATTTTTCTCCCCACCCACCTTGTTTTTTCTTTCCCCTGTAATAGTAAACCATAAAACCAATTCCCTGGGAGGAGGATGGGAAATAGGGAAGAGCAGAGGCATTGGGAACGTCTCTTGCCTGCTCAAAGGGCAGATTCAGACGTTTATTTTCTGCTAGCTGCCCCCCACTTTTTTTTTTTTTTGAGTGTGTGCTTTCTTCTTGCAAGTGGAAGGAACTGCCTGAGCAGAGTGAAAATCGCAAGGTAGATGCTGCTGGAGGTTTGTTCAGTGGAGGGGGTGTGGCCACAAAGGAGGACTGAATGCAATCAGAACTACGGGAGGGAGGGAGGGGGAGAGAAGGCTCCTCAGTAAGTCTGTTTCCCGCGCACGCGCAGTGGACGCTGAATTACTTTTTGGCCATATATAACTTCCCCATATATTTTTTACAGTTTTTAGATTTTTCTGCACCCCTGGGGAGCGGCTCACGTGTGCAGGATAATCACTTTACCTTCCATGAGTGGAAATAAGTATCCGCACACACAGGGGGCACTTGGGAATTAGATAGATAGATAGATAGATAGATAGATAGATAGATAGATAGATAGATAGATAGATAGATAGATAGACACACACATATACACACCAGGTTAGCTCTGAAGTTTAAGGGTACTCAGAGCCTTTCATTAGTTCCCACCACAATTAGAGGTGTTCAAGCACCTGCTATGTCCAGTGACCTCCTGTTTTGTTAATGCAAACAGGGAGTCACTGGTTAGGGAGCTGCTCAGATCTGCCCAAAGAAGTGTCGATGTGTTCCTTTTGCACGATTTCTTGCATGTGAAGAGAAGCATTATACTTCTGCTGTCCTCCATCTGAACTGCTCACTGCAGTCACCATTAAAAGAAATGGAAATTAGTGCTATTACACCATTGTACTATTTCTACCATTAGGCAGTATTTCTGTTGTCATGGCACAATGGCGCTAATCAGCTCAAACTTTTAAAAGTTATAGAGGTATATGTCATCAGTGGGAAGAATGCTATTAGGTCACCAATCACAGGGGTTTTTTTCACAGTAGCTGTACTCCCACCCTGTCATTTATCTGCCTCTGCCTCCAATCATAGTCGAAAGATTTACTTATTTAGGTGTCTCTGTGGGCCTTTGATGACTGCTCATTATGATCATGAATCTGCTTCCCCTTTCTGAAATATACCTTTAATTTTGTTGTTCTTTGAGCCAATGAGTACTACTATATCAGGACACCAGGAATATTGCCTAATGGTAGAAATAGTCCAAAGGTGTCATAGCAGCAATCTAAAAAATAAAAAATAAAAATGGCAAGTGTGGCATGCAGTTCACAGATTAAGAGCTGCAGCTGCAAGAACCAAAGGTGCAATAACCTGGCCCCATAGACTAAGTGGCTACTGCACAGGCCCAAAGCAAATGTGGACAGCGATGATCAGGAGTCTGCCTTGCATCCAGGAACAGAAGTCAAGAAAGTTGGCAAGGCAGATCAGTTCATATCAAAGTTCGCAGCATGCCTAGCTGGAATTTCATTGGCTGGTTAGCAATTTTACCTGGGCCCCTTTAGCATATTGGTCTCATTCTAGTATCTGGTGTCTTTTTTTGCACACAACTCATGTTACTGATGTTTATCATGCAGCAATTTCCATAATTTCTGTCTCCATGGATGGTGCTGAAAACTGTTGCATGAAGACTGCTATGATACAATATTTGTTGAGAGAGTGACAGATCCCTATTTGCTCTTCTAGCATCATAGCAGCTCTGATATGAAAGCACTAGAAATCGTGAAATGTTGAAGGAGATCTATTGGGTGGAGCTTGATTCCCTTTTGGCAAAACATACTTGGCTGCCCTAGAACTGCATGGCCTTCAGCACCAGCAAATGAGCTCGGCAAGTATCCATCCTTCAGCAAGAGCCCACGGGGTGATCTGCCGCTAAACAGCTGTACTTATAAATCTTCCACCTTTCCAAAGCAAGCATCTCCTTGATCCTGGGGCCGTGCACAGTCGACAGGCTCCTGCTGCCAAAGGAGTCTCTAGATTTGCAGACTGGGGCTCGTTAAATCACCACAAGCCCTTGGAAATAGCTGCAGCTCCAGGCCTGTGCTGTTTATGGCTTCTCATTAAGCAGTGGGGTTGGGCTCTGTTAACCCTATAGCCACTTGCTGCTAGTGATGAGACAGTTGACAGGGTGAGCCTCCTAATAGTCTAGATCTGCACAGTAGCCCGTATAGATCTTTCCATTTTGGTCATGCGTGGTAAAAAAAGGAGATGTCTCAAAATAACACAAGGCATTAAGGTCCTAAAATAGTTTGCACAGCTAAATTATTTCTATTTGGTTTGAAAGGTTCCGGAGACCTTGATACCAGCTGGTTTAGAGGAGTCAGAAAAGGGGTTCAATGAGATGTGATCTAATCATTTGAAAACCAGATCTTCACATTTTAATTGGTTGGATAATGTTATTTGTTTATTTAATGGTATTTAAAGTCCACAAGAGGAAAGGCGGCATGGTATAGCCCGATGTCATCAGATCAGGGTTGGTATTTGGATGGGAGACTACTTATGAAGATTCTGCAGAGGAAGATATCCGGTTTGGCAGTTTCGATGGTGGGCATGACTTTTTGTAGCTTAGCATGTAAGGCCCTGACTGGGAGGGGATCCAGTTGATCTGGACCCCCCCCCTGGAGTCCTTGTAGGGGACTCCTAGCCAGGGGGCATGGAGGTAGCCACTCTGGAGGCAGATTGCCAATGGATCGAGGCTTCCTATGCCTCGATGGTCCCGCCATGGCTGATCCATCAATGGAACATAGAAACAGCACCTGGAACAGTGAGCAAGGAGTTACGCGTCTAAATGACCCCCAAAGCGATTTACACATCATAAAAAACAGTGAGTTAATGATGGCTGGCTGAAAAGAACCTTTTGCCAAGAGCTCTGTTTACAGTGCAGGAAGGGGAGGGAACTCAAACACCACCGCCCCACACCAGCTGAAAACAAGCAAACTAAGAAAACAACTTTCGGGACTGGGCACAGAACGCTTTTTTACCTCGATCAAATAAAAAGCATACTTATCTAAAGCATTTCTGTCCATGGGCTTCCCTCGATGTTTTAAAAGTTCTCCTGGAATGTAAACATGAGTCAGACTGAGAAAATGGCAATGAGATCCAAACGATCACTGGGAACTACAAGATCAGTGTTTCCAGTCACAAGACCAGATTCTACTCCAGACTTCTCTAACATGTTGGCAGAAGCATTGCGCCCTCTGATGGAACAAATGACTGACATGAATAAAAAATTGGATGCAGTACACCAACAACTTAAGCATACCAATATACAATTAGAGAAGATTGCCAAAGATGTAAAGAAAATTGACATTAAGACCAAAAACATAGATCAAAGACTGCAAGAAGTGAAAAAGAAAGGAATTCTGAAAAAGATCAACTTTTAAGACTTCAAATGGAAAAATCAGCTTATGCCCTGAGATTTCAAGGTGTACCTGAACAGGAAAGTGAGGATCTTAAAGAGCTTCTGAGTCAAGCATTGTCTCCTATGACGGTTTTAAAAGTGGATTTTTTGAAAAATGATATGGATATGGCCTATAGGGTATATCCTGAATACATTAAAAAAATAATCTGCCTGCAGAGATAGTAGTTAGATTCTCCAAAAGAACAACAAGATATGTGGTGCTCAAGGCCACAAATCGGTCTGTCTTGAAAATCATGGACAAAAATGTTACAGTCTTAAAAGATGTCCCATTTGAAGTCAGGAAAAGAAGATCCCATAAAAACTTAACTGTATTCCTGCCAAAAAAAAAATGTGTTTCTTACAGGTGGATATTTCCTGAAGGCCTAATGTTTAAATACAAAGACAAGAAAGAAAAGATTGACTGTCTTCTTAAAGTGAAGGCTTTCTTGGACTTACAACAAAGCCAAAGAAGGAAACCAATACAACGGAGGAGAAAGAAGAAGGAGAGACCAGCGAACATGATACTGGGAGTCCAGAATCAACAAGTTCCAGCAAGACAAGCAAAGAATCTGTCTCTGAGATAGAGACATCCGCCCCTAAACAATCCAGGGTCCAAGAGACTATTCTCAAGAGAGGCAGAAGAGGGAAAAAATGAGGAGATCTAGAAAATGTGAAGCCCTAGCAACATTTACTTATATACTGTTTTTATTATTTGATTGAAGTACTGATGTATCAGCATACTATAAAGCTCTGATAATAATCAGACAATATCTGTCTTGTATTACTATAGGAAACATTTAACTATGAAACTTTATTTAGCTAATCTGATCCTTGTATATTTTAGGTTAGGTTAGTTTTTTTTTTTCTTTTGTAGTTGTAGATTAATTGTTAGATTTTGGAAAAAAACCAATAAAATACGCAAAAGGGGGGGGGGGAAGATTCTGCAGAGGAAGGCAATGGCAATCCACCTCCGCTTCTCACTTGCCTTGGAAGCCCCCTGCTGGAGTTGCCATAAACTGGCTGCAACTTGACAGCATTTAACTCTCACACCCATTTAAAGTCCAACTTTCTCACTGAGACTCAAAGCCCATTGAACTGTGTAAACAGTCCATACAAAGAGACACCTAATAAGCACACAGTAGGTCAATGCAATCAATATAAAGAGATAGCAAATGAGCAACATACCAGGACTAGGAGGACTACTGAAATCTCAGTGAGTGTAGCATATTAGGCATGATACAGAATGTGGATATAATGAAGAAAAACAGTATTACATTAATAGAAAACAAGGAAGTGATAACAGGTTAATACATGCAGTGAACTGATAATGTATCCTGTACACAGTGGTTTAGTCTATAGTCCCTTTCCCTTTGTAAATGCACCTTCCTGAGCTATTCTGTTATGTTATAGCCCTATTATCTTTATAGAAAAGTTCTCCCAAATAACACCCTTTGCAAAATGGTAGGAGGATGGGAGCTTTCCTGACTTCCTCAAGCAGGCCATTCCACAAGGTGGGGGGGCCAAAAGAGAGAAAGCACCTGTATGGAAAGTTGTTGATCTTGCCCATTTGCAGGATGGTGCCTGCAGAAAGTCCCAAACAGATGAGTAGTGCTGTCATGGCAATGCTGCACATATGAGGGTCCAAGGCCATGCAGGGTTTTGTACATGATAGTCAGTACCTTACCTTGAATTGAATCTGGTAGCTGATAGGTGTCAAACGCAGAGCTTTGTTTGCCATGAATTTGTTATTGTATGCTTTCCTTTCTGTTGGTGGGCACTGAAGGGGGGGGATCGGAGTGTGTGTGTGGATATGCTTTGCTTTGCTTCAGTGCAACATGTTTTCTTAAGCCTCCCGACATCTAGGAAGACCAAAGAATGTCCTTGAGAACCTGTCAGTACCAGCTTGGCATTAGAGAAAACATAACAGTAGACAATTAGGCAGGGAGAGAAAGACGGGCTGGGAGTTTTGGAGTGACTGGAGAAATCTCTGGGGGAGGAGCTTATTTGAACTTTGTATAACTTCTGGGTTATCGCCAAAACGTTAGTTCTGACACAGGTAGCCATAGCTTGGGTCATGCGAAAGCCTCAATAAACATATCACTGCCAAGAGAGCATTGCTGAGTGTTCATCTGTCCAAGAATCTGACAGATGGGCACCCTGACCTGGATAGCCCAGGCTAGCCTGAGTTCATCAGATCTTGGAAGCTAAGCAGGGTCATAGAATCATGGAATCATAGAGTTGGAAGGGACCTCCAGGGTCATCTAGTCCAACCCCCTGCACGATGCAGGGAATTCACAAATACCTCCCCACCACCACCCCTGAGTGACCCCTGCTCTATGCCCAGAAGAGGGCAAAAAAAAAAAACCCAACACAACCCCTCCAGGATCCCTGGCAAAACTGGCCTGGAGAACAATTGCTTCCTGACCCCAAAGTGGTGATCAGCATTTCCCTGGGCATGTAAGAAAGGTTCACAAAAACTAAGCACTGATGCAACCCTCCCTGCCCTCCCTTCTCACGATCTGCCTAAGTTCACAGAATCAGCATTGCTGTCAGGAGTGCCTCTGAGGACCTGCCTCCTGTGGGCCTAAGGGAGGTGGAGGATCAGCTCCCAGCTCCAGAGGAGCCTCCACCTGAACCAGATGAGGCTCAGGCAAGCACCCAGGGTGTTACCCCAGCACCAGCAGCCGCTGAGCCACAGCCAAGCTCAAGCCCACCTGATTCACCTCCTTGGGTGAAACGTCTAAAGTTCCGATACAGACAAGATTGAGCTCAGAGAAAAGACGCACGCATGCATAGTCACAGATCACTCAGTCCTGAGTTTTAGAAGGAGCTGGGACTTCACTGCCACCTGCTAACAAGCACAGGAAGTGGCTGGGTATTTAGGCGCAGCAAAGAGACTACCAACTTGTGCTAGCAACAAGTCATTTCGGCTAAGCTCTGCTCCCGCTCGTCTCGCAATAGCTAACCTGATTCTGGACCCTCTGGCTCATGACTCTGGCTCTGTTTGACTTCGGCTTTTGTTGACTCCTTGGACTGGTTTGCTCAGGAGTTTCCCTCTCTGACCTTGGCTTGGATTGACTCTGCTTTTGGCTTTGTGTTTCGGACTTGATAACTCGTTCCTGCTTTGGCTTGACCTCGGACTGTCCCGGACTTCGGCTTAGTGTTTTGGACTTGATAACTCGTTCCTGATTTGGCTTGACCTCGGACTGTCCCAGACTTCGGCTTGACTCCTGACCCGCTGGCACCCAGCCCGTGACAATTGCTGTCAGATGGCCATCTAGCCTCTGGTCAGCACTAGTCAATATTTGGATGGGAGACCACCAAGGAATACCAGGGTTGCTGCACAGAGGCAGGCAATGTCAAACCTCCTCTGAAGGACTGTTGCCTTGAAAACCCCATCAAGGGTCATCATAAGTCAGCTGCAACCTGACTGCTGAATAGTGTTCATGCCCTGTTTAGCTCATGAATAATGAATAATGAAACCTTTAGGTCATTGACTGACAATTTTTAATTATTGGAGCTGCAGGGTAATTTCCAAGGGTATTTTTGTTCCTGGTGTTTTAGTTTCAGAGGGAAGAAAATCGAAAATGGCTTTCCCCTCAGCAGTAAATGGAATTTTTCCTTTCAGTTCAGTATCTCAAAAAAAAAGTGTACCTAAATGAGTTTTTGGTGACTCATGTGTTTAAATTACAGATGATTAATTATTCAGTTAATTGAATAGATTTTAAAAGGTAGACTTCAAAAGGTGTTTCACATTAAAAAGTCTTGTCTGGCAGCCTTGTTTAAAACTGGATAAAATGGAAACAGCAAAAAAAAAAAAAAACCAACCAATCCCAGCATGTTACATGTATTTTGAAAAATACTGAAGTTATAACATTGAAATTTCCTGTTCCTGATATCTTCTGTCATTTATAGTATTAGAACCATAAGCTCTTCAATTGGACCAACCTGGTATGAGCATTAAATGTGATCTCCAAAGTCTGTAATGATTACTTTTTTTATTTCCCCAGAGAAACGCCGAAGTCTTAGAATTCACTTTTGAAGTACTAAATTTACAGACACATGTGCATCTTGGACATTTCACCACTCTGGGTTTACCTATAGGTGTAAATATTTAACAGTTTTCTCAAGCCTCCACAGGGACTACGTAAGCTCTACCTGAGTAAATTCCAACATAAAATGTAGGGCATGGGGGTCAGGAGTGAATCCCTTCACGTAAAAATGGTTTTGTTTAGCTAAGCTATTGGGAAGCAGTAAATTTCACCTACATCACTCTAATGGATGTGGCTAGATTTTAATGATAATTTTGATCAGCGTTGGGTTTTTTAAAAAATTTCAATGTTATCATTGTCTCTTAATTTTCTATTATTGCATGTGTTTATTATTGGGTACTCTGGATCCCTTTGCTGAAGAGAGAAAGGGAAGATATGAAATAAGCATGCCCTTATCTCTGGAATAAACTAAAACCAAGATCCATCAGAAACTTGCAACCTAAGGCTTACTCATCTGTTTGGGTATTTTCATGATGGAACTTGGAGTTGCAAGAGATACAGGGTGACAGCCAAAAACAGCCCCCTCCTGTCTCTTCCTCATCCCCATCCCAAAACATCTGTTAAATGAACTGATACCATCAAACTTGAAGTTTCCCACCCCTGTTTCATTTCATTGGCTGCCGCTTGCAGGGACTGGGGAGCTCAAAGTGCAATCAAGTCATAACACTTACTTACCAGAATTTTCTGGGGAGAGGAGGAGAAAGAGATGCAAGACCTCTGGTTGCTGCAGGGGCCGCATGAAGCCACCTTACACTGAATCAGATCCTTGGTCCATCAAGGTCAGTACTGTCCACTCAGACTGGCAGTGGCTCTCCAGGGTCTCAGGCAGAGGCCTTTAATATCAACTACTGCCAGATCCTTTTAAGTGAAGATGCCATGACTGAACCTGGAACCTTCTACATGCCAAGCAGATGCTCTGCTAGTGATCCACAGTCCTCACACACATCTCTTGTAATGTCTAATTCTACCTTCAAATGGCTTAGCTAGGTATTTTTAAAATTAGCATGAAGCTTAGGGGTTGATACCTGTTTGGAGAATTTCCAGGAGCCTCCATTTGGCAATGGTAACATACCTCATGGACCCTTCTACTTAGAGCTGACCAACACATACAGCAGTATCACATGATAACTGGTTTTCTTGGACTGTACCACTGAGTCTCAGGAGGGGTTGCATGTTTGTTCAGGTCTCCCGGAAAATGAAAGAGCCACCATGTTCGGGTGAGGTCTAGCCTTCAGTTCTTGTTTCTGACGTAGTGGCGTGCAAGGATTTTTGTAAATATGCAATGCATGAGACATGAAATTCATTGCCTGCAGTCTAAATGGCCTCATGGTTCTTTGTACCTCTGCTGTTTTTATTTCTAGACAAAGTTTGAGCCCAGTGGCACCTTTAAGGCCAACGAAGTTTAATTCTGGGTATAAGCTTTGGTTGGTCTTAAGGGTGCCACTGGACACAAACGTTGTCCTATTGCTTCAGACCAACACAGCTACCCCCTCCTGAATCTGTTTTTATCTCTAGCAGCTTATGGCAGTAATGGGAAAATTTTCCAGCCCCTCAGTGTGTTGTGAGTAACTAATTAGTAATAAATGGGGAGTGTTCCCTACTTAATTCCAGCTGAGTCATGCTCACCTTTAACCAAAAAAGGGGGGGCCTCATCAGGAGCAGACTGACAAGTGAAAACAGCCCTGAAGCAAGTCAAGCTGAGCTTCCCTTGAACTGCAAGTCAAGCTGAGCAGCACTTCAGGGGCTCTTGGACTCACTGTTCATTGGTTCACCTTATGACATCTTACCAAATGGCAGTGCTGCAGGAGGAGACAGTTGGTGAGGTGACATCAACTGCTGCTGCTGGCAAGGGGTCCAGGCCAAACAGTCCCTGAGGCTCAGGCAAAGTTGCTGGCACTTGGGTCTGCTTCCTCCCAGCCACCAGCCACCAGCCACCCTTGGGCAGTGACCCACTAGGAAATTTCCCCATAAGTTAAATGGCCAGTCCACCTCTGATCGTCTCTTATGTATGGCTTCTTTGTGTGTGTGTAAAGTGCTGTCGAGTCACCGCTGACTCATGGCAACACTATAGGCTTTCAAGGCAAGAGATGTTCCGAGCTCATTTGTCACTGCCTGGCTCTGCACAGCAACCCGGGACTTCCTTGGTGATCTCCCATCCATGTACTAACCAGGGCTGACCCTGTTTAGCTTCTGAGAGTGGATGAAATCAGGCTAGCCTGGGCCATCCAGGTCAGGACAAATTTGTGTTTGTGTGTGTAAATTGCCATCAAGTCGCACTTGCAGCCAACTTATGGTAACCCCCAGGGGTCAGTTCATAGGAAAAGAGGTGCAGGAGCTCATTAGCATAACTCATTAGCGTAAATTATTTGCATATGCTGCACCACCTGACATCACTGGAAGTATGTCAGAAGGCAGGAAAGGAGAGAGAGAGAGAGGGAGGGAGGGAGAGGGAGGAAGGAAGGAAGAGCTGGCAGAGAGGAAACAGCTACTAATCCAAGCCTCAGAAATACCACTATTCTGGGAGGATAGCTTCGGTGGTGGCTGAAGCCTTCAGAAGGCTGGTCGGAGGAACAAGGACCTTTCCAGGGGACAGCTGTCATTTTGCTGCAGCCATGATACAAGCAGGCATTCTCCTGCGGGGGGAAGGGGCTGGCACCAACTCCCAGAGCTCCTGCTCGAAATGACCCCTGGTAACCCCATACAGTTTTCAAGGCAAGTGATTAAACAGATGATTTGCCCATGCAGAGTCTTTCTTGGTGGTCTACATCCAAGTACTGACCCTTCTCAGCTTCCAAGATCTGATGCAGTCAGGCTACACTACGCTATTCCACATCCCATAGCGTCTTCACCATGAAAAAAAAAGATAAACCAAATAGCGCCCAACAGTATGGCATGCTGAGCAGAAATGCAGTGAAAGAGAGTGCAGCGGTACCATAGAAGAATGAGTCAGAGCATTTCCCACCAATGTTACTCAATGCTGCAGCACATCAAGATCAAGGCATGCCTTCTACATGCTTCCCTTCATCTACTCAGACAGGATTCACTTCCTTTTTGTAGTGACTTCTCAGGGCTTTTCACTGAATCGTGTCCTTTTATGATATCAGAACTGCTAAGCAGCCTAAATATCTCAAGGAAGGTAAAAGTAGCAGGCAGTTGTGTGAGTTTTGAAGAATTCAAGGCCTGTTAAGAATAACAGCAGACTGCATTCTTTGCAAAAAGTGAAATAGTAGTTATACTTGGGCTGCACAGTAATTCATTATTAACAGGATATACAGAGATACATTCTCAAGTGTACCATGAAAGCCACAGTCTCGAGGTGGGGGGGAGGGAATACAAAATGGCTGTTTAGGAGAAGACACTGTCTACTGCTCTCAATGTGTTTCAAGAGCTACTGCTTCTCCAGCTATACCGGCAATGCAGCCATAATCCCTTCTAAGTCCACTGAAGGGTATAATACTGTTTTGCAGTGCTGGTCAAAGAAGTTAACAAATGCAACCAGTAGTTGCCAGCAGAGACCAAAACGCTGTTGTTTTTTCCACACTGAGTTTTACTTTCATTTCATCTTCCTAACTGGGCGAGTTCTTCCCCTCCCTTACACATAGTATCACTTGCAGAAAAAAACTGAGTTCAACAACCAGCAAATGACGCTGTGTATAACCGGGGGGTGGGGGGGCTGATGACATTTAGAAGCTGAACTGCAGCAAAATCTCAGACAGATTTCCCACAGGTGCTGCCCTGGCGTCGTTCCTCTGTTTGCCCCGATTGTGTGCTTGAATTTCACACTATTTGCTGCAGGGTGCATTTTGACCCGTGGGTCTGCCCAATCTTCCCTGCGGTTTCAGTGATCCTGTTTTTTTTGAGGATCACTGAAGCCGTGGGGAAGATCAGGCGGAGCCGCGGGTCAAAATGCGCCCTGCGGCAAATAGTGGGAAATTCAAGCACACAATCAGGGCAAACAGAGGAACAACGCCGGGGCAGCACCTGTGGGAAATCAGTCTTGGTGTGGAAAAGCCCCTAGTGACCATTTGCTCCCAATTGCCCAGCATCAGTAAGGGAACAGCTTTATTTTCCTGAATTCTCCATGCAAAACTGAGAATTCAGGAAAAATTTCTCTCTTTGTGGTGAACCTGTTCTTCCTTCACATCCTTTGGCATGCAAAGGGTTCAGTCTCTTTCAGTCTTTCTCTTTCACTCCATGGCTTTGGAGAAATCAGAAGCAGCTACAGAAATTGTCGCTCTTAACATGATTATTTCTGGCATTGGGTTTTGTTCACGCTCATGTTCCTTCTTGGGTCCAGTCCAGATCCACTGAAACCTGTGGAAGTTTTGCCGTTGGCTTTACTGAGATGTGGATATTCTCATTCAGGGATGGCCAAGGGGTGATCTACTGAGGGCATATGCTCACCTGCGGGTATTTTCTAATCCCCACTTTCTCTGTGTGTGCTTAGGAATCTCTTGTGTCTTTTGACTGAATGACGCGCCCAGAGGTCATTTCGTAGAAAAAGAGGTGCAAGAGCTCATTAGCATAACTCATTAGTATAACTAATTTGCATATGCTACACCACCTAACATCACCAAAAGTATGTCAGAAGGCAAGAAAGAAAGGAAAGAGAGAAAGAGAGAGAGAGAGAGAGAAAGAAAGAAAAGAAAGAAAGAAAGAAAGAAAAGAAAGAAAAGAAAGAAAGAAAGAAAAGAAAGAAAGAAAGAAAGAAAGAAAGAAAGAAAGAAAGAAAGAAAGAAAGAAAGAAAGAAAGAAAGAGCTGGCAGACAGGGGACCACTACTAATCAAAGCCTCAGAAATACCACTATTCTGGGAGGATAGCTTCAGTGGTGGCCGAAGCCTTCAGAAGGCTGGTCGGAGGAACAAGGACCTTTCCAGGGGGTGGAAATCAGCTTCCCTCCCCCCCCCCCCCAAGGCAAAGCTGCCAGGAAGCTGATTGCTGGGTGGCCTGTCCTTAAAGAACCAGCTGTTGCTGATCAGCTGTCTAGCAGGCACATCTTTAAGAAGAGATTGGATTTATACCCTGCCCTTCACTTGGAGTCTCAGCACAGTTTACAAACTCTTTCCCTTCCCCTCCTCACAACAGACACCCTGTGAGATAGGCGGGGCTGAGAGAGCTCTTTCCAGAACTGCTCTTTCAAGGACAGCTCTGACAGAACTATGGCTTGCCAAAGGTCATCCAGCAGCTGCAAGTGGAGGAGTTGGAGAATCAAACCTGGTTCTCCCAGATTAGAGTCCCCACACTTAACCCCTATACCAAACTGGGTCTGTATCTGTAGTCTCACTGGACTTGGTAGACATTGAGTTTGACACCATGGGGCTCCAAAGAGGAAGAGGAGCCTGATGTCTCCAATGCCACTTCCTGTCATGGCTAAGAAAGTCGGTCATCTAGTGCCAATTGATCTGCTCCAAATGGCAAGTCACAGACAATAAATGAGTATTCCAGCCCCATGGTATAGTGTATTGTTTTGATTCAGCAAGGTTACCATTGATAGCTCTTAATAGATGTGGCCACAGTAGAAATACAAAAGTGATTTCAGAAGTCAGAATGCCAAAAAAAACAACATTCTGAATACCAGATATTCACAGCTAGCGGAAGGGAAAGCTCGAGTCAAATATTTTACATTTCTTTTACATCCCATTGCAAGCAAATTTATTAGTATTTGGTGTAAACCCCAGCTCCTAAATTCATATTAAGTTCTGAGATTCTTCCAACTAACTCGTATATATTCTGTGGACATCTGCTTTTATTTGCCCAGGGAATAATGTGAAAAAAAAAATTAAGTTCAAGTACTATTAAGAACAATCTGACATGTATCACTTTTAAAGTGCCTTTGATGACTTTCAAGAGCCTAGCTAACATTTCGTTTTTAAATTTATCAGCCAAGCTTGAGTACCCCAAACAGTTTTTTAAAAAAACCGTAATGAATTCATTACAAAATACAATGTCCAGCTCTGATTTAAAACCAAAAGCTCTTCTGAATGGCCAATTAAGTTTTTATCCCCTCTTTCTAACCCAATGAGGCAGGTCAGTGACTTCTGGTGATTAACTCACGTTGAAAGTAATCAAAAATCTTACTTTTATTTTGCATGTTTTACAGTCCAATTTAAACCACTTGATAAGGATTAGAGATAGAGACAGTGCCACACGTTATGGTCTCTGGCAACCCAGTTAGAATTGTTTTGCTAGTGCTAAGATTAATGGGCACATTCAGCAATCTTTGTCGTTAATAAAACATGCTCCCTGTTATAAAGCAATGGCTGAACAGGGATATAAATAGCCTCTCAGGTTTGTTTTTTTTTCCTTTTCACTCTGAATTTTGAGACCTGCCTTTTAAGACTACTTTTAAGACTACTTCCATTGCTAAGTGAGGTGTACACTTTTAAAAAAATGTATATGTTATACTGTGAAAACGGCAGTGCATGTGTGAGTGTGTAAAAGAGAGGGAGGGGGGGACCCTCTGTGCATCCGTTACTATATTTAGGCCATTTCTATAGAATCATTATTTGAGGCTTGACATGACCAAGCTCTTATGAATTTAATTTAACACATGAGTGGTTTCCTGGGTAAACTTTCACGTTAATCCCTATTTCACGGCATATAATAATATGATATCCCCACACAGCATATTTCCCATTATGAGGAAAGCTTGGGACCATTCTCATACGCTCACATGCTTCAGATTCTGCATGAAACTTTTACAGAAATTCAGTTGCACCACAGAAAAAGAAAAGCTCTTGAAATATGTTCTTTAAACACATTTGTGGCTCCTGTGAAGAACCGTATAGAACATTTGCAGTGGTGAGTCTTGGCCAGAATGTCTCTGATTACAGAATGTCGAACTATCCAGCATATTCCATGGATATTTTACTCTCTTATAACCAGGGCTCTTTTTGGGCAGGAACGCACAGGAATGGAGTTCCAGCTGGCTTCCAAGTTGACCATGCCTACAGCCTCCCCCACCCCTCGGGTTCCCCACAGGGTTTGCAAGCCATGGGGTGCCTGGGGAAGCCAAGCCGATCCAGGGGGGGAAGGCAGTTTAAACTGCCTCCCTCCCCCTCAGGTTCCCCAGGCGCCCTGCAAGCTGTGGGGCACCTGGGGAAGCCGATCCTGGAAGGGAGCTGCACTGTCAGGGGTGTGGCCTAATATGCTAATAAGTTTCTGCTCTTGAGTGTGACCTATTATGCTAATGAGTTCCTGCTGGACTTTTTCTACAAAAATAGCCCAGCTTATAACTTCTAATAAAATGCATGTTAGCTGGTAAGGATGAGGCAAGCCGAGGGTGACGGCTTCTCTACGTGCATTGTTTGTGTCTCGTGTTACAAGAGAGAGAGAGAGAAGGAACACAGAGTAGCCCCAGCACCGTTTCACTTACACCTTCAGTTGGACGTAATAGGATTACCAACCTCCAGGTAGTACATGGAGATCTCCCACTATTGCAACTGATCTCCAGGCAACAGAGATCAGTTCCCCTGGAGAAAACAGCTGTTGGGCAAGGTGGATTCTATGGCATTGTACCCCGTCCACTGGCATACCTAGCCTATTTGGTGCCCAGGGTGGATAATTTTTTAACATCCCTCTCCTCTTTTTTTCCCATCAAGTCACAACTGTCTTATGGTGACCCCGAAGGGTTTTCAAGGCAAGAGACATTCGGAGGTAGTTTGCCTTTGCCTGCCCTCGCATTGGCCCTGCTTAGCTTTTGAGAGCTGGTGAAATCAGGCTAGGCTGGGACTATCCCAGTCAGGGCCCCTCCTCTATATGACAAAGTTATTGTCAGTAATAATAATAATGGCCAGAATAATAATAATGACCAGCAAATATATTCAGGAGGGTAGCTGTGTTGGTCTGAAGCAGCAGAACAAAGTCCTATTATGCATGCACATCTTACTGTAGATTTTCATAGCAGTAAGCCTTTAATCTTGACTTCCAATTCTGTGTCCGCCTTACACACTGTTCTTTTTCCTCTGGTGTATTTATTCTACAGCTACATTTTTTTAAAAATGCACTTTTCTAAATCGGGGTGGAATGTCACTTGTGCTGGGAGGGGATTTCAAAGGGTTTAAAAAAAAATACACAATTGTCCTATCTACCAGCTGATGTAAAGCACAGAATCACAGTTGGGGGGAGGGGTTGGAAGCCCAGCAGAACCAGTGCAATGTACGGTGCCTAGCAAACCTAGTGCCTTCTGTTCATAATAATAACAAAGGTTTGCTACTGTACTACTCTTAAATATATTTGGTCACCAAGCAGGATAGATGAGAAGGTCTTGAGAACAAGAAGTGAAAATAAAGGGGGAGCATGGAAAAATTACCGTATTTTTCGCTCCATAAGACGTACCTGATCATAAGACACACCTTGTTTTTAGAGGAGGAAAACAGGAAAAAATTAAACAGAAAGAAGGAAAGAGAGAGAGAGATAAAGGAAGGAAGGAGGAGAGAGAGAGAGAAAGAGAAAGGAAGAAAGAAAGGTGGGGACAGAGAGAGAGACAGACAGAAGGAAGGAAGGAAGGAAGGAAGGAAGGAAGGAAGGAAGATTTAGAAAGGAAAGAAGAGAGACGTCGGCATGCCATGCAAAGCCAGGCCTTTCTGTACAAAGTAGCCACGGAGCTTAATCTGTGGGCGGGGCTTTCTGCTGCTGGCTGTCTTAAAGGGGAAAAGCACTTAAAGGGAAAGAGTACTT
Source organism: Lepidodactylus listeri (assembly GCA_029233225.1). Taxonomy (NCBI): domain Eukaryota; kingdom Metazoa; phylum Chordata; class Lepidosauria; order Squamata; family Gekkonidae; genus Lepidodactylus; species Lepidodactylus listeri. The sequence goes on from JARCFY010000004.1 coordinate 128,323,169, forward strand.
AGCCTGGTGGGGTTTTTCCTGCCGTTTCCCTTTTAAGTCTTAACAGCTCAGGCCCAGCAGGGAGGGGCGGGGAAGGCTGGGATGCCAGCCTGAATGGCGTTCCCCTGCGTTCCTGCTGAAGAAAGAGCCCTGTTACAGGTAAGAAAAGCTCCATATTCGCTCCATAAGACGCACACACTTCCCCCCCACCACCACTTTTTTGGGGAGGAAAAGTGTGTCTTATGGAGCGAAAAATACAGTAGATGAAGGGAGACAGAAATGAATGAGAAAAGTGTGGAAAAGAGGGAGAGAAATTAAGAGAGGGAAGGGTTGTTTTATCTTGCTGAAGCACCCTAACACAGCTTTGCAAGATCTGGTTGAGCTGGGTACAAGGAAAGGGAGAGAGAAAAGCTACACTATTGGAGAAAATTACCTATAGGCTGGTAATTACTGTAGCTGCTATCAGCACAATCTGTTAAGGAAGTTTGCTTGAGTCTTCCAGAAAATGGAAGCTTAGCCAATCCTAGGCTGCAATCATACACACAATTAGACCCAACATAGGCGCAAATGCTGGGCGGATTTAAAGGGTGCAATCAGACAACATTTAGGAAGTGCCCCACAGCCATCAGCAACCCATTCTGCTCCACCGCAGAAGCAGAGTTAAAAGACACCAGGGGAAATCCGGTAGTAAACGGATTGCAATGGGCCACGGGTGGACTTTCCCATGTCTGATCACTCCAGCGCTCTCTCATGGCATCAGGATGGTCTGATCAGGCCATCCTGACTCTGTGCCATTTCCCCCCCCCGCTTCACAGTATGCTCATCATTGCAAGCTCCATAGGGAGCCCTCAGTGTGGAGGTGTGATTCATCAATCCCTTGTTTAAGCGCATGGGGTGGAGGGCCAAAAAACCTGACTCACCCACAGTTGCATCTGATCACACTCTGACAGACTGCGCCCTCAGCTTCAAAGGGAGGTGTTATTATGCAACTGCGGATCAAATTCCCCTGGAGGAAATAGCCTTCCCCTTGTTTTTTCTGGTGTGTGTGACCGCAACCCTAAAGTGCTTTTTGCTATGCTCACACTTCCCTGTGCCCCTAGTGGCTGCAGTCAGAACTGCATTTTAAAAACAAAAGTAAAGACGTTCGGCTGGACACAGCATGATTCTGGCTTCCAAGGCCCCCCTTCAAGGGCCTTTCTCAAGTTGCATCCAGGGCAGAGAGCACCCGTTGCCCTGCCCATGGTATGCTACTGTTCAAGTCCCTCCCCTTCCCAAACTCTGCCTTCCTCAGGGTCCACCCCCCAAACCTCCAGGTATTTCCCAACCTGGAGCTGGCAACCCTACATGTGGGCTAACTGTGCAGTCCTAAACACAGTCACACACTTCTAACAACAGTGGACTTGGAATGGGAAGCTCCAGGCCCCACCTATTCTAATATATTCAGATCATTGGTTATCCAGGCCTTTCACATGGTTTCCATGCTATACAGACAGATGAAGCTATCTCTTAAAAAACCCAGAAACTGTTTCCAATAAATCACTTTAATGATCAGAAATTTATCTTAAGCCATTCACTGTGGTGTGCCAATTGCCTGCTTGTTAACACAACCCATGGTTCCTGGTTTTAAGACCTGGAGAGCTTAGAAATAATAAATATTAAAACCTTTCTCCCACAATGTGACATTTTCCTGAACTTTAGTAGATCTGGTCCATAAAATCGGTGATAAATCAGATGATGTTAGATCTGTATATACAAAAACATATATACAAACAGTTCCAAAATCTGCCATGGCTAGAGAAACGACGCTAACAAAACGTCATCCTTTGCCACAAGTTTTAGCATTGCCAAGCCATTGGTTTGCATCTGGCCCCCATTCTCTGCCCCATTAGACCACTGTTTGGACATTATGTGTAATCAGAATCTGAAACTTCATAAATGTCAACAGAATAAAAGCCATTGTTAAAGTGATTCAGCTGAGTAGGTGTAAAAGATTTTTATTAAGCTTGCAAATGTTTAACCGCTGACAACACATTGAGCCTGGAGGGAGAAAAAAACTGTTTTGCTAAAGACCAGTCTTTGAAATTCATCAAAAATTACACTTGTTTAGATTTACATGAGCCTGCTTGCAGGGATGGCAGAATATAAATGGCATAAAATAAATAAATAAAATAAGCTGGCTCACCACGTATGGTGGAGCAGCTGCCAGACGCCCCCCCCCCAAAAAAAAAACTACAGACACGTCCTGTCCTCTGCTGAAAACCCTCCTGGGATCTTTTCCCATGGCATGTCATGGGCCATGGAGCTGCACAGCCATGGCTTGTGCCACCCCTGAATGAACTCAATGCTGAGCTTGAGTGCAGGAGACACCGTCGCAGCACCCAGCCTCAAGCGAGGGGAGAGGGGGAGCAGGTTTGGGATTCTTGTTCTTGCTTACTTTTCAGTGAATGGTTGCCCCTTTGGGTTGACCCTCCAATGTCAGGTCTGAAATGGGAGAGGTCAGCCACAGAGTACGGTCTTTGCTCTCCTCCTTGGGTGCTAGCGCCAAGTGCTTGCCCTGTAGTGCTAAGTGCCCTTTCTGTGCTTTTCCCACCACCAAAGTCCCTTGCCGCTTGCTCTAAGTCCACATGGCAGGGAGCTCTGAGACAGAGTCCCATGCCATGCGCCATGCACCCTAACTTCTGAGTTGTAAGATATCCTGGCTGAAGTTTATGTAGGGTAGGGGACCATGATTGGGTTGCTGGGGAGGGGACTTGGCCACCGTAGGGAGGGTGGTGATTGGTTTAGCCTGTAGTCAGCATCCTGAGCTCCTCCGAGCCTAATTGACAAGGCTGCGGCAGCGAGGGGGGGACCTGAGTTTTCAGTTCCATTGGCTCCTATGGGTTATGCTATGTTTTTTGTTGGTGTAACTACACCACTGGTGGGGAGCGTTCGCAGGTTGAAAAGGCTCAGGAAGCCAACTAACTCTGACCATGCCCCAAAACTGCACACAGACACAGTGGCACAGGGGCCTACACCTTGGTTACAGTGATGGGTGGCCGCCGTAGCCCTCCACCAACACCCAAGAGCGATAGAGCAGTGCAGGCGGCCTACACCATCATAAGTGGCCCTTACACTGAATTATCTCAGACATACGTAAATGTTGATTTGCTGAGCGCTTTCAGCCCCCCCTTAGGATTGCTCTGTTACTCTCTTAATACAACCAACTATAATTCTCTTTTCCCAATTAAGATTTTTTTTCGCTTAATCATCAGATTCACAAGTCATCAGTTCATTTTTTCCTGTTTCATGAAGAAGGTCTGTGAGGGGTTTCCAGCTGGTTATAAAGGTAGATAATGTCTTTTCTCTAATCAAAGAAGTAAGTTTAGCCATCTCTGCAAGTTCCATCATCTTCACCAACCATTTCTCTGTTGTGGGTAACGCTGAACTTTTCCATTTTTATGCATATAGTAATCTTGCTGCTGTTGCCATGTATTAGAATAGAGTTCCATGACTTTTTTCAAGATGTCTGTCTATTAGACCCAAAAGAAACGCCTCTGGTTTCAGGTTGAAATCTTACCTTACCTGTGAATTGGTTCAGTTAAGCAAGCTACCTTTCTCTCAGCTGCACCGTATCATTTACAACATGGGGGTTTTCATAATAATCCTTTTTAAAGTGTTGTTGTAAAGTATATGGATATAATACACACGAAGGACACACAGAAAGTAATAATGACAATGACAATTTCTTGTTTGTGCTTACAATTCTCTGAAAAACTTTTTGTGAGGCAATTTCCTTATGTGGTGTTTACATGAGGCAATTTCCTTATGCGGAACTCCATTGGTTCTCTACTCTAAATTCCCCCCTCCTGAAGCTACAGTGCAGGGCACAGTTACGTGGTTTACAGCGCAATCTTAAACTGAGTTACACCATTCTAAGCCCACTGACGTTAATGGACTTTAGTAGGGCATTACTCTGCTTTGGATAGCATCCCTGGGATGTTAACTTGTGATTAACTCTTTACGTCTTACAGATGCTACATTACTGATTTCAGGCTGTCCTGTGATGCCACGTTTCAAAGCACTTTACCCTGTTTCGCTAGGGAGGGTTGTTGTATTTTGCCAGGCCAAGCAATGAAACCATGTTCTGTAAGGTAAATTTTATTTTGGTCTGAAAAGTCTGTTCTCTACATTCTACCAGCCTCTGCCAACTGCCCGCAAGATTTTACCCTGGCTGTACCCCAACCCATCATCTAAAGCCCTGGTTCTTCTCTCTGGTCCTAGGGTATGGACCAGTATTTTTTAATGTTACAACTCAGCAGTCTTGTGTGTGTGTGTGTGTGTGTGTGTGTGTATAATGAGAAATTGCAGGGAAACAACTTCTAGAAACATATACCAATACATGCATTAGTGATTTTTAAAAAAGATGTTATCTAAAATAGGTTCTGCCATAGAAAGTTGTGTCTAAAGTGATGCTTGTGACACTGCATAACACAGAGAAAATAAAAGGTACAATTTCATATCAGCATCACAGCATTCTGTCTTGTAGATCTGGAGAAGTCAAAGGCAATCATTACAATGAGTTATGGAAAATTCAAAAAGAGTAACTCAGGGCCTCTTAAGTCTGAGAAAGCAGTACTCCCATTAATGTATACCTATTACAATATAGTTTTTTTAAAATACCTCCTCCAGTCCAACACACAGGTTAGCGCCAATAGCACATGGCAGTATCCAGATTTACAGTATGCATCACCAATCAGAGATGGTAGAAAAAGCCCAGCAGGAATGCATTAGCATATTAGGCCACACCCCTGACAATGGATATTGCAGTGATTAAGGGTCTCGCAGGAGTGTTATGAGATTTACGAATTAGTACTAGTACTATGCGAAGAATATTTATTTGTTTATGGCATATATGGGATCCTGAGGTAATCTTCCATTTAAATCCTCGTCAGGTCCAGATATTCTTAACTTTAGAGAACCAGTGTGGTGTAATGGCTGGTGTTCTACATTAGAACCTGGAAACCCAGGTTAATAACACACACACACACACACACCATTAACTGTGAAGCTCACTCAGTAACTTTGGGCCAGCTATTGCCTCTGAGCCTGTTTCACAGGGAGCTAAGGAGGATAAATGCTGTGGAAGAGCTCCACATTGTGCCTTAAGCTCCTTGGAGGAACAGTGGAATAAAAATGTGATAAATGTATTTAGAGATGGAATTGCCTCAAGCCAGGTTCTTCTGTAACCATTGCATGCCATTCAGCAATAGAAACCAGTAAGCATCGGATTTTCCCAAGCATCCTGGGGTAACATAATAATCTCTTTCTCTATAGGACTTTTGGGGGGGGGACAAAATCAAAGATAAGTTTTATTTGAGCTGTCTAGAATTATGTTTAAATTCCAGATCCCAACACTGCATCTTATTATGATGTTACCAATGAAATAGAACCATAGATGAGGATATGCAGATAGCAGAAGACTTAATTGTCAGTGGCTGGGGTCACCAGGAACAGGTTTATCTTCCAGTACAAAGGTGACTATGGGGTTTTCTTGGCAAAGATACTGTAGTGGGTTGTCATTTCCTTCTCCAGTGGATCACATTTTGTCTGAGTTCTCTGCTGTGGCCTGTCCATCCTAGGTGGCCCTCCACGGCATAGCCCACAGCCTCATCGAACCACGCAAGCTCCCTCGCCACGTTAAGGCAGTGATCCATGAGAGAGCCATGAAAGTAAAAGACACCTGCTCCTTGGAAGGAAAGCAATGGCAAACCTAGAAAGCATAATAAAAAGTAGAGACATCAGCCTGCCAACAAAAGTCCGTATGGTCAAAGCAATGGTATTCCCAGTAGCAATGTATGGAGTTGGATTGTAAGGAAGGCCGAGCGCCAAAGAATAGATACTTTTGAATTAGGGTGCTGGAGAAGACCCTTGAGAGTCCCTTGGACTACAAGGAGATCAAATCAATCAATCCTAAAAGGAATCAACCCTGAATGTTCCCTGGAAGGCCAGATACCGAAGCTGAAATTCAAATATTTTGGCCACCAAATGAGGAGGGAGCACTCACTGGAGAAGACCCTGATGCTGGGAAAGATTGAAGGTAAAAGAAGAAGAGATGGTTAGAGACAAAGGATGAGATGATTAGAGACAGTGTTACTGATGCAACGAACATGAAATTAAGCAAACTCCGGAGCATGATGGAAGACAGGAGGACCTGGCATGATGGGGTCCATGAGGTCGCAAAGAGTTGGACTTGACTGCGCGACTGAGCAACAACAACAACAAAGGTGTCCGCAACTGACTCCTATATCAGCAAATGGTTACTATTCACATGTACACAGAGGCATTGTTGCCCCAAAGACAGACCTGCACTCCAGACTTCACAGAAGTCCTGATTGCATAAGGGACTGCAATCACCCAGCTCATCATAAACACTCACTCTCTACATGCTGCCCATCACAATGATCATCGTTTTGGTAGTTTAATTACTAAACTCTGTGAAGAACTTCCGTCCCTCTCCTTTTCTTAAAAAAAAGGGGGGGGGTTCCTTAATAGTACACTGTACACAGAAATTGAGCTTGTGACAAATTCTAACTATAAAAACCCTCGCATCACATCTCTTTGCAAAGAAACTCATTTGGCTTTACGTTATTTGGAGCTTACTGAGCACTGACCCCTTAAGGAAAAGGTGAGGTACTGCAGCCCAGAACTTCTCATTTCTTGGGAAAGAAGACTGTTCTCCAGTTCGGATTTGTTTCCCATTCTGTAAGTTATTTGGTATTTTGGCAACTGAGAAGAGGATGTCACAGCATTATGCCTGCAATGCCACGTCAAAGCACTTGTGCATTGCAAAACTGAGCCTTATGTCATAATGTGTAACTCCTTTAGAACATGCTGCAATCTTGTTCCTAGTTCCTTCTTTTATGAAACACTGTAATGGAATGGAATGGAGTGGAAACTGAATTCACACAACAACGTCCAGTTTGATGAAGTCAGTTTTGATGGCTGCTTCCTTTTACTTTTCTTTCATCATACATGATACTCAGGTGAAATTCAATGGTTTCTAAAAGAAAAGATTTGTAGTTTTCGTTGTTGTTCATTGATTACTGATTGATGTCAAGGTGAAAGGGCAGCAAAGCTAATTCTGGGCTTTCAGTCTCCAGAATTTGTTCATATAGACCTTTTAATGACCTGTGTGAGGCCATGAAATATAAATGGCTTCTAATAGAATGTTAAACTTTTTTTTCTGGTTACGAGATTGCTTAAGCAAGGTGCAACCAAATGGAATACTTTTAGTAGCCCTTTAAGAACAAGCGGTATCCAGCCTTTAACAGACAGCCACCTTTACAATTTATTTATTTATTTGGAAAATGTCTGCACTGCCTCTCCAGGGAACCTGTCCAAAGTGGCTTATAAAATAAAACACAATTAAAACAAATCACAAAAATGATTAAAACACAGCATTCAAAACATAGCCGGAACATAAAACTTAAAACATGGATCAGTTTAAAACGGACAAATTTGCAGGCTTTGCAGGCTAAAACAAACCATAAAATAATGTGTTTTTTTTTAAAAAAAAACACCTCTAATTAAAAGCCTGGGCAAACAGAAATGTTTTGGCCTGGGATCCAAAGGACAGCATGTTGCATAGTGAACCTCAAGGCATTCCACAGGTGAGGTGCCACCACTGGAAAAGCCCTGTCTCTGGTGGCCACTTGCCTAACCTCTGAACATGAGAATAGGGCACAGAGAATAGGGTTTGTGAGGGTGAACTTAACTAGTGGGAAGGACAGTATGGGAGGAGGCAGTCCCTACATCTTCAAAGTATTGTGCAGTCTGGCTCTTGTGCTTTCTGAAATGTTGGGGCATTTAAGCAGGATATTACCACTTTTGTCTGCTAATTTGGACCTTCAGTGGTCTCAGAAGGGGGTGATTCTGCTTAGGAGTCTACAGCATGCATCCTCCCTAAGCAAGATGAGACTAACAGTGGGAGCCTAAACAGAATTTTCCAATACAATGTAAATGAGGCTTGATTTGCTTCCTGTTCTTAACTCACTGCATTTTTAAGAAAAACCCCTCATGCTAATATACATGCACCCCCGTCATAAATTACAGTTGAATTCTGTAATCACCTATCTGTATTCAAGAGCTAACGTCTTGTAAAAAGTTGCCCAAGGATCAGCCTCTGCTTTGAATCCCTTTATCCAGGTATCTCCTGTCTGTGCCTACCCCTGACATGCCTACCTATATGTTCCATTTGACTCCTCTCCAGTCGTCCTGTATCCCTGCTGCACACAGCTGTTGCTCTTTCCACCTTCACCACTGCTTATATCTTCCATTAGGCTATGCTCCTTCCATTCATCTTCAGAACACAGTGAAATCTGTCTCTGAGCTTTATTTCCCCCAAATCACTTTACACTTCAGGCTTCTTCCCTAGCATTGGTTGGGAGCTAGCTAACTTTGATTTTGAGCAGTCTGCGGTTTTTAATAGACCCCACACAGTCCACAAATGTCTTTTCACTTTAAAAGCAAAAACACACACTTGGCGTCTCCTAAGGCAGTGGTCTTCAGCATTTCCAGACCTGGACTGACTTTTAATGCACCGGTGTCAGCAGAAGACCTGCTGAGTAGCAAATACAATACAAGAAGTCATATAATATCAAAGTCACATGACAGGAAAAGGAGCGAATGTTAAGATATTGCTGGTGGTGAAAGGCAACTCCATATTTCAGGGTCACACAGAGCGTTGGAGGACCACCTGACAAAGTTAAGGTGGCCTGGACAGAGGAAGAGAGACAACGCAAGGAGAGCTTTTGCAAAGAAGGGGCATCTCATGACCTGCCTGTGCTAAAAGGGAATTCTCTCTCCACTACTGAAGAGACCTGGCCATTCTGCTGTTCCCCTTAAAGTAGGAAGGAGACATTTGCATCCTTGCATACAGGTTCTTTAAAAAAAACCTTGCAAATCAATGATGACTTTGGGGTTCACAACCTGACAGGTAAGACTCCACAACCCACCTGAGGATCCCATCCAATGCTCCCTCTAAGCTGTGGAGTCTTGTGAGCAAAAATCCTACCTTGTGAGCTACTGGCATTAAAGTTGTGAGCGAGTGATTTGGCTGCTGCATAAATTAGTTTGCTCTGGAGCTATCCTTCCTGATCTAAGACAAAAATGTGTGAGCCAGAGGCTAAAGAACTGTGAGCTAGCTCACACCAACTCAGCTTAGAGGGAACACTGCCTCCCGTCCCATGGGTTGAAGATGTAACTAACCCTTTAAGTCATCTTACAAATTAGCTATTGCCTCAATAACATAAGAAGTGCCTTTCTAGTTTGAACCAAAGTCCACTAGAACAGCATCCTTTGCAAGAATCCCAGCAGATACTGGGTGGTCCATGAGAAATTTGCCAGTGCTCCACTGCTGGTCTGTTGCCTGCCTGCTGCCTACTTCTGGTATAGGCTACAGAAGCATTTCTTGCATGCAGCTATGGTCCTTTCTGCACTTGGATGTCATCCCTGGTTTTATCAGAGTTCAACTCGCAACACAATACCTTGCATTTATCCCTGGTTATAACAGCATCCGTTTATCCTGGGACAAGTGTGAGGCAAAACCAGGGTGACCTCAATGTAATGTGGAAACAAAAAACACCCCGAGATAATTACAGGGGTGAACTAGAGTGTACAGTAGAATGTAAGTTCAGGGGCAGGGGTGAACCAGGATTTAAGGTCTAGTGTGGAATCACCATACGTCTCACTTTTTCCAGGATTAGTTCCCATCGCCAAGCCTTTCTAGGTCAAGAAAGTGTTAGAAATGTATACTTGATCATGTGCTATAATTATGTGTGATGTACAGAGAGGATTCAAAGAGGTTTAATATTGCCACAATGTGTGTGGTACCTACAAGCTGTGCTGTTTAGAACTGTACCGGGACCGGGGGCTCTGTAGTTCAGAAGCAGATCAAACGCTTTATATGCGAAGGGTGCCACACTGAATCCCTGACATCTTCAGTAAAAATGGTCCCAGGAAATGAGCTGGGAAAACCTGTGACCTTAAAGCGTTGTGTAATCAATACAGGAACTGAACAGACCAATGAGGAGTAAAAGGGGAGGATAATTTCTTTATTCTACTTCCTTTTTACTCCTTCTTTAGCACTGTATGTCAAACATAACATAGACTTCAGAAGGGACGCTTGGCTCTTCCACAGTGAAAGGTGAGCTCAAAACTCCAGAACTTTTGGCAAGACTTTAAACCAAAAGGTATTTATACATGGGGATGTCTCAAACACACCAAGGTAACTTTTGGAAGCATTATTCCCTCAGACTTTCCTATATTCAGACAAGTTGCTTCAGTGGTTTAATCAAGCAACCAGCATGGAGGCAAGCTACAGTGTTTTTAAAAACACCTTGCAGAGGTTGGAGGATCATTATAGTAAATAAAACATTTATTATACATAGCATCAGTAAGGTAAACACTACTGTAAACATGTAACAAAAGTTAAACTGCTGACTTATTTTATACTAGTCTTCTGCCTACATCAGTTTCAGAGTACACCAGCATGCTGTGGAATGTGTCTCGGAAAAGAATTATTTATTTCATTTATACCCCGCCTCTCTCCCAGTGGAACCTAAAGTGCCTGTCATTGTTCTCCTCTTCTTCATTTCATCCTCAAAACAACCCTGAGGTGGGTTAGGCCCAAGGTCACCCAGAAAGCTTCCAATGGCAAAGTGGGGAATTCAAACCTGAGTCTCTCAGAAGTTAGTCTGACATTCTAACCAATATACCACACTGGTACACTGAACATATGTTGAATGCCACCAACTGTTCTCTGCCCATTGCAGGAGGATACCCCCTTTTTCTTTGCCAACAGAAAGACTGACACTGTCCTGAGGGAGAGAATCTGGATGAACCAGGACTACCTGAAGCAGCCTGAACTAAGAGGTCAGCAGAGACTAGGGAAAGGGAAGGTGGGACTCTGGGACTCAGTATTATTTTAGGAGCCAGTCAAGAAAAGACATATGTATGTAACAGTTTTCATGTAAAAAAAAAAAAGACCTATGCATTAGATACATTGGGGCCAATTCCGCACTAGTTGTTGCCCCGGCGTCACTCCCCGATAAAATCTGGGGCAGAGCAACAGTTCCCCACTTGTTGCTCCAGGTCTGCAGTTGGCCCGAATGTAATCATAGTTTCCCCCGGATCTTCCATTTCCGGGATTTTCAGCAGGGGTGGTTTTGCCATAGGAGTGAAGTCAGGGCATTCAAGTGGGGAACTCCGAAATCGAGGTTTCTTGCTCCACCCCTTTAACGCCCCTCTGCTTCTTTCTCTCCCCTTTCTCTCCCCTTTCCTGCCCTGGCACGAGCAGGGGTTTTTTTTGTTCCCCGCTTTGTTGCATTACAACAACACGACACAACATTGATCCACCGTTGACTGGCATTTAAATGTCTTTTTAAAAATGTACTTTTGTTGTTGATGTCTCCACATTTCTGTGTTGCATCTTCTGCACAAAAGTCATGCATAAGTCATGCCACTATAAAAATATCTATTGATGGCTTTGAAGCACAGCGCGAGCTGTCCCCCCCCCCCCCCCCCCCCGTTGCATTACAACAACACGACATGACATTGATCCATTGTTGTGTGGTTAACGTTTTTTGCGGGGCCAATGTATTGCGGCTGGCATGGTGGTGTGGACACAATTTTTGCAGGGGTTACATTTGTTAGTGTTGCATGTTCCCCCTCCATTTCCCATCCCTCATTTCCCCTCCAACCCTGGCGCAAGCTTTTTTTTTCTTACACGGATGATTTTCGCGGGCTTGGAAGCTCAGATGGCCAATCACAGCTTTGTTGTGTCACGACGTCATAACGCAACTCCGCCTACATTAAAAAAAAGGGGGGAGATGGGCGGGAGCTCAAGATTCTGGGCAAGGACAGATGCGGAAATGAAGAACCGGCATCAACCTGGGTCAGATTCAAGTAAGGCGGAAACGCGCACACTGATTCAGACCAATTAAACCCGAGAGGAAAGGGAAGCAAAGCATTTGTGCGGAATCGGCCTGGTTGAAGCATTTTGATAGAATATCATTCAGCACCTTGATAAAGATGGACACTTCCATCAGACTTCAGCATGGATGCAGAAGAAAATCCATGTCAAAACATGAACTGTCCTTAAACTGAGATCTGGAAATCCGAGAATGCTGACTGTTTTGTTCCTATAATAGCAGGGAACCAGTAAAAACATTGGCCACATCTTTTTTTGTGGGGGGGGGGGGAGAACTCTTGGAATTAATTAGATGAAGACATGAAAGTGCTGGGGGTATTTATAATTCCTATATCCTCCTGCTGGAAAGTCGTCTGGCACAACCCCCCTTTTCACAATGGTGTTGATCTCTTTCACAGTGGACTCAACTAACTAGGAGGAGAACAATAGATAACTAAAAGCTCTTGAAAGGAGATGTTGATCCAAGTTAGAATAACTGCTAAGAGTGTGCAAATGGCTATCATTGTTGACTTCAGCTACTAGGCAGAAGGGTAGAGATGACCACTGCAAGCTCATTCCCTTTTTTGGAGCCACCGAATCACATGGCGGTGGGAAACACTAGCAATATCTGTTAATCCATATTTGTAACACCAGGTTAGTGGCTGACCCTGCTTCCAAGCTGTGCCAAAATCAGGCTAGCCAGGGCTAGTCAGGCTGCTAGGTATTCACAAATCTGTCTAAAAATATCACTTTCTACCCCTATGATCCTTGTATAATATAGCTAATATAAACACATTCTTTCTTGCTTTTCTCCCAGATAGGGACCCCAAAGTGGGTAATTGCATTGTTCTCCCCTCTTCCATTTTATCCTCACAACAACCTTGTGAGGTACATTTGATAGATTGTACTAGGGTTGCCAGCTCCAGGATGGGAAATTCTGGGAGATTGGGGGGTGGGGGTGGAGCCTGGGGAGGACAGGAACCTCAGTGGGGAACAATGCTACAGATCTCTTTAGTCTGGAGTAATAATAATTATTATCATTATTGTATGGCATTGTGTGTACTATAGCCAGGAGATCCTAAGATTGTCTGGCAGCCTAAAGTTCAAGGTCTTTTAGCATTATGCACCACCAGGTGGCGAGCTAAACTTATTTTTGGGCTTGGAGAGCTCTGAAAAAGCTGTGACTGGCCCGAGGTCACCCAGCTGGTTTCATGTGGAGGAGTGCGCAAACAAACCTGGTTCTCCAGATTAGAGTCCGTCGCTCTTTACCACTGCACCACACTGGCTCTCTTGGTAGTCTGGAGATAAATTGTAATTCAAGGAGATCCCCAGGCCCTATCAGGAGACTGATGTCCCTAATTGCATCAGGTCCAAAGTCACCTGGCACATTTCCCATGGCAGAGCAAGAATTCAAACTTGGTTGTCCACTCTAACCTAATGCCATGCCAGCTCTCTTAACTGTTCTATAATGGGCAGTATGCTATTGTATAATGGGCAATACGCTAAATCCAGGAGGGGACCACAAAATCTGATTTGTTTTTTCTCATATGGCCAGGTTCACAAGGTGTTTAGCAAGGTTCAGTCTATTTTACCTAGCAGTAGCAGTTCATAAAACAAATATAGATATCGAATACGGTTGTACGTGGTACAACTAGCTTCAGCCAGACCTTAGAACCCAAATTTGCAAATATTTATGCATGATATACAAATAATAATAATAATACATTTCAAATATAAGAAAATCATTGTGATTATACAAAGCATTAAATCTGCCATCTAATCATTTGTAAGCGCCCTGTCTCATTTTTCTTGAATATTTCTGATTTCTCAGTTCTGCACACACAACCTTAATTTTGCAGTTCGCTGGACTTTTACATTAAGTCTGCAAATCTGAAGTGTTTTTGACCTTGAAATGAATTTGACTGACGTTGATGTAGGAGTGTACAGCAGTGAAGCTATATAAGATTCTTTGGATCAGAAGGATAAAGTAGAAAAGACAGCTCAGGACCTCATGTAAAAACAGAACGAAAATAGAAAAATAATTTCAGTTTTAAAATAGTTTTAAATAAGTTCAGTCTCTGCCATCTTCATTTAAAAATGATCTTAAACAGTAATAAGTAGTGATGGCCCAGCTCTGTATACAGCAGTTTCAGATGCTTATTTTATTGCTGAAGCTATGAATGAGGTTCAGAGATTATCATCAGACTATGGAAATTAAGCGGTGAAATTTCCAACATAAGGACAGATGGTGGTGGGAGAACAGGGAGAGAGATGGTAATGTATTTAGGTAACTTAATAATAGCTCTCCCATTGTCTTGGTAAGTGCTCAGACATTATCTTACTATACATTATCTTACTATCCTAACAACAGCCCTTTAAAGTAGGACTGTATTGATACACTCACCTTACAGGGGGAAGAAGAACAAATAAGGCTGAGAGATAATGGTTTGCAAAAGGCCACCTAGTGAATTCATGGCTAACAAGCTGAAATTTGAAGCCAAGAATTTCTGCTTCACAGTTCAGTGTCTAAACTGCTTTCCAGTTTGCCCTGAGGACTCTAATCTTGTTATCCTAATCCTGTTTATCGATTTGGGCCTTGCCCTAAATGGAAGCACAAACAGCTGACCTTTGAGAGATGAGGCCATGGCCTGACTGCTTTTGAGCTACCCCCAAGCTACCTTTCTTCTTCCTGAGGTTAAGATATACCCACTTCTGAGCTGTACCACTTCAGGCTGCACAGAGAATTAACATATCCGAATAAGTTTAAAAAAAAATGCCTTGCACACACATAGCACAGTTCCATGCAGTTAGAATCATAGAACCACAGAGTTGGAAGGGGCCATTCAGGCCATCTAGTCTAACCCTCTGCTCCATGCAGGATCATTCACTCCATTCTAACACCACTGACATGAATGAGTTTAGACCAGAGTATGTCTGCGAAAGATCCCACTAGTAGAAAGGTGATTGTCAGAACAGCTTGACTGAAACCTCTTGGGGGGGGGGGGGCTAAAATCTTATTTTTCTCTGTGGAGGGATCCTGATGAGGCCCATGTATGGAGCAACACTCAGCCTCACTTAGTCTGTGTGAATGTATATAGCCCCTAGGCAAGTTTTACCACCTCAGTGAAATCTAGGTTCATGGTCGCCTTAGATCTGGCCAGTGTTTCAGCAGCCCCTCCTTTAAGCAGATCCCCCCCGCCAGCAGAAAGGATTCCAACCAATGCTCCCTCTAAGCTGTGGAGTCTTGTGAGCAAAAAAATCCACTTTGTGAGCTACTGGCATTAAAGTTGTGAGTGAGCGAGCGATTGGGCTGCTGCATAAATTAGTTTGCCCTGGAGCCCTCCTTCCACAGCTAAGGCAAAAATTTGTGAGCTGGAGGCTAAGAAACTGTGACCTAGCTCACACTAACTCAGCTGAGAGGGAACACTGAGTCCAACGGGTAAGGATCCCCATTCAGAGGTGCCCCGTGCCTATCCTGGTGGAATATGAATCTGAGGAGACCTCGCAGTCACCTCTGCCCGGGCCTGGGCCTGTCTAATCTTTCTCTCTCGCTCTCCCGTCGGCCCCCCAACTTTTTCCCAGGCGCGGCTGAGGCGACCTCTGTTGGGCTCCAACCGCCTCAGCCTGCGGCCCGCCGCCGCCGCTCCGCCTTACCCGCCCACATTCCCACACCCTCGTGCCCCTGGGGGGCTGTCGAGGCTCCTCCCGTGTGTGCGAGTGCGTGTGTGTCGGTGTCTATGCGTGCCCGGGGCGGGCAGAAAGGAATCCCCCCCCCCCTTTCGCTTCACTCACTCCCCCGGAGGAGGAGAGGGGGGAAAAAGCCTGGCAGGAACTCCCTGCCCCGACTTCTCTCCCTCGCTTGCTCAGGCTGCAGCAGCAGGAGGGATGGGAGCCAGGACAGAGTGAGAGCCGCGAGCACCGAAGGAAGGCAGCTGCGAGGGGAGAGCGGAGGGGACGGCGAGAAAGAAGAGCCCGGAGAAACTTTTCTCCCTCTTTCCTCGACTTGAACCGGGGCTCGGCGGGAGGGGGGGTGTCTCTTCTTCGTTGGCGCCGTCGGCGGAGGGGGTGCGGCGGCGGCTGCAGGGGGGGAGTGGAAGTGTCCCCGGAGGAGCAGTAGGGGGAAGGTTCGTGCGGGGCGCAGCAGCGCTGGACATGAGCGAGTCGCGGCGGGCAGTGGCCAAAGAGCAGGGGGCAGCCGCCTCCGCCTCGTCGCCTCTCCAGGGTCCCGAGAAGAAGCGGAGAGGCAAGAAGGGCAAAGGGAGCGCCGGCAAGAAGGGTGCCGCTCGGGAGGAGGACGGCCCAGGTAAGAGAGAGCGAGAGGGACCTGGGAGTCGCGAGGGGGGGGGGGGTGTTATGAATGGGGCTGGCGAGGAGCGCACAGGTGGCGGCCTGCCCTGGAGCTGGGGCTCGGGCTCCTAAAGAGGTGTGTGGGGGGGGGGGGGATTATGTGTGTGTGCAAAGTTGCCAAACCGGCGTCGTTTCGCCTTCCCAAGCCTGGGCTGAGGGAACGAGCGGGGCTTTGGGGCAGCGCCTCCTTTCCCCCAAACCAGCTGCCCCCTGGTGAGCGCTTTCTCCTCGCTGGCTCCGCTCAAGGCACCGAGCCCTAACCGAGCAGCGTGGTGGTGTCGCCACTAGGGAAGCAGGTGGTGGTGGTGGTGGTGGAGCCTCCGTGGAGGAGGAGGAGGAGGGGAAGGCAAAGGGCCGCTTCTGCACACCTGGTCCAAAGTGCAGGGAAGCAGGAGTTTCTGCTCCTCTCCGCGGGCAGGCAAGCAACCCGCCCCCTCTCGACGGGGAGGCAAAGCAGGGTCCGGGGGGGGGGGGGGGGGGGGGCATTTTCGAGACTGGCGTTTGTTCCCGCGTAAGCTTTTGCCAGCCGCGTCTTCGGATGCAGCGGGATTGGTGCGCATCTCTTTAAAGGTCAAGACAAAAACCACGACTTATATTTTAATAAGAGCAGCCGAAGTAACGCCGCAGAGTGGGCGAGCTCTCAGAACTCTCCATCAGGCTGGATGTTTTGTTTGGGTGTTTTTTAAAACAAAACAAAACAAAAACCTAAGAAAAGGAATATAAGATCACCTTTCAAAGAACCTTTTCCTTCCCCTCACCCTTTCTAACATCCAGCCTGACAAAGAGGTCTGGAGAACCCTGAAGGTTGCATGCTGTGTTTTTGAATGGTCTGAATAAAGGGTATTGCATGACTTTTGGCTTTTGGGGGGGGGGGATTTTGCTCTGGACCAACACTGCTGCCTAGTTTATTTTTTCTCTGTAAATGTTCCCCTTTTGACAGTTGCTCTTTGCACTCTGGTTGCAAGATCAGTTGGGGACAGAAAGAATGCAATCCGTGTGCCCTCCCCCCCAATTCTCTATTAGCCCTAATACATTATCCTAGAGGGAGCAAGTCACAACTTGTCCCTGTACATTTAATCAATGCAACCATAGGCCCTTTTACAAAAGTTGCTTGCCCTTGGTAGAAGTTACTTTTGAATATGTGTGTTCAGGATCATGCTGGCACATGGATAAGTGGCAAAATACTTGCATCCTGCTGTTCCTTCTATGGTTTTGGTTTAGCAAGTGTTGAGTTGTCTCATTTGCCCACACAACAATCCTGTGAGAAAGAACAATTTGAAAGGTGATGACTTGCCCATTCATAATTAAGTTGGGACTTGAATCCTTAACATACTCATAACTAGTCAAAGACTTTGTGCCCATTTACCAAGTCCAACACCATCCGCTATACCCCACCAAGTTTTCTCCAACTTTTATGGACACTTCTTATGCTCTTCAATGTAGTTTGATGAAGAGAAGGTTCTAAACGATGTTTGTGATCTCTTAGTACCGAAATGGGCTAGCGGTAGGGAAACTGTTCTGGATTAATTAGCATAAGGATTTTGTTTAAAAAAATGGTTGTGTGAATGTAGTTCATATTGCACCAGTCAGCACAGTTAAGTTAGTAAAATAAATGGGTATCAGCAGTGCTTGAAGTTTGGATTCTACCAGCAATGGATAACTATTTGACCAGATAAAGATTCTCAGCTGATTAATACAGAATAGAGGTTTGTAGGCTTGGATATGTGGTGTAGGACATTTTTATGCCAGTATGATCCTTTCTTTGTTTCTGGAGTGCCCACACACAAGGGCTCAATTTTCTGTTAAGACTAAACTGTTGAGGTTTTCTTTAACTTTCATTCTTAGAGTTGCTTCATTATGAGAAAAGTATTATATATTCCCTAGCAATTTATAAGGAGGTATGAGGGATGCTGCACCTGAGAAAGGTACTGCATCCAACTGTTTCTTTTCAGAAGGCCAGAAGAAGTTACTGTAAGTTATTCCCATTTGCACTGCTTGTCTCAGGTATTTGTAACTAACATTGCATCTGCTGATGATAGGTATTTGGATTTTAACACCAGCCTCTTACTAGACAAGTGAAAAGGCTACTTGGATGGAACTTCTAGGCATAGTTTCTGCTGCAGACCACCTATAACATGTCAATGTAAGCATTGCTAGTTTAAGCAGCCTGTTATCCCAAAGAATACATATCTGAGTGAGGATATAACACCTTCCAAATGTAATAGGCAGTGTTAGTGCTGAAAAATGAGTCCTTTTAATTTCAGTGGGAATAACTTTCAAGAAAATGTATTTAGGATTGCTGCTGAATATTTTTTCTGCAGTTTCTGGTGAAATGCAAAAACAGGGAATATATCTTTTATCAGATTTGCTTCTGTTTAACCTTAAAACCTGAAAAGACGAAACGCAAACATTAATCAGTCTGCTTGCACAGGCCTCTAGTGTAGTGCAGAGACCGGGACTTCCACCAACAGTAAACTCACTAAGTGGACATAGGACCAGGGCTTTTTTGTAGAAAAAGCCCAGCAGAAACTCATGAGCTTAATAGGCCACATCCAACAGCAGAAACTCATTAGTATATTAGGCCACACCCCTGACAGTCAGCTTATTAGCATATTGGGCGGGTGTCTAGGAAAGCACAGGGCAGGCATGGAAGCTTGCCTCTTTCCCCCCCTGAGCTTCTCCACCCCACTTCAGCATCGCCTTTCTAGTCTACCCCACCCCTCCGAACCAGACGGCTGGGGAAAGGCACTGGCACTTCAGCATCACCTTTCTAGTCTCCTACCTCTCCCAACCAGATGGCTGGGGAAAGGCGGTGCCAAAGTGCATGGTTAAATGCATTTCTCTCTCCCCCCCCCCCCCGATCGGGGAGGGAAAGAAAGGCATTTTCAATGTGCCTGGTTTCCCTGTCTGCCCTTTTCCAGCTGCCACCTGTCAGCTAGAGAAGGGAAGGCAGAGAGAGGCTTTTCCTTGTCAATTTCACGCTCCTGGCAGGAGTGAAATTGACAGGGAAATCCCCAAGGGCTCCCCAGAGGAAAAGAGGGCATTTTAACATGCTGCCTTTTGTCTTGTGTGTAACGTGGGGAAGGCAGCATGCTTTATAGCCACGCACACAGGTTTTGGTTGTAGGCGTGGCCAACTCAGGAGCCCACCGGAACTCCATTCCTGTGCGTTCCTGCCCAAAAATAGCCCTGCATAGGACCAAACTAAATAAGAAAGCACAAGGTCTATAGTCAGAGCTCACTGAAAAATAAATAAAAGCAGCCAGAGAGAGCACAGTTAAGCTACTGGATGAGGATTCATCCTTTCCCCGTTTCCCAATTTTAAAGTCCCCTTCAAGCTGCCCTTTGCCCATTACAGGGAAATATGCTGGTACAGGAGCTGAAAAGACCCGTTTTATGGAGAGAGCAGTTTTAAACTGGGAAAATAGTATAGAGAAAAGGATTAACTCCCCTTTCCAGTCCCAGTACTGCACTGCTTCATTGCAGTAGCCCAAAGTTAACTTCCCCTTCAACTACTTTTTTTTTTTAAGTAGGAGATCCAATCACAGATGTCCCTTGGTTTATCTAGTTTGGTGCTGAATCAAGCCACAAACAAACCACTATTTGATATGAACTTGAAATCATTAGAGTTGTGAATTCATAGCTGAAGAGTTTCTGATTAGGAAGTTTGCAGTCTGACCATAATTTGTGGCTAAATGCCAAACCACAGTTTGGTCCCAGTTTATAGACGTCTCCCCATAATTTGTTAAAGCACTCAAATTCAAACATCACATCAAATTGTGGTTAGATTGAAGACCAACCTCCTCACAAGAAGGAGGAGGGAAGAGGCAGTGAGGAGGTCAAGGATTTCAAGCTTATTCAGAAATAAACTGTGGTTTGTTTGTGACCTCTGAATTTAACTTCAGCCCCTCATATACAATATAGGAAAAATTATATTGGTCTGCCCTACAGGGCTGTTGTAAGGAATATTGTTTATATATTCTTTGATCCCATGAAATTTGCTGCATGAATGCTGTGTTATTAATACTGTTTTGTTACCTTGTAACTGTGGTGGCTCAGAGGTTAAGACACTGACCAGAGTGTCAGTAGTTCGGCAGTTCTGCTGACCAGAAAGTCGGTCGTTCGGCAGTTCAAGACCTGAGTGCCCTGTGATGGAGTGAGCTCCTGTTTCTGACCCCAGCTCCTGCAAACCTAGCAGTTTGAAAGCATGAAATTGCAAGTAGATAAATAGGTACCGCTTCAGTAGGAAGGTAACAGCGTTCCATGCTCCTCGGTGTTTAGTCATGCCGGCCACATGACCATGGAGAAGTCTTCAGACAGCGCTGGCTCCTCAGCTTAGAAACGGAAATGAGCACCACCCCCTAGAGTCGGATTTGACTGGCTTTCAAGCAAGGGAAACCTTTACCTTTGTCTTTTATTCTGTGGAATCAACAAAGCTTTAGGTATATGCTTAATTGCACAAACTACAATGTTACATAGTTTCGAATTAGGAAGAGAAATGGGAATATTACCTTTCCATTGGAGGTAACTTTGGTATTAAAAGTCTTACCAGGTTTCAATCAGCAGTCACCTGTTATCAGATTATATACGTTTAGAAACCTCTTCTTTCCTTTTGCCTCAAAACTTCTGTGATTGGCAAATATGAATTCTGAATTGGTAATCATCAGTGCTTTTTAAGTGGTTTGAGACAATCCCAGGGAGAACAAACTGTGTGTATCGATGCTATCAGAATGTCCAGTTTTGATACTGGAAAGTATCAGCACAGGGGGGACATTAGGGAACACTTTTTGGTAGGATTCATTGTACAGAGAAGGTTTATAAGAGAGATAACGTTGTAAAACAGTGCCCTCCCCTGTCATTTTTACAAACTGTATTGTTATAAATGCCAAAATCATGAAAGTCAAGATGTCATCATGCTCAGCAATAAGCAGATCCATGGGGACAGGTGAAGCTTGGTCCTGAAAATTGCATGCCTCTGTAATCTCATTTATTTTGGTGGCACAGTATTGTGGAACATGCTTTTAGTGTTAATGTTCCAATGGGTTTGAGTGGTGTCATCCTTCTTTCTCTAGAAGCTGGTTTTAGGTTTTAACTTTGCTTGGTTTTTAAAAAGTTATTATAAGGCACTGGAGTTCAAATTTAAATTTATAGCAATAGGAACCTACTATTATGTTGCTGATGAGCAATTCTGCAGTGGAAATACACTCCCATGTGAAGTCAGGTATGTTTTCATAGAATCATCCAGGGTCGTCTAGTCCAAACTCCTGCACAATGCAGGAAATTCACAAATGCCTCCCCCCATACCCCCAGTGACCCATGCTCCATGTGCAGAAGATGGCAAAAAAACCCCTCCAGTATCCCTGACCAAACTGGCCTGGAGAAAACTTGCTTCCTGACCCCAAAAGGGGCAATTGACATTTCCCTGGGCATGTAAGAAAGGGCCACGAGAACTAAGCACTGATGAGACCAGTGTTCCCTCTAAACTGAGTTAGTGTGAGCTAGCTCACAGTTTTTTAGCCTCCTGCTCGCACATTTTTGTCTTAGCTCAGAAAGGATGGCTCCAGAGCAAACTAATTTATGCAGTAGCCAAATTGCTCATTCACAATTTCAATGTCAGTAGCTCACAAAGTAGAATTTTTGCTCACAAAACTCCACAGCTTAGAGGGAGCATTGGCTGCAATCCTTCCTGCCCTTCCTTCTTGTGATCTGCCTAAGTTCACAGAATCAGTCTTGCTGTTGGATGGCCATCTAGCCTCTGTTTAAAAAACCTCCAAAGAAATTAAAGCACTCATTTTATAGTTTTCATTTTAAAAGGTGCCAGATGGTAAAGAAAGAACATCTGAAAATGGATTGGGTTCTTAGGTAGGCTTGGGTAGGGAGAAGGACAGAAAAGGACATCACACAAGGAGAACAACTTTGAAAACCTGCATTACCAGGAAGCTTTAAAAATAAGAAAAATTGACTTTTGAGATTACCTGTTCAGAAAAGATTTGCCATGTAATCCTAAACAGAGTAACTCCTGCCACTAAAGTCAATGAGTTCAGAAGGGTGTAATTCAGTAAGATGGTACTGTTAGTAACATAATGTTTCCGTTCATAAAAATGCAGACTAAAACATCTGTTCTCAGATAAATCTGGATGCATTATATAGAAATCCGTCTTGATTTTCAGTGGGAGTTACTCTCAAACAATGGATTGGATTCTTTGAATCCATTCTAAGGGTGGCTTCTTCCCCCATTACAAGAAGGTCCACCTGAGAGTCGGGTGCCACAGGAAGGTTCCTTTTACCAGAGGGATGCATTTGCAGGATCAAACCCATTATCTGGAAGTAAATCTCACTGAAATCAATACTTATTTCAGCATGATGTGTTTAGAACTGGCATCAAAAAACATTTAAAAACCTACTATTTTTGCAAAGGAGTTTTATGATTTGATAGCAGTGCTTCTGATTTCATTGCTAGCCATGGACACACGTTTCAACTAAGGAGGGGAGGCTACCTAGCAGTTTGAAGGCAGGACACTTGAACAGAATCACCTGTTTTACTTTGAATTAACTTCCCAGTTATCTCTTTATTCCATGTAAATGATGCTTGACTTCAAATTTAGAGCTGGGGGGGGGGCACTCCAGCTAAAGGTTGTGTATCATTCCCTGAGAAGATACCTTGCAGGCATGCAGAGTTGCCAAATCTTGCCAGAACGTGATGTCATGTGAGTGGCCAAGAGGCCTGTCAGTGAGGAAATTAACCAAAGAGTTTGTCTTTTCTTGATATGTAGTCTTTCTGTGCATAATTATGGAGGGCCTAGAGTACATCAGTTTTGTACACGTATACCGAAAAACAGAACAAGCATCATACGAGTCTAGCAAGAACGGAAGTACTGACGAAAAATGGCTTGTTCCATGTACATACGAAGGGTACTTTTTCACCTTTGAAGAGAAGTCACAATGTAAGTTTGTATTCCTATAGAAGGCAACATGGCACGAATATGGCTAATGCCAAAATTAGAGCCCTCTCAGTTTCCTAAGAATGTGGCCAGGGGCTTTCAGTCTCAAAGAAAGAGGAATCAACTTTCACCTCTTTTGAAGAGCAGAAGCTCATAGATCAGTGACAGCCCACAGTCTCCTAGATCATTCGCTAGAAAATGCACCAATTAACTGCCAGGCCTAGGAACTCTTAACTGCCTAGGAACCTAGCTCAGCCTAGGAACTGCCTGAGTAGTACCAATGAGGTACAGCCCTAATGCAGTTGTCATAGTTATTTTAGGTATAATGTTGTATTGGTTTTCACTCTGTTTTCCAGTGCATGGAGACAGAGGCTGTTTTTACATCTGACTTTCCCGCTGGAATCATTCTAGTTCCAAAAAAACCTGCCCACACCTCTGTGCGGTGTGAAACCGTGCTGCTACTGAAATGTCCACATCTACTAATTGCCCTCCTGTGGTCAAGCTAGTATTCAACCGGCTTGATTCTGCTTTAAACAATTGCTGTTGATTAGTGCACTTAGACCCCCTGGAGTGAAATTTCACACCACTGTGAAATCAGCACAGGAAAAGACAGCAGTCAAACTATTTTAGAGGGGAGGTGTAAAATGACCCAGAGAGATGTCACTCTGCATGCACATGCAGTTTTTAACTGAGTACTAGTATTTGATGTTATTCTCTTTCCATGAGCAGCTGTAAAATTTTATCTAAGTCCCTTTGTTACATCAGCTGATCTCTACTTATGTTATTTCATTTATAACATGCCTTTCTCCCCAACAGGCACCCAGAGTGGCTTACCTCATTCTCCTCTCCTCCATTTTATTCTCATGCCAAACCTGTGAGGTGGGTTAGGCTGAGAGCAGTCCCCCCTCTATCCCCCCCCCCCAATGAGCAGAGCAGTTCACATCCTGAGCAGAATATAACTGCTGTCAGGGGTCATTTGGGTCCGGAGCAAGGCGGAGCGGAGTGCTGCCAGCCCAGGAGTGGTCACTAGGGCAGCCATGGGCCGAATCAGATTCTCTGATCTGATTCAGCCCACCGCCGAAATGCTGCTGAAATTTGGCCACAGTTTTAAAAGCGGCTGGAGGGGAGGGGTTTGAAGGAGAGGCTCCAAACTTGCAGGGTAGCTGCTGGAACCTCTACCCCAAATGCCCACCAAGTTTCAAGAAGATTGGATCAGGGGGTCCAATTCTACGGGCCCCCAAACAGGTTGCCCCCATTACCTCCATTGTTCTCTATGGTGGGAAAAAGTAAAGTTTTTTCCCACCATAGAGAACAATGGAGGGGATGGGGCAACCTGTTTGGGGGCCTGTAGAATTGGACCCCGTGGTCCAATCTTCTTGAAACTTGGTGGGTATTTCGGGGAGAGGCCCCAGCAGCTACTCTGCGAGTTTTGAACCTCTCCCTCAAACCGCTTCTCCTCCAGCCCCTCATAT
This sequence comes from Lepidodactylus listeri, assembly GCA_029233225.1. Classification (NCBI taxonomy): domain Eukaryota; kingdom Metazoa; phylum Chordata; class Lepidosauria; order Squamata; family Gekkonidae; genus Lepidodactylus; species Lepidodactylus listeri. The sequence continues at coordinate 128,347,854 of JARCFY010000004.1, forward strand.
ACCAGTTTTTGCCATTGATTTCAATGGCCCATAGGGTATCATGGGGCTGAAACTGACATTCGGCCGGTGATGTCAGGGGGCATGGCATATGCTAATGAGTTATGCTAATATGTATGCTAATGAGCTCCTGCACCTCTTTTTCTACGAAATGACCCCTGACTACTGTCAAAATGTGCAACGGGCAGTGCAAGGCCCTGTGCGGCTCCAGATTGTTGCTGAGTGGGTCTTCCTGTGTTAATGAGTGGCCGCTCATTCGCACAGCTTAGGGGGAACACTGGGTGAGAGCCCATGGTTTCTTAGCAAGCTTCCATGGCAGACTGGGGATTTGAACCTGGGTCTCCCAGATCCAATTCTGACACTCTAATCTCTACACCACGAAGTTAAGGGCTAATAAGGAAGTTTCTTACTGCATCCAACAACAATCCCTTCCAAGAAAAGAGCGAGATTGATTTAGAATTTGAGACTAGATCTGTTGAGTTGTGGCCCTGTAGAATCATGTACAGACAATATAGACATTTTCCTTGCATAGTTGACTTGGGAGGATGGAGGACTTAATGGGGAAAACATGGCTTGCCGTGAATTTTGAAAGGGGGTTGTCTAGGCACACATTGAGGAGTGGAAGACTTGGGGGATCCACAAAGATGTTAAACTCAAAATGGGAGTCAGTGGGACAGTAAAGTGTGAAAACTGCTGGCATGGGTTCCAAAGAAACGCTCCTATGCTACATGGCCAGTTGCAGCCAACTGCTTAAGTAGGATTTTAAAATAAATAAATAAATCATATGCTTGTTTTAAGTATAAAAATACCTCTTCTTTGAGGGAGGAGGAAAGATTAGGTATCATTAAATAGTTCGCTCTTAATCAAAATACCTGATATTTTAATACACTGAAGAGGAAAATCAGACTTAGCAAATATTGCAGACAGTAGGCTGTGGTTGCACAGTACAAAGTGTGTATTTGCAGTTGTGGACCTGTTGCATCAGTCTGGCCATGTAACATGTTTGATAGCGTTTGCAGTTCAGACAGCCTCTTTTATGCATGGGCAGAGAATATTTTTCTTCCTTTCAACCCATAGTTCACAAACGCAGGTACAACTTTACAGTCAAGTGTTTCCAGCACTGTTGGAATGAAAGGAGGGGAGCTGCTGTACCTTTAAGGAAAAAGAAAGAAAAACCAACACAGTCATATCTAGTCGTGGTTCCTTCTTTTGTTTCTGCAATGTTTTTATTACTTTGTGCTCAGAGGAAGTTCTTAAAATTGAAGCCATTGACTTCTGTTTTCCTCTTGTTGGTAGAATTCATCTGACTCTTGGCTGTCTCTGTCTCCCCAAAATGAAATGTAGCAGCATGGGAGACTGTGCTGTTTTCATTCTGCCAAAAGGGATGAATTTTATTAGTACTTAATCCTCATTTATGGATGTAGTACTACAGAAAACATATCCCTCACAGGATAGACCATTACGTAGAAGATGGGGAGGGGGCACCAAATCAAACCCTTACATCTGATTCAGACATAATATGAAGTCACAGTTTACAATTGCATCTGAATGAGACAAACTAAAGTTTACACAAACCAAAACTGGAAACCCTGTTTTGCTACAAGCAGGAGAAAGAGGAAGGGAATTGCAGCACATGTGTAGCCAAATTCTTCTTCAAATGTGCCAAACTGTGGTTTAGTCAGGACCAGGGCTTTTTTATGGTGTTCTGAGTACAACCATCCTTTTGAGGAGTTCTCCCCAGTCCTGAGGGGGGATTGGTGGAAAACCTTTGTGTACCAGCACCTTTAACAACAACAACAACAAAAGCAGGGCTTTTTTTGTAGAAAAAGCCCAGCAGGAACTCATTAGCATATTAGGCCACACCCAAGAGCAGAAACTCATTAGCATATTAGGCCACATCCCTGACAGTGCAGCTCCCTCCCAGGATCAGCTTCCCCAGGTGCCCCGCAGCTTGTACGGTGCCTGGGGGACCCGAGGAGGGGAGGCAGATTAAACTGCCTTCCCTCCCTGGATTGGCTTGGCTTCCCCAGGCGCCTCGCAGCTTGAAGGCACCTGGGGAACTGGGGGGGGGAGGCTGTAGGCGTGGCCAACTCAGAAGCCAGCCAGAACTCCCGTTCCTGTGCGTTCCTGCCCAAAAATAGCCCGGAAAAAAAGCATTGGTCTGAACCAAGCCTTACTTGTCTGTCATTTGTGCCATCATGAGCATGGTTTCTAGATAGGCTTTCCAGTTCCAGGTTGGGAATTACCAGGAGATTTTGGGGGTTGAGCCTTGGGAGGGAAGAATTTGGGGAGGGATCGTGGCAAAGTATAATGCCAAAGAGCCTGTCTTCCAAAGCAGCCATCAATTGTAATAGTGTGATATTTCCAGGTACCACCTGGAGGTTGGCGACCCTGTTTCTAGACAATTCAAAGCAGAGTTATACCCTTTTAAACCCACTGACTTCTGTAAACTTGGGTGAGACTCCACTTAGTATTGCCTCTTTGCTTTTTGTTCTCCAGCAGAAGTAAAATGCTTTAATTTCTCAAAATTTAATTTCATTTTGAAATTAGAAGAAAATAAGTAGAAATCAGACATATGTACAGCCCCCCCCCCTTTTCTTGTAGGATGTGGGTTTCTGGAAAGGTCCAAAGACTACAGTCCCAGAGAGTGAAGTATGTTTGGGGCTTTGCAGATGACTGAGTTCCCCTTAGCTCTCTCCATAGCTGACTGCACAACTGGAGAAACTAGTCCTGTGAATCCATCCTTGTGACTTCTATAAAAAATTAACATATTAATTAAAGTTGATGGTTAATAACATTATTTTGGTCATCATGGAGATTGTCTGGTCATTTATAGGAAAGTGACCTAAGTACCTTTGTAGTGCAGTGTATGTGTTTGCAAAACCTTGTGCTTACATAACCGTAAATTCTTCAAATAGAAGTGCATGTTGTAGCTAACAAGGCATTCTGAGCATTCAGTGTGGGATATGTAATATTTCCAGTGACACCTTTAAGACCACAATGGTTATGCAAGCTTTCATGTGCCTGCACACTTTTTCATAGAAATGTCTGACTTTGTTTTCTGTCTTGTTCATTCTTAATTCTGCTTTTCTCCCAGTCAGTGGAACTCAAAGTAGATTATGTCAGTTAAAACGAACGAAAATCTTAAAAGAAATCAGGTAAAAAGAAACAGACCATAACCTCCTCTCATATGCCATCAAAGGCACACTGAAAAAGCTCTGCTTTACAGATCTTCCATAACCTTTGCAAGGTCCTCACATCCTCAGGAAGCCCATTCCATTACACTGGAGTGGCCACCAAGAAAGCCCAAGCCTGAGCAGAAACAGTTCTCAGTGAGTACTAATAATCTCTATCAGAGCTGCTTTATGGGTACATACATGTGGAGGACTTCCCACCATTCTGAGGGTCTCAGCTCATGGACAGCTTTCAAGGTTAATGCCAGCATCTTGAATAGAACACAGCAGTGTTTTTCAACCTTTTTCGAGCTAAGGCACATTTCTTTCATTGAAAAAATCCCGTGGCACACCTGACAATATCTCACGGCACAGTGGTTGAAAAACACTGAAATACAAGATAAATGAGTCATTAGTTGCCTCAGCTCAAGTATTAACTATGACAGTATTACAAATACACGTAATAGCCACTCAACTTGAAATCGTAAGTTACAGATCCAAAGTGTAATGGCTCCTTCCCATAACATTGACCTGAGTTTCAGAAGAAATATAATGTGGATGTATTTTAATACTGCGATTCTGCTAAAGTTTTTCAAATAGAGAGTTTAAACTCTTACTCTTATGTGAACGACATTCCGCTGACCATAAGTGATTTGAAGAGAAGCACAGTATACCCATTCTTCACTGAGGGACAGTTACTGATTTGAACCCCACCCTGACAGAAACAGCTAGCTGTTACCATCAAACATATTCATGTTTACTGGAATGTCTTGGTGCAAATCACCCTACCTCAGGCCGGCCACAGAGCATGCGACCAGAATCAGCGAGACCGCGCCACTGTTCTTTCTCGCATGCGCAAACGTGTCCCGGAAGATCAGCCTGGAAGGCACATTTCTTTCATTGAAAAAATCCAGCGGCACACCTGACAATATCTTGCGGCACACCAGTGTGCCACGGCACAGTGGTTGAAAAATACTGGAACACAGGAATAAACTGACAGCCAGTGTAACATTCTTAAACTAGGCGGGGTATAAATCTAAATAAATAAATAAATTAAATTTGAGGTAACCAATGGTGTAATGGTTAGAGTACTGCAGCTGGATGAGGGAGATCAGTTTCAAATCCCCACTTAGCCACAAAGCTCACTTGTGCTGGCTCCAAACTCCTTGGAGAAAGGTTAGGGTAGAAACATGGTAGCTTGGCCTGAAAGCAGTGTTCCTCTGTTTCTGTTTTGAGACCATGTTCTCCAAGGCATCTAAACTTATGTCTGTACAAGAGAGATAGCAGGAGGTCCAGGGTAATGAAATAATAATGCTAATTGCTACAGCATGTCAGGGGAGCTAATCAGAGGCATGGGGTGCCAGCCTGAAGGAGAGATGTGTAACTATTTGCTTCATGGTTAAAGCTGTTGTTACAGGGCTGTGTAACTCCTGTTTACTTTGCTGTTCTTACCCTAAGCACTGAATGCTAGATAACAGGGCTGTCTCAGTTCTTCTCAGACTATGGGCTGACATAATACAATAGCTCTAACTTTGTAAGGCAGTAAACATGTTCTTAGGAAGTTTTAGAAGTCTAAGCATGGTAAGTTTGGGGGTTTTTTTACATTACCAGTAGAAAATTGAAATGCATCAGTCTTTAAAATGTAGAAATTTGGGGGCGGGGAGAAGGTCACTGTGGTTTCTTTGTTGTTAGCTTTTCAGATGTTCTTGAACAAATGGATTTGTTTGGCCTTTTTCTCTAAATCTGGAACAATTGTGTCCTCATTCAGCAGGGCACAATGAGGCACTCGTAAGTACAGGTGGTGGAAAAACTGAGAAGTTTGAGATTGCAGATCTGTAGAAACTGACTACATCTCTCCAAATGATATCATCGAACTGCTATGCTTCCCAAGTTTGTAAACAAACTCAACAGTGTTACACCTAGGAAGAGAGTGGAGATTCACAATAACCACAGTTCCAGACCACAGTTCCAGTATTAATTTATTGGTTATCTTATTGTATATGTAATAGTGTAATGTGTACCTCAGACTGTTTGACCTCTGAAGAAGGCCCCCACTAGGGCGGGAATGCATCAGGTCATGTGTATTGGCCCTTGTGTTTGGGTCACTTGAACTTTTCAGTGAGGCTTTTATTGGGCCCTTATTTGTTTTTAACTGCCTTTATAATAAATACAAGTACTTTAGTATATTATAAGTTTTAACTAGGTGTTTAATATTGGCCCTTTATTAGACTTCTTCCTTACCCTTGTGGTTCTTGATTCCAGTGTTTGGGTCAAGTTTGTTTCCCCCTCCCTGTGTCTTACTTTCTCATTATTGAGCCTGTGAAGTTAAAAGAGAATAAAGTGTGATTTTTTTTTCTCATGGATTGGAAGCAGACCACAGTGGTATTGGGGGAAACTTACAAAAAAAGGCAGTTTTCAAGTCAGCAACATTTAATGCTCTTTGTCAAAACCCTCTTAGTGGGATCACGTACAGTGCAGTTCCAAGCAGAGTTACACCCTGCGATTGAAGTCAGTGCACTAAAGAAGAGTGTGACTGTTTTTAGGGATGCTCTGTAAATCTGAGTGGAAGTTCCAAGTAAATGAAATGGGCGAACAGTGTGTTGAAGTCAGTGGTCTCTGAAAGATTTGCCTTTGCTTAGGATTGCACTGTACAGCTTTACCAACAGAAGTTTAAAATATCATAGTAAAGGTTTGGAGGAAGCGCTTTAATGGCGGTTAAATGGCATTGTGGCCATATCTAGCATAGTAAGTTTAGGCTGTCAAACAAATAAAACGAAGCCATTTTGAACTGAGCAAGGGCTGAAAAGGCAGCAACTTCCTTCAGAAGTTAGATGCAGGCAGAGGGTTCTTTAACCCTCTGTTCCCAGTTTAAACAGAAACAGAGGTTCTTAATTTCACACATGTCAGCTGTTTACTGCCTATGACTTGGCTTGTGCATGGGAACAAGCAGCTGAGCCCTATAGGGAAGGCCTCCAACAAGTGCAATCTGTTCAAGTTGGAGTAGAGAGTAAGAAAGGAGCACTTTGCCTGATTGTCAGCTTTAGTGACTGTGGATGATGTGCATAATGGGAAAGAAGGAGACAGGATCAAGGGCTGTGTTGCCTCTGTTCATGAGCCTAGATTAGGCTCTCAGTCCTCCAGCTGCCTATTAGAAGAAGAAGAAGGAAAGGAGGAGGAAGAGTTTGGAGTTATATCCCAACTTTCACCAAGGGAGTCTCAAAGCGGCTTACAATTTCCTTTCCCTTCCACTCCCCACAACAGACACCCTGTGAAGAAGGTGGGGATGAGAGAGCTCTTTCAAGGACTGCTCTTGACAGAACAGCTCTGAAGGAACTTGTGATTGATGAAAGGTCACACCAGCAGCCACATGTGGAGGAGTGGGGAATCAAACCCGGTTCTCCCAGATTAAAATCCACGCTCCTAACCACTACACCAAACTGGTTCACTACTAATACAGATGCTTTCCCTTCCTTTGGGATAGTTATATGGCTGCCACAAAATCGCTGCCACAGGAGGTGGAAGCAGGCACAAAATGACAGTAACAGTAGAAATTCTTATGCTGTGGTGGCAGCTGCTGCCAGAGCAACATTTTTTTAAAAAAAAAACAGCCAATCAAATCTCCAGTAGTCAGTCAGAGATGTTGCTGGGCAAAAGCCCTACTTGGCCCCACCCACTTCCTGAAAACATTTGGTGGGGGCCAGAAAAGGAGTCAGTAGGCACCCATGGGCACTATGTTGCAGACCCCTGCTCTGGACTGTATTGTGTTAAGGAGCCTTAGCTTCTCATCATTACATGCAGAGTAATGTCAAGGTCAAGAAATTACCAAGCGATAGGGATGAAAAGTGGCTCAGTGGTTAGGACACTGAACTGCAGACTGGAAGATGGATAGTTTGGCAGTTTGAGACCCGAGTGCCGCGTGACGGAGTGAGCTCCCATCTCTGGTCCCAGCTCCTGCCAACCTAGCAATCTGAAAGCAAGAAATTGCAAGTAGATAAATAGGTACCACTTTGGTGGGAAGATAACAGCATTCCGTGTGCCTCAGCGTTTAGTCATGCCAGCCACATGACCATGGAGAAGTCTTCAAACAGTGCTGGCTCTTCGGCTTGGAAACGGAGATGAGCACTACCCCCTAGAGTTGGATTCGACTGGCTTTTGAGCAAGGGAAACCTTTACCTAGAGATGAAAAGACTCTCATTCTAACCTTCTCTCATAAGCCCTGAAGAAGGTGATGGGGAGGTCTTAACAAATCAGTGGCAATCCGTAAAAGTGTCTCTATCCAAAAACACTTGCCCCTCATTGTACAGAAGTGCAAAGGCTAGGGTTACTCACTTGAATGTAGGATAAAGGGATGACACAAATGAGGATGGAGAGGCAGATGTGTGTAAATGGTACAGGCCTGGCCAGTTATAATGGAACTATTGAGAAGAAGTTAATATAGTTCATGTAAAATGGTCATATAGATGTAAAAGGGCTAGCAACATGAGGCTTCTTCCATACAAGCAAGAGTCATCAAAACCAGGTTGCTAATGCAAGAGAAAAGTAATATATCCTCCTATATTATAGGACAACAGATGAGTGGAATTGGTGGACAGTATATCAAAAGCAAGGTGCCTTGGGTAAATTATTATATGGTCATCTCGAAGTGCTTCCTAGAATGGCAGAGATAGTAGTAAGTTAGCATCAGCTGTTTAAAAAGACAAAGTGAAACGATCAAAGAAATACAAGGCAGAGGAGGAAGGGCATTGATAACAAGTATATGTTGAAATTGCCTATAACTGTGGCAAAGTTGCACCTGATGTACTAACGGGAAAAACTTAATATAAATAATTTCCAGGCACTTTATTGTGGGCAGGGGTCCGTTGGGGCCGGAGCGAGGCGGAGCAAAGCTCCGCCAGCTCAGGAGTGGCCACTAGGGCAGCCATGGGCTGAATCAGATTCTCTAATCTGATTCAGCCCGCGGCAATTAGGGGAGGGGATTTGAGGGAGAGGCTCTAAACTTGCAGGGCAGCTGCTGGAGCCTCTTCTCGAAATACCCACCAAGTTTCAAGAAGATTGGACCAGGGGGTCCAATTCTACGGGCCCCCAAACAGGTTGCCCCCATTCCCTCCATTGTTCTCTATGGGAGGAAAAAAGTTAACATTTTTTCCCACCATAGAGAACAATGGAGGGGATGGGACAACTTGTTTGGGGGCCCATAGAATTGGACCCAATGGTCCAATCTTCTTGAAACTTGGTGGGTATTTCAGGGAGAGGCCCCAGCAGCTACCCTGAAAGTTTGGAGCCTCTCCCTCAAACCCCCTTTCCTCCAGCCCCTCATATACCCTATGAGTTTTTGCCATTGATTTCAATGGCCCATAGGGTATAATGGGGCTGAAACTGACATTCCCTATCTGACACACTTCTGGTGATGTCAGGGGATGTGGCATATGCTAATGAGTTATGCTAATGAGCTCCTGCACCTCTTTTTCTATGAAAGGACCCCTGATTGTGGGTATCACACAGTGAGCCTACAGTTTACAGCTAGAAAAAGATTTCAGTGGGCTATATGTTGCTCAGTCAATGGGTGCAGCTTTGCTGAGCATCTGCTACTCTCTTTATCTTGCCTCCCCACATTACATTTCCTTACCTGTGTTCCTAAAATTAATGGCTGAAAATGGGGACAAAGTTGGCTGCTGACATGCACCTTTAGAATGTGGAAACCCTGGACAGAGATGCATAACTTCTCTCCAGACCTCTCTCTTTTTTGTCGAGACATCTTTCAGGCTTATCTCTCACCACCGTACAGGTTACAGAGGTATACATTTGTGCCCGGTTCCTTTTCAACATACATTTTGAGAACTCATATAGGGAAATGATCCAAGGAACAAGGTACAGTTACCTCTCTTGAGAAATGTAGGCCCTGCAAGAATTGCGTAAGTAAGAAGTCCAGAACAATTGGTTGTCACCTTGACTCTCTAGCTCTGATGCATTCTTGAGCATCACAGAGGCTGTGTTGACCAAGACAGAAAGTGAGAAGCTTGCATGGGCAAGATTAGAAAGCCCCCTCCCCCCCGCCGCCCACTTTATCATATTGACTGAGACTAATGAATGGGCATTGTTACAAAAGTTAAACAAGGGAAGATGTCGCTTGACATGGAGAAAAACTACTCTAGCTTAGAGAGGAAGAATAGTGAATGATCACAGATAACAGCAACCATATTTTCAAATGAGATATAGGCTAATTGTGGGGAGGCTTAATCTCTTGAATGAAATCAACTTCCCTGTTTGTTTGTTTTCCCAGTGAAAATATTTGCATGATCTAGGCATGCCTTTTCTATTTTGTTTGAAGGTGGAAAATAGAACCCTTTAACCTGGATGTAACGCATGAATGACTTCAAATGTGTTACGAAATTTCTAAAGAACAATTTGATAATTAATCTCTGGGAAAGTATTTGAGGGCGGTTATCTTTTGTGTGGACTGACCTGAGTCTCTGCTCAATCATCTTTTGCCTGGAAAGGACAAGAGCTACTCTACTCTAGCCAGAGGAATGTAAATAAAGTCCTAAGGACATACCACTACTCCTGCAGCCCAGTTGTACAGTCAATAGTGTCTGTGTACAGAAAGATAGTCCCTATGAAATAGGTGCAGAAACTATTCTGGACATTGTGCAAATATTGATAGGAGAGAAAGGTTAAGCATATTTTGTGTCTTGTGTAAAAAAAGTTGAGGTTTGTTAGCTATGCAAGGACTTTAAAACACTAATAACTAACAGAGTTTGCAGGCTAACATTGCATGCGTGATTTCCCCTTCTGGGGCCAATGAATAAGGAGGAAGAGACTCCTTATAAAAACTCAGAAGCATCTGATTTTCTTCTTCAAACTGCCAGGGGTGGGGGAGGCTGACTTCTTCTGTAGAGTTCCACAGACTTCTACACATGCCATTAAAGACCACTGTCCAAACAATTTCCAAATAAAGTTAAATTTAAATACACCCCAGCTCCCCAGCATTTGCACAAGGAAGTCTCATAGACACTTGGCTTCTTTTAAATACTTGGCCCCGATACCTATTGGTATTTCTGTGGCAGGTGGTTACAAGAAACAGTAAAACCCTGAGGAACAGTCGTTGTAGAGTGGTGAATGTTTTGGAAATGGTATGAATTCTTAGCAGATCATTGTACTGTTAGCATTCCAAAAGTAACAAGACTGAATGCAGCCTTAACAGTGCTGATAGTTTATCATGTTCCGTTGAGATACAAGAAAGTAAACTAAGTGTCAATAGTTTATCTGAGTCATTCAGGCAGTAACTGTGTGAACGCCATGATGCATTTTCATTTTACCCTACGAGGTACTCTCTACTTCATCTGCCAGTGGGTGCTGGGCCTTTGTGGATTTGGTGCATGTAAGAAATTTTGCATTATGTGTGATTGCTTTTTTAAATCACAAATAGGGAAAATCGGAAGCCCTGCTTTTTTAATCCTCTTTCTTCTGTAGCAGGCTTATAAAGCAGAACTTTTATTTGGTCATTTTATTCATCCTATGAAATATCCTGCAAAGGGAACTTCAGTTTGGCCTCCTCTGCATATAGCTTTCATCCCTAGTTTAAAACTACTTTGTTCTCCATGCTGTTTTCGGTTGAGGTGCTTTCATTTGGTGCTTTTATGAATTTATTTTATTTTAATGTCCTCCCTAAGAAAATAAAATTTCCATTAAAAAAAACTTAGTTTACAAACCCAGGCATCTTTGCTGCACCACAATGTTGGGACCAGGTTGTTGCTTTGTTCTTTTTGTAATTGATTTTCAAACAAAGACTCTCTTCTCATTGAACACAGCTGTGTTTGTGGGTGTTCGCACATGCACCCACTATCCTAGATCGCTTGCATGTTCTGTGTCCTATGTGAATAGTGTATATACAAGTCTCTATATTCTCATGAAGTTTTCTCCTATCACTTTAATCAAAGAGACTGCAGCTGAATGGGAATACCAGCGTGCTTGATTAAAAACACACACGTTAACATGAAATTATAAACTAAATCGTCAGTGAAAAGTACATTAGCACAGTCTTGTAAAAAGCTGCCACCTGGTCACCCTGTAACTGGTGATGAACACCTTGAAATGAGAAAGCTTTATAAAAATGTGGGGTTCCCCCCCCCCCTTATTGTTGCTCACAGAGTTTGCTATAATTGAGCAGGTGGTCTAGTAAAGTAGTTTATGGGCTACTAATAAACTTTTGTGGACTTATTTGTAAGGTTGCATTAGCATTTAAGTAGCAAAAAATAGTTTACCCCATTACAATGAATGTGCCTAGATCCAAACAATGTGCCTGATTTTTCTGCAAGGGTTATTGTCAGTTCCTAGAAATTGGTCTTGCTGCAGTCAGTGTCAGAAAAACTATTTCTGGGCAGATGCTGTGGAACATAGATTGAGGTAGTTAACTGTGTTGTTCTGAAGCAACAGAACAAAGTTTGAGTCCAGTGGCACTTTAAGACCAACGAAGTTTAATTCTGGGTATAAACTTTCATGTGCATGCACATGAAAGCTTATACCCAGAATTAAACTTTGCTGGTCTTAAAGGTGCCACTGGACTCAAACTTTGTTCAGTGGTAAACCTGTTTAGCATGAAGTTTTTATGGAGGAGAATACTGTCAGGGGTGTCTGTAAATCACCTGGTGAAAATAAAGCATGTACTGTTAAAAGAGGGTTTTCTGAAGTCTCTGGGAAGCTGAAACAGGACTTTTTTGCAGTCTGCCTGTTGCAAAATCTTAATAAAGCTAATCCCTTGGCCCTTCTTTCTGACCACCAGAGGGTGCTCCAGGAGTAGCACATACCAAAAGGCAGACTGTATGCAACTGTAGTTTCCTCATATTCATCTGCAGCAGGAGCTTTTTACACTGCATGCTGCACATTTGGTGGGGGGGGTGGGGAGAGAATTTAATGGCTTGTAATCAGTTGCCAGTCACTAAGTTATAACAAGTCAGATGTAATTTTTATTCAAGATTAGCTTTCAGACCACCTTTCCTGCAGGCTCTGTCTTTTGTGTTATGTGCTTCTGACTCTAGGCCTTCATAGATCACCTGTATTTACTCAAATCTCCATCTTGGAAGGGATTAGGAAATGCCTGAATAATTGCCCTTCTTTATACTGTGGGAAAATACATGTTCTTTTCTTGCAGCAATTATTACCTGCAAGGTAATTTAATTAGGTTTTAGAAGGTTACCTGCAGTTAGAACTGGATTGTAAAGTATTTTTCCTCTCCCACTGGTTAAAATTGCAGAGCAAATTAACATGTCTGATTTAAATATATTAAGTGAAGAAGGAAAATGCTTTAAGTTACTCAAAGGATAAGCAGATTTCTCACGGTGGTTTGTTTAAATTAACTTATGGTATCCATAGGTAATTGTAATGCTTGGTGTATAGTCATACAGAATGACTAAGGAAATCAGTACAGGCCTGTCTTTATTTTATTTTTTTTTAAAAAAACGATACCCTTTGAGATCATTTGCTCATTATATGGGGAAATGGCTAAGTAAACATTTGAAAGCAGTCAGTGTATACAACCGCATGATTTTGGTCTTGCTCACATGGCCAGAACACGCCAGGCCTTTCAGCTCACAGCTACAGCACGGAAGCAGCTGCTTTCTCAAACAGCTGTTCAGTTTTAGAGTTAGCCTTGCTGGAAAAGGGGCATATTTTATTAGCACTGTGTTGGTTTTGTGTTTTATGAGTGCATCAGAAAATAGTATCAAAAAATGGCAATTTATAAAAATGGCCTTTTAAAGAGCAGTAGAGCAGATCTGGGTTTACATGTTCTGTGCATGTGCACGTAGAAGCACAGGTGGAGTTGGGCTCAGATTCTGACATATGTTCTGATACAATCTTATACAATGTGATTATTGGATGGATACCGTGAGAGGCCAAAGGGATGCACATAGCCATCTTTTTTCCCCTCTGCAAAACCGTTTTCCAGTTCTCCTGTAGTAAATAAGTCGTGTGAAGAAATGGTTCCTCATCATGGGCCGTAAAGTGTAGCTATCACCAGTGACAAGTGATCAGTTCATACTGACTATAAAAGATTTCCAAGTCTTGTCCTTGTGACTTGGACAGTTTCAGTCAGTCTTCTAGCTGATGCTGACCCTGTGATTGTTGACATTTGAACTACCTTGCAAACTGGACTCACGCTTATTCTGGCTGGTTGGGAGAGACAGAGTGTCATCCTTGATGGCATAATGCTAGACATCCTTCCGTCTGGCCCCTGTTTCTCTAAAAAAAATTTAAGGACTGTGGTCATCTCTCCACATCCAGTTTTTGCCTTGACTCATTCAGGTTTGTAGCCTTGTTCCTGGTTCGGTAACTATATGCCTACATACCCAGGTTAGGAGTGTTTTCTATCAAGAGCACCAAGAAAAAGTCTTTAGCCTTTTCTTATAGATTTGGATTGTCCATTACTCATAGCTTCATTAAGCTTCATGAAACATTCTCTGAATATTCTCTGAAACTTCAGATGGTAACGAAGCAGCAATCTCATTCTTGACAGCAGTAGATGGTTGTTTTATACCTCAGTGATCTTTATGTTAAACCTTGCATAGATTTTGGCCTGGACAGCCTCACAGTATTATGAAACATCTTCATTTATTGGGTATAAGTATGCAGTTTGGGGCAGGCTCCAGATTTTGGGGGCCCTCAGCACTAGGGATGGGCACAAACCACATTTTTACAGTGGGGAGCAGAAATGGCTGCGGCTTTGGTGGCAAGCAAAAAGCAGGGGGTGAAATGGCTGGGATGCATTTTACTGCCTGCTTTCTGCCCACTGTGGCTTTTTACAGCTGGTTTTCTTGAAGAGCAGAAAACGGGTTTAAGTGGCTCAGAGCCATTTAAATCCCTGGTTTCTGCTCTTCATGAACCGCTACGAACTGCATCAAAATTTGTGGAAGTTCATGGTGGCTCTTCAGTTTGCGAACATCGCTTTGCAAACTGCGAACCAGCCAAAATTCATGACAAACTTTAGTTTGTGAGCCGGTTTGTGCCCACCCCCACACAGTGATCCAGCAGTCACCTCTCAGGTAAAGCGAAAACACAGACAGAGAGAGCAGGCAAGCAAACCGTGGCTGCCTGCTTCTTGTCCTGTCTTCTTCCTCCTCCTGAGTGTTCAAGCAGCCCCCCCACCCCGGCAAAGCAGTAGCAGCAGCCCACTCAAACCAAGGAATCTTGGCAGCTCACCAACAGTGCAACTCACGAGGAGGGCAAGGTATAAATTGAATAAATAAATAAATATAAATAAATTGGATCCCAACTAAATTTTCCGGTGGCAGAATGGAAGCTTCTTACTTCTCCCCTCTGCCTGCAGCCCACTGTTCTCCACAAAATGCTGCTCCTGGGAGATAGGGGACCATCTAGGAATGACATAGGGGGTTTGCAGCAGAAAGGGGGAATCGGTGGAAATTGCCAGTTTAGTCTAGATCCAACCCAATGAATTGCTCCTGCAGTGTAGTGTCAAGGCCTAAACCTCTGGTTCCCTTTGCTTCTCATAGTCATATTTTCTCATCAAGTGGAGCAAGAACCCTGATGACTGTTTGAAAATATATACACAAAATCCACAAAGAAACAGTTATTTAAAAAAAAGAATTAAAAGATTGTTTGTTTTCTGAAATCTGTAAAGCTTAAAGTTCAAGATAAAAAGTCACATATCTTTCAGCTGCCGATTCTGATTAGAAAAATAAAAGAGAGTTATTGTTTTCAAGCATCAGTTTTATAGTGGGATAAAGTGGGATATAAATCTAATAGACACTATTAACCATCCATATTTTTGATTACTTATGTTACATGATGAGGTGGTCTTCTGTTAGCTAAGCAAGTGTAATTGAGTAGTCATTGCTTCTCCTTAGTTACAGTATAGAATTTTTTCCCCTGTGATTTTTCTTTCCAGAGCTTCAGTGTAATTTTGTGTGGCAAATTGACTCAAATGTTTTCATACAGAACAAAATCAAAATTGATTTGGGGAATTTCAGTTGTTGTGGGGTTTTTTTAACAGATGGGACTTGTATTTTGTATTGCATTGAGTGGCATCAGGACAGGATTACCTTGTGAAAACAAGAAGGTAGCAGGCATCATTCATCTGAAAAAAAATAGACCATGTTGGAAGTTATTAGTATAATGTTTTTAACAAGTGTTGCATTTATAACTGCTGAGCGTAAAAAAAATTACTGTGTGTAGTTTGGTATCTATGTAGGGTTGCCAGCCTAGCAGAGGTACCCAGTGGGAGATGGCTGGCAGAAGATTGCCTACCTTATCACCACTGTAACATCACTTCCCCGCCCCTTTTCTCCTGCTACTCTCCAGAATAAGGACAGGCAACAGGAGGTGGAGACAACAGGAGGCAGAGTCAAGAGCCAGTTTGGTGTAATGGTTCAAAGCACAGACTCTAATCTGGGAGAACTGGGTTTGATTCCCCACTCCTCCACATGTTGGTGTGATCTTGGGTCAGTTACAAGTTCTTTAAGGGCTTTTCTCTCATGAGCAGTCCTCAAAGGATCTCTCTCAGCCCCACCTACCTCACTGGGTGTCTGTTGTGGGGAAGGAAAGGGAAAGGAGATTATAAGCCTCTCTGAGACTCTTCTGGGTAGGGAAGGGTGGGGTATAAATCCAATCTCCTCCTCCTCCTCCTTGCAACACTGTTAATAGCTAACAGAGTTCCTCAGTAAAATATGTTTGTCTGTTACAGGACTGGCAGATTGGTGGCCAGTATACCACATCTGGTGCTCAGAACAATTTTATGTAGTCCTACCAAATGTTTGTCAAAGTGTGGTAGAACAATTTCAATTTCATATGTGGCAGAGCAGCAATGAACCTCCATGTGCGTTTCAGAAATTAAACCTATAAAAGCTACATACATTTTTCATTTGTGGCCCAAAATAACCAACTAAGAACCTGAAAGGTTAATTGAATACAAATTATGTGGCCCAAGGTTAAAATCAATAAGTATACAACATAAATATGTAGATAATACAAATTATACAAAAATACATGTAATATATTACAAATTGGTTTAAAAACAATTATAAACCCAAGTATAGTCTCAGTAAGACTCCAAACCGTACAATATACACAATTAGAACCTTATGCAACCCTAAAACATGAGTTTCGGCCTACTGGCCTTCTTCAGTGGTCAAGCATAAATGCTACACATAGGCTCAATTATTGCAATACTCATATTCAATAATGATGCAAATGAAAATCATGCTAAAAAGGAAGGAAAAAAGAAAAACTCATTAACAATTTGCATGCAATATCTAATGGTATATACAGTTATAAGCATGGGAATGTGTTGAAAATTATGTAGTGTTGAATTACTTATTTCTGAGAAATATCAGTGACTAGGGTTGCCAAGTCTGGGTTGGAAAATACCTGGGGACTTTGGGGGTGGAGCCAGGAGAGGGTGGGGTTTGGGGAGGGGAGGGGCCTCAGCATGGTACAATGCCATAGAGTCCACCCTTCAAAGCAGCCATTTTCTCCAGGGGAGCTGATCTCTGTCGGCTCGAGATCAGTTGTAAAAGCGGGAGATCCCCAGGCCCCACCTGGAGGCTGGCAACCCTATCAGTGACACAAGGGAAGGATGCACTATATAGGCCTCATATGGCATCGCCTCGTATCCAAATCAGGTACATGTAACCAAAAAGGTGTTTCAATTGTATACCTGAAATAATATTAAACAAAAACCCTAATAGCCAATTTATATCATTTTGAACATTTTTTAAAAATCCCATAGACTGAATTACCAAATTTAATAAAAGTGTTACTCTCCTAAGAAAATAGTTACCCTCCTATTTTGGTACAGGAGTTGCAATTCCAAAAGCCATATAAAGCCAGTGTAACAAAATAGTGTGTAGTGCAAAGTGACAGATGGTCGGTCTCTTATATGTGAGGCTGTAAGATGATGTAATCAAGATGGATGATGCAATCATAGTATGGGTGAAAAATTGAAAGAAAAAACCTGTATTGTCAGTGTACCACTCCCCAATCAGAGAGCTTGTTTGGTGTAATGGTTAAGAGTGGCAGACTCTAATCTAAGAACGGCGGACCCTAATCTGGAGAATTCCTTCACATGCAGCCCCCACTCCTTCGCATGCAGCCAGCTGGTTGACTTTGGGTCAGTCACAGTTCTATCAGAGCTCTCTCAGCCCCACCTACCTTACAGCGTGTCTGTTGTGGGGAAAGGAAGAAAAGGTGATTGTAAGCCAGTCTGAGTGAAGGGTGAGGTATAAATCCAACTCTTGTTCTTCAATTACAAGAGAAATATGGGGAAGGGAGAAAATTTCCATAACACTGAAGATATCCTGAAAAGTGGACATAACCAGTCTATTTCCTCATTCAGGCCATGCAGGGTCAAAGGATTTAAAGTATGGATCCAATCGATTTATCTTTCTCTCAGAAGTTGTAGAAGCTTCAGGCTAGGAGCTTGGATCTTTTCCAAAACACAGAAGTGCGTTGCAAGTGGGAACTTGTGAAACTTGGGGGGGGGGGATTTCACTTACCTGCCCCCTCCTGGCTGCTTCAGGTGCCATTTGCCTCTGCCAGAGCACCCCCATTTCCCACTTGTGCTCAAATGAATAGCTGGAGAAAAGCTGGAAGGTGACTTTTTACTATAGAGATCAGCAAAATCCTGGAGTTTTAGCCAGAAATAATATTGAAAACATCCTTTTTGCCATCCCCACCCCTCAAAATCTCCCAGGGCTTTCAAATACGCACCTGGCAGCTCTCTGTGCTGTGCTGCCTAGCCACTCTACCCACCCATCCCACTGTCTGTTTCATGCTGCCAGGTCTTCATGATGCGCCAGCGGGGGGTGGGAGGGAGCCTTCTGGGAGTGGGGTGGGGCTCCACCCCCAAACAGCATCTGGAAGTGGGGGAGGGCTCCACTCCCAAACAGCGACGTTGCATGGTGACATCTCAGACAAGATGACATCACGCGGAAGTGACGCCATCATGCCAGGGCCGTCGTGTGGTGACACTGCTTTGAGGGCAAAACTATATGGTAAAATTTTGCACGGAAACCAAAGTGTCACTGTGCGATGCCACTGACATGATGATGTCACTTCCGCATGATGTCATTGCATCGGGGACGTCACCACACAACATCACTTGGGGGGGCAGGGTTTTCCCCCCTGGCCAGCTGGCTGGCAGCAGGCAGAAGCCCCCAAAAGTGGGGGCTCCCCCGCCCCAGCCTGTGGAATGGGAACCCTATGCTGCAGTGGCAAGTCTAGTGGATCAGTGGCAGAGAGGGTTAGTTGAGGGGACAGCAGAAGTTTCTGCTTCTCTTCACACACCTACCTACACTGCTGCTATCTCAGCTGTGGAAAAGAGGGGGAAGCAGTGGCTCCTGTTTTCCCTGCCTGCCCGCAGTGGTGGTCAGGAGAGTTGAATGCTCAAGGGCAGACAACTTCCCTCTGTTTGGGATTTTTGTTGTTACCCCCTCCTTTAAATTTTGGGGTTGTTCTGTGAAGTCCCCCAGGTTTGGAGAGAAATCTCCCTTCTCTCAAAATGGTACCTTTCTGCAGATTTAAGTATCTGCAGATGTGGCCATGTTGACTGATAGAAATATTGATACGATCTGAGCCTTTGTGTTATATACCTGAAATGCCTTGTAGGGAGTGTCACATTTTTTTATACAGCCTGACCATTCACAAGAAGTTCTGGCAGTTCTGGGCCCTAGATCATTTTCGGAGAGTAGAGTAGCCCAAGAAAACAGAAGGTGGCCACCCCCAACTGAAATCATGCTTTCTTTCTAGTGTTCAGGAAACTTGGAGAGCAGTGTCTCGTTTTATTTTAGTGTTTCTAAGAACTCCTTCTGAGACAAAAAAATTCAGAAAAGACATTTCCAGATTACATGTAGCACGTTCACACAGGACAGAATAAGCTAATTTGAATTTTTTCCTCAGGACCGTGGCGTATAATTTCATTACAGCATAGAATTCTGTCATAAGGCAAGTGCAAATGAAATGAAGCAAAGCCCGCTTTTAAAGCCATATTTAATTTAATATTCCATTGAACCTCTGGCATTCAAATTTGCTAGGCTCTCTATGGAAATTCTGTGAAATTTGTCAACAGCTGAATCACGTAGATGTGGAAAATGTTCTTAACAAAGAAAAATAAAATCAGCCAAGACAGTTTTGAGCATTATTAAATAATTTGTAAATATGCTTTAACTATTTGAAGAGAATGATGCCTTCTTACTGCTTTCTAGCATGGTGAAAGGTAACAAGGAAAGAAATACAGCCCCAAACAGGGCAATGTTTCTAATTCAAGAAATAGCTAGTTTCCTTTCCATCTCCCTTTGTACTGCAATTGATTCATAGTTCCCTTGACAAATTAGATGTCAGGCATCATTAGAATTGCCTAGTTTCATGGCAAATTTGTGACTAATGATTCCCACTCTGAGTGGTAACTGTTAGTTTCATGGAAAGAAAATGTGAAATCCAGAAGAGTACTGGAACAAACAGGAGCAGTGCAATGCTTTAAAGTTGTTTGATATTGTGTGTGTATGAGAGAAGTCTGTGATGTTGCACTATGTATTGGAGTAAATCTTCTTGGTCAATATCGGTTCTGTAAAGTCAAAATAGATAAAATAAAGTAATAAAGCTGACAGAGGTAGTAAGTCAAATAAAGCAAGGGATACTCTTTTACTGATAAACAAAATTTATCTTGGTTAGCTAACAGCAGCACTAATCAGACCACCTTGACTTCTACCAAAGTCTAGATTTCTGTTCCCTCTTGCGTAGTGGGGCTCAAATCTGGCTGATACTGCCTTGAGTTTTATAAGAACTGGGAAGTTGTCTCAGCTCTTGAGCTATTTTATGTACCTGTAGATGCAGAGCCAAGTTTTCCAAATGGGGGTGTAGGGGGTTCCACCTTCTCTTGTGCCACCTGGAATTCATCCAAGGCAGGGCGCAGAGGAAACACCTCTGTAGCCTACCTTGGATGGAGGATCCCACCTGCTGTTGTCCTCTATCTGAGGCATGCCTCTGTCCTCCAGCTTGGATGAATCTCAGGCCAGCACAAGAGGAGGTTCATGCCCTTTCTGCTGCTGCTGGATCCTGCATCTGAGGCAGGATTTGGAGTCATTTTCTCCACACCTTCCTTTGGATGGATCCTGAGCAGGCAGCAGTGGCCTAAGAGAAAGTGCACACATTTCATGCTACTAGGGTTGCCAGGTCTGGGTTGGAAAATACCTGTAGACTTTGGGGGTGGAGCCAGGAGAAGGTGGAGTTTGGGGAGGGGCCTCAGCATGGTAGAATGCCATAGAGTCCACTCTTCAAAGCAGCCGTTTCAAGGTGGGTGCATAGAGGAAACACCTCTGCAGCCCACCATTGACCTCTAGAGGGCACTGGCGCAGGACTCATGACAGATTCAGTCTCTTTGGCTTCTTCCCATGTTGGCATAACCCAAAGTGGCCACTTGAGTTGCTTGGATAGTGAATTGGCCCAAGCTATATGTACTATCCAGTGGCCAATGCAGACTCAGAAGAGCCTTTATTTTCCCTCTATTTCTGCTTTCATTCTGTGGCATTTGAAATTCCTTACTTCACTTCGCAAGCTGAAAAAAGTTCAGGTTGTTTTGGTAAATATTGCAAATATTATGTTATAGGGAGAGGGGTTTTACTGTATTCGGGGACTGTTGAGGTTGGTTTCAGTGGAAAGCACATCCACCCCTGTCAACATAGCCTTCCCCTCCTCCCTGTCCAGTTGTTATGAAGTTCTCAAGGATTGTAGCCCAAGGGAGGATCCTGCCTGCCAAACCGTAGGCAGAGTAAAGAGCCCTTTACAATTCTCCCTTATAGAGCAAGCAAGGTGACAAACTTTTCCTCCATCCTTTTCTGCCACCAGGATCCTGCTGCGGGGGGGGGGGGGGGGCTATCATTAAACAGAAACAGTGAGAGACATTAAACTCTATATACACGCATGAACCCTGCACTAGGTCCATCCCTTTCATCATGCTTCTCCCAGTCCATGCCTGCTACCCATCAGGAATCCAGTTGACTTGCTTCCAACAGTGAGATTAATGTGAGGAAGAGTGGAGGCTTTAATTCCTATCACCTGCATGCTCTTCTCTCCCCCCCCCCCCCCCCCCGGGTATATAAATACCCATGTCATCCTTGTTTTGCATGTCAGTGGGAGGACTTGTGAATAATCAGGCTCTTAGATAAGGACAGACATTTTCTTGTACAGAGGTATGATGCTTTTCTCGTATCTCCCTGCCATTGTGTGCAGGTGCATACATGCTTTTTTAAACTTCTGGGTGAGTGGACACTTCTCCAAAGCAGACACACTCCTTGGTCCTTTTTCTTTTTTTGTGGGGGGGGGGGGAGAGAAAGGAACTAATCAAGACTGACTTTTGGCTCTATGACTGACCTCCCCCCCCCAGCAGTACTATAACCTTTTTGGCCTTTCAGAATGTGCAAGCAAAACCTTTATTTCTGTTCCTGAAGTTATCAATCATGTGGTAGGCTGCCGGAAGGTTTATAGCAAAAACCTCTGTCTCATTCCATTTCTGTCCACCTTCTGTCATGTTGCCATGAACTGCAAGCAAGGCATATGCACATTTTTATCATCTGGCTAACACCAAATTTCTGGAATTGTTCCAGCAGGGATTAATCCTGGTTGTAATGATTTCATGTGTTGGTGTGTGTGTTCCTTTAAATGTTTAGTTTGACAAGTGTGATTTTGATTGGCTGATGACTGAGAGTGTGGGAGGAGATTTTCTGAGAGGAATGTGTGTGTGTTGTGTCTATGAAGGATTCTATGTGTGAAGTTTAAAGAGTGAGCATAGTCTGTGTGACTATGGGATTTTGAGTCTTTTTCTTACTGAATAAGACCAACAATATAGTCTGTGTGACTAAGTTGATTCTATTCTGTGTGAATAAAATAAAGAGACTAGCCTGTGTGGCTATATATATGAGAGAGACATAAGCCTGTCAGAGTGGAGTTTGAGAGACTGTTTGTAGCACCAAGTTTTGCCAGTTATATTTTCAAGTTCCTTTCTTCAGCAACTGTTCAAAATAACCAGAAACCTATTTTTTCTTTATTAAATAAATCAATTTTTGTTTTAACTTACCCAGAAATCAGTACAGTATTTCCTCAGAGCCACATAGTCCTCTGGAGTTCCCAGACCCTAGGTCATTCTACCAAAAGAGAGAGATTTGGAATTTTTAATTCCTGGTGGCAGCAGAAAACTACCAAGTTTAAATACACAGAGAGTGTTTAAAGGTAAAACCATTTCCCCAAATAGCAAGAACCTCACACTGGTTCTGTAGAACGAAAGCCCTTCCAGTGAGCCAGCAGCAGTAGGATTAGAGGAGGTAGTGTGGCAGAAGTACCAGCCAAGGATTGTGCTGTACAGCATAGACATAACCTGAGTGCTCTAGTTCGTCAGTGTGCCTGTTGAGAATGTATATCTGGGTGACTTTCTCCTTTTGCCATCCTGGGAAAACAGAGAATTGAGGACAGCACAAGCAAATAAAGACTGAATGGAGAGTGTAATGGTACCATTGTGGCCACCACCAGAAAACTAACTGGAGCTGGTTTAAGCAAGGTCAGATGGGAAAGTTGGAGGAAACTTCATTCAAGTTGGACCCTTCCAGCAGTAATAAAAAGAGCAAGTTTAGCTCAAATGTTGATGCTTTACTTTCAGAATGCACAGCACACTGCTAGGATGGAGCTGTGATCAATCATGATGGAGGTTGCTACTTCTAACTGTCCTCTCAAGGTTTCAGCAATGACCGTTACAAGCTGGAGAGAGAATGACAGCAGATAATCAGTAGGCTACACATGGCATGGTTTCCAAAATCCTACTAGCAGCTGCAGTTTGGGTCAAAGTGCACTTGTTTTGTTTTGATCTAGTATTAAACTACCAGGTTTTTTGTGTTTTTTTTCCAGAGAAGGGCTGGCATTCTCTTTAAATACATCAAACTTGCTCAGTGTAATACCAATGGAGTCAGTTCCGTTCATTATCTGAATGCCTTTTACTGTGCCATACGATAATTCCAAAAGCAGTTTTAATTGATTGGTGAATTGAATTTAACAACCCCAAAACTGAGTCTTGTATCATCAAGTGTCTTAATCATTCTGTTGAGTAATGAAAGGTTTACAGACCAGTATGAAGCTGAAGAGTTTTCTGGTCAGTAAAGGATTGCCAGCTTTAGTTTGGGGAATACCTGGATATTTTGGGGGTGGAGCCTGAGGAGGATAGGGTTTGGGAAGGGAAGGAACTTCAATGCCATGGAACCCACCTTTCAAAGTGGCCAGTTTTTCCAAGTGGACTGATCTCTGTCACCTGGAGATCAGTTGTAATCAGACGCATAGCCAGGATTTTTCCTGGTGTGGCAGCCATTATGTGTCTGTCTATACACAACTGTACAAAATTGTCATGCTTATACTTAAAAAATAATAACAAGCATACTTAACAAGCATACTTTTAACTAATAATAAAGATAATAATAATTATAGAGACAAGTCATTTATCACTCAAAAACGTTTCAAGTTTTCCTAGGATTTACCCAGATCCTAGCCCACCTTTCAGGGCACCTTTCCTCCTTCAGACTGCTCATGGATTCTCCAGTTATTGCCTTTTAAATATTACTTTACCTCTGTCCCCCAGAGCCCCCAAAGCAGCATACACTGTTCAGACCTGAGTCTGATATAACACCCCCCCCCCCATGAGTCTGATGTGCGTACCAGCCAAGGTTCAAGGATCAGCTGCACTTTTAGCGATGAAGCCGATGAAGAGTCGTGGTAGTCTACTGTGGGAAATACACAGGAGGGCAGAGAGGGAGGGAGAGCTGGTGAGTGTAGGGCTACACGCAAATCAGGGAGGAAAGGGGAGGGAGCGCTGGCGAGTACCAGCAAATCGGGAAAAGGCAGCAAATCAGGAAGCGGCCAAGGCAAAGCATGCAGCACAGCAAAACTTTACAAATGAGTTAAAAATGAATTAAAAATTAATTTAAAAATTATTTTCTGGCAGCAAGGCCTTGGAAGGCCTTGCTGATGTGTGATGGGGCCAGGCCCTGAGGGGCCCCACTGTAGCTATGGGTCTGGTTGTCATAGCAAGAGCTCTGCAGCTACCAGCTGGAAGGTGGCAACCCTAATTCAGAAAAAGGTTTAAGCACCAAAATGGACATAGTTATGAAGTCAGTGCCTCTTAATGAGTAAAACCCTTCAAAAATTATGTTTTGAAAACGTGTGTGGCAGTGGCAATTAATTTTATACGAAATTAATTTGAGAGGTCTTGAAAAATCCCACAAATCCCTGGCCATACCTCATGTAATATGTTTAAAAGATGTGCCTGACCTGTCAATAATTGAGAAGAGGAGAAGAGGTTGGATTTATACCCCACCTTTCACTTGGAGTCTCAGAGCGGCTTACAAACTTGTTTCCCTTCCCCTTCCCACAACAGACACCCTGTGAGGTGGGTGGGGCTGAGAGAGCACAGACAGAAACTGCTCTTTCAAGGACAGCTGTGACAGGCCCAAGGTCAACCAGCAGCTGCAAGTGGAGGAGTGGGGAATCAAACTCGGTTCTCCCAGATTAGAGTCCGCACTCCTAACCACTACACCAAACTGGAGAGATGAGCAAATATGTGTGAATTAACCCCTAAAAAGTAGAACTGTACTACACTGGAATAGTATATGCTACCCCTCCCCCTCAAAAAAAAGGAGGCAGAAATACATTAACATGGTTGCTAATCTCCCAAAAAAATTTCACAGCTTTAGATGAGCTCATAGTTCAGTCGGGGCCATAAATTGGTATCTGGCACAAAAATCATCAAACTCTCATCTGGCTGGGGGCACTGATCTGCTGGACTGAAAACACAGGGGAGCTGTACACCAGATTCTAGACGAGCTATCTTTTTGCTAGTCTTAGTTGGTAAAGGAACTGTGCTATAAACTCAAGAAGGTCACTCTTCTTATGGCTGGAGAAGTCGAAAGCTTTACTGTTCATTGCTTGAGGCATCTTCCTGGTTTTCACACTTTCTCCAGCTCTATAGACGTACATATCTATGAAGGAGGTATGAGTGACTTAGTTCTCCCTGTGTCCGTTCTCGTGTGGGAGCTGGCTTATTTGTATATTTATAATGTAGGGCGCTTTCAGAAGGAGCTGGTTTTGCTAGAAGCCTTTTCTTGGAGTGGTCAGGTTTAATATGGGGTATGATTCTTTGTGTGATATGAAAGAAGCAGTCCACGGACAATTTTAGGCAGCATTTTCTTTGGAGAGTGCTATATACCACGTCAAGTAATCCGTGTTTCATAACGTTGGGGAGGAGAAAGGTATGTCCCAGCCAGCAAGCTCAAAGTTTACTTTTCTCCTGTTCCTTTTGTTTTGTTTTTGGGTTGTGAACTCATGGGAATGGACCTGTTTACTTTTGTCTATGTACAGTATGTATTATACTGTAGGTGCTTTTACAAATATTAAGTGAAGGAGGAAATTAAACCGCAGGCCAGAGTTGTTCATAAACTTGCGGTGGGGGATAAGTTTGAAGTATGTTATGGAGCAGGTGGTACCCTGGTTAGGGTAGGGATTGCTGGTTTGTGCAGAGGAATGTGGATGACAAAATAAAATAGTGACCATGGCCAGTGGTGCCTCAAGTTGTAATGAGGGTAGGCACTGTAGCTATCAGAGAGAAGCTGAAGGAACATACATATATTACAACAAGCCTGTATAGCTAACACAAGTACAGGAAGATGAATAATAGCTGTTGGCCCCACCTTGGCTTCTATATGTTTGTCATACAGTGGATATGCCGGCAGGTTCTGCATAAGAGATCTGGGACCCTAATTCCAATCTACCTTTCACTACCGCACTGTATGCATGTCAACTATACGAACTGAATGCATATGTATTCTTTAAAACAGAAATGAAAAATGTGAAGGAGAGTGGTGTAGGAAGAACCGTTCATTGTTTAATTAACCAGGGGAAGTGATACATGTTAGTGGTAGAAAGTATCATCAAGTTGCAGCTGACTTAATAGTGACCCCATAGGGTTATAGAGGCAAGTGATGTCTAGAGGTGGTTTGCCATTGCTTGCCTGTGTGTAGTGACCCTGGTATTCCTTGGTGGGGCTGACCCTACTTAGCTTTCGAGATCTGATGAGATCAGGCTATCCTGGGCCATCCAGGTCAGGGCATACCTGCTAATAAATGGAAATGGACAGGTGAATGGTTTTTGTTCATTATTTTTAGGGCAACTCTTTCTTTGACCACAAGGGCATAACATTGCTTCAGTCCACACTGCAATATGTGGCACATAACCAATGCATTCCACTTTTGAAGAATTATTCATTTAGCTATTACAAAGGCTTGTAAAAAACAGAGGCCATTCTGTTTTGACTTCATTCCGCAGTTCAGGATTTGTAATTAAAGCTGTAAGCAGAGGCGTGCACGGTGGTGGTGGAATAGCACAACATTGTCAGTCGGAACATGAGGGCAAGGAGAAGGACGTGATGAAAGGTGAATGCAGAGAGTAGGAAACGGGAATGCAGCAGCACTTGGGGGAGGTGTACATACAGCTGGCAGCCTGTATGGGGAAGATGGGGCTGAAATTACACCAGGAGACTGTGTCTCCTCTCCCCCACAACACTGAAGCCAAAATTCTTCTGCTGGACCTCATCATCAGTTTACTTTGTCTGCATAGCCAAGAAGTCGTTATGCGGTGACTATGGTAACAAGGACTCTTTGCATGTTTCCTCCCAAAGCCAGTACAAGCATGGCAGCTCTAAGGCCTGTCTGCCTGACTGTGGGGAGAGCAGCTGTGCAGCACGAGGAAGCTGCTTGACTGTAGTAATCGTGTTTGGCAGGTCAAGGGTGATTCTGGGCCTGCAGGGATTTGTACAATGCCGTGGGCTAGCAAAGTGGTGTTATAATAAACCCCAGATGTTTCCGCTGCTTTCAGTGTATATGTTCTCCTTAAGCCTTAACATGAATCCTAGGAAAGGGCCGGTACTGTGAGGGGGATGGGAAGGGGTGAGAAGTGCTTTTAGGAATTGCATTGCTGTAGTATATGAATTCCCTGTCAGTACTAATGGTTGCCTGTTTAAACTAGAAATCTTCCAATTTAATGGAAACATTTCCCCAGAATAAGCCATTCTATTGTGACTTTATGTTAGCACTAGCATTGTTGAAAAATCAAAGGTTTTGCAGATCAGGGTTTGTAACTATAGTCTTAATGAGGGTATGTGTAGTAGTGGTACATGGGAGGAAGGGCCACTCAGGACAACAAGAACCTTGTCTTGGGAACCCGAGGAGGTATTTTTCACATTTGTGTGAAGCTCTCTCAGCTCAGAATCCCTACACTGCATGATGAATACAGAGAAAGAGAAAATTATTTTCCCGAGAGACGTGAATTATTCTAGGAGCAACAGGCATTGGAAGCTGTTCTGACAAAACTGGGTGTTGCTGAATCCAAGTTTAAAGGTTTGAGAGTCACATGAACATTCCCTTCCACATATGCAAGAATCCTCCTTTTAGACGGTAGAAGAGAGTAAGAGTCCAGGAGCACCTTAAAGACTAACAAAATTTGTGGTAGGGTCTGAGCTTTTGTGAGTCAGTGCTCACTTCTTCAGATATGTACCACCTTAGTTACCACTTTAAATTTCACTGTTTTAAACACTGATTACCAATCTTTTCTTATCCAAAGAAGTGCGCAGTGACTCTCAAAAGCTCATACCCTACCACAAATTTTGTTAGTCTTTAAGGTTCTACTGGACCCTTACTCTCTTCTACTGCTACAGACAGTAACACAGCTACCCATCTTGCTCTGTCTCCTTTTAGACAGTCAGTATGTAGTCCCAAATTTTGTAGGATGGATACATAAAATGACTTTTTATTCTGAATTAGTTAATTGCTTGTAATTCAAATTATTAATACAGATTTAGAATCACTATTCCATTGATATCATTGTATAAGAGGAAGAGAAAAACACCTTTTTTCACCAAGTACATAATGGCTGTATTGAGATGTTTCAAACTTGGGTTGATCAAACTCTAGTTGATTCCAATGTCTGGATGCAGATGGCCCAGCAGACTATGGTTCGTAGCTGGTTAGTGATGTCTGAACTCACAAACCACAGTTTATTGAAGGGTGCTGCCTCTTGTGGCCACCTGGCCACAGTGCTGGCCGTATAAGGAGATTATCCTCGCTGGTGGTAGGCAGGAAAGAAGCAGACAAAACAGGGCTTGTTACACATCTGTAGACAAACCAGCATTAGTTGCACAGCATGTTAAGTCTTGTGATGATACATGTGTGTATGTGTGTGAGAAAGAGCAAAAGTGTGTTACATCAAGTGGTCTTGTATGCACCTGAATTTACATAGAATAGACACTATGGCTCTGAAGTGTTCTTGATTTTTGAAATTCTGATTTGGAATTCATAAGTAGCCAGGGGTCATTTCAAGCAGGAGCTCAGAGGAGCGCAGCTCTGGGAGTTGGTGCCAGCCCCCCCCCCCCACACACGGGTGAATGCCTGCTTGTGTCATGGGTGCAGCAAAATGACCCCATCCCTTGGAAAGGTCCTTGTTCCTCCGACCAGCCTTTTGAAGGCTTCAGCCACCACTGAAGCTATCCTCCCAGAATAGTGGTATTTCTGAGGCTTGGATTGGTAGCTGTCCCCTCTCTGCCAGCTCTTTCTCTCTGTGTGTGTCTCTCTCTGTCTCTCTCTCTTCTGTCTTCCTTGCCTTCTGACATACTTCGGGTGATGTCAAGTGGTGTGGCATATGCAAATAAGTTATGCTAATGAGTTATGCTAATGAGCTCCTGCACCTCTTTTTCTACAAAATGACCCCTGCAAGTTGCTATTCTATGCTATATAGCCAATATCTGTTCTTTCCATTCCTCACCTCACTGCATCTTCCTAAGACATCTATATACATTCAGACAGATATTGGGTATACTTCCCAAAGATGGGCAGTGGCAGCTTTTTCCCGATTGTCTCTGATTCCTTTCCCCTCCTTCCTTGTTCTTGAGCACGGCAAACAATGCTGATGAATATTCCGATATGGAAATGCTTGATGCAGAACTCGTTTTATCATTGCATGCCTATAATATGAATACTATCAGATCTTCAGGTTTTAATTTTTGACAAATCACCTATTTCCTGGAGACTGTTTTGAGCTTGTCAGTTGGCCCATGGCAACATATTATACAAACTGACAGTTCCTGACCACTAATATGTTTAAAAAAAAAAAAATCCTTGTTTAACCTCTACATTTTTACAGGTGTGTCATGTTTTAGAATAAATCTTTTGAGAGGTGCCAAATTGTAGCAAGACTGGGTGCTGTTTGTGGACTGGATGCAATGATGCATGAGCAGAAAGGAAAACGAACTTCCACAGTTCTGCTAGCAGAGGTAGTAGATGTACAATGTATGGTTCACATCGTTTCATTTAATTTGGCTTTGAAATTGAAACTCAACCCTATATTTTGAACAGAACCAAAGACAACTTATTCCCTATAACTGGCATCAATTGATGGTTACTTGAGGAAGAAATTAAAATACTGAAACAAACTGTTTTGCCTTAAACTGCAAGATACTAGGATATATGCCTGAGATCTGGGGTTTTGTGTAGAAATCATTACTGCTAAATTAGTCCTAGCTGATGTGCTACTAAAACAGTTTTTTGTTTTTTATGCCAAGCTGGTGTATAGGGATGTTCTAAGATTTTTCATTCCCTTTATTATACTGCAAAGAAATGAGAATACTGATGGCAAATGCAGGCTCTAGAGAACCTCTGCTTTAAAACTATATTTCATATGCAAACACAGAAAGAGAGAGAGAGAGACTTTTGTTAGGCTTATAGAGTAAAGTTTGACAATGTGGAAAGTGGGATTTTGTACACGTCATGTTCCTTCCCCCATCTACTGACTTTCTATCTTGTGCATCACCCACTTTTACTCATTATGTTGCATCCTCTCAAATTTCTCACTAATATGTAAATAAATACCGTAAATCACAGATTCCCAATCTCAACTAATTTGAAAAAAAAATGGAAATATGTTCAGTGATTAAAAATTAACTCCAGTTTTCAATAGGAATTTTTTTATTGCTTGAAAAATTGGTGGTTTTAATGTGGAAATACAGGCCTTATCCCTAGTGATATATAGCTTTCCTGTTGATGGAGAGCATCTCTGACAATAACAATCTTTTGGAGCCCCTATCTCCACGCTGGTTTTTGTAAATCCCATAAATTTCTTCCTTTGGCATGATAAACTGCAGGATTTCCCTTTCCTTCTTTGGCCCTGCAAACCAGTTGTCATACTGGTTTCATTTACTCTTTATTGTTGTTGCATGGTACAGGACCATTGGGTATTCCATAACACTGATAAGGGGGGGGAAACACTTTATAAAGAAAGACATCTGCTTGGGCAGAACAATTCCATCGATGTACTTTTAAATTTCTTCTGAAGCTTTAAAGCTGAAATATTATATTGTTTGGATTCAGTTTAATCCTGCCATTATTCTTTCCCCCCCATGCTGCTTTTATTATGTCCTCTTCAAGTTCCATAGCAAACCAAAGCCTGAGTAAGGGCTCCATCCATACACTGCAATAAATATTCCTTCCTTGTTTCATTTTCCTGGAGCAACCAATGTGACCTTTTCTGTGTCTGCCTCTGTGTGAATTCATCATGCCACCAGCAGGGGGACTGAGGATGTAAGACATTAGCAGAGCCAGCTGATTATCTTTTTTCTTATTATCATCCTCCATATCTGCCTTTTGCTTCCTAATCACTTCCTTCTTAACTATCTACATATTCCACTTTTGTCAAAGCAATATCAGTATGCTGCTGTTCTTTGTTTTAAGGGGGGGGGGGGGAGAGAGAATGACTGACTAGCCAGCTTTCTCCTTCCCTAAACTGAGGTTCCACATGGAGTGATGCAAATAGAAAATGAGCTTCAGTAAACACTCTGCTTTTGTTTCAGGGCTTTTCAATGCCAAACCCGCCATACATTTCCCTTGATCTGTTATATATGTAATCTATCTTCTGCCTTGTTAGCTACATGTTGGGAAGAAAAGCAAGCATTTTTGTAAGTCACTGTTTCCAACAAGACCTCATTAGACAATACCTGGAATGCTCCGTGAAGATTAGTAATATACGTGCATGATGTGATACATGACTTTAAGTGGTGGGTTCCTCTAGTTTTGTAAACAGAAATCATAACTCTGTGCAAAGTACTGGAATTTTAAGTGTGCTTGATGACCGTATAAATTAAACCTATAATTGCAGTTATGGTGCTGTTGAGCACTAAGCTGGTTGATGTCTTGTCTCACTTATAAATCAGTATTCTTGCATCCTTGCTTTATTTTTTGACTTATGTCAAGCTAGTTGGAGGGCCAAACATAGAAACCCTGGGGCCATTCCTATAGTTTTCCAACAAAGAGATCAATTCAATTTTAATTAAAAGAACATCAGTCTCTCCAAGTCTGTCCGTTATAGTCAGCACTCTTCCCACCCCTACAGCTATTCCACTGCCTGTGGTCATATAACCAGGCAAGAGTACACAAACAGTCATGCCTTAGACAGGTTTTTGTTTGCTTGTTTGTTTGAATTGTTTTCCAGTTCTGTAATCCTAGTCCTGCTGCATTGTTTATTAGATGTCTTATACTGTTTGATCCATTTAAAAAAAATTGTAATGCTCCATGAATCTCAGTGAGAAAGGCAGGCTATAAATTAAGTAAATAAATAAATATTCATCTTTGCATATTGAAAAGGAATAGTTGGAAGGGCTAATGAGGCCATAGCTCAGACGTATAGCGTATGCTTTGTATATATGAGGTCTCTGGTTTAATCCCCACTATCTCAAGCTGAAAGGATCTCTGGCAGGAATGCTAGAAAAAAACCTCTTCCTGAGACCTTTAAGAAATTCTGCTCCTCAGGGTCAGAAGTATTAGGCTCAGGGACAAGGCCTCAAAATACCTGATAAGGTCATTAGGTAGGGATGCAAGCCCCCAGGGATATCCAGACTACAGAAATCAGTTCCCCTGGAGCAAATGGATGCTTTAAAGCGTGGACTCTATGGCACTGTACATCACTGAGGTCCCTGTCCTCCCCAGGCTTCACCCCCAAATCTCCAGGATTTTCCCAACCTGGATCTGGCAACCTCACATCTCCTGCCGGTGGCCAGGGGAAAACCGGCAACCTTGACCTTAGGAGTTACATTTTCACTCCCTGATCTATAGGAGATTAAAAAGTCCATTTCTGTTCACCCGGTCAGTTATTTTGGGATAATAGTTCTTGAATTTGTTGCATCCCTTGAATTGGTATCATTTTCAGTTGAGGACCAATGTAGGCTGAGAATCAATAGCCTTTAGTAAGTTCAGGTCACTTTACTCACATCTGATTTTGAGAATGGATGGTATTCAGGGGAGCAGAGCAAATGCATGAGCTGCCATTTGCTGTGGTGTACTGCTCTAGTAGACTAAATAAGATTACATTTTGAAACAGATCTAGCAGCTGGTGTTAACCACCATGTTAGTAATCCTTCGAGTTTGCAGTGAGGCTCGTATTGATTTACTAATAAACGGTGTTCTGAAGATAGATAAATAGTATTTCCAGTAATTGCCTCTGCTGCCTTTGAAAACATTCTTTTGCGAACATGAGAGCTCCCAGTGATGTGGTAAGGCAGCAACAATATCCAATTATTAGGGCAGTGTATATTCCTGTAGAAAAACTTCTATAGGTATTTATCTGCAATGCTAGTTGGGAAGTAATGGAAACTGTCTTTTCTCAAAGCACGGTAAATTATTCCACCATAGAGCAGTAAACTGGATTCAGAACCAAATCTGGACATATTAGGTAAAGCTAAAGGTTTCCCTTGCTCGAAAGCCAATCGAATACGACTCTAGGGATGCAGTGCTCATCTCTGCTTCCAAGCCAAAGTGCCAGCACTATCCAAAGACATTTCTGTGGTCATGTGGCCAGCATGACTAGACGCCGAGGCACACGGAACGCTATGGATACCTATTTATCTACTTGCAATTTCTTGCAACTGCTAGGTTGGCAGGAGCTGGGACCAGAGACAGGAACTCACTCCACCATGCAGCACTCGGGTCTCAAACTGCTGAACTACTGACCTTCTGGTCTGCAGTTCAGCTTCCTAACCACTTGAGCCACTGCAGCCCCAGCACATATTACATTTAAGGTTTTTCTGCAATGAATCTGTATAACTGAAGTGGATTCCCGAACTAAGTTGGCTAAAATGGTACAAAATCCTGTGTGAATTCTTTAAAATTGATTAAAAGTTGGCCTTTATCAATTTTAACTTAAATCAGTTGGTTTAAAAAAAACCCGATCAAAACGTAAATCGATTCTTCCATTTTAATGTGATTTACTTGTCCTTACAGAGCTTTTTGCTGTTTCTGTTAAACCTGCAAAAACCTATGTAAACACGGGCTGAATGCTGTTTCTAGAAGGTGCTTATACATGTTTCCCTGGACTGTTGGAGACTGCTTGAGCTTCCCGAACCTAACAGTGTAACACAGAAAAGGCCTAGATGGTTTTATACTTCAGGACATCCATTTTGTGCCTGCAGTTTCTCCAACAAAACCACTGACAGAAACAAAACCTGTCCGCGAAAGAAATTTCTGCTAAGCATTTGACAGCTCAGTCCTAAAATACTGATGCTGGCATGGTTCTGGCACTGCTAATCAAAATCCTGAGCATGGTTTGCAGAGGGGAAATACGTGGCAGAAGTGTCTCCAACAAGGTGAAGAAAACATAGTAATTCTATTGGATTCCATAGCATCTTCTCCCCCCACATGTCACCAGTCATAAAGCAGCACCCCATGACAGCCATCTGGCATCAGGACACCTGTACACTGAACACGCCAAGGGAACTGCAAGGAATGGGAACTGATCCTCGTTACTTCAAGTCACACAGACGCACAGCTGTATATCAGTGCACACATATTTGAACAGCATAATGAATACTGAAAATAATTGGGGTTCCCTGCTCTTTTATTTCAGCAGGCTCCTGTACCTGTACAAATTGCAATGACAGACCACATGAGCGCAGACAGAGCTGTCCCTGTCACATCCAGGACAGGGAGGAGAGAATAGGAAGAAGTCTTTTGATTGGTGAAACCATGTAATGATGGAAAAGATAACACACACACACACACACACTCAAGGCTGCTAGGTATCCCAGCTTAGCAGGAGACCTCCTGCTGGCAGCCCTCTTTTCCCACCTTCACTTGGGGAAAAGGAGGGGGAAATTGCCAGAGCCAGCAATGCAATAAGTGACCCAGAAGTGACGTCGCCACATAGGAGTGAAGCTGTAGTATGGTGTCAGTTCTGGGTTGCAATGGAAATGTTGCTGGCAACATCCAGCCAATTTCCTGCTGGCTGCCACCCTCAGGTGACCTTGATAGCAGTAGGGGACCATATATGACTGCTATTTTCATTTTAAAACTTCTGGGAAGATCTTATTGTAGAACTCCCTGTGTCTTATCTAGTTAAGCTACCTGTCTAACCCTTTTTTAAGAGCTGGAACAGCCATCTACTGATCTTGGCCATTTTTGTTTTTGCTTTCTCTCTGTCTACGTGAGTTAGCCAGGAGGCATATCCTCTTAAAACTTTCTGTTTTAAAAAAAACCTGCTTGATATAATACTATGTTGGAAGGTTTTCTCAAAATACTCTGTGACCTTTCCTACCGCGTATATTAGGTTCTTTTAAGGAAACCACTGGAGTTTATTGATCCTGTGCTATGGATTTTTGCGGGTATATTTCATGTAGCAGTTCACCTGGGGGAGAGTAAATCTCTCTAAGATAGATCATACTGGAATGTGTTTGGAAATCAAATGCTCAGTTATTGATATGCATGAAATGTAACGATATTATGTTTAAAGATCTTGAAGTCTTAATCTTGAGATTATGAAACACATGCAGTGTGTGTCTTGGATTTATGCATCTGTAAAATTATTTACTGATTTCATCAGTACCCCTCCTTTCTCCTCAGTGGGAATCCAAAGAGGCTTACCATCTTTGTCCTCTCCTCCATTTTATCCTCACAGTTCTTGCTTTTTTCCCAACACAGAATTATAAAAGACCTCCCTTTCTTGGTTTGCATGGTATTCTAAACATACATTTCATTGTGCAAAAACTTTTGAGAGTGTGTTCTTAATTTATCACCCCAGCACTTAGCATGGGCCAGAGATGTTTCTGTTGCAGTCAGACTCACTATGGCTGTGGTCACACAAACAGTTTGCCGCGATACAGTAGTGTTACCTTTACAGATTTAAAGAGCATGATCAGACCAAAACATCTACCTTCTGCGCCCCAGTCGTTGGCACCCGTGTTGCCCCACTTTGGAAGTGGAGTAATCAGGCACCACAGAAAGTCTGGTATTAAGGGATGCCACTGCTTCCACCCCACATTTCCCGATGTCTGAACCCCCTTGCTGCAAAGTCAAGCTGTTTGGGAAGTCTGAATCTTCCCTTCCATTTCCTCCTACTTTGGTTTGCTTTTTTGTGGATCAGGTAGCTATGTGGATCAGCTAGCATAAGCACACGATCGCCCCTGGCGTTGTCAATCACCGTGCATGACCAAGTAGTCATTCTGGATCAGGAGTTGTTTCCAAGCAACAAATTCTCCCTCCCCAAACCCCTATCTCCTGTTTCTGTGTCAGAGTCTGAGAGCATCCCATGATTGATACACGGGTAAATGCACCAACATCAATGGGACTACTGTCATGTAAATCTGCACTTCAAAGCCCCCCCCCCCAACACCGGAGGACTTGTTTTTGAACAGTTGGGCTACTGATTGGAACTCATTTGCTATTCAAGAAAGGGTCTCTCTGATGCTTTTTGCAGCTAGAACTGTCATTGCCACACACTGGAAAATGACAATGACACCCACACTTTCACAATGGCATAAAAAGATGTGGGATTTATACATCATGGCAAAACTCTCGAATAATCTTTTGCACTTTGATAAGATTCCTCTTCCCCTACGTTTGTCCCAGTTTGGTTTCCTGTCCTAGAATACCTCACCTCCCAGCAGGATATTCCCAAAGTAATTGATGACCTATGGTTATGGCAAAGCTCTCAGTTTACTGGTATCTATTGCAAAAGCTAGGTTTAAAAAATCGGGTGAGATTGCCTCCAGTTTATGAGCAATACCATGATGTTAGTGTTTCTCTCTGCAACTTTGATTGTTCTATAACTTCTGATGCATAGTTGTTTTTTGGAAGTCTTCTTTACCCATGCATTAGGCTACTACTGTATATGTTTATGCACTTGTGATGATGTTATTATTATTTACAACAAAATTTCAATAAACTTTATTGTACAAAAAAAAGGAGCGAGAGCTTCAGATACACGCTTGTGTGCATGGGTGAAAGACCAAAAAAAAAAAGAATTGCTGCAACAATCTGAATGATTGACCATGGGGCGAGCACGCAGTTAAGCCGGTTTAGGGTAGGATGTCCTATCAAAACTTCCTGCAACTATTTAAATCACCACAAATAGAGGTGTAGCCAAATCACGCCAGTCCTCCAGTGTGACTGCATCCTATGATCCCTGATGAACCACTCTGCTTCTATCCAAAGTGCTTGGGTGACCGGTGGGAGTGTTAGATCTAAGTGAGGGCATACTCTCAGTGGGTGATGTACACTGTCCAAGTGGCTCCAAGGAAGGTCTGTAGCAGGTCTATAGGAAGGGCATAAATATGTGAAGCTGGCCCTGGGAGTTCTTAAGTCATTATGTGAGAATTTAATACAATAAATTTGTAAATAGTGAGTGGGGGGGGGGGAAATCAATTTGATATTTAGTCCCTCAGAATGTTCAGCCTCTGATAGTTCTTGCTGCATCTTGCGGCTATTACCTAAGTAGCAGTTTATTCAGATTTTCAAAAGTGATATGTGTCCTTTGGACACCCAAAGATTACTTGTCCCATCTTAATATGTTATAATAAGTACATTTATTTTTTGCAGAAGTACATCTTCTGTTGTTCAGTTTTGTAGACTGTAGGCATGTACAGTACTGCGGCGATCCCAACTCTCACTGGGGATGTATTGCTTAGCCTGGATTTGTACAGATGTTTCTTCCTCTTTTCTTCAAATAGTATTGCTCACAGGACAGAAAGCAAAGCATTCAGGAAAGCCTCTAAAAAGAGCTATCACTCCCTTGACACAAGTACTGCAAAGAATTAATGGGAGAAAGATACAGAAAATTTATAGCAAGAAAGCTTGTCATTTCCATTACAAAAATCTATGGCTGAAAAGTACTGATATTCTGCATATCTGTGAATATTTTACACCTATAATATAATGAGTACTTTGCCTTTTGACACTTTGATTAATATTTAAATTACCAATTTGGTTTTCATTTCTTAACTTATTTCTGCTAATGTTAAAAAAGAATTGTCTTGCAAATTCAGATGTAGACACTGGGTAGGATTTAAGGTCTCCCTTTGATCAGGAGCAAATAAAAGTGGGATTAAGCTGTGATGTGACTTCATTGCCTTTTTTCTGGACAGTGGTTTGACAAAAAAGAAGCAGTTGTTAACACTTTGGATAATGGGCATTTTATCTCTTTAGCTTCTAGAGGGTCTCTTTGTATCTGTCAGGAAACTGTCCTGTCACCTTAAGTAGCCTAGGGTAGTGAGCTTGTCAGAGTTTAGAAACTAATCTGGGTTGGCCATGGTTAGTTTTTGTATGGGAGCAGGCCCCTAGCTAGAAAATTTTCAGCTGGCGGGGGGACACACCAGTGAGGCTGATGTAAAAAAATAAAAGCAAATAAATCTCACTTTATGGGTGGGAGGCAGCAGCTGCTCTTGCTGGATGGGTACTCCAAAGCCCAGCCATCCATCTCTGGCCTCGCAAAGCCTTTGGCTCTCCTGAATGCTCCTGTGGGAAAATGCTTAGAGTAGCTCCAGGTCCCTTCTGGACAGGGGTCATTTTGAGCAGGAGCTCAGGGGAGCTCAGCTCCGGGAGTTGGTCCCAGCCCCCCCATGGGGGAATGCCTGCTTGTGTCATGGCTGCAGCAAAATGACCCCGTCCCCTGGAAAGGTCCCAGCCACCACTGAAGCTGTCCTCCCAGAATAGTGGTATTTCTGAGGCTTGGATTAGTGGCTGTCTCCTCTCTGCCAGCTTTTTCCTTCTCTCCTTTTCTCTCTCTCTCTTTTCTTTTCTTGCCTTCTGCTTCTGATGTAGCATATGCAAATAAGTTATGCTAATGAGCTCCTGCACCTCTTTTTCTACAAAATGACCCCTGCTTCCGGGGCCATGGAGCAAGGGAGGGAGGTGGCGGGAAGAAGAAGAAGGGTTATGGCAATGGCCTCAGAGAGGGGGGAGGGGGAGAGGGCACTACTTCATTTGGGAAGCAAACCAGATCCTGAAGAAATGGTGGTCATGTGGGGCCGCCGCACCACACAGCTCCTCCCAGGCAGAGCCTCTCTTGGTAAGCAAGACCGGCTCCTCCTCTGAGGAGCATGGCGTTCAATCCACCTTCACAGCATCCCCCACTGGCAAGTTCCTTTTAGGCAGCATGCTGGGGGGCCGGGCAGCACTGAGCAGCACCTTCCTGGCTCCTGGCCTGTGCCTCGGTGGCCACTGACTGGAGGGAGCCCTCAAGCTAGGAGGAAAACCTGCTGGGGCTCCGGAGCAGTTTAAAAGCTTCTTCTGGGTCTTTCTATTCTCGCCCCGGCTTGCTGTGGCCTGGCACAGGAGCATTATGCCTTTAAAATACTGTAGAAAATGTTTTTAAAACTTTTCTGTGAGAATCTTGTGGGGCTGTGGCTTTAAGAAAGGGGGTGGAGCCTTGATGGGGCTGGATGGGAGACCATCAAGGAAGATCAGGGTTGCTGTGCAGGGGAAGGCAATGGCAAACCACCTTTGCTTTTTGAAAATCCCATGAGGGGTTGCCGTAAGTCAGTTGTGTCTTGCCAGCACTTAATTATTATTAGAAGATGTCCTGAGGCCAGCAGCCTTAGCCCCACCAAAAGTCTTCTGTAGAATAAAGAGTATGCCATGTTTTGGTTTACAGTGATTACTAGTAATGCACTTGGTACTGAATTCTGGTAAAGAAAACCAGTATTTCATGATAATATGCTGATTTAATTGTGGGCCTCTCTTTTTTTCTTAAAAAGCCATGGTTTTTGTTGTACACTGTTGCAGATTAGTGCCTTTAACACACTAGGCAAAATACAGGACTTTTTAAAACACTACTTCAGTTTGAGAAATATCCCAGAGAGCACAAGTGAAATTGGCAAAGGATGGTGGGAAGTTGCTGAAAGAACTTAAAACAAGAAGCCTGTAGTTCAGGCTTTCAAAGTACTTATTCTGGCAGGAACCATATTGCGTTAAGCATTTGAGCCTTAAAACTAAAGGAACACAATGAAGAAGCTGGTAGACATAAGGGTGGTAGACAAGCAGGGAAAACTGAATGCAAGTAAAGGGCATTTAAAAATATTAACTGATGGTCTGGTAGAACTCCTTGAAGGAAACTGTTTGTGCAGGCAGAGTCTCCTGGGATCACATCTTGATTTGAAGATATGTTACTGCATAAATGCTGTATGTGACGTAAAGAAATGTAAGGTATCTGCAGCTCACAATAGGAAATGGATTACATGCTTGCTTTGCATTTCTTAATATTTGGTAAATTGCTAAAGTTTTAGATATGGATTTAGAAGACCATCTTCAGGTCCTTAGGTCTGCAACTTTTGGGTCTTAAGAGTTTTTTATTGACTTAGCTGAACTATAGTGCTTGCGCTATTTGCTTGAAGATTAAATACGACCTAAGGAACACCATTTATATCTGAAGCTCTTTGTGAATTTTCCATTTTCATTCTGAGAGATTTATGTTGGTAGCAGTTGGTATAACAGTGCCTCTACAAAGTCCAATAAAAGGAATTGCCTTACTTGCTTTTGATATATCAGAGCTTCATTAGAGAAACCTGAGATTTTGGCAACTAAAGTAAGTTGTTTGGGCATGTAGGTGGGCAGAATGTAATGCGTAGATGAGGGAGTGCTTGGGCCTTCTTTGCTGTGGAGATTCTATTCTCTATCCACAGGTATGTGGGGTTTGGCTGTGGGGACCTAAGGAGGATTGAGAGGCACTGGAAACATACACATTGGTTGCAGTCACATACACAAGATAAAGCGGGGGGGGGGGGGGAGAGGCTATTCCCTCAGGCGTAAGTTGACCTGCAGTTGCGCGATCACACAGACTTTTGTAGATGCGGGCGCAGCCCACCACTGCGCGATCAGACACAACCGCGGGTGAGTCGGGGGGGGGGTTGCCGTTTGTTTCCAATGCACTTACACAAGAAATAAAATCACACCTCTGCAGTGAGGTCTCCCTATGGAGTATGCAGTGGAGTGCACTGATGTGCATACTGCGAAGGGGGGGGGGGAACAATGGCATGGAGTCGGGATAGCCTGATCAGAGTATCCTGACACCATGGGAGTGCGCTGGAGTGATCAGACACCGGAAAATCTGTCTGTGGCCCATAGCAACCCGTTTGCTACTGGACTTTCCTAGGGCCCGCAACAGCAGGGAGAGCAGCCTATAAATCGAAATAAATAAATAAATAAGTGTTTTTTAACTCCGCTTCTGCGGTGGAGCAAAATGGGTTGCCGACTGCTGTGGGGCACTTCCCAGATGTTGTTGTCTGATCGCGCTCCTTTAGTCCTCCCGCCATTCACTCCTATGTCGTGGCGAATTGTGTGTGTGATCGCAACCACTATGTCCTTCAGACTCCAAATTTGGGCACAGAAAAAATATGATATCCAATAACGCATGATATGAGAGACCATGTTCCAGAAGTTTGCAGTGTTTAATTAAACATGTTCAGGGACCTCAGTACAAATTAGGTTCCAAAGCTCAGGTCTGATTGTAGTTCCACAAATCCAGCTACAAAAATATTACACTTGTCTGGTAGAGACAAGCCTGGAGACTGCAGATTCCATACTGCTGCTACAGCTGCTTATTTAGATATCATTCTGTATTTCTTAAGAGTATTACAGCACCATCCTATGCAGAGTTACTCCAATTTCCCCCACCCCCCTTCATTTGTGCCATGATTCCCAGTGGGGACTCAGAGCTGCTTACATCATTCTAAGCTTCTCCATTTGATCCTTACAACAACCTTGTGCAGTAGACTAGGCTCAGAGTATGTGACTGTTTCCATGGCAGAGTGGGGATTCTAACTTGGGTGTCCCATATACTAGTCCAACACTCTAACTACTATTCTGCTCTGGATTTCATTGCTCCAGTTTAAATCCATTAAACTTTGTCTAGCATAAATCTGCATAGGACTACACTGTCTGTATCTACCACATGCTCCAGAAGAGACTGGGAGACTTTAGAAACCTAATGAACCTCTTTGCTTTTATAACCACCCTCTCAGTTAATGCCGCTCCACTTAGATTAATAGCTTGCAAGCCCAAATGACCCATTTCAATTATGATTGTATAAGCTGTTGTCATCATAAAATATATTCAGAAAATACAATTATCAAATTACAAAAGGTGTCTAGTTTAAAAATAGTTTGTTGAGGAGTTGTCAGTTATTGAGGACTTTTATGTTAGTAGCTAGCTGCCACC
Organism: Lepidodactylus listeri; assembly: GCA_029233225.1. Classification (NCBI taxonomy): domain Eukaryota; kingdom Metazoa; phylum Chordata; class Lepidosauria; order Squamata; family Gekkonidae; genus Lepidodactylus; species Lepidodactylus listeri. The sequence continues at coordinate 128,389,576 of JARCFY010000004.1, forward strand.
TCTCAGCTAAGCTACCTTACAGGGTTATTATGAAAATAAAATGGGGGTGAGGTGTATACTGCTATGAGGTCTTTGAAAAAAGAGTGATGTTTAAAAAATCGGCCAAAATAGCAGGCTAACTATCATTCTGTATCCAAGCATTTTCTCATAGATTGTGTTGTTGGAAGATAAATGTCTCACCAATTTAAATTTGTTTCTTGGAATGTCTGAGGTTTGAACAAAAAAACAAAGTAATATAGAACGTCTTCTTTTGGGGCAAAGGAACGTCCCAGTGTACTTTGCCTTCAAGAAACTCATCTTAAGAACCCCACAAAGTATGTTTTAAAATCCACATGGTTTTCTCAACAATATCATGCAGCAGGTTCCTCAAAGGCGAGAGGTACGGCAATTTTGATTTCTAAAACCTTTCCTTTTCAATGCACCCACTCAAAAAATCGACCCAAGGGGCAGATTTATTTTTATAAAGGGAACTTTGGATGGCAAAGACTTAACTTTTGCCTCTATCTACGCCCCAAACAACAATCAGCTAACCTTTATTAAAGAAACATTTCAATTATTAATTGAATTTAAACAAGGAGAAATAATCATTTGTTGTGATTTGAATTTTATAGCTGATCCAAATTTGGACCGTACCCATAAAAAACATTTGAAAAACAGTAACAAGGTAAAATTGACTGAACTAACACAAATTTTAGATTCCTTCAACTTGCTGGACTTATGGAGGGTATTAAACCCAGGAGCAAAACAATTCACATTTTATTTAAATACCCATGACATATATACACGTATTGATTATATTTTAATTTTGCAAACTTTATTGACTCAAATCACAAATGCAGATATGGGTAGTAGTATAATGTCTGACCATACTTGGGTTATCAGTTTCTTTGAAAAACGAACAGATGATGGAAAAGGTCCTAACTAGCTATTAAACAAATTGTTATTACAAGATGAAAAAAATTATCAGACTATCTCAGATAAGATTAAAGAATATTTTCAATTCAATGCCGATTGTGAGGCCTCCTCAGGTAACATCTGGGACACCTTTAAAGCTGTAACCAGAGGCCATTGGATTTCAATAGCTTCACACTATAAGAAAGAAAGACAGAAACAAGTCAATGAACTATTAGGAAAAATAAAAGACTTAGAACTCAAACATATGAAATTTGGAGGGAAAAAGTACCTACAAAAACTAAACCTAAAACGACAAAAACTGGACTTGCTAGAGACCTCCAAGATTCATTAAAAAATCTACTATTTTTAAAGCAGAAATATAGTACCAGGACCAATAAATCTATTAAACTACTGAAAAATAGAGTCACTAAAAAAGTGGCAACTTCATTGATACCTACTATCAAAGATGCAATTGGCAATTTACAAAACACTTCCAAGGAAATTACTTTGGGTTTTTATTCCTTTTTCCAAAATTTATATACTTTTACCAATCCTGATAGAGAGAAAATAAAAGATTATTTTAAATCCATACAATTTACTACTAAATTATCTAAGGAACACCAGGAAATATTGGAACAGCCCATCTCTTCACAGGAGGTTATAGATGTTATCAAAACAATGAAAAACAACACAACCCCAGGGAGAGATGGACTTCCAATCGAGTTTTATAAAAAAATTTCAACCAATCCTTCTAGAACATCTTACTAACACTTTGAATTTGGTATTTTTTGAGAGTCAGATGCCCCAATCATGGTCAGAAGCCCGTATAATAGTTATTTTAAAACCAGTAAAAGATAAAACATCAGTAAATTCGTATTGACCTATTTCTTTATTGAACTATGATTTTAATTTTTTTTCATCTATTTTAGCAAAAAGGTTGAATAAAATCATTACACATTATATAAACAGCGACCAGACAGGCTTTATGCCTGGCAGAACCATTACCGAAAGCAAAACACTAAACATCATTAATTATTGTAAACAATCTAAAATAAAATCTATCTTACTGTCAACGGACACTGATAAGGCTTTTGTCAGGGTAGAACCAGCTTATCTCAAAGAACTTCTTTCAGTAATGGAATTTGGCTCAATTTTTAGACAGGCAATTCAGATGTTATACAATAACCCAACTGCACAAGTTTGTGTTAATCATTTTAGATCTGAAGACTTTCATTTGACTAGGGGCACTAGGCAAGGCTGTCCCTTATCACCTTTATTATTTGCGTTATCAATAGAACCACTTGCCTTTGCTATTAGAAATGATGTGCTTATTAAAGTCTTAAATATAGGCAAGAATTTTTATAAAGTCAGTTTATATGCTGATGATGTTTTGTTTTATATTACTCAATCTGAAACCGAATTAAACCGTATTTTAATGCATCTAAAAGATTTTGTTTTAATTTCAGGATTTACTGTTAATTACACTAAGTCAGAAGTTCACCCAGTATTTATTGACAAGGACCAAATGACTTCTATACAACAATCATTTCCATTTCGCTGGGTAATAGATAAATGGAGATATCTTGGAATCATGTTCCCAGTAAACCTGGAAGAGCTATACAACAGCGACTTTAACCCCTTAATGGCCTACTTAAAGCCAACTTTAGAGGAATGGACCAAAGCAAAATTAAATTTAATAGAAAAGGTTGCTCTTTTCAAAGCTATGATTTTACCAAAATTTATATTTCTCTTTCAAAATCTCCCTATCTCTCCTCCTTTGAAAGATTTCAAAAAATGGCATCAAATTATTCCCAACTTTATTTGGGAAGGCAAACGGGCGAGAATTAACTTTCTCACACTAATTAAACCTGAGAAAATGGGTGGACTTGGGCTACCTAATTTAGAACACTATTATTTAGCCTCTCAGCTGTGTAATATCCATTACTATGCCACCCCTTTTTGTAACAAGTCATGGGTTCAAATTGAACAGTTGAATTTATCACCTAATTATTTACATGGATTTATTTGGGGCCACTTTCAAATTTCCAAAACATTGAACTTTGACAACCCATATTTAGCACTTACCTTACAATTGTGGCATAAACACCAACAAATTTTGGCACCGGGGCTTTCCCCTATTGCAGCATTATTGGGTCAATCCTGGTTTTTACCTGGAAAAGAAAAACAATTTTTAACAAAAGTAAGGAAAGAGGGGATTTATAGAATTTCTGATTTTATGTCTAGAGGGAAAATTAGCACATTACAACAATTGGAAGCTAAGTACAATTTCAAAATGTTGTGGTTACACTATCAGCAGATATTTCATAAACTCACAGATCTTGATAGATCATCTGACCTGAACCGCTCATTAACACAGTTTGAATCATTTGTAAAGAAATAGCCTTCTTCTGCTAAGGGCCTAATGTCTATAATCTACAAATTGTTAAACGAAAAGAGTTGGGTTGCATTGTCGTCACTTCAAAAGGCCTGGCACAGAGATTGTGGTATGGAATTTTTCACATCATAATGGGAAGAAATATGGGCCTCCCCAGTACTCTATAGTAAAATGATAAATATACAACTTCAACAGTTTAAATTAATATCAAGATGGTATCTCACCCCAGAAAGACTATTTAAATGCAGACATAAACTGACACCACTGTGTTGGAAAAAATGCCAGCAGAAAGGGACTTTGGTCCACTGCTGGTGGGCCTGCCCCAAAATTAATAACTTCTGGAAGGAGGTACTAATGGAAATACAAAAGATAACAGGAGTTGAAATTCCCAACACTCCTGAATCCGTTATATTACACTATTGGCCTGATATAACCAGTAACAAACAAACATTAGAAGTTGTTTCGTTATTATTAATAGCTGCTAAAAATCTTATTGCTTTTAACTGGAAATTGTCAAATGTTCCTACTCTTATCTCAGTGGAAGTCAAAAATCTGGGACATAATTGTATCAGACAAATTGGCAACACAAATCACATTAACTGATAATCCAGGACAAGCTAATAATTTTTTGGAAAAATTGTTTGTTTATTTTGATTATATTAAAACAACACAATCTAAGTTTTATTCAATTCCAGATAAATATAAAGACTTTATATTTTGTTAAAATAGTATATAATGAGTGATTAGTTTTTTCTACATAGTTATTATTGGTGTGACAGCAGATTAAACCATTATAATTATATTTGATAGTATGTTGGTAATTTTTTGAAGGGGAGTTGTAGTTTGAAATGTTGATTAGTTCAGGTAATTTTTGATGTGTGTTTTTTTGTTTGCTTGTTGTAATATTTAATGCTCTACTGTAACCTGATACATATTCCAAACTTGTATTGTTATATTGTGGTTAAAATGTATTGTTGTTATAGAAATAAAAATATTAATTGCAAAAAAAAAGATTTTTAAAAACTTCCTTTGACAAAAGAAGTGGTTTACTTATTTCCCATTTACAGTTATCAACATATTTTCACAGATCAGATGTAGAAATGTTTGTTTCCTGACCTTTAAAACATCTTAATGACAACTTGATAACATTTCCAAGTTAATGAGGTTTGTATCTTTTAAAAAAACAAACCTAAATTTATATAGGTTTCATGGAGGGGTGGCATAAACATTATCTAAATAAATATGTAATAAATAGTGGACAAAATCTGGAAAAAGGTGAAAGAGGTTTTAGGATTGTTTTCCCTCTCTCTCTTCTCCATCACACCCCATGGCAAAGTCCTTATGAAACTCAGGGGGATTTGAAAAACAATTGTTGGCTATTAAGTATCCAACAAAAGTAAATAATACAGCTATTAGATTCAGAAAAACTCATTTACTCAGCAGCAATGCTCCCTCTAAGCTGTGGAGTTTTGTGAGCAAAAATTCTACTTTCTGAGCTACTGGCATTGAAGTTGTGAGCGAGCGATTTGGCTACTGCATAAATTAGTTTGCTCTGGAGCCATCCTTCCGGAGCTAAGGGGAAAAGGTGTGAGCTGGAGGCTAAAAAACTGTGAGCTAGCTCACACTAACTCAGCTTAGAGGGAACACTGCTCAGCAGTAAACATTCTGCCAGTGCAAAAAATTGGCAATGCTACATGTTTTTCGTTTTTTGCTGTCTGCATATGTAATTTGTAACATAATTTCTTTCCACAACCCTTCCTTTGAAGTGACTGGCCTATTCTTGCAATGTATTAAAACCACAGCAGCAAAGTAAGTAGTGCAAGGTCAGTCAATGACTCAGGATGAGCAGGGAATAGAACAACAGTCTGCCAAGCCCCTTGCTGATTTCTGCAGGATCATTTCCCTTTCATTCCTTCCTGGGCAACGCTGGGCTGCTCATGTTCTTTTTGAAATTAATCATGTTATAGGAGGGTCACCGAGGATCAAACCGAGGGGGGAAGTAAGAAATCTCCAAGGTAGACTTGGATGTCTTTCTGTCTGCCGATTTTCATCTTAAAAGTGTCAGATTGTGTAATATTTCAGTGAATTTTCAGGCCACGGAATGCGTATATAGGCCAGTTCACCTTAATAGGAGTACTGCTTCTCTGATGTCCGTGGCAAAAGCTTCTCTTGGTGTTTTCTTCTTCTTTTTTTCTGCCTGCTATCCCCTGTGGGTGCTTTTGTGAAATCTCACATAAAAGTCATGGACCAAACAGACCCTGACATATCCCATGTTCAGAAAACAATAGATCTTTTCAGATGTTATGTTTGGGAGTGTCCAAATGCAATTACTGGGAGCACATCCTATCAGCGATCCTCCCAATACACACAGTTGGCATGTTGTCTGAATAGGACCCCACATGTATCTTCCAGCCAAAGTACATGCTGTGCAAAATCCTGATATTTGAGGGTTCACATTTGCGTGTACCAATGCTGGAAAATAAGCACAATGCTTTATGCAGACTAAATGGCAGCTGCACATTTTGAGAGGATCCAAGGTAGGGTGCGCTCCCAGTACATGCAGTTGGATGCACCCAAATGGAACATCTGAGAAGACTACTGTATCTCTGGATATGAGTTGCTATGGGGCAATAGCAGGGGGAAATTTGGCCAGTGGGCCCTGATTTCAGGCCTTCTAAGAGTATCTAGTTGGCCACTATAGACAACAGAATAGTGGACTAGATGGACATTTGGTCCACTAAGGGGTGTTCTCATCTGTAGGAGTTCTTTCTCAGCGCTGTATTTACATTACAAACAAATTGGTTTGTCAACAACAGTTGCTTTAACAGCAGCTATTTTTCTAGAAGCTGAAGAAAGTGTTTCTGCTTGCAGCATTATGCCTGGTGTTTGGCCAGTTGTCATTTTAGTCCTTGGAAAATATTACCCATGTAATCAGATGATAATTGGTAGAAGAGAGAGTTTTTAAAAAGCAGACAATCTTCAGCTCTTTTAAGGAATGCTGATAAAACCCTGCATTTATATTTGTGGTACTAGAATGAAAATTACTGAAAAATAATTAAAACAAAACAAAACATCCAATGTGGTGCAGTGGTTAAAGTGCTAGACTATGATCCAGGAAACCTGGGTTCAGATCCACAATGCTGCTGGATGACCTTCATCCATTCACTCCGGCTCAGCCTCACGACCTCACTGGAATTTTTCTGAGGCTAAAATAGGGAAAGGGTGAATAATGTACACTGGATAAAATTACACTGTATTGCTCAATAAAAGCTTGCGAATATTACAGTTACCAGAATGTAATACTAGAATGCAGTACTAGAATGCAAAACTTAGAAGTAGAGTTTTTTTCTTCACAAATGAGTGAGCTATTCAAGCAGGTTTCCGTGAGGTTTATATATGATACTGTGTGTTACCTAAGTAGCAAGCTTGTCACATCACGAAATATAAAGTAATTTCTTATAGCAAGTAGGAGCCAGTAGTGGTTAAGTATGCAGACTCTAATCTGGGAGAACCAGATTTGATTCCCCACTCCTCCACTTGCATCTGCTGGATGACCTTGGGCAAGCCATAGTTCTGGCACAGCTGTTCTTGAAAAAGAGCCGTTTCTGTCAGAGCTCTCGCAGCCCTACCTACCTCCCAGGGTGTCTCTTGTGGGGGGGGGGGGGGGGAAGGGAAAGGAGATTGTAAGCCACTCTGAGATTCCTTTGGGTAGTGAAAGGCGGGGTATAAATCCAATCTCTTCATCATCATCATCTTCTTCTTCTTCTTCTTCTTCTTAATATGGTATTCTGGGCCCAGAGAAAAATCTATTTTTAAACTTCATGGGGCCAAAGAGATTAAGAGAGACAAGTTTACTGTCAGTGGAGATGGTAAAACAATTCTGAGGAAGAAAACATTGAGAGAACTTTGTGTTACTTCCGTGGGATGTTAGGGGTGCCAGCCTCCAGGTGGGGTCTGAGTTCCCCCAGAATTACAGCTCATCTCCTGACTAGAGAGATCAGTTCCTCTGGAGAAGATAGATGCTTTGGGGTGTGGACACTGTGGCATTGTACCCCAGTGAGGTCCCTGTCCTCCCCAGGCTCCATCCCCAAATCTCCAGGAGTTTCCCAGCTTGAATCTGGCAACCCTACTCCCCATCACCCTCTGCTGGCCAGAGGGGAACTGGCAACCCTAGGTGTCCCGTATAACAAATCATGAGGAATCATGCCCCCAAAACAGGAAAGGGTATAGGGGCAAGTTCAGCTTTTCACCATCTTTGCACTACAGTGGACAGAAATGTGAATATCCTTTGAATGCTGCTGAATTCGTTGTAGGGTTTTGCCTTTTCCTGCCATGTTGCAGGCAGATTGTCCATCTTTTTTATATTGTTCAAGCGCCAGTGGTTCATATATCTTTCTAAAAGCACTAACATTTTAAGCTGGAAAAGCGCTCCAAGAAGGAGAAAATGTGGTGTTATAATGTCAAAGTCACCAGCCAGTCAGCACTGTGCACAGCCTATTTCTGCTTCCAACCCTCTGAACTGGTTTGTCCAAAGCTTGGCCCTGGAAAAGTAGAAATAAATCTGAAAAAGACATTGTGAAAGTGCTTTCAGAGTGAAAGTACTCAGTCCATCATTATTATGGCCCACAAGCCATACACAAGCAGGAAAAAACCCCCCACTGCTGTTGAATTATCTTCATAAAATCTCTACGTACTTCATTCAGCCCTGGTATATCTTAACAGTAGATCAAGGTGGGCAGCTGTGTTGGTCTGAAGCAACAGAACAAAGTTAGAGTCCGATGGCAGCTTTAAGACCAACAAAGTTTTATTCAAAGTGTGAGCTTTTGTATGCATGCACACATTGCCAGACGATGAAATAGAATTACATACCATAGTTGTATATATAGGGGTGGCTTGTTAAATTAGCATGCAAAATAGTGAAGATATTTTTTTAACACCTTTAGGGTTACAATCTGAATAAATTATACACAGGTCATTATCTCTGTCAGTATTTTTGTTGCAGAGAGCAGAAACCTGTCTCCAGATACAATAGTTCTTTGGTCAATCTCTGCGAATAAAATTTTGAGTCTTTTGCACAGAGAACAGTTTTATCAACCATCACAGTTTATCAACAGTAAATGTGCCTGTATATATACCATGAATATGTACCATGAAATAGCACATGAACCAGGGACTCAATCAAGTTATCCTAACAGGGACAAAAATCTGCAGTTAAACAAAATGTTTTCATATTTTCCAGAGTGAAACCACTCTTGTTTTTAAGTATGTGCTTCACTTAAAACTTCATCTTGAAAAGGTCTCAACTTCAGATTGGTTTGCATGTATATTTCCTGGTAATTTGTGCTATGAAGGGAATTAAATTAACACAGAAATTGATTTCATATAATAATGAAATTGTTCATTCCTGTATGTATTAAGAGGCCTGTTGGATATTAAGCACTTTGCAGTGTTAACGGGTTTTTACATGAGCCTGTTGGTGAAGTGAGCAACAGCTGCCTTTACAAATGAGAACTAAAGTTCAAAGAAAATTTAAGTTGGTATCCTTCGCATCAGACTAGAGAAGGCTATGACACTTGCCTTCAGAAACTTCATGTCAGGTTGCGAGCACACGCACAATTAGCCCTGACATAGGTGCGAATGCTGGGCAGATTAAAGGAACGCAATCAGACAACATTTGGGAAGCACCCCACAGCTGTCAGCAACCCATTTTGCTCCGCCGCACAAGTAGAGTTAAAAAACATCTAGGGAAGTCTGGTAGCAAACGGGTTGCTACGGGCCATGGGCAGACTTTCCCCTGTCTGATCGCTCCAGTGCTCTCTCATGGCATCGGGATGGTCTGATCAGGCCATCCCGACTTCGTGCCATTGATTTTCCCCCTTCTCAGTATGCACATAATTGCACACTCCATAGGGAGCCCTTAGGGCTGAGGTGCAAATCATTGATCCCTCATTTAAGTGTATCGGAGACAAACGGGGTGGGGAACCTGACTCACCTGTGGTTGTGTCTGATCACGCAGTGGTGGGCTGTGCCCGCAGCTTCGAAAGACTGTATGATTGCACAACTGTGGGTCAACTTCCACCGGACAAAATAGCCTCTCTCTCCCCCCCTCCCACTTTATCTCACGCGTGTGACTGCAACCTTAGTATTTTATGCTTCTGTAACTGTATTTTTTAACACTTGAAGCAAAAAAAAAAAATTAACAATACTTAACAATGAGGAAAATATACAGATTCAGAAATAGGGGTTGTTGTTTTTAGCATCTTTCCATTCTGAAGCCATACTCTAATATCACACAAGCATCTTCTTCAAGGTAATAACTGAGATACAGGATCAACATTCTTTAGCATTACACCTTTCAATCTATGCGTCAAAGAAAAGGTATAGGAAATTATGTGGGTATTGCCTCTGTGAGTACGCCCTTGATAGATCCATGACCACTGTGAATTAGTGACTCCTGTCTCAATCCCTGGTTCTTCTACTCACCCACCCACCCCCATTATGCTTTCAAACAGCAAAAGACTTTACAGGGAATTTATAATCTTCATAAATTCTAAACTCCCAAGATTGCCCTGATCAGAGTCACTTTTGGGCTGCATTTTCCTTTTGAAGGACTGCTTAATCACCTGCACATTCTTTTTGTTCTTCAGCTGTGCCTCCTAAATTGAAGGACATGAAAAGCCAGGAATCAACTGTGGGTCAGACGCTAGTTCTCAGATGTGAAGCCAGTTCTGAGCACCCCTCTCTCAAATTCAAATGGTTAAAGAATGGCAAAGAATTGACAAAAAGAAACAGACCGGAGAATATCAAGATCAAGAGCCCCAAAAAACAAAAGTAAGTATAAAACAATGTATCTGAAAGCTAGGCTGTGGAAGGGATGTGAAATTAATCACTAGGATGCAAAGCATCAACTGTATTAATTCCCTCAGCCTACCCAACAACACATTTTGCTACAAAGAGCTATATAATTAATGGATATAGGTTATCACTTTATTTTCACTTGATGGTTTTGCAGTGTTGCTACTGTTGTATCTTTTTTTATGATAATAAAGCTTTATAATAATAGTTTTTATAACTATTATATTTGTTGCACAAGATAAAATTTGTTTTGCTACATATACATCTTAGACCTAATTCATTGACCATTATGAGGGGCTCCAGATTTTCTAAAATCAGCCAAGAGGATTAGCAACCCTATAACCATTTGGGGAAAATGCTGAAGAAGGCCCTCCATAATATACTTGCTAAATGTTCATATTTCAGAGGAGTAACTCCAGTTGGTCCCATCTTCCTTTATGGTTGATGATCCCAGAGGCCACTACTATAAACTGAGTCTCTGAACGTCTGAAAGTTTTAGTTCATTTGTATGTGGATGTTAGCTTCAGCTTTCACCTTTCCAGCTGGGTTAATTTTTAGTCATTTAATGAGATTGTCAGGGTGGCTGGGTAGAATGTTAGGCTTAGATGTGGGAAATTTGGATATGTGCAAATCCCTGCTCAGTTGTGAAACTCACTTCTGTGGCTTTCCACTGTGGGTTTATGTTATTGGTTATTGGTATTTTGTTGGTTTAATTTTTATTGTTTTTAGAACTGGCTTTACTCTGAAAACAAATGCAAGTTGCCTCATAAGAGTTTGCCTGACAGCGTGGGATATAAATGTTTTAAATAAATAGCCTCATGCAGGTCACTGCCACTCTGCTGGTTCTCAGGATCGATGTGGTGCTAAATGAAATTCTGAACTTTTTTGTAAAATACAAATTCAGCAAGATTAAGAAGTTAATCCTGCAAATTAACTGTAGTATCCAAAACACTGTGACATTTTATAAAAAAAGCATAACATGAAGAATAGCCAAGAAGGAAAGTGATTTAGCAGATGCTGTCCTTCCTCCAACAATGGGCTCTTAAGGGTGGTGGGGAAGAATAGTGTGGGTGAATGTTCTTTGCCAAAAGGGAGCGTTTCATTCTGGAAGAAGAAATGGATAGTTTATTCTTCATTAAATGATACTGGATTATTTAAAATATTCATATCCTGCCTTATCTCTTTAGACTCAAGGCAACAATAGGTTGTAAGGACACCAAACAACATCACAGCCCCTCAGAATTTTTTTAAAAAGCTCTCTCTCGCTCTCTCTCTCTCTCTCTCTCTCTCTCTCTCTCACACACACACACACACACACACACACACACACACACACACACACAAGGTCAAGTGCACACAGATCTGCTAATACAGTTTACCTTCCATCCAGTGCCCTCAGAAATAAAATAATCTTAGACACCTCCCTAAATGCAGCTAGTGAAAGCATCCTCCCACCCACTCTGGGTAGGCATTCCAGAGAGGTGGGCCTAGCACAGAAAAAACCTTGTCAGCCTGATTTTTCTATATGGTCTGTTCCAAGAGAGGGAGGCACCCCCAGGAGAAGGTTGTCTAAAGAGCTTTACTGGGATGTGGGAGTATACCAGAGGATGCTGTTTGATAGGTATAAGAGCCCCAGACTGCCAAAGGTTTATGAGTAATAAATAGCCAGCACTTCAAATTGGGACTAGAAGCTAATAGGTAACCAGTGCAGATGATACAGCACTGGAGTTACATCTTCTGAACAGCTGACCCCAGTCTTGCCCGCTTTATTTTACACCTGTTGAAACTTCGGAGACTTCTTCAAAAGTAGTTGACATCCCAGCTTTATAGATGTTCAGCTCTAGATGCAAATCCTAATGCATTTTTGTGAGTTTTGCCTGATGTAGAGCTTCTCAATCGAGGCACACCACCATGCAAATCCTGCTGATTTTGGTCAGCATTCTTCTGTGTAACTGAAAGAAAGAGAAGAGCTTTTGTGGCTTCCCTAGAACATCTAACATCTGGAAAGCTCAAACAGCAGCCAAAATCAAAGAAAGCACTTAACCTTTTTGTGTTACACACACAAAAAAATTTTTTGTTTGGTTCTTTCCAATTAAATGCCAGAATGTTGAAGAATAAATTCTCCCCACTGCATTGTCTTCATCTGTCATTGCCTTAAAGGTAGTGACAGATGAGTTGGGAAGAGACTCTGTTGGAGTTAAACCACAAACTTGGCCTGATTGATTGTGACAAAATAATTTTTAAGGGTTTTGTAATGCAGGAAGAGCCAGCAGAGGCTTCTTTGCCTCATCGTATTATCTTGTGAATCCCAATTAGTTGAACTGTTCCAGAAAGGTAACAGATTCTCTGGTGAATCCAGGTTGCTTTGAAATCCATATTTTAAAAGAATTGTTTTATATTAAGGGAGAAATATTGGCTCACCTTGTCCTTTCCTTTCTTGAAACAATATTTTCACTGAGGGCCATCATGGACTTGTGTAAATTTAGTTCATAACAGCTAAGGCAGGTTTGTGCATTTTCTACAGTAAGATGTGCAAGCATAGGCTTTTGGTATTAGGTACTGCCTCCAGTACCCAGTACCAAGAATCTGGTGCCTAATATCAAGGATCTTAATGTCCATTTTTAAAAAACCAAATAGTTTTCAAACCATGCCTGAAAGAACTCTGCCCACCCAAAAAAAAAAGTTTATCAGGTTCTCAATAGGAAAAGCAATGGTAGGGAAGCTTCCCTGAAAGACAATTTACCCATCACTGTGGGTCCTTCTCTGCAGTGTGCAGCCTCAAGAGTTCCCAGGAGCACTTGAACACACACACACCCCAAAAAAACAAAGTTGCCTATCTCTGGTCTACGCAATTTCTTAGATAAACAGAATGTGCACTTTTAGAACCCTCTGCAAGGAACTGAGTTTTCCTGCCAGATTTTCAGGGCTTCCTCGGCAGCCAAATTTGTGTGAGAAGGATTCACTGAAGGTAGAAAGTTCGAAAACCACAGTGCTAGGTATTAAAGTTAAGCCCAAGCCACTACAGCTGTCCAAGAAAAACCCCTTTTAAAATATATAAATGCTGGTACTTGTTATAATTGGACCGGATTACTTTAGAATTCCACCAAATACTTGAATTTCTCCTGAGCCTGTCAGCAGTACAGTAAAGCATAACAGAGTCATTGGAAACACCGGAGACTTCGCCTTGTGGCAGGTTGGAACCATAAATAAAGAAAAAGTAGGCTCCTTTTGACGCAGGTGGGGTGAAGTAACTGCAGCTGACATTTTCCTGATTTCAAGTGAGGCAGATTTCCCCCACTTTTACTTTCACCAGCACTCTGACTGATTACCAAGTTTTTCCAAGGTGCATTGTGAATTTACAGCTTTCCCCTGTAACTCTGCATTGCTAAGTATTCATACTTTTAGAGGTGGCTTTCCCTGTCAGGCTCCGTGACTCAGCTTCGCAAACTCACATCGAAAATTCCTATTAGTACTGTTCATGGGTGTGAAGGAGAGGAGAGGAATAAGCTACTTTAATACCATGGCATAGTGAAGGCCTAATGCTAAGCTTTGCTATATTAAGGGGGACGTTGTCATGTGGCACTGTTGAACTTGTTCATCTACACTGTATCCCAAAATCACCGTGCTAAGGGGAAAAGTTGGTTTAACTTTTTAGAGTTTATTTAACACCCGTTATCAGGTCATGACAGCACAAGTTGTCTTCCCAAAGTCCAAGTTCTAGGTTTGACAGTCTTAAAAAGCACTTCCTTTGTCCACCTTGAGCCAAGAGGAAAGCCAAGAGGTATAAATCAGTTGAGGGATAGGGAAGCAGCTTATTCATGTGTGCCCCCCGTACACTACTAACATTGCTATATGAATATTGTCTTCGAAACGAAAAATTGAAAATCAGTGCTTGAAGCCCTCGAAAACCTCATTCCTTAGCTTTGTGATGTTGTGTGGTAATTTTCCAAATGTGCTCTTGTTGAGGAAGAGGAAACAACTTTCTCTTCATCTCCCCCTCTTCAAGAGGAGGACTATAGGTAAATTTCCCGATACTGTTGGAGTTTGGGGGCTTGTATTCGAGTGCTGCACTTTTCTGCATGTCCAGGAAGCTCTCTTTGCTAGTGGAGCCATTTGCTGCTTTGGTGAGCAGTAAGAAGCTGCCACTTTTAGCACTGGAAAATCAAACAGGCTGTGTGGACTGCAGAGAACAGGTAGAGGTGCCATCTGAGATTTACACAGTAGGTCATTCGCAGATTCATAGTTTACAAAACCTCGCTAAGGCTGTGAACAGATGAAGAGCTTCTCAGGGATAAGGAGGTAGTAATTGTGGAACTATCACTTCTAGTTTGTTATGTCACAGCAGGGTTTCTGATCAAGCCCTACTTGCTGGTTTCCATAATGTTTTAAGATGTTCCCTAGAAAAGCTGAAATCACTTCCAGAAATGTAAATACTGCTTCTGCAATAGACTATGTGACAGTCATGGATGGTTTTTCAGAGCATTGGAGGGAAATATAGAATTTTTCTAAACCTTTAAACCATTTGAATGCCCTGTTTAATGTTTTAAAAATTATTTTGTTGAAGGTGTGAAAGAACTAATGATTACGCATGCATGCTCTTGCAGCCCTTTGCCACCTAGGGTTGCCAAGTCTGGGTTGGAAAATATCTGGAGACTTTGGGGGTGGATCCAGGAGAGGGCAGGGTTTGGGGAGGAGAGAAGCCTCGGCATGGCACATAGAGTTCACCCTTCAAAGCAGCCATTTTCTCCAGGGGAGCTGATCTCTCCCAGCTGGAGATCAGTTGTAAAAGCAGGGGATCTCCGGGCCCCACCTGGAGGCTGGCAACACTATTGTCACCCCACCATTTCTAGAACACTTTTAACATCAGTTTTGCTTTGGGTGGTGTGCTCATTCTGCAGTATCAAAGTGAGTGGCTTGTGTCTTTTTACAGAAAAACAGATTTCTTCCCCAAAACACACACATACACACAAAACAAGGCTACTTGGTTGTTGACCACTGTGAGGCTTCTGAGCAGACACTATCAGACCAGACCTTTGATAAAAGCAAAGTTCTTTTATTCCAATAATGGTTCAGGTTCTCGATGTTTGTTAGAGATACACGACAATAAGCAACAGTGGTTAATATACCTTCAGCCATACCAGAATACAGGTAGAGGACCAATCAGATTCATTGAACAGAAAGTGGGAAACAGGGTGACCATTAGGTTCTCACAGAGAAGGTGAGAAAGCAATAAAAATTCCCTTCCTGCCCTGGGTGTCCCTCCCGTGTGAAGAATAGGCTAAACATTTGGCCCAAAACAATCAAACAATTCCCAAGGTTGTAACAACTCGATAACATTCTCCGAGCCTCAAAGGCTAGGGGGGAGTGGACGGATGTGATAGTCCCAGTTGTTTATGTGACGTCCAGGAATGTGACACACCATCCTCCCGACCAGAGAAGGGTAACATTAAGCAGAGCAGGTAATATACTTCAAGGCAAGCAGTAAATCACAATTGGTTACAAAGAAGTTGCAGAAGGACAGATATACTATTAAAAGAACAAGCATACTATTGTCAGATCCTGACAACCACTTAAAATCCAGGATAAAAGATTTATCTGGCTACAAGTAAACATGCGGTTGATGGAATCCAAACTAATTGTTGGGGGAGTTAAAAAAATGGAATCTTTCTTAAAGCTGCAGCCTTAATAGGTTAAAGTGATGGGTAAATCCCAGTTTCTTCCTCCCCGCCCAATCCCTTCTGGCAGAATCCCCTGCTTTATATGTCACTGCTGCTTCAACTGGAGGGGGGCATTAAAAATGAAACTGCTGAGGAAGTGTAGTGCAATGCTCCCTGTAAGCTGTGGAGTCTCGTGAGCAAAAATTCTACTTTGTGAGCTACTGGCATGAAAATTGTGAGCAAGTGATTTGGCTTAGTTTGCTGTGGAGCCATCCTTCCTGAGCTTAGACAAAAATGAGTGAGCTGGAGACTAAAAAACTATGAGCTAGCTCACACTAACTCAGCTTGAAGGGAGCATTGGTAGTGTGTAGGTGTCCTAGCACTTTGCACTGCGTGATTGGATTCACTTGAATTCTTGGTACCAGATGAGTATTCTGAATGATAGTTCCAAAAGTGCCAGCATAACTGGAAAGTGACTGTGATATCTCTTAATGCCAGTTTTTAGCTTACTGTTCTTTCTTTCATCTGCTATGAATGGCTCTGCCTAATTACTGTATTTGGAGAAACTCTTTTCAACCGAAGTGATTAATTATTAGCTATTTATTCTTGGTCACCAACAGTTTTGATCACTTATGCCACCTGTGAAAGAAATTGTGGCAAAAATTTTCATCCACAGGGTTTTTTTTAGATCATTGTTCTTAAGACATCCTTTAAGAATTTTATACTACTGGTTCAACTCTCTTTATGAGTTTTTTTATAAATCTCAAAGTTGACATTTTAACTTTTTATAAAAAATGTGCTTTCTCTGTAATTTTTTTTTAAGGAAAGAAAAACAATTGACCCTGAAATAAAGCATTTGATCCTGAAGTAAATCAGTAGACTTACTGATGTCAATCATCCTTTCAGGAGAATTTTAAGAGTCAAACCATGGAGGACAGCATTTATTACTCTTCACTTTTACTCTTACATCTTAC
Organism: Lepidodactylus listeri; assembly: GCA_029233225.1. NCBI lineage: Eukaryota > Metazoa > Chordata > Lepidosauria > Squamata > Gekkonidae > Lepidodactylus > Lepidodactylus listeri. The sequence continues at coordinate 128,406,351 of JARCFY010000004.1, forward strand.
ATCTACTCCATACCTACTTTTATCTCTTATACCTACCCGAAACTATTTTGCATTTGGTTGTGGGGAGGCATACAGTACCAGAACCATGACCATATTGGTACAGTTGGACTTTGACCCAGGGACACACGGGTTCTGTTCTCTGCTTACTGGATGACTTTCTGCAAGTGAGATGCTCTCAGCCCAGTCCAGCTTGTGGGTATTAGATGGATTATCCACATATATACAGTTCTGAGCTTGTTGGAGGCGGGAGATAAATATTGTGACAAGTATAAGCCTCAGTCTTTTTGTAGTATAATGATCTGAAATCCGAACAAACACAAGGATTCAAGGCAACAGTTTTATAAAGACAAATATTTTCCCTCATATACTTGATACCTCAGTCACTTTAGAGTTGTTTCCTTCCTAAAGTAATATCTAGTTAGCTTCTTTTCCACATCTGAGTTTGCTCAGTGCAGTGGTTTTGCCTGGGTGTCACAAAGTAGAAGACTCTGTGTGATGAGTTACCAGTCTCCCCTGCTCCTGAAGGCCCTTCTGTGCCATTTAGCTCGGGGGGGGGTTCTTTTTTCACCCCAGGGTAGTCCCCTGTTGCTGTTGTTACACTCAGACGTACTCCTGGTTTTTCTCTCAGTTCCCTGGTTCCTTCCTCCCCTCTGCCCTTCAACTGCTGCTCTCCTCTATTTGTGGCTTTCATGGCCACAATTGCACGAAACTGTTCCTCTGACCTCTCCTGTTCAGGTGAACCAATGAACAGATGTTTATTTACTTAGTGTCAATTTTACATAAACTGTGTTTACTAGGGCTGCCAAGTCAGCCCGGGGGGTGAGGGATCCCCCGCTACAGGGGTTCCTGATCCGCCGACCCCCAAAGTCGTCCAGCGTGGACGACTTTCCCCCTTGTAAAGACGTCACCCGGAAGTGACGCCATCACGTTCGGGGCGTTGCCCTGGCAATGCCCCCAACATGCTGACATCACTTCCAGTGACGTCGTCCGGCGCGCGTGCTTTGTGTGCGCGTTGGAGAAGCTCCCGGCCAGGGAAGGACTCCCCCCCGCCAGTAAGTTTGCCAGACTTGGCAGCCCTAGTGTTTACCCTGTTGGTATGTCCAATTAATGGATGCGGTAACTAGCTGTGCGAGATGTCTGTATTATATCAGCTTTCACTCAGTAGCATTTTCTTCTCATGTATGAATGTGTCAGTCATAAATGGAGGTGAGCTGATAGCCTCACTGTCATGCCGGCTAGTGGTTGAACACACAAGTGTATCAACCTCCACTCTTCTTGCATGGAATTGGACACAAATGGCAGTTGCAAAGGAACACTTCTCTGACCTGTTCCCGCATTTTCAGAGCCATTTCCAAACATGGCTGAATTATCTGAACCTTTATCTGTTCAATGTAGTGGATCCTTTGATAGCCTACCTCTTTCAAGACTGGTATAAATTGATCCCTGTTCAATGGTACTGTGAGTATAGTCACTGAGCAGTTGGGGTGCTTTATCAACACTTGTCTTCAGAGCATTAATTTATGGATCTTTGCCTGGCAGCAGTACATTTATCTCTATCTGTACTTTTCAGTCACATGGAAATTCTTTCTCAGCCCTTCCTTCCTGTAGAGCACTTTGGTGAGGATTATATTTTGAAAAAGAAGGATCAGTGCAGACCTTTGTAATGGAACAAGATGAAAGATTTTATACCCTGCTTTTCTCTACCATAAGGGGCCTCAAAGCAGCCTACAGTCGCCTTTCTCTTCCTCTCCCACAAGTCATCCTGTGAGGTAGGTAGGGCTGAGAGAGTTCTGAGAGAGAAATGTGACTGGCCCAAGGTCACCCAGCAGGCTTTGTTTGGAGGAGTGGGGAATCAAACCTGGGTCTCCAGATAAGAGTCTACCACTCTTAACCTCTACACCATGCTGGCTCTGAAGGAGGCTATAAGAAAGGATGAGTTCTGGTTTTCAGGGTCACTGGGAGACAGGCTGCTGTAGTTGAGTGCTGAACCTACCGGTTTTTCAAGCTGTTTGGTTCATGGAAGCAGATGTTGCTAGATGAACATGAGTGTTCATATAATTCTTTTAGTCCGACTCCTCAATCATCAAACATTCACACTGGGTCAGAATGACTTGGACAGCTGCTAGGTAACATGTGGATTGCAAGCTAGGTTTGGAAGGATCAGTAGGTCACCAGCAAGAAAGGAAAAAGAGGCACTGAATTGCCCTGCAGGGTGACTGTAAGCAAAAGAGCTATAAATCTTCATGGTGGTAATCTCACTGAATTTTGCAGAATTTTGCTCTTTAGTACAGAATATGGCTACCTGTTTGTAATCCTAAGAGTAGGTTTTAACTTTTACAAAGCAAGTTTTTTTCTCTGTGGACATTTAAAAGAAACCTTGAAAGCATGTAACTAAAGCCTTCAGAAAGCCTCCCCTATAGGAGAGTTGAATGTTCTTAAACCTAGACCTTCATTGGGCCCTAAAAACCTTTACTTTTGGCTAGAATATATTCTTTGTTCATGCTGAGTAATGCTTCACCAGCTAGCTTTCCAAAATTACTATAATTACAATTATAGCATCCCTGGGTACTTGTGCAGCTGAGGGCAGAGTAAGGCAAAGGAGAGCAAGGCACAGACTATCTACAGCCAGCAAGAAAGTATCCTCGTTGGTGTAGTGGTTAAGTGCGTGGACTCCACTTGCAGCTGCTGGATGACCTTGGGCAAGCCATAATTCTTTCAATGCTGTTCTCCCACAAGCAGTTCTTGAAAGAGCTCTCTCAGCCCCGCCTAATTCACAGGGTGTCTGTTGTGGGTAGGGGAAGGGAAAGGAGTTTGTAAGCCGCTCTGAGTCTCTAAGTGAAGGGTGGGGTATAAATCCACTCTCCTCCTCCTCCTCCTTTTCTTCTTCCAAAAGTGCATGAAACCAGAAGTTTTTAAAGAAGATGATATTTCACCTGGCCTGCTTTAGCCCATTAGTGTAAAGAATGAGGGATGCTTGAGCATCTGTTGGTTCAGTTCACATCCTGATCACGTCGCAAACAGAGAACTTATTGTTTGGCAGGCAGTTTATGTTGCTTGCAAGTAGCTCAAGTCTGTTCATTCCATGCACAGTGCACATTAATGCCCCCCTCCCCACACCTTTTGCTGCCACACTACTCTACCACCAGTTGTTTAAATGAAGAGTCAACAAAAACATTTGATTGTATATGAACACTATGTAGTTTTTTAAAAGTCTTAATATTGACTGTTTGATCAACGTTAATAGTTGCCAATTTCTCTGGATCATGAGCAGATTAGGCATATGCCTTTTTTGCACAGCCTCATGGGAGCTGTAGTTTTTTACTCATTGGGCTCATTTAATTACCTGACCAGCCATCTATGACTCTGGGGAACTGGAGCTGCCAAAAATGGTTCATTTGCCTGCCAAACATGTTTGCTGTGAAGTTCTCAGCATCTCTGTATGGAACTTGTCTTCTTGCAGTCCCCTGTGGCCAGAAATAGATGGGGGGATCTGCCTGACACCCCTGAGATCACCCTCTCTAGTCTCACTATAAGTCTGAGCAGCCTAAGCGACTGGAAATCCTGTATTTATTTAGTAATTTTATGGTGAGATGTACCATTTTGACATCAAATCACAATGTGTAGTTTCCTAGAAGAATTTAACTGCTGTTCAGATAGTTTATCTGTTAAAAAAATAGAAAAGGCATTTATGCAAGAGAAGTTCAAATAAATATATTTCTGTCCATTCTTTTAAAATATCCATTTCTTTCTGTCATTTAAAATGCCTAGTTTTCAATGGGACCGTAATAATCAGGGAGTTTATTGTATTGGCCTGCGTTCCCCACATGTTGGTGTTGCTTAATGAACAAAGCACAAATGTTCTTAGTTTGTAATGTGTGGGTTATAACGTTTTGTCTCCTGCTTTTCCTTAGGACATCCTCAGAACTTCGAATTTCTAGAGCTTCATTGGATGATGCTGGTGAATATACATGTAAAGTGAGCAACAGATTTGGGAATGACAGCACCAAAGCTCGGATTGTCATTATTAACGCCAATGGTAAGATATGGTTCATCCTTTAACTGGAATTGCTTACTGAAGTAGGAAGCATTCTTGCAGTGATTGCGAGAGAAATTAAATGGGGGCATCTAACAAAGTTGTAATGAAAAAAGCGGATTAACAGTATTACAATTGAATGTGTCCTTAGCATAGCTACAATTTACAATAAGCGTAGTCCAAAAATGTATTTTTGTCATGTCTCCCCAAAGGGACCTAAAGAGGCTTACAGAAAATTCCAAAATATGATTACAATAGCCAATTTAAACTTTCCAGTTTAAAATAAACAAATAAAGCTAACTATGTGCAAACAGAGGACAAAGAAACTCAACCCAGATTATATCCAGCTGCTGTTTAGGAGAATCTTCCCCACGTCCTCCCCTACCAGAAATGGTCCTGGACATTAAGACTAATCTGGTGATTCTTGCATTAAGAAGGTTCCCTCTGCCAATGCCTCAGACCAACTGAGAACTTAGTATGTAGTAGGGGTATACGCTAATTTATCAGGCTTCGTTGTGAAAAAATGAATCTTTTTAAATCACTTGATCACATTGAATGTTTTTTTACAATTGAGTCAGTAGAGCACCCAAGACTGTCTATGTGTTAATATATGCTTTTTTTACCCTTTCCCAAGTTGAAAGGGGACAGACTGACAAGAATTGGCATCATGGACCCAAATCATCTTCATATGCCATCCTTGTCTCCAAACCAGCTGCTTAATCAAACACACAACCATCTTTCTGATATCTCTGTGATTTCTGACCAGATAAAAAACTGACAGAGTCACTTTCAATATGTGCTTACCCAGTCTATGCTCCTGATTAACTGAATGATCACTATATAGGTTATATGAAGGATATAGGGTGTTGTTAATGATATTATCTTGTAGTTTATATTTGTGATTGTGAGGAGCAGATAATAAAACCAGGAACTTTATAAGCAAAGGAATTTTTTATATTAAAACTTTCATTCTGTTTTGCTGATCTAAGCAGTTATATTAACTTATTATATCAGTATGCATAACCTTTATAGAAGTACTTTTTTTCAATTATGAGGGACCCCTGCTTATTTGTACGTAAGAGCATATTGTCTCCTAGACATTTTGTAGAAGAATTCAGACATGTTACCTTGAATGGCACTTTGTATTAAATCCCAAGAGAAATGATGGTATACGAAGGTGTTTCTAACTCTTTTAAGATGAGATCCCCCTCCCTCCCATGCACGCAGAGGCTACAAAATGTACCGAGTAGGTGGGGAAAATCCTAGCATCCTAGTCATTAGTATAATTCTATGTACTCTTTTGCTAGGGTACAACACAGAACATAGCTGTGGGCCATTGTTCTAACTTTGCAATCCAATGCAAAATTACTCCAGTCTAAGCCTGTTTAAATCACTCTGCATTGGATTTCACTCTGTATTGGATTTCACTGTAAGTGTACTTAAGTGGCTGCAGGTACCATTCAGATCGAAGGGAAGATGTATCACTGTGTGTTCATGTTATATGTAGATCTGAAATTTAGGTGTGAAGAATACTTTGTTCCCCTTTCCTGGAATTCACTGAAGCTCCAAATACATTATTCTCTGCAGCAATGAAATGCCATACCATGTAGACACATTAAATCATTAACAGCTGCCCTTCAATATCCCTGTTCTGGAACTTTAAACCAGTACATACATTATTAGAGTGACACGGCAAACCTGTCATTATCTGGAGATGTACTGCCAAAGAGATATTATTATTCAGGATGAAATGCAAGAAATGTGAAATACCTGGAAAATAAATATTTGTAAAAACTTTTCACAGAAACTAGCACTGTTATGGTATTAATTGTTATATTGGATTACTGATTTACAAGTATTGAAATAATGGATTGTGCAGACTTTTCTTTTTCCTTGTAAATTTAATCGGTTCCCATGCATAAAAGACTTGTTTGCTCATAAATCTGCACAGTTTCACACTTGGAATAGCTTTACCAGTTCCTGGTGATGTCCCAGAGAGTCAAGGCTCAGCCAGACATGATAGGTTCAAGTAATGACTCAGATAAATGACCACATGTTTGAGCATGAAGATACTCCTGTACTCCATTCCAGCATAAGGAATGGGGAAAGGATCATAGAACATGTGTGGGATCTTATTCCAACATCTAAAATGTATGTCTCAGAATTCCAGCAGGGTTGCTGCTCTGTGAAAATCCTTAAATCTATTTCTCCATATACCACCCCATTCACTTTCACAGACATACCTGATAGAAGCAGGGGGGGGGGGGGAATTGTGGTTTGGGAGTCTCATGCAGCTCTGCAGGTCTCATACCAACATACTTTGTAGTTCCCTCAGCACTCAGTTTCTTCTTCTCTCTGTCCATGACTGTACAGCAGCCACTAGTTTTTACTTTTTTTCAGTTTTCCATTCCGTTTCATTTATTAATGCTCATAAGCCAAGTGGTCATAATCAAACAAAGAGAAGAAACAGAATGCATAATTATAAATACAGTATTTGCATCATAGGATATCATTATTAAATGCCATAGACAAAAACTTTGCCACTGCAAGGGTCAATCCACTAACAACTTTGCTACACTCTCCAGCTCGGAAGCTGGAGTCCATTTTTGAATGTAAATTGTAATCCACTTGTCTCAGGCAACTCTATATTTATTAAATTCAGTTTAAAAAGTGCCAAATGGTGTCTAATTTTCCAGATTTACAATCACAGAGCCTCTCAGAAAACAGAATCACTGCAAACCTACCTAATAATTCTCCTAATGGCAACACATTTAATCTTGCTTTAGAGAATAGGATTCAGTATTTAGGTACCATTAGAAGCTTACAAGAAGCAGGTAGTCCTCCTAATGGCAACACATTTAATCTTGCTTTAGAGAATAGGATTCAGTATTTAGGTACCATTAGAAGCTTACAAGAAGCAGGTAGTCCTAGGGAACACAGGGAACACACCCTCCAAGCTCTACAACAAGTACTCCATTTATCAAAATGTAGCACAGTATATTCCATTTGCTTTAAAACAAACTCCAAAGAAAACCCCAATTCATGTAGCTTATCATCAGCTAATTTTGTCCATGTACTTCAAAAACCATCATTAGCAAGCTGATACAAATAACACCCTTCTGAAGAACAGAAGGTTTTTAATTTGAAAGGGAATGTCTCTACCCAAGCTTTAGCCTCTAAGGATAGTTCAGCAAATTCCAAATGGATTAGAGGACCAGAAGTACACACTGGCAAATTTACATTGAACATAAAAAGGAAACTAAAGGGGAATCATATTTATCGTTAACCTTAGCAACAACCACAGGTGTACCATATAATAACAATGGAACAACCTTAGCCCAAAAAGCCCAAATAGCAGCTGATGCATAGTTACAGGAAAAATCATAAGAGGGCTGAAGAATACACCGACGCCAGTTTCTCAGCAGTATTAAAATGGCATGTCCAAGACAAGTTAAAGGAAAAAAAGAATACCCAATTAATAAAATGCATTCACCTGATCAATCAAGTGACCATTCATAAACCAAGAAAAATGATGTGGTGGAGGACCTTTAAAAAACACTAAAACTGGGTCTTTCAACAATTTACATTTTAAAACTCCTGGAAACAATAAAGTGCAAAAGAATTCCATAAACGGCTTAAACCAAGGCGAGACCGAGATATCAGCAAGGCATCATCAGCAAAAAAGCCAAATTTGAAACAGGTGTTTGAGACAAACGAGGGGGATGGAAGAATTCACCAGAGAGACAGCTATCACTATCATTTGTATGCAGGTTAAAAAGGAAAGGGGCCAAAGGGCAACCTTGTTGGACACGTCTGTTAACTTAGTTTTTACCTTTCTACAGCTTGTGATTGGCCATGGAGCTAAAGAAATAGTGCATGCAATATTCTTATACCTCACACCTCACCTCCATTTTAATTGTCATGAGCCTGAGGAGAGGTCGTATTGATTGAGAAACCAGATTAGCCGTGGAGGTAGCTTTTGTTTGGCCAGCCCACTTCATTTGTCTTGTGCAGCCATCACTTTCATTGCTGCTTGTTACATCCTTGAGTGGCATGAGCAAAAGAAGAGTTCAGAGTTCCATGTGAGGTCTGCTCCCTTCACCCATTTTTATTTGCTGGCCCAACTGGGAGAAGGGAGCTTGCCCCCCCCTCCCTCCCCAGGTAAGAGACCTACAGTTGTTTCTTCTTGTGACGAAGGAGCTACAGCTCTACAAGGAGATGAAACACTTTCTCACAATATGATTCTATGCATGTTTGTTTCGTGGTCAGTCATTTCTGACTTCAAGAGAACCTATGCATGTTTACTTAGGGATAAGCATGCATAAATTTGAAGACCAGTTTATGCATGCTTACTCAAATGTTAATCCCACTGTGCTCACTGTAACTTACTTCCAAGTAAATATGCATAAGGTTACAGCCTCAAGGTGCCTACTGGTGGGATTACTTGAATTTGAAGGGAACCAGGGGGTGAAATTCAGGAGATTAGATCAATATAAAATTTATTGACCCAGACCGTCCATTCATATTACCTGTGCAGAAGTCAGCAAATTACTTCCACAGAAACATATAAGCAGGAGATGGCTATTCTCTCTCTCTCCCCCCCCCCCAATTCTGCCAGAAGGCCCAGAATCAAGGTCATGTTTTGAGTTTTTGAATTGGGACTGCATTACTATATTCCTGTTACCAGCGTGTTGTGTGCACCTATCTAAAATGTTTTGCTGAATTTCTCCTTGTGAGTACCAGGAACTGAGGGAACTCTCCAGTTTCTCCTCCTCCCCATTCTCGTCCTCTTCTCTTGAGTCTTCTAGAAATAGGAAGCGTAATTCAAAATTCAGGGGACTTCCTGACAATATATAACAAAAAAGATTGGCTTGAATTTTGGAAACGATCATAAAAATAACTCAACTGTATAAAGTAGTGCAGCTGTTGGGATTGACTGCCTGTAGGCTATGAGATTGGTTTGAATGTGGCAAGGAAGCTGGGTAATCCCAGATATGTTTTGGCTACTTTTATTATAACAATTAAATAAGAAGAATATTTAATTCACCAAATTAGGCTGTCAGAAGATGAACACAAAAAACTAGGAAGCATCAAATTTATAAAAGGCTACAGTATTTAAAAGCTCAAGAAAGTCAGAGGACGTAAAAATTGGAAAAGATGTAAATTTTTGTAGCATAGAAATGTATGGATTTTCCAGTCACTCATCCCATTCTGCAGAACATTCCATTGGCTGCCCGTTATCAAGCTCAATTTAAGGTATTGGCTATCACATACATAGCTCTTCATGGCCTTGGTCCCTCTTATCTTCAGGCCCACCTCTCCCCCTATGCTCTGCCACTACAGCTTTACTCATGTGCAACTGGGCAAAATCAACAGTGTGATTTCTCCCACCTTTTTGAATGGCCTGCCTGAGGAGGTCAGGAAAACTCCCACTTTCTGCAAACTATGCAAAACTTAATTATTCAAGGGGGGTTTTCTGCACAGGCAGTAGGGTTACACTACATAAAATGCTTCACAAACTTACTTGGATAAATGATTACAGATGGTGGTCTATACTTCTGGGTACAGTTTACTGTAAGTAGGACCCTTTTATATAATTTTTGCACTGTGGGAATGTGTCATGTTAATAGTTATACTATACTTCAGTTCTTTCTGGTGGTTCCAGACTTCTAAAATCCTACCGCAGTGGTTACCCACTGTCCCATTGTGTTGGATTGTACAGACTCACACTGTAATCCGCCTTGAGTCCCTGTGAAAAAGGCAAACCAGTAATAACACAAATATATAAATGAATAAATACGATTTTAGCTGCCTCTAAAACATCATAGAATTGTTTTATGAAAAGTTACATTTATCAAATCAAACCAACAAACTGATACAGACATTCATTTCATGAAAGTATACCAAATTTGATGGCATGAGATTTGATTAATCTTGAAACACCATTGTCTAAGAAAGTTGTTTGCTCCTTTAAAAAAATAAACCCTGGCCCCAGATTAGCTTCCTTTTGAATTGTATAAAGTTTTTATTGACAAGTTTATAATCCATTAACTGTAGTTAGTAATTGTTTGGAGGCAAAAATGATTTAATTCAGATTATATTGGTCAAGACAGGACAGGTTTCCTAAGAAGTAGGGACTATCATTATAAATAATATATTTTGGTTTTAAGTATGAAATAAAATGGTTTTAATGTTTCTGCATTCCAAGAATGCAGTTTAGAGGGTAGAGATGTATATAATGCATTTTAGAGAAATAGAATTTGGGAGGACAGTTTAAGGACTGTATGCCACTGAAATATACAAATTCCTCAGTTGTGTTATTTATAATAATTACATATTTAAGAAATGTAATTTATCCAGAGTTACCCAGCAAGATTGTCTTCTTTACTCTGATATTTAAAACATCGAATCTCTAGCAATAGCAATAAGGAATAATCGCCCCAGATTTGTGTGGTTAATTTGGTGGATTCTGTATTCAAGATTTCACTTTGATGCATTAAAGAATTTCTGTATTTCTTACATCTATTTGGCAAAGTTTCTTTTACTTGTTTCATGTATTTTTGCCCTACCCTTCTATTACAGGCATTAGTTGCATTTTGTTTATGATACGATCCTGTATCAAATTCCATTTGTTCCTAAAGTTATTTTGGTATGTTATGTAAAATATGTAATTGACCATGCAGATATGGAACTGACTGTTGATTGTAACTCAATGATTGCACCATATTGGAAGAACTGATTTAACCAAATTTGTAAAATGTCTCTTCTAACTAAACATATTTTAATAGAAGTCAGAGATGTGCAAATTGAAGGATGCAGTATATTTATTTGGAATTACATTTAAAGATTGCATTCTATCTTATTTATTTTTAATGTGTTACGAGTTTTCTTTTGTTTTTATTATGTTATTATTGTTTTTGTAATCCCTTTACTTTTTTTAGTTAAAGAAACAAAAGAATCACACACAAATTCTGTTGTACTTGTCAGTTTATCTTGGTAATTGTAGACTGCAGGTGGCTCAAATGTGGCTGTCCACTTCAGCCCTTGCTGAAAGTGAAGAGTGTCAAAATAATTGGGAAATGTGCTAATTTGTCTGGAGTATAAATATAATTGCAAGATAAGTCTGTATTATTCTATGAATCCTCTTGTCTAAGTGTTACAGCCTATGTTGTCTTTGGGAAAACACTGATGACAAGCAGCAGAAAAATCAGTTGTATCTGTAACATGTTGTTAATCACTCCACCTTAAGAACAAAGGCACCATAGGTGCATATCAGAAAAGAACCTCTGTTTTTGTATCTGAATGAATTGTGTGGCTGTAACTACTTCAGCCCTCTCCTGTTTAACACCCCAAGTGAGTAGGAGAACTCTCTTGATATTGTGATGGTGGGGATAACTTGATACTGTGAATGGACTGAGCTAGTTATATCACACTGAAGGAAAAATTCCCCAGGAATAGCATCAGCCAGAATTGGCAGCCTCACCTAGTGAAGTAGTTGATAAAGAGCCCAGTAGCAATTGTAATGATAGAATTGACAATTCAGAGACATTCCCATTTAACAGTGTTGGGAATTGATAGGTTGTGGGTTTTCCCTGACCTTACTTTGTTCTTAAACAAGGCTTGGGGGCTGCTGTAAAAGATGTTTTAGTTGTTCATCACAATAAAGTTGTTCTGAGCTGTTCCTCACTTGATAGTAGTAGTAGTAATTAGAGCTATTACTCAGTCTCTAGGCGGGGGAAATTGCTTTTTTATAAGGGTTTGTGCTATATTTGTCTTGTGTTACCTGCTTAAAAGTAATGTTTTGAAAACATGCATATTTTGTCCAGAGGCCTAGTATTGCCTGTCCAGTTTCTAGAGGATGCAGTTTGTTACAGCAAGTCCTCTAGACATGAGAAGCTGAGAATTTCAGCGCTGCTTGTTCTTTGGTTCAGAAATGAGAAAGGAAGCCTCTCTCTACAGGGCTTTTATCTTGAGAAGACAGCTGTGAATTATTCATTGGCCATGTTTTAACATACAGTTGAAAGGGGGGGTTGTTTTGTTTTGCTCTTCACTGCTCTTTCTGTACCAGTTTAACTTGTTTTTTTGTTTTGTTTTTTTGCTGTGTTCTTCTTCTTTGTTAGCACTAGCAAGATGCAACTCTTATGCTGGACTTCCTATCACTAAAATTTTGCTTCTAGGAGATTTCCTTTAGTGAGGAATTTTGTGGTGTGGTCACCTCACTGGAATTGGGGTGGAAACCCAAGATTTCTCATCTGGGTCACCTTAAAAATAAATACTATAATAATTTAAAATCCAATCAAAGCAGTACTGAGAAATGGTTAAGGCCACATTCATTTGGCATTTGTAGTGGTCATGTTTTCTCTGTTCTTAAAACTGCAAGAGCTTTCCCTGCATGCTTGTTATAAAGAATTTTATTTTGCCGTTCAGCCCTCCTTAGGAGAGAGTAATTGAGGTCAGGATGGTTGTGTGAAGTTCTCTGGGAGAGGGAAAGTGTGATATAAATAGCAAACTCTGGGGTTTGGGTACATTATGTTAATTGCCTTTTGCAAACTAATTTGTCACTCTCTTCCTCTACAAAAGATTCCTGCACCTTTGTGGTACACAGGCTTTGTAATATTTTAAGGATCTTATTAAACACTAATGAAGGGCACTGATAACATTTTGTGTAAATTAAGAACAACATTTTCAGGTACATGTGCCAAACATAATAAATCAGTATCTATATTTAGGCTTATTTATAAGAGATCTCGTTTGCTGAAGTTTTGAGTCGTTGTAATTCCCGCTGCCCTCAACTTTTTGACTTTTGGTACAAACTTTACTTCAGAAATACATGATTCTCCTTCCTTGTATTTATTTTTCTTTCTTCTGTGTTTGGTGTAAGAATGAATAGAGTCAATGTGTAAATATATGTGTGCATTTTTTCCCCTCAGTGGAGTCATGCTGGATTCTGCCAGATGTTTGCTGCTTTACCCCTTCAGTTTTTTAAAAACTTGAAGAGACTTCCATCACCAAAGACAATTTAGAGATCAGAGGCAATTTTTTAAATGTTATGCAAGATTATAAGTCTGATCCTTGGCATGGGTAAACCACCCTTCCCCTCTTACACAGGTTTCAGGGCGGTTTACAACAACATAAAATACAACAACATAAAAAGATAAGGTAAATGTTAACGAATAGATGTACCTACCGCTTGTACAAAATTGTGGTGTCAGGTAGGAGATTATCATGGAAAATACAAAGCAGCATTTATATTTCAAGTTATATGGCCAATCCCCAGTAAGGTATTATCGATTTGTGTTTATTTAAGTATTTTTATCAGGCCCATCATCCAAAAAGCTGGTTCCTGGGATGGTTAAGATAGGGTTGCCAGGTTCATCTTCATCCCCAGCGGGGGACTTGGGGGGGGGGGGTGTTCCTGGAGGGGTAGGGGACGTCACAGCTCCAAACCCCACCCCCATGGGGACGGTCCTGCTGGCTGCAAGCACTTTAAAGGGTCCCTTTAAGTGCACACAGCTGGCGAAACAGAGCCCTGTGTGCCCAATCTTATTTTTTAACATGTTTAAAAATAATAAAAATCCCAGAAAAAATATCAGATTCACAGATACATTACAACAGCAGAAGATAAAAACAAAACAGAGGATATAATATTAACAGTTCAGTGTTATCTTAAAGTACTAATAACACAGTATAATCAGTGAGTGTGAGGAAAAGGAAAAACTACTCACCTAAAGGCCTAAGAGAACAAATACATCTTTAATAGAAAGTGCCATCAAGTCACAGCTGACTTGTGGCCACCTCATAGGGTTTTGAAAGCAAGAAATGCAAACAGAGGTGGTTTGCTACTGCCTGCCTCTGCATCGCAACCCTGGACTTAGAATCATAGAGTTGGAAGGGTCATCTTCTTTGGTGGCTTCTCATCCAAGTAGTGACCAGAGCTGACCCTTCTTAGCTTCTAAGATCTGACAAGATCAAGCTAACCTGAGCCATCTTGGTCAGGGTGAATACAAATGCGGTGCCATGCATGCTTCCAGGAGGGAGGGCATGCCATGACAATAGGCCATGCTATTACCTGTTCCATATCTCACCTCTTAAACAGATGGCGAAAGTCCTCAGGTGATGATCTCAGAGGAAGACAGCCTATTAGAAATATCAAGTGCATGAATAATTGTATCCAAATCCTGCCTCTCAAAGAAGGGTGAAATCTGGTGAACCAGCCGAGGCTCGTTAAAGATGCTCCATACAATACAGGAGATCTGTGTTTGCATTTGGGGATCTGGATGTTACTGTTATTATCTTCATTGGGCATTATTCATTTTACAGGTTTTCCCCATAATTTGTTTCTATATGTTTCTCTTTGGAGTTAGCTGTTGCCAGGAATTGCTTATCATGCTGATTTGTGGTTTAAAAACATAGAGGCTGGCACTAATGATCTTTGAAAAATCAAAGGTGTTGTTGAGTAAAGTAACTAACCATTTAGATCCACTGAGCTCCTTACAAGATTTTCTAGTTGAGTTCTGTGAACTTGGCCTTCTCCATTGATTCCATAGCCTTCATTTCAAGCCTGAATTATTAATGTTATAAATTAAAGCCCTACATCTCTTGATTTTTGGTTCTAAAAAATGAACAATCCCAACTATTATAAGGCCAGGATTATTGGATTGGTTTGTTGTACTGAAAGGTTCATAGGGCAAAAACTAATGTAATATTATTAGATATTGTATGCCACACTTACATCATGTGTTAAGTGATCTGACAGCTTTCCCCAAGATTAATGTGACAAAGTTGCTAAATAATTCTAACTTTCCAAGCAGTTGTTACAGCAACCCCCAGTATTGATCATCCATCATCCAGTATGGAAGCTTTTAAAAAAAAATGGTTATTTGAGGACTAGAACAGACCACAGTTTGACCCAGGAGTCATGCCTGTGGAGTCTCCTGTGTGAGCAAGGAACTTTTCTGTTTCTTAACCAGTGAGGTCAGTGCATAAGAACAAAGGATTATATTTAAGATGCAGCCAGTGACTGAATCTTTCAGAGGATTTGTTGGACTACGGAGACCATCTTTAATCTGCTTTCTCATTTTCTCATGAACTTCCACTCGGTGTTTTACCTGAAAAGAGGAAAGATACATGGGCAAATGTTTTACGTTTCCTGCACTGAACCTTGCAGTGGCTTTCCTAGAAAAAGTACTTCATCACTTGAAAGAAGATAGTGGGTCTCCAACTCCATATTCCCTCAAGTCTGAGAATCTGTAGAAGACAATTGTCTCTCTTCCAGAAATCTTGTTGCCATCTGCCTTTGGCAAGCACTGGAGCAAGCATTACAATTCCTCAAGTTAACTTCTTCCTGTTTTCTGTTTATCTAGTTCCTGTTTTTCTTTGATGAAGCCAAAATCTTAGCTTCATTGGAACAGTGCTTTTTTTGTACCAGCTGTGCATTGAGCTGATAGTTATAACTTATTGTGGTTCCTGGGTTAACTTCTGTTAACTTCTATTAGAGCACTTAGAATTCTGTAGTGTTGACAATAAAGCTCAATATCTTTACAGCAGCCCATCTTATAGATGATATTATCTTGGGTAATGCTGCTCAGTGACTTTGTAGATGAGTGTTGAGTTGAGGACTTCTGTTTTGTTAGCTTATACTCTTCATTCCTGTGCCACGTACTTAATCACTATGCTGCAACTGTACCAGCATTTCTTGGTAAAGTTCTGATTGCTTGTTCCACCCACCCACCCCAAATTGTGTTTCAGGTATCTTTAGCTATCATTTTGTTCTAAAGTAATGTCAGATCTGCAAGCAAGATTTCCCAATCTGCATCTAGTAAGCCTTGGATTTAATGGAACTGCCTCTGCTGTAGCTTTTCTCTTTATGGAGTCTGAAGAAGACCCTGTGGAATCACTCCCATTCCACTTTATACCATTTCCAGGTGGAACACTGTTCCTTAAGAGGCAAAGAAAGTATTGTTTTGGAATTGTCTAATTGATGACGGGCACCTCTGCTGAGAGAATTCCTTTCCTCCCTGTTGTGATTTTAAAAAGGTTAATTGCTTGGGCAGCTCAGCAGTAAAACTGAGCAAATGACTATATATCTGTAAAAACTGTGAAAATTCTCTTTCTGTCAACTGCATTTGCACACATTCTGTGCATTGCCAGGTTCTTCGACCTCACCTGGGCTTTTTATTTTACACTACCCAAAGCAGTGTTAACGAAAACTGGATGTAATGTGTCAGTGCAAAGGAGATGAAAAGCTGTGAAGTATCCTAAGGAAGCCTAAACACTTATGGAAAAACTTTGCTACAAGAAAGAGTTGGGAGGGTGGGATTCAATTTGTGGAAATGATCAGAACTTAAATAGTTGGTTATACATACCAGCTGAAAATATTTTATAAAAGAAGAAGAGAAGAAGAAGAAGAGATTAGATTTATACCCTGCCCTTCACTACCCAAAGGAGTCTCAGAGCGGCTCACAAACTCCTTCCCCTTCCCCTCCCCACAACAGACACCCTGTGAGGTAGGTGGGGCTGGGAAAGCCCTGGCAGAAACTGCTCTTTTTCAAGAACAGCTCTGCCAGAACTATGGCTTGCCCAAGGTCATCCAGCAGGGGCAAGTGGAGGAGTGGGGAATCAAACCCGGCTCTCCCGGATTAGAGTCCACGCACTTTGCCACTACACCAAACTGGCTCTCCAGTAAAAAGTAAAGAAGGCAACATCTTTATGATTCTATGTCTAAAAAGCATTCTCTGGGGTGAGGAGGGGATCGTAATCTTTGTATTTGATGCCCCATGGCCTGCATCTTTTCCTAGCTTAACTACATGTGAAGTAGTTGCAAGCAAAAATTTTTTTATTATACTTCAGATTCACTACAACTTGAGAATGGAAAACAACAGCTGCATGCTTGTTTTGGAACTCTGGAACATATACGTTGGATAAAAGTCAGCACACATTCTGTGTGAACAATTAGTGGAATGGTAAAATTAATAGAAAAATTCACTGATTTTTAAAGAGCTTTGGAAGGCCAAAGAACCAAATTCCCATCTGCTTGTCTTATTCTAGCAGGTTTTTTTGTCATCACCCCTTCAAGTGTTTGAGATTTCTTATTCCCGTTCTTATGATTCCGTATCAGAATTATCATGATATGTCCTGAAATGAGATTGTGTTCTCATATTCCATGTTGGAATGAGGACACTTGAGTCATCAGAGAGCTACGATGTACAGCGCTGACACATACACATCTTTACACCACAGAAGAAAAATTCACAGTGAAGTTCCATGGAGAATAGTGAGCTGAAAGACTATACTTTGGCCCAGGTATAAGTAAATGTTACTTTGTGAGACAAACAATCCCAGCCTTCTCCTAAGAATGGAGTATTATTACTTACAGCAGAATGCTCTGCCAAGACACCTCATGTATTACACAGTGTTGTGCATTCTGTTCATGGATTAACTGAAGTTTTTGTGTGTTCATCCTGATACAGCACTAAAATGTAGTTTCATTTCTGAAAACAGACACTCAGAGCTTTTTTTCCCCCCTCTGACAGTTATTTCTGCTGAATCATTCATTGGAGCCCAGTTTGCCAGAACACACAGCGTTTACTTGTGTGAAATGAAATAGTAATCCCAGTCCAGATGTTACCAGATATTATTCTGTAAAGGGAATGATGGATCATAGAAAGAGGAACCTCAAAGCAGCTCACCCAAGAGGAACTGGTCTTTTCTTTCTTCCAGCAACAGCTGTCAAACACTTCACTTTTCTGACAAAAAGAGAAAATATCTGAGGCCAGTTATAGCAATTATCCCTGTTGATTTATTTTAGAAGTTTGGGTTACATCCTGCTTTTGTCCCCCCACCCTTTTGCTGTATTTCCACATTTCTTCAGACAATTGTACACCTGGCAATGCAGTGACACAGTCAAGTCATGGTATAAATGCTACTGATTCTTGTTTTGTTTTGCAGAACCTACCAACACAATACCAGTTTTGACCAAAGGAGCAAACACATCTTCACGTAAGTCAAATTGTCCCTCTTCAGCTAATTCTTCACACTCAGGTCTTCACTCCACCTTTATCTACAGTTTGCCTGTAGCTAGAGCTTCAGCATGCGGAAGGGTAAAAAAGCAACCATCTGATTTCCTGGAAATCTAAACCTCCACTTCATTTAAAGCAATAAATGAACTCTCCACTAGAGTTTTAGAGACTCTCTCATCTTTAAACATGGCCTTAAGTTATCCACCGCAACAACCTGTCAGGAGTGGTAGAGCTCAAGAGGATGCAGTTTAAAAATAGCAGCCTGCTGGGTGTCCATCCTATATTCTTCTTTAATAGTTTTCTGTTTGGCCCAGCATGTAGATGCCTCTAATTTCCTCTGCTGTTGCATGTGCCCTTCTTGTAGCATGGCAGTGCTGGATTTCAGTGTTTTAATCCGGAGAGTTAAAACGCTCATATCGTAGTTGATGCTCTTTTGCTTTTACTGTTTATGTTGGCTTTGGCTCCTCCATAAGCAAATTGTGCTTAAAAAAAATAGCACACCAAATCTATTTTAAGTTTCTCCTTGCAGGGTTTTTTCAAGGTAGGGTTCACAAAGTACTTACATTTATATGCTCTGTGAATTGCCCCTTACAAAGTCGCAAAATGGTAATTTGCCCACATTCAGGTCTCGCATGCTCCGACTGCATGCTGCTGCTTGGTTCTGCTCATTTGTCAGCTTTGTAGCAATGGAAAGTGGATGATGCATCATTAGCTCTTCTGGATTTTTTCTTTTCTTTTTTTTGTATGACAGAAGCTCAATAGTGGAATGAAATTGCCTGCATTTTTGAGCTAGATCAAAAAAAGGGGGGGCTCAGACATTTGCTTTAAAATTGTCCTTAGCCTGCCACTTGATGAATCCTCTTGGCATGCGTTTGATCTTGCATTTAGTTAAGGAGATCTTCAGTCACACTTTAAACTGATCTTAAAACTGTTATTGTAGGGAAGATTAGCAAAAAGTTGACAATGTCAGAAGCCTAGACAATTCTGATTTCTATCTTAGTTCTACTTACTTGTTAGTTTCCAGGTTCATAAACTCTCTTGACAGCTAGCATGGTATCATTCCCTATTTATCACTTTCCAAGCCACTTCAAGTTGGATTTCTTTTCACTGAAAACTTCTTGCACCTGACTGCCAAGTTTTGACACTAAACTCGCTTCTCTGCCCTGAATATTTCCTAAAGGAGGCACTTCTTATGGACTTCATAGAGCCATCTAAACATAGCCTTTTCCCCAGGTAGTATGGAGTCTTCACATCTATTTTGTTATAAACAAGAAAACGAATTGTCGTTTTTTACCCCTGCCCTTATACATAATCCCTTCCACAATGGCTGATCCATTGTGCTGTTAGAAACAACTGAAAACATCTTCTCAGATTCTGCCAGGTTTCCGCCAA
Source organism: Lepidodactylus listeri (assembly GCA_029233225.1). Lineage (NCBI taxonomy): Eukaryota > Metazoa > Chordata > Lepidosauria > Squamata > Gekkonidae > Lepidodactylus > Lepidodactylus listeri. Next base: position 128,425,794 of record JARCFY010000004.1, read on the forward strand.
CTATAGTAGCGCTTTTCCCCACAGCTTGGCTAAGACATCTTGTACTTACTTCGAAGTTTCTTGCTTTCCAGAGCTTTTTCCTTTTATTTTTTAAAAATCATTTCCCTTTTCTGGAAAGGCTAATTTCAGGCTAAAGCACAGCTTACGGATACCCATTATCATCTTGCCTTCTATATATTGCAGAGCCTATAGAGAAGATATCAGCCTCCACTGAAGGAACAAATACATCTTCCTGTAAGTACATAATGATTAGCAGTCTTAGTGAATTCATGGTATACATTTTTTCCAGTTCAGTAATATACAAAGACTGTATTCTAATTGCCAGGGGTGCGACTTTTTTATTTTTTTATTTTGCAAAGCTTAAGAGCCAAGTAGGTTTTTCAGGATCCAGTTTACAGAGAAAGATAAGAGTTCTTGCAAGCTAGTGAAAAGAAGAATCCTAGTCTGGCCCCTCCCACTCTGCTACCAGGCCTCAAAGTACTCGTTATTGGTTACTGAAGTGCTTCATGGCCTAAGGCCTCATACTTATCCAACCGCATCTCCAGATATACTCCCATGCCCCAATTATGCTCCCCAGGCAGCCTTCTCCTGGCATAGGACTGTTCGTCTGACAACAGCTAGGATCTGGTCAGTAGTGGATCTGTTCCCTTGGAGTGGCCTACCAGGTTGCACCTCTGCTCACTACATTCAGGAAGGCGAGTAAGACAGTTTTCTTTCAGAGGGCACTTGGTGGAAGTTAAACTGTTTTGGCAGATTTGGTGGCATTTTTAATTTTGTGCGCTTTCAAGTTCGTTTCCTGGACAGTGAGATTTGTGTCCTTGCAACTGGGTGTTGCACTGTTGGCTGCCTTGAGTTTGAGGAGATAAAGTGCTATATGACTGCTTTAAAGATATATCTCTCAGGATGGATGGAGTTCTGGAAGAGAGTGGCATTTTGCTGTGCCAGAACTCTGGAATTGATCAGAGAAGGTGGAATGGCTTATGAGATTCACTCTGGAACATCATAAGGAGGTCTGTGATTTTTGGTGGTGTTTTTACACAACATCCATGGTGCATGCCACATCCCATGAGAAAAGCTCTCTAAGGCAATAAAAGCACAAATACCCTGTATTGTTATACTATCAGGATGTGAGGCTGGGGTCTTCCACAGATCCTCATCCACTTTGATCTCTGTTTTCCATTTGAAGGATCTTCTAATGGAATGAGGAAAAGTGTTTTTAACGGTTTCTCACTTCATTGGATACCCTAACTAGGGTTGCCAGCCCCCAGGTGGGAGCGGAGGATCCCCCGATTTTGTGGGCTCCTGCCCTACCTCCAGCAGCCACGACCTGGCATGATGTCCCCGATGTGATGATGTCACACAGAAGTAACATCTTCACACCAGGGATATCACACGGTGACACTCTGGTTTTTGGAGCAAAACTCTATGATTACCATAGAGTTTTGCCCAAAATACCAGAGTGTTGCCGTATGATAGCCCCAGCATGGTGACATCACTTCTGTGTGATGTCATCATGTCGGGGATGTCATGTACAGTGATGCCGCCCTACCCCCCCCCCCCCACACACACACACAGAAAGCTCCTTCCCACCCCCCATCAGCAAGAGCAAAGTACCTGGCAACCCTAACCCTAATCTGAGAATGTGACTGGAATTGCTAGAATGCAGCATCTCAAGCCTGAGGCATCTAACCTTGAAAGGAGGAAAATAATTTTATCATCTCTTTCCATGCGTGAGGGGGAATCTGTGGCTGTGGCTTGGTGGTAGAGCATCTTCTTGGTATGCAGAAGGTCCCAGGTTCAATCCCAGCATTTCCAGTTAAAAGAATCAGGTAACAGGGGATGTGAAAGACCACTGCCTGAGACCCTGGAGAGCTGCTGCCAGTCTGAGTAGACAGTACTGACCTTTATGGACCAATGGTCTGATTCAGTCTAAGGCAGCTTCATGTGTGTTCAAGCTGGAAGCTGTCAGCATCAAGGTAGGATTTGAGGCAGGAGACAGAGAGGCAAAATAATACATTAACTGCACTAGAATAGTCTGCTTATTTCTGCTGTAGAGCCAGAACTTGCTGAAAAGTAACGGGTGTGGGGCTTGCTGTGGAAATGTTTTCAGCCTCACTGGGAACAGCCACTTCTAGCTGACAGGTTTCTGCCTCTGCTGCTATCCCACTCCTCCACTGCTTGAGAATGCACTGGCTTGTAATCAGTGGAGCATTTCTGTGGATGGAAAGGAGCAGTAATTCGGGGTTCATTTCAGGCTGCAGCAGGAGGTGAGAAAGTCATGCTGTATGGATGGAAATTCTTCACTCTGCAGAAACCCTCTGGTAGAACCAGGGCACTGAAACTACAGTGAGACTGAGTGATCCAGCTGAGCTGGAAAGGAAAAAGTACAGATGAAAAGAATCAAAGGAGACACTTTGTTTCCTAGGCTGCTTATGAGGATCTGTTGACCCCAGGAACAAAACCTGAGGGACTCAGCATACTGAAGGAGGAGGGGAAGTGGGAAAGCCCTCCATTATGAAGTCCACCGACAGCTGGATCCATGCCAGTATTTTCCTAATGTCAAGGAGCTCCGGTTAATACATATAAGTAGAGAGCGACCAAGGATTAGCCTCTGAAGTCATATTATACAAAAATAAGGGAAAACCTGTAGAAGCCCCTTGCTTTGGGGTTGGCACAGCAAGGTGACATTAGTGGCTCTGTCATTGCGCTTTCTTTGTTTTGTGCAGTGCTGGATTCACAATGAGTAAATTTGATTTGCTTCATCTGGATTTTGGGAGGGGGGGTCACATGGACATGATATGCATTGGTTGCACAGATTATTTTCATTTTTCAGGATGCCCACTGTTTTTATAAGGCAGAGTCCCCTATTGCCCTATTGTTAATCCCCTATTGCCTTTCTTGGACATGCGAGCAGAACTTCACACACAAAATTCCATAAGTGCCTTTGTGTGGTCTAGCAGTTGCGTTCTGGGATGGTAGAATTGTATCATGTTTAGATGGTGGTGACCTGCAAGAGTGTCTAGGAAGGCTATAGTCTCCTGTTGAGGCGACCTTGGGGAAAGTAGCCCATCTACACAATAACTCTGAACCGATCTGGAGGGGTCCAGTGTACTAGCCTTGAGAGCTGGGAATCCATCTTTCTCCACCAACCTTGATTGTCTAATTCTCTTTCTTTTAGCATGGTAGCACGGACCAAGTGCTCCGAACTAAATAGACTGTTGAATTGATCCATGGTGACAGCTTCCATGTTCTGTAAAGCCTGTTGTGCAAAAGTACAGATGAACTATTTTTAGGTGCCCTTAATTCACATTCAATACCTTTTACAGAGGTAAAATGTTTAATTTATCCCAACAACTAGAACTTGATGGCAGTGGAACTGAGAAGAAAACAGTTAGCTTCGAGACTTAAAATTTCAGTTCATACGGTCTTTGTAGGTATTAGACTCATTGCTACTTTTAACTGTTGTCACAGGGTTTTGTTATAAAAGTCACAGGAAATGTTTTTACAGGATTTTTTTTTTCTTTTGCAGTTAGGGAAATGTAAAAGTGAAGTGTAAATTAGTCTTTATCAGTTGCATCATAAAGGGAGGAAAAATTGACTAAATTAAAGCATCACCCTTCTAAAAAGACAGATATCTACAGGACTGCACATGTTAGAACTGATGGGAGATCAAAACCAGTAGTTATGAGCAAAATTGGAATGCTAACAATTTAAAATTGTTTGAAACCCTGAAAGGCTAAACAAGGTGAAATCCCTAAATCTTTTCTATGCATAATTGTCTGGACAAAAGTCTCATAAATTTCAGCACAGTTTTTTTCATCTAAGCATGGTTAGGAACAGTATGCCTTCTTAAAATGTTCTAAAGAAGAGAACATGCTGTTTGCTTTTTCACAGGATTTGTACAACTGTTAACAGCGACCATAGGTTGGGAGATTATTTTACCCTTGATTTTAAGGGTTTGCATCAATGGTACCTGTTTGTCTCTGAAATCATGCTAAGGGGTTGGTTCCACCCTTTCCAGCCATTTATGGCTCATGACACAAATACCTGAAGGACCACCTCTGCCAATATATGTCTACCCTCCAGTAAAGCTTCTCCCAACAGCTTCTTCTTGTTTATTTATTTATACACCACCTTTTCCCGGAATGGGTACCAAAAGCAGTTTACATCATTCTCCTCTCTTCCATTTTATCCTAGCAATTATCCTGTGAAGTAGGTTAGGCTTAGAGTGTGAAACTGACCCAAGATCATTATCAAGTTTCCATGGCAGAGTGGGGGTTTGGTCCTGGGTCTCCCAGATCCTACTTGCTAGGGTTGCAAGGTCCTACCTGGCTGCCAATGAGGGACTGCAGGGTCTGTCCCGGGATCTTCTGGAGCATGCGCGAAGCATGCCTACTGCAGTGTAATCACCAGGAAGTGACATCATCACATTGCTGATGTTGGGTGGGACACTCTAGTTTCTGGGCAAAACTCTATGGTTTGAGCCCAATTTTACCATAGAGTTTTGCCTAAAAACTAGAATGTCACCCCCCAACATTGGTGACATGATGACATGTGATGTTCCAGGTTATGTCTTTAAGTTGCATTTGGGGGTATTTGTGGGTGGGGTTCCCCCCACCTGCCAGCTAGCTGGCAGCAAAAAGAGGTCCACAAAAGCAGGGGAACCCCCACCCGGACTGGGGGCCTGGCAACCCTACTGCTTCCTGATCCACTACACCGGCTTTTGTCTTTCCTCATACACTGAACTCACTGGAAATCTGGTCCATGGCCTTTCCTGTGATAGTTCCAGCATTATGGAATGGGCTGCCGCTAGAGCTATGGCATATACCCTCCCTGACTACTCTCAGGAAACGTAATAAGACAGCTTTATTTCAAAGAACTTTCTGTTAACTGGTTGACATGTTTCTTTGGAGTATCTTAGGTTCTGATAGAGCATGCACAGATTCGGCATTCAGTGGAACACAAGGCTCTATGCTAGCAGGTATCAACAGTGATCCATGCATCCATGGAAGAAATTTACCCCATTAGGTAAAAAAAAAGACACTATACTAATGGCTATACTGTTTTGTTAATGATATAGAATTGGTATTATAGGGATTTTTAGAATACCTCAATAACAGCATTCAACAACAACAACACAAAATCAATACTGATGTACTTTGGTAGGGCTCTTTTTAACAAATGTGTTTTTCTTCTTTTGTTGTACTGTCAGTGAGCAAAGGCTTTATTTCTGATTTCAAGCTGTTTTATCTCAATCGGCCGTTTGGAGCTGAAATGAGCCATTAAGGAAAACTCTGCCATCTACTTTTCAAAGTAACAAAGATTTTTGTTGCTATTTTTATCATTTTGTTTTTTAAAAAGGGAGCAAAGAAAACTGCTCAGAAGCAAAAGGGCGGCACAGTAATATGATGTGGATATCAAAGGTCTGCATCGAAGGCTTCAAAAGAGAGAATATGTGCAAGCAGAAACACAAAGAGAATTAGTGCAGTTCCACTTGTGCAAGATCTTGCGTGCTTTTCTCCTTTTATAGGACTAGAAATTGGTTGTACCAGATCCTGTGCAAGCAGAAATGCAAGTGGGGGTAAAATAAGTATTACTTATTTTGTAAATCTTTTTCTTGTGTTTCTGCTTGAGCAAGAGCTCTAGCACAAGTGGAAATTTTGCTCTGGATCCAACCTAGTTGCAAGATCCAAGTTGGGAAACTCCTGGAGATTTGAGGATAGACCTGGGGAGGACAGAGTCCTCAGTGGGGTACAATGCCATAGAGTGCACCCTCCAAATCATCAGTTTTCTCCAGATGAAGTGATCTCTGATCTCTGTGGTCTGGAGTAGAGCTGTTACTCCGGGGTATCCTCAGGTCCCACCTGGAGGTATGCTTCCCTAATCCGGCTCCATGAAACTTTGAGAATGAAATAACTTTCTAAGTATTCAGTTCCTTAATTTTGGAGCTCCGAGGACCTGTAAAAAGAATTGGCATCTAGAATTCATGACTGGATTGTGTTTCGGTTGCTGTTGGGAAATCTGATCTGCATTCCAATGAAGATACGTACTTGAAATAAAGCTAACTGAGGACCACTTTACATAGGAATGCTTTAGACTTGAAAATCATGCGATGTAGAAAAACAGCTTGTATTCCTCTTTGTGAAATAAATGGGTATGCATATGTGTTACCTGTGGCTGAGGACAGACTGGCAATCTAAAGCGGAGGCAAAGCGGAGGGAACTGGAGCGGGGGGAAAAACCCACGGAGCTGGCCGTTCACACTGGCCAGAGCAATGCGGATCAGCGGCGATACGGAGCGTTCAGACTGCCACGGAGCGTTCAGACTGCCGCATAGCCAGCGTGTGCGGCTCGCGCGCGCCGTGGCACTTTTTTTTGTTTTCCTTTGATGTTTTTCGCATATGCACATAACTTTTTGCCGGTGCGTTCACACTTCCTCCGGATGCCTCCCGCTTCTTCCAGTTCACACTGTTTGGAAGCGGGAGGCATGCGGAGGAAGGCCCCTGAACACCGGGTAAAACCGGTGTCCTGTTAAAGCGAAAGGAAAGCGACTGGGAGACGGGTAAGTACGCAACGGAGCCGACGGACAGATGCGCATGTCTGAACGTGCTCCTTTCCTCCGTTTGCGAACCGTGCCTGCCCCGCTTTAGATTGCCAGTCTGTCCTCAGCCTGTGTATCTACCTGCCTACCTACCAATTCCCATCTTTTATGTTTCACATCATTGTGAGCTAAGAAACCAAACAAGCCAGGATAAGGCTTTGCGTGTGTAGCTCTGGGCATCAGGTTGAATTGATTTTAAATCAAGATGTTTTAAATAATCAAGAAGAAAAACCAATTCAAATCATTGATCAATGAAGTTTCCAGCTTCTTAATTCATATATTTCCCGAACAGGCATGCATACAGATTGATTGCTATAGCAATTAAAATGTATTGGCTTGCACCTAAATAGGGTCTTCATACAACTTAAGGCCATAATCAGATACTTTTAGTCATGCCCCCGTGAGAAGTCTCAGAATTATATCTGCTTTGAGACAAGAAGTAGATTTTTGCTTGGCTTTCTGTTACATATGGAACGATAAGGCCTGTCTCCACTTTTTATTCACTCCCCCCACCCATGTTAGGTAGCAGACTATGCTGCAGTTCTACAGAAGTACAGGATATGGTTTTGAGCATAGTGTTGAACTTTCCAATAACCTTGGGCTGCCCTCTTATTATTACAAGCAGATCAAAGCCAGCTGAGCTGGATTCCCCCACCTAGTACAGACACGTTGTAGCCTATTGAACCCCCTGAAATTTTGCTTCTGGAGGCTCTCACAAACAGCATGGGGGGGAAAGGGGGGATTCAGCAAAAATCATTCATTTCCTGCTCCAACAGAAGTTCCATTCCACCAGCACAACCTACAGGCCTGTCTCCATTCCTCACTTGTTTAGTTTCAGGCTAGAACATGGGAGACCCAGATTTGAATTTCCACTCTGCCATGTAAGTTTGCCAGGTGACCTTGGGCCATTTGCTCTCTCTTAGCCTAACATGCCTCACAGGATTGTTGTGAAGATAAAATGAAGGTGGGGGAACAATGTTCTAAGCAGCTTTATATCCCCATTGGGAAGGAAAGCAATGTATAGATATCTAAATGAATACATAAATTTTGATTCAGCCCATTTTTTATGAAACAGCAACAAATTTGTAGGTCTTATGGCTGCAAATATATTCTTGAGACTGTATAAGCAGCCTCTGATGAAATATCTGAAGCTAGAAGGACAGTAAAATGACATTCTAATGATTATAGTTGGAAAGTTCCTCAAATGTTGAAGTGTTTGGTTAGAAGGCCTCTAGTCAGTAAGGCTCTTGGGATGTCAGTTATGGATTCGACAGGTATGTGCTTCTTGACAAATGTACCACTGCACGACATGTACTTACGTATGTCGGCACATTCACATGATTTAAAAAAAAAAATACAAAGACAAAATACAATAATACAAAATGTGTTTAAAAGGTCAAGTGTGAAGCAGCACTAATTCCTACTGGTCCTTCTTTTATTTATTGAGGTGCTGTCTGTGTTGTCTACTCTGTCACAAAGGCTGGGGAGTGGACAACACATTTTTTTAGAAGATAATGACACAGAGAGAAAGTATGTGGATTTTCATCCAGTTAAAACTTCCTGTTTCAGTTCATAGGAATACAGTGGCGTCATTTTTGTATTTTTAAAATATGTGCATGTGTGTGTGTGCACATGGAAGTCATGGCGACCTCTGGTGACTGACCCCTACTGGGGGCCTGGAGGATATTCAGATAAGTGGCTGCATAAATCCTGCCCCCACCTTCTGGCTCTGTTATTTCAAGGAGGCCTCTCATCCAAGTACTTGCCAGAGTTGGCCCTCTTAGCTTTCGAGATCTGACGAGATTGGGCTTGCCTGGGCTATCCAAGTCAGGGCAATATATAGAGGCTTTTTTGAGAGGCACAGGATTCTAGGTCAATGTAGCACCTGTTTGTGAAATACAATATCAACTTAAACTACTGAGTGGGTCAAAAAAGAGTTTAGAAAAAGCAAAATTAGGGGGTGTGGTTCTATGTGAAAACTTTTGACAGTAGGAGCAGTACATGCTGTCACTTTACAACTCTTCTTTCGCTGTTCTGCAGCCCAGATAAATGACTTACACTAGTATAACAGTCTTGATCCGGGTTATTGAGTTTCACAGGGAAGTCTTACATGCATTATCCTTTTGAGATAAAACAATTAATAACACAGTCAGTTCTGTGGTTTTTTTCCAGTGGAGGTCAAAGTGGTAAAAAGGCAATGAGAAGGGTGAACAATATCAGAGCTGGAAGAAGCTGACTCTGCAGTCGTAAAGGAATAAGGGGGAGAATGTATAATGAGTGAATGTAGCTGGTAAAAGGGAATGGGTATTAACGGCTCTTCGCTATCTGCATATTTTCTGTGCATAAAGAATAAATCTGTGTGACTGTCGGCTGAGACAGGGCAGACTGACAGTAGAAGTTCAAGAATTTTAGCCTCTGTATACTTATATACATGGGATGGAATTGCATTTCTAGGGGTTTTCTTAGCATAAAGAATATGGTACGCATGCTATTAATGTTTTATTATTATTTATTATTTATATGGTATGATCAATGTTCACAGCACTTTGTAGCAAAGAAAAGAGGGTAGCAAAGAAAAGAGGGAGGGTGAGAGAGCACCAAGGAGGTTGCTATCAACAGAATATCAGTAGATGGGAGAAGCAAGGGGAAGAAGATTACTATGTAGCTGTTAAAGAAGTCTGTGGGTGAGGTAAAATAACACAGCCATTGTGGAGTAGTGGGTTAGAGTATTGGATTGTGGGAGGCCTGAGTTCAAAGCCCCATTTTGCCATGTAGCTTATGGTTCATGGGTGACCGGAGACCACTCGTTCTGTCTTAGGTAAGTCACCCCACAGGGTTCTTGTGAAGATAAAAATGAAGATGCGAGAATCATGTATATTAATCTGAGATCCTTGAAGTAAGGTTGTGATAAAATGTAGTAGAGAGATACAAAAGGTGGGTTTTGAGGAGGGAGATGAAAAGGCAGGGAGTGGTAGAACCTTATGAGTATTCAGTGAGGGTTCTGTTGAAAGAGTAGGCACCTGCAAAAGAGAAAGAGTGGAGTGAGCATTCTGTACCAGTTGTAGCTTCCAGACACTCTCCAAGGGCAGCCCCATGTAGAATGCACTGCAGTAGTCTAATCTAGACATTATCAGGGCATATGCCATAGTGGCAAGATCTTTTTTTCCCCCAGGAAGTGCTTCAGCTGGCAACAGTCTCTCCCCAGGCATTTTTAAAGCTGAATTTAATGTTTTTGATTGTTCCTCCTTTGGGGACCCTAAAATGGGTGGAAAGGTGGCATAAAATGTTTTGAATCACTAAATTAAATAACATTATGTTGAGAGTGTCTTCCATTCATCATTACTGAATTGATAAAACTACCTTTAAAAAGAGAAAAGGTGGGGGGGGGATAAAACTATCTTTAGAAAAAATAATATGAAAAGGGATGAGAAGCCCATGCAGGGTTTGAGGAAGATTGTCACTCCATCATTTCAATTTGCTGATTGTAAAAGGGCAGAAAATAGTTTTTATAACGTGGATTTCTTTGTTTTATAACTGTCACTGTCACCTGTCTGAGAGCTACCATTAGATTAGTAGAATGGAGACTTGACTTTTGAATCCCAGTTCTCACAGAGAAGTTGTCGCCAGATTTGTTGAAATGAACTGTTTGACCTTCTGCCTGCAACCCACCTTCCCAGGAGTTGTTTTACACAGTTGCAGCTTTTTAGTTCACTCAGTACATGCCCCTTTGGAGCAAATTACCCAATATGTATCTCACACTTTCGTGCTTTTATGCTATGAAGCAAGTGGCTGGTTTCAGGTGGCTTCCTTAACTAGATGCAAATGAGAATCATTGCATCCCCACCCCCCCCACCCCCCGTGCCTTTCATTTTTAAAATGTTAGGAACTGTGGGACAGATGACAGGTTGTTTTTTTATTTCATAATTCATAGTTCTGATGCTCATGAGATTGTCATCTATGCAAAACAGGGAAAATTATTGTATTTTTCATGACAAAAACACCCCATCTTTCTCACTTTTATAATTATTTTCCACTGTATTTCATACTTAAGCATAGCTTGGCAGTTCATAATTGTGTTGCCACCTCAGTCTGTTAAAAATGCATGATAAGCAAGCACACCAAGCTCATTTAGATTGTCAGGAAGTAAGTTGTGGCCTTGGAGTCATTGTGATTTATGGATTATGGATATTTGGGAGATGTCAGTGTTTCTCTTCAATGAATATATACATATATAAATACTTGCATGTTTCTTCTTTTCAAGATTCTTTTTCTCCCTACCTGCTTGCCCCCCCCCCCCCCTTTTTCTTGCTGTGAAAGTTTTGGAATATAGTTTGTTCTCAGACCTGGCCAAAGTGAGTCTTTCTATTTCATGAAACACGTTATTAAAATCTCTTATCAGTCTAGCTACAGTTCAACACTTGAAACCATCTGTGGTGATGAAGGAAGATTATTAAAATAATCTCAATAAATCAGAATGTCACTTGCCACCTTACCCCACATAGTTGTCGGAACATTTTGGAGTTGTCAAAACCAGTTTGGTATAGTGGTTAAGAGTGCAGACTCTAATCTGGGAGAACTGGATTTGATTCCCCACTCCTCCACATGCAGCTGCTGGGTGACCTTGGGTCAGTCACAAATTCTTTCCACACTGTTCTCTCAAGATCAGCCTTCGAAAGAGCTCTCTCAGCCCCACCTACCTCACAGGGTGTCTGTTGTGGGGAGGGGAAGAGAAAGGAGATTGTAAGATGCTCTGAAACTCCGAGTGAAGGGTGGGGTATAAATCCATTCTCCTCCTCCTCCTCCTCCTCTTCTTCCAAGTTTAGGTCAGTTATTCAGGTGAGACCAGGTTTGAGGGTCCAACCAAAATGTGCACAAAGACAGGTAACAAGAAGGCAGAGAGGATATTTGAATGTTTTCTAGTCTTTCCTGAGTCCTGGCTCACCCTTTTAAAAGTGCAGCTTTCATGTTTCTGCTGTTTTGAAGCCTGTTTGTTATTTTGGGATGGGATTTGATATTTAGAAAATGTATTGCTTATTTCAAAAATGTTTATGTCAGTACTCCAGGGAACCTGCCCAAGGTGACTTACAAAATAAAACATAGTGAAAACATAGAACATTAAAAGTTGTTAATTAAAACCCGACATGTTAAAAGAACAGCCTCTTAATTAAAAGCCTGGGTAATGTTTTGGCCTGGCACCTAAAAGAGAGTAATATAGTCGTTAGGCAAGCTCAAGGGGAGGGGCATTCCATAGGCTGGATGCCACTACTGAAAAATCCTTCTCTGTGGTTGCCACGTGCCTCACTTCTGAAGGCTGGGAAACAGCAGGGCTTGTGAGGCAGATCTTAACTGGGAGGAGGAGAGGAGGTGGTCCTTCATGTGCTGTGGTCCCTGGCCATTTAAGGTTTAAAGGTAAGAAGAACCAGCACTTTGAAATTACCTGGAAACAAATGAACAGCCAGCGCAGATTTTTCAGCACAGGGATGACATGAACCTTGTATCCCAGCCCGGACAATAGCCTGGCTATTTTGGACCAACTGAAGTTTCTGTACAATTTTCAAAAGCAGCCCCTGATACAGCACGTTACAGTAATCTAACCTGCATGTAGTCAGAACGTCACTGTGGCCAGATCACAGATTTAACTGGCCTCTTGAAAGGATATTGCAAATGGAGGTTGTTGTGTAACTTCCACATTACTGACGATTTTATTTGTTTAAAATATTTATCTGCCACTTTATCTCCTCAGACCTGTTGGTTACAACTGGTTTTTATTGGTGGTGGCATCCCAAGGGTAAATCTTAGTGACATATTATGCAAAGAATAAACTCCTGATATCATTACCAAAAATTGCAAGTTCACGTCCTTGAACATCCCACAATGTAGAAATCTCCAGGAAATATGATTCCATTACATCAAAATTCAGCTTCCAGGTACTAGGAAGAAGCAGATGATCATAAAATGCTAGGCTTTTGAGCTCTCCAGCATTGTTTGCACCAGATGTTTGGGACTAAAAGCCCATTTTGCACTGAATCTAATTATATCTGCAATATACTCAGCATTCTAAATTACGAACTGCAGACTATGGGCCTATTCATTATGCCCTGAAAAATCTTTTCACCCCTTTCCCTTCAGTGTCTTTTTCATTTTTTATACATTTTTTTATACTTCATCTATCCTGATGAAGAGTCTTGGGGAACTTGAAAGCTTGCTATTTTGTGGGGTTTTGGTTGGTCCTAACAAAAAGCTCATTTTTGGAATTTTTCTACAGACCAACATAGCTACCTATAACTCTGTCAGCTGTTGAGCTGTAGACCATGGTTTCAATGAACAAAATAGACATCAGTGTTACATAGACTAATCACACCATCACTCATCTTTCTGGCAACAGAAGGAAGTTAAATTGACAGTCTTTCTATTCAGTCAGTATTGGTTTAGTGGAGATATTTCTAATTTAGGGGAAAATATTCAGAACTAAGATTAACTGAGATTATTCAGAACCAGATTAAAAAATATAATTGCTGGCAGTGTGAAATGATACAGTATATGATCAACAGGTATCTCATATGAAAGGGTAAAAATCCCTCAAAAACAATATGAATAAAGGAAGACCTTATAGATTATTATCTGGGGGGGGGGGGTAATATTTAGAATCTGTCCAAACGTTTTCCTAAAATATGTCAAACATATATTTAAACTATGCTGTTTATCTGGTTAATAGATACTGCTTTCCCCTCAACTATTCTAGTACACCATCATCATCCCATTGTATTTATTTTGCAGCTAGAATCCCACTGTTCTTGCTGACCAAGCTTAGAAATAGTAAATACATCACATTTTGGGTCTTGAACTGTCACACTGAGGTTGCAGTCACATGCACCAGTTGAAGCGGAGGGGAAGCGAGGCTATTCCCTCTGGAAGAATTAGACCCACAGTTGCGAGATCACACAGCCCTTTGTTGCTGCAGGCCCAGCCCGTCACTCTGTAATCAGGTGCAACAGCGGATGAGTCGTTTGGGTTTTTTTTTGCCATTTGTTTCCCACGCGCATGAACAAGGAATTGCACCTCTGCACTGGGGGCCCCCTGTGGGTATGTGATGTTGCACATAATATGGGGGGGGGGGGAACAGCACCGAGCTGGGATGGCCTGATCAAACCATCCCAGCAGTTCGGAAGCGTGATTGTGTCATCAGACAGGGGAAAGTCCGTTCATGGCCCATCACAACCTGTTTACTACTGGATTTTCCCTGGTGCCTTTTAACTCCACTTCTGCAGCGGAGTAGTGCGGGTTGTCAATGGCTGTGGGATGCTTCCCAGATGTTGCTGTCTGATCATGCCCTTTTGATTCGTCAGGCAATTGTACCTATGTCGGATCTTCTGGCACATATGATTGCAGCCTGAGGTATGTGTCGTTCCCTCCCCCTATGCCATTATTTGTGTTGACTTGTCATGATATTGGCCCTTCCCTTCCACACAAAATATCTGTGAGTTAATATCATTTTACTCTGCTATCAATTTCAACAAATAGTTAACTATTTGTTTCAATATTATTCAGTGGTGCACCCTGCAGTCAGAGTATTGGCTCTGCTTAGGCTGTCTAGCAGCCTTTCATGGGAAATAAGACATACACTTTTTTTGTCCAGGAAGATATGACAATTTTATCTCCTCTCAAGGACAGAGTCGTAGGACATGATTTATTCTCTGGGTGAGTGTGTGTGCTTGTTAGATGACATTATCCTATGTGGTTACACACTAGTTAAAAAGGGCATACAGTGCTGTCATCTGAAATTTGATGGAACAAAGCTTGTATTCTCATTTAACTATTTGCCTGGTTCTCTGCTATAAGGAAGGGGGGAACTCAAGAAGGAGACAGAGAAGTGTCTGAAAGCTTCATTTTTCAGTTTGTCAGGTTTCCGCTAGCAATAAGAGACTGGTGAGGAATAGGTTCGCTGGTAAAATTGGGGCTTGGGTGACTAATTTCCTCGAACTTCCTTGCAAAGCTACAACTTGATTGTAATGAATGAAATGGGACACATCCGTCCGTCCTGAAGGACACATACGTATGTCTGCCCCCCCCCCCCCCCCCAGTTTTCATGCTTTATCTGGTGTAGTAGTGAAATGGATTGCTTGGATTTGTATGATGGTTTCTGATGGATTGCTTGGATTTGTATGAGGGTTATGGAGCAACTTCTCAGTATAAGGAAAGAGGCTGTTTCACAGATACACAACACATCATTAGTTGTAGGGCAGTCCCACGTAAGCTTCTGTCACAGATGACACAAATTTTTACTTTAATAGCATCTAAATTGTAACTGAACAGACCTCTGTAGAAGTGTTCAGAAGAAGGCCAGGTGCAGAAATACAAATTGTGGTTGAAAGGGATAAATTTTGTTCCATTTTGGCCAGGAGCACTCAGGAAGTTTAGGATTGAAAAGTGAATCATTTAATCGTGTGTTGTCTTGCAACAGATCTGTCTTTTCTGTTCTGTTTATGTTACCTGGGGATCTATGAAAAGGACACGTAGATACCTGCCTTTCAGGAATTAGGTAAAAGAAACATTCCAAAGATCTTCCCAAAGAATTACTCATTATGAAACACACGTAATCATGAATATGTCTGGATGCTCTGATTAGGCTTGTCTTTGGTGGATTGCTAGGTTCCTCAGGCTCAGAACCTGGGGGCGGAGTTTGGAAGTTCAGGGATGGCACCATTAAAGCAGGGGACAGGGCCTGTTAGCATCTGCTCATTTCTCTTTAGAGGCAATCTCAACTGTCTTCTTTTTGCTGGTCTCCAGTGCCCTTTCCCCTGTATGATTTCAAAATATATTTTATCATGCCTCTCTTGGTGTCCGCATCCTTAACTTCTCCTGTACATAAAAGGCAAGTAATACTAAGTTTAAAGAAGTGGTCTATAGTCCTTGAAAGCTTATGCCGGAATAACATTTTGTTATCCTTTAAGGTGCCATAAGAATCTTGTTTATTTCTGAGACTGGAAAGATGTGTTAGAGTGAAAGAAAGCTGTGAGGCCATTGTTGATTATGCGTGCACCTTCCTGCCTCTTAATTCCTTTCCCTGGAGACCTTGAGGAAGCAGCTGAAACCATCAAAACAGGTTGGACTCTGCAGTGTGATCATGTGGTAGATCCTGTGTACAGGGGTCCCCAGGCATTGTATGAATCTGGGCCCAACACAAAGATTTACCAAATCCTATGCATAGTGTCAAAGCACATGACTGGGAACCAACGCACTGGGGTTTCCGCAGTGCATTTTCTATAGCTTCAGTGTGCCTAATGGTTGTGTAAATAGGCCCATATGGAATACTCCATTACTTGCATTTTCCTGTTAAGCCCCCATTTAACTCATAATTCCTCTAAATGTGTGGTATCTGTTGTTTATCACATATGGCTGTGTAGAAATAATTTCATTTACTACCCAGTAATATTTCTGTTCTGATTTAGGTTCTTGGTTCTGGGTATAAAATGGGCAAATTTAACTGACAACTTGGGTCAAGGTTTATAGAATTCATGCATGAAAGTCAAGGATATGGTGGCCAGAAAAAATGTTATTAAAATATAAGGGGGGGACGACTGATTTTAGTTCTAAAGGCACTAGTGTAAAAAGCTGGTAATATAAAAATCACTATAAAAACTAACACAAAGTTTGAGTCCAGTTGCACCTTTAAGACAAACAAAGTTTTATTCTGGATTTAAGTTTTTGTGTGCACACACACTTCTTTGGATACATGCACATGAAAGCTCATACCCACAATAAAACCTTGTTGGTTCTAAAGGTGCCACTGGACTCAAACTTCTGCTCCTTCAGACCAACATGGCTACCCACCTGAATCTATCTTCATACAAAAACTAGAGTTGGCGTAGCTGAAGATCTGTTTACTTTACATGTGTTCTTTGAATGTAGCATCGATTTAATAATGAAATAGGTTCTTTATATTGTCATCTTATGCAGTAATGAGATGAGCAGAAGGATTTCCTCATAATGTAAAGTGCAAAGACGAATACAGTCAACAATATTTTAGTTTAATATCACCCATCTTATTTTGTATAAATTTGTTTTTTTCATGGAAATGTCACAGACTGACCATGGTTCTCGAATTCTATGGCTCCATGGCCCCGCTGTTTCCAGTCTGTTTTTTCTGCACCCATACTTGAATGTATAGTTGCGTATATCTGCATATATGTTAAAACAATATGTATAAACCAATTAATCTATCAGTTTAGAACAAAATTTTAATTTGAGGAAGCAGGGCTCTAGTCCACAAACACATATGCCACAATAAATCTGTAAGGTACCACTTTGCCACCCTTCTGGAATCGTTAAGTGTGAATTCTTGGCAGTGTGGTAAGGAGTGAATTTACATGTATAATAAAACAAATTAAGGGGTTATTCTTGGCTTTCTTGTTCCATAGAATATATTTCCTTTGTTAGCAAACAGCCTGTTCCCTAATAGGATTAGTGCAAACAATTGTATCAGTCAGGCACTCTCTCTCTCTTGTAAAAGGGCTTTTGTAGGAAAAGTATATGTCAGCTGTCAGACTTGAGCTGCAGAGGTTGCTGGTAATCAATGGCCACATGGGACAGATGGAGCCATCATTTGAGTGGAAGGCTGCACATCTTCCTGCCATGGTCTCAGATTCACATGGGCAACAGGAAGAAGAGCTACTTATTAAGTCTGTGGAAATGCCACCAGCCATTATGGTACACCGCTAATAAGTGCCTGTATAAAAAGTACAAGATAAAAGAAGAACCTGAGAAATAAGCCTGTTTGCTTTCTTAAAAACTACTTTAGGAGGCAAAATGACTTCTAGTATAATTCCTCAACCTTCTTTGTAAATTACTACAATGTAACAGGGCTGGGTTTTTTTCACAAGAAGTTTATTGCATATAGCCATTGGCCTTCACAGTATAAGATATGAAAACAGTACAGAGATTAGTTTAAGAGTATTGAATCATGTTCAATTAATTAAGGTTAATGCATTAGCATTATAAAGTTTCTAGCATGCCCTGTAAGAGTTCCCCAACTATGTCTTCAGGCTTTCGTTGATGTGGCATCCCTTCCTGAGGGTAGTGTGATCACTAGTAGAGGAAAATTCTCTACGCACATAGTGTATAAGTTTCCTTTACTGAAAACAAGTCTGAAATGCAAGAAGTGCATATGTTGATGCGAGCATGATAAACATGTACCTGCAGTGAAAGGTCTTTTGTTGGCATGCCAGGGAATGACCATGGCTGACCTTTCTACCATAGGTAGTTCTTTCTTGAAAAAGTAAAGGGATATTTATATAGAGATTCTTGCTTTTACTCATTCTCACAAAGGCACCGAATTACCACGTGCCTTCTAGAAATTGCTGAATAAATACCATTGCACTTAATCACATTAACAGATCAAAGGAAGTGTGCAAACCTATTACAATCAGTTAATTGCAACAGGAATAATTTGAGATTGCCTACTGGGCTCTATTGGAGACCTGCCTGTTAGCCCCACAAAATGAGTTTTTTCTAATATTATTTGTCATTACTTAGCTATTCTATTTGGCAGGGCTTTGGGTCTATCTCATCATCTAATGCAATAGCACAAGCTTCCTTTTGCCAATCACTATAACTTACCATTTCAGCGGAAAGCAGCATCTGTAGGCTTTCTAACCCCAGCCTCTGCATAAATAATGTATTGAGCTTCCTGTACTGATAGATGCTGGTTGGGGCATCGGGGGCGAGGGCGGGTGAAGAAGAGACTATAGTGAAAACAGCTGCAAGTAATTATTACCCCTGATTAGACCCTAGATACATGTTTTTAATTAGCCTGTGTCTACCCCTGTAACTGGGGTGTAATGCTGGGGCTTGTTAAACGGGATTAGTTAAAGGCTGATTTTTTTCCCCTCCCCTGTGTTCATTAAAAGTTTTTGGTTTTCTCTCTCCTTGCCATTGAACTTCTGGAGGGCACTCTGGTCCAGCAGCATGATGCCCTAAAATAACCTGGTGGTGTTTCTATTTCTGTTTTGCTGATACACTGCGCAGCGTAATTTGAAGCTTATTGTAGTGAATGGGGGAGAAAAGAGGCAGTCAAGCTTTCCTCCCAGCTCTCAAATTGATGTTTAATCACAGCTATGTTGGAATTGTTTGCAATATTGCAAGTATAAAACATAAATTTAAAATGCAGGCTAGGAGAGAATTGTTTCCCATATGGAATGGTCCAGCCCTCCACATTTTACCTCTTTTTCCAGCTTCCAGCCAAATACCTTTTTCTTACAAGCATCAGCAATGTCCCATTAACTAATAGGAACATGCTGCCCTACTATGAAAGCTACCCTGGGCCTCCTCACGTAGGAGCCATTAAGATGCCTTTTGTCCAGAAGAGCCAGCTTTCACATCTACCTGTCTGGGTGGAGGCTGGAAGGCCAGTTTTGGATTTCACTTGGAGGGGAATATATGCCTACTGTTAACACAAGAGGTGTAACGGAGCTGGCCAGTAGAATCAGTTTTTCAGTTTCAGAGATGTGGCTGCTTATTTGAGGAGCTAAAGTTACTGTGCCTGTGTGAGTTTTTGGCTGAGGACAGACTCTTGTTCTGCTGCGCCTCCAAGGTGCAGCAGAACAAGGCGGGGGGGATTGCTCCGCCACGTGGCATTCACACGCCGCCGCAAGGAAGCTGCCCGCAGCATCCAGACTGCAGGCGGCTTCCGGTGGCAGCATGTGAATGCCGCGTGGCTCTCCTGGCTGATGCACGTTCACACCCACTGGAAGCGGGTGGAACGCGTTCGCAGCAGCCGGGACACCGCTTTTAAGTGGTGCCTGGCTGCTGCGGGAGGAGCGCGGTGCCGGACGCATTGCATCCGGCCCACCTCCTCCAGGCAGATGTGGCAGTCTGGACTGCCGCTGTGCCTCCGCTTTTAAAGCGGAGGAAGAGCGGGCTAGACTGCCAGTCTGTCCTCAGCTTTTGTTTGCTACCAGATAAACTGTGACATTTGTAAGGTTAGTATCAAGGCACTGTAAATCTCTAGTGCAGTGTATCTGAGACTGAAGTCCGTAAGGGAGTGTGCAAGTAAGGACAGCAGGCAAGCTCATGTTGCATATATCTAGTTAACACGGAAATAGAATCCTCTCAGTTTACTAGGAATGAGGGCAGGGACTTTCTGCTTCAGAGGAAAGAAATGGAATTGGTTTTCCCTTCAGCTCTTAGAGCTGCTGCCACCTTCGGCCACCTAGTTTCCAAATCTCCTCAGATCACTTGCTAGAAAACATGCTGATTAGATGCTGAGAACCAGTAGCTCAGTCCTGGGTATTCTTAATTGGCTGATTAGCACCAAGGAGTACAACACCTAATACCTTTGTTGTAATTATGTCCAGTATAAAATCAAACCGGTTTTTGCTCTGTTTTCCAATGCAAAGGACTTCACCGTAAGGCAGACAGATGCCTTTCTCCATCCATATACATTAATAGCAAGCAGTAATTTTCAGTTGAATACTGAATTTCGGTTGAATTTTCAGCTGAATTTTCAGTTGGAAGTTCAGATTTTATGTGACAGTTCCCCCTCCCCCCCCCCCCCCCAGTTTCTATGAGCTGCATAGGTTCCTTCCCATGTGCTGGTTTTTGTCTAGAAGTTATTAAGTTCCTTTCTGTCTCTGGTCAAAAGTTTATTCCAATCGAAGGGTGAGATTGATTCATGGTCCATAAATTTTTTGAAAACGGAACAGAGTCCCATAGATTACAAAGTCTGAGAGTCTCTCTATTGTGCTCTTCAACATTTCAGCTAAAGAGAGAAGCTACTCCTGTCATTGATCGCCAAGGCTGAATAAATGAATGCTACAAAGCTGTCAAAGTTTTGGTCTCCTTCCATTCATGACAGAGCAAAATGCAGTGGTGTGTTATTCTGTTCCCATAAAGAACAGTCTTTATTCCGAAAAGTGAGCTTTAAGTCCATTTGATAGTAGAGAATGCAAAAGATTTCTCCTGTATTACCAATATTATCTGGAAATTGTTTGTGTATTTGCTTCATGTAGAGTCCACCTTTCTCACTGAGACTAAAGGAGGATTACAGAATTAAAACTGTACAATAAAAGCAGTGTAATACATTTAATCAAGAATGCAAGAACACTGCATTACATAATAAGAGAAATGGTGCAACAGTTTCACATATATGATGAAAAAATTGATGAAAACTGTTCTGAAATTTTGCAGACAATAATGATGGCTCTTTTCCCTTTTATAAAAATGGCAAAACACTTGAATTATCCAAAACACATGGGTATCTGTGACCAGCTTAGAGATGTACGCTATTTTTGTCATTCTTCCTACAATGTTCCATCTTGGATTTGGTTTACCTAATCTAATTTAGAACGAAACAAAATGTTAATGCAAAGCAAAATGAAAATGATAAAATAGAGGACTCTCTGTAGTTCAGGGCAGACTTAAGACATGCAACAATGTAACATTTTCAAAACCACAGCCATATTTGTTGTTATTTACCCTTTTCATGCACAATGATCAAAAAACTGTTGTCTTAGTGCTGGTTTGCACCAGTGTATAGATCTCCAGAAGGAGCTAGGGAATGGTGTGCTATAGCACAGAGACCACCAGCATGAATGGAATTGTCTAATTTGCTGCAAGCACATTTTCCCAGCTGCCTGTAATCTTCCTGGCTCCCCCACCCAGCTCCCTCCTTCTCCTGTATAATAAACCAATCTTTGAGTAATGGGAGTGTCAGGATACAGGAGGAGAAGAGCTGCCCTTTTCCTATTGATTCCATTCACTCTGCAGTATTTGCCCCTACGCCAGACTGCAGATTTATATATATCAGGAATTTAGATGTGGAGAAAATGTGGCGGACAGCGTTCTGAATGTATTTGTAATGAAGTTTTAAAGAACATATATATAGCTGTGCCTCAGACTGACATGGCTTAAAAAGGAAAAAAGGCAAGGAAGCTATTTTCTCTCTTAGCTATTTGAATGTGTTTCAGTGAAATGCAGGCAACAGTGAAATAGGCATTGTCTTGGCCATGTGGATGAAATGGGAAATGATGCTATGATTGCCATATGCAAGGCGTGAAGATGTGTCAGCATTCTTGGATGTTTTGTGGTATACTCTGGCCATGCTGTTTCTTAAGCAGAGGGATCTGACTACACACTGGTGTGCGTCCATTCAAACACACACACACACACACACCTCTGTGTACATGTGTGGCTGAAGCTGCCCCAAACAGTGCAACTGACAGTACATCTGTCTTTTTAAAACTACTTTTTACAAACTGTATAATGAAGCACTGAATGCAGAACAGCTGGATTAGGTGGAAGTAACTGACACATTAGCTTAATGGCTTTATGGTTAATGAGTTAAAAGACAGAGACTGGAGGAATAGACGTGATATATGTGCCTAATTACAGGATGCTGCCAAA
This sequence comes from Lepidodactylus listeri, assembly GCA_029233225.1. Classification (NCBI taxonomy): domain Eukaryota; kingdom Metazoa; phylum Chordata; class Lepidosauria; order Squamata; family Gekkonidae; genus Lepidodactylus; species Lepidodactylus listeri. Next base: position 128,447,793 of record JARCFY010000004.1, read on the forward strand.
ATTAAAAATATAATGAAGCCTTTCTTGCAAGGTAGTGCAAATTATTAAAAAGCGACTACTAGACTCTTAGAAGTATTTTGCATCATCAATTAGATCTAGATTCAAACTAACTCTTAAACACTTGATTATATTTCTGTACTTAGGGTGTAATCTAGAGCCATTAAAATAATGGGAGTCTTGCCACTCATGTCAGTGGGACGTGGTTTGAATTTAGGAGCTGGGATATTTTTAAACCATAAAAGCCTGGGGCCGGTGACTTTCTCTGCCATTTCGGCATGTGCAGTCTTTGGAAGCCTGAATCTTAAAAGAACAGAGATTTCCAGCCTTTCTTAGATATATTGCTAGACTCAGAGCTCCTAGTTTTTACTCCCCTGAGAAAATCTAATGTGACATTTCATATGAGATACAACAGGTACTGGATTTATACTAGTTATTGGCACTTTTTCCAGTACAATCTTATGAACTGATATTTTGCTAAAATGGAAAAGTAAGAGAACAACCCTAAGCCAATCTGCTCAGAATCCTTCTCAGGTGTATTCAGTGGGGCTTACTCCCAGGAAGAGCTTCTTAGGATGGCACTGTTAGTTTTCATTAACTGGCTTAGACATGACACTATCCATGCAATCCTGAGAACACTCTCCCAGGAGGAAGCCCTGTTGAATAGATCTAAGTAGGCTTCTGAGTGGATCTGCTGAAGCTTGCTCTCCAAATCACTGCTTGCCACTAACTAAATGAGCACATGCTTATTCCTCATCCTTCCTTTACCTTAAACAGCTGAGTAAATAGTTGATTTTTGATTTGGGGCAAAGTACAGGTTTTTGTTAAAGCTAAGACAACTATGGTTTGTGCTTACCCTTTAAATCAGTATTGCAAATGGTGGTTTTGTTCTCTGTGTGTAAGGAAGACATGAACTGTATGTATGTATGTATGTATGTATGTATTTCATTGGTCTTCTTGTTTGGGGGAAGGGAAGGCAATCGTAAGCCTCTTTGAGACTCCGTAGGGTAGAGAAAAGCAGTATATAAAAACCAACTCCTACTCCGCTGGGTGGGGCCTGGAGATCTCCCATAATTACAACTGATATCTAGACCACACACATCAGTTCCCCTAGAGAAAATGGCTATGTTAGAGGGTGGCCTCTATGGCATTATAACCTGCTAAGGTCCCTCCCCTCCCCAAATCCCACCCTCCCCAGGGTCTACTGCCAAATATCCAGGTTTTTCCCAACCCAGAGTTGGCAACTCTGCTTATAAGGGTGTAATACTGCTTAAGATGGAACTGTAAATGTCATTCTAGGCACTTTCTCCAGCGCCCAGCCATGGTATGGAGGTGTATCTAAACTAAGTCATTGTTTGGAATGTGCTCATAATAGAAACGTTATTATGTTTATATTCCTCCTCATTTCATGAGCTCATGGTTTTTTAGCAATTTCATCAGTATCTGTCTCTGACCCCAAGGGGCTCACAGTCCAGATACTAGATTGGGATGACTTGAGGAACCAGAGTTCTCTTGGTGCACTATGAGCATGTTTAATTACATTGTTGTTGTTTTAAAAAAACCAGCATCGCCTTATTTTTGGTAACCTTGGTTTATTTAAGACATCCAATTATTTAATATTAAACCATCTTTTATAAAATTCATGCAATGGGTGTTGCTAGGAACAGCGTCCCCTGAACCCATTCACTTTATAAAAACCCTTTGTGAGCAACCAAAAAGGTGTCACATGGGCACCATGGCTCCCACGGGCATCACATTGAGGACCCGCAGTACAATGTAATGTGTGGTACAGCAGCCTTCATCTCCTCAGATTTTGTTGCACCCCAGAATTTACTGGGCTGTTGAGGAATCCTGTTAGGAAACATAATAGATTTAATTTAAGGGGAAGTAGCTGGATATTTAAAATCTGACAGCCTTTGTGGTGAGAATAAGACTAATTGTGTTAATTTTAAAACCTAAGCAGGTTTATGTCTGGTTGGCCAACTGAGATTAATGTTCCTCTCAAGAGGGTTCTTTTAAAAAATGCTTTTGTTTAGAAAGATTGTGTGTGCATGAAGAACAGTCCTCTTGAAAGCTGCTGTCTCTAATGAGGGTCACAGACAACATCTATAAAGCCCTTTATCAGACTTGGGTCTCATTGATAACAAATCGCTTTTCTGCTCAAGTGTCGGCTACAGCTTACATTTAACCTGGGAGAAATCTTGAATAAATCCTGGTGTTGCCATGTTAAGCTTAAAACAAAGTGAATATTTTAAAAGTCTAGGTTTAAACCTGGGCTTTTAAAAATAAGCCAGGTTACCATAGTGGTGATAGCAATGAGATGCATGATTCCATTTTCTTTATCATAGAGCTTGATTGTATGTGGAATCAGAGACATACAATCCAATACGACTCTTGTAATAGAACACTTGCCTGCTTGGGGCCTGTATTGAGTAGCAATACTCTACAGACAAGCAAGCACATCCAGTGTTTTGGAATTTCATATAATTGAAAAAAAAATCTTCCTAAACATTCACAACCCTAAAATCAAATTATAACTCCCTCTCATAACAGTTATGTTTTTTAAAAATCTTATGGATTTAATCCCATTTGATAATGGTTGCTGGCTGCACTAAATGTCAGTGTTGTGAATTAGTGGTGATTTTACAGTGTACAACTCAAGGATGGAGTTGTGTTTTAAACCAAATTTGTGGGTCTGAGGTTGCAGTCTATCATAGTCTCTAGAAGCAGTTTCTGCATGATGTCACTAGCAAGATAGCCTCTGCCTTGATCTATTCCATTCTGTTTTCTTCAGTACCAGATTGATGTTAGCAAAGCAAAAGCAATTCAGAACAAAATCAACTAAAATTATCTATAATACTGCGGGGACTGAGATGGGGAAATACACAGAGTTTTATTTACAAGGTAGGTATGAGGGAGGGACAGGGTAAGCATGTTCACCTGTGGACCATAAGAATTACCTTGAGATAACCAGGCCAGAAAGCTTTTGTAAACTGAAAGAGTTCATTCTTCTTTTCTCTTAGTTGGTTGATATTGTACAAATGGTTAACACATATGGACAGATGGGCTGGAAAATATTTTGTGGATTTATTTTAAAAGGCTGGCATATGATCCTGTCCAGATGCAGGCAATACTCATAAAAAGGTAGAAATCAAATATGTTTCCCTGTTGACCACTACTTGAATTGCAAACACAGCTACAGACAAATTTTAGAAGACTTGCCCGGTTTGTATACCACAGCAAAACAGCCTCAAAAGAGCTGTGGCATTTTAGGGATTACTTGATTGCTAAGCTTTTCTACGGTCTGTGAGCTTTCTTCAGCCTGCTCCATCATCTGCAAGATGCCACTGTGCCACTTTTAAGTGTTTTTCCCCCAGAGAATCTTTTCTTTACAATAACTCATTCATTCTTACATGAAAGCAGGTATCCTTTAAAAGTCTAATAACAAGTACAAAATAACATGAAAGGTTTTTCAATGATGGAATAGTAAGCACCATATATTTCAATGCATTTTTTAGTGTGACAGGAGTACACGCTGCAAAATGCGTGAATCGAGTTGTGAACCAACAACCAAGCTAAGAGTATCAGACTACCACCTGGTAGAAATGATCAAACATACTTTGCTTGGAAACATACTTTACAAAGAAATATGAGCCAAATTTATTCAACCTATACTGGCGAAATTTATGGGCCTCCCGGACTTTGAATTAAGGAATATACTTCTGGCGGATTCTAACCCTCAAGTTGCGCTCGCTTGCTCCAGATTTTTGGCTGCAGCCTCCAGGATCCACAAATATTATATAATGGAGTGATAAAATGTCCCTTAGGCTTTGCACCTTTTCCCCCTTCTTTTTTTAAATACTTCTTTCTTAAGTCTTTGTACATTTTATTATAATATTCCCATACAAATGGCTGTGCACTTTCTGTATTTTATGTAAACTAGTTTTCTTCAATCTATGCTGGCCATGGGCCATAATAATAATAAACTACAGAAACAGACTACCACCTGAAGGTACAATCTTAGCTAGATGTTCTCTTGCACCTTTGCGGTGAGTACTGAGTAGGCATGGAATACAGGCATGGCTACTAGGATACAAGCATGCCTTCCCTGAATGATGTCCCATACATGTACAGACCTTGCAATCCCTGCCCAGCTGAAGATATGCAGGGGCAACCATGGTGATTCAGAGGGAAGGACTGTGTCCCCTCAAATGTGCTAGTTTCTTTTCTGTCAACAAACTTGAACAGAAAAATAATAATCCCATAATCACCCTGTGTGGGATCTCATTCTAGGTCTGAATCATGCAATCAGATTGTAAAGGCCTGGCGGCAGCAGCCCTTCTTCAAACTGACCACTAGCATGGTCAGGCCTTTTTTTGTAGAAAAAGCCCAGCAGGAACTCATTAACGTAATAGGCCACATCCGACATCAGAAATTCATTAGCATATTAGGCCACACCCCTGAGAGTGCAGCTCCCTCCCAGGATCAGCTTCTCCGGGTGCAGGGCACATGGGGAACCCAAGGAAAGGAAGGCAGTTTCTGGATTGGCAGCTGCGGGGCACCTGGGGAACACGAGGAGGGGAGGCAGTTTAAACTGCCTTCCCTCCCTGGATTGGATTGGCTTCCCCAGGTGCTTGCGAGGCACCTGGGGAACCCAAGGGGGGGGGGGCTGTAGGCATGGCCAACCCAGAAGCCAGCTGGAACTCCATTCCTGTGCGTTCCTGCCCCCAAATAGCCCTGAGCATGGTTATTCTAGAGTATGTCTGCCATATGTCCAAGAGGGGCTTCAAAGAAATGAATGGAAATGACATGATTTCATCGTAACTAATAGGTGGGGCAAATTAGTACACTGGGTAGATAGGCTGTGACTCAGTGGCAGAGCCTCTACTTTGCATGCAGAAAGCTGGATATTTAATATTCACCACATCCTCCATTTTTTTTCTTTCCCCTCTGTTATGGCTTCCTGTGTCTTCAAGTTCCAGTTTCTCAGGACCCAGGGCAGGACTGGAGTAAAACATGTGCAGATTTAATATGAACAAGTTAATTTGCATAATATATTCTGTGCGCAGAATATGGAGCACAGTTTTGACTTTCATGGCATCTGATTTTTAAGAATTCAGAATTCAAGGTGTGATGTTTGTCTGCTGAGTTCTCAGTTCTGTAGGAGTAGAGGCATGGGGAAAGGCTCCTTTTAACTCCTGCCTTCCCAGAGTCCAATGGAAGGACAACGCAGCAGAAGCTTTGGCAGAGCCTTCCCTTAACGCACCTCAGCACAAGCCAAGAGACAGGCAAATGTGAATGAAGATTTCATGCAGGAGAAAGTAGGCTGAGGTGCAAAATAAGGGTCCCTGAGACTGGGGCTGTGTTGAATGTCAGACTGGAAACATCCTGCAGCAAACCTGACCTTCTGTGTCATCTTCTGCACATCCCTGTTTTTATACCACAAATTATCTCTCAGGGCTCTGAGGGAGCTGAAGTATGACCTTTATCATACACCTGCTTGAAAATAATGATGTGGAAACACTACTGTTGAAACTATGAACTTTTCAGAAGATAAGTGCAATTATTTCTGCTACAATTATCACTTGCAGCCAGATCCGGAGATTAGATTTCCCAGCTCTTATCCCAGACGTTACCCTTTTTAAATGGGCAAAGAGGCAGCCATGGCTCGCCCTGCTCTCTTCATGGCATTTGCCCTTCCTTCCTTGCTGTCCAGCACTTCTGAATCAGTTCAGTTCAGGCATTTGTAACGTTCATCACCTCCAGCTGAGGGAGGCAGGTGGTTTGGGTGCCGCCAGCTTTTCTGTTGATGTAAAAGGCGGGAGGGGTCCTCAAAAAGGCTATGCTGGGGATCTTGGGACCTGCATAAATGAACACCATATGGCAGGGGTGGGCAAATTGCGGCCCAGAGGCCACGTGCGGCCCGCCACAGAGTTTTTTGCGGCCCGCCAAGAAGATTTCAGGACTTCAAGAAAATTGAGCCTAAATTCAATTTGCTCTCTTATCCCATCACTGCTGATATTAATACAGCACCTGAGGAGCTGCAGCTTGAACTTATTGACATGAAAGAAATGTTTAATGCTGTGACATTAGTTGACTTTTACAAATCTTTGCCTGCTGAAAAAATTTCCATGTATTAAGAAATTTGCTGGGAAAATGTTCTCTATATTTGGGTCTATATATATTTGTGAGCAAAGTTTTCTTGCATGAAGATCAAGAAGAGTAAATATAGATGCTGTTTGACAGACATTAACTTGCAGGCTGTGATGAGAATCTCAACAAGCAATCTCACTCCTGATTTCAGAAAAATTGTAGAAAAGTGTGATAGGGTACATTTGTCTCATTAAACTGATTCTAAAATTAAATGTGCTTGCAGCTATAGATGATATGAAATTAGCACAATAAACAAATTGAATAAAACTACCACTATTTTATTTAATTTATATTTATTGATTTTTATGATACAATTTATATTTTTTCTGAAATGCAAAGTTAACTAATGAATGCAATCATTTTAAAAGGTGCGGCCCTCCGCTAACCTCCGCTCCCACAAAGTGGCCCCCGAGCCAAAACAATTGCCCACCCCTGCCATATGGGATAGGTGACTGCAGTAAGGAGGGGAATTGGATGAGACTGAATGGGAAAGCTGATGGGATCCAACCCAGTGGATGATCAGGTGCAGAGGGAATGGGTGAGAGGGTCTTCCTCTTCTTCTACTTCTGGTAGAAATTCAAAAGGTAGTGTACTGGGAGGGGGTATAAGAGTTGACAACCATACTAAAGACCTTTAAAAACCATGCAGAGTTACCTTATGTAGACCCTTTTTGGCTCCCTTTCTACAGTAAAGGTTTTTGGAATCTCCTAACTTTTGCATAGTTCTTCTTCCTGCCACTTTAGTCATTAGGTGTGTTATGCATTGAGCAGAAGGGATTTTATTGTGTGGTTTTGTTAGAGGCTGCCGTTGGAGTGAATGGATTATCAAAATTAACCAAATTCCTCCCCAGCGTCTTTTGATTGAAGCTTGTAGGCTCAGCAGTGCCTAAGAAGCTGATGCCGTGCTCAGTCTCAAGGAGCTGCTGATTAAGGGTTCCTAACACGTTGCAGGGCTACATATCGACACCTTGGACAGCAGAAATCTCCAAAGGAGCTCCTACAGTGCCAATAAATCTGCTTTATGCAAATGTTACTTACATTTCCCCAACCATACTCAGGCTTTTCTTTTTGTGCAGTACGTATCCAAACCCGAGCAATAAAAACGGGGGAGCCGCAATTGAATGCTTCACTCAATGCAAAGAATAGAAGTGCTCTGAAAACAAGGGAGGATTTGGAATTCAGCATCCTGGTATTTCTTTTTATTCCCATCCAGAGTGAAAATAAAATGCTATAGTCAAATTCAGGGCTACCATTATGGTTTGCTCAAGGAGGGGTGGAAGAAATGGGGGATGGATTCATTGTAAGGACCCAAAGCCCACTCATATACACTGAAGATGAAATTGAAACATGCCAGTGCTATTTTAAGGGCATTTGATGTGGGATTTTTATACCTTACAAATTAATAGCCAGAAATATGGGGGCCCTTGAGGAATGATCACATATGTGAAATATCACGAAAACTGTTGTCTGAAAATAGTGCCCTGGTCAGACTTGTTTTTATTATTACACTCATTTCATGTGCAGTAAATGGCTTCACATGAAGCCATGGACAATGAAGCCTGCTGTCCAAAACAGAGACAAACCGTAAACCAAGAAGGGTGTCTTGGTTTATGGGTTGTTTCTGTTCTGTTTTGCCAATAAATATCCAATGGCATTAGAGGTTTTGGCCAGTGCAGAAGTAATTATCCTAAGTTCATTTTTTGATGGACGCCATACCAGAGCTACATCCCCCTCAAAAAAAAACAGCAAAAGAGCCCATTACCCCAGCATCACAAGGCTTGCCCCTTTGCACAGAACTCAAGAAAACGAGAGGCAAAATGAGAGAATCCTCAGCCTATATACCCTGCCTTTCCCGCAGTGCCTTGAATGACCTCAGAGGATCCCAAAGGAAGCACTGTCCAGTGTGCAGGAAGTGTGCTCACCAATGGCGTTGGAACTTAGCTATTTATAATTCACAGTTTCTGTTACTATTTAAGAAATCAGGTTTCTAAATTTTATATTGCTTTTTCTTTAAATATTAGACTTAAAATGCAGCAGTTTGAATTACAAAACTAGGAAGCATTACTCAGTCGGCAGCATTTCTTTTTGGTACTAGAGGCCCATTTCAGCGTTCTTCACTAGGAAACCAAACATGCATTTTATTTGTTAATGTGAGAGGTAAAATGTGTGTTTTACTAAAATGTGTACTCCCTCAATAAAATAAAAAAGCTTTGTGGCACTCTAAAGAGGAGCAGAGTTATTATGGTGTAAGCTTTTGTGGACAGAGTGTAAAGTTATCAAATGTGTAAAGTTATATCCTCAGTTGACAGGTATACATGCATAGGCACAGAGATAAAAGTGTAAACAGTGGGCTCAAAGGGGGGGGTGAATGTAGGCACACCAAAAGTAAATGCAATATTATCATTAGTATAGTTTTAGAAATTCAGTTTCTGAAAACCGTAGATTGCTCAGAAGAACATTGTATCTGAAATGCAAGTTTGTCCAAAGTTGGATCTTCGTAAAAACAAACTATCCTCAAATTGCAGTTCTGATGCACGCATTTTTCTAGGATGGCAGGGAGGCAGACTTCATCTGTAGGTAGCAGGCAGGCAGAAACTGAAGCTGAAAGGCCTGTGTCCCTTGGGAGGGATCGGATATCCGACAGTCTTCGCATCAGGTCCAGCCCATAAGGCTGCCACCTACAACCTTCCCCGCCCTCATCCTCAGTGCAGCTTTGTTAGATTGCTCTGATCGATTGGCATCCTTTCCTGACCACACAGTGGGAGAAAGAGAATGTGAGAGAGAGAGAGGGGGAGAAAGAGAGAAAGGGACAGTGTGTATGTGTGTGTGTATATGTGTGTAACTGGCTCCTCCATGCCTCCATTTGATTTTATAGTCTCTATTCCTCTAATTGGATAATCTAGGAAGTCGCTGGCAGTCCTGTGTTGCTGGGTGTGCTGATTTCACTCAGACCAGCCCTGCAGAGGGGTGGGGTGGGGTGGGGTGGAGGATGGGAGAGAGAGAGAGAAAGGAGAGGAGGGAATCTGTGCATCAGAAGAGCAGAGGGAAGGAAGGGAGGCAGGCACTAAAGTACTGACGAGGGACCATGAAACAGGAGACAGCAAGAACTGAGAGGAGAGAGTTGCCGTCCCCTTCCTTTCAGATCTCCCGGCAGTGATATTGCTTGCAGTGATGCTCAGGGAACAGGCACCTGCTGCTCTATAATGATTCAGCCTCTTTCTGCCGGCGCTTGGTGCACAACAGGATGCTGTTGCTACTGTCACGGCTGCTGCTCCTGCCGCTGCTGCCGCCGCTGCTGCTGCTCCTGTTCCCCTTCTTACTGGTTTTCCTTTTGCTCCTACTGCATGACGGCCGTTTTCTCCTCCATTTAAGCAGCCACCGGCCTCAGACGCTCAAGGTGAGAAGCCAGCCTTTCCCTCTGGGCTGCTGGTTCACTTAGAACAATTTGTTCAAGGTTGCAGTGTTTTATTTGCATCCCATCCTTTCGGCTCCCCGAAGAATTTGAATGGTTTGAGGATAATTGAAAGGATTATAAACAAAATTATTTTAAAAAGTGAAGCTGGAAAGAAGCTGAATCATTCTGAGATGCTTCGTGTCTCCTTTTAAATTGTTTGAGAGAATGTTCCCCCCCCCCCTTTTCCCCTCTTCCCTCCTTCATTTGGACCACATTCAGACTCTTCAATTCTTTTCTGATTCTTGTACTAGGATGCTGTAAGATTTCTGTGGATCTGTTTTCTCTCCACTGGCTCTCTTGCTTGCTTTGTAAAAAGATGGACTAGGGTAGAGGTTAAGGCCTTCTAAAGCAGAGCTCGAATGAACAAAAAAAAATCTCTCTATATATGATTAAATATGTCTGAAGCCACTCTGGAGGCTTTTCCCGACCCCTCGATGCAGCTGAGCCCCACTGCATCCCTCGAGGGGCTCCCTGCTGAGGAGGATGTGCCAGGGACTCAAAGAGAGGAGACAAGGGTGCAAGGAATAGCAGGCCTGGCTGCCACTTGCTGTGTCTGCCTGGAAGCAGAACAACTGAAAGGCTGCTTGAACTCTGAAAAAATCTGCATCGTCCCCATTTTGGCTTGCCTGATCAGCCTGTGCCTCTGCATTGCCGGCCTCAAGTGGGTCTTCGTGGACAAGATTTTCGAGTATGACTCTCCTACCCACCTTGGCCCCGACAGGATCGGACAAGACCCCATCACTCCCGCGGATCCGACTGCGCTGTCTGCCTGGGTGCCGTCGGTGGTGCATACCTCGTACTTCCCAGCGCCTACCAGCGAAGTTGAAGTTGAGGTGACGGGGCAGGTGGATGGGCCCCTAGTTCCCTCCGAGGCTGCTCCTCCATCATCGCCACATAACAGTGTTTTAGGTTCTAATTTCTTACCCTCCTTGGCACCCTCCTTACCTCCACTCAGCCTGGACCCGGAGGTGAAAAGAGCCACGACAGCTTCTCTGGCTGAAGAGACAGAAACTAATATCCAAACAGCTTCACCAAAACTTGGTAAGTATAGGTCCATATCCCTCCATCCCATACAAGAGTTCGGTCTTTATTACCAGTTATGCTACCGTAATCCATGTTAAGAGTAACGTGAGTAGCACTGCGATGAGGCCATTAATAATTTTTGCTGATCACTGAAGAGAGATGTTTCAGCTCTGCCTATCTGTAAGGCAGATAGGAACTTCAGGCTGACGGACCTTCCTGTCCCCTTAGCCTAGCTCAGAAAAAGAAAGTTGGAGGGTGGGTGCAAGTTGCTTAGTATTATAACAGTAATAAGATGGTTGCTAGATGCTTCACATGCAATTAAACACAAACAGTTCAGCAAGTCATTTTAGTAACGGGTTTTCTGCAGAGTTGCGTTGATTCCGTTTTTGTTTCCCATCCCTTTGCCCAGCCTGTAATTGAGTTCTGTCTCCCAGCTTGGAGTGTTCTGTATTCCTGACAAATCACCACAGACACCCCCCCCCCCTTGAGTTAATGCAGTGGTGCAGTAATTTGGCAGTAATTCTAAACACTTATCTTTCTTTGCTTAGTTACCCTAGTCTAATCTGTGCTGGTAAAAGTTGTTGTATTAAGTTCACCCAGAGTCTCTTCTAATGCAGTATTTAGAACTAAAACCAGGCAAGAGCTTGTCATGGATTAGCAATGTAATTCCTTTATGAAACATGCGATGATAAGGCAGCTGCAGATCATATGCAGAGGGCAGTCTTCACACCATCGACTCACTACAGACAGGTTCAACGTCTTGAGATTAGGAGTCATTTCTACTTGGAGAATGTGGCTTCTGTATCAGTTAAAGTTCCAGAAATTTAGTTGTGATAAATTAATCTCTGGACGCACTGGAGGAATAATGAAATTTAGATTTGTAGATTTCTCTATCCCAAGAACTCAGAGCAGGAAACAAAAAACTATCCGGTTAAAAATTAAAATATTCATCGAATTAAATTATCTCCACCATTTACTGACTTAATCCCAAATCCCACAAGCCAGCCCAGACTGGTAGCCTTAGCTTTAAATGACAGTCACGTTTCCTTTTTACCCCTCAAACAAGGAATCCTACAAAATGTTATCATCTCATCAACTTTAACAAAACAACCCAGTAAGACAAAACATAGTGTTATATAATGAAATCGCCAATATTTTAAAAAGCTTGTGTTGAAACAATGCAGCTCTGGTTGACAGTCTAAGAGCTGCTCTGATACAGGCAAAGGGGGCGTGTTTGGAAAGCAGGCCCATAATTTGTAACAGAGACCTGCAGCAGCTAAAGCCTAAAGCAAGCCACTTCCTTGATTTGTTTACTTAGTTGTAACAAGACTGCTGTGTTCTCCCCCCACCCCATCACCCATTTTCCTGGACAAAATATGGCAGAGTTGTTATTTCTGCAGCATTATGTATTTGACCATATTTTATTCGTATGGAGTAGACAAATGTCAAATGGACCAAGATTTGGCTTCTTGTTAGTTATCAGGATTTAGCAGACATCTTTACTCGGAAGTAAGTCCCACTTAGTTCAATGGGTCTTACTGCCTATTCAGCATATTTAAGATTGCAGCCTCAATGTGCCAGCTGACTATGGCTGTGTAAATGAGAAACCTCCATTGCTGTCAGTGCAGCTACACCCACTTTCATCCAAGTCACTGCGGCAGCTGCGGATCTAACCCAGTTATTCTAATAGTTCAAATATGAGTCATACTCGTAGGGAATTCAAAAGGAATCTCACAGTTCTTCAGGTATCATTTGCTTTTGGAATACACTGTAAAACGCTGCATTATTCACAGTTCACTTATAGTTAATACTCTGTCAAATAAAGGACTGATTGTTGAGTAAAGAGGAAATTGCCACTGACTTACGGAGATCACCTTCACTAGTTGTATACAGATGACAGTAACTATGATTTCTTTTTCATTCTGAAAGCAATTAGTAAAGGGCTTTCTCAGTGGTATCAGTGGCACTTTAAAAGCATGGTTGCTGTCCTTCCGCAGCTGGCAAACTGAATATCTGCAAAAGGTGCTTTCTTTTGGGAGAGGAAATGGCAAAGTAAGAGCTGGCGAGATTCTTTGAGATAGTCTTTATTTGGTCATTTGAAATGGTCAGAAACTAGAATCTGCTCATATGTAACCACCTGTGTGACCCAGCCAGTAAGTTTGTAAAAAGGGAAAGAAAATGACCTTTGGGTAGCTACCAGCAAATTTTTAATGATCTGCATTCTGTCCTGTTCATGCTCCGGGAAGCAGGTGGGGGGAGATGACCAGCAAATATTTATCTTTTTATTGTCTAAGTTTGGAACTTTAAAAAAAAAAATCTGAATTGCATACAGGTATTAGGGGAGAAAACTTTGCCAATGATTTTGTTTTCACTCAGTCCTGAGAACATAAGCTACTAGAAACCTAACTCTGTGGCAAATTTTGAAGCTTTGAGCTGCTGTAGCTCTTTAGATAGCTGTAGAATCAGCAGGGGGATTCTGCACAATAGCTGCCACAAAGTTCTGAGCAGTGAGAGAAGTTTGCTAGTGCCATGTCCTATTTTATACTGTGCAAGTCATCAGGGGGGAATATTAATAATAAAGAATAATTCTGCTATGTGTATTGCCTAAAGTCAGTACATATATTCCTCAGAAAAGTCTGAGCCTTCATACTAGTATTTCTTCAGAGCTAGGTATGCGCTGGCCTAGTTCCTAGTCTGAGAATGTCATGTCATTTCTGAACGGGACTTTTTCATCGGCTTCAGAATCCCATTTTCCTTCTCTGCTTTCTATCTAGCTCAGCACATTCTGTTCAGGACTATATCCTTCAAGGTCATAGTCTGACAAGGGCTAATTGATTCTTCTCTGGGCTGGAGTCTGGGAGAGAGGCAATCCTAGTAATTGTCTCCTCTGTGTTGCTCTGGAGCACTTGCCTACCTTTTAAGTAGTACCATGTATTTTGTATTTTATCAATATAGAAATAGTCCCTTTCCTTCCGCATGCCTGGCCATTTCAAATTAAATGTCACCTTTTTGAAACAGCAAAACAACACAGCATTTTATGCATTCGTCTACATGACATGTTTATAATACATATCAGAATTTTCATATGCGTTCATGTATCTATATATGAATGATCTATATTATATTTTACCCTAACGTATAATTTTTCTTGGAAGATTCACCGGTCTTATGAATGCTAATCATATTGGGGTGAAATAGTGCTTTTATTACAAACCTGCAGCAGCACTTCAATTACTGTAATGGTTATGTTCGCAGTACTGCTGTGGTTTCTGTAATCACTGCTATTTTGTGTTTAACTATACCATATCTTAAATATATTCTCTGCTTTTTCCTCTCTGTTGGAATGAATCATTAGAAGCTGGAAGAGGTTCCTGTATTATTATATTTCTAGCAGAGATGATAACGATTGCTGAATTCTGATGTTCCAGAAATCTGGTGGTGGCTCCCCCTGCATGGCTGCGATTGTTCCCTTGCATTCTATGAGACTGCAGCAGGCTCTTCCAGAATGTCTTTGTGTGTTTCTGTTGTTTTTAACCAGGAATGGGTAATGCAAAACCATAATTAATGAAATGCTTAAGCACCTGAGTCAAGAAGGGCCTAGATGTCCATCAAAGTCAGCAGGAGGTGGGTTTCTACAGATCCCTTGATACATGATCAACCAAAGATGTCGCAATACCTTCTGTGTGATAGTCTCAGTTCTGTTGAAGTGATTGCTGTGGGAGTCCTGTGTAAACTTCAGCTCACATGAGTTTTGGAAATAGTTTCTGGGTTATCAAGTTTTTAGTCACATTAAAAAGTTTGGTGTGTCCAATGGAACTCCCACCACCACCACCCCACCACCAAACTACTTAGAAACTGTTGCTTCAAAAAAGGTTTACCATGTAGAATAGGGAACCACTTTTTCAAGAAAACATACTGTTCTTTAGATTCAGTTCCCTGCAAAGCATTTTTCCCCAGTTAGTTTCTAGGGGAAAAAAATAGTACGTTTATTTACATTATTTATTGTCTGCCTTTCCCACTGAGACTGGAGGTAGATTACATAAGAAGAGCCCTGCTGGATCCCACTCTGGCCAACCAGTACCTCTGAACAGCCAACCACAGGGCATAGAGGCCAAGGTTTTTCCCTGATGTTGCCTCCTGGCTCTGGGATTTAGAGGATTAGTGCCTCTGAATGGGGAGCTTCCCCTCAGTCACTATGGCTAGTAGCCATTGATAAACATCCTCCATGAATCTATCTAATCCCCTTTTAAAGCTGTTTATTCCAGTGGCCATCACTACATCCTCTGGCAGGGAATTCCACATTTTAATCACTCTCTGTTTAAAGTAGTATTTCCTTTTGCCCGTCCAGAACCTACTGCCCATCAGTATCATTGGATGCCCTCGAGTTCTAGTATTTTAGGAGAGGTAGAAAAAATTCTCTTTGTCAACTCTCTCCACCCCATGCATAATTTTATAAAGCTCTATCATGTGTGTCCCCCCCCTCCCCAGTTATCTCTTTTCTAAACTGAAAAGTCCCAGACTCTTTCGCCTTTCCTCATAGGGAAGGTGCTCCAACCCCCTAACCATCTCGGTTGCCCTCTTCTACACTTTTTCCAGCTTTGCAATGTCATTTTTGGGATACACTGATCAGAACTGTACACACTATTCCAAATGAGGCCACACCATCAATCTATGTGGGGGCATTACAATGTTGGCCATTTAATTCTCAGTCCCTTTCACTATAATCCCTGACACAGAGTTTGACTTTTTCACTGCTGCAACACATTTTCATTGAGCTATCCACTACAACTCTAAGATCTTTTTCTCTCTCAGTCTCAGCAAGTCCAGACCCTTTTAGCTTATACTTGAAGTTGGGATTTTTTTTTGTCCCAGTGTGCATCACCTTACACTTACCAACATTGAATTTCATTTGCCACATTGTCCCAGTTTATGGAGGTCCTCTTGGAGCTCTTCACCTCACCCTTAGTTTTCATCATCCTGAATAATTTTGTGTCATCTACCGACCTGGCCACTACACTACTCACCCCTAGATCCAGATCGTTTGTGAATAAATTAAATAGTAACAGCCCCAATACTGATCCTTGTGGGACCCCACAGCTTACATCCCTCCATTGTGAGAACTGTCCATTGATTCCTACTCTTTACTTTCTGTCATTTGAGTTTTTAATCTATAAGAGAACCCATCCTCTTATCCCATGACTGCTAACTTTACTCAGGAGTCTTTGGTGAGGTATACAGTATAAGTCAACGCAGCCATGTATCCCTGTGTTCTTAACAGACTTCACAATTTGACATTGTGATCTGTACTTTATTTTGCTTTATATGTAAGGCAGAAATTTACTTCTTGCAAAATCATATTTATTTTATTTATTTTTTATATTTATACCCCGCCTTGCTGGGCAAGCTGGCTCAAAATCATAGCTATCTCAGCATTTCCTGAATAAAATCCTTTAAAGATTTTCTCGTGTTGTAGACTTCAAAGAATTGCATCAAAGATTCTTCTTCACTGGGGAGAGGACAGATTTAGGTTGTGAGTTTTTACTTATATATAACTGTTCAACTCAAACTTAGTATAAACAGTTAACATAGTAGTCATAAACTGTCCCGGATCCTGATTTTTGCCAAAGAACAGAGCTCTGATACGAAGTTTGTTTTGCATTTGCTCTATGTCTGGATGTACAAGAAATAGTGAATTTTTAAAATTATTTTTTAAAACTGCCCATTATGTCACATTTTAAAGAATTTGCTTTAAAAAAAAAACATCTTCCACCTGATATTCTTGATACCCTTTTAACCAATCCCTCCTCTCTTCTTTGTTTCATTTTTTGTTATCTCCTCTCAGATGAGGCCCTTGATCCATAAGAATCCATAAGAATAACTCATGTGGTATAGTGTAACAGAGCTTCCCATTGGCCACTTTCTAATAATAATGCAGTCTTCATATGTTGGTTCATAAGAACATAAGAGAAGCCAATGCTGGATCAGGCCAATGGCCCATCCAGTCCAACACTCTGTCACACAGTGGCCAAAAACACCAGGTGCCCTCAGAAGGTCCAGCAGTGGAGGCAGGAAGCCCTCCCACTGTCTCCCTGATCAAGCACCAAGATTACAGAGCATCACTTGCCCCAGACTGAGAGTTCCTATCTATACTTTGTGGTTAATAGCCACTGATGGACCTCTGCTCCATATGTTTATCTAATTCCCTCTTGAAACCGTCCATGCTTATAGCCACCACCACCTCCTGTGGCAGTGAATTCCACGTGTTAATCGCTCTTTGGGTGAAGAAGTACTTCCTTCAAAGTGCATCGTTCCGCCTTGCTCAGCCCTGTAGAGCTAACTCTACTTGTGTGCTGCTAATTAGTCGTATTCCGTGCAGCAGAAATCACTTTCTCACTCTCGCTTTGCCTTTTTCTAGTAACAGAGGTGACTTGAGGAAATTATTAGTATACCAGATCAACTAAAAAGCCTTCATAAGTGCTAAGGGAGGTCTCCTTGTGAACAAATTTCCCTCTGTCAGTTTCTTCATTAGGAAAACAATTTCCCCCCCCCTGTTTGGGCTACTTATCCTGTGCTCTGGAGATCCCCCCCCTTTTAAAAGTTTGTTTTGCATTCAGAATCTCTTCTTGGGGTTTTGTTTTTCTGCCAATTGCTTTGTCTTCTACAAAAACCGTTACTGGGGTGGATCCTACTCCATCCTCCCACTTCACAGAGCAAAGTTTTACACCTCCCTCAGCCTAAGGAAATCTCATCCAGTTAAAGTGGTTTTTCCACTGGAGGAACTTAAGTGGGAGGAAGGCTCCTTTGGCTGGAGGAAGGCTTCTTGGGAACATGGTTGGATCCCCCCTACTGTTCTGATTCATCTTTGTCATCGAGTACTACCTTTCTTGCTTATAAATATCTCTGTTCAAGTCAACCTGCACAACTTGAGACCTGCTAATTGGGGGAAAAGCCAACCAGGCCTAACAATTCCAGTATGCCATCCTTCTACATGTCCCTTTATCAGATGCCCTTCCCCAGCACCACCACTGCTCCCCAGTGCCCCTTTCTGAGCACTCTGTCACTCCCCCCATTTCAGCTGTCTTCCAACATCTCATTGCATGCCAAATCGGCTCTCCACCATTCTCACTGCTTAATGAACATGTCATCCAGCCCACCTTCTCCCTAGCCCCCTGCTTAATTCTATATTCTTCCCCCATGGCTGCAAATGGAAAATGGCATGTTCCACGCTCCATTCTGTTCTTTGTCAGCATACTGCACCTCCCTTGCCTATAACCCCTACATTCCTTCACACCAGCACTGCTGTCTTAAACAGAATTAAGAAGCTGGTGCTGGAACCTGCAAGCAGCAACCGTTGACAGCTGGCTCATGGATAGCCTAGCCAGTATCTCTTCAAGGATCAAAGAATGGGGGATCATGTGGCCTGCTGTGGTAGTTGTCAATTTGCCACATAAATTAATTGCAGGACTAGAATACGATGCAATAAAGGAAGACATCCAGTTGCCAACAGGAAAAATGTTTTAAAGTGGGTGAGTTCTCTTGAGGTGGTAGATATTTAAACTTTAAAAAACAAACCTTATGATCCAAATTTACATAAACAGACATGATGTTAAACTGCTTTTTCAGTGAAAGTGCAAGAAGGCTCGACGGGATATAAGTCAGATAAATAAAGGCGAAAATCAGGAGGCAAACTAGGGTTGCCAACCTCCAGGTGGGTCTAGAAACCTCCTGAAATTACCACTGGCTTCCAGACGACAGAGATCTGTTCCCCTGGAGAAAATAGCTGCTTTGGAAGGTGGAGGTCCCTTCCCTTCCCAAACCCCATCCTTTCCCAGTTCCAACCTGATATCTCCAGGAATTTCTGAACCCAGGGCTGGCAATCCGAGTACTAAGTAGAGACAGGGCCTGTGATGTGGTTAAGACCTTTTCTTATACTCACAGTTCAAAGATGCAATCTAGGCATAAAGTCCCATCTCAAAGAAGCTAGACCAGAACTCACAACAGTCAGGAAAACAACTAGATGCCACAGACTATCACAAACCTCAGTTGTGCTTGTGATGAGAATAACCCAAAGTCCTTGGGCTCATGCATTCCCTCCTCCCCACCATCTTCTTGCGTGACGCTGAAATGGCAAACTAGGAAGCCTTGGCAGGAGGGGGGAGGGGTTTTTTTGTTGTTATATCCAGATTCGGTTGTTAAAAAAATTAGGTTTGCATTTTGCTTTCAAACTAGAATTCTAAACCATAGGTTAATTCTGGAGGATATATGTGGTCCCGACAACTTTAAATTAAATAATCAGAAGTGCATGTCTGTTTGGCAATAATCTATTACTTTTCTGCATTGTAATTATTTTAAATGTCTCATATTAGATACTAAATAGTATTTTAGGAATTGCGCAGATAGTCTTCTTGATTAACAGTTGATGGCATAATGCTGTACTATACCATTTTTAATGAGGAAGTGATAGCTTTGGACTGCACACACACCCCGTATGATACTTTATTAAATGTGCCATCATATCACCATATTATTCTGCCGTTTAGCTGATCTGTGGGGAAATGTGCTCTCAATTATCTTCTTTACTGTTTGCTGATGCTGTATTTGTCCTTTGTGCATTGCAGATATGAACTGAGCAATTCTCCTTCAGTTTGCAGTGCAGTTGACTCAGTATGGTTGTAGAACAGAAAAGGCTATGAGTCTCCCCAAGTAACTGGGGGAAAAAGGCAACATGTTTGCTTTCTTCTTCTTTTTTCAAGAGGATACGGTTGCTGCATATTTGTGCATTTGTTCTTCAGCATGCAACTGGAAAGGTATAAATGGAACCTTTTATGTTTTGATCATTCGCAGTCTTGCTAATGGAAATGCGATAGATTTTGCTGCAGAAACCTAACTCTGAATCAATATTGATGCAGTGAAGCAGCTTGTTCAGCAATGAAGAATGTCTCTATATATTACAAGATGAGGCTATGGTCAGCCTGAGGCAACAAAGTGCAGCAAAAGTCTGAAGAAACAGGCCTTTGCCCCTGTATCCTTGCTTCATCCACAGGAATTGTCTCACTATTAGTGAGACTTACGGGGGGGAAGGGAAACTTGCTGGCAATGTTACCAGAGGTGCAGTGGCATCATTTCAAGCGTGACCCAGAAGTGGCACCATATCACTGGTGAGACTCTAGTATTCACTGTGTGGTTTAACTTTAGCATTTGAAATTGATGCTAGAGCATCACCTGGCATGGTGACATCAGGCAATGCTGCCATCACCACCCAACTTCCCCAGCTAATTTTCCCCTGCTGCCCAGCTGGGTGGCATCAGGCAGCACTAGCAGGGGATGGTAGGCCTCCCACCAAAGAGGGAGACTGACTTCCCTAAATAGTGAAGTGATTCATAGGGGAGAAGGCCCATCCTGTTGATCACTGAAGCTGTTGCCATTTTAGCAAAACATGGGATTAAGACAATGGGCTAAATCCAACCACCATGAAGTAGCCTTTCACCTGCCTAAGGAACCCAGGAGCCTCTTAGGTTGAAGGAAAGCTTCAAATTTGATCCAAAAGGAAAGGTGGAGTATAAATACTTTGATGAATACTGTAGGATCTTCCCCCAGTTTCTCTGCTTAGGGAGTCAGTCTGTCAGAGAGACTGGAGAAAGGACTAGAATATTTGCACCCTCGCCCATCTATCAAGTCTTATCTGATTTATCATCTTATTTGTGTGCACTATTATTTCTATGAAGGACTTTACTTGAAAGGAAGTTTGTGGCTTACCAAGCACTGTGTGATATCTGAATACAGCTAAATACGTGTCTAATTACTGTTGTACACTATAACCAGGTGCCATATAGCAGCAGGGGTAATAAATATCAACAGTTTAGGGGCATCTTCTTGGGATATGACCAATGAAGGAGACCCTTTGTGTTTTGCCAGTACCGTCCAGGGTCACCTTTGTAAAATCAACTGGACAGTGCATGCCTTGTTTCAGGTTTCTGCAGTCCTAGCCTTATTACATTGTTTATTTGATGACTCCCTGTCCTATTGATCGTACTGACTTACATTATGTAACCTGCTTTGAGTCTCAGTGTGAAAGGCAGACTATTATGGCATGCAGTTTTAAATAAGTTGGAAGCAGGTGCTCTTAGGGAAAAAACCCTCCCGTTTTAGATAAAAGTGGTGTTTTGCAAAATGTAGTCTGTGAGGCAAATCTGAGATGTGATTAGAGTCTTTTGTTTAGAGTACTTGGAAAGTTATCCCAACAGGCTAGTTGCCTAACCACCTCAGAGCTGGGGGAAGGAATATGTGTTTATCCCTGCATGTATTCATGGAATCAGGAGCTTTGGCTCCAGTACTGTAATTGAGCTTCCACCCCCAGCCTTTGTTTCCTTTAGCTTATCCATCCAACTCTTTGTGAGGAAGCCCAGAATCCTACACACTCAGGATGTTGAGACTTGCCATTGGGGAGTCTCCAGGCTGGATGTTGCTATCTGGAGGTATAAAATTTCAAGAAATTTTGAAGCCACGGGAGGGAAAAAATGGGTCCCCCCCCCCCAGTTTTTCTCACAGGAAAAATGGGCATTTTATGGAAAATCGAAATATATACGATATTTACCAAGTGATCCTAGTCAGGGTTATCCCCTGTTAAGCCTATTGATGTCAGTGTATATAGGAAGGTGTAATCCTGTTGTGGGCTGCACTGCTGTTTTGTTACCAAGTTTAAATTTATTTTACTGCTCTAAACAACAAAAAATGCATCATTCATAATTAAGCATATAAGATTGTACAGTTTGGTATGTTTATGAAATTAGTATAGAAACCTTAGTTTTCTACAATAAAAATTGCAAAAGTACTAAAGAGAGAGTAAGCGAGCTGCAGTCTGCTGTACCTGATGCTACTTTAGCATGTGCATCTTAGGTTTTGTTAACCGAGCAGTAGGAAAAAATAAAAATTAAAAATAGAAAACAAATTTTGAAGTATGCAGAAGAATGTGTGTTACACAGACTGTGTGTTACGATATACATTATAATGTATTAACTACGAAGAAAATTATTCACATTTAAACAGTAACTATATCCTTGACACTGGCTTCTACCAGTTAATTCCTCCCTCCTCTGTTTTCTAATAATTTTTAAATTTATGCTTATACAAAACCATGGTGGTTAGTTGCACACATTTATTGTAAACCCTACAATAACATTTAGACAATATAGACTTCTGTTGGCTTAGCCAGATGAATGGGAAGATGCTTTATGGAGGCCTGGTTTCCAGGGGGAGGAATAAATTTGTGTGTGATGGAAGCTTAGCTTGATTGCTTGGTTAAAGAGCGTTAGAAAAAGGGAAAGGGCTTTATTTTATTCAGTCAATTAAGATGAGTTCAAGCTTAGAAAATATTTCTGGGTAGCATGTGAAACTGTCAGATTTAATGCAGTCACATCAGGCATTTTTCCAGCAACAGAAACCAAGCTAGAATAAGTCGATCGTATTTGGCTGTTGTTTAACATGTGGTGCTTATACTGACATGAACTCCTCCAGAAAGTGGCCACTCAAGATTATGGAATTTACAAACCATTAGGATATACTGATGAATGCAAACAAGAGATGATGGGAAGGCACAGCTATAGCATACAAGGGGAGCATGGTTAGGTGGGGAAACAATGGAGGAATGATGTCCTGGAAGAAACAGAGTTTAGTACTTGAAGAACTTGATAATCACTGTGACTGTAAGACGTTTTTTGAATCATAACGAGATTTGCCCTGCTTTTACACCTGTTTTCTATAGCTGGTTTGTGCAAAAGACAAACATACCATTCAAGGTAAATCTGTACATTGATTGGATACCAGAGCAAGTATGTGGCACTATAATGCTTCTCATATGATCTCTGCTATGAACTACGGGTTTCTTCTTCCTTCATACATGATCATTTATGAAAATTCCACATTAACTTCTGATCAAACATATGCATGGGAAAGGGCTCCCTTGTTCTTGTCATTTAAATACTGTATCATTCTGTTTTCCCAATGTCTCCTTTAGTATGCCCCAGTATTGCTTTAGTGTGCCAGAGGCCTTCAAATCCGTTTCATTGTTAATAGGGTTTTTTTGCAAGATATCAATAACAATATTCCCAATTTGTAGCTCCATCAGCCATGTAATTTTAGTGATGCATGGCTATAGGTGTAATCCATTATGTGCTAAGAAAGGCAGTATTTCAAGATAAAGATGCAATCAATACGTTAGTGCACAGAGTCTATTTTTCAATGCTAGTTAACTGGAAGATAATATGTAAAGATCCCTTTGCATTAATAGAACTGAAAACAATAATGCACAGTATCTCTAGTCATTTTCAACATTAAAAGGTCCAAGGGTAAGTATGGATTGTAACCTTTTTGACTGGGCCTGCAGTCAGATAAAGTATAAAAATTTCTTTAAAGAGAAAATCAGTCTGCTATCACTGAACTATGTCACATATAGGATTGCAAGGGAGAGACCAGTGGATGGACGGTTTAATTTTATAGGTCATTTTGTTGCTGATCTAAAAGTAACTATTCTCCTACAAAAGCACTTTCAAAGGGAGAATGCAATGTGAAATTGCTGAGTTAGAATTCATTAAGAAGTTCAGTGCCAATTCCCCCCCCCCCGCCACACCCCAGGTTGGTTTTTCGCTCTTTATGGGAGTTAATATCTTCCATATATTCTCCTTACAAATGGAATTTGATGTGCTTTTCTTTGTGTACTTTTCTAAATTGGATTTTATGTTAATCTTACTTTGTCTATCAGAAGTCAGGAATATCCTCATACACTCTGAGTGACTTCTGAGATGAATTCATTGACCTTATGGGGTGTAAATGTAATCCATGTAATATTAAGGAAGAATGTAATGGAGGCTAAGATTCCTGACAGCTCCAGTTCATCTGCAGTGGTATATTGCTACTAATGTAAAAGTATACAAATACAGCAAGTTATACCCTTCTAAGTCAATGGAAGTCATATGGCTTAGAAGGGAGTAATTCTGCTTAGGGTGGCCCTAATAGCGCAGTCATATAATTTGATGGATGCACGAATGGATGAGATTGTTCTGTTGTTAGATTTATCTTTGGAACAGTTGGGCTGAACTGGTATGGGCAGGATACCAGGGCTGTCTCTTGCACAAACCTGTTCCCCACTAGAAATAATTTAAAAAATTATCTGTTCAAAACACATACTAATAAAATATCTGGATGATTTACATTCTAACTGTTCATCTGCAGTTCCGAAAAAGTAATAAGTACATAAGAAGTGTTCTGATAGATCAAACGAGTGGTCCTTTTGGTTCAGCATCCTGTTTCACACAGTGGCTTAACAGTTACACTGAAGGGCCAACAAATAGGACACAGAGGCCAAGGCCTTCTCCTTATTGATGTTCACAGGTTTGTTGCCTCTCTATATAAAGATTCCCTTTAGTCACCAATGGCTTGTAGCCATTGCCGAGTCTGTCCTCCATGAATTTCTCTAACCCCACCACCACCACCACCACCACCACTCATGCACACTTTTAAAGCCATCTAGGTTGATGGCCATCAGTACCATAGGTACCTGTGTTACCCCTTGTCTTTTGCTTTTTCTCCACCCACAGCTTTTTGCTGTCTTGTCCCCTCAACATGCATTCCTGTCTATTCACCCTTCCCTTTCCTCATCTCACAGATTTTCCTATTCCTTCATTTTTCATTCTGTTTCTGTCCCATTCTTGTCCTTCCTATTTGGCTTGGCAGCAATAGCAAACAGTGGTTTCTTCTTCCCAGAAATGCCAACACTGAAGGACTGTGGCTTAATCTCCCTCATAGTAGCATCAAGTGGCATAAGATAAACATTCCCCCCCCCCCCTTTTTAAAGGGCAGCACAAACTCCCCTTCATGTCATCCCTTGCTAATTTACTTTGAGGGAGAGAGAAAAATAGCATTCGGTTGCAAGGCAAGTTCAAATTATTTCATCCCACTTCATTCTACTGCCAGTCCTGAGAGGTTAATTTGAATTAGACGATTTTCTTTTGCTGATTGACATACAGCACCCTTCCTCTCACTATCCCTTCCTCATCTCTCCTCAAGCATCCTACAGGCTGTCATTTTAACTCTGTTAATTGAAAGTAGATTCAGATACACACAGATTAGTGTTCAGTGAACATATATGAAATACAACAGATAGGCTTGGGAACATCCCATTGTGCAAGAACTTTTTATGGGAAAGGTAACTGTTAAGAGTAACAACCAGTTAAAAGTCAACCTCTTCCCCATTTCCATTTTTAAAGGAAAATACTATTGTAATGGTGCTAGGAGTTGTTCTTTGTCTGCAAACAAATAAACGGAGGATAATAATACCAGCATATAAACTACATCTCTGTGAGGTGCAGTTACTCAGCAAACTTATCTGTATTGCAAGGCTTGATTCGGGCTTCATTTCGTCAAACAACGCTAGACAAACGTGACTCAGAAGCCTTGGTATCAGACATATGCTGTTTGACATTCTCCGAGCGGGCAAAGCTGGCTGTCTGCTCCTAAATACAGTTGGCTTTTTGAATTATGCATCAGGCTGCAATATGGGGACAGCACTTCATAGTTCCTGTTTGGGGGGTGATGATGGGAAGGAGGGGGAGGTCTGTGATATACTGCCACTTTTCATTTTTTTATGTGCTAGCTGAGTTAAAAGCAGCCCTTGAATTGTGTCACTTTTTCCCTGGTCCTGACTATTTAATCATCAGAGAGAATACCAAGCCTGAGTTTTGTGGTAAGATTTATGATGCCCCTAACTGTCAGCAAAGTGCTTCCTTCAGCCGAGCATTGGGAAGTAGCCCAGTTTAGAACACTAATGGGCTACTGTCTGGGGGGGAAATACCATTGGTGATTGAAATGTCACTGCAGTTAGCCCTTTGGGCTGCATACTAAAGGGTACTGAAATCCTAGAGAGATTGCTCTTCTACTTTTTTTTCCTGGAGATGTCTGTGAGGTTGCTATCTACATACCACCGCATTGCATAATGACAGAGAGGCTTTTATTTATCCCTGCCTTGAAAACAGCAGGGAAGATATTAAGGCTGCTGCCTGCATTTTGCAGAATAAAAGATTTCTGCGTTGTGGAGGGAGAGAATTTCCATCATTATTAAATTGCTAAGATTTATAGCTGGAGACAGTTTTCTGTGCAGGTCAGGAAGCCTTCCCTCCCAGGTCCCCAGCCCTAAACGCCAAAGTATGTGAAGTTGATACGAACAGCATAAGTGAAACAAATCTGGGTGACCCAAATCTTGTCTAGCATCAGCAAAAGTAGTAATAGTGTTTTACTGGTAGGTGTTCCCCTTCAGTTGCAAAATAGTGGGATGAGAACTGTAGTTTCAGGAGTAGTCTTCCTTTCAATGTATCCGCTTCCTTTCTCCCTGCCCTTCTCAGCAAGGAGCCAATGGAGACTTCACCACAGATGTGTTGTGAGTCCTATTTACAATAACATGATGGCTGGCATTGAGCAGCAACCTATTACCACATTTTGTTCATTGAATCTGACATGTCCACCTTATCAGTGGTAGAAGACCAAGGTTGGCTTTCTCATCATTTTGTTTTTTAGTTGACCTGGATGTTCAAAGCATGGTCACATTCCCTTCCCTTCCCCAGTCCCCTTGCCCAGCTCTCAAATGGGCAAAATTGACCTCCTGCAAGCCATGCCTTGTCCCCAGGATTTCAGTACAATGTTATTTTTATTACACACAGGGGATGCTGCCTTAGATTAGGTTAGGTTAAAGAGTAGAAATAGATGCTCTTTAGACACTTTCCTGGTTATGATTCTATCGGTATCAACTGCTTTACAAGTTAGTCAATGCCTAATAAAATTAATAAACACTACCTTCTCCACCTTATCTCAGTACAAATAAATGTGTTAGCAGTGGTATTAAGAACTATCAGTTCTTTTCTCCTTCATCTCCAGCTTCTTAATAGATATGTGATTGATTTGTTTATTTGTCTCCCAGAGAAGGGTTATCAAAAATCTTAACAGAAACAATTTATTCATTGTTCTGCCCCATCAGATTTTAAACTGGGAAGGGTTTTTTAACCTAGATGTTTCCTCTGCATCTCTCCCAAAAAAAAAAAATGGAAATGGCAATTATTCCTTCCTCTCTGCCTTGCACTGTGCACTATGGGAGTCAGTAAGGAACTGAATTGCGCCAGCCAAACTAGACCCAAAAAGTCTTTAGGAAATAAAGCTTGTTCCATCAGCAAAAATATAAAGCAGGCAATGCTCCCTCTAAGCTGTGGAGTCTTGTGAGCAAAAATTCTACTGTGTGAGCTTGCGATTTGGCTACTGCATAAATTGGTTTGCTCTGGAGCCATCCTTCCTGAGCTAAGACAAAAATGTGTGAGCTGAAGGCTAAGAAACTCTGAGCTAGATCACACTAACTCATCTTAGAGGGAACACTGAAAGCAGGTAAAGGAATTGCACAAATATGAAACCGTAGTTGGTGATTAGCAGCAGACTGGAAATAAGAGATTTGATATAACATTGCAGGTATTGGGGGCGGGGTAAACCTCCCTCTGTGAAACTTCCTCTAAATTTCTTCTTGTATTTATGCTAGCAGGGTTAACCCTATGGGTTCTGTACTGTGTCCAACTCTGTAGTGTTCTAGGGGAGCTTTTTATTGAATGTGGCTTCAAGTTTTCACATAGGGTAGCCAGGTCTTACCTTGCTGCTGGCAATATGATCTTTGCTTCTCTCTGGGAGCTTCTGCTGTGCATGCTAAGCAAAGGTGTCACCCAGAAGTGACATCATCACATGACAATACTCTAGATTTTGGGCAAAACTTTGGTTTTGAGCCCAAATTTACCATAGAGTTTTGCCCAAAACTTAGAGCATTGCTTCACGATGTCAGTGAAGTGATGGTGTAATTTTGCCACATTTGGGGGCATTAGGGGGAAGGGAGGAGCCCACAAAAGCAGGGAAGATCCCACCCAGACCAGGGGGCTGGTAACCCTATTTTCACCATAGTGCAATGTTTCTCAGTGTTGGAGCATTTGGGCCACATGCATACCCGTTTTGAGAGGTGCTTCAAAAAGGCATTCTCACACTCCCTTGAGCCAGTTTGGTGTAGTGGTTAAGTTTGCGGACTCTAATCTGGGAGAACTGGGTTTGATTCCCCACTCCTCCACTTGCACCTGCTGGATGACCTTGGGCAAGCCATAGCTCTGTACCAGCTGTTCTTGAAAATGAGCAGTTTCTGTCAAGAGCTCTCTCAGCCCCACCTACCTCACAGGGTATCTGTTGTGGGAAGGGAAAGGAGTTTTTATGCTGCTCTGAGACTCCTTTGAGTAGTGAAGGGTGGGGTATAAATCCAATCTCTTCTCTTCTTCAAAAATGGATTATTGATACTCTCCTGGTGAACAGGTTGGGCCATGTTGTCCTGCAAGTTCTTGTTGTAGTAACACATAAACAACCATTTTCACTGCAATTGATAATATCCTTGCATAACACCCTTTTCATGGCAAATGAGACAGTAACGTCTTGCTGTGGCCTGCTTGCCATTTGTTTCCCTACCTTTGGGAGGCCAGTATATGGCACATACGACAGTGTTCAACTCCACTATCAATAGCCATCCTGTAGGATCCTTCTCTTGGAATGTTGTTGGTCCCATCCCTTCTGCTCCCTAGCCTACCTTCATGACCCCAAGAGTCGTGATCCCAACAGCTGTGTTTACACACAAAAAGTTATTGTGGCTGAAACCACACAATTTAAGGCTGCTGCTGGATGACTCCTTGGGAGTGTCAGGCTTCAGACGAAGCACCAGGGGACCAGATGCCAATCATGCTGGCATTGGCACCGTATGATTCCCCTCTGAGCTGCTGTCTCAGTACACTGGCTAATAGAAGGAACATTTAAATCACAGTTTCTCACATGGATCAGGGCTCTGTGTGTGTGTGTGAGAGAGAGAGAGAGAGGGAGGGAGATACTGGAGCTGTAGAGCTTTCCTGTATCAGCAGAAACCTGGCCGTAATGTAGATATATCAATCAGTGTAACAGAGAAATTGAAAACCATGCACTGTGAAATTTGGTGGTAGGTTTCCATATCCTGGATAGGATGGAAGTTCAGGGTTGGCCTACATCTCTGGAGGAGTCTTGGCACAGTTTCTAATTTAGAAATATATGTCCAGGATGGCGCTCTAGAGCTGTATGAGCATACTCCCACAATTTGAGAATATGCCAGATTCCAGTGGTTCTTTAAAAAAAATAGATATAAACCTCACAGAACTCAGGGACATCATGTGTATGAATATGTATCTGTGCCTTAGTTGCACATTATACCATGGATGCATCAGTGACAGCATAGGAACCTGCTTCCCTTACCCCTTCCCGAGGTTCAAACTGAAGTGTGTGTGATCTATTCCAAGTTACAACAGTTGGGATGGATATATATGTGTATAAAAGTGTATCTTTTACAACTAGCCAAAATTAAAACTACCAAACCTCTCTTGTCCTACTGAGGAGTTCACTCAGTGCTCAGAGTTGTGGCTCAGGAAAGCAGCTCTGCATGTTGTAGGTAAATGAGTCACTGAAATGAACTGTTGGTACATATATAGTATATGAAACTTTGCTTATGAAATTGCCCTTTGAAATAAAAATTTGGAAAAAAAATCCAGCTGATTCAAAATTGTATGTAATTCCACTCTTTATTCCCATTTACTCAGTTGCAAAGAAAGCATTCAGTATGACAGGTGAACACTCTGTGCAATGGAAAACAAAATAAGACCCTGACATTTGCTGCTAGCTGGTATTTGGTGGCTGCCTTGTCTGTATTTGCATGCAATATATTTGCTAAACAGATTCCCTGGGAGAGATTATGGGGCTTTTTGTATTCCTGCTGCAGTTTTACACGGCTAGGTGTAGTATTACACAGCTATAATTTTAACATAATCCCAAAATTGAGCAAGTGTTTAAAGCTGTTGCTTTTACATATGTCAAAGGCATAATGTTAGCCTCGAGCTGAGACTCAAGTTTGTTTATTTTTCCTAAAACTCCTGCCTTGTTTTAATCTTTAAAAGGTATTATACAAATTATTCTTATGTGATGATTTACAAACCCACTGGATTATTTTTAAAACATCCTGTGCTTCTAGAAATAATTTTAATTAGTTCCTCTCTGGGACTTGATTATGGATCTCAATTTTGTGCAATTAAGTAGCTACTTACACTGCATGGACTTCAGTGTTAAATGACCTTGCGTGACTTTCTTCATTAGGCACTGTTAAAATCAGTGGTCCAACATTCATCAGACTAGGTTGGAGAACTAAGCCCTAAACCAGCATTTGTTAAAAATGTTTTCTCTCCATGACCTGTAAAAACATGGTATATTAGCAGATCTGTACCGAGGAAAGGCTGAAGAGTCTGGGAGTTTTCAGTTTAGAAAAGAGGTGACTATGGGACCACAAAATAAAGGTTTATAACATTATGAATGCGGTGAAGAGAGTTGACAAAGAGAAATGTTTCTCTGTCTTCAAAAATACTAAAACTGAAGGACCTCCACTAAAGTAGTTGTGGGGGGTTGGGGGGGGGGGGAGTTGATGGGCAGTAGTTTCAGGAAGGACAAAGGGAAATACTTCTTTACCCAGCGAGTGATTAAAATGTGGAATTTGCTGCCAGAGGATACAGTGATGGCTGCAAGTGTCAACAGTTTTAAAAGAGCAGCAGAGTCATGAAGGATAGTTCTATCAGTGGCTTTTAGCCATGGTGAGTAAGGGAACCTCCACAT
Source organism: Lepidodactylus listeri (assembly GCA_029233225.1). Lineage (NCBI taxonomy): Eukaryota > Metazoa > Chordata > Lepidosauria > Squamata > Gekkonidae > Lepidodactylus > Lepidodactylus listeri. The sequence goes on from JARCFY010000004.1 coordinate 128,478,150, forward strand.
TCAGAGACAGTAAACCGCTGAATACAGGTGGCAGAAGGCAACATCAGAGGCAGACCTTGGTCTCTGTGCCCTGTAGTTTGACCTCCAGAGGAACTGGGTGGCCACTGTGTGAGTCAAGATGCTGGATCAGATGGACCACTGGTCTGATACAGGCAGGGCTGTTCTTATGTTACTTGTAAATCTTAGCCTAGGTATGTAGCCGGATTAACCTTCAAACTAAGTACATTGTCATTCTGAGTCCCACCATGATACAGTTCTTTCACCGTACGAGAAGTGTGCCTTTAGGATCTCCTTGAGCCCAAAGCACAATGGTTACGACATTGATCACATTACAGGAATTAGAAGTTAACTTATTTGGTGGCCAGGGCAAGAAACAGCACAAGGTTACAGTGTCTGGACTGTATCAAATTTGTGGACTTTTGCTGGTGAGAACAAAGGAATCTGCTTTTATGGGTTGGCCTTGTCAGAGGGTCAGTCTTCCCCCATTGTGTTTTTGCTGCTAGGTGAGACAGTGGTTCTGTTCAGACATTATCCCTCTACTATATTGTTCCTGGGAAGAATTTGGTCCTTGAATCTATGTAGGCTCCCTCATGCCTGTTACTGAGGAAAGAAATGGACAAGACTCCAGTCTTCTAAAGGAATTCCCAGATCCACATACCAGAGGGTGGTTTTCTTTAGTTGTTCAGTTCGTTATGCACTGAAGGGAGTGGGAATGCGACCTTGTGGGCTTGAGACTTGCCCCTGATCTTTCTGGGAACTGTGAAGAAGATTCTGTCCCTGATATTCCCCATACAGTCCCTACACTACTTAGGAATGAAAAAAGAGGACTGACAGCTGGGGAGATCTGTAGAGATGTAGCTGTCCCCTTGGCATGAAGGCACTGAGAGCAAAAGGGAATCTGTTTCCCCGCTGGAGAATCCTTTCAGCTTTGCCCTTGAGTGTTGTTGTCTTTGCTCCGATCCGTTTTTAAGGACTGGGCTGCACCGCAAGCATGTTTCCTTCTGCAGCAGAAGTCAATGAGGGAAATCTAGAAATAGTCTTTTTCTCCTTCTGCCAGCTTTCCTCTTAATCAAAACCCTGGATGCCATTGCATCCCATTTCATTATTTCTGCTGCCGTGAGCAAAATCTGTTGCAAACACTTGCCTCAGCTAGAAATCCAGGATTGATTTGATTAGACCTGTCCTCTGACTCTGCACTGAGTTGAAATGCACTTGGAGTACTTTCTCTATAGCCTGCTGCAGAGACAGTAAAGCCACTCTGACTTTTCCTGGTATGGTTTCCATAAATCATAAGAGAGGTAAGCAGTGGAAGGTGTTTTCTACATGGGGACAGGCTTGTGTGGTTTCTCCACTGTGCAGTGGCTGCTGATACAGTGCAACCACAAGGCACCGATCCCTTTACAATCCCTGCCCTGGTTTCCCTGCATCAGCCTTCACCACACCACCAAGGCTTCTTTCACAGGGGTTTTTAAATTGTCAGTTGAATATCATTATATTATTATCTGTGTTATCAGATTCTTTGAATACCCAGCTTTCATTTTAAAACAGTAAGTCTCTAGCCCTTTACCTTGCCGAAGTATAAGGGTAAAGGCATGTCTCAGCTATGAAAGAGGCTAGATGCTTTTTTAAAAACGAAAGCTTGGCATTCAGGTGACCTGATACCACAGACTGTTGCAACATTATAATCATGCCAGTATTCAGTTGCTGATTTGAAAAGCAAACAAACAGATTAGGGATAGTGGGGCAGGGGCACCCATGGGGAAAGTAGCAGGGGGAATGGCTGCTATGTGGGTGAGACTGAGAAAATCCAGACTTTCCCACCCACGTTGTAGCCATTCAGCCTTTTTTGTGGAGAGAAACAGTGGAAAACCTGGGAGGCACATGAATGTGTCATGATGATGTGGGGAACAGGACAAAAGACTGCTAAAAGTGGCGATATTTACTGTTCAAGCCATAAAACTCAGGGGGGGGGAACAGAAGAAGAGGAGGAGGAGGAGGAGGAGATTGGATTTATACCCCACCCTTCACTACGGCTTGCCCAAGGTCATCTGGCAGCTGCAAGTGGAGGAGTGGGGAATCAAATCCAGTTCTCCCAGATTAGAGTCCATGCACTTAACCACTACACCAAACCGGCTCTCAGTTTGCTAAACAAAAGTTGCTAAACAAAAATATTTAACCTTTTACTAATTCTAAGTCTAAAATTTTAGAATCAGTATTGGAATTTATATACCCAGGTTTTAACACCGTGTCTGTCTTTAATTGTATATTTTGTTATTTGGCTACATTTTGTTATATTTGGTTCTATCTCAAACTTGCTATGATATGTTGCTATTTGATGGGTCTCTGACCATAATTAACAAATGCTGTGACTGCTTCCCAATAGCATCGAACCCAGTGCCAATATGCTATGTGGGAAAGGTCAAAGTTGCCCCAGAGCTGTGGGAACATAAAGTTTGCTATGAATAAGGGGATCTAAGCCCTCCGTGTTCTTGCACACAATCCTCAGCAGCCCGTGATGCCATTAAAAAATGTGATGAAAAAAGAGATTGGGTTCAGTAAGAGAGCCAGCTGAGTGACTGGTGTGGGTGTAGGAGAAGGGGCAGTTGGGTAGGTTGGGAAGGAGAGACCAACTGGATGAACGGATGGGCAGCAAGAGATGGTGAGACAGGTCAGTAGGGAGTCTGGGCATGGGAGCAGGGGAAACAGGCAGAACTAGAGGGGAGTAAGTGGGAACTGTGTGTGTGGCGGGGTGACATTTCCCTTCCTCTTCAAGTCCAACCATTGAGCAGGGGGTTGGACTAGATGGTCTGTATGGCCCCTTCCAACTCTATGATTCTATGATTCTAACCGTTGTTGTTATTCTGTTTTACTCTGTATGTCTCCATCCTTCCTCAGACCTGTGAGCCATTTTGAAAAATTTCTGAGCAAGGGAAATTGTGGATATTTTCCATATTTGTATATGGAGTGAGGAAAAGAGGGAGAGGAGAGAGAAATAATTAAAATGTGATTGAATTATCAGGTGGCAAGTGCAGGTAGGCTGTGTGCAGGACCTGGGACAGCTCCCAGTGCAAACTTCCAGGGAAAAGGATATCCCTTCACCAGAGACTGGAGTACAGAAATAGCACAGCAGGCCTTCTGAGTGCCAGAGACTCACTTCTTAGATGCAAGCTATATAGGGAATTTACAGACACAGAGCCCCAGGACCACTGGAAAGCCTTCCACACATGCAGGCTGTATTTTCTGCTCAGAGCTGGAAAATAGAGGAGAGGTGATAGAGCAGTGAAATCTGGTTCCTTTTTTGATGAGTTTGAAGCTTCTATCTGAAGCAAAGCTGGGCTTCGATTCGCCTCCCTCTGAGTAGCCTGCAGAGTGCTGCTTATTTTATTGGACTTGCGGGGTTGCAGTCCACTTTTTAGCATGCTGCATTAACCCATTTGGGATTACTATCAAATATGACAAAATATTGTTTGTATCAAATATGACAACATGTTGATGTATCTTACACCTCAGTAATCTCCCATTCTATTCTGTATCTGAAATCCTTTTGGAAGAAAACAGTCCTGGGAGGTTGAACTGTTCTCCTACAGGTTTCTCAGGTTTTTAATAGTTTCTCCAGTGTCATAACTCTCTCTTGTGTTGACATCTAGAAGAGCTTCTAGGTATGAAGTTAAGGATTTCTATTTATGGCAATATGAGAGTTGCTGTATTTCAATGACAGACAGACAGACAGACAGACAGACAGACAGACAGGATAGATAGATAGATGGATAGATAGATGGATAAATGGATAGATAGATGGATCGATCGATCGATCGATCTCCAGTTTTTCATTTTGGCCATTATTCCTGAATGTATTCTTGGTAATTATCTTAGGTAATGTTGTGGCTCTTGTCTTTATGCTTTTTGTTTAATAAATGTCAACGTTAACATGTAAACAAAAAAAGGTGCTTTTATTTGGGTAGGTAAGCTTAAAATTTTTAAAGTGTCTTAAGATAATAGCTTGTATGTGTTTTCTGATTTTCGCATTCTTGTAATGGAAATGGAAGTTATGTTTGAAACCCTGACATTCCCAGCTCTCCTCCTCTGTACTCAATACACATACCAAACAAATACCACAGTTGGCATCCTCTCCCTGCTCTGTCTGTATAGACAAATCCAGTTTTCCTCCTTCCTGCTGCAGACCTCCAGTTCCCCTCTCATGCTCTTCCAAGGAGTCCCTTATCACCCAGGAGCCAGTGGGGGGGGGGGCTTCCTCCAGATTCCCTGTTCAGAATTTGGGGGTTTGGTTGAGGGGCTAAGACAGAAGATGAATCTAGATAAGACAGAGGAGATGCTGGACAGAAGGCTGATTTTTTAGAAGGAAGGGAACCCCTAATTTTGAGTGGAGTGCTTTGCACGTCCGAATAAGAGTTTAGGAGTACATATGGATCTGGTTTTTCTACCTGCAAAGCAAGTTTGTTCAGTGGTCTGAAGGGCTTTTTATCACCTACATTTGGTTTCCCAACTCTGTGCATTGTTAGATTCAGCTAGCCTGTCCCAGCTCATTCGTGTGTTTGTAGCTTTTGGATTACTGTGACATGCTTTTTGTCTGTTCTTGAGGACAGTTTTGAAACTGCAGCCGGTTTAGAATGCAGCAGGCTGGATATTCCCAAGAGCTAGCTGGCAAGAATGTACCTTCCCTGTTTTAAGACAGTTATACTGGCTACCATTCTATTTTCAGATTCAATTCAAGATGATGGTTATAACCTCTAAAGCCCATAATGGCCCGGGATGCATATCATTGAAGGACCGGCTCTCTCCATATATCCCTCTACACTAATTTCATTTATCAGCCTGACTCCTTCTCCCTGGGCCCCTAATCAGGACTGCCTATCTGGCATTCACCAAAGCCTGCACATTCTGAGTGGCAGCTCTCACTTTGCAAAATGGGCTCCCAGAGGCAAGTGTTTTGGGTATTCTGCAAGGCAGTATTATTCCCCAGGGACTGCAGGCAATGGAATTTTTGTGGCTTTATTTGAATTTTGTTCCGGTTTTTAATGGTATGTTGTAAGCCTCTGAGAGAAGTCACATACCCTAGCTACTTATTCCCCGTGTGGCTACCATGCCATGGTAAGTTGGCCACACAAGCATTAGGCAAGTTTTGCAAGGGTATTGTGGAGCACTGCAAACATCTCTACCAGTGTATGCATTTTAAGCATTATTACAATGTTTTGCAAAATCAGTATGTCCCATCCTAAGCTTTTTTTTATTGTGCAGCTATTCTCATTCTTGCCTCACTCTGGAATAATTGCCTCAATAATCTAGGTGTGTTTCAGTGTGTTATCAAGTACATCTCTATGTGTCTGCTACACTAGATATAATGTTACCCGAATAGGCAGTCTCCTAATTGGTTGAGGGAATTAGCAAAGAAGACAGAGTAAGAGGCAGATAACTGGGATTGTCAACCTATGTATACCAGGATTTTTCCCTTTAAGAGAACTCTCAAATAAACCAGACAGGTGTCCAACTGGAAATGTTTTTATTTTTTAAAAAGGAAAATAAACAAAAATGCATATATACACACCGAAACACACAGAAAAACTAACCAAGAAAAACTGGGAGAAAGGGGAGAGATTTTTAGGGAAGGGCAATGATTACCAATCTTGAAGAGATCCATGGAAGCAGCAGTCAAAGAGCAAAACAGCCAGCATATTGGGAAGTGAAAGAGTATACCCACAGGGAAGTGGGGGGGGGGGGTGGAGGAACCAGGAACATGTTCACTCATGGTTTTGAAGAGGTCTGTGGAAGCAGCAAATCAAAGAGGAGAATGGCCAGCATTTCCAGAAGCAAGAGAAGGAAGGCCCACATGCAAGTGGGGGTGTGCAGAGGTTCCAAGAACATGCACGCACACTGCTAGGCAGCAAGGTGATCCAGTTATAGGGAAAAACATACTCTTACACAGGGAGGATGTGCTTGCCAGAAAACAATTACTTAATGGCTTTACTGGAGGTAGACAGAAGATGAGAGGGGCTTGATTGCTCTACAAGCACCAGACAGGAAGAACAATCAGGAAGAAGAAGAAGAAGAAGAAGAAGAAGAAGAGATTGTATTTATACCCCGCCCTTCACTCACTTGAAGTCTCAGAGCGGCTTACAAACTCCTTTTCCCTTCCCCTCCCCACAACAGACACCCTGTGAGGTAGGTGGGGCTGAGAGAGCTCTTTCCCAAGCTGTCCTTGAGAGAACAGCTGGTACAGAGCTATGGCTTGCCCAAGGTCATACAGCCAGGTGCAAGTGGAGGAGTGGGGAATCAAACCCGGTTCTCCCAGATTAGAGTCCGCGCACTTAACCACTACACCAAACTGGTGAAAAGATTTAAGTGTTGATTAATTTCCACTTAATCAAGGAGTAATGGGTAGGGGGAAGTGAGGTTGGTATGTCAATGGGATTATGCTGAGTGAATCAATAGGTCTTGGGCGGCCAATTGTTCAAAAGTCATGTATCTCTCCAGGGCAGGGAGGGGATATTAGCCAGCCAGCCACTCTGATTCATATTTTAAAATTGTTTTCCCAGGCTAATGCCTGGCTGCCATCCATCTTGGTTCACGTCTGGCCCAAGCAGTGCCCTGCACCTCAAATATTGGGGTGATATTAAGAGGGGTGTTTCTCTCTCTCTCCCTCTCTTTCCCCGTAAACTGCCCCTCTGCAGGAGGAAGGGCCTGACTGCTAACAATTATGCAGCTGAGTCTCAGTGGCACATCATTGAGCCTTCCCATATGTCTGCCTCAGGGAGGGCATGATCTAGCTGCAGTCAAGCCCTTATAAACCCCAGGACTTGTATAATGCCTGACCTGGATGGCCCAGGCTAGCCTGATGTTGTCTGATCCCAGATGCTGAGCAGGGTCAGCCCTGGTTAGTACTTGGATGGGAAACTACCAGGAAAGTCAAGGGTTACTATGCAGAGGCAGGCATTGGCAAACCACCTCTGTTGAAACAGTGGAACTAAAAAGTACTTAATGTTGTCTGGATCATGGCTACAGTTGTTAATTTTGCCGTACTTGTTTTCATTTAACATTAGCTTGGGTAGATTAGTAAGATACCATGCTAGGCTTGGATCATACAGGAAGGAATACATCATCAAATAGCTTTTTAAAAATAATGATTTTTCCCTCCCTTGAGGGTTATTACTAGTAGTATGTATTCACAAGTTACTGCCCAGCTAATGTAACCATGGCAGTACCATCAGGATTAAAAGCCATTAATAGGCCCTTTGGAACATCCAAAGGGCTTCTTGCTACTTGTAATACTAGGATGTTTCCTGGGACAAGCACCGGGATTTTGTGCACATTAAATCATAACAGCTTAAAACTACTGAGCTATATATGGTAAATAATATTGCCTGCTGACAGAATTCTACAGATTACAACAGGTGGGTCTGTAAAGAAACTGTTAGAAACAGCATGAACTGCTGTAAACGCTGTAAGAGCTGGCTGCATTGCAACCACAGTCTGAAATATATGGGAGTATAGAAAAGTTTATCTTCTTGCTTTCTAGTACACTATAATTGACTGTTTCTTTTAAAAGGTCCTGTGGACACTGCAGTACACAGGAAATATATTGTTTCCTACCCTGTATGCCTTATATCATGCTTCAGTTATCTGATACTGTACTCGGCATTACTGTGTAGCAGAAATTCTTTATTGAGTACCGTGGGACATAAATAAAGACCTTCTTTCATTTACACCACTGAATAAAAAGGATAAAAAACTATTTGCTCTTACAAAGCCAGAATAGTTATTTTACTGCTGTAAAAGACAAAACATAATAACGCTGGCCCACCATGATCCCTGATTTAGGCTAGAAGGTGAGAGAAGGCATCTCGAATCTCTCAGAGGATTATGGATCCTAAGATGCAGTTCCGCAGGGCCTGCAAGACGGAGCTCTTCCGCCAGGCCTTCGAATAGGAGCCGCCACCGATGATACTGGGGATACCATCTACCATCGTAACTACCACGATGTATCCCTGGTCCAACACGGCCTCGGCTATGGCTGCCGGGGGGGGGGGGGGCTCAGACCTGCCACTTGGTTGCCATCAGATGCTGTAACATTGGAAGCTTTTATGGGTATTTATATGTTTTAATGATATTTATTGGAATGTTTTAAGTGATTTTATAGGTTATTGTATTGATCAGGCCTTTGCGCCCATGTAAGCCGCCCTGAGCCCACTCGCGGGGAGGGCGGGATATAAATGTGAAATAAATAAATAAGATCCTAAGCTCATTGGTTAAGATGTTGTCCTCTATGTCCTTGTTGTCTTCTATGGGACTTATTTCCAGGTATAAACATTTTTGGGCCAGATTGTAAACATGCATTTTCCTCTGAAATAAGGTACAAATTCCAACTTACTTTTGCATAATACCCAAAAGCATGGAAGAGGGTGCCTGTTTTACAACAGAATTTGCAACCCTTTGAGAATCTGCTAAAATTTCACTTCTAGTAGGCTGGACTAGAGTCTGGCTAAATTGGGTTGGATCCAGACTAATTTTTCCACTAAAAGAAGGGGAGGGATAATTTTGATCACTTCCTTCTTTCTGCTGCAGCCCCCCGATTTGCCTCTCATACTGTTCCTGAGGTTCCCCGGACCCCCCTCCTGAGTAGCATTTGGGGAAAATTGTCAGGCTGCAGTGGGGGGCTGGGAAGCAGGCATGTTCTGCTTCTCTGACAAAAGTGCCTTGCATAAACAGAAACTTTAATCTGCATCCAACCTATAACAATTTTTTTCTCTCTCTAGAATGAGCAAGGATACAACTATGCATGGTTTTGCGTGTGTTGATGCAACATTTTTGTGTTTTTGCTTGGCATTGGTTTCGGCAGGGCATTTGGCGCTCTGTGTAAATGGGCCCTTGATTTATTCAGCTCTTCTCACAGTATACTAATGAATATTGACCAACCATCCTCTCAGATGGTAATTAAGATTGCTCTTCTTGGGAAATATCTATTTTGTAATAAAAAAGGGTGAAAATCACTTTTAAGAGATGGATCCAGCCAGTGGTCTTTAAAATATTTTATAACCTATTACTGCAGTTTTCTAGCATTCTAGCCCATTAAGCAATATAGGAGAGAAACAACATAAAGCTATGGTAGCTTTTGCCCCTAGCCTGAAGTTATTTATTACATGGTTACGCTGTAGCCTAGCATCATGCTTCCGTAGGGTTTCACTGAAAATCATGAGAATAACTGAAGTGTATTATAAAAATACAAGAAAAAAGTAACCATCTGTTTTTATTTTTCCAACCTGTCATAATGTGGCACCCTTGTTAAGACAACAACCTACAGGCCATTGGCCATATTGTGTGATCTCTAAACATCCCTTTCTCTTTAAAATATACATGTATACATATCCTTCTATCTGTCAATCTATGCCTATTTCATTCAAAAATAATTAGCAACCTCGAAATTGCAATGATCTGTATTGCATGTTTTGTTGTTAAATCCATTATCACTTCAGTTTGGAGAATTACACCTTCATGGTTTGAGAACTCACCACTTTCTGATGTAGCCTAAAGATTATAGCTTTGGTGGGAAATCATTCTCTTTCTGTTAACACATTACAAACACAAATGTGGCCCCATTTTACCATGTTAGATGTGGGAATACACCTGTTATTTACAGCAAGAATATAGAAAAGATAAACTGACTTGGGGGGTCCCTTAACATAACTGTTGGCTAACACTGTATCTCAGCATCAGCCAAATTCATATCTTATTCAGTTGCTTAAAGATGACATTCCAGTGAGGATTCTCAGTTTCATGAAAATACAAGCGTACATCTTCTGTTCTGTGATAAGAGGAATCAACTCCTTGGAGATATACAGGCAAGGAAATACATGGCAAAACTTGACTCAGAAAAATGATTAAAACTATTGCAATAAAGAGGAAAAACATGCCTTTCTGCAGTGTACCCTATGCTTTCTCCTTGGAAAACCATCCCCTTTGTTTATAATTATCAAGACTCAATTCCCCCCCAGGAAAAAAAAATTAAAACAAGAATCAACCAGAGAAACTGAACAGTACAGTAGAAAGGCATGCAGTGTTGCTGAGAGATAAAGGCAGAAAGGAAATGGCTGTCTTTCTTTGGCAAATCTCTCTAGAGCTATTCCAAACAGCTGTACTTGTCAGGCTCTGTAAAACTATGACCAACAAGGTCCATTTCTCCTTTTATGAAAGAACACTTTCACCAACTGTGTGTGCTTCAAGAGTAATGACAATCAGAAACTCAAAACTGTTGCCATAAACAGGATGAATTTTCAGTTATGTGAATAGAATTCGGAGCTTGGTTTACAAAAGCTTTCAAAGACAATAACTAGTTCGTTGTATTGTTTGTATCTGCCAAAGGGTTCTGGTGTCCTGTAAGCACAGCTTTTTTTGCCCTGTATTACCCAACTAGCCCTGATCTAACCCCTCCTTTTGACACTAAGGGCTCAACTAGATCATAGGTGGGATTGGTGGGGGCAGGCCTATTATCAGCCCTTGTTTAGCTGCTTTGTAGATTGGGGATGTGGTACTGAGGCAGAATGTTAACTGCAGCTCCTGAAATGTTCTGCGGTGGCAGGGGCTGGCTGATAATGAGGTTTCGCATTAGATTTAACAGAAAAACTGTGCTGATACAAAAAAAAATTAAAATATGCATGCATTTATAATAACTGGTTTATAATAACTCCTTGTGGTACAGAATTTCTAAAAACTGCTCTACTGAATCCGTTTGTCACATTACCTAACTTTGCTGTGATGTTGTGAAAAAGACTGTATGTTGTTGACTTTTCTCTGATGTAACTTCATGTTGTATTTTAAGAACTTATTTGCTGCTGACCTAAGTGTTTAGAATTGGTCTTGGAAGCACAAAAATATATATAACTATTATGAAGAAGAAATTGGGTGGCTGAACAAATTAGCCAGGGTATGCTCTGAAATCATGAGTGATCATCATCACTGTCACTTTTCAGAAGACTTGCGCAAAATATGCTTTAGTAAGAGAGTTTCCTGTCCCAAGGGAGGGGACTGAATTAGATAGTCCTTGGGGTCCTTTCCAATCTTGTGTTAACTATGATTTGGCAGGTTTCCTTGGTTTAATTTCACTAAATGAAATGTATGGGCCTGGCTGGTTCTCATGTCAATCCAAGAGTAACTTATAAAAGATGGTATTGTTAAATTGTTTTAATGTTTTAAATTAAATATTTTTGTTATCATTCTGTTGTAAGCCACCCTGAGCCCTACCTGTAGGGGTGACCTAGCAAATAGAAAGAAAGAAAGAAAGAAAGAAAGAAAGAAAGAAAGAAAGAAAGAAAGAAAGAAAGAGTGAGTTACAGGCGCCACTGCTCTCCTTAGAAAATGCAACCTTTACATCTATCTCAAGCCAGTTTGGTGTGGAGCCAGTTTGGTGTAGTGGTTAAGTACACGGACTCTAATCTGGGAGAACCGTGTTTGATTCCCCACTCCTCCACTTGCACCTGCCGGATGACCTTGGGCAAGCTGTACTTCTGGCACAGCTGTTTTTGAAAAAGAGCAGTTTATGTCAGCCCCACCTACCTCACAGGCTGTCTGTTGGGGGGAGGGGAAGGGAAAGGAGTTTGTAAGCCGATCTGAGACCTGTTTGGGTAGTGAAGGGCAGTGTATAAATCCAGTCTCTTCTTCTTCGTCGTCTAATACAACTCCTTCCAAATAATCAGATTTTCCAACAACACCCCTGGGTTTTCTGAATTCAGCTTCAGTTTGTTTCTTCCTTGCCATTTGTTCACAGCACCTAGACAATGGCCCAGGATAGAGACAGTCACTTCTAGAGGCTTAGTTAATGAGATATAGAGGTGGGTATCATCAGTATACTGATAACACACAATACCATAATTACAGATGGTGTTGTATAGTAGTCTTAACATAAATACTCAACAACATAGGGGAGGATTCTGTAGCATTCCACATGTTAGTTAGATAGGAGGTTAGATAGATTCTATCAGTGGCTACTAGCCATGGTATCTGAGGGGAACCTCCACACTCAGAAGCACTAAGCCTCTGAATCCCGGAGCTAGGAGACAACATCAGGGGAAAGCCTCAGTCTCTATGCCCTGTTCTTGGCTGTCCAGAAGAACTGTTTGGCCACTGTGTGAGACAGGATGCTGGACTAGATGGACCACTGGTCTGATCCAGCAGGGCTCTTATGTTCTTAATTCCCAAGGAGCTGCTTCATTTCTTCTATCCTAGTCATTTCTTCTGAAAGTTTCTCCCATTTCAGCTTCTCCCTTGAGGACATGCAAGACATTTCTCTAGGAATATAAAAAATAAAGCATCCCACAGTTAGAGAACTGCTAATTCCCTATTGTATTCCTTGTGTCTTTACTTCTGCACATCCCCTGTTCCTTTATTAATATTGTCATTGGTTTGAATTAGCAGCTTTATAGCCTGGGCCAAGATTGGAGGAGGGACAGGGCTGAACAATGTAACTTTTGGGTCTTCCTCGAGCCCTCACTAAAGCAGTCAGGTGGCAGAGGCCACTACTTGTTTGTGTCTCTGTGTGAAGCAACATCAAGTTGCTTCCAACATATGGTAACCCTATGAATTAAATGACCTCCAAAACGTCCCACCGTTAACAGACTTGCTCAGGTCTTGCAAGCTGAGGACTTTGGCTTCCTTGATTGAGTCAGTCCGTCTCATGTTGGGTCTTCCTCTTTTCCTTCTGCTTTCAACTTTCCCTAGCATTGCTGTCTTTTCCAGTGAGTCTTGTCTTCTCATAATGTGACCAGAGTACAATGGTCATTTTAGCTTCTAGTTTAATTTACTCGTTTTAACTTCTAGGGAGAATTCAAGCTTGTTTAGGATTGCCATGTTTGAGTTTCCTAAATCTGGGTAACTTAATTTGTATATTATGCTAATTGGTTGCAAATTATGCAAATCAAGCATATTAATTCTTGTGATCTATCAGTTGAATGGAATCTAATACTGTTAACTACTACTAAAAGTTGGAGATGGATCCTAGAACATATATCTTTATCGGAGCCTTTGTTCATGGCAGGATTTGCTCAGGTTGTCTTCTATGAGAACAGCCCGCCTTGTGTGGGAGAAAGATGGAGCAAGACATTGTACCCTACTTTTTTGGTTCCCAGCTTTTTTGGTGTGGGTCCACAGATTGGAAAATGCTGTCCTATGGCCTCTGATGTAGTTGCTCCAGCAGTATATGACTTTGCCTCTATTTTAGCATCTGTCTGCAAAAACTTACCATGACCACCAGTTGTAAGAGAGGCCCTGTTTGGGATCATGAGCATTGTTATCCAAAAATATGCAAGGTATTGAATATCAGTTTCTAAATTAGTAACAATGTAAGAAACTTATTGCATACTCTATAAGGTTGTATAAATGCTTTATTCGTTTTTAAATCAATATGGTCTTGTGATTATAACAACCAATTAGTATGCACTTTTATTTAAAAAGTAAAGGTTTCCCTTGCTTGAAAGCTAGTTGAATCTGACTCTAGGGGGCAATGCTCATCTCCATTTCCAAGCCAAAGAGCCTGCGCTGTCTGAAGATGTTTCCGTGATCCGGCATGACTAAACGCCGAGACACATGGTATACTGCTACCTTCCCACCAAAGCAGTACCTATTTATCTACTTGGAATTTCTTGCTTTCAGACTGCAAGTTTGGCAGGAGCTGGGGCCAGAAATGGGAGCTTGCTCTGTCACACGGCACTCGGGTCTCCAACTGCCAAGCTACAGGCCTTCCGGTCTGCACCTCAGCATCTTAACCTCTGAGCTTTCAAGAACATAAGAAGATAAGAGAAGCCAATGTTGGATCAGGCCAATGGCCCATCCAGTCCAGCACTCTGTCACACAGTGGCCAAAAACACCAGGTGCCATCAGGTGGTCCACCAGAGGGGCCAGGACACTAGAAGCCCTCCCACTGTGCCCCCCCCCCAAGCACCAAGAATACAGAGCATCACTTGCCCCAGACTGAGAGAACCTATCTATACCTTGTGGCTTATAGCCACTGATGGACCTCTGCTCCATATGTTTATCTAATAATAGGACCTTCTAAATAATGCAGGGAAATTTTTTAGTTCAATCAATTATTTCGGTTGGCTTCCTCCCTCCACACCTTCTGGAAGTTACCATTTGCCCGGGGCTGTGCAACATTATGAACAGGATGGGCCTGGAGGGTGCCTGATCCTTCCAAGCATATCCCGTCGTCCCAAGAAGAATGTCGGCTGTGGACAGGGCTAGGCTGCCAGTAATTGAACAGATGCCAAATGTGCTGACCCCTGACACTGACCCTGCTCAACTTAACAAAGTTGCATTTGGAAGGTGCATTTGTCTACATCTTAAAAGAGGAAAGGAAACCCACAGAACATATCTTCCAGTTATCTCTTCCCACAGAGAATCGTGTTGTGTATGTTCTTAAATGACACCTGCAGTACTGCAGCTCCGGCTATGGGGAAAGAGGCTGTGCTCTAACTACAAAAGCAAACATCTTGGTGGTAACAATGACAGATGGTGAAGAGATAATGCCCTTCAGAATGGAGGCAGCAACTTAATTTATCACATCAAGTGTTAAATACAGAGCAGCCTTCCCCCTCCTTCTAGCTAGGCCTTCAGTCCTATTTAAAGTGAGTTCCTGGTTATACAGATGTGCTGCATCGCAGTAGTTCAGTAACACACAAGCAAGCAGCAACCATGGGCCAAACCAGGGGGTATTTGAGCATGATTTATTAAAATGCACCCCAGCTGCAACTCGTTATGGTTGGTCTAAATGTGTTACTGATTATTTTAGTCTAGGCTAGATGAGTGGACATTAGAGCAAGCTGTAACATACATACAATTCAGTGTCAATGTAAAACAACTGAGGAACCTCCATTTCTTGTCCACTTCAGAGTCATTGTTCAGTGGTTCTTCTCCCCCAGGAGACAACCCTAAATCCTATTTGTAACATGTACCTTTCTTTGCTCAACTCACTGTAGTTCCTTATCAGCATCCAACTTAGGTCTGATTTAAACATGCTTCTGGTGAGGCAAACAAATTTCCCTGTGTCACTTTGTAGAGGCTCACAGTCTCATTGAAACTACTGCACTGCATGCAAAGCAGTATATACTCAGCCTGTGATTCAGATATCCATAACCCTTGCAGGTATTGTACTGGCATGCTACCTGAGAATGTGTAGGTGCTTCAGATGGGTTGCTGTACAATTTAAGTGAGACCCCAAGCCCATGCAAAGCCAGTTTGGTATAGTGGTTAAGAGTGTGGCCTCTAATCTGAGAGAACTGGGTTTGATTCCCCGCTGCTCCACATTCAGTTGCTGGAGTGATCTTGGGCCAGTCACAGTTCTCTCAGAGCTGTTCTCCCACGAGCAGTTTTCTCAGAACTCTCTCAGCCCCACCTACCTCACAGGGTGTCTGTTGTGGGGAAAGGAAGGGGAAGAAGGTGAAGGAGATTGTAAACCACTCTGAGACTCCAAGCGAAGGGTGGGGTATAAATCCAACAGCTACTACTACTACTACTTCTGCCTTGCCAACAACGCATTTAAATTAACCCTAATAAGCAAGGTCAGGAACACAACAAGAAAAGCATTCTGCTCCTGCTCTAAAACATTGCAACTCTAAATATAACTATCGAGATGCACAAAATGTAAAAAAGGAAATCCAAGAACATAATGTGGATGCGATAAAAGAATGTTAGAACGTAAGAAGAGTTCTGCTGAATCCAAACAGCGGTCCATCTAGTCCATATAATGGTCATGAAGTTATCTGGAAGGCCAACAAACAGAGCACACAGGCCAAGATATTTCCCCTCACATTATTTTCTAGTCCTGGTGTTTAAAGGTTTACTACCTCTGAATATGGAAGCTCCCTTTAAGCACCATGACCAGTAGCCACTGATGGAGTTCTCCTCCATGAATCTGTCTAACTCCACATGCTTGTGGCCACCACTACATCAACTGGAAGTGAACCACACAACTCGATCCCTTGATGGGTAAGGTATTTCCTTTTGTCTGTCCTGAAGCAATAGCTCACTGACTTCATTGGGTGCTCCTGAGTGCATATGGGAGAGGGCATATGCAGCTACTACTGGACAGCCAACACATAGGGGGGCTCCATACTTCCAGTTCTATAGAATGAAAATACTATTTTGTAACATACATTGCATCCAATGTGCTTCTGTAGAGGAAGAAATCACACTCTCCGCTAACATTCATAACGGGAGAATAGTGATTACTCACTGGGAAAAAGCATACAGACTGTCTTGATGCTGCTTTGTTGATTGTTACTGGTGCCACACTATCTGTGAAGTGGAAGTTTAGGGGGAAACTGATTTGCAGCCCAGCATGAATGAAGAAACATTTCATTAATATTTATCGAAGGTAGCCTGAAGAACCTAGTAAGTCAAAAGCAGCTTAGTCATGAGTGAAATAATTCCGTAACATCCTGTTAGCACTGTCATCATGCTGCTGTTTCTGTGTACATCTCTGTTCCCTCTTATCACACTGTTTTGCTTTTCTTTATAATGGAAACTGATATACTGCAGAGGAACCTCTTGCTTGAGGCTATACAGCTGTTATGATGAGACAGCACCTGGTCTTCCCCAGTTGTATAAACATTTTCCTTTTATACTTGCAAAATAAGGTGCCAAAGGCCGGTGGTGAATCCATTGTTAGAAGTTTATTTTCTATAGAGGCACATCACTTTGTGAAATCTTAGAGTAATGGAGAATTACAAGCAAGGATTGTGGCTAAGGGGGCAACCCTAAGCAGGAATAACTTAGAAGGCTACTCATGTCTGTTCAGGGGGTCTTCCTCTCAGGAAAGTGTTTTTTAGGAGTACACTGTTAGTCTTCCTTGCTAGATGAAGCTTCCATGTTTTCTGGTTACTCATCAAATAAATGAATGGGGAAACAGTCCTTTTCTCGTAACCAAGAGAAATTTCCTAGAACCTTTTTGCTGAGCTCAGCTATTTGTATATTCATGTTTATTATTTTGTTTGCTTCAAAAATGTATATGTTGAATGGGAATGGCTATATTTAGGATTATTGTTTGCTAATAACAAACACCTTCCTTAAAGTAATTCATTTCCTCAAGTTATGCTCTTTAAGTACTATGCCAGGTGCCCAGTGATACTATTTTTCAGGGATTTATTTCAGGATCATTTGCTCTTGAACAACCCATACTGAGCCAGAAGAGGCCAAGAGAGACATATGCAGATTGAGTGGGTGGGGTTTGGAGCAGAAAGTTTCCTATTCTTAAAAAAAGAATATTTTTCAAATGGAAGCTGTCATGTCACAAATTTAAAAGCTGTTTTCCAGATAATTCTTAGTGGGTTAAATCCAGGGGCCCTACCTGCCTAGGACTTGCAAGTGAATTAAGAAATTGATTCAGAGCAATGTATTATCTGTTGAAATGCCTAACAGGAATTCACAGATAAAGGGAAGTTTTAAATTTGGTTTCTTTCTTCTGTTACCTCCCCTTGCAATCCAAATTACTCCATGTATGAAAATAATCAAACTTGAGACTATGATACCACATCATTTCCTGTTGTATAAAAAAACATGATTTTGATGACATCTCAGCAGACTATGGTCTTCTCTCTAGTGCATAACGAAGTAGTTTTGCTTTTTTTTAAAAGCACTGTGACATGAAATGTTTAAAACATCGATTTAAGTTAGTAAAATCACTTGGACAACTGGCAGATCTAATTATGTATTTAAAGTATTTTAGACCTAGGGTTGCCAAACCTCCAGGTAGGACCTGGAGATCTTCTAGAATTACAGTTGATCTTTAGACCGCACAGATCAGTTCCCCTGGATAAAATGGCTGTTTTGGAGGGTGCACTGTATAGCACTATACCCCACTGAGGTCACCTCCCTCCCTAAACCCCACCCTCCACAAGCTCCATTCCCAAACTGCCAGGAATTTCCCAAGCTAGAGTTGGCAACCCTATTTATATTGTTTTTCCAAATACACTTGAAAGTGGTTTCCAAATGCAAATTTAATGTTCTTTATTCTCAGTGAAAATAGTTCATAAAGCACAGCAGCTTGTCAGATTTTCCAGATGTTCACCCAAAGCAGAAATTAGACTACTGTACAGATAATAAAATATAAATCAGAGACCTTTAAAAGTACATCTAATAATAAAATAGTATGGTTATATTTTAAAATACCCAACAAATAATAAAAAGATCATATGTATCTACTGATAAAATTTAAAATCACAAGTACATGAAGATCTTTCAGATTGACTTCAGGACTATATCACAAATTGTTGAAGCCACTGAGATAAATTTTACTACTATTCCTGTGGTCCTGTCATTTCCTGGAAAGAAGATTTGATAGTCAACAGAATTTTTTGTTACTGTCCATGGGGTTTTTTTGGCCAATATACTGGAGTGAGTTGCCATTTCCTTCTCCAGTGGATCGCACTTAGTCTGAGTTCTCTGCTGTGGCCTATCCATCCTGGGTGGCCCTCCACTGAATAGCCCATAGCCTCATCAAACCACGCAAGCCCCCTTGCCACATCAAGGCAGTGATCCATGAAGAAGCAGTGATCCATGAGGGAGAAATCAATAGAAGAAATAAAAGAAATCAACCCTGACTGTTCCCTGGAAGGCCAGATACTGAAGCGGAAGCTCAAATACTTTGGCCACCAAATGAGAAGGAAGCACTCACTGGAGAAGACCCTGATGCTGGGAAGGACTGAAGGTCAAAGAAGAAGGGGACAGCAAAGGATGAGATGCTTGGACAGTGTCATCAATGCAACAAACATGAAATTAAGCCAACTCTGGAGCACGACAGAAGTCAGGAGAGCCTGGTGTAATATGGTCCATGGGGTCACGAAGAGTCAGACTCGACTATGTGACTGAACTACAACAAAAGTCAACAGAGCATTCCAGAAAGGTATATATGAGAGGAGCTAAGATGTTAACTCATAAATTAACATATAGTACACAAAAAGTGTGCAGTAGTTTTAATGTCTGGGTTTCACAGGGACATAACCTTTGCTCCTGAGGAATAGCTGCTAACTCTGGTTAGGGGAGGACCTATAAATCTAATATATCAAAAGCTGAAATTCAGTGCATAGGTATTAATTGAATTAAAACCAGCATCATAAAAATTCAGTAAAGTGGCAAAATATAGAATAAATTCAACCAAAAGCTAAACAGCACTGCCTTCCACACTATTCTAAACTGCAAAACAGAGAAAGTGGCCGTCACCTCATTTGACATCCCAGTCTACAAGGAAGCTGCTCCTAGAGAGAATATTCTTTTCCACAGTTTAGGCATGGCGTGAGTCTTAACTATTTGATCAACATGGGGAGTTCTAATAGAATGAAAACTCAAGAAGAATCATTGCCACAGAATTAAATTTTGCAATGAACTTCCACCTCCAACTGTAAGACCTTTTTTAAAAAAAAATACAGGAGGTAGTTGAGAAAGTGTGTGTGAGGGAGAAGTAAGAAGGGCATATACAAGAGAGGAGAGAGGAAAATGTTTTCACACTACAAACTGACATGTATAGTATAGCTCCTATCACTTGTGGCCAAGAATAGCCTCTCTTTTGTGTGTACATAATGGATATTCAGGCTGGCTTGCGACAAGGTTTCGTGCGAGTTTTACAAAAGGCCTGGGTTTTCCCAAGGGATGAAGAATGGCCTGCTTGCATAAAGCGGTTAGATGTATGTGCGCCCTTTGAATTCCCACCTGGTTTCCTTCCCTGCCTGCCTTCCCTCCACAACGTTTGATTTTTAATTTGTGTCTGCTTAATTGTACACAGGGAAAAATCTGATTCTGATACGTGGAAACTTTTCTTTTTACACCTCTCTGGCAAGTGTCATAGAGTCTTAGTGTCCAGCCCTTAAATCTTCTTGCACAAAACTTTTTAACATTGGTCAAGAGCCAGAGCTTTTATAAGGACTTCCTCCTAGCTGGTGTAAATCAAAGCTGCTTCATCAGGAGACAGCCAGGGACCTGGCTCTTGGTGTCTGTTGCTGACTCACTGCTTGCCGCCACAGCAGCAGGAATGGGTGAATCTGTGATGGGAAGTCTTAGTGACATCCCATCTATTTTCTACAATAAATTCTGTAATGACAGTAAGGGCAGGATGAAAGCAAGGACAAAAGATGAGTCTGTGTGCTTGCCTCAAAGATCTCTAAACACGTCTTGGGGACAGCATGTTTCATGTTTGACTGCTAGCCACTCTTCTTTTAGAGCTTTTAACAGAAGGCATCTCACTTCTCTCCCCAAAGGGCAAGATGTTTCTTGATTTTTTTTTTTTTAAAAAGAGTTTTATTTTGTCTTCACTGACTCCTTCCTAAAGTTGGCCTTTGTGAATACTGGAACAATTCTAAGTTCTGCCTTGGAATTCTTCGTTATTACATATTTTGGTGAAGGCCCCCCCCCCATAGTATAACGTTAAGACTTTAGAATGTCTCCAGACATCATGCCCTACGAGAACGCAGTTTTTTGTTGTTCAGCTGCACAGTTAAATCCGAGTCTTCGCGACCCCATGGACCACATCATGCCAGGCCCTCCTGTCTTCCGCTATCCTCCAGAGTTCGCTCAGTTTCATGTCTGCTGCATCGATAACACTGTCTAACCATCTCATCCTTTGCCGTCCTCTTCTTCTTTGACCTTCAATCTTTCCCAGCATCAGGGTCTTCCCCTGTGAGTGGTCCCTTCTCATTTGGTGGCCAAAGTACTTGAGCTTCAGCTTCAGTATCTGTCCTTCCAGAAGAATGCCTTATTATTATAAATTGTCTCTAGACTTTCTTGGTGCACTGTTGTTGGCGCACTGTTATCTTCACAGTTCTCACTGGGAAGTACCCAAAGCCCACCAGAGCTATGCAGGTGCCTTTCAGGTGCTTGTTTCAGCTGACAGGAGAGAAGTCAGAAGAACTTTGGGATACTTGCGAACTTTTGCTAGTTTCAGAACCATTAAAAACTTCACTTTTTGAGGAGCTAATTTGTTTTTAAAAAATAATGAGAGGAGAAATTGTGACAATCCCATTGATACCTGAACACTATTTGAACGAGAGTCATAACACTTTGCTAAACAAATTGCCTGGAAAAGTACAAGAGAGGGTTTTAAAAAATATTTTTATTATATTTACTGTACAATCCTAAAAAGTTTTGCCCTTTTCAATCCACTGGGTCCAGTGGACTTTGGAGGGTGTAATTCTGGCTAGGATTGCACTGTTCGCCTTTGATAATGATGTAGAAGTGCTAATATTGATTCCGCTCTTGTCAAGTCACATTAGTTGTAAGCACTTTTTCTCAGAAGTGAAAACATAATTTAGCTTGCAGAGAGCAGGCAGCTTTTCTGGAAAAAAAAACACAGATCAGTCCCATAAAGCTGATGCTTGTAAGTGGGATTTTGCTCTAAGTGCACTTTGCTGCAGAACCTCAGCAAATATGGATCTTTGTAGGAGAAAGGAAAGAAAAATATCAACACTGTTGTAAGGTGGCAGCACAACCGATTTGATGCTGTCATCTGCATGGTATAGAGCAGTAGCTGTTAGAGTGCATGCCAATCCAAGAAAACAACCATACGAAAGAGGGCTCCTACTGCCTTTGTAGGTCTCAGGAGGTGAATGCTAATTTGAGAAAGGGAAATTATGTATGGGAAAGTGCTCAGAATTTTAAAGGTGATTGTGTTATAGGGAGTGAGATGGAGGAAACGGGTTGCGTTACTTAGCAGCTGTAGCATTACGCTGACTAAGAGCAATTAAATATTAACTACAGTGGGGTCATATTTATGTGTTGTAATCCCACAGAAGGCACAAAAATGCAGCAGTTGTGCTTTAATGAACTCCAACAAATAAGAAGGTGCCATGTAAAACTGTAGATCTCATTGCCAACTATGAGCTGTCTCCTGGCATTTGAAAGTGGTAAAATGTATGCCTTTATTTATTTAGGGTATGTTCCTTCATGCCTTCCTTCCTTCAGTTGTGAACTCAAAGCAGTTTACAGTATTGCACACATACAGATATTGCAGAAAACAAAAATATTTAAACCCGAGTGAACATCAATTGTACCATCAGCAAAAATCAAGGGAGGCAGGGCGGGAGCAGAGTGGGCAGTAGCAGTTCTGCCCTTAATGGCAGGAGACTTCCCACCACCAGTCCAGGCTGTCCACTGCCATTCAGTAGAGCAGCAGGGGGAAAGGGGAGGAGGGCTATGTGGCATTCCATCATTGTGACCTCACTTCCATTGCAACCATGAAGGTGATGTCATCACACTAGCATGATGCTATGGGAGTTTTGAGGGAATCATATAGCATCCCACTGGCATGACAGTGTCATTTCCAGGGTTGCACCAGAAGTGACACTGTGGTGTTGGAATGCTGCATATTTACAAGTCCCCATCCACTTCCCACTAGTTGCCAGTGCTTGGCTGGCAGCCCTAATGGCAACTCTCTCTCTCTCTCAGGCAGGCATTAGTTCCCTTCCTCTCAAGCAGCTCTCTCCTTTATACTGGCAAGGGCTAGAGGGGAGAGGCAGAACAGCTAAAAGCACCTCAGCAAAGAACCTCAGCAAATATGGATCTTTGTAGGAGAAAGGAAAGAAAAATATCAACACTGTTGTAAGGTGGTTTGTTCTTGGTGGCAACAGGCTCGCCGTA
Source organism: Lepidodactylus listeri (assembly GCA_029233225.1). NCBI lineage: Eukaryota > Metazoa > Chordata > Lepidosauria > Squamata > Gekkonidae > Lepidodactylus > Lepidodactylus listeri. The sequence continues at coordinate 128,500,770 of JARCFY010000004.1, forward strand.
GACAGGCACTCCCTCCCTCCCAGGAAGCATCTCTCCTTTACTTCTGTCTCTTTATGCAAACAGGCTAGGTACAAGGCCCAAAGAATGATCTGAAGTTAGACTATGCAATGGTTTTGCTTAAACTAAGAAGCTGGCCCTTGGCACTGCCTGAATGGGAGACTGCCTGGGAATCAGAAGCCTCTCCAACCTATTTGAAGTAAGAGTGAGGAATAAATGTAATTTAATACGCACAGTACAGTGGATCAGATCCTTGTTAGATGTAGGGACAATTGGTAAGGAGATAGAATTGCAAGTGGAGCTTTCATTCACCATCCAGCAAAATCGGAGAGATTGGGTGCCCCTTGGCAACAAGCCCTCACTGATCCACATACATTTGGGTAGGTAACTATACCATCATTAACCTGTCACCCCAAAATTATATAGAAAGAAGGGAACTGAGAAAGTAGAGCTCCCAACATTGCTTTGGCAAATGATAGAAGTTTGGTGGGGGGAGTGACTGGGGAAGGCAGAATTTGGTAGGATGTGATGTCATTTCCAGGTGATGCTCTAGGCTGCTTTGGGGAAATTCCTAGAGTGTCAGTATGTGGAGGCTGTTTCTCCCATTCCCCAGTTCCTTGGGAGCAAGAAATTGGGGCAAGTAATTCTTTGCCCTGGCCAGGTAAATTTGAGTCCTTGGAGAGAGAGCATCCTCTTTCTTCTTGTCATGTTTCCATATGTATTTTTTAAGAAGTAGATCAGAGAGATCATTTGCTATTCACTTCTGCTGCCAAATTTAGGATTACTAACCCAGTTCATGGATCCTCATTTGTAGCAGCAAGCTGTATGCACATAAGTAACCACAAGGATTTCTCCCTGCTGTTTTACAGAGCAGATGGTTAGTGCTCTGTTACAGGACCACCGAGAGTAGGAGATCAACAGTACAAGCCTTAAGAATACTTTCCTGGGAGTAAGATCATTGAACAGAACTGAAAAGAATTCTGAGTAGACCTGTTTAGAATTGCTTTTTAAGGAGGCTGGTTCTGCTCAGCAAACTCCTACCCACTCTGCCTCATGTGTCTCTAAGTGCTCAAATTACGAGCAGAGAATTAATGGGGGGGTGTCATAAATTGATATTGTGATGCTCTAGGAATTCTCCCAAACTGTGTGGTAAAACCATAGATTTTCGTGGACGTCCTAGAGCTTCACAGTGCCCGTCAATGCTCCCCCACCTTGTGCCCTGCCCCCAAAAGGTCCCTGGGGTAGAGGGAAGAATCTGGCAGTCCTGTCTCTAGGAGTATATATCCTAATCAAGCATTTTGTATGTGTTCTTCAGAAGGAGAGGAGTGACAAATGTGCTGTAAGCCGGAACCTTGATCTAGGATCAGTGGTGGCTCTCAGCAGCCCTGAGGGATATTCAGATGCCAGAATAAGTTTAGTAAGAAGCTCAGGTTTAAAAAAAAAAAGCAGATGTTCTCCATTTTATCATCATTGTCTTATGCTGCAAAACATGGCTACATGATTTGTTGACTGATAACTTCTGTAATCATGCCACAAAGAATAATAGCTCATTCAGCTATTCACCCCCATATTGTAACATGTGAACAAAGCCCGTAAAAAGCTTTGAGATCTTTGGAGAATGGCAAATGATTCAGAGTAACACGCAGGCATCTTGATACCTACTGCAAAGCAACCCCCTCAGGTAGAGGGAAGGTGTCCAATTCAATGGCAAAAGAACATGCAATGACTGTTAGTACAGGAGACTTTGAAAGTCAAAGGGAATCCCCAGTGAGTGTTGAACTGCCCAGAGGCTCAGAAGATATATAGGCTGAAGAGAAGTGCTGACAACTCTCCGGTGTAATAGCGGCAACTGCGTTACTCCATCAGTTACCGATGGCATCAGACTGCTTAACCGTAGCAAAGATCATTTGCAACAATGATAACAAATCCAGCCTAAACAAACATGATCACATTCTAGCAATTTAAGTAGAAGAGGGGAAAGACCGAACAGAAAAGAATTTTACAAATAGCAGTGCTATAATTTTAATTGTGCTTGCAATGTAATGTTATAGCCAAGTGTAATTGAGACAGATGTTGTAGGTCAATCATACACAGCCCACCATTCCTGAATCCTCCCCCCCCCCCACGTGCACACATTTGGAACAAATTAATTTCCGACCTCCAGAGCAAGGACATTGTTGATGTGCAGCTGGGAAGACAGAACAGTCAAGTTCAGGACACACACACACACAGCCTGCTTCCTTTCCATTCCTTTCCCCTCCTCCTCTCGTTTTGCCAATCATTTTATTAGCGGGCAGAGAACTGTAAGCATTTCCACTTCCACTCTCCAGCCATTGTCCATCCTGTCCGCTTCCATCTTCTGACTACCCTGCCAACTCACAAGCTGCAGCCTTCTTCTGGGACACATCTACTCAATAGATTAGCGTAAAAAAGAACAGCATGCCATAACATTTTCTTGGCAAATATGTGGAATTTCTCAGGCAGTGGTAAAAAATACAAATCTGTTTGAAGTCAGTGCTGCTTGTTTATTTGCGCATCAGCTAATGATCTAGTCTAACCTGTCTACATCAATCAGGTTCCCGCCATAGAAATTGCAGAATTCCAAATCAGCCCCTGCATGCCCGGGAACTGAGTTCCAAGCAGGAAACTTGCAGCACACTTGTGATTACCAGAGCCCTGGGAGGACACAAGGAGAACATAATGTCTAGTTGGACCCAAGAAGGCCAGAAAGCACAGCAAACATGAGACAGCATTTCAGGGAGTTGAAGCTTGTGGCCCTATTGGATAATGTGGCTTTCAAGAGTGGGGCCACTAACTGAAAACCTTCTGTCGCTTCCAAAGAAGTGAGCAGTGACTCACGAAAGCCCATTCCCTACGACAACTTCTGTTAGTCTTTAAGGTGCTACTGGACTCTTACTCTTTTCTACTGTTACAGACAGGCTAACTTGGCTACCCATCTTGAAAACCTTAGTGATGGGAAGGGCTTTGTTTACAGTGCATTTCTGTCCTCAGTAAGCATCAAAAACCTGTTCTGATGCCCAGAGCTTCTGTTGCACCCCTTAAGCATTAGGTTGAGGCTTTAAAGCACTGGTTCCCAAAGTGGGCAGTACCGCCTCCTGGGGGGCACTGGAACAATTGAGGTGGGAGGTAGGAGCCTTGGGTGCAATTGGGGGAAGCACTGAATAAAAATAAGGGGGCAGTGGAAGTATAAAGAAAGACGCGTCCAGAACCTATGTAAAGCAGCTTTTTCCTGCCTTCTCCTGGTCTTCCCTGGGATTAGGGAGGGAGGGGGAGGTGAAGAGGGGTCCCCTCTCTTGTGTGGTGGCTGCAGCTGGCCTCTGGCTTCAGGCCTTCAGCTGCTGCTGCTCTGTGCCTGCCTTGGCCTGCCTGGCTGCGTGGATTGTGGTGGACTCTACCTGCATCTTTTTGTCCACTTCTTAAAGGTAGATCCAGGAGGGCGCTGAGTAAATTTTTTTCTGAAAAGGGGGCAGTAGGCCAGATAAGTTTGGGAACCTCTGCAAATGTTAGCTGCAAATAAAGCCAAAGCCGTTATGGTGACAGCGGGGGCGGGGAGTTAGGTGGTGAGAAGGAGCCCATCTGGAAATGAGAATGAAACAGGTGTTTGGCTGATCAGCTGTAGAACTCTTTCCCCCTAGAAACATGTTGAAACCTGACACAAAGATTTCTCTTTGGACTGAATTCTGAGGCTCCAGTTGGGTGTGAGGATTTAGCCAAAAAAAAATGTTGTTCTTGCCTAGGTATTTTATATACATTTGTGTTGTATTCTCACCCTATAACCATGGGATGAGATGTGCTGAATCTAAATACTGTAATTTAGGGTCCTCAGTGAAAAATATTTCAGCTTCATAGTTAAAGAGATGATGATGATGATGATAGTGATATAAAATGGCAGACTGCAATGGCAGCGGGAAAAAATGGGACAATTGGCCTTGAAATTTTGTTTGCCTGTAGCACTGCACTGGGGGGGCGTCTCCTATATTAAATCAAGTGTGACAGCTGGCCTCCTTAAATATGTTGATAATTATATGTAATGTATATATTTTTAAATCTGGTTTCAAATACGGCAGGAGAGCCTGTTTGTTTGTTTTTTAATCTCTCTGTTTCTTCCGTGCAAGGTCTGTAAACTCACGCACTTGCTGACTTCTAGCCATAGTGGAAAGCTGCTTTGTCATTCCCTGAACATCATAGCCACCTTCCTAGCCATCTGACACCCCAGTCTTAAATACAGCATAAGACTTATGTCCCAGATGTCTTCCAGAAAAGGATACTGCAGCCAAAATAATCAAGATGGTATCTTAAATACACACAGGGACCTGGTGTTACAGAAAACATCTGTACAGCCAGTCTTCTAGCAGAATAAGGAAACGTGAACACACTATTTATAAAGTTTTTAAACTAAATCCTGGTGGTCACTTTTCTATTGTTTTCTTTTGTGATGTTTTTCACATCATAGATTTTTGTAAACTGGGACATTAAAATTGTCATTATGGAGATATAAGCCTCTTCATAGGAGAATTCAAATAACTATTTTCTCCTTGTAGGTTGTGTAAACTTGGTGTGATATAAATTAGCCTCAGTATTTTCCATTAGCTTGAACACGTGCACAGGTTTCCACTTCCAGTCTTGCAACCACTCTGCATTCTAGCAGGAGCAAAAATGGGGGCTAGGAAGTGACATAATGTGATGCCATGACATTGCTTCTGGTTACACCGAGAAGTGATGTGACCATGCTCTAGGTATTCCCTGAATCTGGGTTTTTACAATAGAGATCAGGGAATCCCCAGCACGTCATGATGACACTTTTGGGCTCAACCAGAAGAGATATCGCAACATCACTTCTTCCCCACCCTGGTGTGCTCCCACTAGAGTGAAGGTCCTGACTGGCAACCCTACATCTGCACCAAAACTGGTGCTTTCAGTTCAGACTTAAAATAACTGAATTGTCCTTGCGCTTATATTTTGCAAGTATAGTGTTCTCCCATTGAATAGTGACAGTTGCCTTTGAAAGCACTGTTATGGAAAGAAATCATGCTGTAGTATCTAAATCTCTATTTTAACATATTAACAGTCATTTGCTGCTGTCAAGGTTGCCAACCTCCAGATGGAGCCTGGAAATCTCCCTTTACAACTGATTTCCAGGTTACAGAGATCTTCTCCTGGAAAAAACGGCTGGTTGGGAGGATGGACCCTGTAGTATTATATCCCAATGAGGTCCCTCCATTCCCCAAACCCTGCCTTCCCTGGGCTCCACCACTTCACAAATTTCCAAACCAGGAGTTGGCAACCCCCACTGCTGTGCCTCAGTCATAGCCCCTGTCGATGATGCATGTATCTACCAATGCATGTTGCTTTCACAAGTTTCACGGTGTAACGGGGCTCAGATAGATCCAGATTTGGAGCAAAATCTGTAGCGTGCAGTTTAGTAGACATGGACAATTATTATAAGATGGTAATCACATACTTATACCATGATACTTAATTATATAAATGAGTTACTGCATTGTTCCCAAGTGTAGAAAACAACACCATACATTGCAAGAATTAGACTGTTATATTAAATTTGTTATGTGTTGCATGTGTATGTTCCACCCTTCCTCTGAATGACTCAAAGTGGCATAAAAGTCTCCTAACAGCATTGAGCAGTAGGTCAGTCTAAGAAACGGCCACTTGTCCAAGGTCATCCATTGGGCTTCACAGCTAAATGGGGATTTGATCTTTTGTTTCCATTCTTTGTTTTCTTTTCTAGGGCAGATTTTCACAGACATTTTCCCTATTTGGGTGGTAGATCAGTATTAAGGAGGCTTGGTAAAAGATCAAGAGTGTATCCTAGAATGTATTTTATATGCAGGCAGTCCCAGGCTCAGTCCCTGGGGTCTTCAGCTAAAAGGTTCTTGGGTAACTATGCTAGGAAGCATCTCAACTTGTGCCCTTGCAGAGCCACTGCCAGTAACAGTAGACTTCTCTGAGCTAGAGGTTCTGATTCAGCATACATCTCCTTCATAGCTTTTTAAGAGATTGGGCCATCACTCATTGTCAGCGTCTGCATGCTCTGTAAGCAGAATATTCCAGGTTCAATTGCTGGTATCTTCAGGTAAAGCATCTTGAGTTTAGGGCTAGAAATTGTCCCTCTCTGAGACTGTAGGGAGCCACTTTGGGGATGATGGCTAGATGGCTCAGTGATCTGACCTGCTATAAAGCATCTTTATGCGTTTGTACCAGTATACTGATACATGTTAATAGATGAGAAATTACAAAATGATTACAACAAATTCTACATTATTGCAGTTCCTCATGCCTCACCTGTCTGGAATGTGGAAAAACTAAACACAGAATCACAGAGCTGAAAGGGGGCCTACAGGCCATCTAGTCCAACCCCCTGCTCAATGCAGGATCAGCCTAGAGCATCCCTGACAAGTGTTTGTCCAGCCACTGCTTAAAGACTTTAAACATATAGAAAGGAACATTTTATTCTACACAGATTTTCCTTATTCTTGAAGACCTTTTAAGAAAGCTGTTCCTTAACCATCTGGATTCTTGCATGCTGGGTAATAGATCACAAGTGAGTCAGCTTTACTCAGGTGCTTGGGAAAGGCAGTTTGCCCTATAGCGTGCTGTTTGTTTCTATGTAGGATACCTAGTGGGTGCTTAGTTTTACAAGCACATTTTAAATGACTTTGCCCCTTTAGGTGGCAAGTCAAGTCTTGAGGCCAGTACTGAAGAGAAAAGAGAATGACAGAAGCAGAACCGATAATTCAGTGAGTGCCTTCTAGGAAAATTAGTCACTGTAGCCACTTACAATAACTTCTGTTAGCAAAGAATAGTTCAAAGAGAAAATGATACACCCACTGGCTATAGCCAAGATGAATGTCTGAGGAAATATTAAAGACATGTTTTATTCTTGACAAGGTTCTTGATTTAGCTTTAATAATATTTTTATGGAAAGAATAAATAATGGGTTGGCCTGTAGTAAAGCAGTCATCTGAATACTTTGGTTAGTGAATTAGTACTGTGCGGCGAGTTTAGATTTGAATCTGGCAACTGTTTTCACTTTCCAAATGACTAATTAACCTTAAGTACCTTTTTTTTTTGCCTTTAAGCTGACATTTCTTTTTGTTCTGTTTTTTGCACATTAAATTATTTGCTGATTACAGATTTAAAATTGCTGAATAATGGGCAGTTAAAAAGTTAATAAGAAACAAAAAGCATTCCAAGGACTTGAGGCTGCTACTGTAATAAGAGCTGTGTTGCCGCCTCTTTAACTTGGACAGTGTACAGCCAGGAGTTCCTCTTGAATCTGTCAAGTGTATGCAGTGCTAAATAGCTCACATTTCTCTCCTCTTCCCATTCACTGAACATCTAAATGACATTCTTGCAATGAAAAAGAACTCATGCTTAGCTTGTAGATTTCTTCAGACGGTAATGTATTTGTCATAAAAAGCCTTAACCTTTATGTCAGGTTGATGCTGTGTGTAATGCAGTCTAATCCCATGCATGTTTACTCAAAAGTAAGTCCTGCCTGAGTTTAATCGAATTTATTTCCAGATAGAGGCATGCAGCTTCCCTTGATTCTTTTCTCCATTACAAAGCATTTAGTATTTGCAAGTATGTATAACATGGGTTTCTGAACAGGGAAATTGCAATGGTTTTAAGTCATCCTAGGTCCTTCTGTGAAATTAGTTTAGGGCTAGAAAATGTCAGGCATGTGGCCGAATCAGATTTCCTCTGCACTCTCACTGGGACCAACCTTGATTGGGTTACTGTATCTCAGATCCCTAAGTCCAGGAAGGCTAATTTGCTTATTATGTAAACTGTATACTAATTATTCAAATCAAGCTCATCCATTATGCATTTTCTTCCAGTTCTGTGTTGTTGTGGGGGGTTTTGGCTGGTTGTCCTGATAAGTATCACAAAACAGCAATACATGATAAAAATAAAAAACTAGAAATGCTCCTTTCATTGGGGTACATGGGCCTTTGTATGACTGGAATGGACTTTAAATTTTGGTACTTTTTTTTTTTTAATTATACCCTGCTCTCTACTCCTCTGAATGGTGAGAAGCTTCAAGGGCAATGCTAGCTGAATTTGGCTTCCTTCAGATGTGAGAGCACAGAGGATTTATGGTAGGGAGTGCTACTAAAAGGTAGCCAATTTCCTGCTGCAGATCAGGTCCCCAAAGACCATGCAAGGTGTTTCACCATTAGGGAGACAACTTGCATCAGATGCCACATAAAGCAAACTGAAGATAGACCCATTCATAATATTTGGATAGCAATTTCATAGGAATATTCTAGCCTGACCTGGATGGCCCAGGCTAGCCTGATCTTGTAAGACCTTGGCTGCTAAGCAGGGTCACCTCTGGTTAGTATTTGGATGGGAGACCACCAAAGAATTCCACGGTAGCTGTGCAGAGGAAGGGAATGGCAAATCGCTTCTGTTAGTCCTTTGCCTTGAAAATCCTGTGGGGTCGCCATAAGTCTGCTGTGACTTCACACACACATACACACACAGGTGTGTTCAGATGGCGTGCTGGAGCCACTTTAAATCACCCCACTTCAATGCACATTTCTTTTATTCTGGACAATCGCAATCACATGAGAGTGTATGTCAAAGGGGGGGGGGGTTCTCAGTTTGCACATGCACATAGCCACTCATTTGGAGATCTGAAAAACTAACCCCTTGTGCATGCACAAAAGCAGTAGAGCAAATCCTGTCACAGTTCCGCAAGCACCGTGATTTCACCGCCATGACAGAACACATCCCTTCAAATTTCTAGCCCGAAACTGTCCTCCTTGGGATCTCAAACTCAAAACTAGTGGCCATTTAATTTGTTTTTTAGACACGGGAGCAGAGCAGCACTTATGCGCATATCACCAATGCAAAAATAAAAATGGTGGGCAAAAAGCGGAAGCCTCTGGCTTCTGCGGCGGGGGGGATTAAAGACTTGGAAGTGGCTCGACACCAGAGGAGTGATCACACAGGGGAAAATGCGCTTTCAACTGGGAGAGCTGAGAAAACACCACTTGGGACCTGGTATCAAAATACTACCGTTTGCGCCGGAATTTGCTCCGGAAAGCAACAGCTGGGGATGGGAGACAGCTAATGCTGTCTGAACATGCACATTTGATCCGTTTTTGAAGAGTGTCGAAGCTGGATCAAACGGCACGTCTGAACACACCCACAGAGAGAGTAATATTGTATACCACCTACTTTTATGTTGGTTTACACTTCTTGCTGCAACCCCCTCTCCAGCCTTGTGGCATTTTGTTCAGTAAAGTCCCCCTAATCTCAGTGGTGGCTTTTCAGAGGGTATAGCAGGCTGCTCTTGAGATTTGGAAAGGAAATTTTGAACAGATCTTTCACTCTTGAGAGCCAGTTTGGTGTAGTGGTTAAGTGCGCGGACCCTAATCTGGCAGAACCAAGTTTGATTCCCCACTCCTCCACTTGCACCTGCTGGATGACCTTGGGCAAGCCATAGCTCTGTACCAGCTGTTCTCTCAAGGACAGTCTCAGAGCTCTCTCAGCCCCACTTACTTCACAGGGTGCCTGTTGTGGGGAGGGGAAGGGAAAGGAGTTTGTAAGCCGCTCTGAGACTCCAAGTGAGTGAAGGGCGGGGTATAAATCCAATCTCTTCTTCTCTTCTTCTTGCCTTTATGGCACCCCATGCCTTTGTAACTTTGCCTTGGATGAAAATCCACATCTGTGGTCCATGTGGTCAAACACTTGGTTTTCTAAGAAACTGTTTCGGTGATAGGTTCAAAGCCTTTTCCAAATTGAGAAGCATATTCCTCCCCCCCCCCCCCAAAAAAAAGTAGAACTATAAGAAGTGTCTACAACAGCCTGCATATTGATGGGCAAGTCAGTGTGGAGTTTGTAGACTCCTACAGCTGTTGTTTTGGCAGGCGATTCACTCAGGGGCTCAGATTGAAAAGCCTGGGATTTGAGGCTGGAACCTAGCCTAGTGAACTACCATGGGTTGTGTCTGTACTTGGGCCTCAGGGCCATCGTCAGTCACAGAAGGAATAGGGGGGTACAATAAATTTCCCTGCAATTGACAGGCAATATGAATCCTCGGAATTGGCCAGGCCTTCCGCCTTTGCTACATTTTAAACCCAGCGTCATATGCAGCTATTGACCCCAGAAATCCAGAGCTGGAGGAATTACTTTCCAGCAGCTGTCACATATCTTGACATTCATGAGCATATTCACGCTCTCTTACAGAGGAATTTTCTTTAATTAATTGCATGTCTTTTATACCATCTCCTCATCTGTTTGCTTATTATACATTCTTATATATTTCTGAGTTCTCGTTTATACTAGCTTTGCTCTTATTTGGGGAGGGTCGGAGTTGCATCCTAACTGATTTTGAATCCAGAGGCGAGGGATGGTAGAACACCTTTCCATTAGGATGTGACAGAGAAGAGTTTCTAACCAGGAAAGGTTATACAGGTAGAGGCAAAATATATATATTAATAAATACTTGATTTGCTGGTATGATCCAAAATATTAACTGAATAAAAAAATCAGTATCTCTTTTTAGGACTATCAGCAAAGTCTTTGCCCTTATAAAAACTAATAAAAAACTGTAGGAGGCCATTTTGCTTTGGGCACCAAGTTGGCTGAAAAGCGCATAGTGTGGAGCCAGAGGTTAAGAGCGCAAACTCTAATCTGGGAGAACCGGGTTTGATTCCCCACTCCTCCACATGCAGCTGCTGGTATGACCTTGGGTCAGCTACAAGTTCTTTCAGAGCTGTTCTTTCACGAGCAGTTCTCAAAAGAACTCTCTCAGCCCCACTTACCTCACAGGGTGTCTGTTGTGGGGAGGGGAAGGGAAAGGCAATTATAAGCCACTGTGAGACTTTTCCGGGTAGCGAAGGGCAGGATATAAATCCAATCTCTTCTCTTCTCATAACAATTGAAAATAATAGTAATGAAAACAGGGAAGGAGATCTTGAACTCCAAATTATTTTTTTCTTTGCTAGGCAGTGTCGTGGCAGTGTTCAGGCATCTTCAAGTATTCAGGTGGGGCAGCCGTGTTGGTCTGAAGCAGCAGAACAAAGTTTGAGTCCAGTGGCACCTTTAAGACCAACAAAGTCAATCCTCCTTCAAAGAGAAAAAGAAACAAAAAATACCTAAATGCATCTCAGATACATCACAAAGTGAGAAGGACTCACAGGCTTGTTAGGTGCAATGACATGGGATTAGTTTTGTTCACTGTTAGTAAAGAGCATGCTAAAATTTGTGTCCATAATGATTAAGCTTATGATTATATAGCAGAATACATAAGCTAGAAAGTCAGATGGGCTTCTTGGGAAGTATTGCTAGTGGCTGTGAAAACTATGAACACAAATGCTCTGGAAGCAATGTTTTGTCCCTCTGATTTCTTCACTTTTTATTATTTTCAGGTTACTTCTGACATATAAAAAACCATTTTCAGATGTCCTATACTGTTGCATTGGCCTTGCATTAAGAGCATTGTGTCGAGTTTTTATTTTTAACTAAAATATCAGTACTTCTGTGGCTTGGTGTGACAGAAGCTTCCATACTGCTCTATGCTTGCCTTAATTAAGTAGTCATTAAAAATGAAACACTTCTACTTCCTCCTGTTCAGACAGTGACAGTGATAGAGGGGCCCAGCATGCCCATGATGGTACAGAAATTGGATCATTAAATTAAAGCAGTTGTAAAGACCCCAGTCCTGATTAGTTAAACAGCTTGCTTTGGTCGGTGATTAATGTGATTGCAAGAATTAAATCTGCGTCTTCTCTGAGAGACAAAGCATTATCTATATGGCACTAATGTGTATAACCTGACTGATGTGAAAGTATGGCAACAGAAAATGTACTAAGAAGGAACAACTGCTGTTGTATGTTCATGCTGTTTAAGGTCCTTCTGTACAAAAGAATGCTCATGAAGCCACCAGATAACACTGGGTGATATTGCGACAGCTGCAATAATGCTAGATGCAGTCTGTGCTGGAGGAGTTCCTCAGACAAGTTTGCAAGTCAGCCTTCTTAATGTTATTATCTGTTTATTCGTTGCACACACTTCTGTTCCTTCAGAAAGTCCAGAGCACCTTACAGATGATTTCCAGGCAGTCGCTTACACGGCCTCAGTTGCCTGACTTCAGCAGTTGACCTGCATCATGTGCCTTCAAGTCTTGGGTAACCCAATGGCTCAGCCATATACATTCAAAGCAAGGCAGATGGAAAGGGCACTTGCAACTTCAGTCTGAGTTTGTGCAGTCCCCAGGTACTTGCTGTTGTTCTGAAAGGATCCTCTTAAAATGACACAAAGCTTATTTCCCCAGTTGTGCTCAAATTTCCTGCCTGTGATAATTTAAACCCTTGACTTAATGCTGTGTAAACTGTGGCTTGAATCCACTGGTAATTTCCATAGTCGGAAGGTATTGCCATCCACCAAATGAGGTTTCTCTCACTCACATCCACACACACACACACATACCACTGCTAATGTGGTATAGGAGACCCCCAGCAACAGCATGAGGGGAGGAACTGCCCCCCCACCCCATGGAAATCCACAATAGGATACATAGAACCTTGAAAATACAGTAGAGAAGAGCAGTTTCTCAACTGAGTCCTTGTTTATGGTAGTTTTGTTGCTAATTTTTTACTATTTCATTTTTGTACACAAAATAAATGTTCTACTATTGCTGGTTATCCCTATGGCCTTCCTTTTGCTTGCTGAGGGATTGGGGTAGCATGAACAGTGAACATAGTTCATGGGTGAGTTTTGGTTATTACAGCATGAAGCCAGTGAGCTACTGGTAGATAAGAAATGCTTCACCAATCATGTTTTACAGTTTTTAAAACGTAACTGAAGTTTTAAGTGTAACTGCTTGATCTGATAATGTAGTACATGAATGAATAACATTTATTTTCAGATGTGCAAGTCATATAAGAACTCCAGGGAGCAAGGATTGTCGTTGACTCCCTACCGCATGCATACTCAGGGTCTAAACTACACAATCTATGGCTCCTGGGTCATTCTCTGAGTCCTCCCCAAGCCCTGTGAAACAGATGCGTGTTTTGAGTTTCCGGGTGAAACCTGATTTTCCAGAGCAGGGGGGGCTAACTTGGATTGGGATCCCGATATGTGGTGAAAGGGGGCTTAATTCTTCCCTCCACCTCTGACTTGAAATTTTTACCAAGGAGCCACCATTTGCTTCACTAGGGAAACTTATGTGTAGCCCATTGTTAAACAGGTCACCCTCAACAGAGCAAATTGTCCTTCCCCAAGGTCATTTCAGGTTGGGTGAATGATGCAGTGGGTAGCTTAAACTACCTTGCATTATGCTGTGGTCCTGATCTGAAATGGGCCCCAATGTGAGTCAAGTTTTCACCTGGGAACTCCCAGCATGCAGGAGTCTGGCTAGACCTGGGAACACTGTGTCATATAATTAGGACTTTAGTGGTAAATCTGTGCAGTGTGTGAAAAAGAAGTTTAGAAATGATCTTGTCTCTGTTTTCTAGGCTCCGTTACCTTTGAAGCGTCAATCTCTCTCCCTCTGTCATAAGGCATGCCTTAAGCTGTGTCTTAAAGGTTAGCGCACTGAAAGTTGTCTACTTCACCGTTTACTGAACCAGCTTAATTGTGTCTGCCACAGATTATTTTAGCTCCATTAAAATAGCCATATAGTTACAAGAAATCTCCAAGCTCTGTGAGTGGCTTGTCGAGGGCTTGTCTTAAAAAAATTTAAATTAATCTTCTGTACCTGACGTTCCCATATTCCCAACCTCGCTGTCTGCAGTTGATACTGAACAGCATAGCCATCTGCTAATAAAACCTGCAGAGAGGATAAGAACAATGCCGGAACCTTTCCCTTATGAAATGAGGATATCAGGAAGGTGGACATGATAAATCAGAAAATCAATGATGGGAAAAGGAAATTGGAGCGTCTTCCTTTACTTAGCATATTCCCTTATGATTCACAACATGAAACTGATTGCTGGAAACTGCCATGCTAGTGACATATTTGCTATAGCGTATGTATAATTCCTTTGTTTTCTGTAGCCACCCTTATTCCAGATATATGTCAATTACAAAATGGTATTTTAAAAGGTGATGCTCTTGTATCTTAGACCATCTGTAGAACTAAAGAAGAGAATACAATACCACTGGGGTATCTATCATACAAAACTTGGAATGGGAGAACGGAAACTGAATTCCATCCCCCCCCCCCCCCCCCAAATGATACTTTACATCACATTATGCATTTCAAAGATGATGACTAGCTGACTTTCATCTTTTCATTTTCTCTCTTTTTACTTGAAATATTGGATCAAAGGCATTTTAAAGTTATTTCTTCACTGAAAGTTAAACTTTGTCTGAATCTAGGTCATTTAAAGTTTTGCTGTCTGTTGAGTGAATATTTTTGCATGGATGTGTTAAGAGTAGAGAGAGAATACAGTTTTTTGCATTCTGCATATTAAGAACTTGGTGAATAATGTATAATACAAAACCAGAGAAAGGATTAGAGACTGGGTAGGTTATTAAAGCAAGAAGTAAAGGAGAAATTTTCACAAGGTTTGATGAGATTCCATCTGTTATTCATGGTTTTGATTGATAATCAAGTACTGCAAAGATTTGTACCCCATATGGGATTATACACAGGTTTTGCACTTAAAAAAATGACCTTTTTTCTCTTACACATATAAAGTATTCACATAAGCACTTTACCATGGGTTTGCCACTGGGAGAACCATGGAGCATATCCAGTGATAATCCAGTTTCAAATCTGTTTTTGTTGCATGAGAGGATCCTGTACAGTTCTGAGCATACTGGAGGAGCCTGCAGTAAAGTGATAAAGCAAATGGTTCCCAGGGTGAGCTTTAAAACTACACATGAGAATCTACTCACTGAGGGCCTTGGGAATAGAAAAAAGAAAGAAATGAGGTCACTAAGGAAAAGAAAAACGGAACAAGGTACTCTGTTTCCCCTGTTTTTGACTTGTCTATGGATCTGTTAGTGCCACAGATTAGTCAGCATATGTTTTACTGCTTAGACGTTTGTTAATACTCAAAACGAAAGAGTCAGTCTTCTAGCTGGTACATCTACAGAATATTGGCATAAAAATCCTTAGATTTACCAGCTGAGCAAACACAATTTGAGGGGGAAACAGTTTACAGTGTGATGCTCTGGATTTGAAAATGAATGAAATTTGAGTGTTCTTCTCACTGTGTTATCTTCCTAGCAGATGACTTTTGTATTTAAACAGATTTTTGAAGGACAGGAGGATCACTGATGTTCCATGCGATCAAGGTGTACGTTTTGATGGCCAAAGATACTTATAGCTTAAAAAAAACCATAGAGGGCAAAAATTTTAATATTTCATTATTTTTTCAGTATGTATGTACACTTAGAATTATTGTACATATTTTCTACTCCTTTCAAAATCAAGTGCCTGTTCCATTAACCTGCAAGCTTAAGAAATGAGTGCTGTTCCTTTGAAAATGGGGCCATTTTTCAGCACACTATTTCAGAATAGAAACAGAAGT
The DNA here is from genome assembly GCA_029233225.1 of Lepidodactylus listeri. Taxonomy (NCBI): domain Eukaryota; kingdom Metazoa; phylum Chordata; class Lepidosauria; order Squamata; family Gekkonidae; genus Lepidodactylus; species Lepidodactylus listeri. The sequence continues at coordinate 128,516,303 of JARCFY010000004.1, forward strand.
TTAATTTTAGCCACTAAAATGTACGTCTGTTTGCTGCTTGCTGGATCAGACAGATTTCTCACTGCACTTGTACTGATCACTAAATCTGGGTGGAGTTGTGCACACATTGAACAATGTATGTGCAGATTTGTCTAACATGTGGAATTGAAGCAGGGCCTAAAAGTGAGACACATAGACAGATGTGCTTGGTCACAAAAAGAATTCTCATTGCTATGTATTGAGTTGTAGGCATTAGTACATAAGTAACATTAAATCTGGAGGTGCTTTTTTGGCATAAGGGATACTTGGCATGAAAAATCAAAACAAGAAATGAAGAAAAGCCAGACAAACTCAGGGATGGGAGACTTGTAACTGAGCAATAATAGTGAGTCAGTAGAACAGTAGTGAGAACTGGTTGCCAAATCTCAGGCTTTGGCCTTGTGTCTCAGCATTTTAGGGCTGATTGTAAGGGCCTCCAGGCCAAAATTTCAGGGTCAGACACTGGAAGACTTAAAAAAAGATGTTAAGACTTCCATGCATGGCAGTTTGTGATATCTTCTGCACATGTAGATGGGGAACTGGAGGCAATCATCTGCCACTGACTACTTTTACATTTAGAGCACAGTTAACTTCTAAGACTTATTTGAATTTGGTGAATAGTCCATCTCTTCAAAGCTATATCATTGTAACTGTACACATTCATAGATACCATGTGGTGCAATTCCTAATGATTTATTTAGTTAGAAAGTTTATGTGTCAAATCTGAGAGACCTGTTTACAAAGCAAGAGTAGAACAATAACATCATAAAAACAACAGCATAAAATTACCAATAATAAACAAGCCATAAAACAACATTCAGCAGTTTGCGTAAAAATCTATAAATGCTTTGGCTGGGTACCTAGAGGAGACTAAGCTAAGCACTGGATGCTTATCAAGGGGGAGGTCATTCCAAAGGGGAGGTACCACCACAGGAAAAAGCCCTGTCTCTGGTTGTCACTCACCTCTGCATGGCACAGAGAGCTTGGCAGAAGAAGAAGAAGAAGAAATTAGATTTATACCCCGCCCTTCACTCACTTGGAGTCTCAGAGTGGCTTACAAACTCCTTTCCCTTCCCCTCCCCACAACAGACACCCTGTGAGATAGGTGGGGCTGAGAGAGCTCTTTCCCAAGCTGTCCTTGAGGGAACAGCTGGTACAGAGCTATGGCTTGCCCAAGGTCATCCAGCCAGGTGCAAGTGGAGGAGTGGGGAATCAAACCCGGTTCTCCCAGATTAGAGTCCGCGCACTTAACCACTACACCAAACTGGCTCTCCAAGAAGGATCTTAACTGGCAGGCTGGTCAGTGTGGGAGGAAGTGGTCCTTCAGGTACTCCAGTTTAGAGAGTTAAAGGCAAGAACCAGCTCTTTGAATTGTGTGCAGCAACAGATGATCAGCCAGGGCAGATCTTTAAGCACAAGGGTGATACAATCCAAACCAGTAGACTGGTAGCCATGTTATAAACTAGTTGAAGTTTCCAGACTGTGCTCAAGGTCAGCATCACATAAAAGGCATTACAGTAAACTAACCTGGGTTTGATCAGTGCATCAAACAGCTATACCAGATGTATCATCCAAAGCTGTTAAAAGATACTGTGGACCATGGAGATCTAAGCCTCCAGTTGTAGACCAGGATCCAGCAGCACACCCAAGCTATGAACCTGCTCCTTCGGAAGAGTGCAGTTCCCTGCAAGACAGGCTGACTACTGAGTCATTGACCATCAGCATTTCAGTCTTCCTCGGACTGATATTCAGTTTATTGGCCCTCATGCATTCCATTGCCTTCTGCAAGTAGAATTACCATTAGTACTACTGTTCATTGTGACATCACCGAGTCCCACCCAATGATATCATTAGGAACATTTGCATCAGTCTCTAGGCTTGGAAAGTTGGGCCCTTAGCAGTTCTAATTTGGACAAAAAAATCACCTTATTTCTATACATCTAATGTCTCTTTTTAAAAAATAGTGCATAGACTCCCCCCCCCCCATAGATTGCCTCATAGATTGCCTCAAGATTTAATTTTTAAAGAAGACCTTTGTTCAGTAAGTAAAAAAGCTACGAGGCACCAAGAAGCCATTTCAAAATGCTGAGAGAATGTGTCTGATACGTATGTATGTAGCATATGTTCACACACTCCATCATATATACATGCACTCACATACTCAGCAGGCAATTACATACAAAATACTAGATTGTAACTAGGGCTGCCAAGTCAAACTCACCGATTTGGCGGGGGGGAGTCCCTCGCCGCCCGGGAGCCTCCCTGGCGCGCGCGCGGTGACATCACCACATTGGGGCGTTGCCAGGGCAACGTCTCCAAAGTGGGGCAAGTGGGGCAACGTCTCCAAAGTGGTGACGTCACCTCCAGGTGATGTCACTACGCCGGGGAAGTCGTCCACGCTGGATGACTTCAGGGGCGAGGTTCCCCCCGCCGGCCGGATGCCGGCCGGCGGATCGGGAACCCCTATAGCGGGGGATCCCCCACCCCCCGGGCTAACTTGGCAGCCCTAATTGTAACATACCAGGCACGTAATAGTCTCCAGGGGAAATACTGTGCCTTCTTAATTTATTCATGCTAGTGCTTATTGAGAAAATGAAAAAAAGGATCAAATACTAACAATGCCATCCTAAGTAGAGTTAACACCCTTCTCAGTCCACTGAGTTTGGTGAATTTAGAAAGGTACAAGAGGGGACTCACAACAAAATGTTGCATAATGTGTTGCGGCCCTACTGTAGTCTTCGTTACAGGCAGTCCTCTCAAGGAACTTGTGGGGAGGGGGCATTCCCCTACCTTTCCCCCCTCTCCCCCCCTTTATTGTCAAAGTACCCTCCTTTCTTTCTGCACACACCCCTTATTTACTAATCTTCCCTCGCGTCCCCTTCTCCTCTTACCCCTTCTATGTCAGCTTTTCTTCCTACCCCATTCTCTAACAATCCTTTCTTACCTCATTTCTCCTCTTGCCCCTTATATGTCTCACCCCCTTTCCCCAGCCCTTCTCAATGTCCTTCCCCCACTCAGTCTGCCCATCTTTCTCTCGACTATTTCTCTACCTCCCAATCTCCCCTTCCTCTTTCTCTCCCCCTCCCTCAATCTCCCATTGTTTTCATTCTATCCCCCCAACAGAATTCCCTGTTCTTTCTCTGTCTCTCTCTCCCCTCTCACAGAACCCCACTTCTTTCTGTTTCTCTCCTTTTGCAGCTGCAGGCCAGCAAATGTCCCTAATCTGGTTGCAGGATAGATGATGAAGGCTTTGCCTCCTCGTGCTTCAACTGATGGCCGCAGGGCCAGCTAGGGTAGCGACTGTGGCAACAGCAGAAGGCAGGCAGGCTGGCTTCCAGAGAGGCGCCGCAGCCCCTTTGGCTCCCTTGGCCAACCAGCTGCCTTCCCTCCCCAGGGAAGGAGGGAAGGCACTGCCAGCTGCCTTTACTTAGTAGTCCAGTGCCCAAACCTGCTGGCTGAAGCTATAGTCTTCGTTGCCGGCAATCCTGGTGGGGGCTGTCCCAGTGGCGGGGAACACAGCTATTGCGTGGCTTCCCTCGTGGCTCCAATGGCTTTTCCCATGCTTTAGTAAGTCCATTCTCTGCGCTTGCACAGAGTAAGCAGTTTTACTTTTGAGAGGATTTAAGTATCCTTGTATACTTTTTAAAACATTTTAGATTTTTCTGCAAATGTGGGGATTGCCCCAAGTTTGCTGAAAGATCTGTTTACCCTCCATATGACCCAGATCCATGGAAATAAGTATCCGCACACAGAGGGGACCTTGGCTATTAGATATATAGATAACTCGGCTTAGGATGGCACTGTGTCTCTGAAATTATGTCTAAGTATAAATTCATGTGATGTCAAAAATAGGCCAAGTATCACTAGCCTTACTTTATATACTGTATAAAATTAATTAACATTTTATAACCTATGTTTAGATATTGTGCTATTTCCTTTTTTTTTCATATAAAGGCTGGGAAGAATTATAGAGTTTGAGCCTCTTGGTATGCTAAGCTTGTTTTGGTTGCCGTCCTGCATCTTGGATCTGTGTGCATACCTCCACATGGCCAGTGCATGATGTTCGTCAGAGGATTCTTTCCATACAGGGCTGTGTTCTGCTTAGCTGAACTAGTTGAGCAGTCTCTGTGACCCCCTTTTTGTGCTCAGATGGTCTCTCTGTCTATTACTTATATGTTACCATCGCAACTTGCTCACACAGCAACTCTAATGATTGTCAGAGGAGGGAACTTGCTGAAGATCACAAAAGGACATAAAATCCCCATTCATGGTAGTATGACCTGTGAGCTTTTGTGAATGCCTAGTACTGAAACATTTTGTTTTAGGCAAAAATAAACACATTTGCAGAAAATATCTGCAATATTAAGAGGGGATGAGGGTATTGTTTTCTTTGTAGTTATGCTCAGGGGTCATTTCGTAGAAAAAGAGGTGCAGGAGCTCATTAGCATAACTCATTAGCATATGCTAAACCACCTGACATCACCAGAAGTATGTCAGAAAGAAAGGAAGGGAGGGAGAAAGGGAGAGAGAGAGAGAGAGAAAGAAAGAGAAAGAAAGAAAGAAAGAAAGAAAGAAAGAAAGAAAGAAAGAAAGAAAGAAAGAAAGAAAGAAAGAAAGAAAGAAAGAGAGGACAGCTACTAATCCAAGCCTCAGAAATACCACTATTCTGGGAGGATAGCTTCAGTGGTGGCTGAAGCCTTCAGAAGGCTGGTCGGAGGAACAAGGACCTTTCCAGGGGACGGGGTCATTTTGCTGCAGCCATGACACAAGCAGGCATTCCCCTGGGGTGGGGGGGCTGGCACCAACTCCCGGAGCTGAGCTCCCCCGAGCTCCTGCTCGAAATGACCCCTAGTTATACTGATTTAACAAAGATTTCAGTGAGCAGGCTTAAGCTGTAATCTTGGGTGGAAGACATTTTTTGTCAAAAACTTCAAAGTGCTTTATAGTGCCAAATGTCACATATTTGACAGGAAGCCCTATGAATTCAGTAGGACTTCCAAAACTCCTGATTTGCTTCTTACTACTGTATCCAGTATCTGTTCATTAATTTCAGAAGAGTGTTACCTGGTCACAGAATATGTAAGAATGATGGAAAGTAATGAACATTGTCTTGTTCTGCCTCATTTGTGAATGTATGAGCTATTCATTTCAGGCCACTCTCTCACAGAAGAGCATAAATCAAGAACAGTTCCACTAAAGTCCATGGAACTGATCTCAATTTAAACTTGATGTTTGGGCAGAAACGTCACTCTTTTAGTTTAAGGAGGAGATCTGTAAAATTATGAAGGGAGGGGGAGAGAGTAGATGAAGAGATTTCTCCCCCTTTTATAACCCTAGAAGTCTGGTTGCCCAATTAAATTGATTGGCAGGAGGTTCATAAAGATAGAAGGAGATAATGCAGGCACACAGGACATAATTAACTTGTAGAATTCGGTATCACCAGACATGGCAATGCCTTCAAGACAGAGTCTTTAAAAAGGATCAAACATTTATGTAGGCTTGGTCTATCACTGTATATAATAACAAAGAGCTGGCCCCATTGTGGCTAGCCAAATGTGTACAACAGAGCCAACTGTAATTTAACCAAATCTGTACATTAGGGCCAACTATAATTGCTACATAGGATTCTGCCAACCCTGGAGACCTCCTAAGTATGGAAAAAAATGTTCTTGTAAAAAAAAATTGGGGCGTAACCTACCCCAAATACTTTATCATCTGCCCATGATACTGCAAAAGCAACCCACTGGCTTTAGGCTGCATTTTGGATTGCCAACCCAAAATGGTATGTAAAAACTGGCAGGAACCAGGCATAAGAATGTATGAACATAAGAGAAGCTATGTTGGATTAAGCCACTGGCCCATCTAGTCGAAAACCCTGTGTCACACAGTGGCCAAAACCCAGGTGCCATCAGAAGGTCCACCAGCAGGGCCAGAATGCCAGAAGCCCTCCCACTGTTGCCCCCCAGCACCAAGAATATGGAGCATCACTGCCCCAGACATAGTGTTTCATCTGTACCTTGTGGCTAATAGCCACTGATGGACCTCTGCTCCATACGTTTATCCAATCCCCTCTTGAAACTATCCATACTTGTAGCTGCCACCACATCTTGTGCCAGTGAATTCCACATGTAAATTATACTTTGGGTGAAAAAGTACTTCCTCTTATCTGTTCTAAGCCTACTGCTCATTAAATTAATTGAGTGCCTACAAGTTCTTGTACTATGAGAAAGGGAGAAAAGTACATCTTTCTCAGCTTTCTCTGTCCCATGCATAATCTTGTAAACTTCCATCATGTCACCCCTCAGTCATCGTTTCTCCAAGCTAAAGAGCCCTAGCCTCTTTAATCTTTCATCACAGGGAAGGTGTTTCAGCCCCTTAATCATTTTAGTTGCCCTCTTGTGCACTTGTCCCAGTGTTATAATATCTTTTTTGAGATACGGTGACCAGAACTGTACAAAGTATTCTAAACAAGTCTGCACCATAGATTTATACAGGATTTGTTTTCAATCCCCTTCGTAATAATAGGCAGCAGCATTCAGGCCTATAAGGAGCATATGGCAGCCAGCAGGAAAAGGTGAGGGACACTGAGATGGAATTTGGGTTGCAAACCTCCAGGTGGGGCCTGGAAATCTCCCAGAATTACAACTGATCTCCAGGCAGCAGGGATCAGCTCTCCTGAAGAAATTGGCTTTTTTGAAGGGTGGACTCTATGGCATTATACCCTGTTGAGGTCTCTTCCTCCCCCAAATCCTGCCTTCCCCATACTCCAGCCCTAAATCTCGAGGAATTTACCTAACTGGAATTGGTAATCCTAGATGGAACCAACAACAGAGAGGGGAAGCTGAAGCCAGCAGTTTCCTTGGTGATCCCAGTTCTTTTTGATAACTGTTTCCAAGGACAAGTAGATGAAGCTTCCATTGGCAATGGTGCTGTTTTATGATTACTATTCTACTTGTGGGCAGATTTTAAAGCCCCAATGACAAGGAGTCATATTTCGGAGTCCTGTTGATGTTCTGAACCAGTCCTTGGAGTCAGTAATGAGCTGGATGAGGGTGATCAAGATGAAACTTAATCCTGACAAGACAGAGGTTCTCTGGGTTAGTAGAAAGGCGGAAGGGAGACTTCAGAACTCCCTTGGCTTGGATGGGGTTATACCTCCCTTGAAAAGCCACGTTCACAGCTTGAGAGTGCTGGTTGATACAGCAGTCACCTTAGAAAACCAAATGGTTGCTGTGGCTCAAAGTGTGTTTGCCCAGCTCTGGCTGATGCATCAACCACGTCCATTCCCGGGTCAGTCAGATCTAGCCACAGTGATCCATGCCTTAGTTACGTCTCAATTGTACTGTTGCAATGTGGACTACTTGGGACTACCTTTGAATAGTGTTTGGAAGCTGCAGCTGGTGCAGAGTGCTGTGGCTAGACTGCTGGTTGGGGCCACCTATTGGGAGCAAGTGTCCCCAATAGTACAGCAATTACACTGGCTACTAATCCACTCCTGAGCCCAATTCAGGGTGTTGGTTTTGTCCTTTAAAGCCCTACATGGCTTGGGACAATGTCTCTGAAGGACTGTCTTATCTCATACGTTCTTGCCCAGGAATTAAAACTGGGGGAAGTTGCCTTCCTGATTGTCCCACCAATTAAAGACTCTTGTTTGGTGGGTACATGAGAGAGGGCCTTTTGTGCGAAACAGTAATTGGGGGGAGCAGGTGCAGAAAGCCCTATGTAAAAGTTGTCCTTAGTTAGGGTTGCCATTTGCCTGGTGAGGGCAAGGGATCCCCTGATTTTGTGGACTCCTGACCCTCACTGGCCAGGTGGCCGGCGGGAGGGAAACCCCCCCCAAACAGCAACATTGCACATGATGTGCCTGCATCACCCAGAAGTGATGTCAGCAATGTCAGGGGGTGACGCTCTGGATTTTGGGCAAAACTCTATGGTTCAATGCTGATTTTACCATAGAGTTTTGCCCAAAATCCAGAGTGTCATTGTTGACATCATTTCCAGGTAATGCAGGAATGTCGCATGCAACATCACTGTTTTGGGGGGAATGGGGGGAGCAACATCACTTCCCACTCCCAGAACATCCTCACATTCCCTGCCATTGGGCAAAAGGGACCTAGCAACCCTATCCTCCGTAGTCCCCCATTTTAAAAAATGGGAATGATAATAAATCAGTTCTAGAACTGATCATGAGTGCAAACAAGTGAAATGCCTTCATGTTAAAAGTACCATAAATTGTAATAATAAAAAAAGTTAAGCTGATATTGAACAGTACTGTACAGCAGTTTCAGGCCTGTAATGGAAATATTAAATATTCTTAATTTTTTATTTAAAAAATCAAGGTTATTTTTAGTGTTATTTTTTGCTTTATATTTTAATTAAATACTTCAGTAAAATTGCATTTTAAGCAGAAAAGAGCCAAGTAGCATATTTTCAGTCCTTTTTTCGTGTGCGCTGACATAATATTGCATTATATTTCTTTTATTTATTACGCTTCCTGGTTTGCCTGCACAGCCCTCCCAAGGTCACTGAGCACTTTACTTAATTACTTTTTATTGATTTCCTGATATTTCAATTCTGCTTTGGCTGCCTCTTTTTAAGAAACAAAAGATGCTAAGTTAAAAATGTAAATTGTGCTTTTGAGGATACAATTTTCCATCAGTATCTTTGTCACGTATGCATGAAGTTGCCTGCTTTCAGTAAATGGGTGGAAAACATTTGTTTGATTTCGTATCACTGGTCCATTTTTTTCTCATCCTCATTTCTTTTTCCTCAGTATCATCAAAGAAAAGATTCCCCTCCTTTTGAGGGGGGCACTTCATTTCCAAATGACTTTCTAAGAGCAGAAAAAATAATCCCAAGAATCAGATAACTTGTTGTTGGATATTAAGCAAATATCTTTTATATTATGCATTGCTATTCCAATTTTGTTATGAAAGAAGTCACTTTGAGACCAGTAAACAATTTAATCATAGCTGCCATCCACTGATTTAGGTCATTATTTTTTTCATGTGATCTGAATATTTTAAGACTTACAGCAACCATGATTAAATGATCTTTCCACTGCAGTTGTGGCACCATTTTTTTTAAAAAAACCATTTTAAAAAAAAAACCTAGAGTGAATTGTATTGCTGTACTTGGTTCACTGCCACAAATGTTTAGAATTCTGGGTTTATATTTTAGGCAGATACGCCAGCATATTCGTGTAAAGTCAGGGTGCCGGTATGAGGAATTAAGTGGTCTGTGTCCTTCACCCACTGTAAAGCTTGTTAGTGTTAGACTAGGATCTGGGAGACCCAGATTCAAATCCCTCCTCCACCATATAAACTCAATGGAAGGGTTGCCCCCACCGCCTATAGATCTGAATGCTGTTTTCGGTTTTCTGCTCTCCCGTATCAACATGGGCCTTAGTTGTGTCTCTCTACGGGTCTACTTGGCTGCTATTTCCACACATCATCCTGAAATAGAAGGTCATTCAGTTTTTTCCCACCTAAGGACAAAACAATTCATGAAGGGCCTCAATCGCCTGTTTCCTCCGACCCGTGGCCCAACGCCAGCTTGGTACTTACCTCTGGTTCTGGCAAGACTGATGGGCAAGCCCTTTGACCCAATGGCCACCTGTAGTCTGTAACTCCTCTCATGGAAAACCGCCTTGGTGGCTATCATGTCCACTAGGTGGGTGAGTGAACTCTTGGTGCTCCATTGCAACCCGCCTTACCTCATTTTTCATCATGATGGTGTTACCCTGGCTCCAGACATCTCCTTCTTACCCAAGATAGTCTCAGAGTTTCACATGACGCCGGATATCACCCTTCCAGTGTTCTTCCTGACCTTTTGGAATGAGAAAGAGCGTCGTCTTTATGCTCTGGATGTGAAAAGAGCACTGCTCTTCTACATAAATAGGACTCGATCTTTTCAAAGATCCCCAGCCTTTTTTGTCTCCCATGCCCGCCAGGGCAAGGTCAGAAGCTGTCATCTCAGTGTCTGTCCAGATGGATTGTGGAGATGATCAAACTGTGCTACTTACTGGCAAAGAAGCCATTGCCTGGTCCTCTTCGTGCGCATTCCACCAGGGCAGTAGCTACTTCCACAGCTTTCCTCAGTGGGACACCTTTGGGAGACATCTGTAATGCAGCTACCTGGGCCTCCCCTCACACGTTTGTGAGGCACTACACCCTCGACATCCGTCTTCACCAATATTCCATGGTTGGGCGAGCTGTGTTGCAGGCGGTGTGAGTTTAAGACTTCCAGTTCCCTCCTCCAGACATGTGTGTGGGTTTTTCTCACTTGTTAATCTCCCAGAGGTGTGATGCACAGAGACCACAAAGAAGATATACAGGTTGCTTACCTGTAACTGGGGATCTGTAACTGGGCATCTGTGCATTCACACCACCCGCCCTCCTTCTCCTCTGCTATCGGTCTTTCCTATCTTGCTCGGAGAATGATGGCAGCGGTCAGAAGGAACTGGCGGGATTGTTGTGTCCCTCCCTTGATCATGTGCACTGGAGCCCTGCACATGACCAGGGAGAGGGCGCAAAAATCCCTTTCGCTTTAGAAGATACCGATTGGAATCAGCACAGGCACACTATATCCCAGAGGTGTGAATGCACAGATGACAACTCAAAGATCCCCAGTTACAGGTAAGCACCCTGTATTAACCTTGCCTAATCTGCCTCACAGCATTGTTGTTGAACGAATTAAAAGGAAAAGAGGGGAACAATGCTGTAAGCCAATCTGAGTCCCCTTCAGAGAGAAAAGTGGGGTATAAGTATCTAAATAGAGTTCAACTGTGAATGTAAGATGTTTTGGAGACTGTAGATGAAGAGAAGAAGAGGAAGAAGAGATTGGATTTATATCCTGCCCTTCACTCACTTGGAGTCTCAGAGTGGCTTACAAACTCCTTTCCCTTCCCCTCCCCACAACAGATACCCTGTGAGATAGGTGGGGCTGAGAGAGCTCTGAGACAACTGTCCTTGAGAGAACAGCTGGTACAGAGCTATGGCTTGCCCAAGGTCATCCAGCAGGTGCAAGTGGAGGAGTGGGAAATCAAACCCGGTTCTTCCAGATTAGAGTCTGCACACTTAACCACTACACCACGCAGATGACTGTTTTATATTTGTACCTTTATGACTGATGGGTAAATTTAGACCATCAAAGCTTTGTCATCAGGAAGGCAGATAGAATTTTTCTCAAACCCTACAGACAAATGTCAGCACTTGAGTTGACTTTATCATCAAGATATCATGCCTTTCTCAGCCACGATTAAAACGTACATGATTGATCTAGATTTCTGGATCCCAGAGAGGCTGGGAAAAGACTTGAAGTCAGCTCTGCGGAGTTGTAATAGAATAAGAAGGCTCTGATCATTTATATGTTTGCCATTGCTTAGTCAATCAAATTCAGTCATTTCTTGATTGACCTTGAAAGACTTCTTGTCCTGAAGAAGTAAGTACGATTGCACTACATGCTTTTAGGCATAACCCCTAGAATCCCTTTTCTAGGACTAAGCACATTTTAGTACAGCGAAACTGGCTTTTGAGTAAGCATACATAGAATTGTATTGACATTTAGCGTGGAAGTTATTATGCTATGGAGGTCTCTCTTTAGCTTTGTGCTCAGTGAAAAAGTCTGGACGAAATGTTAACAATAAAGCTGCAACCTAAAGACAGACAGACAGAATTGAAGGGGAAAGACTGCATTGAATTCACTTGCCTTTCTGTCATGCAAAAACTTTGTTAAAAATACAGTGAATTCTAATGACAACTTATGGGTTACCTTTGTACCTCCTAATTTCAGTACTCTGTTGATTGTGGGTAGGGGGTATCTTGAGGGCATGATATAGTCCAATCTGGTTGGATCTCGGACACTAAGCAGAGTTGGTACTTGGAAGGGAGATGACTGGGAAGACTCCATGGAGGCAAACCACCTCTTCTTCTTATTTGCCTTGAAAGCCCCTTGCTGGGGTCTCTGTAAGTCAGCTGCAACTTGATGGCACTTTACACACACAAGAGGTGTCTTGGAGTTGGCAGTGATCAAAAGTTCATACACACTCCAGCTTTGTTAATTGCTTTGCTGTCTCAGTGGAACTTCTATCTGGCATTAGATTGCATGGGATGGCTTCCCATGGCATGGAGTGACCACAGTCCCGTCACCCTCTCTCTGTCTATCCTGCCTCACCAGGGTGTTGTGAGTATAAAATGAAGCAGCGGAAGCAGCAGAAAATAATGTTAGCCACCTTGTGCCCCCACTGGGGGAAAAGGAGAGAGGTGTAAATAAAGTAACTAAAATAAATAGATTTTCATTTAATTTTGTAGAGAGGGAATATGGTTGGCAGTAATTTAATAGGAAATTAAAGAATTAATGGGAAAGCCCTGTAGACTGGAAGCAGAGAGGAAACAGAAGCTGCGCTTTGTACAGCCTTATTCCTCATGAGGACCGTATTCCTTTCCCTAGTGCTAGTTTTCAGAGAAGGCTTTATCCCAGCTGTCCTCAGAGGTGCTCAGAGCGACATACATCTTTATTCCTCAGCCCCCATTTTATCCTTTCCACAACGCTTTAGATATGTTAGGCTGAAAGACGGGGACTAGCCCTTGGTCATGCAGTGACTCTGGATCTCTCTGGTCGAGATTGCCGGGCCTCCCACTTTGGTGGGAGACCTCCCACCAGTACCCTTTATTGCCACTCCAAGAGGCAGCAGGATAAAATAAAATATCGAAAACTGCCAGTGTCGTATATATTGTGACATCACTTCTGGGGACACGCTCCCCCAAGAAGTGATGTCACATCACTCTAGGATTTGATGGAAACTCTATGGTTTTTCAGGGTTTCCCTGGAAGCGACTTCACAATGTGTGAGATGACATGTCGCCCCTCCATGTCTCTGCCTCCACAAGTTCCCACAGGTTTCCAGGCACAGCCTGGCAATCATATTCTGGTCTCACCTAGTCTAACAGTCTAACCACTGCATCATACTGGCTTTTAAATGTGGTCATACCCCCACATAGTGACCCAAGGAACTGAGCAGGGATTGGTGGGAGAGGCATAAAAGTTGCTCCACTGCAGTGAGGAATTTCCACAACCAGAGGGGGTGTTCTTGAATCGTGCCAATGAATGTGCAGATAAATTTGTTCGAGCTTCTTGTGTAAGTAGTACAGAGGCAAAATGGGAGGCTTGGAATGATGTGTGTTAGCTATTCTACACACCAGGGGTTCTTTTAATAGCTGGAGCTCAAGATGTTCATTGCAGAATCAACAAAGACCGCATTGCTCTGGTCCTGCAGCTTCCACAAACCTCTCTAAATTGTATTCACTTTTTATGTATAAATTATGCATAGTACTAGGTAAATCTGTAAGGGGGGGGACTTGTTTTGATTTTACATTTTATTTTACATAATAGCGGTGGTTTCCTTTTGATAGATTTGGCTTATTTTTGACTACCTTTATCTTGCCCAATAGATCTTTAGAATTCTTGCTTGTCTTCTAGCATGGGAGTCAACAAGAAAAGCATCCAAACCCAAGTAGTAATTATTGTATATGAGACAATTTCAGCACTTGGGCTGAGGCCAAAGCTATCCTTCTGTGGTGCTAAAATAGAGGATTCTAATCCTGGCTTTGAGCACCATTTATTCTTTATTAAACTGTCAGCTGAAACTCAGGAAATAATATTATCTGGCTAGAAATATCATTTGGCTAAATTCCACAGGCATTTTTGCAGGGAAATTCAGTTGCCGGGTTATCTGCAGAAAGTGTTGACAAGCTGATTGCATAAAATTACATGCAGTGGAAATAATAAGTGGTGGTGGTGCTGTTAATTTTCCATAGCATTTAATATAAACAAGATGCAATAAGTGAGAGTCCTTAAGGAACTGGCACAATCATCTCCAGTACTGAGCTTGTACCCATTTTGTCTCTACTCCCACCCCCCTCAAAAAAGTGTATATGCCTCCATTTTCTATCACTTGCTCTCACACACTCCATACAGCTATGTACACACACTTGTTGTTTTATCTCAGTCTTGACCCAGCAGAAATGCCTGGCCAATCAAGACAACAATCAGTATAATATATGAACCAACCTGTAGCAAATTAGTGTACTTATTTTACTTCTGGAATCTAAGCAGATTCTTCTTACTAACAAGACACTGAAGGAAGGATAGTGCCTAGGAGAAGCTAACCAACCTGACTGCTTGTCTCCAAGAATTCGTAAGCACGGCAATGGTCATTAAGTTACTGAATAGTCATTAGGTTGCTGAAGGTTGTTCAACCCCAGCATTTCTTTGACAGAACAACTTAAGAACATAAGAGAAGCCAATAATAAGTGGTGGTGGTGCTGTTAATTTTCCAATGGCCCATCCAGTCCAACACTCTGTCACACAGTGGCCAAAATACCAGGTGCCATCAGGAGGTCCACCAGTGGGGCCAGGGCACTAGAAACCCTCCCACTGTTGCCCCCCCCCTCAAAAGCACCAAGAATACAGTGCATCACTTGCCCCAGACCGAGAGTCCCTATCTATACCTTGTGGCTAGTAGCCACTGATGGACCTCTGCTCCATATGTCTATCTAATTCCCTCTTGAAACCGTCCATGCTTGTAGCCCCCACCACCTCCTGTGGCAGTGAATTCCCACTAATTCCCACTACCTTTGCAATGCAGAAGCCCGCAATCGCTTTTCCTTAAACACTCCTATTTTTAGAAATTTCCAGTTCATAACTCTGTCCACTTCCTGCACCATCAGCCAGAAACTACTGCCATTATTAGTTCTCAAAAAATCCTGGGATGTTCTGACTGGTGTAATTACTACACACAGCTGTAGTACATTTGAAATTGGTTAATCTACATGACCTGAGAAATTCCCAGCACATTATGAAAGTTCATCAAGAAACAGCTGCTTATATATCTTGAGGCCAGCATATCTTAAGGACCACCTCCCATATGAACATACCCATCTACTCCAGTGATCTTTGGAGGCCCTGCTTTGAGTGCACCCACCTATGAAAGGGTCTTTTTGGTCATTGCACCAAAACTTTGAAACTACCTCCCCAGGGAGTTCCATCTCTCTCTCTCTCTCTCTCTCTCTCTCTCTCTCTCTCTCTCTCTTTCTCTCTCTCATTGTCTTCTGTTAGCCGGTGAAGACTTTTTTTGTTCTGTTTGGCATACTCCCCCCACAATAACTGTTATTAGCCTCTTCCCTAGTTTTGGTGTTACATGTGTTTATATGTTTTTATTGAATTGTTGTGGATATACTTTATTTTAAATATTTTAATGTTTGTTGTTTGCCACCCTGGGGACTCTATCTAGATAAAAAGATGGTCTAGAAATGTTTTAAAATAAATACATACATACAAATATCCATACATAAAAACGTGTTTAGAAGAACTACACAGTGAACTTCCAGTTCAAGCTGGTATGACAAAATACAGGAAAGCAAATAGGAGTTGATATGAACAAGGATACCAAGAAAATAGATGAACCATCATAAATACCCATGGTAAGACAGTGTTCGTTATCAAGTTTACAATCTGTGTGTGAAATTAAACCTCTGTTAACCTTCTGCTGCTGCCAGGGCACAGTCAGCCTTAATGTTGACTTGTTATTGCTATTTATAAATATTTGTTCTCAGTTTTGCTGATTGAGCAGCTAGCTTGTCCCGTCAGTTGCTTAGACAGAACCTTTGTCATAAATAAAGCAATGAAACCCATAAACAATCATATCTGCAATTTGGCCCCTCTGCAGATACAGTGGCAGAGGTTAAAGAGAATATTATGGAAATTTCTGTGAACAACAGTTATTGAATTCTAAGTAAAGTAAAAGCTTTCCTCAGGGGAAATTTATGAAGGTTCAATAAATAAAATTCATACCCATGATTAAACTTTATCACAGAATACCAAAGAGCCATCTTAGAAATAGATATGGATGACGGATTGTGTTGAATAAAATCTTCATGGTCTCTGTTTTTAAATTATCTTTTGGCAATACAACACTTCATTCTACACATGCAAAAATGGTCTACCAAAAATATTTCTTGACACCTTGATTGATGTGTTTCCTAACTTTTGGATTTGTTTGGGACATTTAATTTAAAGTTGTTGAAGTCAACATGTCTTGGGTAACTTATCCTCAGACAAAAACTGAAGCTTAATTCAATCACTGTATTAAAAAAATTGAATAAATATTGACAATATTGAATAAATATTGGCATTATTGAATAGAAAGAGATACCTGGGGTTAGGCTTAGCTAATGGAATTCCTTGAGCAGGTTTTGCAGTATCTAAGGTACTCCTGTAGTTTTTCTCCCTGTCATCATGTCAACTTCCTCTGCCCAAAGAAATAATACACATTTTATGAGCTGTACTATTTCCATTTATCTTAAGGCCATGTTCCTATCCCTATCAGAGCCAATGGCCAAAAAAGAAAAAAGACACAACCCCAAGCAAAAATATTTCAGTTTTAGTACCACAGCTCTATATCTTCCTTACAAAAGAAAAAAATCCCAGAACAACAAATTATACCAAAGCATATTTACATAGATTACCTAACTGCATTTTTTGTTTACTTTCAGTAAATCAAAGGAAGGGAGGTGTATAGATAATTGCAGGGAGGTTTTTTGTTATGGCTCCATCAGCCAAGATAATTTATCATTTCACCAAATATGATTTTAAAAGCCTTATCAGTGCGTTCTATAAATTTTAAGTAATAACAGAAATGTATCATTTAGTCTCTGCTGAACAAATTCTGATATCTGTGAAATCTTTTTCCCCGTGAAATGTATTTCCTACCAAGAAAGATGGGGGTGAATGAGAGCCAAGAATCTGAAGGCCACAGGAGTTGGTGGTAGTTACAAGCATGGATGGCTTCAAGAGGGAATTGAATAAAAATATGGAGCAGAGGTCCATCAGTGGCTTTTAGCCACAAGGTATAGAGGGGAACTCTCCATCTGGAGCAAGTGATGCTTTGTATTCTTGGGGGGGCAACAGTGGGAGGGCTTTTATTGTCCTGGCCCCACTGCTGGATCTCCTGAGGGCACCTGGTATTTTTGGCCACTGTGACAGAGTGTTGGACTGGATGGGCCATTGGCCTGATCCAACATTGGCTTCTCTTATGTTCTTAAGTTCTTTAAACTCTGTCTTTTGACTGAGAGATAGTTTTTGTACTAATCACAAAGAATCACAAACAACTTTTTCTCTCTTTTTTTGAATTTTTAAAATTAATTTTTGAACTGCACCACTACAAAAACTACTATACCTAAAAACCTAAACTAGCCTAAGGTATACAGAAGTCAAAATCAAAACATACTGCTATATCATGTTTGCTTCCAACTTGTCAAGGGAAAAAAAGGGTTAAAGTGTATAAGGCCTTAATATGCTAACATTTCTATCTTAAAAGCTTAAACTACATGAGTGACTGATAATTGGAATGAGATATACAAACAAAACTTTCAACAATACAGCTTATTTCTCCTTAGAAGTTCCTTTTTTTTCTTTCCTCTTGGAGGTTTTGGTGCAGCAGCACCCAAAACAGAGTCTTACTCTTCATCTTCTGAGCTTTTACTTCCTGATGTATCCGAGCCATACAGACCATAAATGCTCTCTTGTCAATCCAATGAGTCTTCTGATGGAGCTTTATCTTTGCCTTCTTTGCAGTAGTCCAAAAATTTCTTGGCCTTTGCAGGTGAATCAATTTTTTGTTTCTTCTCTTTATAGTTGAAGACCACACCCTCTGGAGTAAGCCAGCGATACATAATGTTTTCTGTTTGAAAAAATGCAGTCAGTTTTTTATAGGGCTTTCTCTTTTTCCTAATCTCAAATGGAATGTCCTTTAACACTTTAATATCCTCTTCTTGAATCTTCAGGGCATTTCTGTTTGTGGCCTTGAGCACCACATCTCTAGTTGATCTTTTTGAAAACCTCACCATGACTTCTCCAGGCAGATTTTTCTTCTTGAAAAATTCAGGATATGTTCTATAGACCATATCCATATCACTTTGTAGTTGGTCTGCTTGCAAATCTGTCATTGGAGCTATAGCATCACTAAGCAGATTTTTGAGGTTTTCCCCCTTCTGTTCTGGTATGCCATGGAATCTCAAAAAAAAAAGAAATTTCCATCTGAAGTTTCAGCAAATTGTCTTTATCAGAGCTCCTTTCCTTTTCCATCATGATCAGCTTTATATCAGTCTTTTCTACTTTGGTTTTCTGCCAGTCCTTTTGCTGTCTACTCAGACCTTTTATTAGCCTCTGACACCTGATGCTGCAAAGAATCCAGCTTAGTATTAACTGAATTCAGTTGGTTCATCAGAGGGGGCAATGCTATTGCCAGGGCTGCAGTCAGGTTTGTACTAGACCCAGACTTGGTAACCGGAAGAAGAAGAAGAAGAAGAGATTGGATTTATACCCCGCCCTCCACTCCCCAAGGGAGTCTCAGAGCGGCTTACAAACTCCTTTTCCCTTCCCCTCCCCACAACAGACACCCTGTGAGGTAGGTGGGGCTGAGAGAGCTTTTTCCCAAACTGTCCTTGAGGGAACAGCTGGTACAGAGCTATGGCTTGCCCAAGGAAGAGTAGTTTGTGTTTGTCCCCTGTTTGTAGCTATGGTGAGATTTGGAGGGAGATGGTAATTGAAGTGAAGAGTGTATATTTTCCAGAGAGAGAGAGATCTTGCACTTTTTTCTAAAGATGGAAGACTTGAGTAGAGCTTGCTGTGTACCACATATCCATGCAGAAGTTCTGATGCACTGTTTTAAGAATAAGTTGCTCACAGGGAAACCAGAGGGTGAGGCTCGAAGTAGAAACAGCATGTCAGAGCTTGTAGTTTTCTTTGTCAGAATATCTTGGACTCCTATAATCTTGCCTTCAGGGAGATTGCACGAGAAACTAGGATAAAAGTATGAGGCCAGTATTTTCTTTTCCTTTTTATTCAGTTGTGTTTTATTTTGTGGTATATGATATAAAAGAATCTGCACCAGGAACTATTCTTTCGTCTCTCTTGTGTATGACAGTCTGCAGGTAGATCCATCCAAATATTTCTTATATATCATATTTGTTGAACAACTGGTTGATAGATGGCCCTATCCTAAACATTGAAGTTAATGGACATAGAAGGGTGTAATTCTGTACTGAGAGTCTTTTGTGATTGTTGAAGCAAAGTTCTTTATGCAGTGAATTACAGTAGAAAAGATTTAGGTGGATAGCCATGTCGGTCTGAAACAACAGAATAAAGTTTGAATCCAGTGGTACCTTGACGACCAACAAAGTTTAATTTTGGGTATAAGCTTTTGTGTGCTTGCAGACTTCTAAAATGTGTACCATTTTTTGAACTTCTAAAATGTGTACCCTTTTGAAGCTCAGTTTGCATAGTGTACTGGGAAATTTACAAGTGTGTGTAATCGGAGTGATATGATCTTCATTCTGAAGTCATGGTGTCCAAAATTCTCTAGCCTAATGTGCGCACTTACCACCTTGAGTATCTTTTTTCATCCCAAATATCTTGTTTCAGCTGTCACATTCTTTCTTGCCTTCCTGCAGGGCTGAAATTGCTAACAATCTCCTAATAAAGAGCTATTACTATAACACACCAGTATTTTCTTTGCAGATGCAGTTCACTGTTTCAGGTAGAACTGAATAATGTCAGTAATGGAATCAGCTCTATTTTCATTTATTAGATCATGATGTGAAATCTGCGGAGTTGGTTATTTTTACCCGAATGAAGTGATCCATGTCCAGTTTTTGGAGATAAAATGTTTCTCCTACATTCATTACCTGATTTTTTTCTCTTTTCCCATTAGTTTTGTTTAACTTTCTGGTGGAATGAGACCTTCTTAGACTTAGGAGATAAGGTTTTATGCCTTTAAGTATTTATGAAATATTTCTGGGCCCAGTCAACAGTACATGGATATGCGATGCTTTTATACTAACATCCTTTCTGGACTTCTCTACACACCGACTTTAGCGTGCAACAAATTGACACTTGTTTCTCACTTGTTGCAGATAGTCTTTTTTTATAATAGTGGAAGGAAAAGTTCCCCCACCCTTTCTGCAGCCCCTTGTACCCTTCCCCAACTAAAAGCCATTCTGCAAGGTCTAGAACTGTCAACTCCAAATTGGGGAATTCTTAGAGATTTGGGAATGGAGTCAGGGAAGGGTGGGATTTGGGGAGGGAGCACAGCAGGGACATGATTCCACAAAGTTACAGTTGTCAACTCTGGGCTGGGAAATATGGGGCAATTTTGGGGGTGGAGCCTGGGGGCCTCAGTGGGGTATAATGCCATCTAGTTCTCCCTCCAAAGCAACCATTTTCTCCAGGGGATCTGATCTCTGTAATCTGGGGATAAGTTGTAATTCCAGGAGAACTCCAGGCTCCACCTGGAAGTTGGCAACCCTAGCAGGCTTCACCATCTTTTGGCGATGGATACCAGGGATCATTCCTACTCCAGGAACACCCAGCAAGATCTTTGGGTTCAACCCATAGTGTTATACCTGAAAAAATGTACATTGCAATGCTATTGAAGCTGTTGTAAGTAATTGTGACTTCACAAATGCTAATGTGTCTTATTGATCAGTCCCTGCTCATAGATCCATAATCATTTCTGCACCAGTGCAGAGTTACCAACCATTATTGTAGCTGCAGTTACGATGTTGTAGCCCTGGTATTGCAGGCAGCAAAAAATAATTAAGATCAGGATGATAGAGTTGGTGAGAAAGGTAAATGCATTTCAGTGTCACATTATTTGCACGCAGCTGCTTCTTTATTAACATTACGAAAGTGTGCATTTTCAAGCTCATCACGACTCCCTACAGTAATTTCCTGGCAGTAACATCTATTTGGTGTGTGAAGTAGATTAGTTCAGAGATACTCAGTAGCTCAGGAGCCACCTGTGGTTCTTCTGAGCCCTGTTCCCCAGTGTGGCACTTGCCGGTGTATCAGGAAAGCGAGTCAGTTTCCCTTTATAGTTTGTGCTTTACAGGGAGCCCCCACCTTGAAACAGCCATTGCCAGCAGAACAGAAAAGCTACAAGGCTCTCTGAACCATAGGCCTCATGCCAATGATGGAAGTATGTTAGCGAAATTGCCTTGTTTTCTTATTAATATTGGGGAATTATAGATTATTAATCAATTGGCAATAGGCAAAATGGGTCACCACCAATATATACAGAGGTCCCACCTCTTCCAGACAAACCAGAAAATAAGCAAGGAGGCTAGTTTCAGTAATAAAGTAGCTTCTTTACTGAAAGGGTTATTTCTCAGTCAAACAGTACTGTTGCACACACTCACTTATACAGTTCCTAAGAAATCAGATAGAGTAAGAGACAGTTGCATGAGCAGGAATATTGTTGGTATCCGTCGAGGGCAATAATTACCTGTCCGGAGAGATGTTGTGTTCCCACTGGAAAAATAAGGGGAGGCTAGGAGGGTATTAGGGGCATGTGTCCTGAACCTGCAGCAACACGTGGAGACTCTGGCTGCACAACCAAGAGTCATGGCAGTAGGGTAGGGTAGGGTAAGAGGTAGTCGAAGCAAGAGAGAGAGCAAGTTGCTGTGTGCCTTCTTTTATTAGGGGGCTCTGGGGGAGGGCTTGGTCAGACACCTCCCCTGAAACCACCCCTTATGATCCGCCCCAAAACTCCTGTCCACTGGAGGAGAGGGGCTTAAGCGGTTGGGCAATATTACACTCTACCTGGTCATGACAGAGATTCCTGGAGGGCTGGAAATGACTTCATTGGCTAGCATCATTGTGTTGGTGATGAACTTAATGTCTCTGAGCTGCAGAACCAGTTTCTGGTGAGCCAAGTCCATTGCCTATGTAAACGGAAGAAATAGTCCTCTTTATTACTCTGGAGCAAGGAATGTTGGGGGGGGGAGGTTTGCCTGCAACAAGGAGAAGAAGAACACGGTTAATGGCGTCTGAAAGCACATATTCAGGCCACAATGGCGGGTGGCTGTTTCTGTGTAAGTAGTTGTGTTAAGAGAAGTCTCTGGGATCTGGTGACCTCAGGAACCACTGGCACATCATCTCAGGCGTTGGCTGGTGTGTGTGTACAACTGGCATCACAGTCTGGTCAATTGCATCTCAGTCCCTTTTACACATTCAACAACACAGTCCAGTGTTAACACTTACAGACTTTATGTCTATAAGAGCACATAAGTGCCTTGCAGGGCAACAAAGTACATGTTGCTGTTTTGGTTGATGGTAGTTGCACATGTGGCTCTCTGTGAGCTGCAGATAAGTTGTTTTTCTCTACATTGGAACATATTTAAACTGTGCAATACATCAGCTTTCACAGCATTTTCTAGCCAGGTAGGTATGCATTCAAAAATACCATGCACAACACAATCCTATGCATTTTATTGGTGGGGGATCTCACTGTTTAACGGGCTTACTAGTAAATAAGCCCTTGTTTGTAGTTGCCAGACAACCAGTGAAGACAATTCTATTACAGTGACAAGATTTTCTTAAATCCAGATCTGGGGGGGGGGGGGGGGGGGGGAGGGGCTTTTCTTTTCTTGGATTTTCTTGATTACAATAATGTTGCTGTTTCTGTTTTAGTATGTGGAATTTTACCGACATGCTTGCCCCACTGGTGGACCTCCTGATGGCCCCAGCTATTTTTGGCCACTGTATGACAGTTGTTGGACTGGATGGGCCATTGGCCTGATCCAACATTGGCTTTTCTTATGTTCTTATGTTTCTAATGTCCTGTAGGTCATCCTAATATATATATATATAGCCCTTGAAAGCTATATGTCAAAAATCTTACTATATGTAATGTGCACAGGATGTCATCCTAAAAAACCTTTTCACCTGGAAGCAAGACTCATGTATAGCGACCACATACAGGAATTGGGTACATAGCTCTTTAAAAACAAACTCCTTGCCTCACGTCTCAAAACCTAGCCCAGGCTTCAGAGCTTTCTCTTCTGCTCTACAGCAAAATAAAGCACATTAACACACACATACCCCTTTCCTTGCTTGCAGCTTTTGATAGAGGAGACCATATACCCATATAATTTGAAACTTTGGTACCAAACATTACTCAAACTTCCTGTAAAAACAGCCTGAACCCTGCTATCTCTCTCCATCTTGAAAGTCAACACAACCAGAATGTTTCTGGTCATGCTGCCTGCACCATAAATTACTCTCTCTGGCCTCCTCTGTGAGCTCAGATACTATGCAGACCTGGCCTCAGTACTGCTGCCAACTGGGTCAGTCTGTCAGTCTTTCAGGGAGAAAGCAATCTGGCACACAGAACTGTAACATTTGTTTTTGTATTTCCTTTCTTTCTCCCCCCCCCCCCCGCCCCCCAGCTTGGACTCTGAAGGGAAATCAGTCCTGACTTTGAGTCATGCTGTGCAATGAAACACATTAAATTGTTTCAACAAGGGTTTACATACTCTCATTCTTTCCTGAAGTGTCTATCTCCTGGTCCCAGTGGTTTCCTGTTTTCTTTAAGAGCTGGACATGCTCTTTAAAGAGAATTTAGTGGACAGCATTGCAAAGTTATGGAAATATTAAGTGAATGCAACGCTCCTGTCCTTTTATGCTTAAGGGGAAGGATCAGTTTCCACAAATAGGTTTGCAGCATAAGTTTGAATACCTGGACCAAGATGTCACTAACTATTCAAAACTTATCAAGGCCTATCACAGTTTTCTCATTAACTCACTAATTCAGGCATTTCTTAAGATCAGTTTTTAGATGTGATTCGGAAAGAAATCTTTTCATTTTAAAAATGTGAATTCACAGTTCTAATAAAACATAAGCACATAAGTGCAATAAACAAAATTAACACACAGTTTTAAAATATACTTATGTAAAGCAAGTCTGGTATCCAAGAGCCGAAGACCAACATGCTGTATCACAAACTGCATTTAAAATTCATTTCAGAAGTTGTTTACCATATGAGAGCCATAATGTAAGAACCACGATTCCCTTCTGTGCAATCCAGTTGCATTGTTCCTTGAAATTAAATGACCGATACTTTTTTGAAAATGATCTGGTACACCGTCTGATTTGAATAAATGAGTGACCTACAAGGCAGCTTTTGATTTTAGAAGCTGGAGAAATCAGAGACAAATATGTACAATCTATTGCTGTTAATTACTGTGATCACCTAATTTAAGTTCCATAAGTTAATGTGAAGAAGTATTTTGTTCAGCCTGTTCAAAATCTACTGCCCATGAATGATATTAGGTGCCGCCAAACTCTAGTGAGGTACCTTTGGATGTACTTCACATATATTGAGCCCCATTTGCTATATTGTTGCCCACTCACCTAGTATAGATTGCTTTTCACAATTTGTTTTGGTTTTCTCCATTCTAGTGTTATCTACAAACCTGGCTACTTCATCACTCACCCTTGAGTACAAACAATTTATGGGGGAAAGTTAAATATTGCAGATTGTAATAAAGATCTTTAGAGGACCCCACTGCTTACTCTCCTCCACTGTGAGAAGTTCCATTTGTTCCTTCTTTCTGATTCCTGTTATTGAATAGGGTTACCAGGTCCTACCTTTAAGCCAGCAGGGAACTCCCAGGTTCTTCTCAGGATCTTCTGCTGCTTGCGCTTTGCACACACAGCACAATGACATCACCTGGAAGTAACGTCATCACATCACCTGTCAGGGGTGATGCTTTAGTGTTTGGGCAAAATTCTATGGTTTTTTGCCTTTAAAACCATAGAGTTTGCCCAAAAACTAGAGTGTCACCCTCCGATGACGTCACTACTAGGTGACATCATCGTGACAGGGACATAGCACAGCAATGTACCTGTTTGGGGGTGGGGCTTCCCTGCTGGCTGGCAGCAGGCTGGAGCCCTGGAAATTAGGGGGAAACACACACACACACCGGACCAGGGGTCTGGCAACACTATTGAACCAGGTAATGATAAACAAACTAAAAGCCTGTCCTTTTATCCCAGGGATTTGGAAAAGTCTGCAAATGACTAATTATTTGGATAGTCAGTTAATAGATGTGATACTAATTAATTTTGCTGAGTGGATTGCAGTTAATGGCATAAGCTGGATTTTGGTTTGGCTTTTACCTTCTTAATAGTACTAATGCAGATACCTGTTCCACCAGCATCTCAACGAAAGGAAAAGGAATTGCAGATTGTTTTCAATCCATGAGAGAAGTTAGGTGACTCCCTCATGAGTTCTGTAATGTGCCGTTTTAAAATAGGTTCCATAATAGCTCTATTCTAAGGAATCTTCCCTTCTAGAATATGGCCAGTCCAAAATTTTAAATGGTTACTGTTTCAAAACACCACTATTCAGCAGCAAAGTATTAATTAAATGTATGTTGCACTTCCACATTGTTGCTAATTTTACAAGGTTTTTTCAGTCTTTCGTTTTAGATCGTTTTCTGTATGGTTTCTATATTGTAGTATTTGTTTTTGTGCAGTTGATGGTATAAACCCTGTATCATTTATAATAGAAATGTGGGACATAAATCTTCCTAATAAATACATATCCAGAAACTGCAAACACAAGTTCCAGTTCATTAAATTATTGATGGGCTGGGCAGATACATACATACATACATAGATATAGATATAGATATACACACACACATATATATATATATACACATATATATATATACACATATACACACACAC
The DNA here is from genome assembly GCA_029233225.1 of Lepidodactylus listeri. NCBI lineage: Eukaryota > Metazoa > Chordata > Lepidosauria > Squamata > Gekkonidae > Lepidodactylus > Lepidodactylus listeri. The sequence goes on from JARCFY010000004.1 coordinate 128,541,917, forward strand.
ACACACACACATATATATATATACATATATATATATATACACATACATTTTTAAAATTTCTCTTTGGTTCTGAACTTTCAGATGTGACATGGAGGTAGTAATTTTACACAACTGTCTACTTTTTATATTTAAAACAAGAAATTTTTACAGTCATGACTTATAGGAGCTATTAAGACCATTGAGATTGTGGACATCACACAATGGACTATTTGAAACTAGATTATATGAGGGGGTCTGAAATGGCTAGACCCACAACCACTATGCTTTCAGCAAGATCACCCTTTGTCTTGCCGAAGGACATTATGCATTAAATTGCTCCAGGCAATTCTGTTCTGAATTCTGCTGAAGCATATTTTTTGTGTGCCTGATGCAAACTTGTAACATGCCCCTCCTTGCTCACATGCGCACATGCATGCACACACACACAAAGTCCTATCTCATACATACATACACAAGTTGTGAAAATCTTAAAAATCTATTTCTATAATAACATGAATAGACCATAACATAGTAATAGTCCTGCAAACTGGGACGTGTATCTACAGGCTGCACTAAAGTGCCTCCATCTCCATACTTCCTCCACACAAGCACACACACACTTTGGGCTTACCTACACAATGATTTCAAGAGCAATGCTCCCTGTAAGTTGTAGAGTCTTGTGAGCAAAAATTCTACTTTGTGAGCTACTGTCATTAAAGTTGTGAGCGAGCGATTTGGCTACTACATGAATTAGCTTGCTCTGGAGCCATCCTTCCTGAGCTAAGACAAAAATGTGTGAGCCAGAGGCTAAAAAACTGTCAGCTAGCTCACACTAACTCACCTTAGAGGGAACACTGTTCAAGAGTTTCTATGTGGTAATGAAAAAAGCAAGGAAGAAACTGAAATACAATCTACACATGAACGGCTCTGCCAGTTTTTAAAAGGTGGCTTGCCAAGAGTTACAGCTGTGGAGACCACCCACGACAGATGGGTTCCACCACAGAGGTACTGCCAAAGATACCCTACAATGGGGAAAAAAAACCTGCATCTGAATCCGCCCTACAATGGAATTTAGTGCTTTAAAGGATTATATGGAAATATATAATATCATGAATATAAACGAGATTATTCTTTTTATTGCTTCCCTTTACTTGCTCCTGGATCTCTTGGAAGTGGAGTGAGTTACAGCTAGGGATCTGCTGACAGCATCGACAGCAGTGCTTGTTCACAGAAACCTGTGATACAGTGAGCTCTTTCTTCCTTCAGTCATCTCTTTTTCACAAAAGGAGACAAGGGATGTCTGCTTAAAATTCAGCAACGGAGTCTTGTTCATGACCCGTAAGCGCTGAGACTGGCGCTTTGTTTTCCCTTCATTGAACAATGACATCGTACCTGTCACCTTGTGTGTCTGATAGTCTATCTGCTTGAAGTTGCACCTGACATCAGAGAAACTCTATTAAAGTACATACAAGTATCTCTTGTAGTTCAGTTCAGAGATCTAAACTAGCCAAGGGAACACTGGGACTCTTTAGAAGATTTCTCTCTTTAAAGTGGAAGGCTGGGCAAAAAATATTCAAAAAGAAGTTGTAAGCTCTAGTGATCAACACTATTAGTATTAGTATTAGTATTATTGAGACTGAATGTACTGTGTGTTTCCATGTCTTTCAACACAGAAAATTCAATCATGTTCAAGGTGAGCTAAAAATGACCCTGATTTTTGTGAAAGACAATTGATAAGAAATTGTTGAAGTCCTTATTTCAGCCAAAGGGCTCAATTAAAAAAAAAATCTGGAAAATAAGGAGACATGCTGTGGCAAGTGATTTTTTGTTGTTGTTGGTTTCCATTGGGACATACATAACTCTGTGAGTCTGACCAGCTTTCTAAAAATATTAAAGGCTTTCAGCGCTACAGTATTTTCAACAAAAGTGAAGTATGGATTGTTGTACACTTGATTTCATATTCTGGAGAATTTTTGCCTATTCTGTGCTTCTCATTCTCTGGGACAAAAATAGCTGGACACAGGCAAAGATTTTCTTTTCTCTGAAATAGGTTTTCTGTTGGGTCTTGCTGCATTGCACAGATTCAGGGCAATAGTCCATGACAAATATGTATCTATAATGAAGCACAGCAGCATTAGCTTAGATTTAGAAAGAGGTGGCACCCAGCACTCCTTGGCATCAGCAACATTTTGCTTCATATTGCTTTACAGGTACTTATTTGGAGCCAGAATAATGAATGAGACCAAAACAATAAACATTAGGGGTGGTGAGTGAAAAAAAATGCAGAGATGATAATGCAGTAATACTTCCACATCTCTATAGTTCCATTCATTTAGGAATTAAACTCACCAGGAATGTACCAAAACTGGTGCAGAACAGAAAGCTTTATTACAGTTCGTAACCAGCACAAACAGTCCAAACGTAGCATATTCCAAGCGTACATACATCCAGCACGAAAATAATTCAGAACCATTTTCAGAATAACACAGTGCATTAGCCTAGAAGTCTTTAAGTTGCACATTTAAGAAATCTTTCCTAATTCTATAGGCTACTGCCAAAAATTTGGCACTTGCAAATGTCACCTGTGGATTGGCATCTATCATAAGCGAAATACTAATATCGGAGTCTGGAAGGCCTAAGAGTCTTTCCCGTATGGGTTGAATAAATGTGGCTTGTATATTTTGATACACGCAAGCAAAATTTGGTTGATAGTATTAGCCTCTCCAATACCGCAGGGACAAATATGCTCAGCCAGAGGTATCTTCTTGTAGCAACCTGTTACAACCTCAGAGGGGAAAATATTACAACGGGCCATAGAGAAGGCCCTACGATGAGATGTAATTACCAAATTCTTCAGATATGGAGCTGGGAATACTAGATATTTGAGAGGGAGCCAAAAAACTAGGGACTTTAGCAATATCATTCTGTCTCCTTATGTCGAATAATCGCTGCTGTACCACAACTCTTGCTTAGTTTAAGGCCATCATTTGCAGAGATTCAGGTGAAAAGCCAAGCAAAACCAGCTTCTGGTGCAGATTATTTAACATCAACCATTGCAAAAGATCAGGTTTGTAAACATAGCAAGCATTTGTCCTTCCTCTACAGTGTGTTTAACTCTTTTGCATTCACCTTGACCAGGGCAGAAAGTTGCAGGGTGGGAAACGGGGCGTTCTGCATTCCAATATGCCTGGAGAAAGAATCTGTATCTACTGCTTCATAGTCCCTCTCAAAACTACCTCCTCCAGAAAGTTCCAATTTACCTAATTTTACTTAGTTCAATTAGCAATGTCTCCTTTACCATCATCTTGCCATCCTGGGTAGTTTTGTGCCCATCATTGTCCTGTTCTCATGTTTGGCTCTGCCCGGAAAGCTTTCAGCCTAGTTTCTGTCCCCAAAATGGCAATATTTTTAGGCATGCAGGTTAAGCATATCTGAGAGATATGCCCAATGGCCTGCAGAGTCACAGAAGATGTTGAGGAACAGCTCTCAGACTGCAGCTTCTGGGCTTGAACCAGCCCCAGGTTGTTTTTTTAAAAAAATAACTATTATAAGTCGAAGATCCAGGACGAATTGTGTGGTGAGGGAATAAAATTCACCTTCCACGCTGTTCTGTAATTGCACAGGATTACTGACCACTGGGGCTAGATGACTGGCTTTCTGCTTACCTAGCAATGAACCTTTAAAAATCTAGTGTTGTGCAACTATTGCCCTATAGTGCTGGCTACAATAAACAATTAATCTAGCTCAGTCATAAGAGATACAGCATGTGGGGCGGTGTTTTTTGTTATTCCTTCTCCATGCTTTATGGAAGAGTCCGGGGAAATTGGTGGTAGGCATACGTTTTCCAATCCTACTTTCACTCCCCATTTCGGAATACTACAAGCAGTTAGGACTCTGTTCCCATTGCAGGATAAAGAATCATTTGGAGGAGCAATTAATTAGGAAGCACTTCTCTTCTAGTCCTAAATACTCCCACCACCAGGATGCTCTTAGCTGTGACATAGCCAGAGCCTTTGACAGCTAATAGCATCCCTGGGACACTATACTATTAGGAACTTTAACAGGCCAATTTCTACTCCCTTTTCTCTGTTTTTTCCTTTTCTCTCTCTCTCTTCACCCCTTGCTCAGTTTCTTCAGGCTCTTTTTCTACCTACCTGGGGGGTTTTCTAGGTATGCACAAACCACTGTTTTGTCTTTGGGTGGCTCTGTTTCACTTCTTTACTGGTAGACACAGGACTGTAGTGTTTGCTGTTCTAAGGAGTGGCCTAAATGTAAAACCTGTAGCATTTTAGTGTGACAGTGATGACCAGCCAGCCACCAAGGGCAGATCAACACTCAAAACTTTAGCCAGTTTGACACCCCCTTTCAACCGATAAGACTTCTCCAAAGAGTAGTAGTTTGGTGTGAGTGCTGAAAGTTTTCTGCTACAGAAATCTAGCCTTCCTTGCCAAACCGCAGTTCACTGAGGTGGGGGGCTATTAAACTAGCTTGTCTATACTCCAGATTTGCCCACAGAGCTCAGTTGGTATTAGCTAAGAGCTAATCGTTACTTTGATCCTCCACAGTGATCCGTTTTTATCTCACAGCTTCTGAGAGGGAAAGTGCAAAACAAAATGGCCGCAGCAATTACAGATAGCTTTAGGCTTGACTTTTCTACAGCCATCCTTGTAATTCAGTTTAAAGCATTCCATTAGCCTTTGTGTCAGTAATAAGCTTTGTCTGCAGGAGCTCAAGCAGACAATATTGCTTTTCTTTTCAAATTAATGCATCTCTTTCTGAACTACAGGGTGTCTCCAGAGTAATAGTTTGCTTTCAGGAGGAAGCGTTTTAGAAGGGTGAAGTGGAAGGGGTGGGAGATGGAATTCAGATGTGATTCTTGATTGGCGTGTGATTCCCCCACCAGCTCCCCAGAGCGCATATGCAATAAATATTTTTACCTGCTCACACTCCTTACAAGTCTGCTGATTATTAAGTCTGTCTAGAATTTTTTTAAAGATTGATCACAATAAACTATTTGCGACAAGACTGTTACAGCCACATCTCTACCACATTTTGAAACTAACATGTGGAAGACCTTAAACTAAGGCCTGCAAGATGGAGCTGAGGTGGTAGAGAAGATAGCTTGAAGTCTGGCCATCCAGAGCACCTAACCATATATCTAGAGATCTTTTCCATTTTGCTAAGTTGCTTACTAGGTAAGGGCGTACACTACTAGGTAACAGATTACACCCTGGGAGCTTCAAGTGGTCAAGAATTACTACAGGTAATCCTCTCCCCTTGCAAAGCCCAGAAGGGAAATGAGGTCCTAGAATTTGCAGCAGAAGCAGTTTTCAGCTAAAGTTAGCAAAAGGTACAAGATTATGTATTCCCCACCACATTTATGTCTTTGTGAGACAGTTAGGAGAACATCTAAAGGTCACCTTATGTGTCTAAACATTTTCAGGCATAGTTATAGTACTGGTTGTAGTGATTGGATTATGAACTTTCCAACAATTAGAAATGTAAAGCAATATGTTTGTCTGGTTCTTTCAAATCAGTATGTCCACTGCAGCCTTCCTCGCTTGTTTTCTTTTACCCTTCCATCCATAGACTGACTTAAGATCAGAGCAGTTGAACCAGTGGTAGGCCATGTGACAGGGTGTTTCTATCAACTAAGGGGACCCACACAGCTTTCTATGATTTGGGGGGATCCAGGTTTATTTTAAACTATAAACCTTCCCCTCAGTTACCAGGTGTTCTAAAGGGAGCCAGTGTATGGGCTTTGGGTTTGCTGCTGTGAGGTAAGTTTTGTGGTGAAGAAATAAAATATGGAGGTCACTGAGGCAGAAACTGTATATCAACCACAAAGATTTGTTTATTTACAGGTTGGTTTTCATGAACCTATCAGCAGCACAGGACTCCAGACAGATGAAAGAGAAACCTGGCTGAGGCACACTAATTTAGAAAGTAGTTTCAGGTTGCTTTGATATTTTCAAGCATAAACAGGCTTTTACCGATTAGCCACTAGGTTGGATCCTAACACACACATACCCAGGATTCCACCCACACCAGCCTGCCCTTTCCCAAGAGTCAGACTAGATGGCACAAGGTCTACTCATTGCCAGAGCCAGGCTGAACAATTGGGTACTCTATTCCCTGTCAGAAGCAGAACCAAACTACTCCACCACACTACCAAGCAGAGCCACCCTTCACTTTGTCTGCTCTTTGCCTGAGCCAGACCTGAGCTCTCTCTGCTCTCTCCCGGAGGCAGAACTGAACTCAGCTCCTGCTGTGTTTCCCTCCAACATTCCAGCCCTCTTCTCAAAGTTGATTGAATGATGGAGCAGCACTCCCAGAGGCTAAAGTGAGTGGTGTTTTCCCCTTCAGGGGCGGGACAGCCTTCTGTCCATCACAGGCAGCATGGGAGGCTTATTCACCACACCACAAGAATTCTTAGTGCCTTATAATATAGATTGCTCATGCAAGTAATGTTCATAGTATCAAATAGCATGATGTATTGCAGCCTTGGATTCAATCCAAAATCAACCGTAGTCAACCGTACCCATCCAGTACCCCAGGAAATATTAATGTGTTCTGCAATTGTGCTCTACAGTTGTTCATAGAGAACACTTTAGGATACCAAGAGTTAAATTAGCCAATCAAGTCCCTGTTGTTCTGGGATCCAGGGAAAATTATGACCTTTTTTGAACATCAAGTTTTTGGAGGTTTGTAGTTTGTATACGTATGACAGCTTCATATTAAACTGCTGTAGGCTGAGTACATCTGCAAACACTTGATGGTGAAAAGCGTCAGCTGCTTCTAAAGTGAATGCCGCACTGTTGTGTTCTCCCCATGGGAGGTTTGCAGAAGATGTACTCTTCTTCCCCATAGATATAATAAGGGATTCTGGTTTTGGTTCTAGATGTATTCCAGTACACTTTGAGCCACTGGAAATTTGCATGGCACCATCCCGTCTTCTGTATATTACTGTGGTGCTGCAGTTTTACCAACCACAGGTTATGAATCAAACTCATAACCAGTCTTGAACAGGTAATCTAAGGGATGTGAGGCCACAGCGGTGGGCCAGAGGTAGAAATTGCAGGGAGAGTAGCTACACCTGTCAAGAAAATCTCTTTATACCAGTAGGTCAGAGGGGATCATGACTGGGGGCCAAAGTATTTATAACACTGGCCTCTTCACCAGTTGGTTTATATAAAGCCTGAAGTACTCTGATAGTGTAGAAAGGGAGAGGATCTGAGTTAACATCAATAGAAATGCACAGTTCAGGAAAGCAAAATTGTCCCCTCCGTGATTTATTTCCAAGTAGCTTCTCTCCCTGAGCACTTTTCTTCTTGCATGAGCTCCAAATATGGTAAGTGATTTCAGCTGGGAGAAAAGTGCTCAGGGAGGGGAGCTGTTGGGAGGTAAGTGGGAGGCCTGAGGAAAGTTTAATACCCACTCAACTCATTTGCATGAAAATTCTGTCTCCCAGCCCCCAATTCTATGTGATTGTGCAACTTCCCTGTTTAAGTGAATGGAACGGTCTTAACCGTACCTACCCATGTCTTCTTGTGTAGAACACATACTTGACTGCCTTTCCCCCCCAGGCTCTCCTGTGTAGGAACCAAATCTGACACCACAATAGTGTATAATGGAGGGGAGTAGCAGAGATACGCAAGATGAGATCACAGGGCACCTCTCAAAATATTGTGAACACCCTCCTTTTTTTAAATTAAGAAGCTCAATTACTTATTTCTGCAGGAGTTCAGAAAAATACAAATGCTAAAATACCTGTTCAGTGCTCTTCTGTAAAATGAAAGTATACGACCATACTGATGTTCCTCCTCCTCTACTATCTTTGTTTCTTCTAGCCACATCTACATCTACTACTGGGACCAGTCATCTCACAAAATGTGATGTGAATAAGAAAGGCTTCTGCGTGAATGGCGGCGAGTGCTTCATGGTCAAAGACCTCCCAAACCCACCAAGATATTTGTGCAGGTAAGAAGCTCTTTCCAGTTGCTTGAATGGAGCTGTGACATTTCTTGCTGTTGGTGACCAAGTAAATCATTTCTCATTAATAATATAAAACTGATGACACAGCAGACTACTCTCTTTCACCTGCATCTGAATAGTCCATAGCACTCTTTTCTCAATAGTTTAATAATTGTATCTATTTTTACTGCCTATGACACAGAGTAGGCTTGAAAACAATCAACTTGGTTATTAGGAATGACACCTATATAATAGGTATTGAAGGCAATTGCTGCTAAAAGGCAATAACCAATATAATAAAACAGAGAGTGCCACATACAAAGCTAGTATTTTGACAGTGCACAGCAGTTGTTCTTTAAGCCTATAATGCTAGATCCAGTTTTGTAGGTGTGACGATAGGGCTGCATTTCATGTCATCTTTAAAAGAGCCAAGCCAACTGTGGGTCACTCCTCTATTTACAAATGCCTTCTCTGTATGCAAAGATTAGAATAAATTTGTTTACAGTGTTTTATTAGAAACAACAAAACCATCTACACTTCCTTCAAACACTAGAAGTTACTCCTTCTAAAGAGGGACATTAAACTAGGGGGTGCATTGTTGTCTTCACACTTAACGTGAGCTTCTCAGAGTCATTTGGATGGCCACTGATGGTATGGAAACAGAATGCTGGTCTAGGTAGACTTTTTGATCTGACCCAGCTGTTCTTGTGCTAAAAATCCTTCCAGTCCCATGTTGGTATAATGGGCTATATTTAACAAAGTCAACATCTTACAAAACTGTATTTGAGGCACTTTTGGAAAGGGAAAAGACAAAAAGCTCTTAACTTTCCTCCTATCAGATGTCACCATATTTCTTAATCTCTGAGTGGTGTCACCTAGCCAATGCAACAAAGCTCTCTTACAGGTCTCCTGTGAATCTAAGGGTTCTTCCAAATACCACTTCCAGCAGCTAGTATTATACTGAGCCTTTCTTTCTCCAGTTCCAGTTCATTTTGTTCTGTTTAGCAGCATTCACTTTCATTGGTTTTGTCACAGTTATCTATAGGAGAATTGGAAAACATTTGCACCCCTTCAGGACCTGAGAAATGATTAACATGGTGTATAAGAAGCCATGAAATGAATTTGTTAACATTTGAGAAACATCAAATTTCTCATCCTCTAAGTATAAAATCTCATATAATGTGAAAATAAATAGAGGAGGGTGGGTGTGCCAAGAGACAGCATTGCCTGATTCAAAATGGTCAACCAGTATATGTTGGTAGGTTCACCAAGCCACAGCTTCTCAGTGTTAACCAAATAAAAGTTCAACAGTAAGTAAGCCGAAGGCCCTAAGGGCTATCTTCAGAGGATGGCAAAACTCTAGCAGGAAAAAGCAAGATGAACTTACTATGGAAGGATACCCTGTAGTAGCTATCAAGAAGGTCATTCCGTTCTTTGTATCTCAGGGATCTATATGGGAGAGGTGATCCATGAGGTATTAAGGTCCCTGTTCTTGTTAAAGGTGACAACCAGCACTTTGAATTTGGCCTGGAAACTAACTGGTAACAAAATAAGCATAGTATGTTGTCAGTGGCCACCACAGACAAATCTCTTTGATCCAAGAAGGGCAAAGGTGGCAAAAAAAAGTTCAAAGGGGCACATCTGGTCACAGTTGTCCTTTAGCCATCAAGGAGTAGCAGCAAATCCAGAAGCACCCCAGACTGAAGAATGGCCTTTCAAGGGGCATAACTGTTCCCAGCAAAAGTGCAGCACTTGCCCTCAGTCATTTTTCTGACCAAGCATACATCCATCTAGCTGGGCTTAAGTTGAAACTTGTTCATCACTATCTAGTCCCTTACTGATCTCAGACACTGATTCATCTTTTCCACTGCCACCCCAAAATTAAATAGGAAAGATGGAGAGAAAGGGCTGAGTCTCATTGGTATTTTGATCACAATATTGCCCAAACCTACAGACGTCCTCATGTATACGTTAAATAACATAGAGTTGAGGTACCCCCACAAGCCAAAGAACTTTGGATAGAACACTAGTTCTTTGGCAGCCCTTTCTGAAATCTACTTTTCAGGAAGAACTGAAGCTACCATAAAACTGTACTATTCAAAAAAATCCTCCCAAGCATTCAGAAGGATACCATAGTTGATGGTGTTCAGTACAGTTGATGGTGTGTGAGATATAGGAGAACTAGCAACAATATGATCTTTCTGTCCAACTCCTGGTATTGATCATCCAACAGGTTGACAAAGGCTGTTTAATTTCCAAAACCTGGATGGAAACTAGGTTGTAATTAATAATCCGTATCATTCAGACATTTTCAGAACTGTGTTGCTACCCTGTGTGACTACGTAGCCCAAGAATGGAATATTGGATACTGGATGGAAACGATCAAGGCTGATGGGATCAATTGAAGGTCTCTTCCATAGACATATTACTGTTGTCTCTTTAAACTTGTTGGAGACACTATCTCCATTCAGAGAGGCATTTTAATCTCTCTAGCCGAACAGTCAGGAAGGGTAAGAGTCAGGGATAGGCTTCACCTCTCCAAGAGTTGTGTCTATATCCTCAAGTTGCTGGGTGGTATTCATCAAAACCTGTACAAGAGGAAGCCTGATATGCAATCAGATACTTCTGTGTATACAGTGAGGCATCCATGCTGGAATTCATGTGATCAGTTTTTCCACAAATTGGTCTTAGATATTAGGGGATTAGTTGTAACACGTTCTAAACCACTTGGAAAAGTTTTACTGGACAGCATTGCGTGGATGCAGTGAAAGTGAAGAGAGTGATTTATTCATTGTGATCATCACTGCCATGGAGTAGCTTTAAAAAGAGCACTAGCCCTTCCTTGCTCAGTTAGATGGATTCCAAGTTGTTGCCTCCATTCCTCGAGCCATCATCTCTACAATCTGAACCAAGAAAACATGTGGGCTTTACTAAGTTTCAGGAAGCCAATCATGCCAACTACCCAAGTGGACTCCCTATTCTAGACTTCAAGCCAGGACTTTGACAGGGCCACCAGCCGTGCCAACAGGAGACATTCAAATAACCATCAGGAAACTATCCATTAGTCTCTGAAATGGATCTTTCTGTCACCCCCACACACGCACACACTGTTGGAGAATTTCAGAATTTTTACCTAGCCTAAAACTTTTTAGGTAGTAATCAGTCTGTGAAAAGAGAACGCACACATGCACACACAGAACAGCAGTTCAAAAGTGTGTAGATAAGTGGGGCAGAAATAATTTGAGACAAACCTGTAGTTGTCCATGATGAACCACAGCCATATGAATGGAATTCCAATCTTTGCAGTAACTAGAACGCTTTTGCTCTAGCAGGGAGAGTGTGGGCTGCGGGGGACGTGCCATGGGCTTCTATGCCGATTAACCCCCTCGCCTCTTGGCACCAACCATGCCAGCCTCAGAAAGCCCAGAGCGAAGTCGCCATCGCTGCCATCCTTTCTCTCTGTTGCCCTCCCTCCCCGCGTCTGAAGGCTGACGCGTGTGGCACCGGCCTTCCCACACTGCCTAGCAGCACCACAACAAAAACACTTCTGCTTCCTTTGACGCTCCAGCCCAAACCTGTAGTTGTCATGGCAGCCATAAAATCCTGAGTCGTCACTGGATAAAGTGCTAAAGGCACGGGGGTTCATCACTACTCCAAGACCACCTCTGTTAGGTCAGGAAAGAGGACTGTTAGGTTGTGCAGTGGATCATATGCCAGCAGAATCCGTACTCTTATTCAAGTCTCCGAGCATTGAATATAAACACTCTTTATTAAGCAGGCAATGCAATCCTGAAATCCCTTTTCTGGGAATAAGCCCCACTGAGGATTGCTTTCAGGCTAACTTAATTGTACACCCCAGGCTCTGCCCTCTTGTCTCCCCTGGTCTCCTAGTCTAGCTACCCTTTGACCCTTGCACCAGGAAATTTTTTCACATCAGGCATGGAAGGTAGGTAAGTTGGAAACAAGAAGTGAGCAGTTTTATAAATATTTTATTGGTAAATACTGTGTCACTGAACCAGTAGTCAGTTATAACCAATAAAATTCCACAGTAGTGGATGGGAGACTATAGATCCTTGATTCAGTGAGTTCAGAGGAATCCCATGGTGCTTGAAAGCAGGAAACAGTAACCAAAAACCCACCAACCCTGGGAATTCCCTCTCCATGCAGGTCAATGAGGACTTTTTATGGTTTCTAGGCCAAGCACGAGTGAAGATCATTCAATTAAAGCAGCAAATACTGACTTTAAACAAATGAGTAATGCCCCCGAATGCTATTTACACAGAATCGTTTCTGCCAATGAGTAGGAATATTCTAAAAGGAAATCTCTAAGTCTGCAGTTCTATTTAATGCACAACTACATTTTCATGCCTTTCCAGATGTGGAAATTACTTGCAGGAATCATCCTACACACAAATGCCTTTAAAAACCAAGCTAAGAAGCACCCCTTTATACAGTGATAAATACACAGTGGTAAACACACATACAAAATATTTAGATATGATCAGGATGTCAATCTGGGCTCAAATTCAGTGGCTTTTAAAATATATACAACAGTTGTAATTAATGGAACTAAGAACTATCCAAAATCAATTTAGGCCTCGCTTTCTGAAATCACACTTTCTATTGTGGACAGAATGGTAGTGCATTCTTGACACTGATGTAAACCTTAGATTGTTATCTCAGTTTTAATCAATAGGTGTCAGCATTTCACGGCCACTTTTGCTGCCACAAACAAAACATAGCATATCAGTGGAACCAGCCAAGTCTTTTGAATAACATGCAGTTTACATACATTCAGAAGTAGTGCAAACCTATTGCTATCAGAGGCAAAATTCCTATTGATTATAAATTACTGTTTTCACCCTTTCACTCTTCCCTTTGTTTGCATCAATAATAATGCCATTAGGAAGAAAGCCATACAGACTGCACAATCTGGGGGTATCACCACATGGACATGCCTGTGTTTTTCTTTTGTCTGTTTCTTTCATGTTTCCATTATTTTGAAGTTTCATCTTGTTATTTTTTTCTCCTTCTTCTGTTTGTGAAGATGTGTATTCCACATCTAAAATTATTGCTGTCCATGTTACACATCTAGTAGAAATGCAAAAGCTCATGATATTCTGTTCACTGCTGTTCTGTTCACTGCATGACAAAAATACAAATTATACAGTCAAAGAGTCCATTTACAAAATGTAATTGAAAGTAAGCTATCTGATTATACCTTACATGCTGGAAGTGGTAGTTGTAAATTGGTGGTTTTTCTCTAGTTATGTACCAAACTTGTGCTTGTTGTTGATTGCAAAGTTGTGTTCAGTAACATCAGAAAATATGTGACAAAAAGAGACTCATGGCAGTTCATGGCATTTTCATGAACTTCATAAAGTAGAGTTGAACCATCAAAGATTATGGCATAGTAAATGTTAGTCTTGAAGGTGGCACGAGTCTCTTCAGAAAAAGTTCTATCCATAATGCTTAAATTAGAAAAGATTAGTGGTGCAGTCCTATGCAAAATTGATCCAGTGTAAACCCATTTTTGGATTACATTGCAAACTGACCAAGCAGGTCAGAGAACACTTAGAGCTACAGAGTTCAGATTTTGTCCTGTCTATCCTGGTTTTGCAAAAAAAAAAAAAATTAATCACCCTGGATTATGCATCAGTTAAGATGTACAAATGTCTAATTGCCACTTAATAATTAATGGCTGATATGAAACCCATGGCAAAAATACTAAATGAGCAAGTTAATATCTGACATAATCATAGCTGAAATGCAAAATAACCATGAACTCAACATACAAAGTATCTTTGGCTCATCTTCAGTCCTAAAGAGAGTTTCACCCTTTTAACCCATTGAAGTCAATTGATTTAGAAGGGTATATCTCTGTTTAGAATTGTCTGTGTTTGGAAAGACAGGAGATTATTCGATACGGGAATATTATCACTGGCTTGGTATTCTCTGGAATTAATGAGAAAACAAAGGGAACAGAAGTATGAGATAGTGGCAAGAATTTCATTACTGGTGTGGCATAAGGAGCTTATTAACATACATACTCAGACGTCATGGAAAAGGTGGCTCCGTTCTAGTTTGAACTCCCAAGTATGCATATATCCTTTCTTTCTTTGTTTGTTTTTTTTAACTTGTTTTAAGACATCAGGTTATTACTTTTTCATAAAGTTTCTGCCTTGGATCCAAAATATGGCTGAAGTCAATTGTTTAAAAACCGATATGAAATATGAACTTGTAAACTCAGATGACTTAACATTAAAGATGTGAATCATATTTCGATGGACTGTGCAGTGTAAATTACTGCAGAAATCAAGGTTATGAATTTGTTTTCTGGCACTCACAACAAAGAGGAAACATGCCTTGGTAGGTGGACTGTGAATAATTAGCCAAACATTCATGAGCCAGTCTATTCTAACTGCATGGGTTTTTCTTTAATGATACTGATTTTCCATAATAAAATTTCATTTCACAACTATGCAAGTAGAATATCCCTGGGAAATGGCTTTGTTTTTTGTCTACTTTCATTCATGTTTTTCCTTTCCCAGAGGTCTTATAGAGGAGATTCATGTTCCATAGAACATGATTCATGTTCCATATAAAAGAGCAATCTCTCTTTTTACTGGTTCTGCTGTTTTTTTCTATTGCTGATCATGTTTTTGCCCTTTAGGTGTGTGAGTGGATTCTCTGGAGCAAGATGTACTGAAGTTCTGCCCATGAAAAGCCAAAACCCAGGAAGTATGTTTTAAAATAATCTGAAGTCTGCTTCCTTCCTCAGCTACAGCAATCAAAATGAGTGTTACTTGGTGTTTTCACCCATCAGTTTGAACTGGACTCTTTTCATTGTAACTTTTACTTGGTGCTGTGCGCTTGAATCTGTATGATATACTCCTCCCATGCCACTATGATTCCTTTTTCCCCCCTTAAAACCTGCAAGTTTTCTTGTATAGGTAAGTGTCATCCAAATCTTTATCCAAAAAACACTGCCCAGAAAGTATCAAAAGATTAATATTGCCAATTTGGAGTAACTGCACTTTTCATATTTCCTAAGGTGCGTTTCCAATTTCCTCAGTACTGGCATTGTAAAACCAACATCTTTCTCAACACCTTGAGCATAGTTGGCAATGTAAAACTGAGACTCAGTTCCTGAAGGTGAACTCACCAAGTCCAGGCTGCTCACACTAAAGGAGCCTCTTTCTTAGCGTGTATTCACCTCTTCTCTTTTTCTCTGTTTTCTCCACCTTTTTGTTTCTGTTTTTTGCTCTCAGGTGCCCAAATGAATTTACTGGTGATCGCTGTCAAAACTACGTAATGGCCAGCTTCTACAGTACGTCCACTTCTTTCTGTCTCTGCCTGAATAGGCGCATGCTCGGTTGGGGCTGCTTTCTTGCTTCTGCATCTTTTCCTCGGGTTTTTTATCTGTAACTAAATATGTTACACAAACCTTAATGCAGATTGCTCCTGCCTGTTTGCATGGGAATGATAGCGTGAGCAGTTTCAAGTTCTTTGCTTGGTCAGAGGGCAAGGTTAGAAAAGTTCCAATGTTCATTCCAGTTCTACAAATAGCACGTTCGCCCCAGTTCCACAAACTTTCCAAACAACGGAGCCGCCTGAATTAGATTTGAAAGGTGGCCATCTTTAACAAACCATGGCTAATTAAAGTGTTTGGAAAACAACACAGATTGAGATGCATGCATGATGAAAGCAACCATCTCAGTTTTAGGGGAATGACACAATTTAGCCCAAACACAAAGTGCTCTTTGCTTTGGATATACTTCAGAATCAAGAATGTATACAATTGAGTCCTGACCTTGGTGGCCCAAGCTAGCCCATCTCATCAGATTTTGGAAGCTAAGCAGGGTCAGGTCTGGTTAGTCCTTGGATAGGAGACTACCAAGGAAGTCCAAGGTCACTATGCAGAGGCAGGCAATGGCAAACCACCTGTGTCTCATGCCTTGAAAACTCTATGCAGCTGCAACTTGATGGCAGTTTACACACACATAAAATTGTGCCTGTTAACACAGGGCTCATTTCGTAGCAGGAGCTCCTTTGCATATTAGGCCACACACCCCTAATGTAGCCAATCCTCCAAGAGCTTACAGAGCTCTTCTTACAGGGGCTACTGTAAGCTCTTGGAGGATTGGCTACATCAGGAGGTGTGGCCTAATATGCAACGGAGCTCCTGCTACGAAATGAGCCCTGTGTTAACATAGTATTAGGCTACTTCCCTTTGTCCATGTTAGCATTGGCAGGGAACTAAAAAAAACTATTTTAAGTGAATCAAAGGGCTTTGGTGATGTCCAGGGAGATCTCTGACTTTTTTTCCCCTTTGAACAGTAGATACCCACCCACACATCATTGCTATAAAGCAACTTTCCTTTGAACAACCTTTCAGTTTCAAGAGGAGTCTATCATATGGTATGAAAGGCTGCTGGTTAAGAAAGCATAACATCAAAGCCTCCCTAGCTTTGATCATTAGTAATGTTATTAGAAGTAATATTATTGATTATTAGTAAAATATTAGTAATATTTTATTGCTGATAAAAAGAAGACTGGCATCTTATGTGTCTGTGTCCATCCATTTAGGTGCACAAGGCCAGTCAGGTAACTGTTACATATTTATGTATTGCCTGCCTTCCTCACCAAGATTCAAGGCGATTACATAAAACATCCAATAAACAATGCAACAGGACTAGGACTACAAATTTAGAAAACAATGCAAACACAAAACAAATATAAGATATGGCATACCATAAACAATGCAGAGAATGGATGACAAAAGTAGAAGACGATATCATAAGAGCAGGATAATGCCTGCAATAAACTGACTACAATCCTATTCCCTTTATTAAAGTGCCCTCCTGAACAATTCCATTAGACTACAACCCTTATAAAAATGCCCTCCTGAACTTTTCTGTTTTATAGATTGTGGGAACTCAGCAGAGGTTTTCCATATTTCCTTGCTTAATTGATAACATGATGAGTAGGGTATACAGCATTTCTTGATGGTTCCTTCATTAGCCATGAAAGATTTCAGCTACTTCATGCTAGCTCAATTTAATGGCCATTAGTATGTAATTGTCATTGGACACTGTGGAGCCCTAATAGACATATCAGTCATCTCCCACATCTATGAACTACAAATGTACATGTATAATTTATAGTAACCATCCAAACAGTTGCCCCCATAAATCCCCAGTTCTTTTTCAGGATGGGGGAAGGAAATGACGGAGCTAGGCTCTACAGTGCCTAAATGTTCTGATTTTTCTGTTTTTGTTTTGTTTTTTTAACCAAGATTTCTTAGGTGGCCAACATTTCAAACTGTTTAAACAGGCAGTTGTCCTAATCTGAATAGTTATTTGAAAGTCGGTGTATACTGCAGTTTATACATACTGTGCCATAGGTATAGAGCATCTAATTGTTTTTTTACACACACACACACCACACAAACATGGATATGGAGATATATATCTCCAAATATATATCTCTCCAGATATATCTCCATATATATATATTCTCCCCCCCCCAATAAGTAGTGTCAGGACCACAGTGTTGTTGTTTCATAAAGAATGAAAATTAAATAAACAAGGAACAGACAGAATTTCACTGATCTATACCTACTTCCATTTTCCATGTAAACCAGGGTAGAAATTTTGCTATATAGAATTGGCATTATTTTATGCTATATTAAAGGATAAGAACATAAGAGAAGCCAATGTTGGATCAGGCCAGTGGCCCATCCAGTCCAACACTCTGTCATACAGTGGCCAAAAATACCAGGTGCCATCAGGAGGTCCAGCAATGGGGCCAGGAAACTAGAAGCCCTCCCACTGTTGCCCCCCCTCCCAAGCACCAAGAATACAGAGCATCATTTGCCCTAGAGTTCCTATCTATACCTTGTGGCTAATAGATACCTCTACTCCATATGTTTATCCAATTCCCTCCTGAAGCCGTTCATGCTTGTAGCCACCGCCACCTCCTGTGGGAGAGGTTCCCTACTGAGTTTCCACTACTGAGGGTCATGGCTGGGCATGGATTTAAATTTCCTACGTTCAGTGGTAAAATATAATTTGCTATTCTGTCAATTGTGATTGCTATGCATGCATTTGAGTAGGCAGGTTTCTGTACAATGAAACACAGAAGTGGTACTCAGGAACGGATCAGCACCCTGCTTCTGTTGTGTATTTCTGGAGAAGTTGGCCTTTATATATCCATAAACCATCACTTGCTCCAGACCAATAGTTCCCATATATACCTTGTGGCTAATATCCACTGATGGACCTCTGCTCCATATGTTTATTTAATTCCCTCTAAGCCATCCATGCTTGTAGCCTCCTGTGGCAGTGAATTCCATGTGTTAATCACTCTTTGATCCCCTGTAAAATGTTCAATTCTCAACATTCTGTTTGTTTCCCTTTTTAAAGTTGCTTGGCCATGAAATATTCATTGTATTTTCAGAATCCTACCTACACATATAAACAGAATTCAAACATGGATCAAAAATAGAGATTAGTATCTGTTGTACTGTCTGTTTTGCCATAATGAACCAACCGGGCAGACTGAGTGTGGTTCTGGGACAACCTAAAATGGACCTGTTTGAAGCAATGGATGAAGGTTTCCATCATGAGTACTAGCCAGTTCCTTGCTTCCTCTGCCAGATAGCAAAATTACTAACATCCTAAGTTTATTTAATTGGAATTTTATTATATTATCCCAGATATGTCAACACACTAAGCACTAGCCCAGTCATTGCCAGGTTTAATCACAACTGGTTTCTTACATTACTGCAATCAGCATTAAGTCACATCTACAATGAAAACTCGGGGTGCAGTCCATTTGCATGGAGGGCTATACTTTGGGCTCAATATAGTCCATTACCTTCACCCAATGCCAGTCAGTTCACTCGTCCATGTGAGTCAAGGGAAAATGGTGACATGATCCTGTCAATCTCTTCATGCACAGACAACTGTGGCCACATAGGGATGGACTGTGCTGTGTTCAATAAAGTAATGTTCTCTTACTAAAATATGCCAAATAATGAAACATAAAAAAACAGGAATAAGTTAAACTGGAGTACGTATACAGCAGGAATTATTTAAAAAGTGCCTCAGTGTGAAGCCTTCTTAAATTGAAAGAAAGTTGCTGTGAATATCAAATATCAATCTTAGTGGTATGCGTATTATTCTTGAGTTAGAATGAGTGATGCATGTTTCCCTTGCATGTTTTTGTTAAGGGTTACCTACCAGGATAGATTTATATTTAAGCTCCGAGCCTCCAGCTGAATTATTTCAAATAGAAGCTATCTAAAGTGAATGACTTTTGCTAGAATTAAATTACTTCTAGGCTGCTGTCCACCTTACCAGCAGACTGGCATAAATGCAGTAATATATATGCATGTGCATGTGACTAGCTCTGTGAAGACTTAACCAAGCTTTCTATGCAACTAATGTGCATTGTTAGTAGCGTTCATGTAAGCATGTAATACTGGCTCATTAAGGGACAAAATATCTTGATGGATTCTGGTTTGCTTAACCCTTAAAATGTTACTGACTGTAATGGGAAGGGAGGGCACACTTCACTCTCAGCAATGTATGCATAATATTTGGACATGTGGGAAGCTGAGGTCTATTGTCCTTAGGGTTTCAAAGGGCACATAAACTGATAAGAACAGCAAAGTGAATGCTGATCTGCTTTAAATAGAGACACATTAAAAAAAAATGGGAATGACAGAGCAGACCTCATTAACTTCTTCCCAGAGGTAAAACATATAAGTTACTTTGAGGTAAGGGAAATAAATGGTAAAATGGAATGTAGGCAGATGTAATTATATTGGCAACAGCTATATAACTGATAGAGTGTGTGTACACATATATTCACACACACACATTCCAACCTACCTATATATCAGGTTGTATAGACTTAGGCTGTGGTCACACACATGAAATAATCCACTTTCAATCCACTTTCAATGTGCTTTCCAACTGGATTTTGCCAGTTCACACAGTACAAACCAGTTGGAAACTGCCCTTAAAGTGGATTGAAAGTGGATTATTTAGTGTGTGTGACTGCAGCCTCAGTTCCGCAGAATCTGTAGTGTTCCCTGGTTGTGGAAACTGGCGGCACTTCATTCTACAAAAGGTGGATCAGCATCATTGATAAGCTCCAGATATATAGTCAGACCATGAATATTGCCTGTGCCAGCATTCCCAGATTTCCCATTTCTAAACAGGCCCCAGTGCTTTTCCTTTCTGACCCTTGGTATCATCTGCTAATGTTAAATGAGATCAGTTCTCTTCTGCCTTCCAGTTAATAATGGAAAGTATGGAAAGGCAGGGAAATGAGTGGTATCACCTGTGGGTTTAAGTAGAGTTACAGTGTTCTGAAACATAGGCTGCGATCACACACAATAATCCACTTTCAATGCACTTTCCAACTGGATTTTGATAGTTCACACAATAAAATCCGGTTGGAAAGTGCACTGAAAGTGGATTATTTAGTGTGTATGACCGCAGCCATGATGATACTGTAGTATGCTGTAATGTAGTATGCTGCAATGAGAAACGATTCTTAAACCAAATAATCCCTACCCCTTGGCAAGCAGCTTTCCATATTCCTGTTTTCAGGCCTTTATCTGAGATGGCAATTAATCTGTGGTGGTTCCTTTCCTCTCTATATGCTTCCAAATGAGATAAGAAGGGAGAGGGTTGTGTTCCTGTGGTAGACCACATACTGGGCTTGCAGAAGGCCCTGGTTCAGTCAGTTAAAAGATCTTGGGTAGCAGGTGTTGGGAAAGTTACTTTTCTACCTGAGGCCCAGGAAAGGCACTGCCAGTGAGAGTAGACAATACTGAGCTAGATGGACCAATAGTCTGCCTCTATACAAGGCAACTGCATTTGTTTAAGAAATCCCCTCAGTTGTTGGCTGGGTAGGCTAGAGAGTTGTCTGAAAAGCACAGAGGAGTTGATAATGTCACTTCAGCCACATCCACTGTGAAATACTGAACTTCATTCTGGCCTGCTTGGGAACTAAAAAAAGGCTCACTTGAGTGAGGATTTTCATACTGTAATTTCCTTCTGCATGTAATGGCCTACGGAAAGTCAGTTGGCCCCAGCCCAAAAATGTAAGAGGAAAAGTGCTGTCTTGCTGGAATCAGTATTTTTTAGGTCCGCTCACAGTTATCTGGGAAGAGATGAGCAGTTTAGTCTGTTGATGTTTTTGTATATTCTGGTATACTAAGTGGGTGTTACAGCAAGCAGTTTCAATAAACAGCCTGTTACCATGATGTGTCAGCAATATCTTTAAGGGTTAACATATGTTGCCGCATTCAACATGTTCTCCGAGACTAAGCACAGTTTCCTGAATGGTTCAATGAGCCTGCCAAAGCTTACATGAGCTCTGCCACGTTAACCCCGTGCCATTTGTCCTGTCTCAGTGTGCAGATGCCGAAGAAGTATAATATACGTGTGTAATTCATGTTGTTGTTTTCGGTACAGTGTATTGCTCTTTTCTGAAACTATTTTCCTTTTTCTTTCTTTTTATGTCAACTTTCTGCATTGGCAGAGCATCTTGGGATTGAATTTATGGGTATGAATCAATCATTCCTTTTAGCCTGCAGATTTTAGACCCTGAGAGATTAAAAGCCTTTTTATTTTTCCCCCCTTCTTCAATTCCTAACCAACTTCCTTATGCTTTAGAAGGGATCATACAGCTATAACAGTCTTTTTGATAGTTTCCTATCTGCTCTTAACTCAGCATTCTTAAGCGTGTATAAATTGTTGTGGATTGTGTTTGAGGCCATTCCAAAATACTGGAAATTAACTTTTTTCTATTCGATTGCTTGGCACGTTGTTGTTTTTTAAACATTTGCTTTTGCTAGGGTCTAGTGTTGCTGCAGGATTTTGGAAGCACCTACCTAATTTCCATTAATCATGTTGGCTGATAGGCTGTACTTTTTTTTTTTCATTTTCTGAGAGAGAGGCCTTCTACAGAAGGGTAGGATTACAGAGCCCTCTTTAGGTAATGGGGAACTGAGTAACTTGATCCTTGAGCCGTTCTGCCATCACAAGTTTGACTGAAATGAATGTTTTAGCAGAGTGGGTTTCGAGATTGCAGTCGTTTGCTCCCATTGGATCTGACTGCTGCCAGGCAGGAGTGAAGAAAGCAAGGTGGAACAAAGACACAAGTTGAGGCACCAGGAAAGTGAGGCAGACCTGGCCCCATCACTTGCCCTGGTCGGGCCTATTCCTATCCAAGAGGCACTTTATAGGACACGTTCACCACTCTTTGGTTCCCTGTTTTAGCCATCTGGATAGAATCACCACCTGGCATTCCAGAGGTTCCAGCTCAGGACCTCCTACACTAAAAACACAGAGACTGGCTGTTCTCTGTGCTAGCTAGGACTGATTCTGAAATTATGCGTGATCAGGTACTGTGCCACTTGTGCCTCTGAATGGTGACCACTTCTGCAAGAGTCCAAAACACTGTGACTTAGACCTCTCTCGCAATCATGTCTGTGTTCTGGGTGTTCAGAAACACAGAGGATTCTTGCGTGTGCAGTGCCTCAGTAACATGTAATTGTGGAATCATGCCTTTGGTTCTCATGCAGTGCTCCCTCTAAACTGAGTTACTAAGAGCTAGCTCACCGTTTTTAAGCCTCCGACTCACACATTTTTGCCTTAGCTCAGGAAGGGTGGCTCCAGAGCAAAGTAATTTATGCAGAAGCCAAATGGCTCGCTCACAAATTTAATGCCAGTAGCTCACAAGGTAGAATTTTTGCTCACAAGACTCCACCACTTAGAGGGAGCATTGGTCTCATGGTCATAAAAGCTATATGAGCAACTCAGTTTACAAGCACCATGTATTACCAAATATTTGTTTACTTCCAGACTGACAAATAACTTCCCTTTAAGGACTGCAAAACAGGCTTATAGTTTTCTAAATAAAATAATTAATTGACTTTTCTACCTTGGATGTAGAATACCAGACCAATGCTGACTCCTTTGCTGTGACCAAGTTAATGTGGCACACCTTCCTCCTCCGAGACAGTTTCATGCAGGCCTGTATAATCCTCTTGCTCTGTACTACCAATATGTCATTCAGATGTCCTTGAAGCTTTCCTGCATAGGAGAGAGTCCAGTTTAGCATATGTTGTTCAGAGACCTCTGATTCTAAAGTCCCCAAAGCTACAGTCAAAGGCACCGTGACTATTCAATATTGCTCCAACAAAATGTTGTCATTCAAAAACCATTTTGGCATATTATCCATTTGATTTGGCATAGCTAGTCCTTGAAATCAGGTTCCAAAGTCACCTTAATAATTTGACTGTCTGGCTATAAGCACATCTAGGGCACCACGGCAGCTGAGGAAACGGCAACCAGATAGGCTGCATGCTTCCTGCCAACACAGAACCAGTGTGACTTTGGAGCCTATTGGCCAAGGGCACTGAGAGAGTCTGGGGAGCTGAGAAGGCATGAGAATGAGGATCGGGATGCAGGACTGATAAGAGGAAGTTTCAAAGATATTCACTGCCTGCTGTACTGCTTGACCTCTGTGGCACCAGCATAGCTGAGACAATAACAGATAGGAGAGCTTGTGACCTGCTTGACTTCAAAGCCCTTCTAGCAGTGCTGTGAGCCAATAATGGCTGTGCAGGATTTTCACACTCAAAATATGTTTGAACTGAAAAATATGAACTTTCAAAGAGTACATAAAGCTCCTCCCCAAAATCATCTTTAACAGTGCCTTGCACTTTTTTATCACTTATTCACTGTGGGATTCCATCCAATCATAGACAACATAAACAATGTGATGGTGCCTCGGAGCCATTCAGATTTGGCTGCCTAGTAACATCACTGGAGTCTCATCACCCTCAGTGGGAAGAGGTGTCTGTCCCCATTGCCTAGCAACTGAATTTATTTATTTGGTTGTTTACTTAATTTATACCCCACTTTTCTCTCCAGTGGGGACCGAAAGTGGTTTCGGACATTCTGCCCTCCATTTTATCCTTACAACAATCCTATCTGGTAGGTTAGGCTGAGAGTCTGACTGGCCCAAAGTTGGCCAGCAAGCTCCCATGGCAGATTGGGGATTTAAACCTGGATCTCCCAGCTCCTAGTCTGACACATTAATCTTTACAGAGCTCCCTGGCTCTCAGGGAGTTGATGCTCCCTGTCTTGCTTTAGTACACTGTCAGCTTCTTTGCATAGCAACTCAGTGCAGAAAGACTGTAGTTAGACACAATTGCAGCAGAATATGGACAGGAATGCAGTGGATTAATTAAATGTCTAGGGAACATTTGCATCCCAAAACTCATTCAAATATGGATGTTGTCCATCTGTGCAGCATCATTTTCCATAGGGTGCATAGTTGGATATACATCCATATTTTGCTACAGGGGGGAGGGGCAGGGGGAGAAGAGCTGAGTTGTCCTGGCACGGATGACATGTTTCTTCTTCCATTTGCATCCTTTGGCAAAAGGAATGTAAAAATAATGGAAAGGCCGAGACTTTTTTGCAGAGACTTTTTGTGCTGATGAAAAGTGCCCACTATTTCAGCTAAGCACTACCCGTGCCATTAAAAAGAAACTAGGTCAATAGATGAGCCAGTCCCATTAAGGAGTCTGAAACTGAAGAGAAGACTGCAACACTAGTGAGGAGCAGAATGCAGGGAAGAGCTTCCATGGCACAGCCCATTATACTGAATCTTGGCTGGTTAGCAACAATAAGTATTTCATTGGCAGATTTACAGTACATTTCATGTCATAGGTTTGAAAACCACACATAGTGAGAGTCTGACATGAATAAGGTGGGAACTTACCATAACAGCAGCAGAAAGTTTTGATGCCACAGTCTCCTTTACTTTTCGACAGTGAAAGCTGAGCTGCATGGTAAGGCGGCCACAGGGCTGCCAGCTGAAATGGTATCCTCCATGTAGTCTGCAGAAATGCTTACAACATGATAATGCTGCATCATGTGCTGAGTCCTCATAGATGTTATTATTGGAGGGAGGGAAAGGACTCCTCATAGATCATGCCATTTTTGATGGCATCTCTTGTGGCTGGCATTGAGTTTATTTGTTTGTTTCATTGATCTCCCACTTTCCTCCCCAAATGGGGACCCAAATTGGCTTGCCTCATTCCTCTCTCCTCCATTTTATCCTCGCAACAAACCCTATGAGGGAGGTTAGGCTGAAAGTGTATGACTGGTCCAAGGGCACCCAGTGAGCTTCCATAGCAGAGTAGGGATTTGAATCTGGTTGTCCCTGACCCTAGTCCAAGCACTTCACCGCACTGGCGCTCTCTCTCTTTCTCTCTCTCACTCATGTGTAACCCGTTCTGAGTTCATTGTGGGCAAGAAGGGAGGAGAGAACATTATTTTTGCAAGTTGATGACTGATAACCCTTTCTGAACTGTACTAATTCCTCTTTACTGGATTGCATTTAGCATGACTTTCTACTTCTTGTTGAATTGTGACGTTATAGTATTTCAGCTGCTTGGCTTACCCAATCAGTGCTTTCAGGTGAGCATAGGCTAGGGGTTATGCTGTATGTGAAATCCCTTCAAATTCTGCTTCAATCTTATTTTCAAGCATTTTTCTTCACTCTTTCCCGGTTATCAAGCATGCTGTGCCAGGCTTATAGTTGACTTCTCAGCTTCTAACCTTCCTTCCTCTTCAGCTTCCCTTTCTCTCCCTTTCTGCCATATTTGTGTTTGTTTCCTTCTTTTGGCTTCCCATTCTTGGTTTTTCATTTGTATAATCAGTTTGACATTCCAGGTGGTTGTGGTTGTTTTTTCGCTCACAAAACTGACCCTTCCTTCCCTCTGTTTAATAATCCAAATCTATTAATTTTTGTCTGAATATACTCAAAAACTGTTAAGAGATGTTTTTTATTGGGTTTTGGCTTGTAGAAAGCACTTAAAAACAAACAAACAATACAATGCATTGTATCATAGATATGAACAGTTTTAAGCTTTGGTCTCTGTTCATTCTGCACGTCAAGCTGTTCTTTTAGAGTATAGAGCTGAAGGCCAAACAAGGTATTTTCATGCATGTGAATCACATGACTCCAATTGTGGTTTTCAAACAGGAAAATCTACATTTGGAGGGACGGTCAGAATCAGAGATATGGTGTGGAGAGGGTATTGCTGCCTTTCCCCAGCTGTCTTTTTCACTCATCCCAGCAGCTGTTCCAGCTGTCCACCCCTTCAAGGTCCAAGGATCATTCGGACTCTTTCTCAAGACAGGACAGCCATTGGCGAGGAGTGATTCGGAACAGAGAAAAAGTGGCGGGAAGCAATAAGCACCGTTTGGCCGCACCACCTCTCCAATCTCTGACACCCATACAAAAGGGTCAGGAGAGTAAATGTTACACGTATCTGCACATGATGACTAGTTTTGCCCTTAAAAATTATGCCCATGATTTTTCATGTAGCTTTGCAATTCACCTTTCCTACTCTACAGCAGGAGATGTAACTGTAGCCTTTGAAGGATGATGTAGCTGTGGGTCCTACATGCAGTTCACAATGAGTAGATCCTGTTGTGTTTAATCCATTTCAGCTGACTTAAAGGTTCACAGCTAATGTTTCTTAACCCATCTCTGAAAGGTCAGGAGAATGTAAAGGTTGATAGCTCATGTTTTTTCTCAAGCTACATGATACGTTTTCTGCAAGGTTGGTTGGAGAGATGCGTTCTGGAGTTTTGGTGCTTTCCGGGTGCACATGGTCCCGGTTTGAAATGGGTCTGCAGTGCATGGGAACTGAGACTTCCCTACGCACACACACAAACCATTTTTCTGACTAGAAATTGCCTCAAGGAGTTTGCTCCATTGGGGAAACATAACATGTAAATCCATCAGTACATGTGGAGCCTTCAGTGGTGGTCCCCGGTGCCCTTTCAGAACAAGAAGATAGCACAGCTGCCTCTCTGTGTGCACTGAAGTCCCAATCCAAATTAGGCCCCTGCGCACTTCCAAAAAGTAAAGAACTCCAGCATCTTTCAAGCTCACCCAGGGACATTCCCAGGGAAAATGTTAACATAGAGTTAGGCCCTTAGAGGTTAGTTCTCCTGTCCTCATGTCAATTATAAATCCAACAAAATTAAAGTGGGCTTGCCAGGAAATTGACTTTTCCCTTAAATGTTTATGTAATTGTTTTTAATCTGTAACACAAATCAAAGGCCTCATGGGAAAGTCCTGAGGCTCTAACCATAGTGCGGGGGGGGGGGGGAGAGAAGTTTCTACATTGTTCTATGTTTTGGCCCTTTTTGCTCAGGCACCTGAGAGAACTGCAAAACCTCAAAGCAATATAGCACACAGTTGTTTTGAGGTTTTGCTATTTTTTGCAACATATTATTGTGTGCTGTACTTTTGTACCTGAAAGAACTGGGCAGAAGTGGTCACCTGGAAGGATGTATAAGAAACATGTAGTCAGCAAAACCAAACACCCTGTCTCTCAAAACACTTTTGCTAACGGCTGTGTGGATGCCAAGTCCCCTATTCCGGGAAAGTGCCTCGAAAAGGAAGCAGAACTTCTTCCAGAAACAGTCAGCACTGTGTGACAGTTCCTTCCTCCCAAACTCTGTGTGTCAATAACATCCCCCAGCATATCAGCACACATTGCCAATCACAAGTCATTGCCCATGATGATGTCATCGAAGTAGATGCTGGGTCAATGTCTAAGCAAATATTGACACTCCGAGGAACAATGGTGACCGCAGAGGTGAGGAATTTGGGGCCTAACAGAAGCTAGTGTCAGAATTTGACACTGAAGGAACAGAACAAGCCAAAACCAATCCCAGCAAATCTTGTCTTATCTACAAACATAGAAAGACCACCGTTATCAGGAAATTGCCAAACACAATCCCTCTCCAAGTGCAAAAGGAACAGGTTTTTAAATCCTGTCCTATCAGTGTCAGCCTTGTTTCCAAGAAAGTTGGAGGTGATATTTTTCTCCCTTTCTTTAATATTTTTAAATTTTGTATATTTATAAAAACAACTCTTTTTTGCTTCTGCTCACCTTGGTAAGTCCAGATTTTCCATCTGCTTGGTGTGACGGTCACCCAACTTTACATTAAAATTTAAATATCTTTTTTGAACCTCGAAAGACAAAAAAAAAATCAATATGAGCTTTTGGCTCGCACTGGCTGCTTGAGCCTAGTGGTTTGGTTAGTATCAAGATGATTCAAAATGTAACATTTCCCTGGTAAAGCACACAGGCGATGCTTTGCCAAGTGTGACAGACAATGGAATGTAGTCTCCTTCCAACCCAAACATTGCTTGCTCTAAGAATTAATTTATAATGATAAAATATCTGTAAGTGAGGTCACAGCTGTGGAACAGATTTTCCTCAAGCAACTTCCTTTTTTTTTGTTTTTTTGCTATGATTATGGAATATGAGTAATGGTGTTTTGTCTATGGTACAATGCATTGTTGCCCCATTGTGGCTGTTGAGCTGGGGTGGGGGAAAAGAAGGGGTATGCATGGAAAGAATTGAGTTTAACAGATGAACAGGATAACCAGTCCTTGGATCAACTGTAGCTTTTACTGATAGCGCTATTGCAAGCCAAGCTCAAAGTACAATTGTAAAAATTTCTCATGTAAAGAGCACTGTGATCCAAGGCAAGTTTGGAAAAGCCATTGTGTATGTAAAATTACAGAGGGGGAAAGGGGGGGGTTGGAAGTTTTTTTAAAAGGATTGAGATATTATCTGTATTCCACCTGTCTTTGCAGGAGGAAAGGGAACTATTTCTACATTCATCTTTGTTATTCCAATTTACTGTATTTAAAAAAAATGGTGAACTTTTAAAATGAGCCTATGTTAGCATTCTAAACTTCCACTACAAGACAGTTGAATCATGTTTGTTTTAAACCTTACATTCATCCCTCATGATGCATTCAGATCTTAATTTCTGACTCAGTTATTTTATATGGCACCTTGGCCTTTTATTTCACTCGGTGAAACTCAGGGGTAGAGGGGATATAGCATGGCATTTGGCTGTTCTTTGCTTTGCTGTCTAGTATGCACCTGTAACCCTTTTTATCCTTTTTGTCCCTTTCTAGAAGCTGAGGAACTCTACCAGAAAAGGGTGTTGACCATAACTGGCATCTGCATTGCCCTCCTTGTGGTTGGCATCATGTGTGTGGTGGCCTACTGCAAAACCAAGTAAACCTTCCTTTTGCTTTCTGTCACTGTGGTTATCACTGAGGGGGTCAGGACTCTGTCCAAATAAAACTTAATAATATCTTTGCACAAAATTAGGCAACCAAGCACCTAAGCAGAGTTACATCCTCCTAAGTCCACTGAAGCCAGTTGGCTTAGAAGGACATAATTTTGCTTAGGATGGCCCTGTTGAGCACTTACCTGTAAATGTACAGTGCAGCTGAAGTTGTTTATATGATTAAACAGTGTTTTCTGTAGAAGATGATAACCTTCAATTCTTCTGATCTGTAATCCATTCAGTCCATTGCAAAGGCATCCCAACTGAAGGACTTCCAAATTAGAACTCATACATGCCCCATAACAACCTGAACGATGTCTCCATTAAATTCAGTGGACTTAGAAAGGCATAACTCTGCTTAGCAGGGCACTGTTAGAGAGCCTCAGACTCCTACTTCAGTATATTAACTGATGCTTAGTCTCAAGAAAGTGTTGCTAGGGCTGCACTGAAATTGTAGTTGAGTGTGGTGAAACAGCAAGAAATGTTTCCAGCGATCCAGCACACTGATGAGTGAATTCCAAGAGGTGACTGACAAGTCTCAATCAGTGCTTCCCCAGCTTCTCATAACTCTGTGAATTGGCAGCCTTTACTATACAAAGTTCTGGGTGCTTCATAAACCGAGTTGTAAAATAAACCCAGGGGCTTGTTTGTATATACTGCAAGCAGATGTCAAGCTTCCCTCCACAACTGTAATAGTTAAATGTTTACTTTCATTACACTAAAAATTGAAAAAATGATTACCTGAGTACTTCACACAAAAATTGTTCATGTTTGTGGGCTAGAATAGAGAGCTAGATATTGCATTGCACACCTGATCAATAATTAGCCCACTTGTTCTTCTTTATACCCTGGGTTGCCCCACTCACAATAAGTACTCTTCCGCCTTCTTCCTCTCTGCACATAACATTCAGCAGCTTAAATACTGTAAATTCATTGGTTGTATCCAGACAGGGCAACAGGTCTACTAGCTAGCAGACATTTCCAGAAAGTAGTGTTTTTCCTGTTTTGTGTAAAAGAGACATAGCAGCAGGGATGCAGCCAGAAAAATTAGACTGAGTATATGATTAGCCACATTTGTGGCTAACATGCTCTTAATCAAGAGAATGCTGGATTTTTTTTAAAAAAAAGAACAACTAAGATCCTAGGCTGCAGGAAAACCAATAAGTATAGGGTATAAGATCGTATACCCTGTGCTGGTTGCTTTGTTGCATAGCGAGGGTTAACGTCAAGCACATGCTTTCACTGCAGCTGCCTCCCTTAACTCTGCCAGAATTGCAGTTGATGCAGTATCTCTTCTTATTCATCCTTGAGTGAGCGTGTCAAGGGCTTGCGAGTGACTCAGCATACTCCATGACTGGAGAATTTGGAACAGGCAATCACTGCAGCATCTTTTTGAACACTTTAGTTCTTATCTTGGAACCATAAGGATTAGGGTCTTCCCCCTGCCCCTTTTATTTCCCATGCTGTCTATTTTAAAGACAGCCTGTTTTTCTCCTGCAGTGCTTCAGGCAAAGGTAGACTACATAGCAGATCTCACTGTAGTAGAGTGAGCATAGTTCTACACCTATTAACACCTAGCTGCAACCAAGTAAACAGGATAGCTATGGTTGTTCAGACAATTGATGGATGACAACAATTTCTGAATTAGTCCTTTCTGTCCTAATAGTCTGCCTGGATTAGAAAGACCCAGCTGGCAGGAACAAGGTTTTCAGTTCTCCTTTGCCAGGAAATTCCATTCCTTTGGACCTCTAATAGCCAAGGGAAGGTGATCTGCACTGTAAGTCTCAGGACTGCAGTCAGGTTTGGGTGGCATTACCAAATCACATGATTCAGTGATGTCACTTGTTTTTGGATGATACCATGCCTTGCAAAAGAGGAGGGGTACGAGTGGAAGATCATAATCACAGTCCAGATTAAAAAACGGGTGTAGGCAGTTTATTCAGTGTAAACACTACAAAATATTGCTTCTGAGCCTTTGCCATTACAGTGTGGCAGTGACGGGGGGGGGGGGGGGGGGACACATGGACACTTGACCTCCTAATAGCAAAGCTCTTCTGTACTGAGATCTCCTGATGAGGGCAGAAAAGTCATTGCCCAATGTATATGGAGTCCACATATCACTCCTTTAGATAAAGAAACAGGAACAAGAATGATAGCTGGAGACTGCCAAATCACACATGTATCTGAAGTCTTCTGTTTCTCAGTTGTGGGGATTAGTTCTTTAAAAGAAGCAGGATATTAATCAGTTCAAGGATGCCGAAAGTGCAACTGTTTGAATTTTGAATGTTAGCATCCTTTGTTCTTTTCCCCCCTTTGATTTCAAAATAACTGTTTGTGAAAGTAATCCATTTTTGGCTAGCAGTTAATTCTGCAAAGCAGGGCATCCCTCCCAGGGTCTCTTCGTGTTACAAACATCCTTCTCCTGAGCCTTGCAGAATCAAACAAAATCTTGAACCGTGCCTGTCCCAAGGGCTTCTGTTGTGTGTCTGATGGATTTATGCCCATAGTGGGAATGTGCTGGTCAGCAGAGGTTATAATGGGGGCCTGTTTTGTTCATTTGGCTGTTAAAAACTGTCCCATATTTCAAATCCAGGAAGCAGCGGAAAAAGTTGCACGACCGCCTTCGACAGGGCCTTCGGTCGGAAAGGAATCATCGGGTCAGCATGGCAAACGGACCTCACCATCCTCACCCACCACCAGAAAATGTTCAGCTAGTCAATGTAAGTGTGGCATTAAAAGCAGGGTTCATGGGGCCTAATTAGTTCCTCCCCCCCTGAGCCATTTGCTGTGCAGTCCTAACTTAGGACTGCACTGTTAATGCCCTAACAGTTAAAAACATATAGGCAGAGATTCCTGTAATATTCATCCAGGTAAAGTGATTGAAAAAATGGGGGGGGGGGGGGGATTCTAATTTATTGTCACCGTGAATAATTTGAACGTACAACCTTTTTTGTTCCTGAGTTAGTCCCTGATTGAAACTAAAAAGTCATTATCCTAGTTGGCTGTTTTCCCCCCCTCTTATCTGAAAACAAGGAAGTGAAAATTTTCCAGCACGGTAGTGTGAGGAAACGTGTCCATGCAGATTGTCTACAAAAACAATCCCGTATTTACTTACGTCTTGTTTATAAGGTTTATACCCTGTGCTTCTGCTTACAAAGCACTAAGGACGGATTACAGTCAGTAAATACATATGTAAGTAGCATTGGGTTAAAAACAAAAAATAAAACTAGTTAAACCACATGATAAAGAATAAAACAGTTGAGAACAAATGAATGAATAACATCAGCAATAGGTATCTGATGAAGGAAGCTTCGACTCTCAAAAGCTCGTAACCCCAAAATATCGTCCGTCTCTGAGGTGCTACTGGACTCAAGTCCAGCTGATCACCAATAGGAAGTCACACTGAAGCCCAGCCCATCTAAGAAAACCTTAGAAGCAGAAACATGGGATCCTGATAAATAAAATTAATGGAATAAAAGTCAAAGAAAAAAGCCCCCCCCCAATCATAAAGCAGATCACCTTTGCGGATATAGCCTAGCTCCCCCCACAAAAAGCTCTCCAGAAAAGAATTGTCTTGACTGATCTCAAAAATGCCATCAGTAAGAAGCCCATCCAGATCTCCAAAAGGAGGGTGTTCCAGAGCCTGGCAGGGGGAGGGGAACGGCAGAGACCTGTCCCTGTGTGCCTATCAGCCACACCTCCTGAGAAGCTGGCACACAAGGAAGGCGAGCCCCAGAAGAACTTAAGTAATTGGCAGGTTCATACAGGCGCAGACTTTCCTTCAGAGATGCTGGTCTAAGGCCATCAAAGGTCAACACCAGGACTTCAAACTGGATCCAGAGTCAAAATTAGGACGCTGGCTGTCACATGCAACACCAGTTGTCATTTCTAGACCATTTTCATTGGTAGCCCCATAAAAAGCACGTTTACAGTGGTCTAGCTTCAGTGTTACTGGGGCATGTTTAACCAAGGCCAGGTCAAGTTTACAGCTGGAGGCTCAGCTAGCAGAAGATACTCCCGTGGCTGTTCTCTAAGCAGCAGGGCCAGACCCAGGAGCACCTCCAAGCTGCAGTACCTCTTCCTTCAAAGGGAGTGCTACCCCATCCAGTGCAGGTATAACCCTCCTCTTCCCACTTGCCCCCCCCCTGTCATTATCACTTCCATCTTGCGAGGATTAACCTACAGTTTGTTTGCCCACAAACTTTTACCATCTCCAGACACCAATTTAGGTTTGTTCACTGCCTCCCTGGATTTACAAAGAAAAGAGAGAGAGAGAGTTGTATGTCATCAGAGTGTTGATGGTATAGTGGTACGACTCTCTTGATGTCTTCTCCCAGCAGCTTCATTTAAATGTAAAAGAAGAAGAAGAGATTGGATTTATACCCCGCCCTTCACTACCCAAAGGAGTCTCAGAGCGTCTTACAAACTCCTTTCCCTTCCACTCCTCACAACAGACACCCTGTGAGGTAGGTGGGGCTGAGAGAGCTCTGAGACAACTGTCCTTGAGAGAACAGCTCTGACAGAACTATGGCTTTCCCAAGGCCATCCAGCAGGTGCAAGTGGAGGAGTGGGGAATCAAACCCGGTTCTCCCAGATTAGAGTCTGTGCACTTAACCACTACACCAAACTGGCTCTGAAGAGGAGGAAAGACAAGATGGAACCCTGCAGCACCCACGGGCTAAAAGCCAAAAGGCAGAGCTAGCACCACTTTCTGAGTCAGATAAAACCAGAGCTACAGTAAAACCGCCTCCTCCCAACTCTTTCTACCCAATCATCTCAGAAGGATACCACAGTCAGTGGTGTTAAGAACCCCTGAGTGGTGCAAAAGCACTAACAGGGACACACTTTACCTGTCAACTGCCCAGTACAGGTTGGTTGACAGGGTGACCAGCACAAACTGGATAACCACGGCTGTTTCCTCCCCACAACCAGAACACAAACTGGATTAAAAATGATCTACGTAATCTCACCCAGAAACCCCTGTCACCTCTCTCTCAAGTACCTTTGCCAAGAGCATAAACAATGATCCGGGGCTGAGGATTGTTTCCTTCAAGGCAACTGTAAATACCCTTTGCCTGAAGGAGTCACTTATAATGCTGGTCTAGCATTAAGAGTAAGTCCTTCCTTGGGAGCTTTTAAGGGCCACAAAGGACATGGACAGAATACAAGTAGAGGTATATACATCCCCAAGGATTCCTCCCATATACTCAGGCAAAAAATGCCAAAAAGCATCTACAGAAATGAGTACCCACAGAAACAGGGAATGTCGAAGCCCCGGGAAGATCGACAGCCATTACTTTTAATGTGACGCCTGAGTCAATTAAATACAAGCAACTTTATTCATAAAATAAGTTGCAAAATTATCACAGTGATGTGCCATCAAGGATTTGAAATCCTTTTGGGTTCCAGCATGTAAAAGGCTGTGGACCCGTCAGTATGGCATTGCTGGATATAATGGTGTTAGAGAAGTAGGATTTCTTGAGTACCACCAAAGGTTCAGAGATGAGCTGAAACTCGTGTTTGGTTGGACACAGTGTGAGTCTTCTGCTGTTTCACTGAGCCCAACACCTCAGAGAAGGCTCAGGCTCTTCCAAGGGGGTGCTTCAGAGCAATCATGAGTACCTGTTCCTTCAACAATTTAACCAAAGCTTCAGCAGGACTGCTAGCTATATTCAGGAAATTAGTTGGATTCATCATTCCCCAGGGATGGGCCATCTGTAATGCTCATCTCCCCTTGCAGAAGTTCTCCCAAAAATCCAAACCTGGCTGGATGGTGACTTATCCATGGCAACAGAGTTAATAAAAACCCCTCCGTTTTCAAGCCATCTTTATCCTTTCCCAAACAGAAAGTCAGGTTGAGCACACATCCCCCTCTATATGCCGAGCCAGGTGTTAAGTGGGAAAGTCCCAGGTTGCCAGGGCAGCAGGGAAATCCAGAGGAGCATTGGTTAAAGAAGATGTTGAAATCTGCCAGAAAAATCAACTTGTTCAGAGAAGCCAATTAGCAGCAGGATAGACATTGCACCAACACGGTCCTTGAAGCACAGCATCAGTAACATACACTTGAACCCAGCAATCCATGCGACAGCTTACCTGGAAATGGAGATGAAATCCTTCTAAACAATTGTGATCTCCCCTCCCTTCCCATTCTCTGCATCTAGACTGCTGCTGTGCCCCGGCATGTGTATGAATATATTTATGTGCATATGAATATATA
Organism: Lepidodactylus listeri; assembly: GCA_029233225.1. Classification (NCBI taxonomy): domain Eukaryota; kingdom Metazoa; phylum Chordata; class Lepidosauria; order Squamata; family Gekkonidae; genus Lepidodactylus; species Lepidodactylus listeri. The sequence goes on from JARCFY010000004.1 coordinate 128,577,302, forward strand.
TCATGGCCAAACTGTCGTGGCCATCTGAAATTATGGCAGAGGCCTTTTGAAGTGGCAACATTTTTTGTGGAATTCACTCCCAGGAAAATAAATCAAGATGGATAGCCGAGTTAGTCTGTCTGTAGCAGTCGAAAAGAGCAAGAGTCCAGTAGCACCTTAAAGACTAACAAAATATGTGGCAGGGGATGAGCTTTCGTGAGTCACTGCTCACTTCTTCAAATACAGCTAGAATGGGAGTGATTTCAGGTGCCGAATGATATTAGCAGGCTAATGACAACAGCAGGTGAGTAACAATCGCAGGCATATCTCACTTAAATCCAGTCACACCTGCTGTTTTTCACCTGCTAGTGTCATTCAGCATCTGAAATCACTCCAGTTTGCAATAAATAGGACAGATGGACGCCCATTCTAGCTGTATCTAAAAAAGCGAGCAGTGACTCATGAAAGCTCCTAGCCTGCCACATATTTTGTTAGTCTTTAAGGTGCTACTGGACTCTTGCTCTTTTCTACTCCCAAGGAAGTCCTAGTAGAGCAACTCTCTTTTTGTTTTGAAGAGGTCAGTTAAGATCTGGCTGTTTTAGAAGGCCATCAGAGTAGAAGCTGAAATGGTTCCCCTGCATGCTGTTGTTTGATGATTCAGCTGTGCTGCTTTTAGCTGATTTGCATCTTATTTGATTTTTATTATTCTTTGTGGGCTGTAGTATACTTTCTGTTTATAGGATTCTAGTTTGTCCCAGGGCCCAGACCAGCACTGTATGATACATAATGTAGTGCTGGATTTGATCCTTCTATGAACACAGCAAGTCTGCAGAAAGGAATTTTTGCTGCTTCCCTTTGTTTCCTCAAGCTACTCCAGAAGGTCTAAGGATCCTCAGGAGAGATGACATGCAATAAGACAGGGAAATGAACAGAGATCCCCCACCACAACAACTTCTGTATGTGTCACGGGCTGGGCTGAGCCAGGAGGCAGGAGTCAGGTCCAGTCCGGGGGTCGTAGCCAGAAGAGACAGAACAGGAGCTGAGTCAAGAGTCCAAGAGAGTAGTCGTCCAAAGCAGGAGGTCAGGAATCCAAACAGGAGCAATGTCTGGAAACAGGAACCAAGGGTGGGTGCAAGGTCAGTACGGAGGTGACTTGTTGCTTCCACCAAGAGCCCAATCCTGAGCAGGAACTATATAGGCCTCCAGCGGTGCTTCCCTTAGTGTCAGCGCTGCTCCTGTCAGTACTCAGGGCTCGGCGCCCACCTTCCCTATCAGCATGCATCTTGGCAGCTGGCTGCTAAGTCCCTGCAGAGCCACTCCCTCAGCTGAGCCACCCACGGAGGTGAATCAAGCGCGCTTTCTGTTTGCACCTGCACCTTGTCAGCTGCTGCAGGACCAGGTGCAGGAGTTACTGGCTTGGGTGCCAGCGACAGCAAGCTGCCAACTCCCAAGGAGTCAGAGGGGCTGGTTTCCAGCTCTGGTGATGCCAGCAACTCTGGCTGTGCTGCCAACTCAGGCAGGGGCCCAGCATGGTTGTCATCGGTCATGACACTATGACCTTTTGCTCCATTTTCAGAACTGGAGCTTGCTCCATTTAGAAAAGACTGGTGAGGAGCAAGTAACACTGATTCTTCTACCTAGCTAAAGCCCTTCCCCACATTCTGCATTTGATGGTGTTCCTGGTGGTGATCACAGGCTCTTGGGAGAAGCTTTTGGGAGGGCTCTGGTGTAGCCCACAGGTCACTACTTGGTCATCCCAGATCCAAGAATGGGGGAAATGTCCATGACTGATAAAAGTTACCAATAAAAAGGCATCAGCCAGCTATTGTGAGAACAACACACGCGGCAGTGTTGTAAATGCACTTTATAGCTAAATCTGACCTACTTCAATTGCATATGGAAAATCCTAAGGACCTTTTCAGTGAATAGTTTTGCCCTGGTTTATAGCAGAGACAGGATTTTACCTGTTCTAAGAGCCTGTTCTGTGTTTCCAGACAATTAGACATTTCCCCTATTACGTCATTCCCTGAGAGAGCCAATTTGTAGTCAAGCAATGCCTGTTATTTAGCCACCAAATAGTCAAACCTTTTCCCCCTGCCAATTATTTTTTTTGTTGTTGGTAATAGCGGGAAAGAATGAACCAGAATTCAGAATCCATTGTTTCTCTGATGGCCAAAGTAAACTTTTGAGAAAACTGGTTTGTTAAAAGTACAGGGAAAACATGCTTTCTGCCTGATTTATTACTTGAAGAAAGATGGTGAGGAGGGGGGTTTAATGGGCAAGTAGCATTCAGAACTTTGGCACACGCCTACTGCCTGTAATCTGAATTGGTACAATGCAGAATTCTACTAATTCTTTCTGTGTAACATATAGAAAAAGCTCTAAAGCAGATTGTGACACAGAAAGGGGTGTAACAGCAGAAACTTTTCTACAAATCAGCAATGATCTGAAGGCCACTGGCCGGATCCCACTAAAACAAACTAATCATAGAAGAGGTGCATAATTAATGGTTTTCAGTGAAACAGCTATGTTAATCTTGAATTCCTTCTCCAACAACATGAAATTTTCTTTTCATCTTAGCATAAAAAATAATTAAGTGGTAGCTGATTTGGTAAGCATGGCACTTTATGCATGAAATTGCTCCCTGCGTCTTTTCATACAGGTTGTATGCAGGATGTACTTTAAAGTGCACAGACGTGTACTTTGAAGTGTATACATGTGTGTTCTGTTTCTGTTTGTTTAGCAATATGTATCTAAAAATGTAATATCCAGTGAGCATGCTGTCGAGAGGGAAACAGAGACATCATTTTCTACCAGCCACTACACCTCAACGACTCACCACTCTACCACGGTCACTCAGACGCCCAGCCACAGGTAGGAAGCTGAAATAAAACCAGCAGCCCGGCTGTCTCATCTCTCACAGCAGAACTGTAAGACCGGCTATGCTGGTTAGGCAGGTTTATAAAACTAAATTAATAAGTAAATAATATTTTTTTTTAAAAATCGTTGATCAGAAAAGACACGTATAATGGCAGTAGGTATGCCAACTAGGGACCATTCCAGATTATTTGTAGCATAAAATGTAGTCGTTATCCGTTGTTGTGTGCAGTCCAGAAATACTATACTTTGGGTCCATGGCATGTTGTAGATTTTGTTCCTGGGAAACTCCAGATAATCGCTTGTTCTGGAGGCTGGAGCAACAGCTATTGCCATTGCAGCATGAAACGAGGCGCCCAGTTGGATGTGCCCGTGATGTGAATACTGGTGAACGATACAGCTCCTTTCACTTATCCCATGCCATTTTGTAACTTTAAAAAAAACAAAAACATGCTGTACAATCATTGTGACCTAGCAAGCCAGACACAGCTTGCCAGCCATCTATTGTGACTTCCCAAGTACTGGACAACTTCCTTGTTTTTCTGGTCTTCAGTAGGCAGCAACTGCTGCAGGCCTCCCGCACCACTGGTGAGCTACTCTGTGTGTCTGATGGACCATGCTCTATGGGTTACAAGTTGTGCAAACCTGTTATAGAGGATCAGTGTTCCCACAGTGAACCCACTGGAGTCAAATGCATTTATCTAGCCTTTAATAAAGAAGTGGATACCACCAAGACTGTAGACATCAACCACCCCTTTTGCATATCTTTTGTTTTTAATTGAGTTGATCTGTTTTTCTGCAAACCGCCCAGTCCCCCTTTTCCATCCTGACATATGCAGTTATCACCTTCCTCCTGGCAGATAAACCCCGTGTCCTAGTCCCTCCCTTATATACGTAACTGCGTATCACACCATAGTCAGAATGAGGATTTGCAGCACAGAGGTTAAAATACAGTCAGGGCAGTGTTCAGTAATAATCTAAATAAGCCCCAAGAAAATGTACATGCTTTGTTTAGCACACATACATTGTTATTATTATTAATATATAATACCACCTGTCTGAACTCAGAGCGCTTTACAAATAGATAAAAAAGAACCTGTAACATCACCTCAGTGTCAGCATAGGAAAGAAAGTCTATACAGACAAGGGGGGCATGGAAGAAGAAATCCAGTTGTTCCCAGCCATTCCCCTTCCAGGTGTGGGGAAGGGCTTCTTTCTTTTCTACAGCCGACCTAATCTCAAGTCCTGAGAAGATCTCCTTCAGAGTCCATAAGGCTGAACTGTCCCTTTGGCTTTTGCCTCTAGCAAGCTCTAAACTTTTCCAAGTACTTTGAAAAAACAGGAGGGCAAATGCTCGTTCCTATAGCTTTGCTTCTCTTAACACAGAACAGTACCAGCCATGCCTGTTCCTTGCTCTTTCTCATAACAGTGAAACTCTGAAATAGATGTCAGTTCCTGTACACCCCCATTTTGTGCACATAGTGGTTCATTTTTAAAGAAATATCTCCTTATTTACTCAAGCAAGAGCATGCACCGATGAAAATCTCATTGCCCTGTGAGTCCACTGAGTACATTGCCCAGATCATTGAAAACATCTCTTGGTTTCCTTTTTCTCCAGTTTTAAATTTTAAAATGTTCTCCTCCTTTTTCTTCCCAACGGCTCTTTATCAGTTGGAGCAACGGCAGGACCGACAGCATCATCTCCGAAAGCCATTCAGTGCTTGTGAGTTCCTCGGTGGAGAACAGCCGACATACAAGCCCAACAGGCCACCGAGGGCGCCTCAATGGCATCGGAGGTCCGCGAGAATGCAACAGTTTCCTCAGGCATGCACGAGAGACACCTGATTCCTACCGTGATTCACCTCACAGTGAAAGGTACCACTCATGAGCTGACCTTCCTGCCAGTTACTGCAGAAGTGTGACTGCCGGGAACAATTTTGACAGTATTAAGGGCTGTTTCCCTAGCACCTTTTTTTTTTTTTTTTACAGGTGCTATAATACAGAATTCTGATTACGTTTTTTCCAGAAAACTATTAGGTCCAGACCAGAGTTCCTTCTAATCTGCGCTAGGGGGTGCTGGCACACAAAAGTTTAGCCAGCAGATCAGGGATTTTCCAGATCAGCTCACAAGTGAGCTGAGAAGGCATTTTTCCTCTCCATTGGAAACAATGGAATATGGGAGCACCTCCTTCTGGGCCCCAAAGAACTGGACCTCCTGGTCCAATCTTTTTTAAACTTGGGGGGTGTTTGAGGAGAGGCACCAGCAACTATGCTGCAAATGTGATGACTCTACTTCAAAAAACAGCTCCTCCAGAGACCCAAATATCCCCAGACAAATTCTCCATTATTGCCTATGGGGGCCATTGGCTATAATGGTCCCCATAGGCTATAATGGAGCCGGGAGGAAAACGTTTTTTTCTTTTTGCACACCCCATTATCCTTTTCAGTATGATTTGTAAGATGCCTTGAGTCACAGGGAAAAGTGGGATATAAATATTTGAATAAATAAGTAGTTTGGTCAGGTTGATAACGTTTAAGCAAACTTCCTGTTTGTTAGATTAGGCAGGGTTCTGACAGTGATTGTTCCTCCTCTGTTATAATTGACCTGTAATGCTGGTTGTCAGATTTCATTAAAAAAAAAAAAGTAGACTGCAAGAGTCTCCCCCCCCCCCCCCCCAGTGCTGGTATATTTTCTAAGGCTCAGCACAGGGTAACAGCCCAAGGCCAGGTCTACCAATAGAGCAGAAAGGGGCAGGTAGACCTGTTCTCCAGACACCTGGTCTACCCTTGTACAGGACATTTTCTGTAGTGAAATTTGACTTGATCCTGTTTTCTCTTATAATGTTTTAATTATTCTTAAAATTCATTCTGAGATTTTTACAGGGTTATGGAAATAATCTTCTAAAAATTAATTTACACAAAAGTCAAATGTAGACTCAATCACAACTTTAATGCTACTAGCTTTTTCACTCACAAGGTGGACTTTTTGCTCACAACACTGTGGAGCTTAGAGGGAACATTGGCCAGACAGTGGAAATTTTTTCAACTCTTTATGGGTTGATAGATCATGAAAAGATTCCATAATAAATGCAAATAGACTAGAATTGGCTAATTTTCTTATCCAGAGGAATTTGGCTATAAAAAGTGGCCGCTCCGGAGTGGACCCAGTGGGGGATTTTACTTACCTCGATACCAGTGAGGCAAGTGTCATTGATTATTTTGTTGTTACAACAAACTTTCTTTCATTGATTAACTATATTGGGTGGGGGTGTGTGATTTTTTTGGTAGTGACCACCTCCCTATTGCTCTCAGTATGACATTACCAATTGTTCAGATTTCAGTTTTGAAAAATAATCCACTGGTTCAAAGTTTAAGATTTACTCCTTGAGTCCATTGGAATCCAAAGATAAAAAGATTTATCTTGAATGAAATGAATCCCAGAACTCCAGAAGCTCTCCCACTGTTGCCTCCCAAGCACCAGGAATACAGCGCATCAGTGCCCTAGAAATAGCATTCCATCTATATCTTGTGGCTAATAGCCACTGACGGCCCTCTGCTCTGTACGTTTATCCAATCTGCTCTTGAAGCTGTCTTTGCTTGCAACCACCATTATTTCTTGAGGCAGTGAATTCCATGTGTTAATTACATTTAGTGTGAAGAAATACTTCCTTCTGTCTGTTCTAAGCCTAGTGCTTATTAATTTCATTGAGTGCCTACAAGTTCTTGTATTGTGAGAAAGGGAGAAAAGTACTTCTTTCTCTACCTTCACTATCCCATGCATAGTTTTGTAAACCTCTATCATGTCACCCCTCAGTTATCGTTTCTCCAAGCTAAGGCACTCTAACATTGTTAAACTTTCTTCATAGGGAAGCTATTCCATCCCCTTAATCATTTTAGTTGCCCTGTTATGCACTTTTTCCAATGCAATAATATCTTTTTTGCGGTGCGGTTACCAGAACTGTACACAATATTCCAAATGGCTGCACCATAGATTTCTACAGGGACATTATGATACTGACTGATTTGTTTCAGTCCCCTTCCTGATAATCCCAGTTTAGCATTTGCCTTTTTTATTGCAGTCACACACTGAGTTGACATATTCAGTGAGTTATCAGTTATGACTCCAAGATCTCTCTCCTGGTCAGTTACCAGTTCAGACCCCATCAACCTATATTTATAGTTAGGATTTTTGGCTCCAATGTGCATCACTTTGCGCTTGCCCACGTTGAACCTCATTTGCCAACTGACACCTACTCACCCAGCCTTGACATATCCCTCGAGAGCTCCTCACAGTCCTCCCTGGTTCTCACCACCCTGAACAGTTCAGTTGAAGAATCACTTAATGCATAGATCCAACTAATACCAGTTGCCAGTTCTAATGACAGCACAACATTCTGCTCTATTATAAATCAAGGACTTAAAACTCAGTTATATTCCTTCTTGCTGTTCCATGGGTTTGGAAAGCATATTTTAAGACCTTGTTTTCAACTAATGGGAATTTTTTTGTCATCAGACCATAGGTTATAAATGATTGTTTACCAAACTGGCCAGCTGTTACTCCCTTGGTAATCTAGGATTTAATAGTTAGTCTTCACTAAGGGAAAGCTCCTAGTGTTGATTTTATTCCAGATGAGTTATTTAAGATTAATCCATGTTGGTAGGCAGAAATTCTTGCTCCCTTCTTTACTCAGATAAACCAGACAGGGGTTATCCCAAAATCACACACAAGATTTGTGCTGATTTTTAAAAGGGGTTCCTGATCTGACCATGATTTTTATCAGCCAATCAGTTTATTGTCATGTTTAGGCAAATTGTATTCTTCTTATTTGGTGAATATTCTTGTGGAGTGACTAGAGCAACAAGATACTTTAGGATGGGAACAGATTGGCTTCACACAACCCTGGATCATTGTCTGCTCGTATCCCACTTGATAGAGAAATATACACATTTTTCAGATGGTATTCTTTAGGTAGGGTTTATGGACCTAAAGGGGGCTTTCAATTCTGTCCCCTGGACTAAATTGTGGGAGAAGCTGCAAGGTACCTCAATTGATAGAAGGTTACTATGGTTAATATTTTGTTTGCATTCAGATGCTACTGCTCAGGTTCATTGTGGACAGGGGGTGTCGGACTCATATCAACCTTGAACAAGGTGTCAGACAAGGTTGACTGCTGGACTTCATATTTATTTAATTTATACTTAAATCATCTGTCAAGCCTTTTTGATCAGTCCTGTCATCCTCCTTGTCTAGCACATCATAGTATTCCTATTCTGCTGTATGCAGACGATGCAGTCTTGTTATCCCGCACTCGTATTGGTTTACAGAGATCCTTAAAGCTTTTTTTGACTGCTGTTGCAAAGAAGGCTTGAGAGTAACCTTCCAGAAGTCCAAGGTAGTGGTTTTTACTTAAAAAAAAGGGAATCTTAAAACCCACCATTGGCACTGGGTGGGGGGGTGAATTAGAACAAGTTAAAGAATTTTCTCATCTCAGAATCTTATTTGTGTCTAATCTAAACTGGGCTCCACATCAAAAAGTTGTGAGAAACAAAATCAAGCCCTGTATTGGGGGTATTCTGAGTTTCTTTCAAGCAAGGGGAAGCAGATATGTACCAGAGCTATTCAATTTTTTCATCTAAAAGAAATCCCTATTATCTTATATGGGGTGGCAATACGAATTAAGGCAGTCATGAAACCTATTGACCTTCCACTTCTTTACTTCCTTAGAAAGCTCCTAAATATACCACACCATGTTTCTGGTGTGGTTTTGCACATTGAATTTGGTCAGCCATCATTGAAGGCTACGGCATGGATACTTGCATTTAAAGTTACTTTTCTATGTCAGTGGCTATCTGGCCTTATTGAAGGAGGATTCTTATAAATCATCATGGCTTAGGATCATGGACAAAGAAATTGTTGTCTATTGTTTTTACCACTGAATCTATCAAGGAATTGGGGCTCGCTGAATCAGCAATTTCAATTTAAAAACCGATTAAGCAGATTGATTACCGAAACTGTGTTCTTTATGCTCGACAAGTTTGTTCTTCACAATTTTTTTGAATATTTCTCCCTGATTCTCTTTCTTCCAGTGTTTATCATCTGACCTCACCTGGTCTACTCAGGGCTTTTACTCTTGCTAGAATGAATGCCCATTCAGTGGTGGTTATGAGAGGCCACTTTCTGTACTCTGTACAGCATTTTCTCTTGATCCCTTGGTAAAATAGCATCAATCTCTCATATTTTATTGGAATGCCCTTTATATTCTGATCTAAGATTCCATTTTATTCTGCCATGGCTGATGAATTTCAATTATTTTAATCCAAGCAAGGTAGTCCCCTTCCTACTCTCAGATCAGAATCCTAATATAACTTTGGACGTTGCAAAAAAAATTATTCCTTTTGTCTTTTGGGAAATAGAGATTATAAATTAAATTTCAGATTGTTATACTTCTCAAGGCATTGAGTTATAGAGTTTTTATTGGACAAAGGAAAGGAAAGGAACATTGTTAGACTGAATTTGTGTCATTTAGAAGCTCAGGGAAAAGCATTCTTTCTTCAACATGTCCAGGAATCCTAAAGTAGACTCCTTTCGTAATGAAATCATATGGCTTTCTGATTCATCATTCAGAGATGTGAGTGCAGCAGCATCCTTGAATCCTGCAGGATGGAGGGTTTTGGGCAGTAAACTCACACTACCTTAAACCATCTTCAGTTTTCAGGGCTTAAGTGGCAAGGAGATCATATTTCCCCTGCTTAGTGGCTGAAATTTATACACAGGTGTGTGAAAAAAAATTGTCATTTGAAATGCATCCAGTGTCAGTAAGTGAGACATGGTAGCAAACTATGGTTTGATACTTAAAAAATCATCTCACCTTCTTCCTGTGTGCAGTATGATTACTTCTGTGTTGTTCTGACAAACCATCAGTGCCCATTACATTCAAACCAGCAAACTATGATTTCTGCTTGCCCTGCAAACCAGGATTATAAACTGGGATTCATTTCTGTTAGCAATGCTCATTTACAGAGCAAGAGCAGACCACCATTTACCAGTTCAGCTGTAATGACAACTGGGGTTGGCCACAGAATGAGAACTAACTAATTATCTCACTGCGTATGAGGATAGGATGAGAGGTGGAATTTGCAGTGGAGAGCCTCTTACATCTTCATCATGCCAGTGAATAAGCAAGTTTCCAATATAACCATGAGTGGATAACCTCTAGCAGTTACAAAGTTCTGATCTCTTTAACAATCCCTTCTGTCCATACTGATTCCACTAGTGTGTGTGTTTTTATCTTGCATGCAGAAGGTCCCAGGTTTAATCCCTCATACTGCTTTTGAAAAAAATGGAAAAACTTCTAAACATTTAGGAAAACAGAACTGTTTCAGTTTTTGTCTCAGGCACTAGATCTGCAGAGTCCAACTTTGAAGAGAAAGACTGATTTTAGAAAATGAACAAGGGGGAAGTAATCATTTAAAATCCCCCATTTACGTACCCTTTCATTTTGTCCAGTATCGCTAATAAAAATGGAAGATTATTATTAGGTTGTTCATCAGAAACCAAGGAAAGAAAAAACTAATTTTCTTAAAAGTTGACCTTTTTTTGTTTCTTTTGTTTTTTTCCTCTCACCTGGATTTCTTTAGGTATGTATCTGCTATGACCACACCAGCTCGCATGTCACCTGTAGATTTCCACACTCCGAGTTCTCCAAAGTCACCTGCTTCAGAAATGTCTCCACAGGTCTCCAGCTTAACAATGTCTGTCCCTTCTGTGGCAGTCAGTCCGTTTATAGAAGAGGAGAGGCCTCTCCTTCTTGTGACACCGCCCCGGTTGCGTGAAAAATATGAGCATCACATACAACAGTTCAACTCCTCTTATCACCACAACCCCGTACATGAAAGCAACAGTCTCCCGCCGAGTCCTCTGAGGATAGTGGAGGACGAGGAATATGAAACCACGCAGGAATACGAACCCACACAGGAGCCCCAAAAGAAACTAGTCAACAGTCGGAGGGCAAAAAGAACAAAGCCCAATGGCCACATTTCCAACAGGTTGGAAATGGACACCGACACAAGCTGTGAGAACAGTAGCTCAGAGAGTGAAGTGGAAGATGAAAGGATAGGAGAAGATACACCTTTTCTGAGCGTACTGAACCCTACAGCAGCCGACCTAGAATCAGCTACTGCATACCGGCTGGCCGACACCAGGACTAACCAGACCAGCCGGTTCTCCACACAAGAAGAATTGCAAGCAAGATTGTCCAGTGTAATAGCTAACCAAGACCCCATCGCTGTATAAAAAAAAACATTTTAAACAAAAAACCCACATAGATTCACATGTAAAACTTTATTTTATATAATGAAGTACTCCACCTTTAAATTAAAACAATTTATTTTATTTTAGCAGTTCCGCTACTAGGATTAAAAAAAAAAACCACAGGAAAAAAAACTTTTATAAATTAAATATATAATGTATATACAAAAGTGTTATGTGCCATATGTAGCAATTTTTTTACAGTATTTCAAAACTGAGAACGATATCAATGGTGCCTTTATGTTACGTTATGTTGAGAGCAAGTTTTGTAAAAGTTACAAGTGATTGCTGTTCCACAGTATTGCGCAGAAGTGTCCAACATTCTGGGTTGTTTCCCCCCCCCAACTCGAGGCCCCTCCCTCCCCCCCCCATCCCTGGCTCTCTTTTTTTAATGCAATGCATTAATGGTGACTGGCTGTACAATTGGCAATTGCAACAGTCCCCGTGTTTGCTTCTAGTGGCCCCTGGTCAAAACGCCCTGCACTGGCATTGAAGAACAAAACTGAAGAACAAAATACCTTTTTCTTCTCAAAAGGGTGGGGGGGTTGTTTTTTGGTTACACAATCTGGGAGTTGTCTGCTCTCTGACCCAAAAATGCCTTGTTTGGGGAGGCTTGAGAAAACAGTAAATGCAACATGACACTGTCATTTACAACAGGACAAAAGGGGGCGAGGGGAGGCATGAAACTACTTTAACTATTTGACAGAAATTTTAATATATCAGACAAGAAATTATATAGGAACAGTTGTTCCTTGACTTTTCTGTTTTCCTTCTCTCCCTAAAGGTTTTGTTTTTGTACTGATGTTTCTTAGAAATAAGTTAAGAATCTCCTGGTCTCTAAAATCCAAGAGGACCCAATCCCCAGTAGGAAGTTCTCCTGCGTGTGTGTGTGTGTGTGCATGCGCACATGCGCGCACGCCATTGGCAAGGGAAAACATCTGCAGGCTGCTTGCACACCTTCCATTTATTTTCAGTGCGGTTTGTGTGTGAGACTCTCGCACTGGATTATGCCTGCATTACCTGTTTATTTTAGTTTCTGGGTATTGATAAAATAGTGGACAGGTTGGGGGGGTTAAATCACTCATAAAAATGTAATAGTTCTGGCTATGTTTTCTAACAGTTAAACATTTTTTGCTTTAAAAAAAAGCAGCAACAAAGAGCTGCTTTAACTTGCAGGAGGTTTAAAGGTGTGATCCGGCATAAGTAATTAATTTTTAAAAATATTTATTTAAATTATTGTTTTTTTTTAAAAAAAAATCTTGTTCTTCCTCCAAGGAGCTCAAGGTAGCAGCCACATACTTTATAAAGAGCACTTTAAAGTCCTCTTGATGGGAGAGTTGGGACTTTAGTGCTTCAGTCTGGCCAGATTATGCCTAAAATCCCTGTTACCAATACAGCTTCCACGTAAAATGGAACCAAAAAAAGGGCTAAAATGAGCTCCGTGGGAAAGGCTGAGCATTTAGCTCACCGATGGCGATGGAGACGGCTTTTTATTTAAATAACTTGTATGTTTTGTTGCTGTAAACAAATATATTCTGTCTGTTGGGTTCCTAATCATGCATGGGTTTTGTTACAAATATGCATGTGGCCACTGATTAAACTAAGATGCTCTCCTTCCAAGAAGCAAGTTAGAGAACCAAGTGAAATACAATAGTGGCAGACCCGTTTTTTTTAAAAAAAACCAAGTCTGCCCCAGTCACATATAAAACACAGTAGGTGGATCTGCTTTGATCTGTAGATCAAAAGTGGCGCTCAGTTGAAGGAAGTGGAACCGTCCCTCTTAGGTTTGCCAGGTCCCCCCCATAACCTCACCACCACCACCAAGTGCTTTTCTTCTCGTAGAGCTCACCTCTGGTATCAGAACTTAGTTGAGGAGGAAACTGCAAATAAGTAAGCCACCGGCAAGAGGAGCATTTAGTCTCCTCCCACCCATTCAAATGCTCCTTTCTCTTAAAAATTGGACCACCCACATCCTGCTTTCTGTGTCACTGGAATTGATTTGGGTTTAACTAACGAGATCTGCTACCTAGCCTGGCTCTCAGGCCCTGGTGGCAAGGTTATTGCTGCTTCTGGTTCACAAGCCAATAACCATCCATCTTGGACCAGAGTTCAGATCAGATTTAGGAGCTTTGCTTATTCATTTTCTTTAACTTCAACATATGCAGTGCAGATGCGGGCTGTGCTTTTTAATGAATGAAAAGTAAGATTGGATGGGCTGAAGTTACTGAACTTCAGAAGACTCCATTAGGAAAACAACAAGGCCCACAGTTCTAAGCTAGGAGGTTGCATTTAGCTAAGACCAATGAATATCAACATGAAACCTCGATATTCCCATCCATCCTAAACTGCGGGATGTAACAAACCCTATTCCCTATTCCCTAACAAATCCAAATCCCCAATCCTATTCCCTAAATGGATGTTGAGGGCTGTACTTTTGAGGAGGTTTGCACATGACTGGTAAGTGGTGAGAAGACTGCATTTCAGAATAACTAATGCCTTTGCTTCCCCTGTTATGTAATTCATGTGAGTACAAGCTTCATTACACCATATTGACTTCAAGCGCACGCTTAAAACTTCACTGAATATTGGCTGCTGGTTCTGAACCTAAAAACAGAATGCTTCTTCCAGTATAGATTTATCAGTATCCTGGGATTAAATGGAACTGTCCTCCCTTGCTGGTGAAAATCTGATTTCTAAAGGCAACTCTGGTACCGCTACGCTGCCCTTCATCCTAAACTTGCTCCAAACGGTCTAAAGCATACATAGATGTTGAAATCTATATTCCAAGGGTGGCCAATGCAATGAGAAAGTGAAGGGGAAGGAACAGGAATGTTCTCTACCTTCTCCATGATGGTGGAGCCTCCAGGGTCTTGTGGTACTTCTCCAATGCATTTCTTTCCCATTCATCTTTCTTTAGCCTACCTTAATTTCACTGATATTCAAGGAAACAAACGGGCCCCCGTATGTTGTACATCAGTATGCCACACTAATATATGTATTCAAGAGATAGGCATAATCTAAACTTAATAGATAACACTTTACCCACTTAACTGAGCAGAGTGGATGTTCATAGGTAATGATACAAAAGATATCTGGATTGGACGCAGTAACCGTGTCCTGTGCAGTTTTTTTTTTAAAAAGCATATGAGAGACTGCAAACGTATACTACCAGGTTACCAATACTACAGTAGACTTCAAAATGCTCCATCCAGTCCTCCTCCTCCGTACCTGCAGTTGTTTGCCATAGTTTGGCATGTCTAGGCATGGAAGTTACTGCATTCTACTTCCACTTCACTGCTTTTTTATTTACTCTTCTAAAATTAGGGTGTGCCCATATAGGACATTTTCACATGCCCTCTTCTGTGCTGTAGTGCACAACCACAAGTGCAAAAAGCAGTTACCCCTATAACTGGCATAAGGTATTGAATGATGCTTTGCACATCTGTCCACCACCTGTGCCAAGGTGTGGGAACCAATGTGCTAAATCATCATGTCCAGACACTGAAGGGGGCAAAAAAAAACACCTTCATGCCTTTGGTTGGCTACTGTTGCCTCTTAGTGGTGGCCACTTTTTTCCTAGTGTGTGTTGCTATTCAGAGAGCTGTTTGATGGCATCCTTACATTTAGCACCTTTCCATGGCAAGCAAGTCACCGACTTTTAGCTGGAGTGCCTGCTAAAAAGATAAAGTGACTGTAATAATACCTGGTAGTTAACATCTATGGGAAGTGCAAGCATATTTAAACTGTAATTGGTAATGGAACTGAAATGTGTGATGTTTGGGGCGGCAGCTTGCTGTGACTCATCTCCCAAGAAAGGCATTTCCATGTAGGAATGTCACCCAAAAAAGGAATAATTTTCTGCTCACTGGAGTAATTAAACTCCTTAAGTCGACATTTTATCAATATAAAAAAGGTGAGCGGAGAGCTTGATACAGCTCATTACAGCTTTTCGCAGACTGCTTTTAACATGCTATGTTCTACAGTGGGGTCTGAATGCAAGCGCAGTGCCGAAATTTACATACACCGCAATATTATATGCAAGCGCACATACCTCCGTTTTTCTTAACACTCTCTTTGGATTTGTATCTACAATACATCAATGGGTTCACAGGGACCCTTTCTTCATTTCCATGTACCAAATCAATCACTTTTGTAGTTTCAGTGTTTCCTATGGCTTCAAGGCTCTTTTCACTGTAGATGTTGCCCAGTGCTGTAATGAAGAGAAGTGAACTGGTCAAAGGGAGCTTACAAAATAGACCAAGGGTTGGATCCAGCTAGCTTTTCTGAAGGACGGGTCCCCCTTTGACCACCCAAAAAAAAAGGATGCACTGGGGATCATGGGACCTCCATAGACAAAAGCCAGGTGGGATAAGAACTCTAGTAAGGAGGGGAATTGCTTGAAAACGCTGGCTGGATCCACCCCAAATTGTTTTAAGGGCTAAGTGGA
The DNA here is from genome assembly GCA_029233225.1 of Lepidodactylus listeri. Taxonomy (NCBI): domain Eukaryota; kingdom Metazoa; phylum Chordata; class Lepidosauria; order Squamata; family Gekkonidae; genus Lepidodactylus; species Lepidodactylus listeri. The sequence continues at coordinate 128,592,913 of JARCFY010000004.1, forward strand.
TTCAGTGGCTAAAATAGGAATAAGGCCTATATGTCTTGAGTGTGGCCCGTTCATTAAATCTCATTTCATTGGGGGGCTGACCATAGTTAGCTAATAAAGGAGAAAACACATTGATAATCCTTCAGGATATTTTACTAGTTTTAAGGATTAGTGAAAAGGCCACAGCTGTCTTTTCCTGTATCTCCAAAGCTCTTCTAAAAATGTCAGTGCAGTGCAGCATTGCCTCTAAGGTGACTGATGGTTTGTCCATCCTCCCGAGTACCATAGTAAAACAGATTGTTTAGAAATCAGAACATGTCTTTACTTATAACATTGCTGCAGATGTTTGGTGGACCTTGCCCAGTGTACTTGGAATTGTGTTGCTTTTCCATCTGATCTGTAAAAGTCTGTAATCAAAAACACATATGGTCACAAACAATAGAGAATCTAAGAACAGCACTTTCCAAACTCAGACAAAAGGCAGTAGTTCGGAATCTGTGGCCAGTTCATAAAAATCTGGTGTAAAATAGTGTTTTCTTTATAACTATTCCTGTGACCACACACAGCTAAAGCCATCCTCTTGGAATAGTATATAGGGAACAGACTCCGACAGCAGGAGTACCAGAGAGTGTTGCACATGCAGTTTTGAAAGCAAATGCTGGTAAGTTGGTTCGGGAAGTTGGGGAACCAGTAGTCTTAAGAGCACTGGGCTGGAATTCTTAAACTGGTTTAAGTTGGCATTAAGTTCCGTTAGACTGATTCGAAATTTACAGCTATCCAAATCTGCATCGAGACAATATAAAGAATGATTTTGTGAAGTGGCCTCTGGCCTTTATATGCAATATATGATTGGATCTTTGGGACCAAAGTCCTGTTGAATGTTATGGGGGACAATAAGTCTGGCAATATAAACATGGTTCTAATGATGCCCATTCAGCTCGGTCTCCATTAATGGTTATATCTGTATGCTTAACAACGTGTGTGACTACAGAGGGCACAGAAAAGTGTGAACATCCCTCTTAGGGTTAGGCCAGGGCACACGTGTACCATTTGCAGTGCCATCCAGCAAACAGCCTAGAATGGTGTAACTCTACTTAGGATGGTTCTGTAAATCATCACTTGAATACCCCCAGCTTGTTTATTTGCAGTTGAAAGTATTGCACTAAGAGGTTGGTATTGACTGATAGAAACATTAAATCTGTGTCATTAATTCGATGGCTCATTAAACCACCACTCAGCTAATGACAGATCAGCATCTATGTCTAAACCAGCTGACAGGCACAACTGTTTTAGGGCAGAGCCATAGTTCAGAGCAAGAAACTCTTAAGCCGACTGCCTAAGCGGTTCCTCCCGTAGAAGCAAATTCTGATGAAGATGCTGCTCTTGCTATTGTGAAAAACCAAAGCCTCTCAGCGGGCAGCATTAAGACACGGGGGAGCCTATTTTGCGCATTCCTCGTAGATTTGTGGAGTGAAGATTCCATTTCCCCCTCCCCTATTTAATTTTTGTTGAAATTTGCACAAAGCAAACATGAAGTCAGTGCTGCAGTCCTCAATGTAGGCAAACGCTGGGCTCGTCTTCCAGTGCTCTTTTGTAGCAGTCTGGTTCAGTTGGTAGATAAACCTGTCTCATGGTAACCAGCTTTTCGGGGGGAGGGAACTGTTGACCGCTAAAAGCTCCAGATTGGATACTGCGTACAGAAGTATGACAGACCCAGCTCTCTGCTGCTGCTCTAGCGCCGCAGAGTTCTTGGCGCAAGTCAAGTACCACCGGCTGGTGATCTGGCTGCATCCTTCCTCCTTTGTGTCCCAGCACCTGTCTTACCCAGTATTAATTCCTGTTGGGGAAAACTGAGAGTGCATTGTTCATTGTTCCTTAAATTCTTTGTCCTGGAACTCCAGTATGTCCCTGTATCCCTCCCGACTTTTGCATCTTTATTCAAATACGGAATGTCAACTTGAGCATTCAGAATGTTTAACTGATGCCTGCCTAAAAGTGCTCACTCCCCCCTCCCCCCCAAAAAAAACATAAGCAAAGTTCGCTCTCATTCTTTTAGGCACTGGCTAAATTACCACCAATGGGCAGCATATCCACCATATATGAAATGCTGCAGAGAAATGCAGACAAGGAAATGGCCACATATCATTTTAAGTGTTTTTCTTTTCTTTTTTTGTAAATACATCTTGTACATACTTGGATGTTTTCCCACAATCATTTATTGTCTTTATGAGTTACATATCAATTATAACACTGTAAATAACGTGCTTATTATTTATACGTAGACATATAAGAGAGAGAGAGAGAGACAGAAAGTCCTCGTATTATTTTAAGATATATGTCAAAATGTTTGGTTATACCATTTTTTCCCATTTAAAACTATAATGTATCCTTTATTTTTCCCTCTCTTTTTTCTAAAATATATATATATAATTTATTGGTCTGGAGAGAATGTATCTGTGATCAAAAATGTACAAAAGAATGCACAGTGGAAGGCCACAAGGTACCAATTAACTAAAAAATCTATAATCCCAAATACCAAGCAATAAGCAATTGTTGATTTATTTAAGGTTTTGTTGTTCGCTTCAGTAAAAGAGGTGCTGGAATAAATTGCTACTGTGTAGTATCGGCACAGTTGTTCTGCGGACCGTTTTCAATCCAATTGCCCCTCTCCTTTGACCCTATCTCTCTCCCCCCCCACTGGTCCTAGTGCCCATGTCCAGATATAACGGCACAATTCAAATGTTGTCTGTGCTCAGACATTTGTTCAGTAAATGTTTGGTTCTTTGTTGTCAGTCCCCCACCCTCCCCTTCCCAGTTTTCTCTGTTCTTATTTCTGGAGTGGAGTTGATCATCCAGTCTGCTAATCGTTGCCTGTCTTCTTAGAAATCACATGTCTAATTGCTGCTAAGCAGTTTGGCATTAACCAGGGTTCAATAAAAAAATAATTAACAATAATTATTGGGTGACATGTCTCACATGTCCTTAATGTTGCTAACGGAAAGTGAAGTGGTGAAACAGCGCACCAAATATTGGGCTGGAGGGGGGGGGATCAGTAGAAATGTGATATAAAATTAGCTGGTCTCAGATCCACTAATGAACACTGGAATTGTATGCAAAGGGAGAGTTCTCAGCCTTTTGTATCATGTCCCATCAATCACTCCTTCAAAGAACCTAGGTTCCTCTTCCCCCCCCCCTCCATGATAGACACAAAAAGCCCACTGTTTCCTAGGAGGACATGGCAGAAATTCTGTTACTATGTTCATCATTTGCAGTAAGTTTTAAGGACATAAAAAATTGCAGAAGCACAATGGATAACCCCTGGCAGATAGGGTTGGCAGGGAGCAGCATATCAAAGACTCCGTTGGGCAGGGGAACGGGAATTAGGAAAAACACTAAGTGTCCAAGACTATTACTAGCAGGGATAATATGTAGTAAGTATGGTCTCCAGGAGCATGGAACATGACATTTGCAGATAGCCATGAAAACTGAGGGACAGCAAGAGCCAGTTTGGTGTAGTTGTTAAGTGCGCAGACTCTAATCTGGGAGAACCGGGTTTGATTCCCCACTCCTCCACTTGCACCTGGCTGGATGACCTTGGGCAAGCCATAGCTCTGTACCAGCTGTTCCCTCAAAGACAGCTTGGGAAAGAGCTCTCTCAGCCCCACCTACCTCCCAGGGTGTCTGTTGTGGGGAGGGGAAGGGAAAAGGAGTTTGTAAGCCGCTCTGAGACTCCCTTGGGGAGTGGAGGGCGGGGTATAAATCCAATCTCCTCCTCCTCCTCCTCTTCTTCTCTTAGTAACTGTTATAAAAATACCCCACTTGGACTACTTCTGTGTCCGGCTGAGTAGTGCTGGACTACATACATCTTTCACAGTAACAAATCTGGATTTGCCAACTGAGTGTTCTCAACGGGGAGCTGCTGCCCTTCTTGACTTTCTGACAAATGCACCTGTAGGATACACCTGTACTCAAACAACTGTGTGTCATACTCACACTATGTTTTTAAAGTTGCAGCTGATAAAAATACAGTGTGAAGCAGCCCATTAGCCAATTATTCCCTTTTTATACGGGAAGAAATGTGCAATTCTGCAAAGTCATTGTACTGAAATGGCACAATGGTGATAAGATCTTGTGGCAGGCTTGGAGCACATTCTTGCCCGGCATACTTCAAAGGAATGTGCACAAACCACATGAAGAACAGGGATATCTGGGAAAGAGACACTGTGATGGAAAATAGACAAAAATGTAATGTTTTATTATTTTAAATTTGTACAGAATCTGTTGGCAGCTGCCCTGAGCCTGCCGTAAGGCGGGGAGGGCGGTATATAAATCCCAAAAATAAATAAATAAATAAGGTAAAATAGCAAAGCTGACTGAATGGAAGGAGGTTGGAGGTGCTAAATTCCAGACCAAATGGTTGGAGGTACCCAGGCTGACTCCTGAAGAAGACACAGCCTCAGTGACTCATGCAATAAATTGTATGAAAGTAGAATATTCACATCTTTCCCTGGCACTCTGCCACTGACCCCTGGCAATGCTTCTGAAATGGATGTTACAGTGACGCACCTACCTAAGGATCCACTGTGCAAGGCAAAATGGAGGAAGCATCTTTGCGGATCCGTGTCTTCCTACACTGTCATGCCCTAATGTGTGCAGCAGTGAGGGATGAATAGGGGTGGGCGGGGGGGATTCAGTGCTGTATATGGGACTCCAGGCTCATTTTCTGGGTACAGTTTTACAGTCCTGAGGCGAAGTCTCAAGTGGGAAGAATGCACTGTAGTAGTCAAGCTTTTCAAATGATACCAAATTATTCACAAGAGAGAAGACCAGGGCAGATTATGAGGAGCTTCGGTAGCATCTCTCAAAACTGGGCGACTGGGCAACCACATGGCAAATGAAGTTTGGTGTAGGTAAGTGTAAGGTGATCCATACTGGGGGGAAATTGGAATACTGGGTGTAATTCTGGTCATCGTATCTGAAAAAGTACATTTCAGAACTGGAAAAAATACAAAGGAAGGCAACCAAGAAGATAAGCAGTTAGGGCATATTTCCTATGAGGAGAGTTTGGAATTTTTCAGTCTTGAAAAAAATACATCTGAGGGGAGACGTGATGGAGGTTTATAAAATTATGCATGGTTTAGAGACAGTGCATATTACCAGAACTTAGGGGTACACAGTGAAATCGTTGACAAACCGATTCGGGACAGACGAAAGGAAATTACTCAAAGAGTAATTAAACTGCAGAATTCACTACCAGAGGAAGCAGTGATGGCCATGAGCATAGGTAGCTTTAAAAGGGAGTTAGACCTATTCATGGAGGATAGGCCCATCCATAGGTCTATCGGAGGCTACTAGCCATGATGTTTTGACCTCCCAAGCCACACACAGTTCACTGGGGAGGGTGGCTGGCTGGCCAACCCCTTCTCCCTCCTTCCCCCCTCCCTCCTCTCTACCAGTCTGTTCCTGATGCAAAGGTATTTAAATACGGCACTCCTAGACCCCCCAGTCACCTTAAATCCACTTGTATTCATAACTGCCTTGACCTGTGTATGGACGACGTACATTATTTAGTACATTTCCCCCCAGCCTTTTCTTCAAGGAGCACAAGGCAGCATAAATGCTCCTCCATTTTTATCCTCACAACAACCCTGTGGGGTAGAGTAGGCTGAAAGAAACCGACTGGCCCAGATTCACCCAGTGAGTGTCCTGACGACTGGGGATTTGAACCGGGGTCTACCAGGTCCTAGTCCCACACAGTACCATGCTATTTGATGAGGGGAGTTTTGACTCTTGAAAGCTTAGACCCTGCAAATCTGGTTGGTCTCTTAAGGTGCTACTGGATTCGAATCTAGCTGTTCTACTGCAGACCAACACAGCTACCCTCTGAAACTATATTGCCCTGGTACATTTTAATCACCAAGGCATAGTGCACAGTGCTATGTGCTCTTCTATAGTCTCCACATGACTGTCCTGTGGCGGAGGTTCAGGCTCATGAGCAGGAAGAAGCTGGGCATCGGGCTACCTGTATTTACTTTTTGGACTCCGAGATCTTTTCATCAGGGAGATCTTCACATCGTGTTTGATTCATCTTTTTATTGTTTCATAACCACATGCTACCCCAAGCAGGGCTCATTTCGTAGCAGGAGCTCCTTTGCATATTAGGCCACACACCCCTGTTGTAGCCAATCCTCCAAGAGCTTACAGTAGCCCCTGTAAGAAGAGCTCTGTAAGTTCCTGGAGGATTGGCTACATTAGGGGTGTGTGGCCTAATATGCAAAGGAGCTCTGAATCCCCAAGACATGAAGCATGGGCTGCTGTTGCTTCTCATCTTAACAGGCTCCACAGCCTTATTTTCAGCTGTTCTCGGCTTAGCGTTACTAATTGGAACTGATACAAAAGGATCTATAAATGTCAGCAGCAGATCTTGCCTGCTTGCTTTACAAGAGAATGCCCCTTATCTAGCAAGAACACAAAATGTTAATCTGCTCCCCTAATTGTGTTTGTACAAAGGCTAATGACCATATGCAAATAACAAGCTCACCAATTACTAGATGCATGTGGCTCTAGGGCAAATTTGTCTCCTGACCTTAGGAGGGGAAAAAAGCTTTATGGATTGGCTTCTAATCTATGATAAGGGAAACCAGTCGAAAGCAAATGGGGGGGGTCAGCATGGTGTAGCGATCTTAAAGTAGGCTCTGAGAGCTCTGGGTTCAAGTCCCCACCCTGTCATGGAAATTTGGCTGGGTGACCTTGGGCCAGTCACACACCCTCAGCCTAACTTACCTCAAAGCACTGTTGGGAGGATAGTAGGTGGAGGGAAACCATTCACGGTATCTGGAGCTCTCTGGTGGAAGAAAGGGTTGCCAGTCCCTAGATGGCACCTGGAGATCTCCAGGAATTACAACTGATCTGAAGATGGCAAAGATCAGTCTGCAGATCTCCAGAGTACTGAGGTCGCTTCCCCTAGGGGGAAAAAATGGCTGCTTTGTGGGTGGACTCTATGGCATTACACCTTGCTGAGGTCCCTCCCCTCCTCAAATCCCACCTTCCTCAGATTCTGCCCCCAAATCTCCTGGAATTTCCCAACTCAGAGTTGGCAATCCTAGGAAAGGGACAAAAATATTCTAGCTAGATCATGGGGCGGGTTTAGCAGATGGAGAACTGTAGGTCACTGCAGGATTGCCATCTTTTTCTCACTCTTATTTCCTGGCAGGCCTTGTGTGCCTTTAAGTTCAGACAGATATGCAAAACTGTGGCAGGTAAAGCTCAGGCCCTACCCCCCAATAAAGTGACCCTTCTAGATCTTACAAAAAGCCCTAAGCCCTGCTAGAGGCACAAGGGTTTTAGTTTCTCCAGGAAGATTCCCTGGATCTGCGATTTTGTTAGTTTACAGAAAGCAGCTGCAAGGCTTGGCCTTAAAAATCTCAGTGATTTCTCTTGCAGTAGCCTGGGAAGAAATTTCAGTGGGGGGGGGATTGGATTCTTTACTGCATTTCTAAATTTGCTTAATCAATAAGGCAACCGACTGAGTGATTGGTGGGGAAACAAACAGCCTTTACTCTTTCATTTCAAGCAATCGTGTAGAGCTGCTAGAAACCTGCTTACTGAGAGATTAGCCCAGCTTGAGGCCAATTGGAGGACAAAGTGACAGGAAATGAATGGTGACTGGGGTTGCCACTCAGTCCAAGGGAGAGCCTGCTGAAAGGGGTGGGGGGTGTCTTTCCAGTGCTGAAGCTGACACAGCAGGACTAAGGGAAGGTATTGTTTCCTTTATGGCATATTCCAAGTTTCCCCAGGGCAACTATAAAACAGGAAAGTGACAACGCATTCACAGAAATAGCTTTGGAAAACCAAAGACGACTCCTGGAGAGAGATGTGCTAATGGCCCCTTCAGCGTTTTACTGACTTGAAGGCCTGGGCAGATGCTGCTGTGGTCATAAAAGGGGTTGGAAGAAGGTCTATTAATGCCATCTGCCAAAACCAGAAAAAATTGGAGCAAATCCAAACGTTCAGTGTGCATTATTAGCAATGCATATTGCTGTCAATTTCCAGGTGGTGGCTGGAGATCTCTGCTATTATAATGGAGATCAGTTCACCTGGAGAAAACAGCTGCTTTGGAAGGTGGACTCCATGGCATTTGTGGAGAAATGCCATTTTGTGTGTCGGTTTAACTTTGTGGGGGCTGAATGGGAGGAGTATCAAACTTCAGGTAGGCCTTGGCCTAATCTCCTCTTCACACGCACACCCCTTCCCTCCTGTCTCCAACCAGTAGGGTTGCCAGCCTCCAGAAGGGGCCTGGGGATCCCCTGCTTTTACAACTGATCTCCAGCTGAGAAAGATCAGCTCCCCTGGAGAAAATGGCTGCTTTGAAGGGTGGACTCTATGGCATTGTGCCATGCTGAGGCTTCTCTCCTCCCCAAACTCCGCCCTCTCCTGGCTCCACCCCCAAAATCTCCAGGTATTTTCCAACCCAGACTTGGCCACCCTACCAACCAGCAATCTGAGGGCAACTCCCTAGAGAGGACAGGAAATCATCAAGGTTATGAGGAGATCAGCCCCAGAATACTGCAGGAGGGAACCGCTGTTTATATTATTGAGTTTATGGGTGGGAAGAAGTCAGGAGTCAGCAGAGCTTGCAGGAGACAGAGGCAGGTATAGCCTTGTTCCCAGGCCAGAGATGGAGGCCATTCTGGGAGACATGTTTGTCCAGCAGAGTAATGAAGTAATGTACCTGCCCTGCATGCCACCTAGACAGGGCTTGAGTTCAGAGGAGGGAAAGAGATGAAGTGTTTTTGTCAACATTATTTTGTTTCTTCCTTTCACTTCCAATGTTCCTGTATATAGTTGAGATTTTTAAATAAATCCTTTGATTGTTGAAGGAGTGAAGTCCCTCTGTACCACACAGTATCCCCAGTCACTTGGAAACACTAGGAATGGGTCAGGGAATCCCTAGAGAAGAAAAAAAGTGATAAAGTTGTAAGTTGCCAACTCTCCAGGGGAGCCCCAAAGGTTTCTGGGAAGTCCTGAAGGGGGGTCCTAGTGACACCAGAGGGAGGTTAGGAGGCTGTCCCGCCTAAGCAGAGCCCAAGACGTGGACAGCGGTGAGTCCCAGTGTTCCCTCTAAGCTGAGTTAGTGTGAGCTAGCTCACAGTTTTTTAGCCTCCAGCTCACACATTTTTGAATTAGCTCAGGAAGGATGGCTCCAGGGCAAACTAACTTATGCAGCAGCCAAATCACCTGCTTACCACTTTAATGCCGGTAGCTTACAAAGTAGAATTGTTGCTTACAGGACTCTACAGCATTGGTGGTAACAGCAATACCTGAGGTAGTGAAGAGAAACGGCCCCTTCAGGTGCCAGGTCAGGCAAAGGAGAGGTGGGCAGAGCAGGGCCTGCCAGTGGATGCAGGCCCATCCTGCCGCAGCATTATACCCCCCCATAAGCTCCAGAGAGCTTTACGCTCTTCCAATCAGCACCTCCAGGTGATACCCAGCCCAAGGGATGCCTGCTTAGCCTCAACCGGGGCCTTTTTGGCCCTTGAACCAACCTGGCGGAACATGCTCCCACCCGAGATCAGGGCCCTGTGGGACCTATTAGTTCTGCAGGGCCTGTAAAGCAGAGCTGTTCTGCCAGGCTTTCCGCTGAAGCAGAAGACGATTCATGGCCCCTTTCCAGTGCCATGCTGCTTTAGACAACATTACTTGGGCACTGGAGCTTTTATTTGCCTGACATTCGCCTTTCTGTTATCATCTATTGTGCCATCTGTTGTTTTATTGGTTTTATCACTTTTATTGTTTTACGAATCTTGTGTTATAAGCCGCCCAGAGCCCATTCGTGGGATAGGGCAGGGTATAAATTAAATAAATAAATAAAATTGAAATCCCTCCCCTCCCCAAACCCTGCCCCCTTCAGGCTCCACCCCCAAAATCACCCAGGTATTTCCCAACCTGGAGCTGACAATCCGATGCCCCCCTGCTTTTGCTAGCCTTGAATGCTGGAAGTCTTTTTTTGCCTCCCACTGGCTTTAGAGATCTCAGCAGGTCCTGGCAACCTATTTCAAGTGTGCTTATTGAGGCATCAGGGACAGAAACGTTTTAAAAAACTAAATAAAGCTGGGGCCCTCGGGCTGGTGAGTTCAGACTCAGGCTTTTGCCCTCACACCATCTTCTGCAGCAGAGGTGAGCTTCAGCTGAGGGCAGCAGATTGGCAGAACCTGATCACCTAATCACACGGCGTGACTTCACTTGAGGGCAGGGCATGTATGCTGCTTCCAGTGATCAGATGCATCCATGTCATGTCCAGTGTTCTCTCTAAGCTGAGTTAGTGGGAGCTAGCTCACAGTTTTTTAGCCTCCAGCTCGCACATTTTTGTCTTAGCTCAGGAAGGATGGCTCTAGAGCAAACTAACTTATGCAGCAGCCAAATCCTTGCTCACAACTTTAATGCCAGTAGCTCACAAAGTAGAATTTTTGCTCATAAGACTCCACAGTTTAGAGGGAGCATTGACTCATGTCCTATCCAGCCTCTGCAGCTGAGTTAAGGCAAGTGGCTTCAGCCTGGGTTGGATGGAAGGATAGATGGCTGGGTGGGTAGATAGTATTGTGCTGATTTCTCATCCTCTTATAAGAGGAATAAAAACAAGGAGTTCCTTTCTAAAGAGGCAAGGGATGTAAACTTTAAAAATCAATGAACAGCTAAGAGAAACCCAACACCCATATTCATATATTACCTATTGTGAGGACCATCCAAAACAACAGATTGCTTGTACTGTCTTGCAAATGCCCTGACTTGGATGATCTAAGCTAGCCTGATCTGGTCAGATCTTGGAAGCTGAGCTGCGCAGGGTCAGCCCTGGTTAGTGCGAGGAAGGTCAACCCCAAGGGCGTAGAATTTCCAATTTCCGGGGGGGGGGGGGCTGGGGCTGGGCCAGAGACATTACAGGCCATTGTCTCTGGGGGAGGCTCAGCACGTCCTGGAAAAGTTCGGGGGGGGGGGGGCTCCAGCTCCCCAGCCCCCCTGAAGTTGACGCCTATGTTGACCACCAAGGAAGTCCAGGGTTGCTATGCAGAGGCAGACAATGGCAAACCACTTCTGTTTGTGTCTTGCTTTGAAAACCCTATAGAGTTGCCATAATTTGGCTGCAACTTAAAGGCATTTTCCATCACCACCATGCAGATGCTAATCTGTGCCTTGGGTACAATCCCTCTTCCTTGGTCTCAGACAGACAAAAAGACAGACAACCTTTATTGGCACATCAAAGATAAAACGTACATGAAAATTTTAAGAAATACATCAGAACACAGTGATTGTAAGGCCAACCGAAATGAAATAGATCAGATAATAGCTTCCCTCATTCAAACTATAGACTGGAGAAAACAGACCATGTTAGAGGCTATGAGAAAGTTGTATCCAGAAAGTAACTGCTGAATCTTGACACTGTCAGGGAAGCCACGCCATGTGCAGAGAAGGGAGTTCAAAAAAATTTTCTTCGATTTTAATGTGTAGTGGACAATTTAATAGAACACGAGAAATGAATTCAGTAGCACTCGAACTACAGGGGCATTATCTAAATTCAAAGGGGATTTTTTGACATCTTCCAGAGAAGATGGCTGACAGCAATATGTTGAATCTGGCCTTGCTCTCATTTCAAGAGATGGCAAGTGTGGCTGAAATGGGGGGCGGGGGGATTGGATCACCGGGATGGTATCATCCATTAAAAATCTGTGTTTGCCTGTGTGCATCGTGGCAAAGACAGAAAGAGCCATTTAAAGGCCTGTTTTATTCCATTTCCCAAAGCTTAGTTTGCTCAAAAACTGGCAGGGTTCCCACTGTGGATATTTTCTCTTTTGTTTGTCAACATCTGTAAGCGGTTTGGGTCAATTAACTCCATCTGTAGCTGTGTCTCAGCATCCTCTGGTGACGCAGCACAAAGATCATTAAACAGCTAAAAGAGTCGCTTTTTAAAATTCCAAGCAAGAGGACTTCCTGCCATATCTCTGCAAGTCACGTCACGGTTGAGTCAAGTGTTTGTTTTGCATGGTTTTCAATTTTTGCTAAATGTTTTGTGGCTCATATGCCAGGAGGGATGTGTGTACTCAGACAAGAAAAATCTAGAAACGAGCAAGAGTCCAGCAGCACCTTAAAGACTAAAAAAATCTGTGGCAGGGTAGGAACTTTCCTGAGTCACTGCTCACAAATTTTGTTCGTCTTTAAGGTGCACTTGTGAGCAGTGACTCATGAAAGCTCATCCCCTGCCACAAATTTTGTTAGTCATTAAGGTGCTACTGGACTCTTGCTCCTTTCTACAGCTACAGATGGACTAACGTGGCTACCCATCTTGATCTATCTCCAAGAAAAATCTAAATGGTGTACCAAAATAACCAAAATTCTGCAACCAATAAAGGTGGGTGGAAAGTGCCTTCAAGTCATAGCTGACTTGTGGCCATCCTATGGAGTTTTCAAGGCAAGAGATGTCCAGAAGTGGCTGGCCATTGCCTGCCTTTGCACAGCAACCCTGGTATTTCTTGGAGGTCTCCCATCCAAATTCTCACCAGGGCTGACCCTGCTTAACTTCTGAGATCTGACGAGATCAGGCTACCCTGGGTGATCCAGGTCAGGATTTGTACACATTATGGAAATTATTATGCAATTTGTATATATTATGGAAATTAGGTACTTTGCACTTTTATTTTACACAATTTATACCGTAATTTTGCTGTTTGGGGCATCATTTGGTGTGTGCAAGTCATGGGGTCTGAAAAGGGGCTTATGTCTTTTTCTACCCAGTATTTATTTAGCCATGTTCATACATACGTGGCATCGTGTAATGGCTAGAGTGTCCATTTAGTGTCTGGGAGACCCAGCTATGAATCCCCTGCTCTCCCATGAAAGCTCCCTGGGTGACCTTGGGCCGGTTATTCTCTCTTTCAGCCTAATCTACCTCACTGGATTGCTGTTGCGATGATAAACTGGAATACGGAAGAATGATGTTGTCAGTCACTTTTGGGTCCTCCTTAGGGAAAAAACAGGATTCAAATGTCCAATTAAAAATAAACTGGAAAGGCCCCGACCTGAATAGCCCAGGCAAGCCTGATCTCGTCAGATCTTGGAAGCAAAGCAGAGCCAGCCCTGGCAAGTATTTGGATGGGAGACCTCCAAAGAATACCAGGGTCAGGAGGCAGAGGCAGGCTATCAAGCCACTTTTCTGAATGTCCTCCATGACCCAGTAGGAGTCACCAGAGGTCGCCATGACTTCCAGGCGCGGGCATACACACACAAATGCAGAAACAATAAAATAAAATAAACCTAAAAGGAGATTCTCATGCCACTGAATTATGTGGGCATGGCCATAGTAGACCTTTAGTCGTAAGGAGGGGCTGTGCCTCAGTGGCAGAGTATCTGCTTGGCATGCAGAAGGTCCCAGGCTCTCCAGTAAAAAAGATGCTTCCAGTTTCTGGTGCCAGCCTGGCTAACGCTTTTAGCTTGTACTCTGCTTCAAGGAGTTTTATTCTCTAATTTTCAGTTTCTATTTGCTTCTGTTAGCTTTTTATTCTCTTTCTTATTTTTATTCTCTTGTAAGTCTATTTTAGATGCTCCTTTCATCCCCCCACCTAATTTTATATGGACTGCCTTTGTGGTGATTATTTTCAGCAGACAGCCGGTTCCCTTGTCCCAATCCCCATTAGGTTTAAACATGTAGGGAGTGGCAGGACGTTTCTAGCAATTGTTTAGCTTTATTTATTTTATCTCTTTTATTTATTTGTTTGTTTTCTCTTCTTTTTTTTGAATTTTTTAAATTGATTTTTTAACAACTACAACTACAAACACTAACTAAAAGAAAACTAATCTACCCTAAGGTATACAGCAGTCCAGTAAAATAATACTTAAAATTGTTCTTGCTTCAATCTAATTAAGGAAAAAGAAAAGATTAATTAAACAAGGCTTAAAATGCTAAAAGTTTCTAAAACAAAAGCTTACAAATACACAAGTGACTAATACCTGAATGAGTTGAGTAAAAAGGTAAGAAAATCAACATGTACAGCTTAATATAGTTGCTAAGTCCCTTTTTTCTTCTTTTCTCTTTGGGTTTTTGGTGCTGCTGCCTTCAAAGCCGAGTCTGACTCTTCACTTTCTGAGCTTTTACTACCCAGGGTGTCAGAACCCTCCCGTCCATAAATGCTCTCTTGCAGATCCAGTGAATCTTCTGATGGCACTTTATCTTTTCCTTCCTTACTAAAGTCCAAAAATTTCTTGGCCTTTGAAGCTGAATCAATTCTTTGTTTCTTGTCTTTATAACTGAAGATAACACTTTCTGGAATAAGCCAACGATACGAGATGTTTTCTGTCTGAAGAAATGAAGTCAAATTCTTGTAGGGTTTCCTCTTCTTCCTACTCTCAAATGGAATGTCCTTTAACACTTTTATATCCTCTTCTTGGATCTTCAGATTATTTCTGTTAGTGGCCTTGAGCTGACCACATCTCTAGTTGATCTTTTTGAGAACCCCACCATAACTTCTCCTGACAGATTTTTCTTCTTTACAAATTCAGGATAGGTCCTATAGACCATGTCCATATCATTTTGTAATTGATCCACTTGCAAATCTGTCATTGGAGCTATAGCATCACTGAGGATTTTTCTGAGATTCTCACCCTTTTGTTCAGGTATACCCTGAAATCTCAAGAAGAAAGAAGCTGTCTCCATCTGAAGTCTCAAAAGATTATCCTTGTCAGAAATCCTTTCTTTTCCCATCAACACCAGCTTTAGATCTGTCTTTGCCACTTTAGATTTAATTTCTTCCAGTCCTTTAGCTGTCTGTTCAGATCTTGTTTGCTTCTGTCACCTGTTGCTGTAAGGAATCCAGCTTAGAATTCACAGTAGTCAGCTGGTCCATCAGAGGGCATAGGGCTATGCCAAAGCTGCAGTCAGGTCTGTACTGGGTTCCGTTCTTATGCCCGGAAGTGTAGATGTGGCTTTTGGAGAAGGCTTTGCTTTACCCGCCATCTTTTCTCCCCGACCCGTCATTTTTTAGTTGTTTAGTTTCATGGGACAAAATCCCTAAAGTAGTCAAAAGTCTTTCTTTTTCTTTAAAAACGCTTAAATCAGTCTCACTCAGTCACCAGCCACTTTCCAGCATGCAGAGTCTCTGTGGCTCAATTCTTAAACCAGAGATAGGGGGGATTTAAACTTTAACCCCCCCCCTTCACTTTAAACATCTAAGCAAACTTCAGAGAATCTTCTTGTATCAAAATAATCTAACTCACTTTTTTACCATGCAATTCGGGTGAGTAGCTTTTTCCTTACTGCCGGTGAACTTCTGCAGCCATCCGGTGCCCACTCTGTCTTGCCCGGAGACTACTGCAGTGGCTGAGCCTATGGAGGCAGGGGGGTGCCTCGATCTCAGGATTGCCATACCGGAGAGAGGCTACCCCCAAGCACCTCAGGTAGGGTCCCCCTACAGGGGTCCCCAGGGGTCCAAAACCCATTCGGAAACCCCTCAAGCCGCTGATTCTGGGTTGTATCTCCTGGAGCTTCGGGAAGATGTGCCCACCATTGAGCCGCCAAAACCGGAAGACTGTTTGTTTATTTTCTAACTTTCTAGAACGGGGGGGGGGGGGGCCAAACTGTGGCTCGGGAGCCACATGTGGCTCTTTCACACATATTGTGTGACTCCCAGCCAGTGTTCCCTTCCTTGGGTAGGCTTGAGGTGGGGGGGGGCAGCAGAGAGAAAGCAACTTCAATGTGTTCTCAACGCAACCCCCTGGCCTACAAATATCATTGAACAAATAAATATCATTATGAATATCTATTTTTATCCCTTTTGTTTTTATTTTTGGCAGTTTCATTTAATGTTAATAAAAAGCAAATTGGTATATTTTTCAATAAAAACATGTGTGTAATATTTGTTCATGTCTTGCAGCTTTCAGACATCTGATGTTTATTCTCTGTGGCTCTTGCATTAAACAAGTTTGGCCACTCCCGATCTAGAACTTTCGAAAGACCTAGATCCTAGAACTATCCAGAATGTACAGAAGGCAACAAAAAAAGTTGTCAGGATTTAAACTAATAAATCTTCTAGGCCCTTGTTTAAACCCTAGAAGATTTATTAGTTTAAACCCTGACAACTTTTTTTGTCTTCTCCCTCATTATTCCCGGGTGATGGAGTGTTGGGGGGAGGGGGAGGCTGCAGCTGCATGTAGGTTTTATTTTAATTATTTTCAGATGAGTTCTGTTTAAGTTCATTCCAGCCTTTTAGGCTATTAATAATTTGTATTTTATTTTATTAGACTCCTATTAATTATATTTAGTATTTTATTATTCTTTGTAGTTCAAAGGTGGGGGTTTTATTGTTGTTTGGGGGGAGTTATCTAGAGGGTGGCTGACGTTGGCTTGTCCGGCTATATCCTCATTCCTTCCTCTCCTTTGAAGACCTGGAGTTTGGCTGGTTTATGACCTATATTGTGGGGCGGGGAGTGCTGTTCTCTTTTTTTTCATTTGTTAAAATGTGTAAAAAATGGGCACAACAGATTGATGAAGAACCTTTTATAAAAAGTAAGCAAAGAAGATTGGAAAATTTTAAAATAAATTGCCCTCTGTGCCACTAAAAAATTGGTTTGAGGTTTTGGAGAATGCCTCTGATATGAACAAGGGACTTAGTTTAAATCAGGATCTAGAAGATGGACCTTTTCGACTAAGCATAGGTGGTAGTTGTTGTTCAGTCGCGCAGTCGAGTCTGACTATGGTCCACATCACGCCAGGCCCTCCTGTCTTCTGTCGTGCTCCGGAGTTTGCATAATTTCATGTTTGTTGCATTGATGACACTGTCCAAGCATCTCATCCTTTGCCGTCTCCAGTGAGTGCTCCTTTCTCATTTGGTGGCCAAAGTATTTGAGCTTCAGCATAGGTATGGAAGCATAGGTATGAAATTCCAAATCAAAACAGATGAACTTGATTTATTAGCCAGTCAGACTACCCTTATAGTTGATACTTCTCAAGACCCAATGCAGGTAAAAACAATGTTACAAACCCAACATTAAATCAAGAGAATTGTTGTTGTTGTTGTTCAGTCACACAGTCGAGTCCGACTCTTTGCATCCCCATGGACCACATCACACCAGGCCCTCCTGTCCTCCGTCATCCTCCAGAGTTTGCTCAACTTCATGTTCGTTGCATCAATAACACTGTCTAACCATCTCATCCTTTGTTGTCCCCTTCTTCTTTTACCTTCAGTCTTTCCCAGCATCAAGAGATACAAGACTATTAAACTCAGTCTAAAAACAATGTATGACCTTCAACCCTGAATATTTCCCGCCTACCCAGGCTCAGAGTACCCCAACTATTTCTAGAACAGCTCTGTTTTGCAGCCTTGCTAGAAAGCCAGGAAAGTAGGAGATACCTTGACCTCTTCCAAGAGATTGTTCCAGAGGCCTAGGAAGCAATGGGTTGGATCTAGCACACCATCTCTGCAGATGCAAGGACTTCTGCCTGTGGAAGTCCAACTGAACTCAGCAGAACACACTTCCAAATAAAATTCCCAGGACTGGACTGTTTGGAATATCAAGGTGTTTCTTAACCACTTATGACAAATATTTGGAACGAGAAGAACCTGTGTGGGGCCTTTTTTAATCACTAGGTTTTGATGTCACATATTTGCTTGTGCTTGAGCACGAGAGAGAGAAAATGTGGAACGGTTCTACTCTCCATTGGTCACATTGCACCATTGTTCCCACGTAGTTCCATAATTCCCAAACCCCTTACTTGATTCATGGGATCTTGTTTGGAGTCCACAACAACCTGTTAATGAAGGAGTGGAAACGGCTGCTTGTGTGATCTGTAGGGGGGGAAAAAAGCTGATGTCTGAAATATGAACTGAGTGTATCATCATCGTAACATGGTTGGGAACAGAGCTATCGTCCAGAACAGTTGTGTTCTTTCAATCAAATTGGGTACTGGGAGTCCAGCAAACATTCATTCTTTCCAAGCAGTAGCTAATAGTTCCCAAGCACACCATGTTCACGATATCCTTTAAAGGCGGCAGATGCACAGCTGAGAGAATTGTGTGAAAAGGAGAGAGAACGGCTGGAATGAAAAGCTTTTTCTCCCCCCCCCCCCCCCAAACCCTCCAAACAGCTCCTGCGAGTATCTCGGTCTGTCCATGACATTTTTGCAAATGACTCATATTAATCTCTTTGGTGAGAGCTGAGAATCTGCTTCTAAATCTAATAGGCTCCATTTAGTATCCCTGCGTGTGGCTATTTCTTTTTTCTTTTCTTTTCCTTTTTTGTGTGATGGTGTAACCTTTAGCAACAGCCGAGAGCTCCTTCCTTTGTTGGATTGAAAGGACGACATTATGTGATTATCCTACACCCATGCACGATGGATTATTTCTGCTCCCATTTTTTTTATCCAAAGCTGTTTAATCTAATGGGATGTATGTTCCCCTCCCTATAATTTTCATCATCTGCAGAACACTGAGAGCCCCGTGCCAGAATCTGCAAAGAAAGGCAAGAAGGCTGCAATCTTAAAGCACACTTCTGAAAATGCTTCTGGCAAGGGAGATTCAGGCACACAGATGATGTGCAATGTCATATTGTGATGCTCTCCTAACTACTGCCTCCAGGCACCTCAACAAGAGGGCAAGATCTATGGTATCAAAGGCTGCGGATGAATACAGTAAGAGCAACCGAGAGGCTTGGCCTTTGTCTACACTCAGATCAGGGTCACCAGCTAAAGCTAGGAGAGTCACCTCTGTCCCACTGCCTGTCCTGAAACCAGACTGAAAAGAGTCTAGAACAGATGAGTTATCCAAGAAGCCTTGGGGTTGGTTCACTACCTCTTTCAGTGACTTTGCCCAGAAAGGGTAGATTAGAGACCAGGTTATAATTGGCCACATCAATTTTCTGTAGGGATGGGGGGGTGGTTTCATCCCAAGAGCAGGAGAGGTCATTGAGGGGCAGCCTTGTCAGCAGCTCTGGGGAGCTTCATGTTCCACATTTCCACTGTGACCTCAACAGAACCTATGTCTGGAATCCGAACATACACACACACACACACACACACACACACACACACACACACACACACACAAGCATTCTGGAATTCAGTAGGGTTCATGAGCCTCCATGGGCGGGCCATTTTAACTGGACCCCCTCTCATGCAGAGTGTCGGGACCACATTCAACATGACTTTAAGTAGGTAGTTCAAGGCCAATTTTCACTCCTGAAACCAAACCTTCCCTCAAAGGTTCAGTGAAAAAGATTAAGTCCAGGGTGTGACCTCTTTCATGTGTTGGGCCAGCCACCATTTTGGAGAGACCCAAGGCAGTCAAAGAAGCTATAAAGGCCTGAGCCAGTCCTGATGAGGTATTGTTGGCATGAATGTCAAAGTCCCCCAGAACAATCAGTCTAGGAGTCTCCAGCATCACACCCAACAATACCTCTGCCACCTCATGGAGGGTGCCCACTGGCGAACTAGGTGGAGGATATATAAGAATGCCTAATCTAGCCTTCATCTCCAGGAGCATACTGTCAATGCCAATGATTGTTTGCACTGGAAGTCTGTAGAAGTTGAAAGATTCACAAAGGATAATAGTCATACACACACCTAGCCAGTTGTATGAGGTTGGTGGTGGATCATGTAACCTGGGGGTGTTAGTCCAGACAGACGCACCGGCCCCGTCCACACCAGCGAGATAAACTGGATGGGAATTGACACAAATTTGCGCCGGCGCAATTTGCACCGCTTTTGCAGGATCACACGCAGCTGCGGGCGAGTTTTTTTTTTTTCTGGCTGTTTTCAGTGCGCTTATTCACTTCTACAAGGGATCGATGACTTGCCTCTCCACCCACGGGGTCGTCTGATGATGCGCATACCGGGACGAGGGGGGGACCAAAAAGCCCGCTCCCCAACAGGCTTTTGCGCTGGCGTGATCACACAGGGAAAGGCCAGTTCTGGGCCGTCACAAACCATTTGAGAGTGCCTTTCCACTGGTAGCTAAATAAGCTGATTCCCCGCTGGCTCAAAGCAGTTTGCGACAGTTTGACACCAGCTGCAGGACGCTTCTCAGATGTGCTTGTGTGATCATGCCACTTTGAACTGGCGGGGAATCGTCCTTCTTGTGTCGCAAATGAGTGCGTATGATCACGCCCACCATGTCCTTTTCTTCCAGCCATGTTTCTGTTACGCAAGCTAGCTCAATTTCTTCTTCCTGCATCTTCTTCCTAGATCTTTCAGCGATCTAGAAATTCATGATGTTAGTGTGGCTGTCGCCTTTGTTTCAACTCTTGGGATGCTAGTAAGGTTAGACAGGCCATTTGCATCCTTGTCATGGCCATGTTTGATAAATCCTGTCCCCATACCTACCAGCTCCCATTTGCTCTTAGAGCGTGCATTCCTCAAACATCCTTTTCCAGATAATGATTTCTCCCAACTGCTACTAATAAAACCTCCCCAGGAGCTCACAGTTAATATTCTCTTGTCCACAGAAAGCCATATAACAGTCCAGGGACACAGTTATGATGCACTGAGGTTAGAGATGTCCAACCAGTATAGCTCTCTCAGTATAACTCCTGGTTTCCAGATAAATAACTGGTGTAGTCCTCTCTCTCTCTCTTTCCAATAGGGGGGGTCTCCTTCCACTTGTTGCATGTAGTGCCTGGGCTCGTCTCTGAGCCACAGGACAAGAGCCCTTGTGCTTTCGTCCTTCAGCTCTGCCCCTGTGGCAGCCATTTTGCGACTGGTCCCACATCCCACAGCAGCCATTTTGTGCCTATACCCTTTCTCAAAATTTCAGAAGTGCCTAGGGTTGCCAGGTCCATCCTGGCCACCAACAGGGGATGGGGGGTAAGGTTGCCAAATCCAGGTTGGGAAACTCCTGGAAATTTGGGGGTTGAGCCTGGGGCGGACAGGGACCTCAGTGGGGTACAATGCCATATAGCACACTCTCCGGGGGGGCTGGTCTCTGTAGTCTGGAAATGAGCTGTAATTCTGGAGGATCCCTGGAGGCTGGCATTCCTAAAAGTGCCACAGGTTGAACAAGGTTGGGGACTCCTGCATTAGGGTACCCATCTAGAAATTCAAACCAGACCCATTTAGCTTTCAAGGCTGCCAAGCAAAGAATCCTGGGGATGATTCTGTGTCAATACTAGGAAAATCTCTAGGCTGCTGTGACAAGAACAAAGAATATTGTGACCCCTAAATGATAAAGACATTTATAGTGTGGTTGACATTTAAGGTGACATGGAACTCTCAGACAGTTTGATGCTTTGCCTGGCAAGGTCTATTTCAAGGGAGACCGGAAAGGCTTCAGATCTAAACAACCAAGTCCAGCTGTTTAAGCTGTCTTCACTGCCACCCCGTTCCTACTTCAACTAATTTTGCCAGTAGGCCTGGGGAAAATATGCCCAGTATAATAGAGAATTAATGAGGGGAACTGGTGAGCTGAAGTTTTTCAGGGCATCGTGGTAAGTAACATCACCTGGAAAATGACATGCTATTGAGTGTCTATTAAATGGACAGGGCATTGTTCTCCAGGCCACTTGGCACCCCTAGTCCTTGTGTGACCTTCTACTACATTTAGAGGATAAAAACCTCCCCGCCCCTTCACAAATGCCTTCTGCCCACACAGCAAGAGGCCTTGATTTATGCATAGGGTTGATACCTTTTGAACTCTCCCCACAGCTGTCCCTTTAACAGCAGTCTGATATGCCACAGTTAGCAAAGATTAATGTTGAGTTCCATATGAAAATCTCCCCCTGCTGATTTCTGCGTATAAACCTTCCTTAAAGGCACAAAGGCAGGCTTGCAGTTTTCTGGCCTAGAGGTAACCCTACTTCAATCTGGTTATTATGCATGATACGACCCATTTCAAGGTGTCTGGTAGATTGCAGGGCTCCTGGGTGATTGCTAGCTGTGTCCGTAGAGAAGCATCTCAAAACCCTGCTGTGCTATGATGTGAGATGCTGAACTTGCTAAAATTATCTCTTTTGCACAATTATTAAAGAGAAAGAGTGGCAGGAGTGGGCAGGAGATGGGTCTCCCAGCATCTAGAAGGTGTTGTTCAATTGAGGATGGTGTTTGGTTCACTGGTAGAGCATCTGCTTTGCTGGCATAAGGTCCCAGATTCAATCCCCAGCGTCTCTGGTTAAAAGAATCGGGTTGCCAGCACCAGGTGGCAGCAGGGGATTCCCTTCTGCAGCTGGCATTTCCTACCACTGCTCTGAGCAACAGTGGGAGAAAAATAAAATAAATTGCCATTGGGTGACAGCATGACCACTTCTGGAAAAACATACCTGGTCTCTGATAGGACTACGGTTCCTAACAGGCAGTTGCTTAGAGATTTGGGGGCACTGCCAAGGCGGGATGGAGTTTGGACATGTGATGTCACTTCCAGGTGACATTCTATGAATCCCACCAAATCTCTATTATATAGACCACAGAGACTAGGGGAAATTCCTAGAGTGTCACCATTTTTCTCCCACTCCTCACTTTCTTGAGGGTAAGAAATTGGGGTTTGAGGTGGTGAATTCACCTCCAGTCCTGGGCAACTGGGAAGCCCTAGTTATTATCCTACTTCGAACTTAGGGAAGGGGCTGTAGCTCAGTCAAACAGTATATGCTTTGAACAAAAAAGGGCAAAGTTTCGTTCCCTGGTATCTCCAGTTAAAAGGATTCGGCAGTAAGTGACATGAAAGACCTTGACTTGAGACTCTGGAAAACCATGACTGATTTCCCACGAGGCGCTGCTCTAGCGTTGTTCTTCCCTTTGCACTGATTGCATGCTTGAATTTCCCATTATTTGCCCCACACCACATTTTGACCCGCGGCTTCGCCCAATTCCCCCCTTGGCTTCAGTGATCTTGTATTCTGAGTATCACTGAGGCCATGGGGGAAATCGGGCAAAGCCGTGGGTCAAAATGTGGTGCGGGACAAATAGTGGGAAATTCAAGCACACAATTGGGGCAAAGGGAAGAACGATGCCGGAGCAGCGCCTCATGGGAAATCGGTCCATGGCCAGAGCAGGGAGTGATCTATATAGACCAATGGTCTGACTCAACATGAAGCAGCTTCATGTGTAGGCATACCAGTTTCCCACCACAGGTGGGGAACCTCCCACTTATGCACTCCACCCCCCACATTCAATCAATAGAACATCAGGAGAAAAATGGGGGGGCGATGGTGCAGATGGTCAGGAAGTCACTTCTGGGTGAACACCATCCACCATCTGTGAGGCTCTAAAACTTCCCCAAATCTCTATGGTCTTTACCATGAAGATTGGGTGAATATCTAGAGCATCATGGAAGCCATGATGTCACTTCCCAAGATCCACCCCCAATACTTCCCCTGCTCAGCCCCCAAACGCTTCCCAGGGTAACCAGTGTGGGGCGGGCAAAACTATTCACATTGTCACGCAACAGGCTTTCAGGAGTGACAGTGTGCTGAATTAAGTTTTCTTGGCACCAGCAATCCCTCAGGAGCTTTGCTTATCCTGGGTTGATTTCTCCTAACTTTGTTTAGAGGCCAGACTAGGCATGGTCCTGGGGGAAGGTGGAGCTTGTGAGGGATTTCCTAAAATGGATGCCCGGCTGAGGCCTCATGTACTGTGTGATATACACAAAGCAGAGTGATGGCACAGCCTCCAAATACTACCTCATACATAGGGCTATTTTTGGGCAGGAACACACAAGAACGGAGTTCCGGCTGGCTTCTGCATTGGCCACGCCTACAGCCTCCCCCCCCCCCCCCCCCCGGGGTTCCCCAGGTGCCTCACAAGCTGCGGGGCACCTGGGGAAGCCAAACCAATCCAGGGAGGGAAGGCAGTTTAAACTGCCTCCCCTCCTTGGGCACCTGGGGATGCCGATCCAGAAACTGCCTTCCTTCCCTCATAAGAACATAAGAGAAGCCAATGTTGGATCAGGCCAGTGGCCCATCCAGTCCAACACTCTGTCACATAGTGGCCAAAAACACCAGGTGCCCTCAGAAGGTCCAGCAGTGGGGGCAGGAAGCCCTCCCACTGTTGCCCCCCCCCCCCCCAAACACCAAGAATACAGAGCATCACTTGCCCCAGACTGAGAGTTCCTATCTATACTTTGTGGCTAATAGCCACTGATGGACTTCTGCTCCATATGTTTATCTAATTCTCTCTTGAAGCCGTCCATACTTGTAGTTGCCACCACCTTCTGTGGCAGTGAATTCCACGTGTTAATCACTCTTTGGGTGAAGAAGTACTTCCTTTTATCTGTTCTAACCCGACTGCTCAGCGATTTCATGGAGTGCCCACGAGTTCTTGTATTGTAAGAAAGAAAGAAAAGGACTTCTTTCTCTACCTGCTCTATCCCATGCATAATCTTATAAACCTTGATCAAGTCACCCCTCAGTCGTTGTTTCTCCAAGCTAAAGAGCCCCAAACCCTTCAACCTTTCTTCATAGGGAAAGTGTTCCAACCCTTTTATCATTCTAGTTGCCCTTTTCTGCACTTTTTCCAATGCTATAATATCTTTTTTGAGATGTGGCGACCAGAACTGTACACAGTACTCCAAATGAGGTCGCACCATCAATTTATACAGGGACATTATGATACTGGCTGATTTGTTTTCAATTCCCTTCCTAATAATCCCCAGCATAGCATTGGCCTTTTTCATTGCAGTCGCACACTGTCTCGACATTTTCATTGAGTTATCTACTACGACTCCAAGATCTCTCTCTTGGTCAGTCTCCGCCAGTTCGGACCCCATCAACGTGTATTTATAGTTAGGATTTTTGGCTCCAATTTGTATCACTTTGCACTTGGCCACATTAAACCCCATTTGCCACATTGATGCCCACTCGCCCATCCTCGACAGATCCCTTTAGAGTGCCTCACAATCCTCCCTTGTTCTCACCACCCTGAACAACTTTGTGTCATCTGCAAATTTAGCCACTTCACTGCTTACTCCCAACTCCAAATCATTAACAAACAAGTTAAAAAGCATCGGACTGAGTACTGATCCCTGCGGTACCCCACTGCTTACCTCCCTCCACTGAGAAAATTGCCCATTTATACTCACTCTCTGCTTCCTTTTAATTAGCCAGTTTTTGATCCACAAAAGGATTTGCCCTTTTATCCCATGACTATTGAGCTTACTTAGGAGCCTTTGATCAGGAACTTTATCAAAAGCTTTCTGGAAGTCAAGGTAAACAACATCTATTGGGTCCCCCTTGTCCACATGTTTGTTTACTCCCTCAAAGAACACTAACAGGTTAGTGAGACAAGATCTTCCCTTACAGAACCCATGCTGAGTCTTCCTCGATAGATTTTGTTCATCAATGTGCCTACTAATTTTTTCCTTAATAACAGTTTCCATTAACTTACCCAGTATTGACATCAGACTGACTGGCCTGTAATTTCCCGGATCTCCTCTAGAACCCTTTTAAAAGATAAGAGTGACATTCGCTACCTTCCAGTCCTCAGGAATGGAGGCAGATTTTAAGGAAAGATTACATATTTTTGTCAAGAGATCCACAAGTTTACATTTGAGTTCTCTCAGAACTCTCGGATGTATGCCATCCGGGCCCTGTGATTAATTTGTTTTTAAGTTGTCTATCAGTCGTACGACCTCCTCTCTTGTCACCTCAATCTGACTCAGGTCTTTCAACACCCCTCCTGAAATCAGTTGTTCTGGAGTGGGCAGGCACTTCTTATCTTCCACAGTGAAGACAGAGGCAAAAAATGCATTCAGCTTCTCAGCCATTTCCCTATCATCCTTCACTACACCTTTTATCCCTTGGTCATCCAAGGGCCCCACTGCTTCCCTGGCTGGTTTCCTACTTCTAATGTATTTGAAGAAAGTTTTATTGTTGGTCTTTATGTTTTTTGCAATATGCTCCTCATATTCCCTTTTTACCTGCCTGATCACAGACTTGCATTTTATTTGCCACAGCCTATCTTCCCTTTTATCAGCCTCACTGAGACTAGCTTTCCACCACTTAAAGGAATCCTTCTTACCTTTTACAGCTTCCATTACTTTGTTTGTTAACCATGCAGGCTTTTTTCTATACCTATTTGTGCCTTTCCTAACTCATGATATATATTTTCTCTTAGCCTCTAGGATTGTAATTTTAAATAGTCTCTCCAAGCTTCCCCAATGGTTTTGACCCTTTCTACTTTTCCTTTCAGTTTTCTCCTCACATATTTCCTCATATCAGAGAAGTTACTCCTTTTAAAGTTAAAAGTGGTTGTGTCAGTCTTTTTGGGCAACTCCCTATTTATACAAATGTTGAACTCAATAACATTATGGTCACTGTTCCCAAGCGGTGCAATTACTTTAACATCTCTCACCAGGTCTTGGGCGTTACTTAGGACCAAATCCAGGATCGCCTCTCCCCTGGTCGGTTCTGTAACCATCTGCTCCATAGCACAGTCATTGAGAGTGTCTAGAAACTCAATCTCTGTTTCCCAACTTGAACACATATTGACCCAATCAATGTGTGGGTAGTTAAAGTCACCTATTACAACACAGTTATTTCGTCTAGCCACTATCTTTAATTCATTAATCATTTTATAATCCTCCTCTATCTTTTGATTTGGTGGGCAATAACAAACTCCCAATGTTAAGCTTCCTTTTGGGCCCACTAATTCAACCCACAGCATTTCCAGAAGCGAATCCAATTCTTCTACCCTCTCAATCTTACTGGACTGTATACCCTCTCTGACATAAAGAGCCACCCCACCTCCAACTTTCTCCCCCCTGTCCTTCCGATATAATTTATAACCAGGAATCACCATATCCCACTGATTTTCCTCATCCCACCAAATTTCTGAAATACCCACAGTGTCAATGTTTTCCCCCAACACCAAGCATTCCAACTCCCCCATTTTACCTCGGACACTTCTAGCATTAGTATATAAACATCTATAGTTTCCCATACATGTTAAGCCCACAACCTTCCTCTTGCTGCCTTGAGACCTTGCCAGGCAGTCTCTGTTATTTGCCACAGTCTCAGAGAACAATTCTGATCCATTTCCTTGTAGGAAAGTAACAGCTACCCCTTCATCTCTTTGAGATGAACCATCCCAAACCAGAGATTTTTCATCTCCTGTCGACTTTCCCCCAATATTCAGTTTAAAAACTGCTCTGCAGTTTTGTTTTTAAGCGTCAGCAGCCTGGTTCCTTCCCAGGACAAGTGGAGACCGTCTCTCTTGTACAGCTCCCTCTTGTTCCAAAAAGCATCCCAGTGCCTAACAAACTTGAACACTTCCCCCCTACACCATCGTCTCATCCACGCATTGAGACTCCTGATCTGTGCCTGTTTCTCCAGCCCTGCGCGTGGAACAGGTAGCACTTCCAAGAAGGCTACCTTGGAGGTCCTGGCCTTGAGTCTCCTGCCTAGCAGCCTAAATTTTTCCTCCAGGACGTCACGACTACATTCCCCCACATCATTGGTGCCAACATGTACCATGACCACTGGCTCCTCCCCAGCACTATCTACCAGCCTATCTAAAACACATGTAATGTCCGCTACCTTCACACTAGGCAGGCAAGTCACCATATGGTGAATACGCAGTTTCGCCACCCAGCTGTCTACCTGCCTAAGGATCAAATCACCAACTACCAAGAGCCCCCCTCCCTCCCTGCCCAGGGATGGTTCCTTGGTATGAAAGGATACCCGTTCACCAGCTGTAGAAGAGGTCCCTTCTGAGGGCACATTCCCCTTATCCACAGCACGGTGCCCTGTTCCCTCTCAACCCTCATGCTCCCTGACAGCGGCGGGGCTGCCAGATACAGAGTGGGACATATCTAACAAGTCCCCAAGAGTCTTCTCCATGTGCCTAACTGACTGTTTCTGCTTCTCCAGATCAGCCACCTTGGCCTCAAGGGAGCAAACTCGTTCCCTGAGAACCAGGAGCTCATGGCACCAGGCACACACCCAAGACTTCTGCCCAGTGGGCAGATAATCATACATGTGACACACCGTGCAAAACACTGGATAGCCCCCAACCCCCTGCTGGCATTCTGGCTTTATAACTGCTTTAAAAATAATGTCATATAATCCCCCTTTTAAACCCTTTGTATTCTCCTTGTAGAAGTCGACTTACCTTACTGGGAACCCAAGGAGCCTAGGGTCCTGGTGTTCTGGCTTTTCTTTGGCTTCTCACAAGCCCCTTTGGCTTCTCAAGAGTCCCTAGGCCAAGAGTCCTGTCCTTTGGTTTGTGCCCTTCAGCTCTTGCCCTACAGCTCGTGCCTCTGGCCAGGTGGAGCCTTAAATAGAAGCCTCCCCCAGCAGAGGGTGTGGCTAGCAGCTATTCAAATGCACCCAGGCACTCAATTAACAGTTAAACAATGGCCCTTTCTCACCCTTATCTCAAGCAGCCAGCACTCTGCAACAACTCAAAACTCACTCACACACTTCCACATACAGTACCCTCAGCTAAACCACCTCAGCTGAAAGCAAATAAGAAAAAACCACTCATCCCTCCTGCAGCTCTCTCCTGCTACCTTCCAGAGCCCTCAGGTTCCCCATGAGCCAAACAAGCCACGGGGCACCTGGAGAAGCTGATCCTGGGAGGGAGCTGCGCTGTCAGGGGTGTGGCCTAATATGCTAATGCATTTCTGCTGCTGGGTGTGGCCTATTATGCTAATGAGTTCCTGCTGAGCTTTTTCTATTAAAAAAGCCCTGCATAGAGACATCGACCTAATAGACCAGAGTTCAAATACCCTCTTAGGTAAGAGACTGAAGGATTACCATGGGTCCGGCACACAGTAGAAAGGTAGAGTTTCTGAGGTAGAGTTTCCTCAATAAAATGGCAGGGCAGATGGACATGTATGGCACCCTGAACTCCTTGCAAGGGCAAGATACAAAACAAATTATTGTTACTTAAGTATCCAGTGAGGATTTATCTGCTTATATTCACTTCAGATTCAAACTCCATGGCCCAAATGCTCATTCCCTAAGAATGCAGATCTGACAGAGGGATTTCATGGAATGGAATTTGTTTCATAGATAAAGCACGCACAAAACAACAAGCCCGGAGTCAGAGGACATTTCCTCCGATAACAAGCAGTCAATGTAGAGGGGAAATATATTATTTTCTTTTGAAATCATTGACCTCAGACTAATGAGTGGAAAATTTATAAATTCCAGACGGACCATGTACGAAGGAAGGTATTGCAAGTGGATGAAGGCCTGCAGATGTATGCGCACTTAAAAGATCCACTGGATTTGGATGGAGTTCCTTCCAAGTAAACATATGTCTGTGCTTCCAGTCAAGTGTGTCACTCCAGGCTAACCCATTCTTAGCAAACATACAGCAGGTTAATAACAATCCGAAACCAGTCCATGCATTCCTAAGTGGTGCAAGGTATTTCTCAGCAGATCACATGATGTATGAATAGACTGGCAGAATGAGATATAGAAGGATCCTTGCTGATTATTTAAAGATTGGAACAAAGCTAGACAATGTAGGGCACTGGCTGGTTTGTCCCTAGTGCTTCAGGATTCCCCCCCCCCCCATGTCTTTTGCTGCCTCTAGTAGTCCCAGGGGGAGCAAAACACATGTGGAAAAGCCAGTGTTCCCTCTAAGCTGAGTTAGTGTGAGCTAGCTCACTGTTTTTTAGCCTGTGGCTCACACATTTTTGCCTTAGCTCAGGAAGGCTGGCTCCAGAGCAAACTAATTTAATACCAGTAGCTCACCAAGTAGAATTTTTGCTCACAAGACTCCACAGCTTAGAGGGAGCATTGGGGGGGACCCAAAGCAATAGGGGACAAACAAGTGACAAAAAAGACAGTGTGGAAGAGCCCTCTGATTCACACCCTGCTCAGTTGTCAAGCCACTGAGGATAAATTCCTGCCAAACGAGTAGCAGAAAGTGCCTGAAGCAGATCATGCTTCATTTTGAGCCACAGTTACAGTAAGAACTGCCAGAATGTGCAGAAGGAAGCTGATAATCATACACTTCACATTAAAAACTTCGTAGGATCTGCATTTGGAGACCCGTTAAAACAAGTAAAGGAGCAAGGGGAACCATGCACTTTGAAGAAAGCAGTCCTACAATTTTTTGTTAGCTTGCACACCCAGCCAGTTCTTGTGATGCAAAAAAAGTTTTAAAAAACAGGAACTCTGCTCTCCAGGACACAACACCACTTACAGAACTGATCCATACACACCAGGAACCTGCTTCTTCTTCGCAGACCCTTTTCTCTGTGCCCCCCACCTTCAGAGATGAGGTGGTTGTATGGTAGCCAGGCCTACCCTGGCAACCAGCAGGAGACCAGGTGGGACAGGGACATGGGGATGGTGGATGTCAGTGATATCACAAGACACTCACAATGACATCATAACCTTTCTAGGAATCACCAGAAACTCTGGTAAAGCCATAGAGTTTCTGGCAATTCCTAGAGTGTTATGACCCTACTTCTGGCTTTTCCAGAAGTGATGCCATGCTGTCACCAATGATGATTTAAAAAAAAAAATGTCCTGCCAACTGCTGGCATGCCGGTGGACAAGGCCCCCGGGAGCAGAAGATCTGCCCCCACCAGACACATGGCAACCCTAAGGCAGGTAGCAGCTAGAGATGTAGGGGGTTTTTTTGTGGTGGCATCTTTTCTGTGGAATGCCCTTCCCTTGAGTGTCACATGGTGCTTATGCTACTTGCTTTTAGGCATTAAGCCAAAATATTTCTATTGACTCGAGCTTTTAATTAAAGGGTTTTATGTTTTTTAGTTTGTTTTTAGCCTGCTCAAGACCCATTTAAACTGCTCCATGTTTTCTGTTGGTGTGTGCTGTGCTTGGCTTTTCGCAGCTAGGTTAAAATCACTTTTATGTTTTGTGTTTCTGTTATGCTTTACTTTCTTTGCTGTCTTGGGCAGGTTTTCTGGGGATGGGGCACAGAAATTTTCCAAATAAATACATAAACAATAGCCTAAAGCCAGCTTTTCCAGGAAACCACAAATACCGGCACCTGGCTTGCTAAGGTATATCTTCTGTGTGCTCTTATGTTGTGAACGCCTGTCTTCCTATCACCTTTTAGTTATCATTGCAATCTGCTGTGTACTTTCTACAAGCATGTTTTAAGAGATAAGAAGAGCCCTGTTGTATAAAACCCAAAGTCCATTGCATCCAACGTCCTGTCTCCAACATTAGCTTGCAGCATAAGGGGGAAACGAGCTCTTGGCCTAATAATCTATCATGCTGAGGTTGAATAGCCCCATATACACTGCTTCTCAGGAGAAAGCAAGTTTTTACCATAGAGATCAGGGAATTCCTAGAGAGTTGTTACATAGCTTCCTGGTACAACTGAAAGTGACATTGCATCGTTCCAGCCCGTCTGTTTTTGCTCCCACTAAGGGAAAAGAAGCCACCTGGCAACCCTACAGTAATGGCAGGATATGTCATACAGACGCATACATTCCACATTAGTAGTACTTGTGGTTGTCACAAAGCCTCCCTGGGGCTGCATGTTCTTACATGTGTGTTGCATGATTGCCTGCATGTGAAAGTGTACATGCATGTTCTTAGTGTGTATAAGTGGTCTAGGCATGTGGGTAGAATTTGAATCACAGTCTGATTTCACAAACAGGAAAGAAATTTTGTTACTAAAGATTAAACTAGAGCATGTACAGGGAAAATAGCTGTCATGCCTAGTGAGTACAGACCTAAGAGAAAGAATACAAGAAACATTAGTCTAGCTAAGTGTTATGTATTGGCTATGGACACTGTGACATGTCTGTGCCTGTTCGCCTGTAACGGTAAGTGATACCCGCTGAGCTTCAGTCCCCAGAGAACAATAGACCCTAGGATCCTGATTGTCCCTCTATCAGAGGCTTAGGATATTCAAATGATCCTATGATAGCCTCTGGTGGGAAACTAATCCCTGTTTACCCAATCTCCCGGGGGGGGGGGGGGAGCCAGGGTGTGGCTTACCTGTAAATATAAGCAGGCTCCCCAATCCCTCTCCCTCATGTTCCATCTTGACCCACAATAAACCACAATGCTGTTTTCACTACAACCGGCCTCCCGACTCCAGTACTTTTCACTAAGTTACAATGCAAGGCAGTTACCTTTGATGGAGCATCCACATCCTCAAACACCCGACTGCCCCCTTTGCTGAGGAGCTTTGGTCCCAGCATAGGTCTCAGCATCTGGACAAAGTATTTGAACAAAGAACAAGGGGAGGTTTCCCCCCTTTGAACCTTTCTGCCTGCTTTGATGGAAACCTCCCTCCAATCCAGAGTTAGGAATCTTGTCCCTCATGGGAGATACCCCAGACTCTTCCAATCAGATTACCTGGCATGTAGCCCCAGCCTATAGCTAGACATTTTGGGGGGGGGGGGGCACTGGGGGGCATGATGTCACTTCTGATGTCACACAAATAATAAAATAAAATGGGGCACTTCGGGATTGATACTCCCACAAGATGAGTAAACTGAGCAACATACACAGCAGGAGAGGAGGTGCTTCACCTGCCCTCTCCCCTGCCCACCAGCTGCACCTTGGCCTGCTGGCAGCGGCCTCGCTCGCCTCACCTCCCCAGCAGCGTGGGTGGGAGACAGAGGTGGGAGCATTGCAGATTTGAGAGGGGTGCCATCCCACCGCCCCACCTAGCTATGGACAAGGGCATAGACTTTCCAATTTCCCAGGGGGGGGAGCTGGGGCTGGGCCAGAGACATTACAGGTCATTGTCTCCAGGGGAGGCTCAGCATGTCCTGGAAAAGTTCGGGGGGGCTCCAGCTTCCCTGAAGTTGACACCTATGGCTATGGACCTGTGTAGCCCACATCTCCATACCCCCAAATCATCATCATCCTGTCCCTTTGGCAGGTAAGCCAAACAGGCTGTCTCCCAGTGGCAACCCAATTCTTGTTTTTCCTGACTCTCTGGTGCATTTTTATTGCCCTTTTCTTGTGGAAACAAACAGTTGTCATGGTTTCAGGGATTCTTCCATGCTCTCTAAAGCATCCTGTATCTCTGAATACACAACAGTGGGTCTGAATGAACATTTGCGGCTTCACTGGCCATGAGTCATGTTCCTAAAGCTCACTTGTTGAACTATCCCCTTCCGCACAACCATTCAAAACATAAGGGTCTTGTCTTTAAGCCTGGCTACCTACCCTTCACCAGACTGAGGATGCTGTGAGTGCACTGTTCAGCTACAACATTTTTTAAAAATAATAAACGTTTAGTGTTATTTTTTACCCTCCCCTCTTGCTCCCTCTGAAGGGTACTCAGGCAATGGATGAGGCACCCCACTTTGGGGGGTTACGTTTCTGCTGGAGTGCTTGACCTTCTGCAGTTTGCTGAACAAGTAGGCGAGCTCAGGTCTTACTGAAATCAGTACGGTTTAAGCATACCTGGGGATGGATGGACACACACACACAGGTTCAGGAAACCAATTTCAAGTAAGCATAAATAAATTAAACTCATAAAAGTAAAAGCCAAAGAGGATGGAAGGGCTAATGTGCTTTGTGGTATTATAGGTTCTTGATGGGGTCACATCCCCCCCCCCCCACAAAAAGGCATGCATAGTCTCTAGGTTGTTCTCTTGGAGCCTCCTGTCCTCCTTAATGCACAGGTGGCAGCGGCATCCAGGAACACGTTTGTTCTAGCTTCAGCTTATTAGCCAACTGCAACCCTTCTTCCTTATCAACAAACAATATGGCCGCTATCATCCTGGTACCTTCCAGCCACTGGGGCTTACCTTTGAAGGGATCTGAGTTCTGCATCCTAACCTCAATGAGCATGAGCCACAAACATTATACTGCTCAACTGTTTCTCATTGCTGTATCTCCTCAAGGTAGCTGCCCCAGGCCCATACTGGAAACTCCCATCATCCTTCAGCAAGCTGTCCCAGCCATTGCCCTAAAGACCCCACCACCACCAAGTCACTGCTGACTCTCCCCACATACACACTGAGACTCAGGGATGGGGAGAGTGACTGGCTGTAGGAGAGCAGGAGTCCAAATCACACTACAACTACCCCCCCCCCAAAAAAAAAACCCGTGCTGCCTAATTCTGGGTCCGCATCCTTGAGATCATCCCTAATCCCTTCAGGCACAATTCAAAGTGCTGTAGATTACCTTTAAACCCTTAAGAGGCCTCTGCTCTTAGTAAGCACCCGCCCCCCTCTTTAGCTTCCTCCTCATCCCTTGTTTGGTGTAGTGGTTAAGAGCGGTGGTCTCTAGTCTGGAGAACTGGGTTTGATTTCCCACTCCCCCACATGCAGCCAGCTGGGTGACCTTGGGCCTGCCACAGTTCTCTCAAAGCTGTTCTCTCAAGAGCAGTTCTCAAAGAGCTCTCTCAGGCCCACCTACCTCACAAGGTGACTGTTGTGGGGAGAGGAAGGGAAGGAGATTGTAAGCTGCTCTGAGACTCTGAGTGAAGGGCGGGGTATAAATCCAACTCCGAATAAACTCCGAATAAAACGAATAAATAAATAAACTCTTCCTCCTCCTCCTTCTTTTCCCCGTACCTTCCTTCTTAGAGGAGAGGCCACAAATAATAAAAACTTTCCCAAGTTTTCCCCTACCATTTCTCTGACTACAATTGCTATTGCTGTTTGCTGGTGTTTTAAATGTGGTGGGTGTTCTCTACTGTATTTTTATAAAGTGAGTTGCCTAGAGTATTGACTCTCCCCCCCCCCCCCGGTAGCAAGGCAACCCAATCAATCTCAATAATAAGTCTAATAATGCACCTTTTAGGCGCCAGATGTACACTTGATGTGCCAAAGAGACACACAGACTGGGTCTGCTAAGAAATCCTCCATCTGCATCCTTGAGGGTTTAATTTTCCAGGTGATGTTTCAGCACCAAAATGGGAGTGAGCTGCTTGGTCTATCTGTTGAGCTCTGCTCAGTTTCTGCCCTCCAGAGCATATTAGTAAAAGCAAATGCAGAGCTGCTTGAAGGTCGCTTGTATAATTAGGACCTTCCCCCCCCCCCGAAAGAAACACATTTGGAGGGGTTAATCTGATGACAAGTAAAGGGATTATTAATTGCATCAGTTTGACGAGAGCAGTCCAGGGAGGTGCTCTTTGCTAGTACACCTGCAGGCCTCTTTCCCCCCCTCACCCCCCCTCGGTACCCCTCCACACCTGCTATCGCTCAGCATCCCCCAAGGAAGGCCTTACAATTCTGCCAAGCTGTATCCTTGTTTCTGTAAAGTGGATTAATATCCACCCAGGAGTTAGGATGAGATCATCCATGAGGTTAAGATTTTGAACCTTTTGTTTGAGACAATTTTTATTTATTTATTTTTTTTAAAAGGCCACTTAACACAGTACCCCCATGCAGTCAGAGTAATAGATGAGTCTAATAAGACTGCATGACTTTAGAACGGAAAGAAACAGCAAATCCCAAATCCACAAGAAAAGCAACTTGAGCCTGTAAGATTCCTCTGTGTGTGTGTGTGAGAGAGAGAGAGAGAGAGAGAGAGAGAGAGCAGTGTCATTTATTTATTTATTTATTTCAAGAGTCCCCTCAAGTGAGCTGCTTGTCTTCTACAGGATTGTGAGAGTGGGGCAGCGGCCTTATCGAGGACATTCCCCTGTTCTCTTCGAACGGTGATGGAAAGTGCCAGCAAGTCACAGCTGAATTAGGGCAGCGCTGTTTTCGGGAGACCAGCACAGGTGGTTTGCCACTGCCTGCCTCTCTGTAGCAACCCCAGAATTCCTTGATGGTATCCCACAGGGCTTTTTTTGGTAGAAAAAGCCCAGCAAGAACTCATTAGCATAACAGGCCACACCCAACAGCAGAAACTCATTAGCATATTATGCTACACCCCTGATAGCACAGCTCATTAGCATATATGGGGGGGCTGGAAAAGCACAGGGCAGGCATGGGGAGGGAAAGAAAGGCATTTTCAACGTGCCTGGGTTCCCTGCCTGCTCTTTTCCAGCTGGGACATGTCAGCTAGAGAAGGGAAGGCAGAGAGAGGCTTTTCCTTGTCAATTTCAGTCTGGGCTGACTGGCAGGGAATGAAATTGACAAGGAAATCCCAACATTTTAACATGCCGCCTTTCTCTCTTGTGTGTAACATGGGGAGGGCAGTGTGCTCTGGAGCCACGCATGCCAGAGGTTTTGGTAGTAGGCGTGGCAAAACGCAGGAGCTTGCCGGAACTCCGTTCCTGTGCGTTCCTGCCCAAAAATAGCCCTGCTCTCCCATCCAAAGACTAACCAGGGCCAAACCTGCTTAGTTTCCCAGATCTAATGAAATCAGGCCATTCTGGGCCATCCAAGTTATGGCCTTTGTTTCAATAGTAACAGAGCCCAAATGAAGCTGATTTGCAATTTGTTGAGGATTAACAAACATGTTTCTTCACCCCATGGAAAATGTCCTTCATTATTACGGTTGCCAACCTCCAGGTGGCACCTGGAAATCACCTGCTATTGCAATTGATCTCAGGACAACCAAGATCAGTTCTCCTGGAGGAAATGGCTGTTTTGGAGGGTGGACTCTGTGGCATTATACCCTGCTGAGGTCCCTCCCCAAACCCACCCTCTCAAGGCTCCAACCCAAAATTCCCCAATTATTTCTCAACCTAGAGCTGGCAGCCCTATCCAGTCTTCCTAGATTTATTTATTTACTTTATTCATAATCTACCGTTCTCACTGGGACTCAAGTCAGAGTGAGTCAAGAAAATCAACAGGCTGGGACATTCAGTAAACAATGAAATAGGATTTTGGTTGTAGAACCAAGGGTAATGGCCAGATCACTCCTGGCAACCAGTGGGGGGTGGGGGGTGGGGGGGACTTACCAGGAGAGGGAGGAAGGCCCAGGCAATGTCACCAGCAATTTGGCTACATCTCTTCTGGTATGCATTTGGAAGTGTTGTCATCACACTGCACCATCATGGCAACACTCTAGTACTTGGGCAAAACTCTGTGGTAAAATGGTTTCTATCAGATACCAGATACCAAATAACAGAGTATTGCTGGACATTGCCAGCATGATGACATCACTTTCTGTATGTGCCAGAAGTGACATCATCACATTGCCAGCAACATCACATGCTCCTTTCTTGTGGTAAATTGCCCTCCTAGGCAGCTGATCAGTGGGGGGGCGGGGGCGGGGGCGGTGCCTGGTGGCAGGGGACCCTTGCCTCCACTGAGGGAGGCTGACAACCCTAATCAGACAGGATTAAGGTACTGGACTTTGGAAGGACATTATGTAACCAGTCACAGAGGGCATAACTTCAGTGCATCCGTGTGGCAAGAAGTGCAGTCCCAAGCATATACACTCACAAGGGAATCCCGAGCCTGCTTAGCCTGCTTAGCACTGCAGCAATCGTATACTTACAAAGGAAGCCACTGCATCGGAGAGTGCTTCTCCCCCCTCCCCCCATCCTCTCTGCTGATTTAGGCAGCATTAATCTAGAAGTAAGTTTGCCTCTAACACAAATTGACAAATGCCCTCCTCCTGCTGCCTGTGATGAATTTCACTGCTGCTTAATGTTGAGATTGGGTGCCATTCAGCACTCGCCCCTTCTCACAGCTCTACCACCCTTTTCCTGGCTGGGGACTCATCAGTCATTTGCAAACAGATGGCCTCTAGAACACCCCAGAGCCAGATCTTGTCATCCGCCAGCCTGTTATTTTCCCATCTAGCTGGGGCGGCTGGCTGGGAGATGCCAGTGACAGATGAACGGGCTGGAAATTCCCAGCTTCCCTGAGCAATAACCAAGCGACAGAACTCTGCTTACCTTGGCCTCTGCAGGACAGTTTCAGTATGGCTTTGTCACTAGTTGGGGGATGACATTATTGGAGGCTTAGCTTGGGGGGGGGGGGTTGTTTGTTTTATCTGCCCCATGCTCCTCTGCTCCTCTGTTACTGTTGATTTATGGAACCACAAATGACCCATTTAGAACCTGCCAACAGCTTTGGGGGAAGGCAGGCAGAAAACCTAAAACAAATAAATATATATATATACATAAAAGATGTTTGGGGTCCATACATAAATCATGTAACTTCTTAGATTTTTGTCATTTTTGCATTGGAAGTAGCAGGCTGTATTCATGAAAGCCGATGATGGAATAAAATGTTGTTAGTCTTTAAGATGCCCCCAGATGACTGAGCGGTGATATGATCACCATCTTCAAGTACTTGAAGGGCTGTCATATAGAGGATGGAGCGGAGTTGTTTTCTGTTGCCCCAGGAGGTCAGACCAAAACCAATGGGTTGAAATTAATCAGAAGAGTTTTCCACTAAACATTAGGAAGAACTTCCTGACAGAGCAGTTTCTCAGTGGAACAGGCTTCCTTGGGAGGTGGTGGGCTCTCCTTCTTTGGAGGTTTTCAAACAGAGGCTAGATGGCCATCTGTCAGCAATGCTGATTCTGTGAATTTAGGCAGATTACGAGAAGGGAGGGCAGGAAGGGTTGCATCAGTGCTTAGTTCTTGTGGCCCTTTCTTACACGTCCAGGGAAAGGCTGATTGCCACTTTGGAGTCAGGAAGCAATTTTTCTCCATGCCAGTGTAGCCAGGGATCCTGGGGAGGGTATCTTATGGGCATGGAACAAGGGTCACCAGGGATTTGGGGGGGGGTATTTGTGAATTTCTTGCATTGTGCACGGTGTTATACTAGATGACCCTGGAGGTCCCTTCCAACTCTATGATTCTATGACTACAGTCCAGTCATACAACCATGCACATTGCTCCAAACATTAGCCCCTTTTCTTCCTATGGAGTTCAAGGCAGCTTACAATATTAATAAAATAGATAAAAATAGGTTACATTAAAAACATAAAACCAAAATTTAAAATAACAATTTAGGACTACTCTAATGAAATGTGGTCTGAAATAAAAATAAATGCCCCTGTCCAGCAGGTGGACCTGCACTCTTGAAGCCCAGGTCAGAACATTAATGATAGCTTGGGACTGAGGGTGCAGAAGGCTGAATTTAATTGTCGTCCCCCCCCCCCCCCGCCACCTTGTGATAGTTTCAAGCACAGACAGCTTTAAAAGGGGATTAGACAGATTCGTGGAGGACAGATCTAACAGTGGGCACTAGGCACGGTGACTGAAGGGAGCCTCCATATCCAGAGGCTGTTAACCTCTGAATATCAGTGCCCAGGAGGCAACATCGGGGAAGGCCTCGGCCTCTATGCCCTGTTGTTGACACCCCACAGTAACTGGCTGGCCACTGTGTGAGACAGGGTGCTGGAGTAGATGGACCACTGGTCTGATACAGGCAGGGCTCTTCTTATATTTCACTTTCCCCTGAACAGGCGACTGATGCTGTCAGTCTTCTGACTGGGTCTTCACTGGGGAAGGAAACAAGAAAATCAGGGTAACATAACTGAGATGTCCTCCGATTAGAGTAATGGGATTTATGGATGCAGCCAGGAACAGAAATCTGCAAACAGGACAGAATGGAAAGAGATGGTGTTACTGATGCTCACAGGTTTCAGTGGCAGCCAGGAACATATCTGTGCCAGCCAGAAAGCAGTCTTTACTTGCTTATTGTATAGTAAGTACCATTCTTACTTCATTCAAAAGGGGGGGGAAAGGGATACTGCAGGAAAGCCTCGGCGGAGGGGGGGGAGTTTAGTGCACAAAAATCTACTGCTTACAAAAATGGCCCATAAAACATTTACAGGCTTTGCAGCCAGGATGGGCAGGAAGGATGCTAACCTGACACTGTGCCAGGATTTACGACACGCATAGCCTCCGTCCGAGAGAAGATTTCTCTAGTGGCATTTTCCCATTTCGAAGCCCCAAAGTGTGCTGTATGCTCTGGCACTCGTATAATTTATAGCTCACCATTGTACAGCTTTAGATGGAACATACAAGGTTCATCTGGAGAAGTTATGAGGGTTTTTAAGCAGTGGAAGTTTTTGATAGACTTCCCTCCATGGGTCCACAAGCTCTGCCTGAGCGACTGCTGGGAGATCTTTCGAGACGGCAAAGGTTAGCACAGCTGAGTTTCTGGCAGTCCAGTGCTAAGGGTAACAAGGTAAGGTAAAGGTTGCCCTTGCCCAAAAGCCAGTCGAATCCGACTGTAGGGGGCGGTGCTCATCTCCGTTTCCAAGCTGAAGAGCCAGTGCTGTCCAAAGACTTCTTCATGGTCATGTGGCCAGCATGACTAGACACCAAGGCACATGGAACGCTATTACCTTCCCACTGAAGTGGTACCTATTTATCTACTTGCAATTTCTTGCTTTTGAACTGCTAGGTTGGCAGGAGCCGGGTCCAGAGATGGGAGCTCTCTCTGTCATGCAGCACTCGGGTCTCGAACTGCTGAGCTACCAACCTTCCAGTCTGCAGTTCAGCACCTTAACCTCTGAGCCACTGCTGCCCTTAGTGCTAAGGGTACAAAATGACAAATTACATGTTTTTTAAAATTCCATCTACCAAGATGGGGCCTTCCCATTTCCGTGCTTCCAAAGGACTATCGAGCCTAATTCAAAGTATACAGTGCTACACTAAGCAGAAGACAGTGAGGGAAACAGGTAAAATCACAAATGCAGAAGGAGCAATGGTACGGCCAGTAGCTAATAGAACTTTCATGTGCAGAGGCACCACACCGTATATAAAGGTAAAGGTTTCCCTTGCTCGAAAGCCAGTTGAATATGACTCTAGGGATGCAGTGCTCATCTCCATTTCCAAGCCGAAGAACCAGCGCTGTCCAAAGATGTTTTCGTGGTCATGTGGCCAGCATGACTAGACGCCAAGGCGCACGGAACGCTGTTACCTTCCCACCAAAGTGGTCCCTATTTATCTACTTGCAATTTCTTGCTTTCAAACTGCTAGGTTAGCAGGAGCCGGGTCCAGAGATGGGAGCTTACTCCATCACGCAGTGCTCGGGTCTCAAACTGCTGAACTACCAACCTTCTGGTCTGCAGTTCAGCATCTTAACCACTTGAGCCACTGCAGCCCCTTACCATACTGTATACTGGGGGGTGTATTCCAGTGTTTTTATTTGACTGTTCTCTGATTTTGTAATCCGATTTTGTTGCACTGCTTGTTGTATGTAGTAAGCCCATATTTATTGTTACGGTTGCCAATTCCATGTTAGGAAATTGCTGGAAATTAGGGGCTGGAGCCTGGGGAGGCCAGGGTTTAGGGGGAATAGGGACCTCAGCAGGGTATAATGCCCTAGATTCCACCCTCCAGAGCCATAGTTTTCTCCAGGGGAAATGCGCTTTCTTATCTGCCTATCAGTGGTAATTCCAGGAGAACCCCAGGCCCCATCTGGAGCTGGGCAACCCTATTTATTGCAGTGGCTTCTAACTCTGTAATCCACCTCGAGTCTCAAGGAGAAAGGTGGTCAATAAATGAAGTAGGCAAGTAAGCAGGATGTAACCGTCCTAGGGTAAAGACAGATGTGATGCTCTTAGGTCTATGAAACTGCTTTGGAAGCACTGTAAAGGCAGTCAGTCCAAATGGGTTTTTCCTCTCTAGAGTTAAACTCGGGGCACGGAGGACTCTCTCTGCTGCAGAGTGATGGCTGTTTGCTGTGCACCAGGCTGGCTGGGCCTGAGGTCAGGCAAGGCATTGCATGCTGAGGCCTTCTGGGGCTAGCCAGTGCCCTGTACGAACTGTGATTGTAACCTGAACGCACCACAGAATCCACAGCAATGATCAGGGTTTCACATCTGCTGTAACAGGGACATCTGCTATAGACTAGGATGGCCCAGGCTAGCCCAGTCTGGTTGGATCTAGGAAGCTAATCAGGGTCAGCTCTGCTTAGTACTCAGATAGGAGACCACCAAGGAATGCAAGGATTGCTATGCAGAGGCGGGCAATGGCAAACCACCTCTGTTCATCCCTTGCCTTGAAAATCCCGCAAGGTCACCATGAGTCCTTTGTGACTTGATAGCACTTTCTACCATCTACCATAGTAGGGTTACTAACCTTCAGGTGCGGCCTGGCTGGAGTGCTCCAGAGATTACAAATGATCTCCAGCCTTTAGAAATCAATTCCCCTTGAGGAAACAACAGATTCGGAGAGTGAACCAGACTCTGTGGTGTATCATGGAGTCATCCCTGCAGAGCGCCTTCCCCTCCTCAAACTCCATTCACCTCAGGCGTTGATCCCCAAATCTCCAGGAAATTCCCTGGTCAGAGTTGACAGCCCTACTAATCTTATGTAGAGAAAATCCCAGGGACTGGAAGTAGAAAATGTTTAAGTTCTGAAGTCTTCTTTTCCCCTGCCCCCTCTCCACCAATCCCCAGAGCAGCTTTGTGCTTAAAGAAAAAGTTTCCTTTTTCAATAATATTCATGAGGTGACAGCCCAAGTGAAGCGAAGAAAGGGGTAAGACTAAGAACTGAGGCAGTACTGGATTTCCTCAAAGCCAGGATGAACTAGGGTTGCCAGATCCCCCCAGCCACTGGCAGGGGAAGGGCAGGTAGATTTGCCAGATCCAATTGGGAAACTCCTGGAGATTTGGGGACGGAGCCTGGGGAGGACAGGGACCTCAGTGGGGTACAATGCCATAGAGTCCACCCTCCAAAGCATCCATTTGCTCCAGGGGAACTGATCTCTGTCATCTGGAGAGGAGCTGTAATTCCGGGGGATCCCCTGGCCCTAGTCCCACCTGGAGGCTGGCACAGGTTCCACCCCAGGGCTGAGGGACCTATGGTAAGCATTCTTTTCATATTACGCTCATGGGTGTTTCCACACTACGACCTTTTTTGGTGCTATTCAGACCTTCCATTTCCGCATTCGTCCACAAATGGGAGATTCCACAAGGGGAGCAAATTCAACTCCAGCTACATCTTAAAAGACCAACAAAGGGAGCTTAGGTTCTTGTAAGCTTATATCCTGAAGCTCTTGTCAATCTCTGAGGTACTGTGAGGCTCAAATCTTGCTCTTCTAGTACAGGCCAGCACAGTTGTCCACCTGAAACCAGCCATGTGGGGAGAATCCACAGAGCATGGTGCTACGTTCCCCATAAAGATGCATTCCCCCTAGGCAAGATCACACTCTATTATGTCCACTTGGAAGCAAACCCCCATCAACAAAGATCCCACTGCTTCTTTCTGCAATTTCCCTTTTCTTCCTTTGTTTTCAGGTTAATTAATTACGTCCTCTCCAAGCCTGATGGTCCTCTCCCTGCACTCATGAATCAAAGGTTAATTATCAGTTTTTGTTCCCTGAGGAGGACATGGATGCTTTTAAGTATAGCTCTTTTTCCCCAT
This sequence comes from Lepidodactylus listeri, assembly GCA_029233225.1. NCBI lineage: Eukaryota > Metazoa > Chordata > Lepidosauria > Squamata > Gekkonidae > Lepidodactylus > Lepidodactylus listeri. Next base: position 128,635,991 of record JARCFY010000004.1, read on the forward strand.
CTAGCCAGCCAAAGTCACTGCGCATATACATTTTTAAATTTTATTATTTATGACTGTAATGGTGTTGTTGTGGAACAACAATAATGAAATAAGAACAGAGCCACTGGTGAACTCCAGAGTGCAAATCGAGTACTTAGAAGTCCCTCCTCCCTCCATGAGCTGATTATTTACAGTCGTTTCCTGAATGATAAGAGAATCAGGCAGCCAGTGGGAGACCAGGAAGTAATCAAGGAAGGAGGGACAATTTAAAGAAACAGGAGCCCTGGGAAGCCTTGGTTGTGCTCTCATTATCCATATGGGAGAACCTGGCATTGCAGCCCTGTTAATTTTATTTCATTTTTAACGTGCTACAAGTCAGTTCTGGAAAAAGAAAGAAAAACAACAAAGAAAATATCGGGGTGCAACCAAACTGCCTACAGTCTCATCTGGGTAGTCCATAAAAACTGAGTGCCTAGCAGTTGTGTATGGCATTGCGAGTATGGGACCAACTTCTCTTCCTTCCTGCACTGTGAATCCCCATGGTAGTTTTCCAGAATGCCAGGGCGGGAGCTCTTGGCATGATCTCTGCCGCAGTTCAGTCCCCTCTCTGCAGGTGGCCAAAGGGGGGTACTACAGTGGCCACTTTCACAGGAGTCCGGTGACACAAGGGGGCCAGTCAGATTCGGTCTGATGCCAACTGTGGTGCTGTGCCTCAGTCTGAACAACTCGTTTCTCGGGGCTTGCCTGGCACCCATGTTCAGTTCTTGTTTCCACTATAACGAGATCTCTGTACTCTTCACTGTCCTTATTGCTTGTAGTTTCATTTGCTCTTGTGGTTCACTGTTTCCATTGCTTCCCCCCCCCCTCCCTGTTACAGTGTGAGGTTTGGAGGGAGATCACCACCATCACTGGGCAGCCCAACCAAATTCATAGAGTTGCCAACCCCCAGGGGAAGCCTGGAGATTCCCTCAGAATTGCACTTGATCTCCAGGCTATAGACATCAGTTCTCCTGAAGCAAATGGCTACTTTGAAAGGTGGACTCAATGGCATTGTACTCCACAGAGCCCCTGTCCCCTCCCCAAACCTTGCCCTCCCCAGGATCCACCCCCAAACCTCCAGGAATTCCCCAGCCATAGTTGGCAACCCTACAAATTTCCACATTAACGATTTGTACATTTGAATGGTTGCAAAGGTGTAGCCGTGTTAGAGCCTGTCGCAGCACAATAAAACCATTGGAACCCTAAAAACGAACAACGTTTATTTCAATAGTATTGAAAACAACATTCGATTCAGGTGGGGTAGCCATGTTGGTCCGAATCAGTGGAACAAAGTTTGAGTCCAGTGGCACCTTTAAGACCAATAAAGTTTTATTCAAGGTCCAACAAAGTTTTATTCAACCAACCAACAAAATTTTATTCAAGGTGTAAGCTTTCATGTGCACAAGAAAGCTTATTCTCAGAATAAAACTTTGTTGGTCTTAAAGGCGCCACTGGACTCAAACTTTGTTCTGAAAACGGTGTTGTTTGTCTTTAAGGTGCCCCTGAACGTTTATTTTGCATTTGAATGACTCACTTGTCTCTAGATGCTGAGGGACCCCTTTGACAGTGACCTGGAAGTGTAACACAACTTCACTTCATGTGTTGCTCTGATACTTTGGCAAACTACACTCTAAAAGCCCATTACCTTTCCAGGCCTGTAAACACACAGCTCTGAGAGACATCTAGTGGGGACATGATATATTGCAAATAGTTTTTTGTCTTGCGCAGGATAAATGCTTCTCATTAATCTCACCCTTTTAGGCTGCTTCCAAGTTGCTTCTATTTGGGAATGTGGAACACGCTAGAGGGGTTTTATGTTCTGCTACATCTTAAAGCCAAAACACCTAAAAAGGAAAATAAATTCAGGGTTTTTTTTCTTACTTGTTTCAGTGCCATTTGAACTCTCTCTCTTTTTAAATAATACATGCTTTGATTTTTCTTTAGCCAATGTCTATCACTTTTGGCAGAAGTAACTATTAAATGTGGAATTGAGGAGCTACTTCACTGACAAGGAAATATGTGGTTTGGGATTTACAGCATGTTTTATCCAGTTCTCTGAGGACACTTTACAAGCAGTCATTCAAGAGTGTCCGCCACTAATGCTGCATAACTCTGAAGCAAAATTGTCTGTGGGAAGAGTGGTGGATTCATTTTGAAGGGAGACACCAGCCTGGGGCCAAGAACCAATCAGAGGTTGCCCCACAAATGAGCTTCTGGCAGGAGGGGCTCCTCCCTCCCCCCCCCCCCCCCGGATTATTACAGAAAACCACAGCAGTTGGGAATCCCACTGCTTATCAGAGACTTCTCCTCCATTGCCTTCTGGACTTAGAATGGGTCTTACAGACCTTCCAACACCCACTCAATGCCTCCTCAAAAAAAGGTCTCTGGAGAAGCAACTTGTAAATTTTCAAATAAATAAATACAGGCAATCCAAAGCTAGGACATCCCTGTCCGATGGTTTTCCGGCCTCTGCAAGAAGACTTCTTGTCAGAGAGGGCCCCTCAACCGCAAGGAACTGATTCCCTTATCAAACTGTTCCTACCATTACGAAGGTTCTGCTGATGTTCAGCATAATTTAAAAATGGATGTGTAAACAAACCTTACCAAAGTGTGGGGAAGGGGGCTTCTTTGTGGTTGCTGTCATGTTTAAAGAGGGTAAACAGTTCCTCCGTGTACTGTGTTAGCACATGAGTACAGCATACCCCAAGGTCAGGGACCACCGGCCCACTAAAATTGGTGGTGGAAAGTGCTGTCAAGTCCCAGCCAACTTATGGCAACCCCATAGGGTCTTCAAGACAAGATATGAACACAGATGAACTCAGTTGCCATTGCCTGCCTCTGCATTGCACCTCCTGGACTTCCTTGCTAGTCTCCCATCCTTGGGCCAACTTTGCTTAGCTTCCAAGGTCTAACAAGATCAGGTTAGCCTGGACTGTCCAGGTCAAGGCCTACTAAAAATCACACAAGTAGAAATTGGTGGCTTAATTGAAGTGTTATTTATTAATGAAAACATTTATATCCTGCCTTTCCTCCTGGTTCAAGGCAGCATACAATAATAATTAAAACATCCCCAGCTAAAACCAAAGATAAAATAATACGCCCCAAATCTCTCCTTCCTTCCCCTCCCCTTAAAAGATTGTTCAAACCCCTCAAATGCCCTGGCAAACAGGCAGGTCTAGCATTGCCTTCAGAAGATCACCAAGGAGAAGGCTCCTCTCACCTCTTCAGGGAGCCCATTCCACAGAGCCGGAGCCTTGGTGGGAAAGGCCTGGGCTCTGGCCAGTGCCAGGCGGGCTGTGGGATAGCCAACAGATGGCTGCCTGATGACAATAGCTGGCGCACAGGGATACGTGGAAAGAGATGTTCATTCAAATATGTGGGTCCTAGGTAGTGAAGGGCTTTAAAAGTCATGACCAGCACTTTGAATTGATGCCATCTGTAGTGGAACCCAACATGGATAAAGGGGGAAGTGTTACTTTTCAACCAGGACTGAATTACCACAACCAACTTCCATTAGGGAACAAATTTGAAGGTCTGCAGATGAGCAGAAATGGCACTGACCAACTCCCCACAAGCAGCTGTGCCACCCTCGCTCTTCCGTTTCCCCCCGGTTGCATTGGTCAATCCACACTCTTTGCTGTGCGGCTGCATTTTGACCCACATCTCTCCCCAATTTCCTCCGTGTCTTATCAATCCTTGTTTTTTGAGATCGAGAAGACGCAGGGGAAACCGGAGGGAGATGCGGGTCAAGGGCTGTGGTCACACAGCCACTTTAAATCCAGGAGCCCTCCTGGATTAAAGGGGCCACATTTTTTTTACCTTGGGTTGGGATATACACACATCCCAACCCCTGCGGTGGCGGGCGGTGGTGGGCGGAGGAGGAGGCGGCAGTGGGCAACAGTGGCGGGTGGAGGAGTCAGCGAAGGAGGTGGCGGCGGAGGTGGAAGAAGCAGCAGCAGACAGCAGGCAGCAGCGGCGTTCTCAGGCGTTTTGCGGCGGAAGCGGAGGAGGCAGCTGGCAGTCGCTTTTCTTTGGCAGCAGCGGCGGCCGGGGGAGGCCCTGCCGGCCGCCTGGTAAGTTTGGGGGTTTTTCCCCCCTTTTACACTTGGGTGCTTGAGTGGCCAAGCGCCCAAGTGTAAAGGGGGGGGGGAATGGCGAACGGGACCATCTGGACAGCCCTGCTCTCGCAATGATTGCGAGAGAGGGCTATCCAGATGGCTCAAATGCGGGCTCCTCGTGCAACTCCCAGGAAAACACTTGATTTTCCCAGGGTCAGAAAACACAGGAGGAACCCACATTTGAGCCTGCTTTGGCGCAATAGTTGTCCCGGCCATTCTGAATGGTCCCTTTAAATGCGGGAGGAAACAACTGTTCCTCCCGCATTAAAGGGCCGTGTGACCACGGCCAAAGTGTCGCCACGCAGCGGAGAGTGTGAATTTGACCAATGCAACCGGGGGAAACAGAAGAGTGAGGGCTGCACAGCTGCTTGCGAGGAATTGGTCACTGTTCATTGAAGTGTCGGCAATGGCTGTTTGGGGCAAAAGAATTCTATGGGCTCAAGATGATCAGGAAAATCCTCTCTGAGGTGAGAACACATTCTTTGCCTCAGGCTTTTTGGATAACCGTAGTCTGAAGGACAGGGAGCAAAACTGTGTCCCCATCTTCCACTGCTTCTTTCCCCTCATTCCATATGACAGAATAAAACAAAAGTTCCTTTCTTCATTTTATTCACTTGTACTAGCAAGGAAGGGAAAAAAGAGGCCTGCAGTCTGGAAAGCCTTGCAGAGGAAACATAATCTATACACAAGCTGCACACAACAAGATGGTTGGGCAAAACAAAATTTTTGCCTGGAGCAGCAAACGAGCTTCCATCCTGTGATCTGAAGCCCAAAGACAGGACTCCAATTTCTCTCTCTCCAGTCCCACCTGGTCCCTGCTGCATGTGCAGCTCGTGGCCTGCAAGCGGAGAGGATAAATGAATGCCTTTCTTTAGCCAGGTAGGCACTGTTTGTACCTTACGCACATCCTTCTCAAAGGAATATTGTTACCGGAGGCTCTCTGCGCCTCGGAGATTGCAGTGAGAAATGTACAGCACAGTAACTGGCCTCTCCTCGCTGTTCCGTTCCAGATGGCACAGCCTCCTGGAGGGGGTTCGGTCTCAGCAGATCCTGTTCGCGAGTCCCTGCGAGCTTCAATTTCAGTTACAGCCGATTGCTAATTTTATTTGGTGGCTGATGCAGGCTATTGATTTCAAGGCAGATTTAAAAGTCTCACAAAGCCGCAGGGAAATGGCGGCATGTATTTAAATTCCATATGTTGATTAAAGCTGTCAGGGGTCACAGGCGCAATTACACATGCAAAGTTAAATGCATTCTATCCCCAGGTTCTGAAAGGCTGTGATTAGTAAGTGGCATGGGCTAAAATCAGAGGGCAAAAAAGGGGGGGTTAATTTTACAGCTGATTTAATACACTTAATGACATGGGGGTTATCTCAGGAGTGCCTTTTGTTTGTATTCAAAAGTACGTGGGCTACCAGTGAGTAAAAACCAGTGTTTATACATTGGAAGGGAGGGATATGGGTGGAAGAGTGACATAGGGCACAGATTCTATTGCTCCAACCAGAGCCCCTCTTGATGGAGGCCAGGCTACGCAACAATAAGAGTATAGGACTACCAGTATTTGAGTACTCAGCCTACAGTTGCCAACCTCCAGGTAGAACCTGAAGATCTTCCACTTTTACAACTGATGTCCAGATGACCAAGCTCAGTTCCCCTGGGGAAAATGGCTGCTTTGGAGGTTGGACTATATGGTGTGATACCTTGCTGGGGTCCCTCCCCTCCTCAAACCCCACCTTCTCCAGGCTCCACCCCCAAAATCTTCAAGTATTTCCCTGTGCAAAGCTGGTAACCCTAACTTAGCTTCAGGGCTTTGTCTGCCCCGCAATGTATAACTTTCTGCATAGAAGCCACGTGCAGATCAGGTTAAGATTCTGGAGGTGCTCATGGCCTCAGCCTTGCAGTTTAAAAAACAGTGTTGTGGCAGTGGCCAAGAGAGCTTTCTATATTGCCAGCATCTGGTTCACCAACTCTTCCCTTTCCTGGAGTCATCTGAGAGGGCCATGTTAATCTATGCTTTTGTGGCCTCGTGGCTGGACTCCTGTAGCCTATTGTACTATGATCTGCCCTTGAGGACAGCCTAGAAATTGCAGCTGGTTTGGAATGTAGCTGCTCAAGGGGAATGCATCCTGCCCAGCTGCCTAACAGCTACCCTGCCTGCCTGCCTAACCAGTTATGATGTCGGTTCCATAGTCAGAGGAGGGCCCCAGGGTGTGCCAGGTCAGTGATGAGCAGACTTCTGGCAAACAGCCTTGGCAGATGATAGGAAACCTGAGATAGCACCTGCGAGTTCATCCCAAAATCCCTCGAGCCAAAATCTGATCAATGCATTTGAGACTGGCATTGAATCTGTTCTCTGTCCCCAAACTGTAGCTTTCTTAGTCCCCCCAGCAGTCTACTCAAAATAGGTCCTAGCCTCCTACTTATCTGCAGAGAAAAACAGCAACAGCAAAATATTCAGGAAGAAGTATTTTATCACATATTAAAAGTGTCTGGAAATCCCTGTTGTATCCTATGGCGAATTTCCCCCACTTTCTTTTGTATAAACCTCTAGTGCCCTAGAACAATGAAGTAGGTAGTTTCTGTATGATTTTTGTTACTCTTTGTGGTTCTATAAAATTCTGATTTGACATATGAAGCTTTAATAGGAATCCGATACATTTTTAATATATTTAAAAAACACAACCATTTAAAGGAATAACATGGATATTAGAATTCCCTTTGGTTTTCTCCAGGGAAAACCATAAGGTTATGCTTTATACCTCAAAATTCTCATAAAAGTCTACTCTGAAAGTTTTATTAGGACAATTGTTGTACAAAACCACTCAATGAAAAACTATTATTACTCAGATTTGATATCATAATTTTGTTTTAACATCAATACTTATTTTGGATACAGGACATTTTAAAGGATACATAAATCTCAAACAATATATATCAGTTTAAAGTGTGTGATGGCCTTTTCATATATTACTTTTAATTCATTCTTTTACTTCAATAAATACAGAGCTTTATTTCATTTGTACAGTTCATTTATTCAGAGTGTCCCAAGTATTTATACGCAAAAATGATACATTACCCAAAATGTCTCTTGATTCAAATTACTCATATTGACTAAATTCTCAAGTCATGGGTCAGTGTGGTATAGTGGTTAAGAGCAGTGGACTGTAATCTGGAGAACTGAGTTTGATTCCCCATGCCTCCACATGAGGCCTGTTGGGTGACCTTGGGCCAGTCACAATTCTTTCAGAGTTCTCTCAGCCCCACCTGCCTCAGAAGGTGTCTGTTGTGGGCAGAGGAAGGGAAGGCGATTGTAAACTGCTTTGAGATCTTTAAGGTAGAGAAAAGCAGGGTTTAAAAACCAACTCTTCTTCTTCTAATATGAGATCAGTACTCATAATTCATATATTTTTGGTATATCAGGAATCCTTAGCTTGAAACTCTTACTCAGTTCATAATTAGATTATTTTGCCAAAATATCTTGCTTTCACTCCAGCATAATCAGTGATTAGTAAACTTGGCAGTTAAATGTAACATATTTGAAAGTCTTATTCTCTCTTAGTCAGGAAATGTCCATAGCTAAAACTGAATTGACCCTGACCTGGATAGCCCAGGTTAGCCTGACCTTGTCCTGGTTAGTATTTGGTCAGCACTGGTTAGTATTTGGACTGGAGACCTCCAAAGAATATCAGGGAAATGACTTGGAGGCAGGCATTGGCAAACCACCTATGAAGGTCTCTTGACGTGAAAACCCCGCGGGGTCACCATAGGTCAGCTTTGACTTGACGGCACTTTCCATCACCGCCAAAATTAGATGGAGATTTTTTAGAAGTACTGCAATTTTAAGAACAAAGGCCCAGATCCACCAAGCAGCTCAATCCAATCAGGGGTCATTTTGTAGAAAAAGAGGTGCAGGAGCTTATTAGCATAACTTATTTGCATATGCTACACCACCTGACATCACCGGAAGAATGTCAGAAGGCAAGAAAGAAAGAAGAGAGAGAGAGAGAGAGAGAGAGAGAGAGAGAGAGAGCTGGCAGAGAGGGGAAAGTTACTAATCCAAGCCCCAGAAATACCACTATTCTGGGAGTATAGCTTCAGTGGTGGCTGAAGCCTTTAGAAGGCTGGTCGAAGGAACAAGGACCTTTCCAGGGAGCAGGGTCATTTTGCTGCAGCTATGACACGAACAGGCATCCCCCTGCAGGGGGGCTGCCACCAACTCTCAGAGCTGAGCTCCCCCAAGCTCCTGCTCAAATGACCCCTGAATCCAATCATCATCACCCAAGCGTGAGAAAACTGCATGAGGAGGGGAGCGTGTTTCCACAACCAATCAGGGGCCAGGGCATCATTAGAAGCATAGAAGGACGCTTCCCGTCACTAAACTACAATTACCTTGTGGCATTATGAGATCACACATGTGCCAGAAGTTGAAGGGACAACTTAGAATTCTCAGATATATTTTAAAATCTTTTCATAAGCATGCTGAGATCCAGCTTGATGTAGTTAAGAGCAGTGGAATCTAATCTGAGAACCGGGTTTGATTCCCCACACATCCACATGAAGCCAGCTGGGTGACCTTGGGCCAGTCACAGTTCTCTCAGAGCTCTCTCAGTCCCTCCTACCTCACAGGGTGTCTTTTGTGGGGAGAGGAAGGGAAGGGGATTGTAAGCCGCTCTGAGACTCCTTAGGTAGTGAAGGGCAGGGTATAAAACCTACTACTACTACTACTACTACTACTACTACTACCACTACTACCACTATCCCAAATCTGATACATGTTCCAAATTAATAATTAGGGGTGTGCACACACAAAAAAATGGTATTATTCAGATTCGGGTATATACCGATATTCCTGAATACCAGATTTGGTATTGTATTTGGATTCGGGAAATATTCAGGAATACCGAATATATTCATCTCTATTATACCCTATGGGGCATTAAAGTCAATTAAATCCGTCATGGGATATTTTCAAAAGTCGGGGGGGGGGTCATCTAGAGGCACCAGATGTGCAGTCTAGCTGCTTGAGCTTCTCCCCAAAAGGACCCCCAAGTTTCAAAAAGGTTGGATCAGGGGGTCCAATTCTATGGGCACCCAAAGAAGGTGTTCCCATCATCCATTGTTTCCAAGGGGGGCGGGTTGCAAGGCAATACAAGCCCTGCAGAATGTCCCAGAGAATCTCTTCAGTAGAAAGTGAAGGGGGGATGTTTGCAAGGCCAGCAGCAGAACCAGTGCAATGTGCCCAGTAGAACCAGTGCCACTATGGCAGTGCCAAAACTCAAAAGGACTAAGGTCAAATCTGAGAATATCTGAAGTAGAAACTGGGGGGGGGGGGGGGGGGCATTTCTGCAAGGACAGCAGAACCAGTGCAATGTTCAGCAGCAAAATCCACCTATTAGTGCCCAGCAGCAGAACCCAATGCCAACTTACCAGCATCCAGCAGCAGCATTATGGCAAATGCCAGCTCAACATTTATGGGCTTTTGTGTATTGGGCTGGCCTTGGTTCATGTGGGCTAGCCAAAGTGACTGCCCACCCTGCACTTTTGAGTGTTCTGCTGGGCTTCTACTGCCCTTGTTTCTGCCTATATATATATATATATATATATATATATATATATATATATATATATATATATATAAAAACCCTGCTTGGGTTCTCTGGTGTGACATTGGTTAGTTCTGTTGCTGCCACTTTGGCACTGGAGGAAACAAAGAAAGAACCTCATTTGTGCTTAAATTAATTTAGAAGTGCTCCAGTGTCCTTTCCCTCCTGAATGGAGTACAGGATCTGAAGGAAGTCTCCTCAGACCATTCAACGTGTTGCACTATTTTGAAGACACACTGAGAAGTAACAGGGTAGAAAGTTTTCCTAACTTTCTCTAGGGCAGCCTCCCAGTGTAAGCACCTTCCCCTCTAGGGTTAATGTGAATGGTGATGGGCCTGTACTGATCTGCAGGTGTTGCTAATTGGGTTGTTATTTGTTTGGGGTCTTTTTGGCCTGCAAGCTTCTTATAATCTTCAAAGCCAGTTAATTAACTTCTCATGGGAACCTGTGATCTGTGATGTGAGGGGGAGGGGAAGAAGTGATGTAATTTTCTAGAGGATCCTCTTGGAGACCCATTCTGATTGGATTCCACCATTGCCTGACTTGATGGGCCAAAAATTTATAACTTGAACTGTGGCCCAAGGAGAGAAGCTAGCTAGTTGAGATTTTCATGGACGATGCGCCAAGATTATGTCTTGCAATTGCTAGAAACATAGACAACCCTATTTGAGGCCTTCTTGACAAAATGCCACCCAACACAGCTCTCTGCAGTGTTAGAGGCTGAAGCTAGCTTTGTTGTTTTCTGCTCTGTATGATTTCTGAGTAATGTGTTGGCAATAACTATTTTTCTTTCTTAATACCTTTGAATAAACTTAACATTATTTTATAACAGCAATCTGGTTCTTGTGTGTACCTGCCCTGGGAACCCATGGGGTCTGACCTTGTGTTTCCTTGACACCCTCCCATCCATCTTTCATTTGGGCTGATGGGGGGAACAGAGAGGGACAGAAACGATGTTGTGCAACATATCAACACCGTGTCTGGGTGAAAATTCAAGAGTTTCCAGCACGTCAGCAAATGTGCCAACATCACATGGTTGTAGGGCCGGGTCTAAATGCACCTCCATAGTCTCTCATTCTGGCTGGCTACTTCCCAGACATGGGACCCTCCAAGATCCTTCCCTCTTGGCCCCCTAAAAGTCCTTCTATTTTAACACTTGGGACCTAATAAGGCCTCTTCCAATCCCTGGCCTCGCCCTCTTGCTTTCCTTCTTCCAGCTGTGTCTCCTGCAGCTCAATATGGGTCAGGTGAGGCTTTTCTCCAAATTCCCCACCTCCAGCCCAACTGTGCATGTCCTGCCACTCCCTGCTCAGTCCTGTGATGCTCCTTCTCACTGGGGGTCCCTTCCAGCTGCTCCCCCGTCTGGGGGGCTGGGCAAGTTGGCTTCTGTGGTCACTGCCCATGCCTTTCTGCTGGCCCCTGCCTTCTGACACCCAGCCCCGGGCTCTATGGGTCGTGACAGGCAGTGTTCCTTCTCAGCTGAGTTAGTGTGAGCTAACTCACAGTTTTTTAGCTTCTGGCTCACACATTTTTGTCTCAGCTCAGGAAGGATGGCTGGGCTGGCATTTGTTCTTGCAGGGCCCAGCTGACCAGCAGCTCTTTCTTTACAGTTGCTGAGTCTCCTCCCTTTCCCTGACCTTGGGATGGCTTGGCAATTTCCCCAGGTAAGGAGGAGAGTTGTGGCTGACTGAGGAGGCATGGAGTGGTATGTATCTCGGAACAGTTATGGAGAGAAGGCGGCATGGTACAGCGTGATCTCGTCAGATCTCAAAAGCTAAGCAGGGCTGGTACCAAGGAAAGCTCTACAGAGGGAGTCAATGGCAAACTGCCTCTGCTTCTCACTTGCCTTGAAAGCCCCTTACTGGGGTTGCCATGAATCAACTGTGACTTGATGGCACTTTACACACATTCTGCTACCTTAGTAGATACGGCCTATATTCTGTTCCGTAGCTTTCAATGTGACCTAGGTAATTACTTTGTCTAGATGTGTTTTTAAGATCTCCCCCACCCTTGCAACTAATTGCTTAATTCCATTTAGTCCTTCAGTTCTTCTTTAAACATTGCAGTATTTAAGTGCATCTTTAAAAAACCTGCCAGCCTTCACATTTATAAAATGGTAATTTTCTGGAACTGGGAGAGCTATCGCTCTGTGCTTGTTTTATATCCCTGAGGCCACAGAAATGATGCCTGGATTTGTTAAGCAAGAAAGAACATAAGAAGAGGCCTGTGAGATCAGTCCAGTAGTTCATCTAGCCCAGTACCATATTTCACACCAGCTGCCCTGGAAGTGGGGGTGGGCAGGACTCCCACTATAGTGGGAGAACTCCCAATCTGGGCCCCGCATTTCCCACTCTACTCAGTAGGCTGGCAGGAGGAAAGGGGGGCTCTTTGGCATCGCACTAACATGAAATGTTGCTTCCAGCATGGAACTGGGAGTGACATTGTCACATTGGTATAGCACTCTAGGATTCACCCAAAATGGTTTAACCATAGTGTTTTGGATTAATCCTAGAGCATCACTCCAATTTGATGACACCACTTCCATTTTCATGCAGGAGCAACACCAAATAGCGTGTCCTTGCCCCCCAAGCTCTCCTGCTGAAGTCCCCCCCCAGATGCCCCCTGCCAGCCAGCTGATCGGCAACAGGGTGGTGAGGCCTGGTGTCAGGGGACCCCCACCTCCACTGGGGGGCCTGGCAACCTTAGTTGCCAGCTACAACTAAGGTTGCTGTCCTCCCATGGAGGCAGGGCTCCCCTGCCACCAGGCCCCACCACCCCACTGCCAATCAGCTGGCTGGTGGGGGGCATTTGGGGGGGGGAGAGAGAGGCCCAGTTAACATTGCAGTAATGTGTCTACATCACTTCCAACATGACCCGGAAGTGACATCATCACATCGGTTATGCCAGGGGTGACAGTCTGGTATTTGGGCAAAAGCTCTATGGTAGAAGCCAAATTTACCATACAGTTTTTGCTCAGCTATCAGAGTGTTGCCCCAGCGTTGCTGCATGATGACATCACTTTCGGGTCACATTGGAAGTGATGTAGACACATAGCTGCAATGTCGACTGAGCCTCCCTCTCGCTCCTGGTAAGTTCCCCCATCTCCTACCAGTTGCCAGGAGGGACCTGGAAACCCTACTGGCAACCCTATCTGGAAGGACAAACAGGGCAAAGAGATCTGTAATGTCCTTGCTTATTAGGGAGACTGTTTCTCCTTTAAAACACACTCTGGTAGATTTCTGCCACCAGGAATTAAAAAATCCAACTCTCTTTATTTTGGTAGAATGACCCAGTGCTTCAGAGGACTATGTGTCCCTGAGGAAGGACTGATCTGATTGTTGGGATAAGTTTAAACAAATAAGGATTTATTTATACAAGAACAAAGTAGGTTTCTGGGCATTTTTGAACTGCTGTTGAAGAAAGAAAATATAACTGGCAAAGCTTGGTGTCACACACAGTCTCTCAAACACCAAAACTCAACTCTGACAGGCTTCTCTCTCTCTCATACAGCCACACAGGCTGAACTCTTTCTTGCTCATAGCCACACAGGCTAAACTTTTCCCACAACTCTCTACACTCATCTCTTCAAGAACACTGAATACAGAATCTCCTCAGAGACATCTCTCCTCCCATACTCTCAGTCATCAGCCAATCACATCACACTTATCTCCCCCTATCATTCTTCCTACATTACTGCAGTCAAACTAAACATTTAAAGAAACACACATACCAAAACATGAAATCATTACAAGGTCTTTTCCTGATGTTGCATCATTAGCTCTGGTATTCAGCTTACATTATTAGTAGCAGTAGCCTTTAGTACTAGCCACTGATGGGCCTCTCCAGCTTTCCAAGTATCTGTCTGATACCCTTTTAAAGCCAGCTGTGCTTATGGCTATCACTACATTCACTGGCAATGAATTCAATAACTTAATCAGTCATTGAGTGAAGTGGTGCTTCCTTTTCTCCATCCTGAATCTATTACCCATCAACTTCATCAGATGCTCCCAAGTTCTAATATCCACTTTCTCCACCCAGTGCATAATCTTATAAGCCTCTATCATGCCCCCAGCTGTCTTTTCTCTAAGCTGAATAGCTTCAGATTCCACAGGAAAAGTGATCCATCCTCTTAGTTATCTTGATTGCCTATATCTGCATTTTTTCTAGCTCTGCAGTATCCTTTTTGAGATAACAGCGACCCAAACTCTATGCAGTATTATAAATGAGGCTACGCCACAGATCTATATAGGGACATTAGAATACTGGCTGTTTTATTTTCAACCCCTTTCCTAATTTTCCCCAGCATGGAGTTTGCCTTTTTCTCCCCTGCTGCACACTGCCTTGACATTTTCATGACAGAAAGAGCCCCTTGCTCTGATAAGGTATATTTCGGGTACTTATTTGGCTCGGTATATACCGAGCACATACCCCCTACTAAGAACTGTATCCGGTCTATTTTGTCAGCCAGTAGCTAGATTGCTATCAGTCTGCTTATGTAGGAAACCTGGCCTGTAAATCAAAGAGCCTGTGTCTCCATCCCTACACAAATTGTGCATTTCAACTGCTTTCGGTGTCCTCTGGCTAAAGAAAGACAGCCTCAAGACCATCAGCTAAACTGCATGTGTGGCTGTTTTGCTCAGCTGGAGACTGGCCCAAGTCAGCTCAATTGTTTCATTAAGCCTACCAATCATTCCTGAAATAACTTTTTAATAGAATCTGTAATTTCAACAAAAAATGTGTGCGTGAGAGTACAGTGTTTCTCATTTTACAGAGCCACTTGCCCATGGTTTATAGCGTGCACATTAAAAACCTCATTGATCCAGATCTCCCTCGTATGAATTATTTTTATATGCTGGGGATGTTTTATGTTCACCTTTTCAATATTTTTTCCTCTGGTTTATTTTCCCCTTCTGCATCAGAGCCCCTCCACCGCCACCATCAAGCCCTGTTAACTTAAGTTCAGTGTTCATTCAATAAATGTATATATGTCCATGTTTAAAAGTGTAATGTGCTATTCCTGAAGTCATGGTGGGCAGAAATATATATTAGCTTTAACAAATAACATCTGAGATAATATTGAAACATACATTACAAAAACAGCTGAAGTGTAATCCTCTGCATAGGAGTAAGCTTCACTGCACTCAGTGGGACTGGTCCCTCAGTAGATAGGCATCACCCTGACTTAGATAGCCCGGGTTAGACTGATCTTCTTGAATCACAGAAGTGAAGAGGGGTCAGCCCTGGTTAGTATTTGGATGGGAGACCACCTCTGATAGTCTTCTGCCTTGAAAATCCTTCAGGGCCCACCATAAGTTGACTGCAACTTGATGGCTCTTTCCGCCATCACCACCAAACAGGCATAGGATTGAGCTGTACAGCTGCTGTGTACTTTTTCTTCCCAGTAGAAGACCCTTCCAGCAAATGTTGAAGGTCAAACACATATGTGCTCTGTAAAGTGCAGGAAGGCTTATTTATTTACTTACTCACTTATTACTTACTCCATTTTGTCACTGAGATCTGTCTAATAAACCAGACAGCACCCAATTATTGCCATTATTATTTTATCACCGAGTCTCCCCAGACACCTTTGCAATGGCTGCCAACACAAGCATATCCAGGGCAGCCTTTCTGTGTTTCACGTGTGCGCACACCAACATCAGAAAAAGAAGAAGAAGAGATTGGATTTATACCCCGCCCTCCACTCCCCAAGGGAGTCTCAGAGCGGCTTACAAACTCCTTTCCCTTCCCCTCCCCACAACAGACACCCTGTGAGGTAGGTGGGGCTGAGAGAGCTCTTTCCCAAGCTGTCCTTGAGAGAACAGCTGGTACAGAGCTATGGCTTGCCCAAGGTCATCCAGCCAGGTGCAAGTGGAGGAGTGGAGAATCAAACCCGGAATCAAACCCGGTTCTCCCAGATTAGAGTCTGTGCACTTAACCACTACACCAGACTGGCTGTCGTGATCTGTGCCTGCTTGGGGAGACAGGCCTAGTGTGGCCTAGGCATAGGAGAGACCTGTGCTGGGGATAGAGGGCTGTCAGCCTACAATTCCCATGATGCTTGGCAGTGGTGGTAGCCAATGAGAGCTCGGGGAATGTGTGAGGAGACTGATCTTTAGCTGGGTAAACTGACAAACGTTTTCTTCTCTCTACTGCGACCTTTCCTCAGACAGAGAGTCAAGCTGAGGGGAAAGTCTGGGCTGGGAGAGAAATCCATCAGTGTGATGGAGTGAGTACAGGCGGGAGGCCTGGTATAAGAGGCTATAGGCCTTTAAGTAGTACCAGTTAAGGAAAAACAGTTAGTCACATTAAATTTATTTTATTTTGCCTTAAAACACTGTTCTTGATTTTGCTACACCTC
Organism: Lepidodactylus listeri; assembly: GCA_029233225.1. NCBI lineage: Eukaryota > Metazoa > Chordata > Lepidosauria > Squamata > Gekkonidae > Lepidodactylus > Lepidodactylus listeri. The sequence goes on from JARCFY010000004.1 coordinate 128,652,088, forward strand.
ATCTCGTTTTTCCTGCCCCAGTATTGTTTAAATAAACGCTGTTGTTGAAGTGCTCTGCCTGGTCATCACGCCTCATGTTTCTCGGTTAAAAGAAGGCATTTGGTTGGGTTTGGGAGGGTACCCTGGGCCTTCTCAAGAGACCCAAGTCCAGGGTGGTGGCGGCAGAAGGTGGCAACCCGCAAGGGGTCATGACAGAAGCAAAGAGCATTTCCCTGGCATGTGTGAATCTGGCCAAAAATTCATGCCCTATCAAACCTTAGCAAGAAGGCTTCTGCAGAATGGAAAAGCCCATGCAAGTATTAGTTTATTAATAATGTTTTAATTAAGTCTTCATACATCTATATCTTGCTTTTCTCCATATTACTCAGAACAGTTTACATATAGATATGGCGTGGTCGCGTGTTGTTTTTATTAGCAGAAAGGCAGTGAAGCAACAAAAGAAATCTAGAGCTCAAAGGTACTATTCGCGTAAACCTGCCAGCCTGAGTCTGGCAACAGGCGGGAAACTTACTGGGGGGGAGCACTGCAGTGACACTGTGACATTGCTAGTGACACAGCGATCTCACCTCCAGTGCAACCCGTAAGTGGTCATTGCATAGGAGCAACTATAGAGTTATGTGCGAATGCTAGAGCGTCACCTCTACAGGGTGATATCACTTCCAAGTTGCTCTGAAAGTGATGTCAGCACCTTGCCGTTGTTGGAAAACTGGTAAAAAATAGTTAAATAATCAGAGTTTGCAATGGATCTTTGTTCACTGGAGAGGAGGCATTTTCTTTCAGTGTAAAAATCTTTATTTCTAAAGGGAAAGGTACACGGGAAATCTACAAAACAAGAAACACTTAAGACCAGGAGTCATTTCGAGCAGGAGCTCGGGGGAGCACAGCTCCGGGAGTTGGTGCCAGCCCCCCCCCCCCCAGTGGGGGAATGCCTGCTTGTGTCACGGCTGCAGCAAAATGACCCTGTCCCCTGGAAAGGTCCTTGTTCCTCCGACCAGCCTTCTGAAGGCTTCGGCCTCCGCTGAAGCTATCCTCCCAGAACAATGGTATTTCTGAGGCTTGGGTTAGTAGCTGTCCCCTCTCTGCCAGCTCTTTCTTTCTCTCTCTCTCTCTCTTCCTTTCTCTCTCTCTTCTTTCTTTCTTGCCTTCTGACATACTTCTAGTGATGTCAGATAATGTAGCATATGCAAATAAGTTATGCTAATAAGTTATGCTAATGAGCTTCTGCACCTCTTTTTCTACAAAATGACCTCTGCTTAAGACTACATCCTTGCTGCTACTTTACAACAGACACACAGATAGTAATGGAGATTCTTCTTTCTTCTTGACCCCTAGAAGGATATCACCTGAATACATTAACCAATGATTGTTAGTAAACAGACATCAGTTTCCTGGGTTTTTTCCCCATTGGCTCTGTGCCAGGTTCCCTTCCAGGTCAGACTAAACAATAGCACACAAGGTAAACACATTAACCCTATAATGACTAAATTTAGACCGTGCAACACACATATTTCCAACAGCCATCACCAGTGATTCTCCCACCCAATGCCCCCCCCATGGCCCAGCAGTGGAAGAGGGATGCTGGTGGGAGATCTCCTTCTAATCCAAAAGACCTGTCAGCTTTATATGCACCCTGTCACATTCACCTGCCAACAGGGCTCTTCTTGTAGAAAAAGCCCAGCAGGAACTCATTAGCATATTAGGCCACACCCCTGACAGCACAGCTCAATCACATATTAGGCCACACCCAGTGTTACCAGAAGTGTGGTCATCCAGCCACATCCACCTTTTGCCTCTTATTCTGTTTACCTTGTTGTCAAAACAGTTTTGACAAAACCAATAAAAACATTATTTTCTGTCCCATCTATACAAAACCTTGCCTGAACCAATATCTTATGTCCAACAATTATTCCCACACTGGATTGGAATCAATTCCTAAGGGTTACGTTCCCATGGAAATCAGGTTGCCTTCCTGCAGAACTAGTACGCTGAATATGATTTCTTAGGATTGCCAACCTACAGGTGGGGTCTGGAGATCTCCTGGAATTACAACTGAGCTCCAAACTACAGAGATCAGGTCAATGGCTGCTTTGGAAAGTAGAGTCCATGGCATTATGCCTTGCTTAGGTCCCTCCTTCCCCTAAACTGCACCCTCCACTCCCAAATCTCCAGGGATTTCCTCAACCTGGAGTTGGCAACCCTAGTTCACTGGCAGAACAACGCTAGGAGCCAGTTTGGTGTAGTGGTTAAGTGCGTGGACTCTATTCTGGGAGAACCGGGTTTGATTCCCCACTCCCCCCTTGCACCTGCTGGATGACCTTGGGCAAGCCATAGCTCTGTACCAGCTGTTGTCTCAGAGCTCTCTCAGCCTCACCTATCTCACAGGGTGTCTGTTGTGGGGAGGGGAAGGGAAATGAGTTTGAAAGACGCTCTGAGACTCCCTTGGGTAGTGAAGGGCGGGGTATAAATCCAACCTCTTCTTCTTCTAGGTTTGTGGATGCACTGGATGGGAGTAGTTTGTAGACTATTTTATTCAAGGTACAAAATTTTATTCAAGGTATAAGATTTCATGTGCCACTCACACTTCTTCAGATGGAAGACATGTGCATGCACACAAAAGCTTATACCTTGGATGAAACTTCGGACTCCAACTTTGTTCTGCTGCTTCAGACCAACACGGCTACCCACCTGAGTTATTACACTATAATACTTTTTACAAGCAATTATGTACCAGTGGAGTGGTTACCATGCAGAGTCTGTCCCACAGATAAAATTATCCTGTGAACAGGTGGTCTTTACCACATAAAAGTATCACTACCATCACAAGATCACCAATCGTTGGAACTCCTCAGAAGCGGAAATCTCTCTTATTAGGAGGTTTAAGAACATCAACTTTGCTGGCCCATTAAAGGCAGATGGCAGTCCAGTGGCAGGAGAAGAGGGACTATCATCTTCTTCAGAAACTCTGCCCACTTTTTTAAATTTCACAAAACAGACAATCTCCAAAGTGCAGCTGACCATGCTCATTTTTAGTTACAACTCTGTTTCTCTGCAGATGTCCCCCAAAGTGCCCCATGCAACAGTCAAATGTTCTGCCAACACACACAACAATGAAGCTATTTTTTCAGATTTTTCTCATACATGGCAGTAAGCACCAAACCACTTTAATACAGACTTTAGGCACACATATATTTGCAAGCCATTCCCAACAAGACACAGCAATGAACTCAGGCTTCACACTTACTTTTCTTAAGCAGAAGATACCATGAGAAAACTAAAGAGATTCTCAAAAATTAAAGATATTGTCAAAACCAGCATTTCCTGGGCTCTCTGCTTTTTTACATTCCCCCCCCTTTCAATACTTTTTTTTATAAAAACAGAAAGAAGAGAAGGAAGGAAGGAAGGAAGGAAGGAAAGAAAGAAAGAAAGAAAGAAAGAAAGAAAGAGGTAGGTGGGGGAGTGAGAGAAAGGAAGGAAGGAAGGAAAAAGGAAGGAAGGTAGACAGACAGAGGAAGATAGGTAGATAGGTGGAGGAGAGAGAGAGAGAAAGGAAGGGGGAGGGAGAGAGAGAAAGAGAAAGGAAGAAAGAAAGGTGGGGGGAGAAAGAGAGAAGGAAAAGAGGTGAGGAGGCACTTACTGGAGCAGGGAAAGACAGGGGACGTCGGCAAGCCAAATGCAGAAAGCCTAGCCCCTGTGCTTAATCTCTGGGCGGGGCTTTCTCCTGCTGGCTGTTTGCTCTTAAAGGGAAAGCACCCGGTGGAGCTTTTTCCTGCCGGCTCTCTGCAGGAACTTTCCTTTTAAGTGTGAACAGCTCAGGCCGGGCAGGGAGAGGGCGGGGCAGGCTCGGACGCCAGCCGGAACGGCGTTCCTGTGCGTTCCTGCTGAAATCGAGCCCTGCCTGCCAATTTATTTCTATCCTTCATTTACATTGCCTTTCTCAGCAATGGGAAACCCCAAGTGCCTTACATCATTCTCCTCTCTTCCTTTTTACCGTCACATCATTATTCAAAAGGTAGCCAGTTAGCACCTTGAATGGTGGAATCTGGAGAACTAGAAGGAACATTTTTGCACAGGAATGGTGGTTGTTGTTGTGTAGATGACCTTTAATGATCACGGTGCTTTATAGCGGAAGCAAACAAGAGACAGATTCCTTCCCCATAAGACTTTACAGTCTGAAGCATCCGTCTTTCTCCTTCGATGGCTTTCTTCCAGATTCTGTTCTACTGAAGTCCCCCCCCCCCCCCCGATTTAACAGATTTACTGTATGGTAGAAAAACAGCTGTGACGAAGGCCAAACAAATTAAGGGAACAGCCCTCAGCTCACTTCCTGGGGAGTAAATCCCAGTCAGCTCCAAAGGATTTGCTTCCAAGATAACACACTTAGGACTGCAAATCTCTGGAGTAGTCTCCTAGGCACAGGTGGCATCTTGTTCTTAAGATGTCACGAAGGACGTGTTATCAAGTACCATTCATGGCAGTGCATGTACACACTGCTGAGATCAGCTTCCAGGTTCTTTCATTCATTCTGCATGCTTCTACTTTTCAGTTTGGGGGGCTCTTGAAGAGCACCAGTGGACTGGAGAGGGGGGGGGAGAGAGGGAGAGCAGAGTTTCCATACCTTGTCAGGATTCCAGTAATATGTCGAGCCGTTGACCCCGGCGTGACTTAGCTTTATCCCAGAAGGATAATGTTTGGCAGTCGGCTACTGCTGGGTGGAAAGCTTTTAACAGTTGGCAGAAGAAGCACCATCCATCTTCCTGCCTTGAGTAGTTTCAATCTTGCTGCCTCATGGAGAGATGTGAAGCTCTCCCTGCTGCAGAGCGGAAGTGTCGCTGATGTTCAGATATATATATCTTGCCCTCCACCTAAGTGCACTTCTGTTGCTGCCCGCAGCCAGACATAGGAAACCAAGTGAATAAAGCCATTTACCAAGATGTTAGCCGGTGTGGTCAGAGAGACACATGCATAGCAGACGCTTGTTAGTGTGAATGTGGCCATGCTGTTCCGGTTTGACCCAAACCCACACCAAGTGAGTCATGAAGCCTTTCTTCTGCCACTTCTAACTCTCAGGATCTACTGGTTTAGGTTTTAAATCCTGCTTTCAAAAAAAGCTGCCCTGACCTGGATAGCCCAAGCTAGCCCAGTCTCATCAGAATTTGGCAGCTAAGCAAGATCGGGCCTGGTCAGTATTTGGATGGGCAAGGAATACCAGGGTTGTAATGCGGAGGCAGGCAATGGCAAACCACCTCTGAATGTCTCTTGACTGAAAACCCAGTGGGATCACTATAAGTTAGCTGTGACTTGACAGCAAAGAAATGATATTTTAAAAATGCCCACCCTAATCTGGGCAGTGACCCACACAAATGGCTATAAGGGATCTTTGACAACATGGTGAGGTACCTCTACAAGGAATACTGAAAACCTGGGTAGAGTAAAAATGGAACTACAGTGTTCTGAGGGGAATACTACAATGATATGGAGCGTTCAGTTTGGTTTTTATTATGGCCCACAGGGCATTCAGTAGCAGAATAAAACACTTTTATAAAATTGGTTACCTATGTAGAGTCTTGGCATCCATCATTCAACTTAAAAGTGGATTACACACAGGACATCAACTTGGCTTGTATTGTCATTACACTTTACAAGAGACACTTAGCCACAGATTCAGTAATTCTTTGGTCATTAAGTAAGATTTAGAGAGTCTTCTGCTCAAAGAGTAGCTCTTGTTTTTGTTTTGTTTTTTGTCAGCCAACACAGGTTCCCATAAATTCAAGTGTGCCTGTACATAAAATTGACAATGAAGATCTGGAGTAGAAATCCCACCAAGTGGTCAACAACAATACTGCATGCTAGAATGTCCATATTAAGAGCCACACCCAAATCATTTTGACCTTCTACTGAGAGACAAAATCTGGTTTTTGACATTCCATCCCATTCCAGCACGACTGAGATACCAAGATGGGGCCATGCAAGCCTGATTCTCAAAGGCTGAGGTAACCAGGAGCAGCAGGAAACAGGTGATGTCTCTTCCTAATGGTGATCTGGACCATGCCCCTTACTTTTATGTAAGCCAGGGGTGGGCAATTGTTTTGGCTTGGGGGCCACTTTGTGGGAGCGGAAGTTAGCAGAGGGCTGCACCTTTTAAAGGGCGTGGCCCAGGGAAGGCAAGGGTGGGGGCGGGCAGGGCTTCCCCAGAGTGCTGCAGCCCTGGGAAGAGGAGGATGGGGGCGGGAAGGTAACTTACCTTCCTTCTTCTGCCTTGCCCAACAGGGCTGCTGGGAGCAGGGGGTGGGGCTTGGTAATGTGCCTGCCCCCTGGACACTTCACTCCAGGAGCGCCACTTCTCTGCACTCCGGGCCCAGCGGAGGCCTGACTGAAACCATATGGCTGACTGTCTTGGCGGGCCACAAAAAACTCTGTGGGGGGCCGCATGTGGCCCGCGGGCCGCAATTTGCCCACCCCTGATGTAAGCGAATGCCTGAACATTTTGCTTATAAGGTAAACAATGTCCAACTTGAAACTATGTACATGAGCCATAATCCACTACCATTTTAGGTGCACAACCCGCAGCATACATCCAGTTCATTGTGGCAGATTTGAGAGAGGGGTTGATAGTTTACTCTGATGGTAGGGTTGCCAGGTCTGGGTTGGAAAATACCTGGAGGCTTTGGGGGTGGATCCAGGAGAGGACAGGGTTTGGGGAGGGGAGGGGAGGGGCCTCAGCAGGTACCATGCCATAGAGTCTACTCTTCAAAGCAGCCATTTTTTCCAGGGGAGTTGAGCTCTGTCAGCTGGAGATCAGTTGGAAAAGTGGGAGATCTCCAGGCCGCACCTGGAATCTGGCAACCTTATCTGATGGTGCAGAGTAGATCTCCATTAGGCCATCCGGCAATCGAGCCAACTGGAGGCATCTCAGTCTAATTAGAAAAGACAGTAGAGTTAACACCCTTCTAACTCATTTGAAGTCAGTGGGCCCAAGGGTCTAGCTCTGTTTAGGATTGCACTGTTAAAAGACCAAATTCTACACAAAGAGTATATGATGTGGTAAAAACGTTTTGGACCATACCAGGTCTGACTGCAGAGGAAGTGAGATTGATGGAACACTGCTAATTTAAAACAATTGCAACCACAACCCAATACACCTTCATAATTTGAAACAATGTCATGGAAAAGGGTGCCTTCCTAGACCTCTCCCTGACAGATTAACTTCTTTTGTGTAGGGAATTTTCTTTGACTTGCAAAGTGAAATGGTACAGTCCAGGAACAGTTTTACTTCATATCTCCTATTTGCATAGCGTAGGCCTCAACTGGGACTTGAGAAGATATGCAGACGCTGCTAAAGGGACAATCACTGCCTGCAATATACAACAAGGAGAGAGAAAAAATGTCCTATTTCCCTTGTATAAAGATGAGTCATTGTAAATCCAGGTGACAACTGCCTTTTTATATCCTCCGCAACACCATCCGTCAGTGGCTCTTTAAACTATACTCAGCAAAAAGATATGTTGTGCAGCCAGAATCTATTAATTCTTCTCATCAATTTTCCTGAAGCTCCTAACTATAGCATAGGCAATTGTGGAGAATCACTCACTGAAACAATTAATTCTCACACATTGCAGTTGAATTGGAACCTTGTGATTTAGTGCTCTCTTGTTCTTTCATTATGGGCTTCAAAGGTAAGTCGCGGGGGTGGGGGTGGTGAGGAAATGCTGTGCTGGAAACATAACCTTTCCACCAAAGGACTACCCAAAGGTCAATGTCCATTTTTATAGAGCTTTTATCGCAACTGTGAAAGTATCAGTTACAGAAGAGGCAATTCCTTAAAAATTATGTTGGCTTCTTCTCTTGACCAGCCATCTGGAGAGACTGAAGATCACATAAAGTCAGCAGTTCTATTAAATAAGGAAACGGTTAAGCATGGACCATAAAACCAGTCATCTCCAGCAATGCATCAACACTTCCTTAAATCCATTGCTCCTCAGTTTGTGCACTTGTGGAAGCCCTCAGATTCAAGCAAACATGTCCAGAATTTCTGTTGATGTGACTTCAATGGGCTCCAAAGGGTATAGTTTTGCTTAAGATTTGCCCTGAACTGATCTATGTGTAAGGTAAATGTTTTCCCTCCCAGACCTGGATGGCTCAGACGTTAAGTGGGGTTAGGAATTGGTTAGTACATGGATGGGAGCCCACCAAGGAAGTCCAGGGTCATTAAACAGAGGTGGGCAATGGCAAGCCACCTCTGAACATCTCTTGCCTTGAAAGCCCTGTGGGGGTGCCATAAGTCGGCTGTGAACTGACAGCATTTTCCACCACCACCATGTTTTCCCTGCCCACCTGAGGCAAAAAAAGATCTAGAGCTATGAAAATACATTGAGGCCAGTGTTTTCTCTAAGCTGAGTTAGTGTGAACAAGCTCACAGATTTTTAGCCCCCGGCTCACACATTTTTGTCTTAGCTCAGAAAGGACGGCTCCAGAGCAAATTAATTTATGCAGCAGCCAAATCGCTCGCTCACAACTTTAATGCCAGTAGCTCACAAGGTAGAATTTTTGCTCACAAGACTCCACAGCTTAGCAGGAGCATGGACTGAGGCCGTGTGACTTGTACAGGGGAAGGGCATCCTGCCCACTGACCCTTGAGCACAGCCTTTGACACTGTATCCATCCTGACAGAGATCCTGAACTTTTCAGTAGTTATACAGAAGAGGGAATTTCAGCTTGTCAGGGAAGAAAGAGGAACCTGTTGAAATTCTCCCTAATACACAACCGGGAAAAGGACCAAGCAGCCCTCTCCTTGCTTTGCATCAGCCACAGCTGCCCCTATTCTTTCTTATGGAGTGTCATTAAAACATGGGTCACCAACCTTTTATAATTAAAGAGCCAAACTAAGTCAAGTTCAGAGCAAGAGATGAACAGAAGGGTGGGGAGAACAACCGGCAGGCCAGAAATGGTGGTTTAAACCTCCCTCCTGCTGCAGCTCACTGACCCACCTCCCATTTGTTACTGGTGGATCAGGGGATGAGGCCCTGTGTGGTGTAGTGGTCAAGAGTGGCGGACTCTAATCTGGAGAACCGGGTTTGATTCCACACTCCTCCACATGAAGCCAACTGGGTGACCTTGGGTCAGTCACAGCTCTCAGAGCTCTCTCAGCCCCCCAAAATAAGTCTAGCTTGCCAAAAAAAGAGTTAGAACAAGGCTACCAGACAATCTTTGTATCTTCTGCCTAAACAACACACAATGCAAAAGAAGAGGAGGAGGAGGAGGAAGACCGAAGATGACGTGTGGTCTCCAATGAGAGGCAAAATTGGCAGAAATTACTGCAGTCCACCATAAACAGAAATGATTTTCTATAGGAGGAAAGGCATGGTTGGTATAAATTAGGCTTGCCAGGTCCCTGGGCCAATGGCAGGGGGCAGACCAATGTGTGCATAGCAGGCTTGTCAGGCACAGCCTGGCAACCAGCAAAAGGCCAAATGGTCAAGACCGTGGAGCTGCTGTTGGTTATGGCTTGATGGCTTGATGACGGGAATTGCCAGACACTCTATGGTAAAATCATAGAGTATCTGACAATTCCTAGAGAGGAGTGACACCACTTCCAGGTTTTTCCTAGAAGTGATGTCATGCCAGTGCCAGTGCCATTTTTTTAGATTAGTTTTCTCTAGCCAGCCACAGTGGCAGCAGAGAGAAATAGCCAACCAGGCAAGGGGAATGCCCTGTCCCCAGCAGGGTCTTGGCAGAACTAGTGCACAGCCCTAGAAATGTCCACCTATCAACCCCACAACAGGTCGTTAGAATATGGTCACAATCACGAGACAGTATAAATCTACAGTGCAATTTAATTTATCTGAATCAACTGGGGTTACATCCAAAACAGGAGAAAAGTCAAAATATTGATAAATAGAGGGCTATTTATGCATGGCATAATCCAACAAATCTACACATTTTGAGTTCTCATTTAATTTAGTGGGAAAACGATGCAAGTGTCTACATTTCTGTCAATATGATATAAAAGTGCTTGGTTTCAGGTGAATTGGGCCTGTGGTGTTTTGTCAGTAAACAGGGACTTTGTGCCAAAGTTGTTAGTGGTTTGCTAGCCTGGGTTTCCTTGGAAGCTCATAAAGGTGCCTTCTGGAAGACGGTAATGGCAGTCAAGCATCCTATGAGGAAAGCTTTCCCATTGCTACAGATCTTCCCCTGCCACATGCACCCCAAATACTGATAGCAGCTTTGGATAGGCCTGCGAAGGAAAGGAGCTAAGTGATGTCCTAGATTTCTTTGCAACCTGCAGGGGAAATCTGGGACAATTTTCCAGTGATGTGCTTATTCATGGATCAGGAGGCATTTTTTTTATGAAGTGATGACTTCCCTTGCTTGACTGGGAGGGAATAAATTCGTTCTTTATTTCTAATTTATATTACCAGTTCTTTGAAAATTGGAAATTTTTATTTCCAGGCACTCGGCAAGTAGAAAGTGAAAAGCGAGGAGAGGAGCTTGTCTGGGTGTAAGAGCAGGGATGCAGCGGGCACTTTCTGCTTTATCAGTAGGAATTTCAAGTCTTCTCTATTTTCTGCCTGTAATGTGGTATCATCTGCATATCTCAAACTGTTAATGTTCCTTTCTCCAATTTTCACTCCCCTTTCATATAAATGTAATCCGACTTTCCTTTTGACATGTTCTGCATATAGATTGAGCAGATAGGGAGATAAAATACATAAATTAAAGTAATAGAACCAAAACCAGAGTAACTCATTACAATGGTTTAAATTAATTTGCTCTGTCTTTCCAGAATCTCATCATATATGTGTATATTAGAAACTTGTATTGACTGGTACACAATCATATGTTCTTTCCTCCTGTCTATAATATAGTATTGGAATGGCAACTTTGATAATTGATGAGTCCATTGTTGTTTTGTAGATAGATTTTTCGATTGCCAGGTCTGTAAAATTTCCTGTAGTGTTTTTTTTGTTTTGTTTTGTAGCAGCCAGCCTTTTTTTTTTCCAGGAACCCGATAGCTCTGAAATGTTGCCACAGTTGACAACACAAATGCTGATTCTAATACTAAGCGAATTCTGGCACAAACCTTATTCCAAAATTATAACTCCACTGGACAGCTCCACATCAGTGAGGTTTATGACCCATAATTTCCTGTTACAGTATAAAATGGTCTCTCGTGCAACTCCTGAATAGACTGTGTGGCGCACAGCACATTTGCCTTTCCCGTTCCTGTTGGATAAACCTTAGATCCAGGGACAACATTGTTAAGTAATCATGTATCTCATTTATACCTCACCTTTCTCCTCAGTGGGGACCCAAAGCAGCTTACAACATCTTCCCCCTTCTCTATTTTGTCTTCACAACAGCCCTGTGAAGTATTTTTATTTATTTATTTGATTTATATCCCGCCCTCCTCACCTCTCAGCGGGCTCAGTAGATTAAGCTGAGAGTGTGTGACTGGCCCAAAGTCTGCCTAGCAAGCTCCCACGGTAGAGCAGGGATCAAACCTGAGTCTCCCTGATCCTAGTCCAACACTCTTCCCACTATACCACGTTGGCTGTTTATAAAATTATGCACAGGGTGGAGAGAGTTGACAAAGAGAGCTTTTTCTCCCTCTCCCAAAATACTAGAACTTGAGGGCATCCAATGAAGCTGATGGGCAGTAGATTCAGGACAGGCAAAAGGAAATACCTCTTTATGCAGAGAGTGATTAAAACGTAGAATTCGCTGCTGGAGGATGTAGTGATGGCCACAGGCATAGACAGCTTTAAAAGTGGGCTAGATAGATTCATGAAGGATAGGGTTAGTCACCATGGCTAGTAGCCACTGATAACTTCCAGTCAGCCTCTCAGTCCCACTTCCAGGAGGCAACATCAGGGGAAGGCCTGGACCCCTATGCCCTGTTGTTGTCCCTGCAGAGGAACCAGTTGGCCACTGTGTGAGACAGGATGCTTGACTGGATGGACCACTGGTCTGATCCAGTAGGGCTCTTCTTGTGTTCATATGTTCTTATTCTTTTTAATCATAAGATAACAAGAATGCCTTCAAAGCGCCTTACGTGTACCATCTCAAACTTCCTTACAAAGGCCCTGTAAGGTTGATCAGTACTATCATCATCATATTACAAACAGAAGATGAAGGTTGTGAGAGACCACCCAGTGAGGCTGGATTAACACATTGTTGGATATTGTACTGTTGCAGTCATTGTCCTCCTGGGTTTTCCTGTCTGGGCACGAAAATTCACAAGTCGAATGATTACAGAAGTGGAGCATCCAGTGATGTGGGGATCATACCTGAGTTTGTGGCAGAGGTGATACTTGAACTATGAACCTTCAGCTTCACAACACAGCAACTCTGGTTTAATCTGAAATAGCCCTCCTCGATCCACTCTGTTTCTACAGCAAATCTGGCCGTCATTTTAGTGATTTCCACGTTGCTTTACTGTCTTGTTAAAATTCAGGCCGGGGTGGCTTCCCCACCTCCATGCCAGGAAAAGTGTTATGTCTGTTGACCGCCACTGGGCACCAGCGGCATACAGTAAGAGCTTGACTCCAAGAGACAATAGGGTCAAGGATCCTAGACCACCAATAGCCCTCCAATAAGAACTCAGGCGGGAAATTCAAACCCGCCAATAGGACTTTTGGGTGTGTCCTAGGAGTCATAGGCGTAGAGTACGGGTGGGCTTGAGGGCTCGAGCCACCCCCGAAATTTCCCGGGGGGCTCAGCCACCCCTGGCAAAATGGAGCACCTGCCGCCGTGCCTCCCCGGGTCCTTCCGAGGTCCGGCTGCCGCTGCTGGAGAGGGAAGGGGGGGGAGAGAGGCACCGGCAGCAGCAGCTGGCGGGCCTCGGAAGGGCCCGGGGAGGTACGGTGGCTTCGGGGGGGAGAACATCGCCCCAGCGAGTGCATGCGCTAAGGAGCCCCCGCGCCCCCCCCCCGAATTTCCAAAAGTCTACGCCCCTGCTAGGAGTTATATATAGTTGGCCCTCTCAGCCAGTATTGCATGCTTGTTGTGTACTCAATAAACCTATGCTGATCACTACGCCATAGTCCAGGCTTTCCATTCATCGAACTCAGCACACACACAAAAACATCGCCTGTTGAATGTCTCTGTAAGCACAGAAACAGTGACAGTTTGCTCTAGATTAGCAGGGAGACGCTGGTTTGCTTGCGGCTTCCATATCAAGACCTGCTTCGAACAAGAAAGAAATCTTGGCCTTTTTCAGTTCAGGGGAAGTTTTGAGAAAAGTGCAAATGTACATTCCTCCATTCTATTCATTCTGGATGCCGCAACAGCTTGTTTGCCTTTCTGTTTACCGTTACTAGGTATTGGGCTGCTGATGTCAGTCCCTTTCCCGTGGATCTTTTCCCAGTTGCTGCTGCCTTCTCCATCTATCAATTATTCCCTTAGCTGGCTCTTTAATTTCAGGCAAATAATTATAGTATTGTATTTGCAATGCTGTGTGCCATCTGCTAGGCCAAATCGCTCCAGTAAAAGTGAAATCCCTCGGTCTTGGTGATAACTTTTTCATTATTTGTTCCCCCTCTGACTTTTTTTTTTGTAACCATGGCTATAAATTCAGAGACCAATTCTGCTTTCAGCCACACCAGCGTAAATCCAGGCAGGTTTTCCAAACTGTTCTTTGGCATACATTTTCAACACCTTTCTCCAAGTAACTGAGAAATACATGTTAACTTCTATATAATAGACACATTATGAACAACAGATGTCCTAAATCAGAATGCTATGTAAGTGTTACTCAGACTTTTTGATATGATAGCTGGGGCACAAGGATTTATGTCTGGAATAAAAAAATTGGTGGCACACTGCCAGTGCAATCCTAAACAGTTACAGCTTTCTGTAGGGTTACCATGTTTTGAAAAGCCAAAAAGAGGACGTATTTGCCAACTGACTACTTCAAACAAGTGATCACCATGACAAATCTCATCTTAAATACCCCTACTATTTAAGCTGTGATCATTGCTACATACTAGCAGGGGTCCTTTCGTAGAAAAAGAGCTGCAGGAGCTCATTAGCATAACTCATTAGCATAACTCATTAGCATATGCCACATCCCTTGACATCACTGGAAGTGTGTCAGAAAGGAAATGTCAGTTTCAGCCCCATTATACCCTATGGGCCATTGAAATCAATGGCAAAAACTCATAGGGTATATGAGGGGCTGGAGAAAAGGAGATTTGAGGGAGAGGTTCCAAACTTGCAGGGTAGCTACTGGGGCCTCTCCTTGAAATACCCACCAAGTTTCAAGAAGATTGGACTACGGGGTCCAATTCTACGGCCCCCCAAACAGGTTGTCCCATCCCCTCCATTGTTCTCTATGGTGGGAAAAAAATGTTACCTTTTTTCCTACCATAGAGAACAATGGAGGGAATGGGGGCAACCTGTTTGAGGGCCCGTAGAATTGGACCCCCTGGTCCAATCTTCTTGGAACTTGGTGGGTATTTGGGGGAGAGGTCCCAGCAGCTACCCTGCAAGTTTGGAGCCTCTCCCTCAAACCCCCTCTCCTCCAGTCACTTTTAAAGTTGCCACTGAATTTCGGCGGCAATTTGGCAGCAGGCTAAATTAGATCAGAGAATCTGATTCGGCCCATGGCTGCCCTAGTGGCCACTCCTGAGCTGGCAGAGCTTCGCTCCACCTCGCTCTGGCCCCAACAGACCCCTGCGTACTAGGAATATTCATAGAACTATAGAATCACAGTTGGAATTGGCCATACAGGCCATCTAATCCAGCCCCCTGCTCAATGCAGGATCATCAGCCTACAGCATCCCTGACAAGTGTTTGTCCAGCCACTGCTTAAAGACTGCCAGGGAGGGAGAGCTCACCACCTCCCTAGGCAGCTGATTCCACTGCTGCACAACTCTTACTGTCAAAAAGTTTTCCCTAAGATCCAGCCGGTACCTAGCAGTTCGAAAGCAAGAAATTGCAAGTAGATAAATAGGTACCGCTTCGGTGGGAAGGTAACAGTGTTCCGTGTGCCTCGGTGTCTAGACATGCTGGCCACATGAACATGGAAATGTCTTCGGACAGCGCTGGCTCCTCGGCTTGGAAACAGAAATGAGCACCGCCCCCTAGAGTCGGATTCAACTGGCTTTCGAGCAAGGGAAACCTTTACCTTTATATAAAGCTTTCAAACTCACAAACTAACTGCTGGCTTTTTCACAGTTCTGGATTATGTTTGTCAAGGCTGTCCTTGCGTGTCAAATCATGCGAATGTTGCCCCTGTTCAGACAATACTGCAACAATGCAATTAGGAGTATCGCAGGTAAAGCATACTCCTGATACACGTGGTTGCCAGGCTACTGGAGTATAACGTCTGAAAAGGGCTTGTGATGAATTTGTGTTGCTAAGTTTTGATTTAGGAATAAACTAGCAGAAGAATTATATGTATTTAGTGTGTGTGAATACCCACTTATCCTGCTTTTCCTGCTGAAATATAGCAGTATATAAGACAGTAATGGAGCTCGTATTGTGGGACAATCATTTATGGCACAACATGGAATAAGCTGTGAAAACCCTGGGAAGCAACTGGCCACAATAAGTTTGATGCTGGTGTGGAGTGGGATGGATATGAAGCAGAATCGCTGAGCAATTAATACAATACAATACAGCCTTCTCCTCCTCACTCCCCTGAGAAATGGCGAGTTGAGAAAAGGAAGTAATCGACCACATCTCACCTCAACACGTCTTATTCTCCTGTTTCCAGGAGGATGACAAAGGTTTGTCGCCTACGCTTCCCTGCATAGGAACGTTCCCAAATAAACATGAGGAGCCATAGAGACAGAGCACTTTGAGGGTCTGTGATTCACTTATTGCTGCCTGAAGGTCATGCAACTTGCACAGGAGTAGGCTGGGCCATTGTTCCTGATCAGGTGGGAACCTTAGGAGGACCATCCAGGTTTGCCTTGACATTTTGCTTCGGGCAAAATTTGTGGGCAATTCTAGTCCCAAGTATTAGCAAGTTTAGAAGAAGAAGAGGAGGAGGAGATTGGATTTATACCCCGCCCTTCACTTGTAGTCTCAGAGTGGCTTACAGTCTCCTTTCCCTTCCCCTCCCCACAACAGACACCCTGTGAGGTAGGTGGGGCTGAGAGAGTTCTGAGACAACTGTCCTTGAGAGAACAGCTGGTACAGAGCTATGGCTTGCCCAAGGTCATCCAGCAGGTGCATGTGGAGGAGTGAGGAATCAAACCCGGTTCTCCCAGATTAGAGTCCGCACACTTAACCACTACACCAAACTGGCTCTCCAAACCCAACCCCATAAAGCTAGCCATGATCTCATGAGATTTCAGTTACCGGTTCTTAAAGTTGCGACCTGTGTCTTTGTTTCTCCAGTGGGAAGGTATGAGCCTTTGTCGTCATTGCCTTTATGTTGCCACCACAGTAAAAGCTAATTTAGTGAGGGAAATTTATTTATTTAATTAATTATTTTGATTTCATAGCAGGGCTCAGGGCAGGTTACAATGACAAATATATATAACTAATTTTAAGCAATTAAAACATAATTACTCTGTATTAAAAAAAAACATGCAAAGCATCAGATGATACAACTCAGGATGGTGGTCAGGTACAAATTAGTAAGTGCTCCCAAAAAGACTATCTGTATATGTGCTCAAAGATGAAACCAGATACTGGGCAAGTGGACAAAAAGCCACAAAACAGTAGCACAAAATAAAATGTCACAAAGCAAGGTAGGATAGGGGAGACCAATGTAGTTGGACCTGCACTGCCTCAACCATAGACCTGGCAGAACATCTTCAGAAATGCAACAAATCCTGCACTGCCCTGATCTCACTTTTTTAAATATAACTTTATTTGTTGTCTTATACAGAATGAACAGTAACCCTGATCTCACTTGGGGAAGTGTTCCACACCAGGCCACAGCCAGAGCTGAAAAGCCGTGGTCTCTGGTCAAGGCTAAGCAGACGTCCTTTAGGACGGGGACCACCATCAGATGTTGATCTATAGAGCATAAAGTTCTTTGGGGGACATACAGGGAGAGACAGTCCTGAAGATATCTTGGGCCCAGACCACACAGGGCTTTAAAAGTTAACACTATAACCTTGAACTTGAACAATCCAACAAAGTAGCTGAAATGAAGAAGGGGAAGAAGAAGAAGAAGAAGAAGGGATTGGATTTATATCCCGCCCTTCACTTATAGTCTCAGAGTGTCTTACAATCCCCTTTCCCTTCCCCTCCCCACAACAGACACCCTGTGAGGTAGGTGGGGCTGAGAGAGCTCTTTCCAGAGCTGCCCTTGAGAGATCAGCTCTGACAGAACTATGGCTTTCCCAAGGTTATCCAGCAGGTGCAAGTGGAGGAGTTGGGGAATCAAACCCAGTTCTCCCAGATTAGAGTCCGCGCACTTAACCACTACACCAGACTGTTGCAAGCTGAATTCAGGCAGCAGCTATAACGAGGGCAGTTGTAACCGAGATTTTATGCCAAGGAAGAAGAAGGAGAGTTGGGTTTTATACCCCACTTTTCTCTACCTGAAGGAGTCTCAGGGTGACTTAAAATCACCTTCCCTTCCTCTCCTTGTGAGTAGACGGGGCTGAGAGAGCTCTCAGAGAGCTGTGACTGACTCAAGGTCACCCATCTGGCTGCATGTGAAGGAGTGGGAAATCAAACCTGGTTCTCCAAATTAGAGTCCATTGCCCTTAACCACTACAACACACACAAATGACAAAACGACACCAAGGTGTTTGTAGGGGGAGTGCGGAAGAGTGGGGGGAGCAGGAGCTTCCTGTGCCCATGAAGCTGGCACGGCTTTTAAGAGGATGAATCAAAAGCAACCCAAGGGAGAGGCTGAAGATTGTCATCCTTCCTGCCTCTATTTTTTTACAAATCTAACATCCCAGGATATAAAGGTTAGAAGGAACTGCAGCATCTCAGTAGCTCGGCACCTCCTTCCAGCTTTCCTTGAAGACCTCTTCTTTCAAACTGTTGTGATTTCTCTGCAAGCCTGAACGTTCCCCCTGGTTTGTAGGATCACGTCTCCTTTCTGTATCAGGCTACGCTGTGCAATTTAAAAACAAAAATAAAAAAAATCTGCGCTGTGGGGCCACGTTCAGAGTTCGATAGATGGTTGGAGACGAACCAGAGAGAAACAAATGGGGCCGCCACCATCCTGTGTAGTTTGTGTCTTTTATAACAATAATAAGGGAAGACAGTTCATCAGTCCTTGCTGCCATAAAGCTCCTCTGCCTCTTTTGTTTCCACTGTGACTGTTGATTTAGCTGGTTTCCTCATCCTCGGTTACTGCCGCAGGCTTTGATATAGAAATCCTGGACTCGCGTCTACTGTTAATCAGTTAATGCTGTATTTTTGATGCTGTGAAGGACTTTAGACTCCAAGCAATCTACAAAGAAACATACAAGTCATGTAATTTGACAAATTATTAGGGTTCAGATTAGAGTTATTAGGGTTAAGGTTAGGTTTATTAGATTTACCTTTAGGGGTATTAGGGTTAGGGTATTTGGATAAGGGTTAGGGTTCTTAGGGTTAGGGTTGCTAGAATTAGGGTTAGGGTTATTAGGGTTAGGGTTGGTAGGGAAAGGGTAATCAGGGTTAGCATTAGGGTTGTTAGGGTTAGAGTTAGGGTTGCTAGGGTTAGGGTTGCTAGGGTTAGGGTTGCTAGGGTTATGGTTAGGGTTATTAGGGTTAGGGTTGCTAGGGTTGCTAGGGTTGGGGTAAGGGCTAGCATTAGCGTTAGCTGAGGGTTTGGGTTAGGGTTAGATTAGGGGTAGGGGTAGGGTAAGGGATAGGGTTAGGGTTAGGGTTAGGGTTAAAGTTAGCATGAGGTTTAGCGATAGGATTAGCATTACTTTAGAGTTAAGTTAGGGTTAGTGTTAGGGTTAGCTTAGGGTTAGGGTTGCTAGCATTAGGGTTAGGGTTGCTACGGTTAGGGTTACTAGCATTAGGGTTAGGGTTAGGGTTAGGGTTGCTAGTGTTAGGGTTTCTAGGGTTAGGGTTGCTAGAGTTAGGGTTATGAGGGTTAGGGTTGCTAGGGATAGGGTGAGGGTTCCTGGGGTTAGGGTTATTACGGTTGGGGTTAGGGTTGCTAGAGCTAGGGTTATGAAGGTTAGGGTTAGGGTTGCAAGGACTAGAGTTGCTAGAGTTAGGGTTAGGGTTGTCTCAGTGCACAGTTCTAATCCATTTCCCTGTAGAAAAGTAACGGCTACCCCTTCATCTCTTTGAGATGAGCCATCCCAAACCAGAGACTTTTCATCTCCTGTCGGCTTTCCCTCAATATTCAGTTTAAAAACTGCTCTGCCACCTTTTTGATTTTAAGCACCAGCAGCCTGGTTCCTTCTCAGGACAAGTGGAGACCGTCTCTCTTGTACAGCTCCCTCTTGTTCCAAAAAGCATCCCAGTGCCTAACAAACTTGAACGCTTCCCCCCTACACCATCGCCTCATCCATGCATTGAGACTCCTGATCTGTGCCTGTCTCTCCAGCCCTGCGCATGGAACAGGTAGCACTTTTGAGAATGCTACTTTGGAGGTCATGGCCTTGAGTCTCCTGCCTAGCAGCCTAAATTTTTCCTACAGGACCTCACAACTGCATTTCCCCACATCATTGGTGCCAACATGTACCACGACCACTGGCTCCTCCCCAGCACTATCTACCAGCCTATCTAGAACAAATGTAATGTCCACTACCTTCACACCAGGCAGGCAAGTCACCATACGGTCAGTATGTGGTTTTGCCACCCAGCTGTCTACCTGCCTAAGGATCGAATCCCCAACTACCAAGAGCCCCCCTCCCTCCCTGCCCAGGGATGGTTGTTTGTGTTAGGGTTAGGAGTGCTAGGGTTAGGGTTATTAGAGTTAGGGTTGCTAGGGTTAGGGTTATTAGGGTTAGGGTTGCTAGGGTTGGGGTTATTAGGATTAGGGTTTGGGTTTTTAGGGTTAAAGTTATGGTTAATAGGGTAAGGGTTAACATTATTAGGGATAGGGTTATTAGGGTTAGGATTAGTGTTTTTAGGGTTGGGGTAGGGTAAGGATTGCTAGGGTTATGGTTATATTTAGGATTAAAGCTAACTATTTAACTAAATATATATTTAGGATTAAAGCTTAACTATAATCTTAACAAAACCCTAACTCAAACCTTAACCCTAGCCCTAAACAAACACCAACCTAAACCCTTAATCCAAACCCTAAAGCTAACCCTAAACAAATGCTAACCCTAACCGAACCCTAACCAACCCTAACTACAACTCTAAACTAATGTTATCTTTAACCCTTACCCTAAATCCTAACTCTAACCCTCATGGCTGTATTATCCATAAGGCTGACTAGGCTGAAGCCTAGAGGCTCAGCAGGGACTAGGGACACATCTCTTTTTTTTTTTGCTGAGGCCCTGTTATTTTATCTTCACGGACTGTGTTATGTATTGACCATGCGGTCGCCATGTGCTCCCGTAATGGCGGCCGCCATGTGGCCAGAGCACATGGCCAAGAAACTACCTGAGCTTCAGCCAGGTAGAACAAAGGCCAGATGGATTCAAACCGGCCACCAATCATGTACCTAGGTTCCTCCCAGGGAACCTATGAGATGTAAATAGACTGATAATAGCCTATCAGGCCAGTTGGGTGAGGTCAGGGGATTGTCCCTGACCAGCATAAAAGGAGGGCTTCGAGCCCTGGGTTGTATGCTTCATCCGGACCAGCAATAAAGATCTAGCTGTTTCACTGTTCCATGGACTCCCGACTCCAATACTTATCAGACTGTAAGCCTGTAAAGTCGCCAGAGGGCCCCTGAAATACCTGAAAGCCTAGGGACCCAGGCATACGACCTGTCTGCAAACTGTTTCTCCAAAAAAGAAAAATTAAGCTGCAGGCTTCATCCATCATTGACTCCTTTTCCTGGTCCTCTGGTGTATCAGCAGCTTCTTGCCACGTCATTCATGCAGTACATCCCTCTGTTTCCCCTGCTCACCGCAAGCACTTTTCAATCCGTGCATGCCATTAAGTGCTGTCAGAAATAGAACAAACCGGGCAGATCGCACTCTGTTATTTCTCACACTGCTGCAAGATCAAGGGACAAGGTCAAGAGATTTCTCTCTTCGTCGGAGAGGAAAGGAAAGAAGGAGGCTTGGTGAAACTCTGCTGCAAATCAGCAGCCATGCAGCTAGAGGAACACTCAAGGGATCCCTGAGGCACATTGGAAACACAACTGGGATCTTCTGCAGTCTGATTTTCATCACTTGTGTGTTCCTATTGCTTCGGGGTGTCCCCCAATGTGTATTGTTCTCTCTAGTAGCCCCAGAGGGAGCAAAACACATGTGGAAAGGGGGAGGGGGAAACCCAAAGCAATAGGGACACACGAGTGACAAAAATGAGAATGCGGAAGAGCATCATGTTTATTGTGGCATGTGCTTGTGTAGACTAGAGCTTATTCTGTCAAGTGCATCATGTCTGCAAGTTGGTAAATAGAGAGAGGGGAAAATCTGTTAGGGTTTTGCAATTAAGTCTCTTGTTATAATCTCAGTTGTCATCATTACTGGAAGATGGAGCACTTCCCAGCAGCCCTCCCCCACCCCCAACAATATCACAGTATTCCTGATGTTTGGGATCGGTGATCAAATTCTCCAAGCATGTCATTTTGCTGTGGGGAAGCCTTAGGTTAGAGTCATGATCCTGGCACAACTCTTCCCCCTCCCTGCACTGTTACCCTAATAGGAAACAGCTCCTCCAGGTTGTCGTAAAAGGGGTGGAAACTCATGCATGATATGACTTACTGGGACATGTAACAGTGCTGGGGAAGTAGGGTTGCCAAACTCCAGGTGGGCCTGGAGATATCCCAGTTCCCCATGGAGAAAATAGTTGCTTTGGGTGGGGGACTCTGTGGCATTATAAGCCCACTGAGGCCACTCCCCTCTCCAAACCCCACCCTGCCCAAGCTCCACCCCCAAATCTCTAGGAATTTCCCAAGCTGGAGTTGGCACCTCTATGGGGAAGGCAGATGTGACTGGGGAATCAATGTGGGGGCAAGGCCTGTGATAGCTTGCACAAAAAAGCTATCTTTTTTAAAATGCTGCTCGTGTCAGAGACTCAGGGAGCTCAAGAGTTAACCTCTGAAGAGAAGAGCTTATGTGATTGGCTGCTGTACTCACTCTCTGATTGGCCAGCATCAGCTGAGAGAGGAAATGAAACAGCTGATCTGGAGGGGAAAGTTTCATTTGCCTTTTGAGACACTTTTGGTCTTTGTCTGAAATCTAATGTCTGGGTCAGTAGCCAGAGGGTATGGCTTCTGAGGGAAGAGACATTTGGGAGTCAGTGGTTTTGGTCAGGGAACTGTCATAATAGTACTTCTTTAGATGGAAGAATAAGGACCCCATTGTCTTAAATATATTAGAGCTCCTCTGAGGGAAAATTTAAATTCTCAGTCAAGAAAGCTGCAGAGCAGCTTTATACAGACAACAGATACTGGAGAAGGATTTGGCAGAAGGTCTGAGTAGTTAAAGAGGACTCTCATACAAGCCAAATTGTAAAAGGAGAATAACGTCCTGCCAGTGAAAGGGGTTTTGAAGAGAACTCTGGTCTGTGATAAAGGGGAGAAGCTTAGACACCTCTGGAGTGAGTAAAAAACTGTAATATCTAATGGGAAAACCTAAATCTCTGAAGGGAGAACTAAGACAACACTATTCTCTAAGAAACTGTTTTCAAGATTCTGTGTAACAGCTGAAATATATAATAAGCAAAAACCTGTCACTGAAAAGAACTTGAAATTCAGAAATTAAGTTTCAACAGCACTCTCTTGAATGTTCAAAAGCCTCAGTTCTGTATATATTAGAAAGTTTTATCTCAGCAACCTCTATACCTTGAATTTATATATTCCCTGCCTGTTTAATAAAATCTTTATTCTTTTTTTGAAAGTTAATCTGCCTCAAGTGCCATTTTACAGGGGTTTATAAAAAAGGACAGCTTGTGTGTGTCCCTCAAGTTCCTGTACTGGGTTTAAAGCTTAAACAAATACTTGTGACATGGTGGGACAATTTAAGCTTATCAAATAAAGAAGAAATACATGCTACTGACGGGCGGCTCAGTCACTGAGGGGAACTAAAAATATTTTTTGGCGGGAAAATCTGCCTGGGTGTTGGGAAAGAGACAGGGGTCTGTCATACATTCCTTTCCCCCAAATGCTGTATCTCAGTACTTATTTTTCCCTCCAGCTGATTTGATCATAGACCCATGCGATCACATGCATTTTGCCCCTCCCTGAGTCTGAATGCTTAAAAAGAATTAAGGTGTTTCTCCAATTTTTTTTAAGGCTTCATTTTAAGGCCTAGGTCAGAGGCACGGCTGCCCTTTTTGGACTGTTTTTAAAGGGAGCAAGGAGGACTGACTAGTTCACTTTTAGGTTTGAACAAGTAGAGCAAAGAAGGGTAAAAAGAAGCTGCAGAGGCAACAGAGGTAGAGGCTGCTGTCCCCTGAAATTCTCTACTTGAGGCCATTGCCTGACTCCATGACAGAGCCCGCCCTGCTCTGTAGGCACACAGGTGAGAACTCTAGTTAGTGGGAAGTGGCTGAAGTTTTTATAGGGTTGCCAGGCCACAGTTGGCAATCCCTGGAAGCATTTAGGGGGTGAAGGCTGGAATGCCAGAGTCACACCAGCATGCTGATTTCCAGTGGAAACCGAAAGTGACATTGTGGGATGCTCTAGCATTTTGCAAAAACTCTTATAATAAAACTAAATGGCGGTATGGGAGAAATATGATTTCTCTTCTTCCATAAGACATCCAGTTTCCAGTACTAGTACAGCACATTAAATATAACCTCATGTTGTTGTTGTGTTCCCTGAGATGGATAGGTAATTTTTTTTAATGGAGCAGGTACAGGTTTTGAGTGTGGTTCTGGGCTGTTGTCGTCGTTGCTTTTTACAGTTCTTCTGGAAGACACTCTTGGGCCTTTTCTAAATACCTTTTATAAATAAAGAATTGCAGATTGAGATTTTCCATAAGTGCCAGTGGGTGGTCATATCTCCCTTCAGGGAACTCACAGGAAAATGTCCTTGGGGGCCACTGACATTGCCTGTTAGAGGGCTGCCAGTGGCCCAGATCAGGCAGCTTTGCCAGGGTCAAGTATCTCAGACCATCAGCAATGGTAATTGGTGCCAGTTTACCAGCTGTGTTTCCCCACACTGCTGCCAGTTTTCAGGAGGAAGCCCTGGATGAGTAACTACCTACTACTTGTACCACTCAGCTAAATGGCCCCTGCAGCGCTCTTTTGTAGTGCTATGGGGACCAATCAGCTTGGCTTGTTCCGGAGCCATCGTCACTCCCCAGTCTGCTGCTGTCTCTGTTGGTCAAAGTCTGTAGTCTGCAGTGCAGTTGGTCAGTGCAGTCTGCAAGATGGACTCTTCTCCCACCTGCTGCTCGTGGCCAGGGGGCAGATGGCAACCCTAAGGTAAACCAAACTATTTGGGCATTGAAGCACAATGTGTATATATATATATATTTCCTGTTATGGGCAAATCTATGCTATTAACTTAAATCTGTCTGAAATTGGTTTAAATGACCTTGTCTGTGCCATAGATTGTCCAGGGCTGCAGCCTCTCAGGCACTTAGAGATTTCATTGGGAAAGTCCACAGCGTTCTTAAATCCCTTCCTTTGAAATCAACAGGATTTAGAAGTAGTTAACTTGGCTGGATAGTGCTCAGATTAAACTAATCCTGTTTGGAACTTCAGAGTCATTTCCCACATCAGTTACACCCACCCCCGATGTGTAATTTTCTAATACAGTTCCATTTCGAGCGCCTCCTTAAAATTATTAGCCTGTGGTGCTAAATTATGAATGCCATTAGTTAATGTTCATCCCCTCCGTATGGTGCTTCTTGCAGATACCTTCCATAAACCAGCCTATAATTTTGTCAATATAAATATCTTAGTACTCTGTGGGTAGCAATTAACCTTTCCCCCAAAAGCTCATTTATCACATTAGGTTGCCTGCCGAACAAAACATCTAGAGCGTGCTGTTTTCAAATAATTCCTAACTTTAACAGCGACAGAGATCTGCAGTATACCATAATCACTGAGCACAATCTACAGAAGTTCAGCATGCTCACATCTCATTGATTTCACCATCAAGTATTGAAGTCCTGTTGACTCAATGGAGCATGAACGCGTTTAACCATCTCTGGATTGTGCCTGCTAACTGTATGCCATCACAATGTAACAAGAGTGGGAAACTGGATGTCTTATGGAAGAAGAGAAATCATATTTCTCCCATACCGCCATCTCCACTCTAGTGCCCCATAACCACTTCACCTCTCCCCCCTTCCTTTCAGTCTTCTTGCTGATCGTCACGGCCTGTTCCTTGTCCTTCTTCTGATCCTGATGGCTGCTGGATTTTGGGCTACTCTGCCACTAAAACTCTATCAATTTCTTCCTTTCCCCCAATGTTCAGATGCTAGAGGTAACAATTCTGGGGGAGGGATCATCCCCAAATTAATCTCTTTCTTTATAAAGAGGGGGAGAGAGTTAGATTTTTCTACAAAGCTGGGGTCCCCCCAGGTTTGTAGAACCTTTTATTGAAGTTGTGGCTTGCCCTGTTGTGAAGACTGGGCTATGTGAAGGATGCAAGGGGAACTGTGCTGTTTTTTTTGTTACAAAATAAAACAAAAGTCAAACGGCAACTTAAAGACTAACAACTTGGGTTGCCAACTTCCAGGTGGTGGCAGGAGATCTCCCAAAATTACAACTGGTCTCCAGGTGACAGAGATCAGTTCCCATGGAGAAAATTGCTGCTTTGGAAGTTGGTCTCTCTGACATTATATCCTGCTGAAGTCCCTCCCCAAACTGCACCCTCCCCTGGTTCTACCTCCAAAGTCTCCAGGAACATTTATTTCAAGATGAGTTTTGTGAGTCACTGCTCACTTCATCAGATATGTGAAGGAAAATCATGCTGGGAATTCTTCTAATGCAGAAGATTAGACTTGAGGGAAAGCAGGAGTCCAGTGTGAATTCCATCGTGAACCTTTCAAGTGTAAATTCTCAGTGTAAAAGGATGAGGAAGGAGCTCAGGTCGAAAGGGTAGGTGTGAATCCCATCATATATCAACAGAGTTAGCAGTTACACACAGTGGATGATGAGAGAGATCAGAGGTTTGAACAGATAAGCAAAGTGATAAAGGAGGATAAATAAAGTGTGTAACTACTTATGGAAAAGTAGTTTATGTACACGAGGGTCAGCCCTTTATTAGGCATTGTGATCTTTTTTTAGAACTCTGGTCTTCTATCTATGGGCTCAGGACTCTCTTGCTAGGTTGTGAGCCCCTCTAGTTGCTTTTTGGAAGGATCTGCTGCTAGTGTGCATGTGTAGAAAGCAAAGGTGTGAGGTGAGGTGCCTCAGCAGAGTAGAGGGTTCCTTTATAGCCCTCCATTGCCCTCACTTCCCCTCAGCTGCTCTTTCAGTGTTCTGCACCACAAGCGTAGGGGAGGAGTGCTAGATATCTAGCAGGGGCAGAGAGAGACCAGACAGTGCTGAGCAAGATCAAAGAGAGCTTTTGCAGGGAGAAGGAACCCTGAGGAATTTCTTAGGCAGCCTACCAAGTCCTGATCCCTAAGGGTACAATCGGTTCACTCTTATACACATAAGCAGGGCTCATTTTGTAGCAGGAGCTCCTTTGCATATTAGGCCAAACAATGTAGCCAATCCTCCAAGAGCTTACAGAACTCTTCTTACAGGGGCTACTGTAAGCTCTTGGAGGATTGGCTACATCAGGGGTGTGTGGCCTAATATGCAGAGGAGCTCCTGCTACGAAATGAGCCCTGCATGTGACATAAGATTGACTGCTTTTTGCGTTACTTACCTTCTCCTTTCATTCTCTGTCAGGCTTTTTCTAAGGTGTTTTTCCCAACCACACTATTGTATAATTATTAAGTTCTTTGGGGTAAATTCCTTTTGACATATAAAATATTACATTGACATGTAAAATATCACAACTGTTAGAGAGATGGAAAGAGAGTGAATCCAGTAAATCATAAATGTAAATGGTACAGTGATCTGTAGGGTCACCATCTTTCCCCCTGATCATTGTGACATGCTCTAGAAAGGTGAATCAATTCATAAGTGAACTACCCTAACACCTTTTGATCTGCTATTTTGTGACAGTTTTGGGGACTTACTTACAAGCTGTGCAGAACCCATAAGGTTGGGAATCTGAAATGTAAGGTATGAACCAGGCATTTCCATTTTAACTTACATGCAGCATAATATAGTTGAGTATATTCTTATGAAAACCTTTCGGATTTTCATTGTCTGAAAACTTATTTTCATTGTCTAATTAATAGCATGCTGTTTCACATCGTACTGCCTCAGTTTTGCATGCTTAACCATTGTTTGGCTCTAAAGCGCTTTCTCCTCACAAAATTCCTGATTTCTGAAGAAGCACGTGACGATGCGACTCGCAGTTTAGAGCTGTTTCAAAGCATGAGATCATTGTTTTCCTTGCAGCAAATAATGGAATGGGGAGGGGGCAAAGGGTTTTTTTTTTCAGCTGTGCAAGCATGGAATGAAGTGCTCAAGCTATCGTGGAAGAAAATGCAGAGGAAACAGCAAAATAATTGTGACGGCAGTTGGGATTCCACCTCCCAGCTTTGTACAATAAAACAGGTGTTTTTGTCAAGGATTGTGGGATTTTCCAGTGTACAGTGGGATCAACACTTCCTCCCTTGAATGCTTGCAGAATGAGTCGTCAATCAAATGTCAAGCACAGTTTCTTCGTTTTGTCACATTTTGATTGCACTGCAAACCTCCGCAGATGTGTTATTTTGCTTGGTAGGGTTTTTGTTTTTTACAATCTTAGCCAAAGGTTAAGGTCGTTCTAAAAGGTCACCATAAAATCTTGATGGACTGAAAGCACTCTCCGGTCATATCTGCACTGCAGACTTTATACTGCTTGAACATTTGTTCCCTGTTTTCAGGGAAGACTGGGAATTGTAGTTCTGCCAGAGAAGGCAGGGATCTCTTACAGATGATCCTCGGTGACTCACTTAACAACAATTCCCAGGATTTTTTGGGGAGAGCCATCACATAGTAGTACTAGTATAAATCCAATACGTTAGTGTAGCTGTCACATGACTGTCTTATGTTTGTTATTTCCTTTGAATCTATCCAGTTGTGCAGAGGGAACCTGTAAATACTACCACTAAATCAAGTTAGGAAGCATTCCGACTGCTTTTCCAGATGTCAGTTCTTCTGTCCAACTGCAGTTTTATTACTTATGCTTTTACTAAGAGTGCAATCTTCTACAGAGTTACTCCATGGGCTTAGACAGGAGTCACTACATATGGTTGCACTGTAAAGCACTTTTCCCAGTCCCAAGGTGCAGGTGAAAGATGCAGTACAGCGTTATTGTTCATGCTAAGCAGGTCTGGACAGTGCCTGAATGGCAGATCTCTTCAGAACCCAATTACAGCATAATGGACAAAAGTGTGATCCCTAATCAAGGCACAAAATGGCTGCCGCTGGGACAGGGACCAGCCACAAAATGTTGGGAGGTTCTAAGTTAAAGGTCCTACAGTGGTGGAAGCAGCTGTTTCCAAACGGGAGCTCACAGGAGACATAATGGTAATGCTTCCTGAGCTCTTCTGGAGCACTTCTGCCTCCAATGAAGGGGAGGAAAGCCAGGACTGGCTCTTTGGTTTGAGGAACAAGGAAGAAGACACTTGGGAACTCATTGGTGGGTGCCATGTTGAGTATCATTAGCTTATGGGGACCAAAGGCCACTCTTAAGAGTGGTGTAGAAAAAGGAAAAATTTTTTTGCAGGTATAGCTTATCACGGAGGAAAGAGAAAAGCTAAAGCTACTGAAATTCTTCTTTATAACAAGCAGCAGGGCATACACAGCCGAGGCTATTAGCGATGTTTTTAAAATGTTACTATTGTACATACTTGCTCATATAGTCATAGGGTTGCCAGTCCCCAGGTCCCAGTGTGGGTTCCTCCAATTTTTGAGGCTTTGGCTTGCTGCCAGCTGGCCAGCAGCAGAAACCCCACCCCCAAACAGGGATGTCCCACCAGGGATGTCACGTGAGGGCGCTCTGGTTTGAGGGCAAAACTCTATGGTTTGTAGCTGGTTTTACTTCCAAGTGATGTCATGGCATCAGGGACGCCCCAGAACACCCCCAAATTCTCACGCTGGTGCAACAAGGGGACCTGGCAACCCTATATATTCAAAATGGGAATCTTTGTATCCACTCCTGCATCTCTAGGAAGTAAATCCCTGAAAAGAGGGTGGGGTAGAGGCATCTTGGCACCAATGATTCTGCATATAAATACACACTCGGGGACATAAAATGTGTTGTGCTTAGTTCCTGCCCTTTCTAAGTACATCCATTCTTATTACAGACATTGTTGAATGTGTTGGAATTGCAGCTAAATTCACATGGATTAAGCACAAAAGAACTACTCTTTGGGTGCGTTCACATGGGCAGCTAATCCCGCCATTGGCCCAGTTGTAATTTGATCTAGATCTTTTAGATCCAGCATTGCACAACCAGACAGCTCCACCATGAATCGCTTTACCGCGTGTGACTCTGTGGTGGATTGTCTAAACGGCATCCACCTTAAGGAGCCATGCGATCGACTTTTTTAATTAAAAAAAAATCCTGTTTGCACATGCACATATGTGCCTGACTGTCTACTTGTTTTTCCACGCATGCGTGGACTTAAATGGTAAAAGCACTGCCAGCGGTACCTTCTTCTAGATACCATTTCAGTTAATAAAGTTGATAAAGTTCACGGGACCGTCAGAAACATAAAATTGTCCAGTTCGTTTGAGCAGAGCACTGCGGATGTCGCATGTTTAAGCGGTTATGTGTGCATCACAAAGACTTTTTAAAAATGGCAGCCATTCGGGATGGTCTGGAGACCATCCCTACAGGCTGATTGCACACTGGTGGAATGACCTGATGGGGGAAAGTCCGCCATTGGCCCATCAGCCAGCTTAGGGCTGGACGTTTAACCACTATCTTTTAAGTACAGATCCCCGACAAGGATCAACAAGCTAGTCACGGAAGCAGCACGATTCCCAGATATTGTGATCTGGACCTGCCCTTTAAATCCTCCAGGCACTCATGCCTGGTGTGGCTCAAAAGAGCCATATGAATGTGACCTTTATTTTTCTTTATGTCATCTACCTACTATCACAGTCTGCTTCAGAAACCGCTGCAAGACTGGCGATTGCAAAGTAAAGTATAACGTTTGGCAAGCAGAGAACAACCCTTCAGCGATGGATGGGTGGGTGGTTGAGAGTTTGCGCAGCAATCCTTGGTGCGAAATGTTACAAGTACACACAGTGGCATTACTTTATTTTTAACTGAAATATCAGAGGGTGCATACCCCATTCACTGTTGCTCAGTAACATTGGTACATAATGTTATCCCATTGCTGAGGACATTTTACACTGTGTCAGTTTTATTATCAGAGAGAGAGAAAATCTATTTTTAGCTACACAGGCTGTTTTTATTGACCTAGAATGACTCTCTTCCCAAAGTTCTACTTTACTTTTAAAGTCAGTCTAGAAACTGGCTGCAGAGCAGGCCGGTATTCTTTTCATTAAGCATTCAAGGTCTGATTTAATACTCAGGACTAGCCTTACTAGAACTGTAAGTAGATTCAGGTGGGTAGCAGTGTTGGTCTGAAGCAACAGAACAAAGTTTGAGTCCAGTGGCACTTTTAAGACCAACAAAGTTTAATTCTGAGCATAAGCTTTCATGTGCATGCACACTTCTTCAGATAAGTGTGCATGCAGACAAAAGCTTATACCCAGAATTAAACTTCATTGATCTTAAAAGTGCCACTGGACTCAAACTTTGTTCTAGAAGTGTTGTCCTACAGAGCTTTTTCCTGAATTTGTAGCAAAGGAAATTGGGGGAGGGGGGTTTTCCCTGCAAAGGGAAATCATTTCATTAACTATTAAAATATGTGTAAAGAGGGCTGGGAAAACAGCCATTATTAAAATTAGACTGGGGAGCTGTTTGGGAATTCCAGAGTGTTGGAGACAGAGTTTCATTGAAGGACTATCTCCTCATAGGGTTGCCAGTTAGTGGCTGGAGATCTCCTGGAATTACAGCAGGTTTCCAGATTACAGATACGAGTTCACCTGGAGAAAATGGCTGCTTTGGAAGTTGCTCTATGGCATTATACCCCACTGAGATCCCTCCCCTTACCCAAACTCTGCCCTCCTCAAGCTCCACCCTCAAAATCTCCAGGAACTTCCTAAGCCAGAGTCGACAACACTACATACTATCCATCCCACCAGTTAATATCTGCCTCTCACACCCTGCTCCCTATGCCCCCCTCTTTCATAAGTGAGGTGGATGGTGACTAGAGACAGGGCATTTTCTGTGTTGGCACCTCAGCTGTGGAACACCCTCTTCCTTGAAGCTAACCTGGTGACTACTTTACTTTCTTCGAGGCACCAGGCCAACGTCCATCTTTTTACTGGGGGATTTAATGATGGGCTTTATCTTCCCAGCTTCTTAATGGTCTACTTCTGGTCTGAGGTATGTTTTAATGGCTTGATGCTTTTTATACCAATAACTTTTTTATTTTAATTACAAGCCACCTTGAACAGGACTCTGATGAAGTGGCAAGGAAATCACTTGTGTAAATAATTAATTAACAACTATTGGGCTACCAGCCAAGACATTTGCTGCTAGACCTCCAAATGCCCAATTCACCTGTAGATAGAGGAGGAGGAGGAGATTAGATTTATACCCCACACTTCACTACGCAAAGGAGTCTCAGAGCAGCTTAGAAATTCCTTTCCCTTCCTCTCCCCACAACAGACACCCTGTGAGGTCGGTGGAGCTGAGAGAGCTCTGACAGAAACGGCTCTTTTTCAAGAACAGCTGTGCCAGGACTATGGATTGCCTGAGGTAATCCAGCAGGTGCAAGTGGAAGAGTGGGGAATCAAACCCAGTTCCCCAGATTAGAGTCAGTGCACTTAACCACTGCACCAAGAAGCATGCTAAAATACCATCAGACTCCAATGTTCTCTCTCTCCCAAATGAAACAGTTCCTTAAAACCTGCCTAGAATTTCACACTTTGTGAATGCAAAACCATGTTTGCATGCCAAGGCCACATTTTAAGCTGCAAGCTTAGTTTCTCGCCCATATGGGCGGAAGAAATAAACTGTGCTAACTTTCAGGAATTAGAAAATGAGCACCGATACCCCTTCCTGCATGTATAATCTCCACGAACGTTGTTGGCACCTGTGGAGAGGCAGGAGGCCACGTGTAGGTAAGAGAACGATGTGCCAGCGGAGACTTTATTTTAATTTCATTAAAAGCTTCTTCCAAAGTTCTCATTAATCTCTCGGTAATTCTTTCACATTAATCTTCCCCACTGCAGAGCAGATGCAGTTCTGGGCCCCACCCCATCCTTAAATGCAGGGAAATTAATATTACATCTGCTTTCCAAAGAACAGGCAGCGGAAGGCGGGCTAACCGAAGCTGTATCTTTCAGAATGTCAGCTTCCCAGAAGAAAATCCATAAATCTGAGTCCTGAAAGAACTGATGGACATGCAAGAATGGGAAGAGAAACTGCTCAACTCAAAATCTAACAAGGAAGCATAGCCAAAGCCCGCATGGATCCAATAGAAGCATTATGACGCAGTTGGCTGCCCAGTTACTAAAATCCAACTAGTTTGTATGGAAACCAGAAGCCAGAATTATCATCATTAACTAGCATGATGACAATTTGTGTGTGCCCGAAGGTTGTGTATATTGCAAGGACTATTAGAGAGTACATCGTCTCTCCTTGCACTCTACATACAAAGGCACATTACATCTCTCAACAGGATCCTTGCCGGTGAAGATCAAGCCGCCGGGAGTCAGGGTGGAGTTTTTAATTTTTCCTGCAACATTGTCCCCAAATGCAGCGCTTTCCATTTTCCACGGGAAAATGAAGGGGTGAGCTTAGGGTGCCCACTGGAGCAGGGACTAAATGTATTCCCCTGTCTTTGTTGACTCCCACAATTAAGAATCATGTCTGCTGAAAAGTACTGGAGTCGGGAGGCCGGTTGTAGTGAAATCAGCATGGTGGTTTATTGCGGGTCAAGATGGAACATGGAAACTCCGGGCTCAGAGCCCCCTTTTATGCTGGTCAGAGGTGCACCTCCGACCTTGCCCAAATGTCCTGATAAGACCTTACGATCATGGCTACATTTCATAGGTCCCCTAGAGGAACCTAGGTACCTGATTGGAGGTCAGTTAGGATCCGACCTGCTATTGTTCTACCTGGCCAAAGCTCAGGTAGTTTCTGGCCATGTGCATTTAGCCACGTGGCGGTCGCCATTACCTGACCACATGGCGACCGCGATAGCAATACACAACATCTGCCTTTATCAACACAGTTCCCATCTTGGGTTTCATTGACTTATTTACCAAGTTTTTTGCCCTGCCATTTGGCTCCATCAGGGCCACCCAGGCCATCAAGTTGCAGCAGAGTTATGGCAGCTCCAGAGGGTCCTGAAGGCAAGAGACTTTCCGAGGTGGTTTTGCCATTGCCTTTCTCTGCATAGCAACCCTGGACTTCCTTGGTGGCCTCCCATCCCAATACTAACCAGGACCGAGCCTGCTTAGCTTCCAAGGTCTGATGAGATCAGGCTAGTCTCAGCTATCCAGCTTGCCACCAAGGTGGCTACCAGGCAAAACAAGCATTATAAAAACAAATGATTAAAACCAAAACTAAATTTAAAAGCACAGGGGGGGAAAGCAATTAAAACATAAGGCAGGCAGGAGGGATCACGGAGGGAAATCCAGATGAAACAAGGACAGGTCCCTGGGGGCAGAAAGACAGTGACAGAAGGGGGAAGAGTTCCCTCGTTTTGGTGTCTGGACTGAGAAGGTCCTCTGTAATGTATGCAATGGCGGTCCACCTCGTGGCCAACGCACATGGGTCGGGAAGAACAAGAGCTGGCCAGATCATAACTTGCCACCAATCTAGTGCCTAGGGTCCTCTAGGGAACCTATGATCTATAACCACAATCTTAAGGTCCTATTGGGACATTTGGGCGAGGCCGGAGGTGTGGCTCTGGCCGGAATAAAAGAGGGCCCCTGAGCCCGGGTTGTCATGCTTCATCTTGACCAGCTAATAAACATGTTTGCTGATTTCACTTCACCACGACTCCGACTCCAGTACTTTGCATCCTCTTTCATGTTGCCACCAGCCTATCCCAGCACCTTCAATTGGGCCCGGAAACAAGTTGTGAGCCAGTGTAGAGGGGCCAAGACTGGAGTGATATAGTCCATATCTGAAAGCCAGTTTGGTGAAGTGGTTAAGTGGGCGAACTCTAATCTGGGAGAACCGGGTTTGATTCCCCACTCCTCCACTTGCATCTGGCTGGATGACCTTGGGCAAGCCATAGCTCTGTACCAGCTGTTCTCTCAAGGACAGCTTGGGAAAGAGTTCTCTCAGCCCCACCTACCTCACAGGTGTCTGTTGTGGGGAGGGGAAGGGAAAAGGAGTTTGTAAGCTGCTCTGAGACTCCAAGTGAGTGAAGGGCAGGGTATAAATCTAATCTCTTCTTCTTCTTCTTTTTCATATGGCCCACTCTATGGATTGTGTTTCTTGGTCATGCTAGACAGTGACAGTGCTGGGAAATTGTGATGGAATGGTGGGAAGAAGCTTTTATGTGGGGACAAGCGATCACCTGGGCTTCCCTTTCACTGCTCATTGTTTATCCATGTTGTTGGAGAAATGAGCATGTAATGCAAGGCCTGAGAAATTCAGTCATTATAGGGTTAACTATGCAACTTGTTTGTTTACCTATGTTAGCCTGGAAGCAATACCTGGCGGCTGGCCAATTAACTGTAGACCCGGGAAAACTAAAGGTGTACTGTCTTGCTAATTGGTCAATGATATCAGGTGTTTCCTTTCAGGGGTCAAGAAGAAGGAGAGATCCTCCATTACAATCTCTCACTCTCTATCAGCATGTCTTAGTGTGAAGATGGAGCACAATGCAGCTCCTTAGAAAGCATGTTTTGTTTATTTGTAGCTAATCCCGTTTACCTTTTCCCTTTAGTAATAAACTTCTTTTAAACCAAAAGAAGCAATCTCTTCTTTCCAGAAAAGCAAGATTCATTACTCTGATTTTTCTGATTATTGGACAAAAGTCCTAACAAATGGTAGCAGAGGATGGTTCTTAAAACATGGTTTCTCTTCTAAAAAGCTTTCTGGATTGATTGAGAAAGAGAAATAGGGAATAAGAGCTAGAGGCTTGGATTTTTAAAACGACCACTTTTTTTCCTTCCTGCTCTCAGAGCAATCTTGCAGCCAGAAAGGCCCAACCCTGTTTCCTTGCTGATCAGGGGAAAACCTATGCTGGATTGTAGTTTGCCAGGAGCAAAGGATCTTTTTTGACTGGATTAATTTTTGCCTGCTGTAAGTGGAGCTGAGCCTTGGAGCACTGAAGAGACGCTGCTGCCGGGAGAACAAAGGAAGGCGAGGCAAAGGAGCTTTTGAACTTCGCGCTGCTGCAGAGAGGGGAAAGATTAACCCTGCCAGCTCCTGGAGAAGTAGATGACTGAGCCAGAACCTGTGCTTCTACCTCAAATCCAAAGGGACGTGAGTAAAAAAAAAAAAAAAAAGAAAATGGCTTTTAATGCCCCATCCCAAGAAATGCCAAACCTCAGACTTACAAAGGCTAACTATCAGTGGTGGGAGGAGTATTTGAAGAGTCGCCTGCAGACTCACAATGCCCTTCAAGTATTAACAACTGAAAATCCTCCAGAAACTGACCCTGATAAGACACAATTCCTTATGATGGATGGTTTTGCTAAAGCCCTGATTTTAGGGAGTATTTCCTACACAGAGGTACCAGGATTAAGAGGGCTAGCCACGTCCAGATTGATGCTTCAAAAGTTAAAGGATAAATTTGATAAGCACAGCAAGAGTAAAATCTATTCCCTCAAGGGAAAGATTTTTGATTTCAGGATGAAGGAGGGAGACTGCCTTCCCAAAGAGATGGACAAATTAATGGGCATTTACACACAGCTTAAAGACCTGAATGAAGCACCCTCTGATACAGATATGATTTCTTCAATTCTTAAGGGTCTGCCTGGTTCCTATAAGTCTGTAACCAGTATGATTAGACTGAAAGATGATCTGACTTTAGAAGGTCTTTTGTCTGCACTAACTGAGGAATATGATTCTAGAAATTTGAAAGAAAGTTTGTCTGATGAATTGTCTGTTTTGAGTCTAAAGCATGGACAGAGATTTAAAAGGAAAATAGAGTGTTTTATATGTGGGAAAAATCATCTTGCAAAGTACTGCTCTTCTAAGTATGTGTTTAATGATGAGCCCCAAGAACAAAGAGCCACAGGAGCACATGGTTCCAGTAACAAAGAACCAGCCAGTGGAAGGGGAAGCCATTATGGGAGGAGCAGAGGTCACGTTTCACACACACAGCACAGAGGAAAGAAGTTTGCAGCACAGACACAGAGCAAAGGCAATGCTTTTAGGATCACTGATGATTTTAACACAGATGATAAGAAAATATTTTTAATCGATTCTGGCGCTTGTACACATGTGTGTAGAGAAAAAGCCTGGTTTAGTAACATAGATGTTGAGAATAAACCAAGAATTTACCAAGCTAACAGGCAATTATTGAATGTACAAGGTGTTGGAACTGTAAAATTACAGTTGTCCACTACAGATAATCAATTAATTGAAGTTGAATTGCGAAATACAGCTTATGTGCCTGAAGCTGTTGAGAACTTAATTTCAACAAAAAGTCTCATGAACACAGGACATCATGTCCTCCTCATACCAGAGCAAGGAAGCAAGGTCTCTACCAAGGATGGAGAGCTTGAATTTAAAGTGGAAGAGAAAAATGGCTTTCATTACTTTGTAGCTTGTGATGATGAGGAGACAGAAACTTTTGATGTTGATCCTGATGAGGAAATTGAGACTGTTGATAAGGAGCAGATTTGCCAAACTACCAGTGATGCTAAATGTAAACATGAAAAATGTATGTATTCATGGCATATTAAAATGGGTCATAGAAATTTGAAATCTGTTGAGCAGTTGTTAAAGCAATGTGGAATACCTGTTGTGCATTGTGAAAAGAGTGAAACTAGATGTGAGACATGCCTCAGAGCAAAGGGAGATGCCCCAAGTTATTCTGGGAAAACTCCAGCGCAAAATCAAGAATTTTTGGAAACTGTATACAGTGATCTTGTTGGGCCTTTACCTGCATCCCTAGGTGGGAACAAATATTTTGTGACTTTCACAGAGAATAAAACAAAATACACTTATGTGTATATGCTGAGAAGTAAGGATGAAACACTGCGTAGATTTAAAAATTATGTGGCTATTGTTAAAAATAAATTTGGCAAAGCACCTCAAAGCTTACTCACAGATGGAGGTGGTGAATATTGTAATGCTGAATTCAAACAATTTCTACAAGAGCAAGGAATTCAACATAAAGTATCCATTGCCTATTCACCCCAGCAAAATGGAGCTTCTGAGAGATTAAATAGAACACTGCAGGGGATGTGCAGAGCTATGCTGATGCATTCTGGACTGCCAAACGGTTTATGGGCAGAAGCCCTGAACACAGCAGTGTACTTACACAACAGATTACCCTCAAAGATTATCGGAACCTCCCCTTTTCAGGCTTGGTTTGGAAGACAGCCTGGTCTAAGGCATATCAAAGCTTTTGGCGCAAAAGGGTATGCACACATACCAAAGGAAAAGAGGGGAAAGCTTGATTCCAGATCTGAAACTGGACTTATTGTAGGCTATCCTGTTGGTGGGAAAGGGTACAGGATATACAATCCCCAAACCCACACAGTAGAAGAACGCAATGTTGTTTTTATTGATGAGACTGTATTGCCTAGTGTTTCCACTGCAGCTGATCCAAAGATGCCTGGGACTGCACCTGATAAGTTCGTTGCTTGGCTACCTGTAGTGACTGCTGGTGAACTGGCTG
This sequence comes from Lepidodactylus listeri, assembly GCA_029233225.1. Lineage (NCBI taxonomy): Eukaryota > Metazoa > Chordata > Lepidosauria > Squamata > Gekkonidae > Lepidodactylus > Lepidodactylus listeri. The sequence continues at coordinate 128,690,046 of JARCFY010000004.1, forward strand.
GGGAACTGGCAAGTGAAGCAGCAGGTCCACCTTCTGAGGAAACTACTGAAACAGAAGGGGAAGCAGGGGCCACACCAGAGGAAGCGGCTCAACCCACGGCAGAACCCACAGCAGAACCCACACCCGGTGTGAGGCGATCAGAAAGGAGCACTAAGGGACAACCTCCAATGAAGTATGGATTTTGTGAACTTGTGCAACCTGCAAAGGAACCCAAGAACTGGAAGGAAGTTTGCAACTTACCTGCGAGTGAAAGAGGCAGATGGCTTGAAGCAATGGAACAGGAGCTGCTATCCATTAGCGAAAAAGAGGCCTGGACTCTCACTCAACTACCTCAAGGCAGAAACCCTGTTGGATGTAAATGGGTCTTCAAAATAAAGCACAAGGAAGATGGAACTGTGGAGCTATACAAAGCACGCCTAGTAGCTAAAGGCTACTCACAGCAATATGGGACTGACTATTTTGAAACTTTTGCTCCAGTTACTGACCAAGCAACATTCAGAACACTTCTAAGTGTTGCAGCATCTAGGAACATGATAGTAGAGCATCTTGATGTAAAGACTGCTTTTCTCAATGGAGAACTATCTGAGGAGATCTACATGGAACAACCTGAAGGTTTCAAGGTCAAAGGTCAAGAAAACTTAGTCTACAAACTCAATAAAGGACTCTATGGCCTAAAGCAAGGCGCAAAGGCCTGGTATGACAAACTTACTGAACTTTTAAAGAAGCAAGGCTTCAAGCAAGGGAAAGCTGAACCTTGTCTGTACACTAGAATCAGAAATGGACAATACCAGTATGTTCTTGTTTACGTTGACGACTTGATCGTGGCTTGTCAAAACAGAGCAATAGCTGATGGACTGAATAAGGAAGTGGAAGTCAAACAGCTAGGAGATGTTCAACAATACCTTGGAATGCAAATTGAGAGACTTGAGGATGGAACTTTTCTTTTATGCCAGAAAAGAAAGATTATGGACTTTATAGAATCTGTTGGCATGAAGAACTGCAAAGCTTCATCAATCCCACTTGAACCTGGATATCTGAAGGAGAAGGACGGCACACCACTAAAGGACATAGGAGGATACAGAGAGGCTGTCGGAAAGCTCTTGTACCTGAGCAAATCAACGCGTCCAGATATTACAGCGGCAGTTGGATTTCTAAGCAGAAAAGTAAGTTCGCCAAATCATCATGATTGGAGCGCAATAAAGAAGATGGCACATTACCTAAGAGGAACAATGGACTTAAAACTAAAAATTGCACCAACTGAACAACCAAGACTAGTCGGCTACATGGATGCCAGTTGGGGAGAAGAGATGAACAACTACAAGTCTACCAGTGGATACCTATTCTTTTATGGAGATGGACTGATAGACTGGACTAGTAGAAAACAGACTGTTGTAGCGCAATCCACAGCAGAAGCTGAGTGCATTTCAGCAGCAAGTGCCTGCAGCAGACTTGAATGGATCTTTGAGATGTTGAAAGATTTTGGAATAATTGAACCTGTACCTATACTTATGTTAGAGGATAATCAAGCTTGTATAACTATATGTAAGGAAGAGAGCACGACTGCTAGAAGTAGATCTATTGGTATTAAATGTGCATTAGTTAAAGATTTGTACCAGAAAAGGTTGATAGAGATTAAGCATTGTCGTACAGAAGAGATGGTGGCTGATATTCTGACTAAGCCACTGACCAAAGACAAGTTTGAAAGACTTCGTGAAATGTTGAATATGCTTGATGCTAATGTTCAATAATGTTTTGTGTATGCATGTATAATGACTTGCATTTCAGGTCTTGAGAAGGGGTGTTGGAGAAATGAGCATGTAATGCAAGGCCTGAGAAATTCAGTCATTATAGGGTTAACTATGCAACTTGTTTGTTTACCTATGTTAGCCTGGAAGCAATACCTGGCGGCTGGCCAATTAACTGTAGACCCGGGAAAACTAAAGGTGTACTGTCTTGCTAATTGGTCAATGATATCAGGTGTTTCCTTTCAGGGGTCAAGAAGAAGGAGAGATCCTCCATTACAATCTCTCACTCTCTATCAGCATGTCTTAGTGTGAAGATGGAGCACAATGCAGCTCCTTAGAAAGCATGTTTTGTTTATTTGTAGCTAATCCCGTTTACCTTTTCCCTTTAGTAATAAACTTCTTTTAAACCAAAAGAAGCAATCTCTTCTTTCCAGAAAAGCAAGATTCATTACTCTGATTTTTCTGATTATTGGACAAAAGTCCTAACACATGTCTCTTCCTTATCTGTTTGGTGCAGATGTTTGGGTAGGAACTACTTTTATTAGAGGACTGCTTTGGGCCAGGGATAGAGGTTTGTGGACCAGACCCATAATCTATCTTCCCAAACTGGGCTGCTAGAAAGACCCATGGACACAACAGGAACACTCTCCTTTCAGCCTTTTGTCTCTGGGTGGGTAGTGGAGAAGGATAAGGTAGAAACCCTCAGCAGGCCACATCTGTCCCTGGGGCTTCCAGTTCATCCCCTAACCTAAGGCCCAATTTACACCTCCCCTCTGAAGTAGTTTGACTGCTGTCTTTTCCCAAGCTCATTTCACGCTGGTTTCAAATTTCACTCCAGGAGGTCTGAAAAGTACTAAGCAACAGCATTTGTTTAAAGCACTATAATGCTAGCTTGACCACAGGAGGGCAATTAACGAATGTAAACAATAATTTATAAACTAGAACACGTATGGTTTGAAACTAGAAACAGATAAAGACAGGTTTTTTAAAAACTAGAATGATTCTCGCGGGAAAGTCAGCTATAAATTTGACCTAAGTTGTCAAGGGAGATCCTTCTATGACTGGCACAGCATTCAGCATTCAACCCTAAATATTTCCAGCTTCAAGTTGGGAAAATTCATGGAGATTTGCGGGGTGGAGCCTGGGGAGGGGGGAGTTTGGAGAGGGGAGTGGGATCTCAGCCAGGTATAATACCATAGAGTCCATCTTCCCAAACAGCCATTTTTCTCCAGGGGAATGGAACGCTATAGCCTGGAGATCAGTCAGAATTCCAGGAGATCTCCGGCCACCCCCTGGCTAATAGTCACAGAGAGGTTCATGGAAAGAGGCTAAATACAAGGGGAAAAAGCATAAACAGAATTACAAGAAATATATTATAAATATTCAACAGTTATTAAAGATACTAATATCAATGTACTTTATTCATACAACAATTCTAAAGTCTGTTACATATATGTTCAGTCCATAATTATGTCCATTCTCATCCAATGTCTTTAAAGGAATAAAGTGCTTGTGTCGAAAGATGTTGTCAGTCCGTTGTTTTCAAAATTTAGCAGACCAGTCTTTCAAACAATTCAGTTTCAAAGTGAGTGCATGGAGACTGTAAAAGGACACTGCCATTCCACCACTGATGCAGCCTGCCAGCCTTTACACATCCATTTCCAAAAAGCTTTTTCAAAGAGGGGATAGGATGTTGTCCATTCATGCAATGTTGCCACTCCAATATGAATATCCCAAGTTCTCACAAGTGCAATTTACAGGAGAATAATAGGAGATGCATTGCCCAACACAGTCCAAAAAGGGTGGGTGAAGACTGGGAGCCCTTGGAAAATGAGCAAGTGGGTGGGGTAAAGGAGATATGGATGCCAGCCTCCAGGTGGGACCTGGGGATCCCCCAGGATTTCAGCTCATCTCCAGACTACAGAGATCAGTTCCTCTAAAGAAAATGGCGGCTTTGGAGGGTGGACTTGATGGCATTGTACCTCACTGAGGTCCCTGTCCTTTCCAGACTACATCCCCAAATCTCCAGGAGTTTCCCAACCTGGATCTGGCAACCTTATTCCCTGCTAGTGGCCGGGGGGACCTGGCAACCCTAAGGATGGATGGCCAAGCAGTGGGGGGGGGGAGGGGGACACAGGTAAGCAGGGAGGTGTGAGTGGAGAAGCACATTGGCAAGTATAGGAGGGGAGGGGGGCCCCGGGGACTCTCTGCCCAGAGTCCACTGAAACCTGTAACTGGCCCTGATCCATCTACATACCAAAGTGTCTCTGAAGACAAATGGAACCATTTGGGGCTAGCTGAAAGAGAGGCATTTCCCCCCCTTCTGCTTCTTCTTCCAGCCTCTGATAATCCTAAGTGCTGCTCATTAATTTTCCATGCCCTTAGAGAGCTTCTGGGCCTTCCTCGTCATTTGCTTCTAGCTACTTGCATAGAGATTTCCACTAGGCTCGGGCACCCTGCCGCATTGTCAGAAGGTTCTTATTTATTGAAACTAGCAAAAGCTGCCGGACTCACTCCGTTAGCCAATAGAATTCCTCCCTGTTCAGTTTTCGCACAAGCTGCCCTGATCTACCCGAGTGGAGAATCCCCTGAATTCTGCCTGGGATTGGGTGGTAGAGATATCAGCAGTGCAGCAAATTGCTAATGAATTATCAAACTGAGTTCCATTTATTAAGAGGGGAAAAAACCCTAGTAGACTGGCCAAGCCAAGTGACCAGTAGAAGATGTTTGCTGAGATCAGCTCTGATAGCTGGTGGCTCCTAGCTACTGGACACATTCGCCCCTGCTTGGATGGGGTGGTGGAGAGGAACACGGTGACAAGTGGAATATAGCCAGTAAAGCAGAGAAAAGTCTGGGTTTCTGACTAACTAGAAGCAAAGCAGTGTGTGTGTCAGGGTTGTCAACCTTCAGGTGGTGCCTGGAGATCTCCCAGAATTACAGCTAATCTCCAGAGTAGAGCAATTAGTTCCTCTGGAGAAAATGGCAGCTTTGGAGGGTGAAGTCGATGGCATTACACTCCACCGAGGACCCTCCTTTCCCAAACCTTGCCTTCACCAAGCTCCCCCACCCAAATCTCCAGAAATTACCCAACCCAGAACTGGCATCCCTAGTGTGTGTGTTTGTGTGGTATACAAGAGCCTGCTAGTTTTAGAGTGAGGAAGATGATTAATGCACCCTGAAAGACTAGGCACTTGCCTGTTTCCCTTGCAACCATATCTATGTGAATAATTGGGTACTGTGAAATAAATATAAGAATAAGACTATGGTATTGCCCTCATAAGAAACCTTATCCTGAGCGAGGTGACCAGTCAAGGAAATGAGAGAGTGGCAAAATAGCATTTTAAGCTGTAGCCGGGGGTGCTGTCGTTAGGTGCAGAGTCCATTCTCTACCAAAACGTCAGGTGGGATTCTGGATCTGAATGTTTTCTGGAGTTGTCCCACCTTGCAGGGGTAGCCTGCAGTGGGTAGTCCCACCAGTCGACACTGCAGCCCACGGGGAACTCACTTACAGCAGCCTCTGTTGTGGTGAGGGGGCCAGACCTCACTCACAGGAGGGGGCACAATCGTGCACTGTTGAAGCAATTCCTTCACTTTGAGGCCTGTCTCTCAAAAATGTGCCACTTCAGTGAAGTTTGACATTCTTTTTTTAAAAAAGAAAAGAAACACAAGAAAGAAAAATTTTGTCTTTGCGGGGGGTGGGGGGGGAGGGAGAATGGAAAACATGCAGGCTGAATTCTACCCACCTTCTCAAGGAGAAGCAGACCTGCTCTTGGCTTCCAGCATTCCAGCCAATGTATGTTATTAAAATTTTATTGTAAGATAAATGACTAACTTTAGTTTAAACTTATGGTATCACTTACAACTGGGTTTTCACTGTTCCATGTAGATGTTCCATGTTCCAAACTCCTGCTCCTGAGGGAAGAAAGTGATTTGTTTTCTAGCCCAGCATCATTAACTCTGGTCCTATTGCTTCCTCACTGTGTTTCATTGGGAGGTTGGGTCATGTGCTATATACCCAGAGGTAACATAACCCCATAATAAGAAAACAGGCAACTTCCTGACATGATTTCTGTATTTCTCTCTGAGCATTTGCACGAGGGACTACTTATTTTACTCCCTGACTCAGTCATTCCCATGGAAAAACTACTTTGCCTTAGGGTTGCCAGCTCCAGGTTGGGAAATACTTTGATATTTGATGGGTGGAGTTTGGGAGGGAAGGGTCCACCTTCCAAAACGGCCATTTTTTCCTGGTGATCACTCTGTCACCTGGAGAGCTGTTGTAATCCCAGAAGATCTCCAGCCACCATCCGGAGGACGGCAATCCTACCTTAAGAATTGTTTTCCTCTGCTTTTTGTCTGTATTGCAATGGCTGTCTTCTACTTTCCCTTATCTCCATCGACCATTCTTCCTTTCTGCCTTGGACTTCCCCTCAAAATACCTCTGTCATGCCATCTGACTCTTGTTTTCCTTCAAAAGTCTCCCAGAAGGCCATCATTTCCTTGAAGCCACTCTTTAGGCTTTGCCCTGGGAGTGAAACTTAAGTTCATATAAAGGTATTTGCTCAATTCCATGGCTCTGTCTTTCATCCTTTCTAAGGGGTCTAGAATTGCCGCCGCCGCCACCACCATAGGAAAACCAGAAGTTTCACGTTCTGTCGATAATGCTTCTACAATACTGTTGACAGAAAGAACAACATTTTTATAGGGTGACTGGATTTGGAAAACTGGTCTAAGGAGAATTGTTAAATTATCTTTTGATTTCACAGCTAGAAAGGTAGCAGCTATCTGAGGAAGCAGAAAGCGAACACGACACTGAAGCCAGCCGTGAAGGTCTGTTACTCCCATTTATGGAGTGTTTGTGTTTTGATACAACCTCCTCCCGTGAGCTTTCTTTTGGTTACAACCACCTGGAGGCTGGCAGCCTTAGCTTATGGCATTATACACTGCCAATGTCCCTTCACTCCCCATCCTCCCTTCACTTCACCCCACCTTCACTTCCACCCTCTCCAGGCTCCACCCCCAAATCTCCAAGAATTCGCCAGTTCCAAGCTGACAGCCCTGAGGGTGACCTAGAAAGATTTGTTTGGATCGGTGGCACCAATTTGATGAAGAGGAAGGGCATGAGGATGGGTTGATGAGGGGCCAGGCCAGCAGCGAGTGGTGTGGGCTCAGGGTGTTGTGGGGGTGGTTTTTCCTCCACTCCTTGTGGAATGAGCTACCTTTTCTCCCCTGCCATGTTGGAAGAAGAGTGATACCTGACTTCAGGCTTCAGTGTATGCAGCACCTCACTTGCTGGCACCGATAGAAAATGATCTCATTGCTGCTTTCGAGCAACCCACTCCTAAATTCAAAAGCAATCTCGTTTTATGATCCTCTGGTGCCAGACCTCTTTGTCATGTCAGCCTGCGTATCTGCCCCGGGGTTGTTACTTTGATGGATTTTTAATACTTAGCATTTTTGCTTCTTGTTCACCGGCATTACAATTCCTGTGTCGCACGCACCTTATAAAGATGCTACTTAGTCAAGCTGACTTCCCTTACCCACCCCAAGTCAGGGAAGGCTACCTGTTGTTTCCTCTCATCTTCAGTCCCAAGGCTTTGGCTATGCAAGCATCCTTTGATGGGGCAGGCATGCTTCCTGTATTCTGGATGCAAACTCAGCTTAGCATCTTTTGTTTGTGGGTGGGTGAATAAGCACCAAAATATATGTGAGGAAAACATTTTAATAGGGTTGTTGTTCTGTACAACAATAAAACCTTTCACATTCTTTCAGGTAGGGTCACTTGGGCTGCTGCCAGATGAGGGCATGAAAAATGCCTCTGCCACAACAGCAGAAGCAAGCAGTACCTGGGGATGGTGGAGTTTGGGGAGGATGTGATATTACTTCTGAGTGATGCTCTAAGAATTTCCCTCGATCTCTGTCGTCAAGACCAAAGAGGCTAGTGGGAATTCTAGAACATCACTATGTATGCCATTTTTTTCCTCCCACTCCTCAATTTTTTGATGGGGGTGGGGGGACAGAAGCTGGGAACAGGGAATTCCCCACCAACCCTGGGCAATTGGGAAACCTACTTGTCACACCTGAAGAAAGGTACTGATGCAACAGAGATTTTACCAGAAACCTGTGGCCCAGAACCCCTCTCCGCTTTTCCTAGCTCTAATGCTACTGTGTGACTCGGCAGGAAAAGGTAAAAAAGCCTAAAGAGGAAGGGAATGGTGCGTGGCAGCAAGCTCCCCTAAACCCTCTTGAAAGTGGAGCTTAGCTCTGCCAACTCCAGCTTGAGAAAAAGTGTGGAAATTTGGGGGTGGAGCCTGGGGAGGGGAGGGAACTCAGTGGGGTGTAATGCCATACAGTCCATCTTCCAAAGCACCTATTTTCTCCAGGGGAACTGATCTCTGTAATCTGGAGATCAGTTGTAATTCCTGGAGATCTCCAGGCCCTACCTGGAGGTTGGCAACCTTATCTGTCCCAGCTTCTTCAACCCGCAGCCATTTTGCAATTTCCCCTTTAAAGTGGAAAGAATGAGGTTTATATTTTCATCAGGGTAGGGGGAAATAGCAGGAGCCAGAGGAGTTGGGCCTATATTGGGCTCAATGTCATTTACGTACTCCCCTGTGTTTACAGGGGTGACTGAGTGCCGGGGGGGGGGGGGGATTCCTGTGTGGAAACAGGTTTGGAAGCTACCATGAAATCCTTTCCTGTGACAACTGTTCCCAGTGCAGGATTCTACTGTTTCAGTTCAGGTTCCCAATTCTATCCCCCCCCCCCCCCCCCCAAGAACTGGTGCTGGAGTGAGTTGAGAATAAATATGACTCTTACCAAAATGAAATTCTGCCCCTGAAATTTTTACATTCTCTGTGCTCTTACATTTTCACCTCCTCCTCAGCCACTCTTACAGGAGGGGGGGGGGGGAATCTGTTGTTTGATGCGGTAAAAAGTCTCAGATTTTCTCCTCCCTTCCCCAGCAGCATTAACTGGCTGAATGTGCTTTACTCTGTTAGGCCCCTGAGCCAATGAGAAGCTGCCACAGGGCTGTCCTGCCTGGCCTGGTGCCCACACTAATCCTCAGGACGCACTATTATCTTGCTTCTCCATTACCACTTTTAAAAAACCATGCTTAGGTACTCCAGACAGAATGAAGATGTTTTACATAATTTGACTTGGCTTTAATAAGAACTATTATGTTACATGATCTTTGCAAACTCATTTCATGCCCCGATCCCTTTTGCAGCCGCTCCTCGGCCGGTGGATGGTTTCCCAAGCATCTCTCTGTTCCGCCTGCTTCTCTGTCTCTGCATCTTGTTGGCAGGCTCAAAGGGCTCTTTAAATTGCGCAGTCATCAGAGCTTTGTTTCTAATATTGAAACAAATCAATTGAGTGCAGCTGCCTGCGTCTCTGCCCTTTTATGTCACGTCCCAGAGGCTAATGCTGTTGTTACTTGCCTGGTCTGTAACGTTACCGCGCTTCTCTTTTTTGGGGACTGCTGCTATTTTTAACCACACGGCTCATAATACTAAAGATCTTGCTCTGTTGTTAAATTACAGAGTTAGAAGATGTCAGCTACTAATATGTGCCTGAGAACGTGCTTGGAAAACACAATGGCGCTAATGATGTCAGATACCCAAATAAAAGGACTGCCGCATTTGGAGAGAGGTCTTACAGAGCGGCAGGTCGCAACCCAGGGTTGTAGAACGCTGTCCTTTTCAGTGGTTGTTTTCTGCTGCCCCAAAAGGTCAGAACAGAACCAGCGGGTTGAAATTAAATCGGAAGAGTTTTCGGCTAAACATTAGGAAGAATTTCCTGACAGAGCAGTTCGCTCAGTGGAACAGGCTTCCTTGGGAGGTGGGGGGCTCTCCTTCTTTGGAGGTGTTTAAGCAGAGGTTAGATAGCCATCTGACAGCAATGCTGATGCTGTTACTTAGGTAGATCACGAGAAGGGAGGGCAGGAAGGGTTGCCTCAGTGCTTAGTTCTTGTGGCCCTTTCTTACACACCCGTAGCAGGAGCTCCTTTGCATATTAGGCCACACACCCCTGATGTAGCCAGTCCTCCAAGAGCTTACAGTAGCCCCTGTAAGAAGAGCTCTGTAAGCTCTTGGAGGATTGGCTACATTAGGGGTGTGTGGCCTAATATGCAAAGGAGCTCCTGCTACAAAATGAGCCCTGCACCCAGGAAAATGCTGATTGCCACTTTGGGGTCAGGAAGCCAGGAGAACGTGCTACTGTGGCAATCCTCTCTGAATGCATGGCCACCATTTTGTGAGAAAAGGCTATTCTGCATATTTTCTTCCTTCGATACCTGTTTTTTTGTGGGTACACCTTTCTGCCTACCAAAGCCTGAAAATCCACACATTGCCCTGCTCATCCAAAATGGCAATTGAACATATTGGGAGGATCATGGAAAGCGCCCTCGCCCAGTTAGGGTTGCCAGCTCTGGGATGGGAAATTCCTGGGATTTGGGGAGGGGAGGAACCTCAGTACGTATAATGCCATGCGGTCCACCGTCCAGGGCTCCAGGGGAACTGATCTCTGTAGTCTGAAGATTTGAGGGAATTCTGGGAAATCTCCAGGCCCCACCCGAAGGGTGGCAAACCTACTCCCAGTACACAAGGCAGGAGTGTAAAAGAACTGATAAGTGCTTCTATTGTTGCTACAGGTGTGGACAGGAAATAGCAGAAGAATGAAAAAACCCCAGACACAAACACAGTTTTCCTTTATCCACTGTGACCTCACACACATCTATGAACACCCGGAACTTTGGTGTAGTGGTTAGGAGCATGGACTCTGATCTGAGAGAACCGGGTTTGATTCTCCACTCCTCCACATGCAGCTGCTGGTGTGACCTTGGGTCAGTCATAAGTCCTTTCAGAGCTGTTCTCTCAAGAGCAGTTCTCAAAAGAGCTCTTTCTCAGCCCCACCTGCCTCACAGGGTGTCTGTTGCGGGGAGGGGGAGGGAAAGGAGATTGTAAGCTGCTTTGAGACTCCTTCAGGTAGTAAAGGGCAGGGTATAAATCCAATCTCTTCTTCTTCCTCTTCTTCTTCTCCCCCCACTCTTTCCTCCATTCTCCCTTGTCTTTCCACCAAACCAGAGCTGCCAATAACAGTTTGAGGGGAAAGGGCAGGAACTGTGACAATTCAGTTGTCTGAATGTGATGTTTTCAGTCCAAGTTCCCATATATTGGTAGTCATCAAGGGCTGCCAAGGGTGAAAGGATGCCAGCAGGGGGCGGTACAGAGTGGTTAAAGTGGCACCTCCCATTTTCTACTTTAGCCCCCCCCCTCCCCTTCAGTTTTTGTCCTCTGGCATCGACACGCAGGCAGAGAGAACTTGAGCACAGGATGTAAATTTTTCAGCTAGTTGGGAGGCCTGAGCATAGGTTTACCACCAGATCCCCCAGCCACTGGTGGGGTATGGGGGGGCATAGGATTGCCAGAGCCAGGCTGGGAAACTCCTGGAGATTTGGGAATGGAGCCTGGGGAGGACAGGGGCTCTATGGGGTACAATCTTCCAAAAGCATCCATTTTAACTGGGGGAACTGATCTCTGTAGTCTGAAGATGAGCTGTAATTCCAGGGAATCCCCAGGTCCCTATGAAAGCTAGGTGGAAGGAATAAAGTACCTGGAACCAAACCATTTATATATGGAGCCTTTGTGGCTGTGCCTTGCCCGCTCCACCCCTGGCTTGCTGAGTAATCAGATCTCTTTTTTCCTGTAGATGATTGCTGCAGCTCCTGCAACAGCCTCAGTTCTTTTTCCCCACCAATTATCTGGCCAGGTTTGCAGATAAAGATGCAGCCGATCCTCTTTGTGTTGGCTACGGAAGGTACATATCTTCATTGTGTGTTTAAATTTTAATAAGGAGAGAAATTTGGAAGGCAACTTTAGTGCAAAAAGTGGGGGGAATGGTCCCCTGGGGCTGGCCCAGGGCTGTTTAATCTCCTTAATCGTATGGGGCTATTTTCATGCCGCACCACAGATGTGTCATTTGATAACAATAATGAAAAAGACAGCAATCTGTATTTGAAAATGACATTATAGCAACTTTGGTCTGCAAGCCAGACTCAACTAATGTTAAATTTATAGGGCCGAGAGTCAGAGACCAGCTCCATCAGCAGTTTCTTTTTTTCTCTCTCTCTCTCCATGGTGTTTGCATCGTCTCAGGGAGCTGATCATGCTGATACAAAATGCACCTTTGTTCAGCTTCACCTTATTGGGATATTTGGTCAATACAGCAGAGTTTGCCCACTCACAGAAGTGTGATATTGCGTGCAGTAAAATAAATCTCCCAAGAAGTATATTGCAGGAGTAAAACTTATGTTTATTCAAGTAGATTCAGCTCACATTCAGGTTGCAGTCAAAAGGGGAGAGAGAAGCCTAATCGAAAGAGTCCTTTCCCCGGCACAAGTGGCCAGCTAATCCGGCATCACGTGTATGGAAGTATGAGGGTGCTGTTTCTACAGGAGAGACCTGTAGGGATGTGTGACTCCATGAAGAGCCAGGTAGAGAACTGCGAGAACAAAGGGCCAAAGAGAGAAGAGGGGCCAGAGGGCAGCTCCCAGGTTAAGAACAAAGGGAGACATCCCATTCAAGGACTTCCCATTAGAGGGATGTAGAGGGAGAGCCAGTTTGGTGTAGTGGTAAAGTGCACGGACTCTAATCTGGGAGAACCGGGTTTGACTCCCCACTCCTCCACTTGCACCTGGCTGGATGACCTTGGGCAAGCCACAGCTCTGTACCAGCTGTTCTCTCAAGGACAGTTGTGGAAAGACCTCTCTCAGCCCCACCTACCTCACAGGGTGTCTGTTGTGGGGAAGGGAGGGGAGGGGAGGGGAAAGGAGTTTGTAAGCCGCTCTGAGACTCCCTTGGGGAGTGGAGGGTGGGGTATAAATCCAATCTCTTCTTCTTCTTCTTCTTCCCCATGTCCAGTCGTGCAGAGTCATCCACTCTAACACACATATATTCCACTCCATCACTTTTGGGGCTTTGGTTTGTTGCTGTTCTGTAACCCATTTACCAATTACACATAAAGCTGCCCCATTATCACACACTCCCCACTTTCCCAATCGGTAGGAAGTTCCAGGGCAGCTCTTTATGGGGTCAGTTTCCTTGTAAAGACATAGCTCCAGAGGCCTGTGGTATAGGGTTTCCAGGTCCCTCCTGACAACCAGCAAGGGAAGAAGAGGGACTTACCTAGAGAAAGAGAAAGGCCCAGGCCTCTAGCTGGTGTCACACAGGAAGTGACATTATGACACCAGTGACATCTGGGTGACACTCTGGTATTTGGGCAAAAGCTCTCTGATAACACCGTCCTCTACCATAGAGTTTTTGTCAAAATACCAGAGCATCACCCAGTACGGGCACTGGCTAGAGGCCTGGGCTTTTCTCTTTCTCCAGGTGCTGGGGGGCAGAGCCTGGTGGCGGGGGACCGCCACCTCCACCAGGGAGTCTGGCAACCCTACTGTACTATGTTGTGTACTGAATAGCTATTTGTGTTGGCACAGGTGGAGCAGATAGGAAGTAACATAGGCAATGCTAGTTCCTAAATAAACCTCAGTCCATAAAAACAGTAGCAGGGTCATGATTGTTTCTGGAGTTCAGCTATAAAAACCCAGCTACATTTAAAACTGCATAACTTTATCCCCTGCTTCCCTCACCAAGGGGAACTGTGGTGTATCACACATTCCAGTGGCTTCTTTGAAGTCATCGCTAGACATGGAAAGCCATTAAACAAGTGCCTCATCTCTTAAAGATACAACTAGAACCTTCTAACAGCTGAGGTACACTTCTTTTCTGAGCTAAAAATGGATGGTCCATTTTGCTCTTCCATCATGCAGAGAGACAACTGGCACCCTCCTCTGTAGGTGGGCACTTTGAGCTCACAGTGGTACTTAATTATTCAATTTGATGTATTTCTCATGGCGCATGTTTTGGGAATTACTGGCGCATGGAGAAGGTCATGCTGTGTGTCATAGTGCAAAGTTTAACATAGTGTCTGAGACTGACACCTTTCCCCCTTTCTCTCTCTCAGAGTAGTATGTCTTCCAGTATTTTATTTGAAATTATGGAATGCCATTTTGATGACAGGTTTATATACCTTTACTCTCCTCATTCCTTCTGCCAATCAATTGGCCTTTTAACTGTCTAAGAGGCGTAAATACTGAACCTGAGGTGAAAAGTTATGACCAGAATTTAGATTTCCACAAGCCTCCATTTCCAAGATCTTCACCTGTCTCCGTCTGTTAGAAGTCAACATAATTCCACACAGAATTAGAGATTGGTACATATGTGGGTTTCAACCCTCAGCTGGTGTGAATTTAAGTCCACTGGAGTCATGCCAGTTTACCTCATCCATGGAACTGACAGTGTCCTATAAAGCACACATGGACAAAACCATCATAAAATTTTATAGGCCCAACTAGCATTATGAGAGGATGAACTAAAATGAAACAATCCATGACTGATCCGGCCATTAAAGAAGATCCCACAGTTTCCTTCCAAGATGAGAGAATAAATAAAGTGACCCGTTACAAAACATCAGTTTAAGGTAAGAGGGGCATTATACAACCTTATCTGGTTGACTGTAGCACTCGTTTGGTTATTTGTGGGGAAATCCCTTTAAGTGCCCAACTATTTTTAGAGGAACTCACAGCCATTCTTGCCTCACTGAAGTAGGCCTGTAGCCAGGATTTTGTAGCTTGTGGGGCATATGTTTATCTTGTGGGGCTAAAAAATTAAATAATTAAGAACATAAGAGAAGCCAGTGTTGGATCAGGACAGTAGCCCATCCAGTCCAACACTCTGTCACACAGTGGCCAAAAACACCAGGTGCCCTCAGGAGGGCCAGCAGTGGAGCTAGGACACTAGAAGCCCTCCCACTGTTCCCCCCCCCCCCCCCCAAGCACCAAGAATACAGAGCATCGCTTGCCCCCAGACTGAGAGTTCCTATCTATACTTTGTGGCTAATAGCCACTGATGGACCTCTGCTCCATATGTTTATCTAATTCCCTCTTGAAGCCGTCCATGCTTGTAGCCACCACCACCACCTGTGGCAGTGAATTCCACATGTTAATCACTCTTTGGGTGAAGAAGTGCTTCCTTTATCTGTTCTAACCTGACAGCTCAGCAATTTCAGGGAGTGCCCACGAGTTCTTAACACCAAAGAGATACAGGGGGGCCTTGGAATTTGGGGGAGAGCTCTAGTGAGTCATGAGGGCTATCAGAGCTAGGTATACACAGTATTGGATGGACTGGGAATCACTGAGAGACAGGCCTGCTATTTGCAGGCACCCAGCAGGGGGGTACGGGCAGCATCTCTCTCCGCTCTCACCTGAGAGCCCCATGGTGACTCTCACAGCCCCGTTAGTGTCCCGGGAAGTTGTGCGGAGCCCAGCACTTTTCAGCCAGGCTCGGGGGGGGGGGGGGGGGAACGACACTTGTTTGGCTCTGTGGTGCTCTTTGACATGCTCCAAAGCCCCGACATGCAGCAAGTGCATGGCCAAAGCGAGCAGCAGCAGTGCCCCATGATTTCCCCACCTCTCCCCTCCTTCCTCTGCTGTGCGCAGTTTGCACACTGCTGATTTCTGCTCGGTGCAGCATGGGAGTGCACACCTTTTTAAAATGCTTTTTAAAGGGGAAATCTTGTGGGGTTGTGCCTTTAAGGAAGGGACAAGAGCCCCCAAAATCCCCACCATAGCTATGGGCCTGCTCTGAAGAGATGTTCTTCTATACATCACACAGGGATGAGCTCTGGCTTATTAGAAGAGCATCTGCTTTACATGCAGAAGGTCCCAGGTTCAATCCCCAGCATAGCCAGTAAAAAAAAATCAGGTAGTAGGTGACAGGAAAGAACTATAGCTGAGATCCTCAACACCGGCTGCCAGTAAAATTGGACAGCATTGACCTTGATGGACCAACAGTCTCACTCAGTATAAAGTAGCTTTATCTCTTCTACTGGAGCAGAGCAAAACAACATACATTACTTTGGGTCCCCAGTGGTGAGAAAGGCAGAGTATAAATGAACTAAACCAGGGGTGGGCAAACTGTGGCTCGGGGGAGCCGCATGCAGCTCTTTCACATATATAATGTGGCTCCCGGCAGGGCGGCTGGGGAAGCTAAGTATCATTAGCAAACAAATATCATTGGACAAATTAATTATCATTATCAATATCTGCTTTTACCCCTTTTGTTATTATTTTTGGCAGTCTCATTTAATGTTAATAAAAAGCAAATTTGCTTATTTTCCAATAAAAGCAGATAATATTTGTTCATGTCTTGTGGCTCTCAGACATCTGATGTTTATTCTATGCGGCTCTTACATTAAGCAAGTTTGGCCACCCCTGTTCTAGGTGGCTCTTACGCTGAGCAAGTTTGCCCATCCCTGAACTAAACAAACAAATAAGGTGGTGTACCAAAGTAGAAGAATTTGGGACTGTAACAGTGGATTCCCCAAAACAGCTCCTTGCATCTAGCAACTAGCACATCAGAAGTTTTGCACTAAGCCAGTTATTATCAGATTGGAGTTTGATCCCTGGAGCTCTGCAAGATCATCCTAAGAGATCCACAAGTCATTGGTAAGGACAAAGGGCAAGCCTCTCTCGTGTTTCTGGGAATGGGGGCAGATTCTCTGCCTCGGGGGAAGGGGGTAGAATCGTCTTCCTCCTCTTTTATACGTCTAGAGCTTATACAGCTGCCACCTCCAGTAGTTCTGCATTGTTCAAATCGGTGTGTGGTTTTACCTGCCCCCTGCCTCAGCTGCAGTGCTCCATCCTTGAAAAACTGAGAAGCAGGAGAGTAAGAAAATGTTGGAAAATTGCATCTATACTGATGCTCTGGGAACTCCCCTGTGTCTCTGTGATCTATACCACAGAGATCAGAGGAAATTCCTAGAGTATTTCCTGGAAGTGATGTCACTTCCCTAAACTCCATCCTCTCCTCAAAGTGCCCTCAAAGTCTCCAGGATTTGTCTCCAGGATTTGCACTGCTGGCAACCCGAAATCTATCCATTATTTAATTCTGTTATGTTTTAATCTGGGCTTTTTGAAGCCTGTTCATTGGACTGTGATGCTTTTTGTCCTTGGAACCTGGTGTTGCGTTGTTTACCACCTTAACTCTGAGGCGATAAGGTAGGATATAAATGCTTTCAGGGGTCATTTTGGGCCAGAGCTAGGTGGAGCAGAGCTCCGCCAGCTCAGGAGTGGGCACTAGGGCAGCCATGGGCCAAATCAGATTCTCTGATCTGATTCAGCCCGCTGCCAAATTGCTGCCGAAATTTGGCAGCAGCTTAAAAAGCAGCTGGAGGGCAGGGGGTTTGAGAGATCGGCTCCAAACTTGCAGGGTAGCTGCTGGAGCTTCTCTCCCAAATACCCACCAAGTTCCAAGAAGATTGGACCAGGGGGTCCAATTCTACAGGCCCCCAAACAGGTTGCCCCCATTCCCTCCATTGTTCTCTATGGCAGGAAAAAAGTTAACACTTTTTCCCACCATAGAGAACAATGGAGGGGATGGGGCAACCTGTTTGGGGTCCCGTAGAATTGGATCCCGTGGTCCAATCTTCTTGAAACATGGTGGGTATTTCAGGGAGAGGTCCCAGCAGCTACCCTGCAAGTTTGGAGCCTCTCCCTCAAACCTCCTCTCCTCCAGCCCCTCTTATACCCTATGAGTTTTTGCCATTGACTTCAATGGCCCATAGGGTATAATGGGGCTGAAACTGACATTCTGCCGGCCAGCTGGGGAAGGGGAGGGAGGCTTTTGAAGATGCCCCCCCTTTTGCTTGCTTTTCTGGCACACTTCCAGTGATGTCAGGGGGTGTGGCATATGCTAATGAGTTATGCTAATAGGTATGCTAATGAGCTCCTGCACCTCTTTCTCTACGAAATGACCCCTGACTGCTTTAAATAAATGCACATGGGACCAGGATACAAAGATTGAAGCCGTTGCCAGCATTGCCGCTTTAGCAATGATTTTAAAGAACCACCGTCCCATCTGCAAATCCTCTCCTTTGGCCATGCGGAAGGTGCTGTATCGATAGCTCAGGAAATCTAAGCCGGCTGTTTATTCACAGAGGAGATAAAAGCAGACCGCACAAGCCCTGCCAGCTTCCTTAACCCACTTGTGACTTTCAGTGAAAGACTTCCTTGATGGGGAGAGAAGGAATTCCAGTCTAAAGTAACTCAGGGGTCCATGACCTTCCTCCTAAAGTTACACACAAGCGGAGCCTATGACCCACTGTCCGGATTGCTCTGGACTATTCTGTCCTCGGTTAGCAAGGGTCTTTGCTCAAGGATAAGGGAAGTCAGACAATCTATGCATTGTTATATAGAGGGATTTCTTTAGTGCACAGGGTTGCATTTGAGTCCTCGGTGAGGGGGAAGGATTTGAACTATCAGTTCACGAATGCCTCTGACAACCTTTAGAACCCTTCTGACCAATCAAAGGACCCTGTGGCTTGGCCTAATGTCCAGCATCATGTCCAACACCATAGTGACCTCTGGTGGACAAAGTGCAAACTGCAGCCTATGTGATTTATTTATTTATTTATTTATTTATTTAAGGACGAGCATCCACTGTACAGCCAGTTCTGGGGGAAGAAATAAAAGGAGCAGTGGCAATTTCATTTCAGTCTTGATCCGTTTTTGAAAATTCCAGCGGCTGGAAATGTCACTTCCAAGTGATGTCATCATGTCAGAGATGTTCCAGAATGCCCCCCAAATCCCCCCCCCCGCTGATGCAATTAGGGGACCTGGCAACCCAGTGGCACCTTTAAAGACTAAGAACATTTATGTCTATATCAGCTTTTGTGAGTCACTGTGACCCACAAAAGTTCATGAAGGTGCTGCTGGAGTTTAAGGTCCCACTGGACTTCTGCTTTAGCTGGCTTTTTTAGGCCCAAAGTTCATTGTGTCCCATGCTGGGTCACTCTACTATATAACTGTGGAAACTCACAAGCAGGGCACAGAGAGGATGGCTTTCCACTGGCTAAGCTGCTCTGTCTTCATAACCTCTTGTGTGTTTGCCTCTCCTGCACTGGGTCAGGCTTATCCATGCATTAAAAGGCAAAAGGGAAACCTCCCCCCCTCCCCCAGTTTGTGAGGTTTTGCCAAGTTTTGCATTTCTGTGTGAGACTTCCTCAAGTCTTTGTGCAGCAGCATAATTCTGCCAGCCTCTTCCACGGTGCCATCTGGTGGACCACCCCACCCCACCCCACCCCAGCTCTATGGCTTTGCATCCCCACCTCATCTCCAGACTCTACCCACCCAATCCCTTTTGTGATGCTTGCCTTGATACAAGCAACCCCTTAAAAGAGATTTTGAATTTATTAGGCTTCATCAGCTCCAGCAGGCCCCCCTCAACAGAAGCAATTACATTGCAAAGAACATCTGTCTGTGTCAAAACTTGTTCTGGTTTGGGAACAGCAAGTTCTTAGCTGCTCTTGCAAAGCCCCCAACCATTTGGATTGGTTGTTTCAGAAGGAAGCAAAGGGGCAGTCAGGATCCGGCTGATGAAAAGAAGAAAGGAAGAAGACAGACATGCAGTTAAATATTTATTCTAAGCTCTGAGTTTTGAGCCATTGTTCTTCCTCAGGGGCATCATTTGCCCAATTGATGGATCGCTGTGGTTCAGCCCTGGCTCACAGATGCATCTTGGGGCTGAATCATATAGAAAATGCCCCTGTGGAAGAGCGATGTCTCCCAATGTGTAGTGCATCAGCTTTTCCGAATAAATATTTAACAATGCCCACAGTCTCTTCCTTTCTTCGTTGAAGGATCAAGTTGCTTTTCAGAGCTAATGTGTTCAGCTTCTTCTTACCTTCTTTCTCAGAAATGGGAAAATATTTCGTGAAGTGACGAAATCTCTCTCTGAAGTGTTTGCGGACGTTTTTAATAGGATCAGGTATTCCTGCCGGCTCTTGACCAAGTTTCCTTAGCGCTGCCCTGCAGACAGCTGCAAAATCAGCAAAATAGAATTCCTATGCAAACTAAGAGCGTCCTTCCTTCTGCGTGTTTGATTTATAGCCTGCTTTTCTGTAAGGCCTCAAGATAGGTAACAGTACACAAAGAATAATTTAAAAAGCTAATTACAATGATTAAGCCATTTTAGTTTCTTCCTGTCCCTGGCTATCTAAAGCCCAGCTGAATAAAAACGTATTTGATTCCCCACTCCTCCACATGCAGCTGCTGGTTTGACCTTGGGTCAGTCATCAGTTCTTTCAGAGCTGTTCTCTCAAGGGCAGTTCCTGAGAGAGCTCTCTCAGCCCCACTTACCTCACAGGGCAGGGGTGGCCAACCTTGCTTAACGTAAGAGCCACACAGAATAAACGTCAGATGTCTGAGAGCCGCAAGACAGGAACAAATATCACGCACACGTTTTTATTTTTAAAAATATGCAAATTTGCTTTTTTTTTACCGTTAAATGGGACTGCCAAAAATAAAAACAAACGAGGAAAACCGGTTATTGGTAATGATATTACTTGTTTGCTAATGATATTGAGAGAGAGAGAGAGAAAAAGAGAGAGATGGAAAGAAAGAATTAAAGAAGTGGAAAGAAAGAGAGAGAGAGAAACTAGGAAAGCAAATAGATGGGAGGGAGGAGGGAAGGAAGGAAGGAAGGAAGGAAGGAAGGAAGGAAGGAAGGAAGGAAGGAAGGAAGGAAGGAAGGAAGGAAGGGAGAAAGAGAGAAAAAGCATGCCTTCCCTTTGCTTCCCCAGCCGCCCTGCCAGGAGCCGCACAATATGTGTGAAAGAGCCGCGTGTGGCTCCCGAGCCACAGGTTGGCCACCCCTGTCACAGGGTGTCTGTTGTGGGGAGAGGAAGGGAAAGGGATTGTAAACCGCTCTGAGACTCCTTCAGGTAATGACAGGCAGGATATAAATCCAATCACTTCTTCTTCTTCTTCTTCTGTGCCATCAAGACACAGATGACTTATGGCAACCCCGTAGGGTTTCCAAGACATTCAGAGGTGGTATGCCCTTGCTTTCCTTTGCCTAAGGAGACCTGGGATTCCTTGGGGGAATCCCATCCAAGTACTAACTTGGGCTGACCCTACTCCGTTTCGGAGATCTGTCAAGATCAGACTAGCCTGGGCTATCCAGGTCAAGCGCTCTAGTGAGTCTCAAAGAGTTTTCAGGCACACGTTGAAGGGAATTCTGGGGTTTCTTGAAAGTTTCACTGGGTTCTCTTCCAGTGTTCCCTCTAAGCTGAGTTCGTGTGAGCTAGCTCACTGTTTTTTAGCCTCCGGCTCACACATTTCTGTCTTAGCTCAGGAAGGATGGCTCCAGAGCAAACTAATTCATGCAGCAGCCAAATTGCTCGCTCACAGCTTTCATGCGAGTAGCTCACAATGTAGAATTTTTGCTCACGAGACTCCACAACTTAGAGGGAGCATTGGTCATTAGAAGGTGTATAATGGCAGACAAACTTAAAAGGCAGCCTGCACACCTTTACCAATTAAATACATGCAAATCCTTCATAGAACTACAGAGGCTGGAGAACAACGGTCATCTCCTCACCCCCACCCCAAGAACTGAAGAGGGTTTGGGGCGGGGAAGATGATACTCTTTGGTATAATTCCATTTTTCACCTTCGGGAATCAGGCTGAAGTTTCCCACCCCTATCCCTCCTTGTTTCAGAAACCTTTAAAAAAATGAAAACTTTTTGACTAAAAGCAACAGCGGCTCAGAAAAAGTGAATACACTCTGAGAAGAGTGGGAAGAAAAGCCACTTTTGATACCTTTGAAGCGATCGCCATGTGTCCATCAGAGCTGCATCAAACCGACCATCTAATTCAAACCCCTTCACCCAAAATAAAATAGTTTATTCCTAAATCATGCATGCATTTTCCAATCTTTTTCTTTAAAAAAAAAAAAGTCCTGCACAACTTTGTAGCTTGTTCTGTCCGTTGCTGGTTAGTGCATGTACAAGAAGCGAGGACCCGCAATACTCGCAGGGGGGGAGCTCCACATAGAGGAGGAAGCCACCACAGGTGAGCCTTCTCCCCCACCCCTGCCTGGCCCCAATGGTGATGCCCATGGAGCTCCCAGCTGTCGGGCCCACCAAACCTTCTCCCCCAGCAGTGACAGTGAGGCCCATGCGGCTCCCAGCCGCCGGCTCACCAAGCTCCCCCCCCCCCCCGGCAATGGCAGCGAGGCACCATTCCTAGTGCGTTCTCTGTGCATTTGCAGGGAACGCTTTTTTACTTTGGGGGTTAAGTATCTCCCCTTTTCAGATTTTTCTGCACACCTGGGAAGTCCCCCAAATGTGCAGGAAAATCTCTTTCCCCCCTATGTGCCTCCAATGTGTGGATTTAGATATTCGCACAGAGAGGGCATCTTGGCTACTAGATATATAGATGGGGAACAGAGTGAGATAGGAAAATAGATGAGGGGGAGAAATAACTGGCCAAATGTCTGCTCCTATTCCCACTTCTTCTTGGACCTCTCCTCTTTCCCATCCCACCCCTGCAGTTTCAGCCACTGTACTATCAGCTTTCCAAATTGTAAATGTGTCACAAAAATCTCCACTTCAAGGGAATTCAATTTTTCATGGGCCATGAATTATTAATGCCCTAATGTGTTCTGCTAGTGGTTGTTTGTATTTTAGGTTCTTTGCTCTCTTCCCTTCCGCCTCCCCCAAGCACAATCCTCCCCACCCCCCGCTCCCGTTGCCATTTCAACTGAGCTAGCAAAACCAAGGTCTTGTTTCTTTCGTCTTGAAGTGCCCATCCGAGTTTACCACAAGGGTTGTGTTGCAACAAGGCCCTTTACACAAGCTCTTTTACTGCCAGGAGACAGATCAATACTGCTTAAGACGTCTTTCAATAAATATCTCATTTTGCTTTGCTGTTTACAAACGACACGGGTGCATAACAGAATAAAAACTCAGATTATCTCATGAAGATCCATTTGATGGGGGCTCAGATTGACTCATGCCGCTCAGCCTTGTGAGTGCATACAAACAAATTCCAAAATGCTCTTTTGGAATCCTAAAAATGTAAAATTTGCCTTGTTGGTTCAGGGCAAAGGTCCACCCATTCTAGCATTTCATTTCCAGGAACACCAGAGCTGTGCCAGTCCACAAAGGGAATGAAAACAAACAGGGGCAGCTAGTCATCTTGGGAGAAGGGGCATGCCCAGTGTTGAGGAGGTAACCCTAGCCTCACTGGACAGCTGACAATGCAGTGCCTGGTCCCTTCTTCTGTTGGGGGGGGACAGGGCAGGGTAGCCCCAGCCTGTACCAGAGGGCATGAAGACGGAGTGCACTGGCCACCAGGAGGAAAGAGGACAGGTGGCATCTTCCCCTCTCTTCTGCCTCCCCATGGTTCATGGGGGGGGCAATAGGAATACCAGACTCTGGATGGGACCTGGGGATCCCCTGGAATTACAGTTCATCTCCAGACTACAGAAGTCAGCTCCCAAGGATGCCAGACTCCCTGCTCCCAGGCACCACCTCTCTGCTGCTGATCAGCTGGCTGGTGGGGGGTTACCTACCACAAAAAGAAGGAACACCTGACATTTTAGCAACATGCCCACATGACTTCAACGTGACCCAGAAGTGACATAGGGGCACTGTGAATGTTAGGGTGACACTCTGGTTTTTTGGCAAAAACTCTATGGTAGAATTCTACCATAAAGTTTTTGTCCCCAAACCAGAGCATCGCCCCAATGTCCCCGACGTGCCTACATCACTTCTGGGTCATGTTAGAAGTCACGTGGGCACATCACTGAAATGTTGGGTGAAATGTCCAGCTCCTAATAAGCCCACTCCCCATCCCTCACCAGCTGCCAGGAGGGACCTGGCAACCCTATCAGTTCCTCTGGATAAAATGGCTGCTTTGGATGGTGGACTCTATGGCATTGTACCCCAGGATCCATCCCCAAATCTCCAGGAGTTTCCTAAGCTGGATATGGTACCACTACCTCCCTAGGGAGCAACCCTAGGGAGCAATGAGGGTGGGCTCTAGTGGGCTCCAGCTGCCAGGCCCAGCCCTGCTCTTGGGGGTGAGGGGGATGGGCAGCATCTTCCTGCTTCTCCCCCCTCCACTTCCCCGTGGTGTGGGGGGAGGGGTGGCAGCACCTGCATGCTTCCCCATGAGGGGAGGGGAGGTTGCCAAGTCCTTACTTTTCTGCAGTGGGGGGGGAGTCCTTTCATGGCCGGGATACCTCTGGCGCACGCGCCGCGATGACGTCACCCTGAAGTGACGTCATCACGTTGGGCACATTGGGGTGGGACCTTTCTAATTTGAGGGAAAACCATAGAGTTTTCCCTCAAATTACAGAGCGCCCCCCCCCAAACGTGCCCAACACGAAGATGTCACCTCCGGGTGATGTCATCGTGCCGGGCATATCGCTGCAGCCCGGCAATTTGGGGGCAGGTTTCCCCCTGGTGGCCCAATCTGGGCCGGCGGGAAGCAGGCCACTCAAGCGGGGATTTTCCTGCCCCCCTGGGGGGACTTGGGAACCCTAGGGGAGGGTAACTTGGGTTCCCAGGACTCCCCAAATTAGGGTTGCCAGCTCCAGGTTGGGAAATTTCTGGAGATTTGGGGAATAGAGCCTAGGGAGGGTGGGATTTGGGGAGGGGAGAGACCTCAGCAAGGTCTAATATAAGTGTCCACCTTCCAAAACAGCTTTTTTATGTACGTGAACTGATCTCTGTAACCTGGAGATCAGACAGAATTCCAGGGGAGGATGGAAGCCCTACCCCAAATCCTCAGGCACCCTCTGGGAAGCAAACAGCAAGAAGCACTCCCGAAGATTACTTTTATTGATTTTAGAACGTTGCCGAACATATTTTGGGCTTGCTGAACATTTCCCTCCCCAAGATGACATGTCCAGAGATTCGAGTCTGGTGTCAATGTCATCCACATGCTGAGGAGACCTGATTCCCTTTCACTATTTCCAGCAGAACCAGCTGAGACAGGGACAAGGCAATCCTATTCAGAGTTCGCCCAGTCTAGGCCTACTGCAGTGCAGAGGAGGTGTAGCTGTGCTCAGGATTGTACTCTCTGTGCCTGAAACAGGGGCCTTAGGTCAGCAGGGTGGAATGCACACAGCTGAATAACATGAAGCTCAGTCCAGGCAAGAAGGAGATCTGGTGGCTGGAGGCTGAATGGCTCTGGGAGTTGGTGGATCCCTTGTGGCACTACTAAAAGATCAAAGACCAGAGTCTGGGCCCACTGGTACTTCTGGGCCCCCAAGGGATAGCTGTGACCCCAGGTGCCTTTTATTATCTCAAGATGGTTCACCACTGGTGACCTAGGAAACGATGACCTAGCTACCATGACATTTGCCCTGACCTATGATAGCCCAATCTCATCAGATCTCAGAAGCTAAGCAGAGTTGACCCTGGTTAGTATTTGGACGGGAGACCACCCTGGAATTCTAGGGTCGCTACACAAAAGCAGGAGTGGCCAACCGTCCCCGAAGTTCAAGTTGGACTCTAGTAAAACTTGGCTACTTTTTGATGACTGCTTTAATGACAGTGCAATGAATTCCAAATGTGACAACCCTACTTATTTGTAGGGTTATGCAGCTGGGAGTGTGTGATTTTTATGCTGAAGGCAATTTATATCAATTATTATTTCTGTGCAGAAGCACAAAAATTAGTATTCAATTAATAAAACCTAGTTTCTAACAGATCTACTGAATGAGAAGCTATAGATGGTCCAGCAAAGTCTAAAATCTTTAGCAAAGGCTTTCTATCCATAGGGTCTCTGGTAACATCAGGATCCGTGTTGTGACAACCTACACAAGATCCCCCTTCACATCCATTTACATGACCTAATTATTGGGGCTTGCAAGCCTCACAATAAAGTAGCCAAACCTGTAATCCTATGTCTAGTTACTTCCGATTAGACCCATTGAAAAAAAAGTCAATGAGTTAACTTCAGAGCAAGCAGTTGCAGGGAAGGGAGGCTACCTCCTGATGCCGATGAAAGAACAGGGCACACTTAAAATGCAATACACTGGGCCAGGGCTATTTTTGGGTAGGAACGCACAGGAACGGAGTTCCGGCTGGCTCCTGAGTTGGCCACACCCAGCAGGACCTCATTAGTATAATAGGCCACACCCAACAGCAGAAACTCATTAGGACTGGCTACATTAGGGTTATGTGGCCTAACATGCAAATTAATTCCTGCTACAAAAAAAAGCCCTGGGTTTTGACAACAAACAAGGTAAACAGAATAAGAAGCAAAAGGTGGGTGTGGCTGGATGACCACTCTTCTGGTAACATGGGAGTGAGGCCTAATATGCTAATAAGCTGTGCTGTCAGTGGTGTGGCCTAATATGCTAATAAGTTTCTGCTGTTGGGTGTGGCCTATTATGCTAATGAGTTCCTGCTGGGCTTTTTCTACAAAAAAAGCCCTGCAGTGGACATTGCTGAGCACCTTCGGCTTGTTGTAGGGCATCCAGAGAAGAATATGACCAAGGGATAATTTAGGGGTAGGAAAATAGAGACCCAGAGACCTAACCCAGTCTCCAAAAACTATCCCAGGCCGGATTAAGATATGCTGTGGCCATAAACTATGTCAAATTTAAGAAGCATTACAAAAAAAAAAGTTGATCTAGTAATTTTCATTACTGTTTTGCACTGAGAGGTCCCTAATAATTTGGGGCCCTGAACTCTGGTTTACTTAGCTTCTGCACAAATCTGGCTTCCAATACACAGCACAATTCTAACAGCCTTCTAAGGCCATTTAGAAGGGATATTTGGGATGGCACTGTAAGTATCTCTGGTCTCAAGCACAGTCCCTGATCCTTAGCCCCACCCACACCTACTAGAAACCTCATCTACTTTCCCACAAACGGAGAAGCAGGCTAAAGGCTCTTAAGCTTCAGGCTGGGAGGGGGAGATTGCCCTAGATCTCACACGTGGAGGGGGGGGGGCACTGCACCAACATTCACAACTGTAATCAACCATCTTCAGTCAAGACGTT
This sequence comes from Lepidodactylus listeri, assembly GCA_029233225.1. Lineage (NCBI taxonomy): Eukaryota > Metazoa > Chordata > Lepidosauria > Squamata > Gekkonidae > Lepidodactylus > Lepidodactylus listeri. Next base: position 128,716,713 of record JARCFY010000004.1, read on the forward strand.
CTCACTGCAACAGGGTCTTCCTGCAGACATTTCTTCGGATGATTTCATATTTGAATGTGCACCAAGAATAGAGGAAAGGAGATATAATTTGCCCAATAACCTGAATACAATTTGTCATGATTTGTAAACTTATCCTTTAACCTTGCATTTGACATTTGTGTTCATTGATTTAATGTGAACAGAGGATCCCATAGAATAGTCTGAGTCCAGTGGCACCTTTCAGACCAACAAAGTTTTATGCAAGATATGAGCTTTCGTGTGCATGCACACTTCCTCAGATAGCGAGGGTTTGTTTGTGTGTATTATGGTCCTCCAGTTTTCAAGACATAAAAATTATAATAAAACTTGTATTCAATTCTATGTCAAGTATATGCAGCTTTTTAAAAAAAAACAACTATCTACATATTTGTTCCAACTTGGGGGGGGGGGGGGGGGGAGGACATGGCAGTGGGAGTTGCATCCCTCAAACATTGGCCTCTCAAATGTCTTAAAAGGACCTGCCCCTCTTCCCAAATGTGATGGGTAATAGCACATTCTCCCCTCTTCTGTTGCCCTTACTAAGCACAAGTCAAAGGGACAGAGGTGGGCGGATGAAGAATTCTACCCAAGCCTCTGTTTCTATTAACCGGGGGGGGGGGGGGGGCAGTGGTTAATTTGCTAAGCAAAGTTTGAAGGGAAGAATGCAGAGAGTGGTAGGGAGGCAGCCTTTTCCAGCTGCAGCTCAAGATGGAAGGTGTCCCCCCCCCCCCGCAAAGTGGAGTTGTGAATCAGACAAAGGTGGGAGAATGGAATGAAAGGGAGCTGCTAGGGTTACAAGGCTTGGCTAGGGTGTGTGGCTCAGGTTATAAAAGGACAGGGGAAACAGCCAGAAGAAAGCATTAGCGGGAGCATTAGCGGGAAGAATTTAGCCAAGGAGCATTAGCAAGAAGAATTTAGCTGCTGCAGACAACCCAGAGGCAAGCTTGACTGAGATGCTTTGTCAGGAGGAAGGAGGACAGCAGGGAAGGGATGTTGTACATTTTTCCCTGCTGTAGACTGGGGGCAGAAAAAAGATCATTGGGCAGTGAAGGCACATAAAGCAGCACAGATCAGTGAGGGCAGAGAAAGGAGCAGGTGGCAGCAAGGACAAAATAAAGAGCATGGGCAGTGAGGGCACAATAAGGAGCATTGGTCAGTAAGAACAGGAAAAGGAGCAGAGGGCCATGAGGGCAGAAAAAGGAGCACAGATCAGTGAGGGCAGAGAAAGGGGCAGTCAGCAGCAAGGGCAAAATAAAGAGCATGGGGCAGTGAGAGCAGAAAAAGGAGCAGCGGGCAGTGTGAGCAGAAAAAAGAGCACTGGGCTATGAATGAGGGTTTTCTTCCGCAGTAAATGCAAGAAGTCAGCGTTCACAGCCGTCAGGAATTTAAATGAACAGCTCTGTAACACTGAGAACTAGACGCTTACTCGGGGGGGGGGGGGCAAAAAGGTAGATGCGTCGATTGCCATGCTACTGTTGCTGTTATTTTAGTAAAGTCCCTGGATACGTATGTTAAAGTTGAAGCTCAAACCCACAGGTGCATGCATTGCAAAATAAAAGAAGTTTGAAATGCTCTTGTTAACTGAACTAAACAAAACAGTGTGGCAGAATCAGCCTAAAATCTGAGGGATCCCAGTTCCAATATCCTTTGTGCCACGGAAGCTGCATGACCTTGGACCAGTCATGGCCCTCGCAGCCTAACCTCCCTCTCAGGGCTGTTCTGCGTAGAAAACAGAACAGTGGAGAATATTGTCGGTGGCTCTGCATCCGTACTGGGAACAAAAGTAAGGTACAAATATCTAAATAAATACATAGACTTCAGGCACGTCCAGGAATGGATTCAGAAACCTCGATACAACTGCATTTCAGCTGTCTCTGGGTTTTTCCGCACGTGAACCGCAACAGTGGAAGAAGGGATTAAATGCCCTTAAAATAGCATGTGTGAATTTTCCAACTGTGGGACAGGAGGGGTGTGTGGGCCTCACATTGTACTAGGACTGCTACTGGGCCCTCCTATACATATAACGCTAAATATCTTCCAGCAATCATAAACTTCACAGTCCCACCCTGCGTCTAAAGGTTTTATTACAACTCCGAGAAGATTGTTTCCGCTCCAAAGCATTGCACTCCAAAGTGTTCCAGCCTCCTCAAAAGATGCAGCTTTCATTGTGACTGAATTTGAAACGGCTCGACATTGCCTTTGCCAGCTTGAGTTTCAGAGAAATGTCAAAGCGCCCCGATTAAACAGGAACAGATCCTCAGCAAACACTAGATCAATGAATTTGTAGGATGCTGGCGAGAACTAGATTGAACCAGAAGAGAGTGGTACATTGGGGTTCCCCCCCACCCCACTTTTGTGCGCACAGGTTGAAGCTAAGAAAGAATTGCTGTAAGGAAAGGGAAGGCTATTGTTACATAGCTTGCATTGCTATGGGAGATGGACGAGACTGACATTTTTAACAATAGCTCCAAAAATTCAAGGATGTGAAACTCAAAGAGAAGGGAGGAATCAGTGGCTGCAATCCACAAAGGCCCTTGTGCATGCAGGAAGTACTTCTACATAGGAAGAGAACTCATTCACTCCTTCCCTTTTGGCTGTGTTTTCTCATGACGGACCAGATGGTCCCGTCCCCCCCCCCCCCCCCCAAATATCAGGAGCAACTTTTGGGTACAGGAATATAAGGGGATTATGCTGGCAAATGTTACAGAGAGCCCAGGGGTAGGGAAGATATCCATGAAAATGCTACTCCACTGTTTCTTTGTCAATAAATTCTACCCACTTGGTTTCTTCACAGATCTGGAGGAGTTAACTCATCACTTTTATAGCAGAAAGGCTATCAATGTGTTTTATAAACCAACAATGAACTCCAATTTCTTTTTCAAAATCTTTATTGCATTTTAAAGTTTGCATATTCAGTTGTTACTGATCAACGGAACATCCAATAACACTGAAAACTTCCCCCTAACGTGGTTTCTTTCTAACACAATGCAAACCGTTATTGGCTTATGGACACCCCCCCCCCCATAATATCATGGAGGCTGAAAGATTAGTGCAACCACAAGAAGAACTAGCACTCGTAATCATGATTAAGCAACCATGATTAAGGTAGCAAAGTACAATTTATGGTGATGATGCATCTTCAGAACTCAACGTTTTTAGGCTGCAACCGAGAAACCACTGAATCGGTATGCCGAGCTGTCAGCATTCTGGTTTACAGTGTGATCTTATATGCAACATTAGATGGCCATTGATTTCAGTGGGTTTAGGTGCACTTGAGTCTGCAGTTGATCAGGACCTCACTGGCTGACACACAAGGGTAACCTCCCTACACAAACCAACCCCCCCCCCCCCCCACACACACACACACACATAGAGGCTGGACAAGGACACTTCCAATTGGGATGCCTGGCTGCCAGCTGTAGCTGCCTTGGTTAATGTTGAGATCTCTCTCTAAGGGGGACTCTTCATTATGGACTTCAAAGAACTGGGCCTTGAGCCTCTTCAGTTTGGTTCTGGCTTGTACAGCACCCCTGGTGAACCCCAAGATGGGCAAGTCGGTTGCTGCCCATCTGAAGATGCAGATTATCTGCCTTGACAAGGGGCACATTATGAAATCCGCTTCACCTACTTCCAGAAGGAGGCACAGGCCCATCTCTTCATCCTGCAAACAGCCCAAATTTTGTGTGTGTGTGTGTGTGTGAAGTGCTGTCAAGTTGCAACCAACTTATGGAGACCCCAGCAAAGGGTTTTCAAGGCAACTGAAAAGCAGAGGTGGTTTGCCGTTTCCGTCCTCTGCAGAGCCTTCCTTGGTGGTCCCCCATCCAAGTACCAACCCCGCTTAGCTTCCAAAATATGAGATCGGGCTATACCATGCCACCTTCTCTCCTAGTCCAGATGATAGAGTGCTATTTTCAAACAGACAATGCAGATCAAAAGGTGCCCTGATCTTGGTTTGGTGAGGCACTTTTTCACACCCCTGGCCTACCACCTGACTCCACTCCCAAAGGTGGTCCTTGAAGAAACCCAGTTGCTGACCAAGGCTACACAAAATACAATATCCTGTAAATACTGTCTTGCTGAACTCCAGTACCATGTAAACAGAAGAACATCAGAAGAACCTTGGTGGATCAGACCAGTGATCCATCTAGTCCAGTATCTTCTCTCTCACAGTGGCCAATCCTTATGCCGCCCCCTAGCACTGGCTGCCAGCGGTTTCCTGTCTCTGAATGTGGAGGTTCCCTTTACTCATCATAGCTAGCAGCCACCAATAGACTGAGCCACCACGAAACACTTTAATCCCCTTTTAGAATCCCCTTTTAGAACCTTTTAGAATTCTCATGGCCAACACTGTGTCCACTAGCAGTGAATTCCACAATTACTTAAGAAGTATTTCCTTTTGTCTGTCCTGTACCTGCTGCCTATCAACTCTGTTGGGTGCTGCCAAGTTCTAGTATTATGGAGGAGGGAGAAAGAGCTCCCTCTATTTCATTTCTCCACCCCACGCATAATTTCATAAACCTGGAAATGTTGAAGCCGTCCTATAACCTTATTTGGTTAACACAGTCAACACGATTAACATTCACACGCATGGAGATGCCCAACACCCAATCAGCCCACCAGCCCACCAAGGTCACTATGGTCTAATCAGGCTAGCAACAGTTTTTGAGGGTCTGAGGCAGAGAGGCCTTTTTTATCCCCGCTGGTGGCAAGAGTGTCATCAAGCTGCAGCTGTCTTACAAGGCAAAAGACCAACAGAGGTGGTTTGCCATAGCCTGCCTTTGTGTACCAGCCCTGGATTTCATTGGTGGTCTCTCATCCAAACACTAACCAGGGCCCACCCTGCTCAGCTTCTGAGATCTGAGGAGATCAAGGTAGCCTGGGCCATCCAGGTCAGAGCTCTCACCTACTACCCAAGCTTTTTTAAGGAGAGATACTGGGGATCGAACCTGGGACCTTCTATGTGCTATGCAGATACTCTACCACAGAGCCACAGCCCCTCCCCAGCCATGTTTCCTCTCATTTATATTAATGGAGAGCTGCATAACTCTCATATCAGCAAGATAAATACACCAGCCTGGCCACCCTCTGTTTTTACAGTTTCAAAGCAGGTGGTTTCTGATGGCCCTCCATCACCGCACAAGGCACATGGAATTGCGTTTAACCTCATAGGTCACAAATTACCTGGCCTTGTATTAATGGGAGAAACAGTGCAGAATCCTAGGAGACTTCTGTTCAGAGAGCAAGCCCCCAAAGGGTTTGAAACGGGGCCTCTTTCGCCCTTCCATTTTTAAACTGCAGACACTGGGTGAATCTTAACCAACATTTCCCCCCCTTACTTTAAATCTGTCCCTGGGCTTCAGCATGCAGGTGCCAAGTGCTAATGCGTTTTATATTTCTTGCTCAGCATCGGGAAACTTGAGCCTGCCAAGTTTCAACTAAAACTGCTGATGCCAAGGGGACTGCCGATGCGCAAACATGCCGAGCAACGGGAGCACTCAGAAGATAGCCACCTGTCCGGGGGGTGGGTGTTTTAGCACAGAGGTCAGGCCTGCACCGCTATAATCACAGAAGCTGGTCAGTGCAGGGATGGACACCTTGCCACAAACCATGCATGCTTCAGTGCAACAAGCTGTTTAAACCATCGCTCACCCCCATCTTCTGTTCCCCCCCTCACACACACACACACACAAGGCCTTGAAATTGCAAACCCCTGGTTTGCATGTGGTCTTTATTCAGGTGCAGAAGTAGGACCTTGTCCCATCATGCATCTAATCATAAGGAAAGGGGTGCCAACTTATTTTCCTGGCTGGCCTCCTGTACTTTTAGAAGCTGGTGGCATGCAGAAATTCAACAGGCAGAAGACACTCTTCCATCTCTTTTTTTATTTTTTGCAGTCTGCATCCTGCTCAGACTCTGGCCCTGACACACCGCGTGCAGGAAGTTTCACTGGCTGCATCTCCTCTTGTCATATTCCAAGGCCCAGCTCCATCTAGCTGTAATGTGTGCTTTCTGACCGAGACTCCCCAAAATTTAGCAGCTGATGGTTTTGCCGCAATTTGAGTGCAACAGATACAAGACGCCTGCTCTCTGCTGGCTAGAAAGTGAGCAAGGCTCCTCATGTTTATAACTGGCCAGTCGATCCAGAAACTTTACATTGTTCTCTTACCTCGATTAACTAATACCGAATGAAGTTTACTCTGTACTAATATTGTTAAGTGATTACCATTCATATTAGTCTGGTTATATTAGTTCTGGTTCAATATTGTACATAGGGCTGCCAAGTCCCCCCAGGGGGTGGGGATTCCCCTGCTAAAGGGGTTCCCAATCTGCCGGCCCGGATTCGGCCGGCGGGGGAAACCCCACCCCTGAAGAGGCCTGATCCGGCCGACTGCCCCAGCATGATGATGTCACCTGGAAGTGACATCATCACACTGGGGATGTTGCTGGGGCGATGCTCTAGCAATCGCCCTGAAAACTCTATGGTACCATAGAGTTTCAGGGTGATTGCCAGAGTGCCGCCCCGGCAATGTGCCCAGCGTGATGACGTCACTTCTGGGTGATGTCATCTTGACGTGCGCACGTGCAGGGTAACCCAAGGAAGAAGGAGACTCCCCCGCTAATTCCAAGGTAAGACTTGGCAACCCTAACTGTACAGTATGTATTACTGCATATGGCATATTACATTTGGCCATGCTGATGGTTTATGTCATGTGTGGGGGCGGGTTGTATTTGTTGTATTGTTGCTATGGTTTTGTTAATAACTGAAAAATTCTATAAAGTATTTTTTTTAAATGGACGATATTCTTTTCTGTATCTAGACAGAGCTCTGCAGCCTAAACACACCCAGTCCTGAGTATCCCCTGATATTTCCAGTTCAACTCCCAAACACTGTACATTTTGATGCCACCCTGCCACCCTTCTGCCCACACAGTGACATCCCTGTGAGACAGGTTAGGCTGAAAGAAGAGTGACTGGCTCAAGGTCACTCAATGAACGTCCTAGCCACGGGTGGATTTGAACCCAGCAGCAATGACGGTATGGAAAGGAACCACATCAATCACCCAACATGGGGTTCTACGTTAACAGATGTTACCAGCAGTTTCAATACTATTGATCAGCTCTTGCATGCTGATCACATCAAATGCCTCAGGTGAGCCATTTTCTCTGAGACCCCCCCTTACCACATATCTTTCCCAGGAGGATTGCAGCTGCCCTTTGCCAGACCAGACTCAGGTAAAGACCTCTGCCGCCCCCTGGTGGTTTGGCTTCCCAGAATGTTTGTTCTTGTACAAGGTCCATCACTTGGGTGGTTTATAAATAGTCTATTTAGCTGAACTATGTGGGCAGGAACGCCTTGGAAGCAATCTCCAAGATGGAAGCAGCCACAATGCAAATGACAAAGTGCAGATTTCACATAATTATGGTGCATGTGCTCCAGGATTAACTAGGCTCATAATTTATACTAGTATTAGTATAAAAACATCCCGTACGATGACCCAATTGGGTCGTTTCTATTCCGGATTAGTATTCACTGAATACCACATCTTCTTCTAGTACATTCTGTTGCTAAAACCACTTCTTAGCGTATTAAGGCCATCTAAGCTCTTTTGCAGGTTGGTTTCTTGTTTCCCCTCCTTAACTGGAGTCAAAGGGCCTTCAAGTCATTCCCTGAATACCAGAGTCCAGAATTCCTGCACTGTGAAATTTCGGTTTCTTTCGACCAGCTGCCTCAGGGCTTTCGCTTCTCTCTTGGACTGCTCAAAACTCGGTATCCACATGTCTCGTAGAGCTGTTCTGTGGGTGTTTGAAGATGAAAAAACAAACACTTCAGGTTTGGGGCAGCTCAGGTGATTGGCTTCCGCATTCCATCTTCTCGGTAACATTCCCTGGCAGAAAGGACAGAGAAATGCTATGTAAGTTTTATTAAGCAGCACGTAGGGTGACGGAAAAACTGTAACTCCCACACAGTGATCTCTTAGCCTCTCAAGGCTGGGACCCAGTTTGGACTTCAACCATGGAACTTGGTTCTAACTTTCTATGCTCTGGGCCAGGTGAGCGAACCTGATTCCACCGTTTATCACTGCTAAACAGGTTCAGACTAGGGGTGTGCAAAAAAAAAAATTCAGTTTTTTTCGGATTCGGGTATATTAGACCTGAATTTTTCGGTATTCCCGGAAAAACCCGAATATCTATACCGGTATAGGGTAGATATCTGAAAATTTTCGGGATTCCCGAAAAATTCGGGTCCATTATACCCTATGGGGCCATTGTAATCAATGGCAAAAAAGTCTGAAACGTTTCCAGGGGGCTGGGGGGGAGGGGGTTTGAGGTAGAGGCTCCAAATTTGGACTGTAGCTGCTCAAGCCTCTCCCCAAAGGACCCCCAAAGTTTTGAAAAGATTAGACCAGGGGGTCCAATTCTAGGGGCATCCAAAGAGGTTGCCCCATTCTCCATTGTTTCCTATGGGAAAAAGGCAGGCAGGCAGCAGACAGTGTCTCCTGAAAAATCTCTCCAAGAAAGTAAGTGAGGTGGTGAGAGGGGCATATTTGCCAGGCTAGCAGCAGCAGTACCTGTGCAATCTGCCCCCCAGAAACAGGGCCACCATGCCCGTCAGTGCCCAAAGTTTGACCCAACAGGACTCACTCAGGTCAAACCAAAACTAAAGCCCTATACTGAGATTTATTTCAAGATATTATTGGAAAATAAACCTACAACCTTTTTTTTAAGCCTATTTAACAGTGGTGAGAGAGCAGGGGCAGCAGCCAGCCACGCTCTCTAAGCCAAACTCTCTCAACTCTGACCAGTCCAGCAGCAGCACCAACCGTTCAGGAACACCAGGGAGTCAGGGGTGCAGGTCTGCTTTTATGCTCTCTGGGCATACACAGAGGTTTTCAAACAAAAACAACCTTCTGTGATTGGCCAGAGAGCGGATACCAAAATCCTATTGGCTGCCAGTGCAAGCTGCCTAGTGCCTAGGAGTTCCACAGTACTTGGAAACTTTGCAAGGCAAGCTGCCCTGATGCAATGCATTTGCAAATGCATTGCAGTGATTGGCCATCCATGGTCCCTCCCCCCCGGCCCCCTCCTGGGACCATGAGCAAAAGGCGGGAAAGAGGGTACACAATGCCGGAAAACGAAAGAGCAAGTGATGGGCTTCCCTTTGCAGTTAACTCCCCCCCCCCCCCCCCACGGCTGCCATTTTCAGTTTGCCGAAAAGCCGGAAAAAGCCGGATTTTTCGGGTTTTTTATTTTTGGGATACCGGGGAGTCTCATCAGAGCCTTTCCAGTATCCCAAAAAACTGAAAAAACCCAAAATGGTTTTTTTCGGCTTTTCGGAAAGCCGAATGCACACCCCTAGTTCAGACCTGATCAGTAACCAGGATGGGAGGCCACCAGGAGTCCGTTAAAAGTAGAAATATAGCACACCTATAGTAAACAAGCACATTTAAAATTATTTCTTTTTTATGAGTTTTCTTTCTCACTGTCCCCTTTGCTTCAAGACAGTGATAAGGGGGAGTTCTCTCATCAATGCAACACACTTTCCCAAGCGATAGCTCTGACTCGGATCAAACTTTATTTCGTTTTATTCAAGGACTGTCCAAAGAGCCCACTGGCTGCAGGACTTCACCATTAGTGATACTGCTTCTCACAGAAACAAATTTAATCCATACGAAGTGTATCAAGCAAACAAATAACAATGAAAAAGCATTTGATCCTACTGATTTTTAAAAATGTAAAGTTAAAATTCAGAAGTACTGGACCGACCAACAGGCGCCAGAACTTTAGCACAGATTTTCAAAGCTACAGGAAGATCTTCAGACCGCAGCTTCCATCGATCAAAGAACACCTGGCATGTTTTCATCTTCTGAAGTTGCAGTCAATAAATATTATTCTAAAGCATTTACTCAAGTGACCTTGCGGTATCTCTGCCGTGCACTGTATTTACATATGGCGTAATTGTAGTTTGTGGTGTGCATGCCAGCTTAAGTCAGTGGTCATGGCCACCTGTTAAACACCAATGCACAAGGTATATTTTCTCAGTGGCTTTTTCTTAGTGGCTTCTTTCATGACTAGAATGTATATAACTAAGGAAGAGACAACAGAGAAATCCAAAGCAGAGTAATACCCTTCTAATTTCACTGACTTCAATGGACTGAGAAGGATGGAACTCTGTTTAAGATCACATAGAAAGTCACTTGCATATGGACGCTGGTTGAGCTTTCTATAAAATACAACTGCCTGGCTAGTATACTTTTGTCTGGAACAGCGATGTCAGAGTCCAGAAAAAATATTTGGACAACACTTTAAAAAATGCTTAAACAGGCAAAACTAGAAGATTTTTTGAAAACCTGTAACGTTGTCATAAGGTACACTCTCCTCTCCTGAGAAACCCAGTATTTCTAAGAAAAAAGCTCAAAAGTGGTCACTGGGTTGTGTGGTTCAAAGGCCTGAAGTTCAAGTTCAAGGATATGGGGGCACCAAACATCAGTGTGGCATGGATGAAAAAACATGATGATTTTTCTTGATTCATTCAGATTATTCATATTCTTATATTTTTCTGTTTTTCCCCACAGATTTTTATATTCAGTTTATTAGGTTTAGTACAGGTCTATTGAATGGTAAAGCCTCTCTTTTGTAGGCTAAAGTGTTCTTCTAGCTGATGCTAACAGACAAGAAACAACATTTTTTTCCTCTCCTTTCATGTTTTTTTTTTCCTGGGTGAAATAGCCACCTAGCTGTTTTCTATGGATGTAATTGCTTGGTTTTAGTTGTCTGGGGTAAAACTCTGCAGTGTCTGGGTCAAAAAGGGCTTTTAGTCTCATGACAGAAAACAACTTTTGTCTGGGTAAGAAGAATCCTTGATTATTATTATTAAGGTTAGGTTAAGTAAACATTTAGGATAGTATGTAGTCACACCTTTTTCTGTAACTGGCCAATGAATGTATGATTGCTCAGATGATGCTCTGTACCTTTGTGACCAATTATGATCTCTGTACCTTATCTCTCTAAGTATGTCATTTTGAGTACAAAACGTCATGTACTTCCTGATATTGCTCAGAAAGCAGTCCATTTTTGAAAGGTTAATTTGGCCTGTTTTTCTCGGTATTTCTTGCATTAAATACCAAAAAAACTTTCCTCCCCATTGTGACTTCAATTTTATTTTGGCTTGGAAATTTATTTGTGTAACATCAGGAGCTGCTGGACTGCCCACCTAGTAAGTATCTCAATTGCACATGTGAAACAAATGAATGTTTTTGATTCAACTGTATACAGGCCTTCACCGTTATAGCTGGACTTACATAACAAGAGAACAGCTTAAGTAAAAATCTTACATAAAGATTTTAATTCCATGTCAGATTACAAATATATTTCTAGCTATGTTGTGATCTGGCTCCTAGACCTCCCAACCTCTGAATTCATAAGACTTGAAGCCATAAATACCATTTTGAAGGAAAAGGTACTAAGCTCCAAATCTTTTGGAGTTTGAATCCAGCCACCCAACAGAGGTCCCCAGCAGAAATGAGAAGAGTGCAATCTGCAGCCGTTCAACAGCACTGCAATATGAGACTTATGAGAAGTCCAGTTCCTTTAAATTCCCTGCAACATCAGTGCCTGTGGGAAAACACCAGAACTGAGGGCCTAATTAGATGATACACAGTTTGGGAGTCTGGGTCTATCATGAGCACTGTCAGAAGTGGACTTGAGAGTTCCCTGCAGTGAACTCAATCAACAGGCACACGGAGCTAGATTCAGATCGGGACAGTGATGAGCAGGGACAGAGTGCTTATGCCTTTCTCCCCCTATGCTGGCTTCCTTGACCCAAAACAACTCCAGACACTGTAATTTGCTCCACTGATAAACCTCCATATACTTCATCAGTACATGTGGAGCCCTCACAGGACAAATGGTTCCCCCCCCTAGGCTGTTTTGGTTTGCAAAGATGACATAGGGAGAAGACTGAAACCCCTCTTCATGCACCATGGTCCCACTCTGAATTGGGCCCCACAAACCTAGGATTTGCGTTCTCAGTAGGAAGATCACAAATGCACACAAATCATGCCGACCTGGAGAAAAACATAATGCATAGTTAGGCCTTACGTCAGTTAAAGTCTGGAGGCAGCTGATCAACATCTGCCTTTGTGGGAGCTCTCCCGGGTCCTGCAGAGCCCAAATCTGCCTCTGTAGCCAAAAACTGTGTTCTGGATTTGTGACTGGAAACCTGCTACCTACAACATAATGGTTCTCTGGAAAGTTGGTACCTGATGGGTCTGACTTAAGTTCCCTGTGGGTCCATAGCCTGGCTGGAATCCAGAAGACCAGTTTATAAATTACCTTTGCTTCTCTCCTGATGTTTTCCCACACTTTAGTACACACCATGCACTCAAAAGCATCAATGTAATTGTCCTTCATGATATCCTGCACTCCCCAGGTGCGCTCTCTCATGGCGGTGAGAAGCCGTTCATTAGAGATGTGGCCTTTTAATTTCCACTCGAGGTAGGCCTCGTACTCCTTGTCATCTCTGTCCAAAGCCTTGATGTACTGAGCCAGCTCCTTGGGGTGCGAAAATCCAGTGACCAGGATAGCACTTTTATTGCTGGGAAGCCAGTCTGTGATGCTGGGAGAGCCATAATAAATGGGGACCACCCCCAGCTTCAGCGGCCTCCATAGTTTCTCAGTGATATAATCCTCACAAACAGCATTCTCAAAAGCCAAGACAAATTTGTACTGGGCGAGTATCTTGTAGAAGTTATCGCTGTCCATAAATGCTGGGTTTTTGAGATGCTCCGGAAGATCTCTGTTATGCAAGCAGGCTCCATAAGAGTCCACCTCAATGTGGGTCATCAGCTCCCTCACGTAGCTGTCCCTGTCAGAGGGGGGATCACAGTCAGACTGTACATAAACAAGCGGAGCAAGTCTCTTCCTCAAGCTGTTCTTCTCTTGCAAAGGGGTCATGTATCTCAGTGACTTTAAGGCTTCAATACTTTCGAGGTACTGGGTTGTGAGGGGTAAGTGTGAGTGGCGACTGAACGTTGCCGTATAGTTGAACAAGGTGATAGCTGGTCTCTGGAAGAGTTTATAGTTATTTTTGGGCGACTCCTCGTGAAAAAGGGCCCAGTCGTGGTGGTCTTTACGAGGAAGAGGTAAGGCATCAATATTAAAATCTGTACCTAGATTTTAAAAAAACAAAAAAACAAAGAGCATTTCTCTTGACAATTATTTTTGGTTTTTTATTTTGTTTTTGTCGTCAAGTTGCAGCCAACTTATGGTGACCCCTGGTGGGAATTTTCAAGGCAAGAGATATTTTGAGTTGGTTTGCCATTGCCCTCCTCTGTGTAGCAACCCTGATATTCCATGGTGGTTTCCCATCCAAGTAGTAACCAACACTGACCCTGCTTAGTTTCCAAACCCAGGCTAATCCAGGTCCGAGCATTTGTTTAACAACAAGGAAATCTACACACACACACAAATCTGATGGGCTTTGGAAATGCTTCCTAAAATGGTCTAAACCCAAACTTTGGGATAGATGCCAAAAATGCTCTCATGGTTTGAGCCTACCAGCTTGGTGATGTGAAACTATCTGAATTAGGTAGGGCTACAGTGACCATATGATCAGTACGCCTCCACGAAATTCAGACTTCCATACCTGGCGGAGACGATGCGGAAGTGAAACACAGTACGAGTGTGGAACCAAATGACAGGAGAGAGGTCAGCTGTCAGTAACACAAGGATCAATGCGAAGGCTTTAATCTTATATGCACTGCCTTAGGGAGTAGGCCCCATTAATTCAGTTGAGCTTACTTTTGAATAAACAGGTATGGAATTAGGCTGCATATGCATAAGAGCTTAGGGCTTTTAGCTTGGAGAAATGATGACTGAGGGGTAACATGACAGAGGTTTACAAAATTATGCGTGGGAGAGGGCAGGTAGAGAAAATACTTTTCTCCCTTTCTCATAATGCAAGAACTCGTGGGCACTCAATGAAATGAATTAGTAGGTTTAGAACAGATTAAAAGAAGTATTTCTTCTTTTACCCAAAGAGTAATTAACACATGGGATTCATTGCCACAGGAAGTGGTGGTGGCTACAAGCACAGACAGCTTCAAGAGGGGATTAGATAAACATATGGAGCAGAGGTGGCTATTAGCTCAGAGGTTAAGATGCTGAGCTGCAGACCAGAAGGTTGGTAGTTCAGCAGTTCGAGACCCGAGTGCTACTTGACGGAGAGAGGTCTGGTCTCTGACCCCAGCTCCTGCCAACCTAGCAATTCGAATGCAAGAAATTGCAGGTAGATAAATAGGTACCACTTTGGTGGGAAGGTAACAGCATTCTGTGCGCCTTGGCATTTAGTCATGCTGGCCACATGACCATGGAAAAGTCCTTGGACAGCGCTGGCTCTTCAGCTTGGAAACAGAGATGAGCACCGCCCCCTAGAGTCAGATTCGACTGGCTTTTGAGCAAGGGAAACCTTTAGATAGATGGAATGCTATGTCTGGGCCAGTGATGCTCTGTATTCTTGGTGCTTAGGGGAAAACAGTAGAAGGGCTTCTGGAGTTCTGGCCCTGCTGGTGTACCTCCTGAGGGCACCTGGCTTTTGGCCACTGTGTGACACAGGGTGCTGGACTGGATGGTCCATTGGCCCAATCCAACATGACTTCTCCTACGTTCTTAAATAAAACAAGTGTGATCTTTGAGAAAGGATGATTGAGAGATTGCATAGTAATCCATGCAATCATCAAGCTACTATAAAATAACTCTGCATGATACTATAAAATAACTCTGCATGATAATACACAGTAGATGGTGCAAGTTTTAACACAAAAACCTTGGTGCAAGTTTTAACACATTTAAAGTATTGAACCGATGGTATTATACACTTCAACAGTTCCATAGAATAAATCCTCAATACCCAGCGGAATGTTGGAAAAAATGTGGTCAGGTGGGTAGTTATACTCACTGCTGGTGGTCCTGTCCGAAAATAAAAACTTTTTGGAACGATATTGTAACACAAATTTTTTTTATTACAGGCCACAGTTTAGACTTTTCCCTTGAATCTATAATTTTAGAGACGGGTTTACTTTCTATCGAGCTGAATAATACAAAAATACAGGTATCATTACTTATAGCAGTAGCAAGAATAACACTTGCTCAATTTTGGAAAAATGAAAAAGCACCATCTCTCTTTGAATGGTAAAATAAACTTTGGGAGTATTTTGTTTATAGTCATGTCACATTCTGCATTTCCAAACTAGTGGACCTTTGAACCACAAAAACAAACAAAAAGACCCCCCCTTTTTTTCATTAAGATGGCTTCCACACACGTTAGAGAATGCACTTTCAAAGCACTTTAGCAATTATTTGCAACTGGATTTTCCTGTGTGAAACAGGAAAATCCAGTTGCAAACGATCGCTAGAGTGCTTTGAAAGTATATTATTCAATAGGTGTTAGGGCAAACTTAGATTTCAGGAATGGGGGCTTTTAGGAAAGAACATGATGCGTCATAATTTGCAGTATATCTGCCAGAGAAATAGTGGATACAATATAGAAAAATAACTGCAAAACTAGGGAAGGATGGTCATCATTATGTTAGTGGACATTTCTCATTTTAGGCATGATTAAAAACAAACCAGGAGCAATTCCTGCTGAGAAATGAAAACAGAAGACTTCAGAAGACTCTTCAAAAAAATGAAGAAACGTGCAAAGAGAAGCTTTCTACAGACCTTTCACTTTCAAGGTGAAAAGTATGACAGATTCACACTGTATCCCATCAGTCTTAGTCAAGCAGACAGATACAAGAATATGCTTCAGACCAGAATAAAATGGAGAGGAATAAATAGGTCTATTAAAGGCATAATAAAATTTCAATTATGGGCACTTGCCAAAATTTAAGAAAGGAAATCTGTCATATGTGGCAGTGAGAGAAGAGTGACAGAGTGATGGGTCATCCTAAGATGGTAGTGGTGGGGGCAAGTTCCGTCAAGTCACAGCAGACTTATGGAGACCCCGTAGGGTTTTCAAGTCATGAGACGTGAGGTGGTTTGCCATTGCCTGCTTCCACATCATGGCCCTGGTATTCCTTGGAGGTCTCCCATCCAAATATTAGCCAGGGCTGACCCTGTTTAGCTTCCGAGATCTGAAGAGACTGAGCTAGCCTGGACTATCCAGGGCTGCGGTCACACACACTAAATAATCCACTTTCAATCCACTTTCAGTGCACTTTCCAACTGGATTTTTACTGTGTGAACTGGCAAAATCCAGTTGGAAAGTGCATTGAAAGTGGATTATTTAGTGTGTGTGACCACAGCCCAGGTCAGGGCATCCTAAGGTAGAGATGGACAAAAAAAATAATAATATTTTGCTGTACTGTAGGTGTTAGCTAAGGGTTCTTTTTTAATGTAGGCATCTAGTCCCACTGATACAGAAAGAAATTTTAAGTTACAGTCAAAAGTGTCAAGACACTAGAAACCAGGAGCCCAGTAAAAAGAAGGCTATTTGTTGCGTTCCAGAGATCTCCACTTGCCAGTTTCAAGTGCCAGGCTCACAGCAGATTCCGTCTTAGAGCAAGAGAGAAAGGCTTCAAGAAAGTGCACATTCTTGGAGCATTCCCCTTTATAGAAGCGCAGATATTGGGTTGTGAACAAATATTTTATGGTTATTGATTGCAGTGGGGAAATAACCTAGTTCTAAACACTTCATGTAGAAGTCCCATCAAGCTGCAAATGGCTTATGGTGACCCCGCAGGGTTTTCAAGGCAAGAGATGTTCAGAAGTGGTTTGCCATTGCCTGCTTCTGCACAGTGAGCCTGGAATTCCTTGGCATTCTCCCATCCAGTTGCTAACCAAGGCCAGCCCTGCTTAGCTTCTGAGATCATGGACTGGGTGGTCGAGGTCAGGGCTATGCAGAAGTACAGGCCACTGAAATTATAAAGACCTAAGGATTGCAATCCAGCCATGAATTTTTGTGACCCCGTGGTAAGATTTTTTCCCCTCCATCTGCAACTTTATCAGCTACTCTATTGAGTCAAGACTACTTTTTAAACTCAGGAGGAGGGGTGTTTAAAGACCACCAAGCAATTTGGCAGAAGCAGCTCCTGAATGCAGTGTTTAGGATATTTAGGATAAAGGAGTCTGAAAGGGCCACGATCCTGGCCAAAATGACACAAAAGTTTGCCTTGCCAAAATAATTGGGACTTTCTTAACAGCAGCACAAGTAGTATTTGCAACCAAATGGAAATCTGGGGCTTGCCCAAATCTTGAAGACTGGAAAGACAGGATGGAAGAATATGCCCCCTGGCAAAACTGACGAATCATTTAAATAAAAGATCAGGTAGTAAATCTGAGAATAAATGGGAGGGCCTATAATACTTATTATAGCTAGAGTTATAAAAGTGATACAATACTACAATACAATATTACAATATTATCCTTTGATTTTCAGTTAACTGATGGTCATCAATTTTTCATGGTTATATAGTTAAATTGTGAATGTACAATGATTCTCAACTGTAATATGGAATTTTGTTATCTCTCCGTTACCACAAATTATTTTAAAGGGCTATGTAAAAATTTACATAAACTACTGAAAGAACTTGTTTGTATTTTCTTCCTTATATTTTCTATTTTTAGATTGGGAATTGTGAAAAGATATTACAGGGATATAGTGTTATTAGTTATGTTATAATATTATAATGATATACTTAGATCTATTAATCCATTTTTTAAAATATTGTCTTCAATATTTGTAAAAAAGTGCCTTACCCTTATTCCTTTCCCCCCATACTCTTTTTTTCCTGTACCCTACTTAAAAGAACTGAAATAAAAATATTTTAAAAATAGTAAGTGGGACTTTAATGCCACGTGATAAGGTATCTAACACTAGGCTGTAAATCAGCTCAAATGGAGACTGCTGTCCTAGGCATACTTATTCAGGAAATAAGCTTTCTTATTATCTCAAAAACCAGGTCAACTTTTGATTCTTTCCTATTCATTCTTTTTCATTCATGAATCCCCATTGAGGTCTTCAATAGGGCTTTAGCTAAGCAAGATCTTCCGCAGGTGAGTGTTTATCTCCGTGCTGTGAAACACTTCACCTTCCAATTCATGCGTAGCAAGCCACTGATAAAAGTACAGTTACTGGCCACCAGTTGCAGAGGTGGTAACTGTTCTCTCCTCTTCCGCTGATCGATTTAACTGTTTCTTGTAACTGCATGACAGATGGTAGTGGTTCTGCAAGCGTTAACAGAACCATATCACTCCCATCTTGTTCCGTCTACACTGGCTCCGAATTTGCTTCTGGGCCCAATGTAAGGTGCTGGCATTTACAGAAGAAGAGGAGGAGGAGGAAGAAGAAGAAGAGGAAGAAGAAATGGAAGAAGAGGAGGAGATTGGATTTATACCCTGCCCTTCAATCAAAGTCTCAGAGTGGCTTACAATCTCCTTCCCCTTCCCCTCCCCACAACAGACATCCTCTGAAGTAGGTGGGGCTGAGAGAGCTCTTTCCAGAGCTGCCCTTGAGAGAACAGCTCTGAAAGACCTTGTGACTGACCCAAGGTCACACCAGAAGCTGCATGTGGAGAAGCAGGGAATCAAACCTGGTTCTTCCAGATTAGAATCCGCACTCCTAACCACTACACCAAACTGCCTGTTCAACCACTGTAGTCATCTTCAGAGGCCCTGCTGTGGATGTCCTCACCATCTAAGGCTAGACAGGCGACAATTTGAGAAATTGGGTGGAAAAGTGCCTTAAAATGTTTTAAATAAATTAAAAAACTAAGGAGAAGCAGTAGGAAGCACTAGATGGACCTGAACTGAAGACTGAGAGTTCAGATCCTCACTCAGCTACAGGATTGCTAACCTCACTCCCTATTCCTGCACCTTTACCAGCAAGTGGTTAGCATGGAGATCAAATAATAGTTAGAGCTTGCCCTTTAGAGGCCCAAGAGCACAGCCAGTAAAAAAGCTGGCAACCCTAAAGGAGCGGCTGACAAATAGAAAAGGCTAGTAACCAAATGACTGTAAAGCAACTGGGGTGAACCTTCAGCAAGTAACCAAGCAGTATCCAACCCCTTCGTGTGTGCAAGAAGATGTACTTGTCCAGGCTTCCTGTCCAGTGCTGTGGCTCAGACTGACCCCCGGAGGGATAAACCCCTGGGTCGTGGGACTTGCATGGAGGAACAGCAGATTAAGGGGTGGGGACTGGAGTGAGGAAGGACAAGGAGTTGAAATCCTTCTCCTTTCACACACAAAGCTCTGCTAAAGGAAGGAAGCCAATTTCGTTTCCTGTCCCTTCTCGTTCCAGCTCACCAACCGCCATGGCCATTCCTCTGTGTGGATCCCATGACCCTGGGAGTAGTCTTTACCAGGAGGCAGATGCAGTGATGGAGTGTGGAATGTTGGGAAACTCTTCTGCACAAAGAAGACAGGACTCTAGCTGACCTATCTCACAGGCTTGTCTTGAAGAGAATTCCACATAGGCCTTGCTGACTTTCACAGAAGAAATGGGGGGGGGGGGGTGCAAATTAACAAAAACAAACATCCACCGCTGCCTTCTCTTTCTACAGAAAGGGGGAAAAAAGAATCCAACAAATTAGGAGATCATGATTTATGTCACTGCCTTCAAAAATTTCAAATCCAAGCATCAGGATGCTGAAGAGGGGCTGGAACGGTCCTGCTGGATAGAGCCAGATCCCTTCCTCTTCTCACCTATGGAACCATGACCAAAAGCCGCTCACCTGAAGAAAGCCTCCCCCAGTCAGACACTGACCTTTCCTGATAACCATGAACTCTGGCGCTTGTCAATTAAGCACTACCTGGAAGGAAGGGATGGGTGGGGACAAGAAAACACCACAAGACCAAAACAGGGTCTCTCATAAGAACATAAGAGAAGCCAATGTCAAAGACAACACTCTGTCACACAGTGGCCAAAAACACCAGGTGCCCTCAGGAGGTCCAGCAGTGAAGCCAGGACACTAGAAGCCCTCCCACTGTTGACCACCCCCCCAAAGCACCAAGGATACAGAGCATCACTTGCCCCAGACTGAGAGTTCCTATCTATACCTTGTGGCTAATAGCCACTGATGGACCTCAGCTCCATATGTTTATCTAATTCCCTCTTGAAGCCATCCATGCTTGTAGCCGCCACCACCTCCTGTGGCAGTGAATTCCACGTGTTAATCACTCTTTGGGTGAAGAAGTACTTCCTTTTATCTGTTCTAACCCGACTGCTCAGCAATTTAATCGAGTGCCCACGAGTTCTTGTATTGTGAAAAAGGGAGGAAAGTACTTATCTCTCTACCTGCTCTGTCCCATGCATAATCTTGTAAACCTTGATCATGTCACCCCTCAGCCATCGTTTCTCCAAGCTAAAGAGCCCCAAGTGCTTTAGCCTTTCTTCATAGGGAAAGTGTTTCAACCCTTTTATCATTCTAGTTGCCCTTTTCTGCACTTTTTCCAATGCTATAATATCCTTTCTGAGGTGTGGTGACCAGAACTGTACACAGCATTCCTCTCACTGACACACTGAGGCCTCCATCTTCCCCTCCTTTCAAGACGGCTCCTATGATTTTCTGCTGTGTGTTTTTTTAAGAAGTGCCGCTGAACTACACAAGAGAAAAGGAAGAAAGTCCTTCACCATCTCAAAAATAAGACAAATAAGTGGGTTCTAGATCAAATTAAGCCTGAACTCTCCCTAGAAGCTACAATGACCACACTGTGGCTATCATATTCTGGTCACATTAGGAGAAGACAATAATGCTAAGAAAAGCTGAAGACAGCAGGAAAAGAGGAAGACCCAATATGAGATGAATTGACTCAACCAAGGAAGCCGCGGCCCTGAGCAAGGCTGTTAATGGCAAGACCTGAGCAAGGCTGTTAATGGCAGGATGCTTTGTATGTCATTAATTCATAAGGTCGCCATGAGTTGGAAGCTATTTGACGGCATTAAACACACACACACCTCAAAAATTAAAGCAAACCAGTTCCTTACCATAGAAGAGAAATGCTTTCGTCATAGGATTGTACTGGTAAGTCCTGTTGATCGTAAAGAAGCAGGCATCTTGACCACACTGACCAAGCCGCCCAGTCTCTCCTGTTAGTGGAGACCACCAAACCAAGACGGGATGGCTGTCTTTGTCCATAGTTGTCTTTAGGGTGCTGGGAAATTCTGGTTTCTTTGCCAACAAGCTTGCGACTTTCTGGCGTTCCTCCTCCTTGAGCGCGCCCTTTTGTGGAGCCGAGCTTTTCGTCTCCATCCTTTCAGACTTTCCAAGTTCTACAACCACCTTTTGGAAATGGGGGGGAAAATCCAGATTATCCAACACAACACCATCTTGATAGACAAAGATGGCTTGGAGAGAAATCAGTCAGATATCATTGGTCAGTCAGTTGTTTTCCTAATGCCCATCTAGACACTGTTGATGGTTGCCTGTATCTATATGCACTTTAGATAACACATGGCTGACTCCATTTTGAAACGACTCATGACAAAGGATTGCTGAAACCATAGACATCTTTAGGAATGCTGCCAGGACAGAGCACTAGGTCAGGCACTCCAGAAAGGAATCTGCCTAAAGAATCTTGGGCTTCCCTACTTTCTATGCTTTTTGACACTTTTTAGAAGTTTAGGCAAGCCACAGTCCTTGTTTGGGGGATAATACAAGCCTACCCATTCTTGTCAGTATTACAGCCCAATAATGTATATGAAACATTCTGAACAATGAAGGGAGTACATATGCGCCATGTGTTAGCATGAAAAACTCATTTTCTTTGTAACACAATTCAATTATTGGCTTCCCCTCCACTTACCCACATCTTTTCTCCAGCCTATTTCATTGTGGGGGTTCATTTTAAAGCGGACTTTTGAAACACCTCAGCACACTGGAACAATCAGATCAGGAATGAGTACTGGGGGGGTTGAACCTTTGGACTTGAAAAACAACAGGGTATGGGACAGGAGGTTATAAAAAACTGCATGTCCCTTGTGCTATGACAGTTCATTAAACCTGGCCTGAGTATTTTTCCATATACTAAACACAGTGCTTAAACTGATTAATCAATAACATTTAGAAACCAATGGGCTGTGACCTCCCACTACTATTTCGTTCTACTATAGTCAGTGGGACTCCTATGGGGATCAATTATTTCAGGATTTCATTGTTCTCATGTGATTACAGAGTCAGGTTAGTTGGATGACTGTTTCACCGTTAATCATGCTTTGGGTTGCCAATTTATTAACCAGCTGCTGTAGCTGTGCACACATGAGTAAAATTAACCTTTTTTTGCAGCGGTAGCCTACCCAACACATACACATATCAAGATGAACGTGTCACAGCAGTTACAGTAAAGCTCTAAGTAAGAAACATCAAAAATCCGAGTTTGCCAGTTCCACTGCCTGCACCTGATATAACTTTGTGTCACTAATGCTTGAGTTTATCCAGTTTCCTTATTAACAAATGTTGTTATGGGTTGGATTCAACCAGTTTTTCTGCTGGTCAGAAAGGAAGGCGGAATCCTCTTATTTTGAGAATTATGGGACTTCCATGTACAAAACCCATGGGGGACCGGGGCTGTAGTATAGAGGGGAACTGGGAGAGCTTGAAAGAAGAAGCTGTCTGGATCCATCCTTACCTATGTTCTCTCCTGCTGCCCCAACTATTTATACATGAATCTGCACAAAGCTCTTACCAAACATTGCATCCATGTGTACCCATGATGCTGCTGATATGCACCATCTACATGTTGTGTGAACAGGGCAACAGGTGCGTTTTGCACGCACTGGGTTTTTCAGGGTTGTGGTTCATGCTTATCAAAGCTCTATCCGCATGTAGATTACGCATGTATATAACATACACACATCAGTTGTGTATACTGGAAACATCGCAGGTGGTACATGCTTCCAATACATGTGATTGCTAGGCTCCTGATATATTTGGAAGTCCTAGTAGGATTTCCAGCCTCCGGGTGGTGGCTGGAGATTTCCTGGGATTACAGTGGATCTCCAGGCAGCAGAGATCAGTCCACCTGGAGAAGATGGCCCTTTTGAAAGGTGGACTCTATGGCATTATGCCCCACTGAAGTCCCTCCCCTCCCCAAAACCTGCCCCCCCAGGCTCCATCCCCCCAAATCTCCAGGTGTTTCCCAACCCAGACCTGGCAACCCTAGGAAGTCCTAATATTAGAACTATCCTTCATTATACTTAAACCTTATTACAATATGGACTGTTTCTGTCTAGCTTACATACTTGCTTCTGGTGAACAAGTTTATATACTCATTTCAACCATAACTCTCTAACTCACATTTTAATTGAATCCTCTTTTACTGCCCAATGTAAATGCATTTACTCGGATCATCCTATTATCCTCACTAAAGCGTCAGTGCTAGTGAGAAATGATTGCGTATGACTATATAAAACTCACTGAATCACTTTCACACTATAAAACGAGCAATTTCTACACAATAAATTGGAGCCATTGAGAGATTATCACTGATCAGCTTATCCTTCTGCATGACATCTGCTCATCACCTACCAAGAGCAGCCAAGCTGGGACAAAACAATTCATGATGATGTGGATGCCACTGTTTTACACATCCCCATAAAGATATTTATATATTTATGCTCCATTTGCCTCCCCAAAGCGGCTTGCAACACTGTTTTCCCTTCCTCTGTTTTATCCTACAACAACAACCTTGTGAGGCTGGTTCATGAGAGAGAGAGAGATTGAGTGACTGTCCCAGGATCGCTTTCAAGGTAGAACATGGATTCATACCTGGGTGTCCCTGTAACTACTACCCCTTCACTGGCTACTATTGGCATGTGTCTTCTTTTTGTTAAGAATTCTGCAGTGGAAGAACAGTGCAATGGGGATAAAGATTTGAGGGCATCGGGTGGGGACCTTGCAGGGCGAGAGGGAAGATGGGCAAATGGAAAGGAAGCCTGGAGCGCAGGTAAAGGATAACTAGGTGAAGGAGAAAGAGGGTGAGTGGAACCCTTTCCCTTCTGTTCTGAAGATATCCTAGTGTTGCCAGTGTCTACACCCACTTCACCCTGATTTGGATGGCCCAGGCTTGCCCAGTCAAACCAGATCTCGGATAAGCAGGCCCTGGTTGGTACTGGGATGGGAGACCACCAAGGAAGTCCAGGGTTGCTATGCAGAGGCAGGCAACAGCAAACCACCTCTGAACGTTTCTTGCCTTGAAAACCCTACAGGGGCTGCCATAACTCGGCTGTGACTTGACAGCCCTTCCCACCACCACGATGCCCACTTCCCCCGCCCCCCGCCAACAACTACGTAACAACAACTGTCTTCCTCCCTTCTATCATTTTTTAGCATGCTGTCCTAAACATCTGTGATACCTGGAGAGTGACGAGAAGGAAAAAAAATGCCATCACGCAGAAACAGGACGCCCAAAATCTCTTCTTCCTGATTGTGTTCATTCCTTAACGTTCAGGCATGAAGGGTATGCGTTAGTGGCTCAGGGTTACTTTGCATGCTCCACACTCGTAAGCGGTCCAGCTGGGGACCTCCGTTCAGTTACGGTGTTCCGCTATGGGCCACCAATTACAAAGCTTTGACATCATCGAGAACAGAGGTCCAAACTTGAGGCCAGAGTGGATTTCTGATCTTCGATCAACAGCGAGGCAGAATCTCAGGCCCAGGATTTTTTGGAAGCGAATGCATCCATCTGCTAAATCAAAACACATAATTCTGAGTTATATTTTGGAGACTTAGTCCTGCCTGAATACATGTTAGTCATAATAATCAAGACAATCTGTATTTCATGGTGCTTTGCAAGAATAGAACCACAGAATTTTAGTTTGAGAGGCCTCAGAATCATGGGCTGCAGTCACACACGCTAAATAATCCACTTTCAATCCACTTTCAATCCACTTTTGAATTGGATTTTGTTAGTTCACACAGTAAAAATCCAGTTGCAAAGTACATTGAAAGTGGATTTAAAGTGGATTATTTAGTGTGTGTGACCGCAGCCTCAGTTTCCTTTATGTATATAAAGAAAGCAAATTTCTAGCCTTGAGAGAGTAGGGGGCCATACCAGATCAAATCTTGTAAATTAAAGACGGTGGGCTGACAGGGAACATGGTTGCATTTGAATTCATCCTTCCAAAATAAAATATGCTAAGTAAGCAATGTACATAAATTCTCTTAGTTTACATAAACGATGTAAGTTGCGGAATTCGGCTTTTCTGGGCTCAAAACGTGGTGCAAAAATCTGAGTTTTCTTTCTCTTTTTTTAATTGACATTGTCCTGTATGGAGTCAGATCACTGGGTCTACCAAAGTCTGCGCATCTAGTCTGACCAACAACAGCTCTGTGGTAGACAGCTTTCCTCTCACCCTACTTTGTTGTTGTTGCTCAACAAATTTAGAGTCCAATGGCACCTTTAAGACCAAAAAAGGTTTATGCAAGGTATGAGCTCTCGTTTGCCCTAGATATGCCAAGGAGCATGGGACTTTCTGCATTCAGAACAGATGCTCTACCCCTGAGGTCTCTATAGCCCGAACAACTGCAACGCGCAGTCCTGGTTTTAGTAGTTAAGGCATATATTGGAACTGATGTTCACCTTGGTGAAGACTTCACAAGGTTCCCCATTTAACACAGAAGTGCAGTGGGGAGAGATTTGAACGTTGGTGCCTTAGAGTCACCAACTTTTTTGCAGGGAGTGCTCCACTGTCTGCTGGGGCTGCACAGCAACCGAATACTCATCGGACAAAACTTTTCCTTGTATAGCGGCGAGGGGTGGGAGCTTCACCTGTGGGCAGTGCCACCTTCGGCAGACTTACACCCTTCTAAACTCACAGAAGTCAGTGTGGTCTGAAAAGGGTGCGACGCAGCAGCGTAGGATGGCACTGTAAATCCCTTGTCAAGCAGCCCTTCAAAAATCCTGCCATTCTCCTCTGACGCCGGTGGCTACCCTATCCAACCGGGAAATTGCCAGAGTTTTCTTGTTTTTAGCTGGTCCGGTTCCCCCGCTGCAGACTGAACCGGTGATGCAGATAAAATGAAAAGGGGGGGGGGGGGGGGCGCTGTTTGTTGACTTGTTGTCAAAAGCACCAGAGGAGGAGGGCCAAGCAAAGAAGAGATGGAAACATCGACTGAAAGAGCGGCTGACTTTAGTTTCTTTTTGTCCCCTCCCCCTCCTTCGTTTTTGTTTTTTTATTTTCTCCTCCAGGTCTGAGCGGTTCTTTTCATGCGACAGCCGCCTTTAAGAGAAAGAAAAAAAACTTCAGAGTATGGCGAACAAACAAGCCCTTCGAAGATGCCGCAGTCGCAGGCGGCTCTTTCCGTCTTTCCACGTTTTGCAGCCTCCGAGCCAGGAGCTCTAGCTCCGTGCGTGTGTGTGTGCGTGCTTTAAAAAAACAAACCGAAATACTCACCACCCCCCAGTCCCCAGATAAACTGTTCGTCTCTCTTGTTGTTGCTAGGCTCTTTATACTTTCAGTTCGTACATTTGTCCCCTCGGGATTTTCAAGGGTAGGGTAAAACCTGGAGCGGATCGCTGAGCTGCCCGCGTCAAGTCTTCCATCTGGCTGCTGTGAATTCACGGAAATCCACCTTCCGGGATTTCGAATATCCCGTTCTGGGAAAGCGGCGCAGAAACCAGGATTGGGGGATCTTTTTTCCCTGTCTTTTTCCAGATTTTTTCTTTTTTCTTTTTTGCAAAGTTCGGTTCATTACGTTAATAGGTCCGTCGTTTTATTGAAGTCATCGATTCCTGGAAGTCCCGAACAAGGAGATCTCAGCGCGCTCCCCTCCAACCCCTGTTATAATTTGAATAAATTGAAGGGTTTCTAGAATGATTTCAGGCGTCTCATTTCGAGAGTGCATCAAAGCCGGGGGTTGCTGTAGCCGGGCGGGCTTACTGCTGCATTATGCTAAAGTGAGCTGCCAGTTTGGGAAGGAGCTGCGTCAGGGAACAGATATATAGATATAGGTCTGCCCAGATTTAACTAAGATTGACTGCAAATTCCATGCGACAGTCATGCTGAACATTTCATTTAAAATGTTTTTACCCTGCCTTCCCAAAGTTCAAGGCAGTTTATATTAAAAATACTATGAAACAATTACATGACATATAAAATAGATAAAGGTAAAGGTTTCCCTTGCTCGATAGCCAGTCGAATCTGACTCTAGGGGGCAGTGCTCCCCTCCATTTCCAAGCCAAAGAGCCAGCACTGTCTGAAGACTTTTTCTGTGGTCATGTGGCTGGCATGACTATACACTAAGGCACATGGAATGCTGTTACCTTCCCACCAAAGTGGTACCTATTTATCTACTTGCAGTTTCTTGCTTTCAAACTGCTAGGTTGGCAGGAGCTGGGGCCAGAGACGGGAGCTCACTCTGCCACACGGCACTCGGGTCTCGAACTGTCAAGCTACTGACCTTCCGGTCTGCAGCTCAGCATCTTAACCTCTGAGCCACCGCAGCTCGGTGACATATAAAATATACAATCCTAAAAAAAAAAAAAAACCTCAACAGGAAATTTAGCAACCAGCAAAAAAAATGCTAAAAGGAGCATATTCAGACACAGTGGTGTGGCAGTCAGGCTAGACTGGGTGACCTTGGGCCAGCTGGTGGTGGTGACCCGGTGGGGTTTTCAAGGCAAGAGACATTCAGAGGTGGTTTGCCATTGCCTGCCCCTGCATCGCAACCTGGTATTCCTGATATTCCTTGGAGGTCTCCCATCCAAATCCTAGCCAGGGCCAACCCTGTTTAGCTTCCAAGGTCTAGAGGGGATTGGGCTGGCCAGTTACTGTCAGCCTAACCTGCCTCACAGGGTTTTTGTGCCGTTAAGTAGAGGGAAGAATAATGTACCCAAATGGAACGAAGTCTGAGTACCTACATGGGTTCATGTAGAAGGAGGTTCACTCTGTAAGAGATGTCTATCGGGCTGTTGTATGGCAAATAATCCCCCCAAAATGATGCCTCCCTTGCAGAAGCAGTTTTCCCTGGCTTGTACTAAGGTGGGGCTCTGCTGTTTAAAATGACCCTCAAGTAACACTGTAGTTGCACCCACTTCATTCATTCATAACCCACACTGACAAGTCGGAGCAAAATCCACTTTTCTTTCCAGCCTCACTTGGCAATATAATAGAGTATTGTATACAACAGAGTGTTCTAAAGTCGGGTTTCCAATCGTGTTGAGCCTCTATGCAGGCCCCATGGTTAAAAAAAAAAAAAAAAAACGCTTCTGTTTTCTTCCAAAGGTGAGACATAACATTGCTGAGGATGAATTTTTTTTTTCTTCCACTGGCTGCTGGAGCGCCAGCAGGCAAGGCCCATTGGAAGTGGAAGTTCTCCCATCCCCACACTGGGCACATGGCGATCCTATGTGGAGGAGAGCCAGGGGTAGCTCTTTGCTTTGAGGAAAGGATGCTTTTGCGAAGAAGCAAATGGTTGCCTGATAGGGATGCCAGCCAGCTGTTGGCATCCAATGGGAGTCGGGGGGGGGGGGTGCCATCGGCATGACAGCATTACATCTCTTCTAGGGGGGTACCCAGAAGTGACATCATAGTGTTCTAGGAATCAACCGGAATGCTATGGTTTTACCCATAGATTTTCTAGCAATTCCAGAGCAGAGTGATGCCCCTCCTGGGTTTCCCCCGGAAATTACATAATGCCCTTGCACCAAGAGTGATTTCTGAAACATATTTTAAGAGCAATAATCTCTTTTGACTTGCTGTGCCTCCTCAAACCTTTTGTCAACCCCCTGTCTGCCATAAGAACAATCCCTGTAAACTGGTTAATAAGCTTCCATACTGAGAGTGACTAATTCTCCACTCAAGTAGAGTTTTCTTTGGTTTTCAGACTCTTTCCACTCCTTGAATAGGGGAGGTTTTGACACTTCCTTGCCAGAATCACTGTTTCCACCCCAAGACTGTTATGTGCAAAGGCCACAACACACTCGCTCAGACGCTTTTCTTCAAAGTCTCACTAAGCATTTGTCCTGTCAGCTCTGCCCCCTTGCTCCAGCTCCTCACTATTCCACTCCAACAGGCTAACTAACTCCTTCCCACTTGAACTGGTTAAACAGCTTAGTGTTCCGTTCCACAGTAAGCTGCCTTCACCCAATCAAAATGAGCTCCGTGAGTTGTCAATCATTTTTCAGCTAGCTCACCCTCTCTCCAGCAGCACTGCCTAAAAGCCTGCAATTGCTTGCTGTCCGTCACAGTGGGCAACCCAGTTGCTCTAATGTAAGAAGATTTATTATCCAGTTTTACCTTGTAGTTAAGGTGTTCCAATTCCATGATATTCTTGGATCTCCTGATCACAAACAGTTCATCCTGGGATCAGGCTTTAACTAACACCAAAGGCCTAACTACACAATAGATTGTTTCCCAGTTTCACCCAGGAGTCTGTCAAGCAGATGTGCATTGAGAGTTCCTGGGACTCAAGAGGGACGCCAAGTGGTTCTATTCTTTGATGGAATTTTTGATTGAATGTGAACACATGAATTTTATGATTTTATTTATTGTGTGCGGACTTGAGTATCTTCTTGATGGAAAGGTGCTTAAATAAACATTCTAAATAAAATAATTAAAACACGTTATTGTAGAGATTCTTCTGTTCTTTCTGGTTCGGATTTTACTGTCCTGAGTAATTCGGTGTCATTCATAAACCTCAGTCCTTATCCCAGATCAGGAGCATAAACAACCACAGTCCCAATAAACAAATTAAGGAAACACACTCCTTCTGATGGTTGAGGGTAATTTGTTTCTGTTCTCTGATAGCTAGCAGATGATGCCATGTGATTCGGAGATAGAGTACAAACAAGTTTCCTGACCTGCTCTGCCATCCGAAGGAATCCAGCAGTTACTACAACCTCATTAGTGGCAAGATATCACACCAATAAATAAACATTTGAAATGTTACTTTTACTTGTATATAGGGTGTGAAAACACTCTTGTGGAAATTAGGAGCTTTCCTCCAAAATACAGTAGAAGAAAACAGCTATCAGCTGCGGGGTGTTTACAACCAGCCACTCAAATACGTTAGAACAATGTTAAGCTCCAGTAACAGATCACATTGAACTGTGTGGCAAAATCCAAAAGAAACATGAAACCAAGGTTGGGTCCACACGTGATTGGATGTTGCCGTATTGTCATGCTACTGCAGTCATACAGCTGAATTTCCCTTGTAGACCAGAGAATCCGGTTGCGAATTGTTCCTACAGTAAGGATAGTGCAATATCCAGTGCTAGGTGGATACAGCCCAAATCCTCAGTCTACTTCTAGTAGCATATAGCTGGTTGTACACAGCACTCAATGGCATCAGATGTAGACGCACCTTACTGTCCGGATCCAAAAACACATCTAATCCAATGGGAGCCTGGACAAGGGAGGAGAGGCGGAAGAGATTTGGGGTTCGCAATTTGATTTTGGTTTTAAGTGGCAATGTTTTTAACTATTATTGTAAACCACCTTGAGCTATGAGGAAGGGTGGGATATGTTTTAAATCAATAAATTAGTCCAGGCATGGGCACCCAGAAGCAACTCTGCACATGCGCATCATCATTGTGTGGTGGTAGCCTGTTCCTCCATGTAGGGCTGGGGTGAAAGCATCTATTCAAGCTTGTCCATTCAACATACACAATATCATTGCTAAGTACTGTGTGCATATTTGCAAGGATGAATACCCTTCTGTGTTCAAAGTAAATTCTCTAGTAAGTGTGTATTGGATGGTGGCCGTTAAGAGCTAAGTCGGGGGGTTGGGGGGGTTGAGTCTGGTGTCCAAAACTTGAGTTTCTGGTCATTTTTCCTGCTCTTATGGGCCCATTTCTTTCATGGCTGAAATTCTTATCATTTTATTTGATGGAATGGTTGTCAGTTTGGAACGTTGGGAACTACTGGGTAAAACTGGGGTACAGATCTAAAAACAAATGGTTATTAGGATCTTGCCTAATAAATGTAAAAATATGACACGTTGGTTTATTTCCAAAAGTGCAGGAGAAGACTCAAATTTAGGTCTGAAATGGGCAAAAGCCTTAAAAGCCTTTAAAACTGTCCAGTATTACCGGAATGGTAATACTACTGCCCCAGACTCTTTAGTAGTAGAAAAGAGCAAGAGTCCAGTAACCCCTAAAAGACTAACCAAAAATGTGGCTAATTATGAGCATTTGTGACTCACAGCTCACTCGACTCGTTAAGCATTGATTCATGGGGAAACCCCACAGGGCTGGAGCCAAGCAGCTTTTTCACTTGTGACGCTTCTTGATTTTTTCCAAAAGAAAATAAAACCTCCAGCAGAGGGGGGAAATGGTGGCTGCCAACGGGCTTTGGGAAGAAAAGTGTCCTAGATATCTGCGTGGATGTGCCATGGCGACTGTGAATGCCTCTGCCTTCACTGCAACAATAAGAGCCACACGTGGAACTGGGTCTGTGTGGAAGCGGCCTGGTATACCTGAACCATATAAAACCATGAGGAAGCTTTTGAGAGCCTCAGAACTCTCCCTCAGGCTAGATGTTAACCAACAATAAAAGGGGGCCCGAGAGAGATGTTGTGCTACTGTGGAGTACAACTATAAACTGTCTTCCATGAAGTCCCATGAATTTCAATGGGAGAAAGTTATTGTCTATTGCCTTTCCAAGGAATGTGATTTGAACTCGGGCAGAATCGTCAGAGCAGCTGCTGTCTAACAGACTCAGCTACCAATCAGGAAAGGATTTGACTCTAACCTCTGTCATGAAGTGTATTTAGGAAGGGTTACCAGCTCAGAGCTGGGAAATACATGGAGATTTTGGGGGTGGAGACTGAAGAGGGCAGGGTTTGGGAAGGGGAGGGACTTCCGTGAAGTATAATGCCATAGAGGCCACCTTCCAAAGCGGACATTTCCTCCAGATGAACTGATCTCTGTCACCTGGAAATCAGTGGTAATCCCAGGAAATCACTAACCAGCATCTGGAGGTTGGCAACCAAAGATTTAGGCAACTACAGGCAAATCCCTTTACCTTAGCCTCTCCCCTCCCTTGGGACAATATTAACCTACATGATAGCAATGCTAATTGCTGTAAGGAGCAATGTATGTGAAGCATTTTGAACATCTAAAATACAAATTATATTCTCTCTTTCGTTGAAGGGGAAAAATGGACTACTGGCTGTTGTGTCGCTCAAAATCACCCAGTTGTTCCAAAGCTTTTGACCTGTAATTTTATTTTGAATTAGAGACTCGCCAATTTCTCTGTTTCTGTATTTAAACATGTTTATGCTACCTTTCCAGAGAACCGCTTGAGGCATATTAGGAGAACGTTCACGAGCAAAAGGCACATTTGTGTGCAGACTACAATTTGGCCACAGGGTGGCACTGTGTTCTGTTGGCAATGCTGGGATTCGCTTGGATTCAATACTGCTCTCCTTGCTGTGGCATTTCAAATTTAGACAGTTTTTAGTTCCTGTACTGAAATTATATAAAACTTCCCCACACTGGAGAGCTGAGCAGCACATGCAGGGCACCTTAATGAGAAGGACCTTCTTGACAGAAGAGATTCTGTGCATTCAAGTTACTGCAAAAAAAATGTATTGAGAAAAGAATTCTTCACACGGATTACTTTTGGTTATTTTTAATGTTGTTATTATTGATATTATTCCATCCCTTTTCTGTCACAAAGTGGTGGCCTTGAATACAGTTCTTAGACGCCTCTACATCTGAGGTAAAAGTGTGGAGCTACTTCAGAATCAGTGTTTAAAATCTGAATTGAAACAGCCATTCTTTGTATTTTACTTTTTTATATACTGCCCTTCCTGCAAAGAGTTCACAAGGTGATGTATATGATTTCCCCCTCTCCATTTTATTCACATGACAACCCTGTGAGGAAGGTAAGATGGACAGTGGCCCAAGGTCACCCAATGAACTGCATGGCCAGAGCAGCAGTTTGAACCCAGTTCTATGCCACTGTGTGACTATGATGGCGCTAGTCTATTCCCAAAGGGCATAAGTTACACAGCAGCCAGGAAAGTCGGTGGGTTTGCAGTGATTTCTGCTTGTAACCAGGGTAGTGTCTATAGCAACCACTGCGGTTGCATGGAGGCAGTGGCACTAATGATGGACAGGGCTGCTAGAACCAACCGGGCTATGTGGCAAGGGGGTGGAGTCCATCATCCATCTCAGGCAGGGGGTGGAGAGCGGTGGGCCACAGGAATTCTCCTCGTTTTCAGGAGCACCCCCTCCACCCCCCTTAAAGGGAACAACTCCTGTCAACAGATCTGGACACCTGATAGTTGGGAAGTGGTTTGAGGTGCCCATTGCTGAGGGCACGCTCACACCACCCCTGCCAGTGATGGAGCAGGAGAGGGGGCCACTGGGGTGGGCTCAGATGTAGGGGCATGCAGCACTACCCTCAGATCCCCCAGTTTCCTCCTTGATGGAGCAGAGGTGGTCTTGGACTGGAATGACCATCTTTCCACTCTGGGCTCTGTCATTCCTGTCCCAGAGCAATCAGTGTCCAGAGACTGTCATTCCAAATCTATTCTGCATTCATCATTACCTTCCATGTAGTTGTGAGTTTGTGACCAGTGTTCCCTCTAAGCTGAGTTAGTGTGAGCTAGCTCAGTTTTTAGCCTCCGGCTCACATACTTTTGTCTTAGCTCAGAAAGGACGGCTCCAGAGCAAACTAATTTATGCAGTGGCTAAATCACTCACTAACAACTTTAACACCAGTAACTTACAAAATAGAATTTTTGCTCACAAGACTGCACAGCTTAGAGGGAGCACTGGTTTTAAGATATCCCGGCTGCAGTTTTTGTTGGGTGGGCCCCCCGCGATTGGGTGCTGAGGAAGGGGCTTGGCTGTCATGGTGAAGGAGGTGATTGGCTGAACCTATAGTCAGCACCCCGAGCTCCTCCAAGCCTAATTGGTGAGGCTGTAGTGGCAGGGGGATGACTTGAGTTTTCAGTTAAGTTGGCACCTGTGGACCACACCATGTTTTTTGTTGGCATAAAATTTCCACCTCTGGCAGAGGGTGTTCCTAGGCCAAAAGGGCTCAGGGAGCCAACTAAATCTGGTCATGCCCCCCAAAACATCCACAACCACTCCAGCGCTGAGGCCTACACCTCAGTTACACCAATGGGCTGCCATCTTCACCCTCCACCAGTGCCCAAGAGCAACAGAGTGGTACTGGGGGCCTGCATCATCGTAACTGGCCCTTATACTGGCACAGGCCCATAGCTACAGTGGGGCATCTCAGGGCTAGGCCCCCCGACTTACTGGCAAGGCCCCCTAACTTCCCATCCAGCCCAGGGCGTCACGGCCTTCTCCCCAGAATTAATTTAATTTGCCAGTGCCTCCTAAGAATTTAATTTAATTTGCCAGTGCCCCCCTGACAAAAAAAATCCTGGCTACGAGCCTGTACTGGTGTATCTCAGACATATGCTGACACAAAAGTCAGTTGTCTCCCTGAGTGCTTTCAGCCTCTTCCCCACCCACCCCCACTTTAGGATTGCGCTGTGAACTGGTTCACCAAAGCAGATTGCATTCAATAAGGGTTTTTTAGTAATTAGCTTTGTTACCGTAAGATTTTACTTGAAATATAAGCATTGCTACCTTGCTCATCAAAACCATAATATTTAAACAAGCACTGCAATAAAAAAAAGAGCCTATAGCCCTGCCTGTCACAGCTGGATGTTTACATAGATCGAATCAGTATGTCCCGCTTTGGAAAGCTTCTAAGATCTGCAACGGGGACCGTGAGTCTCTTTAGAACTCTACTGGCAGCTGCGGCAGTGATTAGAAGGCAGAGTTTGGAGCTAACTTAAACTGACAGCATGGACATCCGGCTCTAAACTGACACGTCCAGAGAGGTCACCATCATTCTTCCCTCTAAACTGAGTTAGCGTGAGCGAGCTCACAGTGTTTTAGCCTCCGACTCATGCATTTTTGTCTTGGCTCAGGAAGGACAGCTCCAGAGCAAACTAATTTATGCAGCACCCAAATCCCTGGCGCACAACTTTAATGCCAGTCGCTCACAAAGTAGAATTTTTGTTTACAGGACTCCACAGCTTAGGGAGAGCATTGGTCGCCATGTTAGTCTACCCGTAGCAAAATTAAGCAGAAGCCCAGTCCCAGCGGGACCTGAGAAAGACTAGCCATATTTACGCCAGCATGAGCTTTCCTGAGTCAGAGCCGATTTATCCAAAGACTTCTGAAGAACTGAGTTCCGGCCCACGGAAATTCACGCTGGATTAACGGCGGCTAGTCTTTGACGACGACGACCCTGAACGCCTATTGTCAACACGCAGCCACTGTTCCGCCATCTTCTCTGACCTGACGCCGCTCTGTCCCCGCGTCTCTATAGCGAGAATTCGTCTCTATCCTGCACTGAGCGAGCCGAAACGGCAGAGAAGTCCGCCGCTCCGCTGAGGGGAGAGTCTGTCTTTCCCATCTCTATGCTCAAGGCCACTTTACACAACCCCACCCCACCCCCATTTTTCAACGTGGGAGGCTTCCGTTTCCGCGGTGGAGACGCTCTAGCCGGCTGGCCCGTCTCTCTGGTGTGTGCAGGGGGAGAGTCCGTCCTCCGAAGGCGTCCTCTCTCGTCGCCTCGCTTCCGGGGTGGGTGGGCAGTGGTTGTGATGATGGCGGACGAGGAAGGGAGAGCGGAGCCGGAGCCCTGCGCTCCTCCCCTGGAGGCGGACGCGGAGGCCGCCGGGGACAGCGAGCTGGAGTTTGGGATCCCCCTGGAGTCCAACGGCTACTTGCTGTACAGGTAGTGGCCGCTGCCGCGCAGCCCTTCTCCCCTGATCCCACCTGCTTGCCTTGGATCACTCAGGGGGAGGGAGGCTCTCTCCATAGATTCGGAGACGCAGGCTTCAAAATAATCCAGCACGCTTCGAGAATGAACAACTGCGGCACTGCAGTTAGATTGCAAGTAGGGAACTCTCTCCCCTTGTCGCATCCTTAAATCTCTGGTCCCGCACGCCTGGAGGGGCGGCTGGTCGAATTCCTTGGGCTTAGAGGGAAAGGAAGGCTCTCTGCGTATGCCTCGAGGCATGTGCTGCTGGCATGAAGCGTACAACAAACGGGGCCAAGAACTGGTGTACTCTGCTGCGTCTGACGAAGGGAGATAGATCAAGGCGGGTAGCCGTGTTAGTCTGTCTGTAGCAGTAGAAAAGAGCAAGCGTACAGGAGCACCTTAAAGATGAGCAAAATTTGTGGCAGGGGATGAGCTTCCGTGAGTCACTGCTCACTTTTCCAGGTATATGAAGAAGTTTATGTAGTAGTGAGCAGGTATCTGAAGAAGTGAGGCAGTGACTCACAGAAGCTCATTCCCTGCCACAGATTTTGCTTGTCTTTAAGGTGCTCCTGGACCCTTACTCTTTTCTATTTATGAAAGGAGCCTTGACTCTCAAAAACTCATACCTGAAAATCTGGTTGGTCTCTAAAGTGCTGCTGGACTTGAATTTAACTGTTCTACTGCAGACCAACTGAAGCTATCTGCTGTTAATATTATACACGAGTGTTGTGATTCTGCCCTGATGTTGTTGTTTGGATGAAGTGGGAATAAGGAAAGTCAGTTCATGTATGCATGAGTCCCACCAATTCCCTCCCATGTCACCATGGTTGAGTTGTAGGATTGCCAGCTCCAGGTGAGGAAATACCTGGAGATTTGGGGGGGGGGGGTTTGGGGAGGGGAGGGACTTCAATGGGGTATAATGTCATAGAGCCCACTTTCCAAAGTGGCCATTTTCTCCATGTGAACTGATCTCTGTTGCCTGGAGATCAGTTGTAATAGCAGGAGATCTCCAGGCACCACCTGAAGGTTGGCAGTCCTATTGGGTTGCTTATGCATGTTGATTGCATGGAGATAGTCCTGACTGAACCAGAAGTGTATGCTTTTGCAGCAGAATGGGATGGCAGCATTTCCCCCCAATAACAGAGCGCTTTCTGGAGCTACTGCCATGGCAGGAATTGCTGTGGTCTCAAGCAACCATACACTTCAGAGTCTCATGTGGCTCTGTTTATACAGCTGTAAGCACCAGTGGACATTGCCTGCCACTTGGAGGGTACTGAGTGGCACTGAACCTAGCTGATGGCAAAACCATTGAAATGCACACTGTTTTGAGGCATCTCAGTGTTTCATACCCTTTCTTGTTGTCAATATCTTTACAGGGACCGAAAGGAATGGGCTGATATTGAGCCAGTGCCTCAAGATGACGGGCCAAACCCAGTGGTTCAGATTATATACAGTGAGAAATGTAAGCTGATCAGTTTAATAAACTAGTGAGATGCCCAACAAAGTAGGAATGTGTATGAAAAGTGGCCATAGAAACAGGCTGTAGCTGATTGGGTGGGCAAGGGCCAGCCTCAACTTTCCTTCCCAGCTGATTTGCCCACCTTTCATTCTCTTAGCCCCTGCCTTCTCATTCTGGCCCTTGAGTCCCTGCTTTCTCAAATACTACACTGTGGCTATGATAGTTTCCAGTAGTGCTTCTGCGTGGTGTTGAGCCAGTTTGGTGTAGTGGTTAGGAGCGTGGACTCTAACCTGGGAGAACCAGTTTTGATTCCCCATTCCTCCACATGAAGCCAGCTGGGTGACCTTGGGTCAGTTACAGTTCTTTCTGAGCTGTTTCCTCAGAGCTCTCTCAGCCCCACCTACCTCACAGGGCGTCTGTTGGGGGCGGGGAGGGAAAGATGATTGTAAGCTCCTCTGAGACTCCTTCAGGTAGTGAAGGGTGGGGTAAAATCCAATCTCATCTTCTTCAACAGCAGGAAGAAGCTTTATCACAGTACTCTCCTGCCTACATGCATAGGGCAGGCCTAAAGGTACGAGAGGTGTTTCATCTCAAAAGAAGAAAAGAATTGGGAGCATTGTTGGATGGCAGAAGCAGAGCTGATGTAGGAAGGAAAGTGATGATGACTCAGGACATGAAAGAGGACCATACCTGCTCTTAGCAATAAGGCGTGGTGATTAAAGATTTTTTACAGCCTCACCCACGTAATTAAAAAAGAGTAGTAAAGCTTCATGTATGGAAAATTAAAATAGACGTTGGGAGCTTGAGTTCAGAGGTGTCTGCACCCACATTTTCTGCAAAAATACCTGACAACTTAGAAGATGTCATGCTAACACATGGTCTTGTGAGAGCAAGCCGACAGCAGCCACACATAGCTTCAGGTGCTTCATATGCAGGTAAAAACAGTAAAGGTGCTTTCCTTGATGTTGATTGTTCCTTCCGTGCCCACAATGCTTTCTGGAGCCTTATAAGCAAAGGAGAGATGTCCTTGCCCTGGGGAGGCTGGCAGGATGTGTTTCAACAGAAGGAAATGCAGGAAGGAGGCAAAAGGAACAAGGAGAGAAAGTGAACATGTTGCACTGCTGCTATCCACTGTGGCGGAATTAAAGGGTAATGCAGTTCAAGTATCAGATGAGGAATTTCATGCAATAATTATGGTGCCCAATTGCACATATGGAGGCTTCCCTTCAACTGGGGATGGAGACCTAAAAGGCTAGTCGGTAGGCTTTGCAGGAAAGCTGTGCTTTATTTTTACTTTTTTATTTGTATCCTGGTTTTTTTTCTGATTGGGACCCAAAGCAACTTTGTCCGTTGTTCTCCGGCCCCCAAAGCTTTATTCTCACAATGACCTAAGAACATAAGAGAAGCCAATGTTGGATCAAGCCAGTGGCCCATCCAGTCCAACACTCTGTCACACATTGGCCAAAACACCAGATGCCATCAAGAGGTCGAGTGGTGAGGCCAGGATACTAGAAGCCCTCCCACTGTTGCCCCCCCCCCCTTCCTCAAGCACCAAGAATACAGAGCATCACTTGCCCCAGATTGAGAGTTCCTATCTGTACTTCGTGGCTAATAGCCACTGATGGACCTCTGCTCCATATGTTTATCTAATTCCCTCTTGAAGCTATCCATGCTTGTAGCCGCCACCCACCCCCCCCACCCCGTGGCAGTGAATTCCACGTGTTAATCACTCTTTGGGTGAAGAAATACTTCCTTTTATCTGTTCTAACCCGACTGCTCAGCAATTTCATGGAATGCCCACCACAAGTTCTTGTATTGTGAGAAAGGGAGAAAAGTACTTCTTTCTCTACCTGCTCTATCCCATGCATAATCTTATAAACCTCAATCATGTCACCCCTCAGTCATCCTTTGGGGGTAGGTTAGGCTGCGAGATTGCAAACCGGGTCACCCGGCATGTTTCCATGGCAGAGCAGAAATTCAAACCCAGTTCCAGGTCCTAGTTATACCGTGCCAGCCACTCCAGCCTTTAGCGAGGGACTTGAACATCTGAAGCTGCTTTGTGCTGAGTCAGACCGTTGGTCTCTCCAGATCAGTATTGCCTGCTCTGACTGGCAGTGGTTCCCCAGGGTCTTAGGCAGAGATCTTTCAGCATCTCCTTCTACCTGATCCTTTTAACTAGAAATGCCAGGGATTGAAGCTGGGACCTCGTGCATACAAAGCAGATGTTCTACCACTGAGCTACAGCCCCTGAGGGGTTTCACTATGTGGGGATCCTGAGAGGATGTGCCAGGCCTAAAGGGCAGCACTTTTGAGAGGATCAAGAGAAGGACAAGGAAGTTGTTTGTGTTAGACGTGGAAGAGTATGAGGAAAGGGTATAGGGATTCCATAGGGAGCATCATGGGGCCCAAGTGACAGGAGCTGCGAAGGGCTTTGGCAGTAGCCTTCTGAGTCTGGACTGAGGGGTGGCTAAGGAAGGCCAGAGGGTCATTTGGCCTAACACCCTTTTCTCTGTCCAGTTAGAGATGTGTATGACTACTTCCGAGCTGTTCTGCAGCGCGATGAGAGGAGCGAAAGAGCTTTCAAGCTGACAGGGGATGCCATTGAGCTCAATGCTGCAAACTACACTGTATGGTAGGCGGTGATGTTTACATTTTTATTATTCTTACTGCTTTTGTGATGGCTTTAACTTTTTGAAACTGTTGATGGATTGTAAAAAAAACTCGAAAAAATCAGGAATTCTTCAGAACAGCAGCCCTGGAGAGCCAGTTTGGTGTAGTGGTTAAGTGGGAGAACCGGGTTTGATTCCCCACTCCTTCACTTGCAGCCACTGGATGACCTTGGGCAAGCCATAGTCCTGTCAGAGCTGTTCTTGAAAGCAGTTTCTGTCAGAGCTCTCTCAGCCCCACCTACTTCACTGGGTGTCTGTTGTGGGGAGGGGAAGGGAAAGAAGTTTGTAAGCCGCTTTGAGACTCCAAGTGAAGGGCGGAGTAGAAATCCAATCTCTTCTTCTGGCTGGTGGGGGGTAGTAGTAGTTATCATGAAGTTATTGAGGAAAACGGAGATTTCCTTTTTTGCTTTGACTTCTGTAGCGTTGGGGGATGGAACCCGGTTCACAAGGAAACAGCAAAATAATGACATCTTACTAAAAGGCCCTCCCTCTATAAGACTTTGAATAAGCGAGCAGAATTTCCTCTTGCTGCTGTCATGCTGTATGTATGAGACTGAGGTGCCATGAAACTTGCCATGGCATCCTCTGGGATGGAAAACCGCTGTGTATTTTCTGTTTGGCCGCCTTTGACCAGGGTCTGGTAAGTGCAATGGAAGAGCCAGACTCCTCTCTAGAGGTGGCTGCTGGGACCGCGTAAGAAGTACTCTTGGGGAGTTGCCCTTGTGGCAGGTTTGGTTCAAGGCACAGTTCCAAAGCATTGGGCCCTTTCTTTTTTTTTTGCCATCGAGTCACAGCAGACTATTGGCGACCCAGTAGGGTTTTCAAGACAAGAGACGTTCGGAGGTGGTTTGCCATTGCCTGCCTCTGCGCCAGGACCCTGGACTTCCTTGGTGGTCTCCCATGCAAGTTCTAACCAGAGCCAACCCTGCTTAGCTTCCAAGATCTGACCATCCTGGTCAGTGCTCTTATCTCCCCATAACTTCTCCATCTGCATAATGGAGGGTGAGGCAGTACTACGCTGCCTTTCAAGCGCTCCTGTGATTGAAATGTGGATATAATGTTTTAATAGGGCGCACAGACGTAGAGTCCCACATGCATTGGCTGGAGCACCATGATTGGTATCCCAAATAAAATCTATGAACTAACCACACCTGTCCGTTGAGTGCATTTTTTTTTTTACCTTGCCTTTCTCCCAGGGATTATAGAGCAGTGTACACGATTCTCCTTTCTCGCCTTGTTTATCCTCACAAGGGTCCTAGGAGATAGTGAATGGCCCAAGGTCACCCAGTCAGCTTCACTGGAAAGTAGGAATCTGAAGCCAGATCATAACTGGACATGCTAAACTGCTTCATGTTTACCTGTTGGATGTTACATGCATACACGTGGATATCCATCCAGTGGCCTTGGTGGGGGAAGAGGCTAGTTGGGTAGATGGGAAAGTTAAATGCTTCTTTCCTCACTATACATTGTAGAACGATCAGGGGTGAATGCTGTCTGAACAGGGCTGTTGACCTTTAAAGCCCTTAAACGCCTTGTGAAAATCTTCTTATCTTGGACTGGTAGGCTGATTTGGCTTAGGCTGACTGGGTGGCTTATATTTCCAGTTTTAATACAGTGTTTAAGGGGTTTTTTGATACTTAGTTTGTCGTTTTGTATTGACTCTGTACTGTAAGCTACTTTAAGAGATTGATAAGGATGACAGTTCCTTCAGAAAATGAGATCTACGGTCTCTTATATACACTTTATGTTGTACTACCTGCCATTTTAACTGTTCTAATGGTTTTAATTAATTAACTGTATTATTGATTGTGCTATTACCCTCCCTGAGCCCATTTGCGGGATGTAAATTGAAAATAATAAATAATAATAAATAAGGGT
Organism: Lepidodactylus listeri; assembly: GCA_029233225.1. Taxonomy (NCBI): domain Eukaryota; kingdom Metazoa; phylum Chordata; class Lepidosauria; order Squamata; family Gekkonidae; genus Lepidodactylus; species Lepidodactylus listeri. The sequence continues at coordinate 128,758,474 of JARCFY010000004.1, forward strand.
TTGTAACCCAAGGAGTTACAAGGGTTTGTTCCACTAAACAAAGGGAAGGAGATGTTTGCCAGTTTCTCCTTTCTGCTGCAGACGTCTAACCCCTTCCCATGCTGTTACTGGGGAGTCCCTTCTTTCCCCCATAGCAGAATTTCTGGGGGGCGAGGAACGGAGGGAACAGGAGTGGAGAGGTGAGGAGGGCCTGCTCAGCTGATCCCTGGATGCAAGATCCGGGCCACATTTTATAATATATCATCTGGTGCTTATCTGGTCACCCAGTTGGGTAAATGCCAAACAGTTGTTGATTCCCCACCACCACCAGAAAAAAATTTAGTGCCTTATTTGCCTTGGGTACTATCCAGATAAACTCAGCTGTTCTGATGCCCTTGAGAATCTATGTGACTGAAGCGCACAGATCCCATTCTGGATTGTGCTTGCTATGACTTGTACGGCTCTCCCTGTGCCCATTTGTCTGTCTCGAGGTTATTCCAAATGTCAAATCGAATGGAGGATTTGCCAGCCAGACGGCCTTTCCATTCATACAGCCTCTCAAGCCCGGATGTGGGACCAGGTCTCAGATTTCAGGCAGATAGTTGCTTTTCTTTTAACCTTATTATTTGGCATAATGCTTTTCCCTAGATTCTATAAGATCCCCTCCATTCCGTTCAGAATTGTTTGATTTATTTTTAAAGTTGTGCTCATGTAATTCATGACTCACGGTAATGTTTTTTATTATTCTGTACCAGTACCAGAAAAAGTGGAGAAGAACCATGGCCTAATATCAGATTTACTTGAATTTCTTTTTTCTGCAGGCATTTCCGTAGGGTTCTTCTGCAGTCCTTGAAGAAAGACCTATATGAGGAGCTCAATTACATCACAGCTATCATTGAAGATCAGCCAAAGAATTATCAAGTCTGGTAAAGCCTGGTTCTGTTGTTTAACACTAACTGAGAGCCAGTTTGGTGTAGTGGTTAAGAGTGGCAGACTCTAATCTGGAGAACTGGTTTGATCCCACACTCTTCCACTTGAAGCCAACTGGGTGACCCTGGGTCAGTCACAGTTCTCTCAGAACTCTCTCAGCCCCATCTGCCTCACAGGGTGTCTGTTGTGGGGAGAGGAAGGGAAGGCAATTATAAGCCACTCTGAGATTCCTTTGGGTAGTGAAGGGTGGGGTATAAAGCCAACTCTTTCTCTTCCTTCGCCTCCTTCCTCTCTTCTTCTTTCCCTGCTCAATGAATGCCCTCTTGCTGGTTCCCCTTTTCTGAACTAGGGAGGCCACATGATCACATACAGACCAATGCTCAGGAGTTTAACCAGGGCCATATCGTATGAATGCTTCAGAAACATGCAAGTTGCGGACTTCCAGTTTCAGTGGCTTAATGGTGGGCGCACTCCAGTGGATTTCCACATGGAGCGGCCTGCGACCTTGGTGAACGGGAGGGATATTGGCCAGATTCCAGTTCTCCCTGGAGCCCTTGTAGGGGGCTTCCAGCCTGGGGCATGAGAGGTGCCTCTCCTGAGGCGACAACCAAAGGAGTGAGGCGCCTCTTTGCCCCGTAAGGTCCTGTTGCTGTGGAGCCTCTGGCACTCAAAAGTGGCACACCAGACCAGTGAGCAAAGAATGTAGTGAAGAAATGAAACATCCCCTACCTGCGGTGCATCCTTGAATGAAATGTGAGTCAGCGGGTCCACTCAATCGGACTAACAGGTGTCCTGAAGCCCCGAAATAATGCGGTGAAGGGGGAAAGTCCCCCCCCCTCTTACTTTTTAAAAGATTGAAAAGCGGAGGGCTTGGACTGTTGGCGCTGCATAGGGGGCTCAAGTAACATGGAATCCTTCTTAAAACAGCTTCTTTAAAGAACTTTTGTGGATTTTTTAACTCATCCAAAAAGTAAATAATGATCTGACAGAGGGGAAAAAATGGTGCCCAGAGGGAAACCCTCTCCAAAAGCTACATCGTCTTCCCGTTACTAGACCAGAAGCTACCATAGAATTTCCAAACATGTTGTCTGTAGCATTGCACCCTCTGCTGGATCAGAGGACCACATTGAACCAAAGTATTGATGCACTCCAGAAAGAGATTAAAGAATCTAATACCAAAGTAGAAAAGGTGGCCAAATCAGCAAAATCAGTTGAAACCAAAACAAAATTATTGAATCAAAGACTACAAGTGGTGGAGAAAGACAGAGCAACTGACAGAGATCAACTTTTGGGACTACAAATTGAAAAGGTGTCTTATGTTCTACGATTTCAAGGTGTCCCAGAACAAAAGCCTGAGAATTTGAAAGAAATCCTAAGTGAAGCATTGGCTCCAAAATCAGGTTTACAAGTGAAATATTTGCAAAGCAAAATGGATATTGTCTCTAGGACATATCCTGATTTTGTGAAGAAGAAAAACCTGCCAGGAGAAATTGTGGTGAAATTCTCTAAGAGAACAAGGGATGTGGTGCTCAAGGCCACTAATGAGACAACCCTAAAAATCAAAGATCTGGAAATCAGAGTCTTGAAAGACATTCCATTTGAGATAAGAAAAAGAAGGAAGCAATATAAAAATTTGCAATTTCCTGCAAAAGAACTCCACCCCTTATAGATGGATTTTTCCTGAGGGCTTGGTATTCAGCTATAAGGAGAAAAAGAATACCTCTCCCAAAAATACACTTTTCTGGTTTTGTAACAAAGACTTACAAAAGAAAAGAAGACAGCAGAGGAAGAAGAAGAAGGCATCATGCATGACTTGGAATGTTCTGAGAATTCATCAAGTAGCTCTTCAGAGGACTCTTGACTCGGCAAACGGGGTGGCTGCCCCTAAACAACTGACAGTCCAAAGGGATTCTGTTAAACCAAAAAGAAGAGGGAGGAGGGGGAAATAGCTATGTATACAACTTGAAAGTTTAAGAAATTTATTTTCTCACATGCTTGAATCTACATATGCATAGCCAGTACTATTTGAAACATCACACTTCAGTATATTGTATTTTGTTATATGGGAAATTTCATTCATCTATAAAAAATGATCTATATTCTTTGCTTTAAATAGGGATAGTTTTATAGTTATAGGGATAGCTTTTATAATTTGTAGAAAAGCAATAAAAAAATTTAAGCTAGCAACTTGCATTTTTCTTTTTTTATGTGCCATCAGTAATGCACATGTTGCATTTTGCAAGAGGCCATGAAAGCAAGAGAAGAGGCAAGCAGTGTTCATGGAAAACCAGAAGGGCAGCCTTTAAATTGACAATGGGTCAATGAAACCTGCTATACAGGAACCACTATAATGGAGCATTAGTATGTGTATTATGAATACCACGGTCCAGTGCTGCTAACGATAATTCCACCAGGGGGACCGTCTCCCTGGCCCAGTACTGTTGTACCTCCTTGAGGACGGTGGTTAGTAGTAACATACGTGGAAAAGAGGTCTGGTTCACACATGCGTGTTCATTGCTTGCATGTTAACAGTGGCATCCAATGATGACTTGCATGGGTGAATTGCAGCTGAGAGAACTTTCATATGATCTGATATCAACTCAATGGATTCGACTTGCATTCCATCATTCAAGTGTTTTTCCATTGCATTTTTTCCCTCTGCTGCATACCACCCAGCATGGTGTTTTAACAATCGAACTAAAAGCTCCTTAACAGCAAAAGTCACTGAATGGATGCTGTTTTAACATCCATTGTGGTTTCTCAATTGATAGGCACCACAGGCGAGTGTTGGTGGAATGGCTGAAGGATTCATCCCGGGAGCTGGAATTCATAGCAGACATTCTTAACCAGGATGCCAAGAACTACCACGCTTGGCAGCACAGGCAGTGGGTCATTCAGGTATTTTTTGTTCTAGCTGTTACTAAACAAGTGCCCACCTTATCCTTGGATGGATGGGTGTGGGGGATGGCTTACATATTGCAAGGGATTGCAATATACAAGTTCTCCTAGTGATCACGACTCTCTTTCAGTGCAGGTCAGCACACCAGCTGAGAGATCCCATTCCCAAACCTTGTGCTGCATACCTCCACCTGCAGAAATGAGTTGGGTGGCAACCAGAGACAGGGCTCTTTCAGTGGTGGCTCCTCTCCCCTGGATTGCTCTCCTCTCTATCTGCTGAGACAGAAAAGGGACCCATGAACTTAGAGTCCTGCCCCTGAATTCTGGTTTCATTCTTGATCACACTGTAGATGGACTGTTTCATTTTTTTGGAGGGGGAAATCATAGTCAATCTCAGATCATAATATCAATCCGCTCACAAGACATGGACTCCTACACATTGCATCTGAGATGCTGTTCTCTGCACACAAATAAGCATGCTGTTGCTTCTCTGGTTTGCATTTCCAAATTATAAAGACTGATTTGTCTGTCCCCAACACAGTTTTATTCAGGACCATTTTTTTCTTTAAAGAGGTGCCAGAACTCTCAAGAGGGAAATGAAGCTTTCAATCTGTATACTGAAAACTCATGAACTTTTATACATTTTTAAAGAGAATTTTGTCGAAGAGGTTCCAGAATGCCATTCTGACGCATTCCCTCAGGAAAAAAAGCCCCGGTTGTATTCATCTAGAAATTTATGCTGATTTAGCCCCCCAGTCTAGAGCTGCTTCCCCAAGAGATAATTGAGGCAATTTTCTTCTGCGTGCTTCCTCTATTGAAATTCCCCCCTTGCTTGTCTTTTCTTTAGGAATTCAAACTGTGGGATGATGAGCTGCAGTATGTCGAACAGCTTCTGAAAGAGGATGTCCGAAACAACTCAGTCTGGAACCAAAGATATTTTGTCATTTCCAACACGACAGGATACGACGACCCTGCTGTTCTAGAGAGAGAAGTCCAGTAAGTAGAAATCCCTCCCAATTTCCTTTCACTCCATTTACACAAGCAGAGGAAGTGAACACATCAATGATCTTCTGGCCAGCTGGGATATCGAGGAATATTCCCTTCCCCTACTCATGCCAAGAACATGTGTATATGACTGGAACTGAGGTACACTCTTTGCCTGCTCTTCCTTGTCTCGAACTCAAATCTCCTTCCTTTTGTGTTTTCTTTGTCCTGGATTTTACATTGTAAACCCCCTCAGGGCAGAGACCTACTATACAGCTCAACGCACAGTAAAGGCATGGGATAGTGTAGGAAAAAAGCATAAAAGTTCATTCTGCTGGGGGGGGGGGATTCTTTTTAAGCAATCCATGTTGGGCATTTGGCATCTTGTGAACATCTTTTTTTGTTGGCTGCCATCTGAGGGCTTGCCTGTGTGCTGTGCCGATCTAGGAAACAATTCTTTTTTTCCTCATAAAAAGAATCTTTGTCTGCTATGAACAAAAGAAATAGGGGGTGTGAAGTCCTTTTTTCCATGAGGTGATTGCTGCCTTTGCCTCTTGGAATCGAGCACTTTGGCACAGATTTAACACAGCTTTACTTCTACCCTTCCCTTTGTCAAACGCTTTTCTTTCCTCTCCTTTTCAGGTATACCCTAGAAATGATCAAGATGGTGCCTCACAATGAGAGTGCTTGGAACTATTTGAAAGGGTGAGACTCCGATGCTTGCTGGCAGCTGTGACTTTGTGCTGCAAGCGCAGCAAACAAAAAAAAGCGCACGGTGTGATATTTGGCACAGAGCTGCAACATGTTAGGGCTGCGCATCACAGCAGGGAAGACCCCAAATACATTGGGTTAAATCAGTAAAACATCATTGGAAGTGGATTTCAAGAAGAAGGCTGTAGTTTAACAAGTGATTCCTAAGGGAGAATGTGTTTGAATTCAGAAGGATGAATGCCAGTGGTATGCGTTGCAACCAGTGCTCCCTCTCAGCTGAGTTAGTGTGAGCTAGCTCATAGTTCTTTAGCCTCCGGCTCACCCATTTTTGTCTTGGCTCTGGAAAGATGGCTCCCAAGCAAACTAGGCAGGAGCCAAATCGCTCGCTCACAACTTGATTGCCAGTGGCTCTCAAAGCAAAATCTTTGCTCACAGGACTCCACAGCTTAGAGGGAGCATTGTTTGCAACACAGACAGAGTTTGAGAAGGGTAGGTTTTCCTCACCCCAGCAAGAGAAGCAGCACATGCCACTCTTGTTCAGCTCTTAAAGGCACAGGAGCCCTGGACTCCTCAGCCACTAGTCATCTTATCACTGCAACTTGGAGTCTACCAAATGGTTCGCTGGAGGGGAAAAGAGCCTGCCGCAGCACTTGTAGCATAAGCGTATTTGGCTGTATTCTGAATCCAGTTGTGTTGATACTTCTGTTTTGGGTCAGAGCTGAGACGGCTGCTTTACTCAAGGAAACAGATGATGGCTACAAATGCCTCGCCTTGAAGGAATTGTCAATGAATGCAGTAGATATAGCAATGGGATAATAGCAACAGAAGAACAAAACAAGGAAACTGATTTTTTTAAAATAGGACATTGGGAGGAAACCACCTATATTTAGTTTATGCTGGGCATCCCCGTTGGCACTAGAGGGTAAGGGCGAAGCAAGTAAAAAATACTAACTATTAAACAAAAGAGAATATTAAGGTTTACACCCAGAGCTTAAGTTTCACACCTCAGTAACCCACACCACACCAATTTAAGGTCAGTGTAAGAGCCAATTTGGTATAGTGGTTAGGAGCACAGACTCTAATTTGGGAGAACCAGGTTTGATTCCCCACTCCTCCACATGTAGCTGCTGGTGTGACCTTGGGTCAGTCATAAGTTCATTCAGAGCTGTTCTCTCAAGGGCAGTTCTCAAAAGAGCTCTCTCAGCCCCACCTACCTCACAGGGTATCTGTTGTGCAGAGGGGAATGGGAAGGGATTGTAAGCCACTCTTAGCCTTGTTCAGGTAGTGAAGGGTGGGCTATAAATCCAATCTCTTCTTCTATATTGGTATCCAAATACTTATTGAAGATGGGGGGGGGGCGAGAGGCAGTGTGAAGAAGGTTGCCTGAGGGAGTGAACTCCCCCATATGTTAATGCCAGTCCTCTCCCTAAGGATGCTGTGGAAGGGGCAGAAGCCATATTTTATTACTCTGAAGATTCGGGAAGATTTTAGGTAATGCCAGTGCCTTTCAGTCAAAAAACGAGAGCCAGTGTGGTGTAGTGGGTAGACTGTCTGACTAGGATCTGGGAGACCAACAGTAGCTGGGAAGAAAATAAGGTCACAGCAGAAGTAGGAAGAAAAAAAGGGGGAACAAGGATCTAAAAGGTCAAATAAACTACTCTCCCTTGCCCATTGTTCCCCCCCCCCTTTTTTTCCCTAGGATCTGGGAGACCCAGATTTGAGCCCCTCCTCTGCACCAGAAACGTGCTGGGTGACAATGGCCAGTCACACACTCTCAGCCTAAACTACCTCATAGGGTTGTTGTGAGAATAAATTAGAGGAGAGGAGAATTACATAAGCTGCTTTGGCTCACTGCTGGGGAGAAAGCCAAGGTATAACTGAAGTAAATCAATAAACAAGCCCACCAGCCACCTAGTTGTGTGTGTAGTCAACAGCAGAAGTGGTTGGGAGACAAGGGAAGGCCCTGAAACATCTGGTTTATCTTGGTTAGTTAAGAGGATGCATGTTCCAGTTGTCTGCATTCCTCCTGTTGTGATACTGCAGACTGTGCCTCTGAAAGCTCAAAGTTAAGGTACCCAAAGGTTGAGTGAGAGAAAATTATGAGAAATGAATTAAAACAAAATATATGTATGTATTACTAAGTGCACTAAAACTCGACTTTTTAAAAACATAGGCACATTCTACCCCTGTAGTAGCGAATATTTGAAGTCCTGAATCTATATGACATGATACAATTCAATCTCTTTGGATTAAGAGCCTTGAACCAATAAAACAGGACTGACAATGCAGTATATCTAAGATGATAGCCCTGAACCACATTAAAACAGGACCAAAAGCATTTTGGCCTCTAAGGCCTTCCTCAGTGGTCAAATGATTGTATTCATCCACACTCTGACATATAAACATGTGTTAGTGCCAAGGCAGGCTGGTTATAAGGCATTCCAAATATACACAGCACTTTTAAAAGATGAGGCCCAGAGAATAGCGTGACTGTGAGACATGCTGGGGGATCCCCGCCAGGGCTTGTGTCACCTGTATCATGTCACCTGTCTGGGAACGTAATTGGTAGAGGAGAGGGCCCTCCATAGGTCCATTTCACTGTGTCCACAAAATCAGGAAGCTGGGATAGACCACTTTACAGCGCATCTATTGCCTTGGTCTTGCCCAGCATCTGGAATCGGCAGCTGCTGCTTCCCATGATCCAGAGGAAGGACTAGGATTAAGGATATCGGCATTAAAATGCCAACACATTGAAATGTCCTGACATTAAGAAGCCAGAGACACTAATACACATGCAGGCAGGCTAACTGCACACCTAGCTCCAGTTGTGTTTACAAGCATGGCCTTTTGCAGCAGAACAAGTTGCTGGATCTTGCTGTATGTGCCAAGGCATTCTCCTCCTCCTTGTTCTTTTGGTTCTTGGCAGCTCTGTGCACATTTCCACCCTTGTTTCCATCTCGTAGCTCAAGGCAGGGAGAAACGTCCTTTTTGCTGATGCTCCAGAATATCCAGCGTTCGTTTCTGTATCCAGTTGAGTTGGGTTCACAGGTTTAAGTTATGCTGGAAATTTGGTTGCTCGAAAATCTTTTTAGCAACAAATGATTTGTAGCTAGCAGTTTATCCTTCATCTGTGATTTCAGAAGATCTCTGACTTCTATAGGTACAGTCAGATGTAAGGAGTAGGCCCAAATTCATATTGGTGTCTTCTTGTGTCAGGATTCTGCAGGATCGTGGTTTATCAAAATACCCCGGTCTCCTGGAACAGCTGTTGGACTTGCAGCCGAGCCACAGTTCTCCATACCTGATTGCCTTCTTGGTGGACATATATGAAGACATGCTAGATAACCAGTGTGAAAACAAGGAAGAAACACTCAACAAAGCATTAGAGGTAAATGTAAAGCCTATCTTTGTAAAAGCCCTACACTTGTTAAACTAGCCTGCTGTCATTTCTAGCCTGCTTGGCAACTGCCAGCAGAAGATAAGAACACAAGAGACGCCAATGTTGGATCAGGTCTATGGCCCATCCAGTCCAACACTGTCACACAGTGGCCAAAAACACCAGGTGCCCTCACGAGGTCCAGCAGTGGGGCCAGGACACTAGAAGCCCTCCCACTGTTGCCCCCCCAAGTACCAAGAATACAGAGCATCACTTGCCCCCAGACCAAGAGTTCCTATCTGTACCTTGAGGCTAATAGCCACTGATGGACCTCTGTTCCATATGTTTATCCAATTCCCTCTTGAAGCCGTCCATGCTTGTAGCCACCACCACCTCCTGTGGCAGTGAATTCTATGTGTTAACCACTCTTTGGGTGAAGAAGTACTTCCTTTTATCTTTTCTAACTTGACTGCTCAGCAATTTCATAGAGTGCCCATGAGTTCTTGTATTGTGAGAAAGGGAGAAAAGTACTTCTTTCTCTACCTGCTTTATCCCATGCATAATCTTATCAACCTCGATCATGTCACCCCTCAGCCGTCGTTTCTCCAAGCTAAAGAGCCCCAAACGCTTCAAGCACTCTCTCTTCCTGTAAACTTTCATTGTGGAAATTGAGAAAGCAGCCAGTCTGTTGAATGTTCAGAGGTGAAAAAGATTGTACCAAATCATAGCTCATTGCAACAGATTCAAGGGTGGGCAATTTTAAGAATTGTCTCACATGGTTTGAACTTTTCCACAATTATAAGTAAAGAAAAATTAAGGAAGCCACTTCTGTGTAGTACAGTGGAAGCTGGGAGTTACAATTTTCAGGGCTTTTTCAGTGGTGACTCCTTGTCCGTGGAATGGTCTTTCCCTTGATGCTCGCCTAGCGCCTACTGTACTCTCTTTTAGGTGCCAGGCCAAAACATTTTTTCCCAGGCTTTTAATTCCTCTTTTACATTGTTTTATAGTCTGCTTTTGTCATGAGAAGTACTTCAGAGAGTAGTCAGCAAGGAGTGGAGAAGTGGGTAGGCCCCCTGAGCCTCCTTGAAAGATGAGTGGGGTAGAAATGTGGTAGAATTTGGGGGAGGGGAATCCAGTGTATATAGTAAACTAGCAAGGCAGGAAAAAATTATTTGCACAAGCCTGATAAAAAATATTACATTTAGTCCTTGCCCTTCCTCTGAAGAACTCAGGGCAGTATCCGTGGGGTTTCTCTCATTTGTCCTCATAAGAATTCATTGAGGTGGGTTGAGACACCATCAGTTGCCCTCAACTCCCCCTCTCTCCCAATGACCTTTCTCTTTGTTAGAGTGAAGATTTGACTCCAGGTCTCCTGGTCTGAGCCAAGCATTATCTGTTCTGCAGTGATGGTTCTTTATTGAGAGGGGCTGTGGCTCCGTGGAACAGCATCTGCTTGGCAGGCAGAAGGTCTCCGGTTCAATCCCTGGCGTCTCCAAGTAGAAAGATCAGGTAGTAGGTGATAGGAAAGACCTCTCCCTAAGACCCTGGGGAGCTACCGCCCGTCTGAGTGGATACTGCTGGCTTAGATGGAACAAGTATCTGATTCGGTATTAGGCTGCTTCATCTGTTTAGATTTCAGGGTCTGGAGAGATGTTCATTTAGCTACATGACAGAAATCAGGTGGTAACTGTTTAACAGTATATATTCAACCCAGAGTGAATCTGTTCATTGGTTGGCCTCTAGAGTGAAATCAGTGTGAATAAGCCCTTGGAAGGCCAGGTGTGATTGCTGCTGCAGCGTTTCTAAGGGCATGGACATGCTTTCTGTGATGAAACCTGCAGAGGACTCAATGGTAAGCTTAAAATATTGGAGGGCAAACTGTGTCCCTAAAAGCCATGGCTGAGAAATTAAACTGGGAGCTCTACAACTCAGTTGAGGCATAACACAAAACCATGGTTTAGTTAAAGTATCTGTGGTTGATGTGACAGAAAGCAGGTCGTTCCACTCATATGGTGAATTCTGTCCATCTGGCATCTGAAACCATGGTTCAGATTTGGATCCTTAGCCACAGTTAGTGTTAATTACGGTGTGAATGACAACACCCTGGTTTATTTCCCCCAGCACTGGCCTCCACAGCTTTAGAGCAAAGGTAGTGAAACCAGCATTTATTGAGGCAAACAAGGATCTGAGGAATCGGTTTTAGTGCAGCTAAATGTCAACATAAGATGTTGCCAGAAGAGGCAGAAGGGAGCTATTTCACTTCCTTACTGTGACCAGCTTCAGCCACCTGAGTCAAAGGCTGTTAATCCACATGAGTCCTGTGGCCCTAGGAGCAACTTTCCCCAGGATTAGAAAGGATGTATTGGACTGGGGAAGTGCAGGAAAAATTTTGATTCTTGCCTTTATGGATCACTGGCTCCAACCTGTCATCTGTAAGTCGAATCCTGCTTTCAGAAACCAGGCATAGTTAGAATAAACCATGGTTTTGCATTGGGTCTGAATCAAGCTAACGAGTAACACCTTGGATGTTTTTGTTTGTTTGTTTTCCCCTTTCTCCAGTTGTGTGAAATCCTAGCTAAAGAAAAAGACATCATACGGAAGGAATACTGGAAATACATAGGAAGATCCCTGAAGAGTAAACACAGCCCGAATGTGGAACAGAATGTGCCAACCGAAATTGAAGAGCAGTAACTTCGCATAAAGTGGAGGGGCATATTTAACTCTGTGGTGTATTAAGCTATGCGAATGGGGGGAGCTCGGCCGGTGACTTTAACTGACTAATGTCGATTACCCTCTTCCTAAAACAGTGTAGCTGTTCATTACTGCAGAAGTATTGCTTCTAACCACACCAAGAGTGCAAAGCATTTGGCATAACAAACTGACCCCTGGTAACTGCTGCTGTACACATTGGTTGTGCGGTGGTCCAAAGCACTGTGTGTGTGTGTGTGTTTTTCAAACTTAGTAATTACTTGAAGTGTACCAAATAAATGAATTGTTTCTGAACAGTAAATATGAAGAATGCTATAAGAGCTGTTTTCATGCCCTAAGTCTGTTTCTTCCACACAGTGGCCCCCATTCTCGTCAGAGCAAGTGCACGTAAGAAACCAAATGTATTCGAGTTGGATTGCAGAGATCTTTGTGTGCAGTGGATCTGTTAGAATAACTGACTTTTAAGTCACTGCAAGGAGAGAATGCAAGTGTATGTTGGAGCAGCTATGCAACACTGTGTTATTATACCCAACTAACCCCATCAATAATTTGTAATAAAAGTATATACACTTGTATTGAGGTTTGAATGTGCATCTCGTATTTCAGCTTCTTTTAAATATCTCATGGTGATGGTTGTACCTTTGGGATCGGGCACATGCTTTGCATATAGATGGCCCCCAGTTCAATACCTGGCGTCTCCAATTAAACGTTCTCTGATGGAAGGTACTGGGAAGCTACCATTCTCTGCCTGAAACTCTGAAGAGCTGCTGCCAACCAGAGTTGGCAGTACTGAGCTAGCTATGCCAGTGGTCTGATTCAGTATAAGCCAGGGTTATATGTTTATCTAGCTCAGGCATTGCAACACATAAGGCCAGGAGCTACACTAGGTTTTTTGAGCATCTCTGCTATAAACTATACATTATGCTATTGAACCACCTGTAAGACTAGGAAGCAAAGGACCATTGTTGGGCTGTTAGCAAGCACCAGTGAGTCTTGGTCCCTGTTTTTATAGCTGGCTCTCTAAGGCATGGAAGTCTTTGTTCCCCGAATCATTCAAAATACAGCAGAAGAAATATATGTGAGAATAATCGCATTTTGTTCATTCTTTAAATGTTCTAAAACTTGAGTTTGCCAGAGGTGTAGCGATGTTCGTGTTTTTCCCAGTATAAGTATCTTTTTGAAGCAGAATTAGTGGTGTCATGGCAAATTCAAGGGAAATTTCAATAGACCGCAGCCAGGAAAGCTAGAACATAGGTGGTTCTTAGGAGCGCAGCTTACTGAGATGCAAGGCATTAACACTGTCAAAATCGGAATTTGTAAATGCTGTATATAATTCTAATTTGAGGTATTTTAGACATTTTAGATATTGTATAAATGAACCTACTTCTCACTGAATTTAATAACTAAATGTGTATTTTAAGATATTAGGGATCCAGTGTCATATAAAATTGTGACGGCAAATGACCATATACAATAAACTTTATTCATTCATTCATTCAGTAGACCTTTACAATGTGTGTGCAACTGCCAGGGAATGTTGGGGTGGTGAATTGGGCCTCTCTGACCCATTTTGAGTTGATTCTGTAGATCATAGGTATTAATATATTAATGATATAAGTCACTAAACGACTGGTTCACTCAAGCATTCTCACTGCTGAAAGAGAAGTGGCGATTTACACATGCAAATGAGCCATCATCGATTATACACCATTGAGAGAATGTTTGTATTGCATCAAGACACAATGCACATCAATGACAATGACATTGCTTTGTGTATTCAGTTGCCAGCTGTCTTGTAAAAGAATGGGGGGAGATATACATGCTTATGTGAAGTGGGTCTCACAGATCTTTGAAAATGTGTATCTATATAATACATATAAATGATTTGACACCTGTTTTCTTAGAGGCGTTGCAGTGGATCTGTGTTGCTTTAATGTACTCCTGCTTTGAAATATTCACATTCCGGTAGCCAGGGAGATTGTTCACAGTTCTCAGTGTTAAAAAAACGAAAAAAACTTTGATCTATTTGCAGAGTAAGGAGGTATTTAGAGAACACCTAAAACTTCACAGAAATTCTGAACTCTGTCACTCAGATTTGCCTCTGCTTGAAAACAAAAGTGAGGTTTTTGCTTTGAATCCAAATGGAATCAAAACCCTCTGTAAGAAAATATGCAGTTTATCGTCTCCCCTATTTCACCTTGCAACCCCTCCCCATCACCACTGCACATCCTTGGCTGTTGCCCCATAACTGCATGGAGACATGGGCCCAAGGTGTACTAAACCCAAACAAACAATCCCTGTACACCTATCAAGAGCCCTGCTCTAAGATGCGATTCAAAGCGGAAGTCACCCTCTGGCGCTAGCCCTGAAACAGATCTGCCGCGCAGCATACTCAGTAAAGACCTGAGTGGTTGTAAGCAAGCCTACATCTTGTCTTAAATAACCTGAGCTCTGTTCAAGCAGCCAGCCTCTCTATTTTAGCCTGCAATCTGGGAATAGTAACATTGATGTAGTGTACATGGTTGTATTAAGCCTTACCGTATGATGTGTTTGCGATATTCTGAAGAGCTACATAAATGCCGAGCATCATTAGAACCCCTTCTTAGGGCACCTTGGCTCACTAAAAAGAGTGTAATTGGAGTCAAGAAGAACTGGTTCATTCCCACATGACTTTGCAAAACATGACCTCCCTCCTGGGTCAAAACCAGCTTGACTTGTACTTTGTTGAAGAGTTCAAGCCATGGGGTTTCCTCTCATCTAATGCTCACAACAGAAGAGAGCTGCATGGCCCAGAATTGTCTGGACAGGCTGGTTTCCATGATTAAAGGACAGTTGTCAGATTATATATTAGAAATATTACCAGGAAGCTGGTTTTAGTGCTTTGCAGCCGCTGGTCAGGCCACCATTTCCTTTTTTGTTGTCTTGTGTGTATGCTTGCTGCTTTCTGTGCTTGTGACTGAGGCAGTGTGTGGCCATTTTCTTCCCCTCTCAATAAAGGCACCAGGTAGGGTCTCCCCATTTTCAGAGCGTGGATGGGGGCTCTTGGAAGGACAGCTTGGATCTGACCTCCACACCAAGCCCAGCTGCCTATGATGAGCATTGCATTCACACACAAACATACCGGCCTTCAACTGCAAACTTGAAACAGAGAGTGGTGGATCTGGTGATAGGCAAAAGCTGGGGGGGGCGGGGGGGGGGGCGGCCAACCAGTGCCTGGCAATATTGAGTTTAAAATTTTCCTATGTGGGTTATTTTACTTTGGCCTCAATCTTTCCCTTCCAGGCTCACTTTCTTACAAATGCTAATTGAGCTAGGAGGATAGACAATGGTATTGTTAAACATCTCCTTCCCCGCCCGCCCCCTTTCTCCTAGCAGGGAGGTGTCAAAACCTAGTATTTAGGAACTTTTGCTGCCTTTACTTCAGTGGGGAAAGCTATTTGATAACATTCCTTGCTACAGGAAGAGAAGGGTTTTCTTTATGTTAGTGACGATGGGGGCTGCCTCAGCCACTCCTGAGCTCTTCTTTCAATTTCCATTTCATTTTTAAATGGTAAGCCCATCTGCATGAACAAGATGGGGGGGAGAGAAGCAGATCAAAGGCCTTTTAAAATTTCCTTTTGCACTGTGTGCTGCTGAGAGAATGTTGGCTAGGAATGTATACTTTGTACATGGTCATGCTCTTCATTTTGCTATTACTTAAAATGGTGTGATATAGTTTCAAAGGGGCAACCAACTGGGATGTACTAAAAGGAATGACAGGATTGCCCATTGAAAACAGTAGGAGAGGCGTGAAGGCCCATTGGAGATAATGGGAGCCAGGAATGTCAATTGACCTGCATGGGCTCCATTGGAATACACTGTGGCACAAAAAAGTTCCAAAACAAAATGCAGAATGGTTTTTTCCATTAAGGTCTTTGGGCCCAGACAGGCTACTCTGGGACTGGAATGACAGCCCCCAGAGTTAAACCATTTTAGAGTCCAATGGCACCTTTAGGACAAACAAAGGTTTATTCAAGGTATGAGCTTTCGTGTGCATGCACACAAGACAGTCCCTAGGAATAGAATCTCTGCTCTGGGACTAGAATGATACCCCCCAGAGTGGAATGATGGTCCCTAGGAAGAGAATCTGTGCTTTGGGACTGGAATGACAAGTCACAGAGTGGAATGACAGCCCCTGAAAACAGCAAGAGCATTCTGGTACTGAAATGACAGCCCCCACCAGTGGAATAACAATCCCTAGCAATAGAATCTGTGCTCTGGGGCTGGAATGACAGGTCACAGAGTGGAATGACAACCCCTGGGAATAGGCTCAGTGCTCTGGGACTGGAATGACAGCCCCCAGAGTAGAATAATGGCCCCTAGGAGTAGCAGAGGTGTTCTGGGACTGGAATGACAGCCCTTAGAGTAGAATGATAGTCCCAGAACGCTGCTGCAAGCCCCAGGAGTTGTCATTTCAGTCCCAGAACACTTCTGCTAATCCCAGGGACTGCTCTTCCAGTCCCAGAGTACTGAGAAGATTGCTACTACTCTGAACTCTGTACATTGCTCAGAAATTGAGTGCACAGCAACTGTTTTGTATTCTGCTCTGACTCAGAGACTCCAGCCAAGCATTTACCAAACAAAGGCATCTGTGATGCCACAATTTAGTGCAAAGTCACCCTTATGAATAAGGCAGAAACACGACTCCTGTAAATGACTGTTCAGGAAAACTTTTAAAATGTTCTCCTACAGGCTTTTCTGTCTTGCCTCTCTTACTATCAATCTTGTGACCATTGGTTTGTCCTATGCACATGGTATGTATATTTACAGATCTTAAAGTGACTATTCTAAAAGTGAATTTCAAAAGCAGGACACAGCAGTAGATAACTGAGATACCACTACAACCACTGGCCAACTCCCACCTTTTCCTGAGTTTAGCCCAGCCCAGAGGCATTGCTAGGGAGGGTTCCCAGGCCCCCCTACATTTCTGGAGAGCCCCTCCATAAATTCCACATGGCTCCACCTCCATAGATAGTGACAATGGCCTGTGATGTCACTGGCTCCTCCCTGTGATGTCACGGCCCCAGTTCTTTTAAGGACCTAGCATAGCAATGCCTCTGGCCCAGCCCCAGCCCCCCGCCCCGAAATTGGAATGTCTATGCCCCTGGATCTGGCATCTCAGAAGTCTCTGAGTGGTATGGAAAAGTGAGAAGTAGGTTAGGTTGAGAGAGAATAACAGCCCAAGGTCATCTAGTGAACTTCATGATGGTATAGGGTGGGCATTGCCAAACTTGCTTGATGTAAGAGCCACATAGAATAAACGTCAGATGTTTGAGAGCCGCAAGACATGAACAAATATTACACATTTTTACCGGTAAATATGCAAGTTTGCTTTTTATTAACATTAAATGAGGCTGCCAAAAATAATAACAAAAGCGGTAAAAGCAGATATTGATAATGATATTTATTTGTCCAATGATATTTGTTTGCTAATGATATTTAACTACCCCAGCCGCCCTGCCGGAAGCCGCACAATGTGTGAAAGAGCCACATGCGGCTCCCAAGCCACCCCTGGTACAGGGATTTGCAGCAGTGTCTCCTTGGACTGAGTCCAGTATTCTAACCCCTGCAGCCTCACTAGCTTTCTATTACAAAATTTGTATCTCACCTTTCTGGCCTCATCAGGGCCCCCGAGGCAGCCAACAAATTTAAAACGTACATAACAAAAACACAAAAACCATTAAAACCAAGCAAAAAAATCACTCCAGCTATTAAAGCCAAGTTAACCAGATATGGAACAACTGGTTGGTTTAGCATAGGAAAAGGAGTACGACAAGGATGTATACTGTCACCCTGCTTATTTAATTTATATGCAGAGTACATCATGCGAAATGCCAGCCTGGAAGAATCACAAGTTGGAATTAAGATTGCCGGGAAAAACATCAACAACCTCAGATATGAAGAAGATATCACTCTAATGGCAGAAAGTGAAGAGGACCTCAAGAGCAGAGTGCAAAAGTTGGTTTGAAACTCAACATCAAAAAAAACTAAGATCATGGCATCTGGCCCTTGGCAAATAGAAGGGGAAGTCATGGAAGCAGTGATAGACTTCACGTTCCTGGGATCCAAGATCACTGCAGACGGTGACTGCAGCCATGAAATTAAAAGGCTCCTTGGGAGGAAAGCAATGGCAAACCTAGGCCCCGTCCACACAAGCAAGATAAAGCGGGGGGGGGGGGAGCGAGGCTTTTTGCACCGGAGTACTTTGACCCACAGTTGTGCGATCACACATTTCTGCAAAGCTGTGGTCGCAACTCACCAGTGCGTGATCAGACGCAACCGCAGGCAAGTTGAGGGGTGGGGTTCCGTTCCCTTCTGATTCACTTAAACGGGGGATCGATGAATTGCACCTCCACCCCCCGCCCAATGGCAGTATGCGATGATGCACATACTGAGAAGGGGGAACAAACAACAGCATGGCGTCGGGATAGCCTGATCAGACTATCCCCAATACCACAAGTGCGCGCTGGAGCGATCACACAGGGAAAGTCCGTCTGTGGTCCTTAGCAAACCATTTGATACTGGATTTTCCCTGTTGTTTTTTTACTGCGCTTCTTCGGTGGAGAGCAACAGCTTGCTGATGGGTGCGGGACGCTTCACAGATGTGCTCTTGTGATTGCCCCCTTAAAATCCAGCGGGTAGTCATGCCTCTCGCACGGCTAATTCTGCGTGTGATCAGGGCCCTCGACAGCATAATAAAAAGTAGAGATGTTACCCTGCCAACAAAAGTCTGTATGTTCAAAGCAATGGTATTCCCAGTAGTGGCAAAAAATAGATGCTTTTGAATTATGGTGCTGGAGAAGACTCTTGAGAGCCCCTTGGACTGCAAGGAGATCAGATCAGTCAAACCTAAAAGAAATCAACCTGAAGCTGAAGCTCAAATGCTTTGGCCACCAAATGAGAAGGGAGCACTGGTCAACTTGTGAGAAGACCCTGATGCTGGGAAAGACTGAAGGTAGAAGAAGAAGGTGATAGACAACGAACTGTGTGTCCTTGGTTGTGTTCCCCAACCCAATCTGAGAAAACAAAAGAAACAGTCCTGTAGAGAAGAAAAACTTTTAAAAAAAATTAATTAATAAAGGGAGAGCACAGGTACACAAAGTTTTAGGACCCCTGAATACCCACCTGCTCTTCTGAAGTTACAATGGGTGACATAGGATTTTATACTCAGTATGACACAAACAAGCGAAGCATAACTATTGGTTCCATCAGTCTTCGTCACAAATTTCTAACTGGGTTAAGACCAGTGGGTTGGGTCTTCCCAAGCAAAGTTTTTCCTTTTAGCTAAACAAGAGGCGCTTCTTCCTAGGCTACGCAGCTCTAAAAAGTATCTATATTGCTGATACGGCTACAGGGTGGTATTGTTCTCCATTTAACTAGGCTAACTGACATCAGAAATACGAGCAGTTGCAGCTAGCCATACAAGGCCACAAGCCTTTAGCAGCATGTCAGCATTTTCATTCTCCCAGCATACCTTTAAACAATAGCCATAAATGAACCAAAGTTAACATCTGAATGATAATGGTTGATTTCTGTTTCTGTGGTTAGAATCATCAGTGGCATTTAACATATATATATATCATGGAAGTGCTAAGTGTACCTACTAAGTCAACCTGCTAGTCAGTGGCAGAGTACAAAGTGTATAATTGTTTCATAAACTGCATCCTACAAAGGAGATGGCAAAGGACGAGATGGTCAGACAGTGTTATCGATGCAACAAACATGAAATTAAGCAAACTCCGGAGCACAACGGAAGACAGGAGGGCCTGGCGTGATGTGGTCCATGGGGTTGCAAAGAGTCAGACTCGACTGTTCAGTTGAACAACAAAAACAAAATAGATATAAAATATGATATCTCTCTTATACATAATTCTCTGTTGGTGGCATAGGTGTCAACTACGGGGGGCTCGAGCCTCCCCCGAAACTTCCCGGGGGGGACTGAGCCCCCCCGGCAAAACGGAGTGGCCACCGCCACGCCTCCCTGCCATGCCTCCCTGAGCCCTTCCTAGGCCCGCCTGCTGACCAGCCAGCTGGCACCTCTCCCCCCCCCCCCGGCCTGGCCACTCCTGCCTCCGTCCGTCCCTCCGTTTGTCCAGGGGCCAGCTGGGCAAATGCCCAGCGTGCTGGCGTCACCCGGTAGTGAAACCATCACGCTGGGCACGTTGCCGGGGCGACAATCTAGCAATTGCCCCGAAACTCTATAGTATAAGAATCAAGAAGCTGAGACTGGCATACTAATATATTTGGAGAAGGTCTAGGATAGAAATGGAAACATATTAGGGCAGTTCAGAGATTAATTCTAGTCAGGTCATCTACTCAAAATTCTTGGGTCTATTGAAGCTTAGTCCCAGGAAAGTGTTTTTAGAACTGCACTAGTCTATTATTATTGTATATCTGCCACTGTGTTTATTCTGCTATCCTAAGCATGCTTTAAGTAGATGCATATCCCATTGAATGTGATTGGATTAATTTAGACATAAACACAATCGAGGATTAGGGTTGCCAGCCTTCAGGTGGGGCCTGGGGATCTCCCGCTTTTACAGCTGATCCCCAGGTGACAGAGATCAGCTCCCCTGGAGAAAATGGCTGCTTTGAAGGGTGGACTCTATGGCATTATACCATGCTGAATCCCCTCCCCGCCCAAACCCCACCCTCTCCTGGGTCCACCCCCAAAGTCTCCAGGTATTTTCCAACCCAGACCTGGCAACCCTACCGAGGATGGGTAATGAAACAGAAACTAACATTATTTTGATACAGTTGACTTTCCCAAAGATTTGGGGGTGGGGCAATGTGATTTTATGAAAGTTTAATTTAGGAATTCATCTTTAAATTCTCAGTGAAACATATTTTTAATGGGAATTATTAAATTGTATTACTTTAATAGGATTTCCAATTTTGGCTTGGAAGAATTCCTGGAGGTTTGGGGGTGGAGCCTGGGGAGGGGAGGGACCTCAGTAGGGTATAATTTCATACAGTCCACCTTCCAAAGCCGCCATTTTCTTTAGGGAACCTGTTATCTGTCACCTAGAGATCAGTTGTAGTTCTGGGAAATCTCCTAGGGCTGGCAACTTCATTGATTATAAAGATCAGTTAACTTGAGATGGTGGTAGAAGAATATTTTAGATCATTCTGGAAGATTGGGTAATATCGCTAAAAACATATTTCTGAAGTTTAGCAATAAACACCAGGTTAATGTGGTTTAAGCAAACTGTGTTTCATAAATTGTTGGAATGGCGGGTATTAGTTTACAAATAATTTTGGTCACATTCACTAGAATTTTCAAAGAAATGAAAAAAGTCACATTAACCCTTTTCTGTGGGATTCGCAGCTAATGTAGTCTTTCCCCCCAAATTAGTGAAACATAACAGTGCTTTGCTGGGACATTTGAAATAGGACAAATAACCAAGGAAAAATGTGTTATTTTATCAAGCGCTACTAAGAAGAGAAAATCACAGACATATTTAAAACAAGTTCAAAGTCTTTAATTCATTGGGGAGGGGCTCAAAGGATGTGAGTCATACTTCTTGAGGGAGTTCCACAGGTATACTGAAAAAATGTAGTTTTCTCAAATTTAGAATGAACACTGTCCTGCCAACTAGAGCATTATATAAAAATGGAATGTAAATTATTCTTCCATGACAGTGTAATTAAATGTTTCAATCATTTCTTGTATAAGACCATCTCCAGGCACAAATAACCTGCAAAGTTACGTATATACAACCTGCTTATTTTCAGGGATTTATCTGTACTGTTAAAACTGATATAAGAGCTGGTGTCCTCCCCCCCACAAAAAAACATAAACAGTAATAATGTTAATGAAAACTCAGACCCTACCACAAATTTTGCTGTCTTTAAGGTGCTACTGGACTCTCACTCATTTTCATGCAGATTAATGTTTCCTGAACAGTCTATGTTCAATACAGCTCTTAGATGCTGGAGTTATCAGTAATAAACGTAAAGAATAATAAAAAATGGAGGTTGCTCTCACAGTAATACTTATATTTACGTGGTACTTTAGTGTGTTCATTGTGTTTCAAAATAATTATCTGGGGTGAAATCTGATGACTCAGTTCACAGTCCTGGGCATTCTAATATACTACTGGCTGTATTTTAGTTCCTCCTTTTATAGTATTGACCTGTTGCACAGTTAAGGCACTATTATAGCAATTTCATCTTTTGTTTCGAATGCTAGTTGTGGCAATCCTAACCTTGCATTAGCCGTGAGACAGATCAATATCAGAGCAATCCTAAACAGAGCTATGCTCTTCTAAGTCAGTTTAAGTCAATAGGCCTAGGATCTATCTGTCTTCTGCTACAAGTTAACAGCACTTGTTGAAGGGAGAAGAGACATTCTACAGGGTGTCAATTTTGGCCCAGGGGACTTGTTCAAAACAATTTATTTTGAGTCTGGAGCTTCCTAATTTATTTGCGTGTCTTGAGTTGCAAATATACTTTGGAAGTCTGTTAATAGCAAAAAAGGCTGCCAAATATAATAATCAAAAACAAAGATGCTTTAATAGGTATCGTTTATTCTCATTTCATGCCAGTATGAAGTTTTACATCTACACATATAAAAACGTTGCTTTCAAGAAGCCCCCAGTAAAATCCAACTCTGTTGTTGGCCAACTTGTGTGGCAGATGGAGGTTAGTTCGAGGAAGTCTTCCGGCTGCAGCTGCCTGGATGGGACAAGGAAGCTCTTCTGAATTCTCTCCTTTTGCACGTCTTGGTAGAGCCTCCCAATAATGTAGAACAGTCCAGTCGTGTTCCCACATGCAGGACAGGACTGATTTCCAAATTCTGGAGCCATTTAGGGTAGCAAATGGGCTAGTCTAGACGGGCATCTCTACTCAGTTTGCTCGGAAATAAAACTTGGGGGGGGGGGAGCCATCCAAGTGATGAAATACTGGAGATATCCCCCCCTCCCAGCTTCCAAGGAAGAAATAAGATTTAAAAGAAGGCTTGTTAAGATAGAAACCCTCTAACTCTTGAAGTGGGGTTCCCACACTAGCCCAAAGCAAGAAGAGATCGCAAGCCAAAATTTGAGAGTGGCCCCTAGCAGCCTGATCCTCTTCTTCCCCCTTCCATGTTTACTCGGAAGTAAGTTCGGATGAGCCTTTCCTTTCATCACGGCACTGCCGTTTCTAATCCCCTGAAAGGGGCACGGTTACCCCGCCTGGCGCCAAAGGAGGGCGAGGACACCAAATGTTTGTGGCCGGTGGGGGGGTCAGCTGCTAAATAAATTCCCTCAGACGCCCCAGAACAGATTTCTAGGCGTCTTCGAGCTGGTCAGGCAGCCGGAGCTCGATCTCCCCATCTTGTTTTGTGTTTTTAAAAACCGTTCCAACATTAGAAAGAACCAAGGGGGGGGGGGGGGTCCTGTCAGGAGACGAAGGCATGAGGCGCTGAGGCAGGGAGCGAAGCCAGTCCAAGCAGCCAGCCAGCCCGCCCGCCTTCTCTCGCCTACCCTCTCCTCGGCCCAGCCGCCGGCTCTTTTCTTTCTCTTCGTCCCGCTGAGTGATTTCCTCTTCCTCTCGGAGGGCGGGAGCAGAGCAAGGGGAGGAGGAGGAGGGGAAGCAAGGCAGGCTGGGCTACGCTAGCGAGGAGGAGGAGGAGGAGACGGCCGTGGCGGCGCTGTTGCTGCTGCCGAGCGTGTGGGGAGGGAGGAGAAACAGGGACCAGAGAGGCCGGCAAGACTCGTCGCCGCCGCCGTCGAGCCGAGGGGCGGCGCTAGGAGCTGGCGGGGGCCTGAGCCAGCTTACAGAGTCACCGTGTCACGGCGGCGGCACCCGCCCGCCCGCCTGCCTGCTGCCGCCCGGGAAGGAGGGAAAACTGCAGCTGCTGCCGCCGCCGCCTCTTTCCTGGAGAGGCCTCACCAACCACCCCCGACGCCGCCTCCGCCTCCTCGGCCGGAATCGCTTCCCCTCCCTCCCTCCCTCCCTCCCTCCCTCCCTCCGCGCGCGCCCAAGGCGAAGCGAATCATCCCGAGCCTTGCCCAAGGAAGGCAGGAAGGGAGGGGGGGGACTGGCCCAGCCTAGGCCAGGCCGGGCCCAGGCTGCGGAGCCGGCGCCGAGCAGCCAAGACCGGGGGGTGGGTGGGAGGGAGGGAGGGAGTGGGGAACTGGAGCCCGGGACGGGCCTGGGCTGGGCCGCACCGGGCCGCTGCCGCCGCCGCCTCCTCTGAACTAGGATGTCCCGACATGAAGGTGAGTGTGAGGCCGGGCCTGGGCCCGTACGAGCTGGGGAGGGAGGAAGGGAGGGAGGTGGATCATCATGGCGCCACCGACGCTGCTCTGGGAGTCAGAAGCCGGGAGCCGAGCCCGGCCCGGGGCAGAGGGGACACAGAGCCGGCGGCGGAAGGAGGGTGGGCCGGGCCCTGCTTTGCATTGTCATGGGGCCTGTGTCCGTTACGGCTCCTCCTCGCCCCGGACCGAGGCAGGGACTCCAGCGCGGCCTAAAGAACCGGGCCCAGGCCGTTGTGGACGACTTAGCCGCCGGGCCTGGCCTGGGCCCCGCCCTAGGTTGGGGGGGGGGAAGTGGTAGATGTGGGGCAAACTGCCCCGTTTCGGGCAAGATCCGGGCCTGTGTGGCGGTTATGGGGAGGGAAGGGGTGGATGGGGGGGCGAGGCCGAGGAAGGAAAGCCCTGCCGGTAGAAACGGGGAGAAGAGTGGCTTTGAGGAGTGGCTTCTTGCGCCCTGGGCAGAGTGAAGGGTGGCTGCGGGGCACGTGGGAATGGCGTGCGTATTGCTGGAGAGTTAACGGCTCTGAGAGTTTTGGGAGACTGAGGTGGAGCGAGAAGAGGAGGGCTTCGCTGTGGAGGCAGGCGCCGAATAAAGGGGTCAAACCAGCCCTAGGAAGGGATATGTTTGGTGGGGTGAAGGTGGGGTAGGATGTTTGAGATTTCGGGGATGAGGGGTGCAAAACGGACCTTGTGTCGCCTGAGGGAGAAATGGTTGCATGCTTGGCACCGCTTTAGGTAGCGTGAACACCGGAGTGCAGGTTGAAGCGAGATTTGGCAGCGGTACCGGCGGAGGTGTATACCTGGCAGAGTTGACAGAGAGGCTGGAAGGAGGTTCGCAGAGGCCATCCGCGTACGTGTTGATGTGGCAAGGAAAAGGTGTATGTCGAGTTGTGCTGAAGAAAACGTGAAGGCCTGACTGTTCTCTTAGTGAGGAAGTCGGTTTTGAAGGAGAAGTTGAAACTGAGCACTTTGGGCTTTGGCATGAGGTTCAGCATATGCTTTGGGGAGTGCACACTTCTGTACAGTAGGGAACAGCATACAGTTATGGCTGGAGCACAATATCTTCAAATAGGGAAGGGTAAAATGTGCAAGGGTCTACTAGTGCGTACACTGTGTTCTTGTAGAATGTACAAAGTTGATTGGGTGGGGCTTTGCAGAGGTTTATTGGCAATTGCAGTTGTGATCTGGCCTTGACTAGGAACAAGGTAGAAATCTCTACCGTTCCAGTAGTTTGCTGTTGTGCACTGAGGTGCATGTGGAATACTAAATTCTCTGCAGTATTGACTTCTTAATAACTTTGTATTTTCTGAAATAGTATAATATATGTGATGCTATCTTCTGCCTTTTGCTTGGTCATGTTTACAGTAGTACAGAAGGTAAAGTAAGTGATAGTTCAGATTTCTTTACATAATGTTTATTGCCGTCATTGAAATAAATGGATGTTCAAGAAAGGGGAAGGAACTGAAAAGGTTGAAAAGTGTGCATGGTAGGAAGAGAAAATTATGTATATGTATGTGTATTATATGAGCATAAAGCATGAGGCTTGTTGTGATGTTTGGTATTCTAGCAAAGAAATGATATGCAGATGTTCTCCTTTACTTCTCTGAAATAAACAACACTTATACAAGATATGGATGATCAAAAGGGAAAGAAAAAATAATAGCTGGTGGATCAGAAGTTTTGCTGTGGCACTGAAGGCAGATGTGGTAGTGTTACTGAGAAATGGAAAGAGTTCAACACAACCAAAACGTGTGTTAAGGTGTATGTTACTAAAATGTGTGTTCTCACACCTTATTTTACATGAGAGAAGGGTTTCTTTTTACAGTTAAAATTCCATTGCTTTGTTGGATTCTGTCCCAACAAGATGCATTGATAACCACATATGGCTTTGAATGGGTAGTAGATGAATTTCTGAATAATAAGTTTGTCAGTGCTTGTTAGCCATGGTAGATAAATGGAATCTGTAGGAGCAAACAATGAGTGAGGGGGTGTTGCCCTTATGACTAGCTTGTGGGATTCCTGGAAGCTTCTACCTAGACACTGTTAGAAATGGGATGCTGGACTAGAAGGACCCTTGATCTGATCCATTAGACATCTTGTTCAAAGTGAACAATAAGTTATTTTATATGTTCTCAGGATGAATGCTCCTCAAATTGTTGTTTAAGGCCCGCAATCAGATTGTATGCATGCTTAAAGTATTCTAGCAGAATAAAAGAACTGTTATAGTTGCACTGATTAAAATTATAAAGGAGAGATGCCAAGTGCTTCTGAGGTTTTATATGTATCCTGTATATGCCAGCTCTTCAGAATCTGAGAGCTCTCCCTATAAATGACTAACAGCTGATTTTTTTTTTAAAAAAAGCATTTGCCTGAGATTCTGCAAACATACCATCGGATGGGTTCACGACATGAACTCGTTCTTGTGAGTTTCTTTTGTTTTCCTGCAGCCTGACTGAATGTATATTTACTTAGAGGTAAGTCCCACAGATTTTAGTGAGTCTTTTTCACAGGCCGGGCCCAGGTCAGTTCATGCAAGTGCACCCAATTGATTTATTAGTATAGAATGGTGATACTCAGTGGATGAGGAGCCACATATGGCTCTTTGTCATACCACCTGTGGCTCTTCTGAGCAGTCCTCCGCAATGTGGCACCTGGCCCATGTTCATGAAAGCAGACAAGGCCGTTGCTTGGTAGGGCTTGTGGTTGGCAGGTGGTTCCCACCTTGAAAGAAGCCACTGCCAGAGAAATGGGCAAGCTACAAGCCCCCCTAAAGTGCAGGACTCATGCCAGTGATGGAAGGAAGTGTGGCTTCTCTAGTTGATGGTAATTGCAATTGTGACTCTTCATAATCACGGAATGAGTACCACTGGTACGGAAGATATTTCCTGCAGTGTGGTTTCAGTGATAAAAAGAAGCTATTTACTTTTAATTAACTGTGTCTACGATTTGGGATGCTGTCAGAAAACCTGCAAAAATACATAGTTCTGTAGACATTTGTGAATAATGGACATTCTTCTAAGGTACATAATGTTTGGTATTTAAGTATTCAGTCTGGCATTCTCTCCGTGAACAGAGTATAAGAAAAAAAACACCGTAGGTACCACTTCAAGGGATGCTAAAAGCAATAGAAGCATATGCAGTTCTTTCCAGCGTATTCATTTTCCCAGCCTTCTTACACACTAGAGAATCTGCATCAACTGTCAAAGCTTACAGTTCGGAGTAACTCAGGCTTGTTGTATCAAGTACTTTCAGTTGCTTTATGCATGGGTGTCTTGAACTACTCAGTTTGGCATATCCCAGCATTAATGGAGTAGTGAGGCAGGTGGAAATGTCTCTGCAAAGGCTGGATGATTTCTTTTAAGGGGATAGCTGGACATGTACCCAGGGAACCAAGGTTGAATAAGAATATAGGAGGCTAGAAGCTATTGGGTCCTACTGTATGAAGAATGGTAACTGCTGTGACACACTTGTCAGTTTATATAGTCATGGTGTTTGGGTTCTTGGTGGTGCTTGGTAAAGGGAACCATTCGTTCTGTAACTGGTTACATTGAAATTCATCCTCGTTGAGTAAAGCTGCTTGGTGGGCCATATACTCTACAACAGTATCATTTTGGCATCTTTGTGGTTGATGAGCTGCCTCTTTGGGGTATGGCAGCTGAGGAGTCTTGGTCCTTGTTGTGGGCTTGTGGAAGTACTCACTGGGGAAGAAAGTAGCTGTGAAGAAGATTCTGATGACCCATATACCTGAGGTGCGTATGGGTCACGCCAGTTGAGGTCTCTGTTCTGTAAGGGTGCTGGTGCTGCTGGCTGCTTTGGCTAGTTAACTACTCCAATCCCTCAACTTTCCCCTCACAATGCTAGCCCAAATCTAGCACTAGTACAAAATACAGAAGCCCTGAAATCAGAATTGAAATACATACGGAACACTCAGACTCTCATGTCTCACTTGGGTGTATGTAATGTTGAAGCAGGTTATTTTAAACACATCAAGCTAGTGACCATCAAACCAAATAGCGATGGATTCCATAAGCTATTTCTGGTATGTAATACTTCCTCTTGTTTACAGATGGCCAGTTTTACTGACCCTGCATTGTAGTCTGAAACAGAGAGATGACTTGATCCAGTCATCTGTGTATATAGTGTAAAACTAAGCCTAGGCTCCCCCAAACCCATTGCCTAGGCACTTGGCGTGCCAGGCTGCTACAGGAAGTTGGTAGCTTCTGTGTGTCTCCTGCATTGCTGTCCAGTCTTCTTCCCTCCACCTGTTTAAGAAATGTGGTTTTTGTAAGAGATGGCTAGACAGGAATATGGAAAGTATCCATGAATCTCATATCCCCCATAATGGCCTGGTGTGCTGCTGAATGCAGAAGGGACTGCCAGGCTATATTGTGTCCTCTGGGGAAAACTGTGTTTTGCAGGAACTGGATACACAGTGGACTGGATCAGACATTGTTTAATCTTCATATATCATGGTATTGTGATACTTGCTCTTTCGAATAATTCAAATACTGAATTTGCCTCTTCCCCCCGCAGTGCTGCCAAACATATCTTGGCATTTTTAGTGCTCTTTCTATGTTCATTGCAGCTAATTTAGATCCTGGTAAAGTGAGATTAGGGTTAAATACTATTGCCTCAAGTACAAATTATTGAAGTGCTTCACTGCTTACTTACTTCTATTGTAAAAACTCTTTAGTTTATTCCTAATCTGTACTTCCATTTTAAACCAATTATTAATCCATAATGATGTCAGCATCTTTATTTTTGAATTTTATTTTTGAAGGTGTTTAAAGAATGAATTCCGCTCAGACTTGGTGACTTGTTTTTAATTTGTCAGTTTGAAAACGTCACCTCTGTTTAACATTGTTCTTCCTATGTAAAGTTTGAAAACCTTGAATTCATCTCTAGCATCTTTTGTAACAAAATCTGATGCAAATAATGTACTTTGCTTCCCTGTAGTCCTCCTTAGCTTGACTTTTTTTAGCTTTGCATGTTGCAGATTTTTCGCCCCAGGGGGTCCCCTTAGCTCTGAGAGCCAGTTTGTTATAGTGGTTAAGAGTGGAGGACTCTAATTTTGGAGAACTGTGTTTAATTCCCCACTCCTCCACGTAAAGCCAGCTGAGTGACCTTGGGTCAGTCACAGCTTTCTCAGAGCTCTCTCAACCGCACCTACCTCACAAGGTGTCTGTTACGGGCAGAGGAAGGGAAGGTGATTGTAAGCCAATCTGAGACTCCTTTGAGTAGTAAAGAGTGGGGTATAAAACCAACTCTTCTCTGGTTCTTCAGTTAGCATCCAGACAGGGGTGGCTAAACTTGCTTAACGTAACAGCCACACAGAATAAATGTCAGATGTTTGAGAGCTGCAAGGCATGAACAATTATTACACACATTTTTATTGAAAAATATGCAAATTTGCTTTTTATTAACATTAAATTAGACTGTGTGAAAGAGCCGCATGCGGCTCCTGAGCTGCAGTTTGGCCATCCCTGGCCTAGAACATGATCCTCAGTAGGAGTCATGAAGCCTTCCTGTTCTTTGTCATAAGACAGCCAACTACCTTACATTGGAATGGGCAGAATATATATTGGGGTGGATCCTGCCCCTATTGAGCAAACTTGATTTGTTTATTTATTAATTAAAATTTTTATATCCCATCTTTCCTTTTTGGCTTAAGTTGAAGCTTTCTTCCAGTGCTTAAATTGGATGAAGGCTCCTTAGACTGGAGTAAGGCAGTTTGGAGGGGAGGGTTGGATCCACCCCTCTGTCATCATACTTTCCCTTGAGAGCCAGTTTGGTGTAGTGGTTAAGTGCGTGGACTCTAATCTGGGAGAGCTGGGTTTGATTCCCCACTCCTCCACTTGTACCTGCTGGATGACCTTGGACAAGCCATCATTCTGGCACAGCTGTTCTCGAAAAAGAGCCGTTTCTGTCAGAGCTCTCTCAGCCCCACCTACCTCCCAGGGTTTCTCTTTTGGGGGGGGGGGAAGGGAAAGGAGATTGT
Source organism: Lepidodactylus listeri (assembly GCA_029233225.1). NCBI lineage: Eukaryota > Metazoa > Chordata > Lepidosauria > Squamata > Gekkonidae > Lepidodactylus > Lepidodactylus listeri. The sequence goes on from JARCFY010000004.1 coordinate 128,788,337, forward strand.
AAGCCACTCTGAGATTCCTTTGGGTAGTGAAGGGCGGGGTATAAATCCAATCTCTTCATCATCATCTTCTTGATGGAATTTGGATGATTGAGTTTGGTTTATGGGTAGCTGAAGGAATGTTTTGTATTTTAAGTTGAGTTTTGGACTGGGGAGGGAGTTAGAGAGCTATAGTAACAAGATGTAATTATCTGTGAAGAGCAAGGGCACTGTTTTTGTTTGAATATTGTGAGATGATTTGCTGATGCTCTGGCCCAGCCAGCTGTGATGATTTGGCGTTGTCAGTCTGAATTGTCAGTCTTCAGTACACAAATTCATATGTTGCTTGTCAGCTGAGTTATAAAAACGAACTAATTTCTTTTTATACACCTTTGTTTATAGCTTTTTCAGTAAACAGTGCAGTCCAGGGTCAAGCTTTTGTTCACAACTATAGCAGTTAAATAAAGTTTGAGTCCAGTGGCACCTTGAAGATCAACAAAGTTTTATTCAAAGCATAAGCTTTTGTCTGACAGAATGTGCGTGCACACGAAAGTTTATACCCAGAATAAAACTTTGTTGGTCTTAAAGGTGCCACTGGACTCAAACTTTGTTCTGCTGCTTCAGACCAACACAGCTACCCATCTGAATCTTATAGCAGTTAAATGTTTACTTCCATCAAATTAAAGACTAAGTGTCCTATTACTGTAGCAGAAGGACTTCAGATAAAAATTGCTTTTCAGCTGTCCATTGTATTATATGCCTGACTCGTGGTTAAATTGTTGATAATTTCTGTTCTTCTTATCTAAAGATTCCCAATTATGATGGCCTGTGCTTCAGGATATGTAGACTGATGTTTCCCAAATTTCAAATAGCTGAGGCACACTTTCGCCTTGAATTTAAAAAAAAAAATGGGGGCAATTCATTCTTCTATGTGGAAAGTTTCAGAATATATAATAGTAAAAATTATCTGTTCTCAGAGGAACCCACCACCTGTGTTTTTATGTTAACTCAATGTTTTGGGCTTGCCTTCTGAGAGGAAAGTGGCCAGCCTAGGGCCGTGACTTGTACAGAACTGCAACAGGCAGGTTTCAGACAAGACTAATTCTGCTTTGTTTCTGTATTGGCACTGAGTGATCCAGTCTTGCCAGATATGGAGGTGGAATAGAATTGCCCACCCCTAATAGAAGCTGTTTTGAAGGAGGCAAAGCCAAAGCAGTAATTCATGCAGAGTTGCAGCAGGAAGCCACTTCTGATGGTTATGTTCTGAGGAGCCATTAATTAATTGATTTATAGTTGCTGGGCTAGTAGTTCTGTTGTGGCACATTAGCATGTCCTGGTCCACAGTTTGAACGTGACTGACCAGTTTGTAAAGGAACATGGATACTTGATAAACAAATCTGCAATCAAGTAATAATACAAATTACGAGGTAGGTGTTTTTTAGAACACAAAACTATGACTTCTGAGCTAGTTTCTGTTCTGACATACATGGAACAAATTACCCTGATTTTAGCATTTGTTTTCAGCAAGGAAACTTGTGTATCTATTGAGTCCCTCAGCCAAATTGAACTGTCTGATTAATTTCAGTGAAAAAAACTTGATCTGCAGTTGCAGTTAGGTTTTGCCCTTGAAATAAGTGAAGTTTGGGGCAACTGTGTGCTCGCAAACAAGTGTCTTCACTTTATCAGTGGACACAAGGATAACTTCCGTTTCATTGCTTTGTATCTTATTTCAGGCTGATTATTGTAGTGAAAGACACCACATCTTATCTGTACATTTTTATGTAATTAGCTATACATTTGTCATAAATTACAAAAAACACACTTGATCCTTGGGTAGGGTTGGGAATTTCGCTCCAAGATCAGAACAGTAATGGGCATAGTCCCATTTACCTCTTAACTGTTGGTAAGTGTTATTGTCCACAGTGATGTTAACTACTGTTAAAAGTAACCTGGTCTCTTTCTTAACATTAAGAACGTAGAATGTGACAGTAGTTACACTGAATCAGTGGTCCATCTAGTCTACCATCCTGTTTCTGACATGCCAAAGGAAAGTCTAAAGGCAAGACTCACAGACAACAGCCCTTGCCTGCGTCCCAACATCTGGCAATCAGAAACATCCTGTATTTGAACCCAGAGGTCCCATTGGGTTATCATGACTAATAGCCAGTGATAAACCTACACTTCATAAGTTTGGCCACACACCCTATTTAAAAGCAGCCACTGCCCCCTGCCACATTTTGTTGCACTGACTTCTACGACTAGTATAAAGCAGTACTTCCTTTTTGTCTGTCTCGAATTTACTACCAGTCAGCTTCACAGGGTGACTGAGTTTCTTGCATAATTGTGTCACCCTGAACCACCTTGTTTTATAAGCTAAAAGCTGCATATGCTTTAGTTATGCTTCATAGGATAGGTGCTCTAACCTGTGATAATTTTGGTTATTGCTTTCTTTGCTTTGCTCTTCCCAGTATTATTTTGAGATACAGTGACCAGAGTTCCATACAGTGTTCCAAGAGTAGCTGTACCAGGGGGTTGCATAAGGGTGCTACTGTACTAGCAATTTTGTTCTCAGTCCCTTTCCTGGAGAGCCACAGCACGGAATTTGCTGGGTTTTAGCCCCTCTGCACACTTTCAGCAAGCTATCCACAACAGTCCCGGTTTTTTTTCTTTTGGTACATCATCATCAGTTCAGACCCCATCAGCATATATATGAAGGGGGTTTTTTTTTGCCCAAATGTACATCACTTTACACTCATGCATTAGATTTGTTCTGCCATTTTGTTCTCCATCCACCCAGTTTAAAGAGGTTCCTTTGGAGTTCCTCACAACCTCCATGCATTTTCACCATAATTTTGCTGTGATTTGCAGACTTCAATGCCTCCATTCTCACCCCCATCCCAGTCATTTATAAATGAATTAAATAGCACCAGGTCCAAAATAAGCCTTTGGGGTCCCCACTGCTGACTTCCTTTGGTAAGGACTTAAGGACTGTGAGGACTTTGGTGAGCTTCATAGCCATAACTGTTTTCTTTAAATTAGAGTTTGATGATAACCTAATGCTCTTAACCTTGCGTTAGATAATTATGATACTGCTGCTAAATCTGCTTTATTCTTACCATTCTTACCATTTGATGTATGTTTAAGTTAGATGGCAGCTGTGTAAGCCACTTTGAATAACTGTATAGAAAATCAGTATATATGAGTTCCACAAGGGGGGGAAATGTCAAATTCCGATGGAGAAGAAAGCTGGCCTAAAACCAGTAGATCATTTATTCAAAAACTTCCATCCCATGTTTTCTCTTCATTGCAGGTGCATCGAGTAGCATACTGCTGACAAAAATAGTTGGATGCTAAATTGCCGTGCTTTCTGTTGGATAAAATCAATTAGTGATTTAGCGTAACATCTTTAGTTTTCCATATAAAATAACTTCAGACTCCATAAATAGCAGGTTGGATCTAGTGACTGTCTTCCGTTAAGATTTCTGATGAGAGAGAGAGAGTTGGTAAAATAAATCATTGGGTCCAGTTTAATGGTGACAGGAATCTGATTCAGGCCAGTGAATTTTCAGAAATCTGTTATAAGCTTTGCAGTGATGTTCTAAAGTAGGGATGAAAGGAAGTTGTACTGATAATACCATGCGTGGCGTTCAGTAATAGTGAGTTGGGTACTTACTAGGGACAGGTAGGCTGTTTGTTTGTTTTACTTTATCTTCCATTTGAAGTAGCATTTAAGTTAAAAGCTGTTCAAGTGTGGGCCCGGCCACAAGGATTTAGAGGGGACTTTTCTTCCCCATCTCTATTCTCTGGCTCTCCTCCTCACCCCTGGTTTTCCAGAGTGTTCACTCCTCCTCCCCCCCCCCCCCAGTTCACCTCCTCCACTTTCCAAGTTTCTCCATCATGACCTCCATCAGCATAGTAATATGATAAATATTTGTTATTTTTTCTGTGCATATTTGGAAATGAGGTTTGATAACTATATTTGCTAATTACTTTTTTCACTGGATGTCTAAGCGAAGTTGTTTTTGTAGTTGTGTAAGACTTTTTTTTTTGCAGTTGTGAGAGACAACTGTAGTTTTTTATCAGTGTTATTCAGTGAAATCTGTAGAGAGAGGCCACATATAATGAGCAGATGTTCTGTTTCCCCTTGCAGCCCTTTCATATGTGTTCTCATGATCTTTTGTAACACGTGAAGGAGCAGTTTGCTACCATGGCATTCCAAGGAAACTGTTGCCTTCCCATAGTATATCTATCAGTGGCTGAAATGATGTAGCATTTCCCAAAGATTAAGTGCTGTAATTGTGTGAATACTGGCTGGTTCTTGATTTTGTATTTAATGTGAACTGAAGGCACTGTTTACAGATGTAAAGTAGGACCATGTCAGAATATACTGCAAGAATGCCTTTCTGGATTAGGTCAAAGTTTATCTAGTCAAACATTTTATTGCCAACACTGGCCCTACCAAATGCTCTTTGGAAACTCACAAAGTGTAATACACACAAACCACCATTGTTGTTGATTTTTCCAGATTTTAATAATGGAATGGTGTGTAAGTACATAATTCAGCAGTTTTGCTGAAACGAAACAAAGCCTGAATGAGAGACTTCCTGGGATCCTTGTATATGCCTCTGTCGGTTCTGCAGTGGCAGTAAGGTGGCCTATAAATGGGGACACATTACTTCTGAGCATTCAGGTTCCATTAGGTACCACAGCTCACAGAGCTTACCTCCATGAATTTGTCTAATAATGCTTTTAAAGATTAGGTCTGTTGTGGGTACCACTGCACTTTGTGCCAATGAATTTCCCCAAGTTAACTATACTTTGTGTGAAGAAATGCTTCTGGATTCACTAGTATTCTGTGCAGTAGTAGTTAGTACCAAATTGTAAAGAGGAAATGTAAGCCAGTGGAAGCTGATTTAGTAGGTGCCGAAATAGCAGCTTGTCCTTCCTTAAAGGGTCCTTGCTTTGTATATCTAATTCCTGCTCCATGTAACCTTTCTGTTAAGATTTCTGATAGATGTTTCCAGAATCTTGATTGCAGTGTGTGGCAAATGCAAGAAAAACAAGACCATTTAATTTGAAAATCGAAGGCACAGAAGGTATATGTCTGCCTCTACAAGCTTCTTCTAGATCTAACTGTGCATAGTTGTAAAGAGAGCTGGGGTACCAGGGCACTAGAGTGTACTTGTGTTTAGGACTTGGTAGCTGAGAAATGTCCATGGTTTCCTTTAACTAGCTTTATGAACTAGATACTCCAGAACTGAAAGGGTATGCTGGCCACAAAAGGTAATTAGAATTTAGACTTTGTGAGACAAGACAGTGTGAAGTGAGGTCTGTATTGTCTAAAAGAGCGGGCCACTGAACTGGGAGAGCATAGGCAATCAGCAGAAGGGATAACCAATTATTATTTTCTCAGTAGGGTTTTACACCAGAAAGAAGTTAAAAGGTGGGATTAGACATAGTTGGAACAGACAATAATGCTAGGAAAAGTTGAAGGCAGGAAGAAAAGAGGAAAACCAAACATGAGATGGATTGACTCAGTAATGGAAGTCACAGCCTTCAGTTTGCGTCTTGAGCAAGGCAATTAATGATAAGTTCTTTTGACAGTCATTAATTTATAGGGTATAAGTCGAAAGATACTTGAGAGCATGTTACACACAAAAGAAGAATGGTTGGTACCATATGAACCTCATAGTGAGGAAGTAGCTTTGCCGCAGAAGGTCCTTAGCTTGTTTATACAGGATAAAATGCTTTACAGACCTCCAAACATGGAGATAGTTTAGTTCCTATAGTTATTGATATGTATATTTGTTGAATCTGTATAAACTGGTAGCCACATCTTACAATCCATTTAATGTGTTAGTTGTGCAAGGACATGATTTATTTTTTCTTTTTTTGGCCATGGATCTTCTGCCAGTTTTATTAGCTGGCACAGAATTCTGGTATGGCTATTGGAGAAGGCGAGTTGGTTGTTGTTACTGCTATTAGAGAGATCTCTCTCTGCAAGATCGTCAGAAAGCCAAAACCTGTTTATTATTTATTTATTTATTATTTGTATAGCATGCCCATCCCGTGAGCGGTCTCAGGACGGGTAACATCATATAACAATACAATAAATACAGTTAAAATTTAAAACAGTTCAAACATTAAAACACAGTGACAATTCAGACAAGTCAACTGGTTGTGGGAGGTTCCCTGGCATATTATTTGGGTTGGTAGGTGGGTGACAACAACCTCAGGGAGGCCATGTAGGGACACCCGCTGCCTCATCCAAAAGGTTTGTGGAACAGCTCCATCTTCCAGGCCCTGTGGAACTGAAGAAGATCCCACAGGGCCCCAATCTCGACAGGGAGCATGTTCCTCTTGAGGCAAGACAGATGTCCCTTGGGCCAGGGACAACCAGGAGATATTGGTCCATAGAGCGTAACGCCCTTTGGGGTGTATATGGGAAGAGGCGGTCCCTCAGATATGTAGGTCCCTGGCCGTTTAAGGCTTTAAAGGTTATTACCAACACCTTGAAGCAAATCCGGAAGTCAACTGGCAACCAATGCAGTTTAGCCTTTCCTGTTAAAGAAGGTGCTTCAGCTGCATGGTAATTTTGTTCCCCTTCCCCTTTTCTGTACTTTTTTTTTTTAGTTTTGAGATGCTTCTGTTTGAAGTGGGCTTAATCACGTATGTAAAAAAGGTTTGAAAACCAGCACACCATCAATCTATAAGTGTACCTCCAAAGCTTGTCTTCAGCATTTTAGAAATGAGTTGGTCCAATTAAAAAGGATTGGTTTACAATTCTTGAGTCTAGTGGCACCTTTAAGACCAACAAAATTTTATTCTGGGTATAAGCTTTCATGTGCACACTGAGGTGTTTGTGCACATGAAAGCTCAAGCCCAGAATAAAACTTTGTTGGTCTTAAAGGTGCCACTAGACTCAAACTTTGTTCTGCTGCTTCAGACCAACACTGCTACCCACCAGATCTGTTTTCAGTTTGTGTTATTATAGTAAAGGTTGTCTGTTAACTTCAGAATTCTGCATGTTTCCCAGAATCCCTGAAATATTGTAGAAATGGGTTTTGTGTGTGTGTATTATTTACAACTATAACATCTTGTGAGTGTGCCTTAAAAACTGGTGTCGTGGTAGCTTTTTCCCCAGCCCCATTGTGTGGCTATTGACCCTAGTCCAGCTATTAGGATAGACAACATATATAGCAGCTGCTGAATCTGGATGGGGATATGCCTAAGCTGTTTTGGCAAGGTGTTGCTGTTGCAATAGTTTGGGGTAAATCTTCATAACATGAATAATTAAGGAATAGATTTCTCACCAGAACCTTACCTAGGAAAGACTAATAGACTGATCATTTAGGGGCAAAGGCCAGTGTAAGCCAAGGAAGTTCCAGTTCAGATTTTCCTGTAACTGCAGACTCATTAGATGGGCTTAGGCCAGGGGTGGCCAAACTTACTTAACTTAAGAGCCACATAGAATAAACATCAGATGTCTGAGAGTCGCAAGACATGAACAAATATTACAGACACATTTCTACTGGAAAACATGCAGATTTGCTTTGTATTAACATTAAAGGAGACTGCCAAAAATAAAACAAAAGGGGTAAAAACAGATCTTGATAATTATATGTATTTATCCAATGATATTTGCAGGCGGGGTGGGGGGGGCTTTGAGAACGCATTTAAAGTTGCTTTCTTTCTCTGCTCCACCCCCACCTTAAGCCTACCCAGGGAGGGGAACACTGTCTGGGGAAGGGAAAATCAGGGAGGCATGCCTTCCCTCCACTTCCCCAGCTGCCCTGCTGGGAGCCACACAATATGTGTGAAAGAGCTGCATGTAGCTTTCGAGCCACAGTTTGGCCACCCCTGGCTTAGGCAATCCACAGTGACTTCATCTGTCTCCTGCAGTCCTGGAATAATATACCGGCCTACTTTACAGGGTTGCTGTAGGAATTGCTGCTTGAGATGTGCTAGCTGCTTTGAAGTTGGCTCTGGGTGCCATAGTATTTGCTGTGATTTAATTCTTAATCATTATATAATGCTCACTTTGCTTTTTTGTTGTTAAGTATCTTCTGGATCTTCAGAGCAAATAGTGGGATAAAAATGTTTTGATAAATAAAAGCTGAGAATAGTGATTACTCTTTTGAACTACGGTTATTTTGTCATGGTCTTGCCAACTAACTAGAAGTTTTTCTTTATTCAGGCATACTTGAATTTGTTTTTAGCTCACATGAATTTGTGTAGTTCTCAACCCACCTTCCTAGTAAGTAGGCTTGTACGTAACTTACCAGTTTGCTGCTTTCCTGCTCTTTTCATTTGAATTCAGCTGTCACTGTGTAAAGAATATTTTTCCTTTTTCAAAGCTCTTACAGTATAGCTTACTGGTGCTAGAATTCTTTTCATCTTTTTTCTCTTTGAGAGATGGAGTTGCTCCAAATCTGTTGCATGGCTTCAATCAGCTTGCAGGCATTTTACTTTTAACTTCTTTTAAATTTTGTGTTAATGAACATTTTTTATTATAAGGACTTCGAAAAGCTGAATCATGTTATCATGGTTGACTTGTGGAATTATGTGCAGAGTGCAGAATTCCAGGTGCTTGGCCTGGGCAATGGCAGATTTGGAACTGGCACCTAGGAATTTGAAATTTTAAGTTTTAATTAGTTCCTGTACAGAACTGGCTCCTGGACATGGACACTGGTGCCTAGCAATTGTGGAAATACATTTCCAGCTTTGGTTGTTTGTTTTTACGTAGGTATTGAATTGAATTTCTTTAGTGTCGCTGGGCAACTTGCTTGCATTTTGTTTGATTGCCGCTGTGCCTCATTTAGGCACCAGGGCTGTGTTCCTCCATTCACTGGGTTGGAATGATACAAAAAGCCTCAGTCTAGTCTTGTTCATTTTCATTTTCTTTGCTAAAATTTGGGGCAAGGAAAGCTCTTTAATCTCCTATCCATTGTTAAGGTACAGAAGCTCCACTTTACCTTCATGTTCTTTTTATTTATGACAGTGAAGTCTCTTGCTAGCATCAAGAGGTCCTTTTAGTCTCTATGCAGGGTTCAGTTCTACCTGACTTTAGCTCTTCCTTCTTTCTTTTTTATCTTACAGTTCTCTAACTTTCTGAATATGGGTTTTCTGCATCGAAGCAGATATAACATTGTAGATCTCATAACTACCAGAGACTGGACCATGAGATTGTGGCCTCACTCCCTGTTTTACGTCAGTACAGATATTAACCATGGTTAACGTTAAGCAGGATTTCAGTTTTACATCAGCTAAGATGCCTTTGTGAGGCTTACAAAGGAGGGAGAATTTGTGCCTTAGAGAAAAGTCAGGCAGGAGGGTGTATGCAATCTTGCAGTCTTTCCCCAGTATTTTAACTCAGGATAGCCATTTTTTATGTCCTACAGCTGGTTGACTGAGTGCCTGAAAAAGGTGTTGCTGCTGCTGCATAGTCTGCCATCAGGGATTTTTGGGGGGGGGGGGGGATCCCTGAATTGACAGTTGTCTCATCCTTTGGGTGAATTGAAAGGCTTGGTGTCCTTAAATGCAAGTATTTAAACCAGTTGGATTTTTAAGATGTATTGGACCCTTGACTTAGTGGTACTTCCAAAAATAATTGTGAGCATTAACAAGTGTCCATTAGGTTTCACTGTGTGGAAAGTGCTGTCCTTTGGTTTACTTTGCAGTATGACCAAGGTCTTGAGTTTGACCGATAAACAGGGAGCTTGAACTTTGCAAAAGGGGCTGCCAGTTGTTTAGTGGAGAATGCAATTTAATCTTCAAAACAACATATAAAATAAATACATATGAAGAAAGTAAAGGAATGGGTACTCTAATTTGTCAGGGGCAGCTTTTTTTCTGCCCTTCATTTCACTTGTCATTCTCCCTCCCTCTCTCCTTTTTTTCTTAACTTCAGCTTTCTGTGAAATTGTACACACAACAGCAGAACCAGGAGCGAGGTCCTGAAATCAGTAAGTTGAAGTGAAAATACAGTTACTTATCTGATCCCATCCTCCTTCTCAGAACCTCTCCCGCTCTAGCTGTTGGACAATTCACTTGGATATCTCATATGTTAAGAAATGCTGTCTTTCTGAAGGATGTCCCCCAATTAGAAATGCTTTTTGCTTTGAGACCAAAAAGCCTAATGGGGTCATAGTTTATGTCTGTGAATTGGTTGTATTTGTTTTTCTTACTGTTGAATTCATCTTGGTATTGGAGGTCACCTACACATTATGCATGTGAAGGAGTTCATTTGTCCAAACCTGTCATCTTGTCTTTAGCTGCTTATGGTGGAAAGTACAGTGTGCCTGTGTGTTATCTTTTAAAAGCTTGATTAAAAAGTGAGGAAGCTTACATGCCAGAAAGAGTTTGGCTTTGAAAATGGTGGAAAGAAAATCCTTTGGGTAGGAACAGATGATGACTGAAATGGAATACATGCATGGGTGACAGGATAGGCTCAGTTTTGCTTCCTTAGATGTGCTGAAAGTTAGTGGGGAGAGTTTCAGTGTTCTCCTATAGAATCCAATATTTAATAGGAAGCAGTGGAGCTAGTTCTGTATACTAATGTGAAAATTCCATGACTCATGTGGTAAAACTAGATTGTAGGAGATAGTTAGAATACAATGGCTGTATTTACAAACAGTGTGTGGGTGGTATGGTGCTGAGCTTAATTGACAGAAGAAATTATTGATGTGCCCAAATGGACTGGAATGGGTAGATCTATGTACTTTTCTGAGGAAATAGAACTTCTGGTTTAATACAAAGTATTTTTGAGCTGTGTTAGGGAAAATGGCATTTTAGTCTCCTGTATGTGAGTTTTTCTTAGCTGTTTGAAGCACAGGTAGTCTTGTGTATTAGTATGTGTTAAGGCTTAACTATTTTGATTAGAGTATTCCTTGAAGCCAACTGAAGTCTTGTGAAAGCTCACGGCGTGCAATGGATCTTTTATGTGGATGGGTTGTATGCGGCTTGCTGTTGGGGAATTCTACCCTCAATTAGTGAAGAGTTTTCTAGAATTGTTTTACAGGGAAGTGTTGCATTAGCAAAGGAATTGTTTTAATTTGTCTTTTATACCCTGTGTTGAAATTGTGTAAGAATTCTAAACTTTTTCCATGATCAGATGCCCAATCAGGTCTTATATATATTTTTATAAAGAATATCATGGAAATGAACCATGGGGTACCTGCTGTGTTTTGTTTGCTTCTTTGCTATACTGAAAAAGAACAAAGAAAAAGAAGAAACAAGGCAGTGGTGATCTGATCCCTCAGGTTAAATGGTGATATGGTTTCCTTTTTTCCTTATGATAAATATTTGAAATTCCAAGCTACAGTAACATCCAAAATTCAGTTTCAGCTTTTGGCGGAATGTTGCTTGTCCAAAAGACGTGTACAGCCATCAAATGGAGATGTATATTTTTGTTAGGCCAGTGGGTGACTGCAAAACCCACAAAACACAATGTGAACAAATAGTTAAATTTTATCTAAACTGAAGTAAGATAACATGTGAAAAGATTTTTGGCCACCCTAAAAGATTCCTTAAAAGAGGGTCGTACCAGTCACCAAAACAAAGAAGAACAAAAGAAGCTGATGGTGCAGTGGGAAAGAAAGTAGCTTGTCAAAAATACGATGATCTCCACGTGTTTCACATGTTGCTTTGTTAGGGGATCGGCAATACTGTGTAAATATTAACAGAATATAGTTAACCACCAATACTTTATGTTCAAAGCAAAATTATAAAATCAAAATACTAATAACAGGGCATGTGGTAGAATAGTTTTACAAACAATGAAATCCCAGTAGCCATAAGGTAGACTACATTGCAAAAAAGGGTTAAGCACGAATGAAAGTGATCACATTTTGGGAAAAGGGGGGAATTCTTTAACTCATACCTGATGCCAAAATACTTCATTCTTTCAGGAGCCACTAACAGAAAAAAAATTAAAAGGAGGAAGGGGCCAGAGGTAGACTGGGAAGCTGAACAGGCCCTAGCAAAGGGCTCCACCCCCTCACCCATTGGAGAGACGAAGAGCAGAAGGGGGGAGAAGAGGCACCACTGTGCCAGGATGGCATGGGGCAAAGACAGGCATAGGCATGCCTCTGCTCCTCTTTGCCGGCCTAGGTGCAGTGTGGCCAGGGAGGAAGCACACAGCAGGAGTCAGCTTTATACTGCAGCCCAGGTATAATCTTACCTGGCAACGAGATGCACAGCCAATACGCTCCTTCCTTGCCGACTGTGCCACACCAAGGCCCAGCAGGACAAAACCCTGCACAGCTGTACTCCTCTGTGCTGAAGAAGCACAAACATAAAAGCACCCAGCATTATCCCAGCAGCCCCAACACTGGTGCATCTGGCAATGAGCAGTGTGGCCTGAGTGCAATGTAAAGAGAAACACAGGCTCAGCAGCAGTGCCCTGCTTCATTCTGTGGATCTTCTTCGTGGTCTCTGTGCATCACACCTCTGGGATAATGTGCGCCTGCGCCGATCCCGATCGGTAACTTCAAAGCCAAAACGGATTTTCGCGCCAACTCCCCGATCGCGCGCCGGCTCCACTGCGCATGACCGGGGAGGGGCACGAGGATCCCGCCAGTTCTCTTCTGACCGCCGCGTCGTGAGGATCCTTTCTCTCTTGCTCCGGTCGGTAGTTTACTTCTCAACTTTAAAAAGAGCCTTCGGATTGATTTTTTCCAACTATTGAACTCGGACTGTTAACTGGACTTGCCTTTGGATTTCCCTTCATTCTCACCGCCTGGCCTATGGCCCAGCGGTGGGGGTTCTTCAAGAGGTGCCTGCAGTGCGGCAGCAAGATAGCCCCACCGGACAAGCACTCCCTGTGTCTTCTTTGCCTGGGTGAGTCTCACCGAGTCGACTCTTGCACTAGCTGTGCGGCTTTCTCCAAGCAAACGCAGGCGCACATTATCCCAGAGGTGTGAATGCACAGATGACCACTCGAAGATCTCCAATTACAGGTAAGCAACCTGTATTGCTGGGTGCTGCAGTGCCCGTGCCTCTTCTCACTGGCTGCACTACACCACGGCTGGCACCAAACCAGGCACCACTTTATCCCCCTTCCCCATGGTAAAAGGGTTACATTTTAACAGAGATAATTTTGAGACAAACTACCCAAGTGCCAAAGAAAACCATATTGTAATGTGTGTTGGAACGGCAGTGAAGACAACTCTGGCAATGGCTGACTTACAGTGTCCCATCATGGAGAAACAGTGCAGGCAGGCAGACTCTGGCTGCTGTTGGGAGTGTTAGCTGTTCAGACCTTAAAGAGGGGTGGAACAAGATGAATACTTAAAGGAGGAGGAGGAGGAGAGTCTAGGAAATGTAGGAAGCAGACCCAGGGAAACAGGAAATCTAAGAAAAACTGGATGCAATCCAAAGGAATAAAGTACAGACTAGGGAGAGAAAACTGGGCGTAAGAGAGGAAAGAAAGCAAACTGGGATAGCAGATGGACGCAAGAGGCACAGAGCACCAGGGAGCAACAGTGCTTATAAAGGCTGAAGGTAATATGGCAATTTGAAAGAACCAGTCAAGTCATTGAAGCAGGCCTCTGGTTATTTTTGGATGTTTACATTCAGATACATTCTCAAACAGACCTGTGAGGGAGCAGAAACTGATCTTCTAATTGAGCCTGCTTCCTTGTAAGCAAGGCAGCACCAGCATTCAAGGAAAATAAAGTTTCTTATTCTTCACTTATTCTGCATCTTCATAGTTCCAATGGAAGTGAGATATTAGTGTATGGTACCTTCATTATGAACAGGACAAGCAAATATTTCTGTGGAATAAATGTTTCTGTTCGGCCTTACCCATAGGGAAAGCTTTGTAATGGAGAGTTCCATCTTCCATTGGTGTTTTCTTTTTCAGTAGGGTGGTCTGAAGGGAGGCATTTTTGCTAAGAAGAATATATTTGTGGGATGCGACTTTTGTGCCATCCTGTGGTAAAGTTACTTTTTCTTGAAGGAAATTGGTGCTGGTATGAGGGGAGTTGGAATCTGTAAATGTGTTAACGAGTTAGAGGCAGTGTTTCCCAAGCATTCCTGTGTGTGAAGATAGATCTGTTAATCCCATTTGTATAATAATATTTTTTAGGGAGCAAGCCCCATTGACCTAAATAGGGCTTTCTTCTGAGTAAACATGCTTAGGATTGCATGTCCACAGTACTGTGTCAGAGCTGTGAAAAAATTATTTAAGTTTTGTTTGCCTCACACTTGTATCTAGGATTTCCAGCTGTAGGTTGGAGAATTCCTGGAGATCCCAGGTGGAGCCTTGGAAGGGAAGGGTGTGAGGAGGGGGGAGGCCTCAGTGGGGTATAATGCTATAAAGTCCCTCTTCCAAAGCAGCCATTTTCTGTAGAAATGAGATTCCTAAACATCATAAATGACTGTGCACTCGAACAGGGTCACAGAGCCAGCCAGAGGGTAGTGATCTTGGACTTGATTCTGAGCAGGTCTCAAGACCTGGTGAGAGATGTAGAGGTTGTTACACCAGTTGGGAACAGTGACCACAAAGCTATTAAGTTCAGTGTTCAGGTCAATGGAAAGTTACCCCTAAAGTCCAAAACTGTAAAATTTGATTTCAAAAGAGGAACTTTACAAAAATAAGGGGAATAGTAAAAAGGAAGCTGAAGGGGAAACAAAAGAGAGTCAGATCCCTAGAGGACACTTGGAAGCTATTTAAAACCACACTAATTGAAGCCCAAATAGAATGCATTTCACCTGTTGGGAAAGGCACTGCCAAATCTAAAAGAAGGCCTGGATGGTTAACAGCACAAGTCAAGGAATATATAAAAAGTTTAGAAACTTCTTTTAAAAACTGGAAGGCGTGCCCCAGTGAATTGAACAGGAGGGATTACAGGCTCTGGCAAACAGAACGCAAGTCAATAATTAGGCATGGGCTGCTAAAAGCATCAAAACAAACATTTAAAAAAATATATCAGGAGCAAGAAATTAGCCAGAGAAACAGTGGGGCCTTTGGATGACCAAGGAATAAAGCGATTGCTAAAGGAAGATGGGGAGATGGCAGAGATGCTCAATAACTTTTTTGCTTCTGTATTCACTGTGGAAAGTGTGGGGTACATTCCCATGTCACTGGGCCTATTTTTAGGAAGGGAGTCTGAAGAACTGAACAAAATTGAAGTGACCAGAGATGAAGTGACTGGGGAAATTAAAAACAGATAAGTCTCTAGGTCCTGATGGCATACACCCTAGAGTTCTTAAGGAACTCAGCTGTGAGGTAGTTGATCTACTAATCGGTATATGCAACCTATCACTAAATTAAACTGCTGTACCAGAAGACTTGAGAGTACCAAATTTTACACTAGTTTTTAAAATGGAATCCAGAGGGGAACCAGGAAATTACAGGTCAGTCAGCTTAACATTTGTATCAGGAAAATTAGTAGAAACTGTTATCAAAGACAGAATGGTTAGGCACATAGAGGGACAAAGCCTGCTGAGGGAAAGTCAGCATGGCTTCTGCAATGGGAAGTCCTGGCTCACCAACCTTTTGGAGTTCTTTGAGAAAATGAACAAGCATGTAGATACTGCTGACTCAGTAGACATTATCTGCCTAGACTATCAAAAGGCTTTTGACAAGGTACTTCACCAAAGACTCCTGAATAAACTTAGCAGTCATGGGATAAGAGGACAGGTTCTCTTACGGATTAAAAATTGTTTAAATGACGAGGCAAAGAGTAGGAATCAATGGACAGTTCTCACAATGGAGAGAAGTAAGCAGTGGGGTCCCACAAGAATTGGTATTGGGGCTGGTACTATTTAATTTATTTATCAGTGATCTGTAACTAAGGCTGAGTAGTATAGTGGCCAAGTTTGCAAATGATGCCAAATTATTCAGGATGGTGAAAACCAAGGCTGACTGTGAGAGCCCGAAGATGACCTCCACAAACTGGATGAGTGGGTGACAATGTGGCAAATGAAGCTCAGTGAAGTTGGTAAGTGTAGGGTGATCTACACTGGGATAAAAAATTCCAAATTCAAGTGTAGGGTAGTGGGGTCTGAACTTGCTGAGGCTGAGAAGGAAAAAGGTCTTGGTGTCATAGTGGATAGCTCAATGAAAGAGTCAACCGGTGTGCTGCAGCAGTGAAAATGGAAAAATCTGTGTTAGGGATTATTAGGAAAGAACTGAGAATAAAACAGCCAGTATTGTAACGCTTCTGTATAGATCTATGGTGCTGCCTCGTTCAGAATACTGTGTACAGTTCTGGTCACCTTATCTCAAAAAGGACATTGCAGAGCTGGAAAAAGTACAGAGGAAGGCAACTGAGATGATTAGGGGGTTGGAGCTCCTTCCCTATGAGGAAAGGCTGAAGAGTCTGGGACTTTTCAGTTTTAAAAAAAGATGACTAAGGGGGAACATGATAGAAGTTTATAAAATTATGCATGGGGTAGAGAGAGTTGATAAAGAGAAATTTTCTCCCTCTCCTGAAATACTAGAACTTGAGGGCATCCCATGAAGCTGATGGGCAAGTATGTTCAGGATGGCAGTAGGTTCAGGACTACTTTACACAGAGACTGATTAAAATGTGGAATTCGCTGCCAGAGGATGTAGTGATGGCCACTGGAATAAACAGCTTTACAAGGGGTTAGAATAGATAGATTAATGGAGGATAATTCTATCAATGGCTACTAGCCATGGTGGCTGAGGGGAACCTCCACATTCAGAGGCACAAATCCTCTGACTTCCAGAGCCCTCAGGAGGCAACACCATGGCCTTGGCCTCCATGCCTTGTTGTTGGTCATCCAGAGGAACTGGTTGGCCACTATGTGAGACAGGATGCTGAACTAGATGGACTATTGGTCTGATCCAGTAGGGCTTGTCTTATGTTCTTTTACCTGGAGACCAGTTGTGATTTCAGGAGATCAGCCACCATTTGGAGATGGGCAACCCTACCAAACCTGATAGCCACCTTTTCAGAATTGCAGTGTGTGTTTCCTGTCTGCTACATGTATGTAGTGTTTTGTTGGAAGTATTAGCATGCACATCTCAAAATCAGATCTTAGCAGAATTTCTCCCACCCCCACCCACCGCCTGTAAAGTCTACAAAACTGCCTGCCCATTTCCTCCCCTGCCCCTTCTGGTACTTTCCAGTTTTCTGTGACTTATGAACAGCACTCATATGCGGCTAGTTCCACACAAAACCTCTTACTGCTGATGCACTAGAATTTTCCTTCATCCCCTATTAAGTAAATTGGCATCTGTTTTGTATTGTTTCTATGGTATATCAGCAAGCTTTCAGTCTGTGGCAGTGATCAGTGATGTGCCTTCTTGAATTAATCATAAGAGTAAACATTTCAAGGCACAGTAACGGGTACTTAGAATGGAGACAGTAAACCCTCACTTTTATAGACTCTTCTCTTGGATTTTTTTATTAATGGCTTTTATTGTAAAAGTTCATACAACATAAAAGACAGCTACAATTTAGCATAGAACCCATCTTCCGCTAATTAGATAATTTGGCCAGCTAAATTAATTTTTCCCATGTAATCGACCTCACAACAGTTTATACATTTCAAAACAGCTTCAGATATACCAAGTGAATTGCAGCTTCCCTTGCCTGTACCTAATATGATTTGCTAATTTTAGAAGATCTGTTACAGATTAATTTATTAATCCAGTGGTCAATTGAGAGTACTTCATTAGGGTTCCGTTTCTGAGCATTTAAAATTCTCACTGTTATTAAAAAACAAGCCGGAGGACCCGCGATACTCGGGGGGGGGTAGGTGAGCCTCTTCCCCCTCCTCTGGCCCCACGTGCCGAGCCTCTACCCCGTCCCCCCTCCAGGCAGCTTCCCCCCGCCTTCAAAACGACGGCGGCGACAGGGAGACAGCCGCCCGCCGAGGTTCCCCCCCTGTAAGGTGGTGGCGACAGGGAGACCGCTGCCTGCCGAGGCTTCCCCCCGCCTTCAAAACAGCGGCGGCGGCGGCAGGGACACCCACCATCCACTGAGGCTTCCCCCCCTCCGTCCCTGCTTTCAAAACGGCGGAGGGGGCATAGAGACCTGCCGCCCGCCAAGGCTCTTCCCTCCCTCCCCCCCTGCAAACGGCGGCGGCAAGTCCTTGTCACGCTGCTTCCCACCCCCTCCCCTACAGCGGCCACAGCGTTCTCTGCGCATGCACGGAGAACGCTTTAACTTTTTTAAACATTTAGGATTTTTCTGCACATGGGGGGAGTGCCCCCATGTGTAGAAACCCCACCCCCCAAGTGCCCCCCCACGCGGATTTAGGTATCCGCACGGGGGAGGGTACTTGGGAATTAGATATATAGATTAAGAATCAACTAATTCTCACTCTGAGTTACAAACCCATTTAAGTAACCAAATCTATAATTGGTGGGTTAATTGGAATGATCTAATTCCTGTAATCTAAAAAATGCCTGTCACTTGTTTTCAGATTTTATTTTAAGCATGGAAGCAAGCAGGATAAGCTACTGATGCACAAAATGAAACTGGTAAAAGAAACACATACTAAAACAGATGAGGGAGTGACAACTGAATTTAAGGGATTTATGGCAGAATTTATGAATACTACTTTCAGTTATACCACTTAAGCTGCATCTCCAGAAGCTATTAATAGGTTATTAAGTAAGACCACCATTTCACATGCTACTAATAAAATTTCAGTGTTAACACTTCAGTGTTAATTAATTAATTAACTTTTTACCACTCGCTCCCCTCTCAAGGAGGCTCACAAAAATATGGCCAGTTAGTGTAATTGGTGCATGGGTTCATACTGATGGAGACAATCCCTGAAGTGTATGGATCTTAGTCATGAGGGTTTTCAAGGACCAACACCTTTGAACTGAGCCTGGAAACAAATAGGTAGCCAATGGAGATGCTCTAGAATTAATGTAATATGTTGAAGTGAGTATGCTTTAGCTAAAAGGTGACCTGCTGCATTTGCAGCAGGTGGAAATCACAAATTGCCTTCAAGAGTAGCCCCACACTGAACATGTTAGAATAGTCTAATGTCCAGGTTACAGCAGTATAGATCAGCAAAGCTTTCCATATTTCATTTTCTTTGTCAGACACTAAATTTAATTTTGAAAGCTGGAAAGGACCTGTTTTTATACTGTGTTCTATTGCTTTGTCAAGTCAGGACCTTAATTGCATCAATCCTCACTAAGCGATTAATAGTGTAGTCCTATGTAGAGTTACTTCAATCTTTGTCCATTGGTTTCAGTGGAAGTATAGGACTGCACTGAAAATGAAGGACTTAGTAAATACATTTCTTCTGATCAAGTGGGTTATATCAGAATGGATAATCGTTAATATGACTGGAAAAGAAAAAAAAGACCAAAGAGTCACAAACCTAAGTCTTGATCCTCTTTGATGGAGAGAAAGCTTTTGACAAAGTTGAAAGCATCTTCTTGGCATGCGTTTACAGAACATGATTCGAGAAATGAACCTTAAAATGTTGTTCATATCCCTCTTCTAGACTGTTTGCAAACAGATTTTTTAATTTCAAAGTCTGAGCTACAAATTGAACTTTTTTTCACTATTGCAGATTGTTTTGATGCTTTTTACCTGTAGTCTTAGCCTGCGTAGTAGTTTCTAGTTATTTTGTTTTGAGTTTTTGTGGCATTATGGTGTACTGTTAACACAATTGTTATCTGGTAAAAGTATGCCCTGCTTAGAAATAGTAATAAACAAGTGGGGGGGAATCATGCATTTGGCTGGGAGGGGATCGCATCTCTCCCTGCTAGTTGTCTTCCCCAATCTGTCCCTGCTTTTCCTCCTTCCCTCCCTCCTGCAAGTTCTTCCCCTTCTTCTGATTCTTTTCTTCCTCCCGCCTACCTTTCTAGTATAATGCGTAAGGCTATGCAATGTATAATGATGCAAGGCACCACCCAAACAAACTGCTGTTCCAGTATGAGGGATGGAGTGGTACCTGGTTTCTGTATGCAGGGCTCTCAGGACATTGAAGATTCTACATCCTGGAAAGGACTACAGCATGGACTCAGCAGTGGGGGTTAAAATATTGAGAATCTAAGGAATGGGGTTAGAAAAAGCGAAATTTGTATTTTAAAAGTGGTGAAAGCCATTTTGAGGATTTGTGATTTAGAAAGTGGGATAGGTTATATGGAGAATCAGTGTAGCATAGTGGTTAGTGTTGGACAAGGATCTGAATCCTACCTGTGCCATGGGAGCTTGCTGAGCAACCTTGGTCCAGTCACATACTCTAACCCTAACCTACCTCACAAGGTTGTGACAGTGCAGCCTGGAGACTGGAGCACCTGGGTTTCTGCGGCCAGGCTGGGCTATACCAGTCAGTTCTGGTATCCCAGCTTAAGCTTTTTTATGACTTCTGGAATTGAAGGAGCAGAAGGAAAGACATAAAGAAATTGGAATGGCCATGGTGCATCCTTTCTGTCTGTCTGAGAACTCAAATCTTTGGTGAAGAATCTTGGAAATTTGAAATTCTGGGGAATAGCAAAGAGGTCAATTGGTGGTTGACCAAATTGGGAATTAGAAGCTGGCACAGTAAGTTGCTGAGCTTCCATTTCCCTTGATCCAGGCAACTGCAGCTTAGCCAGTCAAGCCTGTATGTTGAGGTACCCCTGAATACCCTCTGCCCTCAACATGATCAGATTGGTTTCTGCTTATGCCCTGTGCTATCAACACTGCTGCCTCTTGTTGCAGCTTGAAGAACCTGGTACCCCCTTGGATGTTCACAGTTTTTACTGTTGTATTGTCTGTGCTTACGCAAATGTTGAGGTGATGTAGCTGATCCTGAAGAAGTTGCATGCCAAGCGAATAGCTCTTCGTTCTAGGAGTTTGATGCAGGAGAGGGTCTCTGACTGGGGCAAAATTGCCTTGACATGTCGGATGGATCAGTTAGGCTCCTCTCTCCCATCCCTTCAGGCTGGCATTAATAGTGATCTGGAAATCTGTAGGGACTTTGATAATTTGTCTCAAAAAAGATGGATTTCTCTTCTGCAGGATGAGAGGTCTTCCCTGTCGCTACTCTTAGGTTTTGCTTCATTGCAGTTTGTTTTTGGTGAGGAAGAAGGGCCCATTGAAGTAAATGCAGGTAGGCCCTTGCCTATAGCAGTGTCGATAGTAGAAATCAAGAAGCCCTGTAGCTGGTCGGCCAAGTGCACTGACTGAACCTACTTGCCCCGTTGCATAATCCTCAGTCCCTTCTTGGGTAAGAGTAAGAGCATGCAGCCACACCTGGGTAAAGAACAGATGGTGAGGGCGTCAGATAACTCCTCTGGTGATTGAAGAGGAAGCTGTGCTTTAGTCAGTGAATGGTCAAACTGAGGTCTTTGTAGGCCGTGGTCCTGGAACATACCAGAAAGGAAAACGGGTCTGTCTGGACCGCTACAGAGATGGCTCCTTTTCTCTATGGTCCTAGTGGGTATTGACAAATTGTTCCACCCAGGCCTGGAGTTCTTTAGGGACTGAGAAGCCTTCTTCTCTTACCCTTGCCCCAATTCAGAAACATTGCAGGGAGATCCCATCTGCTGCGTATTCACTACCTTGGATCATGCTCCTTTCCTAGCGATTCTAGCCCTGGCAGATTCCCCATGCCATTCAAAGACCAAGTGTGCATTTCAGTTTCCTTCCAAAATTCAAATAGCCACTAAGGCTGTCTGTTTGGGAGCCTGGAGTGTTGTTGATAGCACTTGGTTTGGACAGTCCCTTTGGCCTTGCTACTGGAGAATGGCTGCCTCTGTTTCCCCTGTAGAGGATGTTGTAGTGTTATCTGAAGCAGGCAAGGAAGCCACTAAGGCTATCGCTGTAGCTGAGTTGGAGGGCTCGGTGAAGTGGAAGGTGAAATAGCTGAAAAAGCAGCAGGTGTTTTGTTTGTTTTTTCATTGAGCAGAAAAAAGAGTAGGCATATACAGAAGTAAAGGCACATGGAGAAACAACCTTAGAGCTTGGCAAAGAGGTGTGGAGCTCTTGCCTTACCAAGAGTGGTAGGTGCTCTGTCTACATTGGAGACAGAAATAATAACCTACTTCCTGCCCTCGGGGACTGTGGGCAGGAGAGTAACCAATTGTCAGAGTATCCTAATCTTTTCAAGTGAAAACTGCATTTCATGTACATATCATAAATATAGAAAAGGTGACTCTTTGGCAATGCTGTTCTGTCCGAAGCCTTTACTTGTGGCTTGGGGAAACATTTGATGATGTTGGGTATTTAGTGGGTGGTACTGAATAGAAGGTGAAGAGCCACTGCTTTAGCTGATTAATGTTCCAGTTAAAGCACATAGACTAATAAATAATGTGTTTTGCCCGTTTCCCTATGGCTTTCCCTATAGCCCTCTTGGAACTTGGCTATATTTGCCCAGCAGTTCATGTATGAGGTACAGAAGCCGAGATAGGAAGGCAGGCCCTTCTTAGACAAGGGAGTGCTGAAGAGAATTACACATGTGCAAAAGGATAAGAGATGAAGTTATGTTAATTAGTATCTGTTCCAAATTCAAATATCCATGGTAACTTTTGCCGCCATTTATGGTGGAAAACTAACTTAAGATGCAGCAGCTAATGTGCTGTTCCCTGTGTAATGTGCCGCTGCTACAGATGCATTTTCATGTGTCCTCCAGTAAACAAATTTCCATAACTATTCAGGCAAGGCATAATTTATTTTAAATGGAATTGCTGAATTGTGGAACTATGTTTATCAAATGTAGATAGTGTAGTTCTGAGGAACTGGAGCAAGTGCAGTTGCTTTATTTGTACCGTAAGCCAAATGCATGTTTATTGTCTATGCTAGCTCCAATATATTTTCACCAGCTAAATTTTTGTTGAGTATACACTCCACTCTATTAGATTCTTAACAGTAATTTTTGCATTCCAGTCACTGGAGGTCTTGCGGCCCATGCTTGGGACAGAGATGACATCACAGGATAGAAAAATGCCGTCAAACACAAACCTCTTGGTGTTCAAACCACCACAATTCACATTCGTACACTCCCACCAAATAAACCAAAGATTCATTTCACTCAAGTGCAGAATTTCTGTGCACAGATACATAGCATTTATGCAGTGGTTTAGATTGCTCGAAGCACTTGGTTACCTTTGTAACTTGCAACTACCAAACAGTATTTTTATCCCCATGCTGCAGGCTGAGATCTGAGAAACACAGGCCTGCCTGAGTTTGTGGCAAAAGTAAAATTTGAACTGGGATTTCCTGGTTCACAGCTCCATTCCTTTGCCACAATGCTGCTCTGGTTCTCATAAGCTTTCGCCCACTCAGCAGCAGATCATTAAACCAGACTTTTTGTGTCTTTCTCAGGCTCAGACACATGGTGGTGGGCTTCATTGTTTAAACCTTGGTCTGTCCCATCACATGCAAAGCCGAGTTGATGGGGTTTTGATTTTTAAGAGCAGGTAAGTAGAGTGCTACAGCTGCCTCCACTCTGATCAGTATGTGAACTCCATTTTCTCCCAGCCATGCTCCAATAACAAAAGTAGAAAGAGAAAAAAAAAAGTACCTGGGGCAATGGACTTGGGTATGATTGTCTTGGATTTTCTGGAGGATACCAAAGAATGTCACCCCGTTTTAAAATGGATGCATAAAAGTTACAAAGGCACAGAAAGTCTTAGGAAAGCAGCGTGTTAATCATTTAAAATTAGGATGAGCCATTTTTATCTGCAGGCTTCTACCCTCCAGTGGCATAGTGTTCAGTGATTCTGTCCTATTTCTATTGGTGTTCTAAATAATCCATTGGTGAAGTAAAAGGGGGCATGGGGGTGAGAGAGACAAACTGAAATTCAAGGTCATGTGGTCACAGAGCAGCCTTAGAAATCTGTTCAAGGAGCTCAGTGGAAAGGCAAGGGAACTGGTTTTGTTGTTGTCATTTGCTGATAAACAGGGTTCATGCATTGCCTGCCATTAAGGTGAAGGAACATTAGCTGAAAGTGTGGGCGTAACTCTGCTTTGGAGTGCAGTTATGTGAAGCTGTCACTGATGCACATTCACAGTCTGCTTATCAATAATTTACAAAGTCTGGCAGTGTTGGGGAGGGGGGGGGGGATCGTCCTCATTCATGTTGCTTAGCCAGGTAATTTGAAAGAAGACAATAACGATGTTTCTCAGGGTAAGCTCTCCATAAGGAAAGCTCTCCTATTATTCCTTTAAGCCTTAGTGCTCCACCATAGTATATGGTGAATAATACCAGCCTACTGTATGGTGCTCTTGCAAATAATTATTGAAGGAAGAAGAAGAGTTGGATTTATACCCCGCCCTTCACTCAGTCTTAGAGCGGCTTACTATCATCTTCCCTTCCTCTCCTCACACCTGGTGGGGTAGGAGGAGCTGAGAAAGCTCTGAGAGAACTGCTCTCAAGAGAACAGCTCTGAGAGAACTGTGACTCACCCAAGGTCACCCAGCTGGCTTCATGTGAAGTGGGGAATCGAACCCGGTCCTCCAGATTATAGTCCGCCACTCTTAGCCACTACACCAAACGTTTGAAACATCAGATACATGTTTGGTATTCTTACTACAACTGAAAATTGGTCTGATTTTTGACCCTACTGCTGTCTCTCTTCTCTGCATCCTTTTAAAGGCGACCTCCCCCTACACCCCTGTTTTATAAACGTTTGGTGCTGTTGTGAACAAATGGGACTGGTGCCAGCACTTACAGTTTGGGCCTCAGTGTAGAAATCATCACTCTTCATAAGTGCATCCGGTACCAGAGCAATAAAGTGGTGCTGAAACCTGCTGTCGTATAGACAGAACCCATACAAACAGTTGCATTGTACTACTTTTTAAAAAGTCACGATTCCCATGGCTCAGATTAGTGGAACTGTGGTGTAGAATTCTAAAACTTCTCCTACAGATTCCAAGCCGACTTATGGCACTGCCCCAATTGGCCACAAAGTTGTCTAATTCTGGATGAGGCTGGCAGGTGAAAGTGGCTGGGTTCAGTGATGCCTGTTTTCTGGAACATTGGTCAGTGACCTAAACAGAGCGTGATCTGATTTAGCGGGTTTATTTTGACTTGTGTTTAGTAAACAAACTAATTTTATGCTTCTTTTTTTTTGTCCAATAGCAATAAATTACATGAACTGAAATATTGGCTCGAGGTGGGGAGATCAGGTGTATTTTATGTATTCAGAGCATTCCTGGTTTTAAATCATTTTTATATGAGTAATACTTGGGAAAAAAATAAGATCGTACAGGATTTACTTTTCTTTGTTAAAATGTAAGAAACCCCTCCCCCTGAAGGTATAGAAAGTAAGTGGCACACTAATTTTAGCACACCCCAAGAATTGGATACGATATCTGATGGACATGAGGGTCTCCTCTTCTGTTTCAACAGAATTGAGCTCTGCCATGTGAAGCAGCTCACTAGAACTCCTTAGTTTCACTGTTGCTCTCTACAGCTCACTTGCATTACTTGTTAATTCCCTATCAGGGTGGTGGTTACAGTATCCCTTCTACCATGTGAGAGGAGGCAGTTGGGAAGCAAGACATTGCAAGTAGATAAATAGGTACTGCTTCGGTGGGAAGGTAACAGTGTTCCGTGCGCCTCAGCATTTTTTCATGCCAGCCACATGACCATGAAGAAGTCTTCACAGCGCTGGCTCTTTGGCTTGGGAACAGAGCTGAGCACCGCCCCCTAGAGTCAAATTCAACTAGCTTTCGAGCAAGGGAAACCTTTACGTTTGGTAACCCCGCTTGTTGATTGAAACGGGGGGGGGGGGGTGTTTTTAACCTCTTCTAAGTGATTAACAGTGTTGTTCTAAACCCACTGACTTCAGCAGACTTAGAAGCATATAACTGTTTGGGATTGGTGTAAAAGCAGGAACTATGGAACATTTGCTTCATAATGGAACAACAGTCTGTTAAGCACGGGAGTCAGCAGTTGTGTGCAGATTTATCTTGGTCTTGAGAAATCTGAAATGGTTTGGAGTGGATACTACTGTTCACTAGATTTTTAGAGCTCACTCAGAGTAATAGTAATAATGAAAGAGTAATAATGGTTTTAAACTTAACATTACACTTGTTACTGATGTACAGTGTTTCTAAAACTCATTTTAACTGATGTGTTTTCCAACTGGAGGTAAATCTGTGTTACAAGAGGGGGACATGTAAAGTTCCATGTGGGAGGGGGGAATCCTATTTTCTTGCCTGCCTGTCTGCTGTGGGTCTGGCTTGCCTCTTCTAGCTGGCTTTACCCAGCCAGCTTTGGCTCTCTCTTGGTGGCCAGTACCTCCTTATGGCTGCTATGTTTCTGCCTGCCATTTTGGGTTGCTGTGAGAATCTGAATGCTACCCAGCTTTTGGAGTGTGTGACATGTATACAGATACTGCTATTTATTGTTTCTTTAGAAAATTAGTATGGTGTTTCTCAGAGGACTTGCTCAAGGTGGCTTTGCAGATGGGGGTGGGACTCAAATTATCTCTTTGTTTAAACTTAAGATTTTTCTGTGGTTTGACTCTGCTTGCTGGTTTTGGCTCTGTCTTGGTGGCTGTGGCCATTGTCTCCTTATGGGATTACAGTACTGTACGGTAACTGGCATTGGGTGCCAACCCTTTGACTGTTAGATATAGTTACTTAAAGCTTTTATGGTTCAGGACTTGTTGGCTTTAATTAGCTCTAATTACAGATTCAGGAATCCAGATCTGGTTTCTTACAAAATTGTAAATGTAAGATGTACAATTTCTTAAAGTCATATTTGTGTTGCAAATAATTTACTTTTAATATTTAAATCAAAAGTATATTGATCAGGGAAATTTGTTTGAGTTTGAAAGGGGGAAATGTCTGGAATGCTAGAAAGATTTGCATTTGTACATCATGTATATATGTCCCAGTAGGGGGGAAAAATTGTAACATGTTAACTGCAATGCGTTGATACTGGACTAACATGCATATAGATTTTAATTTTAGCTTGTGTTAAAATATAGTAGTAAAAGCCACTGATAACTGGCTTTATAGAGGTTTAATGTGAGTGTCTATGAACTAAAATTATTTTTCAGTCTTATGTTTAACCACAACCCTCTCCGTTATTCTGTAGGCACTCTCATATACCATATATTTTATCTTGTTCTGCACATATAATATGCCACTTTTGATGGCTTGAGATCAGAATGGCAGCTAGTACATCTACATTTAAAGGGTATTATGATGAACTACCTATTGAATAGTCAGTCCCCAAGAAAAGTTTTGTGCTCCTATCTGTACAAATCAGGATTTGAAGATTTTAATTTCAAATAGTGCAGTGAATGAAACTTAAAAACAAGATTTGCAAGACTGTCAAAACTTTTTTTTTTTGCAGTCTGTACTGTGGAAATAGCATGTCTTTCTTCCTCTGCATCTCTAGTTGTGACACTCAACAATCTGAATAACACTGCCAGATTGATTTGAGAGTTACTGTAGCGCTGATGACCCCTGTCTTCAGAGCCGACTAAGCTTTTGAATCTGTTCCAGACTTAAAGGCACAAACTGGGATGAACACAATCTTTAACACAAAGATTGGTGCTTACATGTTCTCTTCATCAGCATAGGTCTTAATGGAGTTTCTATTGTTGATGCATGGCAGTAATGTTTTAAGTTCCCCGTTATCAAGTTTATATGACATGCCCATGACCAATTAATTTTCCAGATGATGCTTTTTTTTTACATTGGTGTGAATACTAGAATGCAGAACCCACACATTTATTTGTTTGAAACATTTATATGCTGCCTTCCCACATGAATAGGGTCCCCATGGGTCCTAGCATGTTCATCAGAGTGGAATGGGACTAAAAATGTACCCATGCACATTTCATGTTGAGGCACAGCTTGTGACTTTGCACTCTGGACATGAAATCCCTCATATAAACCAGACATTGTGAATTTCAATATTTTGAGGAAAGTAGGATAAAAATACTTTAAAGAGTTAAACATCTGGGTGCTGTTAAGCATATACTCATTTGGGGAAGGATAAGACTGTTTGGGAACTGAAGAATAAAATATCGGTTAAGCAAGTGAAATAGAGTGTTTTCTTAGAGTAATTTTAGCAGCTATATTCAAGCTTATTTATTATTTATACTCCGCCCTTTCCCCAAGGGAGGCTCAAGGTGACATGATGAGCACAAAACAATAACATTACAGAAAAAGTCACTTTAAAAGCTGTAGATATTACCAGATGGAAAGATTTCCTAGTTAAATGTAGTATAATTTAGTGTTAATGAATTTTTGTGGGTTTTTCCCCCCCCAGGTGTCAGCTGCGATGCATGTTTAAAAGGAAATTTTCGAGGTCGCAGATACAAGTGTTTAATTTGCTACGATTACGATCTGTGTGCATCTTGTTATGAAAGTGGTGCAACAACAACAAGGCATACAACTGACCATCCAATGCAGTGCATACTAACGAGGGTAGATTTTGGTAAGTATTCTATGTATGTGCCTGTTCAGTCATTTTGGTGTGATTCATGCTCTTGCAGAATGTAATCTGAGAATTCTGCAGTCTTCCTTGGAGGTGGAGTATGTAAAGTCTCCTGACCGCGCCCCCCCCCCCCCCCCCAGTTTTATTTTTATAGCACTTATTTATCATTTCACATCAGAATGTTTTGTTGTATGAAACAAAAAGAAATGTGCACAAAGTTCTTGTCATTGCTTGTTTATATGTAAACTTAGCTTTATACCATCCAGTGACCAGTTTATACCATTCAGTAGTTAACCAGTTGTTTTCCATATGGGCTCTAGTATTCAGTTAAGTGGATCTTTTTAAAAACATAATGTAATTATGAGAAATTGAGAGAAAGTTATGGTTAACTTGTGGCAGTGACAGCCATGGTTACTTGCTATATCATATATTTAATGCTGAACAATGGTCCCAGAATCGGAATTTTTTAAAAATCAGAGTTCTAGAGCCGTGTGTAGATGGGAAACTTTTGTGTGCCCCCCCCCAACCCCCCCCCCCCCCCCCAGAGAAGCAATGTCTGCCCTGTTCATACCTTGCAACTCCAACAAAGAAATGCCAAATGAGGTCTTGCAAGATCATGGTCATCATTAGGAGATTTTTTTTTTTAATCCTGATAGGAAAAAGTGGTAGGACAACAAGGATTTTGGGAGGGATGAGGTAGGAGCAGCAGTAAGAGGGAGGGGAATGAGGGAAGTACAGTGGAAGCGCTTCAGACTTCGAGTCCCCAGTCAGCTGGGCTTCAGAGAGGAGGGAAGGTTGAAGCAGAAACTGCATTCTCCAAACTTCTTAAAGCGTTTTGGTTGCCACCCACCTGCTGTTATTGGGGGGGGGGGGGGAACAGGCTTTCTTCTCCCCTTCCCAGTTTTGGGAGGGCAGTGGCAGCAGCAAGAAGCTTTAAGCAGGAAGGGCAGGGGAATGCACTGTCCCCTTCAGCTTTCCTGCCTCTCCTCTCAGCTGCCCAGCTGGTTTGGCATGTGGCTGGTAGGAGGGTTGAGGAATGAGGACCTGGTGGAGGAGTGCAAGGGGCAGGGGAGATTGGGGGACAGAGGTGATCTCCATCCCACAGAGATTTGGTGGGTCTCTCTTACTTGCTTACTTATGTACTATAACAATTTTGTTTAGTAAAAACTAAAATAAAATTTAATAAAACTGCAAGAAACTGTGAAGAGATTAGGTTTATTTTTATGGTAGCAATAATTAGAAACTATAACCATTAAAATAAAAATTCCTGAAGCCTGAAAAATAATTCTGGTTCCTAAATTTTTGGGCTGGCTTCTAAAGCCAAAGCCAATTGTCTTACCAAGTAATTTTTTTAATGTTTTTTTTTTAAAAAAAAAAACATCAGAGAAGCCCATTAGACTTTGCTTCACGCTTTTCACTACAGTGTACAATCATTTGCTTGAGCAGACTGGCTTTGTTAAACCTCTTCCATGTTCTCTTGCCACGCCTGGCTTTATTTCACATGTCTCTGCTGTCTCTTTGGGGGAATGGTTAACTGGATACTTCATGGTCTCTGTACATCACAATGAAGGGCTTTGTGCATATGTGAGGCTTTGATTTGGAGACACTAACATTTAGGCATGAACACACACACACACACACACACACACACACACCCAGCTGAGATAAAGCTTGGACTGTGCATGCCCAGCAATAGGCCTGTAGCTATAGTGGGGCATTTAGGGGCAGTGCCCCCTCACTCATGGCCCATGCCCCACAACTCCCACTGCCCATGCCCTTACATGCAAGCCGCACTCATTCACCTTGGCCACTACAGGAGAAGGAGAGTGACCGGCCTGTAGCATAGAGTGACCTCACCCGCAGACAAAGCATACTCGCTGAGTATTAATTGCATCAGCCTGCCAGCTCTCCTCCTGTAGCAGTTGAGGCGAATAAGTGCAGCCGGCAGGTAAAGAAAGACCCTCCTCTACTTTGCCTGCCTGCCGACGGGATCTCTCTCTCTCTCTCTCTCTCTCCCCCCCCCCCCCCTTTCTCCTCTGCTCCCTCGCCCCCCAGATTTCTCAACACCCAACCACGCAAAATTTTCTGGCTACACCCCTGCACGTGTTGTCCTTTCCAGATCAACTATTTTCATCTCCTGCAAGTGATAGCATCAGTTGGGGATCTTTTCTCTCAGGCTTTGTTTTGCCTTCTGTTTTTTAAAAAATCAGTAGTTTATAGTATGTGCGGCTATCGTATGTAGTTGTACATAGTTACAGTGCATACAATCTTCTTTGCAATGTGCAGTAGCAGTTAGGCCCCTGTGGCAAAGAAGACTGTCTTTAGACACTGCTGGCAATGCTGAGGGCAAGCTCCCTCCTTCAGATGGGCATGATCATTGTCTCCACTGCTCAGGGGCAGACTAAAGATGCCTGCTCTTGGGGGAAAGTACTATATGATTTGTTCTGAGCATCCTGGAGAAACTGAGCTAACAATGCAACCCTATGCTGAGTTATTCCAGGCCGTAAGTTGCTCATGGTGGAGACTTCTGCCTTTTCCTATCATGTTCCGGTTGCTCAGTTTTATTAGCAAGTTACTACCTTGCTGGATCAGGGCAATGCTGTGGACATAGTTTATCTTGATTTCAGTAAAGCTTTTGATAAGGTCCCACATAATATTCTTGTTGACAAGTTGGTAAATGTGGTTTGGATCCTATGACTGTTAGGTGGAGCTGTAACTGGCTGACAGATCGCACCCTAAGAGTGCTTGTGAATGGTTCCTCATCCTCTTGGGAGAGCAGTGACAAGTGGAATGCCTCAGGATCTGTCCTGGGACCTGTTTTGTTCAACATCTTTATCAATGATTTGGATGAAGGAATAGAGGGAACGCTAATTAAATTTTCAGACAATACTAAATTGGGAGGGGTGGCAAATATGGTAGAAGACAAGAGTCAGGATACAGGATGATCTTGACAGGCTGGAAAACTGGGCTAAAACAAATAAAATGAATTTCAGTGGGGATAAATGTAAAGATCTTCAACGTGGTCTCTGTGCTTCCCACTATGGGTTTACTGCGTCTGAGCAGAAATCCATCGGTGTCATAGAAAGCTTCTAATGGATTTTCACGCCTAGCGCCCTCCAGGCATGCGCGAAGGCCCCCACGCGCATGCCCAGAGGAGCCGGGCGCAGACATCCCACCAGTTCTTTTCTGACTGCCGCGCAAGTAACAGCCTGTTACTTCAGCTTAGTCAGTTCAGTGGTGGAAAGCTTCGCTTAGTCAAAACTTTTGGTTTTGGTTTCTCTTTTTTCCTGTATTTTCTTCGTTTTTTCTTTGTTTTTTTAAAAAAGGAGCATTTCCCTTTTCGTTTTTGTTCCGGGGTCCTTTGTGCCCCTGGGCTCCGTCCCCCCCCCCCCCCCAATAAGAGTCATGCCATAGCTTATAGCTAGTAGATGGGGCTGTTTCAAGAGGTGTTCCTCCTGCGACTTTGCTTGTTTTGTCTGGGCAAAGGACACCGCCCCAAGTCTTGTGCCCATTGTGCCAAATTTTCCAGTCAAACTAGAAAAAACAGCGGCCAGACTTCGCATAGCTCTCCTTGAGTTGGCCCTGCTTCCCACCTCTTCCATGGAGCCCTCCAAACTGTCAACATCGATGACCGATCCCGGGCAATCTGCATCGAGACCAACGGTCTTGTCATCGAAGGTGATCACCTCTGTGTCAAAGGCGGCCTCTGACATTGCTCGTCCCTCGAAGCGCCCTCTTCCTAGCCAGTCGGCTGCTTCTACTCCGGTGAAGAAAAAGAAAAGACAAGAAGCATAAGTCCAAAAATTCCTTGGCAGCTAACCCACCACTGCAACCTTCGGCACAGATGACTGCTTCGGTTCCTCAGTCTACGTCCTCCGCAGTACCCCAAGCCTTGGGAGTTTCGACAGTGGTTTCCTCAGCTCCGGGAGAGTTGCCTATCATACACCTTCTGGATTCTCCCATTCGCCAACTGGACACTTATCCTACCGAGGTGATTTTGGAGACGCAAGAGTTCACCGATGTCAACCACGGGCGATCTCCCCGACACACATCGACCTCCCTGCCTTCGGACCATGCCCATTCCCCGACCAACCCTGTTCTGTATACTCGGAGTCGACTGAGGCCGCTTGATACCGATCCGCCGACCTATCACTCGGCGGTGGAGAGGGACCATCAATGGGATTACGCTGGGAGATCGCCTCTGCATCGATCGCCTCCCTGCCAGGCTTCTCAATTAGGATACCCCCTACATACTTCCTTGCAATGGGAACGTTACCAACACCATTCCTACTCCTCCACCCCGTGGACCTCCCCTCCTTGCCACAGTGATTGAGACTATTATCAATCCCACCGACAGCGGTCCCCGACACACTTCCACCAGCCGCCCTCCACCTCGCTATCTATGCTGCCTGACCGGGTTCCACTCGACCAGGGAAGACCCCACCTGCCTTCACCTCCATGGTCGATACCAACGGCCCATGTTCCTGTGAGACCAGGCTATGACAGCTCTCGGGATCGATGCAGTTTCTCCTCAACCATCCTCATCCCACATCCATGGTGGTCACATCTTCGTCCAGGTCCAAACAGATGCATTCAACACCTTCTGATAAAGAAGGTAAGAAGCTGGATGCATTTGGCCGGCGTTTTTTACTTGGCAGGAGCACTGGGCTTGAAAACCTCAAACTACTTGTCCTGCATGGCTAGATACCAATACGCTCTTTGAGAGCAAATGTCACCACTCCTTGCCTCCTTACCTGACGACCAACGGCAAGTTGCTCGCAAGGTACAGAAAGAGGGACTGGTCCTTGCAAAATAACAAATTAATTCCTCAAAGCACTCTTTGGACACGTTTGCTAAAACCATGTCTTCAGCCATTGCCCTTCGTTGTCACTTCTGGCTCCGCTTCACCACTCTGCAACCTGACACGAGAGCATACGTAGAGGATCTCCCCTTTGATGGCATTGGTCTCTTTCATGCCACAACAGATTCTGTCTTGCAGGAAATGGACAAGAGCACCAAGGCCTCCTGCACTTTAGGGGTTTCCTCCACCCCCAGGCAGTATAAACCACGCTCCTGGTCATGCAACTGGCCCAGAAGGTCATCTAGCTGCAGCTCTCCAGACCGCCCCTGGAGACCGCGTACATCCCCATCTTCCCAGCGGGGGCCCTACTCACAAAAACAGAAGTTCCCACAAACGCAGCACTCTGGCCATGCCAAGGCCACCAGGCAGCCCAAGCAGGGTCTTTGACTCTTGTCTTCCCAGCCCCATCATCACCTGCCCAGGTCCTTTTCTGAATGCATGGAGTCAGGTGACCACGGACTCTTGGGTGCTTGCCATCATCATTCGTGGGTACTGGATCGAGTTCATTCAGCCTCCTTCTTACTCCAGGGTCGTCCACACACCATCCTTGGATGCGTTCCTCCATGAAGTCTCGACTCTATTATCCAAGGATGCCATTGAGCCCGTTCCCACTCAACAACAATGGACAGGGTTTTACTCCCGTTATTTTGTGGTTCCCAAGCGGGACGGGGGCACCAGACCAATCCTGGATCTCAGGGGGCTGAATCAGTTCATCGTTTACCGTCAATTCCAAATGGTCACCCTGTCCTCCATCCTCCCTCTCATTCATAGGCATGCCTGGATGGCCACCATCGACCTTCAGGATGCCTACTTCCACCTCACGATCTGCCCGTCACACTGGAAATACCTTCGCTTCATGGTCGGACACCAACATTACCAATACAAGGCCCTTCCTTTTGGCCCGTCCACAGCGCCAAGGGTCTTCACCAAGATGATGGTGGTGGTTGCGGCCTTCCTTCGTCTCCAAGGAATAATGGTGTTCCCCTACATCGACGTCTGGCTCCTAGTGGCAAACTCTCAGGACACTCTGCTAGCCAATCTCGACCTTACCTGTTCCTTACTGGGCACGCTCGGTCTCATGATCAATCGGGAAAAATCCCACCTTATTCCCACTCAGCAAGCCCAGTACATCGGAGCTCGCCTCGATTCTACCCTTCTTCAAGCATTCCTTCTGGACGACAGAGCAGCACCTATCATCTCTCTGTATCGACAAATTCACGCACAGCACACTTCCACCGCTCATAGTATCCAACGCCTACTGGGTTTAATGGTGGCCACCACGGCAGTCCTCAGATTTGCGAAACTCAGAATGTGCCCATTACAACTCTGGTTCGTCCATGCTTTCAATCCACAATCTCAGCCACAGACCTTCCTCCTCTCCCCTCCATCAGATGTCAGAGACTCTCTGCTGTGGTGGATGCATCACTCCAACCTTCTTCAAGGCGCTTCCTTCCATCTGCCTTCACCCCAGACCCCCCTGACCATGGATGCATCCAACTGGGGATGGGGAGCACATCTGCTTGGCTACAACACAGGTGGGAAGTGGGACTCCCATCTTCTCTCCCACCACATCAATTATTTGGAGCTGTTAGCCATCTTCCATGCCCTTCGGGCATTTCTACCACTCACGAAGGGGTGCTGTGTGCTGATCCTATGCAACAACACAACAGCCGTCGCGTACATCAACAAACAGGGCGGCACCAGATCACATCACCTCTGTCACTTAGCCACTCAGATGTGGCAGTGGTGCATCGACAACGACATCTTCATGCGAGCTACTCACATCCCAGGGACGTCTAACACCAGGGTGGACCTCCTCAGCAGAGGTGCCTCTCAAAACCACGACTGGGAGCTTGCATGGAAGTATCTCCGCCCAATATTCCAGCGCTGGGGACCTCCCACCGTAGACATTTTTGCCGACAAAGTCAACAGGAAATGCCGGGCCTTCTGCTCACAGGGTAGCCGAGACCCTCTCTCCCTCGGCGACGGCCTTCTCTACCCATGGACAGAGGGTTTTCTCTCTCTGTTTCCACCCATCCCACTGATGACGAGGGTGGTTTACAAAATCCTCAGGGATGCAGCATCCTGCATTGTAATAGTCCCATGGTGGCCCCGGCAATCTTGGTTCCCGATCCTCCTCTCTCTGGCCAACGGGAACTTTCTTCATTTACCAAAGCATTCGGCTCTCCTAGAGATCTCAGGCACTCCTCTCCGGCACCACGACGTCCCCCACCTCAAACTGACCGCATGGAAAATTTCTCCTTAGCATTCTCAGATAGGGTGACCAACATACTGCTTAATTCCCATAAAGCCTCCACACTCCTGTGGTCATCAATGGGCTCGTTTCTGTTCTGCTCTCCCGCAAGCTTCCACCTCGCCTACCTTGACAGGACTGCCCAAGATTTTTTCCTTTCTCCTTTCTCTAGCAGAAGCAGGTTTCTCTCACTCCTCCCTCAGAGTATATCTCTCTGCTATTTCTGCATTCCACAGTAATGTCGATGGTTTCACCGTTTTTGCACATCCTCTTTCTAAAAGATTCCTCAAGGGCCTCCTGCACCTCTACCCTCCAGTTAGAACCCCAGCCTCGCCATGGGACCTACCCCTGGTTCTTAGGGCCCTAACCAGAAAGCCATTCGAGCCTTTGGCTATGTGTGATATGAGGCTACTTACTTGGGGAAACGCCATTTCTGGTAGCCATTAGCTCAGCCAGACAAGTGGGGGAAATCCTCGCTTTCCGTCATGACCCTCCTTTTCTTTTGTTCCTGCCTGATGCAGTCAGACTGATTCCAGATATATCCTTCCTGCCTAAGGTGGTTTCAGAATTTCACCTACATTCGGAGGTCCTCCTCCCGGACTTCTTCCCTAACTACTCCTCAGAATCTGAACTCCTTCTTCACTCCTTGGATGTTAAGAGAGCCCTACTCTTCTACTTGTCCCATACTAGAGAGAGCAGACAGACCCCTAAACTCTTTGTCTCCTACGCACTTCGCTGTCGGGGCTCACCCATTACAGCCCAGAGGTTCTCGAAATGGATCATACAGCTCATCAGTCTGGCGTACGACTTGGCCCAGGTTCAAGTTCCTGACCCTCTGCGAGCACACTTGACCAGAGCCATAGCCACATCCACTGCCTTCCTCAAGGAAGCATCACTCATGGACGTTTGCAAGGTAGCGACGGGCGACTCCCAACTCCTTCATTTGTCACTATGCTCTGGATACCAGAGCTACCAGGAACACAAATCTGGGTCGGCTTATCCTGTCTACAGTTTCTCAGTGACAGCCTGCCAGCACCCCCCATCCAGGTGGGTCATTGCTCGTTACTCTCCCATAGTGTGAAGCACAGAGAACACGTTGAAAATAAACAGGTTGCTTACCTGTAACTGATGTTCTTCAAGTGGTCATCTGTGCATTCACACTCCCCGCCCATCCTTCCCCACTGCTGCCAAGCTTTTCTCCCTTCTACGGTCTGGTTTGCAGCAGTCAGAAAGAACTGGCGGGATGTCTGCGCCCGGCTCCTCTGGGTGTGCGTGTGGGGGCCTCCGTGCATGCCTGGAGGGTACTGGGCGCGAAAATCCATTAGAAGCTTTCTACGACACCGATGGATTTCCGCGCAGGCATAGTAAACCCATAGTGTGGATGCACAGATGACCACTCGAAGATCATCAGTTACAGGTAAGCAACCTGTTTTTCTGCATGTAGGTAGGAAAAATCAAATACATAATTATAGGATGGAGGAGACTTGTTTTGGCAGTAGTATGGTCTTAGTAGATCATACACTGAACATGAGTCAGCAGTGTGATGCTTGTCCAGATGAGGGCAACGAAGATGGTGAGGGGCCTGGAGACCAAGTCCTATGAGGAAAGACTGAAGGAGCTGGGTATGTTTAGCCTGGAGAGGAGATGACTGAGAGGTGATATGATAACCATCTTCAAGTACTTGAAGGGCTGTCATATAGAGAGGATGGTACAGAGTTGTTTTCTGTTGCCCCATAAGGTTGGACCAGGACCAACAGGTTGAAATTAAATAAAAAGAGCTTTCGGCTAAACATTAGGAAGAACTTTGTGACAATTCGAGCGATTCCTCGGGAGGTAGTGGGCTCTCCTTCTTTGGAGGTTTTCAAACAGAGGCTAGATGACCATCTGTCAGCAATGCTGATTCTGTGAACTTAGGCAGATCATGAGAGGGAGGGCAAGAAGGGTTGCATCAGTACTTAGTTCT
Organism: Lepidodactylus listeri; assembly: GCA_029233225.1. Lineage (NCBI taxonomy): Eukaryota > Metazoa > Chordata > Lepidosauria > Squamata > Gekkonidae > Lepidodactylus > Lepidodactylus listeri. The sequence goes on from JARCFY010000004.1 coordinate 128,825,729, forward strand.
TGTGACCCTTTCTTACATGCCCAGGGAAATGCTGATAGCTCCACTGGGGCCAGGAAGCATTTTTTTGCCAGGTCAGTTTGGCTGGATATCTTGTAGGTTTTTTGTCATCTTCTGGGCATGGAACAGCGGTCACTGGGGGTGTGGAGGGGGAGGTATTTGTGGATTTCCTACATTGTGCCAGGGGGTTGGACTAGATGACCCTGGAGGTCCGTTCCAACTCTATGATTCTGTGATTCTTTCTAAAAGAGTTTTATAGCAACCTGCAGAGTAGTGCCAGGATTCCTTTCTGTTCTCCCTGGCTGAACTGTCGGTGTGAAAGCATACATTTGTTCTTGATTTCCTGATCTACTCAGCAATGTGAGTTTTACAGGTTAGCTTAATCTAAATAGCACAGACTTGTAAATAGTCAGTGCCCAATTGCCTCTGATGAACAGGACTTCTTCCAGGTGACCAAGCTTAGACAGCTTGTATAGATTAGGAAAGAGTTTCTCTTAAGCCCTTAGTATGCCTTAGCAAAGAGATGTATGAGTGAGCAGGCAAGCTAGGACAATAACTTTTGCAGACTTTGTTGGGAAATGGTTATGCAAAAAGTTTTTTAAACCTTCTGAGGACTCAAGTTTCTATGTTTAGAAATATTTGGGGTTCTCCCCCATTCATTGTACAGGTCTTAAGCCTTTCATTTTTTTTTCAGGACATGACCTGGGGATGGTTTTGTGTTATATGTTTGTGGGAGTAGACTTCTTTGTGCGTTTAATGTGTCAAGATAATGCAGCAGTGGCTGCTTTTTCTCAGAGATGATTTATAGAGGTATAATGGGGGGGGGGGGAACCTAAAGACTTTTCCCTTGAATTTATGTACCACTGGCAGTGTCTGTGTGCATTTGGGTGGCTTCCAAGGCGAAATCCTTGATCTCACATGAGACAAAGATAGATGTGATGATCCAAACATTTCCCAATATAGGGGATCAGAAGAACTTCCCTGATGGGTGTGTCTTGCTAGAGGTGGCAGCTCTTAGCCCTTGTTCTTCAGCTTGATTTAATGAGACAGATATTCTCACCAGGTGCATTTCTACTTCCTCTTCATTGAAGCAGGCAACAAAAGGTCCCACTATGGGCAAAACCTATTTCTTGGCAGCCTTCACCACAGTGGAAGAACTCAAATACTAGAAGCTGCTTGGTGGATGGGTTCAAGCAAAACTTTCTGGGGCAAACAGTAGTGTAAAAAAACCAAGAGGGGGTCACAGGTATCCATAAGAAAATACAACAAACAAACCACTGTGACATACATATTTATATAATTCTATCAATATTTATATTTATATTATTTTTATCAATATTATTTTTATCAAACTTACAAGATTACAAGAATATACTCTCAATAAAACTTTACTACAAGGAAAGTCCATACTCATTGAGCACCCGGATATAAGCTCATTTCATCCATATCTTCCTCAGGAGTAGTCCTATTGTATGGAAAGGTATCAGCCTCTTGATGCAGTTCAGTGTTTGTTAAAAGCAAACCAATGCTTAAACTTCTTTACTTTCTGCATTTTAACCTGGAAGAAATCCATGGTATTTAAAATAAAAGGCAACACGAAGCTGAATGGAATGTTCTTATTTTTTAAAGGAGTTTGATAAATTCTTAATTAATTTTTATTTTTAAGTGTTTGTAAAAACTTACTTCTTATTAGGTGCAAGCCAGTCTTTTCTCTCAGGTGCTAAAAGCCTCCTACATCGTGCTGGGTGAAATGCTCTCCATGAAACACAAATTTTATGTAGTAGCAAACCAGTCCTCATTATTTTTACCAGGCTAAGAAGCCTTCAATATGGCTGGCCAAATGCTCTCTACAGTAATCTGGACACCAGGCTATAAAAGAAACTATTCTAATTAATTCTGTGCAGCTGCATGTTGACCAACTCTTTCTTAAAGCTATACCATGTTGATAAGATTGTTAAAGGGCTGAACCTCCAATAATAATATTAGCACTTTTAAAATTCACTTGTAATTAGAGTAATATCTTGAAAAAGATGAACTGGGCTCAGTTTTTACACTCTGACTTAATTTTATAGATGCAAAATCATCAACTTCAATATGAGAGTTGAACAGTGTTTATACAGGAGCAAGCCAGTCTTGTCTCCCAGGCGCTGGAAGCCTCCTTTATTGTGCTGGCTAAAATGCTCTCCATGAAACACTGTTTAAATTATTTTGTAGTAGCAAACCAGTCCCCTTATTTCCACCTGGCTAAGAAGCCTTCTAACAGTAGTGTGGCATCTGTTAGCCATCTTTCTGTCTCCTCGCCTGAGGGTGGACTCATGCATTAATCACTACCACATCATCTCCCTGCTCAGGCAAAGTTAGAATTGGAAGAACTTTCCAAATGCACGGAGGTTTTGACTGGGTGGTGCTTTCAAACAATAAATTATCCCATAGTGTTCAGTGGGACTTAACTGCCACACAAGTGTGCATAGGATTGCTGCCTTCGTTGCCTGGGTTTCAGGCTTTCTTAAAGTCACAAACTCTTTGTTGTAACCTGCCCTAAGCCTTACTGTGCAGGGGAGGGAGGGCTAGAAATCAAATCAAATATAAATAAAATCCCAGCCCAACCACCCTGGCTATTCTGAAGTGTGTTATTGAGAAGGTTCCACTGAAAGTACACCTGCATGTATGAATTGGCTCACAGCAGGCTGCCGTGATAGTGAAGCAGATTTCGTTATAAGTAAAGTTGTTTAATTACTTTAATATTTTTTAAATGTCAGTGTTATCTGTGTCCTGACAAGTAGCATTGCTGCAGTGCCTGATTCACAGTGCAAAAACTACAGCTGCATCCTTTAGGAGACCTGGTTAATTAAGAGGAGAGAGAGAGATTTCAGACGAATGACAAGCCTCTGAAATGATTGCTGATGGTTAAGCCAAGTCCAGTAACAGCAGCACAACCTTATACCCCTGACCAAAGTCTGTTGAGAATGCCGATGCTTCCACTCTTTCCTATAGAAGTTGTTCTTTTGCAGGTGCGAAAACTGTGTTCATTGAATGTAGCATTCCTAAGAATGCTCTTTTCTTGAACTTACGATGGACTTCTTAGCTTCCTGTCATGGAAACCAGCAAATAGTGCCCTTGTTATAAACAGTACTGCTGCTACTTACGTGGCCTCGTCAAAAGCTGCTTAAGTGCTACAGTCTTACTGAGTGACAAGCACATTCCTTAAGTACTGCCCTAGTTCTGATAACTGTGCAGAAGCAGTTTCTGTTTCTGAGGGGGCTTCAGTTTAAGAGAGGCCGTACATTTGAACTTTCCTCATCCTATATGCCCAACAACACACAAGGAAGAGGGATTGTGGTTCTCTTTGCCCATCATTTCTGCTTCTTGGATTTGGACCTGCCGCCACTAAGTGGGCGTTTACAGTTCTCAGACATTCAAGGAGCTCTTAGAACGTTCTGCAGAGTTCTGAAGATTGCGCTCTTGGTTGGTGCAGGTGTAAACACTCCCTCCTAACTGCCATTTTCCAGTTGGGAACCAGCCTTATAGCAACTACTCTCTTCTCCACTGCCCCACCCTCTCCTTCATGTTCTGAGTCAAAAGTTGACCGGGATTAACACAGCTGATCACAAATGCTGAACTGCTTTTGTGGGAAGGGGGTGTGTGTGATTTGCTGCAGGAAGCAGGCCCATGTTCTTAGGACTGGCCTGCTCAGGCCCATGGAGGCTCTGCTTGACCTTCTTTAGGCTCAGTCTATTGAGTGCTGCTCTTTCAGTTAACATTCATGTCAATGGGGTTTGTGCAGGACTATCTGAGTTTCAGGTGGTGCGTTTTTCTCCTGCGAGTGATAGGCTTTGATTACATGCGGTCACTTAAGAATTGAGAGATATTGCCCCATAAGTGACATGAATACAGCGATCTGCTACCACTTTGGAGTTTGTTGTGAGAGAAAGAAGAAATATATGATGATTCATAAAGTGCCTTTTAGTTATTGCCTAAGCTGGTCAGTCTTGAAGGAGCAGCATGCAAAGGCCTTAATACACTGGCATTTTGAAGCATTTCATCGTTGGGGTTACTATTTGTAGGACACAAGTTATTTATTTATTTTATTTTATTTATTCGATTTTTATACCCCGCCCTCCCCGCGAACAGGCTCAGGGCGGCTTGCAAGGGCACAGTGTGCCGTATCCAATACAATAACATTTAAAATCAATTAAAAACCTATAAATTAAGTCATAAGAACAATAAAATTTCAATAAAGTGCTTCCAGTCATTAAAATTCAGATGGCATCAGGGTCGGAAACGACCTTCCTTGGTCGTCAGGCCTGGGCTGCATCCAGGGTGGCCACACATTGTCGGCTGTCAATCATGATGTGGCACCAATGGTGGCGGCTCCTATTCAAAGGCCTGGCGGAAGAGCTCCGTCTTGCAGGCCCTGCGGAACTGCATAAGGACTTAAATGCTGCTAGACTTCTTGATGGATTTTTAAATTTTAACTTTCTTCTCTCTGGGTAAGGTATAGGATTGGCAATGGGAGTGAACTTGTAATTAAGTAGTATCACAAAAATCTAGCCTTGTGAATTCAGAAGCTAAATTGTATGCACAAGCATGCCTCCAGTAGACTATAAAATTGATGTGTTTTATGCTAAGAATGTTCGATTGTCTGAGTTAATAGTTCTTCAGAGTTTGTGTTTTCCCCTACTTAATAAACATACTTCTTCATGAGCCCAAATATTTTTGTTTTTCCAGATTTGTACTATGGTGGAGAAGCTTTCTCTGTAGAGCAGCCACAGTCTTTTACTTGTCCTTATTGTGGAAAAATGGGTTATACGGAAACGTCTCTTCAAGAACATGTTACTTCAGAACATGCAGAAACATCAACAGAAGTGGTAAGCTTAAACTTTTTCTGAATCACCTCAGATGTGAAAACTTCAATTCCATCCACCATATTAGAATAAGAATTTTAATTCCATTCATAAATAAGAAATGAATATCCCCCACTCCTTGGGATCAGTAATTTCTGTGGTTGTGTCTTATCAACTATCCCATTTGGTTTGCCCCCCCCCCCTCCCAAAAAAAACACTTTTTCTTTCTCCATGCCAGGATCAAGCTGTTTACCAACTGAGAAGAATGTGTGGTAAAAATTCTGTCACTTACTAAATCTCCAGATGAGTCTGGATACAGCTTTGTCGATGGACAAGACTCTTGGGGAAGATTTTCCATGTTCATTGTAATAAAAAGTCTGTATTTGGGTACATCAAGAAGAAAAGCATAATTACTATTTGCATAGCACTTTGGAATATCCAGAGTGTTTCACGTGCTTCATCTTAAGAAGCCTTGCAGCAGTCCTGTAAGGTAGGCCAGCATTATTGTCCTGTATGGTGCAGATACAGGGCTGAGACTGAGAGAATAGTGGCCTGCCTGAGGCCGTGTGTGGAATTCAGGAGGCCTTGCTCATACCTCAGTTCTTAGCTGAGCCCTCCATCAGCTCTTAGAAAAGAGCACCTTTGGTTTGTGGTGCTCCAGAGCATGCCTTGGTTCTCTGGTTTTGCCTTGTTTGGTTTTCAGCAGCTGTGTTGTAAGGGAATAAACCTGTACACAGCTCTCTCAGTGCAATTTGCTGCTATAGTTGATGAGCAATCTGTCATCCATTTGAAGAACACTTTTGTTGATTGTCTAGCTACAGCTAAATGCACATATTTATTATCAAAAACCTCCATATAAGTGCCTTGCTGAGGAAATGATGGAAATGCAACTTTAAAACCACTATTCATTGTTAGGAAGAGCAGTTAACGTTGTCACCCCCCACCCCCAATTCCCTATTACGGAACAAGCTAGAAAGGCATTTTGTTTATTGCTCTGGGGGGGGGGGGGGGGTATGTGTAATTGTTATCCTACAGTGAATTGTGCCAAAAAAGTGAGTAGCAGCCTGCCCTTTTAGTACTGTTTTTAGCTGAGTAGTTTTTATGAGTAAAATCCAGAGACAGAAACTTTATAGCAGTGAAGATTAACAAAATGGCTATATACAAGCCTTGTACTTTTGATTCTGGCACTGAATGAATAGGACCCAATTTTGAATACACTATTCTATATATATCCATTCCTCATTCTTATCAGGTTTGCTAATGTAACTATTTCTGCTATTTGTCAAATTATTTAAGATGTATCATCAAAGGAGCTCCCCTATTCCATGTTGCTGCTGTTTAGATTTAGCAAGACAAAACATCTGTTGTAAATGTGATCCTGAATAGTTCAGTTATGCCTCTTGGTCCTAAACACAAAATAAGTTGGCAACGAGATTGTAAGGACACATCGGGAAATGCACTCTTTTATTTACTCTTCTGACCCTGACATGAATCCTGTATTATACTTTATAGATGTTATCAGACACCTGTTGTTTTTTTTAAAAAAAAATTACAGTTGTTCCTGAACATGCTGGGTTCTGCAGGCATTATTATTTTCTTTTATTTATGGGGCTGGTCAGATTGTTGTGTTCTGTGTTAAATTGATCAGTACTGGAATGTAAGTTCTGATTGATTCCACTGGGTGGCAGTAATGTTACATAGATGTTGATCACTAGTCCGGTCTGGATTTTCTTGTGCTTAAGCTGGCTGCATTCTGGTGTCCCAGGTATTGTTCCAGGGTGAGCTGTTCCTTTTAAAGTTGAATAGACAGCCATCTTATTCCCTAAGCCATCAGACCAGGGAGCTGCATCTGCTTTTTGCCATGCAGAAGGCACTCTGCCTCAGGTGAACAATCTGGCTTCTTACAGACACCACTGCTGTTTGAAATTATTTTTTTAATCTATGCCAGGTCTTTAGATCCTGCTGTGTTAGTGGCTGGGGCATTTGGAAGAGTGACAGAGGAGCAGTCTTGGAAAGGCATTTCCAGTTAAATGCGAACTGATACACAGACAGAGTTCTTAAAAGTATTTGTCACACTTGAGTCACAAGTCAGTAGTATGATGCAGGCTCTACTCACAGTTCTAACAGTAGTGAGCGTATCCAGGATGCTCTGACGTTTACCTTTGAGTTTGAGAATATGTGAACACCCTTGATGAGAGTGGATGGATGACATAGTTATTAGCAGGTGAAACTCATTAAGCACCAGTATGTTCTGCATAGCTAAAGTAGCCCTTGCATGTGATGCTTCCTGTATTTTAAGACAGAATGGGACAAGTGGTCACAGAAAGTGTTTTGCTTTGCATAAGTACCAGTACAAACCAGACCAGCAAAAGATTGCCTCCGCAACAAACAAAGAGGGTACAAATGGAAGCAAGGTTTATGAGTCAAGGCGAAGTTCCCAATTCATGTATTGCCCAAACAAATGTGCTCATCTGCATCTAATTAAGTGGAACTTTATACTAACCAGGAGCCTAATCTGAAACCTCGTTATTTGGGCTGCATGCAGCCTTTTGCCACTGCAAAATTTATTTCTGCTTATTGAGCAGTAATTGTCAAAATAAGGGCTTGTCTTGGTGGCTTCTGTGCAGACCCACATGGGGACTGTGCATGCACAGATCAGCTGCAGAGAAAAATTCTATGAATTTCTAGTTTTTTCTAGGCCTCCCCTCTGATGCGAGCCAACATTTCCCGCTATCACGTGACAGAGGCGGGGCGAGTGCTCCTTTCCTTCGTCTTCTTTTCGCCTCTGTAGAGTAATGACTTACCCTCATCAAGCTCTTCTATATTTACTTCAGAGGTGGTGAGATTTCTTTTTTTCCATCAAGATGGCTGTATTTTAGAAAGTACAGTGAATGTGGCATCAGGATGGTTCTGTCAGACGACCACAAGCATTGTCTGACTTGTGTCAGGTAGTCTCATGATGTAGTGGCTTGTGATGTAGTGGCCAGTTTACCCTGAAGGCCTGCCAAGAGAGAGCTTCTAGATTAAAAGCTTTTCTATGGGAACGAATGAGTGCGACCCTGGAGAAAGACCAGCCTGTTTGGAGGGTTGAGGAACCAGTGACTAGGGTCCGAATTCCCTCAGTGGGGTCAGCACACTCAGAATCCCTGTCAGAACCAGGCACTTCCTTGGCACGGAAGTTGGTTACAGTACCGAGGTGTTTGTCACAGCCTCCATCTAAGAAATCTAACTGGGGTTCCCCTACCCTACTATGCTTTTACCCATGAACTGGCCGAGCCCCTTATCCTGGGATCAGCAGTCTTCTTTCTGCCAATCTGTACTTCTGGCTAGTTTCAGAATGCCCACCACGTTTCAGAACAGGTTTCAAAACGCCCACCACTACTGTCAACATAGTTCTTCACCAAACCCCAGGCACCACAGGGCATATTAGAAGAGGAGGAGGAGGGAGCTTCCAGTGCATAGAGTGCCATTCAAGCTTCCGAGGTTGGTTCCATCGCCCTATTGGAACCATCCCCTGACAAAGCTGTTGGTGAGCCCGTTTCGATCTCTCCAGCTGAAAATCTGCACCTGTACTCTGACAAGCTCATTCACATGGCCACATCTTTGGAGTTGGAGGTGGGGTGTTCAGATCCTCAACCATCAGATCTGGTGCTTAAAGTACTCTACTCGTCATCATTGGGACCAGTGGCTTTTCTGATGCTGCAAGGCCTGGTTGACATTTCAAAGGGGGTCTGGGCCAAGCCTGCCTTGGTATCTCCCTCAGCAAGAAAGTTAAAAGTGAGAGAGGAGGGGTGCAAGTTCCTTTTCTTGAATCCTGAGGCTAATTCCTTGGTGACCGAGGTTGTCCCTTCTAAACATAGATCTGGAACATTTCTTCTTTCAACAGAGGGGAGTAAGCTGGATTCACAAGGCAGAAAAATACACACCTCTTGCAGCACTCACACTGCGCATGGCAAATTTTAGCACAATTATAGGGCGATATCAGATGTTCTTTTGGGAGAACATCGCACAACACCTTGATACTTTGCCTGATAACTAGAGGTCTTCAGCTAAGATGCTTCAGGCTGAGGGCATCAGATTAGGGAAACAGCAGATAAACGCTGCACATCATGTAGCGGACACAGTCTTCAGTTGTGGCTTTAGCTGTGGTTCTGCGCAGATACTCTTGGCTTTGGGCCTCTGAAATTGCTATTGGAAGAGGTGCCTAAGAAAATACCTGTGTTCGAAGCTCTGGGCAGGTGGAGAACAAATGACACCAGAGCAAAGATCAAGGATTTGCCGTTTGAGAGTCTGCAAAAACAAACTCACTGCTAAGACTCTTTAAGCATTACATCTCCATATTTTCTTAGGCACCTCTTCCAATAGCAATTTCAGAGGCCTTCTAGGTTTCAGCCCCAGCAGTCTCATGAGACACCCTTCAAGCCGCACTATGGTACCCAACAACCTTCTGGGAAACAGCATGGGAAGCAGTGTGGCAAAGAAGACCCTGCACTGTCCTAGGGAGTCTGTTGGCAAGGGCAAGCCATACCAGTGACTAGCAGTGCCTGATATACCCTCACTCCATTTTGCCTTCAGACTGGTAGCTTTTGTGGCTGCATGGGAGAGCATCACCCAGCACGACTGGGTATTATTTATAGTTCATTCTGATAATTACTTACCATTTAAGTGTGTTCTTTCAACTCATATTCTGCCTAGTTGTTCTATTCCTGTTCCTCTGGCCTTACAGTTTGAAGTTTTCCCCCATTGTTAACTAAAGGGGCAATTGAGTTTGTTCCTGTCCAGGAAGTTTGTTCTGGATTTTACTCTCGGTACTTCTTAGTTAACAAGAAAGATGGTGGAACGAGGTCTATACTGGATCTTCAGGGATTTGAACAAGTTCCTGAGCAAGTTCCTAAATTGAACAAGTACCTAAATTCCACATGACTACCTTACCATAAGTTCTCTTACTTCTAGAGCCACAACTTTGTTTTGCTGTGGTAGACTTGAAGGATACATATTTTCATGTTGCTGTTTCTCAGATTGACTGAAAATATCTATGCTTTTCATGTGGTAATTCCCATTTTCAGTACAAAGTCTTGTCTTTTGGGTTTACCACAGCTTCAGTACAAAGTCTTGTCTTTTGGGCTTACCACAGCACCCAGGGTGCTTACCAAGTGCATGTCAGTAGTTGTTGCCCATCTCTGCCTCCAGGGTTGCACGGTGTAGCCCTACCTGGTTTCCTAGCTGGGGCAGACCCACAATTCCCAGGGGATGCATTTCAAATTCCACAGCAGGGATGCCTGTTTTATGCACTCCCACCACTGCCTGTTTTAGACAAGGTAGTCACTAAGCTGAGAGGGCAACAATCCAGTTGCATCCTAATAGACCCCTTTGGGCCCAACAGAGTTTGTTTTCCTTCCTTCCTCCAAATGGCAAGAGGGAGATACATGTTTTTCCCTGTAGTAGAGGATCTTCTATGCATAGGCCCTGTTGTGCACCACAGTGTGGAGTCCCTCCATTTTGCATCACAGAGGATAGGGGAAGAATAATATGGTCTGACAGAGTTACCAAGGTTCTTTCCTCAGCACACAAGCCCTCTACCTGGAAATCTTATGCTGCTAAGTGGAAGAGGTTTTTGGCCTGGTTGTCTGATACACCAGGGTCCTGTCCTTTACCCATTGTCTTTAGTTATTTGCTGTCTCTTAAGGATTCAGGCCTTCCATTGTCTTCTGTGAAGGTGCACCTGGTGGCTATTTCTCCCTACCATCATGATGTTGATGGCCATCCACGGTTTTCTAACCAACTGTGCAAAAAGTCTATTTAATGTGTAACCCTTGGTTCTTCCACCCATTCCTCACTGGTTCTTTCCTGTTTAATATATACAGCGTTTGAAATCATGGCTATGTGTGACCCCTCTTTGCTGTTATTTAAATTAGCATTCCTATTAGTCTTCACATCAGCTTGCCAGGTGGGTGAATTGAGGGCCCTCAGCTGTTCCCCCCCCTTTACCAAGTTTCATGCAGATAAAGTGGTGCTGTGTTCCAAGCTGAGTTTCCTGCCTAAGGAGGCCTCCACTTTCTATATTTCCCAAGATACTGTCCTCCTAGTCTCTCCCCGCCCCCCCGGCCTAGAGGAACAGACACTGTGTACTCTAGATGTGAGAAGGGCTCTCTTGTTTTATTTGGCTCACACTAAGGGGTTTCATCAGACCAGCAACCTCCTTATTTGCTTTGCTGGACTACGTAACACACACCCAGCTTCCACTCAGACCATCTTACGGTGGGTGATGTCTGCCATCAAGCTGACTTACTCGTCTTCCAAGACTGAGTGCCCTTTTCGGGCTCAGTGTAGGCACATTCTGCTGCTTTCCTGGGAAAGGTTCTCCTGATGAATATCTGCAAAGTGGCAACGTGGTCCTCTGTGTTGACGTTCATCATGCATTATGTCATCAGCATCAACTCCAGGAGTGATGCGGCTGAGGGGAAAGTGGTATTGCAATCATTGTTTCACTGAGGATCCCACACCCACCTCCTGTCATAAGTCGGCTTGCCACTCTCCCATGCGGGACTGCACAGAAGCCAAGAAAACAAAAACATGGTTGCACTTACCTGTAACTGTTGTTCGCCGAGTGGTCCTTCAGTACAGGCACACCACCCCTCCCTCTCTTCCCCACTGTGGTATCCTCCACCTATGGCCCTTGTCCACGGCAACAAAGGGAAGACTGAAGGAAGGAGTACTCTCCCTGCCTCCATCATATGCCTGTTTGGGTGGGAAATGCCAGCTTGTGTCGGAGAGAAGGGCAAGCACTCTGGAGCCTAGAAAGAGCTAGAAATCTGTAGAATTTTTCTCCACGGCTGGCCTGCACTTGCACAGTCCCCATGTATGTCTGCACAGAAGACCACTCAATGAACAGCAGTTACAGGTAAGTGCAACCATGTTTTTATGTTTGCACATATGTAAGGGCTCTAAGCTGGTTTATCATTTTAAAGATGAAGCACCCATCCCTGACTTTCCAGAAACAAAAGCTCTGGGGCGGAAGAATGTTTCTTCCCACACACAAAAACATCACAATAAGCACACGACCTGTTATGTTACGCTTATAATGCTTGACCTGAAAAAGACATTTAAAAAAAAAAAAACCTAGTTCAGTCATTTACATATAAAATTATTCAACACAAATATGTGTATGGATGTCGCAGATTCTGTTTTAAGAGTTACATTCAGATACCAATTTATACATTTTTAAAAAAAATATTTCTTAAAAAAATTAGATTTAAATCAATAACTTGAAGAAAAATATGTTTTTTTTTAAAAAAAAAATTCTAGTGCCTGGTATCAAACTAGAATTTGTCTATTCAGATATGTGTGCAACCTTAACTTGTTTGGGGGGGGGGAATGGCCCTTTGTTGAGAATTTGCTCACCCTCTTTGCCAGGACGAGGGCAGCAATAGTGCACTGAGCACTTCATTCCCTTGTTGAGGGTATGCAGCTCACTCAAATTCCAGAGAGGTCACCAAATAAGGAACGTGCTGTTTGGAGCAAAGGAAGGAGATGCAACCAGCTTTTCCCGTGGAAAGGTTGCCTCTGTCTTCGTGTCTTGACGTGCCATTTCCTGTCCATTCAGTTGGCCAGGGGAGTCCGGGTAATGTTATGCCTAGCCCTGAAACATGAAAGCTTATAACCAAAGGATAACCAAGTTTAATTTTTCCCTTTGGTAGTCTGACTGATCAAATACTGGATTGGTGTGGTCCAGTAATGGTGATGTGTTTTTTAAAGCATTAACTTCCTCAGTACAACCAGTTTGCACATGGAATTCTGATGCACATATAGTTAATTCTGTATCTTCTGAAACAGCGATGTGGTGAGCATCTTGTTGTCTGGTTGTGGGGAAAGCCCTGGCTGATTCGGAAGTGTCTTTGGAACCAGGGCGTTCTAGCATGTACTCTTTCACAATCAGAAAGGGTTTCATAGTTGGTGTGGTACAGTCCAATGTCAAGAGAAGTTTGGTATATATTTGACTGTGGACAAGGTCTCTGGCAGTACAAAGATAGATATTTTTTTGGTTGTTAAAGCATTTGTTCAATCAGGCTTTATACCACAGTTGATATTGCCTTTTCATCTCTTTGGTAGCAGATAGGGAGATTGTCCTTGGCACAGACACACTTAATTTACCAGTAAAGGGAAGGATATATTTCTAGGAAGACATATCCTGGCAGTTTGGAGTGCCTGTTTCCAAGAGTTGCTGCTGCTTGAAGAAAGGCAGTTTCATAAGCCCCCTTGATACTTCTATTGTTGGTTACTATCCTAAATGTACATTCCAGTTATTTGACCCCCCACTGAAGTGTCCATAATTTGTGTCCATAATTTTCCAGGCTCAGTACTAGCAGCCCTCTTCTCTATCACATCACAGTTTTCTGGTTACCCATGTCAAGTGTTTTTCTGGCGTGTCTGCTTAAACCCGAGGTTAAATGAGGGCATTCTTAACTGAAATTCTAATCTGTAAAGTAGGAAGGGTGCTAGATGCATTTGTAAGAATACGTTTTTCTGTGAATGAAAATGTAAGAGTTTGGGAATTATAAGTGTGCATGAACATTATTATCACAGTGTATTCATTTTCTAGAAATTTGAAGGATATAGTTTCAAAAAAAAGTTTGAGGCTGAAAGTACAATTTCAACCAACAGTTGTTGGAAATGTTATTTTGTTGGACTGACTTTTATTCCCTTTTTATAGATTGAATGTAAGTTACTGGCTGATAGTACCTGGTGTAATCATTTACTACTATTAGGTTGCATGAATAGATTTGGTAAGCAAACCAGACATGAGGCTCATGAGAAATCTGTTAACAGATGCATGTTGTGGGTACATTAATAAGAACTGTGAGAGCGATAGACCAGATTTTTAAAGCAGAGAATCTTATCCTGGAATCTACATTTAGGATAGTAACCAACAATAGAAGTATTTTCAGTGGTGTTAAAATTGGTTTACAAAATAACACCAAAATGAGATTTTTCCATGTGAAGATTATAACACTGAAATTGGAGTTAGTTAATATATTCCTTTTCCCCCTCCCAGAAGGTGCCTGTTGTATTTATTTATTTTACAAAATTTTTATCCCGCCTCTTTGCCCTCACAAGGGCCGTTATTTGTGTGTCTTAATAAAGTAGGGTATTAATGGCAGAACTTCATGCTTAATGTTGATGTGAGTTCTTTAAGTTTATAAAGCAGAGAAAATAATTTGATACTGAACATCTTTTCTTTTTATTACCTGCTGCCAAGTGTGGGGGAAAAATCAGTCTGAATCATATCGTAGGAGAAATCATGGCCAAAATGTAAAGTTGCATCAATATATCTAATTCTCAAAATGATCCATCTGTGGATACTCAGATCCAGAGCTTGTGGCCATAAACAGACCAGATAGATTTTTTTTTTTGCAGATCTGATGAAAACCCCAGGCTTGCGGAGAAATCTGAAATATTAAATATACACACACACGGGGGGGGGGGGGATTAAAAAACCCCAACATAATAGAAGCAGTTCCTATTACTTTAAGAAAGAGATGACCTCTGTGGCTGTTGCTAGGCAGCCAAAACAATGTTGTTAGCCTTCAAGCCATTGTTTCTGTCAATAAAAGGCAGGTGAGGAGCAGAGCCCTTTCCAGGGCCATTACAACCTTTCTATTTACTTTATTTTTTCGTTTATTTACATTCAACCTTTTTGTTCAAAAGAAACACCCAAGGCAGCTAACAAATATGAAACATCCTATTATAATACAGATATAAAACAGTACCAGCTTTCCAGCTTGTTTGTTGGACAGGCAGGCAGCTAGGGCGTGGGGCTGCACAGATAGAAAACCTCACCCATAGATGGCAAGGTCTTCCAAGTCAAAAAGGGAGCACCTCCAGGTAGAACCTCCTTTTAGAGTCATCAGCAGTCATGGGCATGGGACTGAGCAAGTGGAAAAACTGGGTCTATTTGGCAAGGTCTCCCATTCATGGAGGACCCATTGGTGCCAGGACCAGCAGCAACCACTAGGCAAACTTGAATGATTCAGCCAGGCCTGGTTACAGCAGCCATCGCCATACAAAAGCCAATGTGATGTAGTGATTAGAATTTCAGACAAGGATCTGGGAAATCTAGGTTCAAATCCCCACTCTGCCATGGAAATTTGCTGGGTGACTGTTGGGCCAATCACACACTGTCAGCCTACCCTACCTGGCATGGTTGTTGTAAAGATAAAATGGAGGAGAATCATGTAAGTAGCTTTGGGTCCCAATTGTGGAGAAAAGAACATAAATGTAGATAATATCACAAAGATGGGACAGATAAAAGGTAGATTAGTGGGTAGGAAAGAGAAGGAAGCAATTAAAAGGTAGAGGAAATCGGAGCTTCCAGGAGAAGTAATGTAGAAGTAATGTTAGGGGGGGATACTGCAGATTGTGAGGTACCCCCCCCCAGACCCTTGTGGCTACCCCAGAGCACAACTAGCTGCAGACCTGATGGCCAGCACTGCACAACTGAACCAGAGTTTTCCTGGCTGCCATGGGGGGGGGGGGGTAAAGCTGAAGACGGGGGCAGATACAAGTAAGTTGGCTGGTAGGTGGGAAGGAAGTGGGGAAAGAGTAGAGTCCATAGGTGTTTTCAGGGAAGGGATAGAGGATATTGTGGGGCAGGGGGAAATGAGATGCCCCCCACAAGTCCTTGCAGGTCCGCTGCTTATACACAGCTGCTGGAGGTTGCCAAAAGTTCCTCATGCGTGTTCCTCCCATACCTAATCTTTGCTTTTACAAATAACATTTCATCCTAGGAGCTGGTGTTGTAGGAGCACCACTATTTCCCCCAAACTGATTCCGGACCAAAGCCGAGCAGCTTGTGTTCTCCAGTATGATGTTTCCTAGCAATCACTTTTCCCTATCAATGATTCAAACAAAGCTTCTAACTTTGTCGTTTCAGATTTGTCCAATATGTGCAGCATTACCAGGAGGAGATCCCAATCATGTCACAGATGACTTTGCAGCTCATCTTACACTGGAACATAGAGCTCCTAGAGATTTAATATCCTTACCCAAGCCAAGAAGAAACAGCAAGATTGTTGTTGCTTTATATATTAATAGCTACCTAGAGGTTGATTTTGAAATGGGTGGTTCTGCTGGCTTGTTAGCAGCGCTGAGTTATTTTGGTCCGACCAGTTAGATGTGCCAAAGGGAACTCTGTTTGAACACTACCTAATCACATCAGTAATAGCTAACAAAAAATTGGTAAATCTGATTTTACTTTAAAGACAGAAGCTATTCAGGCAGAATGGTTTGTCATTGTCCATCTATAATTAAAGAACTAAACGGTATCAAAATTCAGAGCAAGGGATAAGAAACCCCATTTGTGTTACTGAAAATATACAATTTACCATTACTGCTAATCAGCATGTTGATAATAATCCATAACTTTTCTGCAACCCAAATGCTGGTTGAGAGTCCCCTGTTAGGAAGTTGCATGCGCAAGGCCTGACAATAAGTCAGATACCCAGGAGCAATCCACATGATTGTTTTAGTGTCCTGGCATAAAATTTTCACATTGTTTGCAGCATGGATTACTGGCACATGTTCACACCTGTCGTATCCCTATCTGTAAAGTATCTCTAAGAAGTCCTTAGTCCCAGTCAAATATTTGCCATTCCATAACATACTAATTATTCCAATATCCCACCTATCCTTCCTATATATCTTGATGTAAAGAGCCATAGACTTCAGATCCTTGGTCTAAACAAATCTTCAGCCTAAATAGGACATTTCTTCTATTTTCAAGAATAAAATCCCTGTAGCTTTGAGACTCAATTGACTTTTAGTTGTCCACAGTGCCTGTTCTACCGAATATATGCTTGTATTGCCCTCTTCTCAGGATGTAATCTGAATGAGAAGGGGTAATGTGTAGGTATTTTTTTCACAATGCAATGGATTGTGCGAGATTTTGAGGATCATTAAACATACAGCTTAAAAAGGGGACCATTAATCTTTAGTGGTCTGTGCTTTGGCTGTGACGGACTGTATTCATGTACCCCAGTGTTATCTGGATTGGGTGATAACCAGCAGTACCACAAAAAGGGCACGACTGTCATGGGCATCTCTTGCATCATCAGTGGTACAAAAAGAGGATGAAGGAAGGTCACAAGCTGATCCTTTGCCTGCTGGTTTTATGATCAGTAAACCTGGTTCTAAGCCCCAGAATTCTCTCTGTTGTATAACTTTGAATTAAAAGGGAACTCTGCAAAGTTTAATTTTCACCCCAATCCTAACATTCCATTTTTCTGATAAAGGTTTAGTAACTCCACACTGTGACCCTTTTTTGCCTTAACTCATTGTTTACGATGAATCCAGCGGTGTTCGGCATGTACGTAGAATGTTTCACCCAGGCCGGGGTTTGGGTGGCCCTCGCGCACGTAGATCAAACATGCACTTTACTAGCAGTTCCACTGGTGGATTTTCATCTTCACAGAGTTCGTATTCTCCAAGCAATAGGGAAGCCATGGATCCTATAGCTGGTAAGCCTCAGGAATCTTTATAGCAGTGTCCAAGCTTTGTTATCTGGCATTCATGGGGAACAGGGGGTTGCTTTACGCCATGTCCATTTGTTTTGAGGTTTCCTTCCCTCCTTATCCTGAGTGCCTCCTGCATGACCCCATTGAGAGCCAGTTTCGTATAGTGGTTAAATGCGCGGACTCTAATCTGGGAGAACCGGGTTTGATTCCCCACTCCTCCACTTGCACCTGCTGAATGACCTTGGGCAAGCCATAGTTCTGATAACAGCTGTTCTTCAAAAAGAGCAGTTTCTGCCTGAGCTCTCTCAGCCCCACATACCTCACAGGGTGTCTGTTGTGGGGAGGGGAAGGGAAAGGAGTTTGTAAGCTGCTCTGAGACTCCCTTGGGGAGTGAAGGGCAGGGTATAAATCCAATCTCTTCTTCTCTTCTTCTTCATTCTTCCAGTGGCTCACTGGCTCATCTCTCCTCCCCCAACCCTGCCCCCCTCATACCTTGAGC
This sequence comes from Lepidodactylus listeri, assembly GCA_029233225.1. Lineage (NCBI taxonomy): Eukaryota > Metazoa > Chordata > Lepidosauria > Squamata > Gekkonidae > Lepidodactylus > Lepidodactylus listeri. Next base: position 128,843,578 of record JARCFY010000004.1, read on the forward strand.
ACCTTCCTGTGCACCTTCACTTTGAGCAACCACTGAGTGTTGCTGTCCCTTTTCTCCACCCACCCTACCAGTCAACCTGATTAACTGAGTTCTACAGGTATTAAAAGCTTATACCTGTGTTCCATTGTGTTTCTGAATGCGTGTGTTTTGTACTAAAAGCAGGAGTGTATGTGAATTAATTTTACGTACACCTTAGTATCACTTGATCTCATTTTAAATATGCATGCACGTTCATATTTTTACTTAAAACCATCTGTGCTTTAAGAAGTGACTGCCTTGAAAGAGAGTTCTGTAGCCAATTCCAAAACCCCAGCATTTTCCCCTTGTTTGTTTCAGCCCCTGAGCTGTTATAGCATTGGCTGTAGATTACATTGAATAATGGGTCATTACACAGTTAGAGCTAGGAACTGGGAAAGTGTCTTGTTCTTGTTTCATAAACCTTGGTACATTACAAATGTATGAGATGTCCTGACCTGAATAGGCCAGGCTAGCCTGATCCCGTTAGATCTTGGAAACTAAGCAGGGTTGGCCTTGGCTAGGATTTGGAAGGGTGACCTCCAAGGAATACCAAAGTCGTGACAGAGAGGCAGGCAATGGCAAGCCACCTCTGAAATGTCTCTTGCCTTTAAAAAACAACGCATGACTAGCTCGCCACCTAGTGGTGCATAACACTAAAGAGCTAGAACCCATGACTGCCAGACAATCTTAGGATCTCCTAGGTATCCTACACACAATGCCTAATAGTAGTAGTAATAATAATAATAATAAATGTGTGAAATGGTATTCTGGAAGCAGTTGGCTGTGATAATCAGAAGGGAAGCCTCAGTCTTCTGTTGAGTGGATTTCATTATTACTGAAACAACTATTGTGTTTTTCATGTTCACAGAGCTTTTATCTCAGTTGTCCGGTGTGAGGCGTTCTGCAGGGGGACAGCTCAATTCCTCTGGCCCTTCTGCATCTCAGTTACAGCAGCTGCAGATGCAATTGCAGTTAGAACGGCAGCATGCACAGGCGGCACGGCAACAACTGGAGACTGCACGCAACGCAACGAGGCGCACCAACACTAGCAGCGTCACCACCACTATAACACAATCTACAGCAACAACCAACACATCTAACACAGAAAACAGTCAGCAGACTATCCAGAACTCTCAGTTCCTCCTTACAAGGTAACTTATTCTAGAGGGACGGGCACCATTACTGACCTTCTAGGTCTGTGGTATTTGCAGCTTGCATAATTAATTACCATCAACCAAAAGAGCCACATTTTACTTCCATCCCTGACATGAAGCCTGCACCTCTGGGAAACTTATCAGTTTATCTATTCCTCCAGTGGCCACTTGTTCAAGGTAACTCGGGACCACCTGCCAACTCCCAAGCCCCACTGGGCAAAGTCCTGGCCCACTTTCCTGAAACATGAGGCTCATGTCCCATTGGGGAACAGTACCCATGTCAAAGAGCCCCATGTGACTCCCGAACAACTGAGTATCATTGTCCTAGGCATTCACATTAATGGTGGTTGTTTGTGTACACAGATGACATCCTTATTCTGTTCTCATCTTAATAGAAACAGACTGTTGGTTTGTCTCAAAGAGAGGAGAAGGAGCAAGGAGAAATGCTGTTCAGAGCGTCATACCAGTTCTAAAAATATCTTTTTTTTTTAAATTTTTATTGATTTTTCCCTATAACTACAACTATAACGCTACAGTCTAAGCTACATATACCTTATACAGAGAGTACTTTATATTTGCTTAATACTACCTTATTACATAATATAATTATGAAGCATTTAGAACCTTGGATAAATTTCAATTACTTGTTACTGCTGCTATAAAAAATATCAAAACTATTTGGCAGGCACGCCCACCTAGAGAAATACGGTTAATTAAACCATTTATAATACATAAGTGCAATGCTTAATAAAACAGTTTAGTCACTATTTCTTCTTTCGTCCTCTTCTTGTCTTAACAGTCTCAACTACTTTTGGAGCTGCAGCTCCTTTTTCCGAGTCAGACACTTCTTCTTCACTCTTTGAGCTATCAAATCCATACATGCTTTCTTGCGAGGCCAGTGAACCATCTGAGTCTCTCCCAGTTTTCTGCTCTTTGCTTTTTTCCAGAATTTTTTTCGCTTGTTGAACAGAGTCAATCTTATACTTCTTATCTTTGATGCTGAAGCATAGTCCTTCTGGAGTATTCCAACGATAGATGATAGACTCAGACTGGAGCCAAGATGTCAGTTTTCCATAGGCTTTCCTTCTTTTCCTTATTTCAAATGGGATATCCTTCATCACTTTTACTTCTTCTCCCAGGATCTT